>OY728163.1:289462211-292274711 GCA_963277665.1 Viscum album
CATTCATCCATCAATGCAACAATTATTAATAATGAAATGTACTGGATTAGATAAAAACATCTTGTTATATAATATATAATCCCAAAAATAGTGAAATACATAACATAAATTTAAAAATTTATTTGTATATAATATTATAATTATAAACATGATTTCATTGAGGATGTATCTACTATCTAATACATTATAATATTTTGTATATAAAATGATAATTATCTTAATAATATCCCCATGGAGTGTTATAATAGGTGCATTATAAGGCCCATTTTCTTTTTCCAAGTTATGATCAAGTCAGATCTGATGCACCTTGTCGGAGTTGTTACCCCTAGTTACATCTGTTCTAGAAACATGTCCACTTGTAGTATCTAGAATTGGATGTTTTTTTGAAATACCCATATAATATATACCTCCATAAATTTATAGGATGTTATTCTATAACTATCATCAATAAATATATTAGGATTATTCTCAATAATCTAATTTTTCTAAATCATGTTTCCAAGGATGCGGCTAAACTTCATTTAATACCAACTCTAATGCCCTGATCCTTAAATCCCGAATCCGGTGCATTAATTTATTACATTGGAATTATTATAAGGAATAAAATCATGTAATATTGATCTATTTAGAAGTTTCTGAAAACCATATTACATACATTATGCCCATACTACATTTGGGAATAGAAAATAAAACATAATATATAACAAAATGAAATGAATAGCATCTTGGAAAACTCATTAAATGATTTATTCTTCATATCCTGGGGAAAAGAATCAAAATTAGGGTGAGATCAAATGATCATTCTGGTTATGTAAAATATAATAAATAATGAATCTATGAGAATAATAAGCATGGAATGGTAGATAACTCAGTACAGAATCATATATATATATGGATAAGGAATAATCAATATGGCATAGTAGATAACTGAAACCAATGCCATTTAATCAATACAATGAGAATGAAATTAATCCATTGATATGTCAATGTGAAATTATCATGGATAAATAATAATTGATTTTAAATGAGGTAAATTCTTAATTTTTGGATGTAATTTTTCCTAGTCACATAATACCTTAAACATCAAGACCTTTCATAATGAGATTTAGCATATCGGGTAGAAACCCATGTAATTTGGACAAATGAATCATCTCATGAGACTACCGATGTATCGAGATTCTACGTATAACTAGGAACAACCATTTTTTACCTATCCAAATCATCCCTCATATATAAAATATTAAATTTAATTCATGAAAAATGTTCCTGATCAAAAATCAATATTGAATAAAAGAAACAAATTTATTAATAATTACCCCGTTAATCAAATAACTATCAAAGTGAACACCATTTGTAAAAATGGAATATTTATTAGATAATATTAACATACATTTAATGTGAATATATATATTTAATATAAAATTATCATATTTATGTGATTGTTTCATGATAAATTTATAAATTATAAATGAAAGTTATCATGCAAAGATAACTTTTCCACTTAGTAATTTCAAAGTCGAAACACCGTGGATGATACCATTAGAAGTCAAAAAAATTAAATAACATTTTTATAAAAATAATATTTATATAATATATTAAAAGTGGAATTATATATACCACAAAAAATAATTAAGAGGTGAATATGACATTTATCTCATAGATGTAAAAAGTGAGATAAAAAATACCTTACATTGTGTTTCCTTTTGTGTGAATAGAATTAGGCCTAAAATATAATGGTTTTAGGAATATTAATAACTTATTATAGAACCATATTAATATTTATTATAACTTAAATGGTCTTATTATAATACCTTATTAACACTTTGTTTTTAATATTTCATTATTTTTACTATTTTGAGTGTTAATTGCCCAGTTTCTCGAGTAAGTTTTGAATTTTCATTTGTTGTTCCTATAACTTAGATCATGATTTAATAATATAAATAATGTAAAATACAATTTAATCGTCATATATATTCATTATATATATATATATATATTATAATAATCCATATTATTTGGATAAAATAAATGAAATGGATCGTTCAGGGAGATGGTAGGTCGTTTGTACGATTGAATAGTGCTTTCATTTTTTTATCATACTAAAAGGATTAAAATTAAATGATATATTTTTATATTATTATTCAATTATAATATTTATTTCATATATTACATATATTACTATCCAAAACAATCTTAATACATTCCATGTAATTTTTGAACATATCACATCACTTTGAGGAGGTGATAGGCGAGACCTCTACAAATGATGCTATCGTATTCCCACCAAATGGAACACATACAGGTATGTATTATATAATAATTTAATAAGTATATATAAATTATAAATATCATTTATAACAAATAAAAACATAATTTCCATTGTAATTCCCACCATGAGAGGTTGTAAAGGAAGAACGAGTGATCATTATTTCGCGAGGCGGTAGTCCAGCAAACACACGAACGGTAAGTACGTTACTGGTTAGATGGAAGTATGTGTAAGTGTACATAGAAAAAATAGAATAAAAACATATAAATATATTTTTTATAATGATATTTTCATATAATATTGTAATAATAATATTTTAGGGGGTAGATAATGAAAATAAAACAAAAGATTTTGAAGAAGGATATTACATCTTCTTTAAGTAACTCATTTTGGTTTTCACCAAATTTCTTCCTTGGATGTATTTCATCCCAAAGAAAGGATTATAGGATTATTATAGGGGTTTTGGGAGATTATTTTTTCATAATTTGGAAGATAAAAAGATCATTATATATGTGAATAAATTGGATGGGTGAGTGCCTTTTTATAGTGCAGGAGAAGTGACATTCTCATAGATTTTTTTAAAGGGAATTCCACCCATGTTATTCCCATGTAATGTGGATAAAATTCTGAAAAAAAATTATATAAACGTTATTATAGTATAGATATATGGAAATAAAATATATTTTGAAAAATTTTATAAGTCATTGTTTCTCTAATGTTTAAGGTTTATTCTTTTGTTAATCAATTTTTTCTCTTAATCAGTATAAATAATTCTAATCAACTTCACTTATATTTTTGGTAAAAAACTAAGATGGACTTGTTATTAATTATGAATTATTTTTATTACAAATATTTAGTCCATTTTTACAAATTACAATCACATAATTGTATGACATTAATTAAAATTAATCCTACGGACGAGATGACAATGTGGGGTTTTAATGCTAAAACATTCAACAGTTTCCTATGTTTTTATTTTCAATTTCAAAGTGAAATATACTCCAATGACATAAATTGTATCATTATAGGTAAATATTTTATAACTAATACTTAAAACCAATCAAAAATTTAATTTATCCATATTAATAAATTAGATGAAAAGTAGTTATAAATTAAAATTCAGTATGTTTCACTGTTCATTAAAAAATGAAACTTCGTAGAAAAATTCCAACCATTTACCATAAACTAATTTTAGGGATTCAATTTAAAACATTATTTTTATTTTTTCATATTGTATTAATAAAAGTGTCAAAATTAAAATTTAATGTAGGTTTTCCATTAAAAGGGGGTAAAATTGCCTCTTTAGAAAAAATACAATTTTTAATTATAAAAATGGATTTATTATTATCTTATACCTATTAAATATATTAGATTAATATAAAAAATATTTGATTCATTATATAATATATATATTTAATTAAAATCGTTAACTAATAGTAAATAATTTAAATTATTAATATAAAATTCCTTTGGAGAATAAACATAGTTTTTTATAAAAACATTCCCTTTATATTTAATAAGTTCAAATATAAATTTCTAACTAATTTTTAACAAAGGAATTCAAAAATATATTTTCATACGTTATATGATACTATTCATATCCACTGATTTAACTTCTAGGTCAAATTTTATTATATTTAATATCAATATTTTAGTAATATATTGTTTTTTGGTATTACTCGGTCTTGAGAGTAATGAAAAATATAAAAGAACCTCATTGTTTGGTGTGATGCAAGATAAATCATTATCACATGAATTTAATGTTATATAATATATTACCTTTGTGTAATATATTAATTATACCATAAAATTATTGAGAGGTTATATTCCATTATATTTTTGGTGTTGCGTGTCATATATGCTGTTAAATTCAAAGTTCTTATGTTAGAATTTTAGGGTGTTAAAACTAATGTTTTCCTTTATATTTGGAAACCCAATTTATATATTATATCCTTTTACCATCCTATTATCCATTAAATATTTTCAATAGGATATATTATCACCACATTTTATTATCTGTATTTTAGGTAAATTAATTTTAGGAATATTAAATAGGATTTTTATCCTTAATTTTTCAAATTTAAACATCATCACATGATAAATTTTTTAAAATAACTTTTGTATGTGACCCATTAGGTATTTTGATGATAATTATAATTTTTATCTAAAATATATTTATATTTTGTTTCAAGGTAAAAACATGTATCCTATATATCTCTATATTCTATGAAACTTCTTATCTACACATTCTTGGTTTCTAAAAGTAACTCACACTGTGCAAGTCTTTTAAAGTAAATGTTTTCAAGGGATGAGGTATATTTATTCTTTATAATGTAATTTTTTAGAAACACCTAAATTTTTTATTCATCTAATTAATTTTCCTCTTGTCTTGTCTTATTCTTGAGAAAATAAATTATTCAAATAATACCATTAAAATCTTTCTATATAATAATTAGGTCATTTTTCTAATGTCAATGAGATTAACCATAAATGAAATTTTATATACAAATAAATCTATATTATAGGAATTATTTTTAATATGATTCATTTACTTTGTCAAAACTATAATTTCCTTTTCATTTAATGATGGTGTATAGCCTAAATTTCATATTTGAATTGATTAGTTAGTTTATTGAAAAATATTTATACCCAGTTCTTTATAAGATGTCAATTTTAGGGATTATTTCATTGAATGATATTTTTTATTGAGTAATGATTAAAAAACTTTATATTCTTAATTTTTATATAGATTTTTGTTGATTATTCGAAATCATATTTTAGCATTGTCGAAAAATCCACCATATTATCTAGATGTGTTTTGATCATGTTATCCCTTTTATAAACATGGGGAACAATATAATGTTTTTATGCTTGTATCTCAATATGGATGTTTATTTTTTCCTATGGAATGTTTTTTATGAATTATATTGATATTTTCACCATTCCTATGGTAAATGCATTTAGCATAAAGAATTTGTGGATGGGGAATGATATTATGTTTCCCCTTGGTGCATCTTTTGGTCTCATGATTCAAATGGTTTTTGAAATTATTGTATACCTACCCAAAAGAGAAAGGTTAAAAAATAATCAGTGATAAATTTTCATGTTACTATAGAATCTACTACAGTGATTAGTGTAGCATCAATTATAGTAGTTAATATAGAATTGAAACTATTCAACTGATTTCGCACTATGAGAAATGGATTTGGGACTTTGGTACACCAAATGCCTTTTGTAACGCCCCGACCCCAGCTACCCAGAGTCGGTGCATTACTTCGTAACATTGGCATGATCACAAAAGATCAAGTCTCGAAAGACCGATTAGTTTAGTAGCCTTGGAAACACTAGATACATTCATAAGTCTTTCATTACATCAAAAAGTGAAAAACTACAATAACAAAGTCTCCATAGTCCACACTCATATCCTCTTCTGACTATCCCTGCAGGTCATTCATAAAATACTTCTTCACATCCTGGAAAATATTAAAACATTGAAAGGGGTGAGCTCAGATGCTCAGTAAGGATAACAATATTGCGGAAGCTTTCATAAATAAACATTAACATTTAAGGCAATGTACAACTAAAACAAAAGCCTTTCAAACTTGAACTTCAACATAACATGGCAAAAGTAAAATGAGATAATGCCATTCACTTCTTCACATGGATATTCTACTGGTCGAATAATCACATGAAATATCAATAACCACTTTCATAATGAGGGAATGTATAATGCCGGACATTCTGAAACATTTTGTCAAGGCCTCGGCCAAGACGTCTAAAATGATTAAGGCCTCGGCCAAAACCATAAATCAAATTGGGAAAGGGCCTCGGCCAATTCCACGTCTAGTTGTCTCATGAGACCTGCCGATGCATCGAGGAGCTATAGCGGGCTCCACCCGTCACTTATTAAGTCCAATACATTCCTCATATGAATAGGTTTAAACATATCATAAACCATAACATAATCATATCACATAAAACATGGATAAAGGAAACATAACATTTCCACATTTCAATCACAAGATATCAATACAACACATTGATATAATAAAAATGCTTTCAAAACCATTTTCAATAAAATAAAAGAAAGTTAAAACTTTGTATTTATTTTTCATTAAAAAAGGTAAGGCTTGAAGAGGAAGCTGAAACTCAAATAGTGGTCACGGCGGTGGAGAAGTCATTGTCGCCACATACGTATGACAAAAACATTCCATTTTGTCGTTTAGTAAACGCTTCGTATAAAAAATATTCATTTTGAATAAACGTAAAAGTCAAAGGGGTTTATACACCGTATAAAAGAAATTTGTGTATAAAAAAAAGTATGCCTCAATGAAAGGAGATTGAGACGAAGTCCTTAAAAAGATCATTTTTAAAATAAAATAGATCTATTATGTGTATTCACTATAAGTACACATAAATAATGTACAAATACAATATAGGACATAATAATATCATGACATAATTTGAAAGTAGGAGATTAACCCAAAGAATGGAAGTTGGGTTAAGGAGTTCCCTTACAAGATCATTTATAAATAAAATAGATCTATTATGTGTATTAACTATAAGTACACATAAAGAAAGTACAAATACAAGATAATACATAACAATATCATGACAGAATTTGAAAGTAGGAGATTAAACCAAAGAACAGAAATTGGGTTAAGAATTTCCCTTACCTCGTGTCTGACTTGACTCAACCGTTCTTTAACCTCCTGAATAATAAACTAGAGTTAATATATACCTTATTAAGAACCATTTTCAACCTCATTATCCTTATTATATCACTTATTACAATGATATGAACATTATGTAATTATTTAAGTTAATAATGTTCATTTTGTCGGTATTTGGTTCTTAAGTCAAAAATAGGCTTCTTACACTTACATGTTGTTAATTTGGTCAAAGGTTCATTATATCCAGAATGGTATTCATGATGTAGATATCATATATGTCATATATATCCAGTACATACATTCATTTATAATATTACATCACATTTAGAGGTAAGAAATGAAATGCACCGTTCATGGAGACGGTAAGCCGTACGTACGCATGAACGCTACTTCCATTTCTATTTCATATTTTCTGGAATGGAATCATAATGATATGAGAGTATATTATAATTCCAGTATAATAACATATATAATATCATTAACTTTATCCTTCACACATCCCACATATGGTATTAACGAATCAAATCACTTTCAGGGGGCGGTAGTCCGCGCTTCCTAAAATGAAGATATCGTGTTTTACCCATAATGGAAACCATAAAGGTATGACCAAAATGAAAAAAACAGAAGCTTAAGGAAAACATAAACATATTATATATCATATATAAAAAAAGTGACATCATAATGGCCACCTTTGAAGGTGTTAAATGAGTGTTGAACAATCATCGTTTCGGGAGGCAGAATTTCGCCATCCACGGAAACCTTATGTTCTTTAACCATTTGATGTAGTTGTGTGGAAGTGTAGCTCAAATAAATCTTATAACAACATCCTAGTATATTTAAGATACTGGTGTTGTTACAAAAGAAGTAAATAAAAAGAGTTTAGGGGGTTGGAGAAGCAAAATAAAACAAAAGAACATGAGAGAATGAATTACCTTAAAAAGTGTAACTCCTTTTGAGTTGAGCCTAAAGGCTTCCTTGGGAAGCGTTCTGCCCAAAGTGAGGTTTCTAGGAGTAAGGAAGGAATGTTGGGAGAGTATTTGGGCAGAGGTTGGCCGAGCCAAATGGCTTGATGGTGTGAATAAGGTGGGAGAGGTGGGGGCCTTTTATAAGTGGAGAGGAGGGGCACTTTTGGAAAGTAATGAAATGTTACATTATTTCAAAATGCTTTTCGGATTCTAAAGGTCCCACATATATATAATTCGAGGCTAAGGTGATAAGGTTTCGAAATATCTTCATCCAATAGGCTTTGGACAAGTGTAAGCCTCGGATTTTGCATTATCTTCTCATTTTATTTAAATCGTCAAATAATGATGTCATCGCTGCATCATTATTATGTCATAAATACTTTAATTTATTTAATGTCTAAAAATTATAAAACAAATACTATGATGTAGGAAATCTTTTTAGCTTTCCAATGACTATTTATAATCAAAATTCGGACTTGTATAACCCCAATTAAAAATTGTTTTAGTAGAACAATTTATGTTAGTGTCATTTTCACTTTAACATTAAATAAAAAGTAATTTATGTTATTTCCCAACAAAAGTGGATCCATGGGGTCCCCAAGTTAGGCCATGGCTTGTCTTGGTCGGCCATGACTCAACCAATGAGGTTGGGACATGTGTCTAGGTCATTTCATATTATTAATGTATTATTTATACCTTAAACTACACTAATTACCACTAATCGCGATTAAGAACTTAAAAGTTACTATTCACCAAAAAATTATTTTGATCTCATTGAACCACATTTTACTTCTTAATGACAACCATGTATGTCGGATTTTTGAAAATCAAATCACAGAAGTTGTAATATTTCATTTAAACGAAAAATCAGTTATTTAACTACCACTTAGTGGTTTCACTATTCATCAAAAATTGAAGTTTTTCAGAATAAGGCCAAAATTTCACCCTAAGCTATAATTGATATTCCGAATTCAAAAATGATGTCTATTTTACAAAATTCCAAACATATAAGTTGTATTAATTAATTTCATAATTAATTCCCGCTGTTACAACAAATAGCGTGTTTTTAAGAAACAATTTATATCAAAAGTTTGGCAATTGTTTATGTCCAATTTCAATGTTAAATTAATTCTAATGACCACCATTGGATAAAATGGTAAAAATATTTTCTAATTATACCTTAAAACCACTAAATAGTATAATTTATCTGTATAAATTATTTTGATTAAAAAAGTTGTTTTTATGTATTTTTCACTATTCATAAAAAATTAGAAGTTCTCAGAAAAATACCAAAAATTCAACATAGGCTAATTTCGATATTACGAATACAAAAATGAAGTCCATTTTGAAATATAAAATTTCTATAATTTTAAAAAGTGGTTATTACTATTCATAACGGCTATTTTGATTAGTTGCGGTGTGTTAGAACTCGAACTTGCGTACAATGCAAGCTATTGCATTATTGAATGAGAAGCGTATCGTGGAAGCTCGGGGTGTTACATTCTCCCCTCCTTCAATAAATTGCGTCCTCGCAATTTGAAATTTTTCTTTGATAATAAAAGGCTGAAAATAGAAAATACCTTTGTGGAAAACCCACATCGGAAATAAGGTTAATAAATATATAACATTAAAAGAAAGCAGGATAAGTACAAAGGTCACCCGATATAGCCCATTCTAGGATTCTATGAAAATATGGATATGGAGGAGAAACAAACCATCAAGGTCTGATGGAGAGTTATAGAAAACAGGATTAGGAGAAAGTTTAACCATAAGAAAATCACAAACTTGTGATTGGTTAAACGGTTATTGAATCCCCAGTTGGAAAAGTTAACCGACAACATTTTTGTTTTAAGTTACCTTTTATTATGTTGAGGAATTTATTTATGAGATTTACTAAGAACGTAGGGGAATATACATACTTGTTATGTATACTTTCATTCGTTAATAAATTTTTACCACAAACCCAACTTTTACTCCAAATGGTAACGGAACTCAAAAATATTCTATTTATCCTAATTGTATAAGGTTCCAAATGTTAACACATACCATTTAGATTAGTAAAACGATTTTGTAATAACCAGGGACTTCCTGTAGGCTAGTGGTAGGAAATAAAGGCTTGTCGCACTATGGTTGTGGGTTCGATTCCTGCAGCTGTGTCCGACGCGACGGGTTATTCCCCACCCTGCAGGTTGTCCTTTTTCTAAAAATATAGTATTATAGTATTCCAGAAATAATCTTCAGAAAAGTTTTAACCTTAAACAATACTATTCAAAGTTCAACTTAATCCATCCCAACATTTATAGTTATCCAAAATACCTCTGTCCAAACTTTCTCTAAAAGGTCTCTTAATTCCAAAATCAATTGTAACATCAGATTCCCCAAACAAAGAAAAGTTTCTCTTATTGTCACATACTAAAAATATGATTACCTTAATCATATTAAAACCTTACTGAAACCAACAAGTACTGCAGTACAATCCTTATATAGATCACATTATTCTAATAACCAGAATATAATCCATGAGTCCGAAAGCATCAATACATTAGTTATTCTGCTTCAACTGTAGTAATAGCATAAGATTGTCCTTGATCCCTTGGCCTTTTCTGAGGTAAGATTCCTTGACGCTTAGGACATTCATTTGCGTAATGACCCATTTCTCTACAATTGTAGCATTCAACTTTGACAGCCTCTTTCTTTCCCTTGCAATCACGTGCCTGGTGACCTTTTTCTCCACATTTATAACAGACTCCCATTCCTTTTAGGCAAGTACCAGGGTGATTCTTCCCACAATTATCACATAATGGAAAATCCTTCTTTCCCTTTTTCCCTTTATCTGTCTCTTGTTCCACCGTTCTCTTCTTCTCTTGCTTTACTTTGTTGTCATAAGACTTAGAGAATTCCTTTTCTGTCTTGATAGCACATGAGACTATATCTTCGTATGTTGAGAAAGATTGTGACACTAGAGCTCGACGGAGAAATGGTTTTAACCCATCAAAGAAACGATCAATCTTACTTCTTGGGTTACGTATATAATCTGCAGCATGCCTCGCTAACCTTGTAAAGTTAGCCTCATACTTTGCGACATTCTCATCCTACTTTTGTCTCAGACTCAAAAATTGCCTTTCCATATCTGCTCGATGGTCACGAGGAAAGTATTTTTCTAAGAAAAGCTCTTTGAACTCCCTCCATTCCATATTCGATACGTCATCATCTTCCTTTGTGTTTTGAATCAGTGACCACCACTGATCGGCATCTCCAGTGAGGCGGTAAACTGCCATGACAACCTTCTCCCTTTCACTACTCCCCAAGGCATGGAATATTTTCTCTAAGGAATTTATCCATTGCTCAGCTACTGTAGGATTTGTACTCCCATTGAAGGTTGGCGGTTGTTGCCTCATGAAACGGTCTAGCATTGATCCTCCACGTTGCGAATCAGGGTGCTCCATACGAGTAAGGTTGTTATTCATAACCTGCGTGAGTTGTCCCAGTATGGTAATAAGTTGATCAGCACCAGTTGTATCTCCAGGTCCACAATAATTATCTTGAGCAGGAGGGCAATCCCTACACGGAGTTCGTGCATTGATACAGTTTCCATTCCTTCTACTAGGCGCCATTTCTAAACAATGGCATAATCCAGATTAGTTTATGAATCAAAATACATAATTCCATACTTGTATAATACTTAACATAAATTGAACTATTTATGGATATAATCCATAATCATAAAAAGAAATGTTTCCTTTGAGGAAGTATGTACTCATAAACCTTACATAATGGTTTGTAAAGAAAATGAGAATTATCCTAAGCATATCCCCCGGGAGTGTCATAACCAAGAGTGCAGCAAGGCCCGTTGTCGTGCACCAGTTCCCGTTTGAGTCTAGCTCAAAGCGGTGTTTTCGGGTTTTACCCCTAGGTACATCTGTGCCAGAGCCACCTCTACCTGCTCGTATCCAGACAGGGATGTATTGCTTGGAAAACTCACAACATCTCTACAATACCAAAATTCTAGGAAGTTCTTCTATACTAATCCTCAAAGACTATCTTCGGGATATGTGGTCTAATCAGAGTTTATCTAAATCTAGCTTCCAAGGTTAGTACTAAACTGCCTCTGATACCAACTGTAACGCCCCGACCCCAGCTACCCAGAGTCGGTGCATTACTTCGTAACATTGGCATGATCACAAAAGATCAAGTCTCGAAAGACCGATTAGTTTAGTAGCCTTGGAAACACTAGATACATTCATAAGTCTTTCATTACATCAAAAAGTGAAAAACTACAATAACAAAGTCTCCATAGTCCACACTCATATCCTCTTCTGACTATCCCTGCAGGTCATTCATAAAATACTTCTTCACATCCTGGAAAATATTAAAACATTGAAAGGGGTGAGCTCAGATGCTCAGTAAGGATAACAATATTGCGGAAGCTTTCATAAATAAACATTAACATTTAAGGCAATGTACAACTAAAACAAAAGCCTTTCAAACTTGAACTTCAACATAACATGGCAAAAGTAAAATGAGATAATGCCATTCACTTCTTCACATGGATATTCTACTGGTCGAATAATCACATGAAATATCAATAACCACTTTCATAATGAGGGAATGTATAATGCCGGACATTCTGAAACATTTTGTCAAGGCCTCGGCCAAGACGTCTAAAATGATTAAGGCCTCGGCCAAAACCATAAATCAAATTGGGAAAGGGCCTCGGCCAATTCCACGTCTAGTTGTCTCATGAGACCTGCCGATGCATCGAGGAGCTATAGCGGGCTCCACCCGTCACTTATTAAGTCCAATACATTCCTCATATGAATAGGTTTAAACATATCATAAACCATAACATAATCATATCACATAAAACATGGATAAAGGAAACATAACATTTCCACATTTCAATCACAAGATATCAATACAACACATTGATATAATAAAAATGCTTTCAAAACCATTTTCAATAAAATAAAAGAAAGTTAAAACTTTGTATTTATTTTTCATTAAAAAAGGTAAGGCTTGAAGAGGAAGCTGAAACTCAAATAGTGGTCACGGCGGTGGAGAAGTCATTGTCGCCGCATACGTATGACAAAAACATTCCATTTTGTCGTTTAGTAAACGCTTCGTATAAAAAATATTCCTTTTGAATAAACGTAAAAGTCAAAGGGGTTTATACACCGTATAAAAGAAATTTGTGTATAAAACAAAGTATGCCTCAATGAAAGGAGATTGAGACGAAGTCCTTAAAAAGATCATTTTTAAAATAAAATAGATCTATTATGTGTATTCACTATAAGTACACATAAATAATGTACAAATACAATATAGGACATAATAATATCATGACATAATTTGAAAGTAGGAGATTAACCCAAAGAATGGAAGTTGGGTTAAGGAGTTCCCTTACAAGATCATTTATAAATAAAATAGATCTATTATGTGTATTAACTATAAGTACACATAAAGAAAGTACAAATACAAGATAATACATAACAATATCATGACAGAATTTGAAAGTAGGAGATTAACCCAAAGAACAGAAATTGGGTTAAGAATTTCCCTTACCTCGTGTCTGACTTGACTCAACCGTTCTTTAACCTCCTGAATAATAAACTAGAGTTAATATATACCTTATTAAGAACCATTTTCAACCTCATTATCCTTATTATATCACTTATTACAATGATATGAACATTATGTAATTATTTAAGTTAATAATGTTCATTTTGTCGGTATTTGGTTCTTAAGTCAAAAATAGGCTTCTTACACTTACATGTTGTCAATTTGGTCAAAGGTTCATTATATCCAGAATGGTATTCATGATGTAGATATCATATATGTCATATATATCCAGTACATACATTCATTTATAATATTACATCACATTTAGAGGTAAGAAATGAAATGCACCGTTCATGGAGACGGTAAGCCGTACGTACGCATGAACGCTACTTCCATTTCTATTTCATATTTTCTGGAATGGAATCATAATGATATGAGAGTATATTATAATTCCAGTATAATAACATATATAATATCATTAACTTTATCCTTCACACATCCCACATATGGTATTAACGAATCAAATCACTTTCAGGGGGCGGTAGTCCGCGCTTCCTAAAATGAAGATATCGTGTTTTACCCATAATGGAAACCATAAAGGTATGCCCAAAATGAAAAAAACAGAAGCTTAAGGAAAACATAAACATATTATATATCATATATAAAAAAAGTGACATCATAATGGCCACCTTTGAAGGTGTTAAATGAGTGTTGAACAATCATCGTTTCGGGAGGCAGAATTTCGCCATCCACGGAAACCTTATGTTCTTTAACCATTTGATGTAGTTGTGTGGAAGTGTAGCTCAAATAAATCTTATAACAACATCCTAGTATATTTAAGATACTGGTGTTGTTACAAAAGAAGTAAATAAAAAGAGTTTAGGGGGTTGGAGAAGCAAAATAAAACAAAAGAACATGAGAGAATGAATTACCTTAAAAAGTGTAACTCCTTTTGAGTTGAGCCTAAAGGCTTCCTTGGGAAGCGTTCTGCCCAAAGTGAGGTTTCTAGGAGTAAGGAAGGAATGTTGGGAGAGTATTTGGGCAGAGGTTGGCCGAGCCAAATGGCTTGATGGTGTGAATAAGGTGGGAGAGGTGGGGGCCTTTTATAAGTGGAGAGGAGGGGCACTTTTGGAAAGTAATGAAATGTTACATTATTTCAAAATGCTTTTCGGATTCTAAAGGTCCCACATCTATATAATTCGAGGCTAAGGTGATAAGGTTTCGAAATATCTTCATCCAATAGGCTTTGGACAAGTGTAAGCCTCGGATTTTGCATTATCTTCTCATTTTATTTAAATCGTCAAATAATGATGTCATCGCTGCATCATTATTATGTCATAAATACTTTAATTTATTTAATGTCTAAAAATTATAAAACAAATACTATGATGTAGGAAATCTTTTTAGCTTTCCAATGACTATTTATAATCAAAATTCGGACTTGTATAACCCCAATTAAAAATTGTTTTAGTAGAACAATTTATGTTAGTGTCATTTTCACTTTAACATTAAATAAAAAGTAATTTATGTTATTTCCCAACAAAAGTGGATCCATGGGGTCCCCAAGTTAGGCCATGGCTTGTCTTGGTCGGCCATGACTCAACCAATGAGGTTGGGACATGTGTCTAGGTCATTTCATATTATTAATGTATTATTTATACCTTAAACTACACTAATTACCACTAATCGCGATTAAGAACTTAAAAGTTACTATTCACCAAAAAATTATTTTGATCTCATTGAACCACATTTTACTTCTTAATGACAACCATGTATGTCGGATTTTTGAAAATCAAATCACAGAAGTTGTAATATTTCATTTAAACGAAAAATCAGTTATTTAACTACCACTTAGTGGTTTCACTATTCATCAAAAATTGAAGTTTTTCAGAATAAGGCCAAAATTTCACCCTAAGCTATAATTGATATTCCGAATTCAAAAATGATGTCTATTTTACAAAATTCCAAACATATAAGTTGTATTAATTAATTTCATAATTAATTCCCGCTGTTACAACAAATAGCGTGTTTTTAAGAAACAATTTATATCAAAAGTTTGGCAATTGTTTATGTCCAATTTCAATGTTAAATTAATTCTAATGACCACCATTGGATAAAATGGTAAAAATATTTTCTAATTATACCTTAAAACCACTAAATAGTATAATTTATCTGTATAAATTATTTTGATTAAAAAAGTTGTTTTTATGTATTTTTCACTATTCATAAAAAATTAGAAGTTCTCAGAAAAATACCAAAAATTCAACATAGGCTAATTTCGATATTACGAATACAAAAATGAAGTCCATTTTGAAATATAAAATTTCTATAATTTTAAAAAGTGGTTATTACTATTCATAACGGCTATTTTGATTAGTTGCGGTGTGTTAGAACTCGAACTTGCGTACAATGCAAGCTATTGCATTATTGAATGAGAAGCGTATCGTGGAAGCTCGGGGTGTTACACCTTTGGAACTTTGGTACACTAAATTCCTTTGAGCCATTGGCCCCTCGGGCCGTCTCAGTACTCTAGTCCATGGAATTTTGTCCATAGGGCCTCAATTCCATGAGAAGTGGCAGGTCAGTAATGAAAAGTGTAGGCCTCATAAGTGGATTCAGAGAAAGTATCAGCCTCCAAGAAGAGATAACAAGAGTAGGACTGAAGAGAGTTTATGGAAAGAGCTATTAGTAATAGGAACTGTGCAACTTTTCATGGGGAAATGATAACTAATCATCCATGAATTATGAGGAGCTTGGTGACATCAATGAAAATAGATACCGGGGGTAGGTATTTCTTAGGTAGTATGTTTATTAGGGATCTAGGTCATATACTGGGCCTTTTTTCCTTTGTGCCTAAGGGTTAGGTATCTATTACTTTTCAAAAAAGTTAAATATGTGATTTTCAAAAAATAAAGAAAAAAATAAGGCCTTTAGGGACATTGAGACTACACAATTTAAGAATGGTGTCTTTGTTGGAACCTTAAAAATATGAACGATGTATTGGATATGGCCCTGTTGGAATGAATAATGTTTTGTATGTGGCCTTAGCATTAAATGGTTGTAATAATTTTGCATTATATCATCATTAATTCAGTTATTGTTGTATGTGTATTTAGGTATATGGTTATCCATGGATTGTTTCTAACCTCATATGATTATTAATATGGAATAATATTATTATCATTCTATTTTTTCCAAACTATACCTTTCAATTACATTCCATAAGAGTATATGATATATGTCTTACCTTATAGAGAATTTTATCTCACCCCAAATATGTTTCAATTTCCCCATGTTATGAGGGGATATATTACACATGATTTTTATATAAGAATCGTACTTTGAAATAATTTTGTGGGAGATATTGAAAAAATAATATGGATTAAATAGTTTCATATATATATATGAAAAAATATCCATTTAATGATAATGACATAGTCTATGATATATAAAATTATTGCAAACTCTATATAACTCTAGATCTAAATGGTCTTTGGAATGTATACAACTCATTATTTTTTGTGATGTTTTAGCTAATAATGGTTAAAATTTGGTCATCATGATTCATTTCAAATCAAGAACGTAAAGAAGTTGTCTATTCAAACTATATTTTGGTAGTGTAGGTTTAGGGTGTTATAGTTGGTATCATAGGAGAATACAGATTTCATTTTAGGATAGAATGTAATATGAGAGAAATTTAAGGATTTATAAGTTTAGTTTTGTTATAATTTCAAAGTTACATATAACCATTTTGATTATTTGAGAAAATATTGAATATTTTAGGGACTAATATCATATAACAATAGTGAAAACACTTAGATAAGAATATGGGATAAATCTACATATAGGATATCTTCTGGAAAATATTTTCCATGTAGATATTGGTTTGATATCCTAACAATTAAACCCCTTTATGTATACTACAATTGGAAATAATATTTGATACAGATGTACCATTGTGTAACGAACCTGAAAATGGTTGAATGGATATTAAATTTATCTTTATCTAGTGTACAATATGGAGTACGAACTACAAACCATGTGTGACACACCCCAGATATATTATTTGATAAATCACATCAGTAGTACAAAACATTATGAAGGATTTGAGTACGATGTATGATAATTAAGTTAGAAAACCTAATACAAGAATGACCATGTATGTAACCAAGAGAGTGAAATGTTTTATTTAAAGTGTTATATATAAAAAATAAAGGTGTTTTAAGGGAAGAGAATTTCTGATTTACTTTTTAATAAATATATTTTTGATATTATCATTGAAATTTTTTTTATAGTAATAAGTTGAAATAGAACCCTAAAGATGATGCTAAGAGAGGTTTTTGTCTAGAAACAATTACGTCTTATACCCAAATAATAGAGTATACTTATATTATTGAGAATATTAGTATATTCTTATTAGTATTGAAAAAGTGAGTTTATAAGTCTTCCCTAAGGTAGTGAGGTTGACATCCTAAAAATTAAATCTTCATACTCTTAGTTATTTCCATTAGTGAGTTATATTTATAAATAAAATTTTTGTATATTCAAAATTATTTGAGGACCATGCCAAATATCTAAGGATTGTTCATTAGTAGTGTTTCTTTAATTATTTGGAAGTACTTATTAAATGGTATCAATAACATTGAAAATTTAATTTGTGACAATGATATATTTGTTAGAAGATAACTATTGAAGAACACATGATTAAGGGGTGGAAAACTTTTATGGTTAATATAAGCTTGATATTAAAAAATAAAGGGTTGATTGTTTTTGAAAGATGACTTTAGATGATATTGGATTCAATGAGATTTATAATTGATTCATGATATTTTGGGTGAATTTTATTATAGTTTTTTTATTAGGGTATATACTAGAATGTATGTTCTTTTATGACCGATTGATTAATACCATTTTTTGGGTTTAATGTAGAGTTAATATCTAGAAGAATATAAGGATTCATTATGGTTAATTTCTTAGATACTCATTTAGTTATAAGAAAGGTATATTTTAATGAATTTATTATAAGGGTAAATAAATACATTAGTATATTATTTTATGAAATATTAATGTTTTTTGGAATGATAATCCACTTATTCTTTCCTAAAATAGTATGTTACATGTCATTATAAGTGATATAATAAATGATAAATATCTTAAGAATGCCCAACAAAATTTCATCGATGAGTACTAATTAAATTTTGAGGGTGTAATTTATTAAATTGGGTAGAATATAACACACAAATATTCTAAAATATATACTTCCTAAAATCATAATGTATTCAATAGAATACATCACATGAGACACCTAACCAAAACAAACCAGGAAATATTATTCAACTATTAATACGTAGCCATCGAATTGGTGGGTAAAAATAAAGATAAATAAAATATGAAATATATGTAAAAATATAAACAAAGTAAAATATTATTACTAATCTATTTACAAATTTTCAATTATTGTAGTTAAATAAAAAATAAAAATAATTTATTTTTTAATGGGTAACACTTTTATAATTATCTTCATGGACATTTTTTTGATAATAAATATATTATGGATAATTGATATTATGGATATAAATAATATCTTTACATAAGAAACAACTAGTAAGTGATAAGTTATAATAATAAAAATAGTTTATATATTTAAAAAATTATTTTCCTCTGAAACAGATTTTCATTATATATTTTTATTTTATTTAAAATTTAAATTATAAAATTTCATATTATTAATTTTTACCAAATTTATTTACTATTTTAAAATATAATAAAAAAATTATTTAGTATAAATGATTAATTTTTTTATGAAATAATTAATTTTGTAGGTGAATAGTTAAAAATATATTTTATTCTAAAAATGCAGAGTTTATGAATATATCAATTTTTAATTATAACATAAAACGGATATAATTTATTTCAATATAAAATATATATTTACAGAGTAAAAAATTTAAAAATACTTTTTTGAATTTATAAAACCTAATATAACATTTTATTTACATAATTATTATTTTCTATTAAAAGAATCTGTTTTGGTCTTTTGTTTTATTAATTTTTTTGGTATCATTTTTTTGGCTTCATTTTCATTCAAAATAATTTTTTAAGAAAATCAATTTATATCATGAAAATAAAATACATTGATAATTCTATCTTATACATTAATTTTAAGTGAAAAAATACACTTTTTAAATGAATGGGCTTTTACCCATTACAAGCACAAATGCTAAAGTAAAATTTTATAACATATAATAATTAAATAATAAAATATAGATATAATAATTTTTATTAGTATGTATAATTTATTTACGAAGATCCATTTTAATTTTTGGCCTTAAAAGTAAATTTCATAGGTAAAAACTAGTTACAATAGTAAAAAATGGTATAAGAGAAACTTTTATGAGTAACTAACATAGAATTTTTTTTAATCATGTGTGAAATTGATGGTTTTGGGATTATAGACCTTATATAATCCCACAATTTATTTTTAACATTTTTATTCTTCTTGAAAAGTGAAACAAGTTCACTCATTTATGAAGTTGAAATATTTTCAAAAATGTCATTATTACCATGTATAAAAGGGGCCCCTCACCGCCCATTCAAAACCACTCCAAGAATTCAGTTTATACTTAAATTATACAAATTTATAATCTATTGTAATATTATTTTTGTTATTTAGTCTCTAATGATAATAAAGTTGTGTAATTCCAACATTTATAAGGAATATTTTAAGGAAAACAAAATGATATTAAAATGATTACTCATTTATCTTAACATTTTTTCTTTTTTAACTTATATTTTCAATCATAATTTTATAATTCATTTATAATGAAAGAATTATAATACTTATACGTAATTATATTATTCAAATGGGGTAACTAATTTCCACCCTCCACCTTACCTTTTTAGAAAAATGAATTTTTCATTCGTATGTTGTGTGAACTACTACCTCCGTGTAGTGATGAAATCCATTTTTTCCAAAGACGCTCTACACATGATATAATGGTGATATTGAAGAATAATTTTTGAGTAAATAATATAATAATAATTATTATGAAATAAATTACAATCGATCTTTTTGATAACTCATTATTTGGGAAATTCAAATGTTAACCGTGGTTAGGGAGAAC
The DNA here is from genome assembly GCA_963277665.1 of Viscum album. NCBI lineage: Eukaryota > Viridiplantae > Streptophyta > Magnoliopsida > Santalales > Viscaceae > Viscum > Viscum album. Next base: position 289,482,799 of record OY728163.1, read on the forward strand.
TACCGCCTCTACAATGTAACAAATCTAATTTTTCATATATTTTATTTATTATTAATTTTAATCTCTTAAAGTATGAATTACTAAATATAATTTATGTAAATATTATCATTAATCATTTTAAATATTGATATTATCTTAAATGAGAACTCTTTTATTTTTTATCAGATATTAATTATGGTATATTTTGGTTTGGGTCGGTCTAACAACCTACTTAGACAATTATATATAATAATATAATGGAAGATTATTATAAATAAAATACTTATAAAATATTATATATATATATATAATGAAATAATTATTTAATGTTTTTCTAGAATGGTAACCATATTATTCAAATCATTAATTAAGATACCAACGACCATTAAAAAAATCATCGAAACATGATCATAAGTGATTTTATCTTTAAGGATACAAAAAAAACCATGTACTAAAATGATAAAATAATAAAATAATATTAAATATCAATTATAATATAATTTTTTATTTGTTAATGATGTACATTCAAAAAATAATGATGAACAACACTGAAATTATGAAACCAGTTCAAAACGGTCAATATTACGCATACCAGATATTGAAAATAAATATCTCATAGATATGCATGTAGAGAATAATTATAATTATTGTTTATAAATATTCATACATATGAATAAGGTTATGAAATAGATTATTATGACATATATTTTCTGGGATATTCATGTTCTTTAGTGGAAGTTTATATTTTAAGGTAAGGGTTTATCCTTGGACGTAGCCCTTAGTGGTGAACCAAGTATAATTACTATGTCATTTCTTTACATGTGATTGTTTGTTTTCTCGAATTCCTTTTCAGATTTTTTTAATAGGTTCCTATAAATATATGAACAAGATCCATCAATTTAAAAGAAAAATTTGACACCCTGATTTATCACTCACCTATCATGGTGTTCTGGGGTGCTTAAGGTTTGGCATTGATGAAAATAATGAATTATTGGTCGATTCCCTGATGGTAAAATATGTTTTTAATAATTAATTGTCATCATAAATTCTGTTATTATTTTCCCTATGATTATTTATATTGTTAACCTTGAATTTATTTCAAGCTCATGTGATTAGTTATATGGGATTATTTTATTATCATTTATTTCCTACCATGTTATTTATTCAATTTTCCCAACATCATTACATTTGATATACATTTTCCCTTACTAATCATTCGAACTCACCCATCCCATATTTCCATTTTTCTATATTATAAATAAAAATATTGCACATGATATTTATAGAAGAGTATCATGTGTAGAAATTTTTGGGGAGATATTAACGACTTATTATGGATTAAATAGTCTCTTATATAGTGGAAAATGTCTATTTAATAAGAAAGACAAAGTATTTTTTTATTAAAAGTATTACCAGATCTTTAAAAATTTAAACCCAATATCTTCTTATAATTTATGAGACTCAATATGTTTTAGTTATATTATAATTATTGTTGTTATAATTGGACCTCTTTAGTTCATTACAAATATGGTATGTAAATAATATGCTTATTTACCCATGGATTCTAAAAGTGAGGGTCTTAGGTGTCACTGTGATTCCAAGGATGAACAATTCTCTCTAGTTGGGGGAATGATGGAGCCATCCCAGACCCAACTTATTGAATATGATGATAAAAACAATATACTTTACAATCACTCTTTGATATACATAATTAATTATAGTATCATTCATAAATTTTGTTTCTTTTACATTCCAAGTTCTTTTTTAGATATACAAATTTAAAGAAATTGTAAATCTATTTTACTAGAAAAAACCATATTATTTATGTAAAATGGATATTTTCCCCACTATATAAGAAACTACATAATACATAACAAGCCTTCACCATCCCCCCAAAATCCTCCAGCGGATATACTCTTCTAAAAACATCTTACATATCACTTTTATTCAAAACATGGGGGAATAGAATCACAGGAAAGGGGTGACAATATATTCTTAGTAAGGGAAAATTTTAATGATAAAAATAGAATAATAGATGTTAATATTAGATAACAATATGGTTATAATCAAGATACATTAAAAATTAATTTCCAATAAATCATAGATCATAAATCATAAGTCATGGAATATGGATTGTAATAAAAAAGGGAGGAATCAAAAGTGGGTTGAAACATTCATCTATAAACATGATCCATGAGAGAATAACATATTCATGAGAATATTCATAGGAGTATTGCATCAACATTAGTATATAAATCATATTTCAATGCTACCCATCAAGACATTCATCACATAGTAGGCTTGGGATATCCACGCATGTACCTTCTTGGGAATGGGATAATCCTCCCATGTATGCATAGTCATGGTACTAAACCACTATATACCAATTGGGATTAGGACAAATCCTCTCATTTTCCCTTTGGGTATGGATACATACTTCTGTGTAACCATGGGATTGGGAAAAAACATCATGTGTGACCATTTGGATTTGGATAAATCCTCCCTTGTATCCTTTTAAGATCATGATACATATACTTAACAAAATTCATTGGAGGGAGATATAAGACACCACCAATCGTCATCCATACATATGTGTTCCACAGTAAATAAATAATCATTATATCATAAATATTTTATAGATATAAATTCATTTTTAGATAAATTTCAAATAGTATCATATAAGGAAAATGAAAATAATTCCATCAATAATTGTTATATGATATAAATATTGGAAAAAATGGGCATCCAATGATATTTAGTAATATTATAGGTTTATACCATTCAATCAGGATAATATAGTCTATGGCATTAATACTGTATAGAAAATTGTATATAGTTAAGTCAATAATTTACTCAATCAACTAATTTTTAGGTATGTAGTTGAACAAAAATCAATAAAAGGAATAAAAAATTTCATATTCACATATTAAAGGAATTGGAATAAAAAGTAGTGCCATACACTAAAGAATATTATTCTAGAAAAATGTTGTGATGGATCATTACATCAATAGAGAAAGGAATTATATAAGGCTTCCGTAGAAAGATGATATATGGAATAATTCAAAGAATATAATTGATTAATAATAATATATTTGAAATGAAAATGAAATAAAATAAATAAATTTTATTAGTTGTAGAGAAAAATTTATAAATAATAAATTCTCGTGATATTTTTAAATAATTTTAATTGAATTAATTTATCAAAATTGAAGGGAAATAATTTCATTTAAAAATAATTAATACATAAAATAAATTTATCATATAAAATTAAAAAGGATACATATAGATTTATTTAACATGTAAGAAAAACATAAAATTGGTTTTAGATGTCATGATTTTCATTATTGCAAAAATAAAAATAAATTTTGGGTAATTTCAAAATTTAATTTTGAAAATGTGAGTTGAAAATTTGAAAAAAATTACTTTTAAAAAATAAATTTCAACAATATATCCTTCAAGAGATAAATTGTTTTTGAAAAGATATTTGGGGTAGAATATGAAACATTTTATTTGAAAGGATCAAAAACCATTTTAAATATTTTTATTGATAACCCACATCATAAAGTGAGTAATAAGTCGTCATTTTTAAAAGAGTATATGGGAAATATAGAGTTCAAATTAGATAAAACATAATTATGTTTCCAATTATAAACCATAATATTGGTGGGAAATTAAAATATAGATATGTAGGGAAAACCAACATTAATGTTTTTTGAATTACCTTAAACAATGATATACTTTCTTAGAATGAATTTTATCAGAGTAAAACATTAGAATTAAAATCCAATTTTACTATAATATGTAAGACAATGTCACATGAAATAAACACTAATGGTGTATTAATCCATTATTGCAACACATAATTTTAATATAAAGCGTTATAACCCAATAAAGGGATTTCAGTTAAAAAAATAAATTTAAAAATCAGGGTCTTTTGAATTGAATGAAATTTAAAGAGAGAACATGTTAGAGATATTGAAGACACATGAATTAAATAAATATTTTAAAATAAATTTATTATGTAGTAGATACACTATCCATGGAAATCATGGTGTATATTAGGAAATATGTATGTAGCAGTGTGAATTTGAGACAAGAAAAGCGTACCCCAATTCATGTTTAGTAGAAATGTGATCTAACCTACAGTTTAAAAATATTAACTATCATAATAACTTATTTAATAAAAATATTCATGTATATAACATTTTATAAACTTCACTTAAAATCATTATCTACATATATATTGGTTATTTATTATCTATTTTCAATATCAGGTGTGTGTAATCCTGATAATTTTGAGATAATTTCATAAAAGTTATATATTCTTGATTATATTCCAAAACATCATATTTATTATATCAAAAAAATTCAAGAATATCTATTTAATTGGTTTATAAATTTATTATATGGGATTTTTGGATATGATCCATAATGATAAATTTTGCGATGAGCGCGTCTTGATGATTCTTAAAGAATGAAGGGTGTTTGTGTAAATATTAAGTTAAATTTTTATATTACCATTTCAAAAAAAAATATTTGTTTACTTATTTATTTAATATATTATAGGAATGTTAATTACCACAGCATCACATTATATACAATTATATTATTGTGCATGCAGGTTGTTAAACCCACCCAAACTAGAACATACCATAATTAAGGAATCATTATGAAGTGATTTAGTTGTAATATCATTGTATTGAAGAATAATGATCATATTTAGTTTTTATTAATATTAAATCTTAGAATTGTAATTAATTATATAGATAATATAACCTATATTAATATATTACATAATACACATAAATCATTTTATTACTATTATAATGACTTTAGCATATTTGAATTTACTATTGTTGTTTATTGACCAATTGTTAATATATTTTCCCAGTTTTCTTTATAAAACCATAATAGTTTTATAAAAATAATATTAATGCAATAAAAACATTCTTAATTCCATATATGTAAGGAAGTTATGAAAATAAAAATGAAAATTGATCATTCCATGGAGGTGTCAGTACACACGTACTCATGGATGATAATTTCATTTTCCATGGAATGGGGAAAAAAATAATTATGGTATATCTTTTTAGAATATAAAATAAGTAATAAATACCATACATACATATTAAATTCCTTATTATGACCATCATTGGACTATTTTGATGTAAAATAATACATGTTCCTTCATGGAGGTGGTAGTAAGTACCTACCTCTGATTAATGTTTTTCCCTTAATGGAAAGGGAGAAGAATTTATTTCTTATACAATGATCATAATAAGATAATTTTTTTAAAGTGAAACGAATTTCATTATTTTAAGTTGTTTTAATATAATATTAGGGGAAAAATTCCCCACAAATAAATATTAACCAGAAATGAGTTGTTAGAAATTTATACCTTAGTTTTTGAATTATATTCTTAAAAAAGGGGGTTAAGAAACTTATTGATGGACTTTTGAGAAGAGAACATGTAATAACCTGAACATTTATAAATAAAATTACCCTTTAAATTTAATTTAATACATTTTTATATATTATGGATATAGAAAACACATGAACTTATTTGGTTTCATTATATTCTATTAGATTTAAAAAACCATTAAGTGTCATTGATATTGATATTATTGTTGTTGAACTGTAATCGTGTGAGTAGAATAAATATATGGCATTATAAAACCCAATTGAAACAAACAAAGGAAGTGAGGGCCTCAACCAGTTAGATCATACCCTATAAATCCCATTTATTGGAGATTCCAAGGGAGATATAATCAATGGAATTTTCCCTTGATTAGACCCAAGCTGAGATCCAATAGCTTAAGCACGAGAAAAACCATTAATGTGAGAAGTTTAGGGTGATTAAGATCTTGACCAAACCATTTAAACTGAACCACCCCATGAAAGTCTCACTATTTTACACCATACCTTTTTTTCCAGGGTAATCATGGGATTAGTATCAAGACCATAATAATATGTATATATATATTTTCAATATAATTATGGTAATATTTTCATCATATTATTGTTACATTATAAATTATTTTTCTATTTGATAAAATAAATCAGAAATTATATTTTTCTATAATATTAAAATTTAATTAAGGAATTAATGAATAAATTTATTTTTTGAATAGATAGTATTTGAATAAAATATTATTATTAAATATTTTTTATTAAATATAAATTAACACATATTTTTTATGAAACCAAATGTACTTTATATAAGGGGTTGAAAACTGTTATTTTAAAAATACTAGAATCTCTTAATAAATTTATTGATTATATTAAAACTGAAAATTCACATATTTAGAAAATTATTTGGGTTAAATAAATATTTTTTTTATAATCATAAAATCAAAATTATCCAATGGTTAATTTTTCATAATTTTCTAAGACAGTCGAATTTTCGGGTAAAAATGAAATACGGTATAAATATATGGTTTGTATTATGACATTATGATGAAAAATAAGTTATGTAGGATATAATATTAAGGGTTCCCAGGAAAAAATATATAATTCCTCTTCAAGATAATGTAATATTTATTTTCTTTAATTTGTTTTTTGAATCCATTAATAATCCTAAAAAATATATAATATATTTTATGATTCTAAATTAATTTCTTTATAAACATGACTCACTTCAACATTGTCAAGGATATTATTTTAATAATTTCAGACCATTTCATAATAAAATATTTTAAACCAACACTCTCTAATAGAAAATGTGAAAAAAACTATGGGAATGATTGTGGTTTTGATTATATTATTTAATAGATTCCAAAACCTATGTTTGAGAAATAATAATAAATTACACGCTCTTTTTCAATATAAACCCATAAAATATCCCATTTATCTTAACTAAAAAACTTTTTATAACTTCATTAATCATTCCTTACCTCTTTAGAGACCAATAATGTTTCCCAAATTCTATCAAGAAGCTCCTCCCAAGGTTAAGGAATCACACTATCAAGGTATGGGATCATCTCTTCCTCCTCTTTAATCAATCATCTTCATTATCTTATTACTTTTTTCTCCATTTCATATTGTAGGTACATGTTCTTCAATATATCCTTTACTAACCCTAGTATAAATTAATTAAGAGATAACTCCTCCCATGAAAATTTACACACCCCCTTTATGTTGCCAAAATTTCACCACGATTTTCCATGCCAAAAAATAGTGTAGTGAATACCCATACAAATTTTTTATCATGGGTGTTCACATTTATTAAGTTATAATTATTTTATTAGGAAATTAAATGTATTTATTCCACAATTCATAATTGTGTAATAAAATTTTATGATAAATGATTCCATTTTTTATGTTCTATTTGGCACACATATGCATGTGAATGAAATGAAATTGACCAGTGCCCCCAGAATTATATACCGCTCCAATTAATTGGAAATTTTTTTATACTCATGAGACATCATGAAATTTATTATGGAGAAAAACTAATCCATAATGGGAATTTTAATCATGATTCCTTGTTAGTAAGTGTTGACTTATATTTATGATTCAAAGATTTAAGTTATCGCAACATTTCCAATATTACCTTTATATTGTTTTGTTATGTCATGGATCATTGTTTGGGTTTATGATTTTCACCCCATTTATGTCACATTAATGTGAATATTTTATACCATGTAATAAATTCATCATATTATGCCATTTTTACTCCCTTATAATGCATTATATCTAACTCCTTTCATATGTATGTCCCCAGATTATCCCATGATGTTTTATGTATGGTGGAATAATATGAGCATGTCAAGGAAGTATTCAATAATGTTGTTATATCAAATGTTATAAGTTATTATGTAATGTAAATAATTCCCTAATACACTAAAATTATTGATCTTCAAGGTTTTATTATGTGTACTGCCATGTATTAAATCATGAAATAATTTGTAATAAAAACAATGGTTGTCATAGTTAGTGTCAATGGAAATGTTTAGATATTTTATGGATTAGGAATAGATAAATATAGTAAAAGACTTATAAAAAATCTAATTATAAGAAACATAACTATTTTTTTAAATTATAGAGTAAGTGGTTTTTCGAGAAAATAAATACATGTCTAGATGGTACATGTGGATGTTTTTTTTGAACAATTGTATATAGGTGTAACACCTGAAAACAAAACATTATGTTGGACTCTACCAGGAAATAGTTCATGAAAACGGTCCTTGATACATTCAAGGTCTGACAATCCTGGGGGATATTCTTTGTTAAATTCAAAATATCATTATGAAACATTATTAAGGGAATAAAAATTCTAATAAGAGTATATGTTAATAACGAGATCATGGATAATATAGATTGAAGCCTAGAAATTCATTATGTTAAGAAAACAATTTCATTTATAAGTTATACCTTTAATATCATTGGATTATTTTTTACGTGTTTAATAGTTAAAAAATTCTCATCCATAATTTTCCCTTTATTATATCTTATGTCAACAAATAGGAGGAATTTGGTAAAAACACAATGTTAAGGGAAATGTGATGACTTCCCAAATGAGATGCCCAAAATGTTGCGAGAAGGAATAGAAAACTTTCGAAAAATTCTCTATCAAATGACCAATGCTATGAATAGAAACCTGAATCATGAAGAGGACCCAAATCCCCTTATGAAATAAAAGTCTACAATTGAGTCCTTTATGTGACAAAGTCTTCTGACATTAAATGGATCATACAATTCCTTAATCACAGAATAAAATATCAACTCCATTGAGAAGATGTTCTCTCTCCTTCAATGTTTTAAGAAAGATAAGGTTATACTGTCTGTTTATCATATGGAGGTAGAATTAGAATCATGGTAGACACTAATAAAAATATAAAGCCTTAAGAAGAGATTTATTTTATGGGGTAGAAGGAATTTGAGAAACAATTTCAATAAATATATTCAACATACCCTCAAACATAAAATGGAAAGGGATTAACATTACCTAAAACAAAAAAGACGACGAATCTACCATAGACTGTAAGGAAATTTTCACAAGACTTGAACAATACACCTAGAGATTTTTTTGTGACCACCGAATGCAAGGTTTAACACTTATTTAGTAGGATAAACCTTGTCTATAAAAATCCATGGAAATACCAAACTTTGTTAGCTATGATGAAATTGTCCTATCTACCCTTAATGTTGAAATGATGATTAGAGAATTTCAAGGACATCACAGGGATAAGAAGTGAAAAAATAGAGATTAATTCTAGTGGTATTATTGAAAAATATATCAAATCTATAATTTTCAACATTCCACTTGTCAAAATATTAGAAAGAATCCACCCATTGATTTCCTTGGGAGAATGAGGAAATGCTTCAGGTGTGGAAAGGAAGGACGCCTAGATATCAGTTTTTTCTGAGATAAACCCACTATTGTGATGGAGGAAAAGAAATCTATGGTCAACCTTTAGAGAATAATTTATTAATTAAATTATAATAAACCAATGAAATTTTAAAACCAATTCACTTAGCCATGGGTTTTTAGATACAACAAACAACTTCCAAAGCAGTAAGGGAGAGCTTATGCCATCATAATTGCATAGGTTGATCCAAAAAATGAAGTGGTGATTGGTAAATGGGTTATTCATTCAACAATAGTTAATGTAATTTTTTATTCTTGTTCTACACATTCATTAATATCACATAAGATTCTTATAATTATTCAAATACCACTACTAAGCATGGAAGTATAGTTGTTATTGAAAATGGGAAATATGGAAATTATTAAATCTTATGTATATAACTCATCCCTTGTAATTTCTTTTGGGATGAGAATCTAACTTAACCTATAGATACTTCATTTACAATAATTTCATTAAATTATGGGTAAGGATTGTATTTCCCTACACAGAGCCAACATAAATTTTCACATGAATGAAATCACTCTCCAAATCATGAATCGTCTCCCAATTATATACATGTTCAATGAGGAGGATAAATCTTCTTTATCACCAACATCCATAGAATGTATATTATTTAACTATGAGCAAGACAATCTAGCTCAAATTATTAATTATATGGGAATGGTTATTTGTGAAGACATACCCATTTTGATGGAATACACTAATGTGTTTCTTGTAGAATTACTCGGTCTTCCTTCTAGCCTAGAGGTAGAATTTTCATTCAACCTTATACATGGATTATTACTGTTATCCAAGAATCTCTATAGAATTGCTATTTTCGGACTTGAGGAGCTGAAATCTAGATAATGGGTTTATATACCCAAGTGATTCACCTTGGGGTGCACTAGTCCTCTCCATCAAGTAGAAGAATGGGTCAATGTGCCTTTGCATTGATTATTGTGAGGTGAAAAATATCATAATAAAGAAAAAGTATCCCCTAACATGGATTGATTTCTTTTTTTCAATCATCTGTGTGTACCAAAATTCTTCAACCAGGTGGATCTTCGGTCTGGTTATTATAATGTTAGTGTAAAGAAAGAGGATATTCCCAAGGCTTCTTTCTGAATAAGGTATGAGCACTATGAGTTCATAATAATTTCATTAAGACTGACTAATGATCCAGAAATATTCATGGACTATAAGAATATAGTATTTTATAGATTACCTTGATATGTTTTTATTAGTCTTTATAAATGATATTATAATATACTCTAAATTTTAGGAGGGTCTTGAGCATCTGAGCACTATGAAAAAGATATTATGAAATGAGATGTTTTATGAAAAGTAAAAAGAAATTATGAGTTCTAGTTGAAGGATGTCTCATTCATATAGAATATAACCACAACCAATTTTATATCTGTTGACCCTTGAAAGACCTATGGGATTTATGGATGGACGAGTCCAAAATGTGTTGCATAATTTTGCAGTTTCTTTAGATTATTTGGGTATTATATTTGATTTGTGAGAAATTAATCAAGATTTTCAAACACACTAACTAAGATAAATAAAAAGGGAGTCTTTTTTTTGGAATAATTAATGTGAATAGACATTCAAGGAGTTGGAAATGATGCTTCTCACTACCCCAGTACTCACACTACGCAGACGTGGGGAAATTCTCTTTTTATTCAGCAATGCTTCAAATAAGAGATTGGATTTTATGTGAATGAAATAGGAAAAGGTGATGGAATATACTAAAAGGAAATTGAAATTTTATTAATATAACTACCCAAAACATGATTTTTAGTTGGTTTTAGTGATATTTTCTTTGAAGATATAGTGGAATTATCTCTTTGGGGTGAAGTGTGGAACATATACAAATCACAAAATATTCACGTATATATTCACATAGAAAGAGTTTAATATGAAACAAAAAATATGGTTATAGCTGATAAAGGACAATGATTGATGAATCCAATACCATCATGGGAAGGAAAATAAATTTAAATACACTCTAAGTAGACAGGATCCTATAATTTTATCATTAACGAGAATTGAGAAGGATATGAACTTCTTATACTGATAAAGGATGAAAATGGGAATCATAAAGGAAGGAACATTATAAGTCGTATAACAAATAATTTCTCAACCATACATTCTGGAAAATATAATGTATGGTAAAATAGATAATTTGGGAATTCATAATAATGTGGATGTTACAAGAAAAGGTAAATCATTAGAGTTAAATGTTAATGAAGAAAGAGTTGTAAGATTTGCATCAACACTATATATACCATCAAAACCTATTTTAAAGAAAGATATATTGGATGATGTACATAGCTATAACTCCTCCATCCATCCAATATGTACCAAGATGTATCAATATATCTTAGTGTAAAATTGGGGGGACAATATGAAGAAGGACTATAACACCCCATGACATTGAGAGTTTGTTTCGAATTAATTTATCTTTTTAGTATTTTTCATATCACATGAAACTGAAAATAGTTTTATATATATACATATATATGAATAATTCAATTAAAACCTTCCTTTCACATGAAATTCCAACTTAGCTTATGCTACATGAAATACTGACTTGTCTTGCGCTACATGCAACACCGACTTAGCATACATTGCACAAAACACTGAGTTTCTATGAAACATATTTTTATTTATATAATTAATTAAATGATATAATTATAAACTAAAAATTAAAAATAGTTATAAGAATAGTAATAACAACTTTTCAAATATTTTTTATAATTTTTTTATATAAATAAAATATATTAATAATGAAAGAAAATATTTTTGGTAAAGTTCTTTTATGTTAAAAATACTATTGTATCGAATGAACCACTTATAATAATGAAAGTATTTTTAGATAAATAATAATTTAATTTGATAAAATAATATTCCTTTTTGAGTTCAAAATGTTGAAATTAACTTAGGGTGAATCTTTGGGATTTTTCTAAGTAAAATCATTTTATGATGAATAGTGAAAATACTGCTTTTTAGTTTAAAAACATCCTTTTTGTTTAATTAATTATTAATGTTAAATGATATTATAAATTTGGTTTTAGGTCAATTTAGATAAATATTACATATATTAATATAATTTAAATTCATTAAAATCAATTTCCCTTTGAAACTAAATATAAATTATTAACAAACATTTGAACTTTTTCCTATATTGAAACCCCGTTATTTCGTCTCGTTTGCGAGATTAGTAAAAATCACAATTATTCCACTTCTATTAAGTGAATTTAGAAAATACAAAATAAATCATTGGATTAAGTGTAATATTTCTATTCTAATAATACCATGTTAATCTTTTATGAAAATTATTAGTAAATGTGATTAATATTAATCACAGAAGTTAAGGACAAATTAAACATAATTTGGGACAAAACCATAACATTAAGGGCCAAATGATCTATAAAAATGTAAAAAACAAATTATATGTCCATATTTCTGTCATAAACCTTCCATTGTTTAGTTTGGTTAGTTTTTTATGACATTGTTTAGGTAAGATCCCGTGAACACATATTATGTTTCTAAAAATTCCATGTGAGTCCTTTTCTTTCCCTATAAAAGGCCACCAACTCTACCCATTCCTCAAACCTCTAAAACATTTTTAGTTAGTATATGATATTCCAAAGTATCTTTCTAAAAATTATCCATTTTACCTTGAATCCCCCCTTTTGTAATAAAGCTTCTGAAAGAAGCCTTTTGGCAGAAACCAAAATGAGTAAACCAATTTCGAGGTAGCGTCTTATCTCAGGCGTCTTTCCTTTATTTTCTTTCACCACCACATCCACTATATCTATTCCACTCTTGTGTGAAAAAAACAGTGTCCTAGATATACTAGGATGTTTTTATTCAAATGTTATGACCTAAAATTACACACACATACATCTAATGGACGTTGAATATATTGTTTTTGTGTACAAAGAACTACTACCTCACGAAACGATGGTTGTTCATTTATACCTTACCACTAATTCTGGTGTCCATTATGAAGGACACTATATTTATATATTTAATAAATTATATTTATTATATATATTTAATATTCTTTAATCTTTTGAAAAAAAACATCTTTTTACCTTCCATTTGAAGTTAATACGATAACCTAGTTTGAGGAAGTGTGGACTACCACCCCTCAAATCGATGTGATTTGTTCACACGCCACATTGAATATATTAAGTACAAGTTTAGTGAAATTATATGATGTATATAATATATTAATTCTACTAGAATAATATATATATACACATATATACATATAGGTCATTTACATACTTTCTTTCAATAAGACAATAAACACTGAAAACAATGTTCATGCATATGTATGGATTACCATCTCTATGAATGGTGTATTAAATTACCTGAATCATTATGATATATCATATTATAATATATTTATATGGGATATAACAGATATTTATATCATGTTATGCATTCTGGAATCATGATATAAATATAAGGATCAACGAAATAACAAATTAAGACACATGTGAAGAACAAAGTTAATATTACCTGAAGTGAAACATTAACATAGGATACTTAAAAAAAGGTAATATAAATGCATAATAAAATATTATATGGTAATATATATAAGTATATTATTATTAAATAGTTTTAGAATAAAATTATATTTATTATACAAGAATCTTGTATTAGCACAGAGAGAGTCAAGACACAAGGTAAGTGGATTTCATCTCACTATTAATTTCTGTGAGATACATGTTTTGTTCAACACTCTTTCTCTTTTGTGATGTGTGTACTGACCATGACTATATTCTATTTATATTATACTAAAATTTTTGGGTATTTAGATGTCTATTTTATGATCATTATTTCATGGGGTTTATGTTTCAAAAGTTACCAAATCAGTAAAATAGTTTTGTATCAGTATTCTATCTTTTAGACTTGTGTTTTGTTATGAACCTAAAAACTTTGTTCGAGGTGGATATACTTCCATTTTATATGTTATATCATTTATATATATTTTTTAATTATATTTTAACCATCATTTAAATTTTATTTTTCTACATTGGAGATTATGATCCCATGTAACAATGTTATAACACTTTATTGAGACAATCTCATCGCTTCTCTAGATTGTTTATAATTATGCCTCCTTTGATGAATTATTATATTACATATCTCAATAAAATCATGAAATTTCTACACCTATATTTAATCATTCTACATTCATGTATTGGTACTATTTTTTTCTCTTTGGTACCTAAGGTATACAATAATGTTTTTTTTAAGAAATCCCTACTTTACCCTCTCTTCAGTCAAAAATATGTGTTCCTTCAAAATCTATGCTTTCTAAAAAGGGTTTCCAAGAATACTATACCATTATCTTATAAGATTTATAAGTCAATTTTACCCTTTTTTATTTTACTAATATCTTTAATCATATATTCTCATCTCTTTTCGAAGAAGTAATTTCTTTTATCCTTTTTACCTTTCAAAAGAAATGTTCTTTTTACCTCATTTGATATGTACTGATTTACCCACCATCATTACTTTGAAGATTAGTTTGCATTTAAAAAAGGATAATCTTTCAGAAATTATTTTAAACTAATTTTCAATGAAAAAGATTTAAAAATTATTTCATGTTTTCTTTATAATTTTTCAAGGGATTTTCAAAGAAAATGATTTTTAAAAGGTTTTATGTATTAAGAAAGAATTTTTTGAAGAGGAAATGAAATTTTCATCAAGAAAAATCTTTGAAAGTTATTTAAAAATTATTTTCCATCTAAGATGAAATATGTTGATGTTACTCAGGAATTTCTAGGATATCATTTGAAGGTTCCATTAATATTTTTTCTATGAATTGGTCCTGCTTAATTTCATTGTCTTTATGAATCCTATTTCCCTTTAACTTGTTACATGTTTATCGAACCCACTTCTTTTAAAGGGTTATCATTTTGAAGAAATGTTTATTAAACATATCTATTTTTAACAAGATATAATTTGATGAGATGTTAATGATAGCCATTTCATTTCATGGGTTATGATATGATGTTTATAAAACCTATGTATTTTTATGGGTCATTATATGATGAATGTTTTATTATCTCATGCAACATGTATGAATGATTTTTTTATGGTATGGGTAGGACCTATATATCCCTCCAATGCATTGGTTAACAATGGATGAATCATGAGTATAAGTTTTATGTGTAAATGTGATTACGTGTTCACAATGTTATGCATGGACCTGATTGTATGTCCATAAGTTTATGCATGAATCTAATTAAATGTTCAGAATGTTATGTGTGAACCTGATTACATGTTCAAAATGTTATGCACTGACTTTGTTTCACATCCATAAGTTTATGTGTGAACCTATTTACATGTTCACAATGTCATAATTGAACATTACTACGTGTTCAAAATGTTATCCATGGACCTGGTTTCATGTCTATAATTTTATGCGTGAACATAATTACATGTTCACAATGTTATGTGCGAACCTGATTACATGTTCACAATGTTATGAATGAACTTGGTTGCACGTCCATAAGAATATGCGTGCATTGATTACATGTTCAAAATGTTCTGCATGGACCTAGTTTCATGTCCATAAGTTTATGTGTGAACCTAATACATGTTCATAGTGTTATGTATAGACCTGATTACATGTTCATAATGTTATTCATGGACTTGGTTTCACATCCATAAGGTTATGTGTGAACATGATTACATGTTCACAATGTTATTCATAGACATGGTTACATGTCTAGAAGTTGGTAATGAGGCCTGATTTCATGTCCTTAACTTAATGAGTGAACTTATTTCTACTTATACATGTTTACAACATTATAAACTTATGTGCATGACAAAAGTTCCATGTTTTATTCCTATGTTATGATATCATGAATTACGTATCTATTTCCTTATGATTAATGTCTTATGAACTACAAAGCCGCAACCCATAACTCATGTTTGTGACCTTTGATATGCAGGGTATTATCTCCTAATGTTACTATCACATTATCAAACCAGTATGTCTATGTATATGCTTATATGTATTCATTTTTTACCCTTACTGAGCATCTGATCTCACCCCTTTATTAGGTTTTCCTTTGTCCAAGTTTTGAAGAAATGTTTTAGGTAAAAGTTCTAAAGATGTAGATATTTATAGAATATGTTGAAGATCTTTCACCGGGATAGAATATTTTTATTCCATGATTCAAAATACACTAAACTATTATGGTCCTTTTGCATGTATTTTGGCAATGTACTAAATATTCATATAAAATATGTAATATCAATGTATGTTAATCTACAATCACTATAGTTGGTGTCAAAATAAAATGTTTAGTCAACCTATACTAGGATGAGAAATCCTTAGTGAGGTCCATAGGTATATTTCTTAGGATATGTCTAGTGATGTCTCTAAGGATGAGTTAAAATTTAGAAAAATTTACAAGAATTTTTGTAAAGGATAGAGTGAGGGGGTTCCAAGAAATAAATTTTGGTCTAGATACTACAAGTGGATGTGGATCTAGAGAACATGTACCTACAGGGTAACAACTACATCAAGAAGTTCTGGGCTTAACTCGAGGTAATCAAGTACATGACAATGGGACTTTATGTACACCAGGTTTGACACTCTTAGGGGATATGATTTTGGAATTCACAAACTCCTCCCAAACTATCATGAAGGATTTAAATACAAGTTATCATTGAATATCCTATGATAAAACCAATGTGTCATAGATTATGGAAGGTGTCAGAATTTAGAAATCCTATATGTAATTATTTTCATGGATATATGGTTTTCTATTGTGATATGTAATTCTCAAACTATGCTTCTGGTTTTAGTAAATGGCGGGAACTGAAAGAAACAGGATTAATGCGGAATATGATAGAGGATTTTTTAATGAATATTCAACTGGGATGATCACTATAGTGATACTTGTAGTGATCACGATCAATCAATTTTCATGGAACATGATTAACAATGTTTACCTTAACCAACTCTCAGAGTCACCAAGGAAGATAAAGAAGGATTTTTCTGAGATTTTGGGTAATGGTGACCAAGGAATAAAGAAGATTCAGTTTCCATTTTGTCAAGAATGTGGAAAGTTTCACCTAAGTGAATTACTTTGAGGAACAATAAGGTGTTTTTACTATGGAAAGGAAGGACCCAGAAAAAGTGAATACAAGGGGAAAATGAGAATTTTTGTTAATGAAATGGATGAGAATTTTTTCCTCCCTAATTCTTCATCAAAGGTTAAGTGTTTTAAGTATAGAAAAAATGGTCATTATGGAACCTGATGTCCTAAGGGTAATGTTCCTGATGATAATTACCAAGGTAGTATGAGTAATGGTTACATTATAGATGATGAGATTATGGATGAAATGTGAAAGGAAAGGGGTAGTTTTTTTAATATATTAAAGATGTTGTTATAGAAGTATTTATGTATTCAGATTCAAAATTTTTTAATGATGAAATATACATGGATTGTTATACTTATTTTTTCACTCAGTATTTACAAGTTTATGTCGAAAGTTCCCTAGGGATTGGTGAAGTGATTTAATGAAGAGTTGACATTTTTTTCTAAGGGAAGGTAACCCTTAAAATGTTCAATATGATAAGATAGTGTTGTATGGATAAGAATATATGGGATATAAATAAGTAAATTAGACATTATTTATTACCTTGGAACAAAGTAAGGACTTGTTTATAGGTAGTTTCTACTACCACTAAAAAAGTTTTCAACATTTTTGGATTTATGGAGTATATCCAATATAATTTGGAATGAAGAGGCATGCGTGTTTTCTAAAAGGATTTATGGTAATTTAGGTTGTTATAGTGTTTTTAAAAAATATATAAGGAGGGTATTCAAGTGATTGGAATGTTACAACCAAGAGCTGCTTTTTGATATACATGGGAATAAATTTTAAACTAATTCCATGACTCTCTTTCTAATGTTTTGAATTTTCACCTTTGAAAAGGGTTGTAAGGTTAATTGTTCATTAAAAGGTTAAGTCATGATTTAGAGGAAGTATTTGTGCACTAAATTTGTTTTGAAAACCTTGCTTAAAAGGATAATCAGGGTTTAACTTTATTTCTAGGATGTCATTATTTTATATTTTTTGTAAAAGGACATAATGTATATTGTCTTAAAACCAATCATGTTTGGAATGGTCATGGGTCATAAGCCAATGACCGAAGGACAAATACTGTTAAATGCCTAAAACTGGCCTAAGAAATTTCATGGTGAATGTATATTTGTTTTTGATGAATAAATATTTATGATGAACTTGTAGTGTTAATTTTTATTTTTAGTGCATGTTAATTTTTATAGAGACAAATAGTTTGACATTTTAGTTTTTTATGGGCCTTAAGATCCATTAAAAGCATGTATTAGTGATTTAATCATAAATGTTAATTTCTAGAAATTCATTCCTTGAGGTAATGGATTTATTTGAATTTGTTCAAAGAAAAACCCAAGAATGAAATTTTATTCATAGAAATTTATCAATAATTACTAATCATTCTAAAATTGAGACAAAAAATGTTGTCCAAATACCTTAAATTATGTTGAACGAATGCCTTCTAGAAAAATCACATATTTAGAACTTTGAGGACCTCAAATTTCCTTTGTTCATTCACTCATTTGTGATTGATGACCTCAATCACTCCCTATTTATATTTTCGGTTTCCCTCCATGCCCCATCTTCACTCGCTACATATGTTCTCTTATGTGGAAACCCTGTTACATGATACTTTGGGTAACAATTATGGTTCTAAATTTCCCTTTTTAAGAGAATTTGTAGTAACAATTTTTACAATGTCAGTTTCTATTAAAGAAAATTTCACATTTTAAACCATTGATAACCTAGAATAATTTTGAGGGTGAAATTGATTTTAAGGGGGGTATAATGTAACACCATGATATTTTGAGAAATTTTTTTCCAAATTAATTTATCTTTTCAATGTTTTTTGTTTCACATGACACTATAAATAGTTCTTTATATATAAAAATATATATAAAAACACTAATTCAAACATTCATTTCACATGAAATACCGACTAGGCTTGCATTATATGGAATACTGACTTGTCTTGTGCTACACACAACACCGACTTGGCGTACAATGCACTCAACACTGATTTTATATGAAACATATTTTTTATTATGTAATTAATTAAATGAGATAATTATAACATAACCATAATATATATATATATATATAATAATATTAATAACTACTTTTGAAATATTTTTTATTATTTTTTTATATAAATAAAACATATTGATCATGAAAGATACTAATTTTGGTAAAGTCCTTTTATGTTAAAAATATCATTGTCTTGAATAAACTGATTCTAATAATGAAAGTAATTTTTTAAACATTTAGAAATTGAATTAGATAAAATTATCTTCATTTTTTTAATTTAAAAAAAATCAAAATTATCCTTGGGTTAATTTTTGGGATTTTTTTGAGAAAATTCATTTTTTGATTAATAGTGAAAAACAATGCTTTTTAGTTTAAAACCACCTTTTTGTTTAATTAATTATTAATGTTAAATGGTATTATTTTAGTTATGGTTAAATTATATAAAAATTAAATCTATTAGAACTTTTTAATTCATTAGACTCAATTTCACTTTGAAACTGAATATAAAATATTAACAAACCTCTGAACTTTTTCTTACTAGAAAACCCAGTTATTTCGTCCTGTCTGCGGGACTAGCACTAATATTATTTTTTCCAATTTTGTGAAGTGAATTTTAAAAATCATACAAACACTATTGTATTCAATAAACTATTTAGATTCAAATAATACCATGTTAATTTTTGACCGAATTTATTAGTTTTAGTGATTAAAATTAATCACAACAGTTAAGGAAAAATTAATTTTAATTAAAGACTAAACCATACAATTAAGGTCCCAGATGACCTAGAAACATGTCCAAAACCCATTTATTATCCATTTTTCTGCCATAAACCTTCAATTATTGATTTTGTTGGTTTCTTATGACTTTTATTAGTTAAGAGAATGTGTACACTTAATTTGTTTCTAAATATTCCATGTGAGTCGTTTTCCTTCCCTATAAAAGGCCACTGATAATACCCATTCCTCAATCCTGTCACACCTTTTAAGTTCATACATTCTCTACCCACATATACTTCCAAAAATCCACCCTTCTATAGTGAATCCTCCATTTGGGAGGAAATATTCTCATTGAAGCCTTTTTGCACAACCCAAAAGAAGTTACCCGATTTAGAGGTAACATCTTCTCTCAATCTCCTTTAATTTATTTTCATTATCCAACCCATAAAAATCTTTATTAAATTCTTTTGCGACAACATAGTTGGTTCCAAAATTATGGAATTCTAAAAATACACAAATATTACACCAATTCCAAAATGGGTTTCTTCGTGAAGCACCTTCGCGGATCCCGTTATCATTGTGGCCAGTGCATGGTTGTGGCCCCCTCTTTGATCGCCACAGAAGAAACAGGCTGAAGAATTTGAAGTTACAAAAAAATTGATGAAAGGCTTCACATTGTGGAGGGAACAAGATTTCCTCTGATATTCCATGGAAATGTGTGGAAGCCTCTACGAGCACCGCAGAGGGAATGATGGAGGACTCTACACCACCGAGGGTATGGCGGTCGACTATGAGGTTATGATGAACTTGATGCAATCCTCCTATGAAGTAAAAGCTCAAAAAGCTTCACAACGCACTGTCAGAGCTTCATTCTTCATTTTTCCTATAAATACCAGGCTTCCCCAGGACCCAAAGAATAGATACCCTGGCATTTTTCCTTCTCATATCCCAAATCGTGAAAAACCTTCTTCTCTAAGAAACATTAAGAAAATGAACTCTTCAAGGTATTTGGGAAGTGTGAAATACCTTTCACTTAGCTCATACAAAACCCATATTCATGAAGGGATTTCCATCTTGAAGCCCACGAGCCATTGAAATGGATAGAGATCCCTAAGGGAACTGGAGTCTTTGCAAAGCACTAAGACTTCGCGAAGTACCTTCCATGAATATGTGGAAACCGTGATAAGGTAGGATCATTGTGCCTCACTAAGTTCATTGCTTTGAAATACAATGCTAATTAGGTAACACCCAAACATTCCAAATTATTCTTCTATTTTAATAATACACTATCTTGCATTATACGCAACATCGAGTTCTAGCACACCACGACCAATCAAACTAGCCGTTTAAATGAAGTTATGAATAGTAATACCCACTTTTTGAAATTTTATATATTTTATTTTTCAAAATGAACTTTATTTTTGGATTCAGATTATCAAAATTAGCTTAGGGTAAATTTTTGGTATTTTTCTGAAAACATTCAATTTTTTATGAATAGTGAAAAAAATTGTGTTACTTTTTAAAACCAACCTTTTATTTAAATAATTATTTTTAATTTAAATTTATTTTAAAATCAAAATAGATACATAATACCAAAATCAGTCTAATTTAAATCATCAGTGTCATTTTATAATAAGATTTGAAATATAAAATTTTATTGAACTTTTTACCGTCTTTTACCGACCTTCTAGGCACATTTGAAAATTTGGATAAAACGTAATTTTACCGATTATGGGAATTGAATTTCCAAAATATGAGAGACATGGTTTAAATGAAAATATAAAAAGTGGTTTAATAGGACGAAAATATTTTTTGGTGAATAGTATCTTTTGAATTTTATTTACCATGGTAAAAAGTAAATAGGGAAATTAAAGATAAAAATGGTATTATAATTAACATAAAACATGTTCTAATTCAATTGGATAAGTGTATTTAGACAAAAATCAACATTAGGAAAAAAATACGATCCTTTTTGATCCACTTGGATTAGATTATGAATTTTTTATTTTTATTTAAAGAAGTGTTAAAAGTGTTTAATTCAAATTTTAATAAATAAAATGTTTTTTAATATAGGGTTATACATACAATAAATTCGTCTATAAATATTCATTATAAATATAAAACGATTTCATATATCATAGTATTTTATTTATAATTTTTATAAATTATATAATTAATTATATTTATGACACAATGATGATGCAGTAATTACCTTATTAATGAAATGTTAAAATAATTGATATTATAAATATTAAAATAGATGTAAATTAAAACTTTTGATGCCATCCAAGAATTTTCTAGATTAATATGACATGTTAGGGTTGATTCAATGTATTTTTTTCAAAGAAATCAGATTTTTATGACTTTCACAAAAATCCAATACTAAATAGTGGAAAAATTGACAAAAATGAGTTTTTACAACAAATACTATTTTATTAAATTATATAATAGTTATAAAAATCATAGGTTCAGCCAAAGGACATAAATAATGTTATATATTTCATTGATTAACCACTTTAGATTCTATTTTTAATTTATAGTAAGTTTATTAACCATTTATTATAATAATACAAGAAGACATGGTAAAAGATTAACTTTTTAACTAATTATTAAATCTAGAAGATAAGGTTAATCAAGTAACCAAAACATGTAAAAAACCTATTAGTTGATAGGTTTTCAACACATACCCACCTTATCCTAGAATAAAATTCATTTTAAGCTATTTGAAACCTAAAATTGTTATATTATAATATAATATTTTAATCTCCTCCTAAAGTTCCCCTCATCTCCATTATAAAAGGATGCATCCCCTTCTCTCCAATTAACACATCCAAAGCCATTTGTCTCGTCCAAACCCTGATCAAATCTCATCACAACTACCCTCACTTCAACCTATGGGCCTTAATTTTATCATAAATCCAACTCAAAGAGTACTTTTATTCAAATCAAAAGGAAACACCTAAAAAAGAGGTAATTATTTCATCACCTCTTTCAATGTTCTTTTTCTTCTTCCACTTCCTCTTTATTGGTTGTTTCCATAAAAAAATAATAACTAAATTACCTTCTACATACTGTGATGTTATTCTAAATATGGTACAACCGTATTTATTATTCTATCCATTCTATGAATGGAAAAGTCACCACACGTGTGTACATACGGCCTACCGTCTCCACGTTGTGGTGTAGTATGTTATTCAAGACATCGTTATTTGGATGGGTATAATAATTAGTATAATAAATATAAATACTAAATATAAAAAGTTAATTATTATTTATATATAATATACCATACAATTTCTAATTATTTAACCATCAATAGAATCATATTGTCACTTGTGTATACGTACGACTTACTGTCTCCACAACGCGATGAGATTTTTCTCCCCATCGTAACCATTAAAGAATAATTTTTCATTTGATGATTAAAAATAATGTTTAAAGAACGTAATATTATTCTGGATATGAATAAAACACATCCCATTCTTAACAAACATGGCTTACAAAACGAAGCATATAAAATAATGTGAATCAATTAACACACGAAACAATGAAATACAGAAATATTATTAACAAAGAAATATTAGGGGATCATATTGGATATCATATCTATGTATGTGGTTATTTTATAATTTATTAACAATTATTTAACCATTATACATGAGGTTAATGTACCCTTTTCTACGGAAAAGTATAAGGTAAGGGGTTTTCATCTCACTTTTTATTCTCATGAGATTCATGCTCTATTTTCCACTAGTATATTTTGTGTGGTGTATGTGTTGCCCATGATTGTATTATTTGTGTAATATAAATTAATTTATGGGTATTTACATCTTCATTGTATGATACTTCTTTCATGGGGTGTATGTTTCATAAGATACTATATAGGTAAGGAAATTTCAAATTTCAATTTCCACTCATTGAGATTTACGCATACTTTGTTGATTATTTTACTCCAGGATTATATGTGGAATCACTATTTATTTATTTATTTGGTAATTTCAAGTCCGCTTTTTTGGGATATACTTTTTATATACATAATAACACCATTTATAAATTCTGAAGTCATTTATATGAACTTGTTAAGGGTAATTTTAACTCAATTTCTATTCATTGAGTTAAACATCCAAGTCATTAGTTTTTTTACATGAATATGTGTGAATATCCACTATTTGATTTACATGGAATATCTAATAATATTTAGTGTATTTATATTTTTCACACATAATTATGTTATTGATTTATCCTTAATCAAAGGATACAATCTTTATAATGGATTTCATCTCAATTTACATTCTATTGAGTCTTCTTTGTTGTTATGCACCAATTCACTTTTATATGGTGTATATAATATCTTTTGACATATTATATCATTATTCCCTTTATTGTCATGATATTATAGTGTTTTGATTAATTTTATCCCTCAATTATTTGTATTCAAGTGTCTCTCATTTTGTTAGGAACTCTTTAACTAAAATATTGTTTTAAATATTTATTCTTCTTTATTATCATTAATGTCCATGATTTAAAAATGGTTTTAAGGATTTATTAATATAGACATGAAAATTTTGAAATTAAAATTACATTAAAACGTTTCAAAGTAGTATGGGACACTTTGATTCAAAAATCCATTTTAATCAATTTATTCAATAAATAATGTGACTTTTAAATGTTTTCATGAAAAAAGGCATATTTCTATCAAATATTTTTATTGATTGTTTTGATCTAATTCAACATCATTCATTGTATTTTATTCTTTATTGGGGTTGATTTATTATAATACAATCTTCAATATTGTATTGGATGAGTTATGTTTGACTTTGGATGTGCTATTTTTATACCATTCATGGGTTTTGGTAAAAGTATTGATATTTCATATGCTAGTTTTAATATGAATTTTTTAAAATATGTTTGAACATTTTCATATTAGGAATGCATTGGAGTTACTAAGTGACTGGTGGGTCCCATTATAACCCCTCAATGAATCTATAGGTCTCATGAGACAAACTAGTGTCTTGGTACAAGGCCTTGAAATAAATTATATTTAGTGTCTTGGCACGAGTCCTTGACATTATGGTTAAGATGTCTGACATTATGTATTCCATAATTATGATGTTAGTTATTGATGTTACATGTGATTATTTGACAAGTATAATATCCATGTGAATATGTAAATATAATTATTTAATTTATCTTTTCCATATTATGCTGAAGTTTATGGTTAAAATGAATGTGTTTTAGTATTATAGATTTCCTTAAATGTTTATGCTTATTTATTATAGTTTCCTCTATATTTTTATCCTCACTGAGCATCTGAGACCACCCCTTTATTATATTTTATCTTTCCCAGGATTCAAAAAAGCATATTATGACTGACCTGCAGGGATAGGATAAAGGATATGAGTGTGTTCAAAGGAGACCCAAATTTTTTTCTTATTTTATAATGTAACATGAAACTTCTGTATGTATCTATTACATCCAAGGATACTAAACTAATTGATATTTCATGATATATTCTCGTGTGGTCATGCCAATGTTGTGTAATAATGGACCGACTCTCGGTAACTATGTTCATGGCGTTACAGTTGGCATTAGAGGAAGTTTAGTACAAAACTTGGGAACAAAATTTAGAGAAACTCTAATAAGAGAACAATACCCTAAGATAGACTTTGATGATTACTATAGAAAAACTACATAGAATTTTGGAGACCTAGATATTTTTTGAGTTTTCGAAGTAATACATCACTGTCTGGATACTAGAAGTGGACATGATTCTAGCACAAGTGTACCTAGAAGTCAAAACTCCAACAAGGTATTTCGGGCATGACCCAAGGTATCCTGGTACTGGACAACATGCCATACTGTGCACCTAATTTGAAACTCTTAAGGGATATGCTTAAGATAATTCACATTTTCTTTTTAAAACCATTTGGAGGATTTTAATATAAGATGAGAATAAATAACTTTGGTTAATCGTAATGTGTTTTAGGCTAAAAATGAGGTGTCATGATATTATTTAAATTATTTTTTGACTATTTTTACTTACACAATCATTTCTAGTTTTAGTCGATGGATGGATTCCAAGGAAGACATAGTAATATTTAACATGATTAAAATGGTGGGAATGATGGTGGAAATGAGAAACAAAATGTACTATTTATAGGCGTAAAAGATATCAGGTTCATTCCGAATCGGTTTTCCAAAAATATGTCCCATAACCTATAAATTAATGAACTCCTGAACTCAACAATGAAGAGAAAGGAGGAGAACGACAAGAGCTCTAACAGTGGAGTCCATATAGAAAAGAAATCCCAATTTTCATCATGTGGGAAATGTGGAAGGAGGCACACAAGAAAGTGTCTCAATAAAGAAATAAAACACTGTAAGTGTGGGAAAGAAGGACATAATGTAAATAATTGCTAAGGAAAAATGAATAGTACTACATAAAAAAATTAAAATGATCGTAAGAATCTATTTACAGTGATTTTTAATAAAATCATGGGACTTGGGAATTACCTGAGTCAATTCCCTATTCCATAGGATAACCTCTATGTCACGGAAGAAACTCTGTGGAAATAAATGGATAGTGAAATGTTTAAAAGTATTAATTATTTTTGTTGATGGGATTACTTTGGTAGAATTTTCTCTTATATGTGTATCCCTGAAGTTTTTTAGGTGAAATTATTATTTGAGGAAGAATTATGTTTTCTTTTGTGGATATAGTTATAAATAACCATTTGGGATTATATGATCCTCGAATTTGAGGCAATTACAGGTTACAAATTTTTGGATGAAAATGCTAGGTATGAGATAACTTTTGAGGTTAAAATATGTTATTTTAATTTTTGAGGAATTTATCTCATTTTTTTAATGTTATAAAATGATATCATTTTGAAAAAGGACAACACGCAGATTGTGTGACAACCCTTCACGTAGGACAAATATGCAGGAATCAAACCCACAACCAAAGTGCGACTGAAATTTATCGCCTACCACAGGACTACATGTAGTTTCTGGTTAGAATGACTAATTATTTTTAGTTAAATAATTTTATATATCATGAATATGTTCATTTTCGGAACATATGATTTATCAAATAGATATATTTAGTATAGAAAAATGATTTGGTTATTAAGTGATAAATTTTATTTTGGAAGACGTTCGCTCTTTTGGGAACACTATATGGCTAGGGAAAATAGAATACTTAGGGATTTAATTTTATGAGTAATGGTGTATTTTTATTTGGTAAGAATATATGTTTTTATTGTAGACATACATAGATTTGGGTTATTTATGGAAATGATTAACCTATTATAGAGAATATGTGATTAGGTTAATTATTTTTAAGTATGTTACATTAAGAGTAGTCGATGTTATTTGGAGATAAATGTTAAGATTTATCTTGGAAGACTATGTGTTCAAATACTTCTGAATTTTTGGTCTCAATATTATTTAAGATTATTTTGAAGAATTTTAAGGAAAATATTTTATTGAATGGTCTTTTTAGAAATTTGGGTATTGTTTGTTTAATTTTTGAAATTAAGAGTAGCATTTCTAACTATAAAGGACTATCAATTTTGGGGATCATATGATCTTATACTAACAATTTTGGTTTTGGTTAATCTCTAAATAGAATTGAAACATATATTTGATCTTTTGTGGATTAAGTGATTCTCTAGAAGATGATTCTAGTGCTTCAGGTGTGACCAAGTCATCATGAATACTCATATTTTGGAGAAAAGATAACTTAGTGGTAGAAATTTATTAAAGTATTAAACTCTACTTGAAAAGTAAGTATATCTTCTTATCTTCTTAGTCAATATCATAAATAAATTCCTCAACATTATTAAAGGAATATAAAAAAACATTTTACTCTTCCTCCTAAGAAATCAAATATCATTTAAACCATCATATGTTTATGGTTTTCTAGTAGTTAAATTTCTCTTGATAATGTTTTCTATCACTCTCCATAAGAACTTGATGTTTTTTTCTTCATAATCCATGTTTTCCCTTATGGAACCCTAATATTAATTGTATATGGTGACCTTTTTACTTCTATTTCTTTCTTTTAAAGTGATAGTTTTGTTGAATCTTTTTCCGATTTGGAATTTCAACAAAGATGTTTTGAAATGTAAAACACATAGTTTTTGTTTCTGAGTTTAAATCTCTAGGGAAAATTTATTTGAAGGAGGGGAGAATGTAATACCTCAAACTTTCACAGTATGCTTCTCTTTGAATAATAAAATAGCTTGCATTATACACAACTTCGAGTTCTAGCACACCATAAAAAATCAAACCGGACGTTTAAAAAGAAGTTATGAATAGTAATACCAACTGTTTTATTTTTTAAAAATTTTATTTTTCAAGAAGAACTTAATTTTTGGATTCAGAATATCAAAAATAGCTTAGGGTAAATTTTTCGTATTTTTTGGAAAACATTCTATTTTGGAAGAATAGTGAAAAACACTATGTTATTGTTTAAAACTGAATCTTTATTTAAATAATTATTTTTCAATTTAAATTTATTTTAAAGTCAAAATAGATACATAATACCTATATTAGTAAAATTTAAATCATTCTATTCATTTAATAATATGATTAGAAATATAAAATTTTGTTGAACTTTTTACCGTCTTTTACCCATCGTATGTCACATTGGAAAATTTACATAAAACGTAATTTTACCACTTCTGTGAATTGAATTTCAAAAATCCAAGCGACACAATTGAAAATATTAAGTAAAATGTGGATCAATATTGTGAAAATAATTTTCAGTGAATAGTAACTTTTGAATTTTATTTACCAAGATTAAAAGTAAACCGTGTAATTAAAGGTAAAAATGATGTTATAATTACCCTAAAACCTTTCTTAATTCTTTTTGATAATTGTATTTCGACAAAATTAGACATTATGAAAAAAAATATGATCCTTTTTGATCCACATGGAATAGATTATGACATTTATTATATTTTATTTAAAGAAGAGTTAAAAGTGTTAAATTCAAATTATAACAACTAAAATGTTATTTTTAATATAAGGTTATACACAAGATAAATTTGAATATAAATATTATTTATAAATATAAAAATATTTACTAAATCATATTATTTTATTTATAATTTTATAGATTAAATAATTAATTTTATTTATTACACAATGATGATGTAGTAATTACCTTATTAATGGATGATTAAAATAATTAATATTATATATATTAAAATAAATTTAAATAGAAACCTTTGATGCCATAAAAGAATTTTCTAGCTTAATATGACATGTGAGGGATGATTAAATTTATTTTTTTCAAAGAAATAATATTTTTATGACTTTCAAAAAAACCAAATACTAAATAGTGTCAAAATTAACATAAATGAGTTTTTAAAACAAATAACATTTTATTAAATTATTAAATAGTCCAAAAAATACAAGGTTCAGAAAAAGACATAAATAATGTTATATATTTCATTAATTGACCACTTGAGGTTATATTTTCATTTTATAGTAATATTATTAACCATTTATTATAATAATACAAGAAGACATGGTAAAAGTTAAACTTTTTAACTAAGTGTTCAGTCTATAAGATAAGGTTAATATGGTGACCTAAACATGTCTAAAACCTATTGGTTGAGAGGTTTTCGACACATCCACACCTTATCCTAGAAATAAATATATTTTAATATATTATAAAAATAAAAATATTTTATAATAAAATAAGATTTCAAGCTCTTCCTAAAGTGCCCCTCACCTCCCTTATAAAAGGATACTTACCCTTCTCTCCAATTGACATCTCCAAAGCCATTTTCACGTCCAAAACCGAATCAAATACCCTCCCAAATACCCTCAATTAATCCTATAGGAATTACTTCGATCAAAAATCCAACCTATGGAGTAATTTTGTTCAAATCAAAATTAAACACCCGAATAAGTGGTGATTATTTCATCACCTCTTTCAAAGTTCTTTTCTTATTCCACTTCCTATTTCTTTGTTGTTTCAAAAAATAATAATAACTCATGTACCTTCTACAAAATTGTATGTTATTATAAATATGGTAAAACCATATTCATTATTCTATCCATCCTATGAATGAAAAAGACACCATACGTGCGTGCATACAACTTACCGTCTCCACATCGTGGTGTAGTTTTTTATTCAAAACTTTATTAGTTGGATGGGTATAATAATGAGTATAATTGATGTAAATAATTAATATAACATGTTAATGATTCTGTATATATAATATACCATCCAATTATACATAATTTAACCATCAATAGAATGGTATTGTCGCTCATGTGTATATACGGATTATCGTCTCCACGACATAATGAGATTTCATTCCCCATCGTAACCTTTCCAGTATAATTTTCATTTTATGATTAAAGTTTTTTTTAAAGAACTTAGTATCATTATTTATATTAATCATATACAACCCATCCATAAAAAACATGACTTACATAACAAAACATATAATGTAAAATGAATCAGTTAACACCTGAAACAATGAAACTACAGAAATATTATTAATAAAGATATATTAGAGGATTATATTAAATATCATATTTATTCATATGGTTTTTTTATAATTTAATAGTAATTATTTAACCATTATAAATAATTTTAACATATCATCGACTAAGGAAACATACAGGGTAATGGTTTTTCAAATCACTTTTTATTCCCATGACATTCACGCTATATTTTATACTATTCTCTTTTGTGTGGTGTATGTGCTTCCCATGATTGTATTATTTGGGTAATATAATTTAATTTATGGGTATTTACATCTTCATTTTATGATACATCTTTCATGGGGTGTATGTTATGCATGTTACTAAATCAGTAAGGGAATTTTAAATTTCAATTTCTACTCATTGGGTTTTACTTATAGTTCATTGATTATTTTACCACAAGCTTATATGTGGAATCACTGTTAATTTCTTTATAGTAATTAAAACTCCCCTTTATGTTTATATAATTTTTATACACATAATAACACCATTTTTAAATTTTCAATTCATTAATATGAACTTTTTTAGGGATAATATTAACTCCATTTCCATTCATTGAGTTTAACATACAAGTCATTGGTTTTGTATTTTCAAGAATATTTGTGAATGTCTAATGATTTATTTACAATGAATATACAATAATATTGAATTTATTTATATTTTTCACACATAATTATGTCATTTATTTATCCTTTGTCTAATGATACAGTCTTTATAATAGATTTCTTCTCAATTTACATTCCATTGAGACTTCAATGTTGTTATGCGCCGATTCACTTTTATATGGTGTATATACTATTCATTGACATATTATACCATGAATCACTTTATTTTCATGAAATTATAATGTTTTTATTAATTTTATCCCTCAATTATTTGTATTCAAGTGTATCTCTTTTGGTTAGGAACTCTTTAACTAAAATATCATTTTAAAAATTTATTCTTCTAAATTGTTCTCATTAATGTAATTGTTTTAAAAATGGTTTTAAGGATTTATTTATATACGACAAGAGAGTTTTTAAATTAAAATTCCTTTAAAATGTTTTAAAGTGGTATGGAACACTTTGATTCAAGAAATCTCTTTTAAATGACTTCTTTGATAAATAATGTTACTTATAAATGTTTTCAAGAAAGATGGCATATTTCTCTCAAATAGATTTAGTGATTATTTTCATCTATGTCAATATCCTTCATTGTATTTTATTCATTAATGAGGTTTATTTTTTGTAATACTATAATCCATATTGTATTTAATGAGATATGTATTAATGCGGATGTGTTATTTTTATTCCATTCATGGTTTGTGGTTAATGTATTGACATTTCGTATGATATTTTTAATACAAATGCTTATATTATGTTTCAAAATTTTCATATGATGAATGAATTGGACTTAGTAAGTGACAGTCAGGGCCCTCCATAGCCCCTCGAGGCATCGGTAGGTATCATGAGACAAACTAGTGTATTGGCATAATGCCTTTACAAAATTTATATTTAGGGTCTTGGAACTAGGAATTGACTTTGTGGTTTAGATGTCAATCATTATGCATTCCATAATTATGAGATTAGTTATTGTGGATAAATATGATTATTCGATGAGTAGAATATCCATGTGAATAAGTAAATGGAATTATTTTATTTATCTTTGCCATATAACGCTTAAATTTATGTTTAAATGGCTTGTGTTCTAGTCTTATACATTGCCTTAAATGTTTATCCTTATTTATGATTTTTTCCACTATATTGTTATCCTCACTGAGAATCTGAGCTCACCCCTTTATTATGTTTTTTCATTCCCATAATTTTAAGAATTATATTATGACTGATCAATGGCGATATGCTAAGGGATATGAGTGTGTTCAAAGGAGACACAATGTTATTTTTTTCTTTCATAATGTCATGTGAAACTTATGTATGTATCTAGTATGTACAAGGATACTAAAATAATCTACATTTCGAGACTTGATCTCTCGTGATCATGCCAATGTAATGTAATAATTCCCTGACTCTAGGTAACTAGGTTTGGGGCGTTATAGTTTGTATCAGAGGAAGTTTAGTACAAACCCTGGAAACTAAATTTAGAATAACTCTGATTATATAACATTACATTAAGATAGACTTTGAGGATTAATATATAAGAACTTACTATAATTTTGGTAATATAGTGATTTTGTGAGTTTTCCAAGAAATACATCCCTTTATAGATACTACAAGTGGATGTGGTTCTGGAATAAATTTACCTAGGAGTGAAAACTCCAAAAAGGAGTTTCAGGCTTGACATGCCTTATTGCGCACCTGGTGTGACATTCCCTTGGGATATTCTTATGATAATTCACATTTTCATTACAAATTGATTTGAATGATTTTAATATAAGATGATAATAAATAACATTGGTTAATCATATGTTTTTTGAGATTATAAATAAGGTGTCATGATATTTTGTAAATTATTTTATGATTATTTTTACTCACACGATGATTTCTGGTTTTAGTCAATGGATGGATTCCAATGAAGTCATAGTAACATTGAACATGATGTACAAGGTGGTCACAATGGTAGAAATGAGAAACGAAATGGAATGTTGATAGGTGTTAAAGATATTGTGTTCATGCCAAATTAGTTTTCCAAAAATATGATCAACAACATATTCATGAACCAACTCCCGAACTCAACAATAAAGAGAAATGAGGTGAATAAAAAGTGCTCTAAAAGTGGAGACAATGGAGAAATGAAATCTCAATTTCCATCATGCAGGAAATGTGGAGGGCGACACCCATAAAAGTGTATCAATGGAACTAATAAATTAATTTTGTGTAGTAAAGAAGGGAATAATGTAAATACTTGACTAGGAAATATGAAGAGTACTATGGAAGAAAATAAAAATGATCCTATGAATCTATTCACATTCATTTTTCTTTAATTTAGTAGACTTGGTAATTACCGGAGTTAATATCCTATTCTATAGGATAACCTCTATGTCAACGAATAATCTATGTGGAAATAAATGGATGGAAAAATGTTAAAAGGTATTAATGCTCTCTGTTAATTAGATTACTTTGGAAGAATTTTCTCGTGTATGTGGAACCCTGATGTTTGTTAAGTTAAAATATAATTTGAGGAAGAATTATCTTTTCTTTTGTGGATATAGTTATAAATAATCATCTGGGTTTGTATGATCCTTGAATTAGAGGAAATTACATGTTATTACTTTTTGGATGAAAATGTGAGGTATGAGATAACACATGTTATTAAAGTAGGTTATAGGTATTTTTATGGAATTTATCTCATTTTTTGGAATGTTTTGAAATTATATAATTTTTGAAAAAGGACAACATGTAGACTATGTGACAACCTATCATGTCAGAAAAATATGTGGGAATCAAACCCACAAACAAATTTCAACTGGGATATATCACCTACCACTGGACTACGTGAAGTCCCTCGTTAGTATGACTAATTCATTTTAGTTAATTGATTTTATGGATCAATAATATGTTGATTTTTGGAACTTCAGATTTATCAAATGGATATCCATAGTATATGAAAAATGATTTGGCGATTAAGTGATAAAATTTATTTTAGAAGACGTTCTCTATATTAGGAACACTATATGACCAATGAAAATAGAATACCATGGGATATGTAAAGACCCGAAACTTGACGTACATGGACATTACATTACTTTTTCGGAATACTTAGTACATAACAAAAACACACACACAAGGACCGTAATAGTTTAGTGTCTTTGGAAACTCAGAACGTAATCTTCTAATTGTGGGGAAATATCTTCAATATCTCCCATAAATATCTTCCCTTTTTTTACCTAAAACCTTTCTTTATATCCTGGGGAAAAGAAAACATAAAAGGGTGAGCTCAAATGCTCAGTAAGGGTAAACAAAAGAAAAATCAATCACATCATATTCATAAGAACTTAACTTTTGGAAATCTTAACCTGCAAAAGAGAGCATAATTTCATAACATGGGATAAATCATAGTAGTGAAATGAAATCCCAATAATCATAACTTAAAAAATGAAACTTTGTGGCATACACACATAATCATAGAGAATCATTTCTTGTTAGTCAAGACTCATTTCCAAGACTATCTTAGTGGACAATGTCCCTTTCTGAACTGAGTCACCCTCGTTTAATTCCTGTTTCACTGAACCGGTATAACCTACCATTCCAGCCATGTCTATCTCATGAGATATAAAATCTTTACCCAATTCATTGGAGGGAGATATAGGTCCCACCCATCTCATAATGATACCATTCTTATGTGTGCCACAAAATCATAAATCATACATCATTTCTTAACCCATGTAATAAAAATGGGAATCTTAAACATCGTGACATCATAAAACAATTCATATAAGATAAAGGAATTCATAAAAATATTTCCATCACAACATAATCAAATTAATGTAATAATAGGGATAGAAACAGAACCCAATATTATCTTAGATGGAAAATAATTTTGATAAAACACTTAAACTTCATTCTTGAGGAAAATATCCTTTCTACTTCAAAAACACTTTTCCTTTCTTAACATGTCATACAATTTTAAACTAAAAGAAGTTGATTAAAAATAAACTTGAAAACTTGTAAAGGAAGCTTCTTGGAAATAATGTTTTAAAAATCCATTCATGCCGTATAAGTTAAAAATAAAATTCTCCCCGTACTTTTGTCAGAAAAGTCAAAAAGTACCTTATATGGTAACCAAAGGAAAGATTCCATTCATACAATGTGGTAAAAAGTCAATAAAGGGTAAAAATGACTTTAAACATTCATGGAATAATGGTAAACATTTTATAAAAACATTTTTAGAAAACATGGTCATGGATGATAAACGTAACCCCAGTAAATACTTACGTATAAGCAATCTTGGATAAAAATGAGATTGAAAATTTATCCCTTACCTTAGGTCTGATTTGCTTCGTAAGTGTCCGAACCTCCTGTATAATGATTTAAATAATGTCATTGACTTATTATAGAATCATATTCATTGTTATTATATCATATGTGGTTCACTTATGACTTTATATTACCCATTCTTTTGTAAATTCATGTTAAATAAGCGTTTTGGGTAAAATTGTTTCATTTATCGTAGCTGTTTGGAATTGTTGTTATTGACATTATTATTACTTATATAATGATTTACTTACTTAAATAATATAAAGTATGATTTATATATCATATATATTCAGTATATATATATATAATAGATAGATAAATGAAATGAAACACACCGTTCATGGAGACGGTAGTCCGTACGTACGCATGAACGCTGCTTTCCTTTCCTTATTGTCTTGAATGGAAGTAAGTAGATAATATATATATATATATATATATATAAATAAATCCAGTAGATTTACCATGTCATATATTCCATTATTATTCATTATATATACTTTATAATCATTCTGGAATGGTTAACATGGATAATGAATCTCATCGCGTCGTGGAGACGGTAGTCCGTACGTACGCACGAGCGATGATATCGTTCCCATGGTCGTGGAATTGTGTTTAAGTGTATGTATACTATTTCAGTATCAATATCACTTTATAATAATCATATATATTTACTCATTACACCATTATACCCATCCAATTAAGGTGGTGGCGGAAAATAGATTACACCACGGCGTGGAGACGGTATTCCGTACGTACGCACGCGCGGTGATTTCCTTTTTCCGTAGGATGGATAGAAGGTTAATTAGAGTTGTTTCATATTTATAATAACATATCCATATATAAGAAATACTGATGTTATTACTTTATCATGAAACAACTAAAGAAGAAGATGTTGATGAAGAAAGAAATTGAAAAGATCGGTATTGGATATTACCTCTTCTTTTAAACGCATCCTTGAATCCTCCACTTAGGGAACTAATATTGGTCTTTGAAGAAGACCAGGACCTCTAGGATTATTCTAGGGAAGTGGAGAAGAGATTTTGGAAGGGTTTGGCCGAGCTTGAATTCTCAAATTGGTGTGAGGAGGAGAGGGAGGAGGTGCCCTTTTATAAGGGAGGAGAGGGGCACGTTAGGAATATCTCAAAATATTATTTTATATTAAAGTCAAAATCGGTTTATAATGGTTCCAAAGGGTCTTATTTCGAAGTTAAAGTGGGTATGGGTCGAAATTATATCAACCAATATGATTTAGACAAGTTTAGGTTATTTGTTTAACCTTATCAATTAGATTTAACTCTAAGTTAAATAATTTAACTTTTACCGTGTCTTTTTGTTTTCTTACACTATATGGTTAATAAACTTACTATAACATGCCAAAAGAACCCCAAATTGTTTATTATTAATATATATATCCTTATCTAAGTCATTTGGCCGAACCTTAGATTTTTAGGAATAAAATAACAATTACTAATATAATATTTGATTTAAAAACTATTTTGTGTCAATTTTGACACTATTTGATATATGATTTTTGTGAAAGTAATAACAGGATTATATGTTCGAACCAAGTTTATTACATCAACACTAATATATCATAGTAACCTAGAAAATTATTTTAATTCATAAAAAGTCTCAAATTACATTTATTTGGGCATTTATAACCTCAATTATGTTAACATTTCCTTAAAAGGGTAATTACTGCATCATCGTTGTGTCATAAATAAATTAATTTATTTAAAGTCTAAAAATTATAAATAAAATATCATTATGTAGGAAATCTTTTTAGATTTCTAATTAATATTTATAATCTAATTTATCTTATGTATAACCCCATATTAAAAATGATTTACTTATTAAACTTTGATTTTAACTATTTTAACCCTTCTTTAAATAAATTAATAATAAATGTCCTAATCTAATCCAAGTGGGCCTAAATGGTCATATTTTATTCCTAAGGTTGTTTTTTATCGATTTAAACTTATCCAATAGAATTAGGACATGTGTTAGGGTAATCGTAATATCATATTTACCCTTAGTTACCCTATTTACTATTAACCGCGGTAAAAAAAGTAAAAAGTTACTATTCACCAAAAAATTATTTTTATCTCATTGATCCACATTTTACTTAATGATATCAACCATGTCTGTCGGATTTTCGAAATTCCATTCACAGAAGCGGTAAAATTATGTTTTATGCAAAATTCAGTTTTTAACCTACCACTTAGTGGTTTCACTATTCATCAAAAATTGAAAGTTTTCAGAAAAATACCAAAATTTCACCCTAAGCTATAATTGATATTCCGAATTCAAAAATGATTTCTATTTTAAAAAATTCCCAATATATAAGTTGCATTAATTAATTTTATAATTAATTTCTGCTGTCACAACAAATAGCGTGTTTTTAAGAGATAATAACTATCAAAAGATTAACACTTGTTTATGTCTGGTGTAAATGTGAAATTACATCCAATGACAAACATTGTATTGAATTGTAAAAATATATTCTAAATATACTTTAAAACCACTCAAATTAATAATTTATCACTATTAATTATTTCGATTAAAAAAGTTGTTTTTAATTATAATTTAGTAATTTTTACTATTCATCAAAATATGAAAGTTATCCGAAAAGTACCAAAATTTCACCTTAGGCTAAATTCGATACTCCGAATCCAAAAATGAAGTCCATTTTGAAAGCTAAAATTTCTAAAATTTTAAAAGATGGTTATTACTATTCATAACGGCTAGTTTTAATAATATTTTAATAGCATATCGTTGTTTAGTGAAACTCGTTATTGTGTACTACACATGCTATCGAGGAAGGTCGCGATTGCGTGTAATGCAAGGAAAGTCAAGGATGTGTGTTGTGCAAACTCCTCTTGGTGTAGCGTACAACACAAGACATTAATAAAATTAAAAATAATATTTTTCACAAAATCTCGGGTTGTTACATTCTACCCCCCTTAAAATGATTTTCGCCCTCGAAATTCGTCGGGGTTATAAATGGTTTACTATTCGAAAGTTTCTTTAATAGAAACCCACATTGTAAAAAGGAATATCAAAACCAATATTTAAAAACAAAAGTATGAAACGTAACAGTTACCCAAATAAACTAATCACTGGGTTTCCACATAGGTGAAAATATGGATATGGAAGTGAAATCTAACCACCATGTTTTGATGGAGAGTGGTAGAGAACATGGATATGGAAAATACAGCAATCACAAATCCATAAATTTGTGACGATCTAAGGTAACATCTGATTAATCAAATATAAGGGCACTAGGACAACATTTTTGGTTTTCAAGATCGTTTCCTTAAAGTTGAAGAATTTGAATTAGAATAAATACTTACTTTATTTTGGTACAATCTCACTGTTCTTCATGCCATAAACAATTTCCACTTCATCTATTAAATAAATGAAGTTGAATTTGTTATTCGTGAAGTGTTAGTAGATCATGTGATAGAATGATGGGTCATTCGATCTGTCTCAAACAAAAGGTTTGCAAAAATTATATACATAAGTCGATCTATAGTGAGATTAATCATATATGGTTCTTAAAATGGACTTATACTTCATATATCATACTGCTTAATATAATAAAACTAGTTTCTACTAAACAGGGACTTCCTGTAGGCCAGTGGTAGGCGATAAAGGCCAGTCGCACTTCAGTTGTGGGTTCGATTCCCACAGCCTTGTCCGACGCGATGGGATGTCGCCCGTCCTGTAGGTTTTCCTTTTTCTAAAGCTATATTACTATAACATCCCATCAATAATATCGAAAAACGTTTTATCCTAACTTATGTCCATCATAATCCATTCTAATCTTTAGGCTTATCCATAATACTTCATTCCACACTCATAATATAGTGAAAACGATTACCAGAGACTTAATACTGTCATTGATCCCCATATATCATAAGATATGTCTTGTTGGTCACATTCCAAACATTCAAAGGCCTTAATCATGTATTCTCTTGAATAATGAATACCCATTGAACCTTAGTGAAAACATGAATACTATTAAAAGTTAACACTTTCCACATACCAAAATCCAAAAACTCTATATACTCAAACCATAATATAACCTTCTCCTTATATCAGTCATGAGCTCATGAATACTATCAAACATTTAATTTTATCCTTATCCCTTCATTATGCGCATATCATCTACATTCCAAAAATATCTGAATAACCTTCCATGGATACTGGTAACATTAATCATACACTTTCAAAACTCAAGGAAAGACAATAGTGTAACAATCCTTAGATGTCTCTTTATTCCAACATTACACATGATAAACATGTAATCATTCCACTACATTCTTAAACCATTAACCGAGCTTCAACAATTCTTTCATCTCACATATCATTTGTAGTCTCTTCATCATCATCCATATAAATACTACACATACGACCATACTGATTCTCTTCATGAGTCTTTACCTTAGGACATTGGTTTGCATAATGCCTATACATTCCACATTTAAAACACTTAACCATTTTTGATGTCGTAGCAATAACATTATCCTCATCCATGGTGTTAACTGAACCTTTTCCTTTGCACTTACTTGCTTTGTGTCCTTCTTTTCCACACCCAAAGCATCTTCCAGTTCCCTTGAAACATTATCCTTGATGCCTCTTCCCACATGATTTACATAGGGGAAACTGAACTTTCTTTCCTCTATGATCATCATGAAACTCCATCTTTCTCTTATTAGCCGAGTCAGGAAACTTACCAAATTTTACTTTATTGATCATATTATGAGATTGCTGATTCAGCATAATAATGATGTTTGGACTTCCAAATCCCATTTCATTATGAAGAATATCATTCCATTGTCCATCATATCCTCCATTATCGTGAATCATCTTGTTTCCAGCCATTTTCTAAAACCCAAAAAGAATAGTGTTAGAGGCAAAAATCATAATAAAGGGTGAGTAACTTCAATATCTAACATCTTAGGTTTAATATAATATCGTTACCATAGTTCTAGGACTATATCCTATACGTATACTTATCTTTAGGGACATCCCTAGACATACCTTAGAAATATCTCTAGGGATCTCACTAACGTTTTCGCATCCTAGTTTCCAAAGGTTTACTAAACCTTTCCTCTGATACCAACTGTAAAGACCCGAAACTTGACATACATGGACATTACATTACTTTTTAGGAATACTTAGTACATAACAAAAACACACACACAAGGATCGTAATAGTTTAGTGTCTTTGGAAACTCAGAACGCAATCTTCTAATTGGGGTGAAAGATCTTCAATATCTCCCATAAAGATCTTCCCTTTTTTTTACCTAAAACCTTTCTTTATATCCTGGGGAAAAGAAAACATAAAAGGGTGAGATCAAATGCTCAGTAAGGGTAAACAAAAGAAAAATCAATCACATCATATTCATAAGAACTTAACTTTTGGAAATCTTAACCTGCAAAAGAGAGCATAATTTCATAACATGGGATAAATCATAGTAGTGAAATGAAATCCCAATAATCATAACTTAAAACATGAAACTTTGTGTCATACACACATAATCATATAGAATCATTTCTTGTTAGTCAAAACTCATTTCCAAGACTATCTTAGTGGACAATGTCCCTTTCTGAACCGAGTCACCCTCGTTTCAGTCCTGTTTCACTGAACCGGTATAACCTACCATTCCAGCCATGTCTATCTCATGAGATATAAAATCTTTACCCAATGCATTGGAGGGAGATATAGGTCCCAACCATCTCATAATGATACCATTCTTATGTGTGCCACAAAATCATAAATCATACATCATTTCTTAACCCATGTAATAAAAATGGGAATCTTAAACATCGTAACATCATAAAACAATTCATATAAGATAAAGGAATTCATAAAAATATTTCCATCACAACATAATCAAATTCATGTAATAATAGGGATAGAAACAGAACCCAATATTATCTTAGATGGAAAATAATTTTGATAAAATACTTAAACTTCATTCTTGAGGAAAATATACTTTCTACTTCAAAAACACTTTTCCTTTCTTAACATGTCATACAATTTTAAACTAAAAGAAGTTGATTAAAAATAAACTTGAAAACTTGTAAAGGAAGCTTCTTGGAAATAATTTTTAAAAAATCCAATCATGCCGTATAAGTTAAAAATAACATTCTACTCGTACTTTTGTCGGAAAAGTCAAAAAGTACCTTATATGGTAACCAAAGGAAAGATTCCATTCATACAATGTGGTAAAAAGTCAATAAAGGGTAAAAATGACTTTAAACATTCATGGAAGAATGGTAAACATTTTATAAAAACATTTTTAGAAAACATGGTCATGGATGATAAATGTAACCCTAGTAAATACTTACGTATAGGCAATCTTGGATAAAAATGAGGTTGAAAATTTATCCCTTACCTTAGGTCTGATTTGCTTCGTAAGTGTCCTAACCTCCTTTATAATGATTTAAATAATTTCATTGACTTATTATAGAATCATATTCATTGTTATTATATCATATATGGTTCACTTATGACTTTATATTACCCGTTCTTTTGTAAATTCATGTTAAAGATGCGTTTTGGGTAAAATTGTTTCATTTATCGTAGGTGTTTGGACTTGTTGCTATTGACATTATTATAACTTATATAATGATTTACTTACTTCCAGAATATAAATTATGATTTATATATCATATATATTCAGTATATATATATATATAATAGATAGATAAATGAAATGAAACACACCGTTCATGGAGACGGTAGTCCGTACGTACGCATGAACGCTGCTTTCCTTTCCTTATTGTCTTGAATGAAAATAAGTAGATGACATATATATATATATACATAAATCCAGTAGATTTACCATGTAATATATTCCATTATTATTCATTAGATATACTTTATAATCATTCTGGAATGGTTAACATGGATAATGAATCTCATCGCGTCGTGGAGACGGTAGTCCGTACGTACGCACGAGCGATGATATCGTTCCCATGGTCGTGGAATTGTGTTTAAGTGTATTTATACTATTTCAGTATCAATATCAATTTATAATAATCATATATAGTTACTCATTACACCATTATACCAATCCAATTAAGGTGGTGGCGGAAAATAGATTACACCACGGCGTGGAGACGGTATTCCGTACGTACGCACGCGCGGTGATTTCCTTTTTACGTAGGATGGATAGAAGGTTAATTAGAGTTGTTTAATATTTATAATAACATATAAGTATATAATAAATACTGATGTTATTACTTTATCATGAAACAACTAAAGAAGAAGAAGTTGAAGAAGAAAGAAATTGAAAAGATCGGTATTGGATATTACCTCTTCTTTTAAACGCCTCCTTGAATCATCCACTTAGGGAACTAAGATTGGTCTTTGAAGAAGACCAGGACCTCTAGGATTATTCTAGGGAAGTGGAGAAGTGATTTTGGCAGGGTTTGGCCGCGCTTGAATGCTCAAATTGGTGTGAGGAGGAGAGGGAGGAGGTGCCCTTTTATAAGGGAGGAGAGGGGCACCTTAGGAATATCTCAAAATATTATTTTATATTAAAGTCAAAATCAGTTTATAATGGTTAAAAATGGTCTTATTTCGAAGGTAAAGTGGGGATGGGTCGCAATCCTATCAACCAATTGGATTTAGACAAGTTTAGGTTATTTTTTTATCCTTATCAATTAGATTTAACTCTAAGTTAAATAATTTAACTTTTACCGTGTCTTTTTGTTTTCTTACACTATATGGTTAATACTCTTACTATAACATGCCAAACGAACCTGAAATTGTTTATTATTAATATATATATCCTTATCTAAGTCATTTGGCCGAACATTATATTTTTAGGAATAAAATAACAATTACTAATATAATATTTGATTTAAAAACTATTTTGTGTCAATTTTGACACTATTTGATATATGATTTTTGTGAAAGTCATAACAGGATTATATGTTAGAACCAAGTTGATTAAATAAACACTAATATATCATAGTAACCTATAAAATTATTTTAATTCATAAAAAGTCTCAAATTACATTTATTTGGGCATTTATAACATCAATTATGTTAACATTTCCTTAAAAGGGTAATTACGGCATCATCGTTGTGTCATAAATAAATTAATTTATTTAAAGTCTAAAAATTATAAATAAAATATCATTATGTATGAAATCTTTTTATCTTTCTAATTAATATTTATAATCTAAATTATCTTATGTATAACCCCAT
The DNA here is from genome assembly GCA_963277665.1 of Viscum album. NCBI lineage: Eukaryota > Viridiplantae > Streptophyta > Magnoliopsida > Santalales > Viscaceae > Viscum > Viscum album. Next base: position 289,526,652 of record OY728163.1, read on the forward strand.
ATTAAAAATGATTTACTTATTAAACTTTGATTTTAACTATTTTAACCCTTCTTTAAATAAATTAATAATAAATGTCCTAATCTAATCCAAGTGGGCCTAAATGGTCATATTTTATTCCTAAGGTTGTTTTTGATCGATTTTAACTTATCCAATAGAATTAGGACATGTGTTATGGTAATAGTAATATCATATTTACCCTTAGTTACCCTATTTACTATTAACCGCGGTAAAAAAAGTAAAAAGTTACTATTCACCAAAAAATTATTTTTATCTCATTGATCCACATTTTACTTACTGACATCAACCGTGTCTGTCGTATTTTCGAAATTCCATTCACAGAAGCAGTAAAATTATGTTTTATGCAAAATTCAATTTTTAACCTACCACTTAGTGGTTTCACTATTCATCAAAAATTGAAAGTTTTCAGAAAAATACAAAAATTTCACCCTAAGCTATAATTGATATTCTGAATTAAAAAATGATTTCTATTTTACAAAATTCCAAATATATAAGTTTCATTAATTAATTTTATAATTAATTTCCGCTGTCACAACAAATAGCGTGTTTTTAAGAGATAATAACTATCAAAAGATTAACACTTGGTTATGTCTGGTGTAAATGTGAAATTACATCCAATGACCAACATTGTATTGAATTGTAAAAATATATTCTAAATATACTTTAAAACCACTCAAATTAATAATTTATCACTATTAATTATTTCGATTAAAAAAGTTGTTTTTAATTATAATTTAGTAATTTTTACTATCCATCAAAATATGAAAGTTATCCGAAAAGTACCAAAATTTCACCTTAGGCTAAATTTGATACTCCGAATCCAAAAATGAAGTCCATTTTGAGATCTAAAATTTCTAAAATTTTAAAACGTGGTTATTACTATTCATAACGGCTAGTTTTAATAATATTTTAATAGCATATCGTTGTTTAGTGAAACTCGTTATTGTGTACTACACACGCTATCGAGGAAGGTCGCGATTGCGTGTAATGCAAGGCAAGTCAAGGATGTGTGTTGTGCAAGCTCCTTTTGGTGTAGCGTACAATAGAAGACATTAATAAAATTAAAAAGAATATTTTTCACAAAATCTCGGGCTGTTACAGGATATCATTTGAGGAGTAATGGTGGAATTTTTTTTGGAAGAATCTATGTTTTTATTGTGGAATTATAGCGATTTAGGTTTTCTATGGAAATTTGTAACCAATCATTTAGAATATTTGATTTGGTTAATTACTTTTATGTATGTGACTTTAAGAGTACTCAATGTTATTTTTAGATAAATGTTAAGATTTATCATGGAAGAACATGTGATCAAATAATTCTGAATTTTGGGTTTCAAACATATTTTGGATTATTTTGAAGAATTTTATAGACAATTTTTTATTGAATTGTCTTTGTTGAACTTTGGGTATTGTTTGTTTAATTTTTGAAATTAAGAGTAGTATTTCTTTCTATAAAGGATTATCCATTTTGGGGATCATCTGATCTTATACTAACAATTTTGGTTTTGGTTAATCTCTAAAGACAAGGGAAATGTATAGTTCATCTTTTCTGGATTATGTGATTCTTTATAAGTTGACTCTAGAACTTCAGGTGCGACTAAGTCATCATGGATACTCATCTTTTGGAGAAAAGATGAGTTAGTGGTAGAAAGTTATTAAAAAAATGAAACTCTACATGAAAATTAATTATATATACTTATGTTCTTAGTCAATACCATAAATAAATTCCTCAAAATTATGAAATGGAACTTGAAACAAAAAACATTGTTCATTTACTCTTCCTCCTAGAAAATCAAAGACCATTTAACCCATCACAAATTTTTCGTTTTCTGGTAGTTATCTTTCTCCTGATCATGTTTTATATCTCTCTCCACTAGAACTTGATAGATTGTTTTCTCATCCATATCCATGTTTTCCTACATAGAACCCTAATATGGATTATCTTGGGGGTCCTTTTTTTACTTCTCTTGCTTTCTTTTAAAATGATACTTTTATTGAATCTTTTTCTAATGTGAGATTTCAACAAAGATATTTTGAAATGTCAAACCTCTAGTTTTTATTTTTCAGTTTAAAATTAAGGGATGAAACTATTTTAAGGATGGGATAATTTTACACCCCAAGATTCCACAATATGCTTCTCTTTGAATAATACAATAGCTTGCATTGTACGTAACTTTGAGTTCCAACACACCACAACCAATCAGACTAGCCATTTAAAAAGCAGTTATGAATTGTAATAACTAATTTTTGAAATTTTTGAAATTTTATATTTTAAAACTAACATCATTTTTGGATTCAAAATAACAAATTTATCCTAGGGTGATTTTTTTGTATTTTTCTAAAAACAGTCAATTATTGATGAATAGTGAAAAAACTATGTTATTGTTTAAAACTGAATTTTTATTTAAATAAATTTTTTTTCATTTAAATTTATTTTAAAGTCAAAATAGATACATAATACCAATATTAATCCAATTTAATTCATTGGAGTTATTTTATAATAATATTATAAATATAAATTTATATTGAACTTTTTACCGTCTTTTACCCACCTTCTAGGCACATTTTCAAATTTGCATAAAACATAATTTTATTGATTCTATGAATTGAATTTCAAAAACATGAGAGACATTAATTACATCAGTAAGTAAAATTTGGTTCAATAGGAAGATAATAATTTCTAGTGAATAGTAACTTTTGAATTTTGTTTACCACCGTTAAAAGTAAATAGGGTAATTAAAGATAAAAATGATATTATAATTACCTTAACACATGTCCTAATTCTATTGGATAAGTTTATTTCGATAAAAATAAACCTTAGGAAAAAAATATGATCCTTTTTGATCCACTTGGATTAGAGTATGACATTTATTATATTTTATTTGAAGAAGTGTTAAAAGTGTTAAATTCAAATTGTAATAACTAAAACATTTTTAATATAGAGGTATACATAAGATAAATTTGACTATAAATATTAATTAGAAATATAAAAATATTTCCTACATCATAGTATTTTATTTATATTTTTTAGATATTAAATAAATAATTTTATTTATGACACAATGATGATGTAGTAATAACCTTATTAATAAAAGATTAAAATAAATGATATTATAAATTAAAAAATAAATGTAAATTGAAACTTTTGATTCCATTATTTTCGATGCTTTCGCTGGGATGCACATATCCGTCTATGGAGGACGCAAAACTGTTCCATGCGTTCCCTCTTTCCAAAGGTGGATGGCATCCATCTCTTAGTCTGGGACGTTTACTACATGATCAAAATGGGATGATGTGATGTCAGTTCTTCTTTCGGTGGATTCCTCCTCTGAACTCATCACCTAGTCTGGGTCTCCCTTAAAGATTAAGTCGTGGTTCATGAATCTCGTTTCCAGTGCCATATCTTTGTGGAAACTGGTTAATTACACTACTTCCGTCAGGAAATTCCTTGGGGTCTTAACATGGTAGCAACCTTCGATCGGAGTAGATGACAACATCAGGCATGTCAGGGCATCTCTGGATGTGTGTAAATTGGGGAATCTATATTCTTCCTCATAATTGGGCATCTCAAGGGTGTAGAAACGGAGGCATCTCATGTCAATGTTTTGGTATCTTATGCTAGAGGCATGTCTCTGAGGCTTTCCCTAGCTTCCCATGTTTAACCTGGGTATGCCGTGAGTTTAACATCTAGTATAGATGGTTACACTAAAGGTGTTTCTTCTAAGGTTTTCCTTAGGCATCTCATGTTTAACAAGAGGAAGGCTGTGAGTTTAATGTCTTGCGGAGATGAAATGAGGGTGATTGGTACGTCTTATAGAGACGGATCAGAATGGTATATCCCTAAGAGGAGGTCCCATGAGTACTTACTAGGTAGATGGATCATAACACTCAATAAGAGCATACCCAGGATGGTGTGTCCCATAAATGGTAGATGTCACACTGTGAAGGCTGATCTAGACACCACTGAGAGAGGATTGGGGAGTTTGCACCCCAAAATGGGGAAACACCGAGGTTTACTTTTGGTTGGGGTTGAACCTCATAGAGGTTTCCTATGTAACCTGTGTAGACAAAAGGGATCAAAACCCACATAGTTCGAAGGGGTGATGAATCAGGGTGTATAGAAAGCACTACAACCCAGATACATGCTGGGGCATACACGTGGATTGCAGCCAAGGTACTGATAAGAGCATTGAGGAGGTGGATGACATGATCCCACCGAGATATGGCGGCCCGAGTAAGAATCAGGATAGATGATGGAGAGTTGAATGAAGTGGATGGAGAATGAGATGGAACTGACATGAAGACGACAAGGATGTTGGGCTTGTGCCTTAGGGAGACTTCCTATGTATCCCTGTGGTAGGGAATCAAGGGCTATATAGTTAGGTGTGATGATGGGACACCTGAGGAGGCAGCCCGTGAGAATGGACATATGGATGAGATCAGGAGGAAATAGATCCTCCAGGTTAGAACATGATCTTCCAGGGACACATGGGATCGAGGTATAGATCAGGATGAGACATGAGTTATGGGCTTGAACCTCATGGATGCTTCCTACGTATCCTCGTAGTGGGGTATCAAAGTCTTCATAGTTTATCTTACGATGGATTACCGTTAGATTGGGGAATTCAAAGGCTTACCGATGAATGAGGATGACAACGACTTACTGTTGGGTGGGTCAAAACGGCTTACCACTAGATGGGGTTGACAAAGGCTTACCAATGGATGGGGTGACAACAACTTACTACTGGATGGGGTCAAAACGACTTACCACTGGATGAGATGGAAAATGGATTAACGATGGATAGGGGACAGTTTAGTGTCATGTGGGACAAAAGGGGCCTACATTTTTACGTCATGGAGGAAGAGGGTGGACCGATGTGGAGTGGTCGGGACTAATTGGATTTGGTCTTGAAACAAAGGGAGGCTTCCTACGTACCTTGACATGGCAAGGATGAAATTCCACATCGTATAGAATAGTCTGGGCGAACCGGAGTGAAGGGGGTCAGAGCGACTGATTATTGGGCTTGAACCTTAGGGAGGCTTCCTACATAACATTCCATGGCTAGGACCAAAGTCCACGTAGTTCAGATGGTTTGAGAGAACTGACGTGAGGGGGGTCGGAGTGACCGGGTGTTGGGGTTGAACCTCAGAGAGGCTTCCTATGTACCTTGACTTGGCAATGATCTAATTCCACATACTTCGGATTTTGTGGGAACTGATGTGAAGGGGCTTGGAACCAATGGATGATTGTCTTTAACCTCAAGGAGGCTTCTTATGTACATTGCCTTGGTAAGGATCAAAGACCATGTAGTTCAGGGGGAGTATTTGGTGAACCGATGTGGAGATGGTTGGGACCAATGGTTGGTGGTCGTGAACCTAAGGAAGGTTTCCTACGTACCTTGCCTTGACAAAGATCAAATACCATGTAGTTTGGAGGGAGTTTGGGGCCTACATTATAGGCTACCCAGAGAGGATTTTATGGTCAATGCTTACTCTAATCCCACATGAGTTGTACTTGGTGTGAGAAACAAGAGGCCTCAAGTACCTGACGTTCAAGGCACAAAGGTGCATCCATGAACAGTGGTGAATGGGGCTTACATAAGGAAGATGCTGGGGTGCCATTATGGAGTGGAAATGGTGAATGGGGCTTACACAGGAAAGCTTTCCGGGTGCCTCTATGGAACGACAATGGTAAATGGGGCTTACACAAGGAATCTGCCCGGGTGCTGCTGTGGAGCAGGAATGGTGGATGGGGCTTTCGCAAGGAAGCTTCCTGGGTGGTGCTATGAAGCAGTAATGGTGCATGGGGCTTACGTAAGGAAGCTACCCGGGTACCGCTATGGAATGACAACCGTGAATGGGGCTTACGCATGGAAGCTTCCCAGGTTTTTCTATGAAGTGAAAATGGTGGAAGGGGCTTACTCAAGGAAACTGCACGGGTGCTGCTATGGAACGACAATAGTGAATGAGGATTACGCAAGGAAGCTTCCCGAGTGTAGCTATTGAGCGGAAATTGTGGATGGGGCTTACGCAAGGAAGCTACCTGGATGCCCCTATGGAGTGGCAATGGTGGATGGGATTACGCAAGGAAGATTCCAGGGTGCCACTATGGAGTGAAAATAGTGGATGGGGATTATGGAATAAATATGCCTTGATACCACAATGGAATGACAACGGTGATTGGGGATTATGCAAAGAAATAGCTTGGGTGCCTCTATGGAGAGACAATGGGGAATGGGGATTACACAAGGAAGATGCACGGGTGCAGCTATGATGCGACAATTGTGGATGGGGCTTATGCAAGGAAGCTTTTTGGATGCCTCTATGTAACAGAAATGGTGGATGGGATAGACACAAGGAAGATGCCCAGGTGCTACTATGGAGCGGCAATGTTGGATGGGGCTTACGCAAGGAAGCTGCCCGAGTGCCGCTATGGAGCGCCAATGTTGGATGGGGCATACATAAGGAAGCTGACTGGGTGCTGCTATGGAGTGGCAATGGTTCATGGGGCTTACAAAAGGAAGCTTCCCGGGTGTTGTTATGGAGTGACAATGTTGAATGGGGCTTACCCAAGGAAGCTGCACGGGTGCGGCTATTGAGTGGAAATGGTGGATGGGGTTTACGCAAGGAAGCTTCCCAACTGCTTCTATGGAGCGACAATGGTGCATAGGGCTTATGCAAGAAAGAACTCGGGTGCTGCTATGGAGCGGGAATGGTGGATTGAGCTTATACAAGGAAGATGCCCAGGTGCCACTATGGAGCGACAATGGTGAATGGGGCTTACACAAAGAAGCTGCCCGGGTGCTGCTATAGAGTGGTAATGTTGGATGGGGCTTACAAAAGGAAGATGCCTGAGTGCCACTATGGAACGGCAATGGAGCATGGGACTTACACAAGAAAGCTTCTTGGGGGCCTCTATGGAGCGGCAATGGTAAATGGTGCTTACCCAAGGAAGCTACCCATGTACCGCTATGGAGAGAAAACATTGGATGGGGCTTACGCAAGGAAGCTACGCGGGTGCCGCTATGGACCGAAAATGGTGAATGGGGATTACACATGGAATCTGCTTAGGTGCCTCTATGGAGCGGCAACGGTGAATGGGGCTTACACATGGAAGCTTCCCTCGTGTCGTTATGGGAGGAAATGGTGAACAGAACTTATGCAAGGAAGCTGCCCAGGTGCCATTATGGAATTATAATGGGGAATGGGGCTTACGCAAGGAAGATGCCTGGGTGCCACTATGAAGCGACAATGGTGAATGAGGCTTATGTAAAGAAGCTTCCCGAGTGCCGCTATGGAACCAAAATGGTGAATGTGGCTTACACAAGGAAGCCGCCCGAGTGCCGCTATGGAGTGGCAATGGTGGATGGGGCTTACACATTGAAGCATCCCGGATGCCGCTATAGAGCAGCAATGGTAGATGGAGCATACGCAAGGATGCTACACAGGTGCCGCAATGGAGCGATAATGGTGGATGAGGCTTTTTCAAGGAAGCTTCACGGGTGCCGCTATGGAGTGACAATGGTTAATGGGACTTAGGCAATGAAGCTACTCGGGTGTTGCTATATAACGACAATGGTGAATGGGGGTTATTCAATGAAGTTGACCGGGTGCCACTGTGGAGCGGAAATGGTGAATGGGGATTATGCAAGGAAGCTACCTGGGTGCCGCTATGGAATGAAAATGGTTACAAGGGCTTACCTAAGGATGCTGCATGGGGGTCTTTCTCATGTCTAGCCATGAGGGCATCCTAACTCAATGGTGGGTTGATGCCTTCATCTATGCTCTAGTGTACAAGAGGGATAATTCCAAGGGCACTAGAACCGGTCCAAACAAAGGGAGATGAAAAGTGTGAATCACATGCCCCACATTCCGAAAGTAATGAGGGTGGAGTGACGATGGAGGATAACTATTGAGCGTGTTCGAAACACAATATCCATATCGCATAGGCTGAAATGGGGACAAACAAATGTGGTCTGACTACTGACCATGTTCGAAACAGAGGACCTGACTCAAAGTGTTGTCCAATGTATTATGGGGTGTTGGACCAGGATGGTAGGTTAGCCGATGCGTCATGGGAACAAGCCATTAGGGGGTCCCTTCAGACATGGAAGTGGATGGAGATCCGAATGAAGGACACACAAAGCATGAAATGGAGTGATGGAATGTTTGTATGGATTCCAAAACTCTTGAAATTATGCCACTGTAATCATGGAATTATGAATCTTATGCTTGGAGTAAGGAATCTCTTGTCTGGAGCAAGACGTGTCTTATGTTTGGCACATAGGTTGTATAACAGTGTATAGTCATATAGATGGGACTATTGGCATCTCATGCTTGGAGCATAAGGCATATCTTGTTTAGAGCAAGAGTTATCTTATGTTTGGAAGATAGGGTGCACTACAATTTAAGTCATGTAGAGAGGACTATTGGAATCTCATTCTTAGAGTATAAGGCATCTCTTTTTTGGAGAAAGTGGCATCCTATGTTTGGAACATAGGGCGTACTATAGTATAAAGTCATCCAGATCAAACTATTTGTAGATACCCAAATCATGACATACATGGAAATTATATTACTTTTGCATAATAATTAATACATAACAAAAAAACAACGAAGGACCGTAATAGTTTAGTGTCTTTGGAAACTCGGAACTTAATCTTCTAATATTTGTGAAAGATCTTCAACATCTCCTATAAAGATCTGCCCTTTATTTTTTTCTTACCTAAAACCATTCTTTATATCCTGGGGAAAAGAAAACATATAAATGGGGATCTCAAATGCTCAGTAAGGGTAAGCATGGATAAAATAAAACAAACCATATACATTTGAACTTAAAAACATGAACATAATGTTTAAACATCAAAATCTTGAGCAATGACATAAAACATGGCAGTACGTAAGGAATAGATCATAATAGAACATCAACCATCATAAAATAGCATGGGAATAAATCATGTAATTGTGGAAAACCATTAAGCACATGATATGATTTCCCTAGTAGCCAAGGCATTGCTTCCAAGACCATCTTAGTGGACAAAGTCCCTTTCTAAATCGAGTCCACTCCTCGTTCCAGTCCTGTAACACTGAACTAGATTAACAAACCGTTCCATCCATGTATATCGCATGAGATATAAATCTTTACCCAATGCATTGGAGGGATATATATGTCCCACCAATCTCATAATAAATTCATTCTTACGTGTTCCACAACGTGAACATAAATCATTCATCATTACCCAAAGGATAAAATGGGTTTCATAAACATCATCCCATCATAAAATAATCCATATAAAAAAATGGATATAATTTCATCATAAGAAAAGTGAAACCATGTAAATCATAGAGACATTATACATTAAATATAAACATATTAAATAATTTCATAGTATATGGAAAATGGTCTTGATAAAACACATGAAATGGATTCTTGAGGAAAATATCCTTTATTCTTCAAAATCATTTTATTTTCACAAAATCCCAAGAAAATTTAAAAGAAAAGTATTTTTTTTGAAAATGATCAGGAAAACATGTAGAGTAATCTTCATAAAAAAAAGTCATTATAAAACCATAAAAATCTATTCATGTTTTATATGTTAAAAAAACATTCTCCTCGTACTTTTAACAGAAAAGTCAAAAAGTACCGCTTATGGTTAACAAAAGAAGGATTCCTTCCATAACACAAATTATAAGTCAAGATGGTTAAAAATGGCTTTAAACATACATGGAATAATATTAAACACTTTATGAAAAAATTTATATGGACATGGATAAAAAATATAACCCTAGTAAATACTTACGTATAAACATTCTCAGATAAAAATGAGATTGCAAAATTATCCCTTACCTTAGGTTTGATATGCTTCATACATATCCAAACCTCCTTTATAATGATTTAAATAATGTCATTTACTTATTAAATAATCATATTCATTGTTATGACATCATATATGGTTCACTTACGACTTTATATTACCCGTGCTTTTGTAAATTCAATGTTAAAGCAGCGTTTTGGGTTAAATTGTTTTATTTATCGTACATGTTTGGATTTGTTGTTCTTTATATTATTATTACTTATATCATGATTTACTTACTTCCAACATTTAAATCATGATTTATATATCATATATATTCAGTATGTTTATATATATAATTGACAGATGAATGAAATGAAATGCACCATTCATGGAGACGGTAGGTCGTACATATGCATGAACGTTGTTTTCCTTTCCTTATTGACTTGAATGGAAGTTAGTAGATGAAATATATATATATATATATATATACCTAAATAAAGTAGCTTCATTATGTCATATATTTCATTATTATTCATTATATATACTTTATTATCATTCTTGAATGGTTAACATGGAGAATGAATCTCATCGCATCGTGGAGACAGTAATCCGTAGGTACGCACGAGCGATGATATCGTTCCCATATTTATTGAAAGGAATTGGAGTGGATGCTTTAATATCTTATAATCAGTATGATGATATAATAATAATATATAGTTATTCTTTACACCATTATACCCATCCAAGTAAGGTGGTGGTGGAAAACAGATTACACCACGACATGCAGACGGTATTCCGCACGTACACATGCGGGGTGATTTCGTTTTCTGTAGGATGGATAGAAGGTGAAATGGGGTTGTTTCATATTTATAATAACATTTCAGTATATTATTGATACTGATGTTATTACTTTATAATTAAACAACTAAAGAAGAATAAATTGAAGAAGAAAGAAACTTGAAAGACTCGGTAGAAGAGATTACATCTTCTTCGACGCACATCTTTTAAGCATGCTCATAAGATACTAGAGTTGGTCTTTTCAGGAGACACGAACCTTTATAATGTTTCTAGGGAAGTTTAGAAGAGAAATGGGAAGGGGTTTTCCGAGCTTCAAGGCTCCAAATTGTGTTAATAAAAGAGGGAGGATGTTCCCTTTTATAAGGGAGGAGAGGGGAACCTTAGAAAAACTTAAAATATTCTTATACAATAAAGTCATATTCGGTTAATAATTGCTCCAAATTTATTTATTTAGAATCTAAAGTAGGTATGGGTCAAAATAATCTCAACCAATAGGTTTTAGATAAGTTTAGGCTACTATTGTAACCCTATAATTTATATTTAACTCCAACTTAAATAATTTAACTTTTACCATGTCCTCTTGTTTTATTACACTATATAGTTAATAAACATAGTATAACAAGCCCAACGAACCCCAAGTGGTTCATTATTAATATATATAACCTTATATGAGTCATTTTTCATAACCCCAGATTTTTAGAAATTGAATAACAATTAATAATATAATATTTGTTTTAAAAACTATTTTATGTCAATTTTGACACTATTTGGTAATTGAATTTTGTGAAACTAATAACAGCATGATTAGTTCGAAAAAAGTTAATTAAATCAACACTAACATGTCATATTAACCTATAAAATTAGTGTAACTCATATAAAGTCTCAAATTATAGTTATTTGGGTATTTATAACATCAATTATGTTAATATTTTATTAATAAGGTAATTATTTCATCATCATTGTGTCATAAATAAATTAAATTATTTAATGTCTAAAAATTATAAATAAAATACCATTATGTAGGAAATCTTTCTATCTTTCGAATGAATCTCTATAGTCTAATTAATATTGTGTTTAACCCTATATTAAATGTGTTTTAGTTATTAAACTTTGATTTTAACTATTTTAACTCTTCTTTAAATAAAATAATAATAAATGTCCTAATCTAATCCAAGTGGACCTAAGTGGTCATATTTTGTTCCTAAAGTTGTTTTTCGTCAAATTACACTTATACAATAGAATTAAGACATGTTTTAGGGTAATGATAATATCATTTTTACCCTTAATTACCCTATTTACTTTTAACCGTGGTAAATAAAAGTAAAAAGTTACTATTCACCAAAAATTATTTTAATCTAATTGAACCACATTTTACTTACTGATATCAATTATGTCTCTCGGATTTTCTAAATTCCATTCACAAAAGCGGTAAAATTATGTATTATGTAAATTTGCAAATGCTCCTAGCAGGTTGGTAAAAGACGGTAAAAAGTTCAATAAAATTTTTATATCTCTAAAATTCTTTTAAAATGACTCCAATGAATTACATTGAACATATATAAGTATTATGTATCTATTTTTACCTAAAATCAATTTAAATAAAATAAATAATTATTTAAATAAAAATTAGGTTTTTAAATAGTAACTCAGTGTTTTCACTATTCATCAAAAATTGAATGTTTTCAGAAAAATACAAAAAAATCACCCAAGGCTAATTTCTATATTACAAATCCAATAATGAAGTCCATTTTGAAAGATAAAATTTATAAAATTTCAAAAATTGGGTATTACTATTCATAACGGCTAGTTTATATGATATTTTAATAACATATCGTTGTTTAGTGAAACTCGGTATTGCATACAACACATGCTACTAAGGAAGGTTGCTCTAGAGTGCAACACAAACCAAGAATAGTGTTTTCGTATACTGTAATCTAATATGGTGTTGCGTATATCGCAATCTAATCTCGGTGTAGCATAAAACACAAGACATCAAATAAATTAAAGGAATATTTTTCATAAAATCTTGGGGTGTTACATTCTACCGCCCTTAAAATGAATTTCACCGTCGAAATTCGTCGGGGTTATAAATGGTTTACTACTTGAAAGTTTTTTTCATAGAAACCCACATCATAAAAAGGAATACTAAAACACAATTTTAAAAATTGAAGTATAAAACATATCGGTTACCCAAATTAACTCATCACTGGGATTCCACATAGGAGAACATAGGTGAAAATAGAGATATAGAAGAGAAATCTAACAATCAAGTTCTGATGGTGGGTGGTAGAGAACATGACTTTGAAAAATCCAACAATCACAAAGCCATAAATTTGTGATGATGTTAGGTACCATCTGATTCATTGGATATATGGGCACTATGAAAACATTTTAGGTTTTCAAGATCATTTCCCTAAATTTGAGAATTTGAATTAGAAGAAATTATTACTTGATTTCTGTATAATCTCCCCGTTGTTCGTGCCTTGAACAATTTCCACTTCATATCTTAAAGAAATTAAGTTGAATTTTTCATCTGTGAAGTGTTAGTAGATCATGTGATAGATTGATGGGTCATTCCATATGTCTCAAACCAAAGGTTAGAAAAAGTTAACAAATATACATAAGTCCATCTATGGTGAGGTTAATTGTATATGATTCCAAAAATGGACTTATTCCTCATCTATCATACCACATAATAAAATAAAACTAGTTTCTACTAACCCGGGACTTCTTGTAGGCCAGTGGTAGGAAATAAAGGCATATCACACTTCGGTTGTGGGTTCAATTCCCACAACTTTGTCCGACGCGATGGGTTGGTACCCATTTTACGAGTTGTCCTTTTTCTAAAACTATACTATTACAACATTCAAAAAATCATATCAAAAATTTATAGCCTTAAACAATACTATCTGATGTCCAACTTAATGCATTCCAACCATTAGGCTTATCGGAAATACTTCTGTCCAATCTCATAGTATAAAGAAAACGACTACAAGAAAGGTCATCTACCAAGCATGTGAATACCATCATTTATACCCCATAAGATATATCTTTTTGTTGGTCACATTCCAAACATGTGAGTACCTTATCATGTATTCTCTTGAAAAATGAATACCCATTTAACTTTAGTGAAAACATGAATGCTGTCAAAAGTTATCTCTTTTCACACACCAAAATTCCAAAAATTATATATACTCGGACCATGATATCATTTTGTCCTTATCTCAATCATGATCTCATGAATACAATCAAACATATTATTTTCTTCTTATCCCTTCATTATGCGCATATCATCTGCTTTCCAAAATATTTCAATCACTTTTCATGGTTACTTGTACCATCTAATTTTCGAAAACCTCAACTAACCATTACATAGATATTCCAATATTCGACGATACTATAAATTAGATTCCACAACATTATTTTGGAATCTTGTTACATAAACACATAATCATTCCACCACATCATTTTCATACTCAATATTTATAATAGTGATCGCATGTGACTTCCCTTTGCCCTTTGATTTAAGAGGTTGTTGATGTCAATCATCATTAACCCTTATATTAGGGCATTGATTAGAATAATGCCCCATTTCCTTGAAATTGTAGCATTGAAGTGTTGGTGGTGCGTTTTCTATAGTCTTTTCTCTATTCACATCATTATCTACCTTTTTCCCCTTTCTTCGACACTCAACTTCTTGGTGACCTTCTTTTCCACACATAAAACATTTTCTAGTAACTTTTATACAATCTCCACCATGCTTCATTACACACATTGAGAATAAAGAAACATCCATCTTTTTTTCACCATTATTCTGATATTTCTCCTTGAACTCCATCTTTCGTTTCATGTCAAAACCATGAGATGGATATGTAACCCCAAATTCCAGTTCTACCATGATAGAACAATGCACGATTTCTTCATAGCTACTAAAGTCTCTTATAGCTAATTCCCTTCGAAGACTTGGTTTTAATCTACTGAAGAATCTATCAACTTTACTTTCAGGTTGGATGATAAATCCAAATGCATACCTTGCAAGAATTGTAAAATTTGCTTCGTATATATCAACAGATTCGTAATCCTTTTGCTTAAGCTCAAGGAACTCCTTTTCCATCTTTGTTCGAAGAATACGAGGGAAGTACGTATTGAAAAACAAGTTCTTGAACTCAGCCCATTCAATGGATGCAATTTCATGTTGGGGCCTTGTATTCTTAATTAGAGTCAATCACTGGTCTGATTCACCTTCTAAATGTTAAATATCTAAAATGAATTTTTCATGTTCTGAGCATCAAAGTGTGGAAAATATATTTTCAATGGTACTGATCCATTTTTCTGAAACAAGTGGATCAGAAGACCCATTTAAAGAAGGCACATGTTGCCACAAGAAGGACTCAGTAGAATATTGTTCCCTTCTCCACTCATTTGGAATTCTAGAGTGATTCATAGCTTGCGTAAGAATAAAAATAAGATTCTGCACTCCATCTCCCATAACATTGGTTTTTTTAGAAGGACAATTATTTCATTGTTTGTTAAATTGATCAACACGGTTCCTTTGGGTTCCATCCAATGTCTAAAACCCGAAAAGAATAGTGTGACAGGCAAAAATCATGCGAGGAAAACAACATAATAAAGTGGGAGTACCTTCAATATCTAAAATCTTAGGATTAATTCTAATATCGTCACCATAATTCTACGACTATAACCTATACTTATACTTAACCATAGAGACATCCCCAGACATACCTTAGAAATATCCCTTGGGATCTCACTAATGTTTTCACATCCTAGTTTCCAAAAGGTTGACTAAACCTTTTCTCTGATACAAACTGTAGAGACACAAATCTTTACGTACACGGAAATTACATTACTTTTGAGGAATACTTAATACATAACAAAACCAAACACCGAAGGATCATAATAGTTTAGTGTATTTGGAATCTTGGAACATAATCTTCTAATCTTGGTAAAAGATCTTCAACATCTCCCATAAAGATCTTATATTTATTTTTTTCTTACCTAAACCCATTCTTTATATCATAGGTAAAAGAAAACATATAACAGGTGAGCTCAAATTCTTAGTAAGGGTAAGCATGGAGAAAATAAAAAAAACCATATACATTTGAACTTAAAAACATGAACATAATGTTTAAACATCAAAATCTTGACCAATGACATAAAACATGGAAGTACGTAAGGCATAGACGATAATGGAACATAAATCATCATAAAATAGCATGGGAATAAATCATGTAATTGTGGAAAACCATTAAGAACATGATATGATTTACATAGTAGCCAAGGCATTGCTGCCAATACCATCATAGTGGACAAAGTCCCTTTCTGAATCGAGTTCACTCCTCATTCTAGTCCTGTAACACTGAACCGGATTAACTTACTGTTCTAGCCCGGTCTATCTCATGAGATATAAATCTTTACACAATGCATTAGAGGGATATATAGGTCCCAAAAATCTCATAATGAAATCATTCTTACGTGTGCCACAACATGTACATAAATCATTCATCATTACCCAAAGAATAAAATGGGTTTCATAAACATCATCCCATCATAACATAATCCATATAAAAAGAAATGGATATCATTTCTTCATAAGAAAAGTGAAACCATGTAAATCATAGAGACATTATAATTTAAATATAAAAATATTAAATAATTTCATCTTAGATGGAAAATGGTTTTGATAAAATACTTGAAATGAATTCTTGAGGACAATATCCTTTCTTCTTCAAAATCATTTTCTTTTCACAAAATTCAATGAAATTTTAAAAGAAAAGTATTTTGTTGAAAACAATCATGAAACATTGTAGATTAATCTTCATAAAAATTAGGCGTTATAAAATCATAAAAATCTATTCATGTTGTATAAGTTAAAAAAAACATTCCCATCCTACTTTTAACGGAAAAGTCAAAAAGTAATGCATATGGTCAACAAAAGAAATATTCCTTCCATAACACAAAGTAAAATTCAAGAGGGGTAAAAATTACTTTCAAAAAATATGTAGGAATTTTAAACACTTTATGAAAACATATATATGGTCATGTATGAACAATATAACCCTCAGAAAATACTTACGTATAAGCATTCTTAGATAAAAATGGGATTGAAAAATTATTCCCTACCTAAGGTCCGATATGCTTCGTATGTATCCAAACCTCCTGTATAATGATTTAAATAATTTCATTTACTTATTACAGAATCATATTCATTTTTATTATGTCATATATGGTTCACTTATGACTTTTTATTACCCGTTCTATTGTAAATTCCATGTTAAAGCATCATTTTGGGTAAAATTGTTTTATTTATCGTACGTGTTTGGACTTGTTGTTCTTGAAATTATTATTACATATATCATGATTTACTTACTTCCAGAATTTAAATCATGATTTATATATCATGTATATTCAGTATGTATATATATATAATATATAGATGAATGAAATGAAATACACCGTTCATGGAGACGGTAGGTCATACGTACGCATGAACGCTGTTTTCCTTTCCTTATTGTCTTGAATGGAAGTAAATAGATGACATATATATATATATATATATAAAAAATAGCATCATGATATCATATATTTCATTATTATTCATTATATATACTTTATAATCATTCTTGAATGGTTAATATGGAGAATGAATCTCATCGCGTCGTGGAGACGGTAATCCTTACGTACACATGAGCGATGATATCTTTCCCATATTTATTGAATGGAATTGGAGTTGATGATATAATATCTTATAATTACTATGATGTTATAATATTCATATATAGTTATTCTTTACACCATTATACCCATCCATGTAAGGTGGTGGTGGAAAACAGATTACACCATGGCATGGAGACGGTATTCCGTACGTACGCACGCACGATGATTTCATTTTCTGTAGGATGGATAGAAGATGAAATGGGGTTGTTTCATATTTATAATTAAATATCAGTATATTAGTGATACTGATGTTATTACTTTATAATGAAACAACTAAATAATAATAAGTTTAAGAAGAAAGAAACTTGAAAGAATCGGTAGAAGAGATTACCTCTTCTTCGACGCACCTCTTTTAATCTTCCATTTAAGATACTAGAGTTGGTATTTTGAGGAGACCAGAACCTCTATAATGTTTCTAGGGAATTTGAGAAGGTAAATGGGCAGGGTTTGGACAATCTTTAAGGCTCCAAATTTTGTGAAGAGAAGAGGGAGGAGATGCCCTTTTATTAGGGAGGAGAGGGGCACCTTAGGAAAACTTAAAATATTATTTTATAATAAAATCATATTCAGTTTATAATTGATCCAAATTGATTTATTTCGAAAATAAAGTGGGGGAGGGGTCGAAATCCTCTCAACCAATAGGTTTTATATAAGTTTAGGTTACTATTTTAACCTTATCATTTAGATTTAACTCTAAGTTAAATAATTTAACTTTTACCGTGTCTTCATGTTTTCTTACAATATAAGGTTAATAAACATACTATAACAAGAGAAAAGAACCCCAAGTGGTTAATTATTAATCTATATAACATTATATAAGTCATTTTAACGAACCTTATATTTTTAGGAATATAATAACAATTAATAACATAGTAATTGTTTTAAAAACTATTTTATGTCAATTTTGACACTGTTTGGTAATTGATTTTTGTGAAACTAATAGCAGCATGATTAGTTAAAAAAAGTTAATTAAATAAATTATAACATGTCATATTAACCTATAAAATTATTTTAATTCATAAAAAGTCTCAAATTACATTCATTTGGGTTTTTATAACATCTATTCTGTTAATATTTCATTAATAAGGTAATTACTGAATCATCGTTGTGTCATAAATAAATTAAATTATTCAATGTCTGAAAATTATAAATAAATTACCATTATTTTGGAAATCTTTGTATCTTTATAATGAATCTTTAGAGTCGAATTTATATTGTGTTTAACCCTATATTAAAAGTGTTTTAGTTATTAAACTTTGATTTTAACTATTTTAACTCTTCTTTAAATAAAATAATAAAAAATGACCTAATCTAATCCAAGTGGAACTAAGTGGTCATATGTTATTCCTATGGTTTTTTTGTTCGAATTACACTTATACAATATAATTGAGACATGTTTTAGGGTATTAATAATATCATTTTTACCCTTAATTACCCTATTTACTTTTAACCGTGGTAAATAAAAGTAAAAAGTTACTATTTACCAAAAATTATTTTCATCTCATTGAACCAAATTTTACTTACTAATATCAACCGTGTCCCTCGGATTTTTGAAATTCCATTCACAGAAGCGGTAAAATTATGTTTTATGTAAATTTTCAAATGCTCTTAGGAGGTGGGTAAAAGACGGTAAAAAGTTCAATACAATTTTTATGTCTCTAAAATTATTATAAAATGACTCCAATGAATTACAGTGAACATATACAAGTATTATGTTTCTATTTTTCCCTAAAATAAATTTAAATAAAATAAATAATTATTTAAATAAAAAGTCGGTTTTTAAATAGTATCTTAGTGTTTTCACTATTCATAAAAAATTGAAAGTTTTCAGAAAAATACCAAAAATTCACCCTAGGCTAATTTCGATATTAAAAATCCAAAAATGAAGTCCATTTTGAAAGATAAAATTTATTAAATTTCAAAAAGTGGGTATTACTATTCATAACGGCTAGTTTACATAATATTTTAATAACATATCGTTGTTTAGTGAAACTCGGTATTGCGTACAACACATGATACTGAGGAAGGTTGCGCTGGCGTGCAACACAAACCAATAATAGTGTTTGCGTATACTGCAAGCTAATACGGTGTTGCGTATAGCGCAATCTAATCCTGGTGTAGCATACAACACAACACATCAAATAAATTAAAAGAATATTTTTCATAAAATCTCGGGGTGTTACATTCTACCCCACTTAAAATGATTTTCTCCCTCGAAATTCGTCGGGGTTATAAACGGTTTACTACTTAAAAGTTTTTTTTTCATATAAACCCACATCGTAAAAATGAATACTAAAACATAATTTTAAAAATTGAAGTATGAAACATATCGGTTACCCAAATTAAATCATCACTGGGTTTCCAAATAAGAGAACATAGGTGAAAAAATAGATATGGAAGAGAAATCTAACCGTCAAGT
This sequence comes from Viscum album, assembly GCA_963277665.1. Classification (NCBI taxonomy): domain Eukaryota; kingdom Viridiplantae; phylum Streptophyta; class Magnoliopsida; order Santalales; family Viscaceae; genus Viscum; species Viscum album. The sequence continues at coordinate 289,546,419 of OY728163.1, forward strand.
TCTGATGGAGAGTGGTAGAGAACATGGCTATGAAAAATCCAACAATAACAAAGCCATAAATTTTTAATGATCTTAGGTACCATTTAATTCATCAGATATAAGGGCACTAGGACAACATTTTTGGTTTTCAAGATCATTTACCTAAAGTTGAGAATTTGAATTAGAAGAAATGATGACTTAATTTAGGTATAATCTCACCGTTGTTCATGCCTTGATCAATTTCCACTTAATCTCTTAAAGAAATGAAGTTGATTTTTTCATTTGTGAAGTGTTAGCAGATCATATGATAGATTGATGGGTCATTCCATATGTCTCAAACAAAAGGTTAGAAAATGTTATCAAATATACATAAGTCCATCTATGGTGAGGTTAATTGTATATGATTCCAAAAATGGACTTATTCCTCATCTATCATACCACTAAATAAAATAAAACTAGGTTCTACTAACCGGGGACTTCTTGTAGGCCAGTGGTAGGAAATAAAGGCCTATCGCACTTCGGTTGTGGGTTCAATTCCCACAACCCTGTCAGACACGACGGGTTGTCGCCCATCTTACGAGTTGTCCTTTTCTAAAACTGTACTATTACAATATTTCATAAATAATATCAAAAATTTCTTGCCTTAAACAATACTATCTGATGTCCAACCTAATGCATTCCAACCTTTAGGTTTATCGGAAATACATCTGTCCAATCTCATAGTATAAGGAAAATGACTACAAGAAAGGTCATCTACCAAGCATGTGAATACCATCATTTATCCCCCATAAGATATATCTTTTTGTTGTTCACATTCCAAACATGTGAATACCTTAATCATGGATTCTCTTGAAAAATGAATAACCCTTGAACTTTAGTGAAAACATGAATGCAGTAAAAAGTTAACTCTTTCCACACACCAAAATTCCAAAAATTCTATATACTCAAACCATGATATCACTTTGTCCTTATCTCAACCATGAGCTCATTAATACTATCAAACATATTATTTTATTCTTATCCCTTCATTATGTGCATATCATCGGCTTTCCAAAAATATTTCAATCACTTTTCATGGTTACATGTACCATATAATTATCAAAAACCTCAACAAACCATTACATAGATATTCCAATATTCAACGATACTATAAATGAGATTCCACAACATTATTTGGGAATCCCATTACATAAACACATAATCATTCCCCCATATCATTGTCATACTGAACATTTCTAATAGTGACCGCATGTGACTTCTCTTTGTCCTTTGATTTAAGTGGTTGTTGATGTCGATCATCACTAACCTTTGGATTAGGGAATTGATTAGAATAATGCCCCATTTCCTTGCATTTGTAGCATTTAAGTGTTGGTGTTGCGTTCTCTGTATTCTTTTCTCTATTAACATCATTAGCTACCTTTTTCCCCTTACTTTGACACTCAACTACTCAATGACCTTCTTTTCCACACATAAAACATTTTCGAGTACCTTTTAGACAATCTCCACCATGCTTCTTTACACACATTAAGAATAAATAAACATTCATCTTCTTTTCACCATTGTTCTGAGATTTATGCTTGAACTCCATCTTTCGTTTCTTGTCAAAACAATGAGATGGATATGTGACACCAAATTTCAGTTCTACCTTGATATCATAACACACAATTTCTTCATAGCTACTAATGTCCCTTATAGCTAATGTCCTTAAAAGACTTGGTTTTAAGCCACTGAAGAATCGATCAACTTTACTTTCAGGTTGGATGATAAATCTAGATGCATACCTTGCAAGCCTTGTAAAATTCGCTTCGTATATACCAACATATTCATCATCCTTTTTCATAATCTCAAGGAACCCGTTTTCCATCTTTGTTCGAAGAATACGAGGGAAGTACTTATTGAAAAACAAGTTCTTGAACTCGTCCCATTCCATGGATGCAATTTTATCTTGGGGCCTTATATTCTTAATTAGAGTCAACCACTGGTCTGCTTCACCTTCTAAATGGTAAATAGAGAAAATGAATTTTTCATGTTCTGAGCAGAAAAGTGTGGAAAATATATTTTCAATGGTACTGATCCATTGTTCAGCAACAAGTGGATCAGAAGACCCATTTAAAGAAGGCATATGTTGCCTCATGAAGTACTCAATAGAATATTGTTCCCTTATCTGCTCATTTGGAAGTCAAGAATGATTCATAGCTTGTGTAAGTATAGCAATACGATTTTTCACTCCATCTCCCATAACATTGGTTTTTTCAGAAGGAAAATCATTGTATTGTCTGTTACATTGATCAACACGGTTCCTTTGGGTTCCTTCCATCGTCTAAAACCCAAAAAGAATAGTGTGAGAGGCAACAATTATGCTTGGAAAACAACATAATAAAGTGGGAGTACCTTCAATATATAACATCTTAGGATTAATTCTAATATCGTTACCATAATTCTAGGACTATAACCTATACTTATACGTAACCATAGGGACATCCCCAGACATACCTTAGAAATATCTCTAGGGATCTCACTAATATTTTCATATCCTAGTTTCCAAAGGTTGACTAAACCCTTCCTTTGATATCAACTATAGTGATCCAAATCTTAACGTACATGGACATTACATTACTTTTGCGGAATACATAATACATAATAAAACCAAACACGGAAGGATCGTAATAGTTTAGTGTCTTTGGAAACTCAGAACATAATCTTATAATCATGGTGAAAGATCTTCAACATCTCCCATAAAAATCTTTTCTTTATTTTTTTCTTACCTAAAACCATTATTTATATCCTGGTGAAAAGAAAACATATAAAGGGTGATCTCAAATGCTAATTAAGGGTAAGCAGGGAGAAAATAAAACAAACCATACACATTTGAACTTAAAAACATGAACATAATTTTTAAACATCAAAATCTTGAGCAATGACATAAAACATGGCGGTACGTAAGGCATAGATCATATTGGAACATAAATCATCATAAAATATCATGGGAATAAATCATGTAATTTTTGAAAACCATTAAGCACATGATATGTTTTCCATAGTAGCCAAGGAATTGCTGCCAAGAAAATCTTAGTGGACAAAGTCCCTTTCTGAATCGAGTTCACTCCTCGTTCCAGTCCTGTAACACTGAACCAGATTAACTTACTAATCCAGCCAGGTCTATCTCATGAGATATAAATCTTTACCTAATGCATTTTAGGGAGATATAGTTCCCACAAATCTCATAATGAAATCATTCTTTCGTGTGCCACAACATGAACATAAATCATTCATCATTACCCAAAGAATAAAATGGGTTTCATAAACATCATCCCATCACAACATAATCCATATAAAAAGAAATGGATATCATTTCATCATAAGAAAAGTGAAACCATTTAAATCATAGATACATTATAATTGAAATATAAAAATATCAAATAATTTCATCTTGGATGGAAAATTGTTTTGATAAAACACTTGAAATGAATTCTTGAGGAAAATACCCTTTCTTCTTCAAAATGACTTTCTTTTCACAAAATGCCATGAAATTAAAAAAAGGATTTTTTTGAAAATAATCATGAAAACTTGTAGAGTAATCTTCATGAAAATAAGTCATTATAAAACCGTAAAAATCCATTCATGTTCTATAAGTTAAAAAAAACATTCTCCTCCTACTTTCAATGGAAAAGTCAAAATGTATTGTGTACGGTAAACAAAAGAAAGATTCCTTTCATAACACAAATTAAAAGTCAAGAGGGGTAAAAATGACTTTAACAATACATGGAAGAATATTAAACACTTTATGAAAACATCTATGTGGTCATGGACGACAAATATAACCCTCAGTAAATACTTACGTATAAGCATTCTCAGATAAAAATGAGATTGAAAAATTATCCCTTACCTAAGGTCCGATATGCTTCGTATGTATCCAAAACACCTGTATAATGATTTAAATAATGTCATTTACTTATTAAAAAATTATATTAATTGTTATGATATCATATATTATTCACTTATGACTTTATATTACCCGTTCTTTTGTATATTCCATGTTAAAGCAACATTTTGGGTAAAATCGTTTTATTTATCATACGTGTTTGGACTTGTTGTTCTTGAAATTATTATTACTTATATCAGGATTTAATTACATACAGAATTTAAATCATGATTTATATATCATTTATATTCAGTATGTATGTTTATATATAACAGATAGATGAATGAAATGAAATACACCGTTCATGGAGACGATATGCTGTACATACGCATGAACGTTGTTTTCCTTTCCTTATTGACTTGAATGGAAGTAAATAGATGATATATATATATATAAATCCAGTAGCTTTATTATGTCATATATTTCATTATTATTCATTATATATACTTTATAATCATTCTTGAATGGTTAACATGGAGAATGAATCGCATCGCGTCGTGGAGACGGTAATCCGTACGTACACACGATCGATGATATTGTTCCCATATTTATTGAATGGAATTGGAGTTGATGATATAATATATAATAATTAGTATGATGTTTTAAAAATCATAAACAGTTATTCTTTACACCATTATACCCATCCAAGTAAGGTGGTGGTGGAAAATAGATTACACCATGGCATGGAGATGGTATTCCGTACGTACGCACGCGCGGTGATTTTGTTATCCGTAGGATGGATAGAAGGTGAAATGGGGTTGTTTAATATTTATAATAACATGCCAGTATATTATTGATACTGATGTTATTAATTTATAATGAAACAACTAAAGAAGAAGGAGTTTAGGAAAAAAGAAACGTGAAAGAATCGGTAGAAGAGATTACCTCTTCTTCGACGCACCTCTTTTAAGATTCCTTTTAAGATACTAGAGTTGGTATTTTGAGGAGACCAGAACCTCTATAATGTTTCTAGGGAATTTTAGAAGGTAAATGGGCAGGTTTTGGCCGAGATTTAAGGATCCAAATTTTGTGAAGATAAGAGGGAGGAGGTGCCATTTTATAAGGGAGGAGAGGGGAACATTAGGAAAACATAAAATATTATTTTATAATAAACTCATATTCGATTTATAATATCTCCAAATTGATTTATTGAAAAGATAATGTGGTTAGGGGTAGAAATAAACTAAACCAATAGGTTTTAGACTTGTTTAGGTTACTATTTTAACCTTATCGTTTAGATTTAACTCTAAGTTAAATAATTTAACTTTTACCATGTCTTCTTGTTTTCTTACAATATATGGTTATTAAACATACTATAAAAAGAGAAACGAACCCCAAGTGGTTCATTATTAATATATATAACATTATATAATTCATTTGAACGAACATTATATTCTTAGGAATATAATAACAATTAATAACATAGTATTTGTTTTAAAAACTATTTTATGTCAATTTTGACACTGTTTGGTAATTGATTTTTGTGAAACTAATAACAGCATGATTAGTTAAAAAAATTAAATTAAATAAATTATAACATGTCATATTAACCTATAAAATTATTTTAATTCATAAAAAGTCTCAAATTACATTCATTTGAGTATTTATAACATCTATTATGTTAATATTTCATTAATAAGGTAATTACTGAATCATCGTTGTGTCATAAATAAATTAAATTATTCAATGTCTGAAAATTATAAATAAAATACCATTATTTAGGAAATTATTGTATCTTTATAATGAATCTTTAGAGTCGAATTTATATTGTGTTTAACCCTATATTAAAAGTGTTTTAGTTATTAAACTTTGATTTTAACTATTTTAACTCTTCTTTAAATAAAATAATAATAAATGTCCTAATCTAATCCAAGTGGACCTAAGTGGTCATATTTTATTCCTAAGGTTTTTTAGTCGTATTACACTTATCCAATATAATTAATACATGTGTTTGGTTAATAATAATATCATTTTTACCCTTAATTACCCTATTTACTTTTAACTGTGGTAAATTAAAATAAAAAATTACTATTCACCAAAAATTATTTTCATCTCATTGAACAACATTTTACTTACTGATATAAACCGAGTCTCTTGTATTTTTGAAATTCCATTCACAGAAGTGGTAAAATTATGTTTTATGTAAATTTGAAAATGCTCCTAGGAGGTGGGTAAAAGAAGGTAAAAAGTTCAATACAATTTTTATATATCCAAAATTATTATAAAATGACTTCAATAAATTACATTGAACATATATAGGTATTATGTATCTATTTTGACCTAAAATAAATGTAAATAAAATAAATAATTATTTAAATAAAAAGTCGGTTTTTAAATAGTAACTCAGTGTTTTCACTATTCATCAAAAATTGAAAGTTTTCATAAAAATACCAAAAAATCACCCTAGGATAATTTCGATATTCTGAAACCAAAAATGAAGTCCATTTTGAATGATAAAATTTATAATATTTCAAAAGTGGGTATTACTATTCATAATAGCTAGTTTATATGATATTTTAATAACATATCGTTGTTTAGTGAAACTCGATATTGCGTACAACACACGCTACTGAGGAAGGCTTCTCTGGCATGCAACACAAGCCTAGAATAGTGTTTGCGTATACGGAAAGCTAATACGGCGTTGCGTATAGAGAAATATAATCGTTGTGTATCGTACAACACAAGACATCAAAGAAATTAAAAGAATATTTTTCATAAAATCTCGGGGTGTTACACTATTGGGAATAAGGTTCCTAACAATGGTTGGTGTTGGGACTTATGAAAGGCTGGCCCTTTTTGGTTCAACATGGAATAGAAGCCAAGTGATCAGGTTTGGATGAGTCTCTTGTGGAATGGTTCGACATAAGGCACTCAGGGAATTGATGATGAGAATCTCAACTCATGACATGGGAAACAAACCAAGAAAAATATGTCGACTCAAGGTGTTTAACGGTGTGTAGAGGAGTATCTCAAATCATGGTATTCCATAGGTGGAATGTGGGTGTTTGTAAGGGCACAATAGAAAATTTCAATATCCTGGCCTGCAAAGATCACAGTGTGACTCTGCATTTTTCATGGAAATCAGTGATGGTAGTGAAGGGACTGGCCTGGAGGGCCGAGACCATAGCCCGACACTGACCTCGAGTTGTGATGCAGGGACGCGTGCCTAGTAGTATGAACCAGTGGTGCGAAGGTCGGAGCCTTGTAAAGGATAAGTCTTCATGAAGTAGATTCGTGGAGAAAAGGGGGCTCGTGGAGCATGGGGTCTCGCGGAGCAGCTTCACGAAGGAAAGGTGCTCACAGAGCTTGGACTCGTGAAGAAGTCTCACGAAGCAAAGCTGCCCGCAGAGTCTGGAATCGTGGAGCAACATCACGAAGGAAGCTCCTCGCGGAGCATGGAATCACGGAGCAGCTTCGCAAAGGAAGCTCCTCATGGAGTATAGACTCATGGATCATCTTTGCGAAGGAACCTACTCACAAAGCATGGACTCACAGAGCCGCTTCGTGGAGGAAAGCGGAGCTCCAAGAAATGGGAGATCGGCCGCCCAAGGGGCAGAGTCACTGTCGTCTGAAGGGGGTGAGCCTTGTATTTATAGGTTATGGAGGTGTCGTGAAGCAAAGCTCGCTCCACGGTGGGTTCTCGAATGTCAAAGGGGTTCTCAAAGCATCCTGCCTCCTTGCTCTACGGTGGGTTCGCAAACGTCAAAGGGGTTCACAAAGCATCCCACCTTCTTGCTCCGCGGCAGGTTCGTGAACGTCTAAGGGGTTCTCGGAGCATCTCACCTCCTTGTTTCATGGTAGATCACGAACGTTAAAGGCGTTCATGCAGCATGACACCTCCTTGCTCTACGGCTGGTTTGAAAACGTCAAATGGGCTTGCAGAGCATCCCTCCTCCTCACTCCACGGTGGATCACGAACGTCAAAGGGGTTCATGGAGCATACTGTCTCCTTGATCTGTGGTGGGGGGAGATTTTCGAATATGCTCCACTAACCTGTTTTCCCTCCCAAGTACAAATGTACATAACTCCTAATCTGTAACTCTGTTCGGGCTCTACGACCTATTAAATCGAAGCTTACGAAATGGGCTACACTCTTAGATCATTTATGGGAGAATTAAGTGAATTAAATGGATGATTTTTCTGGTTCCTACCACCATCCAAGAATTTTCTAGGTTAATATGACATGTTTGTCTTGATTAAATTTATTTTGTTTGAATAAATTATATTGTTATGAATTTTTAAAAAACCAATTACAAAATAGTGTAAAAATTGACATAAATGAGTTTTGAAAAAAATAAAATTTTATTAAATTATATAATAGTCATAAAAATATAAGGTTTGGACAAAGGACATATATAATGTTAGATGTGTCATTAATTAACCACTTAAGATTCTCTTGGCATTTTATAGTAATTTTTTTATGATGTATTATAATAATTCAAGAAGACATGTTAGAAGTTAAACTGTTTTACTAAGAGTTAATTATAAAGGATAAGGTTAATATGGTGACATAAATATATCCAAAACCTATTGGTTAAGATTTTTTTGTCCCATACCCACCTTAGCCTAGAAATAAATCCATTTGGAGCTATTAGAAACTGAAAATGATTTTATAATAAAATAATATTTCAAGCTCTTCCTAAAGTTGCACTCACCTCCCTTATAAAATGTTACTCCCACTTCTCTCATATTCACACCACAAAAGCCATTTTGCTCGGACAAAACCTATTCAAATATCGTAAAAAATACCCTCAATTCATCTTATAGTAATTACATTCACCAGAAATACAACCTATGGATCCTTTCTGTTCAAATCAAAAGGAAACACTTGAAGAAGAGGTAATTATTTCATCACCTATTTCAAAGTTATTTTCTTCTTCCACTTTATTTTTTATTTCCATATGAAAATAATTACTCTACTACCTTCTACATACTGTGATGTTATTATAAATATGGTACAATAATATTCAGTATTCTATCCACCCTATGAATGACAAAGTCACAATACGTGTGTGTGCACAACCTACCGTCTCCATGTTGTGGTGTAGTTTGTTATTCAAGACTTTATTATTTGGATCGGTATAATAATGAATATAATTGATGTAAATAATAAATATAAAATGTTAATTATTATTTATACATAATATTTCATCCAATTACATCCTATTTCACCATCAATATAATGATATTGTTGCTCGTGCGTACATACAACTTACCATCTCCACAACACTATGAAATTTCGTTCCCCATCATAAAAATTCAAGATGAATTTTTATTTTATGTTTAAAAAAATGATTAAAGAGATTAATATAGTTTTGGATATGAATCAAATACATACCATCCATAAAAAACATGACTTACATAACAAAAAATATAAAGGAAAATGAATCAGTTAACACCCAAAACAATGATAGTAAAGAAATATTATTAGCAAGGAAATAATAGAGAATCATATTTGATATCATATTTATGTATGTGGTTCTTTTAAAACATATTAACAATTATTTAACCATTATACAAGAGGTTAACGTACCCTCGACTAAGGAAAAGTACAGGGTAAGGGGTTTTCATCTCACGTTTTAATCCTATGAGATTCATGAAATATTTTCCACTATTCTCTTTTGGGTGGTGTATGTTCTACCCATGATTATATTATTTGTGTAATATAATTTAATTTATAGGTATTTAAATCTTCATTGTATGAAACTTCTTTCATGGGGTGTATGTTTAGTAAGATACATAATCATTAAGAGAATTTCAAATTTCAATTTCCATTCATTGGTTTTTACGCATACTTCATTGATTATATTTCTCCAATATTATGTGTGGAATCACTATTTATTTATTTATGTTGTAATTTAAACCCCCCTTTGTGTGGATATACTTTTGATACACATAATAACTCCATTTATAAATTCTCATGTCATTTTTATGAACTTTTTAAGGGTAATCTTAACTCAATTTTTATTCATTGAGTTAAACATCCAAGTCATTGGTTTTGTTTTTACAAGAATATGTGTGAATGTCCTATAATATATTTACACTAAATATCCAATCATATTTAGTGTATTTATATTTTTCACAAAAAATTATAATATTTAATTATCATTAATCTAAGGATATATACTTTATAAGGGATTTCTTCTCAATTTTCATTCCATTGAGACTTCTTTGTTTTTATGTACCAATTCACTTTTATATGGTTTAGAAACTATCTTTTGACATATTATATAATGAATCCCTTTATTATAATGATATTATAATGTTTTTATTAATTGTATCCCTCAATTATTTGTATTCACGTGTCTCTCGTTTGGTTAGGAACTCTTTAACTAAAATATTGTTTTTAAAATTTATTCTTATAAATAATTATTATTAATGTCTATGTTATAAAAATGGTTTTATGTATATATTAATATAGGCATGAATATTTTGAAATTAAAATTTCATAAAAAAATTTCAAAGTGGTATGAGACACTTTGATTCAAAAAGCTCTTTTAAACGACTTATTTGATAAATAATGCGACATTTAAATGTTTTCAAGAAAAAGGGAATATTTCAGTCAAATAGTTTTACTAATTATTTTCATCTATGTAAATATCCTTCATTGTATTTTATTTTTGATTGAGGTTTATTTTTTATAATACAATCTTCCATATTGTATTGAATGAGTTATGTTTGACTGTAGATGTGCTATTTTTATACCAATCATGGTTTGTGGTTAAAGAATTGCCATTTCATATTCTTGTTTTAATACAAATGTTAAGATTATGATTCAACATTTTCATACAAGAAAGGCATTGGACTTAGTAAGTGATGGGCGGGGACCGCTATATCCCTTCGATGCATCATTTGGTATCATGAGACAAACTAGTGTCTTGGATGAAGGCATTGACAAAATTTATATTTAGGGTCTTGGAATGAGGCGTTGAATTTGTGGTTAAGATGTCCGAAATTATTAATTCCATCATTATTAGATTAGTTATTCTTTTTACATGTGATTATTAGACTAGTAAAACATCCATGTTAATAAGTAAATGGAATTATTTAATTTACCTTTTCCATATTATGCTGAAATTTATGTTTAAAAGGCTTGTGTTTTAGTCTTATACATTTCCTTATAGTTTTAAGCATATTATGTTAGTTTCTATTATATATTTATCCTTACTGATCATCTAAGATCACCCCTTTCTTATGTTTTATCTTTACCAGTATTTGAAGAAGTACATTATTAATTTCCTTCAAGGATAGGCTAAGGGATATGAGTGTGTTCAAAGGAGACAAAATTTCATTTTTTAGTTCATAACATAACGTGAAACTTATGTATGTATCTAGTACTTACAAAGCTTATAAAGTAATTGGTATTTTGAGAATGTATTTCTTTTTATCATGCTAATGTTATGTAATAAATCACAGACTCTAGGTAACTAGGGTCGTGGTGTTATATTGCAAGGTACTCATGCTCTGTGAAGTCCTACTCCATGAAAGCACTTGAACATTACAAAGCACCCTTTATTCGCATGTATACTCCATGCCTGGGCTCAAACACTCTACTTCACGAATCATACCCCTTTATGGAGTCTCTCCACTTTGTGTAAATCAGAGCTTCTCAATGTCTCTTTATGTGAACCCCTTTGCTTCACAAACCCTTCTTCCATACGACCCTCTAGGTTTGTATGATATGATTTGGATGTCCCTTGGGAATGATTCTTATTGTGTTGCTTAGCCTTATGCTACATTTCATAGGCACCATAATGTATATTTATTCTTCACATAGTCACGCTAACGTGAACCCTTCAATGGATCACTCCACAACCCCATCTCCCCATGGCATTGTTGGTGCCTTCCCTTCACCAATGGTTAGAGTGTGCCTGTTATGTAAGTCATAGGGTTGGGGAGTGGATCTTCATCCTCTGAGCTGTATGACGTTAATCTTCCAAGCACCACCATCCAAAGCACATGATGTTAAACTATCACCTTTCCCCATTAAATATACATAGGTTTCCCTATCTTGGACATTTTCAATGCCCACTGGTCTCTATGGGAGTGAGATCATACTCACATGGAATGAGATCCTCCATGAATGGAGTGAAATCTATCCATTAGGGAGGGAAACCATCATGGTGTATGCCCATATCCTTTCTTGCAAGAGGTATCATCCTTTCTCCTCCTCTCTTATTCCTTTCACAAAGGCCATATGATAGATAGTAACATGGTCCTTCAATACCCCATCCCTCTCCCTTTAGGCTTTATCACCATCAGGAATCCATCCTAGATTAAGTCTTAATCTCCACCTCCCTGGGATGCTAACCAAAAGTATTCCCATGTTTCTTCTTTGGTCCGCTAACCACATGTAATCCACACTCTATTCCTCATGGATGCACCTTTCGAGACATGATAGTCAAGTATTTGCTACCTCTTGTTTCTCACACCGAGCATGACTTGTGTGGGATCAGTGTAATCATTGACCATGGAACACTCCATGGGACTCCTTCAGTGTGTAAGCCCCATCCCCCACCTCACTGAACTATGTGGACTTTGATCTTTTCCCCTTCTAAGAAAGGTACATAGGAAACTTCCTTGAGGTTCAATCCCATCATCCATTTGTACTAACATGTCACGTCGGATAACCATCATCCTTCATGACATTAAACTATATGCCATTATCATCCCACATGATGATAAATTGCATTATTTTGAACTGCGAGGATTTTTATTCCTGTCTCCTAGATAGGGTGCGCAGAAAGCCTCCCCGAGGTTCAACCCCAAACAACTGTTAACTGATAAGAACTACGTGGATTTTGATTCCTGTCTCCTAGACAGGGTATGTAGGAAGCCTCAATAATGTTCAACCCCAAATGATGGTAAACCTATTCAAAATACTTATGGTTTGATTCCTATATCCTAGAAAGGGTATGTAAGAATCCTCCATACGGTTCAACCCCAAACAATGGTAAACTTATGTGAACTATGTGGGGGTTTATCCCTGTCTCATAGACATGGTATGTTAGAAGCCTCCTTTATCTTCAATTCCAAAAAATGGTAAAATTAGGTGTCCCCATTGCTGGGACTCACATCCTGGGTCTATCCCTTAGTGGCTTCAGACCAACTCTCGGGCCTCTAACCATGAGTAACCCCCAACATGTCGTCAGGTCACTATCCTTTGTGTACACCCTGATTCCATGCCCCATCCTGAACTATGTGTACATTGAATCCCTACCACTTGGATATGTAGTAAAACTCCCTGAGGTTCAATCCCATCATTAATGTCTTGTCATGGTTTATCCTTCAAGCCTTTTTTGTTTCAGGAAGACCAGTATTTAACCCGATGGTTCTACTTTCTCTGGGTACCATACATGCATACATTATAAAAGGACACCTCCTCAGGTGTCCCATCACCCCACTAAACTATGTGGACTTTGATTCCCCCTGTAGGGATATGTATGATGCCTCTATGAGGTTCCAACCCAATATCACCATCGTCTTTATGTCAGTTACATCCCATTTCTCTCATCCACTTTGTCCAACCATCCATCATCTATCTTGATTCCTACTCGGGCCACCACATCAAGGTGAGATCACACCATTGCCTTGGTCATATAACCTTGCATAATACCCACAATATCCATCACCATGCAACAATGAGTGACCCTCTTACAATGGCCCACTATCCATATGTAAGCCCAAACATGTCTTCGTGTCATTTTCCATTGTGTATACCCCGATTCATAATCCATTTGAACTAAATGGGGTTTGATACTTTTTTTCCACATAAGGTATTTAGGAATCCTCCTTGAGGTTCAATACCTGCGAATGGTAAACTTTGTGTCCCTATTTATGGGGAGCTCCTTTACTTGTTCCACCATCTGTGGTGTACAGATCAGTCTTCACGATATAGAGACCCAGCCTTTTCTTTCATTACTATTACATCATTTCAATGATAAACAACATAATAGTATTACACATATAGTATCCATAGGTTTAGTGTCTTGGGAAAACTAGTACCATACAACATCAACCATAAACATTTATTTAATTTCTTCTTCACTAGCTTCATAGTAGAACTTGTCCTCTCCTTAGTACATGTAGCCACCAAAGGATATACATCAAAAGGGGTGAGCTAGAAGACCAGAAAGAGGATAGATAAGAACAAAATAGCACGGGGTGAGCATAATCATGACAAAGGAAATAGATCATGAACATGATAGGAGCATAAATAAAAGACTTGAAATGTGGAAAAGCATAAAAATAAAACATCTTGTCTTAGTGGTTAACTACCACACATACTTGTGAACCAAGATAGAATCTTGTTCACACATAATTTCACATTTACTCATGAGATTAATCACTTTACCCAATGCAGTGGAGCGCTGTATAATTTCGGGCGCACCTGTCACATTTAAACATTCATATTGCGCTATATAATTCCGGGCGCACCCGTCACATCATAACATTATCATTTGTCATGAATGCCATAATGAACATATAAAATAAATGAAAATAACTAACCCATGAAAAGGAATGTGTTTTATCTTATAAGAACACATTCATAAACTTTGGATTCTCAAAATAAAGAGGGAACAACATACTTGAAACAAGACCCATCAACCATGAATGAGAGGTAAAAGTTGAGTTCTTAAGAGAAGAGTCCTTTAAGAAAACATTTGGATTGACATAAACTTTATTATAAAACATGTATATCCTAGAAAAGGAAAGGAAATGATGAAAAAATTAACTTTAAGGAGTGACCATATCAAAAATGGAGTGAAAGAGGTAGAACCCGAAGGATGAAAGTTGGGTTCGAGAATTTCCCCTTACCTTGTACTCAAATGCCTCCTTCTCTTTAATGTCCTGTATAATGACATTATATTCATTAATTAGAAATTAAAAAACCTTTTAAACATTAATAGGCTTAATTATGGTTTAATTATGTCATATTTTGTTCCTTTTGACGACTTATAGAGTTTAAAAACATTGTTCGGGGATGTTTGTTTTTATGGTTTTTCTTGGGTGGTTCACTTGTATTCTTAAATTGATGTTTGGGTAGATCATGGGTAAACATACAAAACTGATATTACATGTCATTAATGATATTACAGTATGTTTAATGATTTTATAATGAATTATATTAGATCCATGTGGAAGAATCATTAGATAAGAATTTAATGATGGTTATTTTGGTTAATTTGAGCGGTTTTTGGATCACAACGAACTTGTTTTGACTTTTCACTTAGTATTATGGCCATAGGTTATTTCCAGAACTTAAAATAGAACATAATACATATAAAATATTCTGGTTCAACTACAAAAATGGTTTCATGACCAGATCTGAAGGTAGAAATGGAAGAAGAGAGCATGTCCTTTTTGAAGGTGATAAATTAACACCTCATGAACAACGTTCACTTTAATAAAATAAAATTAAAAGGGAAAGGGTTTGGGGTGATATAATATCCCATTATAGTCATTAAATTACATTATATGTATAATAATGGAGTTAAAAAACAATTTGTATGAATATTTGTGGGGGAGAGATCAAGAAAGGAACTCGAACTTGAAAGGAAATTAAAGGAGAAGAGGGAGAGAAATTACCTCTAGAATCTTTCTCTTGAGATCCTCTTTAAGGAAGATAGGATTGGTCTTTTGATGCAACCAACAGATTTTGGACGTGGGGGATGGTCTAGGGAAGGTGTTTGGGTAGAATTTAGAGAAGGCTTGGAGCTTGAGAGGTGTGGGGAAAAGAGGGAGTGAAAGGTAGATTTTATAGTAGAGGGGAGAGGGGTTTCCTTAATATAAAATTGATTAGTTTATTAATTTCACCTAAGACAAGGAATAGTGAGTCTTTAATGACCAATAATAGTAATTTTATTTTGTAATCCAGAAACAAGTGGGCTTACATCAGCAGAAAATCATCGATGACTCAATTAATACATTATTTAGCTTTTATTGTGAATTATCAGATTCTACTATTCATCAAAAATTCAAGTATCTCAGAAAAATCCCAAAAATTTACCCCAACCATTTTTCAACGTGTATAATCCAAAAAGGAATTACATTTTTCAAAAATATTTTTCTAAATATTATTAATTTAATATTCAATTAAAATTTTAATTTACTTTAAAAACAGTTTTTCAGATTAAAACTGATTTTATAGTTCTTTCAAAAATTACGTAGGGTCTTATAAAATTATCTAAAAACAATTAGACATTGATTAAATAATTTATGAATACATTTCAAGGAAATAAATATTCTTTTAAATTTATTAATTAATTATAATTAATTATTTATGACTTATAAAATACCAAAAATGTTTACTAAGGTCAAATTGTCACTTTTCTAGGATGTCTAAATTTTATTTTATTATTCATAGGTAATGTTCCTCTTATTTAATATTCATAAGGGTCATATTACTATTCATAAGGGTAGGTTACTATTCGTAAGGGTAGGTTTTTGTTCACCAAAAATTATTTTTGTTTCATTAGACTCCAAAAACCATCTTAAACACAACCGTGTATGTCGGATTTTCAAAATTCCATACATAGGGGTGACAAAATTATGTTTAAAGGTTACTTATCACTTAATAGTTCATTATTTTGTGTTTTTATGACATAAATATAAGAAGGGAGTTTTCCATTGAAAAACTTTTGGTCGTTAAATTCTTCCCCCCATATGAAATTTCGCCCTCGAAATTTCACTTTACACAAACAGGTGAGGGTACTTCTCCTTCATTGCCTCTTCTGGTTCCCAAGTTGCTTCCTCAAACTTATGGTTCTTCCACAACACTTTGACAAGATGGGTTTTCTTGTTGCATAGAACCTTATTACTTTAGTCCAGAATCATTACTGGCTACTCTTTATAGGAGATATCATCTTCCAGCTGCACCACCTCTGAGTTTAGTACATGTGAGGGGTCTGGTATGTACTTTTAAGTAGTGATACATGAAACACACCATGAACTTGAGCCATATTCGGTGGAAGTTCAAGCTGATTGGCCACAACTCCTATGCACTTAAGGATCTCAAAGGGGCCAATATACCTTGGTCTTAGCTTCCCTTTCTTCCCGAATCACATGACTCTCTTCCGTGGAGATATTAGAAGGAAGACTTTATCTCCAACGTCAAACTCCAATTCCCTTCGACGGTTGTCAGCGTAGCTCATTTTCCGACTTTTAGCATCTTTGATGTGTTTCTGGATGACTTGAACCTTATTTGTCATCTCTTGAAAAAGGTCGGGTCCAAGCAGCTTTCTTTCTCCAACTTCATCCCAACAGGTTGGAGTTCTACACCACTTCCCATAAAGAGCTTCATACGGAGCCATCTGAATGCTCAAGTGGAAGCTATTGTTGTATGAGAACTCAACCAATGGGAGATGTTGATCCTAACCACATTTTAATTCAAGATAGCAGGCTCTTAGCATATCTTCAAGCGTCTGAATAGTCCTTTCAGATTGGCCATCGATTGGGGGGTGATAGGCCATGCTGAAATTTAATTCAGTACTCAAAGCATGTTGAAGGATCCTCCAGAATTTAGATGTGAACCTTGGGTCATGGTCAAATACAATTGAGAGTGGAACACCATGCAGTCTCACCACTTCCTTCACATATATCCTTGCAAGTTGATCAAGAGAGAGATCTTCCCGAATAGCGATAAAATGGGCAGTCTTGGTGAGTCGGTCAACCACAAACCATATCGCATTATTTCCCTTTGATGTCTTCGAGAGACTCGTGACAAAGTCCATAGTAACATTTTCCCATTTCCACATGGGTATAGGCAATGGCTGCATCATACCTTTGGACTTTTGTCACTCAACTTTATCTTTTTGACATACCAAGCACCTTGATATATATTCCGCAATCTCCTTATTCATGTTATCCCACCAGAATTATTCTCGGAGATCATGGTACATCGTGGTACTCCCAGGATGGATAGAGAAAGTTGAGCTATGTGCATTATCCAATAGCTCCTTCTTTATCTCGGGTGATGAAGGCACACAAATCCACATTCCAAACCGAATCACACCATCATCGTCGATATGGAACTCTTGCAGCTTTCCTTCCTTTACTGCATTCACCCTCTTTTGTATCTCCACATCATCCCTTTGTGCTTCCTTAATCTTCTCTTGGGTGGATGGTTGCGTAATCATTTGTGAAAGGTAGGATGTATCCCCTGCCCTTATGATTTCCAAATCCATCCTTTGCATATCCAAGAAGATAGTGTCTTTCTCAATCCACAGCATGGAAAGAGTAGCAGGTTCTTTTCTGCTTAGAGCATCAACTACCTTGTTCGCCTTTCCAGGATGATAGTGAATAGAGCAATCGTAATCCTTGATTAGCTCTAACCATATCCTTTGACACATGTTGATATCCTTTTGTGTGAATATATAATTTAGGCTCTTTTGGTCGGTGTATATGTCACACTTCTCACCATAAAGGTAGTGCCGCCAGATTTTCAAGGCAAAAATCACGGCTTCCAGCTCTAGATCATGCATCGGGTAGTTATGCTCATGGATCTTCAACTGTTGTGAGGTGTAGGCTATCACATTATCATTTTGCATGAGTACACAACCCAAGCCTTTCTTTGAAGCATCAATGTATATCAAAAAACATTCTCCACTTTTTGGTAGTTTGAGTACAAGTGCAGTGACCAGCCTTCTCTTTAGCTCCTTGAAGCTTCCCTCACATTCTTCCGTCCAGACATACTTTACGCCTTTCCTTGTTAACTTAGTTAGCGGGCTTGACAATCGTGAGAGGTTTCTCACAAAACGTCGGTAGTACCTAGCTAATCCAAGAAAACTACGTATTTCTGTGACACTAGAGGGCATGGGCCATTCCTCAATTGCCTTTGTCTTTGAAGGGTCCGTTGAAATTCCCTCACTTGTGATCACATGTCCCAAGAACATGACTTGATTCATCCAAAAGTCACACTTGCTGAACTTGGCGTACAACTTCTCCTATCTCAATGTCGCCAACACAAGTCTTAGACGTTCTTCATGTTCCTCCTTGCTCTTGGAGTAGATGAGAATATAATCGATAAACAATACCACAAATTTGTCGAGGTAATGTATAAATACTCTATTCATAAAATCCATGAAGATTGTAGGGGAATTAGTAAGACCGAAGGGCATCACCAAAAACTCATAGTTCCCATACCTTGTACGGAAGGCAGACTTCTGAATATCTTCCTTCTTCAGCTTTACTTGATGATATCCAGAATGAAGATACACCCTTGAGAAGTATTGAGCTCCTCTTAACTGATCAAACAAGTCATCAATCCTTGGGATAGGATACTTGTTCTTTATGGTGATGTTGTTGAGTTCCCGATAATCGATACACAACCGCATGGTTCCATCCTTCTTCTTCACAAAGATCACTGGCGCATCCCAAGGCGATGCACTAGGGCGTATGAACAATTTGTCCTGATTCTCTTGCAGCTCCTTCTTTAACTCCTCCAGTTCGATAGGAGCCATCCTATAGGGACATTTAGAGATAGGATTAGCTCCAAGTATGAGTTCAATTGATAACTCTACCTCACGATCCGGGGGAATTCCGGGTTACTCTTAGGGAAATACATCACCGTATTCCCTCACAATGGGCATTTACTCAAGGTTGGCATTTTCCTTCGACTCAACCATTTGGACGACGTATGCTTCTTCATAGGGAATCAACACCCACGCCAATGAAGGATTTTTAAAAGGAGATTCATGATCTTCCTTGAATTTTTAGAGGAGCATGGGATGGTTCGGAATATGAAAAGATATTTCCTTTTACCAACAGTTGATATGCACTCTATATAACGAGAGCCAGTCCATTCCCATTATAGCATCGAATTCCACCAAGAGAAGTATTATGAGATTTTCTGGAAGAATATTTCCACATACGTTAATAGGATAAGAGTCAAACACTTGGGTTGTAATGATTTCACCACTTGGTGTTTTTACAGATATCTCTACTTCAAGTTTTTGGGGCTTCGATTCTATAGTTCTAGCAAAATTACAAGATATAAAGGAATGCGTAGAACCAGAATCAAATAAGACTTTTTTTCATTCTTGAGAGAATAGGAAGTGTACCTTGTACGACTTAATTATCATGCTCCACCTCCGTAGTAGTGATGGAATAAGTCTTCCCTTGTTCCTTTGGCTTTGGTGGTTGCTGACGCTGATTACCCTCGAGAGCTCGAGGTTTAGTGCACTGGTTTTCATAGTGCCCTTGATCCATACAGTTGTAGCATTTAACCATGAGTGGTTCTCTCCTTTCATCAGCTACATTATCCTTCATCGTCATGTCTTTTCAACACTCTTCAGCACGGTGTCCTTCTTTCCAAAACTGGAAGCATTTCCCCGTCCCTTTGAGGCAGTTCCCATGGTGCAACTTCCCACATTTTGGCATGTGGGTCGTTGATTTTTCTTCCCACCTTTGTCATTAGATCCATCAACATGAAACTCCATCTTTCTTTTCTTATCACCACATCCATGGTAACATTTTCCAAACTCCATCTACACTTTGAGAGAACACCGAACAACTTCTTCATAACTCCCAAAGTCTCGAATTGCAAGAGCCTTTTGAAGGTGTTGTTTTAATCCACTAAATAATCTATCAATTTTTCTATCATTGTTGATAACAAAACCTGAAGAATACCTTGCGAGCCTTGTAAAATTTTCTTCATAGGTTGTGACAGATTCTCCTTCTTTTTTCTTGAGCTCTATGAATTATCTCTCTATCTTCGTGCAAAGAGTTCATGGGAAATACTTATTAAGAAACATTATCTTAAAGTATTCCCATTCCATCCCTTAAATTTTCTCCCTTGGCTTGGTGTTCTTAATCAAATCCCACCATTGATCGTCTTCTCCATCAAGATGATAAATAGATAGGGTCACCTTATCCATCTTAGAACAGTGAAGAACAGAAAAGATCTTATCGATGGTGTTGACCCACTGTTCTGCAACTAGTGGATCGGAAGATCCACAAAATGTCAGTGGTCGTTGTCGCATAAAACATTCTATAGCTAGTTTCTCCCTCTTTGGTGAAGGAGGAAGTTCCCCATTATTATGGTTATTATTAATAACCTGATATAATTGGGTATGAATCACCATGAAGTTTTGAACTACACCTCCCAAATCATTGGGGATGTTGTTCAGGCAATCGTTGCATTGGCCCTCACAAGAGTTGTTGGCCTGATTTCTCCTGGTTCCCACTATTTTCTAAAATAGAAAAGGATAGAAAAAAGCATAAGTAAACTAGTCATTAATAACTTATTCATTTAAAAAATTATACCAAAAACATAACATATGGGATCCCTAGGTAAATATTCTTGTGTGCACTTTTTTACTTAGCCTCATGCTAGAGGTTTTCTTTAGGGTTCACTAATCCTAATTCCCAAATTAACTAAACCTTTCCTCTGATACCAACTATAGAGACTCTACCTTTTCATTCATTACTATTACATCATTTCAAATATAAACAACATAATAGTATTACACATAGAGTATCCATAGGTTTAGTTTCTTGGGAAAACTAGGACCATACAACATTAACCATAAACATTTATTTAATTTCTTCTTCG
The DNA here is from genome assembly GCA_963277665.1 of Viscum album. Lineage (NCBI taxonomy): Eukaryota > Viridiplantae > Streptophyta > Magnoliopsida > Santalales > Viscaceae > Viscum > Viscum album. Next base: position 289,567,874 of record OY728163.1, read on the forward strand.
CTAGCTTCTTAGTGTCACTTGTCCTCTCCTTAGTACATGTAGCCACCTGAGGATATACATCAAAAGGGGTGATCTAGAAGCCCAGTAAGAGGATAGATAAGAACAAAATATCATGGGGTGAGCATAATCATGACATAGGAAATAGATCATGAACATGAGAGGAGCATAAATAAAAGACTTGAAATGTGGAAATGCATAAAAATGAAACATCATGTCTTAGTGGTTAACTACCACACATACTTGTGAACCAAGATAGAATCTTGTTCACACATAATTTAACATTTACTCATGAGATTCATCACTTTACCCAATGCATTGGAGGGCTGTATAATTCCGGGCGCACCCATCACATTTAAACATTCATATTGCGCTATATAATTCCAAGCACACCCATCACATCATAACATTATCATTTTTCATGAATTCCACAATGAACATATAACATAAATGAACATAACTAACCCATGAAAAGGAATGGGTTTCATCTTATAAGAACACATTCATAAACTTTGGATTCCCAAAAGAAAGAGGGAACAACATACTTGATACAAGAACCATAAACCATGAATGAGAGGTAAAAGTTGAGTTATTAAGAGAAGAGTTCTTTCAAAAAACATTTGGATTGACATAAACGTAATTATAAAAAATGTATATACCATAAAAGGAAATAAATGATGAAAAAATTATCTTTAAGGAGTGACCATATCAAAAATGGAGTGAAAGAGGTAGAACCCGAAGGATGAAAGTTGGGTTCGAGAATTTCCCCTTACCTTGTACTCGAATGCCTCCTTCTCTTTAATATCCAGTATAATGAAATTATATTCATTAATTAGAAACTCCAGAACCTTTTATACATTAATAGGGTTAATTATGGTTTCATTATTTCATATTGTGTTCCTTTGGATGACTTATAGTGTTTAAAACCATTGTTCGGGGATGTTTGTTTTTATGGTTTTTCTTGAGTGGTTCACTTGTATTCTTAAATTGATGTTTGGGTAGATCATGGGTAAACATACAGAACTGATATTACATGTTATTAATGATATTACAGGAGCTTTAATTATTTTATAACGAATTATATTATATCCATGTGGAAGAATCATTAGATAAGAATTTAATGATGGTTATTTAGGTTAATTTGAGCGGTTTTGGGATCACAATGAACTTGTTTTAACTTTTAACTTAGTAATATGGACATAGGTTATTTACAAAACATAAAATAGAACATAATAAATATAAAATATTCTGGTTCAACCATAAAAATGGTTTCATGACCAGATCAAAAGGTAGAAATGGAAGAAGAGAGCATGTCGTTTTTGAAGGTGATAAATTAACACCTCATGAATAACGTTCTCTTTAATAAAATAAAATAAAGAGGGAAAAGGTGTGGGGTGATATAATATCCTATTATAATAATAAAATTATAGTATATGTATAATACTGGAGTTACAAAACAATTTTTATGAATATATGTGTGGGAGAGATCAAGAAATGAACTTGAACTTGAAAGGAAATTAAAGGAGAAGAGGGAGAGAAATTACCTCTAGATTCTTCCTCTTGAGATCCTCTTTAAAAAATCTAGGATTGGTCTTTTGATGAGACCAAAAGATTTTGGACGTGGGGGATGGGATAGGGAAGGTGTTTGGGCAGAATTTAGAGAATTCTTGGAGCTTGAGAGGTGTGAGGAAAAGAGGGAGTGAAAGGTGGCTTTTATAGTGGAGGGGAGAGGGGTTTCCTTAATATAAATTTGATTACTTTATTAATTTCACCTAAGAAAAGGAATAGTTAGTCTTGAATGACCAAGAATAGTTATTTTATAATTTAATCCCAAACCAAGTTGGATTACATCGGAATATCATCATCGATGACTCAATTAATACATTATTTAGCTTTTATTGTGAAATATCGGATTATACTATTCATCAAAAATTCAAGTATCTCAAAAAAAATCCCAAAAATTTACCGCAACCATTTTTCGAAATGTAGAATCCAAAAATGAAGTCCATTTTTTAAAAATAGTTTTATAAATATTATTAATTTAATATTTAATTAAAATAATAATTTACTTAAAATAACAGTTTTAAGATTAAAACTGATTTTATAATTCTTTCAAAAATTACATAGGGTCTTATAAAATTATCTAAAAACTATTAGACATTGATTCAATAATTTATGAATACATTTCAGGGAAATTAATATTCTTTTAAATTATTAAATTAATTATAATTAAATATTTATTAATTATAAAATACCAAAAATGTTTACTAAGGTCAAATTGTCACTTTCTAAGATGTCTAAATTTTATTTTATTATTCATAGGTAATGTTCCTCTTATTTAGTATTTATAAGGGTCATATTACTATTCATAAGGGTAGGTTGCTATTCATAAGGGTGGGTTACTATTGACCAAAAATTATTTTTGTTTCATTAGACTCCAAAAACCATCTTGAACACAACCATATATGTCGGATTTTCAAAATTCCATACATAGGGGTGACAAAATTATGTTTAAAGGTCACTTATCACTTAGTATTTCATTATTTTGTGTTTTTATGACATAAATATAAGAAAGGGATTTTCCATTGAAAAACATTGGGTTGTTACACATGGTGTTATATATTCCCTCTATGGGACACACCATCTCAGATCTGTCATCATTGGATGTTTTGATCCACCCATACAATAAACCTCATAGGTTCTTCTTCATAGGGATGTAAACATATGGTCCAATCCCATTAGTGTTTTGATCAGTCTGATCTATCTCCTCAATTCGTTAAACTCGCTGAATACCCTGTGTTCAACATGGGAAGCTGAGGAAAAACTCAAACACATGCCTATGGAATATATTTCCCTACACATGACATGGGATGTGTCAGGTTTATGGTTCCTCGAGAATCCCTATCATAAGTGGAGTAACCCAGAAACGTTAGTGCTTCAGCATCCAGACACACTAGTGATGTCTAATGTGTCAGCTTCTCCGATCAAAGGTTTCTTCCTTGACTTGACCCCTTGGAATTTCTAGATAGAATTACTATAATTAACTAGCATCCATAAAGATATGAAATCGGGTAATATTTTTAGGAAAAACATCTTAATCTATGGGGGAGACCAAAACTAGGAGATGAGTTCTGAGGAGGAATCCATGGAAGGATAGACCGACATCCCATCATCCTATTTCGATCAAGGAGAAAATGTACCAGAATAAGAAATGGGTGTCGCCTACCTTTGGAAAGCGGGAATGCAGGGTAATTGCCAGTGCATCCCCATGGGTAGATGCACAACCTGAAAAAAGCATCATAAACAGAAATGATGAACCCGACGTGAATCTTCTCTTCAATGCAGATATTAGTAACATTCAAGACATCAGTAGATTAGCATGTCACTAGATCATGCTATCTAGTGCCAAGTCACTCCAAGTAAATAGTTGGCCTCACATGAAACACACCAGATATTAGGGAATTTTATCATTGGGCATCCCAGTCTATAATGTTATCAATGTGGATCCTTCTTACCAGTCATGGGAGATAGAACTGCGATGGGGCACTGGATATAGCTTACCTCCTTTTAGCGCTAATGGTAAAATCTTCCATATTTACAGGGCCCAAGATGCTATGTTAGTAAACCGATCACCACCAAACCACCAAAATAGGGGTTGGGGAAACATCAACGTTGAAATACTGCGTAGCTCCATCTCTTCTACGATGACCTCCACATTCACGACTAGTGGTATCCCATGCCCAATCTCACCATTTGAACTCGTTTAGAGGAGGGAGATCAATGACCTAATCTGATGGTATGAGGAAGAAGGAATTATACCAACTCAAGATATGGCCCGATAGGACATAGAGTCTTCTGGACATTACCTCCACTGCTATCCCCAAGGGCCGCATAGGAATCCACTTCTCTCCACCTAAACCTACAACCATTTTGGGAGCCTCTCCCAGGAATTTTTTGATGAATCTATCCCTCACACCAATGTGGTAAGGGATTACCATGTTATCCAGAATTTGATCATTCCCTAGGGGGAAACGAAGGAGGGATCACACCAAACTGCATCAGCACAACCTCCTAGTCACACAGGCAGAGGAGTAGGTGAGTTACACCCCTACACCTCTGGCCCCATTCAAGTTAACTAGACTCCAATGTCGGAAGCAAGATGAGGAGGGTTCCCACCAGTGGAAGTCATCATCAACGACTATAGTGGACTTTTCCATTGCCTACACATAGTATAAATTCCTCATTTATACTAAATAGGGTCACTTGTAAACATGACTCAGATCGAGGCACCAACTGCCCCATAGGAAGGTTATGACAACTCTCTTGGTCCATGGCACAAGTAGTACTCTTTGTAGGCCGACTCATGGCAATGGAATCCAGCATGAAAGTCCCTCCCCACTCCTAAGTTCGGTATGTAGGTCATCTCAATGCCACCATCAGTCTAGGTGAAGGACCTCCCCACCGAACTGACATCCAGAATGGAGGTTTCTTTTGCACCTGTGATCCCACATATGGAGATGTTCCTCCTTTCAAAGGTCACCAACATGAAGATACTCCCTGCTCGGTCAACCATCTGCATGGAATTCTTCCCCATGTTTTTACCGTAGATGACGAAGGTCTTCCTCATCTTAAAAATTAGAGAAGTGGTGGTTTTACTATCTTAATTGGCATCCAACAAGGAGGTCTTCCCCAGGTTCAATTTGACTGATATAAAGACCCCCTCGTACCATTTATGCAAAGGGAAACAAACATGGAGGAACTGCCCATGATCCCACCATTTCCATTAGAGGTCCTACCCACTCTAACATTACCCGCAACAGCCCCCCCCCCCCCCCCCCACCCCCATGTGCTAGCCAACAGACAGAAAAGGCCCTCCCCGTTCTCCTTTTGACATTTTTACGTGTGATCCAAAAACCCAGACTGAACCAGAAAGAAGTCTTCTCCACTCCAGTATCAGCTTGGCTAAAGTAACTCCTCTTTTCAAAAACTTACACTACCCCAAATAGCCATCATAGGACAGGATGGAGGATCGCTGCCTCCACAGGAAGAATACTGAGAAGTTTCAGACCGCGATTAAACCCATATTATTTTTAGATTCTGAGGCGGAATTCAATTCTATAATAAACCCTCACCCCATACTCTGTGTCAGGGTCTAGGAAAGGAATGAGGCATATAAGCATTATTCTTTCATAAAGAGAGGTTCACTAGATACCAAAATCCGTCCGAAGATACACATTAGAAGAAGAAGACTTGGTCTCTTTTTTGGGATTGGTCGTGAAATCCCTCCTATCATCAAGATGATCATTCTTTACCACAACCATAGATTATAGATAATTGATCTAGGGACCTAAATAAGACAATAAACAGCATGAACCACCACCAAAAATCGTATCCCCTAGGTGAAAATCTTTGATCTCTAGTCCATCTTACCAAGATTTGGTGGATCAGTAATTCCATTCTTCAGAAGAGAGCTCAAGATATGGCGGGTTGTGAGCTAGCTCACTGTATTATCGAACAACCAGTCTACCATATCAACAGAAAAACTTAGTGCCTTTAGCGGTCCCTCATCCCCCATTCAATGAATGTGGAAACCAAGGGCTGGATCCCAAGTCTGAGCTGAGGAGCTTGTGGGATGTCCTAGTGGTGAACCATTTCTCAGAGATGTTCTAGCTAGTTGCAACCACGAAAATAATAATTCCAGAATCTCTTACCCAGTAGGAGGTCACATTCTTTCTCCAATCCCTCTGGGAAACACACTTCTGACTCTGTCATTGAAGGGTGGAATAAACTAAGAGATAAAAGTACATTGATGACATCATCCAGTAATGTTGCATGGTCAACTTGGCTGCACTTCCCATGGATCAGTACTCGGAGTCACCCAGTCTCCATCAGACCCTCCAGCAACGATGTGTCGTGTTATTTAAATTTCTCTACATAATTATTAAGAAGGCCTCCCCCAAGTTCAGATATGTGGTTGGGGGAATTATTTGGCCTTTACCTACAGTTCTATCCACCATCAGACTGACTTTCCGAGTGATAATGAGGATATTCCTTCAGGTATAGTCACAGTTAACATGGTAGACCTATCAGAGGAAGAGACCAAGATAAAGCTCTGTGAAGAGAGCTTACCTCCTAGGCTGGTGCCTCGCCTTTTGGATCCTTTAGGTAGGGTAAGCCACTTGCAATCAAATTTTCTGGGTCTTCCTCCACCCTCAGAGTCATTATCCCTAAGTCAGAACCCCAATTAGGGTAAAGAGCACATTGGGGTCATCAAATCTTTTGATCTATCTGGATCAGTGCAGAAGATGGAATATGACCCCAAAAAATCTATTTTTCTTCAAACAATCATGGAAAACATAAATATGGTCGATGACATTCTTACTAAATATTCTATATAAAAGAGATCACACTATGGTAATCCATGGTAGGGGAAACAAGGGCATGTATAGATTTTCTCCGAAAAATTGCCTATGGGTGACCTTGACCATCCTGCCCATATAGATAGTGTAGATGCTAGAGTTTATGGAAAGATGGCGTTATATGCATCATGAAACCCACTGAGTTGCATGATGACCCTCCTCGGGACCCAACTCAGGTCCCCCAGTTGCTCCAAAGGGATTTCCTCTGATAGCCTTGTAGGGTATCTCACAAGCCACTCTACGAGCCGCTGGGCCAACTTATCATGTTGAAGAACCTTCCAACACACTGGTGGCTAGAGATCCTCATCAAGACAGTAATCCCCAACAAGATGATCTTATGGGAGCTCTCATTTCCCACCTCAAGGCCCTAGACACTCAACAGGTGGCAATCCCGCCAGATGGTAAGCCATATCTGGCATGGGTGGGTGATATTCCATCACCTTAAATTTCAGAAATCTTACCTTCTCCCCTTTATTGGGATGGGTGAGCCACTGCAGCATCTGGACCACTTTATTTCAAGGTTTGGACCCATGGTGGGAACTACAGTGCAACAGGTGGCCTCCATGATCCAGTGTTCCATATAGATATTTGAAGGGCCCGCATTTATTTGGTACATCAAACTACCCATTAGGTAATTAAACAGTTGGGAGGATCTTCGTAGTTAGTTTATTTAAAAGATTAGTTCTACCACTCAAAAGATGATTTTTTGCTGACCCCTTCAAGTGAAAGTAGAGGCCTAACGAGCATGTCACAAACCTTTTTGTCATGTGGAAAGGCCTAACCTATTCTCTTGATATGCTGTGGACTAAGGAGTAGCTACTAACAATGTGTGTGGTGGAATTTTGAGACCAAACTCGCCCCCTCTCTCATCACTCAGAAAAAACCATGGGGATTTATGGATTTCTATAACAAAGACCACCAGCATGAGGAAGCCTTGTAGTAGGCCATGCTGACATGTCCATTTACTCATGTAATTCTCTCCAGAATAGATACTAAGATCGATCCCACCATGGTATCCCAAATAGAGGCCCCCCGAAGCATCTGGAGTTATTTCTAGTGGATCCATCTCCACAGACTTGCTGAGGCCCACCACCTTAGGTGTAGCCTCTATCACAGCAGCACCCACCTCATAATTGGAAGGCACCCCTATATAACACGACACCATCTCCAAGGCGAGATAATCAGATTCCACCTCTATGACAGGATCCTCCAGCCCCTCATTAGAGCTAGGATCCTAGATCCCCCTACAATGATAGGAGTAACTGGACTTAATAATTTAATGAGGCACATGTCCCTGGTTATTTCCAAGGTACCTTAAACCAAGGAGTCTTATGATTTCCAGAATTCAGGAGGCCCGAAGAGGTATATCTCACCGATCACCCCAATTACTACCCCTATCACCAGATACATGGGCACAAAATCAAGCAGTTCTATGTGTATAAGGAGTGGATCCAAGACCAGGTCTATAAAAACATAGTCAGGTTAGGTCTAGCCTCGACATAGGTGGTATGCGTATTCATAAATCTTGACAGTGATAGTGACGACAAAGTGGAGTGGAAGTGGGTTCTTAACTACGGTTCCCAAAAAAAAGAATACCAGATGGGACGAAAATAATTTTCTAGGCCCATGGAATTATTCATGCACGTTTATGCCAAACCAAGCCTTTATAGGCTTCCATATTACCTGTATTCACTACTTCTGTGTCAACATCTCAGTCTTCCTCTTCCCAGAAGGGCAAGCATCGACGACACAAGGGAAAACCAAGTCCCCAACCAATGCCATCGTCATCTAGTACCCATGGAGACTTCATGACCCTAGAAATTTTGATTTTCCTTGAATCCATCCAGTGATGGATAATTCTTGAGTTAATGATTGATTGTCTAATTCAGTTAACACCATATAGGTGGAAAACCCATACATGGTTCCGGATGATGAAGAACGTTGGAAAGATCATCCTATCGTCTTCAACTGAGGTCGGTGTCGACAGATCGGTGGTTATGGGAATCACCCGAATGCATTGATCAGTGCTTCTAGCCAAGTTTATCATGCCACTAAGACTAGGCAGCAGGGCCAGCGTAGATCTTAGCACGATGATCTTCTCCTCTTTTTTTGTCAGATCTGCCTCCACTGCTATTTGTACTACTCGATCATGAAAACCCCCCACAATTGTGCTAAAATTATGCATGTTATATTTAAAATCGGCCTCAGTCACCTGGAACTCATCTAGTAGTCTCTCCATGTGGTTCGACTAGTGTGCAACGGGACATCACCAAAACTATCTAGAACCCTCCGATTCAACTAGCATGTCCGGTCAAATCTCATGCTGTAGAGTGACCTACGATTAAAAGAGGTGTATGCCTAGAATGAACGTCTAAAATTATAAATCATCGTTACATAATTCCTACTAATCTCCCTATACTTGAATCTCTTATCTTGTCAGCAAATATGTGTGAGTCCCTTGCAGAAGATTTAAGAATCCCCCTCCACTTTGAAGTAGAGTTAGCAGTCGTAGAAGCCTTCCATGCTGAGCCAATCAACCATGTAGAATGTCAAATCATTATGTCTTTCTCTAGATAAGATGATGGCTCCCCAATATATGGGAACATTCTCCCAGTATACATTAATGTCCATTTCAACAGCATGGTGGTCCGCCGTTGTCTTGTCAACATAGTCTTGGGGATCAACCTTATCCTGACATAGAAACTCTGTAATATGGGGTTATCCTAGGATGATCTAAGTCTCTCTTATGTGAAAATTCATGGTTATAGTAGGATAGAATATACACCAGTTGGCAACATCCTCTTGAAGACCTAGTTTGGTGGCCTAGTTTTCAGCATGGAGTTCATGGTGGTCTCACAAGACACCACCTACAATGCATTGATGGCTAGTCTGTGGCTCCACATACATGTAGCGGTCCCTCATTCATATCACCAATGCCTTAAGTAATCCCTTAATGGTCGAGCAGGAATACCACTAGAAGATATGTCTCCCTTTACCACTTGCAAAGCCTGCTACCAGGATTTAGAATATTACAAGGGAAAGTAATTGCTGATTCAGGCTAATGAGGTTGAACACTCTACGGCTGGGACTGACCCATAGATAGACCTGGACGATGCCTACATTTTCCCAATCCACAAATTGAAGACCATGACCCCAGATTTGGGGAAATTATTTTTTTTCTCTTGAATGAGGGGAAATCACATTCCCAAGTCTAAGGAACACCAAAATATCACCTCAAATTTCTATACCAATCAAGATCGGGTGATCCCAGATCACCCTACCCCCATAAGGTATCAGGATGTATGCCCATCGAAATGGTAATATATCACACGTAATTTCTTCATCATGATGGGATGACACACCACTACTTCTTTGATATCATCAAGTGTGGCCTCTCGGTCAATGGCCAGATGGGATTGGGTCGATGGCTTTCATCGCCATGGTTTCAGCAGTGCAAGAATCACCCAATGAGGTGTCCACCAATGCCCAGGCTGGAGGCCTACGCCACCTATATAACTTATACTTAAGAATATCCCTTGTCCTATAGGTCTTGAAAAAGGGTTAGAAGTATATATCTTCTAGGGTGGTATCTCACTAATGGTTGACTCACCCAGATGGAGGCCTTCTTCACCCTCCACTTAAGCTGCGAGTGTCCCGTTAAGATATTTTAACTCAGAAGAATCCTCTCTCGGTGAGGAAACTTCCTCCGTTAATGAATAAGAGGATTTTGAGGATATTCCTCACTCTTTTGAAGAGGGTTTCTTCATCATGGTCAACGAATTGGTACAAGTGAACCTCAGTAAAAAGATAGTTCTAAAACCAACATTGATAAGTGTTGTTATGTCTATCGAAGAGAAACAACGATATATGGATTTACTGAAGCATCATCATGATTTATTCTCTTATATTTATGATGTTATTCTAGGGCTATATCCATAGGTAACCTTCCACTACCTCAGTCATCCAGAAAATCATTGTGGGTTCAAACAACCTCCCCGAAAGATGTACCCTTCTCACGGTGCTATGGTCGAGGCTGAGGTTGATAAGCTAATCAGGGAAAACATTGTCATAGAGGTCTTATACCACATATGGTTATCTAATATTGTACTTTTAATGTTGAAGAATGGACAGATTAGAGTGTTCATTGACTTCTAGGATCTCAACTGTCACTGTCTAAAGGATGAATTTCCCCTTCCTGCAATAGAACTGTTGATTGATGCCACCATGGGGTTCCATGCTCTCTCCTTCTTGGATGGGTATTTTGTGTATAAACAAATTATAATGTCCCTTGAGGATGATGATTCTACAGCCATCAAATCACCACAGGGTACCTTCTACTACTAGGTAATGCCCTTCAGTAGAAAGAATGTAGGTTCCACCTAACAGCATGCCAAACACCACATATTCAATCCAATATTGAGACGATTGGTGGAATGTTATGTGTATGATTTGGTGGTTAATGATAATCAGCATCAGGACCACCTCAAATATCTTGAGACAGTATTCTGGTTTCTCTATTCCCTCTACCTGAGGATGAACCCCTTAAGTGACCCTTCAGGGTCACCTCCAGAAATTTTCTCGGCTTCATTGTCAGATATAGAGGCATTGAGATCCATACATAGAAGATCAAGGACATTATTAAGATGTCTCATCAGAGGAAAATTCATGACCACTGAGGATTTCATGGCCACTTACTTGACCTACACTGATTCATCAAAAATATTAATGGAAAATGAAATCCCTTTTCCCAGTTCATGAAGAATGGTGCCAATTTTCAGCGGGATGAGGAGTGTTAGAATAATTTTGAGAAACTCATGTAGTAACTGTTATATCCTCCAGTACTAATGACACCCATTTCTAGAAGGTCGTTAGTACTTTATGTGACCACTTTGGAATGATCTCTTGGCATGCTGGTCACCCATAAGAAATATGATCGAATAAAGAACAGTTTATACTATCTCATTCACATGCTCCTCGGTATAGAGACTATATACTCCTATATTGAGAAGATATTCCTGGTTCTAGTACTCATAGTTCAGAATTTTGACATTACTTATAGTTCCATGAGATATAGAAAGTGTCCCAAGTGGATCTGTTGAAGTACATTCTGAACTTTCCCATGTTGACAGGGCGTCTAGCTCGGTGGGCAGTGATCCATAAACAGTTTGACATCAAGGTTTCCCCCTCTAAGGCCATCGAAGGATAGGTATCGGTAGACTTTCTTTACACCCATCCATCTACTGCGGACCAGTCTCTGGATCATGATTTTCCAGATGAAGAAATCCTCTCGGTAGATTAATCTATTCCATGTTGTAAAATTCATTTCTATGGAGATTCCCAAATCTCTGCCGACAGAAGACTCAATGATCCCAGAATCAATAGAGTTGTCTAAGGTATCATCTTCCTCATGCCGGTGCAAGCTGTTCTACCTTATTCATTCCTTTTGTTAGAAGGTTGTACAAATAATGTGGTAGAGTAATAGGCTCTCATTACTAGTCTCTAGATGGCCCTAAAGATTGACATCCCCCACTTCCATTTTAAAGGGGACTTTGAACTACTCATCATGAAGATCAATGGTGACTACTCTATCAAGAAGCCAAAGCTTGTACTACTATTAGAGCATACCCACCAGGGGATGGCCCAGTTCCCTTCTCAGCTAGAAGTTACTCATGTCACTAATTCACAAAACATTCGAGACGATGCCTTGTCCATTCTCGCCACATCTATTGTAGAGCCCAATCGGTATGATTTGTTTATCCATGTGGATCATCGGAGGGTCATTTCTCCCATTACTCCAGATGATGATGATAACCCATAGGTAAGCCACCTTACTGCCAATGCCTCTACATCAGGACCCCCAGATCCCCCTGACACGGTGTTGTAAGTGAATCCTTACTGGAGGACCCCTTTATCGAGTATATCCAGCACAGTAATCTCACAGAAGATTGAGCTAAGCGTGAGAGAATCGGGTAGTGTGCATTGCAGTTCACCCTCCAGAGTGGTCCCAGTCTTGATAATATCCTCTACATATATAGGTTTTATGGGATTCAACTCTATTGCATTCAAATATGTGAGATTTCTCAGGTCATGCAGGATGTTCATGCTGGTTCTAGTGAGGCTCATTAGATAGGGCCAAAACTATGTCACTAGATCTAGAGATTGGGGTATTTTTAGACCCCCATGATCCGTGACTATATCTAGTTTTTAGAGAGTTTCCATGCATACCAAATCCATGATAATTTCCTACATCAGCTGCTAGACCCTCTCCGCACGACCAAGTACTCTTGTCCCATTGCGGTCTGGGGACTCGGTGTCGTGGGACCATAACCACCGGCGGTGGCTCACTAGTGCAAGTTCATCCTGAATAATACAGATGCATTTCCTAAGTGGTAAGAGGAAGTTTCACTCAAAGAAGTAAAGTCCCATTCTATCATTGAGTTTGTGAGCTCCAATATCATATACCAATTCGGAGTTCCTTGTGCCATTCTCACTAATAACGACACCAAATTCTAGAAAACCAAATTGAAGAAGTTGTATGCGAAGTACAATATTTGTTCTAATCATACCTCCTTCTATCATGTGCAAGAAAATGAGTAGATTTAGAAGTTCACAAAAACCATCTCTAGTATTCTGCAGAAGATGGTTGGTCATAACAAGAAGAGTAGGCCAGAAAAACTCCCAATAACTCTCTAGGATTATCAGAAAACGATCTGTAATTCCACTCAGGTGAATCCATATTTCTTGGTGTATCGAATAGAGGTTGTCCTGACCATATATATTCAATTTCCATCCTTGCGTATATCTATCTATGATAAGAAGGCACCAAAAAAGTAGTTGAAATATGTCTGGGTGAACTGGAAGCACTTGAAAATAATAGTCTTTGTGCCCTGTACAATTTTGAAATGCACCATAACAAGATAGCCAGAGCATTCAATAAGAAGGTTCACCTCTGATATTTCTTAGAAGGGGACATGGTGTTGGCCTTGAGAACGCCAATGATACCTAGAAGGGAGCCACCAATGTTGGATCCCAAATGGGAGGGACCATATATCATTCATAAGGAATACCTAGATGGTGCATACTCTATAGTCACCATTGATGGTGAGCATATTACTCCTCCCACCAATGCTAATTACCTCAAGAAGTATTTATCTTAGTAGTACCACATGACTTTAAACTATTCCATCCTCATCGCAAGATGTTAAAATGTGTGATTCATCCAGGATGAAGGATGTAAAACTACCCAGCACTCATCCTACATGACGTTAAACTGTATTACCATCCTACAAGATGTTAAAAAACCCACACTTATTGTAGGGGATGTTAAACCTCCACCCTCATCCCACATGATGATAAACTACATAACGGTTTGAGCTCTATGACCTTAATCTAATATATCATACTTCCTTATCATATGACGTTAAAAACAAGAAATTTCAGAACTATGTATAGCTCGATTCCCATCCTCACAAGATACTTTTGAATGCATGGAATTTTCATATGTGTCATAGCCTTAGGTCCCTCATCCTATAAAGCCTCATGGCCCATGTTCTCAGATAGGATTGTGCAGTGTGGTATGTGATCTGTGTTCTCAGTCACATTGGGCTATTTTCCCCACTGCACGCATCCCTTTGAGACACCCCTCCTTCATCCATCATCCTTACCACATGAAATTAAACATCCCAGGCAGAACCATGCTTCATGAATCCTGCCATTTGGGTTTCCTTATTTTATATCTTAATGGGCCCCCCTGGCAGCTTGGTTTCACTCCACATTGGCTGGCCAACTGTTCTGGGTCAACGTCCTGAAGGATCTGGAATGAAAATTTGACACAAGTCCAGAATTGTGAATATAGTAAGTGGTTGATACTCAATTTGTTTCCTATTCTTAGGTTCCCAATATAAATACAATGTTTTAAAAATGGTTAGTAGTCTTCCTCAATAATTATTACCACCCCATGGTCTCCCAGCTGATAGGTGCAGTGATTCACCTTTTCCTCCCTTCTGTCCCATGCACATGACATTAAACTTAGCATCTATGGTCCGAGATCTATGAACATAAACTATGATCTACCACGTCCTTTTTTAATGAAATTAAACAACCTGGAATATCAAGAACCATGTATGGCTTGATCCCCATCCTCATGGGATACAATATAATTCATGACCATTTTGTTTTCGATCCTAGACCGGGATCATCTATTATTTCTTGTGGGCACTTCTCCCTTGAAAATATTAATGGTGTGGCATATATGGGATTATGTCCTCATTCACATCATGTTATTCACCACTCCATACACATTCCTCTCCGAGATGCCCATTCCCCATATCCTTGTCGTATGAAGTTAAACTACATGACACTCCTGAACTATGTATGTCTTGATTCCCATATTTATGGGATACGTAAGAACGACCAAACAATTCATCTATGAGCCTATCCCTATTTTTTTATAAAAAATTATCTTTATTTTGGCCCTCTATCCTTAGTTCTCCGAAGGGAGGTGGTATGTTGTGTAGTGTGGGCTTATGTCCCCATTCACATTAGGTTTGTAACAGCCACACCACATACCTTCCATGAAAACTCTTTATTCTCCTTTCCTCCAATCACCTCCTAGAGTATTCTTCTTAAAAATATGCCCCTCAACCCTCTTTGGAAGTTAACCAACATTCTTAGATGCACTGCCATCTAGGACCTACAATGTTGGGTTAAACATGGATATGTTTTCAACCATTTTCATGTATAGTGTTTCCCTTTTTTGTATATTCAATATATTTCACATCTGAAAAGGACCCCAAAAAAACATGAATTCTAGGCCCCAGTGCTCTCCTACCATCATTTTCAAACATTCTCTAGGATTTTGAATGACAATTTGACACAAGTCCCGCGTTGCGATTATAGTCAGCGGTCGATGCTCAATTGTTTGTTCTCATTTCTGGATGCACAATATAGATATTGTGTTTCAAACATGGTCAATAGTTATCCTCCATCATTATGACACCCCCATTGATCCTTAAATATTGGTTGTGTGATTCACATCTCTTTCCACTCCATCATATCCAAGTGTAATTTTGACTCTTTTGCTAATATCCCTCTATGGGTGTTTGCAAATTAGGATGATGAATCTACAATTTGGTGTTGTACATGAGACCCAACCCGGTTGGTGAGGACTCGGTAGGTACATCCAAGAGATTCGATATCAAATCCGGGTGGAGGAGTATTTTCGGGTACTATAGCAGGTACTGTAGCAGTCACTTTTCGGTACTATAGCAGCCGAAACTATTTATTCATCTGGGCCTTTGGGCCACCAGTTTGGTCCTCAGGTCCTGTAGGGATTTCGGGCCACTCAATGCATTTGGGCCAATTGATTCTCAAGTCCTTCGGGCCACCATAAGGCATTTGGGTCACCCCAAGGCCTTCAGGCCACATGAAATGTAGATGTACCAATCAGACTACAAGGGACAAGGATTTAGAGGAGGATTCAGGGCATGCACATTCACTAGAGCCGAGCTAACCAAAATTGGAAGAATGAGAGGGTATGGCTTTGCCATCGGTATCGGGCCTATACAACTTTTCATTGGAAAACTATTTGACCATCCCTGTGAAGGCGGAGTGCTGATATCATGACATATGCTAGGGAGGAGTAGTTCCAAGTTCTCTAGTTTGGGTGATTCCCTCTAAGACCTAAGGGTCATGTAATTTTATTTAAGCCATCGGGCCTCGTAAGGGTTCCACCTCACCCCTTGAATGGTGGATTATCAAAATAGTAAAAAAATAAAGGCCTTCGGGGCATTCTGATGACATGGTGCCATTTTAGGCTCCGTGCCTTTTCCCCTTTTTTTGTATTCCACATGTTGCAAAGTTCTTATCTTCCCTTGTTTTCCACATCGAACATAGATCACGTGGGCTTAGGGACATGGTAAAGGTTTATTCCTATTAGGAAGAATATCAATTATTAATGTTTTAAGCTCTATAACCTTAAACTAAGACCTCCCTTCTTCCTTTTTGCATGACGTTAAACTGCATGACACTTAAAAAAACTATGTATGGATTGATTTCCATCCAAATGGGATACATTAAAAGGAAGAAAAAAAATTCTTCAGGTCCAGCCCCATATCCTCTAATATTTTATGGACCCTTGGCCTGAGGTTCCCTCCCTATAGGGTTGCACGCGGTGTGGTGTGGATGGATGCCCTCATTCGCATCAGGTATGATTTATCACACTTTTCTCATTCCATTTAGAACCTAGTTCTTCTATATGAATCCAACCCTATGATGTTAAACTATAATGTATAGTCCCACATGACTTTAAAATATTCTGTCTTTACCACACAACATTAAAATTCATGGGTTGATCCTATCATATGACCCTAAACTATGACATTATAATCATGGCCGCATGACAAAAAATGGCACCGCATTGTGGTGCCCTCACTCAAGGGGACATAATGTATGGTATCATTTATCCACCATGAAATTTTTCAAGGCCTATACATGGCTTGTTTCCTAAAAATAATCCCATATTATCCCTCTTAGGTTTTTTTTCATCACAAAAAAACACATCCACCATAAAGAACAAAGAACATCCATCGAATGCTGCTTCTTTTGGTGCATGGGCTAGACCGGCATGACAGTTTTTTCCTGAAATTGGTACCCTACCCTTCCATATTCTAGAACTATGTGTGGCTTGATATCCATCCTAGTGGGATATGTAGGAACTCCCAGACATATATTTCATTAGGTCTTTCCCTAGGTATCTCAAATTCTACCCTCATTATAGTCCCCTGGGCACAAACTCTTCTAGAAGCATGTGGTGTGGTGAGGACCTATCTAATCCTCATTAACGTCGAGTTTTTCATCAACCACACCATGTGTCTACCTTATAACATCCCATATTGGTCCATGTTCTATGACCATAAGCTAATATCTTCTCACATAATTACATGTGGCTTGATTCTTATCCTTATGGGATACGTATGAACGCCCGAACACTTAGACTCAGGCCCAACCCAAATTTCTTCAACTTTAGGCTCTAGATATGAGAATTACTCGAGGTTTACATAGTGTGGTATGAACTTCTTAGGTCCTCATTCATGTAGGGTCTATAATATTTTTACTATGTACTCCCCCTCCCCTTTGGGATCTCTTCTTTTCATATATGTCCTAACCTATGATGATAAACTACACATTTCCTCCAAATATATGTATGGAATGATTACCATTCTCATGTGATACATAAGAATGTCGGGTAACTTTCCCTCGGGTCTATCCCCAAGTTAGGACACCTCTGGTCTATGGTACGAATTATTCCACGGGAATACATGGTATGGTGTGGAATCTTATAGTCCTCATTCACATTAGGATATGTAATGGACCACACATTTTCTTTTCTGGGTAACCCCATCCTTATCATACAATGTTAAACTAAATGTCTATGGTCCTCATTAGCATGAGGTAAAACTGATGGCCACTCTAAGTTCTCACCAGAGAGATTATTTTATGAAATGAGTACAATCACTGATCATACTGATGCGTTCAATTAATAATTTTTCATCACAGAGGCATAATTTCAAGATTATTGGACTCCATTCGAACAACCCATCACTCCACCCTCCATGCTTTTCATGACCTTTATTTGAATACTCATTCTCATCCATGTGTAAATGAACCCTTTAGAAGTACTGATGCTCATCCTATGGCACGCCTACTGTCTTGGGCTAACTTTTTGGAGGATAAAAGACTGAATTTTGATTCAAGCCCTGTGTTTTGAACATGGTTAGTGGTCGTACCTCATTTTTTGTCCCCATTTCAGTCTAATGCAATAATGATGCTATGTTTTGAACACGGTCAACAATTATCCTCTGTTTACATTCCATCTCTACAGTGTTATGAATTTTGGGTATCATGATTCCAACTTTTACTCCCCTCTATTCGGATTTATTCCAACACCCCCAGAGTTACCCTGCTCGTGCACTACAGCATGCTGGGAAAGTGGAAATTTTCTTGTTATGAGAATGTTATTCTCCAGTCAGGCCCCCTCTTTCTTTTTGGAAACCTGGTTTGGTTGTTCAGACCTCAGATTCCTAGAGATGGGTTGGCACTCTCATATCCAGTCATAATAATGATGCGGTCCTCGCTTATTTATCACAATGGGAATGACCCATGTAATCTTAGGGATTGATCGATAGATATTCAATGGATGTGAGGGAAATGCAGAAAACCAAAACATATAACATAACTCATGCACACAACCAACATAAAAAAGAAAAGTATGAATGTACAGTTATGAGTTATCAAAGATTATAATGCCCAGGGTTTGGCCCCTACCATGAATGGGATGGCTTCTTCAATGGAGAATCCCACCTCTTATATTCTCAGGCTCATAGAATCTAGGACCTACTGTCACTTGTCGAGCTCCCGATCTACCCCAATGGTAATGGGGTGTAGTTCATCACCCTTGAATCAGGCATAATCCTAGTTGGCTTGGATTATAGCCATCTCTTAAGAATCACGACTTATATATTCCTCATCCTCTACCAACTGGGCCATCAGTCGGGATATGAGTCTTGATTGTGCATCGAGGAATATAGACTACTCATTCGCCTATTCCCTCAAGCATTGGATCTCATGCTCAGCTTACTTGAGTCTCTTGATGTTGACAGACTTCCTCTACTGCCAACACATGCCGAGGCCATGGTCGTGTTACCATATTCTCTCTTCCATATAGTCATGGATGAGAATATGAGGGTTCCATGAATCCACTCATGTAGTGCATAGTTCACGTATATTGGAACGATGACGCCCCATTTAGATTACCCATTATGCATGTGTGGTCTCCCGAATGAATCACTTGATCAGCTTCTATGACCAATGACATATAACCTTTCTATCCTCTTCATTGGAAGCCATCCCATCCCAGACCTTGGGGTTATTAGGCTCATATGTGGGGAATGCCTCTAGGAATTCATCAGTAGGATATTCCTCTAGGGTCCGGTTGGGTAGGTCAGGTATTATGTCATCTAATTGATCTACGTCATCAGGATTCAACCGTGATGATCTCAGGTTCCACCCTGCTTACAGCCCCACTTGTAATTGTGAGTGGTGATATTTGATCAGTATGGGCATTTACTTCTACTATTTCCTATCTTTTCCTAAGAAATGTAGTTCCAGGGGTTCCGACCATCCTAATCAATGTGGCCCATGCAATTTGAAGAACTGTGCATGTGATAATATACAGACATCCGTTGGCCTAGTTTGATTTGAAAAATTTACAAATTATGTGAAGAAGACTTACAAAGACCAAATAGACGGTCTCTCCCTTGAGAAGATGCCCCTATAATTCTGAGGCATGCTCCCCCTTATATGATTGGGAAATCTAGATACACTGGAAGAACCACCCATGGTGTCTCATCCCAAATGGATGCAGTAATCACCATCGCCACAGGTGAATATCCCAATGATTCATTTCCTATTGTACGGTAGAGGCTTTTTCATATGAGGCTCTTCTATACAAGTCAAATGTTTGTTGAGAAGGCCTATGTGACCTAAATGAGGATCACAAGAAAATGGTTTAGGTGTTTCCTCAATAGCCTCTGAAAACTCTTCTAGCTCTGAGTTTGCAACATCACCTTCCTCGAAGGGACATACTCTTCCAACCTCTTCCCCCTAAGGAAGAATCTTATTATTCTTCCGGTAGGGGAAATAACTCCTTAAATTTAATAGAAGAAAACTATGAAGGAACTATTTCACTGAGTAACACTTCCACTTGATCCAACATTGGACTTGGAGTACTCAGAGAGTGCAGAATCCACCCAGCTCAGTGATGTATTGATCCCCTTCTACTTGAGATACTAAAAAGCTGGACCTGACATGACTTATCCCTGAAAGATCCATCATGAGGTAGTTCAAATGGTGACACATCTGAGAAGGATTGAAGAATTGTATTTTAACATCCCAGATGTCCAGAACCTATAAGAAAATGGACTTATCAGGTATATCTATACGACATAGCTGTTTCCCTGGAGACTGAGTGGGTATCCATAAGAACCCCCTTGGTGGCCTCCCTTCTTGCTGATTTTTCTCTTCTAGGACCACTGGGTCCGGCACTGTCACCTACCTCTCAATCGGTGCAGGTCTCACCACTACTACCTCCCCACCACCATGGGATTTTTTGCTGCCTTCTAGCCCTAAATTAAAATTTGAGGAGTTACCCCATCACTAGTATGAACGTTCCACCACTTTAGTATCTCTTCTGGGTATGCTGCCTCCCACCTCTTGGCATACACTTTCACTAGCCCATAGATAGTTGTGGGTAGAGTTATCTCAGTCCGCATATTCCCATCCTCCTATGTGAACATGATCCACATATGCCTCATCACAATGAGATGGACCTCATGGAGTACTACCATGTTGATCTATGGGGTCAACCTCTGCATGCACCGGAGCAGCCTCACAAAGTGGTGCGAGGTGTATGACTCAAATATAGGCTCACGGTTAACCCACACCACTAATAATTATTCCCTAAAGGCCATAATATAGGTCTGATGATCCTATGTTCTGTGGAACTTGTTAATGAAAAAACCTACTGGCAATGGTAATGGATTGAATTTGAAATCAAACTCCATCCAGATGCGGTTCAACACCAGTTGTGGGGTCAGGTTGGCTGGGAAACTCCCTACCTCATTTAGAATAGCAGGTCAGAAGTCTGACCCTAGAGGGTAATTGGGGTTCGGGTATTCGTAAGTGCCCAAATGTGCCACTATCCACCCATTCAGAATATGGAGTAATTCGTACACCCTATGTGGCTTCTTCCCCTAATGGATATGCCAAAAAGCATTGTACATCTTAGCCAGCACAAAGACCCCCAGTTTTATCCGTTACCCCATCTCCAACATGGAATCCATGATGAACGTACTCATCCATACACCTATGTTCATATCTCTCATCGGCATCATCCAATTACAGATGAGCACTGAGATGAATATGGCCAATCTAACCACCAGTTGCTGCTCAATGTTGACACTAAACCCCACATGTATTTGACTATATTTCCTCCAAGAGTCACCATTATGAGTGATATTTTTAGTGTTGGGACCCCTTTGGGAAAGTGGGAGGCCTCACAAGAAACCTCATATCTAAAGGGAAATTTAGGAACAACCTGAACCACAACATGGTGTGGAAGTCCCTTACTGATTATTTTCCTCACCCTACACCATGTAATTCTGTGCCTTTTCTAATCTTGGAATCTGCTTTAGGTCATCCCATATATTCTTAGTAGGGAGGAATTCCACATATATTGGCCCCAATATTAGAATCCCCAAAATCTTGTGAAGGTCCTAGAGGATAATTTCATCCTCCCCATAGTGAAGATGACAATTGTTGTTCCTGGATGACCACCTTCTCAGCAACTCTATCATCAGGTCCTTCACATGGTAGATATGGAATTGGGAGGCCCATTCCAACTCATACAGGCCCACTCGCGTCAGCTCTGCCCCAAAATCCTCAAAAGAGGCACAGACCCAGTAATCCCATCCCCAATTTACTGTAAAAATGACACCCTAGCGCAAGTCCCAATAATCAATCCACCCCTTATTCGGGTTCCCCAAAGCCACATTGGGAATGTTGTGGTACTTTTGAGGAGAAAACCATGGCTGCAATGCCTTTTTATCAATGTTGTTAAGATAACTGTACAAGTTGTCAGCCCTGAAAGGTGTGTGATCCTCCCAAGTATGACCGTCGGTCAGCCTGAACCATTGGAGTAGGCATGGCGTACTTCTGAACCAATAGGCTGGCTCATACCTACTTTTTTCGATAATGAGAAAATTATCTCTCAGACCAAATGCATATAGATGCAGTCTTTTGAACATATAGTAGTTCTTCCTGATTTATAATAGCATCTCCATCAGGGATTCGTGGTCTGAATGGCCCTACACATACTCCCTAATACCAAGGTTATCCATCATTTTTCCCTCCAGGAAGAATCTACAAGGACCCCTTAGAAGCATCATGATGAGCCATTTCATCCCAAGACATTAGAAATTTTTTCCCCTGGATCATAGAGATTTATTGCAGAGCTAGATCATAGATCTTTGTCATAGAGCTCTGCCAAAAACTCACAAACAAAACTTAATGAGCGTGCGATCGTAGATTCTAAAGACTCGATGTGCATCACAAAGTAAAGACCATCCAATTTACAAAGAGCGGTCATAGTCTACATAGAGCTTCAAAAATTGAGAGCTCAAGCATAAAGATGAGGAAATATAATAGGACAAAATAGGGGTCATTCTCCCCTATTTATAGGTGACGACCTCTAAGATCCATGGCATGCCTGGACTCAATGATCTTTGTGGTGTTTTCAACCCATGCATTTCTTATCCTCATTGTGACCATACTTCAAAATATTGCATTGAAATTAGCCTTTTTTGTGATCTACCCTTAGAATTTAACCCTGGTTTTCTCCCCAGACCCAAGTCTAAGGGGGTGGGGGGAATTTGTTGGCACAAAAAAGAGTGCATGGAAAAAATACAAAATGATCACACCAATTCGAAAAGGAGTTGCTTCGCAAAGTGCCTTCGTGAAGCCCCTCAACATTGCGGCCAGTGATCATTTGTGGCCCCCCTATGATCTCCATAGAGGAAATAATAAGAAGACTCTATGGTTATAAAAAAAATTTGTGGAAGGCTTCATGCGATAGAGGGAACATGGTCACCTCTATGATTCCTTGGGAATTGACGGAAGCCACTGCGAGCACTGCTGAGGGAATGAAGGAGGATTCTGCGCCGTGGAGGGGATGGAAGGTCGACTCTGTGATTACAATGAACATGATGAAATCATCTTCTGATAGAAAAGATCAAGAGTCTTTTCAATGCAATTTTAAAGATTTGTGGCGCCTCTTGTCTATAAATACTAGGCTTCCCTTGGAACCAAAGGATGAATAAACTAACCTTTCATCTTCTCATATCACAAATCACGAAGAACCTTCTACTCTATGAAACATTGAGAAAATGAGCTCTTCAAGGTATTTGATCATTATGAAATATGTTTCCCTTAGCGTATATGAAAACCCTATTCATACAAGGAATCCCTTTGCAAAGCCCACATGCCATCGCAAGGGAACGAGAACCCTAAGGGAACTAGGTTCTTCAGAAAGCACTCATTATTATTGAAGTACCTTCCATGATCATGTAGACCACATACTAAGGTAGGATCACAGTGCCTAATGAAGTACATTATTTCTAAATACCTTGCATTGTAAGGAAACCATGCTCCTTGAATCCCTACTTCATGAAAGGACTCGCACTTCATGGAGCACCCTTTATATGCATGTATACTAAATGCATGGGCTCAACCACTCCACTTTGTAATGAATAACCCTTCACGGAGTCTCTCCACATTTTGGAACATTAGATATTTTCAAGGTCTCTTCCTGTGAACCCCTTTGATTCACAAACCCTTCATCCATATGGCCCTCTAGGATTGTCTGAAGTGATTTCAATGTCCCTTGGGAAGTGCTTCATCTTTCATTTCTTATCCTTATGCATCTTCGCATTGGAACACTAATGGGTATTTCTTCTTTTCATTTCCATGCTAACATGATCCCCTCAATAGATCATTCCACAACCCCATATCACCATGGAATTGTCGTTGCTTTACCTTCACCAAGGGTTAAAGTGTGTAGGTTATGTAATTCCTAGGGGTGGAAAGTGAATCCTCATCATATGATCTAAAGGAAATTAAAATTCCAACCACCATTGTCCCCAGCACATGATATTAAATTGTAGCCTCACCCCATGCAATATACATGGGGTGCACCACCTCAGTCATTTTCCACGCCCATTGGTCTCAAAGAGAGTAGATATTCCTCACATGGAATGAGACCCTCCTAGCATGGAATGACATCTATCATTGGGGGAGGGAAACCATCTTCGTGTAAGACCATAGACTTTATTATAGGAGGTATCATCCTTTCTCCTCATACCTTCTTCTGTGCGCAAAGGCCAGAAGAGTGATGGGAACATGTGCCTTCGATACCCTGGCCCTCTTTTTGGGATTTATCTCCATTGGAACTCCATCCTAGAGTAATTCCCAATCTCCATCTCGCTGGGCAGTTAACCAAGTGTAATCCCCTTTTTTCTCTTTGAGCTTCTAACAATGTGTAAGACCCTATCTATTCCTCAAAGAAACACCTTTTGCGACGTGATCGTCAGGACTTTTCTGCCTATTGTTTCTCACACCGAGCATGAATCAAGTGGGATTCAAGTAAGCATCGTCCATGGAATCCTCCTTGGACCACCATCGGTGTGTAAATCCCATTCCCTACCTCTACTAACTACATGGACATTGATCTTTTCCCCTTATAGACAAGGTATATAGGAAGCATCCCTCAGGTTCAAGCCCACCATCCATCTGTCCCGAACACTTCACCTCAGTTCACCCTCACCCCACACGACGTTAATCTATATTCCCTTCTCATCCCACATGACATTAAACTGTAAGATTTTGTACTACATGGTTTTTGATCCTTGTCTCCCAGATAGAGTACGTCGGGAGCCTCCCAAAGGTTAAACCCCAAATAATGGTTAACCTATTTGAACTACATTGGTTTTGATCCCTATCTCCTAGATAGGGAGCGTAGGAAGCCTCCCTGAGGTTCAACCACAAACGTTAGTAAACCTATTCGAACTACGGGTCGTTTGATCCCTTTATCATAGAAAGGGTATGTAGAAAGCTTCTATGAGGTTCAAACCCAAACAATGGTAAACCTATTCAAACTATGTGGGTTTTCATCCCTGTCTCCTAGACATGGTACGTAGAAAGCCTCCCTGAGGTTCAACTGCAAACACCGGTAAACTTCAGTGTCCCCTTTGGTGGGAACCACATACTGGGTCTTCCCCTTAGTAGTGTAAGGTGAACTCTTAGGCCGCTAACCACACGTAAACCCTAGCACGTCATCGGGTCATTGTTATTTGTGTACACCCAGATTCCATTCCCCATCCTGAACTACATGGACTTTGATTCCTTTCCATGTGGTTACACAAGAAGCCTTATTGAGGTTCAAGACCATCATCCATGTCTTGTCCTAGTCTATCCTTCACGCCTTTGTGTTTTGGGAATATCATGCATTAACCCGAAGGTTCTACTTCCTCCGGGTACCATCCCTACATCCATTCTGACGGGCCACCTCCTCAGATGTCCCAGATCCACACTGAACTGTATGAACTATGATTCCCCACCACCGAGATATATAGGCAGAATCTATGAGGCTAAATCCCAATATCACCTTTGGCTTTACATTAGTTCAATCCCATTACTCTGATCCACTTCGTCCAAACATCCATCATCTATCCTAAATCATACCCGAGCTACCACATCATGATAAGATCATGTTATTCCCTTGGTCATCAAAGCACACATAAGACCCACACAATTCATAACCACCCAACCAAGAGTGTCACTATTGTGATGGGATTCTATCCAAGTGTAAGACATAACATGTCTCTGGGTTTTTGTCTTGTGTGTACACCCTGATTCATCATCCATTCGAACTACGTGGTTTTTGATCCCTATTGTCCACAAATGGTACATAGAAAACCTACATGATGTTCAATCCCAGCCAATGGTAAACCTTGGTGTCCTTCATTATGGGTAGATTCTTTCCCTGATTTTCCCTCACTAGCATCCCGATGAGTCTTCATAGTGTTATATCTTCCCTCCATGGGACACACCATCTTGGAACCTTCTTTATTAGACCTTTTGATCCACCCATCTAGTAAACCCCCCAAGTGCTCATGCTTAGGGATATACCCATCTGGTCCAGTTCAATCAGGGTTCTAATCTGTCTGATACATCTCTACAAGAAGTTAAAATCGTGTCATACCCTATGTTAAACATGGGAAGCTGAGGAAAACCTTATGGACAAGCCTATGTAATATAATTATCCACACTCAACGTGGGATTCCTTGGGTTTCTGCACCCTCGAGAAGCCCTATCACAATGACAAGTAACTGAGAAAAATTAGTGTTTCAACATCAAGACATGCCAGTGATGTCCAATGTGACTACTCCCTCGATCAATGTTTTCTTCCCTGACTTGAACCCTTGGAATCTTCTGACAGAAGCAGTGTAATTAACTAGCGTCTATGAAGACATTTCACCTAAGAAGAGTTTCATGAACAACATCTTAATATATGTGGGAGACCCAAAATAGGCATGGATTTATGTGGAGGAATCCATTTAAGGGGATACTAACATCCCATCACCCCGTTTTGAATAAGGATAAAATGTCCAAAAATAATCAATGGATGCCACCTGCCTTCAGAAAGCAGGAATGCAGGGCAACAACCATAATTTCCCCACAGACAGATGCACTCCCTAGTGAAATCATAAGAAAAAAACCCAAAACATAAATATACTAGGATGTTGTTATGAAAAGGTTATGACCTACACTTACACACTCCTACATCTAATGGAAGTTGGACATACTATTTCTATGTACAACAAACTACTTTTTTACGAAACAATGATTGTTCATTTTCCATTTACCACCAATCACGATGTCCATTATGATGGACAATCTATTTATATATGTAAAATATTTTATTTAATTCCTTTAATATTCTTTATTTATTTTAAAACACAAATCCTTTTACCTTCCATTTGATGTTAATACAATAATCTCATTTTGGGAAATGAAGACTATCAACCCCTCAAATCCATGTGATTCGTTGAAACACCACTTGGAATGTATTAAGGATGGGTTTAGTGAAATTATACGATATATATAATATATTAATGATAATTAAACATAGAAAATTATATATGTCTTTTACATACATTATTTTAATATGAAAATAAAAATAAAAAACAATGTTCTTGCGTATGTATGGCTTACCATCTCAATGAACGATATATTCCATTACATACATCATTTTCTATAGATTATTATAATAGATAAAAATTATATTAATATCATGTTGTACATTCTAGATTCATGATATAATTATAAGGATAAATGATATAACAAATTAAGAGACATGTGAAGAACAAAGTGAATTTTACTCGAAGTGAAACCTTAAAATATGATCCTTAACAAGCGAGTAATATAATGTCATAATAAAAAAGTTGTTATATATGTAATATTATTATTACTTAAAATATGTATAATAAACTTATATTTATTATAAAGTAATCTTGTACGAGTAAGGAGATAGTTAATATACAAGTTAAGGGGATTTCATCTAACTTTTAATTTCCAGGAGATACATGTTATGTTTTCCACTCATTATTTTTTGTAGGGTATGTACTGATCGTGATTGTATTATGTGTATATATTACGTAACATTATGGGTATTAAAATGTCCATTTAATGATCATTATTTCTTGGTATTTAAGTTTCAAAATTTACTCAATCTGTTAAATAGGTTTGTCTCAATTTTCCTTATTTGAGACTCATGTTTTGTTATGCACCTAACCTCCTTCTTATAGATGTATATAATTCCTTTTTCATATTATATCATTAATAAAAATATTTTAATGATATTTTAATATTCCTGTAAATTTCATTTTCTAACATTGGATAGTATGATCCCACGTTACCATGTTTTAATAGTTTATTGAGACAATCTCATTGTGTTTTGATATAGTTTACATTTATGCTTCATTCTATAAATTATCAGGGTCCATTTCTCAAGAAATTAATGAATTTTATTAACCAATATTTACACATGATATATTCATTTATTAGTACCATTTTCCAGTATTTGGTACATAAGATAGATAATAATGTATTTTTAAGAAATCCCGACTTTACCCTCTCTTCGGTTGGAAATATGTGTTCCCTCAAAATCTATGTTTTCTTAAACGGGTTTCCAAAAATATTATACCATTATCCTATAAGCTTTAGAAGATGTTTTTACCCTTATTGTCTATACCAGTCTCATGAATTCAATATTATTGCCTATTTTCAAACAAGGAATCCCCTCTAACATTTTTATCATGAAAAAAGGAATGTTTTTACGTCATACGACATGTACAAATTTACCCGCTGTCATTACATTGAAGATTCATTTTCACATGTAAAGGGTTAATATTTAAGAAATTGGTTTTAAATGTAAATTTCAATGAAAAAGGTTTTTAAAATTACTTCATGTCTTCTTTTATATGTTTTCATGGCATTTTTCATGAAAATTATTTTTAAAAGGTTTTATGTGTCAAAAAATCCTTTTTTGAGGAAGAAAGGATATTTTCCTCAAAAATGTAATTGAAAGACATTTAAAAATTATTTTCTATATATGATGAAATCTATTGATGTTACTCATGAATTTATAATAAATTATATAAAAGTTTCATTCACATTCTTTCTGTGAATGGTTTATGC
This sequence comes from Viscum album, assembly GCA_963277665.1. Lineage (NCBI taxonomy): Eukaryota > Viridiplantae > Streptophyta > Magnoliopsida > Santalales > Viscaceae > Viscum > Viscum album. The sequence continues at coordinate 289,596,661 of OY728163.1, forward strand.
TTAATTTCATTGTCTTTTTGAAGCCCATTTCCCTTTAACGAGTTACATGTTTATAAAAATCACTTCTTTTAATGGGTTATGATTTGATGAAATGGTTATAAAACCTATATATTTTCAATATGTTATTATGTTATGAAATTTTAATGATGCATATTTCATTTCATAGGTTAGTATTTGATGTTTATAAAACCTATGTATTTTTATGGGTCATGATATGATGAATGTTTTATTATCTTATGCCAAATGTATGGATGATTTTGTTATGAGATGGGTGGGAAATATATATCCCTCAAATGAATTAGGTAATGATGCATAACTTATGAGTAAAAATATTATGTGTGATCCTAATTACATGTTCACAATGTTATGAATGGACCCGATTTCATTTCCATAAGTTTGTGCATAAACCTGATTACATGTTCATAATGTTATGTGTGAACATGATTACATATTTACAATGTAATTTGTGGAATTGGTTTTACATCCAAAAGTTTATGTGTTAACCAGATAAAATGTTCACAATGTTATGGGTGAACCTTATTACATGTTCACAATGTTATGCATGGATCTTGTTTCACAGAAATAAGGTTATGCATGAACCTGATTACATGTTCATAATGTTATGTGTGAAACTGATTACATGTTCACAATGTTTTTTCATAAACATGGTTTCATGTCCATAAGGTTATGCATAAACCTGATTACATGTTCAAAATGTTATAAATGGACCTGGGTGTATGTCCATAAGTTTATGTGTGAACCTGAGTACATGTTTATAATGTTATGTTTGAACCTGATTACATGTTCACAATAATTTTCATGGACCTAGTTTTACGTACACAAGGTTATGCATGATCCTGATTACATGTTCACAATGTTATACATGGACTTGGTTGCACGTTCACAAGTTGATGATGGGTCCTGATTTAATGTCTTTAACATAATTAGTGAACCTTTTTCTACTTATCCAGGTTTACAACATTATAAACCAATGCGCATACTGTAAATTCCATGTTTTAATCCTATGTTATGTTTTTATAGATTATGTATATATTTACTTAGGATTAATGTCTTATGAGATTCCATGATTTATCCTATAACACTTGTTTAGGACATCTAATATTCCGGGTATGATTTATTAATGTTATGATCTCGTTAACATGATAAAATGTTCATGTTTATACTTACATTCCTCCCTTGTTTAACCTTATTATGCATCTGAGCTCACACCTTTAATATGTTTTCATTTCTTCAGGTTATAAAAATATGTTTTAAGTATAATTACTAAATGTGGAGATCATTATGGTAGATGTGGAAGATCTTTCACCATGAAGGAATATTTTGTTTTAATGTTTTAAAAGACACTAAACTATTATTGTCCTCTGGCATTTATTTTTCTAATTTCCAGAATATTCATCTAAAAAAGGTATTATCCATGTATGTTAAGCCAGGGTCCCTGTAAATAGGTCCAGGAATATACATCCAGATGTATTGTATATCAACAAGTGAAGGTAAAAAATAAAAAATACAATGGGATGATATAATCATTACACATACTAACATGCAATTTGGAAAACATCATCAGTTACTTTTTCAATGGCTTCCAAAGACATTAAGAGTAAATAATGCTTAATGGGTTTTAGTGGATAATCTTATGACTACTACTCACTAAATTTCAATTTGATAGGAATTTTCACCCATTCAAATTATAATGATATAAATTTGAGAAGTGTTGAGGCTTAATTGAACACCAATATCAATTTTAATTGACCGATACCCAAGAGTAACCTCCAAGTTCTAAAAGACTCTCTAGTACACTCTAAATACTAATTTTAACGTTAGCGCAACTTATCACCCTCTAACTGACTGGAAATACAATTGGACTATCCAGAAAATCAAAGATATATTGGGATCATTCTCAATTGACTTCAAAGTAGGATGAGATCAACATCTTCCTCTTGTTGTGTTCTCATACAATAACAATTTCCACAACATAATCCAAATGGACACTTTTGAAGACCATTTTGGGAAGAACTAAAGAACAACTATATGTTGGGATGATTTTGGGGAACACAAACTTCTAGGTCTGTAAATTGTTGGGGAAATAATGGAAATGTTCAAGACTATTCAACAACACATCATGGATACCCAGAGTCAACAAAGCAGCTCTGCTGAAAATCGTCGATAAGACCTAGAGTTCATGGTTGAAGAGAAGTCATTCCTCCAGATATCTCTATGGAATAAATTGATGAGATTTGGGAAGAAGGGATTGATTATTCAAAGATACAATAGTACCTTTTATATCCTTAATTTCATCAGACTAGTGGAATATCGACTATACATACCACCTAACCTATCTAATGTACATGATGTGTTACATGTACAAATATTTAGGAAGTACATAACAGAAACATACCATGTAATCAATCTAGATGGGGTACCATTGGAGAATGATATTTCCTATGATGATAAGATGATAAAGATCTTAGACTATAGGAAAAATTTCTACTGAATAACACCTAGTGAAAATGATGTAGAGAAACCACGTGTTTGAAAAAGAAATATGGCAACCAAAATAAGTTTTTAAATATAATTACCATAATCTATTTTATTTTGTGAAATGAAAATTATGAGGGTGATATTTTTGAAGGGGGGAAGATTGCAACGACTCAATGGTTTATAAAAAAATTCCCATGAAATTTAATTAAATTCATTTTTGGATGTTATGTATATATAAATTGAAAGAGCTTATATAATTTAATTATATACTACTGTATTTAAAAGGAAGATATGTATCATTACTATTGATAATATAGCTATTTAATACTGGTTATATGATTAGGATCAATATATAATTTTTAGAAATCCAATTGACAGAGCCAAAGGAAGTGATAGTCTCAATTAGAAGGATTGTACCCTACAAATCCCATTTATTATAGATTCCTAGGGAGAAAAAATGACTGGTATTTTCCCTTATCCAGTCCCAATCTAAGATACAATAACTTAAGAACAAGTGAAACCATCAATGGGGGATGTTCAAGCTCATGGAGATCACATCCCAAACCATTTACACCAAAACACCCCATGAAAGACTCATCATCACATAAATTAACCTTATGGTGTTTTCTAACGTAATAATGGGATATGTATCAAGACAATAATAATAATAATATGTTTATTTTCAATATAATAATTCATATATTTTCTTCATATTATTTTTGGTTTTTAAATGATTTTTTATTTTTTAAAATAAATCACAAATTGTATTTTTGGGTAATATTCAAATTCAATTAAGGAATTAAGGAATTAATTTAATTTTTAAATAGATATTATTTTAATAAAATATTAGTATCAAATATATTTTTTTTAAATATTAATGATCATATATATTTTATGAAGTCAAATGTACTTTTTGTAAGGGTTTAAAAATTGTTATTGTAAAAAAACAATCATTTATCAATAAATGACGATTATTCTCTTAAAATTAAAAAATTATAATATGTAGAAAAATATTTGGATAAAATAAATACTATTTTTGTAATCATAACATTAAAATTATTTAATTGTGAAGTTCTCCTAATTTTCCGAGATAATGGAATTTTAGGGTAAAAATTAAATATGGTATAAATATACTTTGTGTATTATGATGTCATGATGAAACAAACAATATGTAATAAATACTCTAAAGGGTATATATAAATAAATATATGTTTTCCCTTGGAAAATATTTTGATATTAAGTTTTTTTAATAATTTTATGAATCCTTTATAAATCCTCAAAAATCTATAATATATATTAGGATTTTAAAATCATTTCTTTATAAACACGAATTGCTTCCACATCATCAAGGGTATTATTTTACAAATTTTGTCCAATTTGTTAATAAATTATAAATAACCAAGACTCCTTTTCATAATCCATTGGAAAAAATATGGGAAGGATTGTGGTTTTCATAACATTAATATATATATTTCAAAACCTATGTTTGAGAAATAATAATAAATTCCCCTCTCTTTTACTATATCAACCCACCCATGATACCATTTATATTCCCTAGAAAAACATTAAAAACTTAATTAATCTTTTATTTCAATTATAAATTCCTCTAAATGTGCTGAAAATCTACCATGAAGCTCATCCCAATCTTTTGGAATCACACTCTCATTGTAAGATATCCTCTCCTTATCCTCTTCAATCAAGAATCTTCATTATCATTTGATTTTTATCTTCATTTAAAAATGTAGGAATATATTTTATTATACATCCATTACTTCCATATGATTCCTAACTTATGTGATACCCCTTTAATTATCATTATTCCCTCCCATGATCATTTATACACCCCTGTTACGTTTCCAAAATTTCATCGTATTATTTCATGCCTGAGAAATTATATAGAGAATACCCATAACCATTCCTTATCATGGGTGTTCATATTTATGAACTTATAATTATTTTATTGGTTAATTACATGTATTTATTTTGCACTACTTGATCATGAAATAAAATCTGATGATAAATGATTCCATGTATTTTGTTCTCTATGGTACACATACGCATGAGAATGAATTGAAAGTGATGGTTGATCCCAGAATTATATAGCACTACAATGAATTGGGTAATGGTTTAGTTGCATGAGATGTAGCAAAAGGGATTATAGAGTAAACCTAAACCATCACATGAATTTTTTCATTATGATTTATTGGCTGTAATTCTTTGCCTATATTAATGGTTCCATGCTTTAAGTTGCTAACATATTTCCCATAATAACTTTATGTTATCATGCTATATCATGCCTCATTCTTCATGATTATTATTTTCAATTTTTTTGTCTCCTTGATATTACTATTGTTTAACCTATAATAATATTTTCATGTTATTCCATGTTTACTCCATTTTTGGGATTTATAGCTCACACCTTTCTTATGTATGTCCCTACGTTATCCCATGGAGTTTGATGTACGTTGGAATAACATGATCATTTCAAGGAAGTTATCAATAATGTTATTTTATTCCATGTTATAAATTGATATCTAATGTACCTAATTCCAAAAAATTTACTATAATATTGATCTTTTGGGTTTTATTATGTGAAATATTATGTAATAATTTATGAAATAAAGTGTAATAATGACAAGGGTTGCGATACAAAAACCTACTGAAACTGTTTATGAAATTATTTATAGAGGTTTGGGTAGAGTTCATGCCAAACTATGTGAGATGTGTTGTCAAGGTAAGTGATGATAGGAGGTCCCCTTTTATAAGATAATTTTTTTTTTAATTTTTTATAAAATACACAAATCATTTTAAAAGTGTAAATTCATACTAAAGGAAAGTTACATAATAATTTGTATATATTGTAGAGGGGAATGGATAAGGTTAGGTATGGACTCAAACACCCATTAAAATGCATGTGTAAAAATGTTTTTTGTCTTTCCCAATTGGTTGAATGGGTTTACCCCTTTGATTTTTATCTAGGTAATTAGTTTTATCACATTAATTTACAATTTATTCTTGAAAAAATATTAATCCATATTACATAAGTTGGATGTAATGGTAAAAAGTGTGAAATTAATTTTATTATATTAATTTTCTAGCATAGATAAAAATTATTTTTAATATAATAATTTTGTAAATTATTAAAGTTAATTATTTTTTAGAAAATATAACGTATGTTTTAAAGTGTCATATATCAGTTTTTAAATCAATTTTTTTTTTAAAATTATAAATTCACTTTGAAATTCATATTCTATATTTGAAAGAGGTTCCACGATTTAAAATTACATGATTATATAATAATAATTCCTTAAAATCAACATTATTTATAAAAATGGTTTGTTTCACTGTACATATAAAAGTTTATCTTTTTAGAAAAATAAAAAACCAATCTTAGCTAATATTGGATTGATTAATCCAATAATTGAGTTATTTGTGTAATATTTAATTTTGAAAGTTCAGAAATTATTTTTTAAATTTAAAAAATATATAATTAAAAAGTTATTTTATAAAAAATAACCCCATCAAACTTCATGTTTCGTAATCTTATTTCCTATATATTTCCAAATAATTTAATATTTATATATTAAATTATAAATCTAAATATTAAATATTAATATTTTTTTAATAAATGATCTATTTAATTTATTAAAATAAAAGACCAACATTTTATAAATGGTTTTTCAAAAGGAATATTTTTGAAAATTTTAATCAATGAGAATTAAAATATATATTCATTTACATTTATTATTTTATTTTTTATGTACTAAAAAAATCTATATTTCATGTAATTTCATTACATGATGGTTTTTAGTTGAAATATGTGTTAGTTTGGGTTTTTCTGTGACAAAAATTATTTAAGATAGTATTAATTTAAACGATCCACAATATTGGGTCATTAAAGAGTTTTTATTGATAATATACCATGATTTGATTAATTACCAAGGAATATAACCCAGATGAATAGGATTTCTTTCATCACATGGTATATACTGCAGCGAGGGAGGATATATGTTTCTTTGTGAGGATTATTATAGAGTCCCAAATCTTGACATACATAGACGTTACATTACATTTTCGGAATACTTAACACATAACAAAAACAGACACCAAAGGACCATAATAGTTTAGTGTCTTTGGAAACTCAGAACGTAATCTTCTAATCATGGTGAAAGATCTTCAACATCTCCCATAAAGATCTTCCCCTTTTGTTTTTCATACCTAAAACCATTCTTGAAATCCTGGGGAAAATAAAACAAATAAAGGGTGATCTCAAATGCTCAGTAAGGGTAAGCATGGAGAAAATAAAACAAACCATATACATTTGAACCTAAAAACATGAACATAATGTTTAAACATAAAAATCTTGAGCAAAGACATATATCTTGGAAGTATGTAAGGCATGTATCATAATGGAACATCAATATTGATAAAATATCATGGGAATAAATCATGTAATTGTGGAAACCAATCAACACTTGTTGTGATTTCCATAGTAGCCAAGGCATTGCTGCCAAGACCATCTTAGTGGACAAAGTCCCTTTCTGAATCGAGTTCACTCCTCGTTCCAGTCCTGTATCACTGAACCGGATTAACTTACCATTCCAGCCATGTCTATCTCATGAGATATAAATCTTTACCCAATGAATTGGAGGGAGATATAGGTCCCACCCATCTCATAATGAAATCATTCTTTTGTGTTCCCCAAAATAAACATACATCATTCATAATAACCCAACGAATAAAATGGGTTTCATAAACATCATTCCATCGTAACATAATTCATATAAAACAAATGGATATCATTTCATCATAAGAGAAGTGAAATCATGTAAATCATAGAGCCACTATACTTGAAACATACACATATGAAAAAAATTCATCTTAGATGGAAAATGGTTTTGATAAAGCACTATAAATGAATTCTTGAGGAAAATATCCTTTCTTCTTGAAAATCATTTTCTTTTCACAAAATTCCATTCAATTTTAAAAGAAAATTATTTTTTTGAAAATAGTAATGAAATCTTGTACAGTAAGATTCATGAAAATAAGGGGTTATGATACCGTTAAACTCTGTTCATGCCGTATAAGTTAAAAAACATTTTTCTCATACTTTTACCGAAAAAGTCAAAAAGTACCTCGTATGGTAAACAAAAAAAAGATTCCTTACATACCATATAGTAAAAGTCAAAAATGGGTAAAAAGGAATTTAAACATACAAGAATTTTTTTTTATAAAACTTGCACATGGATGATAAGTATAACCCCAGTAAATACTTATGTATAAGCAATCTCGTATAGAAAAAAATGAATATTGCAACATTATCTCTTACCTTAGGTCCGATATGCTTCGTACATATCAAAAACTCCTGTATAATGATTTAAATAATGTCATTGACTTATTATAGAATCATATTCATTGTTATGATATCATATATGGTTCACTTATGACTTTATATTACCCGTTCTTTTGTAAATTTCATGTTAAAGCAGCATTTTGGGTAAAACGTTTTATTTATCGTACGTGTTTGGAATTGTGGTTCTTGATATCATTACTACTTATATAATGATTTAATTACTTCCAGAATTTAAATAATGATATATATATCATATATATTCAGTATATATATATATATAATATAGATAAATGAAATGTAATACACCGTTCATGGAGACGGTAGGTCGTACGTACGCATGAACGTTGTTTTCTTTTCCTTATTGACTTGAATGGAAGTATGTAGATGAAATATATATACATATATATGTATGTATAAATAAATTTAGTAGCTTCATTATGTCATATATTTCATTGTTATTCATTATATATACTTTATAATCATTCTTGAATGGTTAATCATGGAAAATGAATCTCATCATGTTTGTGGAGACGATACTCTGTACGTACGCACGAGCAATGATATCATTCCCATGATCATGGAATTGTATTGAAGTGTATGTATAATATTACAGAATCAATATAACTTTACAATAACAATATATAGTTATTTATTTACACCATTATACCCATCCATGTAAGGTGGTGGTGGAAAAACTGATTACACCACGGTGTGGAGACGGTGTTCCGTACGTACGCACGCGTGGTGATTTTGTTTTCCATAGGATGGATAGAAGGTGAAATAGGGTTGTTTCATATTCATAATAACATATAAGTATATGAGTGATATAGATGTTATTACTTTATAATGAAAAAACTAAATAAGAAGGATTTGATGAAGAAAGAAACTTGAGATAATCGAAAGAAGAGATTACCTCTTCTTCGACTCACCTCCTTTAAGCCTTCTCTTAAAAAAGTAGAGTTGGTCTTTACAGAAGACCAGAACCTCCAGAATATTTTTGGGGAAGTGGAGAAGAGAAATGGTTAGGGTTTGGTGGAGCTTCAAGGCTCAAAAGGCTGTGAAGAGAAGAGAGAAGTGGTGCCCTTTTTATACGGGAGGAGATGGGCACCTTTAGAAAATGTAAAAATATTATATTATTATAATGTCATATTCGGTTTTTAATAGCTCCAAATTTATTTATTTCGAAGATAAGGTGGGGTGGGGTCGAAAGAATCTCATCAAATATAATTTGGACAAGTTAAGGTTACTGTTTTAACCTTTTCATTTTGATTTAACTTTAAGTTAAATAATTTTACTTTTACCATGTCTTCTTGTTTTCTTACACTATAATGTTAATAAACGTACTATAACAAGGAAAAAGAACCCCAAGTTGTTTATTATTAAAATATATAACCTTATCTAAGTCATTTGGCCGAACCTTAGATTTTTAGGAATAAAATAACAATTAATAATATAATATTTGTTTTAAAAACTATTTTTTGTAATGTTTGACAATATTTGTTACATGATTTTTGTGAAAATCATAACAGCATGATTAGTTCGAAAAAAGATATTTAAATCAATACTAACATGTCATATTAACCTATAAAATTAGTTTAATTCATAAAAAGATTAAAATTACATTTATTGGGGTATTTATAACATTAATTATGTCAATATTTCATTAATAAGATAATTACTGCATCATCATTGTGTCATAAATAAATTAACTTATTTAATGTCTAAAAATTATAAATAAAATTCCATTATGTATGAAATATTTTTAACTTTATAATGAATATTTATAGTCTAATTTATCTTATATATAACCCTATATTAAAAATGTTTTAGTTATTAAACTTTGATTTTAACTATTTTAACTATTCTTGAAATAAAATAATATTAAATGTACTAATCTTATACAAGTGGGTATAAATGGTCATATTTTATTCCTAAGGTTGTTTTTGGTCGAATTAAACTTATCCATTAGAATTAGGACATGTGTTAGGGTAATAATAATATCATTTTTACCCATAATTACCCTATTTACTTTTAACCGTGGTAAAAAAAGTAAAAAGTTACTATTCACCAAAAAATATTTTCATCTCATTGAACCAAATTGTATTCCTTGATATTAACCATGTCTCTCTGATTTTTGAAATTCCACTCACAGAAGTGGTAAAATTATGTTTTGTGTGAATTTTCAAATTCTCCTAAGGTGGGTAAAAGACGGTGAAAAGTTCAATAAAATTTTTATATATCTAAAATTATTATAAAATGACTCCAATGAATTACATTGAACTTATATAGGTATTATCTATCAATTTTGACATAAAAAAAATAAAATAAATAAATATTTAAATAAAAAGTCCCTTTTTAAATAGTAACCCAGTGTTTTCACTATTCATTAAAAATTTAAAGTTTTCAGAAAAATACCAAAAATTCATCCTAGGATAATATCGATATTCCGAATCCAAAAATGAAGTCCATTTTGAAAGATATAATTTATAAAATTTTAAAAAAGTGGGTATTACTATTTATAACGGCTAGTTTATATAATATATCTTTGTTTAGTGAAACTCGGTATTGCGTACAACACACACTATCGTGGAAGGTCGTGATTGCGTGTAATGCAAGCCAAGACAAGGATGCATTTAGTGTAAGATCCTTTTGGTGTATCGTACAACAAAAGACATCAATAAAATTTAAAAATAATATTTTTCATAAAATCTCGTGGTTTTACATTCTACCCCCCTTAAAATGAATTTCGCCCTCGAAATTATTCGGGGTTATAAATGGTTTACTACTCGAAAGTTTCTTTAATAAAAACCCACATCGTAAAAAGTAATACCAAAACCAATCTTTAAAAAGTATAGTATGAAACATAATGGTTACCCAAATTAACTAATCACTGGGTTTCCACATAGGAGAATATAGGTGAAAATATGGATATGGAAGAAAAATCTAACCATCATGTTCAGATGGAGAGTGGTAGAGGACATGGCTATGATAAAGCCAACAATCACAAAGCCATAAATTTGTGATGATCTAGGGTACCATCTGATTCATCGGATATAAGGGCAGTATGACAACATTTTTTGTTTTCATGATCATTTCCCTAAAGGTGAAGATTTTGAATTAGAAGAAATACTTAATTTATTTTGGTATAATCTTACTGTTGTTCGTGCCTTGAACAATTTCCACTTCATCTCTTTAAGAAATGAAGTTGAATTTGTCCTTCGCGAAGTTTTAGCAGATCATGCGATAGAATGATGGGTCATTCCATCTGTCTTAAACTAAAGGTTAGAAAAAGTTATACATAAGTCCATCTATAGTGAGATTAATCAGACATGGTTCCAAAATGGACTTATACTTCACCTATCATCTCTCATAATAAAATAAAACTAGTTTATACTAACCAGGGACTTCTTTTAGGCCAGTGGTAGGAGATAAAGGCTTGTCACACTTCTGTTGTGGGTTCGATTCCCACAGCCTTGTCCGACACGACGGGTTGTCGCCCATCCTGCATGTTGTCCTTTTTCTAAAACTACATTATTATATCATTCCATCAATAATATTGAAAATGTTCTAGACTTAAACAATACTAACTTATGTCCAATATAATCCATTCCAATCTTTAGGCTTATCCAAAATAATGATGTCCAATCTCATATTATAGTGAAAATGATTACCAGAGAGTTCATATAACAAGCATGTTAATACCATCGTTGATCCCCATATATCATAAGATATGTCTTGTTGGTCACATTCCAAACATTCGAAGGCCTTAATCATGTATTCTCTTGAAAAATGAATACCCATTGAACCTTAGTGAAAACATGAATGCTGTTAAAAGTTAACTCTTTCCCCATACCAAAATCCAAAAATTCTATATACTCAAACCATGATATAACTTTGTCCTTATATCAGTCATGAGCTCATGAATACTATCAAACATTTAATTTTCTCTTTATCCCTTCATTATGAGCATATCATCTTCTTTCCAAAATATTTGAATCACTTTTCATGGTTACCGGTACCATTCAACATATACTTTCAAATACTTTAGGAAAAAATAGTGTAACAATCCCTAGATGTTTCTTTATTCAATAGTACCATTAAATTACCTATACAACATAACTCTTGATAAACATAAATTCATTCAATTACCTTCTTAACCCATTGACCAAGCTTCAACACTTCTTTCATCTCATATATCATTTGTAGTCTCCTCATCATCATCCACATAAATACTACCCATATGACCATGCTGATTCTATTCATGATATTTTCCATTAGGGCATTGGTTTGCATAATACCCATACATTCCACATTTAAAACATTTAACCGTTGTTGATGTCTTATAAATACCATTATCCTTGTCCATGGTGTTAACTAAGCCCTTTCGTTTGCAATTACTGGCTTTGTGTCCTTCTTTTCCACACCCAAATCATCTTCCAGTTCCTTTGAAACATTCTCCCTAATGCCTCTTCCCACATGATTTATAAGAGGGGAATTGAACTTTCATTCCTCTATGATCATCATGAAACTCCATCTTTCTCTTATTAGACGAGTTAGGAAACTTACCAAATTTGAGATTATTGATCATATTATGAGATTTATGATTAGGAATAATAACGATATGTTGACCTCCAGATCCAATTTAATTTGGATGCTCATGAATAATATCATTCCATTGTCCATCATATCCTCCATTATCGTGAATCTTCCTGTTTCTAGCCATTTTCTAAAACCCAAAAAGAATTGTGTGTGAGGTAAAAATCATGCTAATAAAACAACATAATAAAGGGAAAGTACCTTCAATATCTAATATCTTAGGTTTAATTCTAATATTGTTTTCACAATTCTAGGACTATAACCTATTTGTATACTTAACCTTAGGGAAATCCCTAGACATACCTTAGAAATATCTCTAGGGATCTCACTAAAGTTTTCGCATCCTAGTATCCAAAGGTTAACTAATACTTTCCTCTGATACCAACTGTAGAGTCTCAAAGCTTGACGTACATAGACATTACATTACTTTTGTGGAATACTTAATACATAACAAAAAACAGACACTAAAGGGCCGTAATAGTTTAGTGTCTTTGGAAACTTGGAACGTAATCTTCTAATCATGGTGATAGATCTTCAACATCTCCCATAAAGATCTTCCCCTTTTGGTTTTCTTAACTAAAACCTTTCTTGAAATCCTGGGGAAAAGAAAACATATAAAGGGTGATCTCAAATTCTCAGTAAAGGTAAGCATGGAGAAAATAAAACAAACCATATACATTTGAACCTAAAAACATGAAAATAATTTTTTAAACATCAAAATCTTGAGAAAAGACATAAATCTTGGAATTATATAAGGCATGTATCATAATGGAACATAAATATTGATAAAATAGAATGGGAATAAATCATGTAATTGTGGAAAAAATTCAACACTTGTTATGATTTCCATAGTAGCCAAGGCATTGCTACCAAGACCATATTAGTGGACAAAGTCCCTTTCTGAATCGAGTTCACTCCTCGTTCCAGTCCTGTATCACTGAACCGGATTAACTTACCGTTCCATCCATGTCTATCTCATGAGATATAAATCTTTACCCAATGCATTGGAGATGGATATAGGTCCCACCCATCTCATAACAAAATAATTCTTTCATGTACCACAAAATAAACATACATCATTCATAATAACCCAATGAATAAAATGGGTTTCATAAACATCATTCCACCGTAACATAATCCATATAATACAAATGGATATCATTTCATTATAAGAGAAGTAAAATCATGTAAATAATAGAGACATTATACTTTAAACCTACACATATGAAATAATATCATCTTAGATAGAAAATGGTTTTGATAAAGCACTTGAATTGAATTCTTGAGGAAAATATCCGTTCTTCTTGAAAATCATTTTCTTTTCACAAAATGCCATTCAATTTTAAAAGAAAAGTATTTTGTTGAAAATAGTCATGAAACTTTTACAGTAAGCTTCATGAAAATAATGGGTTATGAAACCATAAAAATCCGTTCTTGCATTATAAGTTAAAAAAACATTCTTCTCATACTTTTGACGGAAATGTCAAAAAGTACCTCGTATGGTAAACAAAAAAAATATTCCTTACATACCATGTAGTAAAAGTCAAAAATGGGTAAAAAGGACTTTAAACATACATGAAAACATTTTTATAAAACTTGGACATGGATGATAAATATAACCCCAGTGAATACTTACGTATAAGAAATCTCGGATAGAAAACAATGGAGATTGCAACATTATCCTTTACCTTAGGTCCGATATGATTCGTACGTATCCAAAACTCCTGTATAATGATTTAAATAATGTCATTGACTTATTACATAATCATATTCATTATTATGATATCATATATGATTCACTTATGACTTTATATTACCCGTTCTTTTGTAAATTTCATGTTAAAGCAACGTTTTGCGTAAAACATTTTATTTATCGTACGTGTTTGGAATTGTTTTTCTTGATATCATTTCTACTTATATCATGAATTAATTACTTCCAGAATGTAAATAATGATATTTATATCATATATATTCAATATATATAAATATATTATATATAGATAAATGAAATGAAATACACCGTTCATGGAGACGGTAGGTCGTACGTACGCATGAACGCTGTTTTCTTTTCCTTATTGACTTGAATGGAAGTAAGTAGATGATATATATATATATATATATATATGTATACATAAATCCAGTAGCTTCATTATGTCATATATTTCATTTTTATTCATTATATATACTTTATAATCATTTTGAATGGTTAATCATGGAAAATGAACTCATCGTGTTTGTGGAGATGGTAGTTCGTACGTACGCATGAGCGATGATATCATTCCCATGATCATAGAATTGTATTGAAGTGTATGTATAATATTACAAAATCAATATCACATTAAAATAACCATATATAGTTATTTATTTACACCATTATACCCATCAATGTAAGGTGGTGGTGGAAAAACTGATTACACCACGGCATGGAGACGATATTCTGTACGTACGTACGCGTAGTGATTTTGTTTTCCATAGGATGGATAGAAGGTGAAATAGGATTGTTTCATATTCATAATAACATATCAGTATATGAGTGATACATAGTTTATTACTTTATAATGAAACAACTAAATAAGAAGGAGATGAAGAAGAAAGAAACTTGAGAGAATCGAAAGAAGAGATTACCTCTTCTTCGACACACCTCCTTTAAGACTTCTCTTAAGGAAGTAGAGTTGGTCTTTTGAGAAGACCGGAACCTCTAGAATGTTTCTAGGGAAGTGGAGAAGAGAAATAATAAGGTATTGGATGATCCTCAAGGCTCAAAAGGATGTGAAGAGAAGACGGAAGGGTTCCCTTTTTTTAAGGGAGGAGAGGGGCACCTTTGGACAAAATTAAAAATATTATTTTATTATAAAGTCATATTCGGTTTTCAAAAGCTCCAAATTGATTTATTTCAAAGCTAAGGTGGGTTTGGGTCTACATAATCTCATCCAATAGAATTTGGACAAGTTTAGGTTACTGTTTTAACCTTATCATTTAGATTTAACTTTAAGTTAAATAATTTTACTTTTACCGTGTCTTCTTGTTTTCTTACACTATAAGGTTAATAAAACTACTATAACAAGACAAAAGAACCCGAACTTGTTTATTATTAATATATATAACCGTATCTAAGTCATTTGGCCTAACCTTGTATTTTTAGGAATAAAATAACAACTAATAATATAATATTTGTTTTAAAAACTATTTTATGTCAACTTTGACACTATTTGGTACTTTATTTTTGTGAGAATCATAACAGCATGGTTAGTTCGAAAAAAGTAAATTAAATCAATAATAACATGTCATATTAACCTAAAATATTAGTGTAATTCAAAAAAAAGTCTCAAATTACATTTATTTTTGTATTTATAACATCAATTATGTCAATATTTCATTAATAAGATAATTACTACATCATCATTGTGTCATAAATAAATTTAATTATGTAATGTCTAAAAATTATAAATAAAATACAATTATGTATGAAATATTTTAATATTTATAATGAATATTTACAGTCTAATTTATCTTATGTATAACCCTATATTAAAAATGTTTTATTTATTAAACTTTGATTTTAATTATTTGAACTATTCTTTAAATAAAATAATATTAAATGTCCTAATCTAATCCAAGTGGGTCTAAATGGTCATATTTTCTTCCAAAGGTTGTTTTTTGTCGAATTAAACTTATCCATTAGAATTATGACATGTATTATGGTAATAATAATATCATTTTACTCTTAATTACCATATTTACTTTTAACCGTGATAAAAAAAGTAAAAAGTTACTATTCACCAAAAATTATTTTCATCTCATTGAACCAAATTTTAGTCCTTGATATTAACCGTGTCTCTCGGATTTTTGAAATTCCACTCACAGAAGCAATAAAATTAATTTTAATGTGAATGTGCAAATTCTCCTAAGAGGTGGGTAAAAGACGGTAAAAAGTTCAATAAAATTTTTATATATCTAAAATTATTATAAAATGACTCCAATGAATTACATTGAACTTATATAGCTATTATGTATCAATTTTGACCTAATAAAATTAATATAAATAATTATTTAAATAAAAAGTCGGGTTTTAAATAGTAACCCAGTGTTTTCACTATTCATCAAAAATTGAATGTTTTCAGAAAAATACCAAAAATTCACCCTAGGATAATTTCGATATTCCGAATCCAAAAATGAAGTCCATTTTGAAAGATAAAATTTATAAAATTTTAAAAAAGTGGGTATTACTATTCATAATGGCTAGTTTATATAACATACCTTTGTTTAGTGAAACTTAGTATAGCGTACAACACACGCTATCGTGGAAGGTCGCGATTGCGTATAATGCAAGCCAAGTGAGGGATGTGTTTAGTGTAATCTCCTTTGGGTGTAGCGTACAACACAAGACATCAATAAAATTTAAAAATAATATTTTTCATAAAATCTCAGGGTGTTACAATTATGGATCTATCTGGATTGATATTATAGAGTTCCCAATCTTTATTATAACATGATTTAGAGCATAATTATCCAACAAATACAAATTAAGGATTGTAAATTCTAGGGTCTTTGCAATATTAGGTACATAATTTGGAACGATGAAAAAAAATATAACATCTTTTCTCTAATGGGATCCTAACTCCATTAGAGCTTCTAAAAATCCATAGGATAACCTAGGGAAAATACATAGACAAAACGGTTGAGCTATAAGGCTTGGTAAGGGAATGATAATGGAAAAGAGGCATATAATATGAGACAAAGGAACAACAATATGAAATAATATGAATAGAACATGAATAAATATGTAGAGGCATATTATACATGATATAGAATAATATGAACATGTCAATATACAAATGTGACAACATCATACAATTTGACATAAACATGAGGCAATACTAACTGCCTATACTATATCATATGGTGGACAATGTCCCATAATGGGTTATGTTTACATCCTAATACCAAACATTAATTCGCATGAGGTAAAAGATTTACCAATTCATTAGAGTGCTATCTAGGTTCACCTATCATAACATGTTTATGCATATGTGTTCTACCTGAATAATCAATCCTATGGAATTAACATAAGGGTTACCTATAGAAATAAATAGGTATCATAATCATGTCATAAGGCATAACACAATGGAATATAATAATGGAATCCATGTAATAATGTATTTAAATAATTATTGAACATTAATAAGGGAAAATACTAATATAACATGATAAATTATATCAAACTAAATTGAAATCAGAAAAAAAAAGTTTAAGAAACTTTAGAAATGATCCAATTTAGTGTGGTTTAAGAGAAAATACTACATAGTCTTTAAATAGAAAAAATGAATAATTGATTGTATAAAACCATAAATGAATTGAGATAGTTTTTCATGATGAAATCATTTATTTTATAAACATAATGGTTTCATAAAATAGATTTTTTTTTGTACCTAAAAATCGGCAAGAAATTGGGAAGTTCCCCTTAATCAAGTTTGCATACCAGGAGGAATTTAAGAGGGGACCTTTTAAAATATGTATTTCACCATAAAATAATGGTTAATACATTTGGATACATAATTTTGTAACATATACCTAGAATTTAATAGAATTATATAATAAATAAATAATAATTGCATTAGGGGAAAGAGGGAGAAAGCATAACCTGAAAGAAAAAATAGATGTTCAGAGAGATACCCTATCTTATGACCTAATGTGCTCTATAATTTCACATAATGTCATGATTAATAAAATTATAATCTTTAATATTTTAATACACTACCACTTAAAAATATATATTTTTTGTTTTGATTTTATTAAGTTTATTTATGGCCATTGTGATGAGTTATACTGATTAACATCGTTGTTCTGGGAGCATTTGTTTCATTGTTTTATGATCGGTTCCCTTGAGTATAATTGTGGGAGTTCTTGTAAAATGGATGAAAAAATACACAGTTGCAATGAAATAGAATTAATATACTTCAATAATTTTAAATGGTCATATATATCATATCTTTTTCAGATATTATATTGATTCATTTGATAAAACGTTAATGAAAAATAATTAGTTAATTTTGGTGTTTGTTTTTACGACCATCATGAAATAGTATCGTTTTAGTTTATATTATGTTCATATATTTGTTACAACACATAAATAATGTTATAATATACATATTATAATATTATTTAACCTTTAAAATTGTTTTATAACCATCCCTTAAGGTAGTAAGGAAAAGAAAAAAATCATCATCTATATAGTTAGTGAAGTGACATATCATAGATAATGTTTTCATTTTTAAGATAAAATTAGAAGATAAGAGATTTGATAATGTAAATTATGTTGTAAAATAAAATTAAAAAATATATTTGATACTAGATTTATTATGAAACTTTGGATAAGGGTGGTGAGGATAAGGTAGAAAATAGAAATAATTTAAAAGAGAAAGAAGTAGGATTTTACAAATTAAATATCATCTCTCTGAGAACCTTATTAAAGATCGTGAAATTGGTCTTTTGGTGAGACTATTAAGACATGGAAGTTGGTAAGAGCCTTGGGATAGTAATTGGTCAGAATATTATCAGGATCCATTGAATATAATGTGTGAGGAGAAGAGGTGGTGAGGGGTGGTATTTATAAGGGGAGGGGGGTGTTTTTATTATATTATTCATTAAATTATTATTTTGGTTCAAGAATAAAAAGAGTGTAGATTACCATGAATAAATAGAGTAAATAGTTCGAGATAGTTCAAATCAATGAGTTATTGAATCATTCACGACTCAACCATTCATTTATTTAACATAAAATGTTAAATACCATAAATTATCATATTTCATTATTCACAAAAAAATAAACTATTTTAGAGAAATCAATAGAAAACAACATAACCAATTATTGATGTACAGATTTTAAAAAAGGAATCCATTTTATAAAAATAATTTTCAAATTATGGGAAATTTAATTTTTAATTAAAATATTCATTTATTTGAAAAATAATGATTTTGGTACTATAACTGATTTTTTGATCCTTTGAAAATTTAATTAAAATATCATAAAATTATAAAAATTCTTTAATCTATTATTATATTTTACAAAAAAATTTATTTTAAAACATTATATTAATTATTAAATTTTAAATAAACATTTATGTTTCACCAAAATTACAACACTTAATTAATCAATTTTAAAACATTTATTTACGTATTACATGATATAAATATATACTACTTTCATTTATAAGATACCAAAATTTTATTTATAATTTCATAGCTAAGGTTACTATTCTAATGACCATATTACTATTCATAACGATCACATTACTATTTCAATGGTTAGGTTAATTTTCCAATATTCATATTTCTAGCATTCTTGATGGTTTACTACTTCTTATAAATATCTCTTATTCTATTAATCATTCACTTATATTTTCTACCATGGTTATATATAATTTCATATTCTAAATTAATATTTTATTATTAACATAATGTTTTCTACAACTTTGTTTTTGAGTTTTTTCATTATATTGGATCAAGTAGATCCAAATTTTCCTATTCTTATTATATTATTGTTTTTATTTTCCCACTATAATATTTTTCATTCTTGATGGTGGATTTATTCAAAAATGTATCATTCTTCATTTGTGATAATAATGTTTATACTGGGTTTACTATGTGATGTTTGTGCATTACACTTCATCGAATAATTATAATAAGGGAAATGTCATTGATAAAATTATCAGTCGTTTCATTCTTCCCACCTTATAAAATTTCTCCTCTAAAATTTTATTTTACACACTTTGTTGAAAAAAAGTGAGGGTACTTCTACTAAATCTCTTCCTCTAGATTACATGTCACCTATTTGTATTTATAGTTCCTCCATAGTATGTCATCCACGTGAGTTGTCATGTGGCATAGCACTTTATCTCTATGGTCCAAGATCATTATCGGCTGCTCCTCGTAAGAGATATCATTTTTTTTCTACATAACCTATGAATTTAGTACAGGTAAGGGATCTAGTATATAATTCCTCCAAAGGTATATGTGTAACACATCATATACATGTGATGTGGTTGGTGGAAGTGAAATTCAATATGAAAAAACTCCAATGCGATCAAGAATCTCAAAGGGCACTATATACTTGGGACTGAACTTTCCTTTCATCCAAAATATCATGAATCTCTTCTAGGTAGACATGTGAAAGAAATAATTATCACTAATTTAAAACTATATTCCATGTCGATGATTATCTGTATAGATCTTCTCTCAACTTTGGGATGCTTTCTTGTGCTGCTAAACGTTTTTTACATTTTCTACCATTTCTTTGACCATTTCAAGTCCTAGAAGATTTTTTCATAGACTTCATCCCAATATGATAGTGTTTGGTATTTTCCCCATAAAGGGGTTCATATGGATCGATTTGAATGATTGATTTGAAACTATTAATGTAACAGAACTTGACCAAAGATAGATTTTGGTCCAATCCTTCTTTTAAGACTATAGAAAATTCTCTCGAGATTTCTTCTAGTATATGAATAGTCTCCTTATATTGGCCCATAGTTTGAGGATGAAAAGATGTACTAAAGTTCATATTAGTGTTTAGATCATATTGGAAAAATTTCTAAAAAAATGGAGGTAAATATCATAACTCGATTTGATATAATCAACAATGACACTCCATACATCCTTACCACTTATTTGATGTATATTCATGAAAGTTTATCGAGTGATATGTCCTGTAAAATTATAAATATTGTGTTGTATTTGTAATAAAATCCATGAAAACACATATAACATTATTTCCATTTGATGTCATTATATATCTGGTGACAAATTCCATGGTCATGTTTTACCATTTCAATATTGGTATGTGTAATTGTTTCATTATACCATTAGAATTTTTTATTTTAATATTCAATTTCTAACATACCAGGAAATTTTATGTATATTCAAAGATCTCCTTCGTCATGTTTCCCCACAAAAAGTGATATTGTAGATCTCAATACATCTTTCATCTCCCAGGGTGAATAGAGAAGGATGAGATATGTATTTCATTCATAATATATTTATCCATTTCTATATTTAATGGTATACGTAGGCATGACCCAAATCTTAGGACTCCTTCATAATCAAATTTGAATTCTATAGATTTCACATTTCTTATAGATTCCACATTTCTTATAGATTCCACATTTTTTTGAATTTCCACACCATTTCATTGAAAATAATTTATTTTCTCTATAATGGATAGTTGAGAAATCATTTTTTGAAGAAGAAATGATGTACCTTCCTTTATGACTCCCATGTAAACACTTTTAATTTATAATAATATTATATCCTTATCAATTCTCATCATTGATAATGTTGCAAAATCCATTTTACTTAGATAATCCACCACTTTATTTACATTACCAAGATGTTATTAGATTGAGAAGTCATAATCATTGTTGAGATAAAAAAACTTCATTGGGGCATAGTAATATTCTAATATGTGAATATATATTTTTGAATCTTGTGATTAGTACATTTCTCACACTTATACCCATAGAAATAATTCCTTCATATTTTCAACATGATGTGGATAAGCACTAACTACAGATATTGTTTGGGATAGTTTTTCTCAAGAACATTCATCTCCAATGAGGCACAGGAAATGAATTTATCATTTTTACAAGTACACGACCTAATACCTTTCTTAAAGAATCTATGTAAAACAAAAATAGTTCCACACATGCCAAATGTATGTCTATCAATGTAGTGTTATGTATTGTTTTTAACTCATTGAAGTAGTCTTCACATTAACCGGTCTATAAAAACATTACTCCCTTCTAAGTCATTTTGGTTAGTCGTATTTACAATCATGATATATTCTTCAAAAAATCATTAGTAATCATTTGATAGAACATGGAAGACACAAATATCCATTACATATGTCACCCAGGGAGACCCCTCAATTTTCATTATTTTAGTAGGGTCCACATATATTGCTTTATTGGAGATAAAATTCCTCATGAATGATACATTCTCTATAGAGAACTTACATTTAATAGAATTTTCATATACTTTTCCATTTGAAAAGTATTTATAATAGTATTAAAATGATCCTCATGATCCTCCTTTATTTTGGAGTATATCATAATTTCATCAATAAATACTACCTCGACACTTTTAAGGTAATATCTGAAGAATCTACTCATTCAGTCCATGAATATTAAGTGAATATTACTGAGTCAAAATGATATCACTAGGGACTCATATTGTCCAAAAGTAGTTTTAATGGTTTTCTTGGGAATATATTCATTCCTCAACTATAATTGGTGATATCCTGACTAATGGTCCACCTACGAGGAATAATTTTCCCAACATAGTTTATTGAACAAGTAATCAATCCATGGTAGTGGAAACCTGTTCATTAATTTATTTTCATTAATCTCATGATAATAAATGTAGAGGTTCATTGATACATCCATATTCTTTATTAATAGGAACATCTCACCTCATGGTGAAGAACTCAGTCGTGTGAAACCCTTATCCATATTATATTAAAAATATTTTTCGGTTCACCCAACTCAATGGTGGTCATTTTTAAGGTGTATTCGACATAAGAAGATATTTGAGAATATGATCAATAGAGAAATCATCCTCTCAGGTAGGAGAAATTCTAAAAAATTGTTCAGGGAACACACCATTGTAGCCCCTCAAAATGGGAATGTATTTGAACACAATATTCTTCTTTTCCATAATAATTTTTCCTAGATATTCTTTCTCATAAGGAAATAATATCTACAATTCAAATTATTATTATGAATGATATTCACCCTCATCCTTACACTTGTATAGGTTTGGAGGATGCCTCGAGACATGAAGAGTGATTTATTTATCCCAACGGTTGATGTTGGATTTATATAATGATATCCAATATATGCCAAATATATAATCAAACTCCAAAAATTGAAGTATGTAATATTTACTAGGAATTTTAGTCTATAAAAATTAATGGAGGAGGAATTATATACCATGGATGCCATAATTTATCTATTCGCTGTACTCACAGATAAATCAACCTTCATATTTTGAGGTAGTATTTGAATAGTTATTCAAAAAAATCAAGATATGAATGAATTCATAGATCTAGAATAAAAGACTAAGTTCAATATTCTTGGATGAATAACCAACGTACCTATCACCACATCATTTTTGGGATCCAATTCGGTATTAGTGATAAAATATTCCATTTTTCCACCTTAGAGGTTCTTATTGTTGATTTCCACAGATGACCCCTAGTTTAGGGAATTTTGTTTCACAGTTCTCATGTTCCATGTAGTTGAAACACAACACTACATGATGATTATTGGATTGAAACATCTTTTATTCATCCAAATTAGTTTTCTTATTCAAATCCATTCAGAAAAATTAGCAATATGACCATTTCTTCTACATTTTAAGCATCTCATAGTTACCTTTATAATATTCCAAAGATTCTTCTTCCTAAAATTTTAACACATGGGATGTTCTGTTTTTTTTTCATCATGGTATTTTTCTATAAAACCTCAAATATTAAACTAATTTTTTATCTTATCTACAAGCCCACGACACCACAAAAGTCTCCAATATACATATTAAATTTAAGGGAATAAAGAGAAATTTCCTCATATTTATCAAAGTCTCTAATCAATGATGATTTTGGTAAACATGGATTTATTACACAAAATAATAGACCCACCTTACATTCAGTGTTCATGAAAAAACCAAAGGAGTATCATGAAAACCTTGAAAATTCTTCCTCATAGGCCCTGATAGACACATCTTCATTTTGTTTTTTTCTATGTAACTCCCATTAAATATTAAGGTAGAGGGTCTAGGAATGATATTTATTGGAAAACCAATCTTTAAAACTCCTTATTCCATGGAATAATTTGTTTACTTAGACTACTTGTTCTTGATCAGTGTCAACCTCTGACCAGTTTCACCAACAAAACAATAGATCGCTAGTATAACATTCTATTATTATGAGCTTCTGAGGGAAAGGATTATCATTATAATGGAGTGAATGCATAGTTCTGTAATAAAGGAATATGAAGATACACTAAATAAAGGAGGCTTTTTTCACGTAAAGGATTTAACTAAAACTTGATATTTTATATAAGAAAAAGGTTATTTTACATGATTCATGTTAATATTCATAACTTCTCCTGTGGAACCCATACCGTCATGATGTTTTATATCCCTTTCCAAAATGAATTTTCATTTCATTAGGTAAATCATCACATTGGTTATCGCATATATTATTGTAATGTGTTCTTCTATTTCCAATAATTAACTATGAAACAAAAACTAAAATTATGGGGCATTAAAACTCAATGAATAATAATATTAAAAGGATACTTTGATCATATAAGGATAAAATTTTAAATGAAAAGTATATCCAAAAATGTGATTTCATAAGTTTCGATATTGGTTATCCATGGTGATATAATTATACCTAGGATTATTAATAATGTTTTATAGATATAGTCTCCATAAATAACTAAACATTTCTCTGATACCAATTATACCATCCCTATCCTTTTATAGATATTATTTGATGATTTTTATAATATTTATCCAAAAAATAAAAACCAAGTATCATAATGTCTTGTGCCTTTGAATGAATAGTACATAAATATGGAAAATAGAAACAAAATACAACATATTTTTCATAATGGGAACCAAATTTTTTTAAAAATCCTACAACATCATAAGATAACCTGGGGAAAATACATAGACAAAATGAATGAGCTGAAAACCACAGAAAGGGAATAAGAATGGAAAAGAAGCACACAGTATGAGGAATGGAATAACATGATAATATAACTGGAATGAAATATAAATAAACATGTACAATCATATCATACAAAAAATTGATTCATATGAACTTATCAATATAATAATTATTAGGTAAAATAAAAAATGACATAAACATGAGTCATGGATATCTTCCTAGACTATATCACATAGTGGATAATGTCCCATAAAGGATTAGGTTTACTCCATAATCCCATACATGATATATCATGATACTATACATTACCGAATGATTTAGGTTTCTCTCTGGTGACGCCAATCATAACATGTTCGTGTGTAGGTGTGCTAGATGAATAATCAATCATAACGAATAATCATAAGGGTTAACCATGGAAATAAATGGGTATCATAATCATGTCATAAGGCATAACTAAAGGGAATATCATAATGGTGTCCATGAAAAGATGAATTTAAACCATTTTTAGCCATTAACAAGGTAAAATAGGAATATTTCATGATAAATTACTTCCAAATAAAGTTAAAACAAGTAAAAATAGTGTTTGAGAAACTTTAGAAATGATCCACTTCAGTATGGTTTATGTGAAAATATTAAATGGTATTTAAATAGGAGAAATGAATAATAGTTTGTTGAAAACAAAAAAATTAGATATGATATTTTTTCATAATTAAATGAGGTATTTTATAAAAATAACGGTTTCTTAAAATATATTATGAAGTGTACTTGAAAATGGGTAATAAATTGGGATGCTCTGTTTAATCGAGTTTTCTTTTCGGGGGGAATTGCGAAAGAACCTTTTGAATATGAATTTTTCCATAAAATAATGATTAATTAATAAAAATACATATTTTTGGAACATATAAATATTATTTAGGTTAATTATATAAAAATAATGAATAATCACATTAGGGTGAAGAGAAATAAATCATAGCCCAATGTAAAAAATAGAGGTTCAAAGGGATGTCGTAATTTATGTCTGAAAGTGTTCTTAACTTAAAATTATTGTACCAGATAATCAAATTATATTAATTAATAATATAATTCAAAACCACTTAAAAATATATATATATTTTAATATAAATTATTTATGTTCATTTATGGCCATTTTGATGTGTTATAATATTTAATGTTTTTGTTTCTAGAGCAGTGGTTTCATGGTATTATGGTCGGTTCTGGTGAGTATAATTATGAGAGTTCATGTCAAATTGAATAAAAGTAAAACAAGTAGACTAAAATTGTATTAATATAATTATAATTTTTTTAATTTTCACTTAAACTTGTTTTTATATTTTATAATGATTCATTAGATAAAATGTTAATGAAAATTTATTAGTTTATTTTGGCATTTAATTACAACCATGAAGAAATAATATCTTTTTATTATATATTATGTTGATATATTGGTTAAAGAACATGAAAATAGTTATAATATACATATTATTATCTTATTTAACCATAAAAAGTATTTTATAACAGTCATTAATTTCCATAATGGAAAACGAAAAATCATCATCCATGAAGGATGTGAATTGACATATCACTATTGATTTTTTAATTTTTAAGATAAAATGTAAAGAGAAGGGATTTTGAAGATTAATATTACTCTAACACTATAATATTGTAGTATATGAATTATACAGGTATTATCATGTCTATTTTCATAGGGGATGTGAGGATAGGGTATAAAAAAATAAAGAATTTAAAACTGAAAGAAGAATGATTTTACATCATTAATATATTCTCCTTGGGAATTTCGTTAAGAGACATATAATAGTTATTTTTATGAGACCAGAATGAAAGAAAATGAGGAAGATTCTTGAGAGAGGAATTGGAAATATTTATATCAAAATTCAAATATTATAATGTGTGAGGATAAGAGTCTGTTAGTGGTGCTATTTATAAAGTAATGAGAGGGTTTTTTATTATTTTATTAATTAGTTTTTTAATTTGGATCAGTACAATAAATAATGTTTATTAACATAAAAATATATAATAAATATTTCTTGAGTGTTTTAACCAATGGGTTCTTACATTATTCTTGATGCAAAAAATCATGTATTTTCACTTAAAATGGTAAAACCCTAAATTACCATAGTTAATTATTCACAAAAAAATAAAATATTTTAGAGGAATACCAAATATTAAACATAACCATTATTCAACATGTATATATAAAAAATTGACTCAAATTTATTTCAATAAATTTCTAAATATGAAAAATTAAATTTTTATTTAAAATAATTTTTTATTCAAAAATACCAATTTTAATATTATAACTGATTTTATGACACTTTGAAAATTTTATTAAGGTCTCATGAAATTTTCTTATAATTTTAATACAATGAAATATTAATTTATAAATCTATTTTATGAAAATATTTTTTTTAAAATCATTATATTAATTATAAATTTATAAACAACCATTTCCATTTCAAAAAATTACCAACACATAATTTATCATTTTTATAACATTTTATACATATTCCATGATATAAATATATTATATTTTTATTTATAAGATACCTAAATTTTATTTATAGTTTCATAGGTGAGGTTACTATTCTAGAATCCATATTATTATTTCTAATGGTGACATTACTATTCCAATGGTCATGTTACTATTTAAATGAATCGATTTCTCACAGTCATGAGGGTTTACTACTTCATATAAATTCCTCTTGTTACATTAATAAGTAACTAATATTTTATCCGAAGGTTATATATACTTTCATATTTTAAATTAATATTTTATTATTAATATTATCTTTTCTATAGGTTTCTTCGTGATTTTGGGAATTATTTTGGATCACGGTTATCTAATGTTTCTTATACTTATTATTTTATTATCTAGTTATTGTCCCACATTAAAATTTGGAATTATTATTTGTTTATTAGTTTAATAATGTATCAGTATTCGTTTATAAGAATTATTTTTTTATTGGGTTCACTATGTGATTCATAAAATTTATATTGCATGATATTGTAATAAGAAGGGAAATTTCATTGATAAAATTCTAGGTCATAATAGATATTGCAAGGAACACATATTTGATAATACATTTTCCATTGATAAACAGTGTGTTTGATATATTTCTTCATAAACAACATAGAACTAAAACAAAATGTGATATGTTTTAAACATTAAATCCTAGCTACTAATTAGATGGTGTGGATAGAGTAATTTTATAATAAAATTTATATATAGTGAATATAAAAGATCAGTTTTAATAATAATGAAAATCTATTGATATTGGTACAAAAACTGTGAAGACAATTCAATTAATGAAAATGTATTTTTTAAAATTCTTTTTATTTAATAAGAACTTCTAATTGAAGAAAAGTTTTATTAATTTATGATAAAATGAAAAAGTTGATAGTAATAATTGAATTGATTTGTTATAAAAAATATGAAAAAGTATATTTCATATTCTAAAATTCCATTTTTAAAAAAATGGGTTTTCATTATATATATGTATATATATATTAAAAAATTAAATTAATAATGCTTAGAATATGTCATTAATAAAATTTAAAAAAAAATCTTGATTCATAATAAAAATTTTAAATTACGTTAAATTTTTTGTTATGTTTTTAGATAAATCAATTTAAAGGTTAGTAGTGAAATATATCATTTTTACAAATACAGTGACCTTTATGAAATTATTTATATGCTGGAATGATTTAGAAAATTTTTAAACCACTTCAATAAAAATATTTTTTATTTGACTTTATAATATTTAGAATTTTTTTATTATTTAATATCCCTTATTTTAAACTTTTGAACATAACTTGTGTTTTTCTACAGTTTGATTTTAGTACATTGTATAAATAGTAATATAAAAATTATTTGTGCCAATTTTAGCAATACAATAATATAAAAATGATTTAAAATTTTGAATCATTCATTTCATATTATCTAAAAATGGAAATTTTATTTTCAAACATAATTTATTTATTACTTTGGTAAAAACTAGTTACCACAATAACAATCAAATGGTGTAAAAATGGGTTTAACCAACAAGGAAAGAATATGAACATGTTTCAAACAAGTGCTGTATTGAGGGGCTGATTCCATAATACACTATCCATTAACCTCTCTATTATTTCCCAATTTTTTATCTACATTTCAAGAGAGTAACTCACTATTATTATAATGTTTCAGGAAATTAAAATAATTGTCATCCCTATTCACTTATAAAGGGGGAACTAGTCTACTCACACCCCTCACACCACAACCCCAATAGTTTATCCAAAACACACCCCAAACCACTCATAAATATTCATATTATCTTTTATGTGGTTCTTGTATTCTCAATATACCATATCTTAAAGTCTTAACCCCCTTTGAAAGGACGATAATCCAATAAGTGAGGTAAAACATTATAACTACGCCATTCTAATCACAATTTCATTATATGAACTTATTCACCATAAAATTACAATAAACCATATTGACATGATATTATTAGTTTCACTATTATAATGTTAGGTTAATATAATTATGTTACAATCATCTTTCCCTTTTCTATTAATAAATATTTTCATTCATGTGTTCAGTGGACCATCGACTACAAAATGTAACATGTTTTATTTTTATCTAACTCCTTACAACAAAGGTATTAATAAGGAATTTAATATATGAGTACTAAATTTCTAATATATTTTAGGGTCTTAAATTATAAACAATATTATTCATTTTTCCTTTTCTATGAAAAATGAATTATACATCCAAGCATACATGTGTACTATTTAATCCATAGTACGATTGATTTTGTTATCCATTTTCCTCAATTTATTATATAATTTATCATTAGAATGGATTTAATCAATAAATATTATTATTTTTAATTTATTTTATTTTTTTATGAAAAAATTAGAGAACCTATTGACAATAATTGTAATAATCAACTGTGTAAAAATCAATCATCCATAAGGATTTCTATGAGAAAAAAATCATTACTCATACTATGAAATAACAAATATAGGTTATATTATTCATATAATTATTATCTATTTAGATATATAACAGAAATAATAAATAAATAATATCCTTATTCTTTTAGTATTATTACATTACAACTATATCACTTCATAATCATCCAATAATTACAGTACGTTCTTGTTTGGGATGGTTTAAATAGCAGGTTGAAAATGATATAAATTTATACCATTGATTAATATGGGGATTTAACTTCTAGTAACATAAGATAAAAATAATTAAATAATTAATATATTTAGTTCTACAATATTAATATAAATAAATTAACTCATTATTTAATAAAACAACCCTTCTTTAACTAAGAATAATCAAAACATTCTCATCACAACAATCAACTTTATGAATCATAAAAAAACTCATATATAATGAAATTTGGACAATATAAATATTGAAAACTGATAAATTACAGTAAATTGTATGATTTGATAATCATTAAATTTGTGAGAAGAATGAAGAACAACATTGTTATCATGAAATTACATTCAAAATCATGATTATTCACACATGATATTGTAAATAGATAATTAATAAATAATCTTAAATTTTTGAATAATTATAAATTGATGATTACTAGTTGGGATATTTTATATATTGATAGGGGATTAATCAATTTATACACTCAATTATTACTTTTCCAAGCCATTCTTCACAGTTTTACATATTTCACTATTTGGGTATGATTCTTTTCTTATATCTCTCTCTCTCTTGTTCGTCTTTTCAGCTTCAAAATTGTGCACTCACAGACAGACACACAATATACATGAATATTTAAAAGTTTCACCTTTAAAAATGAAATTGTAGTACATTGTATGATCATGATTACTTCAAGACTATATCATCCATTAGTACCATCTTGTGGATAAAACTAGGAAAGGTTTATCCTTATAACCATTTTTGGTTTATCATGAACACTTGTGAATCCAACTAATTCATTATAAATTCATCTGGATAGTTTACAATAATGTGAAATAACAACACAAAATCCTTATTCTAATAGAGACTCGTGAGGTTTTATTGATTTTACCCTTCTATTTTTCTTCTTCTAAATCCACATGAATAACATCATGAACAGACCTTCCTTTCATTTTCATTAAACTAAAAATAAACACAACTTTAATATTCAAATAAAAAATGGTCACTACCATTATTGAAATGATATAAATACATATTTATCAATATAAAGTCATATATGTATAGAAACCCTTTCCCCTTTCTTTTCTCTAATTTCAGAGAAATACTAAATTGCACTGAATTCCACCACAAAAATTGATACATAGAAATTATATATCAATATTGGTTTGATAAATCTCATTATCCTTTTCATCTCTATGAAATTAATATTAAATATCCACTCTTATATGAGTTCAGTAATTTTCAATTGATATTATTCACAATAAAAACTCTTATTATTTTTCATTTTTATGTGTATATATAAATTTTTAATATAATCCATCCAAATTCGACTACTTTGAATTACAATTAGAAATTTAAATTCTATGCACTAATAACTAATTAAACCATTTCATTTGATTCATTTTTTTAATACACGCTGATCATATATTTTAAAATTGGTAGTTATTGTGTAATAAAATAACCACCAAAGACATAAAATGAATCCATGTTAGTATGGACCCTTGAAGATTATCATATTTCTCATCTACTGTGTGGTTAATGGAATTATAGAAAACATGTTTTTAATGGTATGTGCTGACCCGATCTATTAATTTTCTTCTATTGGGTATTGAAGGTTCTTGGAGGGAGCATATCATGGATCTGGTGGATTTTGGACTCTAAATAGTGAAAGCAGATGGAATACATGTTGCGTGAAGTGTACATGATGTGTAAAGGTGAATCACGGCCCATTTTTGTCCAATTGATGACAGGTAAATTTTCAGGGTTAAATAATAAAAGGGGGACATAATTTTTAGTGTAATTTAAAATCCCAAAAAATTACTTAAAGTTAAAGGGGGATTATACATCATTTAAATCCCTAGTGTAGTGTAGTTAAAAGTTCTAGATCACTAATGGGTTTCTAAAACCCTACAGATAATGCTATATTCTCTTGTTCTAGGAAATTCAGTGGTGTATTCTTTAAGGGTTTAGGACTATTTTGGATTAGAATTTATTCCCAGCATTCCCTCTTCGATTTGTGGTGATTTATCCTCTCGTTCTCATCCGTTTCCTCTGGCTATTCTTCATAATTTCAATATTGGAGTGTAGTTTGGTTTTGGTTGAGTGTTTGGGATTCTTTTTTATGACCCATTGATGTGGTGTAGGTTCATTCATAGTCGCTTATGGTGCATTTATGGTTTTTGGGTTAATCTTTATATCTATATGATGCACATATAGTTGGAAATTCTCTTTTGTGATATAAAATCATTTTTTCTCTTTATTTTTTATCATGCAGGAATCATTTATTCTTCTTCATATATGGGTTGTGGGTTTTCTAGATTATTAAAATATAATGAACTTTTTACATGAAAATGAAAATGAAAAGGAGAATGATTTTCATTCTTTTATAGCTTTGATATGACTGTGATATTCTGATTGTACGAGATTGATGGCACCCTAAAAATTATGGCTATTGGTGGCTTTTTTTGCATTATGATATGTGTTCACTGTTGTTTCTATTGTGATTATTGTGATATCACTCTAAAATGTAAATTGTATTACCAATTATATTGGGATAATGAAATGTTTGCCTTAGGATTATAACTTTTGTGATAACCCCTAATAATAAAATGGAATGTGATAAAAGCCCATTTTTAAATATATGGAATGCATTTTGATGTGTTTTATTGTGTGGTCATGCTTTTTGGTTCGGCGAAGTGGGGTTATTGTGTGGTTGGGGAATGTGGGATGATGGATTGGTGGCCATTAATTTAAATAAGAGAGGTGTTTGGATGGACATGATTTTTTTATGGAATGGTGGTTTTTGGTACTGCTTTTTGGGAGTTGGAGTGGTTCATTTTTTCATTATTTTTTGTCAGAGAAGTTTTGGTTGTTTGGTCATGATTTTGGGGTGGCGAGGTGATAGTGAGATAGTTGTGGTGAGCTAGTTATGATGTGAGGTTTCTTTTTCTAGATATCCTGTTAGTAATGGAATACTATTAATTTATTATTTAAAAATAATTGAATTTGAATGGGATAGATTGGTTAAGGGGTTTGAAATGGATGATTAATAATTAAATATTGATTTTTGTGGTAAAACATGGTTGTTAATAAATAATTAAAATAATTTGATGATTAAATAATAATGTTAGTATGGCTTGTTAATTGTGGCATTGTTTTATAAATTTTGAGGTGACATCAAAAGTGGAGATATTGTGTGGTTGTTATCATTTTCTTATAAAACCATATATTTGGATTATATGTGTGAATATATGTATATAGTTGAATATTATCTTATTTCAATACACACCCTCATATATCGGGAACTATGTGATGACACCCACATAGTCAAATGGTTTTTTATACATTCTATGAGGAGGATAGATGGACAAGTACCTTCACTTTCTCTCTCTCTGTCTCTCTCTTCTAAGTGTGATTTTTATTTCACAATCTATGATATTAGTATTCCTTTTAGTTCAATAGATGATGATAGTGACAATCCATGTGTTTTCAGTTGAGATGTGACATCCTAGGAGCTTTCAGGTGATATTTGATATGACTGTGATTGAGGGATGGATTGTGGTGGGGGTCATGTATTGTAGGAGGAGGGAACAAAGTTGATGTACTTCATGTTCACAATAGCATTGTAATATGGTTAGGGTAGTGGATGTATTGTGGATGAGGTGTTTTTGGGTGAGATGTGATGTGGTTGGGCTTGTGGGGTGGTGTGGTATATAGATGATAGGGGTTCTCCAGGATGTACAATGTTACGGTGTGAGAGCAGCATACTAGTAGGAAAGCTGTTCAGGGTACCCTTTATCAATATGATTTTTATCATGCTATTTTTCTTGGAATGCATTATTTTGTTAGAATGAATTCGTGAGGTAGGGACGGATAGTAAACATGTTTAGATCATGTTGGATATGTTATTTTCTCATGGGTGAATTAGTTTTATTGCATCACATTTGGATGAGAGACATTATTTTTCCTTTTGAGTATACCTATATGATCACCCTATGTATTTAAACTATTTTCTGGTTTCTAGGAAGATTATATGGATCGTGGAGAAAATTATAAGATCGGAACCTTGGATATATATTGTGTTGCTACTTTAGCATTGCTTTTTTGTATTTACTTTGTGGAAATTTTCCTATATCATTTTTCTTTATAAATGCATGTGGGATGGTTTTGGTTTCATTTTATATTATTTCATGATGTTTCTTTTAATAATTCATCTTATCTCCCAATCTTATATATTTATAGAGTGTAATGCCTCCCATTTTATGAGAAATGTTTCTTCCTTAGTGCATATCACCAACCTGAGACCAGTTAGAGGTGGGACTCGAGGTTCATTATCTCTCTCACCTCATTGTGGTATCATTGGAGGGAGGGGTTGATGACAAAGTGGTATCAAAGGCCGATTATTGAGTGATAGGATAGAGTTGGAGTAAGGAACAGTGAGGATTTCATGGGTTGGTAGGGCAGAATTTCCAATTAACCTTGGTACGTGACATAGGCATGGAAGACCATCAAGGGAATAATATTTTAGTGTTCTCCATGATCTAGTGAATGAACTATGATCTTATTGAATGACCATGTGAGGGGGGCATGTTTTTAAGGTATAGACCTCAGAAAGTTACATTAATCATGATGACTTATGTTCTTGTTTGAATTGGGTTTCTTTGGAAATGTTAAAATTAATACATGAATTGAAATTGATCTTAATAAAATTACAAACTAATTGGATATGGTTTCCCTTTTTTATTTTCATCTATGGATATTGTTTATGATTCAAATGTCTCTCATAAAGTTGAGGTATATCATGTTGATCCAATTTATCAACTTATGGTAGATCCAAAATAATATTATAAGGTTTGAAAGATGGAGTTTCATGCTTTACAATGGAACGATTTAGAGAAGATTGAGGGAAGTGTTTCATCTGTGGAGACAGAGAGATGGTTAGAGGAGCTCGAGATCAAATTCAGTTTGTTCTGGTCCATTGTTGGATACTGGGTACCTTGGAAAGATAGTCAGATGCATCAATATGTACATTAGTGATTTACATTGTATCTAGGGGTTAAAAAGGTATATGTTTCATGGGAGAACTTCCATAATTATTACAAAGTTGAGTTCCTTTTGTTGACTATAATGGAAGTGTAGAGACAATAGATTATTTCTCTTCAAAAGGGGAATATGTAAGTGAAGGATTTGGGATTCATGTTGATGGTCCTTCTCTATTTTCCCTAGATCTTTTTTAGATAAGGAGTCTCGTGTGAGATGTATTTTGGAGGCACTTTGTCCTTCTATCCAATATACAGTAACTCCTTTTACGTTGATAACATATCTCATGGTTTAGAAGAAGGAGGAGGTGGTCAAGAGGATTCACTCGTGATGAAGTTTTCAATGATAGGGGAATCGATATGATTCCTCGAGAAGCATAATTGTCAATGGTAGGTCTCAAGCACCAGGACCATCAAGGTTTTAACCATCGTGGATTCGACTATAGTAGATTAATTTTCATCCTTCAAGGGACAATGTTTTTTCTATTTTCTTGGTGGATTTGTGCTAGTGT
Organism: Viscum album; assembly: GCA_963277665.1. Lineage (NCBI taxonomy): Eukaryota > Viridiplantae > Streptophyta > Magnoliopsida > Santalales > Viscaceae > Viscum > Viscum album. Next base: position 289,632,563 of record OY728163.1, read on the forward strand.
GTTTTGGTTGTGGGATTCATTTAAATATCTAGAACTAGTTCCAAGTGGTTTCTCAAGATCTGTTCGGTGGAGGATGATAGGTTCAGTGCCAACCATAGTAGTAGTTTCTAATGAAACCATTTTAGCATAATGAAAAGACAGATTTCTCTCCTTTAAGGGAATATGGACATGTAGAGGATGACCATAGGATGATCCTCATGTTTAGGGTATTAAAATTAATTATGGTCATAGATTTGGTCATCATAAAAGATATATAGGAGTTGGGGATTGTCAGTTTCATGTAGTGGAGGTCGTAGCACCAAAGGGTCCAAATATTTTCAAGGGTATGATTGGGGTTTTTAGTACCCTTATTTGTGCCTTGTTTAATTCATGATATTATCACTCACTTATTTCACCCAAACCAGTACGTTCTTTGGGACTAGATATAGAGAGATTCTTAATTCCCCTAGAGTTTAGTACACTATTTGGAGGCCAAAATATAATTTTTTGAAGTGTTTTGGGAGTGTAGACTGATGATGGGGTCACATCAATCCTGTGGGGATCTTTCCTTTCTATCGATGTATCCATATGTTGTTATCATCTTTATCGGTTGATTGTATTCTATGTGTAGTGTTATCAACTACATTCAAAGGATAGTTGTGTTATTGGATATAGATGTTCAGCATATGTCTTTCGTTGGCGAGTGAGGTTTTTAGGTGGGTAGTCCGCATGTGGAGCCCCATATTTTTTTGATGGATTATGTCATGACTGGAACAAAGGTGGGGCTTGAGCCACAATTACCCCAATCCTATCTCCATAGTCTAGGGGGTGGAAAAAAGTGATGAAGGCATAACTATCATGGGGAGGCCTTTTCCTGGCTTCTTGTACACACACACGCAACCATTGTGATAAAAAAGATCATAAATAAAAAATAAAACAGGAAACACTGATATAAAGTAAACCAAGAATGAATGAAACTATAGACATTACAAAATTATGGTTGTGTAAACTGAAAATTAATATGGTAAAATACATTCCCAACTAGAAATATGTCCCAACTTGATAGAAATGTAGTTATTTAAATTGTTAAAAGAGACACAAAACCCAAAATCCCAAGCTGCGACCACCGTATGTGGTCTAAGAACCCTATATACCTATGCCTCATTATAGTCATGCTTTACAAATCCGTTTTTTTATAATACATGACATGTGCGGGAAAATACAATGTATGTGTGAGTATAAATGTGCCCTTTAAGATTCCTTGAAAGATTAAGGGGGAGTAGTAAGAGACATAATGGAAGAGGAGAACAATAGATAACAAAAGGTATAGGGAATGAAAACTGCTCAACCCAAAAAAATTTAAAGTAAGACTGTCCAAAAAAAGGGGATATAAATAGTGAGCAGGTGAACTACCAATCAAAACTTCACCACCAATAAAAGATTAGTAGACTCATCCAACCATGAGAATCTAAACATGAAAACAATGTGGCATACCCCGTGCGTATTTTCCTCCCCTAGAAAGAGAGTGTACAACCATAAGGTGTGATTATAGAAGAAATAATATATATATATATATATATATATATATATATATATATGCTTAGTCAAAGAAGCCCAAATTAGAGTGTAAGGGGATCTTTATCATATAGATCATCCCAGGAATAAGAGTAATCAATGGATCATAAATTTCATTAATGATTCCAAAATTCACATGCCTCTTCCATGAAAACATAAGTCTAAGGAACTCGTTCATCACACCTTGATACTATCCACTTTGGAGGACACTAACTCAACAACATAGTTTTGGTTGCGTCTCAAAAATGTGTCTCAGTAGGGAAAATGTCCATCTTCTTTATGATTCCAAATCTAAATCAAACCATGTCTCTTCACTATTTTTCATGGTCAAGGGGCCATAATTTATAGGCAGAGGAACCATTCCCTGATACTATAGGAGGATTCCACTCAGATTGTCGATATGGACCCATGCCTTTCATAGTAGGTGGGTTCCACTCTAATACATTGGGACCCATGCCGAATCAGGATGGAGGGTTGAACTCTAAGGCATCCAGTTCTCATTCCCTACCTAGTTGTAAGGTTCCACTTAGGAAGTCAAGAACCCATTCCTAGCCTAGATGGATGGTTCAACTCTAAGTCATTGAGGACCCATGCCCATCACTATTGGGGGGTTCCACTCGAGAGTCGGTAGAAGACCCATTCACAACCCAACTGGAGGGTTCTACTATAGAACTTACTGAGGACCCATTCCCATACCACCTGGATGGTTCCACTAATGATTAAGCATTTGGTGACTTTCATGATCACTTACATCATCGATCATCTCCTTAGAAGGTTATATACCTAGAACATTTCACATCATATCTCTAATATTGGAACAAAGGGTACCATCACGTTCTAGGGAAAGACACACTTATGGTAGGCCACTCACATACCCAAATATGATTTCAAATGGAGAAATATACGTATTTGATGTTTTCCTATAATAGATCAAGGAATACACGACATGTGGACCTACTTCATAGATTACCCCCACTTCTGGTAGGCATATAGATTCCTATATATGTAGTGTTACATTCCATATAGGTGGACTACATGGCATGTCTGACATAACCAGGACCAGTGCCATGTGTTGGTCCCCATGTCCATGTACAGAAGTACACATGTGTGTACCTGACCCCATTTACTTCCACACGGGTTCCCATCCCTTTGACAAGTCACAATAGTTATCCAACTAGGAAGGGGTTACCCAACATGTAAGAAGGGATACATGCTGTGTCCTCATTAAGTTTTCTGAAACTCTAAACACTTCTGTGGGAGGGCTATACACTGCATGTTCATCATGGAGCACCATGTGTAGTCAGGATTTTGATAGAAATCCATGATTTGATCTCATACATTTATTATTTTCAAAACACTTTAGAATTCATCATGAATTTATCTAAAATCTTCAGATCTGGCCATAGATTGAGGATCTCTATCATCACTCACTGAAAAATAGCCACCGGAGGTTCACAATGGTTTCACCATCCCTTCTGCATGACATCACACTTCTATTCAACCAAAAATCATCTGATGATCCTCACAATTATCATACTCACCTCGCAAGGATCCCATATTTATGCCTTAATTAACGAACCTTCATGTTTCGTCGATCCTCCATGAATCCGGGGGTTCGATCGACCTTAGTACCTCCCTGAAAAGTCGAGCTTAGACTACAAGGATCCAATCGATGATAATCAGAAAGAAACAATAGGTAAAATAAAAAATATTTAATTTCAATTGATTAAGGTCAAGTGTTATTGTCTAATTGATCAGAAATGATGATTCTAGATTATAAAACAACTAATAACAATTTAAAATTATGTCCAAGAGAAACTACAATGTCTATAAATGGGTGAAGATCTAAGAGTAAAAAATGATCTACTCCATCAATTTAATCAGAGATTCGAAATCATGAATTGAAGATTCATACCTTGATTTTGGATTGTTCAATGATGAAGATAGCATATTAAAATTATTTGGGAGATTCTATTTCAAACATTGCATCCTGGTCAGATCTGATTTGGTGTTCCTTTATTTTTCGATTGAGATCTTCCAATGGAAGGGGAAGAGAGCTCTCAATGGAGATTTAATAATTATGTGGCTAATCCTAGTGAGGTTTCGATAATGATATATTTGGAATATTTTTTTAGTTAAAAAAGGAATTAATTAATAAATTTAATAATTAATTAATCCACTCAAATGTACCACCAATACGTGAGTGGTTCGAATGTCCCACATTGACTCATTTTATGTCATGGCTAGTGTAAAAACAGTGTTCCAAACTAAACGACAATGTCATATTTATAATCTGAAAAACCTTATAAGAATTATAAATTTTTAAGAATATTTTTTCACACAATATAAAATATATTCAATATTTTTATAAAATTAATTCCGAGAACACCAGGCCTCATAATCACACAATATATCAGTGCCTAGCTCTAGAAATATATATTGAAATATTTCAATATCTTACAAGGAAAACATTAATATATATACATCATTCCATCCTTCCTAATTTTCATCATTGAAAAGTAAAACTAGGAAAAAAATTCAGGATATTGAGTTATCACTCAGCTCTCCCACTCTTAGGAACTCTCCTAAATGTTTCTATGCTTTCATAGCATGTGAACCAAATGGATGGTTCATCCATGCGTGGTCCTCTCTTTCCAATCCTCATTCACCACTAGGTGTTCCAAAAATGTGGATTCACACTCGATGCCTAGATATCTATAGTTAATGATTTATGTAGGTTCATGAACATATATCCTCAATGGAAAATCATGGTAGACATCGTGTACCCAATCGAGCTATGGGTGTAGGGAGAGGTGGTAGGAAACCTCACCATCCATTTTCATGATCTCAAATGGACTGATAAACCTTAGGCTCAACATTCCTCACTAGTTAAACCTCCACAATCCTCATCATGGGGAGTCTTAAAAAAACATGGTCTCTATGCTCAAACTACAAGGTCCTACAAAAACAGTTTGCTTATGATTTATATCTTCTCTCAGCCATCCTCATCCACTCTCGGATGACCTGGAATTTCTCCATTGTCTCCTGCACCATCTCTGATCCAACAAGAGATATCTAGCCAATAATAATCTAGCACAAGGGTGGCCTGAATGGTCCCTATATATGTACTCAAAAGGTGTCATGTCGATGATAGATTGGAAGCTATTGTTGTATGAAAAATCTACAAATGGAAAGTGATCCCCCCAACTCTTGCCAATGTCTCACATGTATGCCCTCAATATATCATCTAGCACCTAGATAGTGCACTCATTATTCCCATTAATATGGGGTTTAAAGTATGTACTCATTCTCATTTTGGCCCAAAATTTATCCTACAGGACTCTCCAAAATCCTGATGTAAACCATACATCACAATTAGAGATAATCGTTGAGGGCACCTCGTGGAGGTGAATGATCTACCGTACGTACAACATCCCTAGACTCCCCACCAAAATATTCTCCCTAATGGAAAAGAAGTGTACCAACTTTGTGATTTGGTTAACTTTCAACAAAATGATATCATGGACATTCACTATGCACAAAATCCCTATGATGAAGTATATGGATATATCACCCCACTTCCACTTCGTGGTCTCAAGGGGATACAAAAAACCTTCCAAAACAAGGTGTGTTTCCTTTACCTTTTAATATGTGACACATCAAGAGAGGAACTCAGATACACTTATTCTCATAAAAGGCCACCAAAATTACTACTGAAGGTATATATACATCTTCCCCAGACCCAGATGTCTAGCATGGGTTGAAATGTGTAACTCCTGCATCACCTCCTCCAAAAACATGACTGGAACAATGGTTCACCCCTAGAATTGGATGAAATTATTCCATCCTTCAGAAAATATATTCATTGAGTCACCTATGGATATATGAGGTGATGTCTCTCAACTGGGAGTCTCTCACACACTCAAAAATAATAGGATTCAAAACCATTGACATAAGAAAATTTATACCCTCATGATCCCCTTGGGTCATCTACATGGATGCTAATTTCTCATAATATTCTAGAACTATGTGATCCTCGGAATTACTAATAAGAGAATATCCTACTAAATTTCTCTTCCCTGGAGTATATACTATCTCAAATTCATAGTCCTAAAAAATCCAATAAGCATCGCTACCTCGGTTTTAGGTCTCTCTACACGAAGATGAACATAAGGCTCTGGTGGTCTGAGAAAATAATGAAGTTCTCCCCCAAATGGTAGTTCATCCACATCTCCAAAGAGAATACTACCACTTCTAGTTCTCAGTCATGAGCCTTGTAGTTCTATTCATGGGGTCTCAAAATCCATTACCCATATGTGATAATTGCTTGTAGATCTATCAACATGAAATTGATCCCCATAATTGAGGCATCAAAATACACTGTAAACTACAATCCTTCCTCTAGTAGTATTAATATTGGATCACTTTTCATCCTCTTACTCAAATCTTCAAAGTCTTTATGGCACAACTCAAACTAGTTAAATATTTTCCCTTTTCTCATTAGGGTGATCAATGGGGGTGAAATCTTGGATAAGTCTTTTGCAAACCTATTTTAGTATCCCACCATGCCAAGGATTCAAGACACCTCTTATATGTTCTTGGGTGGCTACCATGTTAGAATTGATTCTATCGTCGCTATATCATTGAATAATCCATTATCAGAAATGACATTCCTCTAAATTTTAACCTCATGAATCAATAACTATAACATTGAGAGATTTTTTTTAAAATTGATTCTCTCGAGGAAAATCAAGAACCATTCTTAAGTTCTCTTCATTCTCTTTATATGATTCAGAGTAGATGAGTATGTTGTCCATTAATACAACAAAAACGGGTCCAAGTATGGAAGGATAAAATTTCTCATCAAATCTATAAAAATCGTAGGGGAATTTTCCACACCAAAGGGCATCAAAAGGAACTTATTGTGTCTATATTGACATTATAATACCAAATTTGGAATATCAGCCTAAAAAAATCAAATGGTGGTTTTCGCACCTGATATTGATATTTGAGAACCATCTCGTGCCTCTCAATAGTTCAAGGAGTTCATAAATTCTCATAATGGGGTATTTTTTCATTTTAATATTCTGATGTAGGAGATGATAATCTATGCAATTCCATATTTCATTATCTATCTTTTTCATGAAAAACACTAAAATTGGCCAAGGGACAATGGTTCAAATGATAAAAATATCTTAAAGTTTCACCAACTATATCCACATATACTAAATCTCTATAGGGACCATTTTATATGCCTTATAACATATCAGAGTGGTTCTGGGATGTAGTTCAATGAAAAAATTCATCTCTCGCCTCTAAGGTAGTCCCATAACTTCCTTGGGGAATACTTACATGTAGTCCTCCACAACTGAAGGAACCTAGATTCCTAAAGAGTGTAATACAAAAAGTTCTATACTCTCTAACTTATTGGTGAAGGGATTATAACTCGTTCTTGATGAACCCACTTTCCCTAATATGTGATCTCTCTCTCCAAAAAAGAGAATCTCATCCCATTAGTGTTTAGGAATTTAACTTGTCTATGATGACAATAAATCTAGAATCAGACCTGGAATGGTTAATCAATAAACAAGATGCTGTAATAGGGTTCCGTTGTGATGAAAAAAAGGTCCCACATGATCTTATTTTCTCCAAGAGATAGCTCAAACATTAATAAGATAAAAGATATTGAAGAAGAATTCCTTATAGGAACCTCAAGGCGAAGCTATTACGATAGCACCAAAATTTGGGCCTCCATCCATCGCACCATAAATATAATTATAAGGGAATGTCCAAAATCAATTTCTTCTGATATTTAAGTAATATTAGAAAAAAATAGATCATAAATCTTATCAACATCTGCACTGTGGAATCTTGAAATCAAAAGCATGCAGTTGTCTACACCCATAACTGCCACTTCCATAATCCTCACATAGGCCTTCTAGAGGTGCAGGTGGAAAGATATCATGACTTAATAAACCAAACATATCTCCTCCTACTCCCCTACTAGCTCCACCTCCCTAGGGACCACCTTTTCTACACTTAGGAGATCCCTGATCACGGTTCTTCCTCTACCATGGATGTCCATCAAGTATCTACCTGTGTCACTCAGCATGTTTGGTTAGGTTGTCTTATGGCATGTGACCTCTCCCATCAGAATAATAACAAATCTCCTATTTGGGATTCCCAAGTGCTCTACGCTATCCCATTCCACATGCCTAAGTCTGATCATGGAAGGATCTCTTGTATTGAGATATTGGCACTAGGTGTCTATTATCTACTATAGACGACTTATCTCTCTAGCACGCATTGCCCATTCTAGCTATCTTGTGTCCCTATAAATGGGAAATCTCTCTCAATAGTTCCCACAATAGCACCCCCAAATAGGTGGGGATGCACAAGGGAACCATGCTAGCTCAGATCTCTCAGTGGAGTCCTGTCTTAAACTTCCTTACCGAAATTAGACGTCCTAGATCAGGTCAAGGGAGTATTGCTGCGCAATTTATTTTTACCTCATACCATAATTAGCCACTGTCATAAATCCCTTCTACATATCCAAAATCTCTAGGAAAACGAATGAGAATAAGTAGGAGGGGTAGTAACACTCTTGAAAAAGCTGTCAAAATATGTCCCATGAAAGTATTGACACAACTATAATTTAAGCAACAAAGCTCCACTAATGCCCAACTACTTCATGGAAGAGACTATCTACTAGTGAAACTGCCTTATCCTTGATTTTTCATATGTTTATGAAGACAAAAAGAACCATATCTTTTCAATAATCTGCTACATGAGGATCTGGCTCGCTGTGGTACCTCAGCAGCCTCTAGTGCTAGAACTCACAGAGCATGATATGCCTGTACGCATCCTCAATTTACTCTTCTAGAATGATCTACTTCTTTATATGGGTAGGTAGTTCTACATACCCACCTACAGGAAGGGGATAATGGGATAGACCTCGAACTAAGGCCTCATTGCTTATAGGATCTTCATTTTGAAGCAAAGATGTTGTCCAATCTAACTATTATCAGGGATCCATCATGAATGTTATGAAGCAGTACTGTGGTTATATGAGCATATATATATATATATATATATATATATATCAACAAAAATGGGGATGTGACTCAAGAAGGATAGTAAAAGAATAATTCCTTTATGATTCATGTACCCTTAATCCCTAAAACAAATGTCTTGGCATGATGAGTTGACAAGAAGGTGGTCGGGTTCATGGAAAATTGATATGTCAGATGCTTCACCGTTACTGGATTCCTTTTCCTAACAGCCACACTTGAGACACCTTGAAACGATTAACCTAAACCCAACCAATACCTATTAAGGCGATATGTATAAATACCTTCCCATGGAATAAACTTCCTATAACACCAATCTTCCATGACCCATCCCAAGCGAGGCCTCGAGCCACAACTACCACAAGGTTGCCTCCATAGGCAAAAGGGTGGAGACAACCACCAAAGGCATAACTAACTTATGAAGTCTTTTTCATACGTACCGATAAACACACAAAACCATATTGATGAAAAAGTGCAGAGGAAATGAATAAAATATTGAACATTGATATAAAGTAAACAAAGCGTGCATGAACCTCTAACAGTATAAAAGTATAGTATTGTAAATTTAAAAGTAAAGAGGAAAAATACACTCCCATAAAAAATATGTCCCAAAGTAATAGAAAAAGAGAAAATTAAATTTTTGAAAGAGATCCCAGACACTAAATCCCAAGCTAAAACCACCACATGTGGTCCAAGAACCCGTTATCCCTAACCTCCTTTGTAGTCATGGTCGACATGTCCACTGTCTGCATAAGACACAACACGTGTAAGAAAATCACATGTAAGGGTGGGTTTAAAAAATCCCAATGGGATATCTATAAAGATAAAGGGGTCCGGTAAGATATATAATATAATTAGAGAATAGTAGATAGAACAAGGTATTGTGAAAGAGTATATCTAAATCCAATAAAGAGTGAATGTAAGATCATCCAAACATAAGGTTCTAGACACAATGAGTATATAAACTACCCATCAAGATTTCTCCAACTATATATGGAGAGTAGAATCATCCAAGGATGAGAAGCTAAAGAAACAAATAATGGGGAATACCATATGCATTTTTCCCGTATTAGAAGTAGAGAATACAAATCCACAGTCTGATTATAGAATTATATATATATATATATATATATATATACAGTCAAATAATCCCAAATAAGGGAGAAAGGGGATCACAATATCACAGCTTAGCCTAGAAGGAAGAGTAACCAATAGTTCAAAAAATATATCAACGATTCCCAACATCTCATGTGTCTTCCCTGAAAAAATAAGTCAAAGGAACTCATTCTCCAAACCATGATACTATCAACTATTTTTTGAAACTATCTCACCCACATAGTTTTGGTCACATCTCAAAAGTGTGTCTCCGTGGGGATAATGTCCATCTTATTTCTGGGTCCAATACTACATCAAACCATGTCTCATTACTATGCCACATAGTTGAGGGGACAAATTTATTTGGTAGATAACCCATTACCTAATACAAAAGGATTGTTCCACTCAGTTAATCGATGGAGGACCCATGGCTTATCCAATAAAAGGGTTCAACTCCAATATTCGAGGGCCCATGCCAAGCCTGATTAGAGGGTTTCACTCTATGGAATCAAGGAACCATAGCCTGTACCGTTGGAGGGTTCCACATGGAAATTCAAGGAACCTTGACCAGACCACCTGGATGGTTCAACTCTATGTCTTTGATAACCCATGCATAGCCCAGTTGTAGGATTCTACTCGGGAATCTCTATAGGACCCTTACCTAGTCCAGTTAGAAGGTTCCACTCTCGAAGTCATCAAGGATCAATTCAAAACCCATATAATGGGTTAAGCCTTAGAGTAATCCTCTGTTGATCCTTCTCAATCACTACCATCATTGAACATTTACTCAGAATGTCCCATTCCCATTACATTTCACAATTTATCTCCAATGCGGAAACTAATGGAACCAACATTTTCTACACAAAACAATACTCAAGAAAGGATACTCACACACCAAAATCTGAGTTAAAAAAAAGGAGAAACAAACATTAAAAGTTTTATCAGAAGAGATCAAGGAGTATATAGAGTGTGAGGGGTCCCACATGGTGTGTAGTCAGACTTTATAGCTTTCCAATTCCCCTCTTCAGAACATGAATTCATGATCGTGTAATGGTAGACACGGTGTAGGTGGACTACATGGAGTGTCCTTATTAACCAGAACCTGGTCCATGTACTACTCACCGTGTTTGTGTACTGGAGTACATGGGAGTGTACTTGACCTCATGTACTTCCAAAAGGGTTCCCATCCATGTGACCCATCACACATGTTATCCATCTCGGAAGGGGGTACACAGCTTGTAGGAGGGGATATAGACCGTGTCATCCTTAATTTTTCCAAAACCCTAGTTTCTTCCATAGGAGGGATGCACATCATGTGTTCATCATAGAACACGATGTGTAGTTGGGACATTGAATGAAATTCCAAATCAGATCATGTTCTTTGAATCTATAAAAACCGATTTCAACTTCTCCTAGAATCAATCTGGAAACTTTTAATCTGGCTGTAGATTGTGGATATAGGTCGTCGCTTACAAGACAACGACCATTGAAGGTTCAATAGGGTTTCACCATCTATTTATCTTTTTGAAACACCTCTATTAAACTATGATTCATTCTATGATCAAAAAAATAGTTATCGTATCCTTACGATGACCCCATATTTAAGCCTTGCTCGTCGAACCATTCATGTTTTGTCGACCCACTATGAATCTGGGGGTCTGATCGAGCCCGATACCTCCGGGAAAAGTTGATATGGGACAATGTGGATCCAACTGGAAAAAATCATGAATAATCAAGGTCGATTATCACGATAATGATGGTTAATTGATCAAGGTCATGTGTTCTTATCTAATAGATAAATAATGAGGATTAATGATAATAAAACAATTGAAAAAAAATTAAATTTCTGTACATAGGCACATGAAAAGTCGGTAAATGGGTTCATATCAAATGATAAAAAATGATCTACTAAATTAATTTAATTACAGGCATGTAAGATACAATTTAAGATTTCTACCATGATTTAGGATCAATAATTGATAATAAAATATCCGCCAATGATTTGGGAGAAGCTGATGTCTTAGTTGCGTCCTATTCTGATCCGACTCAGCATTACATCATCGTTCAATTGAGATCCATCAATGGAGGGGGTAAGAGATCTCTAGATGGAGATTTCAGGATTATAAGGATAACCCTAGAGAGGTTTTCCATAATGATATATTAATAATATTTCATTTACATCAAAAAGTAATTAATTAATTATTTTAATAATTAATTAGTCCACTTAAATGTATCGCCAATGACCAAGGGCTCTGAATAGCCCGTCCTGACTCATTTTTTGTCGCACCTTGGGTAATCACCTTGTTAAAAACCCAACCATAGTCATGGATTTCTGATCAAATCAACCATTTAATATTTATCCCATTTTTTTAAGAATGTGTTCACGAAATATAATATATTTTCTATATTTTATAAAATTAATTTTGGGGACACAAGGCCTCAGAATCGCACGTCGTCTCTCCATTCATCTCTAGAAATATATATATATATATATGTTTTAAAGTATTATAGGAAACAATTAGTCTCCATAGCTTAGTTTTCATTGGAACCACTAGAAACTCAGATAGTGGAGGTCCCCAGGGTCATTGGGGAGTTCTTCTATGTTTTCTTAGAGGAGGTTATGATGCTACCCCCTTGGAATGATGTTGAGATTGGGATAGACATCCATCCTGGTTCTTCTCCAATTTCAATGGATCCTTATCATATGGGACTTTATATGTTTCGATAGCTGCGGATTCAAATTGATTATCTAATGTATAAGTGTTTTATCCCTCCCAGTGTGTTTCCATGTGGTAATCTAGTTTTTTTTCAATAAAGAAGATTGTAGTTTGAGGTTTTTCATATATAACTAGTGGTTGAATCAAGTTACATTCAATAATAATTGCCCTCTTTCAAGGATAGATGATATTTTTGACCATCTATGATGGGTATGTTGGTTTTCTAAGATTTATTTATGGTCTTTATATCACCAGTTGAGGGTGAATTATGGTGATTTCATGAAGAGTTATTTTAGATGCCGGTAAGAGAATTTTCGGTTTTTAGTCATGTCATTCAGTTTTACAAATGAACTAGCAATGTTTATGTGGCTTATGAACTCTGAGATCCTAGAAATGTTCATCATTTTATTAATCAATGATGTCTATATCTACTTAAATTCATATGAGGATCATGTTGGGAATATCATAGATGTTTTATAGGTTATTTGATGCCAAAATATATAAGTAAATCCATCCATTTTTAAGTTTTGGAAACAAGTGGAGCATTTTCTCAAGCATGTGGTGTCTCAAAAAGGTGTGGGATGGACCCATCAATAGTAAATGCAATGGTTTTTTGAGAATCACCTAAGTACGTAGCATAGGTTCATTTTTTTCTCATCCTTAAAAGATATTACCATAGGTTGGTACCTGATTTATATCATATTGTAACTCTATTGATAACTTAGAACTTGAATGACTAGTCTTTTATATGGGATGATCAGTTCCAGGAAGAATTTAATTACCTAAAGGGGTATTTAGTAAATGCTCTAGTGCTTTAGTTTCATCAGGTGGGTGTGATGTTTAAATTTTTTGGTGATGCTTCTTATATAGGATTGAAATGCAATTTGATGTAGTAGAGAGAAGATCTCTATCATGAGTATAAGAAGTTACTTACCCAAGAGTATAACTATTCAACCCATGATCTAGAGCTAGAAGTGAATGTGTTTACCCAGAAGTTGTGGTGGTATTACCATAGTACAAATTTCTTTATAGTCTTCATAGATCATAAGAGCATGAGTTATATCATTCCATAACATGATATGAATTTATGGAATAAAACATTGATGGATTTCTTTCAGAATTATTATTATTTTATCTCATATACCTCATTAAAAGGTAATTTGTCGGTTTATAATTTGAGTAGTAATTCACGGATGAATTTTGTTCATGAGTCATGGGATTCTTGATGAAAAACAGAGGAGTTGTAGTCCTTTCACTTAGATTCAATGATGGAAGATGATAGAGACTAGTTGTTTAAAATGATTGTGTATCCTTATTTGGTGGAGTAGGTGGGGGAGTCTCAATGGGGATTCTCATAAGAAGAGGTTATGTATGATCGTTTTAGCCTTAATGATTCTCTAGAGATGTGGTTGGAGGATGTTCATAACCAGATGTAGTTCTATGGGAGGTTTTTTGTTTCGGTATTAAAGCGTGGGGGAGTCCTTTAAGAGTTTCATATCATACCTTTATATGTAAAATCAGATGTTTCGAAGATGTTCAATAATTTTTTGATGTAGATTTAGTTGTTTGGGATAAAATGGTAATTGGCATAGATTTTGGTGAATATCTTGGTTTTTCCATTAAGAAAAGTCCAAGCATCGTGTTCCTGGAAAATTGTTTCATCCATTTTATGTTTCTAAGTGGAAATCAGAGGACATGTCGATGGACTTAATCAATGGTTTACCTTGATCATAGGGAGGTTGGGATGATATCTGGGTGATCATGGATAGGTTGATGAAATCAATCTACTTCTTATTGACCAAGGAGTCCAGCATAGTGAATTCTTTGGCTATGATGTATGTAGATGATGTGGTGTTGTTTTGTGAAGTTCCAAGGTACATTTTATATGATTAGAATGAAAGTGTAACCTCACATGTCTAGAGGGGATTACATCATGATTTTGGAACTCAGTGACAACCCAACGCTACTTTCAACACTCATACAGATTGGTAGACAAAGCAGACTATTTAGACATTAGAGTATATGTTGTAGGTATGTGTCTTCGAAATTGGTGGATATTAGGTATAACACTTTCCCTTGGTTGTGTTTTCTTATAATAGTATCTATTACTCTTCTATATTCATGGATCTATTTGAGTATTATTATAAGAGATCGTTTCATTCTCTATTGTGCTGGATAGAGTTTGGTGAGGTAGCAGTTCTGGGTTTTGATGAGGGGAAGAGCACAATAGAGAATGAATTTCTTGTTAGTGAGAGTATTAATGTAGAAAAAGACTAAAAAATATATTATTTCAGTCGAAGGAGGAGGCCTTTGAAGTTTGAGGATGAGGAAAATGTGTTGTTGAAGGTTTTCCCTTAACATGGGAAAAAGAAGTTTTTCCAAGGGACTAATCTTTCTCATAGGTTGGTTATGCCCTTTTAGGTGTTTGGGTGAGTTGGAACGGTTGATAATTGGTTGAAATCACAACCATATCATGATAGGATCTATGAAATCTGCCATATCTATCAACGTTTTTCAATATCATTATAATGATTCCCTGGTCATTTATTACACATAGTTGGATATCGAGGATGGAATTACGTTCACGGAGTGGCCTGTAGAAATCCACGATCACTAAGAGTGGGAGTTTCATTGATGGACCATTTATTTGGTTCATTTGTTGTGCATTCATGGTTTCTTGGAGAATAGTACTTGGGAAAGAGACATGCATATGTGCGACCATAACCCTGATTTTTTTTGATTCATTTCTTTTTTTTCTCTGATGTGATGTTTAGATCTCATTGTATTATTAGATGAGTTGTTTTCCCATATTTGTGACTGGTAAAGTTTGAAGAATTTTGAAAATATTAAAAGGGATGAACCTAATTCAAAATTGATATGCATTAATTTTTATTTGGTTAACACCATTCGAGTGAGTTAGTGCCACCCAGAATGGATAGTATATTGACTTGGGGGAGGTAATTCTCTTATTTGTATATTTGTGATAATGTGGTTTGTTGGTTTCATTGGATAGTTATTTGGTCTTCATAGAGGTTAAATAGTTATTTTGATGTGTTTGTATAGGGATGAGGTTATGAGATATGGTTGTGGAATTTGGTTTTTTGTGTTGGATGGTGTTATAGTATGAGGTATGATGAGATCCTTGAGAGTTATATCATAGTGTGGTTATTCAGAAAACTATGGTTTTGGTATTTTTTTGGATTCTCTAAGGTGAGAATCATTTGAGAGTTATCTTATGTAATACTTTCTTCCTACCATGTCTGTTACTTTTCTAGTTTTGGGTGTTGGAGGTTCATGGAGGAGTCATAGAGTAGATCTGGAGATGTTTGGATACTAAATGTTAGATGAAAATAAAATACACACCATATAAAGTGTACATGACATGTAAAGGTGATTAAAGGATTGTGTGAGTACAGTTCATGAAATGTAAATTATTGTGGTTAAATAATAAAAAAGGTGATTCATTTTCTATTGGTACTTAAAATTATTAAATTTAACCAAATGAAATGGTATTACACATCATGTAAATCCCGGGGTACAATGTAGTTATAATTTTGGGATCACTCGGTGGTTTCTTCAAACCCTATTGTAGGACCTCCCTTTTCATATTCTCGGTGATCCAATGTGGCCTTCTTCATTCATTTGGGATTCCTTTTAGAAAAGATTGATTCTTAACATTCCATCTTCATTATGTGGTGATTTCTCCTCTCATTCTCACCCTTTTCTACCCATTCTTCTCTATATTTTTTCTATAGTCTTGACTTTGTGTTTGGGTTATGTGTTTGGGATATATATTTATCATCCTTTATTGTAGTTTCGGTTGATCCATAATTTCTTATGATGTAGTTGTGGTTTTTAGGAACTTCTTCTTCTCTCTATGGTGAAATGAAATTAGGAGAATCTCTTTTGATGTTGGAAATACCTCATTTATCGTTATTGTGTACAACGCATGGGGAAGGGGGTGGGGTGAGGAAGGGGTTACCCTTTTTCATCTATGGGTTATAGTTGTACTTGTTTAATCAAATATAAGGAACTAGTTAATTGAAATTGAAATTAAATTTGTTTAATGTCTCATATTGTTTTACAAATTTGATTTGATTGTGATATTTTAATTTATGGGTTTAATGGCCCTCTTATAATTGATGTTATTTAGGGATTTGTTTTGTAGGGATGTTTTGTGTTATGTAATGTATCTATTGTTATTATTGTGATATCAACCTAAATGGGAAATTACATAACCACTTATTTTTGGATAATAAAATGGATACCTTTATATTATTTTTATGACGATTCCCCCAAAAATAATGTGGATTGTCTTAAAATCCCATTTATAAATCCATAAATTGAATTTTAATGTGTTTTGATGTGTGGATGTTCTTTGTGTGTGTGTTGTGTAGTTATTGGGTTGTTTGGTCATGTGCGGCTGATGGTTAGATGGTTGTGCTTTTGGGGTAGCATGGTGATTTTGTGGTCGTGATTTTGGGGTGTTGATGTGATTTTTTGGTCATGGTCTTGGGGAAACAATGTGGTTTTCTGGCTGTGATTTTGGGGTGGAGGTGTGTTTCATTGTCCCTGATTTTGGGGAAGTTTGGTATTGGTTATTTTTCCATTATTTTAGGGAGATAATATAATGGTGTGATGGTGTTGGTGGGATGCTTGTGGTGTGCAATTTTTATTCTAGATGCCCAACTAGTGATAGACTAATTTTAATTAATTAATTAACAATGATTTAAAAGGTATCAGTTGTTTTGGTAAATTGGTTGGAAATGGATGATGAAAAATTAAATGATGGGTTGCATGGTAAAATGTTTTTGTTGATAAACAATTTAAATAATTGAATTATTAAATAAAAATCGTTGATAACGTGAATTCATCTTATGGATTATTGTGTGATTTTCTATATTTATAGGTGGCATCAAAAGTGGGAATGTTGTGAGTTTATTATTTTTTGGTTCTAGACCCGTTGGATTGTCTTATGTGTGTGTGGATATAATTATATACTTTTATATTTTTCTAATTTCTATAGGCACCCCACCCACATTGGGAACTATGTGCTGATACTGACATAGTCACACTGGGGGTTTTATTCTTGACATTTGGTATAGAGGAAGGATGGCTAGGTACCCACACTTTCCTGATCTCTCTTCTAGGAGAGGTATCCATTTGATATGCGATTATGGATGGATGTCTATTAGTGAATTACATGGTTTTTGTGATTTCCCAAGTGTTTTTAGGTGATATGTGATGGCCCTGGTGTTTTCGGGTGACATGTGATATGACTATTCCTATAGTGAAACTTATGGTGGGGGCCATGCATGGTATTAGGAGGGAATGAAGTTGATTCCATTCAAATTTAAGATACCCTACTACTCTAGTTGTAGTTGTGGATGTTTTGGGGACCATGTGCTTTTAAATGATACATGATGTGGTCTTCATTATGGGGCAGCAAGTCAAGGTATCTATGGATGTGATGTGATGTGACCATTCTTGTGGGGGGTGTGGTATACAAGAGAGATTGGAGGGAAGAGATGTACAACATTGGATTGTGAGAGTTGCATACCCACAATAAATCAATGCGATTTACCATTTATCAATATTTTTTTTATTATGTTATATTACTTGGATTGTGTTATTTAGTGATCATTCTTTAGGGAGGTTGGGATGAATAGTTTACCTATTTCAGTGTTGTTATTTCATCATTTTTCTATTGGGTTCATTAATAAGATTGGTTCACTTGTTCAATAGAGAATTTGGTTTTCTTACTAAGCATTCCTATATGTTCCCCCTATATATATATATTCTGGTTTATAAGAGGATTACATGGACCATTATATACATTACTAGCTCAGACCCTTGGATAGTTATTGTATCATTGCTTCAACATTCTTTTTGGGTATTTACTTTGGAAACTTCTATATATATCATTTTTAGTTCTACATGCATGTGGGGTGGTTTTGTTTTGTTTATATTATTTCATGTTATTTATTTTTGATTATTTTGTATAATATCCTAATCCTATATAATTTTAGAGGTTAATGCCTCCCGTTTTATGAGAACATGTATACCATCGATGCTATTTTACCACCAAGGGACTACTGGAGGAAGGGATATGGGGTTATTATCTCTCTCTCGTCATTGCAGTATCTTTGGAAGGAGGGGGGTCTTTGAAATTTTGTTTCAATATTTTCCACATAACTATCAAACTTCATTGTGGCATAGTGAAGGGGCTTCTATGGGGAGGTCACCAAATATCTAGAACCACCAAAATCTAGCAATGTAAGTCCTAGCGTAGACTAATAAGTGTTGTATATTAATAAATTAATTCTCATGACTGTTTCACGGTCATACGACTATGGTGTGGAGGTACCACAATTTAAAAAATCATAAATATCTAGTCCAAACCTCTCTACATCATTGAATTCTCACTACAATGTATTTTATCTTTATTATTTTTTATTATGGAATAGTAGAAGGGTTGTGGGGTGAAGGTCACCAAAATTCCAAATCCACTTAAAATATTCTATGTGTAATCTATGGATTGGGACATCACTATGGTGTGGAGTACTGAGATTTTCAATTTACATGTAAAATTGAGCCACACCCTTCTATAGTGTAGTTATTTACTATGTCATGGAGAACATCTGGTGAATTCAACTCTATTGAATAGACACTTCTGATATGAAGTAGTCTGAACTACTATATCCTAGCAATGCTCTGTGGTGTAGAAACCTTATATTCACATCTCCAATTAACCATCAATTATTTTATAATCATGAACATTATCTATGATATATTAACATTAATAAAATTTAAAAAGGAATCATTTGATTTAAATTTAATGATTCATCTAATGACTTTTCCCTTTAATAACCATGGATGAATTGCCTTCATACTTATTCATCATAAAGATAGTTAGTTTATATCTACGGATCCCTAAATCCTAAAATCAAATTTTCCTTCGATATATCTTGTACTTTCATGGTATGAACATAAAACCAAATTCAATAAAAGTCATCCAAGGTATATCTTCTAGTATTGAAACAATTAGAGACAAGTATATACTATATTTGGAAAAATTATTATTAAATCTTGAATTCATTATACTTAATACGTCATAATATTGATTAGTGAAACTATGAAACTTCTTATTCATGAGAAGTACTTATAGGAAACATCTTCATCATTAACTAGCTTTTCTTATTCAACTGATCATATCATCAGATATATACTTAAACTCTTCTCTAACATTCATGTATTTTCATAACCAATATATTGAAATCAATGAATAATCCTTATTCATTTAATATCATTTAAAATAAATATATCTCAAAAAAGTTGTCTCAACAATACCCCCCATTGTATTTATTTTCAATTCCTAAAATAATGGTATGTAAATATGTGATAAAGAAATATTATTTTCTCTCAAAATTTTATTTTATTCAATTCACTTACCCAATATCTTCAAACCTTTAATTTTAATTTATCTTCAAATTATTAATAATAAATACAAATAATCATTGAAAGTGTAACAACTCATACATATAAAACTCCCTAAGTTATCCCACTCTAACTCTATTTATATATGCTTCATGTAGAAAATACTTTTTTGATTTAGAAAAATAATATATCTACAATCAATTTGAATTTGATACCAAAAAAATGAATCAACATTTAATACTTCTTAAATATATTTATAAAATTTTTATTCTTAACCAATTAATGATTTTGATTAAGACAAATATTAATATACATCTTTTTCATGACTCATTTCCACTAAAATCACAATAGTTATATCCACACTCTGGTTGAAATATTTATAATAAAAATTATTGGGAATATCATCCATGAAACTTCTAGAAATGTTTTATTTTTTCACCAATTAAATTTACCCCCTTAATGTTTTAATATAATGTTGATTATCAAGGATGAGATATTATGATTACATACCTTTTACAATGAAACCACCATTATGCAGTCTCTGAAAAAATTTATATTTTCAAGAAACAATATTTTCGTGTATATTCTTCATAATTCATCACTTGTCTCCCCCACAAAGGAAAAATACTCAATATCCTTATTGTTATGAATGTCTTAAATGATGTATTCCAAGATGATACAATACAATAATATGTAACAATGGAATTCTATACAGGGTTTTATCTTGTTGACAACTTTCACATCTTTAACAAGGAAAATCATACATAATGAATAATATTGGGAATAAATAAATTTCTCAAGGACGTAATCATTATTTTCGTATTATCGAGTATAGAACGTACAAAATACAACTTCATAAATTATTATTATCCATAATATATTTATTTTAATAAAAATTGAGATATCATTTTCAAATGGTGACTTATTTATCAATTCTATCTACAATTGATAGAACATTAATTCTATATGGTTATCCCACTGAGATCATACTTTACCTTCAATTCCCTACATTATATGTACAAATATAAAAAAAAATATTACTAGAATTTGTTTTATTAAATTTTCCCTCAATATGAATAACATGATTTAGAATATTTTTCCAACAATGTTTTTCCATTTTATCTAGTCCTCATGCTTCCACATCTCATTTTAATGTCTGATTTAGACCTCGATAGCTTGTATATCATCACTTACCACATTTAATTGTTTGAGATAATTCTTCTTCTTTTATACATCAAATCATATGAATTCCCTAATGTAATATTCAATATCATCATGTCTTCTTCGTATATTGGAAATTTGGTTAAACATCCATCAGAAGCGTATGAAACTATATTACATACTTCATATTGTACTTCTCTATCATTGGAGTTTTTATTCGTTTAAAACCTCTTTTATAATTTCAATTCCATATTTAGATTTTATTCTCCTCTTTTAGTAATTTCTTATACTTTGGGTTTATCTATATTTATTGTCATCTCTAAATATATTTTCCAAATTTGAAGAATATATTTTGAAACACGAAATGTTTTCTTGTATTCTATTAATGTATTCTAATGAGTATTATTCACATCATATCTTTTATATATAACAGTCCTTCAATATCCCTGTACATGTATTGAATTTCAATTTCATTCAAAAAAATTCATGGCTCTTCAACCTATATTCTTAGAAATATTATTTGAACTATGTTTTGTTATGTTATTTATTTTTTTTCCCAAGGTTATCTTTTGTTTGTTCAAAAAATACTCTGGTTTTATCTAATTATTTTCATTTAATACAAGTTTAAATGTGTATCCATCCATTTGGTGACCACTACCAGTATAGCTAAAATTGAAATATCCAATATTATCAAATATATTTGAGATAGATAGGTAATTATAAACTTATAAATGTTTCTTATTATTTATTATTATCCCCCATGAAATAGAATTGTTTTTTCATATGATATTGAAGGGATATACAAAAAATCCAGTGCATAATGCCTAAATATATTTTTCTACAAGAAATTCCCAAACCACCTTGACATTTTCTTTTTAATATCATGTTTTCCAAATATTCTAGATCTATAAGTATCCCTTTTTGAGAATTTTTCACCACTGTTTCGGGTTATATTTTGGAACTAATAACTATAATTATTATTCCATCTAACATTAATTTTATGGTAGGATTATCATAACATTACTCATTTATACTTGTACACACATATATTTTAACCATATAATTTTCAAGAAAAGGGATTCATAAAATTCTTGAAATGAAGATATAGATAATACCATGTTCTATACGACTAGTTGAGAAAGATTAATAAAAGATTTCATGATCTTCTTGTAACTTAATAGACGTATTTGAGTATTGGATTCCTCTATATATTTTTATAGGAAATCAAATCAATTCCTATTTTATTGTGAAGGCTCAAAACATGTCATTTTCCAATTGGACAATTTGATTTCCATTTATTGACACATATTATTATGAGAAACTTTATTATCTTATAAAAATTATGTAATTCCTTCATAGCATTTTCTCATCTTCTCAACATATTTATTATGGATTGTACTCATTTCATGATGAAATGTATTAAGAAACATGATACTTTTATATTTAATATCATATTTTTCATTCTCATTTTCAATATTATTTTTCATATTTTCCTTTAATGCATTGATATTATCAAAAAATTATTTACAGTCCACATCCTTTTCATAGATTTTACTTATCAAATCAATTTAAAATTTGGAGTATCTCATCATGATGTCCTCATTTTAATATTCATTGATAGTAATTTTATTTTTGAGATTACTCCAATAAATATCTTTTTTCTCTCAAATCCTCTTTGATGTTATATTTATCACCTTTATGTTGAGTGAAATATTCCTACTGGATCTCAAAAATAACACAAATTAGAGTATTGAATTCATTTTTTAATCATTGAATCAAATCAGTTAATGCATTATCAGATGGATATTTTTACATATGATCACACCCACATGAATATTATTCTTGTGGTAAATTGAATCAAAAATATTTTCATACATTAGGGTCACATGAATTTTTTAATCCACCTGAGGAAGATACATAGATTATATACTTATTGGAACATTAAACCACAAGTTTCTCTCTGTTAAAGAAAGATCTATAATCTTTTCTTACAACAATTGACATTACTTCCACTATTAAAAATAGTGAAGTCTTCTTCATCTTCTTCTAATATTTATTTATCCTCTTCATTAATGTTTTTTTATAAAATTAATTCTGATCCGAAATAGAAAAAAATTATAAAAAAATGAACTTGATTATAATTTCTTGAATGAAACTTCAAATATTAAAAGTGAACATTTTCAATTTGAGAATCCAGTCATAGGTTAACTTGGATTCTTTGATTCGAATTGAGAACACAATTGAGGTCAAACAATCTCAATGATACCACTTTATTTGGACCATTTGGGATATGTTATTTAGAGGGGGGTTGAATCAATGTAGATTTCATACCCTAAAATTTTCAGTCCCTTTTACACACTTTTACCTCATTGACTATCAGGTGATGATTCTCTTGTTGTTTATCTCTATCTATCTATGTATCTCTTCTTCATTGTTTATTAAATAACAATAGTAAAACACACAGAAAAGAGATATTATTATTTATAATTTTTTCCATTCCAAATTAAATCCTATTCATTAGTATGATTTGGATTCCTCTTATATGATAGAATTCACTAGTATGAACATTTGCATGTAATTGGGAAATGTTCATCCTCGTACCCATTTTTGGTGAATCCTACACTCTACATCAACTAACCTATTCTTTATACTATCATCCTGACAATTCACAATAAATCTAAATGATAACAAGAATGTTTAATACTAATTGTGGTTCCCTAATTTCTATTTATTTGTTTCTTTCATTATTCTTCTTATACTATTATTTTTATAATAACATGAAAGGACAACAATATCATTTTTTTGAAAATATAAATTAATAAAATATTATCTTATGAAATTAAAATAGTTATTTACTTTATTTCAAAGGCAGAAAGAAATATCTTTCACTATGGAATATCATTTTTACATCACATATTATTATCAATCAATTAAATAGTTTAACTACATCACTGAATTGCAATGTGTTTGTTCAATGAACTCGACATGTAGAAATAATACAAAAAGTTCTTTGTCAGATCACACTCCTTCTCTTTTTCATACATATTTATTCTATACTATTGAGACTATATTTTGTTCATTCATTCAAATTCTATACGTAATTTCTATAGTATATCATCATCCAATTCTCTTAGCTTATATAGTAGTTGTTTATAATAGCTTCTTAATTCTTATAGTTTTTATTTAAAATTGAAATTCAAATTCAAACATCCAAAAAATCATTTCAACACAGCCTTTGGATATTTTTTACAATAGATCCTTGACATGTAAGTTGAAATTATCAGTTATTAGGAACTGAAATTACCACCAAAGTAATCAAATGAAGCCAAGTTGACCTGAAATCTTGAAACTAGATATATTTTATTTTTATGACATGCTCTATGGAATTTCATTGAATACAATTGAGTTTTAGTAGTTTCAACAAAAAATATGATACTTAGTTGTTGTGTGGTCAATGGGATATGGTGTTGATGAAACCAAATATTAATAACAACAAAAATACATCTGAATTAATCATATTGTGTGGATTGATAACTATATCATAATACTAAATGCAATATGTTGACTACTGCATAATCATATGATGATAGTTTGGAGGTCAAAAAATTTCTAAAACCACAAAAATCCAATTTAATTCTCTATATGAAAAGTTCTTCTTACTATAGTGTTATCTTTATTTCATATTCTTAAATGATGTTTCTGTATAAGGGATACAACATTGAGAACACCAAATTTTTATGGCCAAGAAAATTCATCTACCATTATTCTATGGTGTAGAACTTCACTATAAAATAGAGTACCTAGATTTTCTAGTCCAACAAAAAACTATCATTGAATCTTCTTTGGTGTGGTCCTTAACTATGGTGTTGTTAACTTCAGTTGGAGTTTCCTATTTTGCATAGAAACTTATTATATGATGTCGTTTTGTCTTCTATAAAATAGTACATGATCTATTGTGTCGAACCATTCTATATATATAACCACTTCTCCTCTAATTTATATAGAATCATGAGCATTGGTCATGTTATATATACACTAATATCATTTCAAAAGGAATCATCTAATTTAAATTCAAGCCTTCATCCTTGTAATTTTCTCTTTAATAACCATGCATGAATCACCATTATACCTCTTTATCATAGACATATTAAGATAATATTGATATAACTCCAAATCATCAAATAACATTTTCCTTCAATATATCAGTTAATTCCCATAAATAAACATCAAAACAACATCTGTTCAAATCATATATGATATATCATCCAATAACAAAAAACTTAGAGATAAAGATACACATATTTGGTAATACTTATCAACAAATCATGAATACCTTATAACTGGTACTTCGTAATCATGATTATTATATCATAGAAAATTATTCCTCAAAGATATTGGATTATTTATCTTTTTAGATCCTTAAGTATATAATTCAACTCTTCTTCAATAATATTGGTTTATCTTTATCAGCATATTTATGTTAATGAATACTCCTTATTTATTATCTCTCACTGACAACAATTACAACTCATACAAAGTGGGATAAACATAAATGATGTTTATAAAGGGTTATAGAAAAGAATAATGTTCATAAATATGGTATTAATATATTTTTTATTTTTATATAGGATATTAAAGTGCATTATACTATGTGATTAATTGTGGTACGGGGTTGTTGTCTCAAAATTTTACCCCTTGAGTGATATTTCCCTTTATACACCATGTCTTATTTAGAATATTTTTACTATTTCATAGATAATTTATTTTACCATATTCATTGATTTGATGGGGTATTATGATCTATATGATGGTATATATTTAAATTATAATTGATTCCAAATGTATAAATGTTTTAAGGGTTTTTTTCTAACTGAATTACCTTCATAGAGTTATAATGCTTCCTCTTGAACTACTTTCTTAAATAATAGGTTTCTTCCACCTTATGAGATTTTCATGGTATATTCTATTATGATATAGTTTAAAATGAACATTTAATTCTAATAATTCATTTTCATAAAAATTGAATCCCAAAAATTTTATCAGTTGTGAGAATAATTACACTCCTCTTCAGTGATGATTTCCCCTTCTTGTGCATATTCTTTTTTCATATATATCTTCTACATTACAACTATAAACCATATTATAGGGTATCTCATTTTACCTCCATATTTTCATTATCTAATTTTAAAATTGATGGTGTGTTACTATTTTTATGATGTGTTTTTTTATGAATGGTATTTCAAAATATTTAAAATATTTTCCACTCTTTCAAAAAAAAAATGTTTTATATTCCACTGATTTTTTTTCCAAAAAAATTATTTATTTCATCTTCAAGATGCCATTAGTGTATATTTTTAAAAAATAAATGTTGTAATATATCAATAATTTTTTATGTATAACTTTTTTTAAATTACTTTTATAATAGAACAGATGACATTGTCACTTGGTATTTCACTATAAAAATATAAAAAAAACATTTTTTAAAATTAGTTTCATATGAATGTACTTAACATCATTATGTAACCTCTTTCCCATAATTTTTAAAACTAAAATTTTCTCCATTATCCTATGCGTTTTATTTTAATAGGTTTTTATTAAAAAAAGATTTTTTCATGACGACTTTCTACTTTAAAGTATACTATTCTTATAAATTTAATACTCATCAAAAAATTGATTATTTACATATGATTTCAAAAAATTGAAATTCTAAATGAATATAATAAAAAGTATACATCACTTTATTTTTATTTCCTAATAAAATTTGATGTATAAAATTATTTTTTCATCCAATTTTGTTCCTTTCTCGATACCTTATACATGATTTCTTTGATTAAAGTATATTCACCAAGATACCCATATATTGATTGATTGTGGGAAAATGGATTTTACCATATATTATTTATCATTATTATATAAATACAATATGATATATTAACCTGATTGGTTGGTATTATCCAATAATATTATATAATATCCCTAGGTAACTATTTATATTCCATTGCAATATCATGTTATTATTATTTATAGGATTATGAATGCTTTATATATAGGTTTCTAATCCAAAGTGACATAAAGAAAATTTTATTTCATTGGGTTCTTTAAAATATAATTTTGATTTTTTATATAGGGCGTGCATATGTATGGATCATGAAAGGTGAGTTCCTATAAATAAATCAAATGTAATGTTTTAAATTTATGGATCATGATCTCAAAAGTTTATAAAAGAAGACTTATCCCATGTTAAAGTGTACATGGGAAGATTTATCACATGAAAAAGGTTAAAAAATATGTTTTATCCATATTAAAATAATATAATGTAAAATATATCCCAAAATAATGGGTATATTAGAGGATTTATCTTGACCAAAAGGGTAATACAATAGGTTTTTTCCCAAGCCTAAGGTCACACTATAGGGCCATCCCAATCATGAAAATGTATATTAGTGGTTATCCCAATCCAATTATGTGATGAATGTTTTATTGGGTAGCCTTGACATATTTTTGAGTGATTATATTTGTACCA
This sequence comes from Viscum album, assembly GCA_963277665.1. Taxonomy (NCBI): domain Eukaryota; kingdom Viridiplantae; phylum Streptophyta; class Magnoliopsida; order Santalales; family Viscaceae; genus Viscum; species Viscum album. Next base: position 289,660,120 of record OY728163.1, read on the forward strand.
CACTCTTAAAAATATTATCATGACTACATTATTCTCTCATAGATATGTTTATGGAATAATGTTTACACACTATTTGGATTTACATATTATGTTAGGGAATTCTAAATTCCATGACTCATGATTTATGTTCTATATTTGTTTTTTGTATGAAGTTATTAGGTATCTTAATTATACCAATAATATCATCTTATGATAACATAATTATATAATTTTTTAGAGATATTAATGTATCATTAAGGATTAGTTATTTTATTATATTATGGGAGAGAGGCCTATTTGATACAAATAACATCGGTTAAACTAGTTAAATAATTGTCCAAAATCACTAAATATTTAAACCTAAAATGGTTCTTGGAATTTGAATGTTACATTATTTGTGAATTATCTTGTATATAATGATTTTATCAAATCATGTGTGTAATGTATGTTTCTTATCACATAATTAAATGGTATTATTATGTGGTGCCTTAGTTCTTATCACTAGAGGGTATATATAAATTTATATGATAAGATGATATTTGATAAATATAAATTTTAATTTATAAACGTCATTAAGAACTTCAAGTATAATGTTGATCATTGTTTCAAAGGTATAGAGAAATTATTAAGTTGGTTAAACATAATATTTTAAGTAATTTAGGGATTGGGATAAGAGGTATTTAGAGAAAACTAATGGGATAAACATAATCATGGGATAACATCCATATTTTTTTAGTGAGGTAGATCATTTTTTGGTTAACCTAGAAATAAAATCTATCAATTGATACTAAAATGGTATACATGATATAGAATAGATGTACCTAGGGGTAATAACTATAAAAATTGTTTGTTGGGTATTAACTCAATCATCACCTGGTACAAAAAATGTGGGCGAACTGCTCATCTTACTGGAAACTCAGAAAGTATATTGTTTAGTCAATTCACAATTTTTATGATCCTTTAAGATAGATTTGAATATATAAAGGTTATCTAAACTAGTATAAAATTTCCCTCTAACACCTCAAACTAAAAAATAATGATTCATAAGGTATGGAAGTAATTAGTTTACATGTACATTAATGTATAAAGAAATGGTTTAATTTCAAATGAATTAATATCATTTATTTTTGGGTTTATAATATTTTGAGAAAGTACAAGGAAATTATTAGGAAATCATTCCTGGGAGTAGTCTATGAAGTAAAGGAGAACATAAATTTAAGTAATATATAATGAACCGAATATATCATATAATTAATGTAAGGTTTCACTATATTATAAATCTTAATATTGATTTTTCATATTCATATTATCATTTAATAAAATTCTATTTATAACAATTTTGGGTTTTACTTTTTAGCTAAAAAAATATCACATAAATAAAGATAATAAAATATGTATCTTGAAACAAAAATGAGTTATAATAGAATAAGGGAAAATATATAAATGGGGGAGAATATTATTATGTATTTACTACTATAGAAAAGGAGTGTTTCAAAATCTTATCTAAGTAAGTGGTGTTAATATCATAATAGAAATTAAATCATGATACTCTTATCTATTATTCTTAGTGGGAGATTCTTATCAAAAATATTATGTCATTTTCGAAAAGTTATTATTATTATGTGAAAAATCTAAGTATTTTAATTTATTAGTTCTTCTTTAATAGTTTTTAAACATATATTAAATGGTATTAATAACCCAAAGAAGTTATTTTCTAACATAGTTATGTTATTTGGGAAAACTAAAAATGAAATCATGATTGAGGGATGGATAATTCTTTGTATTAATATAAACTTGACATTATGATAACAAAGGGTTTGTTTATATCAAAATTTAATTTATACATTATTGGAAACCATGATATTGATAATTTATATAAAATATTTTTTGTGAGGTTTATCTCATTTTTTGGTATTTTGGTATATAGTGACCATTTTGTGACTTTATGAACTAGTGGTTGAAGAAAAGATTTATTTTTTGGAAGAATATTTGATTTAATTTTGGTTTAATTTATAGGAGATTAAAATGATTTTGGTAAATGAATGTTATGTATAATATATTAGTAGTGAATAAAAATACTTAGATATGTGGTTTTATAATTTCATATTGTTATTTTATGAAATATACGTAACTAAATATAGCCAATGAGAGTAAGGTAGATGTCAAATTAGATGTTATATCTACAATGATGAATATTGTTAGAATAACCTATCCTAATTCCTCTAATGAGTAATAAATAAAAATGTGAGGAAAAAACTTATTTCATGGGGGAGAATGTAATGACTCGAGATTTCAATATAAATTTTTGTAAAATAAATAATGTGTTCGATTTCATACTCCACACAAAACAAAAAAATAAAATTAAACCATGATATATTTAGACCAGTAAAACCTATCCATTGATTTATTTGTTGTTAATATGATTAACTGTATTATGAAATATATGTATAAGGAATATAAATGGTTACTTTTAATTCAAATTAAATTCAGTTGAGACACACACACACACAAATATATAAATATATATAAACAAACAAATATGATCATTTTATGCTTGAAAAAGTTTTTTTATAAAAATTGTATATTTATAAGATAAGTATTTATATTTCATGAAACTTGTGATTAATTGATGATAAAATTATTTATTTCTCTTTACTAATTTAGTAAGTAAATTATAAGAAATAATAAAATTGAAATTTAGTATTTTAAAAAGTCATTTTCCCAATATAAATGGGTTTCCATATATATTTTGTTAAAATACTTTATGAGCTTTTTAATTCCAATATGGAAAAATAAAAAAATAATTATATTCATCATAATATTATTTTCATTAGTTAAAATTTACATATTTTTATAGAAATATTTATTTTAATGTGAATAGTTCAATATATAGTGATTAATAATCCCATGCCATTATGGAATAATTAGTATATAACTTTGGGTTTTAAATTTATGAAAACATTTTAATGAAAAAATATATTTTTTATATGTTAATTTATAACATTAATTTTTTTTATTTAATTTGGAATCCCTTATTTGATATTTTAGAATATAATATATATTTTCATATAATTATTTTTACATTATTTTACATTTATTATTTTATGATTAATTGTTTTTGAAATTTCAAAAATTAATATTTTTAAATTGATTTAAAAAATTTAATAATTAAATATATATTATGTAATAAGATAAATTTTATTTTCAATCATGAAGGATAAATTATTATTGTAAAAACTAGATACCTGGGTAAAAATCCAAATGAAAAATTGTTTAACCAAGAGGGATAGACCACAAACATGTTTAAACATGAATGAGAATGGGTAGTTGAGTAATTTATTTAATTTATCCCATACCTTATCCATTATTTTACAATTTTTTATCTATATGACATGAGAGTTACTTCCCATTATAAAAAACATTAGGATATATACAAAAATTCATTCCCTTTTCACTTTTAAAAGGTGCACTCCTAAACTCATTTACCCTCACAAAAAATCCCACTTAGTTCAGCATAAACTCAAAATTAAACTATAAAAAAATTATATCAACCTTTAGGAGGTTATCAGATTATTAAAATACCATCCATTATAGTATTAACCCCCATTAAAAAAGATAAAATCAAATAAGTGAGGAAAACATTTCTAACCACTTGTCCCTTATTACTATTTAATATTCTATATTTATTCTCCATAAAATTACATTACACTATATAAAAATTATAAAATAAGTATAATTATTATACTTTTCATTATTTTAAATGATTTTATAATAATTAACCACCTTTGCCTTTTCTATTAAGGAAAATCATCATTTGTGCGTTGTGCGGACTATCGCCTCCACAACGCAAAGTGGTTCATCTTACTTCACCACCATACAAGACTGGTCATAATAAAGAATTGAATATATATATATATAATTATATTTATTAAATATATTTTCTTAATAAATGATACATCATATTACTCATTTTCCTTATTCCCTGAAAAATGAAATCAACAACCATGCATATATGTGGACTTCCTCCTTCATTGAATAATTGACTTATATTTTATTTTTCTACATTTCCATAAGTGGATAGGCTTGAGAATATGATTAAGGGAAAATATTATGTTTTTTAAATTATTAAGGTTTAATGCATTAAAATAGGAAAACTTATTGATAATATGATCAATAAATAATTGTGATAAATTCAATCATCCAAATTATAATTATAAGAGGATTTTTTTAAATTGATATAACATTATATAGGGTATATTTCTCTCATAAATATTTTATATTTTGATTTATCAAACATATAATACTAAATATGGTCATTATTATTCTATTATAATTATATTACAACTAAATCACTTCATAATAATCCATTAATTTTTGTATCTTCTTGTTTGGGTTGGTTTAACCACATACATTAACAATATGTTAAATTTATGTCATGGATTCAATTTTGTTAATATATTACATAGATAATTAAATAAATATTTTTTCTCTCAAAATTTAAATATAATAATTTATCTCATTAATTAATAAAACAGATATCGTTCTTTAAGAATCAATAAATCATTATCGTCCATGAATTCATCATTAAAGAACATAAAAAACACCAAAATAATGAAATCATAACATTAATAATAATAATAATACAAAAATTACAATGTTTTTTATTTTTTGTTAATGATCATAGATTACATAAAAGAATGATGAAAAATTTTGATATTATGAAATTAGTTGAAAACGATCAACATTATTTAGAACTGATATAAAAAATATATATTAAATAAATAATATACATGTATAGAATAATTGTAGATAATTTTTATAAATCATTATAAATTTTAATATTTTTAAGTAATATGGAATTAATAGATTTATGTTTTTTAAGGTACGTGAGAGTATACTTGACTTAGTAGAGAAAAAACATAAGGGTTTATTTTGTCAAATTTTCCCTCTTTGAGGCCTATTTACTATTATATATCATGTTTTATTCAGAATGGTGTACCTAATATCTAATTCATTTATTTTACTAATTTTTATTAATTCATGTTATTTTTTGATCCATATCATTTTATCTAATTAAATATCATTTGATTCAAAAGTGATTATTGTTTAAATGGGTTTTGTTAACTCAACCCCCTCTATTGGATTATAATACATCCTCTTAAAATCTTTTCATTGAAGATTTATTTCTTCCAAAAATCAAGAATATATAATGGATATTTATCTTCTAATGTAGTGAAAAATGAACTATTGATTAATAAAATTTCCTTGATAATTATATCATTTTTTAAGAATTCCTATACTCTTTTGGAGATGGTGACCCCTTCTTGTTTATATTTTACTTTCCTTCTAATATTACTAATTATAATTGGAAATATAGTTCTATTATATCAAATGTGACCCCAATATATTAATTATCACATTTTAAAAATTAATTTTTGTTACCCTTTTTATGATTTGGGTTTTAAATAATGTTGTTTGAAAATATAAATATGGGGTTCCATCCTAAAAAATAAAATTATATTCTGCACAATTTTTTCAATATAAAACCTTTATTTATTTTTTAATAATCAATTATTTTAGTTTTCCTAGAATATAAAATTTTAATATATAGTAGATTTTTTCTTCCAATCCCTTTTGAAATGTAATTCTATAAAATAATTAACGACATCATGGAATAGTATTTCCTTATAAAATTAAAGAAAGCATTTTGTTTTTAAAATCTTTTCACAAGAACATATTTCCCGTGATTTGGAATCATAATTCAATTTTTTTAAAAAATTAAATTACTTTTCCATCATTTAATAGTTTTTATTTAATTATTTTTATGAAAAGTTTTACTATCATCCCCTTGATTTTCAAAGTAAAATTATACTATTTACCTAAAAATATTATCCATCTATCAATTGATTCATTAAGTATTTTTTCATATATTTGAAATGATAAATAATTATATGAGAAATGATAAATAATTTACCTTTTATTTATAATATTATATTCCTATTGACCTTAACTTTACATCCAATTACATTCCTCTATGAATACCTTATTTATTATTCCATTGATTTAATAGTCTTTTCCTATATAACTTTACATCGATTCAATAAGGAAATTATTGAATTGACCATATTCCCTTTATCTATAAAATGTAAAAACCATATTCTATCTTATCACTATTAAATGGTATTTACCTAGAATGTTACAAAATATATTCTGATACCCTTTTATTTTCCATGGGTGTATCATGTTATGATTATTGATGTAATTATGAATGTTTTCATTATGTGATTCAATTTAAAAAGAATATAAAACCCATTTTAATTACATCGTTACCTTATGATATAATGATGAATTATTTAATGTAGTACATATATATATAGTTGATGATGGGTGGGGTCTTATATCACCCTCCAATACATTTTTTATGTTTTTTCCTCATAACCTTAAAATGGTACACATGGTAATATATCACATTAAAAGGGTATGAAAGTGGACTTCCCTTAATAAAAATGGTATAAAATATGGTTTTACCCAAGACTAAGGGTATAAAGGATAAATTTTACCAAGCCATAAGTTACACATTTATTTTATCTCAATATCAAGGGGTACATGTAAGGGCTTATCCAAAGCCTAACTATACATGAGAGGATCATCCCAAGACCAGGAATGTACAAATACGGTTATTCCAATCCGAATATATAATGAATGTGTTGGTGGGTATCCTTTCCATATGGTTTATGTACTTATGTTTATGCTGCACTCTTAATTGTATTTTCACTCCTACTTTTTTCTCTCAGGGCTCATGTTTATTTACTACTTGTTCAACACTCATGTGAATAATGTATTTTATTGTGCTAAATTTTATACCATGAATCATTATTTAAGATCAATGATTTATTAGATTTATTTTTCTTATTTGTATTTATTTTTCCCATATTCTCAAATTGATCTTTAATTGAGTCCACTTATTTTTACTTGTATTGAGAATCTAAGCTCACCCCATTATTATGTTTCCATTTATACAGGTTCTAAAGATATTAAAGTAGGATATGTAAATATAGTTTTATATGTGGAGAATTGATGAGAGATATTGATGAAGTTTTATCGATTATGTAATTTTTTATATATTGTAAAAATTTCCACTTGATACAAAGGAAATGGGTTCTACTAAATAAATATGTTTCCTAAATATCTAAAACTCTAAACAAAAAATGGTCAGAGGAATTTAACTTATAGATTATTTTTGAAACTTCTTGTAATTAATGATGAGTATCAATGTGAGGGTGTAAAGTAATTTATTTTTAGAACCATATCTAAGAATGTGTTTCTAGGAGACCTTATATATTTATGGTAGTATATATTAGTTGTTAACGTAGAAAAGGAATCCAAAATATCATATTTAAAAAGATTAAAATCCCACATTGTTTGAGGTGCACTCTTTAGGGTAATATAGCTAGATCGTATAATGGAGTTTGACATCATGTAGGTTAGACATAATTATATAGCTTTAAATCATATCACTCAGATGTTAGACATATAGTTCAACTTCATTTTATATGGACGTTTATTTATAGAATGATTCAAAAATAGAGTATTTAATGAATCTTTCACATTTTAGGTATACCTAATACATGTAACTCATTAATTTATTGTTTGGGGGAGATTATGAAGGATAGAATGATTCAGTTTTCGACTTAAATGTGTGTGTGTTTCCATAATGAGTTTTGATGGGGATTACACCTATATAGGAGGCCCATATATGGGGAATATTAGTTATGCTATTTATATGATAAAATAGGATCTATAATATAATGTCATTCATACTCAGTAAAAGAAGCAAGAGATTATATAATATCATATACATTCTATATGAATATTCCACAAGAATGATTGGGTTTACACATTTGAGGGTTCCCATGGATGAAGAGTTATCTCATACTCATGAAATGAGGCATTTCTTAATTATCACATGGGGAATCCTATGTTCATATCAATGAGTAAAATTTTAGTTTTACATACTAAGATGGGGGTGTTTTCCATTCTAATTAACATCATGTTGCACGAATGTTAATTTAGTATTTTACAGCTTTACAAAATGTACAGTGAAGGTCTAAATGATTTAATTGACATGGGAATAAGAGATAGGGTAATAAATACTTATTAATCCCCCTACTTCATGTATGAGAATGTCATATAATGAGTGGGTGAACACCATGGAGTACTATATCTAAGGATATATTTTAAAGAAACCATCATAAAGAACTCCCATTGAACATTCTTGATGAATCATCCCATGAAGTATGTTTATGGGTTCACTTATTACAAGGCTTGCATAAAGGAGTTTCTTTGGGAAGGATATGATTCATGGTATTCTTCACCAATTTTTCTTTTTTCATTTTATATTTACCCCAAAATCCCAAAATGGTAATTCATTACCTAGGAATAATTTTTTATATTTTGTCCTTTTATCTATATTAGTCACTCTTTGTTTTAATATTTATTATTTGGGGAAGATGTTGGGTGTTTATATGTGATTTTAGGTAAACCATTTTCCTAAAATGGGATACCACATGGAGACATGAAAATTGCATGGTATCATTTCTCACCTATCACAAATGACATTTTTAATTCTATGAAACTATATAAGAACCCGATTGGCAATAAAAAAATGAGGATCATCTATAAATTATTTTCAACATAGATGATGTTCTTTGAAGTCACATGTGTTTTTGTCTCTCCATCTCAAATTAAATTACTACATGGGAAACTATGTTTCTCTAGGGATGAAGAAATCTTATAGATAGTACATATGTCTCTTCATAAAGATATGTTGTTGTTATGTGAAATTAAATCCTTTTCCAGTTATGGAATTCATACATTGTAGAAAGTAAGACCAAAATGTTTTTTTATTCATCAAATTAGAGTAATATTCTATGTGATCACACTGAATTCCACTTTGACTACATAAATGATTGTGTCGTGCTTCAGAATAGTGGATTGACTAGCTCTGTGGGAGATGATTCACATCATGAAGTGATAATTCTCAATGAAAAATAATTGCAGTGTGGTAAAAGATTAATTAGTTATGTTTAAGGTTCAATGATTCTTTGTGATATTTCCTTTATCATTTTTATATTCAATATTGACACCTTCTTAGGTCACCGATCCTCTTGGACATTTTGAGACTCAACAAATTCCCCTTAGAATGAGGTCTACATAGATAAATGAATATATTATTTTAAGAAGGAAAAAATGATCTCATAAATAACATTGTTGTTTATCTAAGAGATTTTCGACCTCTATATAAAGGATTTATTGGCCATAAATTCGTTATTTTTTCATTAAATGGTTCTTGGAGGAAGTCTCATATAAGTAATTTAGGCATCATCTCACATTGTAATTATTGTGTATAAGAATATCCTTCTTAATAACATTAACTCTTTCATTTTCATAATGCTATTTACACAACTAACACCCTATTAAATGAAAATATTTCATATTTATAGTAATTATATGGATTATATGAAACTATGTAGCTCACATAGCGCTCCACATTGTGTAATGTTAAAATGTTGGACTTTTTACTTTTCTGACAATAATTCATATCAAAATTATTTTATATAACACCCTATTACTTACTTTTGAGTATCTCTCTTCTCTCATGACATTTCACTCTTTATTTAGGTATCTGTTGGGAATCTGGAGTACTGAGGGATTTTTCTAGGGTAAATGATCCAAATTTTGGGTATTTGATTAGCCACAAAATGAGGCTAATATTCATTGGTAATATATATAATATTCATGTTTTTTATTATTCATAAACACCATTTTAGTGCATTTTACACTTTGAACATCATTCAACATTATGATTGTAATACCTTCTTAAAATGCACTATTATGTGGTACATTTTTGAACATCATTTAAAGTACCAAATGGTTCATCTGATTATACATATTTTAATTTGATAATTGATCTACACTCCAATATGAACATGTTTCATTAAGGGATCAATGGAGAATTCATGGAGGATGATGGAGATATTTGGCAATGAAAGGAAGCAATTCTGGAGAAGGCAGATTGGACATAATCCCGCTGATGAGACTGTGGGGCCCAACATACAGGCCCAATTAATCCCCAATTTCATGGGACGCTATAAGACATGTATAGGAACAAATCACGCTTCAGGGGTTAATGCTTATTCGGTCTCCATGGTGGTCATTTAGGCAGCCCAAGTTAGAGATACAATTCTGGGCCAGATTCTGCCGCCCAGAAAATCAGCCCACTAATTTGATCATATCTCGGAATAACCAACTTCAAATGGGCCCATATTTTACAGGAGGTTAGAAGACATCCGGATCTCCATTTTCTTCTTATATGTCCCACTCTGATGCGGCCTTATAGAAAGACTTACAGATGCGTCTATTCGGTGGATGAAAACTGGCTGCCACCTCGGGTCAAACGTGGAAAAGTCCAAATTCCACAAGATTTCCACCACCTATAGCCTACCAAAATTAATTAAGATGATTTGTACTATTGGTGGCTCGACCCAAGGCTCCAAAAATGACTATTTAAGGTAGTGGTGGTGAAGGATTTTAGAATCTTGGATGCTTTGTTCAATTGTAATGTTATGCTGCATTTTTGTTGCCTCAATTTTGTCTTTCACATGTAAGTTGTTCAATTCACTTTAGTTTCTTAATAAAAGTTCTTCTTATACTCTTATTCTGTTGTTCTTAATATCACTTTGATACCCTTGGATTAAGGTGTGAATTTATTCACACCAACCCTTGTGAAATTATTCACACAACGGTGGAGTGATCATTTTATTTTTGTTGTTTTCTTTACTTCTCCATTTCCTCCCTCATGAGTCTACTTTCCGCTTCCATTAAAACCATGGGATCAATGGAGGGCTAACCCACTTATGGGTTGATCCAAGGGAGTATCAAGGGGCTGGATTGGATGTTATTTATCACCTAATTAATGTATAATCACTTCTTTAATTGGGATTTTTATTTGATGATTTTTAAACTTCATCGTCCTTGTTGAATTTAAGGCCACATACATCAAGTACTAATACGATCCTTTACCTTGAAGTGCTCAAAACATTGATCCTTCAAGTGTATAGGTGATTAGTATTAGAGGGTGTAGACATTAAACCAGTAAGTGATGATGTTGTTTTATCTCCTTAAATGAACCGATCTCAAATTTAAGAAATTGAAATCATTAAAAAGAAAATACGTCCAATCCACCCCGAGCGATAACCTAGGATTAACTCATTCATTTAAATTGAATCCACTTAAATCTATTAGATATCTTTAAAACCCATCCAAAATCAATCCAAGTTGGCCACTTCATAGCCAGAAATCCATCCCTTAGGTTGTGTATCTTAGGTATCTTCTTAGGTCTCTGTGGAATCGACAACCCAAGCTACACTACAAGGACCGTTCTACCCTTCTTCTCTTGGGTAAATTTGGGCGTGAACCAAATTTTGGCGCCATTGCCGGGGACCAAGTAAGTACCTTAGATCCAAAAAAAACTTCTTTCCTCACCTCCATTCTTCTACTCTCACCCAAGATCTCTTATCTTGTCCCTTTCTCGCTTTTTTTTTGGCGCATGTCTGCCTACACCCGTGATTTCTCAAACAGACTAGTTATGGGGGAAAGTCCTAGGATATGGGAGTCAAGTGCAACCCAAGGGATTTTTTAAATCAGATTCAAATATAATTGAAACCCCAAAGTCAGAACTTGAAACAGGTCCAATGGAGGGTCATCCACAAAATCAAATTGTAAACCCCGGGGGGAATCAAATGGGAAACCAAAACCAAGAAGCTCCAAACTTAGGGAATGTAGTTGATCAAACCATGAACGACTACCTCACTCCAGCTTGGACCAATACCTACTCATGCATTAGACACAATTCCATAGGAGACACCAACTACATATTCAAACCCCATGTCCTAAACCACCTTCCAACCTTTCATGGGATGGAGTCAGAAATTCCATACCTTCATGTCAAAGAGTTCAACGACATTGTTGAAACCATGTGTACCCCACATCAACTAGAATCCGCTAAGATGAGGCTCTTTCCCTTTTCATTAAAGGATCGAGCTAAAAATTGGCTAAACAACTTGATACCTGCATCAATCCACTCTTGGGACCAACTGCAAATAGAATTCTACAAAAAATACTTCCCTCATCACAAAACAATTGCACTTAAAAAGAGCATCCAATTTTTTTTTGAAAAAGAGGGAGAGTCATTTTATTAAACATGGGAGAGGTTAAAAGACACCCTAATCATGGTTCCACACCATGGGTTTTCCATACCTGAACAAGTGAGAATTTTCTATGAAGGGTTGGGTCCGGGTAATAAACAATTCATTGACATGATGTGTAATGGAACTTTTAAAAACAAGGCCCCAAATGATGCTTATGAGTATCTGGAAAGTCTGGCTGAACAAAAACAAACTTGGGGAACTTCACCTTATTCTGAAAAGCCACAAAGAACCACTGGAACTCATACACTTAGAGAAGAGGAAATCCTTAGGGCTAAACTCGCAGCACTCTCTAGGAAGGTTGAAGAGATAGACCTTAGGAAAGTCCATGAAATCCAAAATGTAGACCTTATTTGAATAATTTGTGACAAACATGACCATAAAATAGACAACTTCCCAACCATTCCATCCATCAAGGATGTTCTTCTAGGAGGACCCCCAGCGGAAGTCGATGCCCTAAACTTTCAAAAGCCCCAATACCAAAACACCTTCAATCCAAGGTACAATGACCACCCAGGCTTCCGATGGAAGGATAACCAACAACATAGCCAACCACAAGGACAAAATCCTTACCCCCATCAGAACTACCGAACCCATAACCAGTTCCAAACCCAACCTATCCAATACCTACAGCCACCAGTCCATTTTCAACAAACCATCCCACCTCCAAAATATCCCCCTGGGATAAACCAACCTACTCAAGCACCAACCCAAACTGTTCTACAAAGCCTACTAGAACAACTGTGCAAACAAATGGAGAGGATGAACTCAGAAGTATCTTCCCTAAAACAAGAACTTCAATCCATCAAAACTGGAAAGGAACCCATGCCTACTCAGGCGGTGCCATCCTCAACTTCAAGGGGAGAGTCAAGTTGTGCTCAAACAACTCATGAACAACTAAAGGATGTGACTGTTTTAAGAAGTTGGAAATCAATTGAAAAACCTAAACAACTAATTCAAAACCCACCTGAAGATTCAAACTTGGATGAAAATTTAAATGAACCACAAGATCAAACTGAGGAAACTGATAACATTGTCAAAGAAACAACTCTTCAACAAACAACCCCATAACCTGCACCATTTCCCCAACGCATTAGGGGGAAATCCAAGCCCGAACTGAGTGAAACGTTGAGGGAAATATTTTCACAAGTCAATTTTAACATACCCCTTCTCTATTCCATCCAAACTATACCTGCCTACTCAAAGTACGTTAAGGACTTGTGCACTTTTAAAAGAAAAATTTCTCATAAAAACCATGTCCTTTTGGCTGCTAATGTGAGTACCACCATTCAAGGGACCATTCCTCCTATGTTGAAAGACCTAGGTTGCCCTTACATCAATGTTGAACTAGGAGAAAGAAAAGTTGTCAAGGCCTTGTGTGACCTAGGTGCTAGTGTCAATCTCATCCCATATGCTGTGTACTGCCAGTTAGGCCTAGAAAAACACCAACCCACATCTGTCACACTTCAGCTTGCTGATCGTAGCATTAGGGTTCCAAAGGGGATTTTAAAGGACATTCTGGTAAAGGTTGAAAACTTCATCTACCCTACTGATTTCATTGTCCTTGACAACCATCCAAATTTAGGAAATAAGGAACAAACCCCAATCATCCTTGGTCGTCCTTTCCTTGCAACAATCAACTCTGTTATCCAAGTCCGAAATGGGAACATGACCATCACCTTTGGGAACATGAGTCTAGACTTGAACATCTATAATGCAAGCTCACAAATAGGGGATGATGAGGACATTCATAAAGTAAACATGATAGGAAGCATTGATAATGAATCCATGGAACATAAATGAATATTTGATGAATGTTTAAGTAAGAATGAGATTGATTTCCTTTGTTCATATGAAGGACGTTTATCTCCTTGGCTTGAATCATTTTCAAATTGCTCTTATGATGAAGTCTTAGGTCCAACAATCAGTGAAACCTTTCAAGAAACCAATTTCATAGAGACCCCTCTAAATTCCTTCCCTAAATCTGATCAAGCCAATCTAGTAGCTGAAACTTCTACATGTGAGGAATCAATCCTATCTGAACCTCTAAAAAAAGAAATTGATCTTGATCCAATGTCCCAAACTTCTGCTGAAATTCTGAACCAACCTGATCTTGAATTGAAGGAACTTCCTGCTGCACTAAAGTATGCCTTCCTAGGGGAAAATCAAACACATCCTATTGTCATTTCTTCTTCTCTTGAATCCAATCATGAGAGGATGCTTCTATATGTCCTTAGGAAGCATAAGAAATCCATTGGTTGGACCCTTTCTGATATTCCTGGGATTAGCCCACTTATCGGGACTCATAGGATTGTTCTCGAATCTGATTCAAAGCCATGTCGTCAACCTCAATGGCGACTCAATCTTAATCTCATGGAGGTAGTAAGGAATGAACTTTTGAAATTGATGAAAGATGGTATCATATATCGCATAGCTGAGAGTGAATGGGTGAGCCCAATCCAAGTGGTTCCAAAAAAGGCTAGAATCATAGTGATAAACAATGAGGATGGAGAGATTCTTCCAACAAGGGTGAGTAGTGGATAGAGGGTCTGCATTGACTATAGGAAACTAAACTCATTCACCAAGAAGGACCTTTTCCCCTTACCATTCATTGACCAAGTCCTTGAGAGAGTGGAAGGTCATGGCTTCTACTGTTTCTTAGATGGGTACTCGGGGTACAATCAAATTGAGGTCTCCCTTGAGGATCAAGGGAAGACTACATTCACATGTCCTTTCGGTACCTTTGCCTTCAAACGCATGCCCTTCGGGTTATGCAATGCCCCTGGAACCTTCCAGCGGTGCATGATGGGAATATTCTCAGACATGGTAGGGGATTTTCTTGAGGTCTTCATGGATAACTTCTCTGTGTTTGGGGATACTTTTGAGGGATGTCTACAGAATGTGGAGAGAGTCTTGTCAAGATGTGAAGAAACAAATCTGGTCCTAAACTGGGAAAATGCCATTTCATGGTTAAAGAGGGACTTGTTCTAGGCCATCTGGTCTCGAGTAGGGGGATTGATGTTGATAAAGAAAAGGTTGACATCATTTGTCACCTTCCATCACCCAAAACTGTCAAGGAAATGAGGTCTTTCTTAGGACATGCTGGTTTCTATAGAAGATTCATCAAGGACTTTAGTTCAATATCCCGTCCCCTTTGTGCTCTCTTAGTAAAGGATGCTCCATTTGTTTGGACAGAAAGCTGTGAGGGTTCATTCTCAACCCTCAAATCCTCTCTCACCACTCCTCCCATTATGAAATCTCCAAATTGGAACCTTCCTTTTGAACTTATGTGTGATGCCAATGACTTTGCTGTTGGAGCTGTGTTAGGACAACGTTGTGATAAAACTCCTTATGTCATTGCTTATGCAAGCAAATCCTTAAATGATGCCCAAATCAACTACACCACCACTGAAAAGGAGTTACATGGTATTGTGTTTTCCTTAGAGAAGTTTAGGTCCTACCTCTTAGGATCACCCATCACTGTGTTCACTGACCATTCTGCACTAAAATACATCTTCCAAAAACAAGATGCTAAGGCTAGACTGATTAGGTGGGTCCTTCTCTTACAAGAATTTGACCTCAAAATCAAGGATAAAAAGGGAGTTGAAAATGTAGTAGCTGATCACCTCTCTAGGATGTAATTCAAAGACAACTCAAATCACCTTTCTGTGTCTGATTCGTTTCCTGGTGAACACCTATACTCTGTGAGTGACTGCCCTTGGTATGCTGACATAGCAAATTTCTTAGTGAAAGGAGTCATTCCAAAATTCTTAGGGACTCAAGCTCGAAGGAAATTCCTTTCTGATGTTAGACACTATGTGTTTGATGATCCATACCTCTATAAGTTCTGCCCTGACCAAGTCATTAGGAGGTGTGTTCCAGAATATGAACAAGAGTCTATCCTTAAATTCTGTCATAGTGAGGCATGTGGAGGTCACTTTTCCTCTAAGAAAACATCTTCTAAGATTCTTCAATGTGGTCTTTTCTGGACCACCCTCTCAAGGGACTCCTACACATTTTGTCAAAGCTGTCCTAGGTGTCAACAAGTAGGGTCCATCACAAAAAGGAATCAAATGCCACTCACTCCCATCTTAGTGGTTGAAATATTTGACTGTTGGGGAATTGATTTCATGGGTCCCTTCCCAAACTCTCGGGGATACCTCTACATACTCTTAGCTGTTGATTATGTCTCAAAATGGGTTGAGTCCATTCCCACTAAGTCCAATGATCATCAAGTTGTGATTCGATTTCTAAAAGAGAACATATTTTCAAGATTTGGAATTCCTAGGGCTATAATCAGTGATCGAGGAACCCATTTCTGCAACCGCCCATTCGCTTCACTCATGTCTAAGTATGGTATTTCTCATAAAGTTTCCACTGCATATCATCCTCAAACCAATGGTCAAGCTGAGTTAGCGAATAGGGAGATTAAGAAAATTCTTGAAAAAACTATCAACCCCTCTAGGAAAGAGTGGTCTGAGAAACTCTTAGATGCTCTTTGGGCCTATAGAACTATATATAAAACCATTTTAGGAATTTCCCCATATAGGTTGGTTTATGGTAAAGCATGCCATTTGCCAGTGGAGATTGAACATAAGGCCTTTTGGGCAATTAAGAAAATGGATTATGATCTCTCATTGGCTGGAACAAAAAGGAAATTAGATCTCAATGAACTGGAGGAACTAAGGATGGAGGCTTATGAAAATTCAAGGATCAATAAAGATAGAGTTCAAGCCTACCAATCTAGGAATATCAAGGTCAAACATTTTGAACCGGGAAAACTTGTGATCTTGTATAGTTCAAAACTTCATTTACATCCAGGAAAGTTAAGGTCTAGATGGTCAGGACCTTTCATAGTGCATCATGTATTCCCCAATGGGGCAGTAGAGATTCAAGATCCCACAAGTGGTCACATTTTCAAGGTCAATGGTCAAAGGTTAAAAACATTCGTTGAATCATTCAATAAACAGGAAATAGATGTTGAGTTAATTGATCCAATCTATGAACCAGGAAAAATTGATAAATTTGGGATCTATGTCGGGCTAACGACGTTAAACAAAGCATTGCACGGGAGGCAACTCGTGGTTTTTATGTTTCTAATCTTTCTGAATCATCTTTATTTTTCAAATAAGATTACTTAATCATTTTTATATTTAAAAATAACAAAATAGACTTTTGACCTGTTCTTTTATTATGAGTATGGATGGGTACGAAAGAGGAGCACCATATTCATCCGTGTCACGTGGTGTGATCCTTGGGTAATACCTTACCCAGAAATTTAAGAAAGAAGACAATGTATCATCTGTTTATTTTGTTTTTATTATTCAATAGGTTAAGAAAAAAAATAAAAATATAACAATACAAAAAAAAATTCCACGCCATAGGCCGTGGGGCAAACCCTGTCACAACCGGCGAAGCTGCGGGGACTCGAACCTGGGACCGAAGGGAGACAGGGGCGCGCGCTTACCACTGACCTGCAGCTTCTTGTGCTACCTTATTCTATAATTTTTATATATATTATTATATTTTACTTCCTTTATTATATATATATATATATTGTTTGTTTTTGTTTGTTTTGTTTGTTTTGTTTTTTCCTTTTTCCACTAGGGAGCTTTGCAAGTGACATGGATATCAAAGGAATAAATTCGAGCGGCAAGAAATTCAAACTTCAACCACCAGGTGACTTCATTCCATAATCCTCATTTTCAATTTCCTTTTTAAATTTTTATTCCCTGCATCTACTCCTAATTTTTAATTTCTTCAAACACTGGGGACAGTGTTGTTTTAAGTTGGGGGTAGATAAAATAAAAAAAATGCTTTTGTGTCAAAAACAAAAATTGAATGATTTGAAAAAAAAAGTTAATGGAAGGAAAAATTCCTTTAACTTTGAACATGGTAATACACATTGCACACTTTGAAACTGAATATCAAATAATTTAGCATGCCCTGATTCTGATTTTAATCCTTGTATAATTTCATGAGCATAGATTTTGGAAAGTGTGGCTGTCCAATGTGATAATTCATCATTTATATTTTCATCCAAATAAAAAAAATGCCACAATGCACGTCCTCTAGACTGTGGGGTACTAATTTGAATTTTTGGGGTCCCATAATAAATAGCATAGGATGGTTTTATTTTCATGAATAATATGATTATTCAAAAATAAAAATAAAAAATAAAAAATAAAAAATAAAAATAAAAATTTGCGTGTAGAGCAAGGGATTGATAAAATGCGAGTCTTTCGGCACTTGGGGATCGTGACTCCAGAGTTTTCTAGCCCTGAGTTTTTCAATCTATCTCTATTTATGGTAATATGACTTTGTTTTTTATTAAGTTAACTCGAGACGATGCCCGAGTATGTGGGTTTCACTTGGTGCCCTAAGGCCTTTGAGTCTGGGAGTCATCAGCAAAGTCTTGCTACATGGGTTAATTTGATTAATTGCAATCTAAATTACTATAGAAATATTTCAAAATAAAATCAAAAAAAAAGAGGGATGAAGAATACTCATATTAGGATTAAATGTGATTCCACCTAGTGCTTCCATGATTTTCCCCTTGAATGAAAATGAACCCCCATATCTATTGTGATTCACAACACATCATTACACCTAATTGAGTTGGATGAAGAATGATGATGGATTTGATCAAAGGAATGAGCTTGGGATTGGGATCTACTTATGAAACTATCTTGTATTAAAATATTTTGATGGGTTTCATGATTGTTTGGTATAAGGTTTTTTGGTGATCATTGTGTATTAAAATGTTTTTGGAAAAGGGAATTCGAATTTCATTTTTGATGAGATATATTTTGCTCAGGACTAGAAAAACTCAAGTTGGGGGTGTGATTAGCAACTAAATGAGGCTAATATTCATTGTTAATATATATAATATTCATGTTCTTTATTATTCATAAACACCATTTTAGTGCATTTTACACTTTGAACATCATTTAACATTATGATTGTAATACCTTCTTAAAATGCACTATTATGTGGTACATTTTTGAACATCATTTAAAGTACCAAATGATTCATCTGATTATACATATTTTAATTTTATAATTGATCTACACTCCAATATGAACATGTTTCATTCAGGGATCAATGGAGAATTCATGGAGGATGATGGAGATATTTGGCAATGAAAGGAAGCAATTCTGGAGAAGGCAGATTGGACATCAGACCACTGATGAGACTGTAGGGCCCAACATACAGGCCCAATTAATCCCAAATTTTGTTTTATGCTAGAAGACATGTATAGGAAGAAATACCTATTCAGGAGTTAATGCTTATTCGGCCTCCATGGTGGTAATTTAGGCGGCCCAATTTAGAGATACAATTCTGGGCCAGATTCTGCGGCCCAGAAAAAACAGCCCACTAATTTGATCTTAGCTCGGAATACACAACTCCAAATGGGACCATATTTTACAGGAGGTTAGAGGACATTCGGAGCTCCATTTTATTATTCTATGGACCACTCTGATTCGGATTTCTAGAAGGTCTTCCAGACGCGTCTGTTCGGCGGATGAAAACTGGCTGCCACCTCGGGTCAAACGTGGAAAAGTCCAAATTCCACAAGATTTCCACCACCTATAGCCTACCAAAATTAATTAAGATGCTTTGTACTGTTGGTGGATCGACCCAAGGCTCCCAAAATGCCTATTTAAGGCAGTGGTGGTGAAGGATTTTATAATCTTGGATGCTTTGTTCAATTGTAATGTTATGCTGCATTTTTGTTGCCTCAATTTTGTCTTTCACATGTAAGTTGTTCAATTCACTTTAGTTTCTTAATAAAAGTTATTCTTATACTCTTATTCTGTTGTTCTTAATATAACTTTGATACCGTTGGATTAAGGTGTGAATTTATTCACACCAACCCTTGTGAAATTATTTACACAACGGTTGAGTGATCATTTTATTTTTGTTGTTTTCTTTACTTCTCCATTTCCTCCCTCATTAGTCTACTTTCCGCTTCCATTGAAATCATGGGATCAATGGAGGGCTAAAAAAATTATGGGTTGATCCAAGGGAGTGTCAAGGGACTGGATTGGAAGTTATTTATCACCTAATTAATGTATAATCACTTCTTTAATTGGGATTTTTATTTTATGATTTTTAAACTTCATCGTCCTTATTGAATTTAAGGCCACGCACATCAAGTAATAATACGATCCTTTACCTTGAAGTGCTCAAAACATTGATCCTTCAAGTGTATAGGCGATTAGTATTAGAGGGTGTAGGAATTAAACCAGTAAGTGATGATGTTGTTTTATCTCCTTAAATGAACTCATCTCAAATTTAAGAAATTGAAATCATTAAAAAGAAAATACGTCCAATCCACCCTGAGCGATAAACTAGGATCAACTCATTCTTTTAAATTGAATCCACTGAAATCTATTAGATATCTTTAAAACCCATCCAAAATCAATCAAAGTTGGCCACTTAATAGCCAGAAATCCATCCCTTAGGTTGTGTATCTTAGGTATCTTCTTAGGTCTCTGTGGAATCAACAACCCAAGCTACACTAGAAGGACCGTTCTACCCTTCTTCTCTTGGGTAAATTTGGGCGTGAACCAGTATTTATGTTTGTTTAAATTAATATAGTATAGTAATAATTTTTTTAAATATTTTTCGGGTTCTCCCAAAGTTCGGAGAACACCAGAGTTGTTTTGGGGTTTTTATGTTCACGTGGAATTGATAAATGAACGGGTAATATAAAGTAATAAGTGAATCATATATGTTATTTTAAATATTATTATGGTTATATTTCAAGTTAATAATATGTTTAAACCCTCTCTATGAAAGTTTTAGACACATATAGAAGAAATCAGACCTAATGTAAGGGATAGTTTTGTAATCTCATTATTATCTGAGATTGTTTATTCATAAGTATTTATTAGGATATATTTATCATCCAAATCCATGTTTCCAAATGATATAATATTATTTATATTCTTAAACTATTTTTAAGTAAATTTTACCCATTTTTGAGGGTTTTTTAAATTATATGGAGATAATATTTCATTCACTTTCCATAGGTGGTAATTTTTGACTTTTCAGACAACAATGCGAGAAGAATGTTTTTTTAACATATATGGCATTAGAGGATTTTTATGTCCTCACAACGCCATATTTCCATGAAGCTTCTTTAAATGATATCATGTTTATTTTGAACTAAATTATTTTTATTAATATTTCTTGACATTTTGATAAAAGAAAATGTTTTTGAATAAGAAAGGATAATTTCCTCAAGAATTCAATACGAGTATTTTATCAAAATTAGTTCCCATCTATGATATTTCTCTTAAAATTTGGTTATGTTTTTATATATATTAGTAATATGATTTTAATGTTTTAATTATGGACTAATATTATATATGGATTATGCATTGATATAGAGATGTTTAGAAAATCCATTATATTTTTTGGGTTATGCTATGGAGAATGATTTGTGTTTTTGTGGAACATGTAAGAATGATTTTATTATGATATAGGAGGGGAACATATCTACATCCAATGCATTAGGTAAGGATTTATATCTCATGAGATAGACATGAATGCAATAGAAGTAAATATGGTTCAGTAATTCATGTATTGAATTTCAAGTAAACTCGGTCCAGTGATGGACTTTTTCAACGACGATGGTCTGGGAAATAATGTCTTTGCTACTATGGAAATCATATTATGTGATAATTTATTTTTAAAAATTCAATATTGTATGGAAATTTTTTTTATAATGGTTAATTTTCTTTTATGATCTACGCCTTACGTACTACCATGATTTATTTCATGACTCAAGTTTTTCGTATGTATTTTTTCAAATGTTATGTTCATGTTTTACATTATTATTATTAGGTTTTGTAAGGTATTTTATATGCTTACCCATACATATCATTTGAGATCACCCCTTTTCATGTTTCATTTCCCTAATATTTGAAGAAGGGTATTATATAAGATGTGTCAAAAAGGGGTTCTAGTTATAAAGGATAAAATAAGAGATGATGTAGATGTTTTGTAAATCAATTGATTATGTTTTAATGTTTCCAAAGGCACTATAATAATAGAGTCATTGGGCATCAATTTTTTTCACGTATTAATTATTCAAAAAAAGTAATGTAATTTCCTTGTATATAAATCTTTGGTCATTAGATTCAACCTATAATGTTTTTGAGAATATTCATAATGAGATGGAGGACCATTTTGAATAATTAATTAATGATTTATGTGTTGAAACCATTCAATAACAGAAACTATTGAATGATTGTATAAAGATTATAAAAGAAACCATTATTCCTAGGTTTTAGTAAATATATAGTGTTTCCATCTTTTTTGAGTTTGGTTTTATTTAATTTATGAACTGATTTGAGTGATAAAAGTTTCTACAACTTACATCAGATTTTAAAAAAGATACTTCAATAAGGCAATGGGATTCTAGATTCTAATTACGAGGTGAAGAAAATATAATTCCTATTGGGTTTGGGGTATAAAAATATATATGGTTTCCACAATTATTGTGTTTTGTATAGGAAGTAATATAATTCTTTATCAAAATTTCATACATGAGGAACATCATGCTATATGATGAATGAAAACTCAATTCAGATTCATTCGTAGGATCTTTTACCTAACCACATGTTACATAAAATAATTCCTTCTAATAATCCCATCATATAATTACATTAAATTAACTCGGTTTCATTGTTAGGTACTGAAATCAAAGATCATACTAAACAAATTTCAGGCCTTCAAATAATTCCTCATTTGAACCGTATATTTTCAAATTTAACTAATGTAAAAAGGTTACGATGGAATTAAGATGAACACATATTTTATGGGAAATTACATCGCCCTGATGACTCATATGAATGGAAGATATTTAATAACCAATATTCAGATTTTTTAAGAGATGTTAGAAATCTCAGAATGGGAGTGTGTACATATCAAATGAATCCAGATTGGAGACTAAGTAGCCAACATAGATCATAGCCTGTTTTATTGGTAGTTTACAACTTATCCCCATAGATATGTATGAATAAAAAAAAATATATTATGATGATATTATGGATTTCTAGACCAAAAAAACCTAGAAATAATATTTGTGTATATCTTTCACCATGGATTTATGATTTGAAACTTCTATTAGAGGTAAGTGTTAATGTTTTTGATGCATATGAAAAAGATTATTTTCTTTCACGTGTTATGATAATGTTCAGTATAAACTAATTTTTACATATGGAAACATATCAAGATACAATATGTTATGGGACATAAATCATTTCCAATTTTTGAAAATAATAATTCATATTATCAATTACAGAATGGAATAAAGACAATGCACGAGGGTCATCAATGTTTTTTAAAATTTTCTTATACTTATCATAAGTTTAAAAATGTATTTAATAGTTTATAAAAATACATTCATCCCCCAAAAACATTTTTAGTTTAATAATATTATGATAGGGTAAAAATATTGATTCAACATTTGGAAAAAAGTAGTTATGGTCTTCAAAAAAATATGGAAGAAATAGTCTATTTTTTTGAACTATCATATTGGATATTTTAGATATAAAACATAGAATTGATGTTATGCGTGTTGAGGAAAATATATGTGATAGTTTTATTGGTACTTTTTCAGAAATAAATGGAACGAAAAAATATGGATTGAATTTTATATTGGGCTAGATAACAATGGGAAAATGTTTGGAGTTAGCTCCAACTATGATAGGAAACATAACATATTTACTTCTAGAATGCCATAGATTAAGCAAGAGTGATAAGTTGAATTTTATTTAGTGTATGTTTTTATAAAAGTACCCAATGGATATTCTTAAAATATGAAGATTTTTGTGTCAATGAATGATTAAAAATTAATTGGTATGAAATATCATGACTGTTATGTATTGCTTCAACAAATCCTACTGGTCGTACTGCGTGGTATATTGCTATCAATTTTCATAAAGGATATCATCAAGTTATATAAAATTTTCCAACACATTAGTATCAATGTTGTTGATCCAAAATTTTTGGATGAGTTATAGAAAAACATTCTTTTATACTTTGTTTACTATAAATTTATAACCTACTTGTTTTTATATAATGATCATAATGAAGGCATGTGAGAAAACATTAAATTAGTCTCCTTATTATTATGGTAATTATTTATATTTTTTTTATTTTTTGAAATTTATATGTGTAAAAATTACACTTTTATTAGGTTAAGTTGCATATATTTTAGTTATAAGAATAATGAAATCATTATTTTGTTTTTGAAACTTACAAATATGTGCCTCTTTTTTTAACTTATTTATTTTTTGTCATCCCTATTTCAAAATATTCAGTATTCTTATGATATAAAGGTACAAAAAAATTTATTACACATTCTTTTGTCATTGTAATGTATAGAGAGAGAGGATAAGTTACAAAGGTAAATCTATTTTTTCATATTATTAAAAATTTATTATTATAAATATGTAATGAAAGAAAACTTTTAATTTTTAAAAAATATTTTTAGGACTATTGATGTATCTTCAGCCGAGAATAATTATCCAATTAATATAGATAAATCATGTTCTAGAGTTTTAAAAGGTGGTATTACATGTTTTCTAAACATTTCATTTTCTCTTGGAGGGAATAGATTATATATTAGTTTTAATGATTATAATAATGGAACTGGCCCAAATGTTGTTCATTTTATCAGTTATATATCAATGCATTGTATTTATAAGATTAGTATTTTATATCCTAATTGGAAGTCCCTTGACAGGATGGAGAAACAACAACTTTGGTAGGCCATGAAGATAAAATATCTCAATTGATTTTTTATCTGATATTTTAAATATTATATATTTTAAGTTATATATTAATTTATTCAATTATATATGACCTTCAATTTTGAAGAAATGAAAGAAATTATTAAATGACATATCTGTTTATTAGAGGATTTATGGGGATATTTTAAATCAAAATTGAAAATAATTTATGATTTTGGAAAATAAAAGTCTAAAAATCCATGCCACAAGAAGTCATTTATAGATGCAGATACATGGAAGAAATATGTTGACATATGGCATGAAGAAAAATTTCAGGTATGTTAAATATATTATATTGTAAAATTTATTATATATTTATCAAATTAATTAGTAGTTTATTTTCTTATAATATTTCTCTAGGGGATCTCATCAAGAGATCTAGTTGAAAAATTTATACCATTATACTTTATCATGTGGAGAGTATCTTTTATTGGAGTAGAAAATGATTGAAGAAAAATTTGAAGCATTAAGATCTTGATCTTGTAGTGGTTCCAAAGAGGTCTAGTTTGACTATCCATCTCCTCTAACTCTCCTTAAAAAATAGATACGAGTGAGAAGAAATAAGAATGAAATGTATCTTATAGAGAAAGCTAAGGTAGTACTTGAAAGAATTGTAAGTAAATATTTTTTGTATATTTTATTGATGTCTATATTTTTTAAATTAAAAAAATTGATATAATAATTTTACTATATATTATTGGATGATATTCTGGATAAATAGATACAATGAACATTTATCTTTGAGGGTAGTATGGATGTCATAGCTATGGATTTAGGAAATCAAGAACACCCAGGCCATGGAAGAGGACATCCGGAGGGTGTTAGTTTTATGAATTTTTTGGTATTCAAAGTAAGTTGTCAATAGATCCAGAAATTGATTCCTTAAAATATGATCTGAATGAAATCAATCAATCCATGGGTGATCAAATTCAATTAGGTTTGTAAGATATATTTGAACAATTGATGAGACAATCACAGTTTACTCGCCTCCCTAGCATGCCTAGTCTTCCGAGCCTTCACAATTGAATGTGCAACTTGTATAGACTATCCAGCTATCCCAGCCCACCCAGTATACATACTCAGATCATCCACCTCATTGTTCATACCTAAAATTATATTGTGATTTGCATGACATAGATAATCTTGTATATATTTTAGCATACGAAGTCATATATATTTTTGGGGATTCTATAAACCACTAGCGGATTTAGTTGGGTTATGTCAGAGTATTAGTGGATGATATTATTGAATATAATTGTCCACTATCATTGTCTACTGATAATGTTACATGGGATGGCGATTGTTTGTGTCATTTTTTTAATTTGGTCAGCTAAACTTCTTCGTTATCAATCATTATAGGTATGAATTTCTTGTAAATATTAATTACATTTGATTGAAATTTAATTATAATTTTTATTCACAATATATATTTATAGGATTATAATCAATCAAAATAAATGAAATAAATTAAACATTAATTTTAGGAACAAACAACTGTTGATTCTAATATTTATGGTGGGGTAAATAGATTATAATACATTTATTTTTCAATGGATAATTTATTTGAGTTTCAAATTATGGTTGAACTATGTGGAAGATACTATACATTGAAAATATTTAAAAAAGATATTATGTATCTAATAATG
The DNA here is from genome assembly GCA_963277665.1 of Viscum album. Lineage (NCBI taxonomy): Eukaryota > Viridiplantae > Streptophyta > Magnoliopsida > Santalales > Viscaceae > Viscum > Viscum album. The sequence continues at coordinate 289,686,820 of OY728163.1, forward strand.
TTTAAAGAGCTCAGCGTTAAAGTGTTGCAGTTGTTTTCCATGTAAGTAAATATATTTTTGTATTTAAAATTTTATTTTAATAAAGATTATTTTATGTGACATAATATTTTACTTATTTCTTTTGGTATCAATCCATGATTTTTGATAAAAAAAAATGATACCACTGGTGTTTATGTTTTTATAGATTCAGAATTCATTTCAACGGTTGTGCAATATGTGGACACTGCTGATAGAGTAATATATATATCTTAGAGATTATCAAACATTGATATTGGATATTGGTTTTTATTTTTCCTTGATGGGTAAGAACAGTAATATAATTATGAACTAATTTTAATTATAATGTCATTAATTGTGAAAAGTTTGTATTGTAGAGGTCATTGGATGTTAGATTTTTTTTAATTCAAGTGAATTCACATTATACTGGTTTTTCTCTTTATGAGACCCTATTTGTAAAAAATATATAACTTTATTAGATAGGTAGGTTTTCTTCTTTTTATAAGGACATTAATTTTAATTTTATTATTTATATGTGTTCTATTATTTGATATATATGAAAATGAAGGTCATGGATAATGTTTAACAATGATCACTTGTTGATAAAGAGACCAAATCTGATCCAATACATGGAAGTACAATTAAATATATTTATATTACATAGTATTTTTATTTTTGATATATATATATGTGTGTGTGTGTGTGTTGGTTTTTAATATGAAGTTATTTATTTATAATCTATGTTTAGTTATAAACAAGGAATCATAGAATATGGATAGTATGTTTAAAGATTCATGTATAAGATAATCACAAAAATAATTACGACTGATTTTTATAAGTTTTGTTAATTATATTAACTATTTTCTATTTTATTTCATAATATTCTATTTTTAATATTATAGAATGAAATGTTATTGTACACATTAAAAAAATCTAGTCGTATAGGAATGATGAACGTACTCATCTTTGATCATTGTTTTCAAAATAATTTTTATATATGGTTGTGATATAAATTATCATGTTTGTTTCTTTTAATGTTTATTTTTAATATTATAGTTTTATAATTGCATTGCAAAACTAATAAAATTTTATAATAGTTGATTTAATTTAATAATCTCAAAATAAGTTTTCGACAATAATAACAAATGGTTATGTTAAAATTTATTCGGTATGTGTTTTTTAAATCATTTATAAAATATCATTATGTAAATGTTTTTTAATTATGTTGTCAATTTTATTTATAGATTTGAACTCTTTCATGTGCATTACTTTATATTTTGTTTTATATTACAGGTAGACTATTTTTTCGGCAGTAATATTTTAAATTTTATTCAAAAAAATATTTTACTTTCATTGTCGGTTTTCATTAAAATCAACAATGAAGAACATTTTTTCAGAGTTTTCTTTGTCCGCTTTAACAAAAATATACATCAAATATCAAAATTTTAAAGGTATTTGACATCTATTTTTGTTAACCCTAATGTCGATGAACAATTTCTCATGGATTTTCAGCATCTATTTTTTTCGTATCAATGCCAAAAAATGTTTTTCAATGTCAACATTATAAACTTGTATTTTTAATCGATGTTAAAATGAAATAAAAACCTACATGATGTAATGTTTCTACACTATTGTTAGTTTAATATTATTATAATAGAAGAATATTTACATTGTTTAATTTTCATTATTGTGATGAATAATAATTAAATATAATTACAAGGTTTAGATAAAAAATAATTAGTTATTAAATAATTAGAATATATAATTTTTCCCTTAGTTGGTTCATTTTCTACAGTTGAATTTATAATAGTTTTTTATTTATCATATAATTTTTTTCCAATTGGACAAAACCAAACCTTATATGTTTCATAAAATTTATTTTTCATACCATAAACTTAATATTTTAAACATATATAAATTGTTTTAATAAAAAAATGAAACACACCATTCTATGGGGGTAGTAGTTTTCACACACACATGGGTGGTAATTTTGTTCTCCACTAAACGAGAGAATGGATTGATATGATTTTTAATTTTCAAAACTCAATGATGTAATTAATTTCACAAACACATGCACACACATATATATGTATTATATTCTCTATTATGAAATCCTTTTAATTTTGTGAAGTAAAATGAAATAGGTTGTCTCGTAATGATGATTGTGTACACATACACACAATTGATGTTTTCTCTATTCTTAAGGGAAATAGGAAAGTGTAGATAATTTATATACCATACACATAAAAATTTAATTATAGATCTAATAATTATTTTATAAATCCATAATGGGTAACAATATTTTAATGTAGTTTTTTATGAATGAATAATACTAGACAGTATGAAGTACATGCATTGATTTTTTGAACTTTCTATTGAAGTACTTCTTTAAAATAAACGACATTATCCAATAAATTGATATCATATTCTTATGAGAGAAACATGTGATTACAGAGGAATAAAATAGGGAACATTTTAATTATGATACATAATTTTCGTATTCTTATTAAAGGGGTGGTGAGAGGACCCATTTATCATTGATGATAATGAAATTATATAAATACGACCACTTTTTATACATAAAATACATGTTTCACATGTCACATGGGTCCATAAATGAAAAAATAGAGTATAAAATGATATTATTTTGAAAATATCTCAATCATGAAATTGTAGACAATTTTCTAACTTGTTTAAAACCCTTCATCACAATATTTATTACATTTACTCTTTTTGGATATACCGAAGTAACTAGTTTTTACATATGAAATTCATCCTTTTGAAATAAAAATGTAGTGTTTATTATTATATAATATTAAAATTTAAAAATAAAATTAAAACAATTTCTAGTATATTCACTTTTTAAAAATGATAAAAAATTTAATGAAATAAATTTATAGTGTATTGAGAACAACTTGTGAGAAAAATTAACAAAATTCTAAAATATCATTTATATAGGTTTACAAAGTAAATATAATATTTTAAAATTTAAAATTCCACTTATATAATACATATTCAGTCTATAAATTTGTTTCATATATCTCCTAGTCAAACATACATACTTATAATTTAATATAAGTCATTATATTTGTAAAAACAGTATTTTTCACTATTTTCCAAAAAATAAAATGATTCCGAAAAATCATGAAATTCAACCCTAAAATAAGCTGGATATTATAAATTCAAAAAATTATGTATTTATATTTAATTAAAATTATATTAAAATTATATTTATTTATAATGAAAATACATAATAAATGGATATATAAATTTTATTGAAAAATTAATTTGAAAAAAAAATTATGTTCATAATATTATTTCAATTAATTTTCCAGTTTAAATAATTATTATATTATCAATTTTAAAATAGATTAATATGTTATATTATTATAAAATATAAAATAATTAATAAATATATCATTGAAAAATATAACTTCTATACTAAATAAGCTTGATCAAATACCATTATAAATAATTATTTATATTCTAAAATTTAATTTTACTAGTCCATTGATATAAAAATATTTAATTAAATTTTATATGTAAATAATATCATATTTTTATAATAATTGAACTATTACATAAACATAACACAGAAGTATAGACATTTAGAATATTTTAATATCATATTATTTGATTTTGAGTTACATTTGGTAAAATTTACAACTAAACAATACACACCATCTGTTAACCTCTTAGATTTATATAATGTGACCAAATTATCAAAGAGAATATTTCAAATGGTAATATATTCAATAACCATATTAATAATAGGTATATTTAATTCTAATTTATATAAACATACTAAATCACCGATTCATTCAATTATTACATCAAAAGGAATAGTTCTTATTTTATACTGTAGATTTTTTTGATAATTCTTCCTCATTTCATATTTTTCATTATTTTTATAGGTTTTTTTGGTTGTTGGTTATCTTGAACGTTGAAGATGATCTTGTGTATTTCTTAGTATGGAAGATTTATTATTTTCTTTTTTATTATCACCAATTGATTTATTCACTTTTTATGGATCTGTTCAATAATTGTGGATAATAGTCCATGGTGTGTAATAATATTTTTTATATTCTTTTTTTGTAATGTTCAACTTATGAATGATAAATGTGATGACCATACCTGAGAATGCCATAAAAGCTACCTAATTTTATAACATTGGCCTGATTACAAGGAATAAAATTCTGAAGGACTGATCAGTTTAGGTGTTTTGGAAAGCAAATTTCATACATGATTCCCATATTATATTGGAAAATATAAAATAAAATATGATACATCATAAAATAAAATAATATTCATTTTTAAATATTATTCATGTCACGAACCAAATCTGGTCGCCGCCCAAACCAGCACCAAACCCAGCCCGTGACATGACCCGAAGGGCGTTCCCGATCCCCACGGGCTGGCACAAGTGCCAGGGTATCATTTATTTAGGTTTGGGAACGATTTACCCGAATATGAAGTCATAAACCATTAAAAACAATCAATAAACTGAATCTGAAAATTTATACCAAATGATGTTTAAACAAAAACCAGAACGGAATACATAGGTTTAGATTCAATACAAAAGGTCCAATGACACAATGGAACAGAAACAAAACAGCCCAATGGACTCCACATGACAAGGGGTCATCACCCCCAAGTCGTCTCCACTACTCCGCCCCAAGGATGAGGACTAACACCCTGAACTGCCATCACCCTTAGCCTTTCCTTTACCTGGGTCAAACAAAAAGGTCTACCTACACCCAAGGAGTGTAAGTAGGGTGTGAGCCTAAGCCCAATAGGATACCACCCTATGATTCCAAGGTGCATGCAATACAAGGTGAAAAAGAAAGCAGTTTTAATATGCAATTAAAAGCGGTGAAAAGTTCCACAAAATGAAACTTTAAATTGAAAACATTTTTCAAGATAAAACTTTTAGAATGTTAACACATTTAAATAGGAATATTATATACTGCATTATAATTCCAAAGACACCCAAAAACAAGGGCAAATACCACAAATCCACTGAGCAACAAAACCGGGAACACCCCTAGGCACTAGATAGTCTCAGGCCCCATGTACCTCGTACCTCAGTGTAATGTAACCATAGTAAAATCCTTTCTCATGCACGAGCCACCAGTAGGGAACATACCCATAACCTATTGGTCCCCAATCATCATCCACAAAGTTTAGTAAGAGTTGTCGTTATCCAAATGCTAAGTGAAACAGGGACAAAACCCATCCGGTCCACTAGCCGTACTAGTACAAATCCGCCCCACCTAGGTACCCGGGCTTCCCCCTTTGTGCTCAAACAATTTCAGGATTTAACACACATCCATTTTAATTTAAAACACCACTACTGGTCACATACACCAAATACAGTAGCTATCTCATTTTATACCACTTAAAACACACAACAAACTCTTTGAATTTGAATAAATCAATTTCACAAAATCTCGTGTAGTTTTGCACACAAAACCCCTTAAGAAACCCACTTGTACATGATGTTCACAATTGTAAGTTACCAAAACAGTAAAGGAAGCCCAATAAATATCAATTAAAACAACAAATCAATTTTTGGGCATCCTTATGTTAAACAAGAAGTGTTATCTTTGTAAAACCTTCATTTTCACACAAAAGTGGAACCAAAACATCACTTTCTTTACAAACACAATTAAAACCCATTTTTTTTGCAGAAATTACCAAAGGGGATAAACATTATAAACATTATTTTATGCCTTATTACAGATCAATAAAAACAACTAAGTATTTATAGGGCATCCCCAAATAAACAAACAAAACACTTCTTTAGAAAACCCCCAATTTCACACCAAATTGGCATTTTAAATTCAATTGCAATGGAAACATCATTAGAACCAATTTTTGTAGCAATAATAAAATTATATAAATCTGAAAATATGATAAATACAACATGCTAATACACAAATATTGCATCAACATTGGAATCACCTACCAAATCAAATGAAACCATTGAATCCTTTGTGCGAAAACACAAACGCACCACCGCCGCACCTCAAGAAGGGTAGATCAAACCTAAAAATAGAAAATTGGACCAAGAAAACCCAAGGTTAAACCTTAGGTTCGAACCCCTACCCACTGGTCATTGTTCACTTCAATAAAAAGGGAGGAAACCCTAAAAAAATAGAATGCAACCCTAATCAATTTGAAAGGGGAAAAGAAATGGACAAACTTACTTGAAAAATCTAGAATCAATCTCCCCAAAACACTAGTATCTGAAATTTAAAACGGCCAAAACTCAGGGGATGGTCTCACACGAATTATTAGGTCATTTAGGAATTGGAATGGAGGTAAAAGATTAATAATAGAAGGAGTTATGAAAGGATCAATTTACCTCTCCAAAATCTGGACGATTTCTGAAATCCAGAAGGTTTCGACTATTTTCGCGACTCTATAGAGCTCCAAATTGTGGGCGGAGGGCTTGGGGTCGCGCCTGGGCTTCTTAGGGTCGATAGGGAGGTGGAATCACTGACAAATCCATTTTAATGAATAAGATATTAATAAATTAATGAAACAATTTAAAACTGAAAAATGGGCCTTCGGGTTGGCCCAACTCTCAAATAAAAACAAAACTCCCCCATGCTTATGGATTTATAAAGGCCCCAAATTTAAATTTGGGGTTAATATATCAGGGGAGAACAATTAGGAGTTGTAATGAGTCAAAAATATTAAAAATTGAAAAAGTTATAAATGAAACAAAATTTATTTTTAAATCTGGAATTGGGCTCGCAGTTTGGCCCAATTCATGAAAACTCACCTATTCTCAATAAAACCTTTGGAAACCACCAAAACAAATCATGAGTGGAAAATAAAATTAAAATAACCCTAGAATAGGTTACGTACGTGACAATTCTCCCCACCTTGAAAACTTTCCGCCCCGGAAAGTTACAGCAAGGTCAAAGCAACAACCAAACCCAACTGAGAAACCAATAGGTACACCCTTGCCAGGTTTCACCCCCAAAGGTCAAAACACCTCCAGTGATCAATGATGGAAGGAATACTATCACAAACCAAACTTACACCACTTTCCTGAAACAATAAAGTACATTCATGATTTATCCCAAATGAAAACTCCTCAAATACAATCTGAACAATACTCAATCAATTTACCCAAAAAAAACAACAACATTGAACAAGGTTGCACTTCCCTACTATAACTAAACCATTGGAAACTCTCCAATATAAATGTTTACCCAATGAATATGTGGGTAGTTAGATATCTTCGAATGATAATACCTACTTCCCAGACAAGTCCAAAGAAAAAAAAATATGAGTTACTCGTATGAAGAGACACAAATGGGCTCCCCACCATAAGAGACAACTTAAATTGTTTTCCCGAGACAGAATCAAGACACTAATAGTGGGAGGCCCAAACATACTCTCTAGTAAAAGGGAGATACTTCCATTAAATGTTTATGAAGGAATATTCATGAGAATCATAGTGGGTCTCCCCACCATAAGAACTGACCATCTTAACCGACCAGCATGGGCCGACACAGAAAGACCCAAAAAGAAATCAAAGATTTAGGAAGGGCGCAGGATTAGTATGCATAGTTTGGGAAACTATGCACTAACTATGAATATAATTCTTTCTACATGGCTTCCTAGCACACGTCCACTACTAAACGTGAACAAACTATGTTCTCAACCATGAAGAAACCATAGGTTTGAACTATTCCCATCTTTTATACTAAGAATGGGACTTTGTACAAGGGTTTAAATGGCCCTGGGATTTTCCCTGACTACGAGCCAGCTTCTCTCCGAGACCTATGGCTGGAGCTCAAATGATTGAAGCATCTTCGGCCTCGTATTTAATATTTGGAAACCCACTGAATGAGAATTCTCCTTTTCGGTGCCACCAAAAACTACACCGCAGTCCCAAATAAGTTTTCTAGACATAACACATTCCAAACTCACTTTACCTTATCCCGATATTTCACTGAAACAAGGGCTGAGAAGATACACACACATCACAAGTTGTTTCTTCAGGTGAGAAACAATATAAGTAAAGAACACCTACACTCACATTCCTCTAAAATAGATGATTTTGAAGTTTTTCCAAGGGAGACATTTGCCCAACATAACAGGGACTCTCAGAGGATTTCACTACTTTCACCTATACAGTCAATCGAGTACATGACATCATAAGGCATCACCAAACATGACCATTTCAACTGATATAAACAATTCATGGAGAGGGACCTTATACAACATCCCCAAACAACACACAATTCTAGAAAGTGGCCACAATATCCTATTGTGACCATATTTCCCACACCGGTGGTTTAACATGAATTAATGCATCAAAGAAACTTTGAAGAACCCAAAGGTCCTCTTAGACACCATCGAGACACTCATCCACACTTACAACCAAAGAACACTTCCACCTTTGATGAATCATGAAACATTAGAAACTATGGTTTCTTTCAACCTTCCACAACAACTTTACCACTACAAGAGGATCCAAAAATCAACGAAATGAATGGGTGTAGACTCAATCAATAATGATCGATAAAATATTCCTTATATTGATCAACTGGAGGATTTTCCAATGGCGAAACAATATGGATTTCACTTCAGTTGTGCATTAACCCTTAATGGGGGCATACCTTATCCAATGAGAGAACCCAAGGACCCAACCAATCTGGTCCATTAGTCAAAACATGCCTCAAACTAGATCCAAACACAGGAAGGGAACCACCGTATAGGCATCCCAAAACATTTTTCAAAAGAGACCACTAATCGTCCCTACAACACAGCTCACCGACCAAACACAAACCCAAAACACAGTTCAAACAGGAGGGGTTCTTGGACTCAAAACATCCCAAAACATCAACATTATCAAAAACCCATAATAAAAACTATACCAAACTATTCATCAATACATCATGTTTTTCTTTAAAATTATTTCTTTGAAAACAAACGGTTTTGCAGTAAGAGTATCCACCATTGGTACCCCATGGGCCTCACACATGCATGTTTTTGTGTCACACCGGGCACCCTCCTCATAACCATCCCAGCACTCATCCAGTCATGCCATCAACCATCCATCATCCCATATAACCCCATGCATGTGGTCACTCATGGAAATACCAAAGTGTAAAACAAAAATTCCTTCCACTTTTCAAAAACAAAATGCTCAACCAACCCAACCTTTTTCTCAAAACTGCTAAAAATGAGATCAAAATCCCAATTCAAATCTTACAAAACATTTCATAAAGACACAACAATTTGGAAAAGAACCCACATTCAAGATATTCATATCAATATCAAAACATCTCATCCCATTAAAACACTGTTTTATTATTTAGAAAACTCTATTGGAAACACTTTTCAAAAACAACTTTAATATAGTTCCTTCTTTCAAAAGAGGTGTAAGCACACCATTTTACATTTCAAAACAATTCCGAAAATTCAATTCCTCAATTTCATAAACCAAACCATTCCCTCTTTATTTGAAAATCATTTCATAAAAACTTTACGCTTATTAAAACCAAGTCACCAGAAAACTAAAGTGCCAGGATTTCAAAACTAAAGCACAAAACAATACGAGAGGAAACTAGTTTCAATGGGTGACTTGGAAATATGGTTGGCAGCCATATTCCAATCACTTCACTATCACAGAGAGTGTTTTAGGGAATATCCCCAGCTTCACATGGCTTTCCAGGCCCTGCGAGCTTACGGAGACCATTAACCCAACCCTCTTTTCATTTCCCCTAACCATCATTAAAACAAGAAAACCAAAGGACTTAGATAAATCCTGACTTCCCTAGGAAACTTGAATCCTGTCATGAGGTGTGGTGATCAATCACACTACCCATAACTATAATACCAAGTCCCTACAATCCTAACTCCATGATATCCTGACTCTTCTCGAAATAACATGACCCAAAGAGTTAACATGAACCTCCCTCTGATACCATTTTGTCACGAACCAAATCTGGTCGCCGCCCAAACCAGCACCAAACCCAGCCCGTGACATGACCCGAAGGGCGTTCCCGATCCCCACGGGCTGGCACAAGTGCCCGGGTATCATTTATTAAGGTTTGGGAACGATTTACCCGAATATGAAGTCATAAACCATTAAAAACAATCAATAAACTGAATCTGAAAATTTATACCAAATGATGTTTAAACAAAAACCAGAACGGAATACATAGGTTTAGATTCAATACAATAGGTCCAATGACACAATGGAACAGAAACAAAACAGCCCCATGGACTCCACATGACAAGGGGTCATCACCCCCAAGTCGTCTCCACTACTCCGCCCCAAGGATGAGGACTAACACCCTGAACCGCCATCACCCTTAGCCTTTCCTTTACCTTGGTCAAAAAAAAGGTCTACCTACACCCAAGGGGTGTAAGTAGGGTGTGAGCCTAAGCCCAATAGGATACCACCCTATGATTCCAAGGTGCATGCAATACAAGGTGAAAAAGCAAGCAGTTTTAATATGCAATTAAAAGCGGTGAAAAATTCCACAAAATGAAACTTTAAATTGAAAACATTTTTCAAGATAAAACTTTCAGAATGTTAACACATTTAAATAGGAATATTAGATACTGCATTATAATTCCAAAGACAACCAAATCAAGGGCAAATACCACAAATCCACTGAGCAACAAAACCGGGAACACCCCTAGGCACTAGATAGTCTCAGGCCCCATGTACCTCGTACCTCAGTGTAATGTAACCATAGTAAAATCCTTTCTCGTGCACGAGCCACTAGTAGGGAACATACCCATAACCTAGTGGTCCCCAATCATCATCCACAAATTTTAGTTAGAGTTGTCGTTATCCAAATGCTAAGTGAAACAGGGACAAAACCCATCCGGTCCACTAGCCGTACTAGTACAAATCCGCCCCACCTAGGTACCCAGGCTTCCCCCTTTGTGCTCAAACAATTTCAGGATTTAACACACATCCATTTTAATTTAAAACACCACTAATGGTCACATACACCAAATACAGTAGCTATATCATTTTATACCACTTAAAACACACAACAAACTCTTTGAATTTGAATAAATCAATTTCACAAAATCTCGTGTAGTTTTGCACACAAAACCCCTTAAGAAACCCACTTGTACATGATGTTCACAATTGTAAGTTACCAAAACAGTAAAGGCAGCCCAATAAATATCAATTAAAACAACAAATCAATTTTTGGGCATCCTTATGTTAAACAAGAAGTGTTATCTTTGTAAAACCTTCATTTTCACACAAAAGTGGAACCAAAACATCACTTTCTTTACAAACACAATTAAAACCCATTTTTTTTGCAGCAATTACCAAAGGGGATAAACATTATAAACAGTATTTTATGCCTTATTACAGATCAATAAAAACAACTAAGTATTTATAGGGCATCCCCAAATAAACAAACAAAACACTTATTTGGAAAACCCCCAATTTCACACCAAATTGGCATTTTAAATTCAATTGCAATGGAAACATCATTAGAACCAATTTTTGTAGCAATAATAAAATTATATAAATCTGAAAATATGATAAATACAGCTTTCTAATACACAAAGATTGCATCAACATTGGAATCACCTACCAAATCAAATGAAACCATTGAATCCTTTGTGCGAAAACACAAACGCACCACCGCCGCACCTCGGGAAGGGTAGATCAAACCTAAAAATAGAAAATTGGACCAAGAAAACCCAAGGTTAAACCTTAGGTTCGAACCCCTACCCACTGGTCATTGTTCACTTCAATAAAAAGGGAGGAAACCCTAAAAAAATAGAATGAAACCCTAATCAATTTGAAAGGGGAAAAGAAATGGACAAACTTCATTGAGAAATCTAGAATCAATCTCCCCAAAACACTAGTATCTGAAATTTAAAACGGACAAAACTCAGGGGATGGTCTCACAAGAATTATTAGGTCATTTAGGAATTGGAATGGAGGTAAAAGATTAAGAATAGAAGGAGTTATGAAAGGATCAATTTACCTCTCCAAAATCTGGACGATTTCTGAAATCCATAGAGTTTCGACTATTGTCGCGCCTCTATCCAGCTCCAAATTGTGGGATGAGGGCATGGGGTCGCGTCTGGGATTCTTAGGGTCGATAGGGAGGTGGAATCACCGAAAAATCTATTTTAATGAATAATATATTAATAAATTAATGAAACAATTTAAAACTGGAAAATGGGCCTTCGGGTTGGCCCAACTCTCAAATAAAAACAAAAATCCCCCATTCTTATGGATTTATAAAGGCCCCAAATTTAAATTTGGGGTTAATATATCAGGGGAGAACAATTAGGAGTTGGAATGAGTCAAAATTAATAAAAATTGAAAAAGTTATAAATGAAACAAAATTTATTTTTAAATCTGGAATTGGGCTTGCAGTTTGGCCCAATTCATGAAAACTCACATATTCTCAATAAAACCTTTGGAAACCACCAAAACAAATCATGAGTGGAAAATAAATTTAAAATAACCCTAGAATAGGTTATGTACGTGACAATTCTCTCCACCTTGAAAACTTTCCGCCCCGGAAAGTCACAGTAAGGTCAAAGCAACAACTAAACCCAACTGAGAAACCAATAGGTACACCCTTACCAGGTTTCACCCCCAAAGGTCAAAACACCTCCAGTGATCAATGATGGAAGGAATACTATCACAAACCAAACTTACACCACTTTCCTAAAACAATAAAGTACATTCAGGATTTATCCCAAATGAAAACTACTCAAATACAATCTGAACAATACTCAATCAATTTACCCAAAAAAACAACAACATTGAACAAGGTTACACTTCCCTACTATAACTAAACCATTGGAAACTCTCCAATATCAATGTTTACCCAATGAATATGTAGGTAGTTAGATATCTTCGAATGATAATACCTACTTCCCAGACAAGTCCAAAGAAAAAAAATATGAGTTACTCGTATGAAGAGACACAAATGGGCTCCCCACCATAAGAGACAACTTAAATTGTTTTCCCGAGACAGAATCAAGACACTAATAGTGGGAGGCCCAAACATACTCTCTAGTAAAAGGGATATACTTCCATTAAATGTTTATGAAGGAATATTCATGAGAATCATAGTGGGTCTCCCCACCATAAGAACCGACCATCTTAACCGACCAGCATGGGCCGACACAGAAAGACCCAAAAAGAAATCAAAGATTTAGGAAGGGCGCAGGATTAGTATGCATGGTTTGGGAAACTGTGCACTAACTATGAATATAATTCTTTCTACATGGCTTCCTAGCACACGGCCACTAATAAACGTGCACAAACTATGTTCTCAACCATGAAGAAACCATAGGTTTGAACTATTCCCATCTTTTATACTAAGGATAGGACTTTGTACAAGGGTTTAAATGGCCCTGGGATTTTCCCTGACTACGAGCCAGCTTCTCTCCGAGACCTATGGCTGGAGCTCAAATGATTGAAGCATCTTCGGCCTCGTAGTTAATATTTGTAAACCCACTGAATGAGAATTCTTCTTTTCGGTGCCACCAAAAACTACACCACAGTCCCAAATAAGTTTTCTAGACATAACACATTCCAAACTCACTTTACCTTATCCCGATATTTCACTGAAACAAGGGCTGAGAAGATACACACACATCACAACTTGTTTCTTCAGGTGAGAAACAATATAAGTAAAGAACACCTACACTCACATTCCTCTAAAATAGATGATTTTGAAGTTTTTCCAAGGGAGACATTTTCCCAACATAACAGGGACTCTCAGAGGATTTCACTACTTTCACCTATACAGTCAATCGAGTACATGACATCATAAGGCATCACCAAACATGACCATTTCAACTGATATAAACAATTCATGGAGAGGGACCTTATACAACATCCCCAAACAACACACAATTCTAGAAAGTGGCCACAATATCCTATCGTGACCATATTTCCCACACCGGTGGTTTAACATGAATTAATGCATCAAAGAAACTTTGAAGAACCCAAAGGTCCTCTTAGACACCATCGAGACAGTCATCCACACTTACAACCAAAGAACACTTCCACCTTCGATGAATCATGAAACATTAGAAACTGTGGTTTCTTTCAACCTTCCACAATATCTTTACCACTACAAGAGGATCCAAAAATCAACGAAATGAATGGGTGTAGACTCAATCAACAATGATCGATAAAATATTCCTTATATTGATCAACTGGAGGATTTTCCAATGGCGAAACAATATGGATTGCACTTCAGTTGTGCATTAACCTTTAATGGGGGCATACCTTATCCAATGAGAGAACCCAAGGACCCAACCAATCTGGTCCATTAGTCAAAACATGCCTCAAACCAGATCCAAACACAGGAAGGGAACCACCGTAGAGGCATCCCAAAACATTTTTCAAAAGAGACCACTAATCGTCCCTACAACACAGCTCACCGACCAAACACAAACCCAAAACACAGTTCAAACAGGAGGGGTTCTTGGACTCAAAACATCCCACAACATCAACATTATCAAAAACCCATAATAAAAACTATACCAAACTATTCATCAATACATCATGTTTTTCTTTAAAATTATTTCTTTGAAAACAAACAGTTTTGCAGTAAGAGTATCCACCATTGGTACCCCATGGGCCTCACACATGCATGTTTTTGTGTCACACCGGGCACCCTCCTCATAACCATCCCAGAACTCATCCAGTCATGCCATCAACCATCCATCATCCCATATAACCCCATGCATGTGTTCACTTATGGAAATACCAAAGGGTAAAACAAAAATTCCATCCACTTTTCAAAAACAAAATGCTCAACCAACCCAACCTTTTTCTCAAAACTGCTAAGAATGAGATCAAAATCCCAATTCAAATCTTACAAAACATTTCATAAAGACACAAAAATTTGGAAAAGAACCCACATTCAAGATATTCATATCAATATCAAAACATCTCATCCCATTAAAACACTGTTTTATTATTTAGAAAACTCTATTGGAAACACTTTTCAAAACCAACTTTAATATAGTTCCTTCTTTCAAAAGAGGTGTAAGCACACCATTTTACATTTCAAAACAATTCTGAAAATTCAATTCCTCAATTTCATAAACCGAACCATTCCCTCTTTATCTGAAAATCATTTCATAAAAACTTTACGCTTATTAAAACCAAGTCACCAGAAAACCAAAGTGCCAGGATTTCAAAACTAAAGCACAAAACAATCCGAGAGGAAACTAGTTTCAATGGGTGACTTGGAAATATGGTTGGCAGCCATATTCCAATCACTTCACTGTCACAGAGAGTGTTTTAGGGAATATCCCCAGCTTCACGTGGCTTGCCAGGCCCTGCGAGCTTACGGAGACCATTAACCCAACCCTCTTTTCATTTCCCCTAACCATCATTAAAACAAGAAAACCAAAGGACTTAGATAAATCCTGACTTCCCTAGGAAACTTTAATCCTGTCATGAGGTGTGGTGATCAAGCACACTACCCATAACTATAATACCAAGTCCCTACAATCCTAACTCCATGATATCCTGACTCTTCCCGAAATAACATGACCCAAAGAGTTAACATGAACCTCCCTCTGATACCATTTTGTCACGAACCAAATCTGGTCGCCGCCCAAACCAGCACCAAACCCAGCCCGTGACATGACCCGAAGGGCGTTCCCAATCCCCACGGGCTGGCACAAGTGCCCGAGTATCATTTATTTAGGTTTGGGAACGATTTACCCGAATATGAAGTCATAAACCATTAAAAACAATCAATAAACTGAATCTGAAAATTTATACCAAATGATGTTTAAACAAAAAGCAGAACGGAATACATAGGTTTAGATTCAATACAAAAGGTCCAATGACACAATGGAACAGAAACAAAACAGCCCCATGGACTCCACATGACAAGGGGTCATCACCCCCAAGTCGTCTCCACTACTCCGCCCCAAGGATGGGGACTAACACCCTGAACCGCCATCACCCTTAGCCTTTCCTTTACCTGGGTCAAAAAAAAGGTCTACCTACACCCAAGGGGTGTAAGTAGGGTGTGAGCCTAAGCCCAATAGGATACCACCCTATGATTCCAAGGTGCATGCAATACAAGGTGAAAAAGCAAGCAGTTTTAATATGCAATTAAAAGCGATGAAAAATTCCACAAAATGAAACTTTAAATTGAAAACATTTTTCAAGATAAAACTTTCAGAATGTTAACACATTTAAATAGGAATATTAGATACTGCATTATAATTCCAAAGACACCCAAAAACAAGGGAAAATATCACAAATCCACTGAGCAACAAAACCGGGAACACCCCTAGGCACTAGATAGTCTCAGGCCCCATGTACCTCGTACCTCAGTGTAATGTAACCATAGTAAAATCCTTTCTCGTGCACGAGACACTAGTAGGGAACATACCCATAACCTAGTGGTCCCCAATCATCATCCACAAAGTTTAGTTAGAGTTGTCGTTATCCAAATGCTAAGTGAAACAGGGACAAAACCCATCTGGTCCACTAGCCGTACTAGTACAAATCTGCTCCACCTAGGTACCCGGGCTTCCCCCTTTGTGATCAAATAATTTCAGGATTTAACACAAATCCATTTTAATTTAAAACACCACTACTGGTCACATACACCAAATACAGTAGCTATCTCATTTTATACCACTTAAAACACACAACAAACTCTTTGAATTTGAATAAATCAATTTCACAAAATCTTGTGTAGTTTTGCACACAAAACCCCTTAAGAAACCCACTTGTACATGATGTTCACAATTGTAAGTTACCAAAACAGTAAAGAAAGCCCAATAAATATCAATTAAAACAACAAATCAATTTTTGGGCATTATTATGTTAAACAAGAAGTGTTATCTTTGTAAAACCTTCATTTTCACACAAAAGTGTAACCAAAACATCACTTTCTTTACAAACACAATTAAAACCCATTTTTTTGCAGCAATTACCAAAGGGGATAAACATTATAAACAGTATTTTATGCCTTATTACAGATCAATAAAAACAACTATGTATTTATAGGGCATCCCCAAATAAACAAACAAAACACTTCTTTGGAAAACCCCCAATTTCGCACCAAATTGGCATTTTAAATTCAATTGCAATGGAAACATCATTAGAACCAATTTTTGTAGCAATAATAAAATTATATAAATCTGAAAATATGATAAATACAGCATTCTAATACACAAAGATTGCATCAACATTGGAATCACCTACCAAATCAAATGAAACCATTGAATCCTTTGTGCGAAAACACAAACGCACCACCGCCGCACCTCAAGAAGGGTAGATCAAACCTAAAATTAGAAAATTGGACCAAGAAAACCCAAGGTTAAACCTTAGGTTCGAACCCCTACCCACTGGTCATTTTTCACTTCAATAAAAAGGGAGGAAACCCTAAAACAATAGAATGAAACACTAATCAATTTGAAAGGGGAAAAGAAATGGACAAACTTACTTGAGAAATCTAGAAGCAATCTCCCCAAAACACTAGTATATGAAATTTAAAACGGCCAAAACTCAGGGGATGGTCTCACAAGAATTATTAGGTCATTGAGGAATTGGAATGGAGGTAAAAGATTAAGAATAGAAGGAGTTATGAAAGGATCAATTTACCTCTCCAAAATCTGGACGATTTCTGAAATCCAGAAGGTTTCGACTATTTTCTCGACTCTATCGAGCTCAAAATTATGGGGGGAGAGCATGGGGTCGCGCCTGGGCTTCTTAGGGTCGATAGGGAGGTGGAAGCACCGAAACATCCATTTTAATGTATAATCTATTAATAAATTAATGAAACAATTTAAAACTGGAAAATGGGCCTTCGGGTTGGCCCAACTCTCAAATAAAAACGAAAATCCCCCATTATTATGGATTTATAAAGGCCCCAAATTTAAATTTGGGGTTAATATATCAGGGGAGAACAATTAGTAGTTGGAATGAATCAAAAATATTAAAAATTGTAAAAGTTATAAATGAAACAAAATTTATTTTTAAATCTGGAATTGGGCTCGCAGTTTGGCCCAATTCATGAAAACTCACCTATTCTCAATAAAACCTTTGGAAACCACCAAAACAAATCATGAGTGGAAAGTAAATTTAAAATAACCCTAGAATAGGTTACGTACGTGACAATTCAAATATTTATTCATCATAACTAGGGAAATAAGGAAAATAAAGATAATCTCAAATGCTCAATAAGGTTAAGTATAACAGAAGCAACAACAAATAAAATATCATAATCATCATTGATAGGTAAATATGTGAGAACACATTAATCATAAATATCTTGATTAGGCATAATCAGTATGGCACAATTTCTAACTTAAAAATATTTAATTTATCAATAAACTTCAAATGAAAGTCATCCATAGATATATCAAAGGGAAATTCTCATTGATAAATAATAATAGAGTTTTAATGAGGGAAATGCTCAATTATTGGAAGCCATAATACATTTGAACATTGTAACTTTACTATTAAAACATTTTATAATATAGTTTATAATATTGGGTAGAAACCCATTTAATTTTTTTAACTGATTCGGTTAATTATACTATTGATGCATCAAATGGATATCTATAGCCATCCCCACCCAAGTTGTACTTATCCAAATCAATCCTCATATATAGAATAATCGATTTAGTTAATAAAAAATGTGACTTATCATCAAATATCTATATTTAATAAATAATAAATATTTATCAATAATTTCCCAGTGGTGGATACATAGAAATATTTTTTGTTGACAATGATGAATGGAATTATAATTTAAATTTCATTAAAAATAATTTTAATAATATAAAATGTCCCAATGAATTATGGATATTATTTTTTTAAATTTTAGTATTTTTTACTATTCATCAAAAAATGATACCTCAAAGAAAAATACCATAAGTTAACCCTAAAATAATTTAGATGATTCTCATTCAAAAAATAATTTTATTCAATCATATTAAATTTATAAAAGTTTCAAAATTCATATTTAATGTATGTGTGACATTAAAATGTGGTAAAATTGCATTTATAAAAATATAGCTTTCCATGCATAATATTGAGTTTGTTCTTATCATATGATTTTAAAATCTATTGGATGAATGTAAAAATATTTATTGAATATAATATATATATATTAAATTAATATCACTCACTAATTTTAATTAATTTTATTTATTGGGATAAAATGACTTTATGATCATAAAAATAGTTTTTCTCTAAATATACCCATTATATTAAATTAGATTTTATATTTTTTTTAATTTATTATTAACCAATTAATTCAACCACATATATTTATAAGTTATTTAATATTGTTTATAACCATTAATTTAATGTCTAGGATATATCTTCTTATATTAAATTATAATATCTTAATAATATATTTTTGTTCGGTAAAACTCAGTATTGGGTATAATCAAAACTAATGAACAAACTGGTTCATATGTGTAACACAGTCTAACATAGTATTGTATGGATTACAAGCTATAGATCATATTTATTTAAAATATTAAATATATCCTAAAGTCTTATTTTCTCATATTCCTTTATACTCTTAGTTTTATGTACCATACAGGCTACTAAATACAACATTCATACATTATAATTCTGGGATGTTACATTCTCCCCACCTTAATTAAATTATATCCTTGCAATTTATCCATGATCTCATCAATCGAGGGATTGATGGTTTAACATTCCATTTTTGAGAAAATGACATTATAAATAGGTTTCATAATACGTATTCTTAATAATAAGGAATTGAAAATGTTATAGTCACCACAAAATTAGGCTTTCAAAAACGAAAACGTAAGATCAAACATCGACCTTGAAGAAAAATCTAGATATCATGTTCTGATGGAGACTGATAATGAACATGTTCAGTTAAAACTTTTTGTATAGAAAACTATAAACTAGATATATTAATAAAGGTCATTAATATCATAAACAATTATGGCAATATGAAATTTTTTTGTTTTGAGCCTATTTTTTTCTCAGAGTTGTGAAATTATTTCAAACTCTAAAAATATAAAAAAATCTTTGTTACTATAAACATTATATTTTCCTTTGATTAAGCCTTACACTATTTATATTTCATCTACTATCAAAAGATGCGTCATATAGTGAAGAAATAAATTAATCTCTAAATACTCATTCAAATATAAACATAATCCTTTTCATATGTGGTCCAATTTTATGAACAGTTATGATATAACACTTTTATGAAGAAGGTTTATGAATTTAAAAAATGATCTATCATCATTCATCTATCAATATAAAGTAGCTAATTAAATATCACATACCATACATGTGAACACCTACACTATGTATTCTCTTGAAATTTTGTAATAAATTGAATTACAATAAAACATTATTGAAAAAATGAATTATTTCTTATTCCTTAATTATAGAATATGAAATTAAATATATTACATAAATCCATATGTGTTTTAAACTCTATCAATGATGGAATATTTTTCTTCAGTAACCCATTAATCAATTCCAATATATTATGTACAATCCAATTTACATTATCCCAATCCATCATCTATTTATTCTATCATCATTATCTCAGAATCAGGAACATATTAAAATTTATCATTCTCCTAAATATTTGTTTTCCAAAAAAAATTAACTTACTACTGAATCACATTTCTTGGTACCATTAAATATGTTATATCAAATCCTTAAGGAAAACGTAATATAGTGTGATCCTTACATATTTCATAACCCTTATAACCAATAAATAATTTATAAAATACTTAAATAACAAAATTATTGAATCTAGATACCATTCGAATAATCATTCTAATTTTATTTTAATAATAACCCTAACCAAAATTTTATCTCTTATATTATTTATAGGTATATTCCCTTGATTATTTGGAATTCATTTTCTTTGTTTCCCATCTCCTTGATGTTTTAACACTGAATTGTTGCCTTTGTATTCACCCCTTTTTTCTACTGACCCTTTTATCCCCATTTATAACAAACACCCATTCCTTATAGAAATTTCCCAGGGTGATTCATTCCACTATTATCACATGATGGAAATTCCTTTATCATCTTCTTTGATGCATTATCTTTATCTTAGTGTTTTTATGAAATCTTCTTCTCTCGATTCCCATAGAATATATTGATACTATAAAATTTCTTCTCTATTTTGATGGAACATAAAACTATCTCTTTATATGATGAAAAAGAATAAGAAACCAGCGCCCCTTAAAGATTTCGCATATGAACACCAAATAAATGGTCAATCTTTCCCTCAATGTTTTTATCTAATAAAGAACATATATAAATAACCATTTAAATGTATATTTATAAACATAAACACTCACTTCTTCATTATTTATTTAAGATAATAATTTTTCTCTTCATCTTAAATTTTTGATCATGTGGGAAGTTTTTATCAAAGAATGTATCTTTAAAATTCTATATTCTGTGGGTTATATTTACTATTCCTCCCTAATATCCGAGACCAATAACCACCAATGATCATCATCACCATTGAGATAATACACTACATGTTTAAACCTTTTCTTTTCACCACATCCTAATTCCATAAATATCTTCTCCAAACACTTTATCCATTGCTCAAATACATTTGGATTTGTAGTCCCACTAAACAATTGGGGATTCTGTTGCTTGATGTTATCCCACATAGGATATTATCTTTGAGGAATATATTTCTCCATTTGGGTAATGTTATCAGTCATAACCGAATTAAGATTACCTAATATATCCATAATTATATCTACTCAAATACTAGATATATTAGATTCATCAATAGAGAAATATCAACATTTCCCTGAGTAGTGATACTATTCTTCCTTCTAGGTTTCATTTCTAAATAATGACACTTATTGGATTAACAATTAAAATTAAGAACACTATATAATTCTAAATATGGAATAACACATAACATAAAATGAATATTTTGAGCATTTATAATATCATAATTATAAAAATGGTTTCCTTGGAGAAATATTTACTTTTAAATACTTTATAATGGTTTGTAAAGAAAACTCAAATTATCCAAAAGTTATCGCCTAGGAGTGTCAAACCTAGTTAAAAATAACGGTTGTAGTCCTATAATAGTTTATTATTGAGTCAGTCCGGACACATCATATCAAATTTGATTCCCCTAAGCACATCTATGCCAGAAGAAAGTCAACATTTAGTATCTAGATAGTTATTTATTGATTGGAAGACACACATAATCTCTACCATACCAATATTATATGATGTTCTTTTATACTTATCCTCAAAGTCTACCTTAAGTTTATGTCACCTTATATAAGTTTTCCAAATCCTGTTTATAAGGATGTTTCTAAATATCTCTTGATATCAAATAAAATTCCCCAACCCCGGAATCTGAGAGTCGGTTCATTACTTTATTACATTATACTGATTATGGGGAATCAAATCCAGAAGGACTGATTATTTATAAAGTTTTGGAAAAATATAGTATATACATGATTCCAATATTAAATTATGAAATAGAAAATAAAACATGATACCTAGAAAAATGAAATAAACTACATCCTTGAAAGCCTATTCATAGAATTATTCATTATAACTTCGGTAAAGGAAGCAAAAAAACGGTGATCTGAAATGCTGATTATGGGTAAGTACAATGGAATAAATACTGAATCAATGAGAATAATGATTATGGAAAGGTAAATAAATGAGAACACATTCCGTATAAATATCTTGAAAATACATAATAAATATGGATATATAGATTACTGAAACGTTTGTCATTTAATCAATAAAATGTGAATTAAATGCATCCATAGATATTTCAAATAAAAAATATCATGGTTAAATAATAACTGTGTCTGAAAAGGGAAATTATTTATTATTGGATGCCATGTTTTTTAGATACATGGTTCCTTAACAATAGAAACCTTTTACAAGAACGTTTATAATATTGGGAAGAAAACCTATTAAACTTCTCAATTGATTCATCTCAGGAGATTATCGATCCATCGCAAGGATATCACTAATGAGGCCCCCCATGTCATACAAGTCCAAATCATTCCTCATATATTGAATAATATATTTTGTTAGAAATAAATTTGAATTATCATCAAATGTAAACAATGAATAAATAATAATGATTTATTAACAATTACGCAATAGACTATAGGTAACAAAAGTGTTTTTGAAGTTGATGAATGGAAATACCATTGAATGATCATTAAAAAATTCATGAGGAAAATATTCTACAAACATTGTATGGTGTCTCATATGACTTTGAAAATTTTAAATCATTATCCTCATTAAAGAATAATATTTATGAAAAATTATAATATCATTAGAATAAGGTGATTCATGATATAACATGTGAAATGGATGTATATACACCTTATAAAGATGAATCAGAGCGTAATAATAAATAAGTCTCAATGGAATGTAAATTGTGAGAAAATACCTTACTACTTGGTAATTGATGAATTATAATCCCCATGAAATAAATAACATAAAATTAAACTCCAAATAACTTGAATATAAATTTATTCAAGATATAAAATATAATAGATGTGTTATATACACCACACAACATAAATAAGTGGTGAAAATGGGGTATGTCTCCAAGAAAGAGAAGTGAGACAAGAATCTCACACCATTTCATTCTTTTTTGTTATGTGGTATTAAACCTCTTTTATAGTGCATTAAAACATGTCTATAAATTATATAATAAAAATAATAAAATTTATTTTATTATATATTATCTTATTTATAATATCTGATTAGCATTTCATTATTAATATTTTATTATTTTAATTATTTTGGGTGGGCATTACCTCATTTCCCGAGTATGTTATGACTTGTTATTTTTTGTTCCTCTTTAAAAGATAATTATTCCATAATCTATAGAATTTAAACAATGATTAAAATATCTTATATATTCAATATATATATATATATATTTATAACAATACCCACTATTTTGGGATGTGAAATGAAATGCACTGTGCAGGCGGACGGTAGGCTATACGTACTCATGAACACAAGATTCATTTATTTTCTGGATTAATAGAACAAAAATTTCATGATATATATCTATATTATAATTATAGTATCATATATATGTCATATAATTCAAAATGTTTTTATTAAAATGATCCTTTATAGGTTCCATGTATAGTGTGAGTGAATCACATCACATTGAGGAGGCGTTAGTCCCAACTTCCACAGATGATGTTATCATATTTAAAAAAATTGATGCATGAATATATGTGTTATAAAAAAACTAAATAAGTATTTGGATAGAAAAATATGATATATATCATATAAAAAATAAACTATCCATAATAATTTCCACCATGAAAGGTGATAAAGGAAGATTTAACAATCCTCGTTTTGTGAGATGGTAGTCCACCGTACACATGAACAATAAGTTCTTTACCCATTATATGGAAGTTTTTTTAAGTGTAGCGCAAACCTATAGAATAAATATATAACATTATATTTAGTAAAATTACGTTATATATAATCATTTAATGATAATATTTAATGGGATTATTTATATAAATAAAACAAAATAGTTTGAGGAATGATTTTACATCTTCTTTGAGTAACGTCTTTTGGTTTGCACCAAATGGACTCCTTGGATAAATTTTTTTCCAAGGTGAGGATTATAGGATAATGGGAGTTCTCATGGAATATTATTTGAATATATTTTAATTGAGACGAAGGTCTTTATAGGTGTGAACAAATGGGACGTGTCCCTGCATTTTGATAGTGTAAGAGGAGTGATATTTTTTAAAATTTTTGAAAGGGAAATTACACCATTGTTTTCCCCATTAAAGTGGCCTATATAATAAGATAAATTGCCTAAAAGTGAGTATAGGTTATAAATATTAAAATTATATGTCTTAATTATAAGTGTCTAGATCATTTTGGGCATTAAATTTAAGGTTTAGTCTTTTGTTAAGACAAATTTTCTAATAATCATTGGAATTAATTTTAATAACCTTCATTATTCTTTTTTATAAAAAATAATTTGACACTATTTTACATTATAAATTATTATGATTCCAAATATTAAATCAATTTTTTTTTTTAAATTTCAATCAATGATATTCCATAAATTAATTTAAATGTAACCTCATAGATAGGATGACAAAATAAGGTTTTAATGTATAAAAGTTAGAAATTCGAGATGATTTTATATAAAATTTCAGGGGGAAATTGGTTATAATAATCAAAATTGGATTAATTTATTTATAATATATCAAACTAAATTTTAAAACAAATCAAATATTTAATTTATTAGTTTTAATAAATTTGATGAAAAAATAGTTTGGAATTAGATGTCTGTATTTTTCACTATTCATCAAAAACTAAAAACCTCATAAAAAATGCCAAAAATTTACCCTAAGAGAATTTTAATCTTAAAATTTCAGAAATAAAGTTTATTTTGTAATATTGAATTTATAAAAGTTTCAAAATTAATATTTAATGTACATGACCTATTAAAAGGTCGTAACATTTCTTTTATAAAAATATAATGTCTTATATGTAATATTGGGTTTGTTATTATCTTATGATTATCAACTCAATTGGATGAATGTAAAATATATTTCATTGAATATATAATACATAAATTAAATTCATATCACACAATAATTCTAATTAATTAAATTTATTATGATAATTTAACATTAGGAGAAAAAATAGTATTTTATAAAAACATTCCATATATATTTTATTGGCTCTTATATTCATTTTAATTTATTTATAACCAATGAATTCAACCATATATTATCATTATTTAGTTAATACTAATCATTTCCATGAATTTAGTGGCTAGGTTTTTTCTTATTATATTAAGTAATAATATCTTAAAAATATTTTTTTTCTACTGTCGAACTCTGTCTTGCGTGTAGCAAAAACTACCGAACAAAGTCATTATTGTGTGTAATGCAAATAAATCAATGTTTATTATATTAAAAGATATATAAAATATTTATTTTAAATATTAAATATTTTTTATTGTCTCAGGATGTCATATTCCTTTGTATATAAGGTATTTCATGTCATACATGCTACAAAATACAATTTTCTTACTTTAGAATTTTGAAGAGTTATAAATAAAGTGTTCAACTATTGGTTCATATATTGTGAGACTGATTTCATAATCAATTTCATATTTTTTAACTATAATAAATTACTTTTAAATTAAAAACATAGTTAACAAAAAGAATATTCTTCTGAAAAAACCCACGGTGTTACATCTGTGCATAATATATTACATCAAAAAACATTTAATTATCACATATCAATGAAAATAATTAATGGAATTTCAATTATATGATTTATTTATGAAATTATTCACAGAGAGATATCAATCATATAGTCATGGGAAATAATTATTTTTTCCTTCAAATATACTTATCTAAAATTTTGAGTTTCCCCTGACTACTTAATCCAAAATACTATCAATATCCAGTATCAAGACACACATTATATAATTTTATTCTAAAGGGAATTTATAATCGGCATTTCATTGATAGAATATAATTTTATGATAAGGAATTTGACATCCTTAATCCAATAAAGTATTTTTTACACTAGGTAGAGAACCCATCCATTTCAAAAATCACATTAAATTTATCTAGGTGGAGAATAATTTAATTTTCAAAAAGAAAATTTCTCTAAAAAATTATGAGTTTCAATAATCATAAGAGTAATATTTTTACTAACTAAACATATTTTTACCAGGGTGATTATTTTATTTTCTTATAAAGCATTATAGGGAAAATATAGTTCATTGAGAAATATGGAAATACAATATTTGCAGTTCTTATTTGGAAGATTAGTGTTCTTCCAAACAAAATTTTGTGAATTTTTTCAAGAAATAACTTTTAGGCTAAGTGAGAACCAAAATAGAAGACAACACCCAAAAAGGCCACAATCTAGTTGGGAAAGGAACCACTTCCAAGACAAGGACCAGCGAATAAAACAACAAGAAACAAAAATAAAAAATAGGATAGAGAAGAACCATATCCAGGCCATACACTCCCAAAAAATAACCTCAAAAATGATAGGGAACCCTAGAGAACCCGTCAACACAACCAATGGAATCTACTGCAGCAAACCAGACACAACCGAGGGTCCTCAACCACACTACCATTACAAAGGTCAAAAGCACCACCATATAATCAGTGGATCCATTGAAACAAATAGATAGAGTCTTGCATCAGGGATAAGGGTGACATGGTAGTGGAAACTAAACAATGCTGGATCCTAGCCAGGGAGACCAAAATCTGAGAAGATAAGTCACGGTATATCCAAATTTAGAAAATACAACTGACCTCACTATGAAACTTTCAAACAAACCCAAACAAGATATAATATGTCATAAGGAATATGAGGCAAACAATTAGAGGAGATATTGGATCCAAGAATTCATGAGGTCTCTATCTGCGACTGCATCATGGAACAAGATGAATGTGATTGTCTTTTTGATATCTAACTTGATCGAATGAAACCATTCAAGGTCCTAATGGTAACCACTGAGTTTAGTAGGGACCAGATCTGCAAAATGCTCCTCACGAAGGCGCTAAAGGGTTCTTAGCTCTTGAGAGGAGGATTCATTCGATGGGTGAGGGAGTTGAGGTGTTCATTGACAACCATCGGAATTGATATGAGATGAGAGGGGAAGAAGAGAAACTATAGAGGATATGAATGGGAGCA
Source organism: Viscum album (assembly GCA_963277665.1). NCBI lineage: Eukaryota > Viridiplantae > Streptophyta > Magnoliopsida > Santalales > Viscaceae > Viscum > Viscum album. The sequence continues at coordinate 289,714,529 of OY728163.1, forward strand.
ATGCCCCTTATGGGCCCAATTTGAGAGAATTATGATGCTAATCAGTGTTCTTAACTCAAAATCTTTCTGATAAATCAATTTTTTAGTCATGGTTTCATAGAATGCCCCTTTTTCCAATGTTCATAGAAATTTAAAATATGGATAATCCTTGTTTTACCATGGGTCGGGGCATTGATTTGGATAATTCTAAAGTTAACCACATTTGTGGCATTGGATTATGATCTCTAGATGAGCACAATTTTCCATCACAGTTTCCACAAAGATCTTCAATGTTAACCAAAAATTAAAATCTATATGCCCTATTTTACCATAGACAAAACATCTTAGAGTTCCTTTTAGACATTATCCTAGGTGATTCGTACTATATTTGTTACATTATTGAAGCTAAACATTATTAATATTTTTATCATTATCCTTCGAACTTCTTTGAGGCTCTATATTTATCTTCTTTACAGAGATTAAAAAATCAAATATTTTCGCATTATAAATCATGATTCTTAATATTTGATTTTTAATAACCACAAGATTTATCACTCTAGAACATTTCGTGTTATATTTATCATGTGGAAAAACATTGCATAGTCCATGGACCCATTGTTAACTTGGTTCTTTTAGGAATACTATATTTCAAAAACAAAAATGGATTAATCTTTTCTGATGAAAAATTAGTACCATTAGATATTTATCATAATATAATTATATGAAATATAAAACAAAAAATTTATTACTCTTAAAAATTATTAAATTATATTTATGTTCATCCTAAATCACTCATAGTTCAATCTAGGATTCTTTATGCTAGGTTCCCTCATATTAAATATGATAATTCTATAACATAATAAATCATTCATAAGTTATTCAAAAAATAATTTGATTGACTGAAGCATGTCCATTGAGATATTCTAACAAGGTGTGTAGTCTTAACCCCACCCATCATGCACTAATGTGAAGATTAAGTTGATAATAAACCAACCATTTTATGGGTAATTACCCATAGGTGAGTCTATTCTATAGCCACATTAAATTTATAGTATCTAGTCATGGACATAATTTATATTAAAAGAATTCCAAATTTACTTTACTAAAATAAATTATGACATTAACCTATACATAGACTTTTCTCTAGGGTCTCCTCTAATTTTATTTAGTCTTTAAATCAAAATAATTAATTAAATTATCAAAAAATGAAAAAACCCTACTCTAATACCAACTATTTCAACCCTATCTAAACATATATTTATTTTTCATCACTTACATAATTTATAAATTGAATATTACCCTATAGTCTCAAAATCCTAATATTCGATGGTTTAGTTTTTTTAGAAATGACTCTATATAAAATTTATTTTACAATACATGTGAAAATTTCTCCATATTTAATACACAATGCAACCCTTCTAGACTTCTTAAAATTTATGATCATCTTCATAACCTAGAGAAATTGAAACATAAAAAAGGGGGATCTTTTAATCATAGTAATGATAAACATATGTGATAAGAATTGATATCATTAGCGAGCATAGATGTGAATATGGGTATAATAGACATAATTATGAAACATATATCCCCAAAAAAAATAGATTGTAAATAATTTCATGCATGTGAGAATAATAAAAGACACAAATTAAAAGAGTTTGGAAACATGAGTAAATGATTAAGAGAATAAAATCATAACATTAAAATGAAAATATTTATAAATCCTGAAAAAAAAAATCCTAGAACATTTATTAGTAATTGAAACACTAATTTAATGAGCCAAAACATTAGTTCCAAAACTTATAAGAAATTAAAAAGAACCAATGAATACTGATTTGGTGAGATGTAAATAGTTAAATAAAACATTGGAGAGTGATATAGGACACCAAAAATCATCATACGTACTTATGAGCGCCACATGAAAATCATAAAGTTATAAAATCATAAAGAACCCATGGATAAAAAATGGTTTTCAATAAACATTTAAATGAAAATAATTAACATTTACAATGAAACCATATAACTAAAAATAGTTTTTTTAAAGAATTAAATTAAGTATCATTAAATGTTTATAGAATAAAGAATCCATAGAATGAAAATTGGTTAAATATAATTTAAAATTTTAATCACATAAATAAATCATTCATAACCAAAAATTATATACCACATATAATAACTAGGTATCCATTCATATGTTGTAACTTTATAGTTAAATATAATTCAATCATGATAATAAAGAATACAATATTCACACCTCATATAAAAATCTTATTTTGTTAAGTTAATAATTCCCTTGATTAATTTATATATTCCATAAATTTTAATACACATAAATAAAGGGGAAAATGTAGGTATTCACATAAGAAATTCATTAGATTAAAAAATTATGGTTATACACCAATACTGATTAAACAAGTCAAATGTATGGCTTATTCATTCATATAAAAGAGAAGGATATAACATAATACACCCAAAGAAATATTTTTTATTGTACCATTTTAATAATTTCATTTATTATTTGTAATATATTTAAAATGACAATTACATAGATAAAAACCCCATTTTAGGACTTTTAAGAAAAATAATTTTTGAAATATAAAATAACCATGATATTTAGAGAGAATGTTTAAATAAATAAATCATAGAAATAGGTGGATAATAAATTCTTCTAGAAACCATGATAAAATATATATATTGTTTCATATAATAATTAATTATTAGAATGATTTATTTAAATAGAAAATAATGAAAATAAATTTGTTTCACGCTTTGATAACAATAAACCGTACAGAAAAGATTAAAATGTTCTTTAACTATTTATAAAAAGGTAATATATTCTAAAATGACCTTAATTAAAAATATATTCATAGACAAGGTCATTTAAAAAAATATATAATGAATACAAACATTGAAAAATGTAGGTTCCAAGATAAGAATATGATGTAGAGTCGGTTTCACTTAAATAAAACACTTTTGGTAAATTATGAACCAAGAGAAATTAAATTTTTAGAGGGAATGTAAACCCCATGAATATACAATGAAAATTAAAAATATTGTTATAAGGAAAAAATTTCCCAAATGTATTATCTTTTAATAAAACTTTATTTTAAAATTATATTAGAAAAGAAACCATTAGATTTTGAATATCTTTTGAATCAAGCATCTCTTTAAAAATTAGTATCCTTAAACTAAAACCCATTTAAATAGGGGACCTAATATGGCTCTCTAAACACAATGAATCAAATTAATATGTTAAAATATATTCATCATATTGTATATACACCATTGCAAGGAAAACATGGTGGATAAAAGGATGTATATCTAATGTGATGAAAATTTGAGATTACAAACACATGCCATTAGTTTTGACTTCCATGGAAGTATTAAACATCCTATATATGAAAAATAAATGTCATAATTACCTATTCAATAAAATTATTCATATTTATAACCATTTATAATATTAATTTATAATTATTCTCTATATGTATATTAGTTTGTTCTTATCCATCTTCCATATCGGGTGTGAGTAATGTTGGACATTTTTTCACTAGTTTCAAAATCACGGTTTTTCTATTGATTCTTATCCAAAATTTCATTAGTAAAATATCATTAATAGTACCATATTTATTATTTATTATTATTTGTAATTTTATAATATCAATATATCGTTTTCCTTATTATGATCCTTAAATATGAAATTGATGATGAGCATGTTTCAATGTTTTTCAATGATGGGATGTTCTTATATTAGTTAATTAATTTAGTATTAACTTCACCACTCTAGACCTAAAATAAAATAATTATTCACTTATTTATATAATATATTATTGTTAAATTTGTTTTAATAGTCATCCAAAATACTATTTTATAGAATTTTCATGTTGAATATTAGACTGAGCCGAACATGGACATGCTATTAATAATGGATGGTTATGATGTGATTTTATTAGAATATCAATATACCCCAAAAATAGTTACATTATAATGTGATTATTTACAATATAAATTTTAATTATAAGTCTTTATATGAAGAATATATCATATACAATGTATCTATATAATTAAAAGATATAATTTTTTCTCTTAGTACATTTGTGGGTAGTTGAATTTACAATGATGTTTTATTATTCATATTGATAAAATCATATCCCATTAAAATTAACAAAACCATAATAATTTATTAAAAAAATCTATTTATCACTTAAACCATTTCTTTTAACCATCCATTAATGGATGTTATAATATATGAAATTCATCATTACATGAGGGTGGTAGTCTGCACAAATGCATGGATGATGATTTCATTTATATATAATAATAATGAGTAATAAGGTTTATTATTTTAGAACCTAAAACTATACATAAATATCATAATTATATATTAAATTAATTATTATTACTATCCTTGTAAGGTTGTGATGTAAAATTAAACATATTGTATTATAGAGGCGGTAATCCATATATATGCGAGATCAATGTTTTAAAATTTTCATTTGGGAAAGGGGGAAATTATAGATATTGTATATCCCATAAAAATTTCAAAATTTATTTAAATTTTTAATAGTTATGTTATTATTTCATAAATGGTAATATGTTTTTAAATGATAAAATTAGTTAAGGAAAAATATTATAGTGTAATAAGTTCAAACATTGCGATTTTGAACTTTTTGTTAAAGTACTTCTTGGATAGTAATGTATTTGCACAATATTATGTGACCAGAGTCTTAAGGGAGTAAAATACGATTATATTGTAAGTAAATAGTGTATACCTTCAAGATCAAAATTATTTTTGAGTGGAATTTATGGGGTGGTGATATGTCCCTTTTATAAGTGACGAGAATACCATTTTTCTAAATATAACAACCTTATGTAAAGAGAGATCATGTTTCACATGTCGAGAGGCACTGAAAATGGAAAATAATGTAATGGATTAAGTGATATGTTCAATAATATCTCAAACACACAATTTGATACATTTTTTAATATATTTAATTCCTTTACCCCTAGATTTATTACAATTCCACTTTTATATTTCACTATGGTAACTAGATTTTATCTACGTAAATTATCCTCCATACCTAAAAATATTGTGGTTCTTATTATATAACAAGGACCATATAATTCACAATTTGATATATATTTTATTATATTTACATTTTAAAAGTGATAAAAACTAATTTCAAAATAATAAATCATTAGTTTATCGAAAATTAGTTTTGAGAAAAAGAAATATAAATTCTAAAATATCAAATATATATTTGTAAACTCAAAAAATATTATAAATTTTATAATATATCAAATAAATTACATATTTTTATATGAGATGGTTTTTGTGAATCACCACATCATATATATATATATATAATTATAATTTCATTAAAATTCATGATATTTTTAAAAACAATATTTTCATTATTCACCTAAACATCAAATGTTTTGTAAAAATTTTAAAATTTCACCCTTAAATAATTATGAAATTATATATACAAAATATAAGTTCATTTTAACTAAATAAATTTATAAAAATATTGTATTTATCATTAAAATTATAATACATATTATATGGATAATTTAATTTTATTAAAAAATGATTTTTTCGTCATTATGTGTTCTTAATAATAATTCATATCAATTTTTATTTTAAATAATTTTCATATAATAAATTTTTAAAATTGTTCAATTTAATTTATTAGCCTAGAGTATTCAATACCTAATTAAGTATTTCTTTATAAAAATATTTATTACTAATATACTAAATATTTTTTTAACAAATAACATTAAAATTAATTAATTAATTTATAAATTTTAATATTATTAGGCCATGAATATTGAAAATGTTATTTTAATTTCACATGTAAATTAGGTCATGTTTTAAATAAAATTTTAATAATAATTATACATAATCCATCAATATATATATATTATAATATTTTAATATCATATTTTTATTCCATTATAAGATCTATTATTTTAAATATATTACAAAATAGTACTTGACATCAGTTTACCTAGTGTATGTATGAGGAAGGACCATATTATCAATGTTTATATCTCCAATGACCATATTATTTGTGGCTAAATTTCATTTATGTATATAGATTTAATAAATCATTCATTTATTCCATACCCACTTCATAAAGAAATATTTTTATTTCAAATTATGGATTATGAATAATGATTTCTATACTCAGGTTGCTCTTCATTTTTATATGATTCATTTAGCTATTATTGACCTATAGGGTTGTAGATTATATATGGTATTTTTTAGTCCTTTGAATTTTATTCTTTTATTTTTTATTTCCACTATTTATTTATTCACTTTTAAGGGTTTTATTCATCTTTGGTGATTAATAATATATGGTGTGTAATACATTCTATTATGTGATGATTTCATAATCTTCAACATAAAACTGATTGAAATGTGTTATTTTATAAATTTCATGTATGATTTATTTTATAATACTTTTCAAAGCCTCTAAACTATAAAAAATATTTAAAAATATAATTATATAGTTTATAAAAATAATATTATTTTTAAAAAAATGTATTGTTATAGGATTTCCATATTTAATTAGACTAACACCCCTCCATTAATTCATATTAATGCATAATTTCACACTACATGGAAATAATTGGACACTTGGAGGAGCATGCGATTTATGTAAGACGTCTTGGATACTCTGTATAAGGAAGATATTATACTAGTATAGTTTAGGCATGTGAATTACCATGTTTACATATCCAATATATAGATCATTTAGAGGAGGTGAAAAATTATATTAGTGATATTGAATCCATAATTCATTCTCATAGGGGATAATTATTTTATACATATCCTGTGCACAAGATACTAACTTCTCAGGGAGACATGAATAAAGAGGATAATAGAAATTCCTAGGGGAGGTAAGATAAGTCCAATAATAACACGGAGGCTCTATCATAATGAGTAATTAACTAATCCCCCTTTTATTATTTTAGGAGGTTGAGATAACAGGTTTCCCATATCCATTATGGAATACTTAATTTGGGGAACAAAGATGGATAAAGTCACTGATACATAAAAAATATATTAAGGATATGGTTAGCCTAATATAATTGATGATATTCAAGAGGTAACAACCAACCATAAAGGGGTGTTCCTACCTCCATCCCCAAATACAAGTCAATCCTTAAAATTTCTCTCATCGGTGGTTTCTAGGTTATGATGAATTATAATTTTTGTCTTTTGTATCCATTTATTATAAAAAAGATATAATTACTCTTTTTTAACAATATTCTAGGAATTTTTAATACTCTATTAATTTATTCATTTTATATATGTTTCCCCAAGCTCCACACATATGAGTCTAAGCGCCACTATATAAAGAAAATATTTTTTTTAATGTGGTATATACCAAAGTAGAAAAGGAAACCCAAATATGGACAATCCTAACTAAGATTTAAAATTTTCTAGAAATCTCTAAGAAAGATTATTAGATGAGGGATGAGGTTATATGATCTCTATATTAGATGGTACTAGATCTTGAAGAAACATTTTCCACTATTACACTGGATAAAAGATATATGAGGGTGGAAATGGATAGAGATAAAGAGTCGGAAGATCCAATTATGTAGACTCCAACTACTATACTGGTGGATGATGTTGTTTAAGGTTTATATTTGGGAGTGTTAACTACACAAAACAATATTGTCCCAAAGGGGAATAATATAAGGAATAATGTTAATATATCTTAGAGAGTGTCAGAATTGTCTACCAATCCAAGTTCATCACTCTTCAACCCACTATGTTAAACCTTAAAAGATGAACTTTTAGGGGTCATAGATATACTCAATCTTTTATCTATTGATTATAAAAGAGTACATGAATTTGTTAAATAATATTAGAGAACTCAATATTCATTAATTATTTCTATAAACATATTGATCTGCCACATACATATATACACAAGAACTGAGGGAGATTACTCGGGAATTACTTGATCATAGGTTCCTTTTGATCCTTTTCCTTTAATGGGGGTTCGATAACCTATAACAATGTATTTAGTTGAAATAAATGTTAAAAAAGATGTAGAGTCTCATGCCCTAGTTAGGGATCCACCAACAAGGGACCTATCTATAATAGATAAATTCATGAAAACAATAACAAATGAGTTTCATTATATAATTGATGATATTAAGTACTCATATCCCCAATTATTATTTTTTATTTCATGTAAAAAATATATTCTGTGTATTTAATCTACCAATTCCCACAACGATACATGAAGAATGTGGTGATGTTATCTCGAAATCTTAGATAATAGTGCTTATAGAGGAATTTGTTGCCACAATACTGGATTTATCTTTGGGCGATGATATTTTTTCATCCATATGAAAGGTAGTCCATGAATACGGTTCTCGCCCAATGAGAATCTATGAGTCAGACATTGAGGAATATAGATCCTTCCTTGCCACCCATCAATTTTTTGGGGGACATATAGAGTTTAGACTACATGATTTCTCTAGAAGAATTTTCCTCAAAAATTAAGAGGCTATGTAGTATATTTAAAATGATTGCATACACCATACTTGTTTTTTGAATTGTCCATCATACCACAAAGAGATCGTAAATAGTTAATATAAAGATAAAAAAGCATGAAAACATCTTATCATGTTAATATTATAAGAAACATTCATTGACCTCTAAGACGTAATTTTTTTCAGAAAAAGATTCTTATTCAAAAAAATAGTTAAACATCAATATAAATTTAACAAATAATCCATCATGATCATTTTTTAATAGGTGTTTGATTATACCAAATAGAAATTAGTTTATCATCACTATTTTATTGAATATTTACTTACATGTGTAATAATTTTGTTTTTAGGACTTGGAAAAATATTATCCTGGGTAAAGAGGCTTAGGATGTGGATATCAATGGGTATAAACATAACATAGACCAACATTGACAATCAATCGATCAAAATTGACACTTTTATTGAAATCATTTAGTAGTATACAACTTTTTGATTATAAAGTTTCCATCCTATAAATATTCACCATTTATTGTTTTTGATGAATGGAAAAATATTTGTTCCCTAAATATTTTTCAAGTCCTAAATATCCAATATCCATCTGATTATCATTTCACAAAAACATGAAATGACCATGGTGAAAATATTAAGATAAAATGAATCAATTATAACACAGAATATGAAAAAAATTGGATAAGTAATTTTTCCCTTACACATCATCTGAAATTAATTCCATAGAGGTGTGTATCAAATATCGTTATGAGAATAAATAATATCAATATAACACCAATGTTTGTCAATTTGGATGAATGATTTAATCCATGTTTTGTGTTATAGATATAATTCAGCAGAAATACCGTTACTATAACACCATAGTTAGTCCATATGGATGAATTATTGGGTAGAATTATTGTGATTAGAATTATCAAGGGAAAATTTTAGATAATGATTCAAGTATTTAAAATAATTTAATTACAGTTATTTTGTATATTCCCACATTTTACTCGTGTTTTTGAGATGATACATCAAAATAGTTCTCTTTCTTTTTCTCAGTCCATGGGACATAGAATGTATAAGTTAACTTTTTAGGGACCATATAGTGGGCCCAAAAAAATTATATATTTTAATTTATGTAAAATAATATTTTCCTATTAGGCTTATAGGGGATTTATAGTTAACATAAACTCATATTTTTCAAATACCATAGTTTCTGGGTTTATAATATAAAGTATTTTTTCCATTGAATTTAATGTATCTACTTTTTCTGAATAATTCAAGGTACATTTTTTGTAAGATATTGATAAATATTACCCAAGAATCCTTTTCAGGGTATTCAAACCGGAATGTATTATGTATCATTCTATGGTATTTCTATGGTTATGAATGTTAGACCAATTAAGGATGATGATTAAGGTCAAAAAACTTTTCGCGTTGTGTTGGAAAATCTTAAAAAAGGAAAAAAAATAACCTGAATTGGGGGATACCTAATGATAATATATAATATATGAGGAAATGGGGGAATTCAATTTAGGGTCTTGAAGATCAGAACACCGCATTATGTCATTGAAGTTCATACGACATGATCCATTAAAAAAGATTATGGATGAGATATTATACCCCATATTTAATTGTGAGCATAATACATGAGTATAAACTATCAATGATGAATTATTTTATTATGGGTTGGGTAAATCATAACATTAGAACTTTTATTTATGGATGATAATATGGAACATGTATATCAATGATGACCACTCAACATATTCTAATAACGGGTTCCTCTATAACTGTATAAGGGCATTGGGAGATTAGAAAAATTTATCCTTAGTATGAAAATTACTATGGTTATTTTTTATATTCGATGAACATATGAAAATCCATATCAGGGGATCGTATTAATTATCAAATATAAATTTCCACTATGTTCAAATAAGTTCATTATAAAAAACCTGGAACATTTTGTATATGTGAAACACAAGTGAAATGTTGTCTGATTTGTAGAAAGAATGGAAATTCATGGAGGGTTCTAGAACCCTAAAAGGTACTCCATTTTTTTATTAATCAGACTATCATGGAAAATATATATGACAATCACATCTCAAAAAGTTTCCTAAATGGATGGGTCGTGTGAGCTAGGATTTGATTTTCCTAAAGATATATGATGAGATATAGAGTTTTAGTTTCATTTTTAGTATTCCTTCTAAAATGTTTCTAGATCCTTGATAAAAGAATTCTTTCTAAGACAATAATATTTTTCCTAATAATCCCTTTATGGGTTTTTACCCTAAGACTTTTTTTGTATCATACACATTTAAAATAGGAATTTATAGTCTACATGAATGGCGTGTTGATTTTAATTCCATCTATCATTAACCAATATTATGAAAAAACATATGAGGAAAAATAGGGAAAATCTGACATGGTGCAAGTTATTTTAAATCATAAGTTATCTCTAAATAGGAGGCTCACATAGTATATGGCTGTGATGCGTGAAAAAAAGTGGTGTGAATAACAACACACATGGGTATCAATGACTTAGAATGTTCCAACACCCTTTTAACAGGGCAGTAAGGATGTAGTGAATCAAAACTCAATGTTCATGAATTTTTGATGATGATATATAATTGGTACATAAGGTCATACTACCAACCATGTTTGAATAAAAGTTTTTGATTTGATGCTATAAGGGTGAATAGATACTGGAGGATATTTTACTTTGGATGTAGATGCCTCTCAATGAGGGTCCAAATATGGTGCATGTTTTCAAATCCATATATGGGGAATTTATTCAAGGTTAAATAGAATATTCCTTTGTAATAAAAAACCACTATTTACCATTATTGGTTAGGATTTAATTGAAATCCAGTGAACTCAAATAAACAATTATGATTCATGATGGGAAATTATTTAGGAAGGATGATATATGAATTTTTGGCCTGAACGTTCCATTAGTTAGCTGATCAGCTTGAATGGATAAGGGATATATGATGACTCATGGTTTGGTTATAAATGTATGTTTTTTACATCACTATACATCATACAAAAATAATAATCAATCCATATGTAGTTATTATATACTTGGGGAATCATTATTAATTAGGATATAAAAATGAGAAAGAAGAATTTTATCCAGATCCTTGTACAGAGGAAAACCATACATTGGGCACCATTATATGGATAAGACTCCCAGGTAGTTAAATTATTCCATATATATTAAACAATATATGTTATTTGATATCATAGAATGTGGATAGAATTTTTTTCAGTTTAACATCATGCAATGAAAAAATGGTTGTTGTGTAGTTTAAGGTTATCAGATGAGGACATAGATATGGTGGATTTGTGCATAACTGGATCATGTTAAAAAATTATTTGTTTTATCTCTGTACTGAAGCCATAGTGTAAAAATGATTATAATGTAATGGATCTGATCGATAAGATTAAGTGAGGATTTATTGGGAAATCTTGGTTGGACCTTTTAAAGGAGACATAATAAACACTATATATCCTATGGAGATAGGAATCAAGTGGTAAATAGTTCTTAAATTTGCAGATATACCCCAATTTATCATTCACATGCATAGTAAATTATGAAATTTCATTTGTTAGAAATCGTGGATAAGACCAATATTGGAGATTCATATGTCCCTATGTATCCTATAGAGATAGGAATAACGACACACGTATCTCTTGATGAAACAGTTTCTTCATAGATCTAAATCATAATCAGGGAGAAGTGTAATTTTATATCAATTTTTTATTGTTCCCAGGATAAACATCCATGAATCACTACATATCATATATAGTCCACAATAAATCCATTCATTCCTCTTGAATTTTCCACTATGCATATTGATTTTTTTATAGTAGAAAGGGAATTTTATTTCTTGGGGATAAATTTTCCCTAGTAATTCATACATAGATATGGATCTTATTGAAGGAAATTATTTCAAATCAATTAATCCCCTCTATGTAGTTAAATGTCTAACAGGGTGTACTAGATCGCACCCCTTCTTTAACTAAGGATATATTTTTTTGAATTCCAAACATATGATATAGATAAGACCTCTATGATCAAATGAACCATACTCAGTGTGAAAAAAAAGTGGAAATTGGAATATTATATATTCTATATAAATTCACATGATGGGGGGATTTAAAACACATATCAATCTATTTAATGTATTGTGGTGGGAATGTTTCAATACTTTTTAATCTTATCTAACCATGATGTATGTTCCTTAAAGAAGAGAATCTTATGAACCATATATACATAATGGATTTTAACAACTTGTAGTATGGTTGTGACATCATATAGTTCAATTTCATGTAAAATAGTATTTTTCCACAATGCTTATCATTATACAGTAGATAAAATACTAATTCGATATGACTATAATGAAATGTACTTCTTGAGAAAACATGAATTCAAGGATGATGAAGTTTATTCTTCATCCATTATAACAAAAGAATAATACCTATAGGGATAGACTATTTTCTAGTATAGGGTCCACATAACAGAAATTTGAGAATTTTGGGTGGATTTCGTGGTATCATTAGAGATCTAATAATGAATTAATTCACTCCCAAGAGGAAAAATAGAAGAAATTTCTTGTTGAAAACTCGTAAAAATCAATATTTACATAATTTTATTTAGTTAAATGTGTGAAATATACTATTATATAGTCTTTCCAATCCTTCCAAAAATCTTTTACAATATACATTTTCACCCATAGTATCATTATTTCTAGATACATGCTAATTTCATTCATGATATTGTTCAGTTACGACATACTATTGTACTCTTTATGGTGGGGTGCTTCTTTAGAATTTATAAAAATTCTTTCCCTTTGACTTCGTTCTATAGTAAAAACTAGATATCGAATTATTTTAAGATTAACTCCCACAATACAAAACATCTAGTAAATATTAATCGACTGAGGATATATTTTATTAAGTGAATACAAGACACTATATGGACCTTATGATCCTCTAGGTAGTGTCTCAATATCAAGACGTTGAATATCAACATGAGGGAATTATTATTGATTTCATAATATCGATTCTCAATGTCAATCCATGTGTTTCCACGATAGTAGAAGCCATTTTATTTTTATAAATCAATTTTATAAATGATAAAGTTTACCAATGATTGGTCCATGGATTCAATATACTAGATAACTAGATTTACATCAATTGAAGAAATTAAAATTAGTGGGATCACTAGATATTTATCTAAATTTTTTAGTGTTTCTTGAAAATATTTTAACCCTTGATAGGATACTCCATTATTTATTAAACTGTTTAAGGGTATAAACTTACCTGAATGGTTCACTGTGAAGCATCTGATGCATGTGACATTTCCTTGAATCCCTCTCAATTGATTAAAATTATGAGGAGGTATAATACTGAGGATCTTTATAGAATTATAGGGGACAACCTCAATGCCATCATATCGTACTAAAAATAAAATAAACTTCCATGATGTTATGTTGAATGTGTATTTAAAGGGGTTTATCTTAAATCATTGAATCCATAGTTTTCTAATAACTATATCATACATACATTGGGATTTAACCACCTGATATTCACATTACATCCCGTACACTTACCCAGTAATGGCCTCAATATAAAACACACAGAACAATGATATATAAAAACATTATTCATTAAGGAAAATGGGAATTACTTTATTGAAATTAACCCCTTTGTAAATTCTAAAATAGTTTTCCAATTCATAACTAGGGGATATTCGGAACTGGTAGTATAATAAATAATTTTCCAAAAAGGGGATGTCCTAAAATCCATATATTTCCGTAATCAAGAATTCTATGATTAGGAATGAGAAGACATCCTTTGGTAAATTTTTTCCACGATCAATAAAATTGATGAAAATGTTGATATACCCAATTTTTATTGAAATGATTTTATTAAGTTGTTAATGGTATTAAAACTATCAAATAAACATAAATTTGATAATGTTATTAACCTGATCTTTTACCATGGTCAGTTGTGTTAGTTATATTCTCGTAGTAACATGCTTGTAGCCAGGATAATCTATGTAAAACCCAAATTTAGGGTGCATATATTATGATCAAGCCTATAAATTGTTTTATAATTCTAGGGAATGAAATCTCAATGATTTCTAAAAAATGAGATATATGGTTATTTCTCCCAAAAATACATGGTGACACAGATTAATGTGAGACATAGGTCTTCTCCAATACCTAGATATATATTTTTTTCATAGATTGTGGTTGAGTCACCTTCCTTAAATAATAGAGGGGCATATCTAAGATCTTATTATTCTTCTCTCTCTTAATCGTATTTCATGGATGTTTTAAAATTGGGTGGTGAAGGGAAATAGAGGATGTCCTAAAATTTAAGGGATTTCATCCTTCTTAACTAATTAAGGAAGGATCCCAAGCCCTTAATTGTGCTAATATGTAGTCTTCATCATAGGGGGAATAATATAAAGTCTATCATTCTTCCACACCATTCTTAAAGGTATAGGAGAAGCTAAAATACTAAAATTACAAAGGTGTCATAGGACAACATTCAACCTCTTCAAGTGATATGGATGTATTTTCTAATATTGAATGTGATGCATTGTCCTCCTTAGACTATAAAGAAAATAAGGGGATATTTTAATTTGGGGTATCGTTTTCATTCATGAGACTAGATATTTATTTTGTGTAGGTACAATCAGTCTATGTGACCAATATTGTAAAGATGAAATTAGATAAACATAAACCATGATCCTTTCATACCCAATTAGGATTGATAGATAGTTGTTTAATAGAGCTTGGATCATATCATGGGGATAAATATTAGTCACTCTATCATTATTTTAAAGATAATAATGGGTGAGATTGACTACATTCATAATATGTCATTTTTTCATTTTATTAGAGGATAATATTCATTGGGAAATTTAACTTGGTCAATATATGATCTAAATATCATTAAATGATTCAATCACTCAAATGGGGATTGAATGACCTAAAGGATCCACAAATATGAATCAATTTACTATATTAAATTGATGGAATGTATATAGTATTCACCACAATCAATTAATAGGCTTAAATGAAACATTTTTATACCATTAAGGTCATCATTTGGGTATAATCGCATGTTTTTTGGTTGTTTTCTCTCCCTGTGAAAACTTTTTTCATCTATATACTATGATTCTTGAAAATTGAAAGGGGAACCATCACCTTATAAAAAATTTCATTATCAATTTATAAATTACTTCAGTCACTGGTTGTATGATGATGGAACAATTTCATGAAAATGAATAAATATTCTTCCTAACATTTTGTGGAATTCTGTGTCTTGAAGAACAATAATAAACATAGAATTACTGAAAAGGCGTTAAAATTGGGCCCAATGCTTGATCTATATAAATGTGTTTTCCTATTCTTATCATATATAAGAATTGTAAAATTAGAGGGATATAGATCAAATTTATTTCATCCAAGTCACATAATGGTCCATCTTATAATAAGATAGACTATATAAAATTTATCAATGGTATCTCAACAAATTTTATTGTTGTATGGATTTCTAGAAATTTATAAGGTATTGATGTGTTATTATATGGTAGCCTTTATTCCACTCTCAATAAAGTTGATGACAATAATACATTTGATGTTATTAGTTTTTTTGTAACACATTATATTGGTTGTGACCATGTCTTTGAATTTTTGACCACTTAAAAGCTCCCCAAAAACTGATTCTCAGAGCTCCTATAGAGTATGTTGTTATTTAAGAAATGAAATCCTGGACAAAGAAATATGCATCAGTATTATGATGACATACTTCTTAGAAATAGTCACATGATTCCCTATATAATTATTTTCATTAATGTAAATTTTAGAAGTTAAGGCTATTTGTATCAATAGTTACCTTCCAAAATCATAATTTGAGGGCATCACAATCATTTATTGGATGGGATGAGCTTAACATCCAATATTCAACCATTGATCACACAAATACTGGTTTTCTATTCAATCCTCTATTATAATAAGAAGGAATGATCCATGGATAACATTGAGGAAATTTTATTCTCATATTGAGGGTTTTAAATAATATACCATTAGGTATCTACTATATGCATGGATTTAGAAGGGACATGTTCTTTGTATTGATATGCACATAGATCTCATCTTCCATTATTTCCCCAACCATTTCAGCCTCTTAACTTCCATAAATTCATGATATGGAAAACATTTTTATATATTAATTCATCATTATAAAATGTGTCAAAAAAATTTATTACATTAAAGAGAAAATGTAATGACTCATTATCAGATGATAACTCTTTTATGAGGGTAGTGCCTGTTGGACAATTTTTTTGGATAATGCTCATCCAATTAATGATGGCATCTAAAATCATGAAGATTCTGAACTATCTTAGGAATAAATATATAGTCATATTCTTATTTATTACACTTATTATTATTATTGCTCTAGTTTTTAAAAGACAATATATTTTATGTTAATGGTGACTATGAAGTTGGTTCAGTTATCAAAGTGGGAGGTGGTATAATAAATGATTGATTTAGTTTTTCACTGGAGATAACATGAGCTTGGTTAACCATATCTTTGGTCATATGAACATCAAACATCAATGATCCCTTTCTAAAGAGTTCATATCATTTATCTTCCTCTCTCAGTGGGATAGATAAAATTAAATCCACTTGTGTTGGCTCATTAACCTACTCATAATCTACCATGTTTTTGAATAATTGTTTGATGATGAAGAATTATTGAAGGTTTTCCACATCATTTGGTGGAAGGGGAAGTATTCATTGTAGTTAAAGTGGCTAAACATGTACGATTTTTTGGGATCTAGTATTTTATATAGATTATTCTCTATTAGTGTCATTAAATTACCCAAGAACCTACTTATTTAGGAGAAAATAGGAATTTAGGGCTGCAAGATATTTTTATAATGAAATTAAAGACTACATTCTAACTTGGTAAAGGGGACCCATTATACATCCCATAGGCCCAAGTCTATGTGGCTCATTAACATGTAATGAAGGCCCTAGGGTTTAAAATTTCTAATTCTAAGCTTGAAAGCCCCTTTTTGTCTCAAATTCCCCTTTAGTGAATAGTAATTATACAATAACTAGGCTACTAGAGTGCCTTCTACTATAACACTACCACTATATATCATGCTTCAATAACTGTCACTGCTACAGTGTTATTTCTGCAATAGTTTTGCTTCTGCTATAGTGCCACTATATTCCACTACTACAATGCTTCTATAAAAACTCTGGAAATCACCACTTCCCTTTCATAAAATATTTTTTTCATTATTAAAATGGTAGCCTCCCCTATTATTTTCTCCATTCAGGCTGAGATTTTTGTTGTTGCTTTTATCGTTCAATAGGAGGGACCAAGTGATAATTCATTAGTATTAGTACTAGAACTAGTCTCCAAAGTGGTTTTAGCATAATAGTTGTTTCTTATGTCTTAACAAACCTCTTACCTTGAGCTAATGTAAATGGATATTATTTTTCCTTTGTGCACTAGATAAAATCTTCCAATCATTATACCACATCATTTATCTAACAAAATATTCCATGGTATAGAAGTCATATCAACAACATCTATAACTATTCAAAGATATTCTCTATAGATATCTCTAATAGTATTTATGCGAGTTTTATGTTCAAGGAATAGTTAAAATAATCTTATATAGAGATGATACCTAAGACTCTCCAATTCTAATTCTCCCTTAAATTAAATAGGCCAATGTAAATTTTTTCTTATCATCAAGAAGAATTGATAAATAATCATCGTATGGAGTTTTTTCTAGTCGATGATTGATCTCACGAGAATTCTGTTGTATAAAAAATGTCGTTAATTCTAGTTATTATAAAAATATATGATATTAGATGCCTCTTCTTTCTTGATATTTCCCATAATGTGTCTATATTGAGACATAGTGTTAATCAGATGTTTGTTAGGATATTCTATGTCTTGAAAAAATTGAATATTGGGTTTCTAATCTTGGGTGGCATAGGAATTGAGTATATATTTCTAAGATACGATATACACTCCAATTATACTAGCAATAAATGACCTTAGTTGTTTTTCGTTTTGTGCTATAAGGGACCCAATTTGATAAATGAGTTATGGTGGTATAGTTGGATAGCGAAACACTTAATAGTAGTGGCAGACGGTTGTAGGAAAAATTCAATGGGTGCAGCTCTCTTGTCCATGGTGGCGTCTCCTTAAGTGGTGATGGTTTCATCCCTAGTCCCTCCCCTGCCAGAGGGGGAGGGAATCCATCCTCACACAAGCTCCAGGCCTGCTTTCTATCCATTCTCAAACCCAGATTCCCTTACTCCTTTTCCTTCAATCGATCTAAGCCCTAAAGTGCCAGATCTATATGGAGGATGCCCTAATCTCACTTTATCTTCTTCGGAATTCTTGGAAGCTTCAGCGTGGTTGAATTTGACCCTGGTGGCCCGCTTTAGGCATCTTCATCCTTCGGTCGACGACTTTGACAGGTTCGTGTCTGCTTCCTGGGGTTTAAAGGACGTAGCGGTTGTGGGGCTTCTTGGCAGGCGACACATGATGGTCTGGTTCACATCGGAGGAAGATCCAATCATCGCGTGGTCCTGAGCTCCCTGTCTCTACAATGAATATCGTTTCTTCTTCTTCCGTTGGTCTTACTATTTCTACATGAAACGAGATTCTCCTTTGATAGCAATGTGGGTCAGTTTTCTTGAACTTCCTCTTCCCTTAAAAATCCGGTTATTCTTCGTATGCTTGGGAACTTGGTTGGTTGTTATCTGTATTCGGATAGTAGAACTGTATCGATCTACCCTCATATTTTTCCGTAGATATGTGTGGAGGTTGATGTTTCAAAACCTGCTGTCGACTGTGTCTGGATCATAGTTGGAGAGGAATTTCGGTGCAGACAACCTGTGTTATTGGAATCTTGGTCTGACTTCTGCGATACGTGCCGCCGGTTGGGGCATTTAGCCGAGTCTTGTTGTCACGCTTCTCTGGGAGGTTTGGTCCCAATTAAGGGAGGTCACCAACTAGCTAGGAAGGTGTATTGTTCTACTTTGGTTCAGAATGATTGCTCTCGGGAGGCACTTGTGAAAGTGACTTCTGGATCAGGAAAGGGTTATTTGCCGATGGAGTCAGGGCCACAGGTTGCTGATGTCTTTGAACGCCTGAAGAAGGACCTAGGTATCAACACTGGGTCTCAGGGTCAGTTGGGGGAGTTAGTTCATGTGGGGGATTTGGGGAATTGTGCGCCTGTGGTTCTGAACCTGCGGGGGGCCCATGGCTCCATCCATGGGTATTTTAGAAATAGAGGCTCAAGTGGCCCCTATCATTCCAGTAGAGGAGGATTTGGTGCCAGTCAGTGATGGCCAAGGACCCAGAGGCCTTAAGGTTAAGGGCTGGGAGGATACCTACCGGCAGATCTTCATGGGTAACAATTACTTTCAAATGGAGGATGAGTCTCTTATTGTTCCACTTCAGGGGGAGCCAGGACCGTCTTCAGGTTTTGACTGTGGTCAATGCAGCCAGGAGGGGGTGGGTGTCTTGGGTCCCTTTGACCCAAAAATTCCCATCACGTCCCAAAAAGTAAAGTCAGAAGCTCCAGGTAGGTCTAAAGAGGAATTGGGGTTGACTATGAAAAATTGCTTTGACAGTCTGGAAATGCAGGATGAGGAGCATGTGGATGATGACTCAGGTGATGACGTCCAAAATCATCCCTTCTCGGATAGCTTGGACCTCACCTATGGCAATGACCCCGATATCCCGAGAAGGAATAAAGGGAACAAAGGGAAACTTTATGCAGGGAAATGCATTGTTGTCCAGGGGAAAAAACCCAAGGGATGCAAATACTATTCACATTTTCCAAAAACCGATGGAAACCAGGTCGGCCAAGAAGGATAGAAGTAAAGAGAACAAAATCACAATTGACAGGGATAGTGGTGTCTCAAGTTGAGACACGAGAGTGAGGGAGGATGAGGTAAGGGGCTGTTTGGAAATCATCATTCACTCCAAGGAAGAAATTTTGGAAAAATTCATTAGGATGAATGCCTCAGAGGGGGATACTTTAAAATTTTATGAAAGATAGGTGTAGGGGGAGGTCTCTGATGAGATATATGAGTGGATTGACAAGCAGGACCAAATTGTTGCTCGAGGTTTCAACCGCGGCATAATCACCATGGAAGAGTTCATCCAGAGAATGGACAGGATGTTGTCCCACCTCGAATTCCGTATCAGGGAGGATCCAGAAACTCAGGTAGGTAACTTTCACTGGGAATTATACAAAGTGGATTACTCAAGCCATATTAGTCTTGTTTTTTGTAATTTTGTGATCTCTTTTAGCACATAGTGATTTGTCAGGTGAACTTGGTTTCCCACTTCCTCTTAAAGTGGCCTTTTTAATAAAAATATATATTTTATGGTAATAGTAGTGGCAGACATATACCAATATATTCTTCTTTATTAGGTTTACCACTGATAGTCGGTATGGGTTAACCTTAGAAAGCTTACATAATATATTTACGAATTCCACCCCAATGGAGGGAACTCCAAAATATTTTTGGGAAACTAAGAACAAATTAATTGTTTTTCAAACCTCTAAGAGGATTCAATGACTAGAAACTATTATTTTTTTATTGAATATTCTATCATTGGTGGTGATTGTATTTTTAAAGTGACATATATTTCTATTTAGAGGTTATAGTCTATGGGGATATTTCACCGGAGTACTTAAAAATTTGGAAACATAAAGTCTTTTAAATATATATCATATATATCAAATTTATCTTCATTATTTGGAGTTTCAGTAAATTTAGGTGTTAGGTAGGATGCATCCACACCCTTACCATTTTCATTAGCCAAAGCTCACTATGGTGGTGGATGTTGAGTATTTCGGGGGGCTCTAAAGTTATGCACTTTTCTTTTGGGATGGGTATACACACCTTATTCAATTGTCTTAGTGTAGACTATTTTATAGATATATATCCAATCATCTATCTATATCATGGTAGTATAATGTTTTGGACCATCAATGGGGACAATATAAATGACATTCAATGATACATATCATGCGGTTGGGATCATGTACTCATCAGAAGGGTATGAATATTTGGTATCAAATGTATCAAACTATAGTTCATTATTTTTTATATATTCACCTTTCTGAAATAATAATTCCTCTTAAAGCCTTTGTGGGGACATTCTTTCTCCATTCAAGGATTGCATGGGGCTAGTTTATAGAGGTTTATCTTAAGAGGGTCTCTAGAAACCCATTTCAATAGCATTCTAAAAGTTATAGATATGTCATGTGATGAGGGAAACCTATGAATGTATTAATTACATTATTTTCCCAATCCAAGAAAAGACCAATTTCCATTAAAGAGGTTGTGATATAAATTACCCCATCCTGATATAATAGGGATGACTTGATTCAACTATAGTAGAATCTTGTACATGACATGGATTTATTGATCATAGGGGTGTATGTGATGGTAATAATTCCCCTAAACCTGAAGGTTGGTGCCGTTCATATATTTCAAATTTTATGGCCACTATTGCCACAATTATATTTTTTATTCTTGCATGAAACCATTTTCTTGATGTAGTGTTGGTTCAGATCAAGAACTATTTTTTAATAAGTGTAATTCTTCAGGTGACAGCCTACCATTTCATAGGAGATAGGAATACTCTGACTTGATATAGGCTTGATGCAGGTTCCATTCATTATTTCATTCCCATGAACTTCATCATTTATAAAATATAAAAATAATGATATCCTATAAGATAGACATTCTAGTATATAACTAGAATTGGGATAATATCTCTCCAGAAATAATGATGTTTCATGATGTATCCAATGGAAGGCTTTTGCTGACTAATGAGGGGGTTGAAATAAATTAGTTCATCTCTATACATCCTTTAATGTGTACCTATGATTGAGAATTAACAATTATTTTATGATGTGTACTCAATTAATTAAGACATATAGTAGGATACCACTCTGCTTCATTCAAAAATTAGTGTCCTGCACAAATGAATGGGTATCAAAGTATATCTGATGGTGTAGTTATCCACCCACGTTGATATGATTTATATATTACTTTAATGGAAGATATATTTTCTATAAATGATATGGATAATACCAGAGATTCAAATTGATTTATTTAATATATACCACTTTTAATATATTCAAAATATCATAGTGGGAGTTGGATCTTGTAAAAATCCTAACAAATATGTCATCCTTATCTATTAGTTTTCTCAAAACTATAACAGTTTCTAGATCATTTGGGATGTGTTACTCTAATTATTCATACCAGAGTGGTCTTTCCCCCACTATGTGTTTATGGGGAGTTAGATTAGTTTGAATATTCTCTATCATATTCCAGGATGAGAATCTAGAGGTTGGTATACATAATGACTTCTTCTTAGAATTATCATTTGGTCCAAAAAGTTTATCTCTTATTATAGATATATTATTTATTGTAAATGGACTCGATATCTTAAGTTCCTCACAGTATGTGGGATTTAATAGATCATTTTTATTATGTGGAGGAACTTATTAAATATAAAATATATCCCTTTATAGAGGTCCATTATTTAAAACACCATCATATAGAGCACTACCATTTATGTATTAATGTATAGTTGTAAGGTGGATTTCAATAGTGTGCACCCTAGGGAGTACATTAATCATGCACCATAGAAAGTTGAGTTATTTCATTAAATTATATATTCTAACAAACTGGTGCATTTCTGAAACTCTAATAATTAAAAGAGTTTAAATGAATAATATTGATATGTCCATGAAGAGGACCTTCATAGAAGATACACTAGGGAGGGACTCCAGAGCTATATGTAGCAATATCATGTGGAGAACCAC
Organism: Viscum album; assembly: GCA_963277665.1. Taxonomy (NCBI): domain Eukaryota; kingdom Viridiplantae; phylum Streptophyta; class Magnoliopsida; order Santalales; family Viscaceae; genus Viscum; species Viscum album. Next base: position 289,737,936 of record OY728163.1, read on the forward strand.
ATAAACTATAACTTAACACTATATCTTATAATGAGTCTGATTATTATTATGATTCTATTGAAATGTTGTTTTGGGTCCTCATGAATGTAATCATTAAGATGTATATGGATATTGGACTACTCTTGAACTTCGTGTCACCCATAAAGAGTCTTCCTCTTAGTTTCTCCATATTGGGAAGCTGATATTGTATGTTTTTCAGAACTATCATTATATATAATATCCCTACTTGGAAACTCCAATGAAATTATCATAACATACTAGTGAACTTTTATAGAATTGATAGAAATATGTTATTTCCCTAAGGTTTGTGTTGTATGGACCAATTAACTCTAGTTAGAATAGAAATATGAATCAGATCTATTTTTCATTGTTGTTGGAACATGATAATTACCCACAAGAATGGGAGAAGGAATATTTTTCTAATATTAAATATACTATGAAGTATTTTGGGTAGAACCATTGGTGGAATGTGTAGGAATGAGTACATGCCCCATGTTGGCCACTATGATATGCTGATGGATGCCTTCAATTACCACTTCGAGAATATTATTACAACATTATATGATGTGAAAATATATATAACTATAACCATTAATTAAAACTAAAATATAGTTATTATATTCTTCCATGTGAAGATTAATGATTTACCTTTATTTTTTTAGAGTGGGAATATTGGTCTGATACTTTCCTTCAATTAATAGTGAGGTATTCCTACATAATTCATATATATGGGTATGAATATGTTCATGTTTCTTTATTTATGAGAGGGATATGTTGGCATGTTTCATCTGATGTTTTCATGATATACAATCATATATTCAGGGTGAGAGAAAGGATATGGTCTTTCTCATGAGTTTTTATCATAGTAAGATGAATATATTCTTTAGTACATTTGGGAATGTTAGAGTGCCCCAAATTATTAGAATCTGTCTACATTGCAAAGGATCTCCTAGATATTTGGGTCTAAGTGACTCGAGAGGGGACTCACCATTTGGGAGCTTCAACAGGTTTTTTAGAGATTGATTCTATATGGATCTGATGTTGGCGACTATCAATAAGTTCCTTCTTAGATGACTCTAGTGTTTTATCACTATCATATTATACTTTTCCATCCACCTCCCTATGATAAGGGAGTCACATGTTTCTACTTCTTAGGGGGAGAGTCTAAAATTTATGTATAGAAGAAAACTAATGCAACTATTCCACTCAAATCATTATGTTGAGTTGATGATAGACGAGTCTTCATTTTATAGATGACATTACCTGAAGCCTCTATGGTAGGGATGGTACCATTGTGGTGGGAATCCCTCACAAATTTGATTATTTCATGTTATTGTAAAGGTTGGATAGGTTATAATTCCTTCATGGAATATGATACACCATATTTTGTATATACTAATTAATATTTATATTGTTGACGTTATTCCATTAATTTATATTCAAGGGAGTATTGAAGGACCTAAAATTATCAACAAAAATAAATAGAAAACTTCATTATTGTTGTACCATAAGTAAACAAAATCATGATCAACCAATTAATTTTTAAGTTAAATGTTTCACTTTTGGTTCACTTTTTTTTATGTTGGTCCTTTTCAAATAGGAATTGGTTTTTATAACTAGAATTACCCAATGAATCACATATCTATGACAACATATTTTATTTGGAAGATTCTTTCCAATGACAAATTGTAATTGCAGTTTATTACTAGAGACATTACCGAATGAATGATGGTTGACAGGGTTGGAGATAGGGATCACCGCATATTTTGGGAGGATTATTTACTACTCATAAACTCTCTTGTAGATTTAATTTAAGTTCATTAATCCTTCCCATATCCTTTGTTGTGAATGAGTCAAACTTTATCAATAAATTGTTCATCGATATGCGTTGATGGGAAAAACTATCACATACAAACATATATATTTAATAATGTCCACTAATTGATTTTTTACAATTCAATGATGTTTAATATTAAGGATTTTATTGTTTAATGCCATACAAATCAGTTCTTTATACTTTATTTCCATCTAAAGAGGTGATGTTTATTATGAATCTTGGATCAATCCCATAAAAATGGATTCCTATATATATTTATAAAAGGAATAATAATCCATGTATTTGACTACCACATAATGGGATAGGACATTCTATTTAATTTTATGTGATGAAAAATAATTTTGAGATATTTATTGTTAGGTTGAATTGAATTTCAAGGAGGTATATTCTCAATAATGGTCAGGGTGGTTCTTATGCATGAGAGGCCATTTTTGGTTAACCTCAAATCGAATGTTACCTATTTAAGGTTGATTTATTTAGAAAGGAATAAGTCCTTTCCTAGATTATAATGGTCTACTTAAGAATATGGTTTAGATTAGATAGATATGGTGATTTCTTATAGGAAAATATCCCTCCATCCGATGGTATGATTTTACCAGTAATCTAAAATGTTGTGATAAAATCATAAGGAATATTAAATTGGTTAATGGTATGTCTAGGATAATAGGGAACACAACCCAATGAAAGATGAGATAATTATTGAAATGATGTGTATGTCCCCTAAATATATAAATGTAGTGTTTTTATATTGGTTTTGAACCTCTAAGAGGTGTTTTATATATCTTGTTTAATACGAATCAAAACCCGGTATTTATAGGTTAAAATTTTACGTTCATGTGGTAGGATCGTTCTATGAAATTTAACATAATTTAGTAAAGATTTAACTATATAGTTTTACACCATACAACTAGGAAATTGGTCAGGTATTTTGTTACATTGTTATGGGGAAATATTTTTCTATGAATGGTGGAACAATAGAGGATTAAATTAGGCATACATGTTTGGGTATTCTTTATTGCATACAGTTCCATAATATTTTACTAGGGTGATATTATTAATGAATACATGATTTGTTCCATGGAATACACATATTTCATTCAATCATATATTCTGTTATGGCTTACACATAAGGAAGATCCCTTATTAGAGGTGTTTTATTTTTTTAAATGATACAATCAACATAGATCCCAATGATCAAAATATTCATGCTCAATTTGAAAAAATATGGTATAATAAAAGATCATATACATTGAATTGAAATAATCTATTGGTTTTGAATTGGGATTATTTATCTCTAGGTACCTATGGATAGAGATTCACCTCATCAACCTAACACAATGTTACATATTCTTTTCACATTAGTAATTCTATGCTCAAAACATTGTGTAATATTTAAATTTTACATATTATGATAAATATTTCAGATATTAAGTTTAATTCCATGTTTTAGGGATACATATTTATTATTTAATAACATCATGGAATGAACATGGGAGAACTTTATACTTTTTTTTATGAGGGAATGAAAAATATTTTAATGAATACCACTTATAAATCTAACTTCTTATTGGATAATTTAATACATGAAGAGGGTGGTTCCTTTAATGGATTATCTTTAATAGTGATTCACATAAGACTCTTTATGAAGTATCCTCCTCAAAGAACGCTTTGAGAATTTATCCCATGAATCACATCCCCAAATAAGGTTCTTCATGAATTACATATTTCATAGTATTCTACATGAAATGTTTTTCGGTTTATCCTTGCTAACCAATATAGAAATTCCATCTAAAAGAATAATTCTATAACATTCACATTCATACTTCCCTCTTATATATGTGTCTTGGTGTATGTTATATGGTGAATGTGTGGTTTGATGTTTGGTAAAATGTTTCCCTAAAATTTTCTTCCCTTTGGTGTTATGTGAAGGAAATAAAATCAACATTGAACTACCATAAATTAAATTGGTCATGCTATGAGGCCACCATTAAGTACCCATGGCTACAACAAACATGTAGTATTATCAATGTAGTTATAATATAGAGGATTTGATTTTTCATTTCATACATTTTCATATACTCTTTAGAAACTTCATTTCTTCATGGTGAGGTGTGTTTCTTTTCATTCAATGGGAACTTCCACATAGCACATAAGTCACTTCCTAAATAATCCTTCGTGTTTTCTGAAACTCCATCCTTTTAAAATTATTGAAATTTAAAATCATAATAGGGTGGGTGAAAAATGACTTTATCATATGGATAATGAATTTCATTTCATATAGAATCTAATAGAATTACACATGGACTTTATAAATGATCGTTCATTACTTCAGGAAAATAGGTTGAGCTAATATGTGGGAGATGATTCTCTTTGCAATGAATGGATGCTTAATGAAGGAGGAATACATCACAGGGAAGGATAAATCCATTTTTTTATCTTTATTTTATCAAATTTTCACTCATACTTGGATATTTATAAATTATTTTCATCTCTAGTAATTTGAGGTCCCCAATAATGACTTAATGTGTATCTAAAGAACACACCTTTAGCCTGAGTAGTTCTAGGAACCTTGAATTTTGATAGATTTCTTTTTTATGTGTTATAAAAACAAGTAATTTCATTGGTGTTTGTTTAATTAAATCATTTACCACTTATCCATAAACAAAATGTATCTTACCAAACATTCTATGTTTGTGTGTTACAAATTGGTTGAGATAAAAATACATGACCAGCCTTGCTCAGGGTCACAATAAGCACTATAGAGAACTAAAAAATCATTTACTAGGATATTCTTATTTTCATAGTTATTTTGTCTCAGGTTACCATATTTTGACATTTGATTATATATTATTCATATCTTCTCACATAGAAAACTATAATATGATCTTCCCAAACATTAGAGACCGTTGATTAAACAGTTTGTAAATTTTTATGATGTTAGATCTTCTAAGGTGATGACGGGTGGTGGGGGAGATGATTTTAGTATGGATTTATTTTGGAACTCCACTATTTGGAATGAGGAGTTAATCCATATATGAGATTTTTGGTATTCAGTTATAGATATACACATGAGAATAAAATCTCACAAATATGACACATAGAGTTCAGAATCTATGATGTTTTTTGTTTTAGGGAATCCCATCTGTAGAGTTAGTACTCCCCCATATGTAAATTTGTGGTTCTTAATTAGTGGATTGGATATTTCCTATATTTAGGGGGGATCTAACAGGTTCTGGGAACCCCCTTGATCGATAGACATATACCTATATGAATCATAGTCCCTTACTATAATTTTAAATAGGTACCATAGAAGTTATTGAATACTTGTAAACTATGAGTCATGTGACTCAAAAAGTATCAAAATAAAAATTAATTTAAGATAATTATATCATTTTTAGCCTTTGTGGATACCTTTTAATTATGGATTATAGTTCAACTACCAACATCATGTTATTTGGTGTCAATTCTACCATAGGTATCACCGGTTTCTTATGTGATCGATCCTTTATGGATTTGAGCAGTGATGAAGTGGTTTCATCCCTTATCTATAGTTATCAAATAATTATAACATATCAGTATCCTTTGTGATACCCACTTTTATTCCCTAATATTGGTTTTGAGTTATTATTTTAGTTTATCATTATTTTTTACTAATGGGGGATCCTAATATATTTTTTTATACTCAAACCTAATTTTGATTCATATAAACATCAGTTTTGTGTGTGAAAATGGTTCATAGTTTATGGATGAAAGTAGTATACATGGTGATAGAATATATCATTAAATTTTTACTAAGTAGTTGAGGACGGATCATGTTTAAGACAATTATAGATTGGGTACATTCCATGATACCGTATAGGGAGGATCTGTCACCCCAAACCCATATTGTGTGGTATCTTATGGTTACTGACATCTATATATGTATTTACCTTTCCATTTTTTATTCTATATCATTTTACTCGGCATTTATGTTGCATTCTCAATTAGTAAATAGTTCAACAGTTATATATCTAAATACTTGTTATTTTAATCATTAAGTGTATATAATAGATTTATTTATTTTTGGATCTTATAGTTAATGTAATCCCTTGTTTGTTATGAAATAGAATTGCTACTCAGTAGCCCTAACCTTAGAGGTTGGATAAAGGTTGCACACTTGACTTATTGGCGAACCAATTAGGGTCTCGGTGGGTCTGATCATGTCAAACCACACTATTAGACACTATATTAAAGATAATACTAATCCAAAAAATTCCACGTATCATTTAAAACATTCTATTTGATAGTATATAAAAATATTTTTATGATCATTTTTTATCTTTTTATAGTCTACATTTTTATTCAAAATCTAAAATGATTTTTTTCATTATATTCCATAAGCCTCACCTCTATAGTTACATAGGAAGGATAACTTAAATAGAATTTTTCAATTTCTTTCACTGATAAACATGAATACCAATAGATTTTTTATGATCTGAAATGAATCCATTCATTAAAGAACTAATATTTTTACATTATATCCTCTGTAAAAAATACCTCACAAGCAATAAACATAAATGAACATGATGATTAACCGCAATCAAAGTAGTAATTTAATTTCATATTTATTAGTTAAGTACATGTTTTCAAAAATTAAAAAATATACCTAAATGATTAGTATTGTACAAGATATCTCAAATTTAACCAAAAATAAATTCTTAACATGATATTTTTCATGTATACGGATTCCAAAAAAGATATTTCTATTCTAACTACAGTAACCCATTATAAACATTAATTATTTTGAGAGTATTTCCGTAATTTAAAAATTACATCTCAAAAAGTAATATGGGAATCCAAAGAAGGAGAGGTTTAGTGTCGTTAAAGACTGAATATATAAGAAATTTATTTTACAATACTTTTCATAATTTAACACTAATTGAGACACATTATAATCATTCTAAAATTATCATAAGTTATAGTCATCTTCATAATCAAAAGAAATTGAATTATAATAAAGTGGTGAACTCTGACACATAGTAAGGGTAAATATAGGCTATAATAATCGAATATCATTAGCGAGAATAAGTAGATCAATTGGGCATAATCAAGAAACATAAGAATATTATTTCCAATAATGTATAGATCACAAATCATGGCATGACACTTGGAATACATAATACATAATTCAAAATAGTGTAGAGACATGATTCAATAAGCATGATCCATGAGAAAATATAACAATAATGGGAATAATAATAATACCATGACATATTTCAAATATGAAACAAAAATTTGTGTTGGGAATCAATAATTTTTTAGGTGCAACATTTTTTGACCATGCTTACATGGAATTGAAAATATACTCATGAATAATTATCGAATGATATATACACATTTAACCAATTCATCATAGGGTGAAATAGGTACTCAACCATCATTCATCAATACTTAAATTTTTAAAATGAAAATCATTTACAAGTCATATCATAAAGAACCCATGGAAATAAAATGGATACCCTACAACATGAAAATCAAAAAAAATTAATTTTTATTACATAAAGAACTAGTAGAAATAAAATGGGTTTTATATTATTCTAAAATGAAATCATATAAATAAACATCAATAATCATAACACTAAATACCCCTAGGGTATCCAAATATATTATATAAAATTCACTGTAAATACAATTCAATCAAGATATTTATGAATAGAGGTTTTACGTCATATAAGTACTGTTTATACATATAAGATAATAATTTACATAATCAGTCTATTTAGGGGATCTATTTGAATACCCTTAAAACAAAGGAATAAAAAATAGGGTATTCATAGAGGGATGTAATTGGATGAAATAGTATGAATATATAACCAAGGGGACTAAAAAATAAAAGGATAGTGATGGATAGTTCCTCTAAAATAGATGGACATTACATAATCCATCTAGGGAAAGAAGGTGAATGGTATCTTTTAGATATTTTCCTTGATCATGTATAATACATGTCAAAGAAAAAATACTTAGATTAAAAAAATTAGGATCTTTATATAAATCAATTTTCAAATAAAAAATATCACCAAAATATTGAAAAAATAAATTAATAATATATATTTATAAAACTAGGATCGAAATAATTTCTTTTTGAAACCCTAATCATTTATAATAAATCATATATTTAATATTCAAAGGAAATGGAATCTTTTTTACCTAGAAAATGTTAAAATTAGAGGGTTTTCACAGTTTGATGAAAATTAACCATATGGAAAATTATAAAAATGTCTACAAACCTTGTTATCGATTGTAATGTAGTATACAATTATATTAATAATTTATTAAAGAAAAAATATTGAAATTTTCAAAATCAAAGAATTAAAAATTGTAGGTTATCAATACAAAAGATGAGATAGGGTTGGTTTTACTTACATGTAACACTTTGAGTAACATATGGGTCAATGGGAAATATTGGTTTAGGGGGATATGTAAAACATTAATGAATAACAGATTAAAATAATAAGGGTTTTTAGAGAGAGTAAATTTTTCCTATATATAACTTCATTTGAAATATTTCTTTTTTGAAAATAATATTTTCTATAAAACCCTTACAGGTTTAGAAACATCTTAGTAAAAAATACTTCCATATTTTCCATCTTGGGTTAAAAATAAATTAAAAGATAACATAGTATGGATATTCAAACACAATTAATTTAGTGAATATTGTAATATACATATATTAATATTTTTACAAACCATTATAAATAAACCATGGGTTTTAATCAGAAATATGTCTCAATGGGTGGAAATTTGAGGTAGAAAACACTTAAAATAATTATTATCTTTCAATAAATCAAATAAATCTTTTTTGTAATAAATAAATAAATATCATTGTACTATATTTGAGAAAATTATTCATATCTAAAAACTTTTATAAACATCATTTATAATTATGCTCTATATGTACATTAGTTAATTATTATCAATTTTCAATATCATGTGTGAGTAATCAGGATCATTTTGAACTTGTCTCATAATAACAGGGAAATAATTTATTATCCTAGAAAATTTAATCGTTCAAATATATTAAAAGATATAGGAATTAATGTATAAAAATTATTTATATTTTTATGAATTATTTATTTGGAGGTTTTGGTTATGATTCTTATAAACTAAATTATTGAAAAGAATTTTTCAATTAATTTAATCAAATGAATGGTCATATCTTAATTAATGAGTTTGATATTAACGTTAAAATTATAGAAAAAATGATATATGTATTTTAGTATTTATATAATATATTATCATTACTTTAGTTCTCATATTAATCCATGATATTAGTTTATAACATTGTTCAATTGGCTGGGTAGACTGACCTAAACATAGATATAACATAATTAATGGACGATTATGATTATAAGATAAGTTTATTTTTTAATAATATCTTTATTAAATAATTATTTTGATATTATTTTGATAATTTAAACATTTTTAATCACATTTCATGATTATATAATTAATAATAATTAAATTATATGAAATATGGGATAAATTACCTTCTGGGGGTGGCGATCCATACAACACATGGATAACGCTTTCATTTTGCAACAAATATGATATAATTAAGGTGGATTGTAAATTATATATTAATTATAACAATTTTATTATATATTTAATTTATATTATTAAATTTCACCATTATAATCCATAAAGATAGGCTTGGGGGTAATAGAGGTCATCTCTTCATGGGTGTGGTTGTCCACAAAACGCACGAATTGAGATTTAATTTTTTTTCATAATAAAAAATAGAGAGGGTGATTAATAGTTATTACATGGTCAAAATATAATTAATTATAAACACAATACAAATTTATTTATTTTGGAATTATTGAATTATATTTGGACGATTTTAAATGAAAAATAATTTATGTTTGTATAAAACATTATTCATGATGAGAACATATGCTTTCCCTAATAAAAAACTAGATAAAGAAAAAGTAATTAGGATATAAAGGGAAGTATAATGGGGATGGATTCAGGTAAAACAAAATTTCGTAGAGTAATCTTGATGGTGTAGTGAGAGGTCCCTTTAATAAGTGTTGATAATAGAATTATTATAATTATTTAAACTTAAAATAATGGGATAACTTGTTTCACAAGCCAATAGGACAAAAAAATGGACAATACTATAGTTAGGGAAGAGATATGGTCACTAATACCTTAAAAAGTAATTTTAACAAATTTTTTAATCAATTTTTATAATCCATTTCTCTTATAATATTTAAATTTACTCAATTTAGTATTATAGTACTAACTTATATTTACCTTAGTAATTTACTATTAGTCATTTAAAATAAAATGGAAATTTTTAATGCTTTAGGAACTAATAAATTTAAATTAAAATACCATTTTATGAAATAAAATGTATATGTGTAAGAAAAATAAAGTTTTGTAGAAGTGAATTTAAAAAGTAGAACCCTAATTTTTGAAAAAAGAAATTAAAAAGCCTAAAATTTATGTGTATGGAATAATTATAAATTCTTTTTAATTTTATAATATTTTCTTTATTATAAAAAAGCTAATATGTTTTTCAATGTAATAAAAAACCAATTTTTTTTAAAAAATAATATTTTATTAATAGAAGACACCAAGATTAGTTTTTATTAGAAAATATTACTCATGTCCTTAAAATGTTAAACATATGTTACTACATTAAATATAATATTTTTAGAATATATAGATTTAATGAACAATAAAATTTGATCAATTATATTTTTTATGAACATCAATTTGATGTGTATAAAATTATAATGTAAGTGGTTTAGTTAAAATGGTATTTTCACTATTAACATAAAAATAAATTATTTTAGAAAAATCTCAAAAAATCATACTAAACTAATAATAGATCTTTAAATCCTAAAATTAATTTTGGTTTAAAAATTTATGTTTCTATAATTTTACATTTTAACCGTAATATAAAATCATGAAATATAATAAAAATATTTTTCTAAAAGAAAATAGACTTTCAAAGTATTAACCATTATTATACTTATTTTCCTACCAATTACTAATTGAATTAGTGTTATTTGATTATATACATCCCTCTTAAAAATAATATAAAATATATTTAATTTTTTTATATAAGTAACATAAAATTAAATTTTTTTAAAAACATTTTTCCGATAAAAAATAATATACTTATTGTTATCAATACATTAGTAAATAAACATCCTTTTTAGTTAAAATAAAAAATAAAAAAATGTAAATAATACATTTGATAAATAACTAATGAAATAAATATTTACATGATTATATCATTCTAAGTGTTATTTACCTATGTTGTTTTAATTGTCAATTTGTTTGTAACATCTCATGATGGTAATTTATTTTATTGTTACTTTTTACAACAAACTATTAACATAATATTTACTTAATGAATGATATAGTAAAATATAGGGATGTGAAAATTTCCCTAAATAAATTTCAACTTTAAAATTTTAATTATCACTTACTAATGAAATATAAAAGGATTTACTTAAGATATATATGACCGTGTATTTTATTAAGAGGTTCCTACTTTAGTAACTTGGGTGTGTTAATAAAACACATTTATTCTTTTGTAATATATATTCCACAATATGAGGTTTATTCCAAACCATTTATACTAAATACTCTTATTGATTAAATTTATGGCCTATATATGGGAATAGAGTTTCATATAGAGTTCATTGTCAACCACAAAATGATAAGTGGTCATAAATTGAGTTGGGATAGGAAATATGATCTCCTTATTTTATTACTATAGTGTTTTGTGGAGATAGTAACTCCATTTAAAAAACAAATAAAAATCAAGAAAAGTAAAGAAATAATTTCAAAAGGTTCATGTCCATAAAAATACCCTTGAGATTCTATAATTATTCAACTAGATTTATTTAATAAAAAAATCAATATATATTTTATTTTTGGATGATATATTTTCATAGAAATGTACTAGGTGCAATGGATTTTGTCAAATAAGATGAAAATATAACACATGAAATTATTGAGTGGATTATTGGTGTTATTCACTAAAAATAATTTTATAAACTCACTCAGGTAGTTTTGGTTACATTAAATTTCTTGTGTTCCCTCGGTGTTATAAATTTAGTATTCCTATCATCCTTATTAGCCATCAGATTTTTTTCATTGATTTGGGTAATTACCAAGTTCACCACATTTATGAAATTATACTATTAGTGGTATATCCAAACAATCACTTTTTATTTTCATAGTGTCCATAGATATATTCTCATTTCCTCGATAATTATTTAATATGTTTACTACTTTACGATATATATACATCTCCATATTTATTTAAGATATTCCCTTGGGTGAATTATACCACAATTGTTAGACAATGGAGATCAAAAATTGATTCAATCACCATTATTATCACCCATAAATTCTATGGGACTTCATTATTATCTTATTTTTTTGTCTGGAAACTCTAATAAGTAGAGGTTGTTAATAAAAATTCATTATAGATATTTTATCATTATCATAAGATTTAAAACTATATATCTAATCCGATTAGATTCCTCTCGATGAAAATTTATACATTATATATGTAATCTACTATTAACTTGATTAATTTAGGATTCATACATTAATAATACCAACTGGAGTTAACCATGAGAGATAATAATATTAATATAATTATTATAATATAGTTACATTAAAATTTTATCCTCCAAATGTTTAACTCTTTAAAATTAGTACATTGTATTTCAGTTCCACCTAAATCACCCTCGGTTCAATATTGTTTTCATTTAGTTGCTATCTCTCATATGTCATAACCTATTACCATAAATTAATTAGTAAATTAATCCTTGAAAATTTATTTTCAAGAGAATGTGATTAAAAAATCACATCCCTTATGATTATAAATCCGGGTGTGCAGTTTTAGGCTCACTGATCTTGAATCCATTCAAGATTGAGTTGATACTCAACAAACCTTTCTAGTGGAGATTACCACTTGGTGTATCTCTTCCATAATTGTATCTACTTTATATTATCCAGACATGGATATAATATCTAGTATAACCAAAAAATCAATATTTTACCAAAAATATACAATGTTATCTTATACATATACTTTTCCAAGGGGTTCTACTAAGGTTCTTTATTTCTATCTCTAAAATAATTTATCTAATCATAATAAAATAACGAAACTCAGTTCTAGCACAAACTATAGATTTCTAAAAAAAATATGAATTTTTTTGAATCATTTAAATAATATAGATTTTACATATTATATGATAATCTCACAATAATATGAATGGAAGGTTTTATATCTTTGGGAAATCTCAATATAACAAATTTATTTAACAATCTTACGAATGTTCCCCCATAAATGAGCTACACAACACTCCTACCAGACCTATCATAAGTGATAATCATCTTTATAACCAAGGGAAATTGAGGCATAAGGAATTTGTGATCTCATATGTTGAGTAAAATGAAAAATAATTGATTATAATTGAATATAATTAATCACAATAACAAGAGAATATGAGTATAATATACAAAAAAATATGGAATTTATACACAACTAATCATATATCATAAAATCATTACATAATTATTAGAATTACATAATAAATGAACAAAAACAGTATAAAAAAATGAGTAAATAAACTTAATCCATGATATAATAATCAAACACATGGAATATGCATAAAAATATGAAATAATTTAAATATGGAACATAAATTAATATAAGGGAATATTAATTTCATGGGTGCCACCATCTGTGGCCACACTTATAAGAAAATAAAATGCAGTCTGGAATACATATATCAATATATATAAAAATTTAACTTATCCATTTGAGGTTGATATAGTACGCTATTTATCATTCATCCATACTTATGTGTTCTAATTGAAAACCATTAACCAAAAGTATCACAAGTAACCCATAGAAATAAAATCTGTTTCATAAAACGTTCCAATAACAATAATTAACTTTTTAAATTATAAAGAACCAATTGGAATAAAATGGGTTACAAATCCTTTTAAAATTGATTCACATAATAAGATCATCAAAAATCATAGCAAGATAAACCCATGGAAAATAAGTTGGAATCCATTGATAATTAAAAACATTCTAGGTAAATAATAATTAATCATGATAATAATGAATATGGTGTTTACGTTTTATAATCAATGGGTATATGGTTGAGATAATAATTTCTTTAGTAAATTGATTTATGGGATCTAAAATGAACACCCTTCAGTCAATAGAATCAAAATTATGGTATTAACCAATGAAATGTGTTGGAATAACAATTATTTTTATAGAAAAAAGACTATTAGGAAAAGTAAAGGATGTGATAGATTATTCCTTCAAAATAGTTATATTTTACATTACCATTCTAGATTAATAATTTGTATATTAATGTTTAGAGAATTTCTTTAATCAAATATAAGATATTTTAATGAAAAATGATTTCTATGAACTATTGGTTTTTATGAGTTTTGAAAAAAAACTATGGAAATTAGAATTATCCTAGATATTTTCAAAAAAATAACTATTTTAAAAACATATGAGAATAATATTCTCATTTATAAACCAATAATTTATAGATAAAAAGATTCCAATAAATTGAAAAACATGTTAGAAGGATGTGTTAATATGGTGAATGTTAAAATTGTTATAGTTTCTATACTATGATGAAAAAAACCCATGAAAAAAATATTATATATTTCTTCAAAGCATTTAAAATACGGTCATATAGTATTAAAAAACCTTAATCACTTATTTTGGAATTTAAAAGGATATTTTAAAAATAATTCAATTGAAAAATGAAGGTTCTCAATTGAGAAGAAATTATGGGGTCAGTTTCAATTACATGAATCCCTTCAAGTAAAATATTGTTCAATGAGAAAAAACTTTATTGGACAAATAAAATCCAATATACATTGAATAAATGTAATGAGGTGATTTTGAAATAATTCAAAGATCTAAAATGTATTTTCTTTTAAACAATATATTTATTTTAAAATAAGATTAGAAAAATAATTCTTAATGATTGAATATACATTTAATAAAAAAACCCATTAAGGATTGGTATGGATGAAAAAATACCATTAAAAGAGAGCATGATATATCTCTTCAAACCCAAATAATTAAATTATTTTTTTAATATAAATTCATTAAGGATTATAAACATCATTCTAAAGAAAACATGCACCTAAGGCTCAGTATGGTTGGTGAGGACCCCTTAAGTGCATCCATGTGACCTGATATCAGATCTAGGAAGACATATTTTTCTTATTACTGTAGAAATTAATGTAGTAGGTACTATTCATTATTGTAGTAGACAAAACTATTCACCTATTTGAGCCTTCGAGACCCCGGTTTGGTTCTTAGGTCCTTCAAGGCCTTTGGGCCACCCAAGGGCTTTGGGCCTATAAGACTTTTGGTCCAGTAAGGCTTTTGGGCCACCTAATGGATTTAAGCCTTCTCAAGGATTTTGGTACACCTCAATGCCTTTGGGCCACATGTATTGTAGATGTACCAAACTATCTTATAGTGAAAAAGGCCCTCGATAAGGATTTAGATATGGAACATTCACCAGAGCAGAGCTAATCGGAGTTGGATGAATGATAGGGTATGGATTTTCCATCATTACCAGACATGGGAATTCCAAAACAAGATAGTTAGTTGATTAGTTGCGTGAGGTGTAGTTCTGATCATGATACAGATGTTGGGGATGGCAATTTCAAGTATTCATGGTCTGGGAAGAATTAATTTAATTCATTCAAGTCCTATAATGTCATGAAGCTCACAGGATATGTATGGGTTCCCCATCTATCCTTAAAATGGGGATTATAAAAAATGACTAAAAATGAATGGCTTCGAGCCATTCATGCCAAAAAACATGATGTGTGATAAAAAATATTTCTCAAGGGGTTACAATTTGAGACAAACAATAATTAACATAATATCAAAATTCCTCTAAAGGGTTTGAATCTCATATATATAAAAAATAAATATAATTACCTTATATATCATAACCTTATTAATATTTAAAAACATTTATAAACTTCATTTATATTTATTCTCTATATGTATATTGGATGGTTTTTTTCTATTTTCAATATGAGGTGTCAATAATCTTAATCATTTTGATATGGTTTCATAATAGAATTATTTTAATTCATTCTACTAAAAATGTTATTCATTCGAAGATAATACATAATAATTGAATTGAATTTTTATATTTATTTATAATGTTATGATTTCTTCATATGGGAGTTTGGGTTACAAATAGTGTAGATGTAATTTGAGACAATAATGTTTGGGTGTTTTCAACAAATTTACTATTGTATATTACATAATGAATTTAATATTAATTTTTACAGTATATAAATTAAAAAAATTCTTAATTTTGTTTTCACATATTATCATTAACTGATTTCTCATACTAATCCATGAAATTATTTTACAGTATTGTTAACGTAAGTGGTTAGAAAGACCAAAACAATAAGTTATAGTAATTCATGGATGATTGTGATTATGAAAGTGGTTTTATTTTGATGTATATAATTAATAATGATAATAATTATATTATTTATATACTTTTAAGGTTGTTAATTATATTTTAATATATTTTTTTAAATAAGAATGAAACTATATGAAAAATGTAAACTTCAACTTCATGGAGGCGGTAGTCTGCACAATACATGGTTAACATTTTTATCTTCCAACGGATGATAGGGAATGAAAGTAGATTATAATTTTTAAATTATTTATAATTATTTAATTATATATCTCTTATTCATTCATTAATTTCAACCATAAAATATATGAATTGATGTAGTGGTGAAAAAATAGAAGTTGTTACTTCATGGGGGAGGTAGTACGCACAACACATGAATAAAAATTTCATTTTTCCTAATATAGAAGGGAAATGGTGGTCAATAGTAATTTACTAGGTATAATAACATTAATTATCAAAACAACACTAAAATAAATTAATTTAAAATAATTTTTTATATTGATGGTAAGAAGTAAAGGAAAAGAAGTTTGGAAAAAAAGAACTCATCTTGATAACAATAGATTTCCCATAGAAGACTCCATGAAGATAGAGTTCTTAAAAAATATATTATGACTAAAATACAAATGAAAATGAGTAGGGTTATAAAAAAGTATAATGGAAATATTATTATGTGTAAATTAAATTTTGTGATTGTTATTGAATGGATGATGAGAGGCCTCTTTTATATGCGGCGAGAATGAAATTTTTAAAAATATTTCAACTTCTTATAAATGGAGTACATGATTGTCATCTCTAGAAGACAAAACAATATATAATAATGGAGTATTATATGTTATAAGGTAGATAATATACCTACCATTTATTTTCACATAATTTTTAAACATGTTTAATGTGTCTTTATAACAGAATTTTCACTTTTAACTTTTTTGCTTTTACCATGGTAACTAATATTTACCTATGTAATTTATTTTTAATTACTAAAAAAAATTCCCCTTATTAAGTAATCTATACTTTTTAACCCCAAATAAAAATTCTATTTTATCAATTAAAATATTTATATTTATGTCACAAAATTTTAATATCAAAACATGTAATGGATAAAAAAGTTTTTTTAAAACGGTTATTCTAAAAAGTAAATTTTATATGTATCTTAAATTTTTCAATTTCATTAATTATAATTATATATGTTTCTATATTAAATTTAAAATAAATTTTATGCGGTTTTCAAATAAATCTATATACAAATTTAAGAGATTTAATATTTAATTAAAATTAAAGATAAAAAATAGTTTTTTGAAGAATAGTATATAAGTCATTAATATATTATTCTTAGGATTTATTAATTAAATATAGTATTTTTAAAATTTATACCCTTAAAAAATATATTTAATAAATAAAAATGTTTAAAATTTTCTAGGTTTTTCTTATATAATTTTGGAGTTAAAGTTTTGGTAAATTTTTTTTACACTTTTCATCTAAAAATAAATTATTTTAGATAAATATCACAAAAACATATTAAATTAATACATAGGTTCTCAATAAAAAATTTGAAGTTTATTTCCACACATTATATTTCTATAATCTTCTATTTTATCTTTTAAATAAAATGTGAAAATATAATTTTAAAAAAAATAATATGAAAATAACATTTCAAAGTATTGATAATTATTATAATTATTTCTGTTCAATTACTCATAAAATTAGTATTATTATATTAAATATATTATTCATATGAATAATATATATTATACTTATTTTCTTTAAAACAGGTGCATGATTTTTATTGTTTTTTAAAAAATGAAAATAAATGATCTCATTAATGTTATCAATCCAATAGTAAACAAACACCATTTTTTTCATAGTCAAAAAGAATAGCATGTGAAATATATGTGATAAAAAACATATTACATTTTATAATTATAATTTCTATTTACATATCCCCTCATAATCTCTAATTACACCTAATAATACGTTATGACCTAGTAATTCTAAATGATATTGATTCCACTAGCTTGGATCTCATAGAAATTCACATGTGTTTGATTTTATCTCACATATGATTTCAATGATACCAAAATTATTCAGTTTATACATGGGATTAATCTAACATAAACCCTATTTAACCAACTTCCTTCCCAAGATTGGAAAAAATGAGTTTATATGATATACATACTCTACTAAATTCCATTTCACTCATTTTTCTTCGTGCGTTTCTTAATATGGCTACATCCTTTTGTACCTGCTAATTTAACAGAAATATTATTATTATAATATTTTATTTTAACATATCATTGTTTTATTTTTATTTTATTATTCTCGTAGCATAATCAATTAACATAAAATTTATGTAAAATACAAAGTGAAAATTTAGGTCATTATATTGACACTACATTATAGAAACACAGTCCCTTGATATATTTCCATCATATTTTTTTTCTATATTTCTGTCATTATTTATGAACATACATTATATAACCACATTACAAAATATTTATCATATAATATCCGAATACATTATTATAATATATTTATAAGTATTATTTAAATAAACCACTACATCATGAGTTATTCGAATTGTTTTTTACATGGATGTTGATATTTTTTTTCATTTGAACTATCAACCATTATTTAAGGTCAAATATTGAATATGATCAGGGAACAAATTATTAATATACTATCTACAATTTTCTATGACAACCTTAATTATTTTTTGGTAATTAATTCTCATTTCTCAAATGTTCTTCATTGAAATTTCAACTTTGGAAACATATGTTATACTATAAAAAAAATATATATAATAACAAAATTTTGTATTATATGTTTTCTTTGTTCTTCAAGTCCTATATCTAAATCATGTGTTAGCATTATATTTTTTATAAAATTACTTTGCAAAATTAATTTAAAATTAATTTTTTACATCCAATGGTACATCATATTCCACATCAATACATCCATTATATTGTTTCTCACATAACAACATATAATCCAATAAAATACCATATTTAAATCCAATAAACACCTAATTAAATTCATTCAATTGAATAATATCATTGATAACTTGTATTTATATTTTTTAAATATATTATAAAAAAAATCCAATTTCACAACATCACAATACTATCCCATTATCAACTATATTTTATTATCTCATAATTGTTAGGATTTAATATATTAACAAACCTATGATGCCCTTATATTCTCCAATATTGGTAGACTTGGATGTTATGTTTTTTGAATTAGTTTTAAAACAAAATCTATTATTGTGGAAAAATTCAAATAAACGAAACCTATTAAAATATCCACCTAAAATGTGTCAGTTGAGATGATTTATCAATAGAGACTAGTTCCGGTTTCATCTTTATTTTCAAAATTCAGCATAATAGAATCCTAAACTACATTTGTCTAAACTAATATCTATAAAAAAATCTATTGTAAACTATGACTCTGAATTTAATGCATGTATACAAACACCCTATATATATCAAACTCTTTCACTCTCCTCTAAATAGTTGAATGAACTATCTTCATTCAGAGATGAGAGTTCCATCTTGAAAAAATGTATACCCAATATGAATCATTGGAATTTAACAGATAGAATAACATTGGTTTCACCAGTGGAAGTAGAAGTGGGTCATGAACTTTTTCTGTACTGAATTTTGGTAAAATTATGATCAATTAAACTCTAGTCATCCAAAAACATTATCGTAATTATTATTATTATAAAATAATAATAATAATAACAATATAAACATAAACTAAATATTATATATAAATTAAACAATAATGAATGATAAGGAATGAGTAAGATAAATATCGGTTAATGATCATCTCTAAAGGGGAACATCACCTCCATATTGTTGATCTTCTACCTTCTACAAATGATTTTTGTTAAAAAAAATTAGGATAAGAGGTAAATAATTAGACATTTATAGGAAAATATAGCCACATAAAATCTTGATTCAAGTCTGGAATGATATATGAAATTATATATGTGTTAAATAAAATATTATACCATGAAAATAATAAATTTATTTTTTTAAATTATATGATTTGAATGATATTATTATTTTATCTAAAACTATAAAAAGCATGCACAATAATTAATTAATTGATCAATTAATTAACTAAATAAATAATGAATTGAAAACCAAATACTCTTTATGTCGTAATAGAATATCAGTTGACCTTAAAACACCCATTTATTATATCAATTGAATAACTATAATTTAGAAATGTTAACACATTTAATTTATTTATTTATTTGATAAATAACAAAAAATAACCATGAATGTTCACAAAATCTATAAATAGTTGTTTTGACCTTTATAAAAATTTCCTTGGGTGTGGATGTTGTTTTATGAAACAATTACTTATTATAAATTAATTTTTAAGGATTAATTTTTTTTTATTAAAATGGAATATATTATAAAAAAAATCAAAGATCACAGTGAATGAAAACTAAAACCTCATGTATTATGAATGAAGAATTTGTACCATACACCGAAGATAACTATCAATTATTTATATGATTAGTGGTTCATAAAGATAATTATGATTATCAAACATTATATTCCCTATGTTTTGAGTCTAGAAATTGATTTGAATCACCTGATTGTCAATAATGACATTTCATGCAACTATACTAAGAAAAAACATTGGGTGAACACGGTAGGAGAAGGAGAGATCTTTAGTAGTAAGAACCAACCATAATAGCATACACATTAAAACACCATATTCATGGACTTTAAATACATTATATAGGCCTCACGATATAGTTTGTTTATCTATGAAATTTACTCAAACATTACAAACTGATCAAATAATTACATCCAATTACAACCACATTATAAAATTTTTGTCCATTTATGTATGTATTTATCATATAAATGGATTTTATTCTCTATTAAATTTATCATATAAAAAATTCATGATCGATGAATGATTTATGTAGAAGTTGGGTTCTAATAATAACATGTAATAATCAAAAATCATTGATTATTTCTATATATGATTCCTTGAAAACAATGTATTACGACATCAATGCATCATAATGTTGCATATAAAAACTATAGTTTTGATATGATATAATAAATCATATCCAAAAATATACACTCAAGGATAAATTATTCCTAATGCGATTTGTATATCCTATAATAATATATATATATATAGTCATATACAATATTGATAAGATACATCATAAGTATATAGTCTTTATGGTATATCTCTATAAATCTCCCAATTACACTAAGGCCAGATAAACTAATTTGAATTTTAACTTACATTTATTAAAATTTGATAACGTGTGTGATAATATCTTATAAATCCTTCTAATATATTCCCTATTTTTTTTGGAAAGTTATCATTAATATCAACAAGTATAACATTAATACAATACTTAGTAAATATCGATCTATAACACCATATGAATAAAAAACACTTTTGAGCACCACTTTGAGTTTTTTAAAACTCAATCCCCATTCAATCGACTATAATATTTGACACCATGGGTCTTTATATCATTGGAAATGAATATGAAATCATGAATATAGTATTATAAAAAATAGACAATGATTGAAAAGTATTTGTGGTACTTAATATATAAAGGGATCTAGTGAGATCCCTATCAAATACATAAATATGTAGACTTGTATCTAATAAAAGTGTCATATAAAATTTTAATAATCAAATGTTATCTATGTATAATACATTTAGTTACCATAGAACTGTGATTGTTTCAATACCATATGGATTCCTAAAATGTTCTCTATTCTCTAAGTATAGAATCAAAGGTCAATAAATAAATCACATTTCATTCATCGTAGAATGTGAGCACATTACAAAACTGCCATCAAAACAGATAAAAACATAATATTTAAATAATCTATACATGTACATATAATTCCCCAGTCCATCTGAATTTCAGTTCCAGATTTCATAATCACCATATGATGGAAAAAATCAAATTTTTTTTAATCCTTAATTGATGACATGATAAACTACATACCCCACCATTCCCTAATTAGATATACCAAAAGGATTAAAGAAACAATTTATAAATTTGTGCATATTATCTTGTTATGTTTCTTATAAACCTTGTATATGTTGAATCAATATAAAACATACAACCCTTATACACCAAAACATACTTGATGACACTCTGTGGAATTATTGATGAGATATACAATATAAAAATATAAAATTTATAACTTTTTATAATTGTTCATATCTCTGTAAGAAATCATATCGACACTAAAATTTACATTTTATGAAAACCTATACCTCTCTACGATGAACCATAGTTGGTGATAACTCAAAGTCATACATTGGATGTCTAATTATCATTTGAATTCACATAATATATGTATCCAATATTAAGTAATGATAAAGTTGTTATTTAATTATATATAACAAGATATATCCAATATTTTTAAACCCTTTTGAGAACTCAAAAAATACAAAAGTGACCATGTAATTATAACCTTAATGATAAACTGAGAGACCAGCCTTATGATTTCTATACATTTAATGATTTTTGAACTCCATCTTATCTCTATATAATTCCTACCACGTCTCAATGTGACCATCTAATAAAACTCTCACTTTAATATGTTAAGTATTTGAAATCTATGAAAACTTTTGGTTAGAATAATAGTGTCACAAAGGAATAAAATTCATAAAATTTAACTCATTAAAATTAATTTATACAAATTTACTCACAAAAAAACTTGTCATAATATAAATAATGTTTTTGACAATATACAACTCCTTACAAGTTCAACATCATCATTTTTATAATATTTAAATAAAAAACAATTCCTTGAGTTTATCTTGTTATCAAATGTATCATTTATATTATCAATTACTAACTCATCCAAAACACTTTATAATAGAATGTGATATAAAATTTTTATTTTTTCTTGTATACACCATCATTTGAAAAATATTATTCTATATAAGTCCAAATATACACCCACTTGTATAATTGAAACAATATTCATTCATGAAATTTCTATATGAAAATATAAATCCAATTGGGACATGAAATGACACTTATTTCTAATACGTACAAATATTTAAAAATAATAATATTTTATGACCGTATCGTATAAGTTATTCGATATGTTTGGAGAATTATTAAAAAAAAGACTTTATTCATTTAAAGGTCGAATTTATTGGCTTTATAACTCTCTCCCTCATATTTTTGACAAATTCCATTTGGAAAAAAATTTATCCTAGACAAAAACTCTTTTACTTTACTCATCTTTTTTGATAAATTATAAAATTTGATCATTTACACCAATTTATATGAAAAATATCATCCCAGTCGTTTATGATAATACTTTTATTAAAATAGAACCAATTATCATATAAAAAGTAAACAAGACAGTAGTAAAAAAATTAATTTTGATTTATTTAAGATTTAAATAATCCACTCTACCCATTTAAATAATGTAGAATCTTAGTTTTCCACCATTAAAATATATACATGAAGCTCTAGTAATCAATAATTTATCTATTTATAGATTCTATAATTTATATAACTCTTGAAATATATATTTGGTATCATATAACATTCAAACTATAAGGATTGAATTATATAACACTAATACTTTAAGTGGTCTCTAAAAAATTCTACTCATTTCGTAATCTAGGAATTTCCTTCCAAAGTGGGCTAGCGTACCATAGTGGATGAACAATTCAATCTTCTAATTATTTTACTTACTTCATAGTGTGGAATCTCTATGTCTTCTCTTCTCTCCTTTTTCAAAAAATCTATTTTATTTTAGTACCGTATTCATAGAACATGTTATTTGAAATTATATATCCTATTCAACAATAATAAATATATTGAAGAGACCGTGTAATGGATTTTTTACCTCATTCATATTTTAATTCAAAATGAATTATCATATACTTTCCTATATTTAATCTGGAATTAATTGTGCGGCCATATCATGGGTAAGAGGTGTTCTCAATCTCTCCCAGAAAATGACATAAAAATCATAAGTATTATTTGAGTGCACACTAATTTATCTCCTATTATATTTCATTTAATGATTTAATTTGAAACCTTATACCTCTTATGCCTTTATTGATTATGATAGATCCTTTTCATGTTGTCTATCATCATGTATTCGTCTATATTTTCTTTTATCCATTGAAAACTCGGTTCCATGGTCACATGTATTAGATAATTATACTGATTCATATATATAAAAAATTCTTAACCATATAAATATATATTTATATACTTTAGAAGATGGTTTATTTGGACGAGGTTTCTCTAAAACAAATAATTTTCATACTTTCTTAATAATCGTTCACAAATTTCAATACTAATCATTGAAATTATATCAACTATTTTTTTCCTCCTCAAAGAAAAATTTCAATTCTCTTATAAAATAAGATGATGGATCCATTATGCATATAATATGAGTTTTTATCAGATGAGTATTTTTTTAATTCATTTAATAAGACCTTTTATAAATTTTCCCCTAATAAAATGTTAAACCCAAAATTAATTATATTTATTATCATGAAAGGATCTATATTTCATAACCATATTTCCTTAATTTGGAATGATTGTATTCACTTTTACTATATAGGTGGACTATCATGTCAATCATACAGATATGACTCATATATGGTTGAGATCACAACACTTTAACCAATCCATCATATCGATAAAATCAACTATATTATATTGTATGGAAACTCTTTGTATTTACCAACAATGTATAACCCAAATAAAATTACAAAAAACAAGGAACCAAACTCATAGGTTCACCTCATTACTTTCTTATATTAAACAAGATAATCTACAAGGACCCTTCTTTGGTATAAACCTATCCAGTTTGATGATTGAGGCCTTGAAAAGTGTTTTCTATTTATATAATATGATACATAGAATTTTTAAATGTAATTTAATCACAACTACTTATATAATAATATTCTTATTACTTGAATGAATGATTCTAATGATTTAGTTTCGAATCCTTATTCCTTCAACTGAATCAAAATTCTCAAAACATACTGATGTGAAAGTATTTATGCATTCCAAATCTTGTGTTGCTGACCCAAATTGAAAGACAATTATATTTATATATATTCAAATGAATTTCATAAAAATGGTTACCCATTCACATAAAGGTTTAAAATAATATAAAATCATAAATACAACAATATTATTGATAGGGTAAAAGATATCCAACACCTACTTTTCTAGGAAATGCATAAGCCTATATATTAGTAATTAGTTAAAGGAAATGTCCCATTACCCAGGATACATTACTTGGGAGAGACTAAACTGACATTAAAATTCTATCAAAAATATATAAACATTAATGAATCCCATTCCAATGTTATTATAGAAAAATCTAAATAGAAATTTTTATCCAGTATGAAAATACATGTATACATATAAGCAAATTTAACTTTTTAGATGGAAGTATACATCCATTGAAAATATATAAATATATTCATGAATGAACCATGAAATTTTAGTAAATAAATAATAAATTCATATTCCATATCCTGGGATAAACAATTTTATAAGAACTCATGTACCATGAATTTGTCAAAACTTTCTAATTTAAACCTGAAAATTTGATATTCCATAAATAAATAAATATAAAAATTTTATATTTATTCATTATATAAAATCATTCATATTTTATAATATATAGAATTATATGAAAATAAATTATTTTAAATAAAATATAAAAACATGAAATTCATATTATTTAAACAATTTATATAATATAAACATCACACATGTAAATCTTGATATACCAACTACCATAACTCATTTTGATATGGTTTAAGTAATTTCTAAAATAAGACCCTTCTAATTATAACACATTAAAAGTAAATATTATAAAAATTTTAATTTTATAGATTAATATATTCATATTTTTTGTTTTTTTATAATTTATGACCACTTAACAAATTAAAGTTATAATTTACATATAAAATTTTTATATCAATATTATAAGTCATGTAATATAAAATTTAAAGTTATTTAATATTAATAAATAATATTTTATATAATTATTTTATAAATACCTTGTCAACATTTACATAATTAATTAAAAATACATTATAATTACTTGATTTTTATGTTTTTTTATAAATTACACAAATAACATAAAATTATAAATTTATATATTTTATAAAAAAATTATAAATTGTATAATCAATTCATAATTGATAATTTAAGAAAAATGTTTCAGGTATATCATATTCTATAATATAATCCATTTCATAAAACTTGATTGGATTCAATATCTATCATATATTATGATTCATAGTTCCAAACCTGTGATATAACAATTCACAGATGACATATCATATATTACGACATTCCAAATTTCACCTCAACATCATGAGGCTCTATTTTCTTTTGTTGATCGATGATAACATCCTACATGATATCCCCATTATAAACTATAATATGTGAGAAAATAAAGAAATTGAACTACATAACTATGACATATTGTGTTGTATTTTATGACAATATCATGGCTTAGAATATCGCAATTCATATATCCAATCCTAGATATAAATTTATATCATTTATTATGATAGTCATTCTGATATCAGTATGATATATAATATTTATCATTTTTAAATGTGATTTTATGAATGAGAACACATGGAATGGATCTAACAACACTGGTGGGATTTTAATAATTGGCCAAAAAATTCTATAAGCAATGAAAGATATTTAAAAACATTATTCCAAGATCACCAAGAATTAAAAATGAAACCATATATAATATAAATAATTTGTCTTTATTTGATACTAATGATAAATATTATAATAACTTGTATTCAGTACGTGGTGAACATAACTATGAAAAGAAAATTGAAACTTCTCTTTTAGGTGTATCCAAAAATAGATCTAAATCACATATGGCTCTGGTAGGCCCGTCTTTGCAACCATTGTATAGTATTACCTTGAGTAGATAATAGAGGATAAGGATAGGTCATTAATAGGTAAAATCAACATGAAGAGAAGACACGTTCAAATGCCATATTTATAGCCATTATCCCCTTTATATAAGAATTAGACTCTATATGCATCCATGAACATTAAAAATGTTATAAAATTCAAGTGATATAATCTATTCACAAAATCATTATAAAACATTTATCCTTTGTTAATGAATTTATTACATATATTTATTTAATTTTCCATTGGTTTCATGATAAGATATTTTCAAAATCTATGAACGATTTATTTAAAATACATATTATGGCAGTAAAAATTAATGTTGTACTATATTTGAAAGCCATCAAATAAAATTCAGGCATATCAACTCATTATGTTATCAACAAATTTTAAGGAATGATATATAAAAGGATGTTATGAAACAATATCCTATATCTCACCCAACAGTGCACCATAAAAAAAGTATGCCTTTTGTGACATTGATATCCAACAGTAAGATATTCATATATCATCTAAATTGATACATATAAAATTCATCATACGTATATAGGATTTAGGTAATATCTCCATCATTTATGGAATGAGTTTTGAGTGTATAAATTTCATGTTTATCAAGTAAATTTTATATGTTGATTTATATAGAGACATAAGAAGATTTTTCCACTTATATTGTATTATCACTCTAGATGATCATCATTTGACGTTGTAAATATATGAAATAAAAATGTTTTTTTAGTTAAAATGGGAGATTAGTCCCTTCTCTTTGTATATTATTATATATTTGGATGTTTTTTTTCATATACACGGTTTCTTCTTGGACAAGATTTACATTTAATAGTAATTATAAATAGTCATAGGAGAGTTATTTGGAACTTTTTGTTAGATTTATTTTTTATATTTTCTTATTTTGAAATACTAGAGAATGAATTAATGGATTTATTTTATTTCAATTATATTTATTACTATAAAAATGTTTATTTTATATTGTTGGATACTTAATTATGGTCTTGAATGTAATTATTTTCAAATATTTCCAAAATTTTCTCTAGTCTATTATAAAGAAGGGGGACTTCTAATTATGGTGAGTCGTCGGGATTAAAAAACTTAAATAGTGGAAAGAACATCATAAGGGTTCTGGTGGAACTTGAATATTAGATCAATCAACTTTATGGAATTTTTTGGATCACTTAGATGATTAAATATTTAAGTATTTAACTAGTTAGTGAATAATATTTGATGTGAAATGAATTGAAGAAGTGTGATATGAAATTGATATATTTATAGGCATATGACCTAAATGTGAAGAAAATATACTTCATACTTTCATGATTATTTCAATGAAAATAAATTTACTAGGAAAATTAACTTATAACTAAAATATGGTACATTTAATAGGGGGGTTGAAATTACTATCCCATGGGTGGTCTATTATTCCAGGGAATTCCTTTCAGGCCCTCATAAAGGACCTATAGAGAGTATATGAATGGGATTAAGTGATAATAGATTCTTTTTAACATGACTTATTCAATTTAATAGATGGATAATGGCCCATTAAATCAATTCCACATGGGACACTAATCATAGAAATAGGTAGATTCATGGATCTGGATTGCACTTGTGGACTATGGTGGTTTTCATAGTTTTTTTTACATTTTTTCATGGGAATAAATCAAGAGTTACTTGATTGATGTGGTTTTTAATTCTTTTATTGAAGTAATTTTTTTAGATTCACCACATCGGCCATCATTTTCATGATTACCAAGGTAATCCATACCAATTATATTTTTCCGATTTCAAACATGTCATATTTTTATCTTCTCCTACAATGATCATTCAGTGATCCTAAACAATATGACATCTCCACTCATACTATATCTTTTCTATGTCAGGAAACATGTTTTCATAAATAGATGATAAATCCAATTGTAATATTTATTATCCTAAGAAATTATTGAGTAATATATATTAAAATTATTTTTTCACATATATAGCACAAAATGGATATGGAATAATATTATATAAGATGGAATTGGGAATTATTTCAATGGAAATAAAAAAATGTGGATTATTCATTATTTTATGTTCCCTTTTTATCAAATTTTTCTCATATTTTTTAGGCATATGATTTCTCTCAATAGGGGGGTGCTTTTGATTCCTTGAATAGTTTAAGGGCCTTCATCAGGGGATCATCTCTATCTATATTATTCATTTTATCTCATGATATTCTCAAAAGGATCCATAATTTTATGGTTTATATAGGCATATTCCATATCATCAATGATTGTTATTTAGTAATTATAATATATAACCTTTATGTTTTATATGACATGTTGTTTTGCCTAAATTTTAGAAGCACCTTAATTTATAAGTTCAATGAGATCTTAAAATAGTATTAAATCAAAATTGGAAAATATGGCACTGCTTCAGGAAGTAGTGTCTATTTTTCATTTAAAATAATTCTAAATTATGATAATATTATTGATGATCATTTGATAATTTCTATGAATAAACTCCTTATGGATTATTTGGGTGATTGACAATAAAAAATGGTATCCATTACTTTGATGGAATAATAAATATAATCATAGGATAAATTAATAATTATAAGAGTTATCTTATCTTCGTTGTGGTATGATCGTCAGGGTAAATAATATGATTATGTATATTTTTATACACGTTATACATAACATTTAGGTACCTGTGGATATTTTTATAGAGCATTAAAATTCATAAAATAGCTTTATTTTGGATTATCATCAAAGTGGGAGACACCACTGGAAATGAGGGCCTATATTAAGAAGTTCTAATGAAGAATGATGTATTAATCTTATAGGCATTGATGAGAAAATTCAGTACATTTTCTTCAGACTCAAATGTGAGGCATTCACTAAGAAATAACTTTGGACCAAACACATTAGAAATTAATGTGGTATGTTGTCATCAAGATGATGGAATTTTAGGGGCATGTGATCTATCCAATGGTGTTACTTTTAAGATAACATATAAAACATCATTTGAAACTATTATGTAATATTTTAAGTGGAGATATAGCATTCTATAGAGAAAAATGGTCTTGAAATAAAATACTTCACCTATTGTGTCATTAACCTAACATAAATTATAGATAATACTTTGATCATTAGAATATAGTTAAAGTAGTTTTGATTGATTAGATAATGTCCCTTAATCACTTCATTCAATCAGTCAAGAATCCTAAAGATTTTATTTTCATGTTTTCCCTTTAATGATTTTTTTCATCATATATAAATCCTTAGTTTATTTCATGTCAGAATAATATTAATGATGTTTTTTCAAAATTGGTTGAAATTTTATCCCAATAAAGTATAACATTCTAGTGTAGCATGTCTTGATTCAATTCCTTATCATTGATTCTATAGTGTAAAATATTTTCATCACTATCACCTTAAAATTTTAGTGTTGTGACAATACTATCACATATTCGATTATTAACCTATTTACTGATGGGGAGTGAGGGAGAGTTATCTGGTCAATATTAGTAGTTTTAAAAGACAAAATATATTATTTACTTATATTGGTCATATAATCAATACCTATTTTCAAATCAAGGAAGGATGGTATTTTAAAAACCAATTACATAGTGATTTAGTTGAAATTGGGTGTTGGGTTATATACGAGATTAGAATCATTTATCAATAGAATTGAATGAGACCAACTATAACATAAATCTAATATAAATTCATTTCCCTCAATACATCCCTATATTTTATGTCAAAAAACCATTACCTACCATGGTTACTATTTAATATTTTATGATAATGGAAATTAGTGTAGGGTTCCTTAAATAATTAAGGATTATCATCATTTGGTGATGTGGAGAGCCACTCACTATTGGTTCAAACTCATCATGGATAAATCCTATATTTAAGAAACATGCACGGTGGATGTATTTTTTATTATTATTGGGGTCTTTCTATAATATTTTTCTCTTATATAATAGGAAATATAAAATCTCTTATTACTAAATTAATTGATTTTTATCTGAATTAATGATTTTACATATATAAAATTGTACCAATGAGGATGTCGAATTAGAATCGGTTTTAGTTATATAATTATTTCATGGATCCTAAAACTTTTACTAGATTATCTATTACATCATCATGGATTATATATGAATAATCCACAATGGTGTTGTGATAATTCATACATGTCAAGAATTTAAATATTTTGTGTATTTCCTATCATCTAAATGAACCTTGGAAGAGGATAACATCATATGAAGAAGTTTTTGAACATTACTGTCAAAATGTTAGGAAATAGTTTGTGGGGATACCTTGAGGATTCCGCAATTAAGACCACCTTTATCATAGTTTTTTTTGTTTCACTGGTATTTATAAAAAACAAAATCAGTTATCCATCATTTTGGATTTGTGTGATTATGTGCATGTGTAGTTATTATGGCCCTGGAATGAGTATCTATTTTGTTATAACATTTGAGGTTTACTTTTTTATGATTACACATAGAGTAAAATTATTCAACTATTTATCTATTTTTTATTTAAAATATTATATATTAGTATTTTTTAAGTGTTAATCCATTAAAATAATTAAATATATCCATCATTATCTCATTATATGAATTTCAAAAATATAGAAACTTTTACTCAATCATTTTTACTCACACTTCTTTAAAAAATAGTGTTTTTTTACTTTTGTCTATGGGAATAATAAATTTATATGAATTTATATAATTTCACTATAGAATAGATACTATAGATCTAAATATGTTTTTCCATGGAGGTTGTGGACTCATTTGGGGGAGTTAATGAGATAAAAGATGCCCATATTATATTTTTTATTAAAGTATTTTCAATATAGAGCTATTTATTTTTTCCTGAATTATAAATTCTATATTTTTGTGTGTGATACCCTATTTTAATATAGTTATAATTTGTATTAAATATATTTTATGATAATATTTTGGAATGTGGTGTAGACTGTGTTTTTTTTCATCAGTTTTTGTTTGGCATCTATGGTAATAGGGTGACTCATACTAGATTTTTTATTTAAAATATATTCTTTTGAGAGTGTTATGAATGTATTAGTAACTATATGTTTGTATTAAATCCATTTAAATTGTTTCAACCCTATAATATATATGGATGAAAACTTTAGGTCTTTAAAAATTTTCCTCAGGGTTTGGTATAACTCAATGTACGTTTTTAAAATTATTAGATGATATATTATGTTAAAAAAAGTGGAACATAATATTATCATTATGGTAAAATTAATTATATTAATATATAATTTTATTCAATGTTTAAATAATATCTCACATCATCATCTGATAATTGGACTATTAAGAGATATTTAATATAATATCATCATAACTTATTATTTTAATGATTCAATTGACTTGAAAAATTTTAGAATACATCATTATATTGTGGAATTATCATTATATTTTGTGAAGTACCAAAATTAAACAATTCCTTAAAAAACCTCACTCATATAATAACTTAAGAATTTATAGAAATTAAAACATATGATTTCAAAATCTAGATGAATGAACAAATCACCAATGTCTCCCTCCTAATCCCCTAGACCGCATAAAACTTCCCAAACACACAGAGAAAAAATAAATAAATAACCCACACAAAAGAATAAAAAACACAATAGTTTTAAGCTTATTCATAATTAATTATTATTCCATATGAGAATCACTAAATATATTTTAATATTAATATAATGGAATTATTACATGATGGTGATAAATAAATATGTGATCCCACTACTAAATTTAATGAATACTCACACCGACAGATATGAAACCATTGCCCTATATTATACATGGTCAAAGAATCTAAATTCCACATTAGCTCAACATTCAAAATCTAGTGATCGGTGTAAGATATACATACTTATTGATATTGTGATTCTTAAATAGACTTTACAAAGCACCTTGTTTTTATAAATAGCCTTATAATTTAACCCTAAGTGAGTCAGAGCATCTTCTATACATCATCTGTATTTGTACTACTACATCCACTTACTCCAGATTCATATATCAGGTTACCTAGTTATATTTTTCATTCCTCTGTCCAAATTTGAAATATAGCCTCGAAAAACAAGCATACAAATGGATATAATTACTTTTTTGAAAAAATTATATTTTCAGTAATCTAACCATATTCCACTTTTGAATTGGTTTTCTCAGTTTTATCACTAAGGACAGATAAACATATACAATTAATCCATTATTCTCATTTTATTAAATAGTTTAGTGAGTGACCATCCATTAATTTCTAGCCACACATGTCCCACTAATAACATCACTACCACCACATTCTAAAATTAAAACCTTTGTTAGTATTCTAGGGATTCTAAATCCATTATATCCTACATAACTATAATAATTCTTACTATATAATATTTAGGATTTTTTATTATTTTAGTTAATTTTTTTTCCTTGACAGAAAAAAAAAATTATTTTCAAGATAAATTTTACTTTTAATATATAATAATAACACCAAATTTAATGTATTCATTCTCATTTCCTCTAAAACACATAAACCATTCCATCTTATTCCATGCATCTACTGTCACAATGTAATCTGATTTCATTATTTAAAGGTGAAATAATAATTGATTTCTTGAGATCAAACTTATGGAAATTCCTCCATAGTACACACAATGATAGTGTTACTTCTTTGTGTCTTAACATCTCATGAAAATTCCTCAAAATCATACCCTTAAAATAAATCATCCATTATGAAACATAATTACAGTTATTTATAATCTTATGGTACATGAGAATCCAATTCACTACTTACCAGTCCTATTTCCTCATATTTTCTTTGAATTTACTAAAAACTGTCACAATTTTGTCAACTATTGTCCAAAAAAAATCATGTAGTAAATCATAGATACATTCGTTGACATAATAGAAACATTTTCCATACACTTAAAAAAATCATCCATTTTTGGTTCTTTATCATTAGATAACATGAAATATCTAACTAAATTGTGAACTATTGGTTTGGATATAAATATTATGACCCATTTCAATGTAATCTGAATTTACTCTAACTAGAAAAACACAAATATTATATTGTTATAGTTACTCAATATCTTCATTCATGATATATTTTCAGCTTCCATGAGGTCTATCATCTATAA
Source organism: Viscum album (assembly GCA_963277665.1). Classification (NCBI taxonomy): domain Eukaryota; kingdom Viridiplantae; phylum Streptophyta; class Magnoliopsida; order Santalales; family Viscaceae; genus Viscum; species Viscum album. Next base: position 289,772,404 of record OY728163.1, read on the forward strand.
ACTTCCAGAAAAAGCAATCTTAAATTCATTATAGAAGTTTCTTATCTGAACCCACCAAGAGCATGTCATCCCTAGATAATGAAATTATTATGAATATCCTATAATCAATCACCTTTGGGTAGATGTAATGATCCAAATTGACCATGTGAACTTCAATTCTATTTCAATGTCATTAAACTTCAAGTTACACTACCTTGGTGCTCACTTGAACTTATAAAAACTAATTTTATGGTAACAAACTTAGTATTTTAAAGAGCCTATATGTAATTTTTTTTCTCAAATTATATTAATTTATTTATTAAGAAAATTATAAAGGTTATCTTCACATATAACTGTTCATGATACATGCCTTCTTCCTCAACAATTCCAAGAATTATCTAGACCATTTTGTGTTTAACAACTAGATTGAAAATTTTACTATATTACAATCGTTTTTAATATTTAAAAACATTAAAAATATTTATTTACTTATACCAAATTCCACCATATATTTATTCCTTCAACTTTTTAGAAAACATGTTATTTAGTTCCTATATTCCCAAAATATGTTCCAAAGGCTCTCATTTAATAGAATCATGTAAGGATTCCATATTTTAAATAATCACAGTCTAACAATACTTTTCATCACTATAATGTGTCTTGTACTCTAAAAATGTGGGTTCTCTACCATCCTTATAGAAAATATATTATAACATAGACCCATAACTTTGAATTGGAATTTTGACTCTAGTATACCACCTCAACTCTTGAGGCTATACTCCTTTTGGTACTTCTTCATTTAAATATCATTCAAAATATTTTGAATATATAGATATTTTTTTTATCTATAGTACTAGTTAGACCTCTATAATATTACATATATCAATATCTCCTCATTAGAGCCATTGAATTCTTCCTGAAATAGGGGGCTTCATAACCTAAAATGATATTTCATATTTCTATTTATACGAGCCTCAAAACGTGATGATTGATTATTCTCATATATATCTTCTACATGGTGTTGATCTGTCTAAATATCCCTTTTAATAAAATGAATATATAGGATTATGATGTCCTTCGGGAGGTCATTACCCAAAATCAAATGATTATTTCTTAAATTCCATAATCCATAATGAAAAAAATATTTATGCTTTGAATCAAATTTATCCATTTTATCGGAATCCCTAAGAATGGGGGTAATACATCAAATGAGGGTTTGGTGGGATATTTTGACCTTTTTTCAGTATAGATATCATCTAGATTTTTCCCTATGGATTAAAATGAAAATTTTAATGCGTTATGAAACATAATTTACTAATTCCACCAAATAATCACTGGGAATCCTAAGTGAATTCATATAATTCTAGAACTATCATATATGTTATTTTCCATTTTCACTATCAATCCTTTTTATTCATAATACTAGGGTGAAATCTTTTCAAATAGAATTCCTTTATTCTATAAAACCCACCAGAAATCTCTGACTTCATTTTACCCATGATTACAAAACCTCACATAGTTCATAGATAATCCATCCTCTATTTCCACTAGATCTATCAAATAAATAATGTTTCTTAAACGAAATAATATTTATTATTGAATAACACTAACACCATTTATGTCACTTCATCAATGAATATAATATAATATAGTGTTCATACATGTGATTGAAATAGATCTTGTCTCTATACATGTGTTTTTAATAGCACTTACTTTTGAATCATAAATGTTCTTCAGCTAAAGCTCAAAATACATATGGAATATATAGTCTCCTGTCTATATTCTTTTGAATCCAGAGTACGAATCCTGAAACGTATTAATATAATCCTTTACATCATAAACTGATATAATTTTGTATTAATTAAAATACATATATGTAAAATTATACTATGTAAAGAACTTATAAAATCGTACAACCAAAAATAAAACCCCTTGTTTTTATGATAGACCATGATATGGAAGTCTTTCTAGAACATCACATATAGAACAATGCAATATGTTTATCAAATAAAAGTACTCTATTAAAATATCATATGAAGAGAACTAATTAAAATTTCTCAAGTAGAATTACCTTGATCACTAAATACTCCCCGAAAAAGCACATGGAAAACCATGAAAGAAATCAGACACACCATAGAACAAATGAAAGGGATAATCATGGTTTAAAACATAATCATATTGCCTGGTAGAAACTCTATATATATTTTAATACTAATTGAATATAATTATTATTGTATTTTTAAACACATCATGTGAAAATATTCTATATATTATAAAGTATTCCCTCTAGTAGATATGGTATCATAAATTTATGTTCAATGCATGTATTCATTTACCTAGTAATATAATTTAGATGTTATTACCTCTAATCCTTCAAACCTCAATGATCAATGAAAAAACCCCTTAAACATCCCTCAATTTTTTTTATTTATAAATTATAAATAACCTTAATATTCTTACATAGTCATCGACATTAATCCTACATGATTCATAAATTCTTTATTTTTTATTATAAATCTAGACAACCAATTTTTCTAGCTCATGCTATTGATTTTTGACTCCTTGGATTCATTTCTCTTGCCTCCATCCTTTTTTAGAATATTTACTATAAAAGAAAGACTTATGAATGATATAATACCTTTTCCAAAAAACACCTCTCATAGAAACCTAGAATATTACAAAACATCTATTAAAATTTTCATAAAAACATAATTTATGGATCAACATAATTTATTTATTATTTATTATAAATATGAACACTATATGATAAATTACCTAAATTAATATCCCTTTATTAATGTTTTATCATAGTTATGTAGAACATTTATTATTTTCTATAGTAATAAGGGATAATATATTTATCTTTTAAATATCCTATATGTGTTATCATTCATATGTTTTAGTTAACTATTTTATAATATAATATACTAAAAAATAAGAATCAAGAAATATTGTTATTGATAGTTATTTTTATAAACTCATATTTAAATAAATAAATTCCCATAATGGTACCACCTTTGGATAAATAAATTTCAATTATCGATTATATGGTAACAAAAAACATTATTCAATAAAGTTCATGATAATACATTATTGCAAAAAAAAACTATAAAAATTTTAAACTGGGGAATTCCCTAAAGGGGAAATTTAGATTGACTTTTTTCACATATCAAAAATATATTCATACTCGCTAACTATAAATTATATAAAATAATATAATTTTTATCTTAATTCAACTTCTAAAGTTATAAATATTTTTTTAAAACATGTTACATTTCATCATAATTAAACCACTAAGTAGACTTATATTGAAGAAGATTATCTTTAATTATATTGGAAAAATAATTTATTCTGAAATATAGTTATTATTGTTTTCTTTTAGAGTCAATAATAGTTATTGAAGTGATAATGACATTATAAAGGAGATAAAGTGAATTTATTATTCTGTAAATGATTTTCAATTTTTTTATATTAATATTTATTTTTATATCTTCCCCTTTAAGATGTTTTGGGTCAATATACTTTCACCATCAGGGAGTCGAGCCTATCCGACATACTTTTATTTATGTATTCATGGATATTTTATACTTCCTTAATTATGGGATAATTTAGTACAATATTTTAAAAACATTACAATTTACTATACTTATTTTTATATTTATTTATTTATATGAAATTGATTACTTTTTTATGATAAAAAAATGTAATCCAATTAATTATTATATTTTTTATATAAAGTTGATGTATGTTTTTTTAAAATACTGATATGAGTAATAAAATAAATCATTCTATAAAAAATATTTTATCTATCAAGGAGATTCGTACATGTATCATTCTCAATAATGTACTTTAGTTTCATGATATATCGTATTTTTTTTGTTGGGAAATGGTTGTATGTTTTATTTGGGTTATTATCCATATGATAATTTTTGTATTATCAACACATGGGATCCAAATTTTCTTACATGTGTATATCCTAATAAAACATTCAATTCAAATATTTAAGACTATCATATTAGACCCAATTATGAATTGATAGTAAATAAAACACCTTTATGTTTTGAAATATGTTGGTATATACACTTTTTTCATTTCATGAAGTTATTATCATTAGTTTTCTCTTACACATTCATATTGTATACACTACCCAAATTCATATTTTCACATGAAAACTTTACACTTAATATGTAAAATAAATAGTGGTGGTGAGATATATGCATTGATAATTATAAATATGAATCATTTGTCAACAATTTTATTTAATTTTTTAAAATTTTAAATATTAGTATGTTTTTATTTCAAATTTGATTCAAATTTTAATTTTAATAAAAATGAAAATATGACGGTATATAATAGTATCACTTATTAAAGGATATTCACTTTATAATAAGTAAAACCAAAATGTTGTCTTGTTTATTAGTATAATATGTTTAATTTAATATAATAATATAATATAGATAATAATTTTAGATGGATTATGTATTCAAACTATATAATACATGTTGACTGATCTTGATTAGAATGATGGTTCTAATCACACCATTTATTTTACTTAAAAAATTTCATTTTAACGACATGAATCATAATAGTTGGGGTTGTAGTTGAGTGGTTAAAACACAAAGTCATCCTTCATTAAAACCATTATAAAATCCTACTGTATAGATATTTATATGTTTCAACAGTCACATTGTAGCAGCTGCTATTTTCATACTATACTAACAGGAACAATTCATCTCATTTGGGCCTTCACGCCACTTGGCATGTAACAACCTGATCTTTTTTGAATTATTATTTTTTGAATAAATTATTTTTCATTAATAGAATATATTAATGTAAAACCCATGTTAATATTTTCTTACATGAAACTCCATGTTTCTCTTTTTCTACACACAAAACTAGGTTAGCATACATTACACATGACACCGTGTTTTAAGAAAACCAAGATATATTATTAATATAATTATTTAAACATGACTGTTATTACCTATAAATTAAACATAGATATATAAATAGTTATAAGTAATTTTAAAATATTAATTATAATGTTTTTATATTAACTAAACATATTTACTCATGAATTACTTAATTCTGGAAAAGTATTTTTTATGTTTCAAAAATAATACATCTGAAAAAAATATATATTTTTCTATATATTTGAAAAATAATAAAATTAATTAGAAAAAATAAAAATAACTTTTTTAATAATTATTTATAAATTTTAATTCTGTGGCTTTTTTGGATTTTTTCTAAAAAGTATCATAGTAGATGAATAGTAAAAAATAATAAATATTAATCGAATACATACATTTCATTTTATTTTATAATAAAGATAAATTGTTTTTAAAATTGGTTTTAAAGAAAAAATCATAAAATAATATATCCATTAATCCAATTAAGGTAATTTGACACAATTTTATATTGAATTTTAATATATAAACTCTGTAAACATTGGAAGATTTTCTCTTTAAAAACATGCTTTCTCATCGCATCTTTGTGATTAATTTTAAATTAAATTTATCCACAAACATGAATTTATTTTTTAAAATTTTAATACATATTTTTAATCACAAAAATTAATATTATCTAATAATTTCAACATAATTTTTAACCAAAATGAATACTAAAAAAAAGAAAAATTATTTACCACAGTTAAAGTAAAAAATGGGATTACTAGTGGTTTTATATAAAAGATAAGGGTTAAAAATAACCCAAAATATTTCTTACACAAATTTTATTGAAATATTTCAACCTCATCAAAGATATTATCGATAATTGTAAATTATTTGAGCCTTATTACATGGAAAAACCATTTGTATAGTTCTCTCTTTCAAAACTATTACAAGTGTGTCACTCACCTCACTTATAAAGACAACCCCTTCTCTTAAAGTATTCACACCAAAATACCCTTTTGGTTCACCCAATTTGTACCAGAAATACTTTAAAACATACCTTTTATCATCCTAAAATCCTTATATTGACATAAATCTAATAAATAGGGGATTTGGGTGCCAATCTATGGAGGATACCTGAAAAATAGGTAACGTTTATCAATAAGAGTTTTTATTTTATTTATTCCCCCACCGCATCCATTTATTATTATACCATGATGATATTATTACTTCATTATATTTCATTTATTTATATATATTTTTATTTTATTTTCATGACCTACAATTTTCTCCACTTCTATCAAATGGGTTATGTACCCATCATTCATGTGTAAGGCGGACTACCGCCTCATGAACCAATGTCATTTATGTTTATATTACCACCTATCAAGGCTAGAAACAGTGATGTATTTATTATTTATATATTATATTTGTTAAATTATTATAATTATGGATTTAAAATATTATAAAAACCTTTACACTCTCTATTTTGCAAGAATATAGTAATGTCTCTCATGTGTAAAGTGGACTACCTCCTTATGAACCGATGTGATTCGTTCGTACTTTAGATGGAAGCTAAAAATGTTGAGTTTAGTAAAAATATGTTTTATATATGAAATAAAAATTATTATTTAATCATAATATGTTATTATATTTCTTTCATTCAATTCAAATATGTAAACATCATTCATGGGTACGTATGACCTAATGTCTTCATAAATGACATCTTTCATTTTATCATCAATAAATTTTATTGATTACTCAAAACACATATATAATGAATATATATGAAATTTTTATAATGTTTAAAATTATAAAGATTATTAAATCATGATAATTTCATGAGGACCAAAAATAAGAAAACCAAATACATATTAAAAACAAAGCGGTTATTACCCTTTTTTGTAAGGTAAGCAGTTATTACCTTAAAAGTAACTTTTACCTTAAATTGTAAATAAATTGGAGATAAAAGGTCATATGAAGATAATATATTATATTATATATATATATATATAGTTAATATATTTATAATATATTTATATGTATTATATAGGAGGATTGAATGTATATGAAGTAATTGACGAATTAGGGCAAATGATATCTTGGATCTTTTTTATTTATTGGAGACATATGAAAACTCACCACAATTTATTTGTATTCTATGTATAATTAAACTTGGAAATATTATATCATTAATATAATTAATATCATAATATTTAATGTTAAATTTTATTTTATTATTTATTGGGGTTTACGAATCAACACCATACTAAAGTGTTAAGGGATTTTTGTCTCACTTTTTTTATATGTGAGAAAAAATTAATATTCACCACATGTTTACATTATAAGATGAATATTTGGTACACATATTTTTTTCAATTATTATATGTAAAATTATTGGTAATTACATATCCATTTTAGGATCTCTATTTTATGGGGTTTACGATTCAAATGTTTCCAGATCGGCAAGGGAGTTTTGTCTCAATTTTCTTTCTTTGACACATATAAGTATGTTATGCACCTATATTCTTACATTAAGTGTATATATAGATCAATTGAAATGTAATATCATTAATTTGTTTATCATCACGATCTTTGAATTATAATGTAATGACATTACTTCATGGGTTATATGTTTCAATGATTCCAAAGTGGAAAAAATTATGTTACAATCTCATTGTTTATATGTATTTTTTATGATTATGTTTCCAATAATATAATCCTATAATCCATATATAAAGAAACAATTTGGTTTTATTCTCCCATGGTTATTTCATGAGAATAAAGGATTTATTTTAATATTCCTCTCTTTATGCACTCAATTGTCCAAAAAGAATGTTTTAATGAAACAAATGTTTTTTCAATCAATAACCATTTCCACCCGAACCGATGTTTTCTCAAAATGTGACTAAAAAAGTTATTAACATTATTAAAATTATTTATTTAATAATTTTTTACCCACATTTTACTTTTCTAAAAATGAATGGAATATTCATGTCATGATAAAAAATAAGATTGGCTTTTAACGAATATGGGAAAGGAATATTTGTTCTTAACATATGAAACATGAAAATTATTTATCGACTCCACAAACACAAAAGGATTTAATTTATCCCTTAAATGTATTCATAAACAATCCATGAAGTTTTTTCATTAATATTTCAGAATATTTTAAATTAAAAATAAATGGTTTCAAAGTAAAAAATAGATTGTGAAAATATAAGGACCCATCCATAAAGCATTTTCTAATCATGAATTTTAGTCAAGAACATAATTTATTGCATAATTAATATCTTTTTAGTATTATATTTTTAGATAATTCTAGAATAATTATTACATAACAACTAAAATATTACAAAGCAGAAGCCTCTCCTCACTATCCTTTTTTTTCACAAAATAAAACTCCTTAAAATAAAACATGATTTATTTTACCTGATAAAAATTCTTATAGCATTCATATTGACTTCATACTTTCTCTTTCCCATCCTAATAACTTGTGATTTGTTTTCAAAACATGGGATGATCACCAAAATCTTGGCAAGGGATATAATGAAATAAATCGTTAGTTGAGTGATTACATAAAAACCAATAAAACATATTTTATAGAATATTATTAACAAGAATAGAAACATCATGATGTTTCCTTAGTATATATTTATTATATAACTCTTAAATTCACCATTATACATGGAATAACCATCCATACAACTTATATATTTAGAGTACCCAATCCATTAGAGACCTATAATGGGGATCACCCATCATATATTGTGATATAATGGGTTCAACCCAACATTTATTGAGATATAATGGGGAACAACCTATCATATATTGAGAAATAATGGGCCCAAAAAAATAAACAATTTATATAGACCATATCATGAATAACACACTTGAAAACCCAATGAATCCCTTGAGAAAAATACATTCAGATTTTCAAAATACTATTTTTCTGCAAATCAGAATAAAAATCATTCACATAATAATGAAATAATATTATTCAAAAATAAAAATGACAAAATATTATGGAGACTTTACATAAATTAATAATAAAGTAATGAGGAGAAACCACTCAGGTATAAAAAAGAAACAACCTTTTGTAATTTCATAAAGGACACATTTTAGAAGATTTCAAAAGGAAAGTCCATTACCTTAAGTTCTACTTCCTTAAAATGTGTTCAAACCTCTGGTGTAATGGTTTTAATAGTGTTAATTATATATTATAGAACTAAAATAAGGTTTATATTACCATACACTATCTTATTATAACATATTCCCCCCATTTATTAACAATATTTGTTTATATTCGTTGCTTCAGGTGCATTCTTTTCATGGTTTCCAAGGATAGTTTATTTTGTTCTTCCCAGTCAAAATGAAATAATAACCCAAAAGAGATAAAATATATATATTTATATCATTTTATGAAATTATAAGTGAATTTAAAATTTCCATTATTTTGGTAAAAGGGGAACACAAAATCATTATACACAAAGGTGGTGAATTAACTCACCACAGACGACGATTTAATTTTTTGAAAAATAAAGGAAAAGATAAGAGATTTTATGATTAATATACCATAAACACAAAAAAGATCTAGTATATATGTTATCGTATAGTTTTCATGAATCATTTTATAATATTTGGGGATAAGGTACAACTGAAAATGAATTTAAAAGATAAGAAAAATGAATCTTACTTCTTGAAAATTACTCATTGAGAACCTCATTAAAGATCTTGGAAGTGGAATTTTTTAGAAAAGGAGCTTAGAAATGTAGAAAAATATTAGGAGGAGGGAAATTTCTATATTTTACCAAAAATTAAGGCTTTGGTTGATGAAAATATGTGAAGGAGGGAGCCTCCTTTTATAAGTGAGGTGAGGGGTAGCATAAAAATTACTCAAATTATTAAAATATAATTAATTTATTATATTGGTTTAGACTTCCAAAAGGCCTCAAAATCATATTATATCCCACTTTTGAAAAAAAATTATAAATTTTTTCATGTTCATGAATTTTTATTTTAAAATATTTTATGAAAATGTTGTTTACATAGAAAAATAATTTTGTCAACATAAAAACTATTCACAATCATTACATTAAGAAAATAAAACGGTTCCAATTCGAATTGAATTTTTTCTTATATCATATACATATTATAATTACCTATAGAAATGGTGATTTTAATTTAATATATAAATAATATTTAATTCACTAATTTTAAAATCATTAATTTTAATTTATCCATTAATTAAATATTTACTGCCTCGTAATATTAAATTCATTAAAGTAATTATTTGTCATCTAAACGATGAAAAAAATATTCTATGAAAAATATATTTTTATTATATTTATAAATACAATTCTTGTTCAAAAAAATTCTGGAATATCTCTTATTAAAATATTATACTTATTTAACATTATAGTTTGAAAAAATTTTCATTCTTTTTAATAAAATAATATAAAGGGACTATTGTGATCCACATGGGCCTAAAAAGACCCTAATTAACATAAAAATGAGATATTGGATGAAATGTACACATCTAATAAAATAAATTCAGTTTATGGGTCAAATAAGTATTATTATAAATTTAATTAAAATAATTTATTTATTTTTTGCTTCCGCTTGCACAAGCATTTTATCAACATTTCATAAGAATTAATCATAATTCTTTAATATATAATATAAAAAATAAATTACTATCATAAAAATATGTTAATTAGATTAAAAATAATATTTAATATTCATTAATTGTTAATATTAACTCATATACATGTTAAGACCACAGCTTAAATTTGATATTTTGTATTTTGTTTCCCTACGCAAGCATTATACAATAATTTAGACAAGATAAATGTTATATAACTATTAAATTTGAAATTAAAAGAAAAAATAAAATTACTACATAATAATTAATGAAATATTCTTCTAGATATGTTTTTCACTCAATTATTATTTATAGATAATCAAGTGTAAACATTTTTTAAAAAATTATACAAAATTCATACTATGATAATTTCAACATGATGAATGAAAAAATGATAATAGTTCTGTCAAATTAAAATTCTATAATTGAAAAATTAATTTTTTAAATAAATAAATTTAAAATAAATTATTTATATTAATAATTACTTTTATAAATATAAAATACTAACCATTATAATAACTATATATAATATAAAAACCTAGGTTGTTACATTTCCCCTATTGAAATTATGTCCTCATAGTATTTATTTACTTATAAAAAAATATGGATATTTTTCCCTCATATAATTTTTAGGTTCCCATGTTCATTCTTCTACATATACTTTATGAAAAAAATAATAACATAGTGAATTACCTTCTTCCGCAAATATTTCTCTCTAGGATCATGAATATGAATAGGTTTCTCTTTATAAAAATGTTTCTCTTCCAACTAAATTAATTCTAGTCTCAAAACATGAGATGGATCCAGTGCGTACGTTCTTAAATTCGAAACAAGAAAAACATTGTTTTCCTGGGATAACCTCATAGGTAAATTCAATTTTTTGGAAATTTATATAACTTTCTTAAAGAATTCAAAATGTTCAATGAACAATGGATTTAACTATTATTTTTTTCCAAAATGCATAACACTTTACCAATGAGATATGTTAAAGAAAACAAGATCAATTACCTCAAAAGAAATGTATTTCTTAATTTAATTTGCACAAAATTTCTACTTTATCTGAGCATCTCAGATGTGTCAGTTAATCAACAAATTCTTTTCATCCATTTCCTTTACTAATTCTAGTCCCATCAACATTCATTTCCTGACTTCATCCCAAATGTTGGAGTTCTACACTACTTTCCATATAGTCTCTCAAAATATTTTATATGTACACATGAATGAAAATCTTTATTAAAAGAAAACTAAAATAAATAAAGATAATTATCCCAACTTCCCAGGAAATCTATTGAATAATCTCATAGTATATCATCCAATGTCTGAATTGTTCATTGTAACTACCAATCTGATTATGGATGAAAAGTTATACTGAAATTTAATTCTATTATTAATGAATTTTAAAGGCCTTTACAAATGTTTGAATCGAACTTGGGATCATGATATGATATAATGTGTAGAGGAACTCTATGTAACATCAAAAATTCTTTTAGGTGTAGTTGAGAAAGCCAATCTTGAGAAAGAGAGTCCTGAATAGGAATAAAATAAGCAGATTTAGTGAAAAAAACTATAATAACCTAGATTGAATGGTTATCTTTAGATTTCTTTGGTTATAACACCAAGAAGTTTATAGATATATTTTCACATTTCTACTTTATCAATGGAAAAGTATGATGCATCTCCTTTGGTAACTACTACTATGATTTAACCTATTCACATGTCAAACATTTCAAAGTATAATATGTAGTATCTATTTTTATTTAATGCCTTCGGTAACACTCCTAAAGATCCCTATACATTTTACTGATACTAGGATGAACTAAAAATGATGAACTATAAGCTTCACATAACAACGCTTTCTTTAAATTTGAACCACAAGGAACACATGTTCTCTTGCAAAACCTCAAAACACACACTTTATCAGTATTAAATTTACTGAACATACCTTTATTAACTACTTATAACTTTTTCTCCAACTCATGTTATTATTTATCTTCTTTCGTAATTAAATCTAATAGAGATGATTGCAATGACACCTAAAACAAAAAATACTTATTTCCTATAACATCAATGTCTAAGACAAAACCTATCAGATCATTCACTAAGGGGTTAAGGTACAAATGTATCACAGTTGATGCAACATTATTTTTCAGACTCAAAGCATCAGCCACTCCATTTTATTTTCCATGATGATAATGGATCGGGCAATCATAATCCTGGATTAGTTCCTTCCATATTCTCTATCTCATGTCCAATTCCATCTGAGTAAATATATAATTCACACTTTTATTCTCAATGTATATTTTTCATTTTACACAATAAAAAATATGGCTCCAAATTTTTAAGGAAAAAACAATAGCCAAATCCAAATCATGTTTTGGGCAATTTAACTCTTGATGTTTCAACTGATGTGAATCATAAGGCATTACCGGATCATTCTACATCAGAGAAAAACCTATTCCCTTCAAAGAATAATCACTATAAAAGAAACATTAACCACTTATGGAAGGTATGGTCATAACTAGATCATTCACCAATCATCTTTTCAATTCCTAAAAACAATTATCACATTATTTTGTCCAAATGAATTTAACTCCTTTTTGAGTTAACATTGTTAGTGGGATAGATAGACATGATATTTTTCAACAAACCTCCCATGATATAAAGACAAACCAATAAAACTATGAATCTCAGTAATTTTAGAGGTATTCCATATTGAAAAACAATGTGACCAAATAATTAAATTTATTTCAAACACAATTCAGACTTGCAAAATTTTTTATACAACATATTTTTCTGTTGAGGATTGCAAAAAAAACCATTAGATATATTTCATGATCCTCTATAATTTTAGAATAAATCATAATGTTTTAAATAAAAACAACCAAAATCTTATCCAGTAACTCATGAGATATTCAATTGATGGTACCCTGATCTAAGGTAAACCTTCAAAAAAATATTGTGCTCCCTGGAGTAGATAAAAAAAGTCATCAATATGCGCACTGGGAGGACACTGTAGTTCTACTGTAGCAGTGGTGATACTGTAGTAATGACGGTACTATAGCAGTTTTGGGACACTGTAGTAGTGGCATGACACTGTTGCAGCAGCGATAACTGTGCGGGTACTGTAGCCAGTGGGTACTGTAGTAGTACTATTCACAGAATGGTCTTTGGGCCAAAAAATTGGGCCTACGGGATATGTAATGGGCTACATGCCCACTAGGATTTCGGGCTAGGTAATGGGCCTCCCTCTACCTCGTTAAAATATTTCTTAAAAAATTATCTATGATCAATTAAAATTCTCATCAAACCATATTTAGTTTTAAGAGACAAGGAACGAGAACCCCATGGTTTAGTGTTGGGTAAGATAAATCCTTTGTCTGATAATTATTTTAGCTTATTTTTCAACTACAAAAGTCCAATTTGATCCATTCGATATGGGGTTTTGGAAATTGTGTTATCATTAGGAACTAAGTCAATAGTATATTCAACCAATCTATCATGAATACCACTAGAAAAATAATCAGGATAAACATCAAGATACTGATTCACCACTAGCACATCATTAATCTGAATGGTTCCCTTATTTTTAATAACATGTTCAATATAAAATTAATTTCTATATTTTAACCATTTTTTAGCTTCCTGATATATTATTAATGGTATGAGTTCATAATTGAACACAAACTGAAAATATTTCTAAAAAATAACGTCTTTTTCTCTATAATATATCATAGAATGATAAATAAAAGTCAGTCCATACCCGGAATAATATCAAATTCTAATATATTTAATACAAAAAGTTTTGAAGGTAAAAACTTTACACATACAAAGATTGGTGGATTATTATAATATATTTTTTCCTTTATATTTCCTCTAGCTATTTTTTCTATCTGTTTTAGATTCATTAAATGAAGTTGAATTTCTAATTTAGTAGAAAATTTCTCAGAAATGAAAGAATTTGTAGACCCTGAGTCAAACAACACATTTCCAAAAAAATTAAAAATAATAATTTTTGTTGATACCACCTCATTTGATGGTTAAACATCTGTTGTAGTGGTTTAAAAGTATTTTTACACACCGTTATGCTTCCAATCTTACTGATTTTTACCTGAGTGACTAGCTTTGGACACACATTTTCTAAATGACCAAATTCCTTATAGTTTAATCCTATCACCTTCTACATCTCATTAATTTTTATATTATTTTCATTATACTCATGAGAAATGTGTCCAAAAATTTCACATCGATAGTATTTCCTGAAATTTACAACACATTCTCTAAGAAGGTTTCTACCATTCTTTTCACAGGAAGATAATATGTTTTTCTTACCTTCGTATTTCATTGAAAAATTACATCAAAATTTCTGCCATACTGAACACATCTTATAATTTTCATAAATATTCACATACATGTCAGAAAACTCAACATCAACTTTTTTTGTACAACAAACAAGTTTCTCATAGATTTTTAACTCTCATGAAGCCAAATATCTTCGTAAAAATTGTTTCAAACTAAAATAAAGTATATTAATTTTTCTCTCAAAGTTCTATGTAAAATCGTATACTTACCATTACAACATTTTTAAATTGTCCTCATACCTTTTAATAGAATCACCATCATTCTTCTTAAGTTTGAAAAATTGTCTCTCTATTCTAATTTGAACAGTTTTAGGAAAATATTTTTTTAAAAAAAATACACATAAAATCATCTCATTCTAGACTATCAAGATCATCTTTTTCTCTTATATTATTAACTATAAACCACCATAGATCATATTATCGTTCAAAATGATAAATGACTAGTATTTCCTTTCAGAATTTTGAACATCCCATTACATCAAATATATTTTCAAGAGTATTGATCAATCCTTTTCATATCATTGGATTTGTGGTTATACTAAATTATGGAGGATTTCACCTCATAAAATACTCCACAAAAGATATTTTTATTCATTATATATTAGGTTCATCACCATAATTGATAAAAAAACAATTTATCACCTAATTCAACTAAGACATTACTGTCACAAACTACTCGAATACTATTCCCACTATTCTTGGGTGAAAATTCATAAGGATATCGTTCTGTTGGTGCCTTTCTACTTCAGCTTCCATGTTTTTTCTGAAAAACAATTTTGAATAGATCTATATTAGATAATCAAACATGGTAATATTTAAATTTTCTATCATTTCAAATATACCATACTGTAATAATAATTTATGGTATTCAATTAATATCATCTGAATCCCTATTTTTATTTAAACCATCCTTTGATACCACCTATAAGTACCAAGCCTGAAAAAAATTCATAATATTGTATTTTAGTCCAACAATTACTTTATTACACATTGAGGATATTTTTTTGCTTATATTTTTAGTGAATTAGGCCATAAATATTACATAACAACACAAATATTACAAAGTAGACACTTCGACTCACTATCATTATTTTTTTCAAAAATTAATACACTTTAAAATAAAAAATGAGTTTTTTCTTGATAAATATCTTTAGAAAATTCATATTTACTTGATCATTTCACTTAACCATCTTTGTAAAATATGATTTCTTTTAAAAACATAGGTTGAGTACAAAAATCTCAGTAAGGGATATAAAAAATCATTAGTCAAGTGATAAATAAAAACTAATAAAACCAATTCCATAAAACTTATTATCCACCATAGAAACACAACACATTTTCCATGGGTCATATTTATCATATCACTCTTACATTCACCATTACACATGGAATAGATATTTGTTCAACATCTATCGTTGGAGTACCCAGTGCAATGGAGAACTATAGTAGGGCTCACCCATCAAATCTTGAGCTATAATGGGAACAACCCAATATATATAGAGCTATAATGGGGAACAAATAGTAATATATTAAGCTATAATGGGATCAAACTAGAATAAACAATGTCCACGGAACATATCAGGAATTCAAAACTAGATAACTCATTTAAACCCTTTAGGAAAACACATTCAGATTTTCAAAAGACACTTATTTTGTAAATAAATATAAAAATCGTTCTCATAATAATAAAATAATATTATTCAAAAATTCCTATAAAAACATATAATTATAGAATTATAGTAAAAAATCATCATGAATTCAAGAGACACCACTCACTCCATATAAAAAATAATCTTTTTGAATTTCATATAAAATATATTTTAATGGAATTTAAAAGAGAAGACCCTTACCTCGAGTTTCAAATCCATAAAATTTATTTAATCCTATTATATAATGGTTTTTGTAGTGTTATTAATATATTAAGTAATTAAAATAATGTTTATAATACCTTACATTATCTTCATATAAAATTTTCTTCCAATTTATTAACAATGTTTTTTTTATTTTCATTGTTTTGGGTACGTTCGTTTCATGGTTTCCATAGCCAGTTAATTTATTTTCTTCCTTTTTAAAATAAAATAATAAAACATAATTTATTAAATGTATATTTAGGTTATTTAAAAAAATATAATTTAAACATTCCATGATTTCACTAAAAGTGATACAAAAAAGCATCGCCTACATAGGCTGTAAATTAACACACCATGGACAAGGATTTAATTATTTAACAAATAAATGAGAAGTTTTGAGATTTTATAATTCATATTACATAAAAAAAATAAAACCCTACAGCATATTTGTGATACAATATTTGTCATGAATCATTGGATAAGAGGTATGGATAATGTATTCGTGAAAAATAATATAAAAGAGAAGAAAAATGAATCTCTCTTCCTGAAAATTAATCCTTGAGAACCACCTCAAGACTCTTGGTAGTGGAATTATTATGATACTAGGGGATCATTATTGTGTAAAGGGATGATTTGGAAAAAATATGACAAATTTCATCCATGAAATAAGGGGTAAGGTGATGAAACATTGTGGAGGGGGCCTCCTTTTATAAGTGAGGTGAGGAGTAACATAAGAATTACTCAAATAATTAAAATATAATAAATCTATTATTGGGATTAAGACATAAAAAGGTCTTAAAAATAATCATTCATCCCATTTTAGAAGGAATATTATCATTTTTGTCCTTTTCCTAATTTTGTTTTTATTTTTACCAAATTTAATAAAAAAAGTTATTCATGGAAAAATAATTATGTCAACATAAAAAACTATTAACAATCATTAATTTAAGAACATCAAAAAACTTTATAATTATAATTAAATTTTTATTATATTATATACATATTATAATTACCTATATAAATCATTTGTTGACTTAAAATTATTAAATTATAGTTATTTTTCTATTTTTAAAATCATTAGTTTTATATATTCATTAATTAAATATTTACTGCATTATAAATGTCAATTCCATTAAGGTAATTAGTTATCACCTAAGAATTGAAATAAAATTGTATGAAAAAGGTAATTTTATTAAATTTATAAATACTATTATTTTTTAACAAAAATTCTAGAAATCCTATTATTAAAATATTATATTTATTTAACATTATAATGTGTACAAGTTGTCTTTCTTTTTAATAAAATAATATAAAGTGGATAATGTGTTCTAGGTGGGTCAAAATATCCCCAATTAGAATAAAAAGTATATATTGGATGAAATATACACTTCCAATCAAATTGAAATAGTTTATGGGTCAATTTATAATTCTTATATATTTAATTAATATTATTTATTTATTTTTTTCTTCCACTTGCACATGCATTGCATCAGCATTGCATAAGAATTAATGTTAATTATTTAATATAAAAAAATTAAAAAAATATTAATTTCATAAAAATAATTTAATTAGTTTCAAAATAATATTCTATATTCAGACATTATTTATATTAAGTCATATACATGTCAGAACAAAATCATAAATTTCTTATTTTGTATTTTCCTTCCACACACAAACATTGCCCATGCATTTTTACAAGGTTAATGTGATATAACTATAAAATAAGAAATTAACATCCCAAAAAATAATTAATACATAATAATTAATAAAATATCCATTATGGTAATATTTATCTCTCAATTATTTCTTATAAAGAAGAAAATTTGATATTGTCAACGTTGTGCAGACACTACTTCGGCACTGGCAATAATTTTTATCATTATAATTTTCATGTTAAAAGATATATATGTACAATATTCCTATTATAATATCATTATTTAATTATTCAAACAATTTAATACATTTTATATGACAATTATGTCTTTATGATTTCATTAAAAAATATTGTATTATATATGAAACCATATTTTTTACTATTCACTAAAATTTTAAACTTTTTAGAAAATTCAAAATAATTTATACTAAGATAATTTCATCCTATATAATAAAAAAATTATATTAGTTTTTTCAAAAAAAATAAAATAGAAAAAATAATTTCTTAAATCAATTACCATATAATGAATTGATTGTTTAAAGAATTACTATTTAAATAAAAATTAAAAATAATTATAAAAACAAATTATTCTATAAATTAATTGGTTGTTAAAGAAATTTTTTTAAAAATTGTTTTCAATGTTTAAAGTATATTTTCATCAATTAATTTTTTAAATTATTTATTAAATATCCGATTATATGTTCTAAATTTAATGTTCAAGGAAAATGATACAAAGAATAATTTGTTTTCAATGAAATATTATTTTTATTAAGAATATGTACATGTTATTATTATTTTATAATCATTATCCATCTAAGATTAAATCCTTTTAGTTTAGTTATTATTTAGTGAGTATATGGTCCAAGGAAACCATTCTTATTCCTTTCCTAAATTTTTTATTTTTATGATTATATGATGTTATGAAAACCATTTATTTTAAATGGGTTTTATAATCATAAAATTATTATGAGACCCACTCTATTTTCCATGGGTTCTTCTACGATGAAATGATTAAAAAACTGGTATCCTTTATGTAAGTTAGGATATGATAAAGTGTTTCTAAAATACATTTCATTTTATGGGTTATGATATAATGAATGTTTTATAACCCTATGGAACACAAAAATTTGGTATTCATTATGAGATGGGTGAGACCTAGATCTCCCTCTAATTATTTGGGTAAATATTTATATCTCATGTGATAGATAATAATAAAATGGGTTGTGAACCCTATTTAGTAAGTGACTTTGTGTGCTATGATGATCGTGGGAGTGATCCATTACTATTATGAATGTTTGGGGAGTGAACCAATTAAATAATGATATTCATAGAAATTAACCATTCCAAATATGAAAATTATTTTATATTTTTATGTGTATGATACAATTCTATCTCTTATGAACCACACATATTTATTCCTTGATTCAAGATTATTTTATTTGATTTATAGGGTACAGTTTTAAAATGTTATGTTCATGTTCTCATACCCTTATGTTAATGTTATTATTACTTATCTCCCTCGTTTACCCTTATTGAGTATTTTATTTTTCCATTTATTATGTTTCCTTCCCCCAAGATTTGAAGAAATTTATTAGGTATGATATATCTTAGAAGGGTGCTATGTATGAAGCTTATAGAGGGATATGATGTAGTTTATCTATGGATTAGTTGTTTATATTTCCATGATTCCAATGACACTCAACTATTGGGGTTCTTAGGCATGTGTTTTGTGTAATGTAATGGATACTCATAAAAAATGATGACATATCTTTGAATGAAATGCCAAGGTCACAACTGTTGGTATCATGGGACATGTTTAGTTAATCTTTGGAATATAAGATGAAAAAACATTAGGGAGATCCCTAGGTACAAAACCTAGAATATGTATAAAGATGATTTAAAATTTTGGAAAATGTCCTAGAAATTTGGTAAAGGAGAAATTGAGTGGTTTCCAAGAAATTAAATCCATGTGTGGATAATAAAAGTAGATTTACCCATATCACAAAGGTTTCTAGGGGTAATAAATTTAAAATGGGAGCATTTATCTAGACACAATCGTCATTTGGTGTATGAAAATGGGCCATTATACACCCCTAGTTTGACACACTTAGGGGATATGCTATGGAAATTCAAAAACTCCTTACGATCCATTATGATGTTTTTAAATGGATGATGACTATTAGTAACCTATAATAAATATAAGGTATAATATAATAAATAAGGTGGCATTATTTAGGATTTTAAGTGATTTTTCATGATCACACGGTTCTCCATCATTAATATTGTTTCTTATACTTTGTTTTTGGTTTTTGTCAATGGATGGAACCAAAAGGAAGCATATTAACACTTAGTGTGATTGAAAATGAAATACGTTTCCTCCTAAGAATATTATCATTAAAGGATTGGGAATGAAAAATATATTTTATATGATCACACACCATTCTAAATCCCTAAACCATACTGGAATTTTAAAAAAGAAAATGAGGGAATTACATGTTGTTTAGTTTTTCATGAGAAAACATCCACCTTCTTTTAGTGGGTATCCAAATCCACTAGGTATAGAACAATGGATCATCAAAACAGAAAAAATATTTTCCATTATCCAGTCGTTGGCATTTGAAGTTACCATCTGGTATTCTACCATTTATAATGTGAAAAAGATCAATGGTTTAATCTTATCAAGAATACATAGAAATGTGATGAAATTGAATCCACGGATTTAGAAAATTTCTAGACCATATTTTCCAATAAATAATTTCTTCAAATTCATGTAATAAGATGTATAATGAGTTCCATGATATAAATAAAAAAGTATGGGGAATCTATTGGTACATGTGAGTATAACTTTACCAGACTTACAAGATATGATTATGCTATTATCATCTTACCTTAAAGTACGGTTGATCAATTATTTAGTGGATTAAAACCAAGTTACCAAATAGAGGTATGAGTAAGAGAAATTATATCTATGAATAGATTTTTATATATATTTTATCATGGTGTAAATGGATGTTAGAGTTACATATCAATCACATTTATGTTTATTATAAGATAAAATGTAATTCAAAAAAAAATCTAAGAATCATGGTGAAAATTAGCTGATCACAATTTTTTGTTTAAAGTATGGGGAGATGGAAAGTGGAAATTTTTATAACGATACTAGTAAATGTTTTATGTTTATAGGGGAATATCATCGGGGAATTAATTGTCGAATTAATGGGAAAAACAAATAAAATTATGTGAATAAAATGAAAATATCCTAGAATGCACCACTCACACTATATTGTTTCAAATGAAAGAATTGTGAAAATTATTCAAAAAAATTCTAAAATCTAAAGGTTAATGAAAATAATATATTATAGTAATATTTTAATCCCAAAAACAAAGAGAAATCTCATTTTACCATTGATTATGATGAGGGGTGTAATAATGATATGGTGAAATGTGAATATATCATCCACTATAGAAATATTAATGTCTTATTTTACAATGGATCAACCAATTCATTCATATTTAATGAATTTTATTAGGGTATTAATATTCCACCCAGATGACTGGATGTTTTGTTCATAATGAAAACCCTTAATGGTATTATGATCACATCTCAAGTGTATTATTATTCTCTTATTGACATTGGCAGGGATGTGCTTCTTGAAAATCTTTTCATTCTTCATCCTGTCAAATTTGATTTCATCATTAGTATGGATTTGATATTTCTATATAAAGATATCATAAAATGTTTATAAATGGATGTCATGTTTAGTATTCTAAACCAACATACGATTGTGTACAAATGTTACAATAAGTAAAAACTTCTTCAAGAGAAGAAACCCATTGTATTTTTCTAATTCCCATTCAGAATGGGTGTTGATCAAAAATGGTCCGGGTGAAACATGACATCAATGAAATGCTTATTCTTTGTTAATTTTTGACATTTTATAATAATATTTTTGTATCCTTCCTCCTAAATGTGAATTTGAATTCTCAATAATATTCAAACCTGGTCTACACCAGTTTATAATATTTCCAATAGAATTGTCCTGATTTCTCTTCAGGAATTGAAAAAGAAACTCCTAGAAAACCTTGACATGGGATCCATTTAGACAATTGTTTCACCTTATGGTGCACCTATTCTATTTTTTTAAAAGAATTATGCAAGAATACGGATCTAAATTTATTTTGAGGAGCTATGAATGATCAAGATTAAGAACATGTATCACATTCCTCACATTGATGACTTATTTGGTAAACTATATAGAGCTCAATATGTTTCCAAGGTTGTCCCTCATTTTGGATAACGTCAATTGAGGTGAAACAAGGAGGATATAACCAAGACAACATTTCATAAAATGTATGGACATTATGATTACATAGTGATTTCATTCAGTCTTACTAATATCCATGTTATCATCATGGATTTGATGAATATTGTCTTTATATATTAGTTTTATATGTTTGTGGTAGTATTTATAGAATATAGTATTATATATTGAAAGGGTATGGAAGATCATGAATATCAATTTATAATTTTACAAACTACCCAAATGAAAATGAAACTATAGGAAAAATTTACAAACTAGAAATATTAGCTAAAACGATTTCATTTATGGGTAATATAATAACTATTGATGGTATATATATATATCCATAAAATATAATGTCTATTTAATATTTTCTAAGTCCAACCATAGTGACTAAAATTCATATTTTTCTTGGTTTAGCTGGATATTGTAAATAGTTTGTGGAGAATTTTTCATGACTGTCAAATGCTCAGAAAATTTTTAATTTAAAGGGATACATGTTCCTATGGAATGATTAATGTGGGCAAAATTTTAAGGAATTGAAGAAAAGATTAGTTATACCACCTATACATACATTAATATATAGCAGTGAAGGGTTTTTAATATATAGGGAAGCATCCATTAAGGTATTGGGATGTTTTCTTTTTTAAGAATGAAATTTTGATAACTTATGCCACATAAAAATTGAATATTCCTGAGACAAGTCACCCAACTCGTGATTGGTAGTAAAATGTGCTAAATTTATCATCAAATATAAGGAGGAATAATATTTATTGTGAAAAGTGTTATATATATAGAGATTAATAATTCTTAATGTATATATTCATGAAGAATGTGTTGAATATGAACTAGATAATATGGTTAGAGATGATTAAATATTATGAATTCTCAATACATTACTAAATTTGGAAATCTAAAAAGGTGTCTTCTTATATGAGTTGAAAATATCATGATATATTATACATAACGAGCACAAATAATGATCCAATATTCGTGGATTTACAAAGGGTAGATCAATAAATCTTAATATAAGGGTGAGCATGTCATCTTTCTCAATTTAATGGTCAACCATCTATCCAAGTGTGGTTTAAAGGGTATAATAAGGAAGATATAGAGATAAAAAAAGAAGGTTAGAAATTTTCTTTAGTATAACCATGATCATGATGGAATGATAAGGTTCGCAAATCATGTATGAGTTTAATTCATACCATATTTGAAGAATTTGTTGTTATAGATAGCTCATAGTTGGTCATTATCTATTCACCCGAGAAGTATCAACAAGTATAGAGATTTAAAAACGTTTTTCTCATAGGATGGGGTAAAGAGAGAAATAAAAAAAATTCATATTGGGGATTTGTGTGTCAGAAATTTGAGGCTAAAAGCCAAAGGTTTAAGGTAATATTCCGTCCATTACCCATAGAAAAATAGAAATGGGAAAAATATCCATGTATTTTGTTATTAGATTCCCCACAACATCTAAATGGAATTATTTTATATGGGTTATAGTGGATAATTATACTATGTTAACGCACTTAATTTCTTTTTGAGAAGAATTATCTGAAGAAAATCATTCCATGATATACATTAAGGAATTTTCCTTTTGGAATCAAGTACCCAATTCTATTGTGTCTAATTGAGAACTAAGAATTACCTCAATTATATAAGGAAGTCTTCAAAAAGTTCTTGATATAGATTTATTTTTTTTGAACTTCCTATCATATTTACATAAGTGGTCAGTATGGGAGAAAACTTTATACCCTAGAATTTATTTTGATATCTCATTCATTGTATTTTAAATCTAGTTGGGATAAAAACCTTACTCTAGTTGAGTTTTATTGAAACAATATCATTCGCTCAATAATTTAAGGGGATCCTTATGAATTCCTATATGGAATGAAATATATATCTCTAACTTACTATAATGTTTTTGGAGAATGAAATCTATTGGGACCTAATATAGTAGAAGAAAAGGCAGAGATGTTTAGAGCTATTCAGTGACACATCATTGTTACTCAGAGTTGGAAGAAAAGTTATGCTGATCCTAATTATCAATATAATGAATTTGAAGTTGGTAAAAAAAAATTCTAATAATTTATCCATAGAATAATGTTTTGAGAATTAGAATAATAAAAAACTAAGCCCTATGAATATCAGTCCCTTTAAAATTCTAGATTTTATTAAGACAATAGCCTATCAGATAAAACTTTAACAAAACAAATCACTCAATTCCATGATGTGTTCCATGTATCTTTTAAAATGAAGTACATACCTGGTGCTTTACATGTACTGAACTAATAGGTCATACCAGTTGAGAATGATCATTCATAAGAGGAATAACTGGTAAAGATTATGGTTCTTAATGATTAATTTCTATGAAACAAGACCACTCAGATGGTCAATATTTTGTAAGGAAAACATTAGTATGGGCATGCTACATGGGAACTTGATGATATGATGTGGAAGAATTATATTCATTTATTTGTATTAGAATGATGAATTTCTAGGTATAAATTCAATTTAAGGGTGGTAGAATGTAACAATATTTGTTTTTATGAATTATTATTTTTAATAAATTAAATTTATTTGATTGCTTATATTACATGAAAAGTCAAGGTAATATTATATTACATGAAACACCATGTCAATTTGGTGCAACACATAACACATTGTTAGCTTGCGTTACACATGACACTGAGTTTTAACAAAACCATGATATATTATTAATACAATTATTTAATAAGATTGTTATTTCCATGATATTAAACAAAGTGATATTAATATTAATAGCTAATGATAAAATATTAAATTATAATGTTTTTATATAAATGAAACATATTGATAAAAAAGTACTTATTTTTTTGTACAGTCTATATATATTTCAAATATACTACATTCTAAAAAAATGTTTCTAGGACTATTTATAAAAAGTAATAAAATTAATTTTTAATACCTTTATAAAATTAATATGATAAAATAAAATTCATTTTTAAATCATAATTTAAAAATGATCTGAGGGTGAATGTTTTGGTTTTTTTCTAAATATATTAATTATATTATGAATAGTGAAAAATATTAAATTTTAATTAAAATTTTCATTTTTGTTAAATTTATTTATAATGTTAAATTATATTTTAATTTCATAGAATAAAAATTAGTTCATTTATATATCCAATAATCCAATGTAGTTTATTTTAATTAATTTAATATTGAATTTTGATATAATAACATTGACACCATTTGGACATTTTATGTTCAAAAACATTCATGCACATCCCATATAAGAGATTTATTTTAAATTAAAATTAGAAAATTAAATGAATTTAATTAGAAAAAATGTATTTCCTATTTGGAATTAGGATATTTTATAATATCTAATAATTTATATTAATTTATTGAAAAATATTTAGTGGAAGAACAGTAAAAATTATTTACTACGGTTACGGTGAAAATGGGTTTACAATGGGTTAAGAAAAAACGATAAGAGTTAAAAATAACACAAAACTTGTAGAAACACCATTTAATTGAGATATTTCAGACTTATTACTTATATTATTGATAATTTTCAATTATTAGTGACATTGTATAAGAAATAAATGTGGGTTTATTTCTCTCTTTCAAAATAATTACAGTTGTACCACTCACCTCACATATAAATGGTCACCCATTATCCTCCCCTACATACACATTCATGAAATTTAGTTTCAGAAAAGGCCTAAGAAAATCACTTAAAATGTTTTCTAATTTCACTATAGAATACGTTTTTTTGATATATATTTAACCAAGGAATGATTTTGGTATAAACCTAAGGCTGATACTCGAAGAAGAGGTAACATTCCCCAATGAGCATTTTTCTTATTTCAGAGTCCACCCTTTAAGTTATTATATTAACAAGATGATATAATAACCTAAATATTTTACATATATGTATATGTAGTTTGTTAAGGGGATTACCTGAATCCATATCCACTTCTATCAAATGGGTTATGAAATCATCATTCATGTCTACATTGGACTACCGACTTGCGAACTGATATAATTTTTATCCATTACCAACTATTAAGGATGTAAATGGTTGGGGATTTATTATTTTTAAATGATATGTATGACATTATTATTCTTATATAATTTTTATATCATGCATACCTATATACTCTCTATTTTATGTGAATATGATAATGTCGCTCATGAGTACGATTGACTACACCCCTGAGAAGTAATTTCATTTGTTCATGCTTTATATGGAAGGTAATAAATATGGGTTAAATTAAAATATATAATATTTATGAAATATAATCAATTTTCAATGATATTTATCATTTTCATTTCTTTATTTCAATCCAACAATAAATAGAAACAACATTTTTGCGTACGTACGGCCTGCTATCTCCATTAACGCAGTATATCATTTTCTGAAAATAAGTTTTAATTTTTAATATAAATAAATATATCTAATAAATATATATTATATTTATTTAATTTTTAAAATTATAAAAATGATAAAACAATGATTAAATTAATATTTTTTAAAATGAAAAATAAAAACATATATGAAAAAGATCAATTATTACCCAAAACATAACTTTAAGATGGAATTGTTAAGAAACAAGTATTATAATGTCAAAAAAGTAATATTTGGTATGATATATATATATATACTATTTTTAAAATAATATTATATTTAATATACTAGAGTTTTGAACATGTATAATGGAAGTCAAGACTTAAGTTAAGCGGATTTTTGTCTCTCTTTTATTTTTGAGAGACACGTGAAAATTTACAACTTGTTTATTTTTGTGGTGTATATACATCCTCATTGACATGTTATATAATTAAACATATTATGTAAATGATATTTAATGTTTCATTTGATTTTATGTTATATTGGGGCTTATTATTTAATGGAGTACAAAAGGTGAAAGGGATTTACGTCTGACTTTTATTTTATATGAGACAAATGTCATATACACCACATGTTTATATAATGTAGTGTATATAACTATAATAAATTTATTTTGTTACACTTATACTTGAAATTATTTGTATTTAAATATCATTTTTAGGATATCTATTACACGGTGTTTACAGTTCAAAAGTTACCAAATACATAACGGATTTTTGTATCATTCTACCTTCTTTGGGACATATGATTATGTTATTCACCTATATTCTAATAAGAGGGATATATAAACCCCCTTGTACTTGTAATATCATGATTTAATTTATCCTCATGATATTTTATGTCTAATTTAATGACATTCATTCGTGGTTCTTACAATTCAATGCTACAAAAATTGTAATGGTATTACAATATAATCACATCGTTTATCAGTTTTGTTTATGATTATGTTTCTCATGATTGAATATTAAAATAAGTATCTCAAAAAACTCATGAATTATAATATTATATGCGTTTTTAATATAATACACATTTTCAATTCATTTTCATCTCTTTGTGAACTCAGGAGTTCAAAAATAATTCTTTTATAAAAATTATCTTTTCTTTCGAAAACCTTTTTTCTTCAAAAACCATGTTTTCTAAATATATATTCAACAATATTTAATGCATTAATTAAATAAATATATTCATATTTTTTATTTTTTATATTTTTTTGAATGGAGTCGTCATCTTTTCAAAAGGATTTTATTTTTATTTTACTGAAAATACGAAATGAATATTTATATTTAACATGAATTTTATGAATAGTATTTCTCACTCTTTCGATTGCTCAATGATTTCAAAATTCCCTTATAAGTTTTCAATATATTTTTTTAAAAAATCCTTAATATTTTTAAATTGTATAAAGTTTTAATACAAATTATTTGGGTTAAACAAAGGATTATAAAAAAACTAAAATGACTTTTTAAAGTAAAAAAAGAATATTTTCTTCATGAAATGACTTCAATGAATTTTTAAATGTAACTTTATATGTTTAAAATTTTATTTTCAAGGAAAATTTAATTTTTTTAAAATTTTTAAAATTTATTTTAATATACAGATTATTTTCCTCAAGAAATGTTCCAAGATATTATTATTTCAAAATAATTATCCATATAAGATGACATCCTTTGACGTTACTTATGATTTACTAAAGATATGATCGAATGAAATCATTATTATTCATTCTCTAAATGGTTTATTTTTTTGGTGGTGTGATATTTAAGAAAAACATTTCTCATTAATGTTTTTTATATGAAAAAATTATTTTTAAAACTTTTACTTTTTCTATGGGTTATACTATAATGAAATTATCAAATGATAATGAAACTTCTCTCATTTCTGCAGGTTATGATATGGTGAATGGTTTATGAAACACATTTATTTTTAGTATTTATGATATGATTAATTTATTATGATCACTTTACACACAAAAATGTGGTTTTCATTATGATTCAATTGAAACTTATATCTCCCTCTAATTCACTATGAAAAGATTCATATCTTATTAGATTGGCATGAATAGAATTGGGATTGATCCCATTCAAGTAAGGGATTTTCTCATGTTGACGGAATTTTGGGTGAACATTGGATACTGTGATGGTTTAGGGAGTAAACCCATTCCACTATGTTGGACTTATAATTGAGCCTTCACTAATACAGAAATGGTTTTTTACGATTATGTGTATTTTATATTTATATGTCTTCTGCCAGTTTTGTTCTCTAATAACTCATGTTCTTTGATTCCCCTATGATTGATATCTTTTTAATTGATAGTATTTATACCATTTATCAATATTTTGGTCCTTTATATAATGGGTATGGTTTTCAAATGTTTTTCTCATGTTGTAATAACATTCTGTTCATGTTATGCTTATGTATCTCCCTTGTTTACCCTTACTAAGAATCTGAGATCACTCCCTCTTATGTTACCTTTCCATAGGTTAAAATGAAATTTAATATATATGATATTTCTATGAATGCTTGTAGTTAGGAATATCACAAATGGAGATGATATTATTTACTTTTGGACTAGTTATTGATGTATCCATGTTTCAAAAGACACAAAACTATTATGGTCCTCTGTTTTTTGTTTGTTTAATCTAATGAATATTCATAAAATTTTATGAAATATTTATGTTTGATAATATTGGGTCACTATAGGACCTTTGGTATACCTCAGGACTCCATTCTAGAGGATTTTGGGCTATATAGCCATGAAACAGTCTAGTCAAACCACACAAGAGTCAGCCCCCGATGAGGAATCAAAGAAACTAGTATCTACTATAGTAGATATAAATGGATTTTAAGATTGAGAGGGTATGAAAACCATCATCAGTTTAAGTAATTTCTATACTCTCTATAAGAAAATTTCAGTCAATCAGTGTTGCAAGTATGTGAGATAGGTTCCATTAATGAAGTAGGAGAATGGGAGGGGTGTAATGACCATGCACCCAATATCTCAGAGCCGGTGTCATATATATATCATTTTCATAAGACACATGGAATTAAATATCTGAGGATTGAATAGTGTAGTATTATTGTAAAACTAGATATATACATGATTCTTTCATGAAATTTTAATTTTCATAATTAAAATCATTTTTTTTGAGAATATCAATGTAATATCTAGATTATACATGCATATCATTCATTATAAACATCATAGAATCATCAGAAAGAAAGGAATATAAGGGTGAGATCAAATTCTCAGTAAGGATTATGTATAGTGGAACCTCTCATGAATCAATAAGCATGACCAACTTAAAAAGGTAAATAACTGAACAACCATTCCATTTAACTAACTTGATAATTCACAATCAATATGATATAGTAAATAAATTAAAACACATTTCATTTAATAAATAAAAATAGAATTAAATGCATCTGCATAAAATATCATTTTAAAAATCTAGTGGACAACAAAAATAATATAATTATTAACGATGATAATGCTTATTTTTTGGATGTCATGTCTCTTGAACATGATACCTCTACCATTAAGATCTTTTCTCAAGATTGTTTAAAACGGATGTGTAGAAACCCATTTAACTAAGTCTATATTACATATTTATCTCATGATACATGTTCTTTCATAAAGGGGATGTCTATAATTGGGCTTCACCCATACCTACAAGTCTAAATCAATCCCCGTATATCGAATAATCAATTTAATTCTTGAAAAATGTGCCTTACCATTAATTATTTATTTTGAGTAAAGAATGTGGATTTATTAATATTCCCCAAAATAAAAAAAATAACATTTAATTTATAAAAAATTATATATAAACAATATATAAATTAATAAAAACCCATATCCATGATAATTAATATGGATATTTAGGGGGAAATTTAATGTCCAATAATCACATGTAAGTGAGTATTTCAAGTGAAAGTTAATGATTTTAAAACTGAATCAAGAATGTGAATTTCAAAACATTTCTTACTTAAAATGACTGTAAACCATCCATTAAATGAATAATTATGGTACTAATACATCATATACCAATTGTAGTAGTAATAATGTGTTGTTTTCAATGATATATATAAATACCCTAAAAAGATCTTTCAAAATTATTAAGAATAAATATTTTTCATTTTGAAAATTAAAATTAAAATTTTAAATTTCAGAAAAAATATTGAAAAAATATTTTGTTGATAAAATTATTTGAAAATAATAATTTATTTATTAAAACTTTTGGTTGATCATGAATGAGATACATTTCATTCATGTCGTACACATTAAAACTAAGATTTATATAAATTTTTTTCATTAAAATCCAAATATGATTTGTTTTGAAAATGACACGATGAATAATTTCAAAATATTTTTTAAAAATTAAAATTGGGTAAAAAATATTTTAATATATTATTTTTAAATTGTTAAAAAAATTTAAAAAATAATATGAAATCATTTTTCAAGAAGAAAATGAATTTCAAACCGGAGTGAAGAATGAAGTCGGATTTTCTTATAAATATTTTCTCAATAAAAATTTATAACAAAAAGTTATAAAATGAATTGATTAAATTAATATATAATTAGTTACTTTTGGTAATTAAATAAAATTGTTTTATTTAGAAGTGTTTATATAACATTCTTTAACAAAAATTCATGAATAAATAATTTTTATTAGAATGAGATTATAAAATAAAACCTTACAATGATCCAAACATTAATTTAAGAATTAATAAAAGTATGAATTATGTGTAAAATCTATAAATAAAAATAAAATAAATTTAAAGCTAAAAATTATATCATATCATTACATAACCAATGAAGTATATGTTTAAGATAATTAATGGAAATTGAGTTAATATATCCCTTACCTCATGGTTCAATTGGGTTGGATGTGTTTTAACCTCTTGTATAGTGGTTTTAAATATTATATTCACTTATTAAAGAAAATTATTATTAATTATAATATGATATATTATTCTTTTATAACATATTATCAACTATGGGTTATTAATGTTTCATTATTTTTATTATTTTGGGTATTCATTGCCTTGTTTTCTAATTTGTGATTTGTTATAAAAGTTATAGTTCATTTTAAAATTATATTGTTTTATCATCTTAAGGATTATAATAAGGAAATAATTTGAATATCTATTCATAATTTATACTTTTAATATGAATTATGAATGATGGTTTTGAGAAATGATATATATTGTGATCATGGAGACGGTAAGTCCTCAGTATGAATGTGTAACATTTCCATTTTTCAATGATCATTATAGAAGAAAGTATGACATATTTTTCCATTCAATAATGATATTAATATAAAATATTACTTATTATTTATTTAAATATACTTATAAATATCATCCATGTCGTGTGGTGATGAAAAGAGAGCCATATCGCTTCGTGAATGCGCTTTTCTATATGTACCTGAACGATGTTATCATCTTTAAGTGAGTGAAAAGTATAAAAAAATGACATAATATCTCTCCACAATTATAATTATTTCATGAATAACATAATTATTTCATATATATCATGTATAATAATTAAATTCTTTCTTCTCATCTTCCATTTAAATTGTTGGTGAAATATGAATCGCATCACTTCGAGAGGCGGCAGTCCATCGTACACATGAGCGACGTTATCATATCATATGTGAAATTGAACATAAAAAATAATATATTATATAATTAATACTGTGGTATAATTATGTTAAAAATACCACACATGCACACACACACTATATTTATCATCATACCCAATAGTGAGAGGTGGTAATGAAAAAACAAAATACATTGGTTTGTGAGGTGGTAACCTATAGTACACATGAATGATGGTTTCATAACACATTTGATGGAATTAGAGAAGATCTAATTTCATTAACATAACATAAAAACATATTAATATAATTAATTCATTGGTATTTTTATATCAACATTGTTTTAAAAAAATTGAAGGAGGTGGAGGAAGAAATAATATAAAAATTCTCACTGAAGAACGCAACCTCCTCTTTGGGTAATCTTCTTAAGTTATCTCAAAAGACATGAAAGGAAGGAGTTATAAAAAAAATAAGGCTTATAGGATGAGTGTAGGTAAGTTTTAATGTTAATTTGTTAGGAATTGTAAAAAAAGGGTGTGATGGTGATAGGAAAGGTGGAGAGGGGTGATCTCTTATAAGTGAGTTGAGTGGCACACTTGTAATATTTGGAAATAAAATAGTGTACCCACAGTTTTCACATGACACAAGGGTCCCAAATTTAGTATTAACAATTATTAGACATTAAAGTGTTTAAATATGGTCATAAAATATATTTTAGACATGTTTTTAGGTAATTTTAACCCTTATCATTATAGTTTAACATCACAGTAAATTCATTTTTACCTTAAATAAGATAAATATTTTTTACTATTTTTTTATTCATTATATTAACGAATTAAATTTTCATTTTTGGAAAATATAAATTATTCCAATTAAAAATATGGACCCCATTTTCCAAAATCCAATTATCATAAGAGGAAAATATAAATTTAAAATTAATCATGCCGATGTAATGAGAAAGGTTATTTTGAAAGATAAAGTGTTCAAAAGATTACTATGTTTTTATATCCAAATTTAATATAAAATTTCATAAAATTTATTGAATTAGATTAATATATATATTATTTAACTAATTTTTATTTAAAAACAATTATAAAAATAATTTAACTTTATAAATAATTTAATTGAAAATGACATTTTTAATTAAAATTCATTATTTTTTAATCAGTCATCAGAAAATTATATATTTTAGAAAAATCCAAAAAACTCATCATGAGAAAATTTTAATATGATTATTTAATAAATTAAGTTTATTTTGAAAAATAATATATCTACATGTGGTAAGAATTTCTTTTATATTATTTGTGAAAAATGTGACTAAGTCATCTTTTAGAAAAATATAGTTTTTCAGATTTCATTTTTTTTATTATGAAAGATTATTTTTTATATCTAGTAAATATATAACCATTTTTTTTATAATTTATTTATTGATCTTCATACTAGTCAATTTAATTTTTAGGTTGTAATTTTATACTATATTAATGTTAATTTAGACCTAAGTTTATGTGTTCTATAAGCAATGAATGATAACAAATTTAATGAAATATATTTTTTGGTTATTTAATCCCAGTTTTGTGGGTCACTTAAACTATCAAATATTGTTTTTTTTTGTTTTTCATCTTTCAAAACATGTCATTCTGAAATACCATTGTTTAAAAACCTATATCATAAATAGGATAATAGAAACCCTCTTATAAATATAGAAAGGGGGGTAAAATGGTCATGTGAAATATTAAATAACTAGGTTTTCATGTAAGAGAACATTATTTGCATTTGAAGATATGGAAATGGAAGAAAATAGTACATAATTATAGAGTGTGATTCAGATCATTGATCAAAATAAGGTGAATGATTGATATAAATATTATGGGATAAAAATATAAAAATTGTATGATTTAAATACCATATTATTAATCATATATAAATTTAATAGTATAATTTTTTTATGATATTTTTTATAATGTTTTGTAATTCTATTAAAGGATAATAATATAAGGAAATATACTTACTTGATAAGTTTATATTTTAAAATCATAATTTCATTAATTGGTTGTGATTCAATCAATTTCATATACACAAATTACTCAATGAAGAAAATATTCAATAATGAATTTTTCTGTTTGTAGCACTAAAATTCAGTTTTAATGGATTATAATATCCATAAAATAGTAATAAGTCTTCTTATATGTCTCTAATTATTTTCAAAACCCAATATTGTTATCAAAAGTTATCCATTATAAAATATAAATCTACAAAACCTCATCTAAATTGAAACTTCAATCATTTCATATATGGTTTACCTTATAAACCATCCAAAATATTAAGATCCAAAACTTTATAACGGAGGTAAGTAAATTTCCAAAATGAACATATCATTAATCCCCCACACTACATGAAGTAGATATTAATCATCACATACCAAACATGTGAATACCTTCATCATATATTCTCTTAAAACATCATAATTACTGTAAAACGATATCAAAAACATGATTTATTCAACATTACATAACTAAATGATATATTATTGGATATATTTCATAAATCCAAATATGTTGTAATCTCTATCAATTAAAGCATAATGTATTTTTCCAATAAATTTTTATTCAGTTCCAAGTTAGTCAGTACTATCCAATTTAGATTATCCATATATGTCATCAATTTATCCTAACATCAAGAACATGTTTATTGTTATCTTACCCTCAATCATTGTTTTCCAATATGTTCAACTTCATTATTGATCATTTTTCTTGTTCATTGGTACCATTCAACAAATTATTTAAATTCTTAATGATAAGGTATTTCAATACAATTATTATCCAATTCATATTTTTTATAAAAAGGATATTGTTGATAAATTAAATAAATTAAACAATTCTTGAATCCAACGAAAATAACATTTATCATTTCCAATTCATATATTTTAATAACATAATCTTGACCAAGACCAATTATCCTCTTTTGAATTATTTTCCTTTGATTCTTGAGGCATTGATTTTCGTAGTTCCCTATCTCTATATTGTTTAATAATGATATATTAAAAACTTATAACCCTTGAAATAAAAATATTGATGTCCATTCTCTCCACACATATATAAAACTCCCATTCATTTTATGAAGTCACCATGGTTCTTCTTTCCATAATTATAACATGTGGGAAAATAATTCTTTCCCTTCTCCCCTTTATTTTCATTTTTCCTACCATCTTCTTCTACTCTTTCTTCCATTTGAAGCCATATTACTTATACAATTATTTATCTATCCTTTTATCACATTATACATTGTCCTCATATTGTGAGAATATTTAAGAGAGATGTTTTTTTAGAAATATAAGATCAATCACCTCAAATTAACAATAATTATTTCTCTCTGTATTACATGCATTGATGCAGTTCTCATTCAATATTATATGATCCATTTTTACATAATGGAATAAAATATATTCAATCGTATCATTTCAAATATTAATGTATTATAAAAAAATAGTGAAATAATTAACATAAATTGAATATTTTATGAATAACCAATTTCATAATCATAGATACCTCTATTTTCAAATCATTCATTATGGGTTTTAAATAAAATGTGAATTATCTTAACCATATTCCCCAGGATTGATAAAATAGGTGCGTAGTAAGGCCAATTGGCAAGCAACAGGTTATAAATATGGATTAATTGATAGGATAACTATAAATAGGATCACATGTGCATGTATTTCTAATGAATTCTTCATATATTGAATAATAAATTTAATTAATGAATAACATGCCTTACCATTTTGTATTTATATAGACTAAGGAATACAAATTTATCAATATTCCCCAGATAAATAAATAAATCTTAATTTAGAACAAAAAAACTATAAATTATATATGGTATAAAAAGTAATCATATCCATGACAAATAACATGGATATTTAAGGTTATATTTATTGTCCCATGATAACTGGTAAGTTGATATTTAAAGGGATAGATAATTACAAACAAATGAATTAAGAAAGTGAATGTAAATAATTTCATTGATAAAAATAATCAAAACCATCCACATAAATGATATGTTCGGTATCAATAAAACATATACCCATTGGATTAATAATATATAGTTTTTTCATTGGTGAAAAGAAATAAAATAATATGTTATTTAAGAAATATCATGAGGAAAATCTACATTTCATTTTGAAAAAAAATTCTTAAAACTAAATTTTCTTGAAATATTTTTAAACTAAATTTCATTGAAAATAATATTTGAATCTTATAAATTAATAATTAAAACATTTGGGTGGTCATGAGAGATTTAAATTCTATTCATAGCATAAATGTTAAATCATTGATTCCTTTTACTTTTCCGTAAAATCCAAATGACCACTACTTTGAATACCGAATGAATATTCCATTGAACTAATTTTGTAAAAAGTAAATATATATAAAAATACCATTAATAAATAATTTTGAAAATAATTTATTAATTTTTGAAAACAAATGTTTTAAAATTGTTTCGGATTAAAGATGTTTTCCCATCAAACATCAAAATGAAATGGGATTTTTTTTAAAAATATTTTCTAAAACATTTTATTTTCCAAATACTAGAAAAAATGTACTATTGCTTTAAAATATAATTAATAACTAGGGAATAATAATATTTAAATGTTTTATTTTTAAATAGTCAAATAATTTCATTCAACTAAAATTTAAGAATAAATAATCTCGGTTAGAATATGATTGTGAAATAT
This sequence comes from Viscum album, assembly GCA_963277665.1. Classification (NCBI taxonomy): domain Eukaryota; kingdom Viridiplantae; phylum Streptophyta; class Magnoliopsida; order Santalales; family Viscaceae; genus Viscum; species Viscum album. Next base: position 289,809,804 of record OY728163.1, read on the forward strand.
ACCATTACAATGATCTTAACGATGATGTGAGAATTAATACATGAATTTCTAAGGTATATAAACTATAAATACACATAAATCAATTATAAATAAAACATTATATATTAAAATTTCATTCCACACATAATCTTAGCATTACAAAATAAATGAAATAGATGTTTAATCTAATGAATGGATATTGAGTTAAGAAATCCCTTACATCAGGGTTCAGTTTCGTTGAACATGATTTAAACTCATATTTTGTGGTATTAAACATGTTATTAAATTATTAATGAAATATATATATATATATATATATCATATATAATAAATTTTTTACATCTTATCACCCATTTGTTAATAATATTTTATCATTATCATTGTTTCAGTTGTTAGTTTCTTTATTCTCTCATTAATGATTTGTAATGAATGTTGTAGTTCTTATGAATATTTTTTAGTTTCATTGTATTAATAATAAATATTATCATAAAATAATTATCATATTTATTCATAAATAATAATTTTGTGGCACAAAATAATGATGGTGTTATGAAATGAAGTATGTTGCGATCATGGAGATGGTAAACCATACGTACGCATGAGTAGTGTTTCCTTTTTTAAATGATAAATATAGAAATGAGGTGAGTAATATTTTATCTCTAAAAAATTATTCTAATAAAATAAATAACATATTATTTCTTTAAATATACTTATATATATCATCCATGTTTTGTGGTGATGAAAAGTGAGTACATCACTTTGTGAAGGTGGTAGTCCACACGTACATGATTGATGTTATCATATTTATATTAGAGAAAAGGTAAGATATAAATTGATATATTATATTTATAGAATTATAAATATGTATTTAATATAATAATTATTTCAAGTATGTCAAATATTGTTATTAAATGTTTACTTATTACCTTCCATGCAAAGCGTTAGTGAAAGTCGAATCACATCACTTCACAAGGCGGTAGTCCTTCGTACACATGAGCGACATTAAAATAACCAATACGGGAAATTAAATATAAATTAATATATAATATAATTACTAACTATATAATATAACATTAATAATATCATATATATACTTTTATCCAACATCATACCCAATTATGATAGGTGGTAATGAAAAAATGAATTGCATCGGTTCTCGAGGTGGTAGTCCTCCATACACATGAATTCTGATTTTAAACCCATTCTATAGAATTGACGATTTTTTTAATTTATGACCATAAAATAACAACATAAAATTATATTTAGTTTAATTATGATATTATATCATCATTGATTAATAATAATTGAAGGAGATAGAGGAAAAATAAAATAAAAAATGCTAGTTAAAGAATGATATCTATTCTTTGTGAAACCCCCATTAGAATTTCTACCAAAACATACAAGGATGCATTTGTAAAAAAAATAAGGCTTATATTAGGAGTTTAGGGAATTTTTTAATTTATTTGGTCGGTATTTTCCAATTAAAAATTATACAACGGTGTGAGTAAGTAAAGATAGGGTAGCCTTTTATAAGCGAGGAGAGTGGCACACTTGTACTTTTTAAAAGAAATAAAGTGAAAACAGATTTTTCAAATGATAAATGAGTCCAAAAAGGATCACTATAGAGAATTATAAATTATAGAGTCTTAATATTTATAGAAAATATATTTTATAAAAGTTTTTAGATCATTTTAGCCCATATCTTTTTTACTTTAAACCCTAGTAAATCCATTTTTACCTTAACCACAGTAATTGTTTTTACAGTTTTAACAATTTATTACTGTCAAGAATTAAGTGGAACATATTATATAATATAAATTATTATAATTCTAAAATTTAAATCAATTTTTTCAAATTTCATTGATACTATTTTCTGAATTTATTTTAAAATTAATCTTGTCGATGCGATAAGAAATCCTGTTTTTAGAGAGAAAATAATCTACAATTTAAAATGTTTTTATATAAAAACTCAATATTAAAATAATTCAAATGACCTAAATTATATTAATGTAAATATAATTAAAGTAATTTTATTTTAAAACCAATTAAAAATGTTATTTATCTTTATGAATAATGTAATCAAACATAAGTTTTCAATAGAAATATAGTATTTTCTGCTATTTATCATAATATGAAATATTTCACAAAAAAACACAAAACATCACCCTAAGATAAGTTTTATATCATTCATTTAAAAATTAATTTTATTTATTCAAAGATATCTCGTAAATTTAGTTGAAATTAATTTTTAATTATTTTTTCAAAGTGCGAAAGAATTATTTCTTATAAAAATATAGTCTCTCAAAAAACATATATTTTTCTTTTAAATGATTCTTATTTTTATCCAATCAATAGATAACTATAATTTTTATAATTTATTAATTACTAATCTTACCAAACAATTTAATGTCATGTTTATAATAGTGTACTATATTATGATTCATTTACACTCTCAGTTGCATGTTCCACAAGATATCGAAATGATTGAACTTAATGAAATATATTATGTTGGATTTTTAAGATCGTTGTTCTGTTTCAAATAATTTATAGAATACAATGTTCTTATAGTGGAATTTCATTATATTAAAAGGGTTCATTTTAGTGTAGTATGGTATTTGAACCTTTGTTTCATGTATTGGACCATGTGACTCTTGGTTTTTGGGCCACGTACTTGGACTTGTGCCTCTAGGACTACGAGTCGTGAAAGGGTTCCCTCTCAACATAGTTAAAAAAGAGATTATCCAAACATAAATAAATAAATATAAGGGATTTAATCCATCTGGAAATACAACCTGAATCACTGACACATTCAAAATTTCATCATATATCAATCCAACTATATCCTAGACGATTCTAATGAATTTTCATTCCAGCATGTTAATTATTATTTTAAAAATTTATTATTTCATTTTTATTTAATAAATATAATTTGAAAATACTTTCACACATGAAAATAATTATCATTCGATACCATATTCGAGAAAAAAATTTCTTAAATAATAAAATATTTCATAAAGATATTTAAAAAACATTTAATAGAGGAGAATGAGATTCAACCTGATGAACTATTTTATAGACAATGTTGTTCAATGTCCAAATGTACCTCCATAAAATGGTTTATGAAAAATTGATAAATTGATTTCTTAATCTGGATTGATGGCCTATAAAAGTTATATAATATATATATAACAAATTAAAGTCATAATTATGGATTAAAATTATAACATAATTATGTGTTGAATTTTGTGTAGAACATATAAATGGCCACAATTTTTGAAGTAATAATGTTTTTTAACATTGATAAATATTTATTATATCATTCGTGTAATGATTACATGTTAAATGCAATCATAATTATTTAAACAATACATTTTAATTATTTTATTACCCTAGGATTCTAGTATGAAACCTTTAATTTGTAATTTTTGTGTTTATATAGTGTAAGGGTGAAGGATGGGAGATTTTGGTGAACTTTTGCAATGTTTTTTGGGTAGCAAGGAGATTCACATGGGTTATGCATGGTTATTATAAACCATGTGGATATCATAAGATATTATGTGTATAGTAGTAGTTTTAAAGTAGTATATTTTCATGGTGGATGAATAGTTGATGAGACCATGTGAAGAGGTTGTTCAAGGGTTTCCATAAGGTAGTAGCTAATGCGTGGTTAGGGAATGGTTTGTTTAACTGTGTGAACTAACCATGTATAGAGTTTATGTTTGATCCAAAAAATTGGATCTCACTTATTTTTACACTAAATCACTTGTTTATGCTACTTAGTCAATCTAACTCAATATTATTCTCCATTGAAGGTTGGATGACCTCTATTAAGAAATATCGATTCAATTTGGATCCCTCTCTTAGTGTTTTCAGGAACTATTCTTATGGTAGGTGACGTTCTTTAATATTCTGGTAATAGTTTCTTAGATGCACATAGATCTACTTCTATACTACCCTTGGTTTATCATATCTACATGAATTAGGGGTATATCAATGTATTTTTATTCCAAATATGATAATTTTTGTGTTTTTTCTTGTTAAGAGAATAAATCTAAATTGGTTTCGTAAAGAATCGACCCGATTTCGTGAGTGATCTTCGTCCGTTTTCGGTTTCTATCAAGAATTTTGAGGTATGTGGATTCACTCTTCCCACGTTTTAGGAGAACCGTATGGAATGGTTTTAAATTTATTTCTTTTAATGGAATTGATTTTTAATTGGCAGCTTCATGATTAATTGAAACAATTTTTTGGTGATGGTTGAGGAAATCTTGAAAATTGGTGTTTGTGAATAATGTGTTAGAGTCCGGATTTTAAAATGAAGTTTTTAAATGGTACATTGTGTAATTGTGAAAGATGGATTTTATTAAGGATTTTTTAATAAAATTAAAGGGTTTATTGAAATTAAATGTAAGATTGTAATTATATTGTTTAATGGTTTTCAAAAAACTAAATATTTTATTGAAATGGGTTGAATTTTTTTATTTGAGTGGTGTTTCCATATAAGGGTCATGTGAGTTCATTTTTGATGTGCCTCTGAATAAGGGATGTGTACCATTGGTGTACAAGGTACATGACCCTCAATCTGGGGCAATTACCATTAAGACAAAAGGTGATTGAACGAGAGAATACTAGTGAGTATGGAATTTTCAAAAGAATCATGCATGGCTATGTGTGTTGTGGACCAAGGGATGGATATTCCAAAATGATATTGAGAAATGGTTTTTAAAGCCCTGTTTGGATAATTTTTTATATGTGTTACTTGAAGATTTTTTTGAAAATAACACTTTTTCAATTTTTCTTTTAAATGGTTTTGAATCATTTTAATATTTTTTTATAAACTATATTGAAAAATTGTTTCATATAAACTATTTTATATAAATGTTACTAACCAATCTATCCTAGTGCCATGAGTGGAGAATTCATATGTGAAATCTTACTGAGTTTTATAGTCACCCTTGATTTTCTACATTGGTGCTTTTTCAGATGTTTACATCTAAGAAATGGGAAAAGGTAATGTGTCACACATCCTTATAACCACTTCTAGATACATGGGATTTTTGGTGATTGGAACATGAATCTTCTGGAGCATTGAGATTTTTTGTCTTCTTGGAGTCTTGTTAGTTTTCTATCCACAAATTACTATGATAGTTTCTTTTTCTTATGATGTATTTCATTTAAGTGTGGTTTTGAAATAAATTAATTGTTTTGGTTCCTATTAATTTATTTATGCATTGTATAGGGAGTTGTTTGGTTAGGGATTTTTGGTTTTATGGATTTATTTATTAAAGGGTAAATTGTCCCCCACTTGTTTTTGAAACCCTTCAGCATTATTTTCTATGCATTGGAATCTTGGGAATGTCACCTAATGCCATGTAATGATTCATTTTATTCCAAATATAATGAGAATAAGTGATTCAATACAAATGGTATTAGTTTGTCCAATCCAAAATTTTGTTTAAGATAAGTGGTATCAGCTTGTTCCTTTCCTTGTGCAGCAAGTAGTCATCAACATTCATGGTCACATAGTTGAAATACATTATCTTATATACCTTCAGTGATGATCTTATAAAGGAGTAGGATTTCCGGGATATGAAATGTAAAGCTTAAAAATACCTAGATAACCTTTTTATGATGAACATAAATTTACTAGGGAGTTGGGTACATAAGTTCTTTGGAGACACGTATAGTATTTTGGAACCTCACTATCATGGATTTAGCCTATGAGATGAGCCTGGCATGCATTATCAAGGAAGGAATTCCCACTAGGATTTGATATTTCATTTAGAGAAAAGATTTATCATTTTTTACATTGTGTTGATTTTTTAAAAATACAAAAAAAAATTCAAATGAAATATTTTTAAAACAACAGGAATACGGTATTTTAAAAATGGTTTTATTGTCGAAAGAAAGAATATAACTTTTCAAAAAATGGTTAAATATGGAAAAAGTTATTTTTGAAAACAACTTTGTGGTAGTTAGTGTGATAGAATTTGAAATTTCGAGCCATCGGTTTATTGAGAGTGAGACTTAGAGATATTTTTGTTTGTTTAGAAAATAGAACTCGGTAGGCATCAAAGAAACCAATAAGATAAAGATATAAAGAATTTGGTTGCAACTAAGCCATAAGTGAACCAAGATCTGGTTTTGAGGATCATTCGGACATTCCAAACTGATGACATGTGGAACTAGTGGGATTAGTGAATGCATGTGGATCATTCCATCTAGTTCATGAAGTAGAACCCACCATATTCTAGGGTGATTCTTAACCCACCAAGGTGGAGGTTTGGATAGGCAGGATGAATCATATCTTTGATTTCATAGGCCCACTAGTGGAGTTAAAGGTTAATCTGGCCACGTATAAGTTATCGGATCCTGCACACCAGTGATGGGAACTACTGCAGCATGTGAAGAAGTATAAATCCCTAAGATGTGAGGATTATGAATACTTTCTCAACAAAAATTCTAACATCACACATTCAGGATTTAGAAAATGATATATATATTCATCTTGAAGAAAGATATTCAATCATTGATATAGTATACAAAAAAATTATGAATTTAGTGTGCTTTGAACTAAGAATGCAGCTAGTGTATCCTTAAAAGAACACATCCTCAAATCGGGGATAAGGTAGGAGATTCATTTGATGATTGCAGTGCTTTGTATTATAGATAATATAGAGATAGAGAATAGTGTGACAGTGGTTGAATGATACATCTCAAGATCCATTGGAGGGGGAAGCATGATGATACCTAAAGGAAAAGGTTGGAACTCGAATACTAGGAGAATGTGGAAGAGGGAAACCAAGTTCTATGGTGGGAGAAAGAATCAAAATTAAACAGTGAGATCAGTAAACCTTCCTCTATGACCCAAGATAAAATAGGGATATTTATAATGTTGTATATTTAACCAGATAAATCAATAGTGTACAACAAAACCTAGAGCATTCCATAACTTCTAGAAGATGGTGAATGTTCAATGATGTTGTTATAGTGCTCCGAAGTCAGGTGCCAGAGACACTTCTCATGTGTCAAAATCATCTTATTCTTTAACTGGGAGAGGGAAACATAATCAATCTCATCCACATAACATAACTATCCATGGTTATTATAGGAATACCTTGACTCCTCAATAAGGTAAGTCTCAGTAAGGCAATAAGGAGTATGGTGTACCAACGAAGCAATTATATGGAGCTCAACAGGTAATTGAGGATGATTAGGTTAAAACATATATGGTGAGGGGTATGATTTTGTTAAATTATACACAAATTAAATCGTTGTTTGATATTGGTTCATCCCATTCATTCATTAATTCATGTTCTGTTGATTTTTTAAGTTTAAAATTTGAGATGATACCTTCTGTGTTAAAGCATCAAACTTCTCTTAGTAAACTAGAAACTAGAGCCTTTGTGTGAATAGGATGTTATATAATTGGGGATAGAGCTAAGATAAAATTTGACTCATAAATATTGGGGATAAATGTATTTGATGTGAACCTAGGTATGGATTTGTTGACAATGAGAAAGGATCACATCGACTGTTATATTAGAACAACTAGTTTCATAATTAAGGATGGCATTTAATTTCTCTTCAATGATAAAGGGTTGTAAAGATAGTGCAATAGGATATTTAACACTAGCAATGGGATTAATATATTACTTGTCGATGGCATTGAATTTTGAATCGATGGAAGAAATCATGAATAATAGTTTTCTAGTAGTTGTGGAAAAATTTCCATATGGATTTCTTGAGAACATCTCAATGTTACCACCTAAAAGTGTAGTGGGGTTTACAATTGATCTTTTTCTGAATACAAAGAATATTTACCTTCCATCTCATAGGATGGAACAAACAAAATTAAGGGAATTGAAATTAAAATTATAGGAGAGGGAAATCAATGGTTTCATTTGACCACATACATCCCCATGGGAAGCACTGTTCTTGTTCATAAATAAAGAATATGGAACTCTTCAGTTGTGTGTTTATTTTTGTATGCTTAACCAAGTTAAAATAATGTATCATTATCCACTTCAATGCATTCATGATCTATTCGATTAGTTTAGGGGAGTCCAGTAGTTCTCTAAAATTTACTTGCGATCAGAATATCATCAATTGTGTCTTTAGAAGGGAGATAATCAGATAAAGGATTTCTATAGTAGATATGCCCATTATGAATACATACTCTTTCATTTTGGTCTAATGAATTCACTAGTGGTCTTTATGGAATATAGAAATCATATATTTCAAGGATATCTCAATTATTTGGTTCTAGTGTTTGTGGATGACATTTTGGTGTATTCAAGGATAGGTGTTCAGCATGAGTAACAATTACTGACTGTGTTGAAACTTGTGAGAGATATTAGTTTGTGTACAATATTATCAAGGTTATATTTTTGGATATAAGAGGTATGCTTTCTTAGGTATGTAATTTTTGAACAAGGTGTTTCCATTGAGCCAGAGAAGATAAAAGCAATCATCTCTTTGAAACCATGGAAGAATTTCATCAATATTATAGGATTTCATGGTCTATACGGTTATTACCAACACTTTATATGTGAATTATCACGACTAGCCTCACCAATGATATAATTGAAAAAGAATAATGTTTGACTATAATGGATTTCTAACTTCTAGATGACTTTTCAATAGTGGAAAGTTCTCAATACATCAGCACCTATATTGATTTTTTGTAGAAACATCACTGGGGTACGTGGTGTACTGTGATGCTTCACGATATGGGTTCAGTTGTGTTCTCATGAAAGGATACCATGTCATTGCTTATAGATCAAGGCAGTTGACATTACAAGAGAATAATTACCCAACGCCAAATTTTGAGTTACCTGCGGTCGTCTATTCTTTGAAGAATTGGCGTCATTATCTATTCTGTGAGAAATTTACTATGTTCACAAACCACAAAATCATGAAACATATTTTCTCACAATTGAATTTGAATTTGAGGAAATGGATATAGATGGAGTATCTCTGAATTTTTGACTTAATCTTGACGTATATGCCAGATAAATCTATACAATGGTTGATGCACTAAATGGAAATTTATATGCACAGTTAGAGAAATAATCTTCATATGAGTGGTAGTTGATGTCAGTCCTATCTGACATGCATGTAAAATATGAAGACTGAGGTGGTGTTATAGTTTTATTTTGCATCCATGTGGTTCTTTATTTGGAAAATAGGGTCAAAGAAGCATAAATATCGGATGCAGAATGGTTGGTTAAAAGATCAGTGCTCAATGGATGTGATCCAATTTAGGGATGGAAACTTACTGACAGTTCAGTGGTGTGATTAAGTGACTATACTGTTTTACCTATAGCTTTTAAGGAACTAATTCTTCATTCTTACCACCATTGCATATGGGCTGTAGATCCGTGTATACAGAAGATGTATAAGGCATTGAAGATGTAGTTTTGATGGAGCGGCATGAAACCCAAATTGGCTGAATTAATTTCAAGGTGGTTAACTTACCATCAATACAAAAAAGGTCATCAATAACCATCGGGTATGTTGCAGTGATTACCTATCATAATGTGTAAATGGGAGTAGATGGCCATAGATTTTGTTACCCCCCCCCCCAGAATGGTTCAGAAAAGATGATTCCATATGGGTGATAGTGATTTGGATCAAAAAGTTTCTCCATTTCATACATATTCATAAAACTCATATGGTGGAGGATATGTCCAAAATAGATATCCAATAAGTGTTAAAGAGAAATCACATACTAGTTTTGATCATGTTAGATAGATATACGAGGATTACATCTTGTTTCTAGAAATCATTATGGGAATCCTTAGGGACTCTATTGACTATGCTTATGGCGTGTCATCCTTATATGGATGGAAAATTTGAAAGGATTATATAGATGTTGGAATACAATTTTTAGTCTTGTGTAATGGATTTTGGGGGCTCATGGGAAGATAATTTACCCTTAGTGGAGTTCTCATATATTAATAATTATTAGTCCTCGATATATATGGCTCCTTTTGAATCATTGATTGTGAATCCTTATTGTTCTCCACTGTGTTGGGTAGAAACAGGCAATACTTCACTATTTGGTCAGATCCTTGTCCATAAACCAATGGAGAATATTTTTTCGATCATAAAGAGGATGGAGTTGGCTCAAAGTCATCTGAAATCATATGCGGAACATCACTGATGACCGTTGTCATTCTTGGTGTGTGATCATGTGTACATAGCCACCATGGTTTAGTTTTTTTCATACTATCATGCATGTATTTCATTTTAAAAAGTATCATCATAATCATGGTCATGTGATCAAGTGGGATCACATTGAACTAGAGCGGCATGCTTCGTTGGTATGTATCCAATGAAAAATTATGGATAGGTAAGTTCAAATATTTCATGGGAAACTCATCTATTTAGTGAAGTTTTTATGTAAACATGTTAAGATTCTGGAAGAGACTTGGGAATGTTGGAATGAAATGATAAAGATATGGTCGAAACTCTTTTAGGGAAAGGATGGTATTCAAAATTCTAGGGATAGAAATACCAATGGTGGGGAGAATGTAGTACCCCCAGTTTTTGTTATGTATCCCTTAATTTTTTATTTCATGGTTTATAATGCATAAGGATTAAGGATAGAGGAGTTCAGTAAACATTATATATTTTTTTGGTGAGAAAAGGTATGTGCATGAGATGCACATGGTTTGTATAAACCGTGAGGATATGCTAAGAGAATCCAAGCAAGTAGTAGTTTTGAGGTAGTAGCTTTAGCATGGTGGGCACACGATTAGTGAGAAAGTGCGAGGAGGCCATGTTATGCTTTCTTTAAGGTATTAGATAATTTATTATTAGTGTACAATTTTTCTAACTCTGGGAACTAACCATTCGTAGAGTTAAAGTTAGATCCTAAAAAATAGGACCTCACTCTTTTTGCCTCTAATTCACTTGTTTTTTTAACCTTGGTGTCCCTTACAAGGTACTCATATCTTTTGAAGGTAGAATAACCTCTCTTAAGCAATTTGGAACCAATCTAGAGTCCCCCTTGGAATTTTCAATCATGATTCATTGGTTAAGTGTTGTTTTATAGTTCATGTAATGTTTTCTAAGATCTAATTAAATATAAAACTCTTCTCCCCTAGGTTTGTCAGATCTATGAATGTTATGGGTATATTAATGTTTTTGGATAGCAAATATGAGAATTGTTTGTCTCTTTATTGATAGGAGAAGATATTAGGGTGATTATGTGGATAATTGTCACGATTTCGTGAGCATTATTCATCTGTTTTTTGTTTTTGTCGAAACTATTGAGCTAGGTGGATTCACTCTAGACTCCTCTTACTATAACTGAATTTCATGGTTTCAAATATATTTCTTTGTGTGGATTTGATTGCGAATTTTCTAATTTATGATTGAATTAAGAACTTTTGGTGATTCGTTTGGAAATATAGATAATTGGTGCTTGTGAATAAAGTGTCTGATTCTTGATTTTAAAATGAAGTTTTAAAATTGGATTTTCTAGAATTGTGGAACATTTATTTGGTTAAGGGTTCTCAATATATTTCATAGTTTTATTGAAATTAAATGGATTATTAGAATTTTTTAATTTAATTGTTTTCAATAAAATAACAATTAAACTGAAATTTTTTGAATTGGTTTATTTGAGTGGTTTTTTCATATATGGGTTGTATGAGTTCAAGTTTGATGTGCCCCTGAATTAGTCACCGGATCCATTTGGGTACAAGGTACATGATGTTGGATCGGGGGCATGTGTCATTAGGATATAATGTGATTGGACAAGAGACCACTCATGAGTATGGAACTGTCAGACGATGCATGCTTGGGTGTGTGTGTGTTATGGACCATGTGATGGGTAATCCAAAACGATATTGAGAAATGGTTTTTTAATTACTTGTTTCATTAATTTTCCAAAATTGTGACTTACTATAAAATTAGTTGAAAATAGAACTTGTTTACTTTTATTTTTCAATGGTTTAGAAGCTTGTATATATTTTTCTATAAACTATTTTCGGAAATAGTTTTATATAAACTATTTTATATAAATATTTCTAACCATTATATCTATGTGACATGAGTAGAGAAGTCATCAAGAAAGCCTAATGATTTTTATACTCACCACTTCTTTATAAATTTGGTGCTTTTACAGAGGTTATCTTCCAAGACATGGGAATAGGTAATGTGTTACACGTCTTTGGCACCTCCTCTTGATACTTAGGTTATTTGGTTTTTGAAGCATGAAGCTTGTGGAGCATGGAGTCTTGTTGTCATCTTGGAGTTTTATTAGTTTTTATCAATTGTTTACATTGATTGTTTATTTTCCTTCCATTTTATTAAACTTAAGTGTGGTTTTGAAATATATTAAGTTGTTTTGTTGCCTTTCAATAAATCCTGCTTCATATAGTCAGTTGTTTGATCATAGTTTGTTGGGTTAATGTTTTTATTTATTAAAGGTAAAATCCCTGCACACTTGTATTTTAAAATCATAGGAATTTATTTCCAGAATTTAGCATCTTGGGGATGTCTCCTAAGTCCATGTAATGATTCAATGTATTCTAAATCCAATGAGATTATGTGGGTTATTACAATTATGATGCGATGTAATCTTATAGTAACCAAGAAAGGAACACCACAAAAAATAGTAATTACAAAATCAAATTATTTACATTATTTATTCATAAATAATTGATTAAATAATCATTACAGTTTCAAAATAAAAATAAATACCTAATATGTGGGAATATTTTATATTCATTATTGAAATAACCCACATAAATAAATCAGTTATAAAATAACTGACAACCAAATCTATTATATGACTATTTTTCATGTAATATATTTAATTAATTGAAATGAAAAATAATATTATTAATATATTTCAAATAGGTTATAAAATTAAATGATATTTTTTTTTTGAATATTATATTTCCTTTTTGAAATGAAAATAATTGACTTAAAAGAGAGTTTAACAGAACTATCCCAGAAATTAATCTTTAATTTTTCACATTATTCTACTACACTATTATAGATTAATTATTTATCAATTATATTGAATCACAAATAATAATAGTACTAATAAAGGAGAAAACCATTTCTAAGTGATACAAAACATTGATAAATGATACCTTCATCAGTGCTAGAATCTGTGTGGATAACTATAGGTTTTTATATATTCTACATCAAATTGATAATGAAATTTTATACTACAAAATATTTCTATTGCATAGATATAAAATTATCAATAACCAACACCAAAAATATGAAAAAAAATATTATATAAATTCCCAATTTTCATATAATAAACAATATAATTACATTAAATAATTACAAAACAAATAGATTTACATCAATTCATTTTTGTATAGTATAATAATATTGATGACTGATTAACTTAAAAAAGGAATTATAATCAATAAAAAATGAAACCTACTCATAAGAGACATTGTCCAATGATCAATAAAACCCTATACAATAGAGGCATATGTCTATAATAGAAAATACATATTTTCATAATACAAAATAGTAAAATAATATATGTAATTTTAATTCTATATACAATGTTATATGGTTTTATAATTAATTGAAAATTTATTTATATGATGTGAAATATAATTAAAAAATAAAATATAATAGGTAAATAGAACAAGTCACAAACTAATGCATAAAAATCATGATAAATAATAGTTCTAGTTAATCAAAAATGTCACTTTCAAATTGAAAACACACATTTCCATTCATATGTTACACAGCATGTATCAGAATGATATGTAGTTAATTTCTAAAGATCATTAATGAATCATAAACTTTTCATTCTAATGTATCATGATATTCTGATTTTGTTTCCTATGTTTTGAATATGTGATCCATTATTTGAACTAAAATGTCACTTATAAAATGAAAACATATACTTTTACTCATATCGGTGATATAGTGGGTTGGAATGATGTGTGGTTAATTATTTTATATTTAAAAATGAATAATATATAATTTTATGAATGTATCATTACTTTCAAAGAAGTTTCCATTAATTATTTAGTCATTAATACATTTTTTTAACAAAAAGTAAATTTTAAAGTCAAAACAAGCACTTTAAGTAATAACATACATTTTTTATATCAAAATTATGTAAAATTCTATGATATGCGTCATAAATAAATCACATTTTTTATAGTGTGTCACAATAATCCAATATTTTTGTTTCTTGGTTTTGAGTTTGTGTTTAACATTTTAAACTAAATTATCACTTTCAAATTGTAAACATACACCTTCATTCAATACCAGCCACTTCACATGTTAGAAAGAAATGAATTATTTTTATAAGTGAAAAATGAATCCTCCTTTTTTTATAATGTATCCTAAAAATCAAATGAAAATTTTCAATTTTTAGTAAATTACTGTGGTATTGAACTAAAATGTCACTATGGAATTGTGTACTTTAATTTTTAGTCATACATACCACACTACATGTCAGAATGTTTTTTGGTTCATTGTTACACATCTTAATAGAGTCATTTATCATTTTTCTATACAATGGAGATAATACAAGTATGTCTTCTAATATTTGAGTCTCAGAAACATGATTTGACTTAAAATGTCAAATCAAAATTGATAAGAATGCGCTTTCACTCATATATGACTCACCATGTGTCATAATTTTTTAATGTTAATTCCAATAGGTCAAATATTGATCATTAATATTTTTTGCAAATTTTTATCAAAATATGCATTTATTTTCTCTTTTTCAGATTGTGATGCATGGTTTGAAATAAAATTTTACATTTAAATAAAATAATGATATTTCAATCATATTGGATACACTACATATCAGAATGATAAATATTTATTTCCTACAAGTAAAAAATAAATCATTTATAATTTTTAAATGTATAATGAAATTATCTATTTTTTTAAGTATTTATTGATTGTTTTGATAAAAAATGACACTTTTTTATTGAATACATGCACTTTAAGTCACACCACACACACTATATATTGGAGTTTATTGATATTATTCCCTATAAGTCAAAATTGATATATCAGTCATTTCTAAAAAAAATTAATGACAATATGATCTTGTTTTATTAGTTTTGAGTATGATATGATAGTTTTCAACTAAAATTTCACATCTAATGTTTCAATATACACTTCAATCATACCTTCCAAACTATATTTTAGAATGATATATGGTTAATTCCTACATGTCAATAATAAATAATTATTTTTTAAAGTATGATGAAAATATGCATTTTTTAGTTCTTAGTTTGTCAGACATGTTTTTACATAAAATATAAAATTAAAATTAAAAATAATAACATTAATTTATACTGGCTACACAAAATATTAGAATGATGATCAGTTAATTACTACACATCACAATTGAAACATCATTTATTTTATTAATATAAAATAGAAATGTGAACATATTTTATAGTTTTTAGTATGTAATTCATGTTTTGAACAATAATGTTAGTTTTAAAATAAAAAAATGAACTCTTCAAAATACATGACACACTAGATATAAGAATGATTTTTTATTAATTATTATAAGCCAAAAATTAAGCATATATCATCATTATATATCATAAATAAAAAAATGAGTACATTATTTTATTTTTGGCTTTGTATTGATCCTTTTAAATTTAAATATCACTTCTAAATTGAAAACATATACTTTCAGTCATATCAACTAGAAAACATATCAGAATGATGTGTGGTTTATTTAAATGATACAAAAATGAATCATTCATTATTTTACTAATTTTTTAAAATAATGATAGTTAATTTACATGAGTGAGATTATATAACACATGTTTTGAACAAAAAAATAAATTTTAAATTAATAATACACACATTAATTCATCTTAGAAATGATGTACCCACTACTACAAAAATGGGAAAGGGAAGCGCTACCCCTTTAACCATGCTAAAAAGTGCTGATAAAGGGGGGGTGGCTTTAACAGCGCCAAAAATCTCACTGATAAAGTCCCCACTTTATCAGCGCTTTTTTTAGCACCCTGAAAGGGGCCCCCTTTATCATTGCTTTTTTTAGTAGCGCTGATAAAGGTAGGTTTTATCCGCACAAATTTTCCTAGCATTGATAAATATATATATTTCAAAACAAAATTCATAAAAAAATAAAATATTTATATATAATTATATTTATATTGATATAAATATAATTAATATTTTCTAAAATATGTTTTATATCCATTTGATATGTCGTAGACCCAAAATGGACACCCCGAAGTAGAAATTATTGCCATTTTTAAGGATTAAGGACCTTTTAGTACTATTAGGAATATGATAAGGTGTTAACATGGTCACTATAGTGTAGGTCCAGTCGCAAGATTCGATTTGATATGTGGTTGAGGCAAAACGGACACTCAGAGAAGAAGTTTTGGCAAAACAGACCCCTAGAGCCAAACATATGACTGTTTAGAGGGTTTTTCATCCTTTTTGAACCTCAAAGAATGCAAGAATGGATTTCTATGATCACCAAAGTGTGTAACTATTTTCAATATTCGATTTGATATGTGGCAGATCCAAAACGGACACTCGAAGCAGAAGCTATTGTTGTTTGAAATTTTCCAACTCTTGTATCTCCTAAAAACCTAAGAAACCAACAACTTACTAAAACATGCATAACATATGCTTCAGTTGTCTGTTTGAGCGCTGCGACCAGTAAAATTAAAGCTTTCGAAATGAGTGACAACCAAGTCTATTCGAATTTGTTAGAATATCAGAGGAACGAATTATATATCATTTATAGTACTCCAAAAAAATTCAACATCAGACGACCATAAAATTCTCTCCGAGTGTCCGTTTGGGCTCTTCCACATATCAAATAGATGGAAGTGAAGATATCTACATAGTAGGTTGAATGAGACCTAGTCTTAATCACATATGGGACTCAAAAATCCTTAAAACCCACTAGATGGACTCCAAATCTCAATTTCTGTGTCCGGACACCTGTCAAACTATTATTAAAACGGTCATAACATCTTATCGGTGTGTCTGTAGGGCCTTCAACGCCTGTTTTATTGTAGTTCGTTCTATGAGCTTCATTCTGACTATTTCCGAAACCTAAAATAGCCACCTGTAGAAGAAGTTATGTCTTTTTCAGTGACTTTGCGATTTGTTAGGTTTTTCAATACCACATTTATAGCACTTTCGTGTGTGTATATATATATATATTAATATATAATATTTGTAACTATATAAATATGTATAATTATTCCTATAGATATACATAAATATGATATATATATCTGTGTGTATGTGTGTTTTATATATGTATGTATGTATTTGTTTATTTATTTATTTATAAAAACGCAATAAGAAAACATATTTTATAAATGTATTTAAAACTAATCTTACAAATATATTTTAATATATATTATTATAAAAATAAATATATGGTTAAAAAATTATAACTAAATATATATATATATATATATGGATAAAAATATATATTAATATGCGTATATATATATTAATATAATTAAATATATGTATATATTAATATGAATAAATATATATGTATATTTTAATATGACTAAATATATATATATATATATATGTTAATATACATATATATATATATATTAATAAAACTAAATATAGATATATATTAATATATGAGTAAATACAACTAAATATAACTAAATATAACTAAATATTACTTAATATTACTAAATATAACTAAATATGACTAAATATATATATAAATAAAAAGATATATTAATAAATGAAATGAAATGAAATATGATGGAGTGGTAAAGGCTTAGGCATGGAGGCAAGTGGTCTCGAGTTCAAATCATGGGGAAGGCAGGTCATGCGCACAGGTGTGGGGAATTACCAAGCGTTGTTAAAAGGGGGTGGGGGTGCGAGTACTGTTAAAGGTCCCGGGGATGGGTGGAGCTGGTTGGGGTGTTCGTGGTATACCATGGGTGGTCGGCACTGTTAAAGGGGGGCTTCAAGCACTATTGAAGATTCTCAAAATTTCAAAAAAAATTATATATTTTTTCAACTTTTATGAGCGCTAAAAAAATAGATGAAAAATGACCCTTTTATCAATGCTTTTTTTAGATCGGATAAAAGGCCCCTTTTTCAGCGCTTTTCTGAGTGCTAATAAAAGGGACCCCATATCTTCGCCTCGATTAACAGTGCTCTTTTAGTGCTTGTAGCTAACTTTTCTAGCGCCGATAGAGGCTATATTTGTAGTAGTGATCTAAAAAATATGTTCTTTTAATTCCCAAAATTTATAAAATAATCATCAATTATTGTATTAATTTCTCATTATATAATTAGCAAACATTCGTTTTTTTTACTAGTTGACATTTTATTGGAATTGAAAATTTAAATTTTTATTAAAGAAAATTTCATTCATATAGGACACATCACATGTCCAAATTATTTGAGTATTATTTCTCTATGTATCATGTGATTAATAAATAATTCTTATAGAGTTTTGTGACAATCCATTTTTTTAAGATGGTTTTGATTTTGTATGATTTTTTTTCAACTAAAATGAAAACAATTAAATTAAAAACACCAACTCTCCATGCATGGAACTAAAATATAAAAAATAATAGATAAATGCATTCAAGAATAAATATAGCGATCTGTAAATACAAAAAATATTGTCCAATTTTCCAATGACTACATAATTATAATATATATAGAGAGAGAAAAAAACTACACCATTATAATTATAATACAAATAGTACATGAATAATTAGTAAAAAAAATTCAGCATTACTCGTATATAAATTTCACTCAATGTGATATTGTTATAAATGGTTTTAATAAAAATATAGTCTTCAAAATAGTTAATTATAAATGTTTGATCCATGTAGTCAACAACATTTAATTTAGTATAAGTATTTTATACTATTGTTTCTGTTTTTGATGTACTTAATTTATGAATTTACAATGGAGTCTCTAAAAACATATTTATGTCAGATTAATAATAAGCTGTTAGTATTTATTAACAAATCCAACAAACACACTAACCAACTTCAGTTTTTTTATTTTAACACGTCTTTTTTCTTATTATTTATAATCAATCGAAATAAAAGTATTATTTATTTTGAATGATGATAATGACTATAAAAATGTATTTTTTTCATATAAACATCAACCAATGTGTCTTAGTATGGTGGTTGGACATGAAAAATGATACTAGTAACATGTTGACAACCTCATATCTTCACTAAGAAAATACCATTTTGAGACAATAATTTTATCTACAATGCCTTCAATATTCTAGATCATATAATGGAATTTTAATCACATTGAAAAATAATAAATATCAGCAATAGTGAGAATCAAGGATAAAAAACAAAATTAATAAATATGGATTTTTTTAAATTAAATTATTTAATTAAAAATAATATTATATAGAAAAAATTTCCAATATACATAGATTTTATGGTCTTGTATTTTTCATAAATAAATCAACAATATAAATATATATAGATCACACTTCATTTTAAAAAATAGATTTGAAATGGATGTGGATGGGTACATGAGGATAAAGAAAATTGATGGGAAATATTTTCAATAAAAAATAGCATCGTTGTGATATTGGGAAACATTATAACTCCCTATAATATATCCACTCATTCCTAAATAAATTTATTTTAGTATCAGAATATTTTTTCTCTCGATAGTTCCTATAGAACTATAATGTATATTTATATATGGATTAAAAATATTTATATTGAAATTTAATTCACTATTAGAAGTACATCTTTAAGGATTATCATATGTGGATGGACTATATGAACTTTTAGATATTTATCATTTTAATGACCAAAATAAATGTCATTACTATGTTGTTAGAAAAATAAATACATTAATAAATATATTTAATTTGGGACGATACAAGTTTTTATGGATAATTATTATTATATATACATTAAAAATAATCTTATTGTATAAATTAAAATGATTATTGAGTTAATTGAATGTCATCATACTATGTTTTGATAATAATAAAACACCACCCTATAATAGAAAAAATATTATAAAAAATATTATAAAATATTTAACATGAATATATTTTTAAATTTAATAATAATGTTTATTAAAAATTCATAAGTGGCATATCATGTTACTAATTAATTTGATGTAAAATTATTAGATCCAAAATAATATATCTTCAGAATATATATAATGATGTCAATGAGAAACTACTAATTCCTACAAAATTTCGAAAATAATTATCATTAAAAGAATGGAAATTATTATTATTTTTAAATAGAAGAAAATTTATTATATTAGTGAATTAAAAAACATTATCATTAAATTTATAGAAAATTATATTGACATTCACATAATAGGATTCAGTTTTTGTGATTATCGTTTAAGGATTGACAACTAAATATGTGTGAATTGCTTATATGGATCACCACATTGAGATCTAAGATTGTAACTACCCGAAAATATAATTGAAAACATTGAATTTGAAATAATATATGACACAGAACACTAATCACATAAGGGAATATAATATTTTGATTATGTATAATATATTTAATGTTTTCAATAAATTCAATATAATTTATTGCAACAAATTATTTCCATATTTAGTTATCATGTGAAACATTCAACAATGAGTTACTCTCATTGTTTGCGTTACATGCAGGAATGTGTTTTACCGAACAATAATATATTATTTAAAAGATTATTTTTTAATATAATAAACTATTTGTTAATAATAGTACAAAATAAATTATGAAAATATATGTTTTACACAAATATAAAATGAATTATTAGGTTACCAAGTAATTAGAAACGAAAATACAAACCAATTTAATATAAAGAAAATATTATTATTTTTAGGATCGCCAAGGCATTTTCAATTAATAAATTAATTTAATTAGTTAATGGTATTAATAAAATAATTATTTTTTATGTTTAATCAAATATTTTTTTCAATCATCCAATATATTTGATAAACATAGGAAAATCACAATCTATACTTCACACATAAAACCCTATATTTTTATAAAATCAATTTTACAACCCTTTAATGGAGAACTCATTTTAAATGTAAATTTTGAAACATTAATTTATTTAATATGTAAAAATAATCTTCATCATTGAAATTTAAACAAAAAAATAACTTAGGGCAAATTTTTTGGTAATTTTCTGTAATGTTTCGTTTTTAATGAATAGTGTGAAATACTGAAATTTAATTCAAAAATACTTTTTCATCTAATTTATTTATCAGATTAAACTATAATATTTATTTGTTATAATGATTAATTATATATTATTTTTATCAATTAATACAATGTAGTTCATTGTAAGTAATTTCTCTTTGAACATGACTATAAAAACATAGCAAAGATTATGATGTTTTTACTTTAAAAATCGGTATTGTCATCTCATCTACTAGATTAAAATTAATTTAATTTCTTCCACTTATGTGATTATATTTTTAAAAAATGGATTCCAAATTTGTAATAGGAATAATTTATATTTTATAATAAGGTCATATTAGTTTTTGGCCAAAAATATTAGTGAAAGTAATTAATATTGAAGACAATGATTAAAGTTAAATTAAGCTAATAAGGTGAAAAACCATAACCTAAAGCCCCAAAAAACTATATATATTTCCAAAATCAAATGTCGATAAATATTTAGACCCTATAAAACCTTGGATCGAATTTTGAAAATTATGTATCCACATTTAATAAAAAATGTTGGTAGGATTCCTTTCTTTTGAAATATTATAAGGGTGCCACCCCTCCCCCAGTTTAAAAGGCCTTCTTCTCTCCCACTTCCTCACACATCTAAAGAAAATTTTGCTGGAAAATAATATAAAAAAAATAGATCCCAAACATCCCTCCTTTAATCATTTAATCCTCCCTTTGTGAATAATTCAATCCAAGGATGTCTTTTAGGGAAAACCAAAAGAAGATACATGATTAAGAGGTAACATATTTCCCAAGGGCCTTTAATTTTATTTCCATTATCCACTCTTTTAATTATACATAATCTAATATATTATCACAAAACTAGTATTATAAAAATATTCAGATTTTTATGTTAATATTTATACCTAGACATACACACACATCCATCTAATGGGTAGTGAACATATTGTTTACTTGTACGGCGGACTACCACCTCACTAAACGATGATTGTTTACTTTTCCTTTATCATCTTTCATGGTGTCCATTATGATGTAAAATACATTTATATATGTTATATATAATATTTTTTACATATTTAATCTTATTTAATTTTTTTACAACACATATATTTATAATTTACAGTTTTTGTAAAAATGATAACATCATTTGTGGAAGTGTCGACTACCGCACCCTCAATGTGACGTGATTCATTCATGATATACTTTGAATGTATAAAGTATATGTTTAATAGAAAATATGTTACATATAAAATATATATATTATACTAGAATTATGATGTACATATTTATCATTTAATCATTATTCTTTTAACACAACAAAGAATTAAAAGTAGAGTTCATGTGCACGTATGGACTACTGTCTCTGTGAACGGTGCATTTCGTTTCTTATCTCAAAAACAATATATTTTATTGTAGATAAATATATACTGTATATATATATATATATGATATTATAATAATTTTTTAAATTCTTTCAATGATGAAACTATGATAAATTTGATAATAAAAACAAATAAGAAGTTAGAACATACTCAAAAAACTTGGAAATTAATACCCGATATATTTAAATTAAGGAATATTTATTAACAAATGGGTAATGAGACATAATAGGAAGTTAATATATGGTATTATAAAAATAATTAGTGTTATTTTATAATTTATTAACATGTTTTGAACCACTATTCAAGAGGATAAATACCACACAATAAAATTAATTTTAAGGCAAGGGATTTTCATCTCACTTTTTACATCCGTGAAATAAATATCATGTTCAACTTTTACTTATTTTTTGTAGTATATCTACTACTCATTTTTATATATTATATCATGAATTTTTTTATCTTCATTTTATTAAAAACATTCATCTAATATGATTTCTTTATGAGGATTATTATTTAAAATGATTCAATATGGTGTGTGACACTTTGATATTTTTAAATATTATTTTCCACAAAATTAATACTAATGAACATTCAATGGTATTTCTATTTGAGGATGTTATATGACAATTATTTAATAATTCCATTCATTCTAAACTAGTTATTTATGTCCATTTTCCTTTTTTAGTACCATTTTCATACTCATTGGTACTTAAAGTGTTTTAGAAAA
This sequence comes from Viscum album, assembly GCA_963277665.1. Lineage (NCBI taxonomy): Eukaryota > Viridiplantae > Streptophyta > Magnoliopsida > Santalales > Viscaceae > Viscum > Viscum album. The sequence continues at coordinate 289,833,050 of OY728163.1, forward strand.
TGTTTTTCAAGAATACCCAAATTAATTTCTCTCCTTGGTCAGAGAACATGTTTTCTTCCAAAAATTTTGTTTTTTTAAAATGTTTTCAAAAATTAATTATCCTTTTAATAATGATTTAGTTGTAAAAATTTTCCATGTTATTTCTTTTACCGATGTTTCTGAAGGAATCTATTTTCCACATTCCCAAAAAGACATTTTTCAAACAATATTATCATACAAAAGGAATATTATTTTTGCCTTTTACATCATGTTCACATTTATCCACCATCATTTTTTTTGAAGACACCATTTCATGTTCAAAATATTTATTTTTAAACAAAATTTTTTGAAATGGTATATTAAATGAAACAAAATTCAGAAAACTTTTCAAAAGAAAAGGATATTTTCCTCGAGAATATTTTCAAAAGTTATACTTTTATTTAATCAATTAACAAAAAGCATCTAATTTTACTCCACTTGGGATTTTTTTGTATTGATATCATCCTTATTCATCCTTTGGATGATTTTTTAATGATTTGGACAAGGATAATTTTCAAACTTACTTCCATGATTCATTCTCGAACTCCCCTTGAAATATACAACTTCATATGATCATCGAACATGTAATTTCCCATAATTATCCATTTCATTTATCATAGATATTATTATTTTTCAAACCATATACCATTTTACACTAGGTGAATAATTTGAAAATTGTTTAATTATTTGGGAAATATTTATAATTCTATATATTTAATTCAATACAGTTATTTTATAAGAAATATTTTTTTATTTCTATTATTCAATATGCGGAAAGAATTGGATAGGAAATGATGGGTGGAGCCCAGAATTTATATAGAAACTATAAGCATTGATAGGTTCTTATGAGAAAATATTTTTTGAAAATTAATTTCTAATCATATCTTTAAACTATCATATGAAAGGTCAGGATAGTAATAGTATTCCATGTTCCTTAGAAATTACGTCCATTAAGATATCATTTCAATTATTTATATTTAGTTATTATTCATCCATTATATTTTGTGTCAATATATCTATGGATATATTTCATTTTAGTCCATTGATTAAATGGAATGTGCTTTCATTTCTAACATTTCCATATTTATTTTTCATTTTCTAGTTATTTGAATGAAATTTGTTTCCAGATATTATGTTTCCATATTTTTAGCCACTTCCAATCAGTTTATTGATTACATGGAATGTGAGTTTAGTTATTTACCTTTCCATATTGACTATTCACGTTGATTTATTATTTCGTCCATTAATGATTTCTATTACTGAGCATTTTATCCCATCCATTTTTTCTCTAATAATCCATGGTTTATACTATGAATGATATGAAATAATTTTCTAGATAGAGTAGAGTTATCTTTGAAGTTTTTTATTTTGAAAGAAGAAAAAAATTGTGTTGTAATTAGTGTATTAATTTTTAATCAAATACCCATTTATATCTGGTTTACTAATACTACTATATTATTATGTCATTTAGGGATTGATTCCTTGTAATCATGCCAAGGAAATTAGTAGTAGGACCCAACTTTGTTCTATCTGGGGTCGAGTCACCACAAAGAATGTGATGTATCCCTTATGTATACTACATCACCCTTTTCATACATTAATATTTCATCATTTTCATAGGATTCTTAATACATTACATGAATAGATTCCCCAAAGATAGTTCTAATCTTGTTTCATTAAAAACATATAAACATAAACCATGGTACAAAAGTGAGTTATAGTATGTTTCACTAGTTACTTAATTAATATCACCCTTCATAGACACATAAAACATAATACACATCTACATAACCTGGGGAGAGGAAATATAAAAAATGAACTGATATAAGATGCTCTATAAGGGTGAACAAGGGAGATATGTAATAATAAACTTGAGAATAAGGTAATGAGAATGAGATCGTAACATTATAAAATCATACCCTACAAATAAAAAAACATAAACATGAATCATGAAATAAATATTTACAATTCATTAGAAAAGAATCATAAGTGAATAAAAAACATAATCCATAAAATCATAGCATAAGAACAAGACATGAAATTATGGTAAATAGATAAGCATATATAATTATTTCCACAATAATCGATGAATCCTTACCAAGTCCGTATTAGTAGTATGGGTCTACTCCCCAAACCATCTTGGTTGTCATGTTTAACTCCCATGACCATCTTAGTAGTCAAAGTTCACTCCAAATACCATCTTAGCGCAGAAAGTCCTTTACTAAACTAATTTCATTCCATGTTCCTTCCATATCTATCTCATTAGATATAAATATTTACCCAATGTATTGTAGGGAGATTTTTTTCCCACCCATATGATAATTAAATCATTCATTCATGTTCCAAAATATCATAAAAAATAATATCACAACCCTTGAACTAAAATTGGGCTCACAAACATGTAATCATATCATAACATGTGAAAAAGAGATAGGTTTCATGTAACACCCCAGGATTTCAGAGTGTGTTATTTCTTAAAAATAATTCAAAAACTTGCACTACACGCAACACCGAGTTCAATCACACCATTAAAAGAGTTCATGAATAGTATTAACTACATTTTGAACTTTATATAATCCTTATAATTTTAGAATCCCTATTATGAGTTTCTTAGTCATATTGCAAGAACAGATTCATTTTCAGTATTATCAACTTCTAATAGTGAAACCTTTTTAAATACAATATTTTAATCTTTTTGACTAAATTGGGACATCAAAAATTTAAAATGAAACATCCCAAGCTTCCACGGTACGCTTTCTTTGAGTAATACAGTAGCGTGTGTTGTACGCAACCTTGAGTTTTAACACACACCACAACCAATCAAACTAGCCGTTATGAATAGTAATACCTAATTTTTGAAATTATATATATTTTATATTTAAAAATGGACTTCATTTTTGGATTCGGAATATCGAAATTATCCTAGGGTGAAATTTTGGTACATTTCGGATAACTTTTATATTTTGATGAATAGTGAAAATTACTAAATTTTAATTAAAAACAACTTTTTTAATCAAAAAAATTAATATTGATAAATTATGAATTTGAGTGGTTTTAAAGTATATTTAGAATATATTTTTACCATTTAATATAATGTTGGTCATTGGACATAATTTTACAATTAAACCGAACATAAACAAGTGTCAATCTTTTGGTAGTTATTATCTCTTAAAAACACGCTTTTTGTTTTGACAGCGGGAATTAATTTTAAATTAATTTCTGCCACTTCTGTGTTTTGAATTTAGAAAAATGGATTCCATATTTGGAATCAGGATGTTCAAATTGTGTAAATAGGTAACTTTTATTTTTAGACATTTTGAATAATTACTGCGGTAAATATTTTATTTACCATGGTTAAGGGTAAATCCGGTAAATAAGGGTTAAAAAAATAATATTATAATAATACTAAATTACCCTAAAACGTGTCTTAACCCTATTGGTTGATACATAGTCGACCATGGGCATCTTTGGGTCTATTTTGGGACCCCATGGATCCACTTGTAAGTGATAATGACACTTTATTTTAATTAAGTCAAAATGAATACAAAAATGACACAAGCATATATCTTTTAGAACAGCAATTTTTACATAGGGTTATACATGTTGGATTTTCGATTATAAATAATCATTAGAAATATAAAAAGATTTCCTACATAATGATATTTTATTTATAATTTTTAGACATTAAATAATTTATTTTATTTATGACACAATGATGATGCAGTAATTACTAAAATAGTAAAAAATTAACATAATTGATATTATAAATACCCAAATAAATATAATATGAAACTTTTAATGAATTAAACTAATTTTCTAGGATAATATGATATATTAGTATTGATTTAATTTACTTTGTTCTAAGTAATCAATCTGTTATGAGTTTCACAAAAATCAACTATTGAATAGTGTCAAAATTGACATAAAAGAGTTCTTAAAACAAATATTATATTATTAATTGATATTAAATTCCTAAAAATCTATGGTTCGGCCAAGAGACTTATATTATGATAGGTTAATCATTAATGGACCACTTGGGGGTCGCTTGGATGTATATAGTAAGTTTATTAACAATAATATATAAAATACAAAGAGACATTGTAAAAGTGAAACTAATTAACTTAGAGTTAATACTTAAAGATAAGGTTAATATAAGTACCCAAACCTGTCTAAATTCTATTGGATGAGTTGTTTTCGACCTATCCCCACCTCATCCTTTGAATAGTCAACTTTGGAGCCTTTAGAAACCGAATATGAATTTATTATAAATTAATATTTCTAGCTTTTCCAAAGGTGCCCCTCACCCCTCTTATAAAAGGGCACTCCTGCTTCCCATTTCTTCACACCTTCAAAGCCTTTTGGTTCGGCCAAACTCTTCCCAAATACTCTCCAAACATCCCTCAATACAACCTAGAGGCCTTAGTTTGATCAGAAAGCCAACCTAAGGAGCCCTTTTGATCAAATCAAAAGGAAGAACCCGAAGAAGAGGTAATGATTTCACCACCCTTTTCTAAGTTCATTTCTTCTTCCACTTCTTCTTCCTTTGTTCTTACCATTCTGAAATAATAACTCCAGTATCTCACATATACTGTGATGTTATTATAAATATGGTACAATCATATTCAGTATTCTATCCACCCTTTGAATAACATGTCACCATACGTGCGTACGTACGGCTTACCGTCTCCACGTCGTGGTGTAATTGTTATTCAATATAATATTATTTGGATGGGTATAATAATGATGTGTAACTCATGTAAATAATAAATATAACATGTTAATGATTCTGTATATATGATATACCATCCATTTATATATTATTTTAATATCAAAAGAATGATATTGTCGCTCGTGCGTACGTACGGACTACCGTCTCCACGAACGCGATGAGATTCATTCTCCATCGTATCCATTCAAGTATAATTATCATTTGATGATTTAAAAATGATGTTTAAGGACTGTATATCATTCTGGATATGAATAAGATACAACAACCATGGCTTATGTAACAAAACATATAAAAGAAAATGAGTAAGTTAACTCCCGAAACGACGATAATTCTAAGATATTATTAACAAATCAATGTTAAAAGATCATATATGATATCATATTAATATATATGATTCTTGTATAATTTAATAACAACTATTTCACCATTATAAAGGAGGTTAACCTACCCCAACCAAGGAAAAGTACAAGGTAAGGGTTTATTTCCCAATCTCTTCATTATTCGAGGTTGTTTATACGTAATAATCTACTGGGATATCTTTATCATCCACATCCATGTTTCTTAAAAATGTATTTCAAAACATTTTTACTATTTACAAGAATATGGGTTAAAGTCATTTATACCCTTGTTTGACTTTTTATAAGAGTTTTATAAAGGAATCTTTCCGTCGTTTTCAAAACAAGGTCCTTTTTAACCTTTTCGACAGAATTGAGGTAAGAATGTTTTTTTTAACTTATACGGCGGGTGCGGTTATTTTACGCCGTTATAAAATCGTCAAAGCTTTCCTTACAAGCTTACAAGAATATTTTCAAGAAAATGTTTTATTTTATATGGCTCTTAAATGATTTCAAAAATAGAAAGAGATATTTCTCTAAAAAGTGTTTTGATTTCATCTATGTCAACATCCTTTAATGGATTTTACGCTTATTTGAAGTTGATTTATTATAATACAAAACTTATATATTGTATTGAAGGTTTTGTGATATTTTTGACTGTGGATGTGCTATTTTATACCATTCATAGTTTATGGTGAAACTATTGACATTTCGTATGCTAGTTTTAATCCGAATGTTTATGTTATATTTCAAACTTTTCTTCAGATGAATGTGCTAAACAAGTATGTTCCGGGTTGGGGACCGGTAAAAGTAAGCCCTCCAGGTTGGGGACTGGTAAAAGTAAGCCCTCCAGGTTGGGGACTGGTTAAAGTAAGCCCTCCAGGTTAGGGACTGGTAAAAGTATGCCCTCCGGGTTGGTGTCCGGTTATTAGAGGCACTCCGGGTTGGTGTCCGGTTATTAGAGGCACTCCGGGTTGGTGTCCGGTTATTAGAGGCACTCCGGGTTGGGTTCCGGTTAGAAGTAACCCCTAGGTCTTGGGATGAGGCCTAGACAAAGAAATTAACGTTTAGCATTATGCATTCCAACATTATGAAAGTGGTTATTGATATTGCATGTGATTATTCGATTAGTAGAATATCCATGTGAATAAGTAAATGGCATTATTTCATTTTTATTTTTGCAATACTATGTTGAAGTTCAATTTTAAAAGGCTTTTGTTTTAGTAATTCATTGCCTTAAATGTTTATGCTTATTATGAATGTTCCGCTATATTGTTATCCTTACTGGGTATTTGAGCTCACCCCTTTTCTATGTTTTATTTTTCCCAGGTAGTGAAGAAGTAAATTATGAATGACTTGCAGGGATATTATGAGGGGTTAATAGTGTGGATATGAAGACTTTGTTGTTGTAGTAGTTTTTCACTTTGAAATGTAATGTAAAACTTTATGATTATATCTAGTGTTTCCAAGGCTACTAAACCAATCGGTCTTTCGGGATTTGATCTTTCTTGTGATCATGCCAATGTTATGTAATTAATGCACCGACTCTGGGTAGCTGGGGTCGGGGCGTTACAGTTGGTATCAGAGGAAGTTTAGTACAAACCTTGGAAGCTAGAATAAGATAAACTCTGATTAGAGCACATAGACCTAAGATGAACTTTGAGGATTAGTATAGAAGAACTTCCTAGAATTTTGGTATTGTAGAGATTTTGTGAGTTTTCCGAGCAATACATCCCTGTCTGGATACGAGCAGGTAGAGGCGGATCTGGCACAGATGTACCTAGGGGTAAAACCCGAAAACACCGCTTTGAGCTAGACTCGAACGGGAACTGGTGCACGACAACGGGCCTTGCTGCACTCTTGGTTACGACACTCCCGGGGGATATGCTTAGGATAATTCTCTTTCTCTTTACAAACCATTATGAAGGGTTTATGAGTATATACATCCTCAAAGGAGACATTTTTATGATTATGGATTATATCTATAAATAGTTCAATTTATGTTAAGTGTTTTATAAGTATGGGATTATGTATTTTGATTCATAAACTGATCTGGTGTATGCCATTGTTTAGAAATGGCGCCCAGTAGAAGGAATGAGAACTCCAGAAATGCACATGATCCAAAGAGAAGGAAGGATCATATCTTTCATGGTCTTAAGCTAGAATTGATAAGAGAAATAGTCTCCTATTTATTATCATCATATGAAGAAATAATATCATGTGTTGATAAGATAAGTAAAGAGTTTACTGAGTCCTATGGCTTTGAAGGGAAGCAAGAGAAGAAAAGGATGGAAGAGAGAAAGATGGATAAAAGTAAGAGGGAAAAGAATAATTTTCCCATATGTGGTAATTGTGGAAAGAAACACCCTGGAACTTGCCTGAAAGGAATGGGAGTTTGTTATAAGTGTGGAGGAAAAGGGCACAAAGTACGGGACTGCAAGGGTAAGAAAATGGTTTTAAATGTACAATGCTTAATTTGCAAGGAGTTTGGACACTACGCGAACCTATGTACCAGTCATCAGACTATGCCGCAAATGATGCTATTAGATAATAATCAAGTTATGATACTACCACAGATGAAGAGGAATGATTAGAGTTCTTATGTTGATTATATCAATTGAGTGTTGTATCAACAATGTACTTGTTATAATAATTATGGAGTATATAAGGATTTTACTGCAGTACTATTTCATTAAGGACTTGAGATTGTGTGGAACAAAGAAAAGTGACTCAATAGAAGGTTAAATTTTTGGAAAATATATGGTTGAGAGAATGATAAATCGTAATATAGTTCTGATACTGAGGTAGTGATTTTGGAATAATATGTGATTATTTTGGATAAATTATATTGGATATTATTGACTACCTTGAAGCTGATTAATGATTTGTATATTCCATCATTGTTAGGGTTTAAAACATTTTTGGATTAATGAAGTATATCCAGCATTCTATATGGAATAAGGGATCATGAATGTAATCAATAAGGAATATGGTAATACATGATGAAGGTATTAATATGCTATTACGGGGTAAAAAGGATCTATATTATGTTTACCTTCCTTATAAATGTTGGAATGTGAGTTTGGATAGAAGTATTTTGGATAGTTCTAGTTTGGATTATTTTGGATTAACATAAAAGGACAACCCGGAGGTCGGGCGGCAACCCGTCGCGTCCGGCAAGGCTGCGAGACTTGGACCCGAAACCGAAGGGCGACAAGGGTGTATCACCTACCACTGGCCCACGAGATGTCCTGGATTAAATAATGTAGTTTTTATTAAAAGATCTTGTAGATGAATTATAAATTCATTTATTTTGGAACCCTATACGAATAGTGTAAATAGAATTTTTCTTACATTCTATTATCTTTTAGAGTGAAAGATGAGTTTGTGGTAGAAATTTATTAATGGATAAAACTATAATTATAAAGTAAGTATATCTCCTTATGATCTTAGTCAATCTCATAAATAGATTCCTCAATATTAAGAAAAGCAACTTAGAACAAAAATGTTTTCCTAGATGGTACCTTAAATCATCACTAATTTATGGCTTTGGGATTGTTGGCCTTTTAATAGCCATGTTCTCTACCACTCTCCATCAGATAATTGATGGTTAGATTTCTCTTCCATATCCATATTTTCCTAAATGGAACCCTAGTATGTGTTATTTTCGGTAATCTTCATACTTTCCACTCTTTATTTTAAATAGAGGCCTCATTAATTCATTTTTCGATGTGGGATTTCAACTAAGATATTTTGAAATGTCAAAAATGTGTTGTCCCAATACCCTATATTTTGTTGAACCGATGGTACTTCAAATCATCATAGATTGATGAGTTTAAGGACCTCAATTTTATACTTGTTTGTGATTGATGACCTCAATCACTACCTATAAATATTTACGTTTTTCCTCCAATTATATGTCTCTAATTGCCACCAATGTTCTCCTAATCGAGATCATAATTTGGTGGTGACCCTTTCATTTATCTTTTCCTCATATTAAGACTAAATTTTAGTAACCCAATTTCCGATGTGGGTTTTCCCACAAATATATTTTCTACTTTCAACCTTTTATTTTCGAAGAACAATTTCAAATTGCGAGGACGCAATTTATTGAAGGAGGGGAGAATGTAACACCCCAGGATTTCAGAGTGTGTTATTTCTTAAAAATAATTCAATAACTTGCACTACACGCAACACCGAGTTCAATCACACCATTAAAAGAGTTCATGAATAGTATTAACTACATTTTGAACTTTATATAATCCTTATAATTTTAGAATCCCTATTATGAGTTTCTTAGTCATATTGCAAGAACAGATTCATTTCCAGTATTATCAACTTCTAATAGTGAAACCTTTTTAAATACAATATTTTAATCTTTTTGACTAAATTGGGACATCAAAAATTTAAAATGAAACATCCCAAGCTTCCACGGTACGCTTTCTTTGAGTAATACAGTAGCGTGTGTTGTACGCAACCTTGAGTTTTAACACACACCACAACCAATCAAACTAGCCGTTATGAATAGTAATACCTAATTTTTGAAATTATATATATTTTATATTTAAAAATGGACTTCATTTTTGGATTCGGAATATCGAAATTAGCCTAGGGTGAAATTTTGGTACATTTCGGATAACTTTTATATTTTGATGAATAGTGAAAATTACTAAATTTTAATTAAAAACAACTTTTTTAATAAAAATAATTAATATTGATAAATTATGAATTTGAGTGGTTTTAAAGTATATTTAGAATATATTTTTACCATTTAATATAATGTTGGTCATTGGACATAATTTTACAATTAAACCGAACATAAACAAGTGTCAATCTTTTGGTAGTTATTATCTCTTAAAAACACGCTTTTTGTTTTGACAGCGGGAATTAATTTTAAATTAATTTCTGCCACTTCTATGTTTTGAATTTAGAAAAATGGATTCCATATTTGGAATCAGGATGTTCAAATTGTGTAAATAGGTAACTTTTATTTTTAGACATTTTGAATAATTACTGCGGTAAATATTTTATTTACCATGGTTAAGGGTAAATCCGGTAAATAAGGGTTAAAAAAATAATATTATAATAATACTAAATTACCCTAAAACGTGTCTTAACCCTATTGGTTGATACATAGTCGACCATGGGCATATTTGGGTCTATTTTGGGACCCCATGGATCCACTTGTAAGTGATAATGACACTTTATTTTAATTAAGTCAAAATGAATACAAAAATGACACAAGCATATATCTTTTAGAACAACAATTTTTACATAGGGTTATACATGTTGGATTTTCGATTATAAATATTAATTAGAAAGATAAAAAGATTTCCTACATAATGATATTTTATTTATAATTTTTAGACATTAAATAATTTATTTTATTTATGACACAATGATGATGCAGTAATTACTAAAATAGTAAAAAATTAACATAATTGATATTATAAATACCCAAATAAATATAATATGAAACTTTTAATGAATTAAACTAATTTTCTAGGATAATATGATATATTAGGATTGATTTAATTGACTTTGTTCGAAGTAATCAATCTGTTATGAGTTTCACAAAAATCAACTATTGAATAGTGTCAAAATTGACATAAAAGAGTTCTTAAAACAAATATTATATTATTAATTGATATTAAATTCCTAAAAATCTATAGTTCGTCCAAGAGACTTATATTATGATAGTTTAATCATTAATGGACCACTTGGGGGTCGCTTGGATGTATATAGTAAGTTTATTAACCATAATATATAAAATACAAAGAGACATTGTAAAAGTGAAACTAATTAACTTAGAGTTAATACTTAAAGATAAGGTTAATATAAGTACCCAAACCTGTCTAAATTCTATTGGATGAGTTGTTTTCGACCTATCCCCACCTCATCCTTTGAATAGTCAACTTTGGAGCCTTTAGAAACCGAATATGAATTTATTATAAATTAATATTTCTAGCTTTTCCAAAGGTGCCCCTCACCCCTCTTATAAAAGGGCACTCCTGCTTCCCATTTCTTCACACCTTCAAAGCCTTTTGGTTCGGCCAAACTCTTCCCAAATACTCTCCAAACATCCCTCAATACAACCTAGAGGCCTTAGTTTGATCAGAAAGCCATCCTAAGGAGCCCTTTTGATCAAATCAAAAGGAAGAACCCGAAGAAGAGGTAATGATTTCACCACCCTTTTCTAAGTTCATTTCTTCTTCCACTTCTTCTTCCTTTGTTCTTACCATTCTGAAATAATAACTCCAGTATCTCACATATACTGTGATGTTATTATAAATATGGTACAATCATATTCAGTATTCTATCCACCCTTTGAATAACATGTCACCATACGTGCGTACGTACGGCTTACCGTCTCCACGTCGTGGTGTAATTGTTATTCAATATAATATTATTTGGATGGGTATAATAATGATGTGTAACTCATGTAAATAATAAATATAACATGTTAATGATTCTGTATATATGATATACCATCCATTTATATATTATTTTAATATCAAAAGAATGATATTGTCGCTCGTGCGTACGTACGGACTACCGTCTCCACGAACGCGATGAGATTCATTCTCCATCGTATCCATTCAAGTATAATTATCATTTGATGATTTAAAAATGATGTTTAAGGACTGTATATCATTCTGGATATGAATAAGATACAACAACCATGGCTTATGTAACAAAACATATAAAAGAAAATGAGTAAGTTAACTCCCGAAACGACGATAATTCTAAGATATTATTAACAAATCAATGTTAAAAGATCATATATGATATCATATTAATATATATGATTCTTGTATAATTTAATAACAACTATTTCACCATTATACAGGAGGTTAACCTACCCCAACCAAGGAAAAGTACAAGGTAAGGGTTTATTTCCCAATCTCTTCATTATTCGAGGTTGTTTATACGTAATAATCTACTGGGATATCTTTATCATCCACATCCATGTTTCTTAAAAATGTATTTCAAAACATTTTTACTATTTACAAGAATATGGGTTAAAGTCATTTATACCCTTGTTTGACTTTTTATAAGAGTTTTATAAAGGAATCTTTCCGTCGTTTTCAAAACAAGGTCCTTTTTAACCTTTTCGACAGAATTGAGGTAAGAATGTTTTTTTAACTTATACGGCGGGTGCGGTTATTTTACGCCGTTATAAAATCGTCAAAGCTTTCCTTACAAGCTTACAAGAATATTTTCAAGAAAATGTTTTATTTTATATGGCTCTTAAATGATTTCAAAAATAGAAAGAGATATTTCTCTAAAAAGTGTTTTGATTTCATCTATGTCAACATCCTTTAATGGATTTTACGCTTATTTGAAGTTGATTTATTATAATACAAAACTTATATATTGTATTGAAGGTTTTGTGATATTTTTGACTGTGGATGTGCTATTTTATACCATTCATAGTTTATGGTGAAACTATTGACATTTCGTATGCTAGTTTTAATCCGAATGTTTATGTTATATTTCAAACTTTTCTTCAGATGAATGTGCTAAACAAGTATGTTCCGGGTTGGGGACCGGTAAAAGTAAGCCCTCCAGGTTGGGGACTGGTAAAAGTAAGCCCTCCAGGTTGGGGACTGGTTAAAGTAAGCCCTCCAGGTTAGGGACTGGTAAAAGTATGCCCTCCGGGTTGGTGTCCGGTTATTAGAGGCACTCCGGGTTGGTGTCCGGTTATTAGAGGCACTCCGGGTTGGTGTCCGGTTATTAGAGGCACTCCGGGTTGGGTTCCGGTTAGAAGTAACCCCTAGGTCTTGGGATGAGGCCTAGACAAAGAAATTAACGTTTAGCATTATGCATTCCAACATTATGAAAGTGGTTATTGATATTGCATGTGATTATTCGATTAGTAGAATATCCATGTGAATAAGTAAATGGCATTATTTCATTTTTATTTTTGCCATACTATGTTGAAGTTCAATTTTAAAAGGCTTTTGTTTTAGTAATTCATTGCCTTAAATGTTTATGCTTATTATGAATGTTCCGCTATATTGTTATCCTTACTGGGCATTTGAGCTCACCCCTTTTCTATGTTTTATTTTTCCCAGGTAGTGAAGAAGTAAATTATGAATGACTTGCAGGGATATTATGAGGGGTTAATAGTGTGGATATGAAGACTTTGTTGTTGTAGTAGTTTTTCACTTTGAAATGTAATGTAAAACTTTATGATTATATCTAGTGTTTCCAAGGCTACTAAACCAATCGGTCTTTCGGGATTTGATCTTTCTTGTGATCATGCCAATGTTATGTAATTAATGCACCGACTCTGGGTAGCTGGGGTCGGGGCGTTACATTTCATAACCATTTAATGAAATAATAACCTATGAAAATAAATGGATTTCATAAACATATAACTCATGAATGGGAAATAAGTTTCATAAACATATAACCCAAGGAAGGGAAAAAGGTTTAATACACATATATCTTATAAAAAGGAAACAAGTTTCATAAACAACATTTAAAAAAAAACATTATCCATTTAAAAAAGAAATATTAATGGAACCATTAGATAATATTCCCAAAATCCATGTGTAACACCAACATATGTCTTCTTATATAGAAAGTAATTTGGAATGTTTCTTTTCAAAACATTTTTTAAGGAAAATATATTTTCTTATCTGAAATACTCTTTTTAAAACATAAAATTTTTGGAAAGACATTTTATTTGAAAATAAGATTTAAAAATTATCAAATAATATATAAAACCATGTTAATTGAAAATATAAAAATATTATTGAAAAAACATGAAAGCATTTTTCCTTGAAAACTGGTAAAATAAACCTCAAAAAATTTGAAAAACATTTTCCTTGAAATTTTTTAAAAGAAGCATGAAAATATTTTGAAAAACATTTTCATTTAAAACTTATAAAAGAAGATAGAAAAAATTTGAAAACATATTTAATTTAAAATACATTAAAAATTGATAAATGAATATTAAAACCCATTTACTTTAAAAAAATTTAATACATATAAAGAATTCTTGAAAACATTTTGAAACCCTTTTTCATTGAAAATAGTTTAAAAATTTATAAATAATCTTGAAAAATGTTTTGAAAAACATTTTTTTCAAAATAATGTAATATAATTTTAAAAATAGTATAAATACATTTGAAACATATATTTTATTTGAAATCAAATTTTATAAATCAGGGGTTTGAAAGAACATAGATTTCCAACTATAGAGAGAGATAATGTTTGATGCTCTTAAGAACTATTTATTAATTATCATAAGTACCAAAGACTGAAAAGTGGTAATAATACATGAAGATATAATTACTAACCAGAGGATAGTAAAATCCATTCATTTTTTAAAATATGTAATATCTATTTTAATCAATGAAATCATAATCATTAACAATCTCGATACATGATGATATTGTTTCAATATACTCATACCATTTGGTAACACTAAATCATACTCCCCTTGTAATAAATTAAAATTAAATAAACCTAAAATATTATGGAACAAATTTTATTCATGAGATAACATGTAAATGGTTATATAATACATATCTTAGAATGACATATTGGACTAACATGGCATGTGTCTCAAACAGGGTAAATTGAGACAATATTATTTTACCAATTTAGTAACTTTAAAAAATTACACCCCATGAATGAAAGATCATAAAATGGATATGTAAATGTAAGGTCATGGCCTTATAAATTAAAAAATCATGAGTTAGGTAAAGATTTAGACAATGAGAATCTTTTCAGGTTTAGCGTCTTAGAGAATCAGTATATAACTGTTACATTATATCGCAAAAAGTACAAATTAGACACCTCTTTTCTATCCAATTGTGTTCAAAAAATAAAACACCTTAAAATAAAACAATAATTCTTTTCTTGATATAAATTTTGTGAAATCTTCCTTTCTCTTAACCTTACTTATACCCTATGAAATTACATTTCAAAAACATGGTATGAGCATAAAAACCTCATTAAGGGTTATAAAATGAGGAAAGAAAACATTAGTCCATCAATACATACAAATAAATGAAATTGAACATTTCAATAATAAAACAGAAGCTCTTTAACATACCTCATGAAATCATAAGATTTATGAATAACACAAAGAAATCATAAATCATAAAGGTAACTTGTGGAATATATAACATACGTACATTGTAGCATTCATGGATACATAGGAAGTTATGTTTGGAATACCTATCACAATATATTACCTAAATCTCTTAAGAGAAACATTAACGTTTACCTCCATCATGATAACCAATGCATTGGAGAGCTATCTTGGGCTTACCCACCAAAGGTTTATCATGGAACCACCTCAATTTTGTTAATCACGTAACCACCCATCAAATGTCCAAGTAACATTACAAAATCATAACACCTAAAATATTGAAATTATCAACATTTCACTTATCAATCACTTGTAATAAATTCAAGATATTGAAATATTAAATATATTTCCCAAACCATTTAAAACATTAAATAAAGATAATTTCGAATCAAAGTGTCCCATACCACAATGAAACTTTTAAAAAATATCATTTCAAAACATTCATGTCCATATAAATAAATTATTAAGAACCATTTTGAAAACATGGACATTAAATATAAGGTATTAAATAAATAAATCATTAAAACATTTAAAATGATGTTTTAGTTAAATAGTCCCATAGCCCTTAATAAATACTTAAATAATATTAATTAAGGCGTAAGATTGAACAAAACATTATATATCATGAGAATATAATAATTCATTATATAAATAATCAAAAGGTTTGTATATACACATTATTGGATAATTAATGTTCATGACTACAACATATTCCTCAATGAAATAAGATTGAGACGAAATCCCATGCTAAGTTCGTATAAATGACGTAACAAGTTATAAATGTAGTGACTATGTGTAGAAATAATATATCCACAAATAGGGAAGTGGAAATTATAACATTAATAAATAAACAGTGATTCCAAACATGATCTTGGCATAATATAATCAATGAAGTATGCATAAAACCCAATGAGTTCAAATAGAATTTAGAAATTCCCTTAGGAAAAGTTTGCTGCCTAACGACATCAATTAAAAAATCAGAAAATGAGTTGTTGAGATATAAAAGGGTATATCATAATTTGAACATACAATGGGAATAAATACAGATATATAATAACATATACCAATATAATAAAATGTAAATTAATATACATAACATAAAAAAAGTCATTGACTAAAAGAAGAGGGTGAAAGGTTACCTTAGAATGATCATTTTGTAAATAAAATAGATCGATTATGTGTATTCAATGTAAGTACAAAAAAAATAATTTTTATATAAAATATATGACATCAAATTGTTTTTGTCACATAATAATAATACTACATAATCATGATGTAGAATATTATCCCAAATAATGGAAATTAGGTTAAGAAGTTCCCTTACCTTGAGTCCATCTTATCTCGTTCATTCTTTATATTATTGAATAATAAAATTGTGTTAATTTATACTTTATTCAAAACATTTTCCAAGTTTATTATTAATTTTATATTAATTATCATCATGTTACAAAAAATTACATAATTTCCTAAGTTCATATCGGTTATTTTTTCGATATTCTATAATAGAGTTGAAAATGAACTTGATATAATTACAAATTTTCCATGTGGTCAAAATTCTATTATCTCGAAAATAGTATTTCTAATTTAAATATTATATATATCCTATATATATATATTCATAATATTCTATAAAATTTGGAGAAAATAAATGAAATGCACCATTTATTGAGATAGTAAGTTGTACATACGCATAAATACTACTTTCATTTCTTTTTCATATTTAGAGGAATGAAAACTAAATGATAAATATATATATTATAATTAAAGTATAATATCATACATTATATACATTACATAATTTTATTAATTCTATCTTTTATATGTAACATGTATGTCATGAATGAGTCAAATAACTATGAGGGGGCGGTAGTGTGCACTTCCTCAGGAGCAATTATTGTATTTACACATTTGGGAAAGCATAAAGGTGTGATTTAAATAAAAAAAAATTAGAGACAATATAAATATAATATATATCAAATATAAATATTTTTCCATAATAATGGCCACCATGAGAGGTGGTAGGGGAAAATTGAGCAATCATTTTTTCGTGAGGCAGTAGTTCGTCATCCATATAAACTATATGTTCATATCCATTGGATGGAGGTGTGTGTAAGTGTAGTTCTAATAATTATAAAAATAAAAGCCTAGTATATTGAGTATACTTCTTCTGTTATCTAATAAAATAATAAGTATATAATAGGTATTTAATAAGTAAAATAACGGAAAGCAACTTTAGAGAAGACGTTATTCTAAAAACGTGTAACTCCCTTTGATTTGAGCCAAAATGATTTCTTGATTTGCCTTCTTCATAAGGTAAGGATTCTAGGAGGAATAAAGGGATGTTGGAAGCTTAACCAGGAAGATTTTGGATGAGCTAAGGGGATTGAAATGTGTTATTAAATGGGTTGGGCTGATGCCTTTTTATAAGTTGAAAGAGGGGCACTTTATAAACATTTTGAAGTATTATTTTATTATAAAATGATTATCTATTTCAAAAGGTCCCAAAGCTATTTATTTCAAAGATATGATGATTTTGGGTTTCAAACCTCACAAACAATATGCTTTAGACAAGTATATGTCACAAATTAAACCTACCTTTTTACTTTAACCCTTAGATAACTAATTTAACTCTTACCATGTCTTCTTATATATTCATACAATATTGTTAATAAAGTTACTATAAAATTCCAATAGAACCTAAAGTGGTTAATTAATGAATGATTCAAGATTATTTAATTCATTTGAATGAATATTGTATTTTTAGGACTATTATATCTTTTAATAAAATAGTATTTTTTTTAAACTCATTTTTGTCAATTTTTATACTATTCATATCATGAATTTTTAAAAATCCATGAAAACTTTATTGTTTCTAAAAAATCATTAATTAAAATATAACAAGTCATGAAAATATATATAATTATTTTATATCATAAAAAGTTTAAAAATAAATTTATTTTAATATTTATAATCTCATTTATTTAAATCATCCATTAATAAGGCAATCACTGCATCACCATTATGCCATTAATAAATTTATTTATTTGAGGACTAAAAATTATAAATAAAATACCATGACATATAAAATATCTTTATATTTCTAATTAATATTTATAGTCGAATATATCACTTATATGATCCCATATAAAAAAATATTTACAAAATGATACATGTTTATGTTATATTTTTCATTATGTTAAATTAATTCTTATAAAATATAATTTTCAAATCAATGTGGCCCCATGGAGTCCAAAAATCGACCCAAGGATACCCATGGTCAGAAATATATTATCCAATAGTATTAGGACATGTTTTAGGATAGTTTTATATTATTATAATATTATTTTTTTACCCTTATTTACCAGATTTACTATTTAACGTTGATAAATAAAATAATTACTAAAATTCTTATTCATAATGTCAAAAAAATAAAATGTAACTATTAGAATAATTTGGACCTCCTTATTAAAAAAATTTAATTCATTTCTCCAAATGTAAAACAAAAAATCTGCAGTAACTAATTTAAAATTAATTCAAGTTGTCCAAACCAAAAGCAGGTTTTTATGAAGTAATAACTATCAAAAGATTGACATGTGTTTATTCCAAATTAAAATGTGAAATTAATTCCAATGAACATAATTGGATAAAAGGATATAAATATAATCCAATTATACTTTAAAATGATTTTAAATGTCAATCTAACTATATATAAAAATTATGAAAAGGCGGTTTTGAATTAAAAAGCAGTATATTCACTATTCGTTAAAAAATGATCTTTATGAGAAAAATAAAAAATTTCATCCAATGTAAATTTTGATTTCCCTATTATAAATAAAAATTTTATATTTCCAAATAGAACATATAAATTTGAAAAATTTAGATTTAAAATGGGTTTTCCTTCAAAAGGAAGTAAAAGGACCTTTTAAAAATATTAGAGAATTTTATGCTTAAAATCTGATTCATTCTTATTTTAAGCCTCTAAATTTTATTAGATAAATGTAACGAAAATTAATTATAATATTTTATTTATTTATTCTCATTACCACCAATAAAAATTCTATGCATTAACTACCATTTAAAATAATAATATAATAATATTATTGTTTTTGTATAACTCAATGTTGTGTGCAACGTAGGACTTCAAAGAAACAAATTATTGTGGGTTGAGTACACTATCGGAAAAGAGACTTGTTTAACATAAAATTTATATTTTATTCATAAATATTAATAGGTATGAAAATTTTTTATTCTATTAATACCTAGTTCATTACATCCTTCCCCCTTTAGGAAATTATGTCCTCCCAATTTTATAATTGGGCTTGAAAACAACATAGAAAGTCCTACACAGGAAAAAGAGTCATAAAACTGTCACATTACTAGAATAAAAGAGAAGTAAAAAGGTCACCCGAGATAAATATTACTAGGATTACATGTAGGAAAACATAGATATGGAATAGAAACTAACCACATTTTTATAATGGAGAGTGATAGAAAGCATGACCCCAAGAAAGTTAACAACAAGAGAACCACAAGCTTGTGATTGGTTAAACGGTCGTTGATTTCCTTGTAGGAAAAGTAAATGGAAAAAATTTATTTATAAGGTTCTTTTCATAAATTTTATGAATTTATTTATGATATTGAATAATAAAATAATTAAATATAATTACATTTCAAGTATAGTTCTATCCTTTAATAAATTTTGACCACAAACTCATCTTTTCTCCAAATGATGTGTAGTCAAGATTGCATGGTCACATCTGAAGCACTAGAATTAACTTATATAGAATCACATAATCCACTAAAGATAAAATAGATATTTATCTTGTCTTTAGACATTAACCAAAACAAAAATGGTTAGTGAAAGATTAGATAATCCCCAAAAGATAATCCTTTATAAAAAGAAATTCTACTCTTAACCTTCAAAATTAAACAAATAATACCCAAAGTTCAATAAAGAAAATTAAGTACACAATTTTCTTTAAAATTCATCAATTTAATCTTACTAATATTGAAACTGAAAAATAATAATGATTTAATAACATTGTCTTCCACAAAAAAATCATAACATTTATTTCTAATTAACATCCACTAATCTTAAAGTATCAAACTTAAAAGTAATTAACCTAATCACATATTCTCTATGATAGGTTAATAATTTCATAAATAACCCAAATAGATATATTTTTATAATAAAAACAAAGATTCTTCCAAAATAAAATTTCAATCATTACTCAATAAATTAAATCCCATAGTATTCTATTTCCCATAGGCATAAAGGTTTCCAAAAAGATTGAACATCTTCCAAAATAACATTTCTCACTTAATCACCAATTGATTTTCATGTATTAAGGGTATCCATTTGATAAACAATTAGTTACCAAAATCAACTTATTCTTAATCCATAAAATCATTTTACTAAAAATAATAAGTCATACTAACTCAGGACTTCACGTAGGCCATTGGTAGGCAATTCAACCTTTTCGCCCTTTAGTTGTGGGTTTGATTCCCAAGGCCTTACTGGATACAATTGTTTGTAACCCATCTTATGGGTTTTACTTTCTTTAAAACCACTTTATTCTTATAACATTCTAAAAAATAAGATAATTTCTTCAAAAATAACCATAACCTATTGTATCCTCAAAGGTTATCTAAGACCTTTCATTTTTCATCCAAAAATGTAATAACCATTTATGAACTATAAAACAAAAGATCATATGAACTCATATGGTTATATGTTATGTCCAGACAAGAAAAGAAAATTATTTCTTGAGTATCATTTTCACATATCAAACTTCAGGTTTACACACACTAGAAAATGTATTCCAATGTAATCCCATCATCAAAAGTGCCTTAATAATTTTAATCATTTCAATATCATTAAATCTACCATAACTCTTGAATCACATATATGTAGAATTTTTACTCATTCAGGGTTCTTCTTGATCCATTAACTATTCATTTCCACCTTATTTCTTAATACATAATTCTTATAGATAGAGTATCCTCATCATTTATAAATATAAATCCAATTATGCTTTATTTTTTATGGAATAGAAAATAAACCATACCATGAATCTAGATATCATGATCTTCAGTATGTTTCCTTTCCCTTTCAGAATGTTGTCCTACTTTCAAAAAGTAATTTTCATTCCACTTCTATAATTTCACTTTTCTACAGAGTTATAAAATTTGAGATCTTGAAAGAATATGAAAAATATACCATGAACCATAAATTTTTTTTACAAATGAGTACCTTGTGGATAAATCAAACAATTTCTTACAAGTGATTTGAATACCTAAGAAGCTGTCAAAATCATTTGATCATGATTTTTCAATAATAGTGATGATCAAATCATCATGGAGGGATAAGAATTTTTTACAAGATATCTTTCCCTCCATATTGACAAATGATCCTTAATATGCTAAAATTAATTAACACTTAAACATTAAATAGATTATTATTAAAAAATCATTTATATGGTAAAGATAACATAAAAACATCAATATTACTCTAATACATCAAACACTTTATATCTACATCATTCATGATTTCATCACATCAAGCTATTTTGACAAAACCCACCAATAGATTACATATGATAATAACCCTCTTAGTTACATGAGATGCTTTACCTACAACCAGATAACACCCAAACATCTAAAGTTATCTAAACAGACCTCTGATAATAACTATAAGTCCCTAGCCTTCAACATTACATAATCTTGAGTTAAGTCAATAATTCGACATTGGGGATCTTGTCTGGTTTAGAGTTTTAGAGAATATTTTCATAATAGGTATAGTAAATTTAAAAAATTACAATGTATAAACTTCTCCTTTATCCAATTTTTTCATAAAAATAAAAATCCTAAAAATAAAATAATAATTCTTTCCTTGATATAAATATTCTTGAATTATTTCTTTCTCTTACCCTTCCTTATACCATATGAAAAACATTTCAAAAACATCAGATGAGCATAAAAGTCTTAGTAAGGGTTATAAAATAAGGAAAGAAAAAATTAGTCCATCAATACATAAAAATTAATGAAATCATACTTTTCAATCATAAAAAATAAGTTCTTTAACATAATTCATGAAATGATATGATTTATTAATAACTCATATAAATCATAAATTATAAAGGTAAATTGTGGCATCAATTGCATACATACATTGTAGCTTTCATGGAATCATAGTGAGTTAATTTTGGAATACCAATCAACGTATATTTCCAAAATCTCATAGGAGAAACATTAACTCTTAACTATGTCATGTTACCAAATGCATTACAGATCTATCTTGGGATCACCCACCCTAGGTTTATCACGGAACAACCTATATTTGATTTATCACGTAACCACCTGTTAAATGTTAAAGTACCATTAAATAGTCATAACACATAAAATAATTAAATTATCAACATTTCACTAATCAGTCATAAGAAATCAATTCAATGTATTGAAAAATTAAATACATTTCCAAAACCATTTAAAACACTAAATAAAGAAAATTTTGAATCGAAGTGACCCATACCACATAGAACATTTTGAAAATTATCATTTTAAAACATTCATGTCAGTATAAATAAATTCTTATAAACCATTTTGAAATAATAGAAATAAAATAAATTTTTTTAAATTAATAAATCTTTAAAACATTTAAAATGATGTTTTAGTAAACAATTCCCTTACCACTTGAGAAATACTTAAATAAAAATAATTATGGAATGAAATTAAAAATACATTAAATATCAAGAGAATATTATAATTCGTGATACAAAGAGTAAAAATTATTGTATATACATATTATTGGATAATTAATGTGCATAGAAACAATATATACCTCAATGAAAGGATATTGAGAGAAAATCCCTTATAAAGTTTGTATAAATGGCGTACCAATTTATAAATGGGGTAACTATGTGTAGAAATAATGTATCCATACAAAGGGAAGTGGAAATTATAATATTAATAAATAAACATTGATTCCAAATATACTCTTGGTATATTTGAATCAATGAAGTATGCGTAAAACCCAATGATTGGAAATTGAATTTAAAAATTCTATTAAAAAATTGGTAGCCTAACGACATCACGTAAAAATTTAAAAAAATGGGTTAATGAGAGAGAAATGTTTTTCTCTTAATTTGGAAATAAAATGGATATAAATAAGGATATATAATAACATATCCCAACATAATAAAATCGAAATTAAAATACATAATAAAAAAGAGGTCTTCGACAAAAAATGAGGGAGAAAGGTTCCATTACATGGATAATTTTGTAAATAAAATAGATAGATTGTTTGTATTCACTATAAGTATAGATAAATCATGTATAAATAAAATATATGACTTAAAAATTTATTTCTAACATAATCATATCATGACATAATCACGAAGTAGATGATTAACACAAAGAATGTAAATTGGATTAAGAAGTTCCCTTTCCTTGAGTCTGACTTGTCTCATTCATTCTTTATATTCCATATTAATAAATTTAGGTTAATTTATACTTGTATAAGAAACTTTTTCAAGTTTATTATTCATTTCATATTACTTATGATCATGTTATAAAAAATATTTAATTATTTAAACTCGTATCGGTGTTTTTGTCGATATTCGGTACTAAAGTCAAAAATGAACTTGATATAATTACAAATTGTCCATGTAGTCAAAATTCCATTTTCTCCATAATAGTATTAATGATTTAAATATCATATATATCCAGTATATATATGTATTTATAATATTCCATAACATTTGGAAATAATAAATGTATTTCACTATTCATGGAGACGGTAAGTCGTACGTACACATGAACGCTACTTTCATTTCATTTTCATGTTTAAATGAATTAAAACTAAATGATACATAGTTATATTATAATTCAGATATAATATAATATTTTATATATGTTACATAATTTTATTAACTCTATCCTTTTATACATTCCATGTATGGAATGAACGAGTCATATCACATTAAGGGGGTGGCAATCAGCACATCCTCAAATGAAATTATCATATTTATGCATTATGGAAAGAATTAATGTGTGTATTAAATTCAAAAATAATAAGCATAGAGATTATATAAATATAATTTATATCATATTTAAATATATTTCCATCATAATTTCCACCATGAGAGGTGGTAGGGAAAAATTGAACAATCATCGATTCGTGAGGTAGTAGTTCATTGTCCACAAAAACAGTATGTTCATTCCATTTCATGAAGGTGTGTGTAAGTGTAGTTATAATAATTTTTATAAAAACATCCTAGTAAATTGAGGATAATGGTGTTGTTATTTAATTAAATGATAAAAATAGAATAGGGATCTAAGATGTAAAATAATGTAAATGAACTTTATTGATTTGAGCCAAAAGGATTTCATGAACATCCTTATGGATACGTTAAGGATTCTAGGGAGAATATAGGGATGTTGGGATATTATTTTGGAAATGGTTGGATGAGCCATGGGGCTTGATAGCTACAATTAAATGGGTTGGAATGATGCCCTTTTATAAGATATAGAAGGGGCACTTTAGGAATGTTTTGATATATTATTTTATTATAAAATTATTTTCGTTTTCAAAAGGTCCCAAAGTCATTTATTTCACATTTAATATGATATTGGGACGAAACACTTTTAAAATTTGATTTTAGACATGTCATGGTCACAAATTTAACCTTATTGTTTAACATTAACCCTTAGTTAACTAATTTAACTCTTATCGTGTATTGTTTTATATTCATACTATATGGTTAATATGGTTACTATAAAATGACAATAGATCCTCAGGATGTTCCATAATAACTTTTTCAACATTATCAAAGTCAATTTGATGAATATTATATTTTTTGGACTATTATATCATTTAATGAAATATAATTTTTTTAAAACCACATTTATGTCAATTTTTTATACAATTCACATCATGTCTTTTTAAAAATCTATAAAAATATTATTATGTTTAAATTACTTCAGTAATTAAAATATAAAAAGTAATTTCCATCCATAAAATTATTCTATGGAATGAAAAGTTTCAAAATAAATTTATTTTTATATTTATAATCTCACTTATTTAAACAATTCATTAATAATGGAATCACACATTATCATTGTGTCATAAATAAATTAATTTATTTGATGTCTAACAATTATAAATCAAATACCATGATATAGGAAATACTATTTTGTTAATAATTAATATTTATAGTTGAATAGATCACTTATATAATCCCATATAAAAATTGTTTAGGTAAAAGATACATTTTTATCTTATATTTTTCTTTACTTTAAATTAATTCTTATTAAATGACATTTTCACATCAATGGGGTTCCATGTTGTCCAAGAATCTACGTAATGATGACCATGGTCAAACCCATATCATCCAATCGGATTAGGACATGTTTTAGGGTAGTTTTATATTATTATAATATTATTTTTTTACCCTTATTTAGTAGATTTACCCATTAACCATTGTAAATAAAATAATTACAAAAGTTACTATTCATAATGTCCAAAAATAAAATGTAACTATTTACACAATTTATACCTCTTTATTCCAAATATGGAAACTATTTCTCTAAATTAGACACACATAAGTTTCTGTAATTAATTTAAAATTAATTTATGTTGTAAAAACTAAAGAGGGTTTTTAATAAGTAATAACTATCAAAAGATTGACATGTGCTTATGTCCAATTAAAATGTACAATTACTTCTAATTACCATAATTAGATTAAATGTAAAAAATATAATCCAATTATACTTTAAAACCAATTAAAAGGAAAATATAGATATATAAATAAATTAGATGAAAGTGCAGTTTGGAATTTAAAAGCAGTATTTTTCACTGTTCATTAAAAAATAAACATTATCAGAAAAATTCCAAAATTTCATCCAAAGTAAATTTTGATGACCCTATTATAAAGAAAGAATTTTATTATTCCAAAAAGAACATATAAAATTTATAGAAACTATATTTTAAAAGGGTTCACCATCAAAAGGTGGTAAAACAAAATTTTCAAAAATTTAGAGTATTTAATGTTAAAATCGGATTCATTCTTATTTTAATCCTCTAAAATTTATTGGATAAATGTGAAGACATTTAATAATAAAATTTTAGTTAGTTCCATTAATTCCAGCCAATACAACAGATAGGAGTTAACTACTATTTAAAATAATAATATTAGTATATTATTTTTTTGTATAACTCAATGTTGTGAGAAACATAAGATTTCAATGAAACATGTTGTTTCTTTTTGAGTAAGATATCTAAAAAAGATTCCTATTTAACATAAAATTAATATATTATTCATAAATATTAATATATATGTAAATTTATTATTGTATTAATACCAGATTCATTATAGTAAATTACCATAAATTTATGTATAATAATAATATAATACATTTATGGTCAATATACACAATACATATAAGAAATAGGAGGTGTACATGTCTTGTTTCTCATTAATAATAAATGTGACATGAGAAAACCCTTACCTTATGTCTTGACCTTCATTGTACATATTAGAAACACATGTGTACTAAATGTAAGATTATTATAAATCTATTAGGTAACCATATTCTTATATCAAATACAATATATGTTTCACTTATAAATTTATATTACATGTTTATTAATAATTACATGTTAAAGTAATGTTACACGTAATAACTGATTTGATTATTATATGTGTTTTCACTTATTACTCTTGATTCTATTACTTAGATCATGATTTAATTATTTCAATATTATAAAAAATTATTTATATATAATACATATTCATCATATAGATTTTTATAATAATATATAAAAATAGAAATATTAAACGGAATACACTGTTTATATAGATGATAGGTCATACGTATGCATGAGAATTTTTTCTGTTTTATTGTCGTATTGAAAGAAAGTAAGTAAATGAAATATATTTGTATATATATATAATATCATTCCATTATAATTATTATTTCATATATATAATATAATTTTACTAAACCCATCTTTAATATATTTTATATAAAGTGTGAACAAATCAAATTGCTTGAAGGAGGCAGTAGTCTACACATCCACAAATGAAGTTATCATATTAAAAGAAATATAAAAAATGAATGTATGTTTTATATAATAATTAAATATTCATAAATACCTAATTTAGATCCTATATATAATATTAAAACTTATTTTACATCATAATTTCTTACCATGAAAGGTGGTAAGTAAAAAATTAATAACTTCATTTCATCAGGTGGTAGTTCTCTATACATAATAACAGTAATTCCATTACCCATTAGATGGAAATGTGTGTAGGTATAGATCTAAATATAATAATAAAAACCTATTATTAAATTTATTATTGTTATTTGATTATATAATAATGTAATTATAATATTTGATGGGGTGTAGAATGAAAATAAAACCAAATATCTTGAGGGGGTGTCACCTTTTGTTTGGGTAACTCCTTTCAGTTTGCACCATAAGAATTTATTGAATGAATTTAATCCAAAAGGGAGGATTCTAGGATGAAATGAGGCATATTGGGAGATTATGTAGTTAGAATTTGGGTGATTAAAATAGCTTGGTAGGTTATAATAAGAGGGAGGGATGAGTGCCTTTTTATAGTGGAGGAGGAGTGGAGTTCTTGTAAAATTTTGAAAAGGGACTTCAACTCAAGTTCTTACCATGTCAGGTGGATCTAATAATGGTCCAAATATTATAAAACAAAGGATATGGGAGAAATATATACAACCAATATAATTTTTTCAAGTGTTTGGATAATATTTCCCTTATTTTTATGGATTTTTCCCTTGTTAAGGTAATTTTCCTGTAAATCGTTGTTATTAATCTTAATTATATTCACTAATAGTTTTGCTCATAAAATAAGTTCAACATTTTACACAATTTAAAATATTATTATTCCAAATATGGATAACATTTTTCCAAATTCGTATCACATATGTTTTAGAAATTAATTAAAAATCAATCACGTATACAGGATAAAAATGTCGGTTTTAATGGTAAAAATGTTCAAATGTTTGCTATGTTTTTATATAGAATTTCAAATTGAAATTGATCCCAATGAAATAAATTGGATTAATTTATATATAATTTATGAAATTAGAAAATATTATAAATATAATTTAACCATATAAATAAATTATAAGAAAAAATAGTTTCGAACTAAAATTTAGTATTTTATACTATTAATCAACAAATTTATCTTCACAGGAAAATACCCTTAATTCACCCTAACTAAATATTTTTTTATTAAATTTAAAATATATGCTTATATTAACATATAAAATTCATAAAAGTTCCAAAATTTAGATTTTAGAGATGTTATCCATTAAAAGGCGGTAAAAATACTTTTATAAAAATATATGTTTTTTTGTAATATTTGGTTTCTTCCTATGTTATGCCAATCGAATATACTTGTTTAATTAAAAATTAAAATATATTTCATTACTACCACTCACATAAAGTAATTAATTCATTTAATTATGATAAAATTTCTTTAGGTTCCTAAAAATAATTATATAAAAACATTCCCTTTATATTCAAATGGTTCTTATATTCATTTCAGATTAATTTGTAATAAATGAATTCAACCATGTATTTTCATTAGTTATTTAATAATTTTCATAACCACAAAAATAATTTCTAGGTTATATATTATTGTATTTAATAAATATATGTTTAATAATATATTAATATTTAGTAAAACTCAGTTTTTCATGTTACCCCAGCCATCAAGGAAAGTTAGTCTTCTGTGTAACATAAGAAAATCATAGTTCTTCATGTAGAAAAAGATAATATTTTCTTTGCTTGTAGTGAATTATTAACTCACTTTTGTTTAAAATTTATGTCAAACATAGTGCTTTAATAAAAAAACAATTTTTAGTGTTTTTTTAAATGAAAAATATCAATAACATTAAATCATTTTATAAACAATATTTCACAAAATTCAATGGTTACCATTATACCTCCCATAAAAAGAATTTTTCCCTTAAAATTGATCATTGTTTTAAGAGTTTTAAAAATTTCAAGTTACATTCATAGAAACTCACATTGTTAAAATTAATACTAAAACTACCATTAAAAGGAGAAAGTTAGATACATAAAGGTTACCCAAATAACTCATAAATAGGTTTCCAGAGAAGATAACATTGGTGACAAGTGAATATAAGGACATTGGAGAGAAATATAATGATCAAGATCTTATGGGGAGTGATAGTGAACATGGTTTGAAAAAAGCTAACCACTGTAAATACATAACACAAATAAAAGTAACAAAGGTCATTGATATCATCAAAAATGATGATAATGAGAAAAGATTTTATTTCAAGACCCTCTACCTGAAGATTAATAATTTTCATGAGATTATATAAATACCCAATTCAGCATAATATCACCCTTTATTGTGACTTGATCAATTTACAATCAATCCCTTATTCTAAAAATGAGGTATAATTTTTCAATCATGAAGTATTAATGAATCATGAGGTCCATAAATAGAATGATATGTCCTTCCATATATCCTTATCAAAAAAATGGTTAGTAATAGTTATCACAATTGTAAGAATATTTTTATAGTGAAGTAAAAAAATTAATCCCTAAAACCTCATTCTAGGTTTAACATAATCTATTTCATAAATTGGAAACCTTGTAACCCCTCCAAAATAAGATTTACCCTTCAATCCTTAAGTAAACTATATCTTATACCAAAAACTTTTTCATGGGTATATACTTGTGATAATATAATATCAAACATTATTTTATTATAATAGAATCCATGTTAATAGATTCAATCACATGACGTTTTACGAAAGGATGGTCAATAATATTTTCATTGGGCTTATTCATAGGAAAAGAAATATAAATTTCCCAATTAATGAGAAAAGGATTAGTGTTCCCTAATTGACATTATTTTCTACATTCATAGTGATTTAATAAGATATACATTTTTCCTTTTTCCTTATAGGTTTTCAATGATTATCATCCACAACCACACTTGGATTAGGGAATTTATTTTCATAATTCCCAATCTCTCTACTATTGGAACACTATAGTGAAGGAGTTACATTCTATGTAGATATCTCTCTATTCGCATTGTTAGCTGACTTCTTCCCATTACATCATCAATCAAACTCATGATGAACTTCCTTTCCTCGCATTAAAAATTTATTATACCCGTTAATATAATTTCCCCCATGTTTATTTTAATAGATATAGCATAAAAGAAAGACCATATTCTTTACATTATGGTTTTTATATTTTCATTTGAACATCATATTCCTTTTTTTTGTCAAAACCATGTGACTGATACGTAACTCCAACCTCTATTTCAACATTTATTTCAAAATTCACTATCTATTTATAGCTACTAAATTCTCTTTTGGCTAACTCCCTTACGATACTTCTCTTTAATACCTTGAAGAACCTATCAACCTTTCTTTCTCATTGGATGATAATTTTAGAAGCATACCTCACAATTCTTGTAAAATTAGCCTCATATGTACCACATTACTCATCATCTTTTTCTTTAAATCATGGAACTCATTTTACAACTTGTTACAAATAACATGATTAAATTACTTATCGAATATTAATTTTTTGAACTCATCCTAATATAGGGATTCAATTTCATCTTACTTCCTTGTATTCTTGATTAGAGTCTTGTAGTATTCCACTTAACCTTACAACCGATAGATAACCATGATAACATAATTATGTTTCAAACACTAGTGGAGGAAAAATATATTTTCATTGGTACTGGTCCATTGTTTGGTAAAAATTGGATCGTAAGACCTAGGGAATAAATGTGAATGTTGCCTCATGAAGGACTCAAAAGAATGTTGTTCCATTCATTGATCATTTGGATGTCTAGTATGCTTCACAACATTATAAATTTGGGTGACCATAGTAATGATATTATTCACCCAATCTCACATATCATGTGATTTATAATGAGTACAAAAATTGAATATTCTATTGCAATCACCATTAGCGCAGTTCCTTTGGGTTCTATAAACTGACTAAAACCAAAAAATACATAGTAAGAAATAATTATTATAGTGAGTAACCAAATAATCATAAGAAAACACTAATAGGATATATAAATTATGAGACATTATTTAATCTATGATACCGTAGGTTTTTGCAAGGCTATTAATAACCAAATAATATTTAAATTTTCCTAAATGGTTCATAAAGAGTTTGTGAATTCCCAAATTATATCCACTAAATGTGTCAAACCAGGTGTGCTGCAAGTCCCTTTATCGTGCACCACTTACCAAAAAATTCTATCTTAACACAGAGTTTTTGGGGTTGTTACCCCAATTTAAATATGTGTTAGAGACACTTCAACTTGTAGTATTCACACATGGATTTATTTCATGGAAACCACTCTCTATATCCAATATCAAATATCAGAGACATTTTTTTATAGTTTTCATCAACTTTAGACTTTTCCTTAGACATGTACATTGGGTTATAAATAATGTTTTTCCTTCTAGTTTCCAAATTTAAACAAACATTTTTCTTTGAAACCAACTATAGAAACCCAAGATAAAGGTACAAGGAATTTTCATCATTTTTCCAAAATTCATAAGAAATCATACCAATAGATACCTCCAATATTGTATTAGTCTATTGAATTTGGAAACCTGAAAACATAAACCCTAATATAAAAGTGAGATAAATTATATCTCACTATGTTATACATGACTATGACCCTTCATAGAAACATAAAACACAATATATATCTTTATGAACTTGGGAGATGAAGCATAAGAAAAGTGGTGAGCTCAGATGATCGGTGTAATTAAAGAAGGGAGATATGTATGAATAAAATTGAGCATAAGGTTATAAGAATGTGATCATAAAATTATATGATCACACCCTGATTATCAAGGATAATGAAAATGAATCATGGAATAAATATTAGTAGTTCATAAGACATGAATCATAAGGGATTCAATAAAATAAACCATAAAATCAAAACATAGGAACAAGACATGGAATTGTAGAAGACAGGTAAGAATATAAAATTATATCCATAATAGTCCAGAAGTAACTACCAATTCCATTTTAGTAGTATGATTTCACACCACATACCATCTTGGTAGTCATGGTATACTCTTATGACCATCTTAGTAGTAAAGTAAAACTCCTAAGACCATCTTAGCAGACACAATCCTTTATATAAAAGAGTATAGTCCCCATTCCATCAATTTCTATACCATGAGATATAAATCATTACCCAATGCATTGGAGGGAGGTATAGGTCCCACCCTTCTCAAAATGAAATCATATGTACATTTTCCACAAGATCATAAATAATCATATCATAACCCATGGAATAAATTGGGTATCATAGACATGTAATCATATCATAACTTGTGAAACAAAATAGCTTTATAACCATTTCATCAAACAAAAATTCACTAAAATATGTGGGTTTCGTAAACATACAAGACACAGCAGATAACTGGGTTTCATAAACATATAACCCTTTAATGATAAATTGGTTTCCAACACATATAACCCAAGAAAAAGAAAAAAGTTTCATAATCATCATTCCATCATAACATAAACTATTCAGAGAAGGAATATGAATGGAACATTTGGATCACTTTTCCATAAAATCATAAGTAACACCTGTGTATTTCATATTTTATGGGAAATAATTTGGAAATATCTATTTAAAAACATTTCTTGATGAAAATATCATTTATTCTTTTAAAAAAGATTTTTTAAACATAAAACCATTTCAGAAACTATTTAATTTGAAAATTAAACAGAAAATTATCAAAGAATATGGAATAAATTTTTTCTTGAAAACATAAAAATATTCTTGGAAATATTTTGAAAACATATTTACTTTATAAATTATATAATAATATTGAAAATATTTTTCCATGAAAACTTATAAAAGAAGTTTGAAAATAGTTAGAAATAATTTTTCAATGAAAACTAATAAAATAACATTGAATAGATTTTATGACCTTCCATAATTTAAAATAATTTTAAAAATTTTAAATAAATATTGAAATCTTTTTAAAAAACTTTTTATTTTAAAATACTTTTCAAACATATAAATAAATCATCAAAATATTTTGAATATTTTAAAAGAAATAAAAAACATATAATTAATGTATGAACACATGTTGGAATCCTTTTTCTCAAAAAATAACATAATACAAGCTTTAAAACATTAAATAAAATTAAATAAAAATAAATTTTTAATGCCTTTTTTTGAAATCATGGTTTTGAAAGAAAATGGATTTCGGACCTAACAGAGAGATAAAGTTGGATTTTCTTATTTTTAAATATATTTAAAAAGATTGGAAAATGATACTACTACATGAATTTACCATGAATAACCATACGGAAATAAAATTTATGTGGGTTATTTAAATATGGATCATAAGGTTTCATCAATGAATTTATAATCATTAATAATCGTGACAAAAAATGTGATTGTTGCAATAGACTGTTATCACTTGGTAACATTGAATCCCACTACCCATGTAAGAAAAAGAAATTAAACGAAGCATAAAATGTCATGGAAATAAGTATATTTATTATATAAAATTTCAATGAGAATATTATACACATCATTGAATAAAATATGGGAATACCATGACAAGTGTCTCAAAGAATGAAAATTGAGACAAAATTATTTTAACCGATTTAGTAACATTTGAAATAGAAAACTCATGAAATAAATATCCTATATTTTATATGTAAATACCCATAAATTAAATTTTAAAAATAATATAATTCATAAATGGGTAGTATGCATGCCATATATAATAAATTGGAGTTGAACATGGCTTGTGTCTCGTAGAAAATAAAAGTGAGACGAGAAAACCCTTACCTACAGTATTGAATTTTGTTTTACATGTTTAAAAATTCTTTATAATGAACATAGGTTTATTATAAATATATAATAGAAAAATATTTTTATATCTAATACCATATATGTTTCACTTATGAATTTATATTTCCCTTTTATCAACACTTCAATGTTAAGGTAATGTTTCGGGTAATAACCACTTTGTTTATCTTACAAGTTTCGACTTGTTAGTTTTGATCCTCTTTCATAGATGATTATTTTTATATTTAAAAAATTTAAAACATGATTTATATATCATATATATTCTGTATATAACTATTTATGATAATATATAAAATATATAAATATGAAATAGAATACACCGTTCTTGGAGATGGTAGGTCGTACCTATGCATAAACATTGTTCACATTTTATGATCATATTGAAAGAAGAAATTTAAATGACTTATATGTATTTATATATATAATATAATTCTAGTGGAATTATTATTTTGTGTATATAATATTATTTTACTAATCCCATCCTTGATACATTTAATGTAAAGGGTGAACGAATCACATCACTTTGAGGAGGCAGTAGTCCACACATCCACAAATGAAGTTATAATAGTAACCCAAAATGGAAATCATGAAGGTATGATTTATATAATAATTAAATAATAATAAAAGAAGAAAAATACAATATATATCTTATGATAATAGTGTTTCCATCATAATTCCTAACCATTATAG
This sequence comes from Viscum album, assembly GCA_963277665.1. Lineage (NCBI taxonomy): Eukaryota > Viridiplantae > Streptophyta > Magnoliopsida > Santalales > Viscaceae > Viscum > Viscum album. Next base: position 289,867,841 of record OY728163.1, read on the forward strand.
GTGGTAAAGCAAAAATAAACAACATTGTTTCTTGAGGTGGTAGTCAATCGTAATCAAGAATTGTATGTTTATTACCATTAGATGGAAGTATGTGTAGGTGTATTTAAAAAAATTATAATAAAAAACTGATAAATATATTTAGTATTTTTATTTTATTATATACTTAATGAATAATGAGATCAGAGGGGGATTGAGAATGTAAATAAAACAAAATAGCTTGAGGAAGGATGTTACCTCTTATTTAGGTTACTCCTTTTGTTTTGAACCAAATGGATTTCATCGATGTATTTATTCCCAAAGGGAGAATTTTTGGTTAAAGATAGGTTTGTTTGTATATTATTTTACTAGATTAATGCTGAGCCAATAGACTTTAGAGGTGGGAATAAGCAGGCTGGGTGAGTGCCTTTTATAGTGGAGGAGAAGTAACATTCTTGTTAATTTTTTGGAAGGGAATTACAACCACATTTTTCCCGTGTCATCTAGTTACAATAATTTAAAAATATTAAAAAATGGTTTTATAGGATCCAAATATTAACATGTAATGGTTTTTTGAAAATTTTGTAGATCATTTTGGCTCTAATGTTTATGGATTAGTTCCCCGATTTCTACTTATTCATTATAACTGATTTTATTTACATTGGCTAATATTTTTGTAAAAAACATATTTAAACATATTATATATTATAATTTTATTATTCCAATTATGGAATCAATTTTTGAAAAATCCAATTATATAATTGAGAGAAACTAATTTAAAATTAATCCTGTTGTGGGGATGATAATACAGGGTTTTGAAGTAAAAATGTTCAAAATATTGCTAAGTTTTTTATCTCATTTGAAAGTGATATTGATACAAATTAAATAAAAATGATTAATTTATGTATAATTGATATATTTTGAATTTAAAAATCATTATAAATATATTTTATCCTTATAAAAAATTTAGATGAAAAATAAGTTTTTAATTAAAATTCAATATTTTTCACTATTCATCTTCGAATTAAATATCATATAAAAATACCAAATATCCACCCTAACAACATTTTTATGTTTCTATTTCAAAAATGAAGTTTATTTAGATATATATAATTTATAAATGTTACAAAATTTATATAATTTTTTTAAATTAAAATGCAGTAAAACTGGTTTTAAAAAAATATAAGAATTTTATGTATAATATTGTGGTTTCTCTTATCTTATGCCTATAAAATATAGTCTATTAATTTCAAAATAGTTTATTGAAAATATTTTTGAATTATATAATTAAAAAATCGTAATTAAATTAATTTATTAGGATAAAATTCTTTTGTGATCTACAAGTAGGTTTTTTAAAAACATTCCCAAGATTTTCAATCTGTTCTTATATTCATTAATAACTAATTTCTAACAAATGAATTAGACCACATATTTTAATAATTTAGTTAATAATATTCATAAAATCTAACCTAACATCTTTTTTATATCTTATTATATTAAATAATATTATTTCTATTCATATATTATTGTTCAACAAAACTCGGTCTTTCGTGTTACGTAATCTATGGGGAAAAGCCTGTTTTGTTTATAATGTAATATGACCTCTGTGTTACGTGAATAAAATGACAAACAATGCATTTTTTAGTTCAAAATTATCTTGGTATCCTATTTAACATAAGACAGACTTACCACTTTAATAGAAAACAGTTTTTAGTGTTGATTAAAATAAAAAAATATAAATAAATTAATTAATTAATTTAAAAAATATTATCACAAAATTTTGGGGTTATACACTATGAGATATTTCTGTTGATAAAACAAATATAAATATTATATTATAAAACTATTAAATATTGTTGAATATTGCCATAAAATTTGGAACCAATTATCTTAATTATTATTATCTTGAGTGGTTTTATTTATCATTTTTCATAAATGTTATTTATTATAAAGTTAATAATGTTATTAATTTTTTTATGGATTTTTTAAGTAAAAACAACTGAAAAAATAATTTATACATGATACATTTTTTTAATCATGCACGTTTTTATTTCACATACCATTTGTGATCATTGTTAAGCATCGAAGAATCATTTCATCACATGAATAAATAAATTATCACACATTGGAAAACATTTATCAAACTTGTGGTATGATAATAATAATTAAATTACTAGTTTATTTATAGATTATATGATAAAAAATCCTTCAACTAAGGGGAAATAACTCTCACAGTCACTACCTTTCTTGAGTTATACCGTTACATATTTAACACGTGTATATCCTTGGTTGGTTTCATTGGGTATCGGTCTTCAGCCATCTACTTTAGTAGGGTGAACCATCCATTTATTATGTTTACTCATATATAGGTGTGAGTAATGAAGGGTTTAGGGTTATATGAAATAAATGAACATACATCCCGACACATAACAAGGAGTATGGAATGATATGAAGATCGTCATATTTAATTTAATAAACAAAATTAACAAAAAAATTCTGCAATAAATAATTAAATTCATTAGTTAACCAAAACATATATAGGTTTTTCAACCTCATGATCGACCATAGAATGAAATATATATACATTTATCTATGAAAAAATCATTAAACTCATTCTTAACTAAGTTATATATCTAATATTATTAAATAAATTATCTTATTAATTAATTAATTCATCATATTCATTATCCATCAATATACTTCTTAGGATTCACATAATTTGTAATTTTAATTTAATGTTAATTTAGTAAAAAAACATGTACTATAATGGAAAATTGTATAAAACCTTCTGTAAAACTTCTACTTATGTCTTGAATTTAATTTACATGATATATAGTGGGGGTGACATGTGGTGGGACATTTTTGGTTTGACTAAAACCATCTTTTAGGTATAAAAGGTATATAGTATGTACTATAAAAAAATAGTATTAGATGGATATAGTGTATGTCCCTTTTCCTATACTATGTACATATAGTAATGATATTCATACAAAATGTGTTGTGATATAAAATTGAATTTTGATTTGAGGGAATGTTGTGTTGTCTCCATTACTATTATAATGACACGATATACATTAAATGTGTATAGTGTATACCATAAGTGATTATCTTGAATTAAATAGAATATATGAAGACCATTAACATCATGTATTACAAAATTTCATATAAAAAATTATTAATGAATTTAATTCCACATGAACAAATGAAAATCAGTCAGTATTTAATTAGTAGGGAAGACCCTAATGCATGGTATGTGAATTCCTTCTAAACGTCATGTTATTCATATTTCCTTTAATTAATTATTATTCTATGAACACATAAGGTACACTGGTCAGAATATGTACCTTTCCTGATATTGTATGAGTTATATAGTATCTACAACCAATTACACATTGTGTATTATATTTATCAATATATACATAACACATTGAGTGGCTAGGTGTCTCTTTTATAGGGGATATTATGTGTCTCATTATATGTACACAAACTAAACTCCATGTAGTCATATATTGATCCTGATTATCAGATAGAAGTTAATAACCACATGTGTATTAATCATAAACCATGTATTTTTACCACAATACATTCTCGATTTATAAAAATACTAAATGTGTGTGGTTTTATTGTGCCATAGAGGAATCCATTCACCAATTCCAAGGTTCCACAAGAATGTTATTGAACCCTCAAGTTTTCCAATGGCTACCAACTAGTGATGAGGGATAACATAATATAGATGGGAGATTATTACCTCATTTCCAATATAAGGGAAATTGAAAATAACCAAACCATATATATAGAAAAAGTCATATTGTTTATAAACAATACGAATGTATACATTCACACATCCTATCCGATCACCCACTAATTTAATAAAATTTTAAAAAAAATAATATTAAATAGAAATATGGGGGCGTAATTTAATCCCCAAGTCACCCCACATCCCAGTCTTTAATAAACCAATCAATCTACCTTAGCATGATCCACATCACATCATGTCCTCAGACCTAAAATAAAATATATTGTAGTATGTGCACCCTGGTGTCAAAAAGGGTTTAAGAAATGAATCTTTAGATGATCTCACAATTTCTCTAAAAATATAACATCATATATTTGTGTTTATAGGAAAATTAAATAACATATATAATCACACACACAACATCTACTCAAAAATGACATGGGATAATCAAGCCGCCACAAGCCTATGAAAATTGGTTTATTATATGCTAACTAAGACACCATGATCCCTGATAATACCTTCTTCATCCTAATCCAAAATCCTATAAAATATGGTTTTATTCTCATATGTCAAATCATACTTAATAACTTAGGGTATTGTGTCACCATGCCTTGACCACTACCTGAAGGTGCAGGGTAGGGGCCTCCATCCTAATCATGGATAGAGCCTACTCACTCATTAGAGGTATTCGATTAAGTCTAAAACAATACCATATCACTCAAGGTAATTCCTCTCATCCATGTATAAAAATATACTTTATCACTCGAGGTAGTTTCTATCATTCACTTATTTATTAGACTATCCTTCTTACTCAAGGCTATCCATTATCTAGACCTCTATATTATCACAAAATGTAGGATATGATATCACATCGTGACCACTACATAATTGATCAAGGAGTTTTCCCTACATAATTGGTACATTATCAATCATGGTAGGTCCTATTATTACATCACCACCAATAATTCACTACAAATGGAATGGTTCACCGTACACATTCTCCATCAAGGCATGTAATTACATAGACTACTACCTTGTCACTCAAGGTGGGTCTGATATAAAATATAAAACTATACCTTACCTATCAGTATAGGATACTTCTTGCACCTTATATGTTAATGTGAGGCTATTAGTCAAGATCATTCACTAAAAAAAATTGTTATATATAACCTATCAAACTCATGAATCAATAAGCAGGGAATGATACTCATCCTACATGCTCACCATCTAGTCACTCAGAAGCTAGTTACTAAAAACCATTTCCCATACATCGACATATACTGTTATCATTATATCCCCTCATGATACACCATAATAAAATCCTAATAACACAAAACACTCATTTGTGTCCTATTATGTGCTTCTCTCTCCCATTAGGGAATTGACTATGGAACTCCATACCATTTTTGATCATTTCTCATCAATAAAAAAATCATCCTATTCGACCCCGGAGGTACCCGTATACTATAGTTTGTTCATAAATATTTCATCATGTTTTTACCTCAACCTCATACAACCCTTAATTATATTTCCATATGGCATAGGGACTATCTCAAGTCACTAATATAACACCCTTGGAAACACTCATTCTAATTCAACTAAATGACACTCACCAGATAACTGTGTTTTTTTTCATCCAAAATAAATTTTTATTCAACAAAAGGCGCAAGGAACCAGGAAACAAACCAGATAACTGTGTTATGTCTTACGTTTCTATCGGAATATCACACTAACCATCACCCTTTGGAAACCCCATTATATTAAAATTATTTTATTTGTTGAGGAATCATCACACCTACAAGACAAACATGTATCATACCAGCCTTAGCAGAGTGCTCCAAACTAAGCACGAGGCATTAAACCATAACACACATCACTATTAAGACTAAAACTACTATGTTACACTCACTAGCCTACAAAATACAAGCAATTATTCCCACTGTTCATCGTGTATCTCATGGACAACCCTAGTTCCCTCATCAGCAAAACCGATACCATCTCCTGTTGGAATATTAGTCCCCAAGAGATCCCAATTCCTCGATGTGTAAGAACACACATTTTATAACCCGAGGTGGCTAAATACTGAAATATATATTTCTCTAGGTTTCACTCAATACATATAACTTTACTCCATATAATTTAAATGAATTAATATAATTATTAATGGAATAAAATCATTTGGTTTTATTATTGAATGTGTCGGCTACATTCATATAGGAGTTACCACTATGAAATTTCTCCATTGCTTTCAGTTAAACTCATTAATTCCCAAATGAAGTCTTTTCTTCCACTATTTATATTATCTCATGACACAATGTCTAGATAATTAATTATAAAAAATTATTCAACTCAATAAAAATTATGAATTTTACAAAATAACTCACTGAGCATCACCACATCACTAAAACCAAATAGATACTCAAGCATTCATCATTTGAAGACCTCATTTACCCACATCGAGAACCCCCCCCCCCCCCCCCACCACCACCACCACCATATAATTAGGTTTATTTTATCCTGATATAGTGAAATCATCACTGGAACTCTAACTAAAATCAAATCAAATTAAAGGGAAAGGTAAAAAAACCAATAATGGAATAAAGAGGGGATGAACATAATAATAATCACAATATTAAATTCTATAAAAGCTACCCATTTTAAGAGAATAGTACAAGGGAGAATGAGTTTGGTGATCCAAAAGAATGTACATCTTCTGAAGCCTCTCCCAACCATAAATGTGAAGGTGACACTTAGTAAATTACTAATTTACCATAATAAAAAATAATGATTTAGTCCAGTCATGGAAGATCCATGCGGGTCACGAAATAACAATAATTCAATTGAATGGGTTATAATTTGGCAACATATATAAAGGGTCCATAACCTCGTACTGGTGTGACCCTTATGGGATACATCTCTATCTCTCCATGAAGAGAGGTTATCCCTCTTAACAGCACCACTGTGTCATAGAACCCATGGGTATTGGTGCAAAACACCATTTTAAATGGAGTCCAGGGCTACTAATTCATTGTCTCATCACTCCCAATGTGGTGTACTCATTCCCCATCAATATTACACCCCCTCACAGTTATCCATCACAATGTTAACTTATGGTTTCAATATTCTCTATTATATATATAATAGGTGTCACCCCAACCCCTACTCTAAATCTGATAAGATAAATCAAAAGATATCATAATCCATGATCTATATTCCTAAACATATCGTTAATATTTATAAATAATAAAAAATTTAATCTATGTCCCAATTATATCATTGTCCCATTCTTTGCTATAAAAAATTCATAAATTCATAGAATTACACATCCCGTAATGATGTGGGTAATTAAAAACTACCCACCATAACAATTATCATGCTTAGTAATAAAAACCAATTATTTAAATATCATATTAGACCTAACACAATCAAAATTTTCATAATAAATCAGTCTAGTTCTATCACTAAAAAATATTATTTTACTATACAACTCCAAACACAAAGGAACACTATTATATGGATGTTGATCCACCCACTCATTACCATAAATGACAGCGACATGGTATTCAATCACAAAGTATCTCACATTTCACTACAGAACTATCAAACAAATCATCTAAATATATGGCACACCCTTACATACGGGGTCAATTAAAAAAAATATTTTGGTTCATAGTTCTCCCCACCCTAGAAATCGCCGATTGAAAACAACATTCTAGTAGTCCATCAACATCGTTGTAATATATCCAGATAATCTAATAGAATTCCATATAAACACACTTTTATGTATTCCTCTAAATGACATAACTCAAAAATTCATCACCTCTATCACTAACACATCATCATGTCTCTTGATCATGGTGCCTTATATCCAGGGGCATTTGAATATCACCCAAATACCAAAATAGAGTCCAACCCTAATTCTAATTTTAATTCAAAAATTGGACTATCAAATAACCTCACTATATACCATACGCTCTCTATTAGAATTGGTTCCTCCAATATTTTTAATCTCTTAGATCATAGAAATTATGAACCAGTGTCTAATTTCATCATTCTCTCACATCAAACACTGCATTTTGATCAGCAATATAGTATTTAGGAAATATATATATCACTTGAAATCCTACCATAGTTTTTTTATCTCTGTGTCATCTTTTCCATCCATCATTAGATCTTATGGTAACCACGATTATTCTAACATGAGGGTTATTCATCCATATCTAATTCAATGCTTTCCACCATGAGTGTATTTTTTTCGATCTTTTGACAAAATTGAACACAAGATCAATACAAACCATATCCTATCTATTACCAAACATACTCATAAAAACATGACCAACCATATCATACCTAAGTAATATCATGAATCATAGTGACTAGTAATTCTAAAATCACGAGGAATGAATACATAGACTTCTAGAAAAATTATTCCAAATTTGGGTAACACCATCCAATAGAAAATGTTGTTATTCCCAACCATATAGATTACCTTACACAATCCCATGATTCCAATATGAAATAAACTTGTAACACCCCATGATTTCATAGTAAGCATTACTCTTTAAAGTAATTCAATAGTTTTCCCTACACGCAACACCGAGTTTGAGCGCACCACGACTTAACAAAATATTCATTCAAAAAAACATTTATGAATAGTATTAAATAAATTTTTATTTTTATATACTCCATATAATTTTAACATCTATATTATGTGTTTATTAGACATAATATATGATCAAAATCAATTTTTCAGATAAAAGAAGTATTTTTCAAAAAATTAAATTTTACCACATTTTAATGACGAACCCTTTTATAATCCAATTGTTGATATTTTTATATATTAAATTTGAAACAATAAACTTTTTATTATAATATGGACATAAAAATTTATTTTGAATAAAAGTTTAGTGCTTTTCGGATAACTTTCAAATTTTGTTGAATAGTAAAAAAATACTTCTTTTTAATTGAAAAAACTTTTTTAATCAAAATAATTTATAGTGTTAAATTATAAATATGAATGGTTTTGATGTATAATTAGATTATATATTTTTCATTTAATCCAATTTTGGTAATTGGGAATAATTTTACATTTAAATTGTACATAACCACATATCTATCTTTTGAGAGATTATACTTCTCAAAAACCTGCTTTCTGGTTTTGACAACGAAAATATTTTTTAAAATTAAATAATAAAAATTATATATTTTTATTTTTGTAAAATACACATAATTTTTTGATTTGGAATATCTAAATTATCTTTGGGTTAATTTTTGGTATTTTTTAAAAAACGTTTAATTTTTGATGAATAGTGAAAAACACTATGTTATTATTTAAAGATGAATTTTTATTTAAATAATTATTTTTAATTTAAAATTTATTTTAAAGTAAAAATAGATACTTAATACCTTTTTTATTCCAATTTAATTCCTTGAAGTTGTTTTATAATAAAATTAGATGTATAAAATTTTATTTAACATTTTAACGTCTCTTACCCACCATCTTGGAACATTAGCAAATTTACATAAAACGTAATTTTACCTCTTCTGTGAATTGAATTTCAAACCTCCAGAAGACATGGTTGAAATCAATAAGTAAAATTTTGTTCAATAGGATGAAAATAATTTTTGGTGAATAGTAACTTTTGAAATTTATTTATCACGGTTAAAAGTAAGTAGGGTAATTAAAGAAAAAAATAATATTATAATTACCCTACCACATGTCATAATTATATTAGATATGTGTATTTTGAACAAAATCAACATTAGGAAAAAAATATGACCATTTTGGTTCACTTGGATTAGATTAGGACAATTATAATTTTTTTATTTAAAGAAGAGTTAAAAGTGTTAAATTCTATGTTTAATAACAAAAAAAAATTAATATAGGGTTATACATATGATAATTTCAACTAAAAATATTAGTTATGAATCTAAAAATATTTCCTACATAATGGTATTTTATTTATTAATTTCAGTCATTAAAAATTTAAATTTCTTTGTGGCACAGGGATGAAGTTATAATTACCTTATAAATGAATTATTAAAATAGTTGATATTATAAATATCCAAATAAATATAAATTGAGACTTTTGAGGAATTACACAAATGTATAAGTTACTATTACGTGTTATTATTGATTTAATATATTTGGATCTAAGTAATCATGTTTATATGACTTTCACAAAAACAAAATTACAAATAGTGTCAAAAATGACATAAATGTGTTTTTTTTAATTACTATATTATTAAATGATATAATATTCATAAAAATATAAGGACCGACCTAAAAACTCATATAAAGATATATATGTCATTAAGAAACAACTTGGGGTTCTAATTGATTTTTATATTAAGTCTATTAACCATTTATTATAATAATACAAGAATACATGGTAAAAGTTAAAATATTTAACTAAAAGTTAAATCTCAAAGATAAGGTTAATATGGTGATGTAAACCTATCTAAAACCTATTTTTTAGATTTTTTAGACCCATCCCCGCCTTATCCTTGAAATAAATCTTTTTTGAGACATTATAAACCGAATATTATTGTATAAAAAAATAATATTACAAGTGTTTCCTAAAGTGACCCTCCCCTCTCTTATAAAAGGGTACATCCCCTTATCTCCAAATCACACCTCGAATGCCATTTTTCTTGGCCAATGTAATGTCTCAGATTTTTTCGTATATTATTACAGAATTATATGGGAATTATTTCCAGACCCGGATTTGAGACGACATGCAGTTCCGAGGCCCGGTGAGCCTAGAAAAAATGTTTGAATTTAATTAAATAATTAAATAACACGTGTGTGTGGTTTTCCGGAAAAAAGTGGAATAACTCCCAAACAGGTGTTCGGATCAAACATCGGAGGGCATCGTTGCATTCAGAGCGGCGAGTTTACCTTAGGCGAGGCCTAACATCAGCTGGTGCAGGTTGGTTGTGAAATCTAGTTTTTGGACGTAACCGTATTTAAATATTTAATAAAAATATTTTATTAAATATTTATGAAGTGGAGATTTTTAATCTTTTAAATTAAATATTTCATAGGGGATCGGGGTTATAGATCTCATAACCCTGAATTTCCCGTGGAGACGTTGGGAAGCTCTAGAGAAAACCTCATAACGCGGCGATGATGTTCTTGACGAGTTTTGTCGGCGACGACGATGCGGTGACTGGATCATCACCAATGAACATCACAGATCCAGGTATGGTGTTTGATCTCTTTGTGATATCTTTCTCGTTCATGATTTTTAGGACAAACACAGACTAATCAACGAATAGATTGGCATGCAGATTGATCGTTATGCGGGATGAGTTATCTGCAGGCTCTTATTTGGGAATTGATTCTAGAAGGTTATTTTGGTTTTGTTTAGACTTCTAAAGGTGATGAACCAAGATCGACATGAACATCGATCGAGTTTCACCCATCTATATTTGTTGTGAATTTCTTCCTTGATTTTTGGTATTCTTCGTGTGCGTTCTACGCGTTCTTCACATAGATATGAACGACGGATTGTTGCATATCCGTTGTGCGACGCAATGATCCCAAAATGAAGATCTGGCATCGTGACAACCCCACAGAGGTGCTACTATGGTGGCGATGGATGGATCAAAGTGGATCGGATGATATCGTTCTTTGAACGATTTCCACAAGGGTGACCAGAATCAGATTTCGGAGCTGATCGATGGCCCGAAACCCACATATTGAGAATCACGACGACGAGGCGACCTAGGATCTCAAGTTTCGCGGCAAACGGATGATACATAAGGAATCCGGAGATTCGACCGAGGTGTGAGGAAGAAGACGGCGCTTTGGGATATTTCTTGACTACACGGCGTGTAGTATGGGCTACATGGTGTGTGTTCGTCGGTGGACCACCTGGCATGTACTCTAGGAGGACACAGAAACAAGTTGGGTACACGGCTAAGGACAAGGCATGTATACCCTTCCCCGTCCAGATACACGGGATACCTCGTGTACTAGTACACGGGCAGAGCGACCCAGGTTGAGGCCGTGTACGGGCACATGGCCAATGTACACAGAGTGAACCCAGGAGACTCAGACACGGCGTGCAATCCTTATACATGCCGTGTAGCTACATTTTATATGATAAGCCTTAAGACATGGGCTATTTTACACTGGCAGTACCCGGAGTCAAGTAACACGGCATGTGAACCTACTACATGCCATGTAACCTATATTACATGGCTTGAGCCATTTGTCTTCCGTGAATTGGACTAGATTTTTTAGGGTTCATACCTTTGGTCTTTTCCCTGAAGTTTTCTGGTATCATTTCCTACGTAAAAGAGTTTTATCCCTTCAAAGGACTTCCTGAATATAGTTATTGGAATCCCCTCTATGAGACTTAGATCCAGATCCTCTATTCCTTCCTGGTACCCTATGTAGAGTTCTTGGTATCGATGAGACCTACGTTACCAAGGCGCTGATACTCTTCTTAGAAGATTAGTTTAGACTGAGTCGTAGGAATAACCCCATAGCTATTGGTTGTGATCCTCATCTGAGAATCGTATTCTTAAGTACTTGTGAAGTGAGTTCTCCCGAATTGAGTACTTCGTATCTCTCTCCTCAGACCTAGGAGGGTGTTCTCCCTGTTACGTTCTTATTAGAATCTTCAAGTTGGGTCTTAGTGGTGGTTTCATGATAGTTGATCATGTATGAGTATATCTGGATATTATTGTTATATGCTCTGTAAACATATATTGTATAGATCTGACTGTATCATTCCTTTGTGGTATACCCTTGTTGTATTCATTTGTGGATTTCGGGATGTCCTACTGGGTATTGTTATACTCATACCTACACAGGCATTTCCCGTACGTGTCATGTCTTGTGAAGATGAGCGAGCCTTTGACAGGATTCTAGGTGGACCTGGACCGGATGGTGCTCAGTGAGATCAGGTAGGCCGAGGTGTGTTTCTACGGCTATAGATTACAGTCCCAGTACCTTTCTTTATAGGTTGGACTTTGTTGAAAACTTTCTTTTGGTGGTCTTGTACTTTTGGCCCATGGTTTTACTTTTCTATACTTTACATTCCTATCATACTCTATTGGTTTGGTTTTTAGTGTATGCATGCATTTTTATTTTCAGTAGTTTTTACTTTTCAGCTTTGTAGGCTTGGAGATGTGTGTGTGTGTACATGTTTATAGGCAATGCCTCCCATGTTAGTGACATGCCTACTCGGTGTTAGTCACCAGCCCATGGCCTATTGGAGGCAGGCTTGGGTAGTTGTGGCACAGGCCCCACGGGGACGGGTCATGACAGAGTGGTATCAGAGGTTGTCTGTTCTACCTTAGGACCGAGAGTCTGTGAGTTGGTTTTGGGAAATAATGTTAAGTTTTTCGAGTTCGACTTTCAGGTCAGGGACCCTAGTTTTGGTATGTGCGGCCGAAGTATCCATAAACCAGGACTCTAATAACATTATTTTGGACTCGTAACATGAGAACATTAGTTTCATGGGAAAATAATGGTACATGCATCATATAAGAATGGGTTGGGGTTTCCATGTCCTTCTTGAGTCAGCTCTCCAAATATAATCACTAACTGTGAAACATCTTGTTTCATTACAAGATACCTTCGTGACGTGCACCCGCTAAGATCCAGCAGCTCGATCACGGGGATGACCCCTTTAGTGATGAAGCTTCGATACAGGGACTAGATCCCCCCGTTTTACCTTCGGGTGGTGTGATAGTTATTCCACCACCTATGGAGTAGTGTTTAGTGTCTGCTATACTAGTAGAGTAGGAGTGCACACTGAGCGCACTCCATGAGTTTCAGAGATAAAGACCCCTCCGGTTTTGAGGTGAGCCTAACCCTCAGGCAGCAGAGGATCGGCTTGAGGTAGTGGCCAGAATCTTCCATTTGGTCAGAATACCAGCAGAACAGATGGTGACCTTGGCAGTGAGACTTCAGCAGGGCTCAACAGGGCGATGGTGGTTTTTGGTTATCCAGACTCACGACGAGTCGACTCTTGCATGGTCAGAGTTTGAGCATCTCTTCATATAGGAGTTTTCACTGGTTACCCTGAGAGCAGTACGTATACAAGAGCTTCTTTAGCTCCAGTAGGGAACCATGATGGTGGATGACTATTCATCGAGGTTTATTGACCTCTCAAGGTACTCAATGGACATGGTCGGGGATCAGTACATCAGATCTAGGACTTTTGAGTAGGGCTTGGGCAGAGACATTTGAGCTAGCATCATCCCTGTGAGCATTCCTACTTATGCTGGGGTGCTCGAGCAGGCTTTGGTGGTCGAGAGCTTCGTGGAAGAGCAGAGACAACCAGTAGTTGTGAGTAGTGAGTGATCTGGAGCAGAGACCTCTGCAGCAGGGAGCCGACGTCAGGGACCTAGGCATGGGAGACCTTTTTAGAGTAGATCCCAGGACATAGGATCTACCGTACATGGTTTGTAGGGTGCATCCATCTAGCCTCGAGATATGAGATTCTACTCATGTGATGGAAGGGGACATCTTGCTCAAGATTGTCTGACTCACCGTACTACTGACATGGGATTAGTGGATGGACCACCGAGGCAGAGGCAATGTGTGGAGCAAACAGATCTGCGGGGTGGCGTACGTGGTAGATGAGCTGGGAGAGCAGCTGGAGGTGGTCGGCGTTTTGACCCTTTACCACCACCACCCCCAAGAGGTCCATCCCAGGTTCAGGGATGTGGTGGATAGAGGCAAGGAAAACTGCAAGCAGTAGAGGCTTGTGACCCAGGTACTCTTAGAATGATTATAGGTACAATCTGTGTCTTTTCTACTTTGGATTTCGTACTGATAGACACAGGTGCTAGTCATTCTTTTCTGGCTGCTTATCTTGTTCGATACCTTGAGATTCCAGTTGAGATGTTGACTTAACACTTACGATTAAAAACACCAACTGGAGAAGATTCATAGATCACGCACCTTTCCAGACAGTGTGACCTAACCCTTGGAGGCGAGAGTTTTGGTTGGATTCTCTTGGTGGTAGTGTCGATGCCTTACGAGGTCATTCTTAGTATGGATTGGCTATCCACAGTTCAGGGTCAGATTGACTGTTTTAGGTTAAGGGTGTGGTGTGTCCGCATTGATGGAACGAGGTTCTCCTTCATCGGTGAAAAGGAGACCCAGACAGCACAGGATGGACTCGTTCATAGGAAGTTATAGTCGATTTCACATCAGTTGGCTAGCCTATCCCTTGGCGCAGAAGATGTTACGAGTTTCCAGTTTCTAGCAGTAGTGGCTAAGTATGTGGACGCCTTTCTGGAGGATGTCCCTGGACTACCTCCCCATCGGGAGATAGATTTCTACATTGAGTTGAAACCTGGGACAACACCGATATCAGCATCAGCATATCGGATGGCTCCTATAGAGCTTTGTGAGCTGAGAGTGTAGCTGGAAGACTTGCATAAGAAGCGCTTTGTGAGACCCAGTGTTTCACCTTGGGCGGCCCTAGTGTTGTTTGCCAAGAATGCAGATGGGAGCTTGAGGCTATGTGTGGATTACCAAATCTTGAATTAGGTGACCGTGAAGAACCGGTATCCACTACCGAGGATCGATGACCTCTTCGACCAGTTAAGAGGGGAATGATGGTTCTTAAAGGTTAATCTACGATCAAGCGATCACCATTTGAAATTACGGGATGAGGATATACCAAAGATGGATTTCAGATGTCACTACAGTCACTATGAGTACGTGGTGATGCCCTTCGGCATGATGAACACCCCAGAAGAGTTTATGGGACTCATGAGCCAGATCATTCAGCCATATCTAGATCGATTCATGGTGGTCTTCATCGATGATATCCTTGTGTACTCTGCATCCGAAGAGGAGCACGCGAGCCACCTAAGGATGGATTTGTACACACTCCGAGAGTACTGGTTGTATAGTAAAATCTCGAAGTATCAATTATGGATACAGGAGGTCCACTTTCTAGGACACATTATCTCAGCTGATGGTGTAGCAACGGACCCAGCCAAGGTAGAGTCAGTGTTTGCGTGGGAGCCACCTCGGAGTGTGACGGAGGTACGAAGTTTCCTTCGGTTGGAAGGCTACTATCGGAAATTCATTCCAGATTTCTCCAGGATTTCATCACCCAGGATAGCTTTGACCTGAAAGGGGAATCCTTTCATGTGGACTGAGAGATGCCAGCAGACTTTTTGGCAGTTGAGATAGAGTCTGACGAGCACCCCGATCATGAGACTACCAGAGGAGGGTGTCGAGTACGCAGTGTTATGAAATGCATTAGGAACAAGGCTTGGTTGTGTCATGATGCAGAGGAAAGCAGTGGTTGCATATGGCTCTGGTTATTTGAGGCCACCGAGTAGAACTGCGCAACCCATGATCTTGAGTTGGCAGCGGTAGTCCTCTCATTGAAGATTTGGCGGCACTACCTTATGTGAGAATAGTTTATCATGTACTCTGATCACAAGAGTCTCAGATATATCTTTTCTCAAAAGGATCTTAATTTGAGACAGAGGCGGTGGCTTGAGTTCCTCCAGGATTACAACTTTGAGATCATTTATACTCCTAGGAAGGGGAACGTTGTAGAAGATGCTCTTAGCAGAAAATCCAGTTCGCAGTTGCTGGATGAGGCGACGAGGCAGTTAGACTCTTTACAGTTATCATTTGTGGATAGAGATGAGGGATCTTACCAATAGTCAATGGTTGTTACCCCACCACTATTACAGCGAGTCAGGGAAGTGCAACATGAGAATGAAAGTTGTGTGACTCTACGTGCTCAGGTATCTGCAGCTGATGCTGATGATGGATATTCAAAAGGTGGGGAGCATGTTGTTCTTTTCAGAGGGCGCACAGTTATACCAGTGACGTTGCGGGAGGAGGTTCTGATGGAGTTCCATACATCTCCTTTAGTGGTGCATCCAGGTGTCGAAAAGATGTACCCGGACCTATGACGTTAGTTTTGGTGGCCAGGAATGAAGAAGAGTGTGGCAGAGTTTGTTTCTCGGTGCCTTACTTGTCAGCAAGTAAAGGCTAAGCACCAGGTTCCAGTAGGTTTGACTCAGCCCCTTGAGGTTCCATAGTGGATTTGGGATGTGATGCCCATGGACTTCATGATGATTTTACCACGTATGTCCAGGGGACACGATGTGATCTGGTTGATCATTGACCGACTCACCATGTTGGCCCACTTCATAGCCATACAAGAGAAGAGTTCAATAGAGAGCTTAGGAAGCCTCTATGTGCAAAATATAGTTTGACTTCATGGAGTGCCATCAACGATCATCTTATATCGTGATGCTCATTTCACATCCCATTTATGGAAGGGATTGCAAGAAGCTTTTGGGACTCAGTTATGCTTGAGCACAGTGTTTCATCCTCAGACTGATGGCCAGACAGAGCGGACCATCCAGGTTCTAGAGGATATGCTACGAGCTTGTATACTTGACTTTCGTCATAGCTGGGAGGATCATCTACCACTGGTAGAATTTTCTTCTAACAACAGTTATCATTCCACTATTTTTATGGCACCATTTGAGGTTTTGTACGGGCAACCTTGCAAGCCACCACTTTGTTGGAATGGCTTAGGAGAGTCAGAAATCATGGGCCTAGAGATGGTGCGACCTACTACAGAGAAGGTGGAGATCATCCAAGAGTGGATGGAGACTGCACAGAGTCAAAAAAAGTCTTCTGCCGACAGGAGACGGAGGCCCTTAGAGTTCAAGGAGGGAGATCTTGTGTTCCTTCAGGTCTCACCTTGATGGGGATTACGAAGATTTTGCAGTGCCGAAAAGCTATCTCTGAGGGTAATCAGCCCTTTTCATATTTTGATTAGAGTTGTAAAGGTGGCGTACCGCTTGGATCTACCTCCTCAGATGGACCAGGTACACAACACCTTCCATGTCTCGCAGCTGCGGTCGTACGGGCATGATCCATTGCACGTTATCGACTAGGTCGAGCTGGACATCGATGATGGAGCGGCCTTTGCTGAGTACCCATTTAAGATCGAGGATCGGAAGGATAAGATCTTTCGTGGGCCAGTTATTCCCTTGGTGCATGTCTGGTGGAAGCATGATAATTTCTAGAAGGGCACATGGGAATGGGAGGCTCAGATCCGTGTGCAGTACCCACATCTTTTTTAGTAGCATTTGTTTTGGCTTTTTGGGGACGTAAATCCCTATGGTGGGGAGGATTTAATGGCTTGGATTTTTCCGTATATTATTTCATAATTATATGGGACTTATTTCGAGACCAGGATTTGAGACGGCCTGCAGTTTTGAGTCCCGGTGAGCTCGGAACAAATGTTTGAATTAAATTAAATAATTAAATTACACGCGCATGTGGTTTTCCTGAAAAAGTAGAATAACTCTTTAACTGTTGCTCAGATCTTAACTCTGAGGGAACCATTTCATTCAGAGTAGCGATTTTACCTTAGGCGAGGCCTAACATCAGCTGTTGTAGGTCGGTGGTGGAATATAGTTTTTGGACGTAACCGTAATAAAATATTTAATAAAAATATTTTATTAAATCATTCTCCAGTGAAGTATTTTAATCTTTTAAATTAAATATTTCATAGGGGATCTAGGTTACAGATCTCATAACCCATAATTTCCCATGGAGGTGCTGGGTTGCTTTGGAGAAAACCTCCCAATGTGGTGACGACGTTCTTGATGAGTTTTGTCGGCGATGATGACATGACGACTAGATCTTTACCAATTACATCGTGAATCCAAGTAGGGTGTTTGATCTATTTGTGATATCTTTCCCATTCTTGATTTCCGTGATGAACGCAAACCAATCAATGAACAGATTGTCCTGTGGATTGATCGTTATGCAGGACGGGTTATCTGTGGGATCTTATTTCGGGATTGACTCTAGAAGGTAATTTTGGTTTCGTTTATCCTTCTAACAGTGACGAACCAATATCGACACGAACATCGATCGAGGTTCGTCCCTCTCGATTTATTGTGCCTTTCTTCCCCAATTTATCTCATTCTTTGTGTGCTTTCTACGCATTCTTCACGGAGATATGAATGATAGATCATTGCGCATCTATTGTCTGACGTAATGATCCCAATTTGAAGATCTGGCATCAGGACAACCCCGCAGAGGCATTATTGTGGTGGCAATGGATGGATTGAAGTGGATCGAGAGATATCGTTCTTCGAACGATTTCCGCACGGGTGACTGGAATCGGATTTCGGAGCTGATCGAAGGCCAGAAACCCATGGATTCAACATCATGACAATGAGGTGACCCGAGATCTCAAGTTTCATGGAAAACAGATGATAGATCACGAATCCAGAGATTCGGCCGAGGCGTGAGGAAGAAGAAGGTGCTTCTGGAAATTTCCCGACTACATGGCATGTAGTATGGACTACAGAGCGTGTGTTCGTCGGCGGACCACCTGGCGTGTACTCCAGGAGTACAAAGACACGGTTTGGGTACATAGACAAGGACACAATGTGTATACCCTTCCCCGACCAGACCCAGCTAGATACATGAGATACTCCATGTACTGGTACACGGGCAGAACGACATGGGTTGAGGCCATGTACGGGCACATGGCCAGCTTACACGGAGCAAACCCCGGACACTCGAACATGGCGTGTAATCCTTCTAAACTCTGTGTAGTTAAATTTTATATGACAAGCCTTAAGAAACATGCCATTTTACACGGGTAGTGCCTGGAGTCAAGGAAAACGGTGTGTGACCCTACTATACGCTGTGTAACCTGTTTTACATGGCTTGATCCATTTGTCTTTCTTGACGTGGACTAGCTTTCTTAGGGTTTTTACCCTTGGTCTTTCCCCTGAAGGTTTCTGGTATAATTTCCTACGTACAGGAGTATGATCCCTTCTGCAGGACTTCTTGAAAAGAGTTGTTGGAATCCCTTCTGTGAGACTTAGAGCCAGATCCTTTATTCCTTACTAGTACCCTAGGTTGAGTTCTTGGTATCGATGTGACCTGCCTTACCCGAGTGCTGATCCTATACATAGCGGATTTGTTCAGACTTAGTTGTTGGAATCACCCCATAGCTATTGTCCATGATCCGCATCTGAGCATCGTATTCTTAAGTACTTATGGAGTGAGTTATCCTATAATGAGTACTTCATATCTCTCTATTCAGACCTCAGAGTGTGTTCTCCCTATTACGTGCTTAGTGGAATCTTCAAGCTGGATATTAGTGGTGGTTTCACAATAGTCGATCGTGTATGAGTATATATGGATATTCATGTTATATGTTCTGTAAACATATACCATGTAGAGCTAACTGTATCATTCTTTTGTGGTATTCCCCTTGTTGTATTCCTTTTTGGTTTTCAGGGTGTCCTACTGGGTATTGTTATACTCTCCCCTGCATGGGCTTTGCCCGCACGTGTCATGTATTGTGCATACAAGAAAGCCTTTGACAGTATTCTAGGTGGATCAGGACCGAAAAATGCTCAGTGAGATCAGGCAGGCCGAGGTGTGTTCCTACGGCTACGGATTGCAGTCCCAGTAGCTATTGTTACAGGTGGGACTTTGTTGTAGACTTTATTTTGGTGGGCTTCTACTTTTAGCCCAGGGTTTTACTTTACTCTACTTTACATTCCTATCATACTCTGTTTGCTGGGTTTTTAGTGTATGCATACATTTCCATTTTCAGTAGTTTATACTTTTCATATTTTTGGGATTGGAGATTTGTGTGTGTATACAGGATTATAGGAAATTCCTCACATGTTAGTGACATGCCTACTCGGTGCTAGTCACCATCCCCTGGCCTATTGGAGGCGGGCTTGGGGAGTTACGACACAGGCCACACTGGGACGAGTCATGACAGCCAAAGCCTACTCCAATATCCTACCAACTACCAAAACATCTTTCTAAAGGACATACATTAATCAAAAATTCATTCTATGGAGCCCATTTTATCAACTCAAAATAAAACAACCAAAGAAGAGGTAATAATTTCACCACCTCTTTCAAAGTTTTTTTATGCTTCCACTTTCCCATTATTTGTTGTTTCGATACCAAAATAATAAATCTAGTACCTTATACATATTATGATGTTATTATAAATATGGTACAACCACATTCATTATTCTATACATCCTATGAATGACAAGTCACCATATGTGTGTACATACAGCTAATTGTCTCCACGTCTTGGTGTAGTTTTTTATTAAACAATTCATTATTTAGATGGGTATAATAATAAGTATAAATGATATAAATAATAAATATAACATTTTAATGATTATTTATATATAATATAACCATCCAATTACATACGATTTCACCAACAATAGAATGGTATTGTCACTCGCGCATACGTACGGATTACCGTCTCCACGAACGTGATGAGACTCATTCTCCATCGTAACCATTCAAGAATAATTTTCCTTTTATGATTAAAAATAATGTAAACATTTTAATATCATTCTGTATTTGAATCAAATACATCCTATACATAACATATATACCATGCATAATAAAACATATAAAGGAAAATAAATAAATTAACACCTAAAACAATGATATTACTGAAATATCATTAATAATGAAATATTAGAAGTTCATATATGATATCATATTTATGTATCTGGTTCTTATATAATTTAATAACAATTATCTCACCATTATACAGGAGGTTAACTTACCCTAAACTAAGGAAAATCACAAATTAAGGGGTTTTCATCTCACTTCTTATTCTCATGAGATTCATGCTATATTGCCATTATTTCCTTTTCGATAGGGTATGTTCTGACCATGATGGTATTCATTGTGTAATATACTTTATTTTTTGGGTATTTATTTCATTATTTTATTATACTTCATTCATTGGGTTTATGTTTCTAATGTTACCAAATCGGTAAGGGAATTTCTAATTTCTATGTCCAATCATTGGGTTTTACTATAACTTCATTGACTATTTTACTCTAAGATTAAGTGTGAAATCACTATTTATTTATTTATGTAGAAATTTCCACTCACCTTTGTGGGGATATAATTTTAATACACATAATCACTCCATTGATAAATTCTCAGGTCATTGATATGAACTTGATAAGAGTAATCTTAACAAAATTTCCATTCATTGAGTTAAACATCCAAGTCATTGGTGTTGTTGTTACAAGAATATGGGTGAATTTCCTCTGATTTATTTATACTGAATATCCAATCATATTGATTGTATTTATATTTTTAACACATAATTATGTCATTAATTTATCCGTAACCTAAGGATACAGTCTTTATAATGGATTTCATCTAAATTTAAATTCTATTGTGACTTTTTTGTTGTCATGCCCCAAATCACTTTTATATGGTGTATATACTATATTTTTACATAGTATATCATGAATCTCTTTTTTCTCATGATATTATAATAATTTTACTACCTCAATTATTTTAATTCAAATGTATCTAATTTGGTTAGGAACTCTAACTAAAATATCATTTTAAATGTTTTAAAGATTTATTCTTCTAAATCTTTCTCATTAATGTCGATGTTTTAAAAATGGATTTAGGTATTTATTTATAATGACTTTAATTTTTTAAAATTAAAATTACTTTTAAAAGTTTCAAAGTGGTATGGGAAACTTTGATTCCAAAATCTATTTTTAACAGCCCTTAGAAAAATAGTGATACTTTTAAATGTTTTCAAGAAAAAGAGGATATTTATATCAAATAGTTTTATTGATTATTTTCATCTATGTTAATATCCTTAATTATTATATATTGTGATT
The DNA here is from genome assembly GCA_963277665.1 of Viscum album. Taxonomy (NCBI): domain Eukaryota; kingdom Viridiplantae; phylum Streptophyta; class Magnoliopsida; order Santalales; family Viscaceae; genus Viscum; species Viscum album. The sequence goes on from OY728163.1 coordinate 289,890,246, forward strand.
GATTTATTATAATAAAATCATCCCTATAGTATTTAATGGGTTATTTTTTACTGTGGATGTGCTATTTTTATACCATTCGTGATTTGTAGTTAAATTATTGACATTTTGTATGCTAGTTTTAATACGAATGTTTAGAATATGTTTCATCATTTTAGTATGATAAATGAATTGAAATTAGTACATGACAGATGAAACCCGCTATAGCTCCTCGATGCATCAGTAGGTCTCATTAGACAAACTAGTGTCTTGGCACAAGGCCTTGTCAAAATCTTATTTGTAATTTTGGCACGAGGCCTTAACTATGTGGTTATGATTTCCAGCCTTAAGCATTCCATCATTATGAAATTAGAAATTGATATTACATGTGATTTTTCAACTAGTCGAATATCTATGTAATTAAGTAAATGGAATTATTTTATTTAACTTTTCTATATTATTCTAAAGTTTAATTTTAAAAGGCTTTCATTTGGGTCATATACAATGCCTTAAATGTTAATGCTTATTTGTGAATGTTTCCACTATATTGTTATCTGTACTGAGCATCTGATCTCACCCCTTTCTTATGTTATATTTTTTTAGGATGTGATGAAGTATATTAGGATTGACTTTTAGGGATAGGTTATGGGATCTGTGTTTGATCAAAGGAGAATCAATGTTGTTTTTTTATTTCATAATGTAATGAAAACCATATGTATGTATCTAGTACTTCAAAGGCTACTAAAATAATCGATCTGTCATGAAATGATCTCGTGTGATCATGAAAATGTTATGTAATAATGCATCGAATCTGGGTAACTAGGGTTGGGGAATTACAATTGGTATCAGAGAAATTTAGTATAAACCATGGAAGAAAGATTTAAAAAAAACTTAAATTAGAGAACATTACCCTATGATAAAAATTGAGGATTAGTATAGAATAACTTCCTAGATTTATGGTAATGTAGAGATTTTGTGTGTTTTCTAAGAAATAAATCCCTGTCTAGATACGAGCATGTAGAGGCAGTTTTAGCATAGATGTACCTAAGAGTGAAAACTCCAACAATAAGTTTCGGTCTTGACCCGGGGTATCCCAGTGCACGACATTGGGCCATGGTTCACTCTGGGTTATAACACTCCTGGGGGATATTCTTAGGACAGTTCACATTTTCTTTACCAATATATTTCAAGGATTTTAATTTAAGATGAGAATAAATTACCTTGTTTAATCCTATGGTGTTTTAGATTGAAAATATGGTGTCATTATATTCTCTAAATGATTTTATGACTCGCATTATTCTTTCTAGTCTTTGTCAATAGAAGGATTCCAAGGAATTCATAATAATATTGAACATTATTTACAAGGTGGGAATAGTGGTGGAAATTATCAACGAAATGGAATGGTGATAGGTGTAAAAGATATCTTCTTCATGCCGAATCAGTTTTCCAAAAATATGATCAACAATATATACATTAACAAACTCCCAAACTCAACAAATAAGGGAAAGGAGAGGAATGATAAGAGCTCCAATAATTGAGACTGTGGAGAAAATAATTCTCAATTTCCATCATGCCAGAAATGTGGAAGGAGACACTGAGGAAAGTGTCTCAATGGACAAAGAAATTCATTATGTGTGGGAAAGAATGAAATAATGTATATAATGGCCAAGGAAAAATGAAGAGTACTATGGAAGAAAATAAAAATGATCATAAGAATCCAATTACAGTCATTTGTCATAAATGTAGGGGACCTTGGCGTTACCCGAGTCAATTCCCTATTTTATAGGATAACCTGTAGGTCAAGGAAGAACCTATATGGAAATAAATGGATGGGAAATGATTATAAGTATTAATGGCCTTTTTATGGGATTTCTTTAGAAGACTTTTCTCTTGTATGTGTAACCATTCAATTTGTTATGTGAAAATTCTATTTGAGGGGGAAATAGCTTTTCCATTTAGGATATAATTAAAAAAACCACATGGGTTTATTTGATCCTTGAATTGAAGAAATTACAGGTTATTAGTTTTTGGTATGAAAATGTGAGGTATGAGATAAAATTTGTGGTTAAATTATGTTATGGTCATTTTGAGGAATTTATCTCCTTTTGGTAATGTTATAAAATAGAGTTTTGAAAAAGTAAAGCACGCTTATAGTGTGACAACCCATTGTATCAGACAAATCTACAGGAATCAAACCTACAAACAATGTACGAATGTGATTTATCTCATACCACTAGACTGTGTGAAGTTCCTAGTTACTGTGACTAATTATTTTTAGGTAAATGATTTTATTGATCAATAATAAGTTGATTTTGGATATTATGTTTTATCAAATGAATATCCTTAGTATAGGAAAATGATTTGGTGATTGAGTGATATATTTTATTTTGGAAGACTTTTTCTCTATTGGGAACTCTGTATCCCTAAGGAAAATAGAAGATTATGGGATTTCATTTGAGGGGTAATGGTGAATTATTTTTATTTTTGTAGAATATATCTTTTTTATATAGATTTAGATTATTAATGGAAATGATTAACCTATCATAGAGAATATGTGATTTGGTTAATTACACTTCTGTGTGAGACCTTAAGATAAGTTTATGTTATTTGGAGATAAATGTTAAGAATTTCTATGAAAGACTATGTGATTAAATTTTTCCTAGTTTTGGGTTACAATCTCAGTTTGGATTATATTGAAGGATTTTAAGGACAATTGTTTATTGAATGGTGTTTATTGAACTTTTGGTATTGTCTGTTTAATTTTGGAAATTGAGATTAATATTTATTTCTATTAAGGATTATCCATTTTTTGGATCATCTGTTCTTGTACTAACCATTTTTTATTGGTTAATCGCTAAATATAAGGGAAATATATAGTTATCCTTTTTGGATTATCTGATTCTCTAGAAGTTGATTCTAGCTCTTTAGGTGTGACCAAGTCATCTTGAATACTCATCGTTTAGAGAAATGATGAGTTAGTGGTAGATATTTGTTAAAGGATGAAACTCTACTTAAAAATTAAGTATATATATTTACGTTCCTAATCAATCTCATAAATAAATTCATCAACTTTATTAAATGAAACTTAAAACAAAAAAAATTATTTGTTTACTTCTCCTACTGGGAAACTAAGGATTGTTTAACCCATGACATGTTTTTGATTTTATTGTTGTTAACACTATCATGCTCTTGTTTTATATCACTCCCCATCAATACTTTACACTTATTATATCTCCTGTATCTATGTTTTTCTACATGCAATCCTAGTATGTGTTATCTCATGTGACCTTTGTACTCCTCTTTCTTTCTTTTAATGTGATAGTTTTATTCACACTTTTTCCGATGTGAGACACTTAATGAAGTTCCCAAGCCCAATTTTTAAATTGTGAGGATGAAATTTCCAACTGGGGGGACTACTGTAATACCCCATGATATCCAAGTAATTATTTTTCTTTAAATTAATTATACAGTTTGCGCTACACGGAACATTGAGTTCGAGCGCACCACGACTTACCAAACTAGCCGTTAAAAAATGGTGATGAATATTATTAACTAAATTTTAAATTTTATATATTAAAAATAATTTAACATCTATATTATGTGTTTATTAGAAATAATATAAGAACAAAATTATTTTTTCAAATAAAAGAAGTATTTTTAAAAAAAATGCAATTTTACCACCTTTTAATGGATACCCCTTTCTAAATCCAATATTTGAAACTTTTATATATTCAATTTGACAAAATAATCTTCTTCTTTAGAATATATACATAAAAATTTAATTTGGATAAAATTTCGGTGCTTTTTTAATAATTTTCAAATTTAGATGAATAGTAAAAAATACTATATTTTAATTGAAAACAACTTTTTTAATCAAAATAATTTATAGTGTCAAATTATACATATGAATGGTATTGAATTATAATTAGATTATATTTTTATTATTTAATCCAATGTTTCTCATTGGAACTAATTTTACATTTAAATTGGACATAAACACATATTAGACTTTTGATAGATTTTACTTCTCTAAAAACCGCTTTCGGGTTTTGAAAGCGGGAATAATTTTTTAAATTAATTAATAAAAATTCTATATTTTTAATTTGGTAAAATAGTCATCAATTTTTAATATGAAATTTATAAATTATCTTTGGGTTAATGTTTAGAATTTTTCTAAAAATGTTCAATTTTTGATGAATAGTGAAAAACATTACGTTATTATTTAAAGCCGACTTTTTATTTAAATATTTATTTTTCATTTAAATTTATATAAAAGTAAAAATAGATAAAAAATACCTATATTATTCCAATTTAAATCATTTAAGTTATTTTATAATAAAATTAGAAGTATAAAATTTTATTTAGCATTTTAACGTCTTTTACCCACCTTATTGGAACATTTGAAAATTTTCATAAAACATAATTTTACCGCTTCTGTGAATTGAATTTAAAACATACCAGAGACACAGTTTACATTCGTAAGTAAAATTTGGTTCAACAGGTTGAAAATAATTTTGGTGAATAGTAACTTTTGAAATTTATTTTCCACAATTAAAAGTAAATAAAATAATTAAAGGTAAAAATGATATTATAATTTCCCTAACACAAATCCTAATTCTATTAGATAAATGTATTTATACCAAAATCATTTTTAGGAATAAGATTTGAATCTTTGGGTCCACTGGCTTTATATTAGGACATTTATTATTATTTTATTTAAAGAAGAGTTAAAAGTGTTAAATTCAAAGTTTAATAACTAGATTTTTTTAATATAGTGTAATACATAAGATAAATTCGACTACAAATAATAATTATAAATTTAAAAAAATAAAAATAATGGTATTTTATTTATACTTTTTATACATTACTTAATAAAATATGTGTGTGACACAATAATGAAGCAGTAATTATCATATTAATGAAAGATAAATATAATTGATGTTAAAAATATCCAAATAAATATAAATTGAGACTTTTGATGCATTAAACTAATTTTATAGGTTAATATGACATGTTATGATTGATTTAATAATTTTTTTCAATGTAATCAAGTTTTGATGACTTTCAAAAAAACCAAATTATAAATAGTGTTAAAATTGACATAAATGTGTTTTAAAAAAATTACTATATTATTACCTAATTTAATATTTCTAAAGTTCTAAGGATCATCCAAAGGACTCATATAATGATAGATATTTCATTAATGAACCACTAGTAGTTCTCATGTTTTTTTATTGTAAGTATATTAACCATTTATTGTAATAATACAAGAATACATGGTAAAAGATAAATTGTTTAACTAAGAGATAAATCTAAAATATAAGGTTAATATGGTGATATAAACCTATCTAAAACCTATTGGTTGAGAGGTTTTCAAAACAGCCTCACCTTATCCTCAAAATAATTCCTTTTGGACCATTATAAACTGAATATTATTGTATAATAAATTAATATTTCAAGCATTTTCTAATGTGACCCTCACCTCTCTTATAAATGGTTACTTCCCCTTATCTCAAACTCACACCTCCAAATCTATTTGGCTCAGTGATCCCCAGCTCAAATATCTTCCCAACTACCCTCACTTCTACTTAGAGGTCGTAATTTGGTCATAAATCCAACCTATGTATCCCTTTTGATCAACTCAAAAGGAAACACCCGAAGAAGATGTAATAATTTCACCACCTCTTTCAAAGTTATTTTCTTCCTCCACTTTCTATTTATTTGTTTTTTTCATACCAAAATATTAACTCCAGTACCTTATACATTCTATGATGTTATTATAAATTTGATACAACTAAATTCATTATTCTATCCATCCTATGAATGACAAGTCATCATATATGCATACATACCGCTTACCATCTCCACATCGTGGTGTAGTTTTTTATTCAACACCTCATTATTTGGATGGGTATAATAATGAGTATAAATGATGTAAATAATAAATATAAAATGTTAATTATTCTGTATATATAATATAACCATCCAATTATATATGATTTTACCATCAGTAGAATTGTATTGTTGTACGTCCGTACGTACAGATTATTGTCTCCACGAACGTGATAAGATTCATTCCCCATCATAACCATGAAAGAATAATTGTTATTATATGGTTGAAAATAATTTTTAAGATATTAATAAAATTCTTTATGAGAATAAAATACGTCTTATCCATAAAAAAAATGACATACGTAACAAAATATATAAAGGAAAACAAATTAGTTCACACCCAAAACAATGATACTACTGAAATATCATTAACAATGGAATATTGGAAGATCATATATGATATCATATTTATGTATGTGGTTCTTGTATAATTTAATAACAATTATTTTATCATTATACAAGAGGTCAACGTACCCTCAACTAAGGGAATGTACAAAGTAAGGGGTTTTCATATAACTTCTTATTCCTGTGAGATTCATGCTATATTACCACTATTTCTTTGTGTGTGGTGTATTTACTACCCAAAATTGTATTCTTTGTGTAATATACATTAATTTATGGGTATTTACATCTTCATTGTATGATCCTTCTTTCGTGGTGTGTATGTTTTGTATGTTACCAAATCGGTATGGGAATTTCTAATTTCGATTTCCACTCATTGGGTTTTACGAGAACTTCTTTGATTATTTTAATGCAAGATTATGTGTGAAATCACTATTTATTTATTTATGTTGTAATTTCCACTCCCCTTTGTGTGGATATACTTTTGATACACATAATAATTCCATTGATAAATTCTCAAGTCATATATATGAACATGATAAGATTAATTGTAACTCAATTTTCATTCATTGAGTTAAACATCCAAGTCATTAGTGTTGTTGTTAAAATAATATGTGTGAATTTCATCTGATTGATTTACACATAATATCCAATCATATTGAGAGTATTTATATTTTACACAGATAGTTATGTCATTAATTTATCCTTAACATAACGATACGGTCGTTATAAGGGATTTTATCACAATTTAAATTCTTTTGAGACTTCTTTATTATTACACCCCAATTCACTTTTATATGGACTATATACTGTACTTTGACATAGTATATCATGAACCCCTTTATTATCATGATATTATAATGTTTTTATTAATTCAATTATTTGTATTCAAATTCCTCTCACTTGATTAGGAACTCTAACTAAAATATCATTATAAATGTTATAAAGATTTATTCTTCTAAATCATTCTCATTAATATCCATGTTTTAAAAATGTTTTTATGTATTTATTTATATAGACCTGAAGGTTTTAAAATTAAACTTCCTTTTAAAATTTTCAAAGTAGTATGGGAGAATTTGATTCAAAAATCTATTTTTAACAGCTTCTTTATAAATAGTGAGACTTTTAAATGTTTTCATGAAAAAGGGGATATTTCACTCAAATAGTTTTGTTGATTATTTTCATATATGTCAATATCAATCATAATTATTGTTTTGGTGGATTTATTATAATTAAATCTTCCATATTGTATTGAATAAGTTATTTCTGACTGTGGATGTGCTATTTTTATACCATTCATGGTTTGTGGTTAAATTATTGACATTTTGTATGCTAGTTTTCATATGAATGTTTATATTGTGTTTCAAAATTTTCCTATGAGGATTACATTAGACTTAGTTAGTGATTGGTGGAGCCTTATATAGCTCCTAGATGCATCTGTAGGTCTCAAGATACAAACTAGTGTCTTTTCCCAAGTTCATGACAAAATATTTTTGTAGTCTTAGCACGAGGCTTTGACTATGTGGTTATGATGACCAGCATTATGAATTCCTTCATTATGAAATTTTCTATTGACATTACACAGGATTATTCAACTAGTATAATATCCATGTCAATAAGTAAATAGAATTATTTGATTTATCTTTTCCATATTATTCTGAACTTTAATTTTAAAAGGCTTGTGTTTTAGTCTTATACATTGCCTTCAATGTTTATGCTTATTAATGAATATTTATGCTATATTGTTATCCATACTGAGCATCTGAGCTCACCCATTTCTTATGTTTTATTTTTTTCCAGAATGTGATGAAGTATATTATGATTGACCTACTAGGATATGATATGGGATATTAGTGTGTACAAAAGAGACATAATGTTGTTTTTTCATTTAATAATGTAATGCAAAACTTATGTATGTGTCTACAAATTCCAAGGCTACTAAACTAATAGATCATTAAAGAACTAATCTCTTTTGATCATGCCAATGTTATGTAATAATTCACCGACTCAGGGTAACTACAGTCAGGGCATTATAGAGCTCCACCATCTCATTATTGTTACTCTTTCGGATGCACACTCACCCATGATATTAACTCACTTTATGGAGCAACTCATATCGGTTTCACCATTGTACCATGATTCATCCACTATGCCACCAATTAATCATATAGGGACGTCATATAGCCCCATAAAAACCATGATACCACATTTGTAAAAGCACCTAAACAAACTCATCCTTCCATGACCTGTAGAAAAATATTCATTGATCTATATCTCAATGGGAACCACACATAACCAGAACACACCTTCCTCGCATACCATGGATTTTCTAAAAATACATATCAACATTCACATTCCTCTTCATATGAAAACCCTAAAAAACCATCTGACATGATCCTACCAATTATATAATCTGATCTCATTTTAACCAAATAAGTACACCCTCCCATACAAGTCGATCTCATATTAAAAATCATACACATCAGATTGACACCACACTGAACATATGCTCATTCACCTAACCCACCAACCATTCTCCTCCAAATTGTAGTATATTCTTGAAAAAATGAATAATGGCATATTTACTTCAAATGGGAATAAGTAATATCAATCATTTTAATTAAAACTACTCAATAACTAGATTCCCATGTATCCTTTTAAAATAATTAAGAATCAACCTAATGATTCAACAATTCCATTAAAAGTGATTCCATAATTAGAAGAGACCAGAATCTCACAACTCATTCCCTCAAACCTTATATTTAAACCCATATCACTTGGGGTAATTAAAATATCAAGATCCTAATGAATTTTAAAAATTATTCCCTCAACCCTCACAGGGGTTTCTATATAACCATAGAGTTCATTTATTTAGATTTACACTAAGAATCAATATTGAAAACATCATATATGTTAATGTTGAATGATTATCTAGTAGATCATGTATCATCGAGGAAACCTATGACTATAATAAGATCATCCCCCATTTATCCAATCTTTATATTGACCCACTATGAGTACCTATACATACCTTGTATAGTCTTTACTAGATATGCTCTTGCACCAAGATCCACATGACTTGCAATAAAATATTTTTTGAGTAAAAATAATGGTTGAACTGAGTAGAATGTAACCAACAAGTTATATTGGAAAAAACATTTAATTTTTTTGAAACATTAAATGGATAAATGTATTTCATCAATAAAAAATTCATCAGCCAAAATGTGAAGGTCATATAAATCCAACAAGCCTAATGTAATGCATCGGATGCCTCTTTACACTATGGGCCAAGATTCAAACCAAAAAAAACAAATGGTCATTGATAAAAGTAATACAATTGAATAAAAATATAAACCATAAAAACGAAAACCATTAACAATCACCATATGTACCTTTTAACCTAATTATCTCACTCAAAATGGTTTTTGCGGCACACTAGTATGATGTCCATCAAAATCTTTGACATGTCATTATTCATGGTCTACTATACTCCTAAGTAGGGCTATAAAAAAGACTATACGATTTATATTTTTTATTCTAGGGATAGAATCCACTCACAAGTTCACTAGTAGAGATTCTAGAAGAATCCAAACATCCCTCCTATTATTCTATAGGATTGCAACAAGTGGTGACGGAAGAAATCAAACACTAGTGAGACGATTCACTCAAATTATTGTAAAACCCCAAAATAACCAATCTCTATCTATATAATACATAAGAGGATGAGAAATTCAATAAACTATAATGTTATATAAAATTTACCATGTATAATAACAAAGCTATACTTCTGAAATGATCACCCATTGGTTGACATCATATAAAAATTTGCAAATTTAAAAAAAAATAGGGGCCCGACTACAATTTTTAAGTATAAAATCAGGCATGAGTCCAATTCCACATTAATCCAACCTAGATATATCTATTTCACATCCTATATATTGACTATAATAAATACATAATTTCATCAAATAATGCAGATTGTCTTTGAAGGGTGAAGTGAATACATCATAGTAAGGTGTAACAAAGTGATAAAAAATATTCTTTATCATATAAGTTTACACATGAAGAAATTAAATAGCATAAATAAATGTGCACACACAAGAATCTAAAAACATCATGCGATAACAAGAAAATCACAACATCATGTGCATCGAGTCATTTTGTGCAACTAAGATTCCATTTGATTATATCGTACCTATTTCAGTATATATCCTATTCTTGTCTTATCATACTATTGAATCCACATCTTATTTCACACTGAAATACTTAGGGTAGAGTATCACAAAGACTCGAACATTACCATATAGTTTAGGGTAAGTTATTTTATCCATGTCAAGAAATATCCCTTATCACCCATTTGATGTTACATATCATGTCCAAACCTACATATTATCACTCAAGGTAAGGCCTCTCATAAATTTCATGATCCCTAACATATCAATAAAGGTCGGTCTAGTATCTACATATTAGTCAAAACAACCTTCTCACATATTGATTTATATTATCTTGGATACAACCTTATATCCAAACGTATGTTCTTTTTTAATATCCATACAACTTCCTTTTCAATTTATGCATCTTCCATCCACAACCACTACCTTATCACAAAAAAAGGGGCTAATATTTCATCACAACCACTACCTTCTCATAAATGTTATGGTTTATCCAACACATTCTAACTAAAGGTTTTCAATTATGAAAATTACAACATATTACTATAGTTAGGTTTGATATCATATCACAATCCTTAAATATCACTCAAATATAGGGTTATAAAAACACCTTATCACTCAAGGTGAGGTGATGGATCAGAATCTTTCATATGCTACACTGAGCTCTCTCACCAATCACATTGACATAATAAAAATATATATCCAAAAGAATAACCCATAATATCACTTTCTTGTCCAATGGATGCTGGATACTCTAGATATACCCGTAGACCTCGACATAACATGTCATCTCTCTATTGCCTCAAGACACTACTTGATAAAAATATATATATAAAAACACAATTAATGCAACCTCTAAATTTATTGTCTCACTCGTTAAGACATCATATAGGGTCTTTTATGCACTCTTAGACCTATTCTCATCTATAACAATCAATAATTATAACCTTATAGAGAACCCACATCCTGCAGGATCTTCCATACCCTAGCCTCAAACATGGTTTACATCATCTACTAATCTCACTTTTCATTCCAATCCTACTAAAATGGGATTTCCTCAAGTCACTCGCACAACCACCTAGGAAACCCCTATGTGAATTAATCAAAATAGTCATTAAACCATAAATAGGTATCATCTCAAATCACTCTTGGATGTTTTTTAACCCACAAACGAGATGAAAAACTTACTTTTCATAACTCATCTAGTTCTAGAAGTATCTATTATGTCATGAAAAATACTATATCTAAAACCACCCTCGCGAGTATGCTCATTACTCCACAAGAGAGATATGGAGACCTCACACAACATTGTTAAGTCTAAGCCTCACATAATTACCAACTAGATTAAGTAATGTATCTTTTTCTACACATGAATCAAATGATATCATGAGACCCAATTTAGGTTTCTCTTCATCTCAAATGGTAACAATTCCCTTTTTTCACATAGTCATTGGGTGATCATAATTTTCTGAATTGCAAGAGTACACTTATTCTACACAAGGAAGATTAATACCATACAATAATTTTCATCCATGAATTCTTATTTATATAACATTACATAATCCTATAAAACATGAATGAAAGAAATAAATCATGAACAAACATGAATATGTGTTCTTATTATACTGACCACATATCTTTATATAAGATTTATCACCCAAAAAAATTTCTATTAACCATCAATTAATCCAATTCATACATCAGCCAATATTGTACCAATAGAAGAGATCCAATATCATATCAAAACATAGAAAAGTATATTTATATAAATTTATATATAATTATTCATTTTAATCCATCTTGGTATAACCACTAAAACTTCGTCAGGAGTTTCCCATTTGATGAAACAATAAGTAATCTTAATCATTCATCCTTCTGGGACCACCTCTTTCCATATTGGTAAAAATCCTAATATAATTATAAAAATTTCACCATAATTAGGAAAATAATATAAAAAATCCTAGCCAAAATCATATGGACTCACAGGGATTTTGAATAAGAAAAAAAGATAAAAGAACTAAGGGACAATAATACATAAACTGTCCTAGGAAAATTCCATAAAATATTCCCCATACTTGGGGGATCAAATGAAGGATAATAAATGGGAGTAACATGATGAATTTACCTCTATCAAAACTAATTTCACCTAGAAAACCAAAGGGGGAGAATAGTAATTTTCCAGTTATCACCTACAAAAAATAGGGAATAAATTCTATTACGGGGTGACAATGGGGTTCAAATCATGATGCTACCACACATAACTACATCATGAAATGGCCCTCATAGGTCAGGAAGAAGACTCTATAAGAAGAGAGGAAATCCCAAATCCAAAAAACTTCTAGACATGTATCGTATAGCTTGTGGAATGACCACCCAAGGAAATGGGATATCCCACATCCTAGAACCATCATGGTGTGACCATTATGGATCACTAAGTGACCCCCATAGATTACAATGTAATGCACCCATCCTTGAATATAATCATGAAATTGAGGAACAAACTCCCTTATTGTGAAATGATTCTCTCATTAATCATCCACAAAACAAATATATCAGTAATTTTTCATCGCTCGGGATGAGTCCCATGATGATACATGTTGTAACTCTAGAATTTCAGTAGACCGGTCTTCTGGACACCTACCCCAATTCTTACCTAACCAACAAAAACATCACATATACTTCAATCTATATACAAAAAAAAATTAAATATATTTTATATCAAAATATATATTATTTTGAAAAATAATTTTCATGTCTTATTAATATTCGTTACTTTTAATATATTTAGTTATATTTATTTTAATAATACTAGGTGGTTTTTTAATAAAATAATATGTTTTATTTCTAACCAAACTGGGTTCTCATGCATTATATGGATTTATTTAAAATCATGATTTCAAAATTATGTAATTATATTTTAAAATATTAATCCAAATTTTTAAAATAATCCTATAAAATATATCTTAAATGACTTTTTTGGGAATTTTCTGAAATTTTTGGTTTTTCAATGAGTAATGAAAAATATTTTTTTATTGAAAATTATCTTCGAATTTGATGTATCTAAGATCACATTAAATTTCTGATAAGTTATAATATAAAAATTGTTTCATTTGATTAAAACTATTAGAATAAATTATTTTAAAATCAACATTATACTTTATTTTGGTATCAGAGAAATTATATTTACCTTTTTGTATTACATTTTTCAGTTTTAATATTAAATTATATATTTTCTACATAAATTAATTGAATTTAAAAAAATGTAATAAATATTTTTAATTATAATATATACTATTAGGTAATAATGTGAACTAAAATTTTGGTCCTAATGACATGTAAAAATAGTTAAAATTTGTTACGACATGTAAAAATAGGTTTCAAATTGGATAAACTAAGGTGATAGGTGTTAAAATAAATTAAAAACATTTATAAAGATTATTTTATGGCCATATTTAGTCTCTAAATCATATCATTTCTTAAAATGGTCCAATTTTTATAAAATTTTCTTGAGTAATACATTAATATATCTTAACTGTTTCAAAAATTCTAATTGTATTTTTGTAATGGCCCAGACCCACCTGGTTCATTACTTTGCCAAAACACGGCTCCACCAAAACGGTGGAACCGGTCACTGGGGTACCGGTGATAGTGGCACCATGATGGTCACACACTAGTGATGGTGGCACCGTAAGGGTGCACCGTGATGGTGGCACTATGAGGGTGGCACCGTGACGGTGGTAACGTGTCCTCAATAAGCGTTCAGTTCCAGTTCTCAACTTTTCTGCTCTCGCAACATATCTTTTGATGTAAAGATGATTTAATGACCTCATTCAAGCCATTTAAAGACCATAAATAATATCTAAAATCCCCCAAGATTCAGGAAACCCTTAACTTACCAAAACTTGTGGTTCTTCCCCAGTGGCACGCCCTTCCCCGAACCTTCTAGTTCCGCCCCTATTAGGTGTTTCCATATGTTTAAAGAAAACTATTTAATGCATATCCATTATGACCACCCCTATGAGGAGAATTGTTAAATGCCAATTAATTCCATCATGCGTAACTGCCCAACCACGTGGGGAACCATGATCCGACTTTAAATCCATACAAATTTCCATATCCTATAACAATGGAATATCATCCTTATATCGCACGAGAATTCCTTCTTCTTTTTCCTCTTGGACGGTGTATTTTTCTTCCTAGTGCGTTTGGAGTTCCCCTTCCTGAGGCAAGTGGTGCGCCTATACCGGATCCTTCCTGCTCACCCTTGGAGTCCCTAACGTTCCTCCCCATCAATTTGCGCATCCCAGGTTCTTGGCGCGTGGAGAAGAACTTCAATCCTTGATCAACCAAGTAAGGATTTTCCTTCATCTCTCTTTATTATGTATCTTGTGGGGTGGGAATTCTACAGTTTCTATGGGAATGGATGAAACCAAACCTGAACAAAGATAATAAACAGACTGTCAAAGAATGATGGGTTGCGTTTGACAATTCTGGTGTACTCTTTTATAATTGCTATATGTTGTAAACTGTATGGGCTTATGCTCACTGAATATCATGGATGTTAGTGGTCATTCCTTACGCAGTAATGAACCCTTTTCTTTTGTGGTGATTAAATAACTGTAACATGGAAATTGGTTAATCACATAAACTCGGTTGGTTAAATGGATACCCAATGAACATCAGTCCTTGTGTAGTCACCCTAGTTAAAAAAAAGAAAAAAGAACCTAATGAATGATGTACATGAACCTAAAAGTTTCCATACTCTGTTTTGGTAGTAGGTGTACTGTTATGTTTGATGCTTATGGGGTGATGCGGATGATGATGGGATCCTCTATTGTGGCATGGTTGTTGGTTGTGAATCTGAAGCTGTGTGGGGCTGTATCACAAGGCTTGGTTTGGTTTTAGTAATTTGAGGGATCTCACTGATCCCTTTTTTTGTGACTTCACGAGAGAACCAGGTGTGAATGCTTAATTTTTTTTTTGGCTATTTCTCTTTCTCTGGCTTGTGGTTATGCCTATTAGTTTCCCAGTAGTGCATAATTCACCTAAATGGGATCACTTTAACATGAGAGCAATAATGAGTTAAATGGGGAATCAGTTTTGAGAATGAGTTGTGACTTGGTCGTGAGTGTTGTGCCATTCTTTTATGAATGAATAGTAATGAGGGTGTTTGTGATCAGGTTGGATTTGGAAACCCTAGGTTGGGATGAGTGATTGTTACCTATACATATAAATTTTAGTCCTTCTGTTTCGTATTCACCCCCACCCAAGTTGATCACTTAGTGCCGAACACCCCCATTTTATGGGGGATGGTGTTTTTTCCAACACTCCTACGCGTGGCTGGTTATTAGCTCATTTTCTACTCCCTTTCCTGAATAGCCCAAGACTCATCGGGCAGGTTATGATGGCTTGAGGTCCATTATAGACCAAGATTCTTCTGGCAGGGTAGATGTGGTGGTTGGCCCAGATGTGTGCAGGCAGGTTGTTTCCCAAGAGTCTTCAAGATGAGGCCCAGGTGTCTATGAGAGTGGTAGTATTTGTTCTGGCCCAGGTGTTTGTGGGCATGGTTACGGGTGGTTGTTGTGGCCATGGTGTTTGCGGGTGGGATGTGTGGTAGTGATGGAACATGTGTTTTTGGGCGGGATGTGTGGTAGTGATGGCCCAGGTGTGTGCGGGTGGGGAGTGGCAGTGGGACTACGGTGAGAATGGCGGGAGAGGTTTGATGCATAGGATGTCTTCAAAAACCAGTGGGAAAGTGGCGCGGGGTACCCATATATCGATGTTCTATTACTATACATTACATGACTTTCATTATTTGGGGAGTGTTCCTTAGTGAGGCTTGGGTGGATAGTTTTCCTTGCTAGGTGCTTTGGTTATCTCTTTTCTCAGAGGGCATTAGAATGCCTCCCAAATTGTGCACGAGAGTCTTTGGTTTTCCCTACTGAGTAAACTTGTATGCTCACCCTACATATATAAAACTACTTTCAGGTTTCTAGTAGGACTTCAGGGATTGTTCAGGGTCGTACTATCTCAGATGTTGGGACAGTTTCAGTTGCTATTTTTCTTTTTCTTTCTTGGCACTTTACCTTTGTAGTATCTTTGTGCTTTGTGGCATTTACTTTTGTAACATGCATATGGGAATGGTTTTCTATGGCTTAATTTTTACCCCCCAGTTTTGGTTTTGTTGGGATTTACTATCTTATCTCTTGATCCTATTAAATAAAAAGGGTAATGTCTTCCATCTTGTGTGTGATTCTATACCCTTGGTGCTAGTTTCCACTCTAGGACCTATTGAAGGTGCGTCTTGGGGGGTCATTATCTCTCCTTAAACTTGAAGAAGGAAGGGTCTGGTAATCTGTTATCACTTCTCTCATCTTGGTGAAGGCGGGTCGTGACAGAATGGTATAAGAGGTGAGGTTAAGAGATAGGATGGAGTTCGAAATTAGGCATAGTGTGGATTGAATGAGATGGTAGGGAAACAGTGTTGGACAATATTGGTGTGTGAAATAGGCCAGGGAAGACATGCTTGGACATGAGATTTTTGGGCCCCCCCATGATCTGATGCAAGGACTCTGAGCCTACCGAACGACCAAGTGAGGCTGCACTGATTGTAGGGTGGAGACCCTAGGGAAGGAACATGAAACATAATGACTTTTTTTCTTATGTTTCATGGGTATTTGGGAATTTAAAATGAATAATAAGTCTAAGAAAATTTAAGAACAATATTCTACACTACTCGGGCTTAGGCATTCCTAGTTTACCTTACAGCTATGTCACCTGGGAGACGACCACGAGTAGTGCGGGTGATCGAGGCCCAAGAAGTTGACTTGGATGATTGATAGAGGGATGACAAAGAGGAGGAGGATGATCAATAGCAGAAGATGCTTTGTTCCTTTCAGCGGAAGACCCTTGGGAAGTACGAGGGCAGCATCTCTGACATGGAGACAGAGAGCTCGCTAGAGGATCTGGTGAAAGCTTTCAGCTTAATCCGGGATCTAATGGAGTACTAGGTTCCTCTTGCTATAATCCAGATACATGGAGCACCATGTCATTGGTGTACGCTTTATCTTGGGGAGAAGAGGTAGGTTGAGGTGACGTGGACTGACTTTGGGAAGGAGTTCCAGGAAGAATTCCTCTCTTCCACGATGAAGGCTGAGAAGAGGCAGGAACTACTCTCCCTATAATAGGGGAGCATGTCAGTTAGAGAGTTGGGGATGAAGTTCAAGGATCTCCCTTGCTATAGTTCAGACCTTTTTACGGATGAGGAGTCTTGGGAGAGATGGTTAGAGGAGGCACTCCGACCTTTTCTTTAGTATGCCATTACTCCATTCACCTTACCTTCATACATGAATGTCCAGAAGAAGGCTGAAGTGGTGGAATGGAAGAACACGTTTGGAGGTGTATCGCGAGAAGGAATATGGTTGGGCTTGTCGAAGGGGAAGGTTGTCAATAGCAGGCCTCTAGCATCAGGTACCTCTAGGTTTCGACCAGTATGGAGCAGGCCCCACTAGTTCCAGTTTCGATCCCCCGGTCCTCGCTCTTTCCTTTCGGGACCACGACATAGGTGCTTCATCTGTGGTATCCATGGGCACCTTCGGAATCAATTCCCTGACCAAGTGTGGTAAAATGGCGGTGGGCCGGTGTAACACACACCCCAGCTACAGCAGTTTCCAGTCAGGCCCTTTCAGTAGCAGTAGTAGGGACAGCGAGCTCCCGCTCCTCCCAGGGCAGATATCATAGGAGGAGGCCGACCTCATGGCACTCCTCATGGACCTCAACCAGTGTGAGGTCGAGAAGGTGGATGAAAACCAAGGGGCAAGGGAGATGGGCGTGGACAGTTACATGTCGCGGAGGCAACGGTTCCAGTAGGTCCGAAAGTTGTTCGAGGTATGATCATATTCTCTAGTACTCTTGCCTATTCCTTGTTCAATACAAGAGCTTCGCACTCCTTTTTTGCACCCAGTTTGGACTGTGCTCTGGGTCTAAACTCTGAGATAGTGCCACTAGTGTTGAGTACACCAATCGGAGTTCAGGACGAATTGTTTTACATTTTCTATGGGTGTAGACTGATGATAGGGCCACATCAGTTGATCAGGGATCTTCTACTGTTGCAGAAACATCCATATGATGTGATCCTAGGCATTGAATGGTTGTTCTTTGTATGTTCCTTCATTCACAGCTTCTGAGGAAGGATCTTGTTTTTAGATTTGGACTGCCGACATGTAACTTTCATTGGTGAGAGAGGTTGTCAGTAAAGAAGCAGGCAAGAGGAGCCCCTCCTTTCCTTGTTAGTTGAACTATTAGTGGAGTCGGTGAATGCAGAAATAGTAGAAGTCCCAGGGATTGTCAGTGAGTTTATGGACGTCTTCCCTGAATAGGTGGCAACTCTACCTCTTCGACATGATGTTGAGTTTGGGATAGACTTGCAACCTGGTGCCCATCTGATTTCGATGGCTCCCTACCAGATGGCACCTTCTGAGTTGCGGGAGTTGCGGAATCAGATTGACGATCTGATGAAGAAGGTTTTTTTCGACCAAGTGCGTCCCCATGGGGTGCTTCAGTCTTCTTCGTAAAGAAGGAAGATGGTGGTCTGAGGCTGTGCATAGACTATAGGAGACTCAATCATGTGACGGTCAAGAATCGCTACCCTCTTCCGAGGATAGAAGATCTCTTTGACTAGCTGAGGGTAGAAGGTTGGTTCTCTAAGATCGATTTGAAGTCTGGATATCACCAGCTGAGGTTGAAGTAGGGTGACATCTCAAAGACGACCTTCAGGTGAAGATATGGGCACTTTGAGTTTGTGGTCATGTTGTTTGGTGTTATGAATGCTCCATATGTGTTCATGGGGCTCATGAACTCCGTATTATGGGAATACCTGTATCAGTTCATAGAAGTGTTTATTGACAACATCCTGATCTACTCGAGGTCAGAGGAGGATCACACTGAACACCTGAGAATGGTTTTAGAGGTCCTCCGACAGAACCAACGTTATGGGAAATTGTCAAAGTGAAAGTTCTGGATGTGAGAAGTGCACTTCCTTGGGAATGTGGTGTCTGGTCAGGGAATAGCGGTGGTCCCATCGATGGTTGAGGCGGTTGTTTCTTAGGCAGCACCCAAGAACGTGACAGAGGTTTGTAGTTTCCTTGGATTGGCAGGTTACTACTAGAGGTCCGTACCCAACTTCTCCCGAGTTGCAGCACCTTTGATAGCTTTGACCAAGAAGGATCAGGCTTTCATATGGGATGGGAAATGCGAGGAAGCCTTTAGCTATCTGAAGGAGAAGCAGGTAAGTGCCCCAGTGCTGAGGTTTCCAAAAGAAGGGGCAGTGTATGAGGTGTTCTGTGATTCTTCAGGACAAGGCCTCAGGTTTTTGTTGATGCAACGACAAGGGGTGATATCTTATGGGTCTAGATGGTTACATCCCCATGAGAGTAATTTTTTCACCCATGATATGGAGCCTGTGGCAGTCGTGTTCGCACTAAAGTTGTGGCAGCATTACCTCATTGGGGAGCGCTTCGTGGTCTTCACGGATTATAAGAGCTTGAAGTATATATTCTCTCAATGGGACCTAAACATATGGAAATTAAGGTCTATGGAGTTCCTTTATGAATACTAGTTTGAGATTTCATACACCTTAGGAAAAGGGAATGTGGTGGCTGATGCATTGAGCATGAAGTCGCATAAGGATGTGGTTCGAGAGTCAGCAGATGCTTGGAATGCGATGGAGGAGTTGGCTGCCCTACACCTGGATGTAAGGGAGGATGGTGGTAGAGGTTGCCTATATCAAATGACAGTGTAGTCTTCACTGTTGCAGAAGGTAGAGGAGTCTCAATGGGGACACTCAGAGAGTGAAGTAAAGTGTAACTGGGTTAACCAAGACGATGCCCCAGAAGGGTGGACGGAGGATGGTCAAAATTAGATGCTTTTCCAAGGGAATTTGTTTGTTCCACAGGTGATGCATGAGAGGGTTCTTGGTGAGTTCCACAACTCACCCCTAGAAGTGCACCCGAGAGTTTGTATGATGTACCAAGGTCTGAGGAGTCAGTTTTGGTGGCCCGGGGTAAAGCGGGCGGTGGAAGAGTTCGTGGCCAGGTGCCTAGTGTGTCAGCAGATGAAGGCTGAACACCATGTTCCAGGATGTTCGTTGTAGCCTTTATATGTCCCTGAGTGGAAGTAGGATGACATCTTGATGGATTTCATCATGGGACTACCCAGATTTCAAGGGGGTTGCGATGCTATCTGGGTAGTGGTGGACCGAATGATGAAATCGTCTCACTTCCTGTCAATCAAGGAGTCAAGTACGGTGGATACCCTAGCACAGAGGTACGTGGATGAGGTGGTGCGGTTGCATGGAGTCTCGAGATCCATAGTCTCGGATTGGGATGCACGGTTTAACACACGAGTTTGGAGGGTATTGCAGCATGCTATTGGCACCCGGCTACGTCTCAGCACTGCTTCCCACCCCCAGACAGATGGACAGATAGAGCGCACCATCAAAATAGTGGAGGATATGCTACCAGCATGTATTCTCGACTCTGTGGGATCGTGGGAACGACACTTTCCTCTGGTGGAGTTTGCCTAAAACCATAGATATCACTATACCATTGGCATGGCTCTATTCTGAGCTTTGTACGAGAGGTCGTGTCTCTCACCCGAGTGCTGGACAGAGGTCAGGGAGGCCGGTGTTTTTGGCCCAGAGGTGGTGCAGAGCACGATGGAGAAGATACAGCTTATACGGGAGAGGATGAAGGCGGCCTAGGACTAGAAAAAGTTATATCCTTTTAATAGGAGGATACCATTGGGTTTTGAGGTCGGTGACCATGTTTTCTTGAAGGTCTCCCCTCTGCGTGGGCAACAGAGGTTCGACAGGGGAAGTAAGCTTTCTCCCAGGTTCGCCAGACCGTTTGAAGTGTTGCGGTGGGTTAGTGAAGTGGCTTATTAGCTAGCGCTACCACTGCCACTACTGAGACTGCATGATGTCTTCCATGTGTCACAGATCCAACAATATCTACATGATGATTCACACATCCTTTAATGGGGAAAGGTTGATATCGAGGACGATGTCACTTTTTTGGGAAGACCAGTGAGGATCGAGTATCGTGAGGAGAAGGTGATCCGTGGATGGACAATTACTTTGGTTTTTGTGTTGTGGAGGAATGGAGGGCTCGAAGAAAGTACTTGGGAACAGGAGACGCAGATGCACGCCCAGTACCCAGAGCTGTTTTGAGTTTTGTTCTGTTTTGTTGTACTTTTTTGAGATGGAATGCTTTACCTTGTTTGCTATGGAACATGCGGTTTTACTTATTCTGTGGATGTGTGTGAAGAGTACTAACTATGGGGAGGGGAGGACCCAATCCCTAATCAAGACACATTAAGGTGGATGTGATTAAACCTGTGTGGGCAAGTCAGTGCCCCCCAAAGAAGATAGTATCTTGACATGGAGGAAGAAAATCCCTAACCCATATGACTGGACAGTTTAACCCTCGAGTGTTGCCTGGTTACTTGAGAGAGAGGTGTTCTTAGATGTCGACGAGGATCACTCCTGAGAGGTATCTTTCGAGGTGGTTGTTCGGAACCCCTCTTTTCATCAGGTCTAGTTTTGATTCTCGAGGATGATAATAGTTTGAGTGGTATCTGATTTAATGGCTCAGACCCACCTGGTCCATTACTTTTCCAAACATGGCTCCACCGAAACGGTGGCACCGGTCATGGGGGCACCGGTTACGGTGGCATCGTAATGGTCGGCCACCGGTCACGGTGGCACCTTGACGGTGCCACTGTGACGGTCGCACACCGGTCAGGGTGGAACCGGTGATGGTGCCACTGTGACCGTGGCACCGTGAGGGTGATACAGTGAGGGTGGCACTGTAATGGTGGCACCATGATGGTGGAACTATGTCCTCATCGAGCATTCTCTTCATGTTCCCGATTTTTTAGCTCCCGTAACATATCTTTTGACATAAAGATGATTTAATGCCCTCTTTAAATCCATTTAAAGACCATAAATAATATCTAAAATACCCCAAGAGTCGGGAAACCCTTCACTTACCAAAACGTGTGGTTTTTCCTTGGTGGCACACCCTTCCCTGTACCTTCCAGTTCCACCCATGTTAGGCTTTTCCTTGTGGTTAAAGAAAACTGATTAACGCATAGTCGTTATGACAACCCCTCCGAGGAGAATTGTTAAATGACAATTAATTCCATCGTGTGTAACTACCCAAATACATGGGGAACCATGATCCGACTTTAAAGCTATTAAAATTTCCATATCCCGTAACAACGGGGTATCATCCTTATATCGCACGAGAATTCCTTCTTCTTATTCCTCTTGGATGGTCTCTTTTTTTTCCTGGTGCGTTTGGAGTTCCCCTTCCCGAGGCAAGTGGTGCGCCGGTGCCGGAGCCTTCCTGCTCACCCTTGGAGTCCCATACATTCCTCCCATGCAAGTCGCACATCCCTAGTTCATGGAACGTGGAGAAGAACTTCAATCCTTGATAAACCAGCTATGGAATTTCCTTCGTATCTCCTTATTGTGTATCATGCGTGGTGGGTACGCTACTATTTCTGTGTGAATGGATGAAAATAATCCTTAAAAAAGATAATAAATGGACTATTAAAGAATGATGGGGTGCGTTTGAAAATTCTTTTGTAATCTTTTATAATTGCTATATGTTGTGATCTGTATGGAATTATGCTCACTGAAAATCATGGTTGTTGGTGGTCTTTCCTTGCGCACTAATGAACCCTTGTCATATGTGATGATTAAATAACTGTAACAAGGAAATTGGTTAATCACCTATACTCGGTTCGTTAAATGGATACCTAGTGAACATCAATCCTTGTGTGGTCACCCCAGTTAGCCAACAGAAAAAAGAACCTAATGAATGATGTGCTTGAACCTGTAAGTTTCCCTACTCTGTTTTGGTAGTAGGTGTGTTGTTTTTTTTAATGCTTATGGGGTGATGTGGATGAGGATGGGATCCTATGTTGTGGAACGATTATTGGTTGTGAATCTGAAGCCATGTGGGGTTGTATCTAAAGGCTTGGTTTGGTTCTAGTACTTTTAGGGATCTCACTGATCCCTTTGTTGTTGTGACTTCACAAGAGAACCGTATGTGAATTCTTAAGTTGTTTTTTGGTTGTTTCTCTTTATCTGGCTTGTGGTTATGCCTTTTAGTTTCCTAGTAGTGTAGAATTAAACTAAATGGGATCACTTGAACATGGAATAAAGAATTATTTAAATGGGGAATTGGTTTCGAAAATGAGTTGTGACTTAGTCGTGAGTGATGTGCCTTTATTTTATGAATGAATAGTAACGAGGGTGTTTGTGATTAGGTTGGATTTGGAAACCCTAGGTTGGGATGAGTTCTTGTTACCTATAAATATAAATTGTAGTTCTTATGTTTCTTATTCGCACCCCACCCAAGTTGAGCACTTAGTGCCGAACAACCCCATTTCACGGGGGAGGGTGTTTTCCCAACACTCCTACGAGTGGATTGTCATTAGATCATTTTCTACTCTCTTTACCTAATAGCCCAATAATCTTCATGAAGGCTATGAAGGCCTGAGTTCCATTATATCCGAAGATTTTTCGGGCAGGGTAGTGGTGGTGGTTGGCCCAGGTGTGTGCAGGAAGGTTGTTTCCCAAGATTCTCCTAGATGAGGCCCAGGTGTCTGCGAGCGTGGCAGTAGTTGTTTTGGCCTAGGTGTTTGCGGGTGTGGTTACGGGTGGTTGTTGTGGTCTAGGTGTTTGTGGGCAGGATATGTGTTAGTGATGGCCCATGTGTTTGCAGGTGGGATGGGTGGTAGTGATGTCCCATGTGTGTGCGGGTGGGGAGTGGTCGTGGGACTGCAGTGAGAATGGCAGAAGAGGTTCGATGCGTAGGATGTCTTCAATAAACAGGGGAAAAGTGGCACGGGGTACCCAAATATCGATGTGATATTACTATACATTACTTGACTTGCGTTATTTGGGGAGTGTTCCTTGGTAAGGCTTGGGTGGATAGTTTTCCTTTCTAGGTTCTTTGGTTGTCTCTTTTCTCATAGGGCATTAGAATGCCTCCCCACTTGTGCTTGAGAGTCTTTGGTTTTCCCTACTGAGAATACTTGTATGCTCACCCTACGTATATAAACCTACTTTTAGGTTTCCAGGAGGACTTCATGGATCGTGTAGGGCCATACTAGCTCGGACGTTGGGACAATTGCAGTTGATGTTTTTCTTTTTCATTCTTGGTACATTACCTTTGTAGTCTCCTTGTACTTTGTGGCATTTACTTTTGTAACATGCATATGGGAATGGTTTTCTTTGGTATACTTTTTACCCCCCATTTTTGGTGTTTTGGGGATTTACTATCTTATCTCCCGATCCTATTAAAGAAAAAGGGTAATGCCTTCCATCTTGTGTGTCATTCTATACCCTTGGTGGTAGTCTCCACTCTAGGACCTATTGAAGGCGGGTCTCAGGGGTCATTATCTCTCCTTCAACTTGAATAAGGAAGGGTCTTGAAATCAAATATCCCTTCTCTCATCTTGGTGAAGGCGGGTCATGACAATTATCTCCCCCGCTTATAAAAGGATACCTAGTATCATATCCTCAATACACTAAAAGAATCATTTATTTCGGAAATTCCCTACCCAAATACCAACCCAACATCCCTACCAATGTTTTCTGGTTTTATTTTAGGTATAATACCAACCATAGAGGGCCTAAGGTGTAAAAAAATAGTTTTTCTGATTGAGAGGTATAACTTGTTAATGAATATTTTAGTTTTATTTCTTCATAAAAATAATTTGAATCTTCATAAACTATGATGAAATAATTATATTAGTATATTACATATATTTTTATGTTATTATTCTAATTTCATAACATATATCTTTCTGATACACTATAAAATGGGAATTCAAATCATCGTTCATTTGTACAACAGACTACCACTTCATGAACCAATGTAATTAATTCTCCATCACCACCTCTCATGGCTGGTTATAATGATGGATTTAATGTATATATGTTTGATATTAATTACATAATTATCATTAGGGAAATTATTCATTATAATTACATTCATTCCATAATTATCATAAAAAATTGAAATTGTTCCTCATGTGTGCGTACGTCTTACCATCACCATGATTATGACATAATTCATTTTTCATAGACATAATTCATTATTTAGAAGTATAATTTTTATAAAAAAAGATTGATTATGTCATGATAATTATTCTTTACATTATTTAACAAATATTATTTTGACCATGGCCCATATATCGATGTTGTAATTTAATTATGAAACGAACATCCTCAAAACAATTGATATGGACATAACTGATTATGTACTTAAATATAGAATTAAAAAAAAGTTTATAAAAAATAAATAAACATAGAAAATGTTCTAAAATAATTAAATACCTGATATAATTATCTTATACCAGATTTAAGGGATATACCTCAAAATTTTGGACTCGAAGTAACAGAATTCATCAAAATATCACTTCATTGATAAATTTTTAACATTATGAATCTAATTTATTTTATAAGGTTTATATAATTCCACTATTAAATTGTATATCATGTACATTTCATGATTTAAGGTATTTTAAATTATAATTCAAATTATTTCTTCCAAGAGGATTTGATATGAATGTCATCATTCGGTAATAAGTTTATTAACTCAATTTAAATTCACTGAGTTATACTTCTACTTCATTGACTGTTATATTCCATGATTTTATGAAAAATATCTTTTTATACTATTTTTTTATTCACACATATTTTATATGGGTTTTCAATTTTTACACAAAATCACATCATTCCCAAATTTTAACTTCAATGGTATGATATTTTTAATGATTATTTGCCTCAATATTGTTTCATTAAGAGTTTTTTTATATCATTCACCTTTTAATGTTCATTGGGTTTATATTTTTCTATTTTTACATTTTATATAATGAAACACTTTATGACCATGCTATTTATATAATGGTCTGGTCCCACATGGTACATTACTTTGCCAAATCACGGCTCCACCGAAATGGTGGCACCGGTCACGAGGGCACTGGTTACGGTGGCACTGTGAGGGTGGCACTGTGAAGGTGGCACCGTGACGGTGGCATGGTGACGGTGGCACCGTCACGATGGCACCATGATGGTGGCACCCTGTCCTCACCGAGTGTTATTTTCCAGTACTTGACTTTTCCGCTCCAGCAATATATATTTTGAAGTAAAGATGATTTAATTCCCTCTTTCATTCCATTTAAATACCATAAATAATATCTAAAATCCCCCAAGAGTCGGGAAACCCTTAACTTACCAAAACGTGTGGTTTTCCCTCAGTGGCACGCCCTTCCCCGTACCTTCCAATTCCTACCTTGTTAGGAATTTCCTTATTGTTAAAGAAAACTGTTTAATGCCTAGAAATTATGACTACCCCTCGGAGGAGAATTGTTAAATGAAAATTAATTCCATCGTGCATAACTACCCAACCACATGGGGAACCACAACATGAATTTAAATCCATTAAAATTTCTATATCTCATAACAACTGGATCTCATCCTTATATCGCACGGGAATTATTTCTTCTTCTCCCTCTTGGATGGTCTTTTTTTCTTCCTGGTGCGTTTGGAGTTCCCCTTCCCGAGGCAAGTGGTGGTATTATGCCCGAGCCTTCCTGCTCACCCTTGGAGTCCCTGACGTTCCTCCCCTGCAATTTGTGCATCCCCAGTTATTGGTGCTTAGAGAATAACTTTGATCCTTGATCAACCAAGTAGATATTTTCCTTCGTCTCTCCTTACTGTGTATCATGCAGGGTGGGTACGCTACTGTTTCTGTGGGAATGGATGAAACCAAACCTTAACAAAGCTAATAAACAGACTGTTAAATAATGATGGGCTGCGTTTGACAATTCTATTGTAGTCTTTTATAATTTCTATATTTTGTGAACTGTATGGTCTTATGCTCGCTGAAAATCATGGCCATTGGTGGTCTTTCCTTGCGCACTAATGAACCCTTGTCTTCTATGATGATTAAATAACTGTAACATGGAAATTGGTTAATCACCTAAACTCAGTTGGTTAAATGGATACCCAGTAAACATCAATCCTTCTGTGGTCACCCCAGTTAACCAACAAAATGAAGAACCTAATGAATTATGTGATTGAACCTGGAAGTTTTCCTACTCTGTTTTTGTAGTAGGTGTGTTGTTCTGTTTGATTCTTATGGGAAGATGTGGATGAGGATGGGATTCTCTATTGTGGCACAGTTATAGGTTTTGAATCTGAAGCTTTGTGGGGATTTATCTCGAATCTTGGTTTGGTTCCAGTACTCTGAGGTATCTCCTTGATCCCTTTGTTGTTGTGACTTCACAAGATAACTGGGTGTGAATGTTTAAATTGTTGTTTGGTTGTTTCTCTTTCTCTGACTTGTGGTTATGCCTATTAGTTTCCCAGTAGTACATAATTCACCTAAATGGGATCACTTGAACATTTTAGCAAGAATGAGTTAAATGGGGAATTGGTTTTGAGAATGAGTTGTGACTTGGCCGTGAGTGATGTGGCTTTCTTTTATGAATGAATAGTAATAAGGGTGTTTGTGCTCAGGTTGGATTTGGAAACAGTAGGTTGGGTGAGTGCTTTATAACTATACATATAAATGTTAGTTCTTATGTTTCTTATTCATGCCCCACCCAAGTTGATCACTTAGTGCCGAACACCCCCATTTCACAGGGGAGGGTGTTTTTCCCAACACTCCTACGAGTGGCTAGTTATTAGATCCTTTTTTGGTCCCATTTCTGAATAGCCCAAGACTCTTTGGGTAGGATGTGATGGCCAGAGGTCCATTATAGCCCAAGATTCTTCAGGCAGGATAGTTGTGGTGGTTGGACCAGGTGTGTGCGGGCAGGTTGTTTCTCAAGAGTCTTCGGGATGAGGCTCAGGTGTCTGCAGGCGTGGCAGTAGTTACTCTGTCCCAGGTGTTTACGGTCATGGTTACAGGTGTTTGTTGTGTCCTAGGTGTTTGTGGGAGGGATTTGTGGTATTCATGGCCCAGGTATTTGTGGGCGAGATGTGTGGTAGTGATGGCCCAAGTGTGTGCAGACGTGGAGTGGCAGTGGGACTGCAGTGAGACTGGCGGGAGAGGTTCTATGCGTAGGATGTCTTTAATAACCAGTGGGAAATTGGCATGGGGTACCCAAATATCAATGTGCTATTACTATATATTACTTGACTTGTGTTATTTGGGGAGTGTGCCTTTGTATTCTAACTCTATATATATAAAACTGCTTTCAGGTTTCTAGGAGGACTTCATGGATCATGCAAGGCTGTACTAGATCGAACGTTAGGACAGTTGCAGTTGTTGTTTTTCCTTTTTTTCATTCTTGGTACTTTACCTTTGTAGTTTCCTTGTACATTGTGTCATTTACTTTTGTAACATGCATATGGTAATGGTTTTTTTGGGCTTTACTTGTACTTCCATCTTTGGTGTGGTTGGGAATTATTATCTTATCTCTAGATCCTATTAATGAAAATGGGTAATGCCTTCCATCTTGTGTGTGATTCTATACCCTTGGTGCTAGTAGCCACTCTGGTACTTGTTGAAGGCGGGTCTCTGGGGTCATTATCTCTCCTTCAACTGGAAGAAGGAAAGTTCTGGAAATCTGTTGTCCCTTCTCACATCTAGGTGAAGGCGGGTCATGACAGAATGGTATCAGAGGCGAGGTTGAGAGATAGGATGGAGTTAGGAGTTAGGAATCGTGAGGACTGCATGGGATGGTAGGGCAACAATTTTGGACAATCATGGTGCGTGAAATGGGCCAGAGAAGACCGGCTAGGAGATGGGATTTTAGGGCCCCCTGTGATCTGATGTAAGGACTCTAGGCCTGCCAAACGACCATGGGAGGCTGTATTGATTGCAAGGTAGAGACCCTAGGGAAGGTAGATACATAATAATGACTTGTGTTCTTATCTTTCATGGGTATTTTTGAGATTTAAATTGAATAATAAGTATAATAAAATTTAAGAACAATATTATATACTACTCAGGCTTAGGCATTCCTTGTTTACCTTGCAGCTATGGCACCTGGGAGACGACCACGAGTAGTGCGGGTGATCGAGGCCTAGGAGGTTGACTTGGAGGATCGACAGAGGGCAGAACTAGAGGAGGAGGACGATCAGTGGCAGAAGATTCTTTGTTCCTTTTAGTGGTAGATCCTCGGGAAGTATGAGGGTAGCATCTCTGACGTGGAGACAGAGAGCTGGCTAGAAGAGTTGGTGATAGCTTTCCGCTTAATCCGGGCTCCGACGGAGTAATGGGTTCCTCTGGATGTAATCTAGATGTGTGGAGTAGCGCATCAGTGGTGGATGATTTATCTTAGGGAGAAGAGGGAGGCTGAGGTGACATGGACTGACTTCGAGAAGGAGTTCTAGGTGGAATTCCTCTCTTCCACGATGAAGGCTAAGAAGAGGCAGGAGCTACTCTCCCTCCAACAGGGGAGCATGTCAGTGAGAGAGTTGGGGATGAAGTTCAAGGATCTCCTTCACTTCTCTTTGGACCTTTTTTCAGATGAGGAGGCTCGGGTAAGATGTTTAGAGGAGGCACTCTGACCTTCTCTTCAGTATGCAGTTACTCCCTTCAACTTACCAACATACTTGGAGGTCAAGAAGAAGGATAAAGTGGTGGAAAGGATGAACATGTTGGGATGTGTATCGTGAGAGGGAATCCAGTTGGGCTCATCGAAGGGGAAGGCTGTCAGTAGCAGGCCTCCAGCATCAGGGCCCTCTAGGTTTTGACCAGTACGGAGCAGGACCCAGCAGGTCCAGTTCGGATCCCCCAGTCCTCGCCCTTTCCTATTGGGCTCCAGACCGAGGTGCTTCATCTATGGTAGCCATGGGAACCTTTGGAATGAGTGTCTGGACTATGTATGGTACAATGGGGGTGGGTCGGTGTAGCACTCGCCCCAACCGCAACAGTTTCTAGCTAGTCCCTTTCAGTAGCAGCAGCATGGAAAGCAAGATCCTGCTCTTCCAAGGGAAGATATCGCAGAAGGGGGCCAACCTTAGGGTACTCCTCAAGGACCTCGACCAGGGTGCGGTTGGGGAGGTGGCCGAAAGCCGAGGGTCATGAGAGCTAGGCATGGACAGTTACATGCCATGGAGGCAGCGGTTCCAGTAGGGTCGTAAGTCGTTCGAGGTATGATCAGCTTTTCTAGAACTCTTGATTATTCCGTGTTCAATATAGGAGCTTCACACTCCTTTGTTATGCCCAGTCGGTCCCGTGCTCTGGGTCTAAACGCTGAGAGACTTATAGTGCCACTGGTGTTGAGTACACCAGTCGCAGGTCAGACTGACTTGTTTTATGTTTGGCGAGGGTGTAGACTGATGATAGGGCCACATCAGTTGATCAAAGATCTTCTACTTTTGCAGATTCATCCATAAGATTTCATCCTATGCATTTACTGGTTGTTCTTTGTATGTGTCGTCATTTACTTCTTTCAAGGAAGGATTGTGTTTTCATATTTGGGCGGCTGACTTGTAACTTTCATCAGCAAGTGGGGTTTCTAGAAAAGTAGGAGGAGAGAGGAGCCCCTTCTTTCTTTGTTAGATGAACTATCAGTGGAGTCAGTGGATGCAGAAATGGTAGAAGTACCAGGTATTTTCATTGAGTTTATGGACATCTTCCCTGAATAGGTGGAAACTCTACCCCCTTGACATGATGTTGAGTTCGGGATAGACTTGCAACCTGGTGTCCATCTGATTTCGATGGCTCCCTACCGGATGGCACCTTCTGAGTTGCGGGAGTTGTGGATTCCTATTGACGATCTGATGTAGAAGTGTTTTGTTCGACCAAGTTTTTCACCATGGGGTGCTCCAGTATTGTTCGCAAAGATGGAAGATGGTGGACTGAGGCTGTGCATAGACTATAGGGGACTGAATTAGGTGACAATCAAGAATCACTACCCTCTTCCGAGGATAGAAGATATCTTTGACCAGCTGAGGGGAGAAGCTTGGTTCTCTAAGATCGATTTGCAGTCTGGATATCACCAGCTGAGGTTGAATGAGGGTGACATCTTGAAGATGGCCTTCAGGTGCAGATATGGGCACTTTGAGTTTATGGTCATGTTGTTCGGTGTTACAAACGCTCCAGCTGTATTCATGGGGCTCAAGAACTCTGTCTTCCAGGAATAACTGGATTTGTTCATAGTAGTGTTAATTGAAAACACCCTGATCTATTCAAGATCATAGGATGATCATGCTGAGCACATGAGAACGGTTTTATAGGTCCTCCGATAGGACCAAATTTACAGGAAATTGTCAAATTTCAAGTTCTGGACGTGAGAAGTGCACTTCCATGGGCATGTGGTGTCCGAGAAGGGAATAGTGGTGGACCCATTGATGGTCGAGGCGGTTGTTTCCTGGGCATAACCCAAGAATGTGTTAGAGGTTCATAGTTTCCTTGGACTGGAAGGTTACTACCGGAGTTTCATACCCAAATTAACCCAAGTTGCAGCACCTTTGACAGCTTTGACCAAGAAGGACCAGACTTTTGTATGGGATGGGCAGTTCAAGGCAGCCTTTAGCTATCTAATGGAGAAGTTGGTAAGTTCCCCAGTGTTGAGGTTTCCAGAAAAAGGGGCGGCGTGTGACGTGTTATGTGATGCTTCAGGACAAGGCCTCAGGTGTGTGCTGATGGAAAGACAAGGGATGATCTCTTATTGGTCTAGACAGTTACATCCCCATGAGCATAATTATTCCACACATGATCTAGATCTTTCGGTGATCGTGTTCGTACTAAAGTTGTGGAAGCATTACCTCATCGGGGAGTGTTTTGTGGTCTTCATGAATCACAAGAGCTTGAGGTATATCTTCTCCCAGTGGGACATAAACTTACGGCAGTGAAGGTGGATGCAGTTCCTTCAGGGCTACAACTTCGATATTTCATACACCTCAGGGAAATGGAATGTGGTGGCTGATGCCTTGAGTAGGAAGATGCAGAAGGATGCAGTTCAAAAGTCGGCAGATGCTTGGAAGGCAATGTAGGAGTTGGTTGCCTTGCACCTAGATGTAAGGGAGGATGGTGGTAGAGGTTGCCTATATCAGATGACAATGCAGTCTTCTCTTTTGGGGCAGGTAGAGGAGTCTCAATGGGGAGGCTCAGATAGTGAAGTAATGCATGACCAGGTTAACCATGTTGATGCCCCAGAAGGGTGGACGGAGGATGGTCATAATTAGATGCTTTTCCGAGGGAAGTTGTTTGTTCCAGAGGAGATGCATGAGAGGGTTTTGTTGAGTTCCACAACTAAACCCTAGCATTGAACCCAGGATTTTCCAAGATGTAACAGGGTCTGAGGAGGTAGTGTTGGTGGACTGGGATAAAGCAGGCGGTGGTAGAGTTCGTGGCCAGGTGCCTAGTGTGTCAGAAGGTGAAGACTGAACACTGTGTTACATGTGGTTTTTTACAGCCTTTAGATGTCCCTGAGTGGAAGTGGGATGAAATCTCGATGGATTTCATCACGAAACAACCCAGAGTTCAAGGGGGTTGTGATGATATCTGGGTAGTGGTGGACCGACTGACGAAATCGGCCCATTTCCTGGCAATCAAGGAGTAATGTACGGTGGATTCCATAGCATAGTGGTACGTAGATGAGGTGGTGCAGTTGCACGGAGTCCTAAGATCCATAGTCTCAGAGAGGGATGCATGGTTTAACTCACGTGTCTGGAGAGTATTGCAGCATTATTTTGGCACCCAGCTATGTCTTAGCACTGCTTTCCACCCCCATACAAATGGACAGACAGATCACACCATTCAAACGGTGGAGGATATTCTATGAGCATGTATTCTAGACTCTAGGGGGTCGTGGGAACGACACTTTCCTCTGGTGGAGTTTGACTGCAACAATATCTATCACTATACCATTGGAATGGCTCCATTTGAAGCTTTGTACGGGAGTCTGTGTCGCTCACCTGTGTGTTGGACAGTGGTCGGGGAGGCAGGTGTTCTTGACCCGGAGGTGGTGCAGAGCACGACGGAGAAGGTTCAGCTTATATGTGAGAGGATGAAGGTGGACCAGGATGGGAAAATTCATATTCCAATAGTAGGAATAGACCCTTGGAGTTTGAGGTCGGGGACCATGTGTTCTTGAAGGTCTCCCCTCGGTGTGGGCAACGGAGGTTCGTCCGGGGGAGTAAGCTTTCTCCCTGGTTTTTCAGACCATTCGAAGTGCTGCGGCGGGTCGGTGAAGTGGCTTATCAGCTAGCGCTACCACCGCCACTACTGAGACTGCACAATGTATTCTATGTGTCAAAGATCCTACGATATCTACACGAAGATTCACACATCCTTGACTGGGGAAATCTGGATATCGAGGATGACGTGACTTTTGTGGAAATCCAATGAAGATCAAGGATCGTGAGGATAATGTGCTTCATGGATGGACCATTCCATTGGTTCATGTGTTGTGGAGGCATGGTGGGATCGAAGAAAGTACCTGGGAAGGGGAGATGCAGATGCATGCCTAGTACCTAGAGCTGTTTTGAGTTTTGTTCTGTATTGTTTGTACTTGTTTGTGATTGAACACTTTACCTTGTTAACTATGGAACGTGCAGTTTTCCTTATTATGTGGATGTGTGTGAAGAGTCCTAACTATGGGGAGGGGAGGACCCGATCCCTAATCAAGACACATTAAGGTGGATGCGATTAAACCCGTGTTGGAGAGTCAGTGTCACCCAAAACGGGTAGTATCTTGACATGGAGGAAGAAACTCCCTAACCCAAATGAATGGGCATTTTGACCCTCAAGTGTTTCCTGGTTACTTGAGGGAGAGGTGTTCCTAGATGTCGATTAGGTTCACTCCTGAGAGGTATCTTTCGAGTTGGTTGTTCAGAACCCCTCTTTTCTTCGGGTCTAGTTTTGATTCTTGCGGATGAGAATAGTTTGAGATGTATCTGATCTAATGGCCTGGACCAACCTCTTCAATTAATTTTCCAAAACATGGCTCTACCTAAATGGTGGCACCGGTCATGGGGGAACCAGCGACTGTGGCACCGTGAGTGTCGCACACCGGTCACCGTGGCACTATGATGGTGGCACCGGTCGCGGTGTCACACCGGTCACGGTGGCACACCGGTCACGGTGGCACCGTGTCCTCACCGAGCATTATTTTTCAGTTCTCGCCTTTTCCTCTCCCACAATATATCTTTTGACGTAAAGATGATTTAATGCCCTCTATCGAGACATTTAAAGAACATAAATAATATCTAAAATCCCCCAATAGTCAGGAAACCCTTAACTTACCAAAACGTGTGGTTTGTCCTTGGTGGCACGCCCTTCCCCATGCCTTCTAGTTCCGCCCTTGTTAATAGTTTCCATATGGTTAAAGAAATCTGTTCAATGCATAGCCATTATGACCACCCCATACGGGGAGAATTGTTAAATGAAAATTAATTCCATCATGCATAACTTCCCAACTATGTGGGGAACCACGATCCGACATTAAATCCATCCAAATTTCCATATCCCGTAACAACGGGATCTTAACCTTATATCACATGGTAATTCCATCTTCTTCTCCCTCTTGGATGTTCTATTTTTTTCTCCCTGGTGCGTTTGTAGTTCCCCTTCTAGAGGAAAGTGGTGCGCCTATGCCGGAGCCTTCCTGCTCACCCATGGAGTCCCTAACATTCCTCCCCTGAAAGTCGCACATCCCCAGTTCTTGGACCATAGAGAAGAACATCGATCCATTATCAACCAAGTAGGTATTTTCCTTCGTCTCTCCTTACTGTGTATCATGCGGGGTGGGTACGCTAATTTTTTTGTGGGAATGGATGAAACCAATCCTTAACAAATATAATAAAAAGACTATTAAAGAATGATGGGGTGGCTTTGACAATTCCTACTTTACTCTTTTATAATTGCTATATGTTGTAAACTGTATGGGCTTATGCTCACCGAAAATCACGGCCATTGGTGGTCTTTCCTTGCAAACTAATGAACCCTTATCTTATTTGATGATTAAATACCTGTAACATAAAATTTGGTTAATCACCTAAAATCGGTTGGTTAAATGGATACCCAGTGAACATCAATCCTTGTGTGGTCACCCCGGTTAACCAATAGAAAGAATAACCTAATGAATGATGTGCTTGATCCTGGAAGTTTCCCTAATCTGTTTTGGTAGTAGGTGTGTTGTTCTTTTTCATGATTATGGGGAGATGTGGATGAGGATGGGATCCTCTATTGTGGCATAGTTTTTGGTTGTGAATATGAAGCTGTGTGGGGCTATATCTCAATGCTTGTTTTGGTTCCAGTACTTTGCGGGTTCTCACTGATCCCTTTGTTGTTGTGACTTCAAAAGAGAACCGGGTGTGAATGCTTAAATTATTTTTTTCTTGTTTCTCTTTATCTGGATTGTGGTTATGCCTCTTAGTTTACCAGTAGTGAAGAATTCAACTAAATGGGATCACTTGAAGATGAAATAAAGAATGAGTTAAATGGTGAATTGGTTTTGGGAATGACTTGTGACTTGGCCATGATTGTTGTGCCTTTATTTTATGAATGAATAGTAACGAGGGTGTTTGTGCTCAGGTTGGATTTGGAAACCCTAGGTTGGGATGAGTGCTTGTTACCTATACATATAAATTTTGGTTCTTATGTCTCTTATTCACGCCCCACCCAAGTTGATCACTTAGTGCCGAACACCCCCATTACATGGGAAGGGTGTTTTTCCGACACTCCTACGAGTGGCTAGTTATTAGCTCCTTTTTTGCACCCTTACCCGAATATCCCATGACTCTTCAGGCAGGATGTGACGGCTTGAGGTCCATTATAGCCCAAGATTCTTCGGGTAGGATAGTTGTGGTGGTTGGCCCAGGTGTGTGCGGGCAGGTTGTTTCCCAAGAGTCTTCGGGATGAGGCCCAGGTGTCTGTGGTTGTGGCATTAGTTGTTCTAGCACAGGTGTTTGCGGGTGTGGTTACGGGTGGTTGTTGTGGCCCAGGTGTTTTCGGGCAAGATGTGTGGTAGTGATGGCCCAGGTTTTTGCAGGCACGGTTACGGGTGGTTGTTGTGGCCCAGGTGTTTTCAGGTGGGATGTGTGGTAGTAATGGCCCAGGTTTTTGCGGACGGGATGTGTGGTAGTGATGACCCAGGTGTGTGTGGGTGGGGAGTGGTAGTGGGACTGTCTTGAAAATGGAAGGAGAGGTTTTATGAGTAGGATTTATTCAATAACCAGTGGGAATGTGGTGCAGGGTACCCAAATATCGATGTGATATTACTATACATTACTTGACTTGTGTTATTTGGGGAGTGTGCCTTGGTGAGGCTGAGGTGGATAGTTTTCCTTGCTAAGTTCTTTGGTTATCATTTTTCTCAAAGGGCTTTAGAATGCCTCCCCACTTGTGCATGAGATTCTTTGGATTTCCCTACTAAGTATACTTGTATTCTAGCCATATATATATAATTGCTTTTAGTTTTCCAGGAGGACTTCAGAGATCGTGCAGGGCCATACTAGCTCGGACTTTGGGATAGTTGCAGTTGTTTTTTTTCCTTTTTTCTTTCTTGGTACATTACCTTTTTAGTCTCCATGTACATTGTGGCATTTAAATTTGTAACATGCTTATGGGAATTTTTTGTTTTGTATTTACTTGTACTTCCATCTTTGGGGTTGTTGGGAATTACTATCTTATCTCCCGATCCTATTAAACAAAAAGGGTAATGCCTTCAATCTTGTGTGTGATTCTATACCCTTGGTGCTAGTTGCCAGTCCAGGACCTATTGAAGACGAGACTCGGGGGTTATTATCTCTCCTTCAACTTGATGAAGGAAGGGTCTAGAAATCTGCTGCCCCTTCTCTTATCTTGATGAAGGCAGGCCATGAAAATTTAAATATTAATTCAAATTTATTATTTCATGGGTTATATGATTCAAAAATTATTATTATAGTAAGGAGTTTATGTATCAATCCTATTTTTAATCGTGATTGTTTATTCTTGAATATCCATTGAGAAATTTTTTGATCCATGTCTTATAAACATGTTACAATTTTTTTTCCTCTTGAAATTTATATAATTTGGATGTTTAAGTACAATTTTTCTTCTCATTGGTGCTCAAAATGGTTCTAAAAATGTTTTAAAGAAAATATAACCTTATTTATCCTCTTTAGACCCTAAAACCTTTTTGTTAAATATATATGTTTTCTAAAATGTTACAGTTATTATTATTAAATATTCATAAATTATATTTAATGTATATTTTTACCTTCATTTTATTTTTACAAAAACATTTATAAATCATCATCTCTCTATATTCGGAACATGGTACGTTTTACCAAAGGTGTGAAAAAAATATCCTTATTTACAATTATGTCATAAATTAACATCCCACTATCATAAAATCACACTTATTTGAATTTTCCTTTACATATTCCATGGTTATTTTCAATTAAAATATTCTTCCTAATATTTTGGAAATTTTTTGTTTTTAAATGTAATTTTAGAATGAGAAAAGTGTATTTTCATCAAGAATGTTTTATTGATATTTTAATGGTATGTCTATACATAAATGATATCAAAACATGATTTTACATATGCAAAACTAAGTATATGTTTTCATGATACCATATTTTTCTCTATTTGGATGGATTATGATTCTTATAAAAGATTTCCATGAAACAAAATTTTTTCTTTGGTTAAATCAATCTATCAGTTAAAAATGATTATTTTGTTTTGTTGAAAAAGGAAATCAATCATGTTTTATAATTATTTTATTGTTATTGGAAATTGTTTGTGATCATGGATGAGCCCAATATATCTTATGATAATGGGGAGCCTGATATCTCTCTATAATGCGTCAGCTAAAGGAAAAAAATAACAAGTTATAGGTTTCTCCAAAGTGAT
Organism: Viscum album; assembly: GCA_963277665.1. Taxonomy (NCBI): domain Eukaryota; kingdom Viridiplantae; phylum Streptophyta; class Magnoliopsida; order Santalales; family Viscaceae; genus Viscum; species Viscum album. The sequence goes on from OY728163.1 coordinate 289,928,512, forward strand.
TGTTGGAATTCACTATATAGGTAATTATATTTATAATAGTTGTTCTAAGAGTGAAATGAAAATATGGTAAAAATTTACCAACATGTTTTATTTTTTATTGCATCATCTTCTAATGTATACTTTACTCAAGAACTTTTTTCACGTGGATCATTATGGTTCACATATATGATTAGTGTAATATGCTAAATAATTATTCCATCTTTCACGATTTAGGATCTGTGTTTTGATGGGTATGAATTCTATTATGTTAGTCTCATTCACTTTTATTATATAATCACACCCTTATCATTATCTTATTCTCACAAATTATATAAATTAAAAACGCTTTGATTTATGCTTACTGAGGAATTGAACTCATTGGTTTTATGTTTCCCTTTTCCCATGTTTTGAAGAATGGTCTTAAGTGTGTTATTCATAATAAGGTTACAATATGTGAATAATTTAGTAGTATATGTCATATATTTTTAAGAACTAGTGGTTTATTTACCAAAGTTATTATGTAATATTTGTTTTTAATTCAATAAAACACTAAACCTAGCATGTCCCTAAGTATGTAAGTGATAAAATTTTCCATTTTGATGTTGTATGTTTTTTATGGATAAAATTGGGTCATGTTTTTTAGTATCTAGATGTAAATGTAAAGGTCATGATTTTATAAATTCATCTAGGATTGAAGGGTCAGGGATGTTATAGTTGGTATCATATAAAAGCTATTGATAACATTATATATTAATTTGTTTTCATGTGAGGTTATATTTTGATTTATGGACACCAACATGGGTTATTATTTTAAAAGTTTATCATAAGTTATAAGGTATAGACATAACCTTTTGGAGGTATTAAGTGATATCTTTTAATTTGATAAATGACATTTTGGAGAGATGTTTTACTAGGTCAAGGAATAAGGAACCCTTAAGGGTATAATGTAGTTTATCATAAAGGATTATTTAGGAAACAATTTGTTTTATTTTTTGGGGATTGAATCTGAAAGGCATGGTAAAACCTTTTTTGTTAAAACATTATTAATATTAATTTTATTGATGTAATTTGGGATGTGGAGTGATTTATTTATGTTACTATATGTGTTGATGTTTTTATATTAGTGTTGAATTTTATATATTTCTATGTTATTTAATCATAGAAAGGGTGGAACATATTTTATATTATCTCACCCTATTAAAAAAATTCAATTTTGGTTAATATATAATGATAGAATTAATAAAATGTTATCCTTTTTTAGATTATGTGGTCTATTAAAAGTCAATTTTAATGATTTAGGAATGAGTGTATTATCTTGAATACACATAATTTTGAAAAGAATACTATATTATTATTGAACCTAATTTAAGTTTAAAATTATTCATTCCAAATAAGTATATTTCATTATTTTCTTATTCCATATGGTAATGGAATTTATCAACTCTAGGAAAAGGATCTAGAAAGATAAATGTTATCCTAGAGAATTAGTTTAGGGTGAATTGATGGGTTTTTTCACACATCGTTGGTTTATAGATTTGTTTTCATTGAATTTCTCATGATTATTCCATTTCTTATTAATGATGATATCTATTACTCTCCATAATTTTTTTGACATTATGGTCTTACTTAATGTCTGTATTTTTAATTCCCCGTAATTTTATTAAATAATGAATCCTGGTTATGTGTTATTCTTGATGAAATTTATATATATGTTTCTATATTTTCCAAATTATGTATTATTAACCCTTTTTTATTATGTGGGTTTTCAATAAATGTATTTTTAAATATTATAATGTTTTTCTTTTCATGTTTGTATGTTTTATCTTTCCCATTCTAAATGATTTTTAAAATGTTTCAAATCATTTCAATTAAGAATAAGATAAAATTTTGAGGATGCAATATGGGAAAGTGGGGAAGAATGTAATAACCCAGGTAATGTTAAGATGAATAATTTTCTTGTATTTTTTGTTATTGAAAATTTATATTTTATCAAGTTATTTTCATTATAATAATATTAGTAAATTTTTCTATTGAAAGGAAAAGGAATAATTTTAATCATAGTTTGAATTTCAAGTATTTTATGCTTTTATATAGAAGTAGTATTTTAATATAAAATAATTTCAATTTGAATAAATTAAATTAATTTTTTAAATCTTAACTTCAATATTATCATAGGATATATTTTTTGAAATTTCTGAAACTCTTTATTTTTTAATGAGTTGTGATAATATTTCATTTTAAATGAAAACTACATTTTCATTATCTATTATTTATAGAGTAAAATTATATTTTATTATAGTTTCAAAATTTATTTATATTATTTTATTTAAACGTAATCTGGAGAATTTTATTAGAATCAACTTTATAGTTTATTTTTTTCTATAAAATCATTTGTATACATAAAAATGAATTTTCTAAAAAACATTTTTCAGAGCGTTTACCATGTTAAATATTAAATTGAATTCTAACTCATATATTAATTGAGTTTTATAAAATGAATTACATATGTTAAATAACTATAATTAATGATATTTAATAATTTTATCATAATTATTGTTCAAAATTAATAGTAAAAATAATAGAAAAATCTTACCACTAATAAAGTTAAGACCATTTTACTGTGGGATAAAATGAAGGGATAATTGTTATGATAAACTAAAAACATGTATAAAAAGTAGTTTATTAGCTTTTTTTTACCCTATATCGTCTTATATAAACAAATGGTTCATATTGAATTCATTTTTTCAATTTAATAATTTAATATATTTTAATATTTTCAAATATTCATAGTGTGTCCTCTCCCCCACTTATAAAAGGACACCCTCTCTCCACTCATCTAAACACTTAAATAGAGTTACTGTTTAGTAAATTCCTAAAAAAGTATCTTTATAAAGTCATACCAAATGTTATAGAGGTATTATTATGGGTAGAATATCATCCTTCAATGGAATCAGATATAAAGTAAAAGAGTTTGTCTAAAGAATAAAAATTGTTTTTAACCAAATTTCTCAGTTTATTACATATACTACCTCCATTGAATATTATTAAACCATAATTAAATAATAACATCAATATATTATATATTATAATATTTTATTATATTAATGTAATTACTTATATCAATATATTCTTCTATAAAATGTAAAATAATTCTATCATTCTTGTGTATGATAAATTATCGCCTCATGAACATTTGTAATTTTTTCTCGATCACTACCTCTCATGGAAGGATATAATGATGGATTTAATGCATACATATGAAATTCATGTACGTAATTAACATTCTGGAATGATAAATTGATACATACCTTCTTTCCCTCATGATCTTTGAAAAATTAAATTGTTACATATGTTTACATATGGCTTACCATCTACATGAATATAACACAATTCATTTTTCATAACCATATATCATGGTAGGTTTTAAAATAATATTTAATGGATAACTATTATATTCATGGTATTTAGGTTATGATATAACAAATACATATTTTACCATCATCAACACACTGAATACATCTTCATATTATGAATTGAACGCCCTCAAAATACCATATGTAGAAATAACTGATTAAGAAATTAAACAACTCATTGTAATAAATGAAAAAATGGTATACTGATAAAGTAATCCCACTATAAATTTTTATTTAAAAATAAAACAATTTATACTGTTTTATTAGGCATTATTTAATTAGATAGATGGAATGCATGGACTCATGGTAAGAGATTCCCATTAAATTGTCATTCAATGAGGAATATTTTAACGTTATGAACCTTATTTATTTTATATCATGCATATAATATAAATATTAAATTTTATATATAAATTCTTTCATACATATAGTATTTTATATTTTAATTAAAATTATTTCATCCAATGGTATTTCACAAGAAAGTTACCAAGTGGTAAGGGTTTTCTAACTCAGATTCCATTCACTAGCTTATAATTTCACTTCAATGGATATGTTATTAAATTATTATTATTCAAATGACCTCTTATTTTATTATTTTGTTTTTAAAATTCCATTAAAAGGTTTTGAAATTGTAACACACAATCAATTCATTGATAAGTTATAACATCAATGATATGTTCTACGCAAGTATTTTTCATCTCAATATTTTTTCATTGAGAATAATTCTAATTTATTCACAAATTAATAGTTATTAGGTTTATATACTAACCTTTTGACTTGATATAGCATGAGTATACATATTTTCTGTTATTTAATGATTAAAGTAAAGTTATTATTCCATGGGGATTACAATTATTTAGGTAGCATAGTGGTAATGGTTTTGTGGTTCAATCTAATTTTTAATTTGGATTACTTATGATTAAATTTCCCTTGATAAATTCTATGATTCTTATTTGATATACTTATTTTATTTTACTTCCCCTATAGATATTTCTGTAATTTTGATGTTGAAGTACTATTTTTCCACTCTTTGGTACACAAAATATTTTGGAAAAGGTTTTCAAAAATAATATACCCTCTTTCTCATATTTTAGTCAGGAAACCTTTTTATTTCATATCCAGGTTTCCTAAAATGTTATCAATATTTGAAATAAAATTTTTTACTGCTATATTTGAATATGAAATCATTCATTCTTTATGATTACGTTATGGTTCATGTACATTTTTTATGTTGAAAGGGGAGCCCAATATAACTCACGATGATTGGTGAGACTGATATAGCTCTAAAATAGATTAGGTTAAGGGATTAAATAAATAATTTATAGGTTTCAACAAGTATATAGTTGGAATTTATATTGAATGTTATTCAATTTTTAAAATTTATTTATATAGATATATGAGAATTACATACCATGTTAATGATATGTTTTCTTTGTTCTTGCATCATGTTCTAATGTATCCACTACTCAAGGATTGATTCAACATTGCGTATTATTGTTAAAATATGTGAAACTTTTCTTATTCAAAATATTTATTCCATGTTTAATGTTTTATTATACATGTTTTTATGGGTATCAATTCTCTTTTGTTACACTTCTCAACTTTGATTATGTTTTCATAACCTTATTTTCATTATACACTCACTAATGACATATAATTGTAAATGCCTAGGTTTACCCATATTTAGTGTGAGTTTCAAACATCTTATGTTTACTTTTCCAAATGTTGTGAAGCAACGTTTTAAGCACCTTATACCTTACAAGGACACTAGATTTGAAAAACGTAGTGAGAGTTTTCGTAGATTTTTATGAACACATTTTTGAGTTTCTAAGTTGTTATGTAAAAGTTTTTCCAAATTCTCTAAAACACTATACCTAATAGGTCCTTGGGTATATAAGTGATCCAATATATAATTTTGATGTTATATATTTTTTATGGTTAAACTTTTATCATGTTTATCAGTTTAAATTCAAAAATGTATTAATATTTTTTATCACTAAATCCAAGTGTGTGGGTTTCAAGGATATTATATTTGGTATCAGAGAAATGGTTTCGATAAGTTTTGGTAGTATGATGATTTCATGTTAGGATAACTTCATATTTATGGATAAAAAAAGGTATTATATTTTTATTTTTTATCATAAGTTCATTGTTATGGACACCACCTTATAAAGTATTAAGTGATGGGATTTTAATGTGAATAAAGATAGTTTATCGGGGCATTTTATTAGGTTAGGGTAAAAGAAATTATTAAGTGTAACATATGTTTTCATGTGAAATTTCATTTAGAGAAATTTGTATTCAAATTTTTGTGTTGTGAGATGATGGTTATGATATCACATTTTAGGTTAAAATAATATTTAATGTTATGGTCATTAACGTAATTTGGGATATATAGTTATTTATTTATGGATGGAATAAATAGAACTTTTGGTGTAATTATTCAATTTTAGAGATTAATGTATTATTTCATCATTTAAAGATTATAAAATTTTGGATATTATATTATCTTGTGCTAACCAATTCAGTTTTGGTCAATATATAACGATATAAGGAAATTATTATTATCCTTTTCAGGATTATGGAATCTATTATAAGTAAATTTTAGTGATTTATGCATGAAAAATCCATCTTAAATACTCATTAGTTGAAGAAAAATATGAGGTTTGTAACACCCTGAGATTTTATGAGAAATATTTTGTTTTTATGTATTATGTTATATGCAACCCCAATGGAATCTTTCACTACACACAACACTTTATTGGCTTGCATTACACGCAAGAGCAACCTTTCTCGATAGTTTGTGTTATACGCAATACCGAGTTTCACTAAACAATGATATGTTATTAAAATATTGTATAAACTAGCTGTTATGAATAGTAATATCCACTATTTGAAATTTTATAAATTTTATCATTCAAAATGGACTTTATTTTTGGATTCAGAATATCAAAATTAGCCTAGGGTGAATTTTTGGTATTTTTCTAAAAACATTCAGTTTATGATAAATAGTAAAAACACCGAGTTATTGGTTAAAACAGACATTTTATTTTAATAATAATTTATTTTATTTTAATTAATTATAGGTAAAAATAGATACATAATACCTATATAAGTTAAATGTAATTAATTGGAGTCATTTTATAATAATTTTAGATATATAAAAAATTTATTGAACTTTTTACCATCTTTTACCCACCTCCTAGGAGAATTTGCAAATATACATAAAACGTAATTTGACCACTTCTATGAGTGGAATTTCAAAAAATCTGAGATACACGGTTGATATCAGTAAGTAAAATGTGGTTTAATAAGTTAAAAATAATTTTTCGTTGAATAGTAACTTTTTACTTTTATTTACCACGGTTAAAAGTAAATGGGGTAATTAAGGGTAAAAATGATATTATTATTACCCTAACACATGTACTAATTCTATTGGATAAGTATAATTCGACCAGAAAAATCTTAAGAATACAATATGACCATTTAGGACCACTTGGATTAGATTATGATATTTATTATTATTTAATTCAGAGAAGAGTTAAAAGAGTTAAAATCAATGTTTAATAAGTAAACCATTTTTAAAATAAGGTTATACATAAGATAAATTAGACTATAAATATTCATTAGAAATATAAGAATATTTCCTACATAATGGTATTTTATTTTCAATTTTTTTACATTAAATAAGTTAATTTATTTATGACACAATGATGATGCAGTGATTACCTTATTAATGAAATATTAACATAATTGATATTATAAATACCCTAATTAATGTAATTGGAGACTCTTTATGAATTAAACTAGTTTTCTAGGTTAATATAAAATATTAGGGTTGGTTGGATGAATTTTTATCTAAGTAATAATACTTTTATGAATTTTTCAAAAACAAAATACCAAATAGTGTCAAAATTGACATAAAAGAGTTTTTAAAATAAATATTAAATTATTAATTGATATTATCTTCCTGAAAATCGAAAATTACCCCAAAAGACTTATATATTAAAATATATGACATTAATTAACCAATTTGGGTTCGATTTTCAGTTTATAGTATGTTTATTAACTATATAGTGTAAGAATACAAGAAGACAAGGTGAAAGTTAAATTATTTAACTTAGAGTTAAATCTAAATGATAAGGTTAAAATGGTAACCTAAACTTTTATAAAACTGATTGGTTGAGAGGCTTTTGACCCATACCTATCCTATCCTTGAAATAAATCACTATAGAGCCATTATAAACAGAATATTAATTTATTATAAAGTAATATTTTAAGTTTTTCCTAAGGTTCCCCTCACCCCTCTTATAAAATGGCACTCCCCTTCTCTCTAATTCACACCTCCAAAGCCATTTGGCTCTACCAAAACCTACCCAAATACCCTTTAAACTATCCTCCATTTATCATAGAGGCCTTCTTTTAGTCATAAATTAAACCTAAGAAGACCTTTTGATAAAATCAAATAGAAGAACATGAGGAAGAGGTAAATATCTCACCACCTATTTCAAGTTCCTTTCTCCTTCCACTTCCTCCTTTGTTGTTTACATTATAAAATAATAAATCTAGTATTATCTATATAATATGATGTTATTATAAAAATGGTACAACCATATTAGTTATTTTATCCATCCTATGAATGAAAAAGTCACCACACATGCATAAGTACAACTTACCGTCTCCACGTCATGGTGTAGTTTGTTATTCAAACATTTTATCATTTGTATGGGTATGATAATGAGTATAAATGATATAAATAATAAATATAACATTATTATGATTATGTATATATGATATAGAATCCAATTATATTCAATATTAATATCATAAAATGATATCATCGCTCCTGCGTACGTACGACATACCGTCTCACCGATGTGATGCGACTCCTTCTACATGATCTTCATCAAATAATGATTATATAAATGAATTGAATGAATAAAGATGATATATGTTACACTAATACCATCTGTAAATGATTTATCTATAATATAAAAAGTGTAATAATAATTTATTCAACAAAACATACATAAGAACATAAAGCAATGGACACCCGAATAACAAGTAGCAATGAAATAGTACTAATAAGAAGATAAGAATATTACCATATATGAGATCATAGCAATGAGTATGATTCTGAAATAATTCAATGACATTATTTAAATCATCATACATGAGGTTCAGATACGTAAAAAGCATATCGGACCTAAGGTAAGCGAAAATCTCACAATCGCATTTTTATCCTAGATTGTTTATACTTCAGAATTTACTGGGGAATATTTATAATCCACATCCATGTTTCCTCAATATGTAATATTATTTCTATCCTCATACAATTTTTTAAATCAAATTTTACCTATTTGTGAATTTTTAGTAAAATATATGAAAGGAATCCTTGTTCATTTTTAGTACAAGATACTTTTTTACTTTTCCGGCCAAAGTACGATAAGAATGTTTTTTTAAATTATACATGAGAATGGATTTTTATGATTTCATAGAACATTATTTCCATGAAACTTCATTTAAATTTTTTCACATTTATTTTAATTAACTTCTTTTAGTATAAAATTGTATGACATGTTAAGAAAGGAAAAATGTTTTTGAAGGAGAAAGGATATTTTCCTCAAGAATGGAGTTCAAGTGTTTTATCAAAATTATTTTCTATCTGAGATAATATAGGGTTCTATTTCTATTCCCATTTTTACATTTATTTGATTATGTTATGATGGAATTATTTATATGAAGTCATTTTATCTTATATGGACCAGGTTATGATGGCATAATGTTTAAGAATCCCATTTTTATTACATGGGTTATGCTATGATATATGATTTATGATTTTGTGGCACACATAAGAATGGTTTAATTATGAGATTGGTGGGACCTATATCACCATCCAATGCATTCAGTAAAGATTTATATCTCATGATATAGACATGGATGGAATGGAAATTTAATCATGTTCAGTGATACAGGACTAGAACGAGGAGTGAACTCGGTTCAAAAATGGACTTCCTCAGCTATGATAGTCTTGGAAATGAGTCTTGACTAATATGAAATTATTTTCTATGATTATTTGTGTATTACAAAATGTTTCATGTTTTATGTTATGATTATTGGGATTACATTTAACTAATATGATTTATCTATTGTTATGATATTATGATCTCTTTTACAGGTTAAGATTTTCAAAATGTTATGTTCTTATGAATATGATATGATTGATATTTCCTTTGTTTACCCTTACTAAGCATTTGAGCTCACCCTTTTGTATGTTTTCTTTTCCCCAGGCCAGTAAGAAGGGTATTAAGTAGGATATTCCAAAAGGGACTCCAGATATGATGATATAAATGGGAGACAACGTAGATGCATTATAAACCTGTTATTTATGTTTCTCAGTTTCTAAAGGCACTATACCTATATGGTCCTATAATGGTTTTGTTTTATGTTGTAATAACTGTGCTTAAATTATGAAGTAATAAAAATGTATGTAAAGTATGGGTCATTATATTTGGTATTAGAGGAAAGGTATAGTCAACCTTTGGAAACTAGGATGTGAAAGCCTTAGTAAGAACCCTAAGGATTTTTCTAAGTGTTGAACACAATATTAGTATTTTAGAAATGGATATGAATAACCTATGATAAGACCTAACGTGTGATATTTTATTCTTGATTATGTGGTTTTCCGATTATGATTATTGTTTCTCACAATATGCTTATTGGCTTTAGTCAATGGCTGGAACCCGAAGGAACCATGTTAATGATGAATGCGACGGGAAATGAAATGATTGTCCACATGAGCAACCAAACGTTATGGGATCTAGAATGAAAAATCTTGCAGCCATGGTTACTCAACTTTCTCAAGCTATGAATCATGCAGGACTTCCAAATGAGCAAAGGAAAGAGCAACATTCTGTTGAATCCTTCATTAGGTAGCATCCACCCTCATTTGGCGGGTATACTTCTCCATTAGTGGTTGAATAATGGATCAGTATCACTGAAAAGATATTTTCAGTTCATCAATGTTATGAAAATGATAAAGTCGTCTTAGCATTATATCATTTTGAAGGTGAAGCTGATCAATGGTGGAATCTTATCAAGAATACATGGAAAAGAGATGAAATTGAGTCCATGGAATGGGAAGAGTTCAAGAACATATTTTTTAATAAGTATTTCTCTCGTATTCTTCAAACAAAGATGGAGAAAGTGTTTCTTGAACTAAATCAAAAGAATGATGAATCTGTTGGTACCTTCAAAGCAAATTTTACAAGACATGCAAGGTATGATTCCGAAATTATTATCCAACATGAGAGTAAGATCAACCGATTCTTTAGTGTCTTAAAACCAAGTCTTCGTAGGGCGTTATCCATAAGGGACTTCAATAGCTATGAGGAAAATGTTCAATGTGATATCAAGGTTGAGATGGATATTGGAGTAACCCATCAGTCATATGGGTTTGATAAGAAGTGGAAAATGGAATTCAAAAGTAAATCTAATGACCAAACTGAAAAGAAGATGAGTTTTCACTTATGCTCAAAGTGTGGAAAGAAACATGGAAGGAATTTTCTTAAAAGCACATGTAAATGTTTCAAATGTGGAAAAGAAGGTCATCGGGCATTTGAATGCCGTAATGATGGAAAAAAGATGTCTAATGATGTGAATAAAGAAAAGGCTACACTGAATGCACCTCCTGCACTTCAATGTTACATGTGTAAGGAAATGGGGAATTATTCTAATCAATTCCCTAATCCCAGGGTTTTTTATGATGATCAACTTAAAAAAACTCTTAAGGACAAAGACAAAGGAAATTCACATTCAATTTCTATCAGCGATGTGGAGTACGATAACAAAGTAGTGAAAAGTACACTTACCATCCACTCTAAAGTAGGAAATGTTTTATTTGATTCTTGATCCACCCACTCTTTTATTTCTGAGGAATTTTATAAGGGTATCGTCGTACTACCAGAAAAAATTTGTTGTTCAGTTAGCTGTGACAACACCTAATGGCACAACGGTTGCATCAAAAGTTTATCATTATTCTCCAATTGATGTTTGTGGGAATGTGCTTCCTAAAAATCTTATCATCCTTCCTATATTGGAATTTGATGTGATCCTTGGCATGGATTGGCATTCCTTATATAGAGCTCATATTGATTTACAAATAAGGGAAGTCACATTTCATATTCCTGATCAATCTATGATCATCTATCGATGCAAGGATGAATATAACCTTCCTATGGAAATTTCTTCCAAATTATGGGTCTTGATTCCAATAAATGAAGGTTATTTATCTCAAATGTTTGGATAGAAACTCACGATTAATAATATGCCCATTGTACATGAGTTTGATGATCTCTTTCCAGAGGAATTTCTAGGTCTTCCACCAAATCGTGAAGTTGTGTTTTCAATAGAACTCATATAGTGTGCTATTCCCATTTCAAATACACCTTATAAAATGGAATGAATTGAGTTGCAGGAATTGAAGAAGCAACTCCAAGAGATTCTTGATAAGGTATTCATACACCCTAGTGCATCACCTTAGGGAGCACCTGTTTTGTTTGTTTAGAAGAAAGATTGATCAATGAGACTCTGCATTGATTATCGAGAACTTAACAAGATCACTATCAAGAAAAAATATCATCTCCCATGCATTGATGACTTATTTGACCAACTACGTGGAGCTCAATAATTTTCCAAGATTGTTCTTCGTTTATGGTATCATCAATTAAAGGTAAAAAGGGAGGATATACCAAAGATGGATTTATGTACAAGGTATGGACACTAAGAATTTATAGTGATGCCATTTGGTCTTACTAATTCCCCTTCAATCTTCATGGATCTAACGAATAGAGTCTTTAGTGACTATCTTGACAAGTTTGTGGTAGTCTTTATAGACGATATTCTAGTCTATTCAAAGAGCAGGGAAGAACATGAAGATCTCTTGATAATTGTATTAAAGACCTTAAGAAAGGAGAATCTTTATTCCAAATTTACAAAGTGTAAATTTTGGCTTCAAAAAGATTCATTTTTTGTCACATAATCTCAAAAGAGAGGATATCTGTGGATCCCTCAAAAATAGAGGTTATCAAAAGATGGTCGAGACCAACAACGGTAACTGAGATCCGAAGTTTTCTTGGTTTTTCTTGATATTATCGACGTTTTGTGAACGATTTTTCACAATTATCTAATCCACTCAATAGGTTGCCTTGAAAAGGAGTTAAGTTCATTTGGACAGAGGAGTGTGAAGAGAATTTCAAGGAGTTAAAAATAATTTTATCCAACAAACCTGTGCTCACACTGCCTCGTAGTAAAGAAAGGTTTGTGATCTATAGTGATGCATCCAAGAAGGGATTGGGGTGTTTCCTCATGAAAAACGATATAGTGATTGTTTATGCCTCACGATAGTTGAAAATCCATGAGCCAAATTACCCAACTCAGAATTTAGAATTAGCTGTGGTAATCTTTGCATTAAAAATTTGGATGCATTATCTTTATGGTGAAAGGTTTGATATTTATATATATCATACAAGATTAAAGTATATTTGTCACACAAAAGGAGCTGAATATACTCCAAATAAGATGGTTGGATATGATTAAGGATTATGACTACTCAATTCATTACCACCCTGGGAAAGGAAACATGGTGGCAGATGCATTAAGTCGACTAGACCATGCTCTCTTATCCATGATGAGGATCACAAAAGATCCAATATTTATGGATTTACAAAGGATGGATCATGGAATTTTAATGGAAGGGGAAAAATCTTATCTTTGTCAAATGAATGTTCAACTATCTATATATGCGAAGATTAAAGAGTCACAGAAAGAAGATGTTGAGTTAGAAAAGAAGGTGAGAAATGTTCATGAATTCCACATTGATTGTGATGAAATAATTAGGTTCAGGAATCGAGTTTGTGTTCCTCCCATCCCAAAATTAAAGAAGGAAATATTAGATGAAGCTCATAGTTCTTCATTCTCTATTAACCCTGGAAGCACAAAGACATATAGGGACCTAAAAGAGTACTTCTGGTGGGATGGCATGAAAATAGATTTTGCTGAATATGTCTCTCGATGCTTGGTTTGCAAACAAGTTAAATGTGAGAGACAAAAGTCTAAGGGTATGTTACAACCATTACCCCTAGCACAATGGAAATTGGAAAACATCACTATGTACTTTGTCACTGGACTTCCTAAAACATCCAAAGGCAATAATTCTATCTGGGTTATAGTTGATCATATTACGAATTCGGCACACTTCATTGCTATTAGAGAAGATTTCTCTCTTGATCAGCTTGCTTGGATATATGTCAAGGAAGTGGTAAGATTGCATGGAGTACCACTTTCCATTATATATGATCGGGATCTAAGGATTACCTCAAAGTTTTGGAGAATTCATCAACATAATCTAGATAGAGAGTTGAGTTTCAGTACTGCTTATCATCCTCAGATAGATGGTCAGTCTTAAAGGACAATTCAAACTCTAGAAGACATGTTGAGAGCTTGATCTATGGATTTCAAAGGTGGTTGGGATCAACACCTACCTTTGGTGGAATTTACTTATAATAATAGCTTTCACTCCGGTATTCAGATGTTTCTTTATGAATCTCTCTATGGAAAGAAATGTAGAACTCTAACTTTCTAGGATGAAGTTGGGGAAAGAAAGCTATTAGGACCTGATCTTGTTGATGAGATGGAAGAAAAGGTACGATCTATTCAACAAACAAAAGAGCAGCTCAGAGTCGACAAAAAAGTCATACCGACAAACTAAGAAAAGACCTAGAGTTTGAAGTGGGTGATAAAGTGTTCTTACAAATATCTCCTTGGAAGAGAGTAATGAGATTTGGAAAGAAGGGCAAGCTGAGCCGTAGGTATATTGATCCTTTTGAAATACTAGATGGTGTTGGGAAGGTAACTTACCAATTGGCGCTTCCACCGAATCTCTCTCAAGTTCATGAAGTGTTCCATGTATCTCTCCTGAGAAATTAAATACCTGATCCTTCACATGTACTAAGCTCAGAAGTTGTATCACTGGAGCAAGATCTTTCTTATGAAGAACAACAATAGAGATTCTGGATCGTAGCGAAAAATTTCTACAAAACAAGACCACTCACTTGGTTAATGTTCTATGGAGGAACTACCAATTATAAGAAGCTATATGGGAACTTGAAGATATGATGAGGGGAAGGTATCCTCAACTATTTGTTACGAAGTGATGAATTTTGAGGGCGAAATTCTTTTTAAGGGGGGTAAAATATAACACCTTGAGATTTTATGAGAAATATTTTCTTTTCCTATATTATGTTATACGCAATACCAAAGGAATCTTTCACTACACACAATACTATCTTGTCTTTCTTTACATGCAAGAGCTACTTTCCTTGATAGCTTGCGTTGTACACAGTACGGAGTTTCACTAAACAACGATATGTTATGAAAATATTATATAAACTAGCCATTATGAATAGTAATACCCACTTTTTGAAATTTTGTAAATTTTATCTTTCAAAATGGACTTCATTTTTGGTTTCGAAATATCGAAATTAGCTTAGGGTGAATTTCTGGTACTTTTCTGAAAACTTTCAATTTTTGATGAATAGTAAAAACACTGAGTTATTGGTTAAAACCGACTTTTTATATAAATAATAATTTATTTTATTTTATTTTATTTTAGGTCAAAATAGATACATAATACATATATAAGTTAAATTTAATTCATTGGAGTCATTTTATATATATTTTAGATATATAAAAATTTTATTGAACTTTTTACCGTCCATTACCCACCTCCTAGGAGAATTTGAAAATTAACATAAAAATTAATTTTATCGCTTCTATGAGTAGAATTTCAAAAATCCAAGAGACATGGTTGATATGAGTAAGTAAAATTTGGTTCAATAAGATAAAAATAATTTTTGGTGAATAGTAACTTTTTACTTTTATTTACCACGGGTAAAAGTTAATAGGGTAATTAAGGGTAAAAATGATATTATTATTAACCTAACACATGACCTAATACTATTGGATAAGTTTAATTCGACCGAAAACAACCTTAGGAATAAAATATGTCCATTTAGGTCCACTTGGATTAGGTTAGGACATTTATTATTATTTAATTCGAAGAATAGTTAAAGGAGTTAAAATTAATGGTTAATAAGTAAAATATTTTTAATATAGGGTTATACATAAGATAAATTCAACTATAAATATTAATTAGAAATATGAAAATATTTCCTACATAATGGTATTTTATTTATAATTTTTAGTCATTAAAAAATTTAATTTATTTATGACACAATGATGATGTAGTAATTACCTTATTAATGAAATATTAACATAAAAGATATTATAAATACTCAAATAAATGTAATTTGAGACTTTTTATGAATTAAACTAATTTTATAGGTTAATATAACATATTAGGGTTGGTTAGATGAATGTTGTTAGAAGTAATGATGCTTTTATGAATTTAGAAAAAACAAAATACCAAATAGTGTCAAAAATGACATAAAAGAGTTTTTAAAAAAATATTAAATTATTAATTGTTATTATATTTCTAAAAATCTAACGCTCAGCCAAAAGACTTATATAATAAAATATATGACATTAATGAACAAATTGGGGTTTGATTGGCAGTGTATAGTATGTTTATTAACCATATTGTGTAAGAATACAAGAACACACTGTGAATGTTAAATTATTTAACTTAGAGTTAAATCTAAATGATAAGGTTAAAATGGTAACCTATACTTGTCTAAAACCTATTGGTTGAGTGTATTATGACCCATAACTACTATAGGCTTGAAATAAGTTACTTTGAAGCCATTATAAACCGAATATGAATTTATTATAAAATAATATTTTATGTTTTTTCTAAGGTGCCCCTCACCCTTCTTATAAAAGGGAACTCCACCTTCTCTCTAATTCACACCTCCAAAGTCGTTTGGATTGGCAAAAAACTTCCCAAAATAATGTATAAACTGTCCTAGCTTCATCCTAGAGGCCTTCCTTTATATATAAATCCATCATATGGATCCCTTTTGATCAAATCAAATGGAAGAACACGAGAAAGAGGTAAATTTCTCACCACCTATTTCAAGTTCCTTTCTTCTTCCTACTCCTCCTTCCATGTTGTTTCCATTCTAATATAATAACTCCAATATATTCTATATAATTTGATATTATAATGAAAATTTTAAAACCATATTAGTTATTCTATCCATCCTATGAATGATAATGTCACCACATGTGCGTACGTACGGCTTACCGTCTCCACGTCGTGGTGTAGTTTGTTATTCAAACATTTCATCATTTCAATGGGTATGATAATTAGTATAAATGATATAAATAATAAATAAAAAGTTATTATTATTCTATATATATGATATACCTTCCAATTATATATGATTTTAATTTCAAAATAATGATATAATCGCTCATGCGTACGTACGGTCTACCGTCTCCATGATGTGATGTGACTCGTTCTACAAGATCTTCATTGAATAATGATTATATAAATTAATTAAATGAATAAATATGATATATATTACACTAATACAATTCCTTAAATGAGTTATCTATAACCTAATAAGATGACTAAGAATATATTCGACAAAACATGCATAAGAACATAAAAAAATGAACACCCAAATAACAAGTAGCAATGAAATATTACTAATAACAAGATAAGAATATGACCATATATGATATCATAACAATGAGTACGATTCTAAAATAAGTCAATGACATTATCTAAATAATTATACAGGAATTTCAGATACATACAAAGCATATCGGACCTAAGGTAATGGAAAATATCACAATCTCATTTTTATCTAAGATTATCTATACTTCAGAATTTACTAGGGCATATTTATCATCCACATCCATGCTTCCACAATATGTAATATTATTTCTATCACCCAACAATTGTTTAAATCCAATTTTACCTATTAGTGAATTTTATTAAAAGATATGAAAGGAATATTTTTTCGTATTCAGTATGAGATATTTTTTGACTTTTCCAGCCAAAGTACAAGAAGAATGTCTTTTTAACTTATACAGTATGAATGAGTTTTCATGATTTCAAAGAACATTATTTCTATGAAGCCTCCTTTATATTTTTTCAAGTTTATTTTAAATTAACTTCTATTAGTTTAAAATTGTATGACATGTTAAGAAAGGAAAAATGTTTTTGAAGTAGAAAGGATATTTTCCTCAATAATGGAGTTCAAGTGTTTTATCAAAATTATTTACCATATGAGATAATATAGGGTTCTATTTCTATCCCTATTTTACATTGATTTGATTATGGTATGATGGAATTATTTTTATGAAGTACTTTTATCTTATATGGATTATTTTATGATGGCATGGTGTTTAAGAATCCCATTTTTATTACATGGCTTAGGCTATGATATATGATTTATGATTTTGTGGCACACATAAGAATGGTTTCATTATGAGATGGGTGGGACCTATATCTCCCTTCAACACATTGGGTAAAAATTTATATTTCGTGAGATAGACATGGCTAGAACGACAAGTTAATCTGATTCGGTGATATAGGACTGGAATGAGGGGTGAAATCAGTTCATAAATGGACTTTTTCCACTATGATAGTCTTGTAAATGAGTCTTGACTAATATGAAATGATTTTCTATGATTAGATGTGTATGCCACAAAGTTTCATGTTTTATGTTATGATTGTTGGGATTAGATTTCACTACTATGATTTA
Organism: Viscum album; assembly: GCA_963277665.1. NCBI lineage: Eukaryota > Viridiplantae > Streptophyta > Magnoliopsida > Santalales > Viscaceae > Viscum > Viscum album. The sequence goes on from OY728163.1 coordinate 289,946,639, forward strand.
TCCCATGTTATGATATTATGATCTCTTTTGAAGGTTAAGATTTTGAAAATGTTATGTTCTTATGAATATGATATGATTGATATTTCCATTTTTTACCCATACTGAGCATTTGAGATCACCTTTTTGTATGTTTTCTTTTCCTGAGGCCAGGAAGAAGGGCATTAAGTAGGATATATCAAAAGGGAATCTAGATATGATGAAATAAACATGAGACAATGTAGATTATTTATGAACCAAAAACAAACATAGGAATAAAATATTACCATTTAGGTCTACTTGGATTAGATTAGTACATTTATTATTATTTAATTCAAAGAATAGTTTAAAGAGTTAAAATCAATGTTTAATAATTAAAAAATTTTAATATAGTGTTATACATAAGATAAATTCGACTATAAATATTCATTATAAAGATAAAACGATTTCCTATATAATGGTATTTTATTTATAATTTTTAGACATTAAATAATTTAATTTATTTATGACACAATGATGATGCAGTAATTACCTTATTAATGAAACTTTAACATAATTGATATTATAAGTACCCAAATAAATGAAATTTGAGACTTTTTATGAATTAAACTAATTTTATAGGTTAATATAACATATTAGGGTTGGTGTTATGAATTTGGTTTGAAGTAATAATGCTATTATGAATTTATAAAATACAAAATACCAAATAGTGTCAAAATTGACATAAAAGAGTTTTTAAAACAAATATTAAATTATTAATTGATATTCTATTCCTAAAAAATGGTTAGTCCAAAAGACTTAGATAATAAAATATATGACATTAATGAACTAATTGGGGTTTTATTGGTAGTTTATAGTATGTTTATTAACCATATAGTGTATGAATAAACGAAGACACGGTGAAAGTTAAATTATTTAACATAGAGTTAAATCTAAATGATAAGGTTAAAATGGTAACCTAAACTTTTCTAAAACCTATTGGTTGAGATTATTTCACCCCATAACTACCCTATCATTAAAATAACTCACTATGGATCCATTATAATCCGAATATAAATTTATTATAAAATAATATTTTATGTTTTCCTAAGGTTCCCCTCACCCCTCTTATAAAACGGCACTCCCCCTTCTCTCTAAGTCACACCTCCAAAGCCATTTGGATCAGACAAACCCTACCCAAATACCCTCTCAACTATCTTCCCTTCAATCTAGAGGCCTTCCTTTATTCAGAAAGCTAACCTAAAGAGACATTTTGATCAAATCAAAAGGAATATCCTGAGGAAGAGGTAAATATCTCACCACCTATTTCAAGTTCTTTTCATCTTCCACTTCCTCCTTCTTTTTTGTTTCAATTATAAAATTATAACTCCTGTATAATATATATACTATGATGTTATTATAAAAATGGTATAACCATATTAGTTATTTTATCCATCCTATGAATGAAAAAGTCACCACACGTGCGTACGTTTGGCTTACCGTCTCCACGTCGTGGTGTAGTTTGTTATTCAAACATTTCATCATTTGGATGGGTCTTATAATGAGTATAAATAATATAAATAATAAATATAACACTATTATGATTATGTATATATTATATACCATCCAATTATATAAAATTTTAATATCAAAAAAATGATATCATTGCTCGTTCATACGTACGGCCTACCGTCTCCACGATGTGATGCGACTCATTCTACATGATTTCCATTGAATAATGATTATATAAATGAATTTAATGAATGAATATTATATATATTACACTAATACAATTCTTGAAATAAAGTATCTATAACTGAAAAAGTGTAATAAGAATTTATTCGACAAAACATGCATAAGAACATAAAGCAATGAACACCCGAATAACAAGTAGCAATGAAATATTACTAATAAGAAGATAATAATATTACAATATATAATATCATAACAGTGAGTATGATTCTGGAATAAGTCAATGAAATTATTTAAATTGTTATAGAAGAGGTTCGGATATGTAAAAAGCATATCTTACCTAAGGTAGGGGAAAATCTCACAAACTCATTTTTATCAGAGATTGTTTTTACTTCAGAATTTACCGGGGAATATTTATCATCCACATCCATGTTTCCTCAATATGTAATATTATTTCTATCCTCCTACAATTTTCTAAATCCAATTTTATCTATTGGTGAATTTTTACTAAAAGATATGAAAGGAATATTTTTTCATTTTCAGTACGAGATACTTTTTGACTTTTCCGGCCAAAGTACGAGAAGAATATTTTTTTAAATTATACAGGGTGAATGATTTTTTATGATTTTATAGAACATTATTTCCATGAATCTTCATTTAAAAGTTTTAAAGTTTATTTTAATTAACTTCTTTTAGTTTAAAATTGTATGACATGTTATGAAAGAAAAAAAATTGATGTAGAAGGGATATTTTCCTCAAGAATGCAGTTCAAGTGTTTTATCAAAATTATTTTCCATATGAGATAATATAGGGTTCTGTTTATATCCCTATTTTTACATTGATTTGATTATGTTATGATGGAATTATTTATATGAAGTTTTTTTTATCTTATATGGATTATGTTATGATGTCATGATGTTTATGAATCCCATTTTTATTACTTGGGTTATGTTATGATTTATGATTTTGTTGCACACATAATAATGGTTTCATTATGAGATGGGTGAGACCTATATCTCCCTCCAATGCATTGGGTAACGATTTATATCCCATGAGATATACATGGATGGAACGAAAAGTTAATCCAGTTCATTGATAGAGGACTGGAACGAGGAGTGAACTCAGTTCAGAAATGGACTTCGTCCGCTACGATAGTCTTTTCAATGAGTCTTAACTAATATGAAATTATTTTCTATGATTATGTGTGTATGCCACAAAGTATCATGTTTTATGTTATGATTATTGGGATTACATTTCACTAAAATGATTTATCCCATTTTATGATATTATGATCTCTTTTGCAGGTTAATATTTTCAAAATTTTATGTTCTTATGAATATGATAGGATTGATATTTCTGTTGTTTACCCTTACTGAGAATTTGAGCTCACCCTTTTGTATGTTTTCTTTTCCCCAGGTCGGGAAGATGGGTATTAAGTAGGATATGTCAAAAGGGACTCTAGATATGATGAAATAAATAAGAGAAAATGTATACGCATTATGAACCAGTTGTTTTTTTTTTCCCAGTTTTTAAAGATATTATACCTATGCGGTCCTATCATGGTTTTGTTTTATGTTGTAATAAGTATGCTTAAATTCCGAAGTAATAACAATGTATGTAAATTATGGGTCGTTATAAGGTTTTTGTAAATAAAATTACAGGATGAAATTATATATGTCAAGTAACAATATTTACTTATGATCTTACTATATATGGTAACAAAATTTATAAACTCTAAGAAAATAATCCTGAAATAAATTTTATCATATTACTTTCATTTTTGAAGAATTGATTTTTTTTCATACATTATTAGTTTATAGATTTCTAGTCATTATCATCATAATAAGAATATTTTTTTTAAATGTTCTTTATCAATCTCTATAATTATTTGGACGATACATTTTTTCTCTATTTCCATATTTTCGCTTCCCACTAGTGATCTTCTACTAAGAAAACCAGTAATTTTTTATTATAGACGTCATTCAAATTTTCTAAGACAAATTTTCATAATGAATTTTTATTTTCCCATTTAATGATGTTGAAATTCTGTAATGGAATTTTTAAACATCAAAAAAACCTTTCTAGTCCATATGTTTTATCATCAACTCTTTGCAATTGATTTTTAAAAATCTATAAACCCTTTATATTAGGCCGAAGATAAAATTAGGAGGAAATTTTTTTTAAAGGGGGTGAGAATCTAACAACCCTAGTGACGTTAATATAAAAAAAATTATGTATTATTAAAATTTATTAATAATATTTTATCGATTAATATACATTAGGTAAATATTTGTTAATTTTTCTTTTAAATGAAAAAAATATTATTTCTAATAAAATTACATTTTGATAATTTATATATTTTTATTTAAAATATTTATTTTGATATGGTATAATTTTATTTTGAAAAAAAAAATTATTTATTGATATAATATTCCCAAAATTATATTAGTATACATTTTTTAGAATTTTCTAAAAAGTTTTATTTTTTGTGAATAGTGAATAATAATGATTTTCATTGGAACCTTTATTTTCATAACATGTATTTATGAAGTCAACTTAAATTTTGAATCATTTTTAAATTTTAATTTGTTTATTTTTAATAATTGTTCAAAAATAAATTTTATTAGATTGAAAATTATGATTAATTTCGGAAAAAAAATTTATACATGAAATGAAATTTTTCTAAAAAATAGTTTTCATTAAATTTTTTGAGATAAGTTTTAAATTTAATTCTAAAATTTTGGTGAATTGAATTTGATAAAATGGATTCTATTTTTTTACAATAATAATTAATATTATTTAGGAATTTCAACACAATTTTTGGTCAATGTGTAAAAGTGTATACCCTAAAAATATATTTCTATGTTCATGTTCAAAACAAGTTTACTAAGGTTTAAACTACAAAGATAAGGGTATAAATAAGAAAATAAATTTTCTCAAAGCTATTTTATTGAAATTTATCTACCCTATATCATCTCATATTTATAAATGGTCCATTATGGAGCCTTTTTCAGGATTAATATATTATTATATTTTATTTATTCCAAAAATTCCATGTGTATTCTCTCCCACACTATTAAAAGGAACCCACCTCTTATCCTCTACACACTTGAGGAGTATTTTATATCATAAAATACCCTTCAAAATACCTTTACAACATCCCTCATAATTTCCTTGTGGTTGTAGTTTTTGCAGAATACTAACCTTAGAGGGCTTATGGTGTAAACAAAACGAGTTTGTCTGAATAAGAGGTATAACCTTTAACCCAATGTTTTAATTTTATTTATTCTTCTATCTCATTAAAATATTATTCATTAATTTTAAAATAATAACATAATTATATCTTATATAACTAGATATTATTATGTTATTGTAGAAACCTATATCCATCTTCTCTTTTATAAAATGGGAAACGAGACTATCATTATTGTGTATGAGGGACTACCTCAACGTGAACCAAATTAATTCATCTTTAGTATCCACTTATAACTACATTCTATAATGATATATTTAATGTATATATATATATATTATTCATTAATTATTATAATTATATATTATAAAAATATACTTACTGTCTTTCTCTTATACCATTTGAAAAATAAAAATTTACTGATATGTACGTACAACATACCTTCTCCATGATTGTAACATAATTAGTTTTTCATAACCACATTTCATGTTTTTAAATTGAATTGTTAATGTATAAAAATTAAAATTATTTCATGATTATTATTCAAGATATTATTTAAAAATATATTATTTTACAACAGTTAACATACCGTATTCATCTTGATACTATGAACTAAAAATCATGAAAACTCCGGATGTGGATATAACTGATTAGGTAATTAAAAATTTCATTATAATAAATTAATCAAATTATTTTATTATATATTAATAAAAACTGGAAATTTTATTAATAAATTTAATTATTGATATAGGTTTATTATTTAGGAGTTACATGGAATACGTGGAATGTCTGGACTCGAGGTATGTGATTTAAACTCAATTTTCTTTCATTGAAAAATATTTAAGTCTAGGAACATAATTTATTTTATATGGTGTATAAACTACCCCTTTTACTTTTTATATCATTAATACTTACCAATTAATGGTATTTTTCATTTTAATTCTAGTTATTTCTTATAAGGTGATTTGATATGAATGTTTCCAAGTGGTTAGGTATTTCTTAACTCAATTTATATTCACTGACTAATAATTATACTTCATGTAATATTATATTTAATGATTAATTTTTAAATTACATATTACAATATTATTTTGTATTATGACTACTTTATGTGGTTTTATAAATGTTACACATAATCACATTATTGGATAATTTTATCTTCAATGACATGGTCCTTATAAGGACTCTTCATCACAATATTTGTTTTTAACAATTGTTTGATGTTATGCACCGATTTAGTATTATGAGTTGTATATACTATGATTTTGACATTTTATATAATGAATATATTTATTTTCATGATATTTAATAATTCATTTGAATTTATTCTTTCATGGTGCTTATAATTCAAAAGTCACCACTGGTTCCCAAGGATTATATTCCCATACAATTATTAACAAGGATGGTTTGTTCTTGAATTTACATTTAAATATTATATGATCCTTATTTGATAAAATCAATTATTTTTTAGGATAAGTATGTTCCTATGATTTTGATGTTTAAGTAACATTTTTTCTCTCTTTAATACTTAAAATTGTTAAAACAATTATTAAATAGAAGTCAATTTTATTTATCATATTTTTTTTAATTTTATTTTGTGAATATGATGTCAAAAATGTTTGAAGAATTTTTTTCCATATTATTCGGTGATTTTTAAATTCATTTTTACACATTTTTTGAGTTTTTACAAAAAAAATTCTATTGAATTTGACTATTATTTTTTGAACATGGCACTTTTTACCAGGGGTCTGAATGGAATATCTATTTCAATGATTAAGGCGCGAACATAAATTTTTACCATAAGTACCACATAATTAATTAAATATTACATTAAACTTTTTCATGATTATTCTAAATGAATATGTTTTCCCTAATATTCTAGAAACATTTATTTTTGAAATATTTATATTAAAATTTGAAAGGTTATATTTAAAAAAATATTTTAAATTATCTTTTAATAGTATTTCTATCCATCAAAGACATCAACACTTGATGTTACTTATACTCCACTAAGGATATATTGTAATGATTATGTCATTATTCTTTATCAGGATAGATTATGAGGTTTTTCGAAGATATTTTCATGGAACTCGTTTATTTTTCATAGTTATATTAAGTTATAAAATTACAATCGTTGTTGTTATGTAAAAAAATATAATATTTCACATGTTATGAATATGTTATAGTTTATAAAAATTGTAAATGAAAATGGGTGATCCTGATATATCATAAGATGATAGGTGTTCCTGATATATTTTTCCAATACATTATGTAAAGGGAATATATTAACCGGTTATTGGTTTGTCCTTAGATTTTACTAAAATATAACTAGTATCTTATTCTATTTGTAAGAGAGATTTTATGAGTGGTATGAAATTGATTTACCATGTCATAAAAAAGTATTATTTAGTCTTACATAAATGTATATTGTACATTTTGCATAATTATTATTTTCACTTGAAAATGAAAGTAGATTTATATGACTATTTTCTTATTCCAAATCCTTATATCATGTTTCATTATTTTTGATCCCTCTTTTGATATGTATGCACTAACTTTGGTTATTCTCAAGCAGTTTGATTTTATCATCATACACTTATGCTCATCTTATACTCACTGATGAAATTTAATTGTTAATGATTATGTTTACCCTTATTGATAATTTGATCATACGCTTCATATATTTCCTTTCAACTAGGTTGAGATGAAAGGATTTTAAGTTTTTTAAGCCAAGTTATGTAACTAGATCTAAATAATAATATGGGATTTGAAATATATTTTTATAAACAAGTTGATTATGTATAAAAGGTATTATCTAAGAGTCTTTCATAATTCTCCAAAACTCCATAACTAAGTGATCCAATATTTTTATTTCATATTTTATGTTTTGAATGGCCAAAATTAGGTCATGTTTATCAGTATCAAGATAGATATATAAAGATTATGATTATAGCACCACATTTTGTAGTGTAATACAGGGAAATTTTCGGATGAATTTTCATGCTCACTTTGTCGTATCATTTGGGAGGGGGTAGAGAATAACTTTTTTTATTGTCATCTTGGGCACATTTAGGTTAAAATAATGAAATTCTGGAAGGAAGTGGTAAAGTTCACAGTTGGTGCATAGTTTTCCAAAATTGTGTTCCCTAGAACAACAAACCCTATAAACCCAAACAAATGGAAATCACAAGGTAGACACATAGTTTTTCAAACAGTGCACCATCTTAGGAGAAACCATGTAGCCACCTTGAGAAGGCACGTAGTAATGGTGCAGAGTTTGTGGAAACTGTGCACCCCATGAAACAAACTTTTCGTATAGAATTTTAATTCATTGGAAATTGAATTTTAATTCCCCAAACTCTATGTTTTAATATTTATTTATCCCAAATCACCCCAAATATAATCATCTCAATTTTAGAGTCTCCTAGATAGATTTCACGCCCTCCTATCCTCCGTTCATGGTTAATCGAATGTCATATTTAAGATATTCACCTCTTATGTATATGTTGTATCCCCATTTAGATCTATCTCTCTCTTTTGATATTCTTTACAGATAAGAGAATAATGTTTATCAGTTGTTGGTTCTAGATCTTGATCTATGTTTTTCAGATCTTGATATGTTTAATCTTGAACCAATGTTTCAGATCTAGGTAGTGTTATTAATTAGGTTCTAGATTGTTCTTCTTAAAATTTGGTATTATTTGTTGGTAGGAATATGTTATCATTCATGAGGTAGGTGGTCTGTAATTCAAACCCTATTGTCTTGATTGCAATTATGTGTATGAAATTGTATAATTTTTTTAATGAATTTTAGAAATTGAATTTTTGATTATGATAATTAATATGGTTAACTAGTAAATTGAGGGAAAATGTCAAATTTGGGTTATTGGAGTTGTACATTAAGAGTAAAATAATTTTTCAATAATTATGATGGAAATGGGGTGTGTGTAATTGAGTAATTAATTGATTAATTATTATCTAATAATTAGACCACGGGTTGAATAATTAATTGATAAATTAATTTTGGATATTAAATTGATTGATTTAAACCAATTAATTGAGAAATTAAATAGGGATATTGAATTGATTTATTTGGAACAGTTAATTGATTAATTAATTAGATATATTGAATTGATAATGTTGGAAAAATTAATACAGAAATTAATTTGGGATACTTAATTGATTTATTTGGAATAATTAGTCGCGGAATTAGTTTGGGATATTGAATTTATTATGTCAGAAAAGTTAATTGATGTATTAATTGGGGATACTGAATTGATTATGTTAGAATAATTAATTGATTCATTAATTTAGAATATTTGTTTCTTAAGTAGAATTAATTAATGAATTAATTAATTAAAGGTATTTTTGTGATTTTTATTTTGATTAATTAATCATGAAATTAATTAATAGTATAGATAGATTAATTAATTAGTGAATTAATTAATAGAATTGAATGAGATTAATTAATAATGGATTTAATTAATATAAATGATGCATTGATTAATTGGTGAATTAATTAATGGAATTGTATGAGATTAATTAATTGTGGAATTAAGTTATGGAATTAGTGGACCAATTAATTGGTTAATTAATTAATAGAGTTAATTGATTAATTAATTGGTTCATTAATTTAAGAACGAAATGCGATTACTTAATTATGGAATAAAAATATGAAAATAAAGTGGACAATTAATTGGTTAATTAATTGACGGAATTGAATGTGATTAATTAATTATCAAATTTATTAATGAATTTAACATGAATAATTAAGTAGCGAAATAATTGATAGAATTGAATGTGATTAATTAATTGTGTAATTAATTAATGGTATTTACATGAACAATTAATTGGGGAATTAATTTAAGGAATTTTATTTTATTAATTAATTGTGGAATTAATTAATGAAATTAACATTAACAATCAATTACATAATTAATTGAAGGAATTTAATGTGATTAATTAATTGTTGAATTAATTAATTAAATTGACATGAAAAATTAATTGGAAAATTATTTTAAGGTTTTGAATATGAATAATTAATTATTAAATTAATAAATACATTTGATTTACATTAATTAATTTTTCAATTAACTAATCTAACATTGAGGTTGTGCAGTTGTTTATTTTGATTAATTAAGTGCTAAATTAATTAGTGGATCATTAAGATTATGCAATTGTTGATTAGGATTCATTAAGTAGTGAAGTAACTAAAGGAACATTGGGAATGATTAATTTTTGAATTAATTATTAAGATATTGTGGTTATGGGTTTCAGAATAATTAATTAATGAATTATTTATCAGAACTTTGAGATGGTTATATAAGATTAATTAATTGAAGCGTAAATTAATAGGATTGAGATGATTAATTAATTATTGAGTTAATAAATGGGATAAATATGGAAAATACTTTTTTGCTTAATTAATGTGATATTTTTTATTAATTATTTATTGAGTTAATTCATGGGGTATAAATGATTAATAAATTGTTGAGTTAATTAATGGGATTGAGATGATTAATTAATTGTTTAATTAATAAATAAGGTTGAGGTTACTAATTAATTATTGTGTTAATTATTAGGATTGATATTCTTAATTAGTTTTTTAGTTAACTAATTATATTGAGAGGATTAATTAATTTTTGAGTTAATTAATGATACTGAGAAGATTAATTAACTGTTTAGTTAATTAAGGATATTTCAAATATTAATTAATTGTTGAGTAATTTTATAGGATTGCGATTATTAATTATTTATTGAATTATTTAATAATATTGAGAATGTTTATTAATTGTTGACTTAATTAATGATATTGAGATGGTTAATTAATGAGATTGAGAAGATTAATTAACTATGGAGTTTATTAATAGGATTGAGATGATTAATTAATTGTTGAGTTAATTATTGAGATTGAGAATATAAATTCATTGTTGATTTAATTAATTAGATAGAGAAGATTAATTAATTGTTGTGTTAATTAATCATATTTGGGAGATTAAACAATTATTGAGTTAATTAATGAGATTGAGTAGATTAATTAATTGTGGAATTAATTAATGAAATAATGAATAGTAAAAATGACATTAATGTGTGAATTATGGTCTAGAATGGTGATAATGACATTCTATGATTTACATAAGATCTATAATTATAATAATTACATTCTAGTAAATGATGTCTATTAGAGATAGTTTAGACTCTAGCGCAGGACGAATCAGGTATTGAGCTTTAGGTGTCCTTGGAAACATGGAAATTATGTGATTAAATACATAATAATGTTATAATGTTATAAATATTTATTTACAAATTGTGTTTATTTTATTAAACAACTACATACATTTTTATTGACTGGATATTGTTTTAGATATAGTCGGTGGTGGACTACATAGTTGTACTCACACCCTACTCGATCAGTCTGATCATTACAAAAATTTATTCTATGGTTGTAGGATTTGTTAAGGTAAAATAAACTTTGCTAGATGAATGATTTTGGGGTGGATAAAGGGTAAGGGAACCGAATGTGGTTCGAGACCCACTTGGTATTTATTAGTATCTTTATTGTATGTTTTCATTGTGGTACTAGACACATATTCTGGCATGACATGGTTAATATTTAGTTTTGATAGTGTATTTCTAGTTTTGGTTCTCTTATGATATTGGTATGCTTTTGGTTATGATATCATTTTGTTATTTAGTGGTTATTGTTTATTTATTTATGTCAGTGTATTACTATGATAATAGTGGGTATAGTCTCCCACCAATTGATATTAGGCCCTATTTTCTAGTCAGAACCCTCTGACATATGGGGAGACACAGTTGAGGTCATATAGTGAACTTGCTCAGGGCACCAACATGTGGCACCCAGTTCCAAACTTTACAATGTTGTATTAAAGACCAATATTTTTGTATTAATATTTTGAAATGGTAGACATTATACTAGAGTGATTCTGGGATTGATTTTAATCTCATGCATGGGAGTATATAACACATGTAACCAGGGTGGGACTGTTGTTATTGATGTTTTGCGATTACAGTTCAATATTAGTCAACCTTGGGTGATGAACTTATGGGGTGATGTGTTTTTTATTTCAAATATTATTAATGTTTGACTCATGTACAGGTATGGCATGATTATTGAGTATACATTCATCATTATAGGAACTTAGTACTACATTGTTACATGCCTCATCTTAGGCATGCACGAGAAAATGGGTTTTGGGTAAGTTTTTTAAATTGAATTATTTTTCCTTTCTTGTGAAATTGAATAGAAAATAGTTCTTAAAATGATATACAGAAATATTTTATAATTATTCAAGATTATGTTAAATGGGTTTCTAAATGATAAACTTGAATAATGAAAGTGAGTTATCCTTTTCTAACCTTGACCTAGATTTATGATGGTTAAGGGTAGTGATAGTGCCTTTGTTTTGAATGTGTGGTGGGGTTTAGAGAATGACTTGTTTTGGGTAAATCCCTCATGTTAACTGAGTTAATGTTGTGAAATTAGGATCCATTACGTTTTTTATTCTTCCCTTTATGTGGGTGGTTTGGGTATGGATAATTCATTAGTTTGATAACCCAGTTGTAGGTTGTAAAAGAGACAATCTGGTTTTGAATTGGGGTGGTAAGATGTTGGTTGGCCAGGAATCTTGAGAATTTTGATGAATTAAGGAATTTACATAGTGAGATGTAACATTAGTGTTAGAGGATTTGTGGTGATGCTTACTGATGACTAATTAGTGTACTTTTAATTATTGGTGATCATATCTCCTACATTGACATTATCCCGAGTATAAAGAGAAAGCTATATCTTTATGCCAAGCTACCTGGATGTGTTTTTTTATATATGGGGCCTCTTATAGGTAGTTCTTATGTAGTAGTTACTATGAGATGGATGGTGGGTAGTGCACTATCGATCGCTTATAGAATAGGTTCTCAAGATGGACTAGAGGTCGATGAATACCGTAGGTTCCAGACTTAGAAGATAGGAATGGGTAGCGGTTGACAATTATTTTATCCAATAAAATGTCAGAAGATCACATCAAAGTTTTTGGATTTAACTTTTGATTGAATCATGGGACATTGTGGTTGAGTTTTATGAAATGGGGTTTTAATGATTCTCTAATAGTGGGGGTGATTTTTTATTAGTAGGTACATAGATAAAGAGCTTGGGTTGGAACAATAAGGAATCATTGTGTTGAATATTTAAATTCTATCAGGAGAGATCAGGTTTTCCTTGGATATAGTGGATGTATGTCCTTTATTGGTGGTTTTTAGGGAAAGGATAAGGGAAAGTCTTGCATGGTGTTCTTATAGTTGTAGGGTAAAATGGGTTGAAAAACACGTTAGACATGTTGAGGAATTTGATATTGAGATTAATGAGTCATTTGAGATGAGTCATATACGTGTGATGGATAACAGAGAAAATGTTTTTTGGGGAATGATAATGTTATTAGTTCATGTATTTTTGAAACATATATGGGTTTAGGAGGAAACTTTCAAGAGAGAAGCATATAAGATGTCATAATAGCCTAATCTTTCGACACTGAATCTTAGAGATGCATGGTTGTACAACTCAATGTTGAGGTTTTATAAGGTTGGGAGATTGTAAGATACCAATCCTTTTTGGGGATTCCACAGGCCCATTTATAGGTATTCTTTTTCCTTGGATTGAATATAACTTTTTTAGGTGAAAAAAATTATTTTGAATGGAAGTGAAAAAGTGCATTGTTGGAGCACGATTTCCCTAACTGTTCACCCCAGTCCAACAAACTATGGAAACCCAAATAGAGGTAATACACATGGTTGAAAAAGAGTTTTTCAAACCATGAACCCTCATAGAAGGAAACATGAACCCCCAAGAATAGGGCCACAGTTAATGTGAATGGTTAGGGGAAACTATGTTCCATGAAAAGAAAATCATGTATACATGATTTTAATCACCTTGAAATTATTTTTAATTTCTTAAATCCCATATTTTAACCCCTATTTGACCCATACTCATCGAAAATAAAATCCTCCTAATTTAGGAGGCTCTAAAATGGATTTTAATCCCTCTTGACCTCTATTCTTGTCGAATCAAAGGGGGGATTGAAGAAATGCACCTCCTGGTTATGTGTTTTCTCCCCTAGATATATCTCTCTCTATATATTCATCCAGATAAAAGATGGAATATTAACTGCTATTGGTTCTAGATCTAGATCTATAATGGTAAGATCATGATTTTTTATAATCTTAGATATTGGTTTTGGATCTAGACTGTGTTATTTTTCACATTCTTGATCACTTCGTTTGCAATTTGGGATTATCCATTGATGATTGTTTTACACTATTCCTGATGTAGGTTGTCTATAATTGAAATCCCAAAGTCCTTCTTGAAATTATGTATATGTAATTTCTTAATTGATATTATATGTTTATCAATTGAGTTCTTAATTGAGATAATTAATTTTTTGAATTAATTAATTGACTCAAAATGTAAACTTTTGGTATTTAGAATTATAGATTAATAATACATAGTTTTTGAATTAATTATGTGAGAACTGGGTGTGTTAAATTGAATAATTATTTAATGAATTAATTATATAATAATTGTATTGTGAGTTTAATAATTTGTTGATTAATTAATTAGGATATTGAATTTATTAATTAGTAACAATTAATTGTGTGATTAATTAGGGATGTTGAATAGGTTGAGTAAGGAAATTTAATTGAGTAATTAAGTGGGTATATTGAATATATTTGGTTGGAATAATTAATTGATGAATTAATTTGGGATATGTAATTTAGGGAGTCAGAACAATTAATTGAGGAATTAATTGGGGATATTGAATCAATTGAGTTTGAAAATTTATTGAGGAATTAATTAGGGATATTGATTTGATTCCATAGAAAAAAATTAATTGATGAATTAATTGAGAATATTGAATTGTTAATTTGAATTAATAAATTGATGATTTAATTATGGGGATTTTTTATTGTCAATTTGAATAATTAATCATTGAATTAATTAATGGAATTAAATTATTTTTTAAATGGTTAATTAATATTTGGTTTGAATAAGATTAATTAATCAGGGAATTGATGGATTAAATATTAATGGAACTAATTAATGAAATTGAATGATATTAGTTAATCATTAAATTAATTAAGTGAATTGATGGATTAATTAATTGGTGATTTAATTTATGGAATTGAATGTGAATAATTAGTTATGGAATTAATTAATGAAATTTATGTGAACAATTATATGGTGTATTAATTGACGGAATAGAATTTCATTTATTTAATGTGGAGTTAATTAATGAAATATAAATGAAAAATTAATTGGTTAATTAATTGAAGAATTTGAATGTGATTAATTAATTGATTAATTAATTAATGAAATTGACATGAAAAATTAATTGGTGAATTAATTTATTGAATTCAATGTGATTAATTAATTGTGGAATTAATTAATGTAATTTAAATGAACAATTAATTGTGGAATTAATTTAAATAATTTAATGTGATTAATTAAATATTGAATTAATTAATGTAATTTAAATGAACAATTAATTGTGGAATTAATTTAAATAATTGAATGTGATTAATTCAATGTGGAATTAATTAATGAAAGTGATGTAAAAATTAATTGGTGAATTAATTTAATGGACTAAAGATAATTAGTTAATTTTTGAATTAATTAATGGAATAGGATTGGATTAATTAATTGGTGAATTAATTAATTAATGTTTGAGATTATGTAATTGAGGAAGAGTTCTCATACCATAACAATGATGATTTGGGTAAGGTATATCAACCCCCCCCCTTCCTTTTTATAATCCTTCGATAATATAGATATTAGGGAATCTCATCAGATTCTATTTATGTTATGATAACCAAACTAGTGTGGTGTATCTCCAAATTTCAATGAGGATTTGCAAGGAGGTAGATGTCTCTCGACCAGCAACTAAGTTCGTTTAGATCACCATCGGGGTGTGTTATGATACAAGAATGATGTTGTATTTGAATCATGGGATGACTTCTATTCATTGTGAAAAATAATGGGTCATCCAATAGTAGAGTACAAGTGTGGGTGTATGAAGTTGGATATAGGACTAGACTGTATGTATTTGGAGTCTACTTGTGAGGTTGAACTAATGAAGCATAACGAGACTTTCTTCAGAAGTGAGGCTACATTTTCTGGTCCTCATAAGGCTAGGGGACATTGAGGGATGACCATCCTGTTAGACCTATAATGGATCATCTGAACCCAAATAATTCAATCAAGGATCCTTTCTCTTGGAAAATTACATGGTCGTTTCTTCAGGACTCAGGTGTCTCAAATAAAATTACCTCTTATGATCAAATGGTGTTGGGAACTGAATGTAATGGTATTTATTTTGTTGATACCCAATGAATTTATTCACTGGAAGTTATTGTGAATTCCTTTGTTACTGGAGATCTACCTATCAGATTATATGGTGTCATGCATCAGAATTCTAATTTTAAAAATGTGTGTGATAAATATGAATGGTTAATGGAAATCACAGCACAAAAATTCATTGTTGGTATCAAAAATAATGAGAACCCAAGTGTCATTGTGGATAAAAGTTTTTATATTCTATAATATCATGGAATAGGTAAGACGGAATAAGAAGGATCAGAGAAATCAATTTATTAATGGAATTAGAAGGCCACTTTTTTAAAGGGTTATAGGTCCTCATTAACCCGATTCATGAGGATTAGTACTCTAAATGTGATATAGAATCAGACTCCAAAATCTATTTTAGAGTTTGAAGAATATCACCACTTTTTGATGACCTTTGGATGTGTCTTAAGGAATGGAATGAAAGGAAAGGTCCCTGGGAACCTATCAATCGACAGAAATAAAAAATATAATCTTGGAGAAGTCAACTCCAACTGCCCGAGGCTCATGGTCACTATATCATCTATACAATTAAATATAATTGAGGAAAAGAATGTAATAGACCTAATATAAGTTAAAAAATGTGGCTCTATGGGGGGGGCAACATAATTTCTTGTTGGTAATGTAGAACTAGTGCTTCATCTCTATTCAAAGGAAGATATTTTAGATAAAGATTTCAATATTAATGTGTCCATGCAGGTGGAAGAAATAATATATGAAAGATATATCTAAGTTTCTCTTCATGAATAACAATCATATTTGATCAACAAACAAGATCAGATATTTTCATGTGGAATCAACCAAGGAAAGATTAATTTATATAAATATATCCAAACTTGGGATACCATAGAAAAACATTTTTAACACATTATCTGGACCAATCTAGGGTTTCAAGTAGCATAGCTTAATTAAATAATATACAGGGTATATAACTCTGATAATATTATATTTTTTTATTGAATTTTTGAGGACTTTTGTGTTTAACACAGTTTGGTATTAACTTCTTTTTTTCTACAATTTCTTAATGGTTTTTGGATACTAATTATTTTCTAAAATGGATGAATATTATTGATATGATTAACTAATTTTTTAGTCAATTAATGATATTGAAAATATTAATTAATTTTTGTGTTGATCAGTGAAATTGAGTCGGTAAATTATTTGTTGAGTCAATTAATGAGATTAAGAAGATTAATTAATTTTTGAGTTAATTAAAAAGATTAATGTCATGACCCCCCCCCCCCCCCACAAGGTGTACCCCTCTTGAGCCAGCAATGTGAGAAGGTAGATAGTGACCCCCCCCCCCCCCCCGAGTCCTGCCTCTAGTAGGCCCCAAGTTAGAGAATAGCACCGAGGGTATTATAAACACACAAATGGAAAGCATTACCCACTATAAGAACACATTAAATAGAGAGAGATAAGAACAACACCAACCCAGTCAAAATCATAAATTAATTTAAAATAATTCCCATGTACACATATTTAATTTCATGGAAAACTACTAAAACAGAAATGGAAAACTTCAAGTACCAAAAGAAAGTAAAAACAGAAGCAACCACGAAGCCCGAATAGCTCCTGCAACCCAAAGCTAGTAGTAACAAGCATGATCTCAAACCTTATATCAGTTACCTGAAAAATATTTTATATATACATAGGGTGATTATAATAGGATACTCAGTAGGATCCTCCTCGTAGCCTCGTGTTAAAAAGTAAAGAAATATTTTTAAAGCACAGTGAAGAACAAATGAAATAACTCGTCACCTAAAAAGGTATTCTAAGTTCATAGCATCATCATGGATACTCTCACCATGTATATAATACAAAAGTATATTATATAATAATGAATATCAAGGGTACCTTGCTACTACTTTTCCACTAGTTTTCCACTTTTCCCCAACGGCGTAGGTCCTAAGCATCCCTCTCTAAAAAATATTTCCCACAAACACTTTTGTGAAGCACCACAACATGTACTTAATGAAATAAAACCACCACATCCACATAAAAAGTAACTTGGTAGTCTTTGGGAACCACCACAACTTACATAATTTGTATCCTATGTCGAGCATTATACCTCAAGTCATTACAACACATTGTCTGAGTAAGGATCCTCAATCCATCATAAACTATACACATTACACTTATATTAGACCATAGGAACCTATATCCATAATATATGTGTGTGAATGACCACAATCAATTATATCCTTATACAGAAATATATTGGTAAAACTAACTGTTGTGCCTACCAGAAAAAGTAACTACCAAGAGAAGAGAGTGGGGCCAAAGGGGGTATTCAACCATCCATACTCCCAGCAGAATGTTGGGGAAAACACCCCCATAGCTTAGAATTCCTAGAGAGTTATTTTCCCTAACTAATAGGGTAATGTATCATATGTAATTACAAAACGTATAGAATATACTATAGCTCACGAGCACACAATGGGAATAACATAGTATTAGACTCAACTGCATCTAATGTCTCTTGGAATCCTGGATTCCACTGCTAAAACTAGGTATCGTATAAGAACACAACCATTTAAAGAGATTTATTATATTACTTCCATACCTTTTTATAAGTTTCACTATATGTTAATTAGTTCTTTAAAAATTAATTAATCATTATCAATTTCAAATTATATTTCATTATATTTCCAACCAATACCCACAATTCCTATTAAATTGCAAACTCATCATTGCATGCCAGCAAGCTTTAACCCCATGGGCTAACATCCTTTATTCAATCATTTATTAACAGTATTATTACTTTCCCATATTCCAATGCATTAAAGAAAAACATTCTAAGCTACTAAATATAATGGGATAAAAATTGTGATTAGATGAACTACCCATCGAGTATTTTATACATATAGAAATATTGTAGACACATCCTTCATAGAGAAGATAAACATAGAAATCATGTGGCATACCCCATGCGTATTTACCCCTTTTGGAAGGAGGTTAAGTAAGAACAGCTACCTAGACTAGTGGGGAATTTAAAGATGATAAACAACCAACAAGATCTAGCAAGAATCCAAATATTCACATCAAACCTATTTCATCATCTCTAGTGTCCTCTCTGACACCCACATGCTTAAACTGATGCATCTCGCCACTCTAGGCATCATCTTCTACCACAAAAAATGGGCCTCACTACCCCACATATTACAACAGCTATCCAGGATTACATCATAGCATAAGAAGCAGGAAATAAGAATCATTTTAACTGGGATGTTGTCCTTTATACAAGGCATCCAACCATCAAATGTATTGAGCCCTCATGGATCCAAAGCACAAGGCACTCATCCATTCTAGAAAGAGGGTAACTCAGAACCCTATCATGAATTATCTTTTTATCAAACTATTGGTTCTTTAATCCATATGGATTAACCGATTTATTATATGTAGTTTCCAACTATTGTCAACCTAAAAAAACCATCATATCTATCACAAATCAATTAAAAATGCTTACTGCATCAATTTGATTAACATAAAAATCAAACAACAACAACCAGATTCATTTATATTCCTCTATCTTTGAAAATAATTTAAAGTAAATCTCAGTTTATTTTCATTACCAATTTCCATCATGAATGAAACGCTGAAAAAAGAAAGCATATATATCACACTATCTTGAAAAATAAGAGGCAATAACATACGATCATTATCAATTGATTCATCGGGTTAAAATATCTATTATATCAATTAAATTGTAGTATAGTGTATAAATCGTACTAACTTTACTATTGCATAAAAAAGAATTGAGAATAAATGGATCCCCTGCCTCAATAGGTTCATGAAGTTCTCTATATGAGAACACTCCACACAATGGATTACGATCGCCACCCCCATGACAATGACATCATTACGGGGATGCCACGACACAACCACACCAACAGACACCCATAAAAACCCCATTAGAAGCATGGAGATCACATGCCATAACATGGAATGGATAAAATGCTGGAATAAGGTTCGAAAAAAACACAGGAACATAGGTTTATCATAACTTCAATCGATGATGGATCGACACTTACTTCTTTCACCAAAATTGGGGGTGCACATGTAGAAGGAAGAAAATTCCAGGGGAAAAAATCCAAGGTTTAAGGTTTGATCACACTTATACTATAGGAAGAAGGAAAGGTTCAAGAATCTCATACCATGGAACAAGGAGGAAAACCAAGGGAGGAAGATATATTGTCCCTTTAGATGATTTATGGAGCAATGGTTTAAGATATGCTAAATTTTCCATTAAAAGCATATCACATTAAACAATGTAGTTTGACCATGTAATGGCATCTTGAGCCTTAATAAAAAGTAATATAGGATTTATGGGCTTTGAATTGGACTTAAATCCCATAAAACAAGTCCTTGAATGTGTTTTACATTAAAGAAAACATCAAATGGGTGAAAATGTAGGAAGTTGGAAACATTGTACACCTACCGATGCTAGAATCACTATTAACATATATCTCACGGATGCTGATGACACTATTCAAAAAATGACTCACTGACACTGCTACCACTGTACACAAAATGACTCACTAACACCGATGGAACTGTTCACAAAATGACTCACCGACACTGATGGAACTATTCACAAAATGACTCACTGACACACTATCTGCATCTATCTCACCGATGGCATTGTGAAAATCTATCTCATCAATGACACTATTCACATCTATCTCACCTACGACAGAGTTCACATTTGTCTCACCGATGAATCTGATCACATCTATCTCACCGATGAAATTGTTCGCATCTATCTCATTGTTGAAACTGTTCAAATCTATCTCACTGATGACACTATTCACATTTGTCTCACTAAAATCGATGACATTGTTCACAAAATGACTCAACAACACTGATGACATTATTTAAATATGTCTCACTAATGAAATTTTTCACAAAATGACTCACCGATGACATTGTTTACATATGTATCCCAGATTAAACTGTTCAAAAAACTAGAAACAATGTTCAGAGAACTAGATGTTTGGTAACGTTTTGGGGAAAAGTAACATTGACCTCACAGAACAGCTCGAACACTAGATTTTAGAAAAGGAATGGACAGGAGATGTCTAAGCCATTACATCAGATATCTCTAAAAACATTCTCATCCTTGAGAATTCAAAACCAATATAAAAGGAAATAGAAATGGGGTTTGAGAAACCATCCATTGGGATACCTCTAAAAAGAGGGAAAGGCACAAGAAGTAACAAAATAAATCCATCTCATAAACATGAAATGTCTACAACCAAAAGGAAGCATCCTTGCATGAAAAGTGTTAAACATCAATCAACTCTGGTTATTGAGCACGTATTTGTGGCTGACATTCCTAGGGACTCTCCTCTACAAGACTTATTTATAATAATACCCAAACCAAGAGGTTAGAATACCCACATAAAACCTACTCTTTGTGGTCTATAATCTCTGCAAGACACTCCTCAATGGTCACATCATCATCAACATCGATCTATCCTTAATTGATGATTTGTAGGTCATCATGAATAAAACGAAGAAGCTGTGACACATGAAAAAAATCATGTATCTGGATCATATCTAGGAGAAGTTCCACTTGATATTCCACAAATCCAACATGAGCCAACACATCAAAAGGCCCAACAAACTAGGTAAAAGCTTACTCCCATGACCAAACCTTCACTGACCAAGATGGGGATTCACCTCCAAGAACATGTGGTCCCCAAAATAAAACTCTAAAGGTCTCATCCTTTTATCAACATATGATTTATGAGGATCCTATGTTGCCTTCATCCTCTCCAGAATCACCTAAAACATCTCTGTCGTATTCTGTACTAGTTCTGGTATGAGAATTTCTGACTCTCCAACCTCAATCCAACACAATGGAGAATTGAAGTGGCAGTCATAATAGACTAAAAATAGCACTATACAAATGGTGGAGTGAGAATTATTATTGTAAGAGAACTCCACTAAGGGTAAGTGACTCATTCACAAACCTCCAAAATTCAGGGCACAACAACACAACATGTTTTCAAGAGTCTGGATGGTCCGCTTTGTCTGATCATCTGTCTGTGGATGAAAAGCATTGCTCAAGCATATATGAGAACCAAAAGAATGTTTGAGACCTCTCAACAACCTAGAGGAAAAACAGGGATCTCAATTATAAATTATCATCCTTGGGACTCTATGGAGTCTCACCACCTCCTTCAATTACCACCTCAACAAAACCTCCACTGAGCTCGACTCCTTGATCGCTGTAAAGTGGGATGATTTCATTAAATGACCCAATACAACCCAAATATCATCATGCACTCCCTGATATATAGGTAAACTAGTAAAAAAATCTATTGAGATGTCCTCACAATTCAATAGAGGAATATCTCACGGCTGGAGAAAACCACTGGGGACAGGGTGCTCAGCCTTTATCTTCTGGAAGACCAAACAACGAGACACAAACTATGCAACTACATGCTTCAGCCCAGGCCACCAAAATTGACTCCTCAAGGCTTGATACATCTTTTTCATGCTAGGATTCAAAACTAAGAGAGAACTATGGAACCATATTAGAACTATCTCACACATCGCCAATGGAACAAAAATCATTCCTTAATATAACACTTGGTGTTGTTCGTCCTCAGACCAACCATTAGGGGCCTCACCACAAACAACCCAGTCTCTCCAGACCTCCACCTCTTGATCCCCCAACTAGGAATCTTCCACATGCTACACCAAATATGACTACACCATCATCTGAAAAAGATAACATATGCCCCCAACTTCTACAATATCAAGATTTAATGCTAAAATTTCTTTCCATCACTCTCCAAGAATCACCAGATTCACGCACTGCATCACTATGTGACTTCATGATCATTGCATCAACTAGAAAATTCCCCTTTCTAAGGGTATACGTAATTTCGAAGTCGCATTCCTATAAGAAATACATCCACCATTTTTGTCGCAAGTTCAAGTCATGCTGGGATAAAACATACCTCTGGCACTTATGATCGATGAAAACCACAAATCGCTCTCCAATGAGGTAATGTCTCTGAAACATCAGGGAAAACCCTACAACTGCCAACTCAAGATCATGTGTAGTAGAGTTATAATCATGGGGACACAATTGCTGAGACCCATAAGAAACAACTTTTCTTTGATACATCAGAACACTACCTAACCTTAGATGCAAAGCATCATATAAAACATCAAACTGAGCTCCCTCTACTGGAAGGAAAAGAACTACATAACATAACAACTTATCCTTCAGAAACTCGAAAGCTACCTGACACTGATTATTCCACATGAATGGAAAATCCTTCTTAGTAAAATTTGTCAGAGGATTTTCAAAAGAAGATAAATCAGGTAAGAACCTCTTGTAGAAGCCTTTAAGATCAAGGAAATTTCACACCTCTTCAACTATATTATGGGATTCCCAAGACACAACCACTTCTATCTTCGATATGTCCACAACTAATCCCTGTTGTGACACCACATTCCCTATGAAATGAAATTATCAAGACCAAAACTCACACTTTTAAAACCATCAAAAAAGCTGTTGTTGGTGAAGAACTCCCAAAAAAACTGTATATTCCCTTCATGCTCCTCCTCGGATGATGAGTACACAAGGATTTAATCTATGAAACCCACCACAAAACATAACCCTGAATTCATGGATCATATAATTCATCAACCCCCTGATCACATCTAGATAATCCATCACACATAACGACATTTCAATGAACTCGTAATTCCAATGATGATAATTAAAGTAGTCATCGGGATATCCTCATCCTCCACACGCAACTAATGATATCCTGACCGCAAGTTGATCTTTGAGAACCAAATTTTACCCTTCAGTTGATAAAATAAATCATCAATCTGTGTAGGATGATATTTAATATTCATTGTCACTTTGTTTAAGCGATGATAATAGATAAAAAACCGCAAACATCCATTAGCATTCTCCACAAACAAAACTTGTTCAACCCACAGTTACACACATGGCCAATCAAAATCGCACTGTAATAGACCATCAAGATATATACATAGCACTTTTAACTCAAAAGAGTCTATCCTATATGGATACGTAGAGATAGGTGATGCTCATGGTTGTAGCTCAATCACAAAATCGATATCTCATCAAGGAGGTATATCTACAACCTCTTCTAGAAAGAAATTAAGGAACACTTCGATGACCATGGGAAACACCAATAACTGAACTTCCAAATAACTTATCATCAACTCAGCCATCAAGGATGATAAGGATAGAACACACCTCTGACCTATTTGAGGGTATCGCTGCAAACAAATACCATTGGCTCTCTATCAACATCGAAGAACACCACATTCCTCCTGAAGCAATCTACAATAGACTTCACCAAATAAAATCACTCCAATTTAAGGATTACATCATATGGTTATGTCCATACACATTGTAAATATTCCCAAGAGTAGTTCTACCCTTGAAGTAGCTCACAGTCTCTACATACTTCGAACAAGTCGTCTCAACCTCCAACTGGCATAGTCAATGCCAAGGGCACTACAAACCTCTCTACCTCAGGTTCCAAATCATGGAAAAGAGATGGTGATATGAAGGAGTGGGTTTCTCATAAATAAAACATGTAATACACACAAGTAGAAAACAATAAAAACGTACCTCGAATGACATTTGGCTCGCCCGGTGCTAACAACGCTAAAAAATGAAACTGAAAACGACCTATTCCATGACCTCCCTAACCCTGATGGCGATCAACACCACTGACATTATTTTTTCTCTAAGAATAGGGAATGTCCTGGGGTTGTCCTATTCCTACCCCATATGCTCTCTATTGATCCAAAGATGGTGCAACCTGCTACTGCTTCCTCAGCTGGAAGTACCTCAACGGAGGAACCTGGAGAGGTACACCTGGTGCACGATGATTTCTCTGAATGGTCAAGCACTTTCAATACTGATGAATATAGCCTCCACAATAAAAACAAGTTCTTGATCCCTTTTCATTGGTCAGAGATCCACCACCCCCAGAGAAATGATATGCTGATGGATGAGACCAAACCCTGTCCGAACAGAAACTCTTCTGCCCTGAAAATCGTGAATCCCAAACCACAGCTCTACTTCACGAAAAATCTTGACGACTCTTGTCTCGTGACGATCCAATTCTGGACAATGTCCTCTTGACGATCTCTTCCCTTTCTAGAACTTCAAGATATTTATTTAGCATATATGATGTTACCTGGTGCTGGATCTATGGATATAAAGCCTCCTCAAAATTCATCACTCTGTCCTCCTCATCTAGAAACAAGTCTGAAGCATATCATAAAAGGTTCTTAAAATGGATTACAAACTCTTGCACAACGGATATCCCCTATTGAAGGGTATGTAGCTCCTAGAGACTGGACTCCTTTGCAGTCTAAGAATGAATGTTCACTTAGAACTTGTCTCGTAACTCCTCCCACGAGATTGTTGACTCCCCACGATCCTCAAAGAATAAGGACCACCACTGCCATGTATCCCCATACAACATCATCACAACCAAAGACACCAAGTGCTTCTTCTGAGCATGGATCAAACTAAAGGTTATCTCAACCACCTACAACCATTCTTTTGTGACTACATTTAAAATTTAGCTCTTTTAATTCTACATACTCTGGTGTTGAAGATTTTAGAGTGTCCTCATCCAAGTGTCTTCGTCGTTAACCTGTACCATACAGAGATCTGCTGGTGTATCCTACTGGACATATTATGCGCGAACCTGATGAGGACGTCGACCATGAGTCGTACCTATAAAATAACAAAACATTAGAGCTCCTAAACCTAGAATATGAAATAATAAACATTAATTAATTAATTTTTTCTTTTATTCCTTTTAGGTTAACTGATCCCAAGGTCCACCCTTTCAATCACAAGCATAAAGAAGAATTATGTATGAACCTTTCCTAAGTATCAACCCTTAAACTAGTATCACCTCATTTGGTAGCCATTGTAAACATAACAGTCCATACATCATATCACCGGGTGCCCTAAAGGCGTATGTCTCAGCCGGTCTCCAGTGTTTACGTCACTTTCTAAACATGACTGACACTATTTCCCTACCAACCCATGCAACCTCACATATGCCTAACGCCAAACTCCATCCTATCTTTCAACTAGACCTCTGATGAAACTCGGTCATGAATACCTCCCCACAAGGTTTACCCTTCCTGGGATGGCAATGTGAGAAGGGAGATAGTGACCCCCCAAGTCCCACCTCAATTAGGCCCTGGTTTGGAAACTACCACTGAGGGTATATTAAACACAAAAATGGGAGTCATTTCCATTTAAGAGAACACATGTAAAAGATAGAGATAAGAAAAAAACCAACCAACTCCAACTCACACATAAATATAAAATAAATCCCAGGTACACATATGTAAAGTTATGCAAAACTACTACAACTAAAATGGAAAACTGAAAGAACCAAAGGAAAGTAAAAAAATAGCAACCACAAATCCCAAAGAACCCCTGCAACCCCAAGATAGTAGTAACCATCATAATCTCCAACCGACTCTAATTGACCTGAAAAATATTTTATATATACATAGGGTGAGTATAATAGTAGACTTAGTAGGATCATCCCTGGATCCTTTCATGAAAAATTAAATAAATCATGCTAAAGCACAATGAACAACAAGTGAAACTAACTCATCACCTAAATATGTATACTAAGTTCCCATCCTAACTATGGAAACTCTCACCAGGTATAACATACAAGAGTATATAATATAATAAATAATATCGAGGGTGCCCTACTACTGCATCCCTGATGGTTTTACACTTTTCCCTAACATCGCACATCCAAAGCATCTCTATCTAAAAATGTTTTCCTTCAGACACCTGGGAGAAGCACCACAACATGCAGCTCACGCACCACAACCACCACATCCACGTAACCTAAGTAACTAGGAAAATTTCAGGAGCCAACACAACTCACATAATGTGCATCATAGGTCATGAATTATACATCAAGCCATTACAGCCCATACTATGAGTAAGGATCCTCAAGAAATCACATCCTATACACATTACACCTATTATAGTCTATAGAAAACTAGATACAAAATATATGTGTGTGAATAACCACAAGACATTACATCACTCTATATAAATATATGGGGGAAATTGACCATTGTGCCTACCAGCATAAGTAACTACCATGAAAATAGAGTGGGGCTAAAGGGGGAAGTCAGCCATCCATCCTCCCACCTTAATGTTGGAGAGAACAGCCCCTAGGTCTCAGAATCCCTAGGGTGTTAGATGCCCTAACTAACAGGGTGGAGTAGCGTATAGAGACACAAAAAGTATAGAATATAGTATAGCTGGAAACCACACTCTGGGAATAACCTAGTCTTAGAATAAACTATAGTTAACATCTCTCAGACTCCTAGCTACCACTACTAAGACTACATATCCTATAAGCACAAAACCATTCCAAGAGATGTTTTATATTACTTCCTTCACTTTTTATCAGTTTCACTTTACGTTAATCAGTTCTTTAAACATTAATTAACCATTAACAATTTCACATTACATTTCATTAGAATTCCAAACAAGATCCACAGTTTCTTTAAATTTCAACCTCTTAATTGCATCCCAGCAATCTCCAACACCATGGGTTAACATCATTTATTCAATCATTTATTAACAACATCATTAATTTCCCATATTCCCAGGAATTATACAAAACAATTATAAGCTTATAAAGGTAAGGGGATATACAGGGTTAGTAGGTGAACTACTCATCATGTTTTTTCCACTTATAGAAAGAGCGCACACCTATACTCCCTCAAGAAGCTAAACACAGAAAGGGTGTGGCATACCCCACATGTCTTCGCCACTTTTGGAAAGAGGGAAAGCAATAATAACTCCCTTGAGTAGTGGGAAAGTTAACCAAAATAAACAACCAAAAGATTCATCATGAATCCAAAAATTCACATCCAACCCATTTCATCATCTCCAGTGTCCTCCCCGACACCCACATGCATAAACTGATGCATCTCTCCACTCTAGGCATCAACTGCTACCACAACCAATGGGTCTCCCTAGCCCCACATATCAGAACAGCCATCCAGGCTCACATAATAGAAATAACAGTAGGATACAAACAATATATCAACTAGGATCTTGGACCTTAAATAAGGAATCCAACCTTTAAACATAATGGGAACTCATGGGTCTAAAGCACAAGGAACTCCACTTTACAAGAAAGTGGGTAACTCAGAACCCTACGAGGCATTATCTTTTAATCAAACAGTTGGTTATTTAATCCATCTCAAATTAACCGATTTATTATTTGTATGTTCCAACTATAGCAAAAAAAAAACAGAAAGCTACCATAGCTATCACAAATCAATTACACAAGCTTACTGCATCAATTTTATTAACATAAAATTACAACAACAATTACAAGATTAATTAACATGAATCTTTATCTTTAAATAATAATTTACAAGAAATCCCAGTTTACATTCTTTACCAATTACCATCATGAATGATAAGCTAAAAAAATTGATCATATATATCACACTATCTATCAAAATAATAGGCAATAACATACGATCGATATCAATTGGTTTATATGGTTCGAATATTTATTTGGGAAATTACATTGTGGTATAGTGGATGAATCATGAATATTCTATGATTTCACATAAAATAATAGATAATCAACAAATCCCCTACCTCATAATTTTCTTATCATTATTTATACGAGAACGATCCACACAACGAATTAAGATAGCCTCCCCCATGATAATTGCATCCACCCGAGTACACCATGGAATGACCACAGCAACCGACACCCTAGAAAACTCTATTAAAAGCATGGAGATCCATGCCATAACACAGAAGGGAGAAAAATAGGGGAACAAGGATCAATGATAACAAAATAAAATAGGTATATCCTACCATTTATCGACGAGGGATTGACACTTGTTGCTTGCACCAAAACAGGGGGTGCACATGCAGCAAGAAGAAACTTCAAGGGGAAATGATCCAACGAATAAGGTTCGATGACACCACTCCTCTGGGAAGAAGGAAAGGTTCTAGAATCTCGTACAAAAGAACAATAATAATGAACAAGGGAGGAAGATATCATGTCCCTTTAGATGGTTTATAGAGTAGTGGTTTAAGATAAACTATACATTCCCTTAAAATTGGATTGCATTAAACCATGCAGTTTGACCAAGTAAATGTATCTTGATCCTTAGGAAAAATTAATATAGGATTTATGGTCATTAAGTCGGCCTTAAATTCTATAGAACATTTCCTTGAATGCATTTTACATCAATGAAAATGTCAAAGGGAAAAAATTCTAGGAATCTAGAAACACTGTGCACCTACCGATGCTGGAAACACGGTTCACATCATTCTCACTGATGCCAATGACACTGCTCACAAAATGACTCAACGACACTGATGTCACTATTCACCAAATGACTCATCAATGTCGATTGAACTGTTTACCAAATGAATCACCAACACCGATAAAACTGTTCACAAAACGACTCAATAACACCGATGGCACTGTTCACAAAATGAATCACTGACACCAAAGGAATTGTTCACTAAATTACTCACCAACGCCGATGTAAATATTCTCAAAAATACTCACTGATGACACTGTTCACAAAATGAATCACCGGTACCGATGGAACTGTTCAAAAAATGACTCACCGAAAAAATTCTCACATCTGTCTCACTATTGAAACTATTCTTATTTGTCTCACTGATAAAATTGTTCACATCTATTTCACTAATGACACTATTCACATCTGTCTCACTGAGGACACTATTCCCATCAATCTCACCGATGACATTGTTCCCATATTTCTCACTGATGGAACTGTTCACATCTTTCTCACTAACACCGAGGGTATAGTTCACAAAATGGCTCATTAACACCGATGGCACTGTTTACAAAATGAATCATCGACACCGATGTCAGTGTTCATAAAATGACTCACCGAAACTGATGGAATTATTTACTAAATGACTAACTGATAAAGCTATTCACATCTATCTCATCAATGAGATGGTTCAAAAAAACTGTAAACATTATTTATGGTACTAGATTTTTGGAAAATAGTTGGGGATAAGTCACCATGACCTCCCAGAAAACCTCAAATACTCGATTTCAGCAAATGAATGGACCGGAGAGATTTGATCCATTATAATTGAGATTATTAATAAAATATTGAGTTAATTAATGATATTCAGAATATTAATTAATCTTTGTGTGAATTAATGAGATTGAGAATATTAGTTAATTTTTGAGTTAATCAATGAGATTTATAATATTTATTGATTGTTGAATAAATTATTAAAATAATTAATAGTAACAATAGAATTCATGCATTAATTAAGATCTATAATTCTAGAAATATAATTTAGATATTGATATGAGATATAGAATGGTAATAGTGGAATTTTAGGAAATAATATCCCTTGGGGATAGTTTAGACTCTAGTGTGGGCCAAAGTTATTGAGGTTCGGGTGTCCACAGAAACTTGGGATGTTATGTGGTTAAATAAAGTATTATTTGATAATGTGATAACTATTTTTTTACCATTGTGTTTATTTATTTATAAAACCGCATACACTATTATTTACTAGATATGTTTTTAGGCATAATTGGTGGTGACCTACTGAGTTGTACTCACACCCTACTCAGTTTTCCTCATCGGTACCCAAAGAGATTTCATGGTTGTAGGACTTGTTAAAAATGAATTCCATATAGTAGATGTATATTTTGGGGGTGGATCATGGATAAGGGTACCATACATGGATCGGGGCCGGGTTTGGAGTCTTTAGTTTCTTTATTTTTACTTTTCATTTTTACCAAGGACACATACTCTAGTATGGAATATATATTATTTAGTTTTTATATTGTTATTTCAGTTTTGATCTTCATAAAATATTGTTATTGTTTAGGTTATGATATAATTTGGTTTTTTATTTCATAATATTTATTTATTCCTTCTGGTGTATTACTGTGATAAAGGATAGTATATTCTCTCCATGAAAAATATTAAACCCTCACTACTATCAGACATCCTTTGGAACACGAGAGAAGTGCTTGAGGTCATGTAGTGAACCGGATCGGGGCACCGATGTGTGGCACCCAGGTCGGGATGTTACGATGATTTTGGATTTGGAGAAGTTATATATTCCAACATATAGAGTCTCAATCCAATTTTTAATTATAAAAAACTCACCTATTCTAGGACCAAAAATTCAAAATTACACGTGATTTCACAAAATAAATTATTATGGTAGTTGTTACAAGTCACATGGCATGTACAATAGCTAAAAACCATGTAACCTTGTATATATACATGTAGTCAATACGTAGTGTGTAATTAAAAAATCCATGTAATGAAACCCACATGACATTCTGTGATTATCATGGATCTTCTATCTGTTGTTAACCATATGAACATGATGTGTACTTAGCAGTTGCATGTTTTGAAACCATGTACATTATCTAGAATCCTAGAAGCATTAGGATGATATTTCTAAATTTTAATTATATTTTCATATAATGTTATGTGTAATATGAAATTGAATGATCATGTTTTTTATACATTAATTCAACGAATTAAATGATAAAAATAATACAGAAAAGAAAATATTGAAATCAAACAACATCTAATGGATTATTTTAAATTCATATTGGACCAATATAATAAATCTTAATAGATTTGGGACACAATATATGTGATCTTACCCAGGACCAACAATGTTTCTCATTATTTTCATTAGATCCCATAACTAGATGAACAGAACCCCAATATATTCATTGAGATGATATTTTTTTCATATAAATTATAATTAATTTTATCAATAATTACCTCATCCTCATAATTATTTCTCTATTTTTAATCAACTCAATATCTATTTCCATAAACATTACATTGTGGTTTTGAATCCAAATATAAATTCCTCTTGTTGTATTTATACATACTCCATGAACATCAGAAAATAATTATTGGTAGTCTAGGTTCTAGGATGGTTGTTTCTAATTTTTTTTCTTTATTGACTTTTGATCGCAATAGGAATTCCCTTGGTCTTGAATAATTCTTCTCTTGTTATCTTGGTCATTAGATGGAGGAGGATAATGATTATATATTTGTTCTTATGAGTTTTCTTGAGAATATCTCCTTAGGTATTGGGGTACTTAAGCGCTGTCGTGGGCGCCCTCAAATGATTAGTGTGATTTGGGGTACTTAAGTGCAGCAGAGTGGCTGACCAAGGTCGTCTCTCAAAGGAGGAAGTGAATTTAACAACTTATTAGAGGTATTCTAAAAAATAAAATAAAATAGAATAGAATAAAAACACTACTTTAAAGGATTGGGGTTTTTTTGTAGTTTATGAATCTAGAAGAAGTTTGCTGGAAAAAGATTGTATAATTTTTTTTTTTTTAGTTTTGAAATGAATTTCAATTTAAATGACACAACAAGAAGATGTTTTTTTTAGAAATCTATTTAAAAAGCGTAATCGATCTAACTCTACCTCTTCATTTTATTATTAATCATTATCATTTAAATTAACATTCACTTAATTATGATCCCTTAATTTGTTAAATCCCGAACCCTACGAGAATTAACTTTACCACAAAGATGATGTGAATTTAAACCTCGGCTAACTTTGGAACGTGCAATCGCAGCACCCTGCTTTGATTGATGTTATAAGATTAGATTATCATCAGTGGTAAATTAAGGCACATATCCATTCTGGAAATGAGGATGAATTGTGTTTAGGGATTATATTTTAACTCTACAAATTTATCCCAAGTGGTCTTGTATTACCGACTAAGATCGCGCTCTCACAATTTACACAAAATCCCGACCTCGCGTGTTTTTGTATAAATTGTTCAATTGCTTGCTTAGTTTCTTAAAATTTAAAAACATAATTCATGGATCATATTAAGTGAATTACAGTAGGCTCAATGATTCAAAATAATTAAATGAAGAGGGTAGAAGATAGATCGATCACTAAAAATTACTCTTCCATGGGTGGTGTAATCATCGTAGAAGCGTTTTGCATGTGCAAAGGTTTATAATGGGTATAACCCAATATCGCTTCTACTCAAGAATTCCAGCCCCAAGAGGAAGATTAAGAGAAGAATAAATTTAAATAAAACAGAGGAAAAGAGAAGAAATAAAAGAAGAACAAAGAAGTTTATTACACAAACAAAACAATTACAACATGAAGGAGAGAAGGAGGCTTCGATGAGAGGATCCTTGCTTCAAGAGCTACCTATCTTAAAATGGTTGTAGAATTTGGTTGAAACCAATTCTCCTCTGCCTCCAATCTCCCAATGCACGAACCAGCCTCTCCAAATGAGAAAATCACTAATTTATAGAGTGGAGGGGAGGCTAGGTTTAAAGTGGTTTCAAGTGTGAATGCAAAATCTCGGCCAAATATTTTAATGAAACTTGCACCGCCCATTTGACCTCCAAAACGCGTGAATTGACCGGCCTTCCAGAAGGATGATTTGTGCCACATCATGTCCCCGAGCGTTCCTCAAAATTTGGGCTCAATCCAAGCCCGTATGTAGAGGATATGGCCCAACTACAGAACCTTCTCCATTCTGGCGAGCCCAGCCCAACTTTGACTTCATGGCCCAATTGCAACAACCAAATTAACTCTTTAGCTTTAGTGTCCTGAATAAAAGTTGTAGATAATTACGTTAGGAACACGGTTACAAAATTTCAAATTCAAATAATAAATATAAAAATATTTATCTTTGAAATAATACAGTGCACTATTAAGGGTAAAACTGGAATTTTCACCAAATTTTCAAATGAATGATCAAATCCCAAATATTTTATAAATAAACATATTTAACACAATGTGAGGAAATTATATAATTTATTATCAATAAAATATTCAATAAAATAGTGTTTTATCAACTCCCCCACACTTACCCTTTTGCACACCTGGGCAAAACCTCATATCAAGTAAACATCAATATCAAATCAAAACCAATTTTAAAACACATATCTTTAAGATCAATCAATTTCACACCAAGAATAAAAAAGATATCATGCCTCATAAAAAACCTTATTTCAGGTTCTCCATTTATATCATTCAATATATTTCCACTTCATTTATCCACCCATGCACAAAACACTTACCTCGCTTGAATTTTCTCTCATCACTCAAATATCAATTTTTTTGCAATGTCTTTCTCATCCAAACTCATACAAGGGTCACCATAGGCTTGATAGATTCCTACATCGCTACCCGATGTGAGTCAAGGACATATGTTTATCATGAGGACTTTTCAGGGTTGTTCTGTGGCTTTCGGTTGGTAGGATTAAGATGTGAAAAACTCTGAGGCTGAATGAGGAGGGCTTGACTCTTTTAAAGCAAAATTGCATTAATCTAATTTTCACTTAAATATGGTCTTCTCTTCAATCCCCATAGTATCAATTCAGCTCCATCATCATGAAAAGTCATGAAAGGTTTACACCATTCATCATTTCAGCATAAAAAATGTCAATCTTCTAGAACATGATTTTCTTGAAAGCTCCAGATGGGCACAGCTTTCCTTGTCATGAAAGCTCCAGAAAAGGCACAGCTTTCAATATAATGACTTTCTTTAGCAGAAAACACATCTCTTCAGAATTTAATTTTCCACCCAAAGTATCACATAATGTGGTGGCACAACACAAGACAGCTTCCCCCACACTTAAGCTCAACTAGATTATGCAATTTCACTTCAAGAGTTGGTTGGATAGGGAAAATTGGCTTGTAATGTGGCTTAACCTAACAGGCTGTGCATGGCTTCTAAGGGCTACAAGGATTAAATATTCAAGGTAGGCCATTATAAAAAAGGATTATTTGAAATAGGGGTTTTAATACTAAACAAATGCTTCAATCATTTAAACACAAGTACCTCAAACCCTCAAGTTTTGACAGGAATAGATCAAATTCTGGTTAAATCAAGTATGGTTTGGCTCTCTCAAGAAGTGAGGTGAATGTAAAGAATATGAAAATAATGGTTTAGAAGCCTCACAGGAAAGTGATTTCAAATATAAAGACAGTGAGATTGGCATGGGATTCAAAATTCAGCGTACTTTGCATGAAATTACTAAATATTTGAACTTGAAACAAAGTCATTTCAGCATTCATTTAAGCTTAGTTTCAAGGGGTAAATTGTTTCACTTATTGATATGGATTTAAAAATGGTGATGAGAATCATTTCAGCTCAAAAGTTTCAAAAACACACAGAAAATTGTAAAATAAACACACAAATTTTGAAAAACACACAATTTTTGTTTTTTGGTTTTTTTTAACAGGAAAACAATTGAAATTACTAAACTAAAAGGTTCCCTCCCCCACACTTAAAATATTGCATTGTCCTCAATGTGAACCCGTGAGATGATATATGCACATGAAATGCAGAATTTTTAAATAGGACAAATAATATAAAAGTGAAAGGGTTAGGAACAGCCTGATGTGATCAAGTGATGATGGGGTCATGCAGTGTGATAAAATCCACTGCATCAGTAGGATGTCCCTCAATGTATCTCTTCAAACGTTGCCCATTGACTGTAAAGCTCCTTCCAGTGTCCTCTTGTGTGATCTCCACTGCACCATAAGGAAAAACATTAGACACAATATAAGGACCTAACCATCTGGAACGCAACTTACCAGGCATCAACTTCAGTCGTGAACTATAGAGAAGGACTTTCTCTCCAATATGAAACTCCCTTTGTTGGATCATTTTGTCATGAGCTGCTTTTGATCTTTCCTTGTAGAGCCTTGAGTTCTCATATGATGACAGGCGAATCTCCTCAAGCTCTTGAATTTGCAAATTCCTTTGAATTCCAGCTTGGGCCAAATCCATGTTACATTTCTTTATAGCCCAATATGCCCGATGCTCGACTTCCACGGGGAGATGACACGCTTTCCCAAAAACAATCCGAAATGGGGACATACCAATGGGGGTCTTGTATGCTGTCCTATAAGCCCACAATGCATCATCCAAGCGCTTGCTCCAATCCTTCCTATTTGGCTGCACGGTTTTCTCCAAGATTTGTTTCAACTCACGATTTGAAACCTCAGCCTGGCCATTTGTTTGGGGGTGGTATGGTGTTGATGTTTTGTGTGTCACCCCATAATTCCGAAGGAGGGAAGAAAAATTCCTATTGCAAAAGTGTGTCCCTTGGTCACTGATGATGGCCTTTGGTACTCCAAACCTGCAAAAAATCTGTGCTTTGACAAAATCCACAACAACATGAGAATCGTCAGTCCTGGTGGCCTTGGCCTCCACCCATTTACTCACATAATCGACAGCAACAAGGATATACAAGAAACCAAATGAACTAGGAAAAGGTCCCATAAAATCAATTCCCCAAACGTCAAAAATCTCACAGAATAAAATGGGTTGTTGGGGCATCTCGTGTCTTCTTGAAATGTTTCCAGTGTGTTGGCAACGAGAGCATGACTTACAAAATTCATGGGAATCATGGAATAAACTAGGCCAATATAATCCTGAGTCTAAAACCTTCCTAGCTGTCCGTTGGGGTCCAAAGTGTCCACCACAAGCAAGTGTATGACAGAAATGCAAAACAGACTCAAACTCATGATCGGGAACACACCTCCTAATGAATTGGTCACTACACATGCGCCAGAGGTATGGATCATCCCACACATAATACCTAGACTCACTTTTTAATTTTTGGACTTGATGCTTCTTCAAATTTACTGGGATTTCAGAGCCAACAATGTAATTAACTAAATCAGCATACCAAGGATGCTTACCTGAGATGGTATAGAGATGCTCATCAGGGAAAGTGTCCCGAAGTGGTACCTGGTCCAAGGTGTCACCCTCTAGTGTGTGAGTATGCCTACTCATGTGGTCTGCCACCAAATTCTCTGACCCCTTCTTGTCCTTTATCTCAAGTTCAAACTCTTGAAGAAGTAGCATCCAACAGATAAGTCGTGGCTTTGCATCTGGCTTCTTTAGGAGGTACCTCAAAGCTGCATGGTCAGAAAAAACAACTACTTTAGAGCCCAATAAATATGAACGAAATTTATCTAAAGCAAATATAACAGCAAGAAACTCCTTTTCTGTTGTGGTGTAGTTTGATTGGGCTGAATCTAGTGTCCTCGATGCATAGGCGATCACATGTGAACGTCCCTCCACTCTCTGAGATAAGACAGCTCCAACCGCGAAGTTGGAGGCGTCACACATAAGCTCAAAAGGAATCTCCCACCGTGGGGGCTGTATGATCGGTGGAGTGGTCAGACACTTCTTTAGCTCATCAAATGATACCCTGCATGAATCATCAAAATTGAAGTCAATATCTTTTTGAAGCAATCGAGATAAGGGTAGAGCGATCTTACTAAAATCTCTGATGAAGCGTCGATAAAATCCAGCATGTCCAAGGAATGATCGAACATCACGCACACATGAAGGGTAGGGTAAGGATGAAATGATGTCTACCTTAGATCTATCAACCTCTATCCCATGTTTTGACACTACATGCCCTAAGACAATGCCATTCTCTACCATGAAATGACACTTTTCAAAGTTCAGGACTAGATTCTTCTCAATACAACGATTCAACACATTTTCCAAACTACTTAGACATTCATCAAATGAAGATCCATACACTGTAAAATCATCCATAAATACCTCCATGCAGGTCTCAATAAAATCAGAAAAAATACTCACCATGCATCTCTGGAAGGTACCTGGGGCATTGCAAAGTCCAAATGGCATCCTTCGATAGGCAAATGTCCCAAAGGGACAGGTGAATGTAGTCTTCTCCTGATCCTCCGGAGCTATAGGAACCTGAAAATATCCAGAAAATCCATCCAAGAAACAATAGTGTGTCTTCCCAGCTAGTCTTTCAAGCATCTGATCAATAAATGGGAGGGGGAAATGATCTTTGCGAGTGGAATGATTTAGTTTCCTATAATCAATACACACGCGCCAACTGTTTTGTACCCTCATTGGAACTAACTCATCTTTCTCATTTTTAACAACAGTAACACCACTTTTCTTAGGCACAACCTGAATAGGACTTACCCACTGAGAATCTGAAATGGGATAGATTATACCTGCCTCGAGCAATTTTTCAACCTCTTTTTTAACAACCTCCAGAAGGGTTGGATTGAGTCTCCTTTGTGGTTGCCTCACCGGTTTAGCTCCATCTTCCAAAAGAATCCTATGCATGCAAATGGAGGGGCTAATACCTGATATGTCAGCCAAGGTCCACCCGATTGCCCTGATGTTCTCCCTCAAAAGATTCAAAAGTTTTTCTTCATGTTCAAAAGAGAGATTGTTAGCAATGATAACAGGTAATTTTTCACCACTTAACAAGTATGAGTATTTGAGATTTGGTGGCAATGGCTTTAGTTCCAGTGATGGTGGCTGCTGAATGGATGGAAGCATGAGTGGCGTAGACATCTGTGCACAATCATACATATCATCTGAATGAGAGAACAATGCATCAAATCCATCAGAAAAATTAGCAGCCATATCATAATCAGAGTATACATGCTCAGAATTCGAATATGATTGGACAAATGAACCAATCCCAAGATCAGAAAGATCATGAATTAAAGGGGATGAAGTAGAATGAGACATCAAGTTGGACCCAATACTCATTATTTCATTAAGAAGTGAATAGTCCCCAAGAGATTGGGAATCAAAAATAGAGGGACTATCACATGGAGACTCAGAATGAGAGAGAAAGAATGCTGAGTGTTCCTCTGGTGGGTACTTCATAGAATCCAGGATTTTAAACCTCACGATTTCATCCCCGAATTCCATGGAAAGAGTACCCTCATGAACATTGATAATGGTCTTAGCAGTTTTGAGGAAGGGTCTACCAAGAATGATAGGGGCATGAGAACTTACCTGGTCATCTTCCATGTTTAGTACATAGAAATCAGCAGGGAAGATCATGTCCTTTACCTTTACCAACACATCTTCAAGGACACCAGCCGGATATGCAGTAGCTCTATTCGCTAGCTGCACCACTACCCTTGTAGGCTTGAGCTCACCAATCTGCAATGAAGAGAAAACAGAGTGAGGCATCACATTTATTGAAGCTCCTAAATCACAAAGAGCATCAGAGAAGTGAAACTCCCCTATGGTGCATGGGATGGTGAATGTCCCGGGATCCTTGCACTTTGTTGGCATTGCTAGAGTTGGTGTAATGAGTGCTGAGACATTCCTTCCAAGGTTGATCCTCTCATTTCCCTTGAGCCCTCTTCGATTGGTACAAAGTTCTTTTAAGAATTTGACATACCTTGGAATTTGCTTAATGGCTTCGAGTAGAGGAATGTTGATCTCCACATGCTTGAATGTGTCCAAAACCTCCTTTTGCATTGCTTCTTCAGCCATCTTCTTGGTTTGAACAACCCTGTTTGGAAAAGGAAGTGGTTTAGGAGGAACATCATCAATCTTTTTCTTACCTTTATCTTTCTCCTTGGATTGTTCATCAGTTGGTATGGAATGTGGCTTCTCTGAAGTTGAGGTGAATCCCGGTGGAATGGTAGGTACAGCTGTATCGTTCATTTGCTTCCCACTTCTCAATGTTATGGCACTAACATTCCCCTTTGGATTTGGAGTGGGTTGGGAAGGTAGATTTCCAGAATTCTTACTTACAAGTTCATGGAGGGTGGTGGCAATCTGGCTCATTTGAGTCTTCAACTCCCTCAGCTCCGAACCTTGACTTTTCAGCTCATTCTGTTGATTAAGAACAATTTGTTTCAAAAGATCATCAGTGTTAGAGTCTACCTTGGGTTGGAGATTCCCTTGTCGCTGACTTGTTGATGTTTGAGCTTCAAATCTCCTTTGGGGTTGTTGGAAACCCTGTTGGTAAGGTGGAGGCTGCTGGAAGTTTTGTTGAAAGGGGGGCCTTTGTTGTTGTCCAGAGCCATACCTCATGTCCAGATGATCTTTCCACCCTTGGTTGAATGTTGGATCGAACTTCTTCTGGGGATATGGTTGTTGCTGCTGCTGCTGATATGGTCTCCCAGGGAACACTGCTGCACAATCTTCTGTTTCTTGGAGTTGTGGGCAACAGTCAGTTGGGTGGCTTGTCTCAGTGCAAATACCACAAGGCCTTGAAGGAGGAGGTAAAGATGTCTTTTGTGCCAAAGAAATTTGCCTTACCATAGTTGTCAATTCTTCTAACTTGGTATCAATCAAATGACTCTCAAGAGAAGAAGGACTTACCTGATGTACTCCCCTGACATGTAGTGTACCTCTATCTCCAAATTGTTGGGAGTTTTGGGCCATCTTGTCAATCAATGCACGTGCGGCTATTGGTGTCTTGTCCACCAATGCCCCTCCAGCTGCGGCATCCACCATGCTTCTCTCCATAGCTGTGAGTCCTTCATAGAAGTACTGAATGAGGAGTTGCTCACTGATTTGGTGATGTGGACAGCTTACACACAACTTCTTGAATCGCTCCCAATACTCATACATGGACTCCCATTGTGCTTGCTTGATCCCCGAGATCTCCTTACGAATGGAAGTGGTCCTCGATGCTGGAAAAAATCTCTGCAAGAAAAGTCGTTTCAAATCGTTCCATCAAGTTACATCTTCAGGTTGTAAATAATACATCCAATCTTTTGCAGCTCCATCAAGTGAGAATGGGAATGCTCTTAGTTTGATTTGATCTTCAGAGACATTTTTAGGTTTTAGGGTTGAGCAAACCACATTAAATTCTTTCAAATGTTTATTCGGATCCTCACCAGAGAGGCCATGAAACTTTGGAAGTAAGTGAATTAACCCTGATTTTAGTTCAAAGTCCGATTCGAGATTTGGGTATGCAATACAATTTGGTTGATAGTTAATATCAGGTGCAGCCAATTCTCGAATGGTTCTATTAAGTTCATTTCCATTATTATCAGCCATTGGTTCCTCTTTTATGTTTGAATTTGAATTGCTTCCAATTTCAATGTTCTGATATTGGAGTAATTCTCCAACTGGTTGAATGTTGAAACTTCCCGTAGACTGAGAATGTCTGATTCGTGCCCTAAGGCTACGTTCAATCTCAGGGTCAAGATCTAAGAGATCTTCGGGATTAGTTCGTGTCATAGATCAAATAAAAATGAAAAGAAAGAAGGTGGACCATAGTAAAATAAAAATGAGAAGTTTGAGTTGATGGTCCACAAAGAAGTAGGAGAAAATAAAAGAAGAGGATGAAAAATCAGATTGGGTAAAGAAGGAAGAAAGAAGAGAGGAAAATAATAAAATGTAAAATAAAATAAATACCTCTAGTTGGTTGAAATAATTACTTGCCTCCCCGGCAACGGCGCCAATTTGAAAGAGCGCTGTCGTGGGCGCCCTCAAATGATTAGTGTGATTTGGGGTACTTAAGTGCAGCAGAGTGGCTGACCAAGGTCGTCTCTCAAAGGAGGAAGTGAATTTAACAACTTATTAGAGGTATTCTAAAAAATAAAATAAAATAGAATAGAATAAAAACACTACTTTAAAGGATTGGGGTTTTTTTGTAGTTTATGAATCTAGAAGAAGTTTGCTGGAAGAAGATTGTATAATTTTTTTTTTGTTTTTAGTTTTGAAATGAATTTCAATTTAAATGACACAACAAGAAGATGTTTTTTTTAGAAATCTATTTAAAAAGCGTAATCGATCTAACTCTACCTCTTCATTTTATTATTAATCATTATCATTTAAATTAACATTCACTTAATTATGATCCCTTAATTTGTTAAATCCTGAACCCTACGAGAATTAACTTTACCACAAAGATGATGTGAATTTAAACCTCGGCTAACTTTGGAACGTGCAATCGCAGCACCCTGCTTTGATTGATGTTATAAGATTAGCTTATCATCTGTGGTAAATTAAGGCACATATCCATTCTGGAAATGAGGATGAATTGTGTTTAGGGATTATATTTGAACTCTACAAATTTATCCCAAGTGGTCTTGTATTACCGACTAAGATCGCGCTCTCACAATTTACACAAAATCCCGACCTCGCGTGTTTTTGTATTAATTGTTCAATTACTTGCTTAGTTTCTTAAAATTTAAAAACATAATTCATGGATCATATTAAGTGAATTACAGTAGGCT
This sequence comes from Viscum album, assembly GCA_963277665.1. Classification (NCBI taxonomy): domain Eukaryota; kingdom Viridiplantae; phylum Streptophyta; class Magnoliopsida; order Santalales; family Viscaceae; genus Viscum; species Viscum album. The sequence goes on from OY728163.1 coordinate 289,988,981, forward strand.
CAATGATTCAAAATAATTAAATGAAGAGGGTAGAAGATAGATCGATCACTAAAAATTACTCTTCCATGGGTGGCGTAATCATCGTAGAAGCGTTTTGCATGTGCAAAGGTTTATAATGGGTATAACCCAATATCGCTTCTACTCAAGAATTCCAGCCCCAAGAGGAAGATTAAGAGAAGAATAAATTTAAATAAAACAGAGGAAAAGAGAAGAAATAAAAGAATAACAAAGAAGTTTATTACACAAACAAAACAATTACAACATGAAGGAGAGAAGGAGGCTTCGATGAGAGGATCCTTGCTTCAAGAGCTACCTCTCTTACAATGGTTGTAGAATTTGGTTGAAACCAATTATCCTCTGCCTCCAATCTCCCAATGCACGAACCAGCCTCTCCAAATGAGAAAATCACTAATTTATATAGTGGAGGGGAGGCTAGGTTTAAAGTGGTTTCAAGTGTGAATGCAAAATCTCGGCCAAATATTTTAATGAAACTGGAACCGCCCATTTGACCTCCAAAACGCGTGAATTGACCGTCCTTCCAGAAGGATGATTTGTGCCACATCATGTCCCCGAGCTTTCCTCAAAATTTGGGCTCAATCCAAGCCCGTATGTAGAGGATATGGCTCAAATACAGAACCTTCTCCATTCTGGCGAGTCCAGCCCAACTTTGACTTCATGGCTCAATTTCAACAACCAAATTAACTCGTTAGCTTTAGTGTCCTGAATAAAAGTTGTAGATAATTAAGTTAGGAACACTGTTACAAAATTTCAAATTCAAATAATAAATATAAAAATATTTATCTTTGAAATAATACAGTGCACTATTAAGGGTAAAACTGGAATTTTCACCAAATTTTCAAATGAATGATCAAATCCCAAATATTTTATAAATAAACATATTTAACACAATGTGAGGAAATTATATCATTTATTATCAATAAAATATTCAATAAAATAGTGTTTTATCAATATCTCCTTAGGTATTGGGGTGAATTATCTATGAGAATCCTTCATGAACCTAATTCTCTGTCTCCACTAAAATATTATAATTTAGATTATATTCATAGGGTTAAAAATTAATAATTTTATAGAGACCCTTAATAAATTACATATCCTAAAATAACTTAAATTTTTTTATTTTTTCATTTTTACATTTACATCTATATTCCTTGAAATACAATAACTCAATCTTATTTGAATATAATTTACTAAATAACAAAATATTTATTTATTTATATCATATTAAATAAAATATATTATTTCAACAGGGACATTAACATGGAATGTCCATCCTCTTTGGCATTTATTGAACCTTGAATAACATATATCTATTTAAATAAATAAATATATTTGTATTATACATTTACTAAATAAATATCTACAATATTTACAAAATTTTCATTAAATATTAATTTCATATTAATCTAATATGAATTCTAACTCAATCAACTGGTTATTGAATTTATTTGATCAACCCAACTACTATAATTTTTAATCTAGATTCAAAGAAATATATTTATTTTTAATATTAAATACAAATAAAATTAATTTAGATTCTAGATACACTTTGTGTGTGACTCTTTTAGCCTATTTCATAGTGGCATTGAAAAAACTAGCCAAAATTCCAAATTATCTACTAGAACCCTATCTACTGAACTATTGTTAATAAAGTTAATGTTTTATTGAAAAGAACCACATAAAAATTCATATTTTATAATATAATATCTTTTTCAATGTATCCCCTTATGTAAGACAAATAATTGTTTCATTAATATATACTCTTGATATATATTACTTTGAATACTCAAAATGAACTCATTTATAAACCACCATGTAAATGGAATTAATCAAATAGTTCAATTTCAATCCAAGGGTCAGATATATCAGCTTTTATTAACTCAAAATATACAAATTCTTTAGTGACATATTCAATTATTTATATATAACTTATCACACACTCATCATATCCTACTTCAAAGCAAGCATATTTTATCAAATATTTCATTATTACATCAAAATAAGATATTTATGATATATATTAATAATAATTTCATTTATAAAAATTTCCAAAACATTAAGAAATTATTTTAATTGAAAATAAACATAAAAAATTTATTATAATCATAAAATAAATGAACAATCATAAGGGTGGTAAAATATATTAGTTCATTAAATGTAAAAATTAAAATAACCTTCACACTTTTGTAAAATGTTTTAAATAACATGTTTGAAAAAATGTTATACAAAATTATTTTTTAATCCATTGAAAAAAAATTCAAATATATGGTTGAAAATTATATAATATAATTATTGAATTATAGAGGAACAAATTCATGAAAATATTTAAAACAAAATTGAATAAGATTAAAATTATTTCCAAAAAAATTAAAAACATGGTGTACTTTTCTTAGAAATTGTTTCCCATTCATTTTTAGTACCAAGTAGATTAATGATTAGAATAAAAACATGTAAATATTATAAAAAACAAGAGGATAAGAAAATAATTGTGTTTTAGGATATAAATTAAACATATTCATTATTATAGTGTTAAATTAAATATCAAAACCATATTTGAATTTATCTTATTAAATACAAATAATTTATTCTTTTCCATTTATTAATAATTTTTTTAAATAATCACAAATTGTGTGTTCACCATTTTGTTTTCTATACATGTTTCATTTTGACAGTTTTGATCCTTTCACATTTTTATTGGCTTTACCATCTATAAAATATTAAAAAAATTAAAATTATAATTTTAATATATTAAATTCAATTTTATAACCATCTATTAAAGGCATTTATGAGAAAATTAGAATATCATTTCATGGATATGATATCTTTTACATATGCATGAACAACATTTTCATTTATTTAAGAGATGAAAAAGAAATGAAATAGATAAAAGTTTACATTTAAATACTAAAAAATATATTTTAAATATATTATTTATTCATGAAACCAATCATTATTATCATTCATATAAAGAGGAAATGAAAAATTAATCACATTTATTCCTTGAGGTGGTAGTCCACAAGTACGCTCGAGCGAAATTATCATTTTACAATATATGGAAAGAGATTAATTTTTTATCATAAACATAAAAAATTGAGATTATTGAAGACAGTTATGTAAATATCTTTTCACAATTATGATAGGTAGGAAGGTGGTAGAATATTAAATAAACTTGAAAGAACTCGATTAAGAGTTATACCTCATTTTTTGAAAACCTCATTTGGCATACACATTAAGACTTCATCATCTTGTGTTTTTTTCATACCAGGACCTCTACAGTATGTGGAAGAGAGTTCAAGAGTAATATATGTTTTTCTTGGATGAGATATGTGTCTAAAAATATGAGAATAAATAAGAATAATAGGTTTACTTTTTTAATTAAGGGGAGTGTCACTCTTTTAAATATCCTTATCTAAAAAAGCATCTGAATGAATTAATAACATGAAATAGGAAAAATGATTTATTTAACTGATAAGATGATGAGAAATCCAAATACCATTATGCAAAAAATAAATATTTTTTATCATATTTTAAACATTATCTCTTAGTTTTAATCCCTTAGTCAACTCTTTTAATTGTTACCTTGGGGACGAATTTCTACCGTATGTACACTTCATGGTAACAAAAAACTAAAATTAACATCTTAAAAAATATTAAACTGCTATTTTATATTATTAAATCAATTTCTATTTAAAAAATTTTTAGAACTGATAAAATTTGAATTTAAAACAATTACTTGTATCACCACAAAAAAAAACCCATCTTTAAAAAAATTTGTTTAAAAATTTATTTTATACCAAATTCATGTAAACTATTGATTCGCATATAAATATTTTATTTTTTTCAAGAAAAAATAGTCTAAATTGGAATTAATAAAAAAATAAATATATAAATAATCCTGAAAATTCTTTATCCAACGAAATAAACAAATAACATTTTTTTGAATAAAACATTACAAAGAATTCTTAAATTTTAATCATGGATTAATATAAATAATAATATATTTTTAAGTGCCTTAAATTATATCTTACATATTTATTTGTTACTAAAAAGGTTTCAAAAAATTTAATTCAATATTATATCATGAAGATGTAAAAAAATATGTAATATTTAAAAGTTTGGTATTTTTTATTCATCCAAAAAATAAATTATTTCTGAAAATAAAAAAAAAACTTAATTCAAAATATATATACTAATTTTAAAATTAACTTCCATTTTAAAAATTTAAAATTATTTAATCTATAAATTAAACATTTAAAAAAATTATTAATAAAAACTATTTCTCTAAAAATTGAACGTGTGTAAAAATAATTTTAGTTTACCTACTATAGAAGACTCATGTATTTTAAATTCTTCCCCCATTTGTTAATGTTGTCCTTGAAATTGTGAAAAAATGTTGATCCTAATAAAATGATAATAATTGTTTCACATTGATTATTTAGTATACTTGGTTTTTTCTTCTAGTTAGCGATTTATCAAAGGAACCTTCAATAATAGATCTATTCCTTCCGTAACACATGATTTCTAGTTTCAATAATTTTGAAAGGGTCATTATTATAAGATATTTTAGGTAGAAACTTTATTTTCTCATGGTGAATAAATACATTGTATCTCGAAAATATTTATTTAACAAATAATCATGGAAGATGTCATATACCTTAGAGAGGTTAGGTGACATAACCAATCAGTAATACATTAGTCATATTCTATTTAAAATTTCTAATGTCATAGTATACCTTGGTATTATGTTCCTTTTTTTTCTAAGTCTTCCAACTCCCTTCCATGGATAAACCATTAATAATACTTGGGAACACAGCTGAAATTTCATTTCTTTCATTCAATTATTGGATTTTCTCTTGTGTGTTCTTGGAGCTACTTTGAAATGAATCCAAATTGCTCATACTATTATATTTTCCTCATCAAAAGGTTCTAGTCCTACTATCATCAAATGTCTAACTTATTTCCCACAAGTTGTATTAAAAAACACATTCCCATATATTACTTGGTAATGCACCATCTGTAAAAATTAATATAATCTATTATTGTATAAAAAATCTACCATAGATAGATACTGTTTCTGTATGCATTGAAAGTCAATTTATTATGTTATCTTCAATTCTTGTAGTGTCTGAATAATCCTTTTAGGATTGTAATTAGTTTGAGGATGACAAGTGGTTCTCATGTCTATCTCATTATTCCAAACCACTTCAAGACTCCTCCCAAATTATGATGTGAACCAAGGATCACAATATGATATAATTGATATAGTTGTTACATAAATTCTAACAACATAATTAAATTATAAGTGTTAAAGGATATAAGTTGGTGTATCTATAACACCCATATATTTTTAAAAATAAATATATGTTTGATAGCGTATGCGACATGCAACATTGAGACTAAAAGAACCATTATTATAAAATATCTATTTAATTAGTGGTAATTAATAAAATTAACTAACTTATTTAATATATATAAATTTATTAATTGAAATAAAATTATAGAAAAATTCTTCTTAAATATGCACTCAATTTCAAATAGACATTTTAAATCTTCAAGAAAGGTTATCATAAAAAATGGATTTTCTTGTTTATTGTGAGAAAGTATTATAATTAATTTTATGAACTTTTAAAAAAATTATTTTATTAAATGAACTTAATTTTTCAATTATTTTTTTTAATATTATCTTAGAGTTATTTTTTTGATAATTTTTTGAAAAGTTTAATTTTTTGATGAATAGTGAAAATACTGATTTTTTATTTAAAATGATCTTTTAATTTAATGAATTCAAAATATAATTTTGTTTAAGATTTTATTAAAAGTATAATTAGTTAAATATAATTATTACTAATCCAATTTATGTCATTATAATTAATCATATGTTCAATTTTAAAATAAAAACTATTTTGACATATGAAATTTGTTCTCTGGAAAACCGCTTTTTTGTCATATATGTAGGTTTAATTTAAAAATAATTTATCTTAATTATGTGAATTTAATTTTGAAATTTGGATTCCATGTTTTTAATAAGTATAATTAATATAAAATAATATGTAAAACTTAATTATTTTCATAATAAATAGTAAAAATAAAAGCATTATCGGGATTAAGGTTAATACATGTTTACTATGGTTTAAACTAAAACAATTTATATTAATATAACCTAAAAAATATAAACAACCTTATTTATTAGACATATCTCAACCTTATATCATCTATGTTTATATAATGCGTCATTTTCATCTTTGTTCTATATGAAAAACATTGTTTTATCTTTTTATTTTAAAAAAAGAAAAGTGTTTCCTCACCCAACTTGTAAATAGACACATGCTCTCCTCTAATTTACACACATAAAAATAATTAATGTTGAAACAATACCTAACAAAATATATTCATTTCTTCCATACACATGTTTCTAAGTCCTTCATTTGATCAGAAAAAAAATTTATAGATGGTTTAGGTATAATCATAAAGAGGCCTTCCGAATAAAGGGTATGGTTCTTAACTGAGCATCACTGTTTTGTTTCTTCTTAAAAATCCTTAAATTATTTTTCAATTATGGTGATATAAAATAATAAATACCTACCATAAACATATTTTTTATTATTGTACTTTCATAACCTACATCTATCTACACTTCCATCAAATGGGATATAAAAACATCATTTGTGTGTACTACGGTGTACAACCTCACGAACTGTGGTAATTCATTTTCCATTATCTCCTCTCATAGGGTTTAATTATTATAGATTTAATATTTATATATTATATTAATTACATAATAATCATTATATAAAATTAATATTTTATATACCTCTAATCCTTTCCATTCATTAAAAAATGATATCTTCATTCATGTGTAAAGAAGAATATCGCCTCATGAAGCGATGTGATTCATTTTTTATTATCTCACCTAATGAATGGTATGAGAATATTTATTTAAATATACAATGTTATATTTATGGCATAATTATTTTTCTTTAAATATAAAATAACATTTATCAACTTTCCATTATGATCGTTGAAAAATGAAAATGTCACTCATTCGTATGTACGACATAGTGTCTCTCTGATTGTAACACTATTCATTTTTCATTATAATCCATTACAGTTGGTTTAAATGGTATAATTTATTTATAAAAATAATTATTATTCCATTATTATTATTAGGATATGATATAATATTTATCTAATTGACCTAACTCAACTTTCTAATGTGATTTTTGACATATGAGACAAACATTGTTGAAATGTTCATCCTGAACCTAAAAGATTAAGTAATTAAATATAACATGATAAAAAATAAATTAAAATTAATAATAAACATTACAAAAATATTCTTAATAATTTAAATAATAAATATAATTTTATAATTTATTAAGATACAAAATACACGTGATAAATCATGCTCAAGGTAAGGGATCTCTAAACTGGCATTTTTGGGTTATGAACATTCTATCAATAACTCGCTTTCTATCTCTCTTTAAAGTTATTGAATGATTATAAATTATTAATATATGTCTCACACACATATAACTTGCTTATTTTACCATATTTTTATCGGGTAATATGCTCCTTACATTCATTTCTCAAAAGCCTCTATTATGAAATTTCCTTTGATTATCATATGAGGAATGATTGTGAAACCCATTTTTTACATGGGAAATTATTATAATTTTTTCTTTATTATTGATTCCATTTTTTTGGAACAAATAAATTTCGAACATATTATGATTTTTATATCTAGATAGATCTCCAACTCACTGGATAAGGATTTAGATTCATAAGACATCACATATAGGAGTAAAGAGTAAACCTAATCCATTATGTTATTTTTTCCACCATGTGATATTGTCTAGGAAGTTATCATTGACTCATGTTTATGTCACATTATATTTTATTTTCAAATTTATTATATTAAAATAAGCTTATGATAAAAATTTATTTCTATTATGATTCCATGTAATTACACATGAGCCTTTTATTTTATGATATAATGTTATAACTTTTACACTCATGTTATGTTTCATTTTCATTTTTATTCCCTTACTAGGATTTTTAGCTCACCCCTCCATTTTGTATTCCATGGGTAAACAAATGTTGTTTTAGGATCTCAAATGGTTTTAGTAATTGATGGGAATAAAAATAGATTTTATGTTTAGTTTCCTTTCAATATATTATGAACATAATGTTCCAAAAACACCGGGCCTCATGATCCTTTTTTTATTAATGAATATTTTTGGTAAAAATCATTCAAAAATATAAGTAAAAGGATTGGGTCCTTATATTATGAATTAAAGGAAGGTATATTTATTTTGTGGATTGGGATTAGAAAATGTTTGTGAAAACCTTTAGGATAAGACTAAACATGGAAAAACATCCCAAAATTTTAGTAATGTATAGAGTAAGTGGATTTATATAATGTACATGCTTGTATGGATACTATATGTGGATGTTACTCTAGAATAGCTGTATTGGGGGAAACCTCAATAAGAGTTCATTGAGTTAGACTCGATCATCACCTAGTGTATAAAAATAGGTCGTTGTAATGCCCCGACCCTAGTTACCCAGTGTCAGTACATTATTACATAACATTGGCATGATCACAAAAGATCAACTCTTGAAAGAACAATTAGTTTAGTAGCCTTGGAAGTACTAGATACATTCATAAGGTTTACATTACATCATAAAATGGAAAACTACAAAAACATTGTTTCCATGGACAACACAGAGATCCCATAGACTATCCCTGGAAGTCAGTCATAATATACTTCATCACATCCTAGGAAAAATAAAACATAGAAAGGGGTGAGCTCGGATGCTCAGTAAGGATAACGATATAGCGAAAACTTTCAATAATAAGAATAAACATTTAAGGCAATGTATAGAACTAAAACAAAAGACTTTTCAACATAAAATTCATCATAATGTGGAAAATATAAATCAAAATAATGCCATTTACTTACTCACATGGATATTCAACTAGTCGAACAATCATATTCAATATCAATAGACTCTTTCATAATGATGGAATGCATAATACCAGACTTTCATAACCACATAGTCAAGGCCTTGTGCCAAGACTACAAATAAGATTTTGTCAAGGCCTTGTTCCAAGACACAAGTTTGTCTCATGAGACCTACCGATGCATCGAGGATCTATAGCAGGCTCCACCCGTCACTTACTAAGTCCAATACATTCTTCATATGAAAAGGTTTAAACATGATATAAACATTCGTATTAAAAATAGCATACGAAATGGAAATACTTTATCCATAAACCATGAATGGTATAAAAATAACCCATGCACAATAAAACATATCACAAAAGCTTCAATACAATATAGAAGATTTGTATCATAATAAATCAACTTCAAATAAGTTTAAAATCCATCAAAGGATGTTGACATAGATGAAAATGATTTGTAAAACTCTTTGAGAGGAAAATCCATTTTTCATCAAAACATTTAAAAGTCACACAATTTAAAAAGAAATACATTTAAAGACATTTTTTAATCAAAGTGTACTATACCACTTTGAAACTTTTCAAAGGAATTAACATTTTAAAAACATTCATGTCCATATAGATAAATCCTTAAAACCCATTTTGAAAACATGGAAATTAATGAGAATGATTTAGAGGAATAAATATTTAAATCATTTAAAATGATGTTTTAGTAAAACAAATTCCTTAAAATAATCCCTTTGAAAACACTTTCATGAAACATGGACATAGATAATAAATATGTCCTGGTAGATACTTACGTAAAAACAACCTTGGATAATAAATAGATTGTGAAGGTATCCCTTACCTTGTACTTTTCCTTGGTCGAGGGCAGGTTAACCTCTTGTATAATGGTGAAATAATTTTTATTAAATTATACAAGAATCATATATATTAATATGATATCATAGATGATCTTTTAACATTACTTTGTTAATAATATCTTAGTATTATCATAGTTTTGGGTGTTAACTGATTTTTTTCCATTATATACTTTGTTACGTAAGTAATGTTTGTTATGGATAGGATATATCATATTCATATTCAGAATGATATTAAGTCTTTAAACATTATTTTTAATCATCTAATAAAAATTATTCTTGAATGGATACGACGGAGAATGAATCTCATCGCGTTCGTGGAGATGGTAATCCGTACGTACGCACGAGCGACAATATCATTATTTTGATATTAAAATAAAATATAATTGGTTGGTATATCATATATAAAGAATAATTATCATGTTATATTTATTATTGACATGAATTACACATAGTTTTTATATCAATCCAAATAATAATGTGTTGAATAATAATTACACCACGACGTGGAGACGGTAAGCCATACGTACACACATATGGTGACATTTCACTCAAAAGATGGATAGAATAGTGAATATGGTAGTGAAATATTTATAATAACATAAAATTATATAGGAGATACAGGTGTAATTATTTTAGATTGGAAACAACAAAGAAAGGAAGTGGAAAAAGAATGGAACCTGAAAGAGGTGATGAAATATTTATCTCTTCTTCAGGTTCTTCCTTTTGATTTGATCAAAATGGATCTATAGGTTGGCTTTATGACTAAAGAGATGCCTCTAGGATGAAGGGAGGACATTTGAGAGGGTATTTGGGTAGATTTTGGCCGATCCAAATGGCTTTGAAGGTGTGTATTAGAGAGAAGGGTGGGTGCCATTTTATAAGAGGAGTGAGGGGCACCTTAGGAAAAGCTAGAAATATTATTTTATAATAAAATTATTTTCATTTTATAATTGCTCAAAATTAGATTATTTAAAGTATAAGATGTGGATGGATCGAAAACCACTCAACCAATAGGTTTTAGACAGGTTTTGGTCACTATATTAACTTTATCTTTTAGATTTAACTCTTAGTTACACAGTTTGACATTTACCATGTCTCTTTGTATTTTTATATTATATGTTTAATAAACTAAATATATACTTCCAAGAGAAGAAAAATAGGTTAATTAATTACAAATGTAAAATTATTTATGCCCTTTGTACAAACATTATACTTTTAGGAATATTATATCAACCAATAATATAATATTTGTCTTAAAAACTCAATTTTGTCAATTTTGTCATTATTTAATAATTTATTATTGTTAAAGACATAACAGAATTATTACTTCAAAAAAATTAATTAAATCAACCTTAATATTTCATATTCACCTATAAAGATCGTGGATGTCATAAAAACTTTGAAATTATATTTATTTTAGTATTTATAATACAATTTATTTGATTCTTTCATTAATAGGGTAATTCTTGCATCATCATTTTGTCATAAATAAATTTAATTATTTAATTTTTAAAAATTATAAATAAAATACCAATATGTATTAAATCATTTCGGATTTCTAATTAATATTTATAGTCCAAAAGATGAGTTATATAACCCAATTTAAAAAATTGATTTGCTAAAAGATATTTGTTTATGTCATTTTTGCCTTTACTTTAAGTTAATTAAAATAAAGTGTCATTATCATTCATAAGTGGCTCCATGGTGTCCCAAAATCGACAAAAGATTTCCCATGGTGGGATATGACTTATCCAATATTTTTAGGACAAGTTTTATGGTAATTTTATATTATTATTATATTCTTTTTACCTTGAATTACCATATTTACCTTTAATCGTGGTAAATAAAAGTCAAAGGTTACTATTCACCAAAAATTATTTTCATCTTATTGAACCACTTTTTACTTACTAAGGTTAACAATGTATTGGGGATTTTTTAAATTCCACTCATAGAAGTGGTAAAATTATGTTTTATAAGAATTTGTAAATTCTCTTAGGAGGTCGGTAAAAGACGGTGAAAAGTTCAATAAAATTTTTAAATATCTAAATTTATTATAAAATGACTCCAATGATTTATTTTGAACTTATATAGGTATTATCTCTCTATTTTGACCTAAAATAAGTTTAAATAAAATAAATAATTATTTAAATAAAAATTCTGTTTTAACTAATAGCTCAGTGTTTTTCACTATTCATCAAAAATTCAAGTTTTCAGAAAAATACCAAAAATTCACCCTAAGCTAATTTCGATATTCGAAATCCAAAAATGAAGTCCATTTTGAAATATAAAATTTATTAAATTTTAAAAAGTGGGTATTACTATTCATATCGGCTAGTTTGATTTGTTGTGGTGTGTTAGAACTCGAAGTTGCATACAACACACGCTATTGTATTATTCAAAGGGAAACATATCGTGGAAGCTTGGGGTGTTATATTCTCCCCTCCTTCAAATAATTTCATCCTTGGAATTTCTATAATACTACCGCATGAAAAGAATCGGGTGGTTCTTCATCATAAGTTTCGTGGGTTCCCACGTTGCCTCTTCCATCTTATTGTTTCTCCATAGAACTTTTACCAGATGAGTCATATGGTTTCTCCGCACTTATTCTCAGGTACCAATAATCCTGATAGACTCTTCACAATGAGACAGATTAGGTTCCAGATCTAATTCCTCAAAGGTGAGTACATGTGTTGGGTCAGACCTGTATTTTCTCAACAGTGATACATGGAACACATCATGAACTTTGGAGAGACTTAGTGGCATTGCCAAATGGTAAGATATAGCCCCAACTCGTTCTAGAATTTCGAAATATCCGATGTAACTGGGACTCAATTTTCCCTTCATACCAAAATGTATAACACCCTTCCATGGAGATACCTTCAAGAAAACATGATCTCCTTCCTGAAATTCAAAACCCTTCCTTCGTTTATCATCCTAGCTCTCCTACCTACTTTGAGCTGCTTTGATGTGATTTTGGTTTGCCTTCAACTTTTCCATCGTTTCATCCACCTGTTCTGGGCCTACGAGTTTTCTTTCACCAACATCATCCCAACAGGTTGGTGTGGGACATCTCTTTCTGTATAATGCTTCATACGGTGCCATCTGAATACTTGAATGGAAGCTATTGTTATATGAAAATTCTACCATAGGTAAATATTGATCCCACATACCCTTAAATTCATGTGAGCATGATCTCTACATGTCTTCTAAGGTTTGAATAGTCCTTTTTGATTGTCCATCAGTTTGGGGGTGGTAGGTTGTGCTCAAACGAAGTTTAGTATCTAAGGCCTTCTGAATACCTTTCCAAAATATTGATGTAAAACGTGGATCATGATCAGAAACAATTGATAGGGGTACTCCATGATGTCTTACATATTCATTAATATATAGCCTTGCTAAGAGTTCAAGTGGTAAATCTTATCTTATAGCATGAAAATGTGCTAACTTGGTAAGACGATCAACAATTACCCATATTGCATTGTTCCTTATAGGAGTCTTTGGTAGTCCCATGACAAAGTCCATCGTAATATTATCAAATTTCTACTCAGGTATGGGAAGAGGTTTCATGAATCCTCCAGTCTGTTGCCTTCCAGCTTTCACTTGTTGACAAACCATACATCTTAACACAAAATCAGAAATCTCTCTCTTCATGTTGTCCCACCAAAAATATACCTTCAAATATTTATACATTTTGGTTCTCCCAGGGTGTATAAATATATTGGAACTATGAACATCATCCATCAATTACCTTTTTAGATCAGGTATATCGGGAACACAAAGCCTCTTCCCAAATTTCAAAATTCCATCTTTATACACAAAGTCACTCAATCTCCCATCATTCACAGCTTTAATATTCTTTTGTAACTCTTTATCACTAGTCTGAGAACTCTTAATACTTTATTGTAAAGATGGTTTGGAAGCCATTTGAAAAAGCATTGATGTTTTACCTTCCATGGTAATTCGCATATCCATATTCACTAGATCCATGAAAATAGGATCCCTTTCAAGTCTCATCTTGTTCAAAACTCCATGATCCTTTCTACTCAAAGCATCTGCCACCTTATTTGCCTTCCCCGGGTGGTAGTTTATAGTGCAATCATAATCCTTGAGTAGTTCAAGCTATCTAATTTGCCTCATGTTGAGTTATTTCTATGAGAAAATATACTTCAAAATCTTGTGATTGGTATATATCTCACATTTTTCACTATTGAGATAATGTCTTCATATCTTCATAGAAAATATTACAGCTGCTAACTCAAGATCATGAGTAGGATAGTTTTTCTTGTGAATCTTTAGTTGTCATGATGCATAGGCAATGACCACATCATTCTGTATAATGACACAACCAAGTCCTTTCTTTGAAGCATCACTATAAATAACAACCCCATCATTCCCTGATGGTAGAGTCAAGAAATGAGAATTGACGAATCTTCTATTCAGTTATTCAGAACATTATTCACAATCTTTTGTCCAAACTAATATAACCCCTTTACATGTAAGCTTCGTTAATGGGTTAGCCTTTCGAGAAAAATTCTGACCGAAATGTCAATAATAACCTGATAAACCAATAAAACTATGTACCTTGGTTATACTCATTGGTACTGGCCATTCTTGGTTTGCTCTTGTCTAAGAAGGATCAATAGAGATTCCATCCTTTGAGACAATATGGCCAAGAAAAGAAATCTCTTGAAGCCAAAATTCACACTTGCTAATCTTCCCATATAATTCATGTTTTCTCAGAGTCTTTAGGATAATGCACAAGTGATTTTCATGATCTTCGTAGATTTTGGATTATACCAAGATATTATCAATAAATACCACTACAAAGTCATCAATATATTCCTTGAAAACTATGTTCATTACATCCATGAAAATAGAGGGTGCATTAGTCAGCCCAAAAGGCATTACTGTAAACTCGTAATGCCCGTACCTGGTTCGAAATGTTGTCTTCGTAATGTCTTCCTTCTTCACAGAAAACTGATGGTTTCCAGATCAAAAGTCAATCTTTGAAAAGTATTGAGCTTCATGATGTTGGTGAAATAAATCATCAATGTGAGGTAGGGGATACCTGTTCTTTATTGTTATAGCATTGATCTCCCTGTAGTCTATACATAACCTCATAGATCCATCTTTCTTCTTAACAAAAAGGACAGGGGCTCCCCATGGAGAAACACTAGGGTGAATAAATCCATTAGTACTCAATTCCTCTAGTTGTTTCTTTAGTTCCACTAATTTCACAATGGTCATTTTATAAGGGGTCATCGATATGGGCCTTCAACCAGGAATTAAATCAATGGAAAACTCAATTTATCATTCTAGAGGATGTCCAGGTAAATATTCTGGAAATACATCAACATATTCTTCCACAATAGGTACATCATCTATTTGAACATTCTTTTCCTCGCCCACATTTATTTCATTCTCTTCCTCCCCAATAATTGATTTCAGTTGAGCTAATGGGGGTGGATCTAAGAATTAGGTGGTAATGATTCTACTCTAATGATAAGGAATTCTTTAACATCATCATCAAAAATAGTAACCTCCTTCTTCTTACAATAAATTTTTTCATCATGGTCCAAAAGCCAATCCATATTGAGGATTATATCAAATTCAATCACGGGTATGACGATGAGATAAGTAGAAAAAGAACATTTATATGCCTTAATGGGTACGGATTCACAAAACATTTTTGCAATGATACTTCCCATAAGAGTTTTTACTGTCAACTCCCTTGTTAAATCAAATTGGAAATATATAATTTTCTTAGAAAATCGAGAAGATATGAAACAATGCAATGATCCAGAATCAAATAAAGCATTGGTTAAACTTGAGGAAACCATTAAATTACCTACCACTATGCCTTTAGAAGCTTCAACCTCATCAGTAGTTATAGCATAAGCTTGGACATGATCCCTTGGCCTTTTCTGAGGTAGGTTTCCCTGATGCTTAGGACATTCATTTGAATAATGTCCCATATCCCTGCAATTGTAGCACTAAACATCGGTATCTTCTTTATTCCCCTTGCAATCACGAGCTTGGTGGCCTTTTTCACCACACTTGTAACAGACTCTCATTCCCTTCAAGAAATTACCAGGGTGTTTCTTCCCACATTTACTATAGGATTGATATTCAACTTTTCCCTTCTTCCCCTTATTTCGATTTCCATAGTGATCAACAGATCTCTTCTTCTCTTTCTTTACTTTAAAGTCATAAGACTTAGAGAATTCTTTTTCAGTCTTGATAGCACATGAGACAATATCTTTGTACGATGAGAAGGATTGTGATACCAATTCTCGACGGAGAAATGGATTTAACCCATCGAAGAAACGATCAATCTTACTTTTGGGGTTACGTATATAATCTTTTGCATGCCTTTCTAACCTTGTAAATTTAGACTCATACTTTGTGACATTCTCATCCTCCTTTTGCTTCAGACTCAGAAATTGCCTTTCCATATTTTCTCCATGGTCATCAGGAAATTATTTGTCTAAGAAAATTTCTTTAAACTGCCTCCATTCCATACATGATACTTCTTCATCTTTCTTTGTGTTTTGAATCAATGACCACCATTGATCAACAACTCCAGTGAGGTGGTAACCTACCATGACAACTTTTCCCCTTTCACTACTCCCCAAAGCCTGAAATATTTTCTCAAGGGAACTTATCCATTTCTCAGCTACTAATAGATTTGTACTCCAACTGAATGTTGGTGGTTTTTCCCTCATGAAGTGATCTAACATTGATCCTCCACATTGCGGATCAGGGTTCTCCATACAGGTAAGGTTATTATTCATAACCTGAGTTATTTGTCCCAGTATGGTGATAAGCTGATCAGCACCAGTTGTATCACCAGCTCCACTATATTTATCTTGAGCAGGAGGGAAATCCCTACAAGGCGTTCATGCATTGATACAGTTTCCATTCCTTCCACTAGGAACCATTTCTAAACAATGGCATAAACTAGATTAGTTTATGAATCGAAATACATAATTCCAAACTTGTAAAACACTTAACATAAATTAAACAGTTTATGTATATAATCCATAATCATAAAAATGTTTTCATTGAGGAAGTATATACTTATAAATCCTTCATAATGGTTTGTAAAGAAAATTAGAATTATCCTAGGCATATCCCCCCGGAGTTTCGTAACCAAGAGTGCATCAAGGCCCGTTGTCATGCACCAGTTCCCGTTCGAGTCTAGCTCAAAGTAGTGTTTTCTAATTTTACCCCTAGGTACATCTGTGCCAGATCCACCTCTACCTGCTCGTATCCATATAGGGATGTATTTCTTGGAAAACTCACAAAATCTTTGCAATACAAAAATTCTATAAAGTTCATCTATACTAATCCTCAAATTATATCTTTGGGCTATGTGCTCTAATCAGATTTAATCTAAATCTTGTTTCCAAGGTTTGTACTAAACATCCTCTGATACCAACTGTAACGCCACGACCCTAGTTACCCAGATTCAGTGCATTATTACATAACACTAGCATGATCACAAAAGATCAAGTCTCGAAACACTGATTCATTTAGTAGCCTTGGAAGTACTAGATACATTCATAAGGTTTACATTACATCTTAAAATGGAAAACTACAACAACATTGTTTCCATGGTCAACACTGAGATCCCATAGACTATCCCTGTAGGTCAGTCAAAATATACTTCTTCACATCCTGGGAAAAATAAAACATAGAAAGGGTGAGCTCAGATGCTCAGTAAGGATAACGATATAGCAGAAACATTCACAAATAAGCATAAACATTTAAGGCAATGTATAGAACTAAAACAAAATCCTTTTCAACATAAAATTCATCATAATATGGAAAATATAAATAAAAATATTTCCATTTACTTACTCACATGGATATTCAACTAGTCGAATAATCACATTCAATATCAATAGCCACTTTCATAATGATGGAATGCATAATTCCAGACTTTCATAACCACATAGTCAAGGCCTTGTGACAAGACTACAAATAAGATTTTTTCAAGGCCTTGTGCCAAGACACTATTTTGTCTCATTAGACCTACTGATACATCGAGTATCTATAGTGGGATCCACCAGTCACTTACTAAGTCCAATGCATTCCTCATATGAAAAGGTTTAATCATGACATAAAAATTCGTATTAAAACTAGCATATGAAATGTCAATACTTTATCCATAAACCATGAATGGTATAAAAATAACACATCCACAGTCAAACATATCACAAAACCTTAAATACAATATGGAAGATTTGTATCATAATAAATCAACTTCAAATAAGTTTAAAATCCATCAAAAGATGTTGACATAGATGAAAATGATTTGTAAAACTCTTTGAGAGAAATATCTATTTTTCATGAAAACATTTAGAAGTCACACAATTTAAAAAGGAAGAAATTTAAAGACATTTTTGAATCAAATTATACTATAAAACTTTGAAACTTTTCAAAGTAATTAACATTTTAAAAACATTCATGTCCATATAGATAAATCATTAAAACCCATTTTGAAAACATGGACATTAATGAGAATGATTTGGAGGAATAAATATTTAAATCATTCAAAATGACATATTAGTAAAAAATTACCTTAAAATAATCCCTTTGAAAACACTTTCATGAAACATGGACAGGTATAATAAATATATCCCAGTAGATACTTATGTAAAAACAACCTCAGATAATAAAGATATTGTGAAATTAACCATTACCTTGTACTTTTCCTTGGTTGAGGGTATGTTAACCTCCTGTATAATGGTGAATTTTTTTATTAAATTATTCAATAAACATATATATATTAATATGATATCATATATGATCTTTTAACATTGCTTTGTTAATTAAATCATAGTATTATCATCATTTCAGGTGTGAATTGATTCATTTTCCTTTATATGATTTGTTACGTAAGTAATGTTTGTTATGGATAGGATGTATCATATTTATATTCATAATTATATTAATTCTTTAAAAATTATTTTTAATCTTCTAATGAAAACTAGTCTTGAATGGATACGATGGGGAATGAATCTCATCACCTTCGTGGAGACGGTAATCCGTATGTACGCATGAGCGACAATATCATTCTTTTGATATTAAAATAAAATATAATTGGTTGGTATTTCATATATACAGAATCATTATCATGTTATATTAATTATTTACATCAATTACACATCATTATTTTATCCATCCAAATAATAATGTATTGAATAACAGTTACACCATGACGTGGAGACGGTAAGCCGTATGTACGCACGTATGGTGACATGTCACTAAAAGGATGGATAGAAAAGTGAATATGGTTTTTCCATATTTATAATAACATAATAGTATGTAGGAGATACTGGAGTTATTATTTTATAATGGAAACAATAAAGAAAGGAAGTGGAAGAAGAAAGGAAGTTGAAAGAGGTGATGAAATATTTACCTCTTCTTCAGGTTCTTCCTTTTGATTCGATCAAAAGGGATCCTTAGGTTGTATTTATGGATAAAGATAGGCCTCTAAGATGAATTTTGGACAATTTAGATGGTATTTGGGAAGATTTTGGCCAATCCAAAAGGCTTTGAAGGTGTGAATTAGAGAGAAGGGGGAGTTCCCTTTTATAAGAGGAGTGAGGGGAACCTTAGGAAAAGCTAGAAATATTATTTTATAATAAAATTATTTTGGGTTTCTAATAGCTCAAAAGTATATTATTTAAGGTATAAGGTGTGTATGGGTCAAAAACCACTCAAACAGTAGGTTTTAGGCAAGTTTGGATCACTATATTAACATTATCTTTTTTATTTAACTCTTAGTTACATAGTTTGACATTTACTATGTCTCTTTGTATTTTTATATTATCTGGTTAATAAACATACTATATACTTCCACTAGAACCAAAATAGGATAATTAATGACACATATAATATTATTTAGGCCATTTGTCCTAGCCTTATACTTTTAGGAATATTATATCAACCAATAATATAGTATTTGTCTTAGAAATTCAATTACGTCAATTTTGACATTATTTAATAATTTATTTTTGTTATAGTTATAACAGAATTATTAATTCAAAAAAAATTCATTAAAGAAACTTTAATATGTCATATTCACTTATAAAATTCATGTATGTCATAAAAACTTTGAAATTATATTTATTTTAGTATTTATAATACAATTTATTTGATTCATTAAAAAGGTAATTACTGCATCATCATTGTGTCATAAATAAATTTATTTATTTAATTAATAAAAATTATAAATAAAATATCATTATGTAGGAAATATTTTCATCTTTCTAATGAATATTTATAGTCAAAACTATGAGTTATATAACCCAATGTAAAAATTGATTTACTAAAAGATATTGGTTTATGTCATTTTTGCCTTTAGTTTAAGTTAATTAACATAAAATGTCATTATCATTCATAAGTGGCTCTATGGGGTCCCCAAATCAACCCAAGGATGACCATGGTCATCCATGACTCATAAAATATGGTTAGGACAAGTGTTAATGTAATTGTGTATTATTATTATATTCTTTTTACCTTGAATTACCTTATTTACCGTTAACCATGGTAAATAAAAGTCAAAAGTTACGATTCACCAAAAATTATTTTCATCTTGTTGAACCACATTTTACTTACTGAGGTTAACAATGTCTCTCAGATTTTTGAAATTCCACTCACAGATGTGGTAAAACTATGTTTTATAAGAATTTTTAAATTCTCCTAGGAGGTGGGTAAAAGACGGTGAGAAGTTCAATAAAATTTTTATATATCTAAACTTATTATAAAATGACTCCAATGAATTATATTGAACTTATATAGGTATTATGTATCTATTTTGTCCTAAAATAAATTTAAATAAAATAAATAATTAAATAAATAAAAATTTGTTTTTAAATAATAACTCAGTGTTTTTTACTATTCATAAAAAATTGAATGTTTTCAGAAAAATACCAAAAATTTACCCTAAGCTAATTTCAATATTCCGAATCCAAAAATGAAGTCCATTTTGAAAGATTAAATTTATAAAACATAAAAAGGTGGGTATTATTATTCATAATGGCTAGTTTGATCAGTTGTGGTGTGTTAGAACTCGAAGTTGCGTACAACACACTCTATTGTATTATTCAAAGGTAAATGTACTGTGGAAGCTTGGGGTGTTACATCTGTATTGCTCACCTTGTTTGAATCTCCTAGTGGATATGATATGAAGATTAATGGAACTCTTTAAGATCCATTATGAATGAAATAGGCAAATTTTAAGGTAATAAAGCCCAATAGGAATAACTACCATGGATAAACTAGATTGAAACCTAGATACTCATATTTAAGGTTATACATATCATTTTTAAGTTATTCCTTATAATTTTATAAGTTTCTATTTCTCATGATATTGTATTATCATCTTTGTTACATTATTTTTAGTTAATGAATGGAAATAGGAGAAGCCCCATGAACATAAAACTAGATGGAAAATTTGATTATTTCTCTAATGATATGCTTAACCTTATGGGATTGGTAGATAATTACATTATTACATTACTATATTAGGTTATGGATAATAACATGAATCGCACTAAACGCACTCCTTCTCCAAATAATGATAAATTTTTGGTTTAGTATTCTATGCGACAAAGGCCTCCTATAATTTCTAGTTCTTCTAATCCCCTCATCACATAACAATGGATTAACACCATTAAGAATGTATTATCTATCCCCCAATTCTCAAAGAAAGAAAAAGTTATCTTTTTAATTCATCACATTGTGGGAGAAGATAATTTATATTAGAAATTTATCATGAGCACAATGTACATAGGTTATATTTATTCGATGGAATGGGATGACTTCAAGAAAATATTATTCAATTAATATACTACACATAATCTCTTTCTTAAAATGGAGATGGCTTTCCTATGTTTGATGAAAATGGTAGACGTGTCTATTGGGGTGTATGATAAAATAATAATAAGGATTCATGGTATGTCTCAAGCTTTGTCACTAAAACCAAAAATTAGGTATACCATTTATTTAGTGGGTTAAATCCATGTCTTTAAAAATATTTGGGTATTTGAGACTATGATAGCATTGAAGAGATTCTATACTTTCCCTCAACATTGAGATGGATAATGTAGACTATAATTGGTGAGACACCCCTATATTTTAGGAGATATATTCTTTTAATTTTTTTGATATTTTATGCTACAATAAGATTTTCTTGTGGTATACACAACATTGTATTAGTTTACAGTATACACAACAATATTTTTGTCTTGTGTTGGACACAATTTCTAGTTCTTATGATAGAATTCATCTAACACTAAGTATATATTTTTTTCATTGTATAAATGAAAAAATTTTGGATTATGTTATACGTAACATAAAATTAATCTTTCACTACACGCAACACTGACTTGGCTTGTGTTACACACAAGTGCACCCTTCCCTGATATCATGCATTGTATGTGATACCGAGTTTCACTAAACAGTGATATATTGTTAAAAAATATTATTTAATGGGATATAAACTATAAATTATTATTATTATTCGCAAAATTTTGATTTTTTTATAACATTATCCTTCATATTAATCATTTTCTAGAACATGGTATGAGAACAAAATCAGTTTTCAGATAAAAGTAGTATTTTTCAAAAATTTAGTTTAGTCACCTTTTGATGGTGAAAACATTTTAAATATAGTTTTTAACACATTTATATATTATATTTGAAAAAAATAAATATCTTATTTGTAATAGGGATATAACAAAATTCGTATTTTAATGAATAGTTAAAAATACTGCATTTTAATTCAAAACTACCTATTCATCTATTTTAATTACATAGTTAGATTAAATTTTTAATTGGTTATAGGGTATAATTGGATTATTTTTTTATCATTTAAACCTATTTTTGTCATTGGAAGTAATTTCCCATCGAAATTGGACAAAAACACATCTCAATCTTTTGATAGTTATTATTTCTTAAAAACCCTCTTTGAAGTTTTGACAATGGGAATTAATTTTTAATTAAATACTGTAACTTCTGTGTTTTGAATTTGGAAAATTGGATTCAATATTATAAATCATAATGTTAAAATTGTGTGAATAGGTACATTTTAATTTTGGACATTATGAATAGTTACTTCAATTATTATTTTATTTACCATGGTTAAAGGTTAAATATGGTAAATAATATTAAAAATTAATATTACAATAATATTAAACTCTAATAACACATGTTCTAATCCTATGTTATGAGATATTTTCGACCATGGTCATCCTTCTGTCGATTTTTGGGACCCCATGTAACCACTTGGATGTGAAAATGGCATTTTATAATAATTAATTTAAAGTAAAGAGAAATATGACATAAACTTGTATCTTTTAATAAAACAATTTTAATATGGTGTTATACAAAATATAAATTCAACTAAAAAAATTCAGTTGAAATATAAAAATATTTCTGACATCATGGAATTTTATTTATAATGTTTTGACAAAAAATAAATAAATTTATTTTTCACACAATGATGAGTAGTGATTACCTTATTAATGAATGATTTAAATAAATGAGATTATAAATATTAAAATAAATTTATTTTGAAACTTTCTATGTATTAATGGAAATTTATGGATGTTTATCCCCTGTTATATTTAAATTAATGACTTTTTACCGAAATTATAATGTTGTTATGGATTTTTAAAAAGTCATGATATGAATAGTATAAAAATTGACATAAATGAGTTTTTTAAAAAAACTATTTTATTAAATGATATAATAGTCCTAAAAGTATAAGACTTTTAAAAATGGCCAATATAATGTTGAAAATGTCATTAATTAACCCCTTGAGGTTCTATTGAAAATTTATAGTGAATATAATAACCATATAGTAAGAATATACAATAAGACTTGGTAAGAGTTAAATTAGTTACCAAAGGGTTAAATATTACAGATAAAGTTACTTTTATGACCTAAACATGTATAAAACCTATTGGTTGAGAGGGTTTCTACCCATAATCATCTTATTATATAAATAAATCAATTTATAGCTATTATAAACCAAATATATGTTTATAATAAATTAATATTTCAAGATTTTCCTAGAGTTTCCCCTTCCTATCTTATAAAAAGGCATCTCTTCCCACATTTTCTCACACCACCTTAAGCCTTACAGCTCAACCAAACCCTTCAAAATTCATCTATAAAAAGTCTTAGTTAACTTATTGAGGTCCTTTTTTTCAAAAAAGTCCATCCCTATTGTCCCTAAGAAGATATTCAAAGAAAGTTCATCGAAGAAGAGGTAATTGTCTTACCAATAATATTCAATTTCTTTTCTTCTTCTACTTCCACTTTCAATGTTGATTTCATAGTAAAGTAATAAAACTAGTATATTCTACATTCTGAGATGTTATTATAATTATGTTACAACCTTATACCTCATTCTATCCATCCTACGAATAACAACATCATCATGTGTATGTACGTATAGCTTACCGTCTCCACGCCATGGTGTAATTTGTTATTCAAAAATACTTTATTACGATGGGTATAATGATGATTATAATAGGTTTAAATAATTAATATAACAATATAATGACTATTTATAACTAATATTCCATCCAATTACATTACATTTAACCATCAAGAAAATGATATCGTCGCGCGTGCTTACGTACGACCTACCATCTCCACGATGCTTTGAGATTCAATTTCCACGTTAACAATTAAAGAATGATTATAAAATTCTTTTTATGAAAGAAAACAATAATTATGAAAATAATATCATGAAAAAAATTTATCATATTCATAAGAAATATGATTTAAAAGGAAAAATAGGAATGGGAAAAGGAAGCATTTAACACCTAATATAATGGAAATATTGAAATAAAATTAACAAAATGATATAATATGATCATATATGATATATTCAATGTGGATATGGTCCTTGTATAATTTAATAAAATAATTTAACCATTATACAAGAGGTGACCACACCCTCTACTAACAAAGAGTACAATGTAAGGGATAATGTTTTGAATCTCATTTTTATTCAAGATTGTTTATATATAAGTATTTACTGATGATATATTTATCAACCATGTCCATGTTTTCTAAAACTTTTAAATAAAATGTATATTATTATTCAATGTATTTTTAAATTCAATTCTACCAATTTATTACTTTTAAGACAAGGTTTGTATGGAATCTTTCTTTTGTTTACCAAGTGAGGTAGTTTTTGAATTTTTGACAAAAGTTTGAGAAGAATGTGTTTTTTAAAATATAACACATGAATGGATTTTAATGTTTTCTTAACACCTTATTTACATGAATCTTACTCTATAATATTTCATAATTAATTTCAACAAAAATAGTTTATTTTAAAATTTCGTGGCATTTTGAGGAAAGAAAATGTATTTGAAAAAAATGGATACTTTCCTCAGGAATTAAGTTCATGTGTTTTATCAAAAATTATTGTCAATCTAAGATGATGATCATAAATAGGGTTATGTTTTTATCCCTATTATTACTATTATTTGATTGTGCTATTAATTTAATGATCTTTTGTATGGATTATGTTATGATGGAATGATGTTTAAGAATCCAATTTTTCCCTATGAAATGCTATGATGAATGTTTTATGTATTTATAGCACATGTAATAATGATTTCATTATGAGATATGTGGGACCTATATCTCCTTCAACTTCATTAGGTAAAGATTTTTATTGCATGAGATAGATGTAAATATAATGGAAAGTAAATTTGGTTCGGTAATACATGGCTGGGATGTCATGTAAACCAGGTTCAATAATGGACTTATTCCACTATGATGGTCGTGGAATCAATGGTTTGGCTACTATGGAAATCATATATTGTTATTAATTGTTTTCCACAATTCCATGTTTTATTAAAATGGTATTTTATCATGGTTAATGTACTTTTATGATCTATGCCTTACGTAGTTCCAATATTTATTACATTACTCAAGATTTTGTTTTCTAAACATCATGTTCATGTTTTTACAGTCATGTTTTTATGGTTTTTTTGTGTTCTCCATGTTTAACCTAACAGAGAATTTAAACTTTCCCTTTTTATATTTTCTTTTCCCCAGGATATAAATAAAGTTTTTAGGTAGGAAAACAAAAAGGGGAAGATCTTTATCATTACTAGAATTTGGACTTATAGTTACAGATCTACAGCCACGGACAATAAAAACAGTGTCTATAGATCACTTATACCCACAGATGTTTTTTATGTTCATGGAAATAGCGCCCCACGCGATCCCTTTCCCCCTACCCTCGCGAATTTCCCATCCCCACTGCCCCATCGATCCTCCTACCTCTCGCGATCCTCCTCCTCTCCCAACATCTCTGACGTGGTCAACCCACCTCCCCGCGACTCTCCTTCTCCGACTTGGCTCTGGCATGGTTCTGATGCGGCTTCAGCACGGTCTCATTGCTCCCTCCTCAAATCTCAAACCTAGCATAAAAGTGGCGGCTGTTTCGCTACGTGCCTCCACTGCCGCTTCTCTCCGCCCTCCGGCCTCACCTCCTCCCTGTTAACCCAATCCTCGTCATGCCCCCTAGCCTTGCTTCCCTGTCTCCTACACCCCCTTCACCTTCTCCATAATGATATCACTTAGTTATACCTTGCTTCTACGGCTTTCATCCCTACTAACGCATCACCCTGCCATGCCTCCTTGCCTCCTTCCTTTTTACCTCCTTATGACTTGGTTTTTCCAGGGTTCTTGTCCTTGCTTTTCATATAGCTGCAGCGGAGTCCATTTCCTATGTAAGAACTTTAATTTTCTCCTTTATATTTTTTACAGAAATTTTTTATGATGGGTATTTGTCTGATCTCATCTAGATATGTTAATTTAATTTTAATTCATAATTATTTTGTTATTTTAACTTCTTATCACTAATTGTAATTTTAATTTAGTTATCTGTCGTTATTTTGATATACACAACATCAATTTAAGACATATTATAATGTCTCTCAAAAAGTCATGCATGTCATAGAGTTCAGTCTAATCAGAAGGGATGTGATAACCAAAAGAGGTTTTTAAATCCATAAGTATTTTAAAACCTTTAAAATTAGGTAAATAACTTGTGTCATTTAAATTATATAATGATAAAATGCATATGGGTAGATTGGGATAATCACAAACTATATTTTAAATGGTGTTTCTATTACCATACCTTTGAAAAATAATACCAAGGATAGATGTTGTCCAAACTTGAATTATAGGTTCTACTGTATTTTTATTAAAATAATATAAGATTATTGGGTCTTATCCTTCAGGTAAAGGACATGTCTTTTGTTGGTTATAGGTAGGTTAGATACATAGTGTATTTACCATCTCCTGATAGAGGTTTCTGTCAAGATTTTATGTACACATTACCAGTATACATGGAAAATTTTTGGGGAGTCAAATGCTCAAGTTAAAAATTATGTTACAAAGGAAAAGGATATTTTAAAGATAGTTTCT
The DNA here is from genome assembly GCA_963277665.1 of Viscum album. NCBI lineage: Eukaryota > Viridiplantae > Streptophyta > Magnoliopsida > Santalales > Viscaceae > Viscum > Viscum album. Next base: position 290,016,302 of record OY728163.1, read on the forward strand.
AGTTCAGAGCTGATAGGTATTGTGTCCTTGAGGAAAATTATGGAGGAGTTTGAGTGGATTAAAATTTAAAATTTGGACCAAGAAAGTTATATGGATGTCATTATATATCCTAAAATAATAGTAATCAAACTATAGATATCTCTGGGATAGAAATGGAATTTCTATATGGAACTTAGATAAAAAAAATCATGGGGTTACAACATATCTTATAATAACAGGAGTAAGGATACAAATAGTTCTTGGTCAAATGGTCCCTATGCAGATCTAAATTAAACACAAAATAAAATGAAAATATTTCATCCAAATGAAGGGTTATTCGATAAGACTTTGTGTGAATCAATGAGGGACCACATACCAAAATAAGATATGAAATTGGTGGGAATGCTACTTGTGGTTGGTCCCAAGATAGAGTGTCCTCGTTTCACTATATATCCTATGACAATAGTAATCAAGCCACATATAGTTCTTGAAAAAAGTCTATATATATATATATATTAATTATACATAGTGGAAAGGGTAATGAAATATATGAGTGTCATAGTGATAGAAGGAAGGAAACATGATGTGAATAAGGTCTCATCACAAGGAGAAATTAACATAGTTCTATCATAATGTAGGGCCATTGGAAGACCTTGTATTAATGAGGTAAATATCCAAAACACTTGGATAAATGGGGTGGTTTGAATAAGATAAGAATTTTGGTTGACCCCAAGATAAGTTATTTGGTATTCACTGCATATATCATGATAATATGAATTAAGTAATATACGGTTATTGAACATGAGGGTATTTTTATCTAGACATTGGGTAATAGATAGGGCAAACCGTATTTTTAGAATCTTTTATGGATCTCAATATCGTGTAAGTAAATATTTTCATATGAGACAAACCACTCTATGTAGTTTAAGGGTCATGTGGGGTGGATATGTTGTCATTTAGTACAACACCATGTGATAAGGATTATATACTATGCAATTTGACATCATGAAAAAAGGACATTTAGTGCCATCAATTTAAAGGTTATATGATAAGGACCATATCCAAGTAGTTTAAATTTATGTGAAACGCACTTTTATCTAAGGCTATGTAATTTATTTCATTATAAATCTTATGTTGGTGGAAGGTTTGATATTCCCTTTATCCATTGTGACCAGGGAATAATCCCATTAGAGTGGACCTTATGGTGATATAAGTTCATCACCATTTCTATTCTAGAATTGGAGGCTTTGTTCCATGTATCATTGGCGTTCTCATGGAAAATACTAATTCTCCATGAATGAATTAGCAGATGTGAACCTTCTGGTTAAATTCTCATGTGACATTCTTTTAATAGACTCCATGGTTATATAGTGTGAATACAATTTTCTCATAAACTCATTATAGCTCATCAATCTATGTCTAAGACTTCCCATATTCTGAAAATTGAAGGATACTTCTCTCATATATACTAGACAATATGGGGTTTCTTTTGTACCAGTATATTTTGTGTTTCGATATTCCCCCAAAGCATGAAATATATTATTAGAATAAGATCTATTATCCTTGTTCACAATCATATGAAGGATATTATATAGGGTCTTATTGAAGTCCTTTATTTATCCATTTATAGTTGCATGATAGTAGGACAATTTTTTGTATTGAATATTATAATTATGGCATTCATTCTTCAGTTTTAATGCATAGAAGTTAGTGTTGTTGATCCCACATTGTGTGTGTTTTATTTTTTCCAATGATTTTGAAGTTTCAATGAATATTAGTGTCAATATGCAAGAAATAATAATTTATGGATAATAATATCTTGTAAGTTGGTTAGCGAACATATTTTTGTTAAGAAGAAGGGTTCCTAAGAGAGTTGTGACATTATATTAAGTAAATGATATTTAGAGACACATATTTTATGTTTGAACTTTGATTATGAAATATTTTACATTCCTCATATGAAAAGGGAATACCTTACCTTTGGAGTTTTGGAGATTCATTTATATAAAGTGAAAAATGTTTTAAGTGTTCTTGAATTACTGCCAAGATTCTTTTTTCTTGGAATATTATAGTTTTTAAAGGGGAAATTTAAAAGTAAATTTCAATAAGTATTTGAGTTGCATGGAGAATTTATAATGATGAATATTATATGTGTATGGTGAAGGAATTTTAGAAGTTCCTTTCTTATGTATATAAGCTTGGAAAGTAAAAAACTATTCGGGAAAATAAATAGATGAAGTTGAGGAAGATTAAAAAAATGTTGATATTATTGGAGTATAGGATATTGTTATATTTGAAAAGGAATGTTTATGTTTGAGTTGTTTTTTTAACTTGGATTATGAGTGAATTTTTGTTGAGTTGACCCTTATGATTTTTCTGTTTGTTTTAAATTTTGGAGAAGGATTTATAAAAAATACCTTAATACAACACTACCCAAGAAGCTAAGTCATCAGATAAAGGTGGCCAACATTAAAGTCATTCCAGTTAGGATGGAATGTATAAAAGCCCTTGTTGGTCAAAAAAAAACCTGAGGAGAGTGCACCAATTTTTTATTGGTGGAGAGTGATGGTTAGAACCACTATACAGGAAAGCATGATAGAACCGTGACCATAATTGATTTGAATGATAGACTAAAGAGTGTTATAGGTAATAAATAAGAGGTCTCACAAACATAAGTCTGGTGTGGGACACATCAAATAGAACTATTTTTCATCATTTAAAAACTCGGGAAGTGGTACTTGATATGATATATTATAGGTTTTCTTCTTAAATTATTTAGTTTATGTCATGATTATAGTTTAGTCGCACTATAAATTATTGAGTGATCCATAATGTGAGATCATGAGAAACTCATGCCATATTCAAGAATCATATGAATTATAAGGTATGTGAAAAGATCTTCATAGGTTATATTTTTTAGATGCAAATGGAAGAATATAGGGTTGAATGACTTTTGAGGAAATTTTATAAGACTCGAACTTCATAATACTTTTGAGGGAATAATGTAAGACTTCATAAATTATAATACTTATATGAAAGTCTTATCAAATTATGCTTAGAAAAACAAAATGAAATATGATAAACTAAATATGATGATGCATAGTGATCTGTTCTTCATCGACATAAATATCATATAGAAAGATTATGATTCATGCTTACATTTCATAACTTCATGTTTTACAGAAATATTTACACCATTAAATGAGGAGATGAAACCTTGAATATTTTTATATATAATTTATGCATACATGGAGTTTTTTATGAAGTGGGGTCTACATTTCTGTATATAGTTACAAATAATTGTGAAGAGAATTAGTGGGAGTTTTGAAATGTCATGATATTAGGAATTTTGAATTATTGAGAATTATAGTAATTAAAAATCTAGTATTCACATGGTATAATATTTATAGATAAGAGATAAAGAACAGAATTAATATAATGGACATATTTTCATGTATCAAATATATATATATATCATGTCAAAGAAATTGTCAGTTTGAAACTATCATTCCAAGAAAGAAAAATCCTTGCATCAAGAAGAGATAACTGATATTTAATCCTATAGAAAAATTCCTTGAGTATTGAAGGAGAAAATAGATCCAAAACTGTATATATTCGTAATAAGTTTTATGGATTAAGGATAATGTAAAAATGATATCTAGTACAGATTGGTTTCACTAAATAATAAGAAGAATAAGAAGAGGGAAGAAGATTTATGTGAAGTCCAATTTTTAAAGAAAGAAGTGTATTATATTTATGAAAGGGAATAACAAAATGGTTTTTTCATTTTAGTTTTCTATGGTTACAACTAATAAGAGAGTTAAAAAAGATTTCTTGTTTTTTAGAGTAGATTAATATTTGAAAAGAAAAAAAATATTTCCTAGTGGGAATAATGGAGATAGTTGAGAAAATTCTCAAAAGCATTCTGTTCACATTGAGTAATGAGAAGTTTTATCTTATTTCCTATCACATGTGTTGTACATATGTTCTTACAGTGTTAGTAATTGAATTTGTAGCATGTTATCAAGGAGAAAACTAAATAAGGTTTGTAAGAGATCAAAAACTATAAAATAAAATTAATAATGCTCCATTATGAAATGATCTATCAACTGGTATTCTAAAGAACATATAATGAAATAATCATCCTTAATGATGATGAAAAAGATATCAAAGTAGGAAAGTAAGGTGAAGATATCCATCTTGAAATTGATCGAACATTTATTACTATTCAAAATTGGATCATTATTAATTTTGAAAATTGTAGTGTCTCCTTGATGGTTAGAAAAATATAGAAGGTTTTGAAGAATATTCTACAATTATCACTTCATCAAAATATAAATTTTGGAAGGTGATTGAAAAAGTTATTATTTAAAGGTAATTATTTCATAATATCTAATTCTTGATTAAAATAATAAAATACTGCTATGCGGGGGTATGATTTTTTAAATTAGTGGAATTTATATGAAATAATGAATAAGTTTTAGGGATATTTTTAGAAATTAAAACATGATACTTAATTTGAATGTTTTCACCTATGTGTTAAAGTGGGTAAAAAAAATAAGTTTGAAATTTTCCATGAGAATCATTATAACAATTTGTATCAATCAATTGTCCCAGCCTAAAAAAATAGTTTGGTGACTCTTAAAAAATATGATGAGTAGTTTCATTTCATATTAGAAACATATTCTTTGTTAAATGGATAGGTTTTATGTCTAAATCAAACCCACCTTTTTATGCATTCATAGGAATCATGTGGACTTAGAGTGGAATAATTTATGGTGCATTACTTGAGTATGAAATGATACCATTATATCTCCTATAAATTGTATTTTTTAACAATAATGGTGAGATAAAAGAATGAGAAATTAAAATTTCTAGGTACTGTTGCCCGGGCTGGAACTGTTGGTACCCTATCTAGGTTTGATCCTACACTTAGAAAAGTTTCTAGGTACGGTTGGTCATGGGGATTAAAATCTGGAATACCCAAAAATTGAAATAGACATCCTAAAATCAATTCTCATTCCTTCTATTCAAAAAAATTGCAGAGAGGATCCCACACTTTGTGTGTTGGTTTACGGGTGGGGTGACATCAATTTTGGAATCTGGCTTCCATATGGCTCTTGATTAGGTTAGTAATAATTCTTCCATATTAAATTATCGAAGAGTTAGATAAGTTTTTCATGTTATTTTAAAACCATACATTGGAAATCGTAGCCATGTAGCTTCTTACAGATTACAACCACTCACTAGTTTAAAACTCATGTAACATCCGTGTCCTTTTCTGGGAGATCACATTTCTTCTATTACTTGTCTAATTCTTATGCAAATTTAGATGATTCTATTGTTGCTGATGCGTACATTGATCTCTTAACAATTTCATTATCCAATGCCTTGCTTGGTATGGATGCCAATGATCTTCCTAAAACATTGGCAACCATGAAATTTATTGGTTCCATATTTTCCAATGTAAGAACTATCTTTCATAAAAAAACATGATAAATGTGATTTTACATGGAGAAGAAAACTTTTGTTTTATTTGATCATTATTGCAGATAGTTTCCCTAGAAGATAACAATGACGGTTCATCATTCATGCCAATGATCCAATTTTCTAAATGACTGGATGAGTTCTCGTGTCATCTATTTTCTTTACTTCTACACTTGGAACCAGACAGTGTTATGTAAGTGTTTATGCCTCTTTTTTCTGTCCCTTTATTCAATCATTCATGTATTATTCTAATATGTAGTTATGAATTTTCTAGTTATTAAGTAGTTTATGGTATTGAAGAATTGAAGGGCTACAGTTGTCATTAGTTTTAGGAACGTTCCTGATTGAGGATGGTCCCTATTATTTTTTCATGCTGCAAATCCTGCTTGGGAATCTCTCTCAAAGTCTCTATAGTCAGGTATGTCCTGTAATTGCAGGTTGTTCAATGCAGTAGCTTCAAGAATCCATTTTTCTTCATTTTTTAAGATGATTTAATCTTTGGAAAATTTGTATAATTACCTAAAGCGTGTACAGTGTGTCCTTTTTTCTGTCTACTGTAATTTATAGTTTTCATACCATATTAAACATGATAATAGAGGCAGTTTTCCACCTTATTGAATCTATGTTTCTATCTGTTAGTTTCTCTATTAAAGGATCACTTATTACTGGATTTGGTGGAAGAGGAATTTCCAATGCTTCTGTCTTGATGAACAGGCCGAGTTTTTGTTTTCTGTCGGTTTGTGAGCTCGAGGTGGAGTGGAGTGGATTGGTTTTGTTGTGGAAGTAGGCAAGTGGTAGGGGTCCTGTCTGGTTGGGGAGGGTCTTCTGTTCATAGGGGAGGGTTGTAGGAGGGCGGGGGGTCAGCAGGAGAGAGGTGCAGGGGGGGAGTGGGGAGGTGTCCAGGGTCTGGAAGGGGGAATTTGCAGGTGCGGGGGGGGGGGGGGGTCTGCAGGGCATAGGGGAGGGGTGGAGGAGGGAAGGGGGGGTTTGTAGGGTAGTGGGGAGGGGTGTAATGGGGGAGGGTCTGCAGGGCATAAGGGAGGGGTGCAGGAGGGCAGGGGGTCTGCAAGGGAGAGGTGCAGGAGGGCAGGGGGATTGGGGGTGTCTAGGGTCTGGAGTGTTGGGGGACTGGAGGGAGGAATTTGCAGGGGTAGGGGGGGACTAGTGCAGGAGGGCAGGGGGTGTCTGTAGGGAAGTGGGGAGGTGGGAAGGGGGGGTTTTAGGGCATAGTGGAGGGGTTCAGGAGGGGGGGAGGTCTGTAGGGAAGTGGGGAGGGGTGCAAGGGGGCGGGTCTGCAGGGCATATGGGAGGGGTGCAGGAGGGGGGTCTGTAGGTCATAGTGGTTTTCATGTGTTTTGGTTTGATTTATGATATCTTAATCATGTTTATATGGTAGATGAAAAACTTTATTTGGTTTTTATAGGAGATTAACCCTTAGATTATTATGATAAACCTTAAGGTTTGGTGTTTTAGAAATGATATTTTGTTATGATGTATGGATTAAAGGTAGTTTCATGATTTTGTGGTAATAATGCATGCTTAGGATTGTGGTGCGATGGGTTTCTAATTAGTAATGTTGTTATTAAGAAAAAATGTTGAGTCAAAATTCATCAACAAAGCATCTAATTAGGATGGCATTGTGTTCTCATGGGAAATATGATCAAGTGGTTGTTTCCCTCATATTATGTTACAACAACTTTGATCCATTGACCAAGGCCTTCGAAAAGGAAAAACAATGGGATTATAAGTTATCCATGAGTTCTAGGAGTAGCATTATCTAATTTTTAGTAGTGACATGAAATTGTAGGATGTTTAGAATATGTTGAAGAATGTTTAGTTCCTATTTGAATGGATTGGAACTCTAGAGGATATATGTGTGAAACTAGAAGTTTCTAAATTCAAAGGAGATGAATCGGAATGGATAAATACATTTGATCGTAAAATAAGGAATGAGGAGGTGTTATGGATCGAGTTTTAGTCCCTCTTCTATGAGAGGCCATGGTAGATTTACAGAATAAGAGCATGTTTTGGGAATTCATGGAGCTATATCATTTTTGGTCTAGGATCTTCTATAGTGATCATAATGTGATATTAGGAACTAGACATGTGTATGTAGGATTGATGATGGTATCGATAATACTATAGTGGGGAGATTCATACTCGTCCCTATTTCTCGCTTTTAAGTGATGATGGAGCTTTACTTTATTCTCATATTTTGGTGGTTTTTTATTTTTGAATAGGCAATTGAAGGTGATGTTTGAAAAATAAAGAGCTTTATTAATGATCATGTTATTTAGTATTGGGATTTACATATCGATTTGAATATTATTTGTTCATTGTTGGTTATGGATTCATGTATCATTTATCATGTATAGTTGACACATAGATCACATATATATATAAGAAGTTATTATATCTCATTTATTTTCCAACTATTTTCTTATAGGTGGTTTCTTATGAGAAGATTGGTCTATCCACCACCATCGAAGACAATGAGTTCAAGATTTGGGTAAGGTTTATTCTGTTTTTATTCATTGGCCTAATTTTAATTAGGGATTTTTTGATTTTTGGGATCCTTATATTTTTTTTTGTGTGTTTTGGATTTCATTGAGGTGGATTAGTGTCTCCATTGAAGAAGGCTTATATGTGTATGAATAGGTAGGCATATGAATATATAAGTTCCCCCTTTATATATATTCACTCATTCCAGTATGAATATATATATTGGGGTGAGGTGTGCTTATATACATATATGAACAATGCATACGCGTGTAAGTGTAAAGGGGTATATGAAAGTATAAACATATATCTAAGGACCCCCTTGTGCATATTTGGCCATGAAAATATGTACATAGGGGCTATGTGTCCTTATATATATATTAAGTTTCATATGCGTACAAGCGGAAAAAAGGAAGATTCAAGTTGTTGTCGTTAAAAGCTAACGTGCTTTGAGGTTGAGGTAGGGTCCCTCTCCTAGCCTATTTAATTCAAGAATGTTTTAAATTGCATTTATTTTCCTTCTTAATTTTGCATGTTTATATTAAATTGGAATTCTTGAAGAAGTTTTAGTTAAGATGGTTGTTTTGTTTGATAAATAAGTCATGGTTTTATAATAAAACCACTCCAACGGAGGTGCACTGTCTGCGAAAACTCACAGGGGTATACCTTGCTTAACATTATTGCATTGATGTTTTCCTTATACTTGATTTCGTTGTTAGTCATAAAGCACACATCGTACTTGAAACGTTTTATATCCCTATATGGGGTTTCCCTCTTTTTATTAAAACGGTTGTTTGAACCAAGACACTCTTTAAGTGTCGTTATACTTTTAAAATGGGTCCCATGTTGTGTGACCATGTCACATGGCATGTAATATTTAAATCCAACCAAAAGCCCAGTTCCACAGCCCAAGGGTCCCACAGTACCAGTAATTTCAGATTACATGTTATTTAACCTGTGATTTTCTTGATCCCATGGGGTATTCCTCTAGGTATTCCTACACATTGCTAGATCTCCAAACCTCACTGAATTAGGTATATCAGGGGTCATCCAATCCTCTAGTCATCATATATTAGCATTAATTTAATTAAATATTCTGATAAAACAACCTCTCATTCCATCCATATCATCCTATTTAAAACTAAGTGGAAGATGTTGCCTCGCAGATGTCGCTGGCTCGGGCCAACACGTTGAGTACACGCTACGGTCACGCCGCGGTCACGCCACGGTAATGTCGTGATTTGTCCCTGCTCCAGCCACATACATCCCACATCATCCCCCTTACACCTTCATTTTTAAGCTGTTTTATGGTTTTTAGATTTTTTTTTAGGGTTTTTAGAAGTTTTAAGTTTTTTTAGTTTTTTTGCAAGGCAAAAATAGTACTATAAATATCAATGAAAATATGAATTGCAACAGATCACTCAAAGGTGAAACGACAGTCGACCCAATAACCCAAATTCATAGCTCAACCATATCAAGACATGGGAACCAAGAAAAGTTCCCATTAAACACCAAGAAACCAAGAAAATAAGCAAACATGAGACCCTACGATGTCTAACCAAACAGAAACTGGATGGTGAGGTTGGCTTCCAAACTAGCAAAGCAACATCCACGAATGCAGCAAAAAAACAGTAATGAAACCATGACATCATGAAGAAATAACCAAGACTTCATAGACTGCAAGCACCATTAACATAAACTAGGGAATAAGGGAACATCTAAGAGCCACCCCATGCCCTTCCATACTCCAAGAGAGGCAACTAGCATCACCATTAATCGCATCCAGTAGGAGATGGGCACACACAAAAATAACAGGAGACAGGGTGGATCCCCCTCCCATCCAGTGGCACTTGAGCACTGTAGAGACATCACCTATGAACTCATAGAATGTAGCGACAGAAAAACCCAAGAACCTAGCAAGAAAGACCTAAAGGTGAAAAGAATATTCCCAAAAGGAACAAGCCAACCAAACTGCAAGCCAAACTTAGAATCTATATCAACCAAACCGATAAACGCACACTCTAACACACCACCAACCACTTACACTACCCAATCCACTCACTCACACACACACAGACGCACACACTCACTCATGAAACACCACCCATGAAAGCTCCACTCGAATCCCAATAATGTAGCAAAAAGAAAAGAAACTGGAATCCCCCCAATCAACGACCAGCCCCTAACCACCTACAAGAAACCACTCTCACACACCAGTCCATATGAGCCAGTACCGCACCAAACAAAAAAATAACTGACAAAAACTTTCACCATGTGAAAAAAAAGAACAACTCTAGCACACCCATGACACCTGACCACCGAACCGAGCAAAGACCATCCCCATGCAAAGCAACCTACAAACCAGCTGATGCCCACCCAATGGACTTCTAACCAAACTACTCCCAAACCATCCTAATCTACACCTCAAACCAGCCAAATCCACTCCTCCATCCATCAACACCCAAGCACCACTGGAAACCATATCCCACACCATCCCCAGCATGACCACTGATCAATGACCAAGGAATCCCCATGAACCTATAGAAAACCTAGGAGAGTGGGCACACTATTCCCTTCACCCCACAAATCCACGAGCACGCTAGAAGCAAGCCACCACCAAAATTCTCCTAGAAACCTACTCTAAAAAAGATAACATGAAACCTCACTAACCAAGAGACACACACCATCCACATTCCCCATCAAGAAACCACCTGCACTAAGAAACCCATCCAAACCATCCACTCAGAAACTATCAAAAAAATATCCAGACAAGAAACATTGAAAAATACTATAGCCTACCCAATGAACAACCATGAAAAAAGACCAAGCCTTATAAAAAGCTACCTAAACCAAATACCATTCAAGGGAATCCCACTCCAACTGAGCTTGCATCCAACACAAGGGAAGCCATAAGACCTGCAAGAAGAAAACAACAACCAAGGATGAAGAATTCATCTGCAATATCCCCTTCCAAACTAGAAGAACACACCTCTATGGGTTGGCCCCGCTAAGATGAACCATATACAACCTATAATGAGAATCCAACCAAAGATATCTGAGACCAACACCAGAAAAATAAAACACAAAAACCCACAAAAACCCATCAAATCCATATCAAGTTGCTCCTAAAATAGTATGCTCCACACCTCGACGAGAAACCAGTGGAAGGAAAGACAACCAGTAACAACGAAAGACAACAACCATCCCATGCATCACAACAGCTGCACCGCCAACACATCCCCTCTACCCTACAGAAGACCCATTGCAAGGGCATCAATAGCTTCGTCCAGAGACCCCAACACCACAAAATAAAGGCTACCTATAACTGGCTCCAGGCCTGATAAGAAGAGAGTCCCACAACACATGAAACCATGCCAGCAAGTACCACAAATCCACCCGCAACCAACTCCAACCACATGAAACAATAGCCAATGACCTCACGAGTCCAGAAACCAAATACATAAAAATGGAAGGGACAACATCAGACATCACCAGTCCAAGACACTCTATGTACACACATCCAAACCCTGCACTAATAAGAGTATCCCAACCCCATCCAACATCACCTCAACAAAACCCTCAAGTCCAACAACCAGAACCCTCACCCAAATCCCAAAAACAAACATCTAGTTCTCCCTCAACCCAACAGGGGGGGAGGGGTGTTGTCCAGGGGAGACTTTGTAGGGGGAGGGGGCTACAGGGGGGTGGGCTGTGCAGGGGAGTGGGTGGGGGATATTTTTTTGGGGGGGTGTCTAGGAAGGGGGGGCTGTCCAGGAATGGCTTTATAGGGGGGATATTCAGGGGGGAATCTACAGGGGGAGGGGGGCTATAGGGGGGGTTTTCTACTTCAAGGGGAGTGGGGGGTGTCCAGGGGGCTTAACAGGGGGTGGGGGCTGCAGGGGGGGAGGGGGGTTGCAAGGGGAGTGGGGGTGGGGGGGCTATACAGTGGGGTTGGGGGTATTTTTTATGGATTTTCAGACCCTATAGCCATGGTTTTAAACTGTGGCTATTGTTTAATTTCCACGATTAGAAACCGTGGCTATAGTTCTAATGCCATGGTTCAAAACCATGGAAACAAAGTGTATCTGTCCTCTTGTATAGCCACGGTTCTAAACCGTGGCTATAGTGATATTACCATGGTTTGAACCGTGGCTGTATACCTATAGCCACAGTTCAAACCATGGCTATACATCTAGATCCACGGTTCCTCAAACCGTTTCTATTACCTATAGCCACGGTTTGAGGACCTATAGCGATGGTTTAAAACCGTGGCTATAGCCCGAATTTCCAATAGTGTATGGTAGAAGTTGAAGATCTTTAACCATGTTAGAATAATATTTTCTGAGTTTTTAAAGACACTAAACTAATATGTTCTTTTTCCATATATTTTGTGTAATGTATTAATAATACCACAAAAGAAATGTAATGTTCATGTATGAAAATATTTGGTCATTATAGTTGGTATCAGAGCGAATTTTTAGTCAACTTTGGGAAACTAGGATGCGAAAACATTAGTGAAATCCCTAGATATATTTATAAGGTATGTTGTGGTATGTTCCTAAGGTTAAGTATAACTATAGGTTAAAGTCCTATAATTATGGTAATAACCATGAATAATATAGTATTAAACCTAATATGTAATATATTGAAAGTAATCCACCTTGATTATGTTTTTTTCCTAGTATGATTTTTCCATCTCACACTATTCTTGTTGGGTTTCAGATAATGGTTGGAACCCGAAGGAACTGTGTTAATGATCAATGCACTAGAAAATGAAATGATTATTCTCCTAAACAAAAAAAATGTTATGGGATTTGGAGTGAAAAATCATATTTCTATACTTACACAAGCTATTAATCTTTATATACATCCAAATGAGCAGATTAGGGGAATAACATTCTACCGTTTCCTTCATGAGGCAATGTACACCTTCTTTCAGTGGGACTTTTGATTCACTTGTTACTGAACAATGGGTTAGTACCATTGAAAATATATTTCCCATACTTCATTTTTAGGAACATGAAAAATTCATTTTGGTTGTTTACCATTTTGAAGGTGAATCAAACCAGTATTGGACTCAAATAAAGAATAAAAGGTGACAATATTAAATAGAATCCATGAAATGGTACCTATTCAAGAAATTATTTTTAAATAATTACATCCCTAATATTTTTCAAACAAAGAAGGAAAAGGTGTTCCATGATCTTAAGAAAATGGATGAGGAATCTGTTGGTACATATGAGGATAATTTTACCAAAATTTCAAGGTATGCTTCTGGATTTATTATCCCACCTGAAAGTAAAGTTAATAGACTCTTCAATGGAATAAAACAAAGTCTTCCAAGGGAATTATATATAAGATACTTCAATAGCTATGAAGATATTGTGCGTTGTGAAATCAAGGTAGAACATGAAGTTGGGGTTACATATCCATCTCATTGATTTGACAAAAAACGAAACATGGAGTTCAAGGGAAAATCTCAAAGCAATGGTGAAAAGAATATGAATGTTTCTTTATGCTAAAAATTTGGAAAGAAGCATAGTGGAGATTGTCTTAAAGGGACTATAAAATGTTTCAAATTTGGAAAAGAAGGTCATCAAGGAATGGATTTCCAATGTAATGGGAAAACAGTTTCTAATTATGGGAATAGAGAAAAACTATAGAGAATGAACCGCCAAAACTTCAATGTTAAAAGTGAAAGGAAATGGGGAATTATTCTATCCAATTCTCTAATCCAATGGTTAATGATGATCGATGTCAGCAACCTATTAAGGAAAAAAGTAAAATAGAAGTCACAAGTGATCACTATTGGGAATGTTGAGTATGACAACGATGGGGCGGAATGATTAAGTTTTTATATAATGGGATTCCAAAATAGTGTTGTGGAATCTCAAATATAGTATTATGGAATATTAGAATATCTATTTATTGGTTTATTGTGATTTTCAATAATTATATGTTTTGGATAACCATGAAAAGGGATTGAAATATTTTTAGAAAACGTAAGATATACACATAATGAAGGGATAAGAAGATAATTAGATGTTTGATAGTATAACTAAGCGCATTAATGATATAAGGACAATGCGATATCATGGTTTGAGTATACAAAATGTTTTTTATTTTTGTTTTGTGGAAAGATTTAATATAATTCATTTTTTTCACATTAGTACTATATAAATTCATGTTATAATCATATTTCAATAGAATAAATGATTAAGGTATTATCATGTTTGGATTGTGGAAAACAAGAACTGCAAATGAGATATGTGAGAAAAATATTAAGTCTATTTAGTTCACCTCTTTTGATAGTTTTATATTTTTAATTTTTGGAAGGATTGTAATGTTACCCATTTATGGATAGTATAATTTATATTCTGGTTGAAGTTTTTTAGATTAATATATTCTCTCACTATAGGTGGACTTATGCTTATTTGGTAACATGTTATAACCTTTTTTTTGATATAGAATTAATGACATATCATTCTAAGGCATGATCTACTGACAATTCAAGAATGAAAAATCCAGTCTCATTTTGTTAAATAAGAGATGCAGTGGAAATTTATTTGGGGAACGATCAATGGGGGATATTATACTGAAATCATGTAAGTATTCATTAAAATTAGGAAAATGATCATGAAAACCAAACAATATATCCTATTACCTTCTTATCTAATGAATCAGATGGTCCCTTTAATCATTACATAATTATTTCTCTCTGATAGTTAACATTCTCTAACCCTTGTTCTCTATCACTATCAATCAAAACTTGATGGCTTGATTTCTCTTCCACATCCATGTTTTCACTTCTCACCTATGTTATCCTATGTGGAAACACAGTGATGAGTTAATTTGGGTAACCGTTATGTTTCTAACTTTCCTTTTTTAATATGATTTTTTAGTATTCCTTTTTACGATGTGGGTTTCCATGAAAGGATCTTTAAAGTATTAAACAATTTATAATCATGATTAATTTCTAGGGATAAATTCATTTTAAGGGGGGTAGAATGTGACATCCATAAATTTTATGAGATATATTATTTTATTTTCATTTATGTTGTATGATACACCAAGATTATATTGCGCTATACGCAACACCGTATTAGCTTGCAGTATACGCAACAATATTCTTGGTTTGTGTCGCACAAAATTTCACATTCTTTTGATAGAATTTATTTCACACAACACTGAGTATAGATATTTTTTAATGTAAAATGAACTTATTTTTTATTATGTTTTAAAAAAAACCAAATGAATCATTCACTACGGGAAACATTAAATTGGCTTGTGTTACATACAAGAGTGACCTTCCTAGATATCTTGCATTGTACTTCATACCATATTTCACTAAATAATAATATATTATTCAAATATTATTACTTAACAGGATATAAACTGGCTTTTGTGAATAATATTATCCATATTTTTAATTTTATATAACATTAGAATTCATCTTAAAAATTTTCTACAACATGGTATGAGTACAAAATCAATTTTTCACATAAAAGTTGCATTTTTTAAAAAAATGCAGTTTTGATGCCTTTTGATAGAATACCCTTTTAAAATGTAGTTTTAAAACTTTTATATAATATATATAACAAAATAAACTTTTTTTTTGGAATTGAGACATAACAATTCACTTATTTTTACTTTTTAGTATTTTTCTGATAAAATTTATATTGTAACGAATAGTGAAAGATATTTCATTTTAATTCAAAACTGCTTTTTTGTATAATTTTATTATATAGTTATAATAACTTTTTAATTGTGTTTAATGTTTAATTGGATTATTTTTTATCATTAAATCCAATTTTTTTTCTGGATGTAATTTCCCATTGAAATTAGACATAAACACATCTCAATCTTTTGATAGTTATTACTTCTTAAAAACCCATCTTCTAGTTTTGACAATATGAATTAATTTTAACTTAATTACTAAAAATTCTGTGTTTCAAATTTAGAAAAATGGATTCCATATTTTAAATGATAATGTTCAAATTTTTTAAATAGGTACCCTTTATTTTTTATTATTATGAATTTTAACATCAATAATTATTTTATTTACCATGGTTAAAGGGTAAATCTGGTAAATTGGTGTAAAAAATAATATTCTATAAATATTAAACTACTCTACAACATTTCATAATCCAATTTTATGAGATATTTCCATCCACAGTCATCCTTGGGTCAATTTTGGGACCCTATGTAACCACTTGGATATGAAAATGGAATTTTATAAGAACTAATTAAAAGTAAAGAGAAATATGACATAAACATGTATCTTCTTAATAAAAGAATCCTAATATGGGAATATAAAAAAGATAAATTAGAATATAAATAGAAATTGGAAAGATAAAAATATTTCCTACATCATGGTATTTTATTTATATTTTTGAGACACCAAATAAATATATTTATTTTTGACACAATGATGTTGTAGTGAATACCTTATTAATGAATGATTTAAATAAATGGGATTATAAATATATAAAAAATTATTTTGAAAATTTTTATTCCATCCATGAATTTTATTTATTATTATGACTTGTTAAATTTCAATTAATGAAATATTTTTTAAAGAATCATGTTTTTATGTATTTTCTAAAATTCATGATATGAATAGTATAAGAATTGACATAAATGAGTTTTTGAAACAAATACTATTTTTTTAAACAATATAATATTATTAAAAATGTAATATTCCCCCAAATGACTTAAATAATGTTTCAAATGTCATTAATGTACCATTAGAGGTTATATTGGAGTTTTATAGTAATTAAATTTATTATATAGTATAAATATACAAGAGGTCATGGTAAGAGTTAAATTAGTTAACTATAGGTTAAATATAAAAGATAAGGTTACGTTTAGGACCTAAACATGTCTAAAACCAATTAGTTGAGAGGTTTATACCCATACTCATCTTATCCTCACAGTAAATTAATTTTTAGCTATTATAAAATAACAATCCTTCTATAATAAATTAATATTTCATGATTTTTCTAGAGTTCCGCTCTCCTCTCTTATAAAAGGAATCTCCTAACACATTTTCTCACACCTCTTAAGCCTTATAGATTGACCAAAACCTGACCAATTATCCTATAAGAATTCTTATTTTACATCTAGAGGTCTTGGTTTTCAAAAAAAAAATTATCCCTAGTGTTCCTAAGAAGATATCCAAAGAAACTCTGACGAAGAAGAGGTAATTGCTCTACCAATTTAATTCAATTTATTTTCTTATTATACTACCTATTTATATGTTGATTCTATAATAAAGTAATAAATCCAATATATTATACATGCTAATATGTTATTATAATTATTGGACAAACTTATACCTCCTTTTATCAAACCTTCATATAAAAATATCACTGGTGTGTGTACGTACGGCTTACCGTCTCTATGTCATGGTGTAATTTGTTATTGAAAACTAATTTATTAGAATAGGTATAATGATGAGTATAATGGGTTTAAATAATGAATATATCATGTTAATTATTCTGTATAATTAATATTTTATCCAATTACATACCATTTAACCATCCGTAGAATGATATAGTCTCTCATGTGTACGTACGACCTACCATCTCCACGACGTTGTGACATTCATTATCCATGTTAATAATTAAAGAATGATTATAAAATTTATATGGTGAGTGAAAATAAC
This sequence comes from Viscum album, assembly GCA_963277665.1. Classification (NCBI taxonomy): domain Eukaryota; kingdom Viridiplantae; phylum Streptophyta; class Magnoliopsida; order Santalales; family Viscaceae; genus Viscum; species Viscum album. The sequence continues at coordinate 290,033,934 of OY728163.1, forward strand.
ATTTATGAACATAATTTCATGAAGAAAATACATACTATGCATAAAAACATGATTTACATGGCAAAATAGAAATGGGAGTTAACAGCCGAATTAATTGTAATATTGAAATACTATTTACAAAATAATATAATAGGATTATATATGATATCATAAATATATATATAGTCCTTGTGTATTATAATAACATGATTCAACCATTATACAGGAGGTGACCACACCCTTGGATAATGAAAATATTATGGTAATGGATAATGTTTCAAATCTCATTTTTATCCGAGATTGTTTATACGTATGTATTTACAAGATATATAGTTATCATCAATTTCTATGTTTTCTAAAAATGTTTTCATAAAATTTTCACTATTCTTATATGTATTTTTAAAGTCGGTTTTACCCATTTTTTTACTATTAAAACATGGTTTGGAATGAATCTTTCTTTTTTTCACCATAGAAGGCACTTTTTGAATTTTCTGGCAAAAGTATGAGAAGAATGTTTATTTATCTTATACGTCATGAATGGATTTTTACATTCTGATGAAACATTATTTCTATGAATCATTATATACACGATTGGAATATTATTTTCAACTAAATTCATTTTTTTTAAAATTTCTTGTAATTTTGTGGAAAGAAAATGTTTTTTAAAAATAAAGGATATTTTTTTAGGAATTAAGTTCAAGCCTTTTATCAAAAATATTTTCCTTCTAGGATGAAACTCTTAAAATAGGGTTGTGTTTTTATCCCTATATATACTATGATTTTATTGTGTTAACGATGGAATTATCTTTTTTATGGATTATTTTATGGTGGAATGATGTTTAAGAAGCCCATTTTATTTGAAGGGAAATGCTATGTTGAATGTTTTATGTTTATGTGGCACATGTAATAATGATTTCAATATGAGATGGGTGGCACCTATATCTACCTCCAATTCATTGTGAAAAGATTTATATCTCATGATATAGAAATAACTAGAATGAAATGTAAATCTGGTTCAGTAATATATGGCTTGAACAACATGTAAACCCGATTCAATAATGGACAGTGTCCATGATGATGGTCTTGGAATCAATGTTTTGGATACTGTAGAAATAATATTACGTTCTTAATAGTTTTCTACAATTCCATGTTTTGTTCTAGTGATATTTTATCATGGTTAATGTTATTTTATGATCTATTCATCATGTACTACCAAGATTTATTTATTGACTCAATATTTGTATGTTTAAACATTACAGTCATGTTTCTACATTCAAATGTTTGTGGTTTGTTTTATGTTCTCCATGTCTACCATTACTAATCATTTGAGCTCACACTTTTTATGTTTTCTTTTCACATGATATAAATAATTGTTTTAGGTAGGAAAAAAGTGTAATATCATTATAGGAGATGTTTAATATCTTTCACCCAGTTAAAAGATTATGTTCTGATTTTCCAAAGGCACTAAACTAATACGGTCTTCGAGAATATATTTTGTTTAATGTATTAATTATTCTTCAAAATAAATTTTATGTTCATGTACATCAATATTGGGTCTTTAGAATTGTTCTCATCTGACAAGAGATAGAAAACATAAATTGATTTTTATTCAGGAGTATCAATAGAAAAATCTAATGGAGGAAAGAAAACTAAACATTCCACTTTTCAAAGTGTAAGAAGATGCATGCTGGAAACCATCTAATGGGAAATGGAAGATTTTTCAAATGTGGAAGGAGGTGTATATTGATAATTATCAATAAAGGGAAATGAAAAAATCCACTATTATGAAAGAATAAATGATGGTTTAGATCAAAAGTCAACCAATGGTGTAATGTTTGAATTGGAAATAAAATAGGCATTATCAAAGACAATCCCCACCAAAAAATTAGTAGATTAGTGTTGGTTATTTAGATGGGATTATGCAAAACCCCCAATACATTATGTTTCTGTATAAATTAGAGGGGGTTTGGAAAAACCTTGTTAATCATTAAATTTTGTAGGGGTATACAACCCCCTCTAATTGTTTGATAATTTTTTTTTAACATTTATTTGTATTCTAGAGGAGGTTATGCCAAAATTAGAACTAATTTAATAATTAGAGGTTGTTTATATTTGGTTATATTTTACAGGTGTTATATATATATATATATATATATATAATATTCGGTTGGATTTTAGACCTGCTAAATATATATTATATGGTTTTTTATGAAAATAGTGGGTGCTCACAACCCCCTATAATATAAGTGATTAGTGGGAGTTTTGACCCCCCCTAATTTAATTGATTAGAGTGTGTTGTGAACCACCACTATTAGTTTAAAGAAATCAACACATTATATATTTATATACATGTATGTATGTATATATAATTAAATCAAAATATATAAATGTATTTAAATATATTATAATATATTATATATGTATTTATATAAATAATTTATATCATTGTATTTTATTATATTTTTATGTATTCATGAATATAATTATAAAATGTGTTGATATATATATTTATTTATATAAAATTTCATTTAATATAATATTAATTATAATTTAAATCACAAATATTTTTTATAAATGTGTAAATCAATATAATTTATCTTAAAAATCATATAAAACCCATTACGGCTTTTATAATAATAAAAACAATATATTATAAAGTTAGTTACTTACACACACATGCATATGGTTAGGGGGTTTTGAACAACCTCTAATGTTTTTATAAAATATAAAATATATCAAATTGTAGAATGTGTGTATATGTGTCTTATAATGTCCTTATATAAATTTATCTAAATACATTATAAACATATTATATACACAAATTAATAAATACATTATATATATATACATAAATGCAAGTATATGAAAATAATTATATAAATATATATTATATTATATTAAATATATATTATAGTTAGGTAAAAATTCCAACAATAGCTCACGCATAGTACAAAGAAATAGCAAGTAAATCCACTAGTCTGGGGACATCACCCAACGAACATGCCCCAAACCCCATCCCACCAGTGCCAACCAAGCCAACTATGGTGGGGATGTATTATATTACATATAAATTATATATATCCTATTATTAAATATTTAATAATTTATATATTTATATGAATAAATATTTATAACTAAATAAATTTATACTAATATACATATTTTAAAATTAATAATGTATATATATCTCTATGTATATATAATATAACAATATATATATATATATATATATATGTATAGATATATTTATATATGTACAATATATTTATATATAATTATTTGTAAAATTTTATCTATATGTAAGTATTATATCATATCATATGTATATATATGATATAAATATTATATATATATATATATATACTATATATATTTTTATACATATAAATGTATTTATAAAGCATATAATATATTGTATTCATATAAAGATTTAATATATATATATATATATTTTTTATTTATGAATGCATAAATAATATATATATATATATATATATTATATATTTGGGTAATATATAAATATTTAATATATATGGGTATGAAAATAAGTATAAATACATATAAATAAATATATAACTACAAATATGTTTTTATGTGAATTTTATATAAATTTATTTATAAATATATTTATAAAAAGTCACATAGTTAATTTTATTTAAATATTTGTAAACATATAATATATATAGGTGTGCTGAATATATATATATATATACATATATAACTATATTTATATACATATACATATATATATCTAAATATGAGTAGTAATAAAAATATACACATATAATTTTTATAAATGTATATATAAGTTATATATTTAATCCATTTAAATATATTATGAAAATAATATTTAATTTACTAAACATATAAAAATATATAAATACCAAAAATATAAATAATAGAAAGAGAATTAGAAATAGGGTAGTGGCTTATGCTCTAGTGTAGTTTTCTAGCGATGGCTTGTTTGAATATTGTGCATCGACATTTAATGGGTGCTTCAGTTAGTTGAATGGGTGGGTATGCGAGAGATAAGGCAGTGGGGCCTACACAAGGAAATAGTAAAGGAGGTGCATGTGAACTAGAGGGAAAATTGGGTCGAGTAGTGGAGGGAAGCATGGGGATAGGAGGTGCACATGGGGGGACATGAGCATACTTAGGTGTAAACATGGGGACATGAGGTACCTCCCAAAGGAAGATGGAGGAAAGGGTCTGGGAAGGAGGGAACATGCAAGGGTGTTTTACAATTAGAAATCATTAGGATCAGTTTTCAAACCACCATTAATATGATCCAATGAGGGGTCGATTCCAACCACCCCTAAAATGGAATGTGTGAATTTTGGGGTGGATGTTGAGGGGGTTTAAACTGCCTCTAAAATAACTGACACTAAATAACATATCAGTTTACCATCAATTCATCAAATCCAACCCTATCAATATAAGGTGTACACATTAGTGGTGGTTCCTCATAATCAAGGTTAAATTTGTTTAGATGGGGTTATAAACCCTTATTAATTAAAAAATAACCCCCCCCCCTCTAATTAGGGTTCATTGTAGTGAATTTACAAAACCATGGGTTGCAAAACACAGTCAATAAAAAATTCCAAGTCCCATAGATAAATGAAGAGTATATTATATATCTACTATTGATAAATGCCTTCTCAGTTTACCAGTGGATCATAAAAACATCCCGTAAATATATAAGGTGAAAACACTAGTGTTGGATCCTCATAATCATCACTATTATGTTTAGAGGTGGTTATAACACCCCCCACAAAAAATTAACACCCTCTAATTGGGTTTTTTTATAGTTAATTCCCTAACCCACGGGTTTTTAGAGGCAATCAATTAAAACAACCTTTAGGGCTACAGTACAAGGAAGAGGGTATGTTATCACTGCTATTATGGCTGATCCTGACAATGATGCGGTTATAAATATGCTAGTTATTCATTCAATAATAGTGAACATACTATTTTATTATAGTTTGACGTATTCTTCCATACCATAGAATTTTAGTGTAACTATTCAATAACCACCTCAATACATGGGGGTTGACCTATATGTGACAACGAAAAACGGAGAAATGGTTTCATCCCTAGAATATAACTCCTCCTCAGTCAATTTTTGTGGACTATATCTTCAATTAAATCTCTTATTTATTCCTTAAGTGGAGCTTGATTCTATATTGTGAATAGATTGTATGTCCTTATATAAATTCAACATCGACATCCAAGAGAGGAAGATCACTCTTCACATCTAAAGTCATCATCTAAATCTGTAAAAGTGTACAAAGATAGTTATAACTCCCTAAAAAATGAAAACTAACACCATCTAGTTGGGATTGAATGTAGTTAATTCCCTAATCCAAGTGTTTTCAAGGACAATCTATGAAAATAACCTCTAAGGCCTAGATAGAAATGCAGAGTATATTGCATCAGTATTGTTCTGGTGGATCCTGACATTGATGTGATGATAAATGTGCATGTTATTCATTCAATCATTGAAAAAAATTGATTCTTCTTCTACGTATTATTTCATACCATTAACTTTTATTGTAAATATTCAATCACCACATCCAAAAATGGTATTTCGGTGATATGTGAGAACATAAATAGAGAAATGGTTTCATCCCAAGTATATAACTCATCTTTAATATATATTTATAGATTAAATAATCTAGTAAATATCATATTAATTACTTTAATGGATATTTATGCTATATTGGGAATGGATTGGATGTACTTATATAAAACCAACATTAACTCTTAAGAGGGGGAGATCAATTTTCGTATCCCAAGTCATCATATGATTCTTTACAAGTGTAAGGAGGATGATGAATCTCCAAAGGAATATTCTATTCAAGCGGGTATATTAGTTCAATATTACCAAGCATATCTATCCTAAATGACTAAGACAAAGAAAATAATCATGTTTAAATACATTCCTGTTATGAGGTACTATATTGATTTATCCCCCTAAAGAGTTTCCCAGTCTTCCTCCCGACTAAGAGGTTGATTTCCCAATAAAATTTATTCCTAGATATCTACGCATACCAAAGAACCCATATATAATGGCTATAGTTGAGTTAGAAGATATGAAAAATTCAGTTGAATAAGAATCTATAAAAGAGTATTATATGGTTGGGTGATTCATTATGGGGTGCACTGGTCTTGTTTATTAAGAATAATAATAGGCAATGTGCCTCTACATTGATTATAATAAACGTAATAGAAACATGATAAATAAAAAGTATCAACTACCATGAATAGATGATATGTTCGATCAACTAAGTGTGGCCCGGTATTTCTATAATGTGCACCATTGAATAAGATTTCACCAATTAAGGGTGAATAAAGAATATATTACCAAAACATCCTTTCGAATAAGGTATTAAAACTAGAATTTTATAGTGATGTTTTTTAGACTTTCTAGTTCTCCAGCAATCATTATAGACCAAATTAATAGAGTATTTATATATTACCTAAAGAAAATATTAATAGTAATTATAGATGATATTTCAATTTACTCCAAATGTAAGGAGGAACAATGGGAGAATTTGAATATTATTCTTAAGGCTTTGAGAAAGGACCTGGGATGTGAAAATTATGATAAAATTGAGATCTAGATTAAGGATGTATCATTCATTGGGATTATTATCAAAAGAAAAGGGATGTCTATGGACCCTTCTAAGACAATGTCAATAGTGGACTTTCCTAGACTAGCATCTATAATAGAGATCAGCAGTTCCCTTGGACTATCTGGTATTGTTGATGATTTGTGAGAACCATCTCATGGTTTTTAAATGAACAATAAATGATAACATAAGATGGTGTAATGTTTTTCTGGACTAGTGAATGAGAGGAATGTTTTAAGGAGTTGAAAAGTAGGATTATAACTAAACCATTACTCACACTACCATCAAGTGGGTATCATTTCTTGTTATACTATGCTTCTTATAAAAATATATTAGTTTGTTTACTAATGAATAACAATAAATTGATATCACATATCCCAATGAAATTGAAATTTCATAAGAATAATTATCCCATGAAGGATCCTGAGGTTTCCATAGTGACCATTGCATTAATAATATAATAAAATGGTTTGAAGTGTCAAATATATATGGATCACAATATCCTCATGTATATATTCACAAATATGGATCTTAATATATACCACCAAAGATGGATATAGATGATCAAAGACAATGACTTATCAATCAAGAATAATCCTAGTAAAACAAACAATATATTAGATTCTATAACTAGAAATGATCATTAAATATTATAAATGATGGTAATTGAGAAGGATATAATATTATTATACTTAAAAAGAATGGACATGGGAATCATAAAGGAACATCATCATTCCGTTAATAAATAAATGTTGAACCATCCCTTCTAGAAAAGATGATGGATGATCAAAAATATGATGTTGAAATTAAAAATAATGTGGATGGTTAATGAAAAGGGGAATGCTTAGAGTTTAGGATTTATGAAGATGGAGTTGAAACATTTGTGTCCCGACTATGTATACCATCAAATTTAGAGATAATGAAAGAACTATTTAATGATACATACAACTCAACCTTCTTTATCCAACCATAATGCATGATGATGTATAAAAATATCTGATAACACTATTGGTTGGATAATTTGTTCAAGGGGATCATGTAATATAGAGAAAAGTGATTAGTATGTTATAATTTTAAGTCTAGATGGAATTTTTTTAACGGGATCATGCAAAAATTACCCATACATAGATAGAAATGTGAAAACATCCCCATAAACGTTTTCATTGGAAATATAATGACATCAATAAGAAATAATTCCACTTGGGTTATAGTGGATTGTATTACAAAGACTATTAACTTCATTGAAATTCAAGAGGACTTCCCACTTGATCAGCATGCAATTATATACATCAAATAGGTGGTGAGGCTACATGGAACACCACAATAAGTTTTATCATAATGATATCTGAGATTTAACTCTATGTGCTAGAAGAGACTCCAACAAGCTCAGAATACTGATTTGAACTTCATTATGGCTTATCCCCACCCTACGAATGGCCAATATGTTCATACTATTTCTAAAATGGAATAATTTTTCAGAGAATACTCGATGGACTTTGAAGGAGGATGCGATTAACATATTCCACTAGTCCAATACTCATTGAATAGTAGTTTCAACTAAAGCATCCAAATTGATGGTCAGAGTGAGTATCTCAATAGGGGGAGGGGTGATTTGAGTACCCAAAAAATTATTTCAAAATAGGTTTAAATAAAATCCCCCAAATAATCAAAATATCATAGTTAATCAAAATAGTGTAACGATATATGTTCTGATCTTTGAAAAGATTTAACAATAATTGATTAAGTCTTTGTTAAAACATATACCAATATTAAATTAACTTTTGAAATCGACTTACTTACTAAAAATCATAAATATAATGTAGTTAATACTAACTATCAAATTAGTGGTTTTGATTATAGATTAAATTATATTCAATCTAAATCATTGGAATAAAATAAAACAAAACACATAGTGAAATAAATAAAAGAGGTTCAATCTCAAGTCGGTGCATAATGCACTCCACATGTAAATCACCTACTACAAAAAATATTATATAAAATAATATTTTTATTCAAAAACAAGATCAGATATACAACATCAATGATATCTAGTCCAAGCATGAACTCTTCCACAAAACATGTGGGAATAAAATAAACACAGACCATACATGAACCTCATCCACAACACCATGGGAAAAACATTAAAGGGAGTTGAGAAGATATTAACTATCTTCTAGTTAAAGTGTAGTAGATAGTGATCGTGTCTAATGTATAGAGTAAACACACACTTCTTGTAATATAAAGATAATAAATAGGCAAAGAAAATAAAATATGTAAAGAGGATATTACTTATTGATTTGATGTTCTCTAAATATTGTGACTCCTTGTTTGTATAATGAACTGAAGCTCAAGTCGTGTTTTTTAAAATCATAGTAGAATTGAGTGTTGTGAATTCTTTTGTTTAGACTATGGAAATGAACTAAGATTTATTTAGGCTCCACTCTTTATCAGTTTGTTTGATGAGAATAATGTTTCATTGATTCTTCTCATCAAGTGGATCTATTATAGTCAATGTAGTTTTTTTTTCAGCTCAATTCTCATGTATATGTATCTTTATTTATCACAAGTCTTGTATAGGCATCAGGGGGTCTATTACTTCATTTAACAATAGCATGCATGAAGAATCATTTGGATCCTCTTATCCTCATAAAATATGGATGACACACACTTTAATGAATCTCTTTATTAATTTAAGAACAATCATTAAAATAAATATTAATATTAAATTAGATAATATAGTTTTTGTAATTATGTAAACAAAAAATAAACAAAAATAATGGTGATGAAACATTTGAACGGTGAGGTAACTATGGCGGTGATTCATCTTAACAGTGACTCAAGCTAGAGGTGAGTAAGATCAATGATAACTCATATCAGTTTTAGGTTATACCAAAACGTTTTCTAATTTCCATGTGTCATCTCCAATAGTATGTGTTTTCAACACTTAGACAAATTTTCATTTCAATGGTGAGTCAGTTTTAGTTGTGGGTCTTTTCTACACTTATCCAAATTTTCTCCAATCAGTCTGATATTATAAAATTATACCATTAAATGTTAAAATCATTAATAAGATAAAAAAACTGATATTTTTATCATTAAAACAAGGGTTCCATCTATCTCTCCTTTTTTATGATCACAAATCATTCCATCAAGGGTGAAGAAGATACACTAGATTAAATGAAATGATATAGTAAATAGTATCAAAGAAAAGACTGTATCAAGGAAGGAATTGAATATATATAGATTCACAAGGTATATCAGTATGGTATCAAAGGAATACTATAATACAAAATAAATAAATAATGGGATGGTTATAGGGATGGAGGGAAGAGAAATAGTTTATCCAATAATGATTGGCCTTATATATTGGAATACTTCTCAAGGATATAAAATGAAAATATGGAAACAAGAAGGCATGGGAGAATTATAAACACTAGTTACATCTAGCCAAAACAACTCTAGATTTGATGATGGAGCTATAAAATGGTCAGTAATAGGAATGGAATCCTGATCCACAACTAGAGTTATATAAACATGAAGAAACCACATCATCAAATTTATGAAGTCCATATTGATACTTCCAACACTCTTAACAGCTCTAAATAAATTGTTCTTCTCTTCTATAAATAACATTAAAACTTGAGTCATCACCTTTTACCAATTCACTTTCTCTTTAAAATATTGATTCATGAAAGGTATCCTTATATTTTTAATAAGGAACATGAAATGTGATTTCAGATAATTATTTTTATAAATCTTAGAAAAAAAATCCATTATGGACACTGTTATGGTCTCTCTATTAACATTAATATATTTCATATACTCTATAATCATCATATAAACATGGTCAATATTATGTCAAATGTTTCTCCATGTTTCCTAATGCGGGTCTAATACATCACCTAATGCAGCATGAAGCTCTTCTCTCACTAATGACCTGATCACCTCAACATCAATTGGAGGAGTAGGAGTACATGATGAATAAACCATAGAATAAATAATCCTTAACTTCTTTATAAAATCATCCATTGATTCCTTAAAATAAGACCATATATCCTCCATTATTCATCTCAGAACATCCATCTCCTTGGAGAACATTCCATTTTTGACTTTTACTTCTCAAATGTGGAGGATCATTTTAGGATGGATGTTTTGAATAATAATCCCTACAAATGTCTTTCATTCTTATCACTGATATTTTAAACCAAAGGCATTAATACTTCTATAATAAACCAAATTATAAGTGAATATTTTCCTAGAAGGAATCCAAGTCTACTCTAATAGAAATATCATCTCATAATGAAGGAACAATAGGGGAAGTTAAGGGTGAAGTAAGATCAAACGTGGTAGGAACAATAGAATAAAATCTCCAACTGACATGTAGAATCAATATAATCAACTAATGATCACACAAGATCCGTCAATAAAAGAATTGATAATCCACTATGCTTTTTTGGAATTCTAGAAAACTTATCCCATTCCTCAAACATTGGGTCCATCTTACCAAATGAAAATTACTAATAGATTTATCACAAAAAAATTCAGCATCTGTGGACTCATGAATCGTAGGTACAACACTCAACTACAAATCAAATCTCTATACATCAGTTTTCTTATCGACATTATCCGGCCCAACCCCCATCTCGTCAACAAATAATAGATCAATAGTTGTCTACATAGTATCCTTCTGAACATAATATTCCAGCACACTATGATCTCCACCAAAAATAGGATCAATTAGGTGACTGTCCATTCTTGGGGACTCATCCCCTTCAACTGATGCTTTACTTCTCTTATTGGGAAATTATATAAACATCACCAAAAATTCTAGGCCGATAGATCTATATATAGATAACTATGGATAAGAGTTAATTATTTGAGTTATCTCAATGTCCTTAGCTATAATCCATCCACCAGGACCATCAGAACCTCCATCACTATCATTTCCATATCCATCTCCATTTTACTTTCCATTTTCTTTAGGTTCATTTCCATCATCCTTATCTTCTCCTTATTATTCTTCTTTATATTCATCACCATTTGAATTTTCTTTAGAGTACTAAGAAGAAATAATTAATTTTTATTCATCCCACACTTTTATTTCTTCTTCCTCACTTTCTTCTTTAAAACTCAATTCCCTGATAGAGAGTGACCAAGGAGGGCTATGATCACCACATGATATTGTTGGGGAGCTCATAGGTAAATTAGAGTCACTTCCTTTAACCAACAAGAATTCATTTTCCTTATAACTAGAGGAAGCGTCATACTATTTTTCATTAGAATACTCATCCAACACATCTAGATTTATGCTAGGATCGATAATATTTTTCATCCACAATATGTGATCAATCGTATTAAAGTCATCATAAAGTCTTTCACTATCATTAATCCTTTTCTTAATCCAATAATTCATACTAATTTTCATTCAATTGAAAATAACACTTTTAATTGAAAAGACTCCACGACTCACTTCCTTTTCTTACCCTTCATAAACAAATCCATTGGCCTCAATCCTGAATAAAATAAGATTTGGATAGACTAAGTAATTTGATCTAGAAATATGCTTACACAAATTCATTATGTGAAGCATCATGTATCTGTATAGGTTGATCCTATCTCATATTTTCATAAGATATAAAAGATAAAAATTGCAATACCTAATGTTGGAATAGTATCCTTTCCTTGGACAAATCATACTATGTATAAACATGAATAGAAATTGGAATTCACCATAAAGTTCTTTAGAAACTGGTTATCTTAATATTCCAAATATAGGCAACATTGGGAAAGAATATTCATAAAAAAACTATCACTATCCTTAGGAATATTTTTTTGAGAGTCATCTGCAACACCTTCATGAATAACTCTCAAAAAACTAGCCCACAACCTTGAAGAGAAAAATACGTCATGATCATTTATTTCTCTTATAACCTAGTCATCATATTCCTCAAAACTAAACTCAAAAAATAGATAAAAATAATGTATTAACCTATGATAGAAGGGAATTTGGTTAGATGAACACCATTCTAACCATCCCTATTCTTGAATAACTCTAATAACCAAATAATTTCTCAAATGTAACCACACAGAATGAACTTATTTATTAGGAACTATAACTCTCTTAGCATGCTCTGGATTTACTTGATCAATAGCAGTTGAATGATTTGAATTACCTTTTGGAATCTTTGAAGGATGTGACTCACCTAAAGAAGACACTGAATCTCCCATCACACTAACCATAGATATTGGTAAGTAATAATCGTGTGAAGGTGAAGTATGTTGGAAATTCGGGTGATAAAAGGACACACTGGGGGTTGATAGAAGAGGTGTGAGGGAGATGATCATTGGAACTAGACAAATTCTAAATTTATATCATTTAGGAATTTTAGGGATTTGTAAAATAATTGTAGAAATAGTTTTTGAATAAAATTAAAAAAATTAACAAATAAATAACTCATAAAAAGGAATTAAAAATTGTGTTTTATAAAGTGAAAAAAATTGACAACTGAAAAAAAAAATTCAACTGTCATAAAACTCAATGGCGGGTAAAACACAAATGGTGTGTCCCAAAAAATTAAACATAACTAAAATTAATCATTCCTAATTCATGTTTAATTTAGTTCATTATCATATAATTTAAGGGTTTAGTGAAAATATCAGTAATTTTATGTTCATTATCATTGTATTCAAGAGTTATATAACCTTTGAAAAATTGTCTCTTAAAAAGTGATGCCTTGCATCAATGTGTTTTTTTCTAGACTAAGATATAAGGTAATTAAAAATTTTTATAGAACATGTATTATAACAACATATAGGGACATTCATGAATTGATATTTATAGTCAAGAATAGTTTTTTTCATCCTCAATGTTTTTTCACAACAGCTACATATAGATATCTATTCAGCTTCAGCAAAAGAAAATAAAAAAAATTGTCTCTTACTACACAAAGAATATAGAGACATGCCTAATAGAAGACATGATCCAATGGATCATTTTTTATCTAACTTGTGACCACCAATATCATCATCTTAATAAATAACAATGTCAAATTCTTATCCTATCAGATAGATAAATCCTAAATTCGATGTATACATTAAGAATTTAAAAATCATTTTTTCAGAAAGTATGAGTGACTATTTTGGGTTTACTTGAAAACAAGCACACAAAAAGATACAAAAAATATTCCTAGGTAGGTCAGTAGTTAAGTAGAGATGTCTTCCAATCGTACCTCTGTAACTGGTTTGATCCACTAATTTTCCAACTTCATCAAGAACTTAGATACATGTGGTATCAAAGGAGTATCACAATTCTAGGTGTTATCCAAACCAACATATTTTCAATGTTATTAATTATATTTAATTTTATTTGAAATAATTCCTTTTTTATTTTGGAAAATATAAAAACCAATAATGAATTTATGTTCACCCATTAAACTCATCTCAAATTCATTTTTCATCATTTTTGAAAATTTAGCACATATATAATTTTTAAAAGATCCAAAAATAATATCACCTTTGTAGATTTGAAAAAATAAAAACTATTCTAAAATTATATTAAAAATAGGGCATGTTCAGTTAAACATTTTTTAAAACATTTTAATATATAAAAAGTGTTGAACCTATCATACCAATCTCTAAAAGCTATTTTTAAACCAAATGATCCTTTTTTTAACTTGAAAACATGATTTGGAAAATGAGGATTTTAAAAACCAGGGGGTTCTTCAACAAAAACATCCTCAACTACATTACCAATAAAGTATTAAATTTTAACATTCATTTTATATAGTTTATGATATAGATGTTCTTCATAGGCATGTTGAATTCTAATATATTAATGTCTAGCTATAGGTGGAAATTTTTCTTCAAAGTCTATAACTTATTCTTGACTATAACTGTAACACCCAAGGTAAATAAAGAGTATGACATTTTCACAGTTATCCATATTTTTGAATAAAATATTAATATGACTTTAAAGGGGACGCTATGCTCGATGGTGTACCCAACACGCAACAACGAGTTTCTTGGAAATCTTACGTTGCACTCTAATAATAAAATAATATTATTTTAAATAGTAGTTAACGCCTAGCCGTTGTAATGGAGGGAATGAAAATAACTAACTACAAAATGATTATATATGTTTTTTAAATATTTTTTCTTTTTATAATAAATGTTGGAGGATTAAAAATGCGAATGAATCCAATTTTTAAGCATAAACATTCTAATATTCTTTAAAAGGTCGATTAACCGCCTTTGGATGACGAACCTATTTTAAATCCACTTTTTAAAAATTTTATGTGTTATATTTGACAAAATAAAATTCTTCTTTAGAATCAGGACATCAAAATTTACATTGTGTAAATTTTTGGTATTTTTCCGATAAAGTTCATTTTTTAATGAACAGTGAAAAATGTTGTATTTTAATTCAAAACCTCTTTTTAATCTAATTTATTTATATGATTAGATTATATTTTGAATTGGTTTTAAAGTTCAATTAGAATATATTTTTACCATTTAATCCAATATTGGTCATTGGAATTAATATCATCTTGAAATTGGACTTAAACTAGAGTATATCTTTTGATACTTATTGTTTCTTAAAAACACGCTATTTATTTTGACAGCGGGAATTAATTATTAAATTAATTAATGAAACTTATATGTTTTCAATTTTGTAAAATAGACTTTATTTTTGAATTCGTAATATCAAATATAGCTTAGGGTTAATTTTTTGTATTTTTCTGAAAAACATCAATTTTTGATGAATAATGAAACCACTAAGTGGTAGTTAAAGAAACTGATTTTTTGTTTAAATGAAACTTTGTCACCTCTGTGTTTTGAATTTCAAAAATCCGACATACATGGTTGTCATTAGGAAGTAAAATGTGGTTCAATGGGATTAAAATAATTTTTTGGTGAATAGTAACTTTTATGTTCTTAATCGTGATTAGAGGTAATTAGTGTAGTTTAAGGTAAGAATAATGTTTTAATAAAATGAAATGACCTAGGCACATGTCCTACCCTCATTGGATGTGTCATGGCCGTACAAGACAATCCATGGGTCAACTTGGGGACCCCATGGAGCCACTTTTGTTGGAAAATGACATAAATACATTTTTATTTAATGTTAAAGTAAAAAAGGACACAAACATGAAATGTTTTACTAAAACAATTTTTACATGGGGTTATACAAGTCCGATTTTTTACTATAAATAGTCGTTGGAAAGATACAAGTGTTTCCTACATCATAGTAGTTTTTTTATAATTTTTAGACATTAAATAAATTAAATTATTTATGACATCATGATGATGCAGCGATGACCTCATTATTTAACGATTTAAATAAAATGGAAAGATAATGTAAAATATAAGACCTACACATGTCCAAAACCTATTGTATGGGTGTATTTAGAACCCTTATCACCTTATCCTCGAAAAACATCAATGTGGGACCATTAAAATCTGAAACGTATTCTAAACTAAAGTAACATTTCTTTACTTTCCAGGAGTGCCCCTCCTCTCCTCTTATAAAAGGCCCCCACCTCTACCTCCTTACCCACACTTACAAAGACTTTGGCTCTGCCAAACCCTGATAATTTTGTCCCTCCAAATCCCTCTATAACTCCTTGAAGCCTAACTTTGGGCAGAAGTCTTCCCAAGGAAGCCTTTGAGCTCAAACCAAAGGGAGTTACCCGATTTTAAGGTAATGTCTTCACTTGAGTCCTTTTGTATTATTTTGCTTCTCCAACCCCCTAAACTATTTTTATTAATTTATTTTGTAAAAACTCCAGTATCTTCAATATACTAGGATATTTTTATAAGAATCATTCGAGCTACACTTACACACACCTACATCTAATGGTTAAATAACATACTGTTTCTGTGGACAGTGAATTTCTGCCTCTCAAAACGATGATTGTTCAACACTCATATAACACCTTAAAATGTGGACATTAAGATGTCACTATATTTATATATGATATATAATATGTTTATGTTTTACTTAAGCTTCTTTATTTTTCTTTTTTGGCATACCTTTATGGTTTCCATTGTGGGTAAACACGATAATTTCATTTTAGGAAGTGCGGACTACCGCCCCCTCAAAGTGATTTGATTCGTTAATGCCATATGTGGGATGTATAAAGGATGTATATAAAGTTATTATATATGATGTATTTTACATATAAATTATTAATATTATTCTGGAATTAAAATATACATACCTCTCATTTAGTTTTAATTCCATTAATATGACATAGAAATGAAAGTAGCGTTCATGCGTACGTACGGCTCACCGTCTCCATGAACGGTGCATTTCATTTCTTACCTCTAAATGATTAGGTAATATTATAAATACATGTATATTGTGGATATATATGATATATATGATATAAAAATCTCGAATATCACTCTGGATATAGTGAACCATAGACCACACGAACAACATGTAATTGTAAGAAGACCACTTTCGACTTAAGAACCAAATATCGACAAAACAAACATTATTAACTTAAATGATTACATGATGTTTATAAAATATAAATAAGTGATATAAAAGGAATAATGAACTTGAAAAAGGTTCTTAAGAAAGTTTAAATTAACTCAAGTTTATTATTCCGGACGTTAAAGAACGATCGAGTCAAGTCAGACCCGAGGTAAGGGATCCTACTCCTCTCTTTCTTTTTAAGTACACTCTTTTATGTCATTCCTTTTAAGCTCATATTTATTGTGATTGGGATGTTCTTTTATATTACTATTACTTTAATTTTTATTTTCATATGATGAGAGACCATATTCTCTCCCATAAATCCATTTTTTAAGTTTTGAGTGGCGCCGTTAGGCTGCCGAATTTTCGTAAGAGATCTAACCTTTCTCTTTCTTTTTAAGTACTCTCCTTTTTGTCACTTATTTTAAGCTCCTATTTGTTATGATGGGGGATGTTATTTTATATTCCTCTTTCTGTACATTTTATTTTAATATGATGAGATACCCTATTTGATCTCATAAATCCATTTTTGGAAGTTTTAAGTGGCATCGTTAGGCTGCCGAGTTTTCGTAAGGGATTTTTCATCTCACTTTTATTCCCGTGATATTTATGATAAATTTGCCACAATTTCCTTTGAGTGGTGTATGTACTTCCCATTATTTTACTCATTGTGTAATATACTTTCATTTATGAGTATTTACATCAATGTTGTATTTTCCTTCTTTCACGGGGTGAATGTTTCGAAAGATACCCATGTCGGTAAGGGAACCTTTCACCCTCCTCTTTTTAAAAGACTTATTTTGTTATGTCTTTTAATTATCATCTTATTATGTGGGGATATGTTATTATATATTCTTATTGCCGTAAATTTTATGTCCAAGTTATGAGATACCCTTTATCTCTCTCATCAACTCTTTTTCTAAAATTTGATGTGACATCGTTAGGCTGTCAAGGGAACTTCATAACCCAATATTGATTTCTTTGGGTTCAACATGTAGTTATTGAATATGTCATCATTTGAATATGTGTGAATGACCATTGATTTTTTTACACTTAATATCCACTTATATTGGGTGTATTTATATTTTTCACACAAAATTATGAGATTGATTTATCCTTAATTTAAGGATACCTTCTTTACATGGGATTTCATCTCATTTTACATTTCTATTGAGACTTCATTGTTGTTATGCACCAATTCACTCTTATATGGTGTATATACTGTCTTTTGGAATATTATATCATGAATTCCTTTATTCTCATGATATTATAAAGTTCTGATTAAATGTTATTCCTCAATTATTATATTCAAGTGTCTCTCATTTTGGTAAAACCCCTTTAACTAAAATATGGTTTTAAATGTTTTAATGATTTATTCTTATAAATATTTATCATTAATATATATGTTTTCAAAATGGTTTTAAGGATTTATTTATATGGATATTTATGGTTTAAAATGTTAAAACCTTCAAAGTGGTATGGGACACTTTGATTCAAAGATCTCTTTATTAAATGTTTTAAATGGTTTCGAAAATGGTTTTTAGAATGGATTTATTATTTCAATATCTTAAAATTTTATATTGTTATTGCAATATGGGAATGTTATATTTCCTTTATGCTTAATTTATGTGCTATGATTATGTTATGGTTCTTGGGCATTGTTTATGAAGACGGGTGGTTCCGTGATAAACTAAGGGTGGGTGAGCCCGATATATCTCTCCAATGCATTGGGTAACGCGAAGGGGTTAAACGTTAAGGTTTCTCCGAAGAGATTTAGGGAATATACTGTGATGGGTATTCCAAACCTAACCAAGAGGGTTACTCCCTACGTAATAATGTTATGAATTCCTCAAGTTACCTTTATGTCTTATGATTTCTATGATTTATTCATGATTTGATGAGGTATGTTAAAGTGCTTATGTTTTATGAGTAAAGTATGATTTCATTGATTCTTATGTGTACATGTACTCATGTTTCCTTTCCATATATTTTTATATCCCTTACTGAGCTTTTTATGCTCATCCCAAGTTTTTGAAATGTTTTTCACAGGTCAAGGGAAAGGTACATGATATGATGATAGTGTCAAGCAAGTGTCAAGAAAGAATCCATGTTTTATTTTAAATATGTTTTCGTTGATGGGAAAAATGAATACTATCTTTTATGTAACCACTTTGCTTAAATGTGGAATGTAATACATGTTTTATGATCTAATTCTCTAAAACTCTAAACCTGAAAAGATCCTCAATGTGAATTATTCATTTAATTCAATATTAAGTAAGGTTTAAGTCTGGGGCCTTATAGTTGGTATCAAAGGTCAGTTTAGATAACTTTAGAGGTTATGGTATTCTCTAAGCACAAGTGACATTACCATAATGGTTAGGATTTTAGAAAGAGTCCTAGTTTTAGATAAAGTGAATGAGTAAGTATATCTTAGTGTTTATCTTCCTCATTAGTACATGATGGTTTTGTTGATATACTCACACTGACATTTCTATTTTTAGTGAATGGATGGATCTAGCAGGCACTAAAGAGACAATAGGTTTGAAGGAAACTGTGGTGGTTCTCTGATTAAGGTACTAGATAAAATGAGGGATTCAATGAGGAAACTCGTGGTGGTTCTAAACCAACTATCAAGGAGTCATGATCAACCACTTGAACCTTGGTATGATCAGTAATGCATCATGTACGAGATGACCAATCGATGTGGAAGTTCAGGTAATAATTATAAAGGTAACCATTAGAGTTTATATGATCCTTACTTTTGAAGTAATTATGGGTTATTATATGTTATGATGGAAAATGAAAGGCATGAGATAAACTTGAGGTTAAAATATGTTATGATTATTTTTGAAGATTTTATCTAATTTTGGGGAATGTTTTAAGAATTATATAGTTTTGGAAAAAGGACAACACGCAGACCCTGTGAAAACCCGTCGCGTCGGACAAAGCTGCGGGAATTGAACCCACAACCAAAGTGCGACTGGTATTTATCACCTACCACTGGACTACGTGAAGTCCCTGGTTAGTTTGGCTAATTATTTTTAGTTAGATGATTTTAGGAATCAAGAGTAAGTTTATTTTGGGTTATCTATGGAAATGATTAACCTATCATTGAGGATATGTGATTAGGTTAATTACTTTTCAATATGATAATTTAAGAGCAACTGATGCTATTTGGAGATAAAAGATAATTTGTACCTTGGAAGACTATGTGACTAAATCTTTAAAATATTTGGGTTTCAATCTTAGTTTGGTTTAATTTGAATAATTTTATGGACAAATTTTTTATCAAATGGTCCTCGTTGAACTTTGGGTTTTGTTGGACAAACTTTGGAGATTAAGAATAGATTTTCTTTTTATAAAGGGTTATCCTTTTCTGGATTATCTGATCCTGTACTAACCATTTTGGTTTTGGTTTTGGTTAAAGTCTAAAGACATGGGAAGTATATAGTTATCTTTTGTGGATTAGGTGATTCTCTAGAAGTTGATTATAGTGAACAAGTCTTCCTAAATATTTGTCTTTTGGAGAAAATATGAGTTTGTGTAAGAAATCTAATAAAAGTTGAAAGTCAACATGATAAGTAATTATGTTTCCTTATGAATAAATTCCTCAATCAAAAAACAAAAATGTCGTCTATTAACTTTTCCTACTGGGGAATCGAATACCGTTTAACCCATCACAAGTTTGTGATTTTCTTATGGTTAACTTTCTCCTAGACATGTTTACTATCACTCTCCATCAGAACATGACCCTTTGTTTTTTCCCCCATGTCCATATTTTCATACTTGGAATCCTAGTATGGGTTAAACTTGGATGACCTTTGTACTTATCTATCTTTATTTTAAAGTGATTGTTTTATAGACTCTTGTTCCGATGTGGGATTTTCAATGAAGTTTCCAAGCCCAATTTTGAAATTGCGAGGACACAATTCCCAAAAGGGGGGAAGGATATAACACCCCAGGTAAATAAAGAGTATGACATTTTCACATTTATCCATATTTGTGAATAAAATATTAATATGACTTTAAAGGGGATGCTATGTTATATGGTGTACCCAACACGTAAGAATGAGTTTCTTGGGAATCTTACATTCCACTCTAATAATAAAATAATATTATTTTAAATAGTAGTTAACGCCTAGCCGTTGTAATGGCGGGAATGAACAGAACTAACTACAAAATGATTATATATGTTTGTCAAATATTTTTACTTTTTACAATAAATGTTAGAGGATTAAAAATGCGAATGAATCCAATTTTTAAGCATAAACATTCTAATATTCTTTAAAATGTCGATTAACCACCTTTCGATGGAGAACCTCTATTAAATCCACTTTTTAACAATTTGATGTTTTATATTTGACAAAATAAAATTCTTCTTTAGAATCGGGACATCAAAATTTACATTGTGTAAATTTTTGGTATTTTTCCGATAAAGTTCATTTTTTAATGAACAGTGAAAAATGTTGTGTTTTAATTCAAAACCTCTTTTTAATATAATTTATTTATATGATTGGATTATCTTTTTAATTGCTTTTAAAGTTCAATTAGAATATATTTTTACCATTTAATCCAATATTTGTCGTTGGAATTAATTTCATCTTGAAATTGGACTTAAACTAGAGTCAATCTTTTGATACTTATTGTTTCTTAAAAACACGCTATTTATTTTGACAGCGGGAATTAATTATTAAATTAATTAATGAAACTTATATGTTTTGAATTTTGTAAAATAGACTTCATTTTTTAATTCGTAATATCAAATATATCTTAGGGTTAATTTTTGGTATTTTTCTAAAAAACTTCAATTTTTTGATGAATAGTGAAACCACTAAGTGGTAGTTAAAGAAACTTCTTTTTCGTTTAAATGAAACTTTGCCACCTCTGTGTTTTGAATTTCAAAAATCCAACATACATGGTTGTCATTAAGAATTAAAATGTGGTTCAATGGGATTAAAATTATTTTTTGGTGAATAGTAACTTTTATGTTCTTAATCGCGATTAGAGGTAATTAGTGTAGTTTAAGGTAAGAATAATGTTTTAATAAAATGAAATGACATAGACACATGTCCTACCCTAATTGGATGTGTCATTTCCGACCAAGACTGTACATGGGTCAACTTGGGGACCCCATGGAGCCACTTTGGTTGGAAAATGACATAAATACCTTTTTATTTAATGTTAAAGTAAAAATGACACAAACATGAGATGTTTTACTAAAATAATTTTTACATGGGGTTATAAAAGTGATATTTTTTACTATAAATTTTCATTGGAAAGATAAAAAGATTTACTACATCATAGTTTATTTTTTATAATTTTTAGACATTAAATAAATTAAATTATTTATGACATCATGATGATGCGGCGATGACCACATTATTTAACGATTTAAATAAAATGGAAAGATAATGTAAAATCTAAGACCTACATATGTCCAAAACCTATTGGATGGGTGAATTTATAACCCTTATCACCTTATCCTTCAAAAAAATCAATGTTGGACCATTAAAATCCAAAACTCATTCTAAAATAAAGTAACATTTCTTTACTTTCCAAGAGTGCCCCTCCTCTCCTCTTATAAAAGGCCCCCACCTCTACCTCCTTACCCACACTTCCAAAGCCTTTGGCTCAGAAAACCCCTGATCATTTTGTCTCTACACATCCCTCTCTAACTCCTTTAAGCCTCACTTTGGGAATAAGTCTTTCCAACGAAGCCTTTGAGCTCAAACTAAAGGGAGTTACCCGATTTTAAGGTAATGTCTTCACTTGAGTCCTTTTGTATTATTTTGCTTCTCCAACCCCCTAAACTCTTCCTATTCATTTATTTTGTAACAACTACAGTATCTTCAATATACTAGGATGTTTTTATATGAATCATTCGAGCTAAAATTACACACACCTACATCTAATGGTTAAAGAACATACAGCATCTGTGGATGGCGAATTTCTACCTCACAAAACGATGATTGTTCAACACTCATATAACACCTTAAAAGGTGGCCATTAAGATGTCACTATATTTATATATGATATATAATATTTTTATGTTTTACTTAAGCTTCTGTATTTTCTTTTGTGTCATACCTTTATGGTTTCCATTGTGGGTAAACACGATAATTTCATTTTAGGAAGTGCGGACTACCGCCCCCTCAAAGTGATTTGATTCGTTAATGCCATATGTGGGATGTATAAAGGATGTATATAAAGTTATTATATATTATGTATGTTACATATAAATTATTAATATAATTCTGGAATTAAAATATACATACCACTCATTTATTTTTAATTCCATTAATATGACATAGAAATGAAAGTAGCGTTCATGCGTACGTATGGCTTACCGTCTCCATGAACGGTGCATTTCATTTCTTACCTCTAAATGATTATGTAATATTATAAATACATGTATATTCTGGATATATATTATATATATGATATCCAAATCATGAATATCGTTCTGGATATAATGAACCTTTGACCACACGAACAACATGTAATTGTAAGAAGTCCATTTTCCACTTAAGAACCAAATATCGGCAAAACAAACATTATTAACTTAAATGATTACATAATGTTTATAAAATGGCAAAAAGTGATATAAAAGGAATAATTAACTTGAAAAATGTTCTTACGAAAGTAGAAATTAACTCAAGTTTATTATTCAGGACGTTAAAGAACGATCGAGTCAAGTCGGACCCGAGGTAAGGGATCCTACTCCTCTCTTTCTTTTTAAGTACACTCTTTTATGTCATTCCTTTTAAGATCATCTTTCTTGTGATTGGGATGTTATTATATATTAATATTAATTTAATTTTTATGTTCATATGATGATAGACCCTATTCAATCTCATCAATCCATTTTGGATGTTTTGAGTGGCGCCGTTAGGCTGCCGAATTTTCGTAAGAGATCTTACCTCTCTCTTTCTTTTTAAGTACTCTCCTTTGTGTCACTTCTTTTAAGCTCCTATTTGTTATTATGGGGGATGTTATTTTATATTTCTCTTTCTGTACATTTTATTGTAATATGATGAGAGACCCTATTTTATATCATCAATCCATTTTTGGAAGTTTTAAGTGGCGTCGTTAGGCTGCCAAGTTTTCGTAAGGGATTTTTCATCTCACTTTTATTCCCATGAGATTTATGCTACATTTGCCACAATTTCCTTTGAGTGGTGTATGTACTGCCAATTATTTTACTCATTGTGTAATATAATTTCATTTATGAGTATTTACATCAATTTTGTATTGTCCTTCTTTCACGGGGTGTATGTTTCGAAAGATACCCATGTCAGTAAGGGAACCTTTCGCCCTCCTCTTTTTAAAAGACTTATTTTGTTATGTCTTTTAATTTTCATCTTATTATGTGGGGATATGTTATTATATATCCTTATTGCCATAAATTTTATGTCCAAGTGATGATATACCCTTTATCTCTCTCATCAACTCTTTTTCTAAAATTTGATGTGATGTCGTTAGGCTGTCAAGGGAACTTCTTAACCCAATATTGATTTCTTTGGTTTCAACATGTAGTTATTGAATATGTCGTCCTTTGAATATGTGTGAATGACCTTTTATTGTTTTACACTTAATATCCACTTATATTGGGTGTATTTATATTTTTCACACGTAATTATGAGATTGATTTATCCTTAATTTAAGGATACCTTCTTTACAGGGGATTTCATCTCATTTTACATTTCTATTGATACTTCATTGTTGTTATGCACCAATTCACTCTTATATGGTGTATATAATGTACTTTGTAATATTATATCATTAATTCCTTTATTCTCATGATATTATAAAGTTCTTATTAAATGTTATTCCTCAATTATTGTATTCAAGTGTCTCTCATTTTGGTAAAAAACTTTTAACTAAAATATGGTTTTAAATGTTTTAATGATTTATTATTGTAAATATTTTTCGTTAATATCCATGTTTTCAAAATGGTTTTAAGGATTTATTTATATGGATATTAATGGTTTAAAATTTTAAAACCTTCAAAGTGGTATGGGACACTTTGATTCAAAGATATCTTTATTAAATGTTTTTAAATGGTTTCGAAAATCGTTTTTAGAATGGATTTATTATTTCAATATCTTAAAATGTTATATTGTTATTGCAATATGGGAATGTTATATTTCCTATATGCTTAAGTTATGTGATATTATTATGTTATGGGTCTTGGTCATTGTTTATGAAGACGGGTGGTTCCTTGATAAACTAAGGGAGGGTGAGCCCGATATAGCTCTCCAATGTATTGGGTAACGCGAAGGGGTTAAACGTTAAGGTTTCTCCGAAGAGATTTAGGGAATATACTGTGATGGGTATTCCAAACGTAACCAAGAGGGTTACTCCCTACGTAAGAATGTTATGAATTCCTCAAGTTACCTTTATGTCTTATGATTTCTATGATTTATTCATGATTTGATGAGGTATGTTAAAGTGCTTATGTTTTATGATTAAAGTATGATTTCATTGATTCTTATGTTTACATGTACTCATGTTTCCTTTCCATATATTTTTATATCCCTTACTGAGCTTTTTATGATCATCCCAAGTTTTTGAAATGTTTTTCACAGGTCAAGGGAAAGGTACATGATATGATGATAGTGTCAAGGAAGTGTCAAGAAAGAATCCATGTTTTATTTTAAATATGTTTCCATTGATGTGAAAAATGAATACTATATTTTATATAACCACTTTGCTTAAATTTGGAATGTAATACATGTTTTATGATCTAAATCTCTAAAACTCTAAACCTGAAAATATCCTCAATGTGAATTATTCATTTAATTACATATTAAGTAAGGTTTAAGTCTGGGGCCTTATAATAACCTTATGTTACTAAAATAGCCTTCTACTTTACTATTGTTCTAGATTCTTCAACCTTATTTATAAAAACCCATTTAGTGTTTATATTAAATGTATCTTTTTTATATCAAAAAGTTCCCATAACTTTCTTCTTCCAAATTGATTATTTTCTCCTTTAAAATACATTACAAATAATTCATCATTAGTTGCATCATTGATGTTATTAGGGTGAATATGTGACAATAATGGTTGATGTTCAACCTTGTTTCATAGGTTGATAAGTTTATCATTCTTTCATTAATTAAATGAAACCTTGTATTTTTTCCCTTTTGACAAGGTCTATATGCCTTTTCATTTGTGAATTAATGTTTTTGTAGATCAAGAACAAATAATTTCCATGTAATATTTATAATTTATTGAATTTTATAGTTTCCTATTCTCCTATGAAAAAACAATGATTCTTTATTAAAGGTTTATAAGAATGGATCATTTTGTTAACTAAAAGAATCATGATTAAGAACATAGACATTATAATTTCTCAAAGATATAAATATTAAATCATTCTTATAATTAAAAAATTTACAATTATTTTTTAAAAAAATCACATGAAAACCATCATCACATAACATTGAGATGCAAACCAGATTGTTTTATAAACCATAAAAAACAATATTGGATATTAAAACTGAGTCGGTGTTTAACTAATTTGGAAAATTCCAATGATATTTTCTTTATCATTAGCACTAAAGGTGACTTGACCACCATCAAACATTATTAGATTCTTGATGCTAAAGATGTCTCCTGTCATATGCGGAGAATTTTTGATGTCCAAGTACAATAGATTTTTATAGGTTCTCTTTAAATAGGTTAATACAAATCAATGTTTATACCAGAAATGATTTTAGTACCTAAGTTTTCTTGGGTCCTGATATTTTTTATATTAAATCCATAGGAAACAAAATTTACATAATGTGTTTCCTATAATTATATCATGAAATCATTTAATTAAAAACATTATTAGATCCATTTGGAAAAAACTACCAGACGACTTTTCAGATTTTGACTTAAGAACAAAAGTGATCTTAACAGTTCTTCTTTTCCCTGGATGGTAACCAAGTCCAGCAATATATTTTGGAAAAAATTATTTTCCAAGAATTTGAGTAAGAGTTTCTATTTAATTTTTAAATCACCTTAAGTATTTATTTAATTTCTCATATGATAATTTCTATTTATCATTTTACTTTAACAATTGATCATTCTTCTCCTTCTCTACAAAAAGATTAGACATAATATTTGTAGATAAAGCTTGACGTTTCTTTATAAAATTATATTTTTCTTTGTCTTTGAGTGTATTAAAAGTATCTTCAAGAAAATTTCAATACTCAAACATTTTTTCTTTTGACATATTATCATTATTTTTATCATCTTCAAAATGATCAGAAATGAACTATAGTAGATAAAGTGGGTAACTTAGATATGTTTTTCATGAATCACATGATTTATATGTCAAGATTTTTTTCAAGAGTTGAATATGAGTCTTGTATCTATCCTTAGAGGAAATCCTTGTGGCTTCCTAAGATTTATTATACGTTATATTATTTTCATCATACTTATTTTTTTACTTAAACAAGGAAAGTCGGCCATAACATTTTCTTTTCCCTTAAATTCATGAAATGTATTGTCATTTTCATTGTCTTATATTTTCTAGTCTATTTTTAAATTACCTCTATTTTCATATTTTCCTTCATAGCTCAGTTTCATGAAGAATTTTTTATTATTATAAATTATTTAAAACCATCCAGTAAAATGGCTTAGTCCCTCATCATTGTTCGATGTTGATTCCTCATCATTGACTCTTTCAACATAATCATTTTCATTCTATTTCAATTTTGAAGTAGTGAACTTAATGGAAATAAAATTTTATTCTTAGGTTAACCATCCTATTATTGATTGACATTAACTTATTATTCATAAATCATAAAATTCCGAATCAATTATATGAAAGGTAGTATACTGATGTTACAACATTCCCTAATTGAAATATATTTTTATCTTCATCTCTCTGTAAGACATCTTAGGAGTCTCATAATTTGATCTTTTACTTTCACTAGATTCCCCTAGGATACCATTATGTTCCCTTTCGTATTAATGTATATATACATATCTAAAACAAACTAATCAGGATTTTTCATAAATTTATCATTCTTAATTTTATAAGTATTTAATATTATTTCTTTAACGTTAGTGGTTCCTTCATGAGAATTAGATAATGTATCAAAAATTTCATAAGCAGTTTTACTAATAGATATTCTATTTAATTATTCATCTCCTATGGAATATTAAAGAGAATTCATAGCTTTGTAATTATTATTGTAATCATGTTTTGTATAATCATTCCAATTATGCCAATAAATATTATGCAACTCATACTAATCCTCAATAGTAGACCAAATTTCATAACACATTCTTCCAATATTCATTTTCAAAATTATTTTCCATTGATATAACTTATTTAAAATAAATAAAGGAAGTATGTTGGTTAAATAACCTTATTTTCTATTATTTATATAAATAACTAAATTTATAAATGATGAAAATTCAAAATCTTTAACACACAACTAAAATCACAGTTGAAAATATTTTAAACTCCTTTGAAACTAATTTTTTGGCAGAGTGGGTATCTCGAGAGGGTGGGGGTGAATTGAGTACCCCAAAAATATTCCTGTTAAAACAGGTCTAAATAAAATATACTAAATAAAAAAATATTTCATTTAATCCAAATAGTAGATCGATATAAGTTTTGATCATTTAAAAAATTTATCAAAGATCAATTAAGTTTCATTTAAAACAATATATGAATATAAAAGTAACTTTTAAAATCAATTTAGTTATTAAAAACCATATATAAACAATAATTATGACTGACTATAAAAGTATTGGTATTTTTATAGATTAAAATAAATTCAATTTAAAGCTTAGAAATAAAATAAAACAAACCAAAACACTCAATAGAATAAATACATGAGGTTTAGTCTCAGGACTAGACATAATCCACTCAACTTATAAATCACATTCTACCAAGTGGATTATATAAAATAATATTTTTATCCACAATCAGAATCAATTATAGCACAACAAATCTATCTAGGTCACGTAAAGATTTTTTTCAAAGAATCCAAGGGTATAAAACAAAAACCAGTTAGACCAGAACCTCTTCCACAACACCAAGGTTAAAAATGTAATTGGAGTTAAGAAAGTATCAAGTAAAAATTAGTAAAAGTGAGGGAAACAATGGACATTTTCAAAATAAATATTAAACAAACAGTTTTAGGAAAGTAAAGATAATAAAAATATATAGAAGATAAAACAATTAAATGTGATATGGTTGCTCAGTCTGATGTGCTTTGAAGCTTAAGACTCCTTGAATGTTGCTTGAATAGAAACATGAGTCATGTTTCAAAAAAAACAATGTAAAATATAGTTTTGTGAATTCTTTTATTGTAACAATGGAAAGGGAATAGTGTTTTTTAGGCTCCATACTTTCTTTATTAGTTGAAGTGAATAGTGTTGAATATAATCTTCTTAAAAAGTGGCCATCTTCTGGTTGTTGAAATATTTTTTCTGCTCACTCCTCATGTACTTGTATCTTTCTCTATCACTTGTCATGTGTATGAATGAGGGACAATGATACATAATTTAATAGAATAATGTAAGAAGATTAATCTAGTTCATTTTATTCTCATACTGGTCAAATGAAACACACTTTAATGCATCTCTGCATTATTTTAAAAACAATCAATAAAATAACTCCCATAACTAAATTTGATAATATACCCATTAGAAATATTTAATTCAAAATAAATAGAAATAGTGGTAGTGTCTCCATTGAATGATGATACAACTATGGTGGTGAGTCGTCTTAATGGTTACTTGGGCTGGTGGTGAGTCAAACCAATATTGAATTATCTCAGCAGTAGGTTATTCCAACACTATATCAAATTTCCATGGGTCATCTTCAATGGTAGGTGTTTTCAACACTTATCAAAATTTTCATTTAAATGAGGATTCTTTACTTGTAGTGGGTCTCTCCAAAACATATCAAAATTTTAATTTCAATGATGATTCTATCCCGGCGGTGGGTCTCTCCCACACATATCCACATTTTCTACAATCTTACTGATATTTTAAAATTGTACCACAAAAAATTAAACTCATTAATAACATAATAAAATTGATATTGGGATCATTAAAAAAATGTTCCAACACAAATTAAACCTTTTTATGGACTTTATGGGAATAAATATAGAACACCTATGTGTAGGAATGAAGATGCGGAACACAAGCTATTGAGTTCAGAAATGGCTGAGAGGATGTTAAAAATGGTAAAGAACATTTAGAAACACATCATGAAAACATGGAGTCAATGAAAGAGATATATTGATAAATATCGGTGAAACCAAGAGTTTGAGTATAGGGATAAATTGTTCCTCCACAAATCTCTATAGAAGATATTCTTGAGATTTGGGAATAAGGGAATTCTACATCTTATGGCCACCATCTCCTTTGTGATTCTTGATCACATCATTCATGTGTCCTATTTAATATTACTCCCACCAACCCTTTCTCAATTACATTATTTATTTCACATATACCACTAGTGTATATAAATACTAGATCATTTAGATGTACTAAACATAGAGGTCGTGTATAATGAAAATGATCTCCCTTATTAGGAGAAGTTGGTGAAGATCTTGGACCGTATAGATAAAGTTATATACAATAATAAATATCACCTAGTGAAAGTATAATGGACTAACCATAAATATGAAGATAAAACCTAGGAACGTGAGGAATCAATAACAATAAATTTCTTAATTTGGGAAGAATGCAATACCACAATTTTTTTTTAAAAAAATATGGTCGATAGTGTATGGTACACAAAACACCAAACCTAAACAAACCATGATTATAACCAAGATATTAAATTGGTGGGAATGAATAATATTAAAAAATATTGAAAATATATAATTGTTATAATAAATAAATAATTCTTCATGAATTTTTAGTAAATAAGCACTAGATTTATAAAAACATTTCAATCAAATATTTTTTTCTTTAGAAATGTTTTTTATTAATTTTTGATAGAAAATATAACAAAAATTTTTATAAAATTAGAGAATATATATTTGATAAAATAACTAATTTTTTGAAATTATAATTTCAAAAATTTCTTAGAGAGATTGTTTGTAAATTTTTTGAAAATAATATGTTTTCAATGGATAGCAAAAAATGATAATTTTATTTAAAAATCCATTTCATTTAAAAAATATAAAACATTCATATTATTTTAAGATAGTTGTACATAAAAAATTAGATAAATTTGATAATTAATAATTGATTTTAGGTCATTATCATTATTTTAATGTTTAATTTTGATATAAGACACATTATACATATAGAAACATTTTCATTAGAAGAGAACTTTTTGATCACGTATGTGAGTTTAAATTTTCATTAAATTCTAGAACTTATGTAAATTGAATTTGGAGAAATTAAACTCAAATATTTAATCATCAAAATTAATATTAGATAACATGGTCGACATATTTTTTCTTCATAATGAATAGTAAAAATAGAAAAAAAAATTATTATTGATGTTAAGGTCAAAAAGGGTTCCTTAGGGATTAAACAAAAATGATAACAGTTTAGATGACCTGAAAACATGTACAATTATTATTTATTAACAACATAGAACAACACAATGGGGATCACTGAATTGTGTTTTAGGGTTTTTCTTTTAATGGGACAAATTTTGTTCGCAAATTGGTAGGAACTTGTAAAACCGTTCTGATGGGATATTGCAATTATTAAACAGTAATATGTTGAGATATGGCCCAATTTTTTTCATAGTTCACTAATAGTGTCTAGTCTAAGTAGAATAATAAAATATTCTATTAGTCATACTGAAATATTATATTCATCACTGGTTATTATCGAGTACAATGAGATCATACACAGTCACTCTGTTCTAGGGACACTACATTTATAAAAAAAAATAGTGATAACACACATCATCCTTAAAAAAACTTCTATAAAATCCCCTTAGCTCACTAACTTGGGTGAGTTCTTAATTAGTTTAATGAGATGGAGGTTGACTCAGTAGATTGAACATTTAGATATTTTCATTAATAAGAAGAAGACACTTCTTCCACTCCAGTGCTGAGTTGATGCACTTGAAATAACTGTTTACTTAAACTAGATGCACTCCTATTCACAATGATCCAAACCATCCTGAATCTCCCTTTATATTTAAATGATATACCAATGTTCAAGAACCAACACACTTTCACCAAGATGATAACATTTTCAGTTCTATAATTCTTCATGGAACTCCAATCTTTTGTAGATCTCTATGTCTTTATGAAACTCCAACACTTCGTGAAACTGCATTTTATGAAAATCCTTGGAATCAGTTAAGTCTTACCCATGAAATTCATGATTCATATTCTCAAAAAGAGTTATTTATTTGAAAAAATCCAAGCCTTCAGGAATTCGTGGATATTTTTCTTTTCTAAAATTCTCTCCATTAATCAAAATGAGGGGAATCCACTTATTTATATACTTATCCCTTAAAAAATATCCCAACCTCCTAGTACAATTTTCATGAACCTCATCATCCATGATCATGAAGATCCTTTATTCTCAATTTTCCAGTAAGATTTTTCCATTTACAAAGCATTTAGTAGTCACATAGATTACAGTATTCTTAGTGTGACTCAACTATTTTTTCAAATCCATTTTTGTGAGCCATAAAAACTTCATGATGATAGATTAAATCATGAATCTCCCACATCATTGTGAAACTTCAATATTCAAAAAATATATTCCTTCACTACATATATAAAAATATTTAGTCCTAGAAAGCACCATTTCAAAATAATTTCTCCTTCCTCTTTATTTTGGGTTGCAAATGTTTTGAAAACACTAGAAAATGATGCCACCTCTAACACTAAAGCCATCTTAATTGAAATATCACTTGTCTTGCAAACTCATTGAACAAACCTAGATTTTATTTCCAATAAATAAAAAAAATATGTTTCCTTGTGCAAAACGCATTGGTTCAAACAATCTCCCCCTTTGGGTTTGTTTGAAATATGTAGAATAGATTCAATAAAGGACCATCATCAATAAAAACACGTATAGGCCTAAAATAGCTCATCCATCTCTCTAAGTCTACGTGAGAGAATATAAATATAGAAAAAAGAGTGTCAAAAGATAATTCTATTCCTCAATAGACCACCAAAAAATCTTGAAAACCTACAAATCATTGAATTCCACTTATATCTTCCTTTTTAAATTAAACCGAAGAAACTATATTAGGTTTTTTAGTGCAAAAGAACAAAATCCCCTATGATATCCCCCTATGGTTTTGTTGTAAATCTATAGATTAAATTAAATAAATCGCCAGCCTCAATCAAATCCCTAATAGGGCTAAAATTTATCATCCATCACTCTATGTTTAATTGAGAGAATCTAAGTGTAAAAAACAATAGTGGAAAGAGATAATTTCATTCCTCAATAAACCACTGAAAAATCATACAAACCTATAAATCATTCAGTTCCACTTATCTCCCCATTTGGAAATATACCCAAAGAAACTAAATTTGGACCTTTATTACTAAAAAATCCCCCTATTTCATATCTCACCCATAAACCACCATCAATTCCATGAAAATATTAACATAGATAACACAAATGAAAAAAGGGGAAAATCATAGCCTCTTTATGAAATGGGAAGTGACTGAACATTGAGCTTCAACTGATGTTTATCAGAAATTTCTGCTATAATGGTCTTATTCGGGATGTCATCCACTTGGTCATCAATTACCATGTGATTAATTGTAATAAAACCTTGTTATATTTTTTACAATGAAGTGATATCTAATATAAATATATTTGGTAAGAGAGTGTTGAACTTGAATATCTATATGTTTGGTTATTCTCTTTTTTTTTAGAATGAATCACTATCAGATGTTTTACCTCATCTACAATATTAGTCAGTTATTTCTTCATCCCCGGTATTTGAGTGTATTCCTTTTTGTGGAGATATACTCTTCCTTAATCATACTATAATAAGTGATTTCTTGTTTCATTCCCAAACAAACCACACATTTTATTCCAATAAAGAATACTCCCCCACTTTTTTTCTTTAGATCCACCACATCTACAGCCCATTCGATATCATCAAAATACTGAAATTAATTATGTCTACCCTCTTCAATGTACAATCCAAAATTTAGAGTGCCTTGAACATTCCTCATGATTATCTTAGCTTTTGAAAATTCTCTTACTTAAGACTTTTTTGAAAAAAATCTTCTAGGAATGTTGCAAATATGATATCTTTCCATGTTGGAGTAAAGTATAATAAGAAACCAATGATCCTCATATACAAGTGGTGAACCACATATTTCTTATCCTCAGGAGTTCCAATCTTTTTACCAATAGTTATCGTATTCTATATTGGATTAGAGTCATTTATGTTGAATTTCATTATATTATCTCTTTAATATTATTCATGAAATGTGGTGGTTTAATCTTACTTTTTAAGTACATGTATCCCTAAAAATTGTGAGTTCACTAATCATGGACATTTTAAATTCATATGTCAGGTTATTGGAAAATATTTCAACTTATCTATGCATGCTTCCTCTAAAAAAAATATCATCCATATAAAAAATAAACATTAATTGATAATTATGATAATTTTTCACATATATATTATATTTCACACCACTTATTTTAAATTATATCTTGTTCATATAAGAATGTAATTATGGATTCAACAATCATAGTGACTCCCCTTGACAATAGAGATCATTCTTTAATCTAGAATCCTTCACCTCATCATTTCCAATCAGAAATACCAATGGTTGTTCCATGTAGACTTCTTCTTCAATAACTCTATTTAATAATTCCATTTTGACATCCATATGAATTTTTTTTACCGTATTAGAATTTACAGGGAAAGGAATGCCCTGATTTACTCAAGTATAGCTACTA
Source organism: Viscum album (assembly GCA_963277665.1). Classification (NCBI taxonomy): domain Eukaryota; kingdom Viridiplantae; phylum Streptophyta; class Magnoliopsida; order Santalales; family Viscaceae; genus Viscum; species Viscum album. Next base: position 290,068,908 of record OY728163.1, read on the forward strand.
GATAAAACATTTCTTCAATATAAACGCCTTTAATCTATGAATATCTCTTACACACCAAACCTATCATGTTTCTGATCACATCTCCTTTCTCATCAAATTTGTTTTTAAAGTCCAATTTTTTCTAATCACATATTTATTGTATGGTCTCCTGAAATGATACTAGGTCTACTTCTTCTCAATATAACACAAATACTCATTTATGGATTTAACCCAAGATTCATATTTTTTTTATTCTTCAAATAAGGTTTGTTCCATAATTTATAGGATGGTAGAATGTGATTTTTTCCTCATTATCCCAATCTATGTAGGTGTGGTCGAATCCCCAATGATTTTGGATTGATTAATTTCTACTCCTCTATTTCTCCCATGATGTTATGATAAATTTTCTTCAAAAATAATTTCCTCTTTAGATTCTTCTTATGAATCATCAACATTTTGTGAACCCTGAATGTTTTAAAATCCTTCCACTATTTTTCATTTGAATCTTTCCAATGTCCACTTTCTTCTACATCTTTAATAATAAAAACATATGATACTATCAAGATTTTAATAGTTTTATACTCAATGGTCATTACATAATTTCAACCCACAATCTTTCTAATATAATTATTATGTATAGAATCCTCATACACTCTATGATTGTATTATTTGTTTCAAATGAAACCTTAACTTCAAAAAACAATAAAATAATAAATATTGTAATTCCGTCTATATGATATATCATATGGTTTCTTGTTCTCTCCTATAAACATACTGGTTTGATTTGGAGTCTCCGTCGCTACTTGAAAATCCTATTTCCTATAATTAAGATTATCACGACTCTCAACCACCACAGTTCTATCCTTATTATTCAGCTATCAATTTATACATTCAACAACCCCATTTTTTATGGGTTCTCATTAATGAAACCTCGTGATTTAACCAATGTTTTAGAGGAAATTTTTAAATTCAATTGATGTGAATTATCCTTCATTTCGAATTCAAAGAATCATGATTTTACGACTACTTTCATTCTTATATCTTTGATGATAAATCTTTGTGTGATCAATAAATTTTCACTTACTATGAATAAACATCACACAAGACATTATTCAATAATAACCAATAAATAATGATGTTCCTAACTCCATATTTTATATCCATATTTAATGGATCGCATAAGTTTTTGTGGATGTGATCAAGTATATTTGATACCCTTTTATTCTTTAGATGATATAAACTCTATACCATATAACCTTTTATGTAAGAATCACATTTTTCTCTCAATCACACTTGAGATAGGGAATATTAACCACAATTTTAATCTTATATATGTATTCAATGGTCTACTGATTAATGTGACCCAACATCCAGTGCCACAAGTTGTTTTCTTCTTCAATTGTTAAGAAATAAGTGTTATCTTTATTGTCTACCAAGTATAAGATTCTATTTGTTCTACATGATTTTATAAGATAATTACTTATCTTTCCCTTGATTTTGAGCCCCTTCTAATCAAATGTATAAACCAGTACTAAGTCATAATTCTTACTCACACTCAGGATATTGTGATTCATACATTCTATATAGAGACCTTCAGTTATCTTTAGTTATTTATTTTGTAGTTTGGTATTTCCACTAACTATGATTTTTAATACACCATCATTACTGAATGTAACTATTCCATGAACCATTTTCTTAACATTCATCAAAAAATATTCATTTCCTATCATGTGAGATGATTATCTACTATCAAGAATCATAGTGTTACTATTCTTTATAGCTTTAAGAGCTATTTCTACAAGAGTTGAATTCAAGATCATATTATTTTTTCCCATGAGATACTTGATTAATTAGAGGCTAATGATGGAATTTCTATTCTCTTATAAATATTAATGGTTTCAAAATACTCATATTTTTCTTCTAGAGAATAATACCTATTTTCAGGAGTAACTCTTCTTGGATGAAGAGTATTGAATTATCCTTGAGTTCTGTAGGTATTTTTCCAGCTATTCATCTTCCTATAATGACTAGATATATGGTCATTGTTATAATTTTGAAAACAATATCCATAGATAATATTTCATATATATGATTAAGGATGTGGTCTCAATATCATTTTTTTACTTCCATGAACTTCTCTATTCAGATAGCTCCATACCTATTCACAATAAGACCTGGTATGGCCCATGTACCAAACAATTAACATTTACTAAGGGTAAATATCTTATCATTTCCATTACTTCGCAAGTACCCTTCTCTTTTAAATGTATTTGACTGATGATCCTCTTAGGATACATGATGATTATTTTCAGCTATTTGTTCTATTTAGTTCTAAGAATTCATTATAGAGACATCAAGAACCTTTGTGATCTATGAAACTTTATAAATACCTTTATTTTGGCTCATCTCATTTCCCACTATTGGTGTTTCTGCATCATATCCAATTCTATTTTTTCCAAAAAAATAGATCTATGATCATTCTAGACCTTTTCTACTCATTTAGAACTACATATAACTCTTTATAACTACTCCTCATCTACAAAACATCCAAATTCTAATTTCTTCTTCCTTTCCCATGACTTCTATTCAGTTTCTATTTTACTCATTAATTTAACAACTTCTTCATCAAGTACCTAAGTTATCTTATCCATTTCTTCAAATATTGATGAAATGTAATTGATGAATTTTTCCTTCTCATCAATCATGATATTATATTCCACATCATCTTACTAGAATTTTTATGTTTTTAAATGTCATTATGCCTCTCCCCCTAGTCGATCAATATATTCTTCAATCAATTCAACATATTATAATAAATATCTTATAACAATATTTATGTTTCCTTTCATTGAAATTACATATCATCGATATCACCCTAAAGTTCCTCCTTGAGATCAAAAATACAAATCAAATGATTATCTTTATATACTGTAGGTTCTACATTTTCAAGTATTACCATCATGGATTCTTCACATTCATATTTAAACATTGGTTTTACATCCTCTATAAAGTCATTATTATTTTGTTCTTATTTGTGGATGAAGCCCCATATCTATAATTTCTTTCCAAACATGAAGCCTCCATTATTAGGGAGTCTATTTTGAATCTTTTGCATGATTTCTGATTCAATTTCTATATCATAAAATTTCTTGGGTAATTGAGTGGAAATGTACCCAAGATTTCCACACCAAAATAAAGATAATGGAATATTTCCCTCATATATCCCTTTTACTATATTGAATTTTCTAGAAATAGTAGGAATAAATTCATCATCCATATCATATCTATTATCTCTAACCTGGGGAATGTTAGGATTTTATATGGATTTGAATTCCTTTTACCTTCTTTCTTGAATTAATTTTTCTTCTGGTTTTAATCTCATATCATAAGACACTACAGTGATGAGAAGGTCATCAAGATAAATTTTAGATAGATCCCTCTCCTCAAGGGATGACACATTTGGTATGCACATAGATATAATTTATCTCAATATTTTCTTTATAATGTTATTATTTATAATTTCTTCACTAAGACCTCAAATTCCTTTAAGAATATCAGTAATTTAGTTAGAAAACTATCTTAATTTTTATATGGATTAATTTTCATATCATAAATATTATTGAATAAAACTTAGAGTTTTTCCTCATTTACTTTGATATCGACTTCATATACATTTTCTAGTTTCTCCCAAAAAGATATTTCTAATGTAAAACACACCAAAATTAAATAGAATTGATCAGCTTGAGCTATAGTAGGATCATTATTTACTTTTTCATTGGCATCATGAATTTTCTTATCTAATTTTATCCTAGAATGACATGTTTCATCACTGAATAGAATCCCTTAAGCTATGAAAAATAAAACTTTTTTCCCAATGGATCCTTAATGATATCTCATACTATTTTTCTATATTTCTATGTTTATTCCATAAAATAGAGAAAATATGATAATATTCATTGAATTATCCATGAAGACAACAAGGGAAAGATTCAATAATAATAACCTAGCTTTGAGACCGCTTATAGGACCCTATAACACCCTAAGAGGTGAGTGTGAATAAGTGTGTCAACCTTTTATTTTCAAGTGATGGTTACTGTTCTAACAATGGTAGGAACATTTAAAACTTTTCTTATAGAATCGTTCAGTTATTAAACATTTATATGTAGAGATAAAACATAAAAATTTTACTTGGTTCACCACTAAGGGATAAAACGAGGAGCATATGTCGATAGTGTGTCATTCAAGACTAAATCCACTAAGCTTGACTGATTATTGTAAAGTACAGAATATTAGACATTGTAACTCTATTCTAGGAACACTAAATTTATAATAAATTTACAGATATCACAATTCCTCTTCAGAACACATCGTCGACTACCCCTAGTTAACTACCATGGGTGGTTTTTACATGGATACCTACTTGAAGGTCACATTTTTAGATTGGGAATTTATGTATTTATCCCTGAAAAGCATGAGACCCAGACTTCAACATAGTCCTATATTGATACATATGAAAGAACATTTCATTTAAACCAGATTCTCAACACTACTATTCATTATGTTCCCATACATCCTGAAACCCCTATTATATTTCAATGATATAATTTCATTTTTCAACCAACACACATTCATGAAGCTACCAACCATCACAAAGATCATATAATTTATAGAAATCCTAGGTTTCATGAATCTCTATGACTTCACAAAACTCCTAGTCTCCATGAAACTAATTTCTATAAAAAAATTTATCATAAGTTATGTTATAACCATACCTTATATGACGCTTATACTCATGAAGAGTTCTTGATTGGAAAATCACTAATCCTTCAATAATTTAGAACGATTCACCCTTTTCTAAAGTTCCCTATATGATTAAAATGAGGGGAAGTGACCAATTAATAAACTTGTCCATTTTTTAATATCCCATCCTCCCAACGACCTCTTTGTGAACCTCCTCAGTCGTGATCGTGAAGATCCTTTATTCATAATGCACCAGTTAAATTAGTATTTTTTGTGAAAATTATCATTGTTGTGTAGATTACTGTCTTCTCATCGTGACTCTACAATTTTCATGTAGTGTCTTTCATAAACCTTTAAATAATTATAATGCCAAATTCCTTCAAAAAGCTCCCACATCTTTGTAGAACACCAATAATCATGAAATCCATGGCTTCATAATATATATAAAGAGTAAGTCCTTGAAAAAACCATTCAAGAATATTTCTCATTTCCTATGATTTTGAGATTCACTAATTTGGAAATCACTAAGAAATGTCCCCACATTCAACATATATTATATCTACACTACAAGATCACTTGTATTGCGAACACCTTGGACTACCCTAGTGTGGATTACCAACAAACTCAAAATACACACTATTTCTTAGTGAGAAAATACATAGTTTCAAAACATTTATGGACATAAAATGAGCCTATATTATCTAAGGTTTAATAATTATACATTTTGGAGCATTGTATTGTGTAAAAAATTTGGGTATGTCTTTTTATTTTTAAAAATTTAACATGTGTTCTCTCCCCCATTATAACGACCCACACTTTACATACATTGTTATTACTTCAAAATTGAAGCACAATCATTACAACATATAACAAAACCAGGAAAGGACCGTATAGGTATAGAGTCTTTAGAAACTGGGAAACATAAACAACTTTTTCATAAATCATATACTTTGCCTCCCATTTATTTTATCATATCTAGAGTCCCTTTTGGAATATCCTAATTAATAACATTATTCCTGACCTGGGGAAAGAGAACATACAAAAGGGTGAGCTCAAATTCTCAGTAAGGGTAAACAAAAGAAATATCAATCACATCATATACATAAGAACATAACTTTTGGAAATCTTAACCTGCAAAAGAGATCATAATTTCATAATATGGGATAAATCATAGTAGTGAAATGTAATCCCAATAATCATAACTTAAAAGATGAAATATTGTGGAATACACACATAATCATATAGAATCATTTCTTATTAGTCAAGACTCATTTCCAAGACTATCTTAGTGGACAAAGTCCATTTCTGAATAGAGTCAACTCCTCATTTCAGTCCTGTTTCACTGAACCGATTTAACCTCTCGTTCCAGCCATGTCTATCTCATGAGATATAAAATCTTTACCCAATGCATTGGAGGGAGATATAGGTCCCACCCATCTCATAATGATACCATTCTTATTTTTGCCACAAAATCATAAATCATACATCATTGCATAACCCATGTAATAAAAATGGGATTCTTAAACATGACATTATAAAACAATTCATATAAGATAAAGGAATTCATAAAAATAATTCCATCATAACATAATCAATGTAATAATAGGGATAGAAAAACAACTCTATATTATCTTATATGGAAAATAATTTTGATAAAACACTTGAACTCCATTCTTGAAGAAAATATCCTTTCTACTTCAAAAACATTTTTCCTTTATTAACATTTCATACAATTTTAAACTAAAAGAAGTTGATTAAAAATAAACTTGAAAACTTTTAAAGGAATATTCTTGGAAATATTTTTTTAAAAATCCATTCATGCCGTATAAGTTAAAAAAACATTCTTCTCGTACTTTTGTCGGAAAAGTCAAAAAGTACCTCGTACGAAAAACGACAAAATATTCCTTTCATATCATTTACTAAAAACTCACCGAAGGGTAAAATTGGATATAAACAATTGTAGGTGGATGGGAATAATATTACATATTGAGGAAACATGGATGTGGATGATAAAATACACCCCAGTAAATACCAAAGTATAAACAATCTCGGATAAAAATGATATTGTGATATTTCCCTATACGTGCCCGAACCTCCTGTATAATGATTTAAATAATGTTATTGACTTATTACAGAATCATATTCATTGTTATGATATCATATATGGTCATATTCTTATCTTCTTATTTGTAATATTTCATTACTACTTGTTATTCGGGTGTTTATTACTTTCTGTTCTTATGCGTTTTTTGTCAAATAAATTCATATTTTTCTTTATAGGATATAGATACATAATTTACAGAATATTATTAGTGTAATATATATCATATTCATTCATTAAATTAATTTATATAATCATTATTCAATGAAGATCATATAGAACGAGTCGCATCGCATCGTGGAGACGGTAGGCCGTACGTACGCACGAGCGATGATATCATTCCTATGATCGTGGAATTGTATTGAAGTGTATGTATAATATTTCAGAATCAATATTACTTTACAATAATAATATATAGTTATTATTTACACCATTATACCCATCCATGTAAGGTGGTGGTGGAAAACAGATTACACCACGGCGTGGAGACGGTATTTCGTACGTATGCACGCGCGGTGATTTCGTTTTTCGTAAGATGGATAAGAGGTGAAATAGGGTTGTTTCATATTTATAATAACATAAAAGTATATGAGGGATACTGATTTTATTACCGCATAATGAAACAACTAAAGAAGAGGGAGTAGAAGAAGAATGGAACTTGAAGAAAACGGTAGAAGGTATTACCTCTTTCTCGAAGTGCCTCCTTTAAACTTTATCTTAAGGCACTAGAGTTGGTCTTTTGAGAAGACCAGTACCTCTAGTAGGTTTCTAAGTAAGTGGGGAAGTGAAATGGGCAGGGGTTGGCCGAGCTTGAAGGCTCAATTTGGTGTGGGAAATAGAGGGAGGAGGTGCCCTTTTATAAGGGAGGAGAGGGGCACCTTTGGAATAACTAAAAATATTATTTTATTATAAAGTCAAATTCGGTTTTTAATAGCTCCAAATTGATATATTTCAAAGCTAAGGTTGGTATGGTTCGCAATACTCTCATACAATATAATTTAGACAAGTTTATGTATCAATTTTAACCTTATCATTTAGATTTAACTTTAAGTTAGATAATTTAACTTTTACCGTGTCTTCTTATTTTCTTACACTATATGGTTAATAAACTTACTATATCAAGCCAAACGAACCCCAAGTTGTTTATTATTAAAATATCTAATATTATCTAAGTCATTTGGCCAAACCTTATATTTTTAGGAATAAAATAACAATTAATAATATAGTATTTGTTTTAAAAACTATTTTATGTCAATTTTGACACTATTTGGTAATTGATTTTTGTGAAAATCATAACAGAATTATTAGTTTGAAAAAAATTAACTAAATCAATACTAACATGTCATATTAACATATAAAATTATTTTAATTCATAAAAAGTCTCAAATTACATTTATTTGGGGTATTTATAACATCAATTATGTCAATATTTTATTAATAAGATAATTACTGCATTATCATTGTATCATAAATAAATTAAATTATTTTAAGTCTAAAATTTACAAATAAAATACCATTATGTAGGAAATCGTTTTAGCTTTATAATGAATATTTATAGTCAAATTTATCTTCTGTATAACCCTATATTAAAAATTCTTTAGTTATTACACATTGATTTTAACTATTTTAACCCTTCTTTAAATAAATTGATAATAAATGTCCTAATCTAATCCAAGTGGGCCTAAATGGTCATATTTTATTCCTAAGGTTGTTTTTGGTCGAATTACACTTATCCAATAGAATTAAGACATGTTTTAGGGTAATAATAATATCATTTTTACCCTTAACTACCCTATTTACTTTTAACTGTGGTAAAAAAAAGTAAAAAGTTACTATTCACCAAAAAATTATTTTCATCTCATTGAACCACATTTTAGTCTTTGATATTAACCGTGTCTCTCGGATTTTCGAAATTCCATTCACAGAAGCGGTAAAATTAAGTTTTATGAAAAATTCAGGTTTTTTAACTACCACTTAGTGGTTTCACTATTCATCAAAAAAATGAAAGTTTCCAGAAAAATATCAAAAATTAGGCCTAAGATATATTTGATATTATGAATTCAAAAAAGATGTCTATTTTATCAAATTCAAAACATATCAGTTACATTAACTAATTAAAAAATTAATTCCCGTCGTTAAAACAAATAGCGTGTTTTTAAGAGATAATAACTATCAAAAGATTGACACTTGTTTATGTCTGGTTTAAATGTGAAATTACATCCAATGAACAAAATTGTATTAAATTGTAAAAATATATTCTAAATATACTTTAAAACCACTCAAATTAATAATTTATCACAATTAATTATTTCTATTAAAAAAAATTAATTAAAATTTAATAATTTTCACTATTCATCAGAATATGAAAGTTATCCGAAAAGTACCAAAATTTCATCCTAAGCAAATTTAGATATTACGAATCCAAAAATGAAGTCCATTTTGAAAAATAAAAATTACAAAATTTCAAAAAGTGGTTATTACTATTCATAACGGCTAGTTTTAAAAATATTTTAATAGCATATCGTTGTTTAGTGAAACTCGATATTGCGTACGACGCAAGCTATCGAGGAAGGCCGCAGTTGCATGTAAAGAAAGCCAATATAGTGTTGTGTGTAGTTAAAGATTCCTTTGATGATTTATATAACATAAAAACAAAATATTTCTCATAAAAGTCTCGGGTGTTACATTCTACCCCCCTTAAAATGAATTTCGCCCTCGAAATTCGTCACTTTGGAACAAAAATATGAGGATACCTCTCCCTCATCATATCCTCAAGCTCCCATGTAGATTCTTCTAATTGGTGGTTCCAACATAAAACTTTCACCAAGCGAGTGGTCTTGTTTCGTAGGACTTTTTCACTACGATCTAGAATCTCTATCGGTTGTTCTTCATAAGAAAGATCTTACTCCAGCGGTACAACTTCTGAGCTGAGTACATGTGAAGGATCAGGTATGTACTTTCTCAGGAGAGATACATAGAACACATCGTGAACTTGAGAGAGATTCGGTGGAAGCTCCAATCAGTAAGCTACATTCCCAACACGATCCAGAATTTCAAAAGGACCGATATATCTAGGGCTCAACTTTCCCTTTTTTCCATATCTCATGACCCTATTCTAGGGAGATATTCGTAAGAACACTTTATCACCCACTTCAAACTCTAAGTCTTTTCTTCGGTTGTCGACATAATTTTTTTGTCGACTCTGAGCTGCTCTTATGTGTTGTTGAATAGATCTGACCTTTTCTACCATCTCATTAACAAGATCAGGTCCTAATAGCTTTCTTTCCCCAACTTCATCCCAGAAAGTTGGAGTCCTGCATTTCTTTCCATAGAGAGCTTCATAAGGAGCCATCTGAATACTAGAGTGAAAGCTATTATTATAAGAAAATTCCACCAAATGTAGGTGTTGATCCCAACCACCTTTTAAATCCATAGAGTAAGATCTCAACATATCTTCTAGAGTTTTAATTGTTCTCTCAGACTGACCGTCTGTCTGAGGATGATAAGCAGTGCTGAAACTCAACTCTGTATCCAGAGTATACTGAAGACTTCGCCAGAACTTCGAGGTAAATCTCGGATCCCGATCAGATATAATAGAAAGTGGTACTCCATGCAATCTTACTACTTCCTTTACATATATCCTGGCAAGCTGATCTAGAAAGAAATCCTCTCTAATAGAAATGAAGTGTGCAGACTTTGTAAGACGATCAACTATAACCCAGATAGCATTATTACCTTTGGATGTTTTAGGAAGTCTAGTGACAAAGTCCATAGTGATGTTTTCCCATTTCCATTCAGGTATGGGTAATGGTTGTAACATCCCCTTAGACTTCTGTCACTCAGCTTTAACTTGCTGACAAACCAAGCATCGAGAGATATATTCAGCAACATCTCTTTTCATGCCATCCCACCATAAGTACTCTTTCAGGTCCCTATACATCTTCGTGCTTCCAGGATGAATAGAGAATGAAGAACTATGAGCCTCATCCAGCATCTCCTTCTTTAATTATGGGATGGGAGGAACACAAACCCGATTCCAAAACTTTATTATCCCATCACAATCAAGGTTGAATTTAGGAATATTTCCCACCTTATTTTGTAACTCTACATATTCTTTCTGTGCCTCTTTAATCTTTACATGTATAGATGGTTGAACATTCATTTGAGAAAGATACGATTTTTCTCCTTCCATTATAATTCCAAGATCCATCCTTTGTAAATCCATAAACATTGGATCTTTTGTGATCCTAATCATGGATAAGATAGCATGGTCTTATCAGCTTAATGCATATGCCACCTTGTTTTCTTTCCGAGGGTGGTAATGAATTGAGAAGTCGTAATCCTTAATCTGTTCCAACCATCTTCTTTGGTGCATATTCAGCTCCTTTTGTGTGAAAATATACTTTAAACTTTTATGATCAGTATAAATGTCACACCTTTCTCCATAAACATAATGCCTCCAAATCTTTAATGCAAACATTACTGCAACTAACTCCAAATCATGTGTTGGGTAATTTTTCTCATGGATTTTCAACTGTCGTGTGGCATAAGCTATCACCATATCATTTTGCATAATAACACACCCTAGACCCTTCTTGGATACATCACTATAGATCAAAAACCTTTCTCCACTACAAGGCAGTGTGAGCACAGGTGCACTGGATAACCTTCTTTTCAACACCTTGAAATTCTCTTCACATTCCTCCATCCAAACAAACTTAACTCCTTTCTGAGTCAACCTAGTGAGTGGATTAGATAATCGTGAAAAATATTTCACAAAACGTCGATAATATCCAACCAAACCAAGAAAACTTCGGATCTTAGTTACTGTTGTTGGTCTCGACCATCTTTCGATAACCTCTGTTTTTGCTGGATCCACAGATATCCCCTCTTTTGAGATTATGTGACCCAAAAATGCAACTTTTTGAAGCCAAAACTCACACTTGGTAAATTTGGCATAAAGCTTCTTCTTTCTCAGGGTCTTCAATATAATTCTCAAGTGATATTCATTTTCTTCCTTGCTCTTTGAATAGACAAGAATATCGTCTATAAAGACTACCACAAATTGATCATGATAGTCTCTAAAGACTCTATTCATCAGATCCATGAAGATAGCAGGGGCATTAGTAAGACCAAATGGCATCACTATAAATTCATAGTGTACATACCTTGTACGGAAAGCCGTCTTTGGTATATCCTCCCTTTTGACCCTTAATTGATGATACCCTGAATGAAGATCAATCTTGGATAAGTATTGAGCTCCGCGTAGTTGGTCAAATAAGGCATCAATGCATGGGAGAGGATATTTGTTCTTGATAGTGATCTTGTTAAGTTCTCGATAATCAATGTAGAGTCTCATTGATCTATCTTTATTCTTAACAAATAGAATAGGTGCTCCCCAAGGTGACGCACTAGGGTGTATGAATCCCTTATCAAGATTCTCTTGGAGTTGCTTCTTCAATTCCTGCAACTCAATTGGGGCCATTCTATAAGGTGTCTTTGAAATAAGCAAAGCACCCGGTATGAGTTCTATTGAAAAATCAACTTCACGATTTGGTGGAAGACCCGACAATTCCTCCGGAAAGACATCATAAAACTCTCATACAATGGGAATATTCTTAATTGTGAGTTTCTCACCAACCATTTGAGATAAATAACCTTCATTCAGTGGAATCAAGACCCATAAGATGGAAGAAATTTCCACTGGAAGGTTATGTTCATACTTGCATCAATAGACGATCATAGATTGATCTCGAATATGAAATGTGACTTCCCTTCTTTGGAAATTGATATGAGCTCCATATAAAGAAAGCCAATCCATGCCAATAATCACATCAAATTCCACTATAGGAAGGATCACAAGATTTGCAGGAAGCACTTTCCCACAAACTTCAATCGGGGAAGAATTATAAACTTTTTATGCGACTGTTGTTCCATTAGGTGTTGTCACAACTAACTCAACATCTAATTGTTGAGGTAATACGGTGATACCCTTAGAAAAATCTTCAGAAATAAAAGAGTGGGTGGATCCAGAATCAAATAAAAGATTTGCTACTTTAGAGTGGATTGTAAGTGTACCTTTCACCACATCGTTATCGTACTCCACATCACTGATAGAAATTGCATGTGACTTTCCTTTGTCTTTAGCCTTAAGAGTTTGTTGACATCGACCATCATCATCAACCCTTGGATTAGGGAATTTGTTGGCATAATGCCCCATCTCCTTGCACTTGAAACATTGAAGTGTAGTAGGATCATTCTGTGTGTCCCTTCCTTTGTTTGCATCATTAGACATTTTCTTCCCATCATTGCGGAATTCAAATGCCTGATGATCTTCTTTTCCACATTTGAAACATTTACTTGTCCCTTTAAGACAACTCCCTCCATGTTTCTTTCCACACTTTGAGCATAAGGGAAAGATCATATTCTTTTCAGTGTGCTCTTTACATTTTCCTTTGAATTCCATTTTCCTCTTCTTATCAAACCCATATGACTGATGGGTTACTCCAATATCCATCTCAACTTTGAGAGCACATCGAACGATTTCCTCGTAGCTATTGAAGTCCCTTATGGATAAGGCCCTTCGAAGACTTGGTTTTAAGCCACTAAATAATCGATCGATCTTAGTCTCAGGTTGGATAATAATACCAGAAGCGTACCTTGCAAGTCTTGTAAAATTTGCTTCATAGGTACCAACAGATTCATCATCCTTCTGCTTCTATTCAAGAAACTCTTTCTCCATCTTTTTTCGGAGAATACGAGGGAATTACTTATTGAAAAATAAGTTCTTGAACTCGTCCCATTCCATGGACTCAATTTCATCCCTTTGCCTCGTATTCTTAATAAGATTCCACCATTGATCAGCATCTCCTTCCAAACGATACATTGCTAGGATGACTTTATCATGTTCAGAACATTGAAGAACTGAAAATATCTTTTCAGTAGTACTAATCCATTGTTCAGAAACTAATGGATTAGTAGACCCACTAAAAGAATGTGGACGCTGCCTCATGAAGGATTCAACAGAATGTTTCTTCTTCCTTTGCTCGTTTGGAAGTCCTGCATGATTCATAGCTTGAGAAAGTTGTGTGATCATGGCTACAAGAATTTTCATTCCATCTCCCATAATGTTTGGTTGCTCAGGGGGACAATCATTGCATTTCCCGTCACATTCCGCATTAACATGGTTCCTTCGGGTTCCAGCCATTGACTAAAACAAAGAAGAATAGTGTGAGAAACACTAATTATAATAGGAAAACCACATAATCAAGAATAAAATTTCACACTTGAGGTCTTATACTAGGTTATTCATGGCCATTTCTAGAACACTAAGATTGTGTTCTATGCTTAGACTTATCCTTAGGGTTCTTACTAAGGATTTCACATCCTAGTTTCCAAAGGTTGACTATAACTTTCCTCTGATACCAACTATAACGACCCACACGTTACATACATTGTTATTACTTCAGAATTGAAGCACACTTATTACAACATATAACAAAACCAGGAAAGGACCGTATAGGTATAGAGTCTTTATAAACTGGGAAACATAAACAACTGGTTCATAAAGCATCAACTTTGCCTCCCATTTATTTCATCATATCTAGAGTCCCTTTTGGAATATCCTACTTAATAACCTTTTTCCTGACCTGGGGAAAGAGAACATACAAAAGGGTGAGCTCAAATGCTCATTAAGGGTAAACAAAAGAAATATCAATCACATCATATACATAAGAACATAACTTTTGGAAATCTTAACCTGCAAAAGAGATCATAATTTCATAACATGGGATAAATCATAGTAGTGAAATTTAATCCCAATAATCATTACATAAAACATGAAACATTGTGGCATACACACATAATCATAGAGAATCATTTCTTATTAGTCAAGACTCATTTCCAAGACTATCTTAGTGGACAAAATCCATTTCTGAACCGAGTTCACTCCTCGTTTCAGTCCTGTTTCACTGAACCGGTTTAACCTGCCGTTCCAGCCATGTCTATCTCATGAGATATAAAATCATTACCCAATGCATTGGAGGGAGATATAGGTCCCACCCATCTCATAATTATACCATTCTTATGTGTGCCACAAAATCATAAATCATACATCATTGCATAACCCATGTAATAAAAATGGGATTCTTAAACATGACATCATAAAACAATTCATACAAGATAAAGGAATTAATAAAAATAATTCCATCAAAACATAATCAATGTAATAATAGGGATAGAAATAGAACCCTATATTATCTTAGATAGAAAATAATTTTGATAAAACACTTGAACTCCATTCTTGATGAAAATATCCTTTCTACTTCAATTTTTTTTTTCCTTTCTTAATATTTCATACAATTTTAAACTAAAAGAAGTTGATTAAAAATAAACTTGAAAACTTGTAAAGGAATATTCTTGGAAATATTGTTTTAAAAATTCATTCATGTCATATAAGTTAAAAAACATTCTTCTCGTACTTTTTTCGGAAAAGTCAAAAAGTACCTCGTACGAAAAACGACAAAATATTCCTTTCATATCTTTTACTAAAAACTCACCGAAGGGTAAAATTGGATTTGAAAAATTGTAGGTGGATGGGAATAATATTACATATTGAGGAAACATGGATGTGGATGATATAATACACCCCAGTAAATACCAAAGTATAAACAATCTCGGATAAAAATGAGATTGTGATATTTCCCTTACCTTAGGTCCGATATGCTTTGTACGTGCCCTAACCTCCTTTATAATGATTTAAATAATGTTATTGACTTATTACAGAATAATATTCATTGTTATGATATCATATATGATCATATTCTTAGCTTCTTATTAGTAATATTTCATTACTACTTGTTATTCGGGTGTTTATTACTTTTTGTTCTTATGCGTGTTTTGTCGAATAAATTCTTATTCCTCTTTATAGGATATAGATACATCATTTACAGAATAGTATTAGTGTAATATATATCATATTCATTCATTCAATTCATTTATATAATCATTATTCAATGAATATCATATAGAACGAGTTGCATCACATCGTGGAGACGGTAGGTCGTACGTACGCACGAGCGATGATATCATTCTCATGATCATGGAATTGTATTGAAGTGTATGTATACTATTTCAGAATCAATATCACTTTACAATAATCATATATAGTTATTCTTTACGCCATTATACCCATCCAAGTAAGGGGGTGGTGGAAAACAGATTACACCACGGCGTGGAGACGGTATTCCGTACGTACGCACGCGCGGTGATTTAGTTTTCTGTAGGATGGATAAGAGGTGAAATATGGTTGTTTCATATTTATAATAACATATCAGTATATGAGAGATACTTATGTTATTACCGCATAATGAAACAACTAAAGAAGAGGGAGTAGAAGAAGAATGTAACTTGAAGAAAACGGTAGAAGGTATTACCTCTTTCTCGAAGCGCCTCCTTTAAACTTTCTCTTAAGGCACTAGAGTTGGTCTTTTGAGAAGACCAGTACCTCTAGTAGGTTTCTAAGGAAGTGTGAAAGTGAAATCGGCATGGGTTGGCCGAGCTTTAAGTCTCAATTTGGTGTGAGGAAGAGAGGGAGGAGGTGCCCTTTTATAAGGGAGGAAAGGGGCACCTTTGGAATAACAAAAAATATTATTTTATTATAAAGTCAAATTCGGTTTTTAATAGCTCAAAATTGATATATTTCGAAGCTAATTTGGGGATGGGTCGAAATCCTCTCATCCAATATAATTTAGACATGTTTAGTTATCAATTTTAACCTTATCATTTAGATTTAACTTTTCCATGTCTTCTCGTTTTCTTACACTATAAGGTTAATAAACTTACTATATCAAGCCAAACGAACCCCAAGTTGTTTATTATTTAAATATCTAACCTTATCTAAGTCATTTGGCTGAACCTTAGATTTTTAGGAATAAAATAACAATTAATAATTTAGTATTGTTTTTAAAAACTATTTTATGTCAATTTTGACACTATTTGGTAATTGATTTTTGTGAAAATCATAACAGAATGATTAGTTAGAAAACATTTAATTAAATCAATACTAACATGTCATATTAACATATAAAATTATTTTAATTCATAAAAAGTCACAAATTACATTTATTTGGGGTATTTATAACATCAATTATGTCAATATTTCATTAATAAGATAATTACTGCATCATCATTGTATCATAAATAAATTAAATTATTTTAAGTCTAAAAACTACAAATAAAATACCATTATGTAGGAAATATTTTTAGCTTTCTAATGAATATTTATAGTCGAATTTATCTTATGTATAACCCTATATTAAACATGCTTTAGTTATTAAACATTGATTTTAAATATTTTAACCCTTCTTTAAATAAATTGATAATAAATGTCCTAATCTAATCCAAGTGGGCCTAAATGGTCATAGTTTATTCCTAAGGTTGTTTTTGGTCGAATTACACTTATCCAATAGAATTAGGACATGTATTAGGGTAATAATAATATCATTTTTACCCATAACTAGCCTATTTACTTTTAACCGTGGTAAAAAAAGTAAAAAGTTACTATTCACCAAAAAATTATTTTCATCTCATTGAACCACATTTTAGTCCTTGATATTAACCGTGTCTCTCGTATTTTCAAAATTCCATTCACAGAAGCGGTAAAATTAAGTTTTATGAAAAATTCAGTTTTTTTAACTACCACTTAGTGGTTTCACTATTCATCAAAAAAATGAAAGTTTCCAGAAAAATACCAAACATTATGCCTAAAGATATATTTGATATTATGAATTCAAAAATGATGTCTATTTTATCAAATTCAAAACATATCAGTTACATTAACTAATTAAATAATTAATTCTCGTCGTTAAAACCAATAGCGTGTTTTTAAGTGATAATAACTATCAAAAGATTGACACTTGTTTATGTCTGGTTTAGATGTGAAATTACATCCAATGAACAACATTGTATTAAATTTTAAAAATATATTCTAAATATACTTTAAAACCACTAAAATTAATAATTTATCACTATTAATTATTTCGATTAAAAAAGTTGTTTTTAATTAAAATTTAATAATTTTCACTATTCATCAGAATATGAAAGTTATCCGAAAAGTACCAAAATTTCACCCTAAGCTAATTTCAATATTATGAATCCAAAAATGAAGTCCATTTTGAAAAATAAAATTTACAAAATTTCAAAAAGTGGTTATTACTATTCATAACGGCTAGTTTTAAAAATATTTTAATAGCATATCGTTGTTTAGTGAAACTCGGTATTGTGTACGACGCAAGCTATCGAGGAAGGTCGTGGTTGCGTGTAAAGAAAGCCAAGATAGTGTTGTGTGTAGTGAAAGATTTCTTTGATGATTTATATAACATAAAAACAAAATATTTCTCATAAAAGTCTCGGGTGTTACACCAATTATAAAATGGTGCCTCATATCCTCTCCTTACTACACATAAAAAAATTATGGTGCAGAAAGGCCCTATAAAAATACCTTCTTTAATTCCCTCAAAACTTCATAGAGTATTTGGTTTTATTTTAAATTTATTTTATAGGCTTTAGGTATAATCCTAAAGAAGTCATCCAAATAAAATCTATCATTCTTAACATAGCATCTTTGTTTTAATTCTTCTTAAACCTATCTAAAATATCAATAAATGATTATTATATAATGAAATTATTATATCCCCTATATAAACAATTTATTATCTTAATTTCATAACATTCATATATCCCCTCTTCCATAATATGTGAAATAAAACCATCATTTTTGTGTGCGGTGAACTATCGCCTCACAAACTGATGAAATTCATTTTTCAACATTTTCCCCCATTGATAATCATGATTTGGGAATATATTTTATATATTAAATCAATTACAAATTAATAATTCTTTTAAATTAATATATCATATACCTTATTTCCATACCATCCATTGAAAAATGATACAAGTCGTTCAACTGTACGAGGAACTAACACCTCATGAAGCTATGTGATTATTATTTTATTAACTATCAACCAGGATAGTATATGAATGTGTATAAAAATAAATAATATAAAATATGGGGAATTATTATCATTTTTTAATGATAAAATTACACTTACCTTCTTTTTATTAGGATCTTTGTAAAATGGAAACGATATTCATCTGTACGTATGACCTACTGACTCCATGCTTGTAACATAGTTATTTTTTCATAACCGTCATTCAAGATAGGTTTTAAAGGTATAATTGATTTAAAAAATGATAATTATGTTAGGATTATTATTTTGGATATCATTCAATAATAATATCTTTGACCTTATTCAAAATTCCAAAGTGATTTTGGACATATGAGTTGAACATTATCAAACCATATGACAAGAATCTAAATGATTAAGTAACTGAACATAAAACGATAATAAATAAAATAAAAGGAATAATTAAATTGAAAAGGTTTATTAATAAAGTAAATAATTAAGAAAAT
Source organism: Viscum album (assembly GCA_963277665.1). Lineage (NCBI taxonomy): Eukaryota > Viridiplantae > Streptophyta > Magnoliopsida > Santalales > Viscaceae > Viscum > Viscum album. Next base: position 290,088,200 of record OY728163.1, read on the forward strand.
TTCATTATTTACGAAGTTAAATACTGTATGTGATGAATTATTATTGAGGTAAGGGGTCTTAAAAAACCACCAGTTTCTTTAGGTTATGACCATTTTATATCTCACTTAAAAAAATTAATAATTATATACCTGAATTAAATTCAATATCACATTAATGTTATGTGATAATTATAAACTATATATATTTCTTACATATAAATACCTATATTATTATCCTTTCCATTGATTTGGTAAAACATTCCATATGTTCTCTTCTAAAATGACATCATTAAGAAATTTCAATTGATTATGACATAGGAAAGATTATATAAAGAATTTTAATTCCATAGTTAATTATTATATTTATTCATTATGATTGATTCCCATTTTCTGTTATAAATAAGTCATGAAAATGTTATGATGATTTTTCTAAGATATCAATCTGATTAATTGGGTTAAGCTTTATTCTCATGAGACATCATTCTTGGGATTAGGGAGTAACACTAATATATTACGGGACATTTTACACCATGTGATATTATCTAGGTTGTTATACTAGACACATATTTATGTCATGTTGTATATTTCTGCCACATTTCCAATGTTAGCATGATATTATGATACCATGTTCCTTATATTATTCTTATGTGTGATTACCCTTTAGCTTTATCTTTTATGATATCATGTTATACCTTTAACACACATGTTATGTTTATTATTTTTCTTCCCTTACTTGGATTTTTAGATCATCTCATCCTTTATGTAATTCCTATGTAATACAATTTAGTTTTAGGATCTCAATTATCTTTAAGAGATCATTATAAAGAAGAAAATATAAATTTCATGTTTATTCTTCATTGGTTTTATTACAAACCTAGGATTTGAAAGACAATTTTCTTCATGATCCAAGATTTGTATAAAAGGGCACTTATGCTAAAAATCATTTAATAATATGTGTATCACAATTTTTTAACTATAAGATCATTATATACTATAATGAAATTTTTAGTATTGGTAAAGGGATCAAGAATAAACCCTATTGAATCTTTCTTACTATGAGTCTTTAGAAGTATATGGAATTCTCTCATTTTAACATTTTACCACATCCATATTCATATAGGAAGAGGTTATAGGACTCCCTTAAGATGTTATCTTTTAGCCTTTACCTTCTAGCACACTATGAATTTGGACACATAGTGTATAGTTTACCTCTTTATACCATCTATCTGGAAATATTTTCATAAATCCATTTACATCTTTATGGAAATAAGTTTTATTGATAAATTTTAGCTATGTGCTTCATCTAGTAAATCCTCTTTCTACTCCGATATATTATGGAACACATAATCTATTCTAAAAAGTATGTAAAAATCACACCATTAATTTTATCAATATTCCTTTTTCCCTTATAATAAATTATGAATTATTTATCTTTTCCAATAAATATAATTTTTAAATATCTTATAAAATGAATGATGTTTCCCCTTTCCAAAACAATTTCCAAATATGACATTAATAATTGCATGAATATCATAAAATTGTTAATTATCATAATGGTTATTACTCCATGGTATCTCCTACTCAATTAATATTCCACATTATTTTCCTTTTTTGGTGGTTATTGTATCAATTAGTCATAGTCCTTGAGTAGTTATAACCATCTTATTTTCGTCATGATGAGTTTTTTTCTTAGAGAATATGTACTTAAATTTTATAACTCTATAGAGGTCACATATTTCTCTATAGAAGAGCTTCAATATAATCATGGAAAATATCATATCTTACAACTCAATATCATGGGTTTTATGGTTTTATTCATGGATCTTCAATTTAATTAATTCATTAGAAACAACTCTATAATTATAAAAAATGACCCAAATCATTCCTTTATTTGATTCATTACTATATATCAGAAACCCTTACCTTTTTTATAGTAAACTCAATTAAATTTTATTAATAAATATCATATTTATTTCTTAAAAAAACTTCACATTTCATTAACCAAGTTAATTTAATGACATTAACTATCATCTTGGTTAATGGGTTTTCCATTCAATAATCTTTTTGAAAAAATCAGAGATAGTAACCAGTGGAAGCGTGGAAAAAACATCTCTCAGAAATATTTTTTATCTTGGTACATTTTTTAGAACCTATGGCATTGAATGGTCATCCTATAATATATCCTTTTAAACAAAATTTCTATGATAAGAAACCTCATAATTAATAAATTCATGTTTTATTAAATTTCCATATAGCATTTTTTATCAAAGTGTCTAAATACTGATTTTAAAATGAATATTATACATATCTTGTATTTTATAGTATTCTAAGATATCAATAATACATACCAAAATGAAATTTTTGAAATAATCCTTGAATACTTTATTCACCAGATATTTAAATATAGAGGGTCTAATAGTCACTCCAAAATGAAATTAATAAATTCATAGAAAATCATATACATAAATTCATAGATCTTATACATAAATATAGATTCATAGAAAATCATATACATAAATATAGAGGGTCTAATAAGAATATGGGAACAACATTTGAAAATCATATACCTAAATTCATAGATCTTATTCATAAGTCATAGATCAAATCTTGGTTTATTTGTAAGACATGAATCATAACGAAATTAAAGATCATGATCCATGATTTCAAAACATTGTCCTAATATCATGTCATAAAGGTGAAGAAAAAAATAATGTTATAATCATAATCATATAAATATTATATAAATCCAAACCACCAAGAAATTCATCACATGTTTATCTTGGTATAACCAAATTTGTACCTAGTTTAGGATTTGGATATCCTCTCATAAACCCTCTCCAAGAATTGGGTCAAATTTTTATGTTCCCTTTTAGCCCAGAAAACATTAATCTTCAATGAATGTATTAGAATGATATAAGGGACCCTCCTTTCACATAATCATAATCTATTAATATGTATTCCAAAATATCATGTAAACATTTATATTTAATTATATCTTCACCCATGGAAGAGAAAATAGATTTCATCAACATTTCATCATCATAGTAAATATTCATATATAGAAATAATAAAGATGGTATAATAGAATAATATCACTGGTGAAACATAATTAACATCATAGGATGTTATCAAAGGTAAAAATTTCCTTTAAAATATCAGGAGAATATTTATTGGGGAAAATACCCCTTTAATTTTGAAATAAATTATTCCAAATCATAAAATATCTAAAAAAATAATATAATAAATTTTCTTTAACAAGAAACATATAAACTTATAATGTAATATTTAAATTAAAGAGTAGTTATAATGTCTAGAATATCTGTTAAAGTTATTTATATTAAAATAAAGACTATGTTCAGACTATTTCTAAAAATAAATCATTCATAGAATGACATGAATATTCATATTAAAAAAATTGTAAATAATGAAATTGTTATGATTGAATATGAAAAATCATTATAGAATATTAAAAATAATATTTATACAATTTTATTGTAAATATGGAAGTATAATAAATAGATTCTTGACTGAATTATAAAACAATATCAATTTTCCATAAAAATTTTATCCATAATGTTTAAGAACATAGAGAGTGGAAAATGAAAAAAACACAACTAATTTCATGAATTATCTTGTGGATAATAATAATAATAATAATAATTTAGAGATATAGATCATATAATTTCATTATTATTCATTAAATAATAAATATTACCTATATAAAATGAGGTTGTAACAGAAAACACTCACATCAAGTCTAACTTGTTTCATAGTCACTCTAACATCCTATATTAAAAATTAAAAATTAGTAAAAATATATACTAGAAACATATTCATAACTATAATAACTTATTTGATGCACTTATAACATTAATAAATCTTTTTATTTATTATTATTTATTAGAATTGACATTTTTAGGTGTTAACTGTTTCATTTTTCAAGTATGTTTCAGATCGACTATTATGTTCTTCAAATTTTGATCATGGTTCCATAATATAAAAAATATATTCATGATTAAATTATAATTTATATTCATTATAAACATATTTTTCACCATCCATAAATAGTACAAATACAAAAATGAATTACATCATTCATAGAGATGGTAGTCCTTATGTACGTAATAATGTTGTTTTTATTTTATTATAAAATGAATGAAATAAAGAAAAATAAAAATTTATCATTAAAGAATAATAATTATATAAAAAATATCTTATATATTTATTAATTCTATCTTTATATCCATCAACAAGATATAGTGATGGAAAATGAATTGTATCCTTTTGTGGATGTGGTATTCCAAACATATAAATAATAAATACTTTCATTTGCAATTTGTTGGAAAAGTGGTAGACAAGGTTGTCATTTTTTTATTATTTTTTTATACATTATGTTTTTAATATTAAAATTTCTAACAATATTTTATTTATGGATTGTTTTTTACTAACTTGGTTTTCAATTTATAGCCTTATTTTTTTTATTTATATATCTAGTTATAGACCTCATAATAACATGTAACTAGTTTTTATTATAAATCAAAGACATTTATCTATATTTAATTAAACTGAATGTAATTATATGATTTATATTTATTTAATTTAATATTTTATTAAATATTAGGATTCTAATTGATTTCATGTGTTTCATAAAGAGGACACAATGTTATTAATTTAACTCTTGAATAGTTTTTAATGTGATTATGTGTGTAATTTTATGTTACCATAGGTTTTTTAAGTGAATATATGTGTATTAATTTAAATAAATATATGATATATTAATTTTATAACATGAATTTTTTTTTCAAACCCACTTTAAGTGTATATCTAAACATTTCATGAGAAATAAATTTGCTGCATGATGAAAGCTTAACTGAACCTAACACATTTATAAATATCAATCAACTATACTCCTTTGGGTATCATAAGTGACAAAACATTATAATATTCATACATTCAATATAGCAATTACAAGACTAATTAAACTAACTGCATGCTTTGATGTCTTGGTATGTTAACTGACCGCAAGGAATATACCTCACTATCATGAACCAGCCTGAGTTGATCACAAACTGGTCACCAGATAAGGACCACAACAAGGCTTGAGAGGAATTCCTGATCCTCTTGGGTAGAAAACTGGTGTTGGAGATAAAATAAATACTCAATTGGGTATGATTTTTCACATGAATTTTATGTAACTAAAAAAGAACAAAATAAAAGACCATAATAGAAACCGTAAAGAAATAAAACTAAAACGTATACGTCTATGTGACCTTGTAGGTCACTATCATCAATTGAACCGATGTCACTCCATGGTGATTGAGACTGAGCTAGAAGCTATACCAGAAGATAAAACAAAATGTAGTGGTATAGGACCAAGTATTAAAACCTAGTAGGAGTACATTAATAAACTACTCCATATTTCATAAAATTAATGTTAAATCCAAATCATGCTAGTTTTGAAAATAATAAATGTAAAAATAGGGTTGTCTACTATTTTAAGAAAGGAAATTAACTATATTCCATTATAAAAAAACTAAATTTCATTACATTTTTTCAAAATATTTTTTAAATAATGAATTAATTTTATGTGAATTATAAACAGGAGTTAATAAGTTTGTAAATTAGGTGTCTCTGAGAAACCTTAACAACAAATATTTTCCCATTAGGTGCTACAAAATTGGAGTAAAATATAACAAGCACCATGGGAAATCCCTAAACAGGTCATTCAGTTAGGGATCTAGTATCTTCTTATTATTAGTTATTATTCATAACCATATATCTCCTCATGTACAATCCATTCGATATGGAAAACCTAGATTTTTTCATGTAATTCTTATTAATTATATGGGAATTTTACAAGTCCTTGAAAATTGATGGTGCATGATTCCGAGGCCTAGAGTGCCCAAAATAAATTACTGAATTTTTTTTCGAGCACATATCGTAAATGTGCAAGTTGATTTTTGTAACTTTTGAACCAGTGCTCGGAATTGATATCAGAGGACAGCGATGAAATCATGACGCCAATATTAGTTTAAGGAGACCTTCACTTAGACCATAGTAGGTTGAGAGTAAAAGTTAGTTTTCAGACTTTTTATGGGTGTGTTAAAATAATGAAAATAAAATAAAACATCTTTATTTTATTTTTCCTGTTGAAACCTCCATTTGAGTTATAGAGGTGGGGACCACCCATGTTTGAAAACTCTTTTTTAAATTTTAGTGGTGGGGACCACCCAAACCCTTCGTTAATGTATGGGAAATTCCTTGGAATCCTCCCATTCAATTATGACAACATAATTCAATTTAATGAGACATTTAATTCTTCCATCATTAATGTTCCAACATATCAAAATTAATTATGACAACCTTAATTAATTTGATAAACATATTTTAATAGAAGTTGGCTCCTCATTTCCTGGTTGGAAATCCTTGGAAAATGAGTGTTGGGAGAACCTTGGAGAAGTGGTAAAAACATTCTCCAACAAAGAACCACCCCCCAACAAAGAATTAGGAACTAGACCCGAGCTCGGATCGGAAGCTTCTTGTGGATGCAACAAACATCGACGTTCTTCATCGCCTACGTCTTTCTTCCTCGTACCACCTCAAACGAAAAATCATGGTAGGGGTTTCAATTTGTGTGATTATTGTCTTCCATGTTCTTCTCTTCTAAATAAAGAACATAGATCAACTCACTAACTAGTTGATCCGTAGATGTTTTCTACTTTTGGGATTGGGAATAATCATCTCAGGTTGATGTAGGGGTTGTATTTATGTTTGAATTCACATTATAAATTCATCATATCCTAAATTCAGGATGACGATGGCCAAACGAACATGTCCATCGTCCCACACATAAACCTTTCTCTACTTTATTTTTATTCTTCAGGAATTTTTCATGCGTTCTTCAATGTATAATATTTATTAACGTTGGAAACACGGATTTTTGTTGAGCGTGACATATTGATGTGGAGACATCAACCTGAGGATTGCGAATATGTGATCGTTTAATTTTTCAGGCTTGGAACGAAGCTGCAATGGCTCGCGAAAGGAGGTAGCCAACTATTTATTGACACTGGAAACACGAAGTTTTGCGGAGCAATATATATAGATGTAGTGCCCTTGACACAAGGATCACGAATATGCTATCATTTAATTTTTCAGGCATGGAACGAAGCCTCAATGGCTCACAGAAAAAAAATCTGCGACTGGCACCTGGTTGGCCGCAAGGAAGGTGGGTTTGTGCACATCTACGCCACTGGATGAGCTGGAGGTCGCGGCTCATCGGCCTTGGTGGAGAAAGTTCATGGTCGGCATGCCGACTGGCCATGTGGTGGAGCATCGGTGAACGTCTGCACCACCGATGGAGCAAGAGGACACGACCACAAGGCTGTAGTGGAGGCCGAAAGCGGCTGACATCCAGCCGACTGTGGTGAAGCAGCGGCGTGCGGCCACACCGCTGGGAGGAATATTGGCTGGCCTTCTGGTAGGTCGTGCCACATTGGGTGGGACACCTCCGGTGGCTCCCATGTGATAGCAACCAAACGGTCAATAGAACAGTTGTAAATACTAGGGGCACCTCCCCCTGGGTGTCGGTTAGGGCAGACCCACCACTGCGGACCAACAGCCGAGCGGGCCCCGCTACAGCAGGCCGCACCCTGTGGGCTGCGTTGTAGTGGGTCACGCCCACCAGGTCAGGTTAGGCATTCTTCTCTGTGGGCTATGCTCACCAAGGCCAAGCCATCCGGGCCGGACCTGGGTTGAGCCAGATTGACCCAGGTCGGGTCGGCCTAGTACGGATCAATCTGGTTCAGTTCAACGGGGTCCGACCGGACCCGGGCCCATCCGAACCCAGTTACACCTTCGAGTCAATTACTTATGAATTGGGATTTCGTGTGATGAACTGTCTATGGCACCATAATCCTTGGATCGATACGGTCATTTTTTTATACTCCACGTTTGTTTTATATATGGTTGTAGTATGGTTGTGATGGATCGGACAGCGAATCCAACCAGGACCTCAGAGCGAAACTGCTAATAACTTATAGACTGGGTGTTCGATTGACTTGATGTCTATTGAGTTGGGTCCCTTAAGACATGAAGGACCATTTGGGTAAATATTCATGATTCTTCAGGGAGGTTGAGGTATGACCGATGGAATGGGGAGATTTTCTCCCAAGTGCGCTACGTGCAGAACCCTACGACTAGTTGAGATATGAAAACTGCTTACCATTATGACTCTGAGTGACTCGACAGGCCCAGTGGGGAGTGCCTCTATGTGACGCGATAGACCCACAATGTGGAGCGCCTCTGTGATATGCATCGGACCCATGGTACTTGACAGGAGGAGTACCTTAGCATGCCATGAGGGGGAGCGCCTCCTTGTAACGTGGCACACCCATGGTAGGGAGTGCCTCTGTGTGACACGGCAGAACCATGATACTCGATAGGAGGAGTGCCTCAGTAGTCCAAAATTAGTGGTAAGCGCCTCTTTGGGATGCGGCGGGCCCACTGTACTCGATAGAGGAGGAGTTCTTCAGCAGCCAAGGTGTTCGACGATGTGACTGGGGATTTTACTTGTTACTACCCCTAGAATAAATCATGGTGTCAACTGTCATTACTTTGTGTTTGTGATTTTGGTTATGCTATGTGATACATCACCTTTGTGTTGTTACCTTCATGGTATACATATCATGTGTAAGAGATGAGTATAGCTTGATAACTTAGGTACATGTATGGGTATATACCTAAGTAGAGTTGGGCTCTTGCTTTGTGGTCTTTCCTTTGTGAAACTCTAGGAGACCTATGGGGCCTCAGCGTCCCTACTGAGTATCGTTATACTCAACCCTACACAGGATACGCCCACACCTTGTTGGGTTTTGTGTAGATGATGGACAGCGCAGACTGAGGATGAGGGTACCAAGACTGGAAGTAGCTCGGAGGTGGACTTTATATGAGGTGTACTGCAAAGACGACAGTTCGAGAGCTGCACCTACCCATTAGGTAGGATCCCTGGCAGCTGTTCGTGACAAGATATCTCATCACCAAAGATCTAGTGGTACCATCAACATCAACATCATCATGTTTATTTATCCTTGTGGATTAAAACATTTAAGTAATACCAGGTCGCAGAAAATTCTTATTTTATAGCATAATAATCTAAAACCCACCCTACCTAAAGACCAAGGGTTCACATATGCATTTCCCAAATGGATATCAGTTTTATCAAGCAACCATGTCTATACATATCATGTATTTTACATAAAAATCCATCCACCTTCTCAGACTAAGATCTACATCTTTAATAGCATCCCCTTTTTCCAGTCACACAACCAATAAACCAACCACATCTCCAGTATTACAACACATTTCACATTTTGATCAGATAAACAATGATTTCCATTCAAGGGGAAATCTTGATGAGGGACTTTCCACTTTTAATAAACCATTCAATGTTCTAGTTGGCCCTTATCACTTTAAAATAAAATCATTCACTTTAGAAAAAAATCCCAAATAATTGGTGTTCCAAAACCAGGATACACTCTTACAACATATAAATAGATATATATGTGTGTGTATACATATACAAGTACCCTTTATCCTAATTCATATATTCCACTTTTTATAAGTGAATATTCCTAAAGGATAGACCCATATATATCCATACATTTATATATAGATATATCAGGTTTATCAAACTAAAATATAGGGAATACTTCATGGGTTTCCAGAAAAACCAAAATAATTCCATTATTCCCATTTTAAAACTCGTTGAAATACAAAAACATCATTTCTATTTCCACTTCCCTTAGAAAAAAACATTTGGAAAAACAATTTAATAGCCAATGTGGTTTACATTTCACAACCCACATTACATAGAATATACATTTCATTTATCATTGAAAACACACTATTAAACAATAAACAAAAAATATAATTTAAATTGAAGGCTTGGACATTGGGTTACTACCTCAAAACATGCTTCCTTTTATGATGGATACTCAAATCCACCATTGTTATGCTTACAAACATATACACATTATCATATATATACGAACTATAAGCCCTAATACACACATTGATTTTACCACGAGTTAATATATACAAGCGGGTATATATATATATTAGAATATAAGTAGCCTTTAAAGTGTCAATAGACACCCTGAATTTATTGGAGAACTTTTTACTATTAATGGATGTTGTAAGAATTGGCCTTAAAAAAGGATCAATAACCATATACATCAATAACAAACAAAATAAATACCCAAAAAAATGTTTGGGTTTGACTAAGGAACTCACATACCACAAGAGGAAAATATAGAAACCAAGAAATTGAAGAAGAATAAAGGAGTAGGAGGTGATTGAGAGGGATAATTTCATATATAGAAAGATCACACTAGTAACAAAAAAGAGTTTTAGATGGTGATGGTGGGGGAATGGAAGAATGTTTTCATGTTAGGATCCCCCAATGGTCGTATAGAGAGAGTGGGGGAGGGATTTGAATACCACCCTTTTGGGTATTATTATAATTAGATTTATTGTTATTATTATTTTTCTTAACTAAGTTTTTACCCTGGGAAGGCTGCATGGTTTGGATCCATAGTCTTTTAGACTGTACATCAACTGTGTTGTTAGCTCTATCATGGGCCTCATAGGCAATGGTTAACAAAAATGAACATTATTATATGTATAGGATAAGGCCATGGTCTAGTTTATATGGGTTCCCTATTCTAGTTCATGATTTCCCCTACCAATGCTCTAACCATGTGCCACCCCCATTGGTACCCAAAAAGATCAAAAACTGTAAATCATACTGAAAAACAATTTCAAGATCATGAACCAAAACAAATAAAATAAAAATTAGGATGGGGTGTGAAATTTATCCTATCCATAAAAATGTTCTTCAACCATATTGTCACCCAACATTAAATAAGAACTCTTTTCAAAACATTCAAACTCAAAATAAAAGAACTCTTAGAATGAAACTTCAAAACCAAACCAGAATCCGAACAACACAATAAAAACCCAAAAACTCTAGAGATACCTCTTAATTCCATAAGCCACACCTGACCATTTTAAATGGGAACAACAAGGATATCTCTGGGGGAGAGGGGTCTCCCCCATATTTAGAAAATCAAATAGGATTTTCCCCAACCACTAACTCGAGAAGAAACCAACCACGGAAATCCCAAGCCAACCACTAAACCAAATCATGATTCATAATTCTGATAATAGACAAGCATCTCCAAAATAGAAACAAGCTAAAGTGTCACTCCCAAATAATACATAGAGATTCCAAGAGAATGATAACACCAAATCCTTCAAAATAAAAAGGTTTCCAAGAAAAAAACCATAATAACAGGAATCATAAATGGTATCCACTACTATGGTTTTGATGTTAGAAACAACATGTTGGATGTATATCCCCCACAACTAGAAAATCATGTACCTTATTAATATTATTACTATAAGACCTATGGTTGGAGCTCTAATTTCTTGAAGCATCCGCTTCCCCACATTCCAAAGATGATAGTTCTTGACCGAAACATCTTCTTTGAGTACCACCAACTAAAGAACCACTTCAGGTGTCCCAAGTGTACACAACAATGAAAAGTATTTAGAGGATTTTAGTAAGAATACATAGAGTTCCCAGACTGACCATAATAGAAATAAAAATATCGAACAAATTAAGGATAATGTTTTGGGAAAGTTTCCATTGGTTCACACATCTAGTTGGAAGGGGAACCTTCATAAGCACCTTGTCGAACCAAGATTCCAACCACCACTAGATACTATTTTGAAACCAACTAATTTGGAAACACCTCATCCAATAAAAATTTGAAATGAATTTTCCCAGATAAAAAAATGAAATATCCCATCTATGGATGTATACCACTCACAATGATCATATCATTCAGTAGATTAGTCACCTCTACCTCTAGGTAAAATGTACTAACTCTTTGAAATGGTCAACATATCTCGTTACGATCTATCAACCCTATATAACATCAGTGAGCTCCACGGATTTCTTTAGCATAACCTCATATGGAATAATCCATCAATTAAAATTAGTTATAAAAATCACTTTGAGATCCCATCTTGGAAAGTGGATGGAATGATATCCCTTAACTAGCCTGAACCTGGACACTGAAATAGAACTAAGACTACTCGCATCGATATTTCTTTAGGAGTTCCCAAAAGATGTGATAAAAATTATAACTCCCTCAATACACTCCACATCCACTAATGGACCATGATAACACTAGGAAAACTTCAATGGATAAGAAGAACTTAGTTGAAACACACCACTAAGTGTCTGGGTGAGAAAAAAATTGGATGATACTCCTTAAAACTCTTTTGGGTAAATCTGAGAGGCATGCTCTATATAACAAAAACCAAGATAAATAAAAAACAAAGTCTTGATCAATGACTAACCAAGATAACATGTGAACTCAAAACAGAAATTCAAAAAATAGTCATCACTGAAAGGAACCAAAGCTACCTTTTTGAAACCACCACCATCATTCCATATTTAAAACCATTTTCCACATCAAAATAATTTTATAAAAAAAGACCCAAATTTAAATTCACATTCCATTTAATGTAATGTTGGAGTAAAACCATTCTAGCACACCAACTTATCAAAACATTACAATCTAGTTTTTAAGAAAAATGAAAACTAAAAACAAGATAAAATGTTTGGAAACATATGAATTTTATTCCACGTAGTGTCACATATATACATTCTCATTTCATCTTAAGAATTCATCCAAATATCCCAATAACCATCCACTTCTCACACAAATACATATGTGTGTGTGTGTGGGTTTTTTAGTAATCATAAATATACCAAAGGTCAAATAAAATTAATGGTATATCTTTCCAAACAACTATTGAAATACCACATCCATTTTTTGAAACGAAAAATTATTATCGAAGACAAACAATACTTAATTCTTAACTCATTTCCCATTCGGCATTTTACAAAAAAATTATAAATTAAAAAAAACAATCCAATTACTATTTTTAAAATATCCTATATTTCATTTTTCATTGATGTAAAATATTTTTAAAATGTTAATTTTCCTTTTGATGAAAAAACAAACTAGACAGTGACCGATCAAAATTACAAAAACATAGAAAACACTCTCTATGCACAACTTCACCACATGGTTCGGAAAACTGTGCTTCAATCATGTAATCACATTGGATTCCAATAGAAGCATTTTCAACCATAAATCAACCATAAATACTTTAAATCCCTAAAAAGATCCACTCTAACATTTTTTACTTCCTCATAAACACTCTCCAACCCCAAACACTAAATAACCCCCAAAAAATATTTGAAACATGAAATATTCAATTTCATATTTTGAGGCACAACCCTCCCAGAACACCCTAGAAATTAAAGTTTCCTTTTAAATAGGTGGTTATGAAGCAACTAAATATTATTGAACACTTGAATTTTGACAATCCAATAGTTGGAATACCTTATATCCCAATATAACATGAGCTTATTGCTATGCCGCTATTTTTTCTGAACAAACCCATGTCGATCTCAAACCAGTCACCCGATTCGGCCCACAACAAGGCCTAAAAGGCATTCCCAACCATTTGGTGGTGTGAAAAGGTATCGGAAATTAAATTTACTAGAATGGGTAATGAGTTTTCCCAAAAATGGATAAAAACTAAACAATAAAAAATGTAAATGAATATAATTGTTGAGAAAAATAAATAAAATGTCATCATGTACTTCCATGTGATCGCACAAGTCACCATAATCCACATAACTAATTTTGCTCCATCATGACCAAGATTGAGTGGAAGCTATATTAGAAGATGAAACAATGATATAGGTGTTGGTGTTAGTATTAAGACATAATAGGAATTCCTGAATAAAATTCTCTCTATGACATACCTTTAAATAGAAATCCAAATCATGCTAATTTGAAAATAAAACATATAAAAATAGGTTTTTATACTCTTTTAATAACGTCATGTTACATTCTTCTATTTTAATAAATACTACTTATCATTAATTTATTCAAAACAACTATCAAATAATGATGTACTTTTAATTGAATTCTTTACAAAATTTAACCAGTTCAATAACAGGTGTCTTTGTGGAAACATAAGCGTAAATAGTTTACCATTAGGTTCTCCAAAACCAGTGTAAATGAAAGAAAGAACAACGGTAATCACTAAGATGATTGTATATTTAGGGTTATAGTATCCTCATACTCTTATGGATCATTCATATCTAAATGTATCCTCGTCAGGGGTAATTATAGAGGTCGTCACTAAATTTGTAGTGGTCCTGTTAAAAACATCATCTAGATTATCATCATGTTTACTTAGTGTGGTTTTGTAAAACCTTCTAGGAAGACTAGGTTAGAACCCTTCCATCTCTCCCAAAATACTAGTCCTTATACCACCCCGAATAGATACCTAGGGTTCCCATTTGATTTTCCCAAATGGAGATGATTTTTTTCAAGTTATAATGTCTTTACACAATACTTTCATTACACCAAAACTCATCCTCATTCTCACCATTGAACCCACTACTTTAGTGCATCCCCTTTTTTCCAGTCTCACTACCATGGCATGGTCACCTTCCCCAATCATATATCACATTAAATATTTTTTTCTTATATGTCATGTTTCCTATTCAAGGTTAATGCCTTAAGATGTGTTTTCCACTTTTTGTAAACTTTTAAAAGATCCAACCGGGCCTCATCACTTTAAAATAAATGATTTCAATTTAAAAAATAGTTTTTCCCAAGGAATTTAATTTCAAAAACATTATTCCACTCTTAAAACTTATATACATATATATTTCTATATTCATGTTCTCTTTAATCCAGTTCACGTATTACAATAATGATAAATGAATATTCCCAAAGGAAGAACTGACATATATATATATATAACCATATATATGTATGTAAGTCAAGTAAACCAATACAAAATATTAGAAATCCCCTCATGGGTTCCTAGAAAATCCAATCCCATTATGTTAAGAGAATTTTAAAAACAATTGATATATTATAACATCTTTTCCATTTCCAGTTCACCTAGAAAATATCATTTTAAAAACCAATTTAATAATAAAGATTATATACATTTTATAAAACACTTTACACAGAATATACATTTCATTTATCATTGAAAAGAAACTATAACCAAGTAATGAAAATATAAAATTAAAATTAAATTCCTAGACATAGTTATCGTCCCTAAAACATGCTACCTTTGACAATAACCACTAGAATCCACCCTTTTTATACTTATTCATATATTCAGCTTCACATTTTTTTTAAACATCTAGACCCATTATACACTTTTATTTTACCACGATTGAATATATAAAATGTATAAATTATATATATCAATATATTTGCATATACATATAGGCCACCCTCAAAGAGACTTAAGACACCCTATAATTAATAAAGAAGATAGTACCTTAAATGGTTGATGCATGAACTGGCCTTAAAAAAGGATCATGAATCATAAAATGCAAGAACCAGTATAAGAAATTCCCAAAATGGGTTACTGTTTATCCAAGGAATGTGAAATTCAAAATAAGAAAAATAGGAAGCCTAAGAAATATAAGAAAAATTAAGGAGGAGTTGAAAGGGAGGGGGAAATGATAACCTTGGGATATCACACAATGATACAGAGGAGATTCATCCAATGAAAGAGGGGGAATAGAGTATGATGCACATTCAGGGACCCCCCATTGGAATGTCGTTCTAGTGATGGGATTGGAATAATTGTTTTCTATATTATTATTATTATTATTAGTTTTTATTAGTATTTTTCAACCCTTCTAAGGCAACACGGTCGGCCAGACCATGCACCAATTGTGTGGTCCACTCAGTCAGGGAATGCACAGACTACAGGGGTGGGCACACAGGCTTGCACTTTACCATTCATACAATTTAAATCTAATATTAGGGGCACATAGTTTTCCCTAGGCTAGCACATGTTTTCACCTAACAATACTCTACCCCCTCTACTCCCCAAAACCCTCAAAACAAAAAACTTTTTCCCAAAACCCCACTTGAAAACCAACGGTATGATCATTTAAAAATAAATAAATAAAATAAAAAAGAAAATCATTGTCGTAGTGTGACATTAATAGTTACTCAAAACTCGTGGTCAGTTCAAAAATTTATTTATTTTTTTAAAATATGATAATTTAACAATTCATTGTTTTTATTTATTTTAGATAATATGATTTTATAGAATTTTATATTAATTTTTATAATTATAATATTTTTTATATAATAAATATATATTATATAGAGTCCTCATGAATAATTATTGCTAGTGTTTTTTAAATTCATTTTAATGGTGTTTAATTTATTCCTTACTTACATATATATATGAAACTTATATTTCAAATATTTAAAATTTTTATATTTTGATTTTATTTCCTTGCCTTACATTTTTCTAAATTATGATTTATTAATATTGAAATTATTACATCTTTTTTTGGTCATTTAATGTTTTATAATTAAATATTGAATAATTATGACCTGCATGAAATGTGATTTTTTTTAAATTTAAATTAAAACATACCAAATGTATTTCACTTTTTAAGGGATTCATTTGACTAATTATTGTATAGACAACCTGAATTTTTTTTTACTAATTCATATTAGTTTTAATTAGTTTTTATGTTTTTAATTTAGATAATATTTGATATTATTATTCTAGAATGATAATTTTCTCTCTCTTGAATAATTATGATGCTTGATTTTAAATTACATTACACGGTAGGATATTGGAATGTTTGTTTTGAATATCCTATTTAATGTCTTTAAGACACATTCAATGTACACATAGTTATGACAACATGATCTTTTGAGAACCGAAGGTGATTTACTCTACAAATTGATGTTTTATACAAACCATGACCCAAGAATTGAAGTTTATATATATTGGATTGATTTTAGAGTGTGATATAAAAATCTTAATGACTTATCTTAATGCCTTTAAGTGATTTATTGATCTATTAATCAAGAAATAGTACCTTTCCTCCTTTGGTTTAAAATCTACTTCATCCTCATTTCTACTCTATGTAACACTACTTCCCATATATCATATGTGCTCTCAATTTCATTTTTTTATTTTAAAAATCATGATTTCTTTATTTCATCTTGTTGTGACTCATGTATTCAAAATTTAGGAATGTAAATGGTGTGACTCCTCAATTTTAATGTCCTGATCATTTGGATTTTGACTCGTTGATTATAAATTCATAACTTTTTGGGTTGTGACTCTTTTAATCTAATGAAAGTGTTGTAATTTGGTTGTGAATCCCACACAAAATTTCGGTGTCTTGTATATACATCCCCTAGAAAAATTAGGTTATATTCAGGATATGATTTTTCTAAGAATTACATTCAGTGAACATCATATCTATCATAGATTGGAGATTTACAAGAGTGTACAAGGTCCAATTTGGACTAATCCATTATAAAAACTCAAGGTTTTTTTATTGTTTTATACTTATTAAATTATTTAATTTACTATGTTGATAATGTTATCTTGTTAAAAATTTTAATCTTATCTATTCACACACCCTAGACTATCTACGATCTCCCTTTCCAACTAAAAAATTTGTATTAATGTATGACCTTATTAAGGATAGATCAGGGATGCAGATTCACTTCTTGATATCCACCATCTTGTATTATGAACATATTCTATTTGGTTGTAGATTATTTGTTTATATTTTTTTATTCTAACCCTTCATTATACTTTACAACCTAATGTAAGGATCAATAAAATTATATTAATGACCTTAAATTATTCATGGATTACTTAAAATCCACCTCACCCTGATAGAAATGATTATAGATATTGAAATCCAGAATAGAGGCAAACCTCATGTAGTAAAAATAGAAAATTGGTCGATCATGGTAAAACTATACAAACTACCATAAACTAACCTGAATACCATTATAATAAAAGAAGTTACTAAATATATTTTTAATTACAATGTATTAAATGTTTTATATTTTGATATTTAAATAAATGTGTTTAGTCATGTTTTTTGTCTGTAATATAACTCATTAGGATTATAATATCATACAACTTTCTCTCCTTATATTAGAAAAATTGATTCAAATTAATCTTGGAATGCTTCAAGATTAGAACCATAAATTTTTTATGGTTGAAGATGAAATTTTTAAGTATATATTCCACTAATTTGCTGGAATTGTGGATAGACTTGATTCTATTACAGAACTATAAGAAAATACAATAATTATTAAAAAACATATAAGAGGGATTTTGAAGAAATTATATGCAAAGATGGTATCCATGTACAAAATCTTGAACATTAAATATTACACTCCTGATGAATTGATTAGATCATCGGTTCTCTATGAACTAGAACTAAAAAATAAATCCAAATAGAAGACTTTGAAAATATAAGGTGTCAGTTTCAAATCTATACATGTTATTTTTACTAGTTCTTAGGATTTTAAAATTAATTATAGTGAAAAAATAAGATATGGATTAGATTTTGGATGGAGTACAAAAAAATGAATAAGAAATGTTTCAGTAACATCCTCATAAGGAACACACAAAAGGAAAACCCCCAAAGAGATATTCAAGATATGAATAAAAATATTAATTTATATGGTAAATATTTTTAATATTTAAATAAAGTTCATATCAAGGCTGACATCCTAATAAAGGAATAATAAAAATAAAAAAGGTGTAGAAATTGATTATTTAACTTGTTGGAGTTGTATCGAAGAGAATGATTTTATTTATAAATCAACAAAATGAAAAATAATCTGACAACTTGTGCTCTAAGGAATCTTTGAATGTGGTTAGTGATTATTTATTTATTTTGGATATTATGATTCTGACTATGATTCTAAAAATTGGAATGTTTTTTGTTAAAATAATAAATTTAAATATTAAAAATTATGCTTTTAAAAATGATGATTTATAAAATAAGAATAATGTGATTAATGAAAAACATTTTTCTAATAATTTATTACTCTTACAAGAGAATGAAAAACTATGCAATACTACTTTTCCTTATCATTATAAAGTTTATAATGACATGAAATATTTTCAATATTTAAATGAAAATTTAAAAAATGAATCTAAAAGTCTTATTAAAAGATTATTTTTATTAAATTTCATGTAATATATCATAAAATTATTTTATTGAATAAAATATCTAAAAATAAATATTGTGTTTACTATGATAATATATTACCAAAAATATATACAAATAATTTTTTGAAAAGTAAATAATGGGTGTACTTCTACTATTACATGTTCTTAATATGGCGAGAAATGAAATTATTCAAATGACTATTCTCCTAGATTGTAATAATATTTAGGATTAATAAAGCCTAATATTTCTAAATAATTGTTATCTAGAGTAAAAAATAATAATTTTTAATATTTTATGTGGGTGCCTATGAATTATTTTATTATTCTTATTAGACCAAATGTATATTAGGTACCAAAATTATCTTGTAAATGAATTTTTCTGGAAAATTCCTTGAACAACTAAAGAAAGACCTATGGTACATAGATAGTGGACTCTCTCAGAATATGACCGGATACGCATGAAATTTTATGACATAAAATAAATGAGATGGAGGCCTAATTACATTTAGAGATAATTCTAAAGGAAAAATAAATTGATTTGGTAAATTTTTTATTTAAAATTCTACTTTTATTACAACATTTATATATATCGAAGTTTTTAAAAATAATTTAATTACTATATCACAGTTATTTGAGGATAGAATGGAATATAAACTCCAAATTAATATTTTTTGAGTTTTTAAATATTAATCATTATTATTTGATGGAAATACAAATTAAAACATTTATACTATTTGTTTTTATAAAGAAATGGTTCAATATAAATTTTTTTAGAATTTTGTGTAGAGTGATTTTATAATTTAGAATTGATATTTAGGTTATTTTAATCTTATAATGTAACATAATATCTCAAAACATGATAACGTGCTACAGTTACATAATATGAAGAAAGAAAACATTCATGTTTTTTATGATTATATGAAAGGTAAACAACATGAATTTCCTTTCAAACATTCAAATCATATCTGTACTAATAAACAATAATAATTATAAATTTTGATTTAATTGGTAATACTCATATTTATATCCTTGGATAATTTAAATATATATTCAATATTATTGATTATTACAGTATATATACATTGGTTTATTTTCTTTCACAAAAAAATAATAAATTGTCAATATTAATTTATTTTTTAAATTTATTTCAAAATGAAAAAAGATGTATGATTTTTTCAGTTCATATTGATATTAGTAATGAATTTTATAATTTATAATTTAAAAGTTTTTTGGGAAATGATTCGTATTTTTATATTTTATTAATCCTATAATACCATAGAAAAAAAATTTATAGAATGAAAAAATTGAAAAATTTATTTAAATCACCAGAATTATGCTACATAAAAATAATATCCCCATATATTTTAAGGAATGATCCATTTTTTCTGATTGTAAAATTCAAAATAAAATTAATTTTATACCTATATTGGAGAATACTCATTTGGGATTGTTTAATGTTAAAAAGGCTAACATTTTGTATTTTAAAGTATTTGGTTGTAAAGTGTTTAATTTCAATTTTAATGACAATATAGATAAATTTTAAGCTAAAATCAATGAAGATATTGTTCTTGGTTATTATAATAATAATAAATATTATAGGGTTTATAAGAAAGAAATATGGATTCTCATTCTTTCCATGCTATGTTTGAAGAAAATAATATGAAATCTATTTTTTTATGTTTTTTATGATAAGTTTATGGATTTTCATGTTGCTGAATAAAAACCTAAGGATAAGGATAAATGAATTTAGGGGGAGCATACTCATCTTATATCTGATCATGGATAATGTAGCATTTCTAGAGATCTTCTAGTGACAAATTTATTGCTAATTTTGGTTTATGTATTAAAACTAGAACTAATATTTTAATTTTCTTACTAATTCTGCTTTTATTTTTTATTTTTCTCCTAATAATATTAATGATTTTTAACTAAATCTAATTTGACTATTTTTATACATAGTGAGATCAATAAATTCTCAAGTAATAATTCTTTTCTATAATTTAACCCCTTTACATAATAACATTATCATAACTAAAAGGATTTTTAGAAATAAGATATATAAATTCTAAAAGGTAATTAGATGTAATGATAGACTTGTTGCTCATGTTTTTTGGCCAGAAAAAAGTTCTAATTTAGATGATTCTCTTACACCAGTTTATATAATTGAATCCATTATAATTTTTTACATTTTACAACTTTTAAATTTTTTCTATTCTTTCATATGGATGTGGAATGTAAATTTCTATGTGGTTTTATTTATAAATTAGATTATGTGTCTCAACCCCTAATTTTGAAAAAAAGAAATTTTCTAATAATGTACTTATTTTATCAAAATGATTTTATGGTATTATGTAAGAATCGCGTTCTTATTAAGATAAAATTACATTGTTTGGAGAGAAATAATTTTCTAAAATTAAATTTCATCATTATTTATTTATTAAGTGAATTCATAATGACATTTTATTTATTAAAATTTTTATTAATGATAATTTTTCTATTCTATAAATTATTTTCATTGAAAATAATTTTCAAATTTTATAGAATGTGAGTTTGATATGAGTCTTATGGGGGAAATGAAATTCATTTTAGGACTTCATATTTTCAATTATTTGATAAATGTTTTTTTATTCAATAAATATATGTTAAATAATTTAACAAATATTTTGGACTTGATTTTTTTAATTATTTTATAATATCTATGATTATTATTTTTAAATTATATTTTTATAATTCCAGAGAATCTATTTATTATATGTTATTTAGTGCATTTTTAGATGTTTATTGTATCTGACTACTTATAGAAAATATATTGTGTTTTGTGTTTTTTTGCGTGATAGATTTTAATCAAATGAAAATGAATATAACCTAAAGAATATAGCTGTATTGTTATATATATGAATGGGAACTTTAATTGGGGATTTTGTTTCTTGAAAAAATTTATTTTGATTTTAATAGCTTATCTGACAATAATTTTGGAGGATATGAACTTGATAAGAAAATCATATAAGGTATGTGTCACATTCATGGTAAGAATTTAATTTCTTGGAATTCAAGAAAACAAAAATATTATTCTATATCAACTTATGAATGTGATTATCTCTTCAATGTATCTTGTTTCTCCAAATGTTTACGGATTAAACAATCTTTGTGAGACTATTGCATTAATTTTGAAAAGATACATATTTATTTTGGATAATTAATCTATTATTTCTTTTTAAAATAAATCTTTAATTCATTTTATAAATAATCATTTAGACATGGACTTCCATTATTTGGAGATTATATTTTTTATGGTGTCATTATTCCTAAATATAATTTAAATAAAAATCAGTAGGAAAATATTTTTTCCAGAACATTGGAATTTCTAAAAAAATATAAAATGATGTTTGTGCTTGGTATGATAGCAATTTGTTTTGAAAATATTGTTTTGAATTTTTTTAAATACAATAATATGAATTAATTATATGGGTGTTTGAATTTTAATTTGAAGTACTTTCACTTATTTTCCCAATTTTCTAGTTTTTATCACTAGTAAAATCTCTTTTTCTAAAGAATTTCAAAAAGGTGGAGAATTCTATAAAACCTTGTTTTGGATTTGTAATTTTCAAAATATATGAGTTTTTTAGATTTTTTAGTTCTTTATTTTTACTTTATGTTTTGAATATTAAAATTAATCACAATATTTAATTTGAAGAAATCTTTGTAATTTTCTTTGTTTTCATTTTATTTATTTCTTCTCTTCTTAAAATATAAATCTATCTATAGAACTTGACATTGAATGAAATTATGATGGAATTCTAACATATTTTTCTATATTTTATTAAACAACATGAAAGGATTAAATTGTATTTTATTTAATCTAAAAATTGACCATCTCTTATGATTTCAGTTGAACACATGTGATTATTAATGTAACCATGGGGTTTTAAAGTGATTCATTGTTTTTTAAAAGTGATTGCATGTTTTTTTTGACCACATGTTTTTTATGTAACTAGATGTGTAAATAATTTTAGTGACTGCATGATATGATAAAGTTACAACATGAAGCTTTTTTAACAGTATCACAAGTTTATATTTGAACCAACCATGTTAATGAAAGCTATTTAATGATGAAATCCTAATTGAACCTATATTGTGTTAAAATTTCATCTAATCATACTCTTTATAGAAACATATGTGACCACACATTATAATATTCATATCGTTAGTATACCAATCAAAAGACTACTTAAATCAACTAAATGATTAGATGTCACAATATGTTAACTGGGAAAAATACATATACCTTAAGGTCACTCGACCCTCACGCTAGTTTACTACTTTATTTATTTTTCTAAAATCTATAATTTTGAGAACACTCTGTTTTTTATTTTTTTCATAATTTTATTTATTTCATGGATATATTTATTGTTTTATTTATTTTATATATTTATATATATATATACATTATATATAATCTTTATGAATAATTATTTTCATTATATTTTTTGTATATTTAATTTTTTTTAAATTTATTCACTATTTGTTCATATATATAATATTACATTTAGAATATTCCAAATGTTTTTTTTATATGATTTATTCCTATAATTATTTTCAAAATTATTATTAAATGGAATTGAAATTATTAAAATAAATTTGTATTTAATGAAATATAATTAAATTTTAAATAATTACTCACTACATTAAATGAGAAAGTATTTTGAAATTTCAATTATAATAGTTACTTTGTGTTATGATTTTTTTTAAAGGTTGGGGCTAAAGCCTCATTTATTATTAAAGCAATGAAAATACCTCTTCAACTGGATAGTGGGAGACCCATTACATATCCTGATGTCCCAGTAGGCATTTAGCCCCTAACATGGCCCATAGGCCCAAAATTTTGGCCCAAGGCTCATTCTGAGAATAGTACTACTATAGTATCCACCTACTACAGTACCACACAGTACCCGTCGCTACTATAGTGCCTAGCCACAGCTACAGTGACATGTCATTGCTATAGTGACCGTCATACTATAGTATTGCCATTGCTACAATGCACTATAGTACTACTACAGTATCTGTGCCCAATGGGTTTTGAACCCCCCGTTTTTCAAGTAGGATTATAGGGTGCTTACCACTAAGCTAAACCCAAACTACTACGTTGTTTTATGATTTTTATGAGAATTTTTTACATATTTTTATGGAGGATACTTGATTTATTTGATGAGATGTTCAAATTAGTTTGAATATTCATTAATTTTTTAATTTATTGTATTTTTTGGATTATTCTAGAATGATAATTTTTTCTCTCTTATAATTTTATAAAATTTGAATTTACATTAATTTACTCGATGGGGGGTTTGAGTTTTAGTTTGGTAGATCAGATCTAAATATTTGAGACACATTCAATTTACACACAATTATTAGAACATGAATGTTTGAGAACCAAAAGAGAATTAATCTGACCTTTGAATTATATTTCAAAACAAGTCTTCTATGATCATGTTTTCATCATATATATATATATATATTCATGTGCTAAATTAAAAGTTCAAAAACTTATATTATTTCATTTAAGAGATGTTCTCATACATTTCTGAAGGACCAGTAAGTGTGTTTATTTTATTTTTCTACTATTTCATACTAGTATCTTTTGTATGTTACACAATATATCATCTATCACAATTATCATAGTTATTTTTATTCTTTTACATAAAAATAATTCATTCTTTCATTCTATAATTTGTGAATCCAAGATTCTAATATCCAGACCTCCTGGTTTTTTCCACTCATTATAATTTCGTATCACTCTAGTTGTGACTTATGGATTCTAAATTAAAGACAATTTGGGTTGAAACTCTTATACTCCAGTTTTAGTGTTTTAATTTCATTGTGACTCCCCTTACAGAATTAAGTTTTATTGGTTATACTTCCACTTGAAAAAGCATGTTATAATTTGGTTATGATTTCTCTTTAAAAATAAATTTATTTGACAAGGTGTCTCTCAAATAGTATATAAGTATACGAGTGAACTAGAACTAATTTTGACCAAACCAGTATAGAAATTATGAATTTTATTTCATTTATTTTTTCTACTAATTATTTTTATTAATTATATTTTTTAATTATTTTATCAAATCAAAAATTTCAATCTAGTCTTTGCTCCCCATCTAGACTTTATATCATCACCCTTTCTTACCCAAACAAAAAGGTTATACCATCATATTAATAGAATATAAATATATTTATGATAATATATTAATCATGTTTTTATGGATACAATATTTTTTGAAAATGTGGAATAAGAATTAAAATTGAGACATCTCAGATAGTATATATACCTCTTCTCAAAGAGATTGTGTTTTATTTGCACCATTAGATTTGAATGATTCCTCTTAGGAGAAAACATGGGGAAATGGTATTGATGAATGGAATCTAGGATTGTTTTTGGGGGTATGTATTTTTTGAGGTATAGGGGTCAAAATTCTTGAATATTAAATAAGAGTATAATTCCTTTTCTATGTGAGGGATTGGACACACATGGACTTATTTAAAGGATTTTAAAAATACAAGGACAAATTCTTATATAAATAGAACCAAATAACCAGGGATTCAAATTTAACATATTATAGTTTTTGAAATAACTTAAAAAAATTAATTTGACATGTTTATTTGTAAATAATATCTTTATCTCTTAGTTAACACCTAGTAAACCCATTATCCATAACCATGGTAAAACATTTTTAATGTTTTTACGTTTCCTTATGACCAAAAATTGAAGTGGAATCATTACCAAATATTGAAAATATGATTCCAAATATTTTATCCATTTTATCAAATATTATTTCTATAAGTGGCAGATGATAATTTTTAAATAAGTGTGTTGAATGAATTGAAAACCTGTTTTTTGAAAAAAAAAATTAAGCATAAAACTGAATTTAATTTCTTTCCAGGACTAAAAAACTATCCAATTAAGAAAAAAATATTTAATTTAATATATAATATATAATTATCATTAAAATCAATAATCAATAATGGTTTGTTCAATTTATTATTTTAAAACTCATTGTTTACAGAGAAATGGTGTTATGAAAAATATTTATTTCTACCATGAAATTATTTTATATTCATTTCTAACCATTATATAACTATTATATCATATATCACCAATAACATTAGTTAAAATAAATTTTTTATAATGAAAAATATACACTGTTTATACAATAAAAATTTACATTTAAAATGTGAAATTCCCTAGAAAAAGTAGGTCTTTTAACCATTAAATGATTTTAAAAATTATTTAAAAATTATTTCCAAAAAATTAATAAATAATTATTTATTTAGGGAGAAATTATATATATATATATATATCAATTTCATAATTTGGATAATACTATTCATACCCACCAATCCAATGGCTAGTTTATACTGGTACACTATATCAAGGGTTCATTTACACTTAGGGTTGAATGTAATGCAAGTAATCAAATACTAAAAATTTCATTCAAAGTAATACATATAAAATATTCTTCTGTTACATTCTATAGTACAGAAAATGAATTTCACCTTAAAAATATCATTACTCTGACTAAATAAAATGATTATATATATTCTTTATTACATACTCTAGTTCCCATGTACCTTCCTTTAAGTTATGATTCTTCAAGAGAATATTAACTATGTCAGTTTTCCTATTCTATAGCACAATATATTAACAATCCCAAATTCTTTTAGGTTTTATTTATAAGAAATATCATGAACCAGTGGTACAACCTATAACTTCTATAAATGTTTTTCATCAGGTATGTACTTCCTCAATAGAGACACATGTAACACATTATGAACTTGAGTGAGGTTCAATGGAAGAGCTAAGAGATAAGTTACAGTCCCAGCTCGATAAAGAAACAACCAAAGGACCAATATAATGAAGGCTCAACTTCTCGTTCATCTAAAATCTCATTACCTTACACCATTCATAGATTCAAATGAATACCTTCTCACTAATTATGAATTCTATATCTCATCATCGATTATCAATATAAATATTATAGTGATCCAAGATAGAAACACATAATATTTTAGCATTATAAATTTTCTTTCTAATATATATGCATCCCGGATCGATAAGAAAAGTGTCTTTGAGGGATTATAAATACAAATACATAAACATAAAAAAGGTAAATTAATGATTATTAGAAACTCTATTTAGTGATCCTAACATCCATGGATTTTCCAAAACATTATTGAATAACATAAGAGAAATAAATAAAGAATAAGGTGATCTTATAAGACCAATAAACTAATAAATATGGTAATAAATAATAAAAAGATAGTCCATAGAAATAAAATAAGATCAAAATATAATGATAATAATCCTAAAACCCATGAATAAGGGAAAAATACCAATATCATGGAATCATGGTATAAGTGGAAAAAATAGAAGAAATTATGTCATAATCAAAATTCAAAGTCCACTACCATGATCATCAACATAAAGTGCACAAATTTTCATGGTGTATTTCAGTTCAATACCTAATCCATTATATTGAATCTAGTGGTATATAATGAATTATCGAATTCATTGTAGTGCTATATAATTCCACACCCACCTATCTCAAAACATAGTTTTCTTATGATAAACCTATGTTCACCTTACATAGTGGAAAAATCCTTGACGTGGATTAAGTTAACTCCCTAATATCATTCATAACATATCATGATATATAAATCATTACTAAATGCGTTATTGGGATATATAATTCTTGTACCACCAATTACATACATGAAAATCAAACATATACATGACACATTATAAAAATAAACCATACATAAATCATAAGAATGATGAAAACCATAAGTAATAAGTTGGTTTAATAATTCTTATTCAATGAATAAATGAAGGCTAAATCATAAGGATTCCCAATGGGAGAAGTAAATAAATCATTTAAAATTTAAAAATCAAAAATGGGACATAGGTCTTTAACATGGAAAACCAATGTCGAATATTCTTATGTGGGATATTGGATATTAAATAATAAAAATTAATTACATAGGGGTCCTTTATGGAATAAGTAAAGGATCATTTCGAAGAAGGAAATACCTTATTGTTTTCTATAAAACAATAATTAAACTAATATGTTTTTCAATAAAATAATGAGTTTTATTAGAAGATTTTCATTGATTAAAATATTTTATTAGGGTGACGTAAGACATGAGAAAAGAAATAAGAATGTTCGCTTAAAATGAATTTTATTTAAGGTGGGTATTTCAAAGTTAATTAATTAGAAACAAATACACCCCCGGTAAATGAAGTGTATATTTAACTAGTTATATATTTAATAGAAATGTATTCAAAAATATAATTAGTACATGAGATGAATATTTTATCAAATGGAGAATAATAATGAGAATTTGTAACCAATAAGTCATGAATGGGGTAGGGAACATCCATACATCGAATTCCAAATTCATTCCATGCACATAATTTTCTTGTTAAATAACCACATTAAGTATATTAAATATTAAATTAAGAACCTTATTGAAATTTATTTCATATTCTACGGTCCAATAACTGTTATATTTTATTTATTTATAATATTTTTTCCTATGTACAATAGATACTTCTTTCTTTTTATCCATTTTTAAAACCACTATATATATATTAACAATTTTAGAACTAATTATATGTAAATACGCAAACCTAAGTAGGCCAAAGTCAGTGGTTACATTACTATATTGGTACTAGATATGAGGGACTGTTATCCCATTAAGAAAAAAGTTTTTTAGTCTTAGTAAACTAGAAACATACTTGAAACTCACATTACAATTGAAAATATTAAATACAATACAAAATTTTATTTTTCAACTTCATTCTTCCCTTTAGAATATCCCTACATATTAATTATAAAATACTTCATAGTATCCTCAAGAAAAGAAACATATAAAATGGGTGATCACTAATACTATGTAAGGTTTTTCATAAAGAGAAATATATCATAATAAAATAATTCATATTAAATATGGAATGTTAAATATATTATTTTATAGTGATGGAAAAGCAAGGGGGTCTTCTCTTTAAGTATGGAAACTATGTACATGATGATGTTGTTGGGTGTAACAAGGAAGATCTCGTCTTAAAAAATTACTGATTTTACTGGACACAAGGAGTTGTTCTTTATTTATGTGATATGAAAGCACACTATTTAAAATATTTCGAATCCAAAAAAATCTCCAGGTCCGAGAAAAACATTGAAGATGTTTTGATATCTACGTCGAATGTTTCTTTCTCATTAATTTGATTTCCCTCTCTTAGGGGAGTCCTCAAGAAATGGTAAAAAACCATATTTTTCCAATCAAGAGGTTTATGATGAGTTGTTAAAGATTAATATATTTTCAATTATAGACCATGTATTAACCCCGAGTTGTGAGTGAATGTGGTGATTTAATGAAGCGATCGACTGAATTTCCATGGTTTGGGGATTTTGAAACTGCAGGATGACTACATTGGGGAAGGTATATTTCCACATTACGGTTACTTATGATAATAAAAAAGGAGGGAATGTATCTTTGAATCAATATCTCTGAATCCTTGAATCTTAATAGGTCATGAATAGGATCAGAATTTTTATCCTTTTAGTGTCATAAACACAAATACTCAGGTTTGTATTTTCATTTTTAAACTAAATTGGTTGTATTATCATCCAATAAATCTATGGTATATTAAATCTTCAATTATAAATATGATAATAATTTATAAGAAAACTATAACCCAAGGTATATTTACTTTTCAAGGGTTCTTGTTTAATTTTATATAGCTAATAATCTGGTATAGTAGGTGGCTATTACCTCAAGAGATGACATATTTAATCTGCAAATTTTTTATCAAAGAAAACTGAAATGTTGTGGTTATTTCATATTATTTTGTCGTCTTTCCTCTAAATGAAATAAATCGTATGTTTGAAATAATGCAGATTCAAAGTTCATGATGAATCATCATGTTGAAGAGGCATATACAATGGGAAAGGTAAAGTTTCTACTCCCGTCATGAACTATGGTGTAGGACCCAGCATCATAGGTGATGCTCAACCTGACTAGGATGGAAAATCTAGTGAGTATTCTAGTAGACTCGACCCAGATATGATTGCACTTGTTGATAATTTTGTGTTGTAAATAGAGAATAATTATATTCTTCTTCATCACTCTTTTATTCCTCTTATGGTTGTTGAAATGAAGAATATATGCAATGACCCCCAACCGTTGAAGAATATGGATCAAAGGTAGTGTGATGATGATTCGAAGTAGGAGGGTGATACCAAGACTTTAGCAATGGATTTTGGACTTGTGAATCCCCCACCAAATGATATGATTAGAAATGTTAATGTGAAGAATAACAAAAAATGACCAGATTATGATCATGTCCTTTTTCTTGCTATGAGAGAAATTTCTTTACGAGATACTTCTAATCTGCAATGATCTGGGACAAATTGAAGGGTCCCAGATTGGGATTCACATGTCCCAAATTAGGCCTTTGATAAGTAGTAGGATAATGTTTTATCCTCCCATGTCCTCTGTGGCTCTTTTAAAGATGTTTTATACCCATAGATGATGATGCCCTCTATCCCAAACTCTCAGCTAGATAGAAATAATCGTGATCATGTATCTGCACTGCCCATTGATGGATCTATGGCTGAGAAGTTTACTTTTGACAAAGGGGGATTTATATACCCAAGTAAATCATGCTAAATGGTTATGATGTAAAATGATAGGAATCAAAGCCTCTATCATTGATCACTCTGCCAATCAATTTACCCTTGTCAATGTGAGATCACTGGATGAGGAAGATGAGGGAGGTCCTCTCACTAATTATAGGACACTTGAGACCTATGATAAACTGTATGGATTTAAGGGTGGGAATAATGACAACTGTGTTGAAAATGTTGAGTTAAGAATAAAAATTTACAACCTATAAGAGAAGAAGGCCCATAAATAAGGGATATAGAATCTTCATAGTAATGAAGATATTTTTTTGGAGTTTTCAAGGGATTGGGAACTCTCCTACAGGTATAGACCTGAGACACATTTTTGTGTTTAATAAACAAATAATGATTTTCCATGCTGAAACTAAGATGAAGTTGAAAAAATGGAGTTCCTTTAAATGGGCCTCTCTTGTTTACTCCCTTGTTTCACAAAATGAAAGTGGGAATTACTATGAGCATCTATTAGACCTAAAACATGATTGTATCATCAATAAAACTTTTTCAAGAAGTCATCAAGACATATTATTTCACATAAACATCCATGGGAATGTAATTTAAAACATGCATGAAATCCTTAACATCCACTTTATTCGCCTTTTTTGGAAAAAGGTCAACAAAATTGGAATTGATTCCATATAAAAAAGAATCAAGGTTAAATAATTCCATCATAGAATTGAGAAACACTACCAATATAATATTCCAGTTGGATATGATGAATTTACTTTTGAACATATCAGGACCTTCCAAACTATTAATATTGAGAGATAAAATGGTAGTTTTCCTCTTCCTCATCTGGATCATCCATTAAAAGTGTTCAGATGACTGTAAAACATGCATTTTATATTATCAATAATTTATTAGGTTTAATAATCCCCCTAATCTGAGTATATTCCTTCAATGTATTCTACCACAATATTGGATCACTGGAATATCCAGAAATAACAGATCCTTGAAATTCCTCTCCAACAGATTCGCATGAAAACTATAGAGTGACTAATCATCTTATATTCTATATTCAATATGGACATCCCTTAAAACATTTTATAATGATATCATGAGGTGATCCAAATTGGTTGTATATAGGAAATCATCCTTGAATAACTGGAATACGCCCTGGTTATCTAAGCTAATTAGTGAAATATTTACTACTCCTGGTCACATGAAGAATTTCTCTATTCAGGATGCATTTGTGGAATAAAATGAATAGGGTTGTTTTCCTCCAACTACCATGCTAGAATTATAGAGTTGTGTCTTTTTGGATTATGACATGTTATATTGGACTCTCATTCATGTTGGAATCTTCTCTACTAAGGGATTATACAAGAACAATTGTGATGAGCGCATTTTCTCCCTTAGTGGTTGAGAAATTTAGGAAAATGATTCATTACACCATCCAATATGCTTCTCTAATGGAGGATATAGAGATTCCAGTTTCCAATGTAATGATAACTACACCAAACAAGAATTTATCAAGTGATTATGTGTTCCCTCAGGTTGTCATTAGATTATAAAATTCACCATGTATTCACATCATTTACACTTTCACACCAACTATGGCTACAAATTTAGTCGGTCTATGATGGTAAGATGGGGATCATCAGTCTTGAAGACATAATTCTGGAAATGTGTGACCTTGACTACCACAAACTAGTTCATGAAATGATTTATATAGCAGTTTATACCTACATTGACTTTATATGGAGAGCACAAAATTCTCTTGATTTTGAAAATAAAATTCTATCACTGCATGGTAGAATCTTGACTCTTATGAGAGGATTCCTTTAAAAAAATTAAAAAACCCAATCAGGGTTAAAATTTTACTTTATTCAATCATAGGATAAAATTAGAAAAAAAAATTAAATTTTTTTTAGAAATTATGCATATGGAAGAAAAATTATATTGGAAAGAAAAGATAAATGAAGTTCGATTTTCTTAAAATCAGTTTTCCTGAACTTTTTTTTAGAAAATAGATAAAAATGGTACTGTTAAATAAAAATATCATGAATATCCATAATAGAAGAAAACATATTGAGATAAATGTAATGACCCTAAAACTAGTATCCCAGATTCGGTGTCTTACATTATTACATTGGCATAGATAAAAAGGATCAATTCATAAAGTACTAATCAATTGTCTATTTTTTGGGAACCATATACTAACTTGATACCCATTTTATAATGTTCATATAAAATATATTATAATACATAAAAAAACTAAATGAACTTCATCCTTGAAAACACATTTGAAGAATTATTCATCATATCTTGGGGAAAGGAAAAAAGATTAGGGTTTGATCAAATGCCCAAAAATTATTATTTATAGTGGAATATATCATTAATCAGTAAGTATAATCAACATGGAAATATAAATAACTGAAAACAAATTCCATTTATGGAACATGGCTATCATGATAAGATAATGCATAATCAATATGGAAAGGCATGTATTTAAAAACAATTCCCATTAATCAGTAACATAGAATGAAATGAATCTATAGATAATATATAACACCCTAAGATTTCATGGTATGTATCCTCTTAAATAAATTCACTTCATTCAATATTTTAAATTTTACAAAAAATTATTTCATATAGTATAAAACATATTAAATTACATATAGAACCCAAAACAAACTCTATAATGAAGAATGAATGAAATATTAGGTTTTTATAGAAATTAAAAAGCATATACCAATGAAATATTAACTAAAATTCCGAATATTAATGTGACCCTTATGAATACTAATTCATCTAATAGAATAGTAACCCCATCTATGAATGTATAAAAAAACTAGGCATCTTATAATTAAAACTATGATATATTTATATCATAGTTTATGAAAATAAGTATTTTGAAAATGATATATTAAGTGTTGGTATTTTTATAAAAAATAAAAGTTTAATTACAATTTTATAATTAACATAATAATTGAAAGGAAAATATAATTTCATAAAATTGAATAAAAACTAAAATTTTATTTCATTGGGATTATAAGATAATTTTGAAAGACCTGAGTCACTTCTTCAAAGTCTTATAAAATTTGTTATAATTTTAAAATTGGTATTTTCCAAGTAAAATATGACTTTAACTAAAAATGAAATTTATAATATTTACAAAATTATTTTCAAAAAATGAAGTTCATTTTTTAATTATTGACATAGAAAATTGGTTAGGGTGAATTTTTTGGATAT
Source organism: Viscum album (assembly GCA_963277665.1). Classification (NCBI taxonomy): domain Eukaryota; kingdom Viridiplantae; phylum Streptophyta; class Magnoliopsida; order Santalales; family Viscaceae; genus Viscum; species Viscum album. The sequence goes on from OY728163.1 coordinate 290,122,255, forward strand.
TTCTAAAATACATTAATTTTTTTTTGAATAGTAAAATAATGTAATTTATGTTATGTATACTTTATAAGATAAATACAATATTCCATGAGACAGGAATGATGAAATAACCATTGTATAAAATTCTCATGAACAAATTACTTCATTTAGTTATAAGAATATTCCCTCTTTATTTCCTTCAGCCTAAATAATAAAATAATGAATAAAATATTCAAAATACACCCTTCTCCACTACTATTAATACCACCCATCACCACCCCTTATACTCACACTTAAAAATCCATGAAATATTCTTATATGCTTCCCAATTATTCTCTTAAGAATCTACTCTACATTATTTAAATTTATGTTCTCAATAAAAGACCATTTCCATGTCCCATAAGGAGGTTTTCAAGGAGAATAATTCAAGAGGTAAACATTCCTTTTCCCTTTAATTTTCCTTTAACTAATTTTCTGTTTATTATTTCCACATATACTCTATAAAAACATTAATTATAACTTCGTTATATTATATATAATTTAATTTTATTATGTCAATGTAAATTCCACCATCAAGTCTCTTCTCCTCTCTATTTTGTTATAAAAATGAAAACATTATCCATGAGGTGTCGATTTACCGTCTTCATGGATGATGTGTTTTATTTTTTCAGTTACACCTTCAAGGTTGGGCATAAATCAGTTTTTAAGATTAAACCATATTACAATATTTTAATTAAATATTATATAAAGTTCTCGAACCAATATATATAGATAATATTAATTAATAAAACAAAACTAGTATGTGATGATTTAAAAAATGACAAAATAATCTAAATGATTTTCACTAATGTTTTATCTAATAATTCATCCATAAACAATATATATAAATCAAATATATAATCATTTAATAATATAGAAGTTTATTAATAACATATAATTTCAATTTTGAACAACTATATTCATTTTAAATTATATTTCATATATATATATATATATATCTATATATACGAGTAAACTAATCATGAAATGAAATGAATTGTATGCTCCTCAGCGAGAAAATTTTCCCTCATAATTCATACAAAATCCATAAATGAGCTTAACAAAATTATAATAAATAAAAAACATGTATAAATATTTCTGAATATATTAATTTATTGATTTAATTTGGTCATCTGGGACATTGAGATCAAGTTCAGAACACATTCGGACATAAGTTAAAGGACTCTATCACAATTCCCATTTCATTATGATTTACATTGTATTGTTCACATAATCAAATTTATGTGGTGTATCGAATTCCCCATTGAGATTATTTTTCATTTGAAATTATATTTCAATTAAATATCCATATTATTGTATTATGGGTGTGATTATTGTCTAATCTGTATACCATTTTATATATAGTATATATTTTTAATGTTGTTTTAACTAGGAAAATATTGATGATTCATTATCCTCTACTCAATACGTATTTTGATAAGGAATATTCTTCGTGAATTAAATATATGTTTGAAGAATGATTTTGAATTGTAGTGATATGCGGGGACTATTTTATCACATCGATGCATCGATATGTTTCATGAGACAAAACAGTTGGTAAAACCCCTTTATGTTTGTCTCCAAGAGGAATCATACCGGTATCTACCCACAAACATGAACCATAATAATGGAAAAATGGTTCATCTTCCATATACATTATTTCAAAATAATTAAGAATAATATTCAGTTTTTATTCAGATATCATTATCCAGATGATTTTCAATATCACAAAATCTATGGATGCATTTACATTCTCAGTTAATTTATGGGATGTGTTTTTCAATTATTTACCATACCATATTTATTATAACAAATTGATTATTATTCAACTATTACTGATTCATATTTATATTATACGTAACTCTTACTAAGAATTTTATCGCACCCTTTCATTTGTTTTCCTTCCCCAGGTTTTGTGGAAGCTATCATTTAATGAGTTTCCAAGGATGCAGTTTTTGTTATTTATTATATTTTATTTTATTTTATCCCAATGTAAAATGGGTCACATGTGTGTATCTAGTTATTAAAGACTACTAAACTGATCGATCTTCGGTGATGTGATCATTATATTTATGCCATTATAATAAAAGGAAAACCAACACTAGGTTACTTGGTTGGGTTTTTTACAGTTTATATCGGAGACATTTTAGTATAAACCTTGGGAAATATATTTAGAAAACATATTTGAAGGAACATAATATTATTATAGACATTAAGGATAAGTCTAAATTAATATCCCGGAATTTTGGAAATTATAGAGTATATGGTTTATCAAGAAAATTCATCCATGTTGGGATACTACTGATGGATGTTGTTATGGAACAAATGTACCTAGGGTAACGGCTCCGACAAGGTGTCTCGATCCTGATATAGGGTAACCTAATATGTGATAAAGGTCCTTATTGTGCACCTAGTTTGACACTCCCAGAAGATATTATTAGGAAAATTTACATTCTATTTACAACCCATTATAAAGGATTTAAAACTAAATATATACCCAAAGAATCTATGTTTATGATTATGATATTATCTATATATAAAATTTCAATTTATGTTAAGTATTTTTCTAGTATGAAATTATGCATTATGATTCCTAACCTAAATATGTGCATCTGATATTTTAGAAATGGTTCCTAATATAAGAAAAAAAACAAAACTCATGGAATATGTAGGGATTTCCCCACTAAGTAAGTTAACACATTTCTTATTGGAGATGAACAAATCATGGCCATATTAGGAATTCATTATTATTTTATGATGAATAACCATACTAAAGATTTTTTGGATCCTTTCATGCACTAGAAGACCCCATATTTTAGCGGTACTACTAATCCAGTGGTAACTAAATAGTGGATAAAGTCCAACAAAAATATATTTTTTATTATATAGATGAAATGAAAATGAAAATGTAGTATTGGCGGTATAATCTCTCAAGTTTGATTCTAATAAATGTTGGTCTTTGATCTTGAATACTATGGAAGAAGATGAAATAAAAGACATGGAATGGGGAAATTTTAAGAAATTATTCTTCAAAAAATACATCCCTTGTTAGCAATGAACTGAAATGAAGTTAATATTATTTAGCATAAAGAAAAGGTAAGAAGATGGTTTTGTAGAGTTTGAGGCCACCTTCACAAGGAAATCTATCTGAAGATGATATTGATCATTTTCTTAAAGGTTATATATTATTTCTTCAAAGAGAACTGGAATCAAAAATATTTTCTTCATATGAGGAAATAGTATTATTTTCCACCAAAATAGAGAATTAATTTTCTAGATCTAATATTTTCAATGTGGCGAAAGATAAAAAGAGGTCTTCTGATAATTATTTAAAACATAAAGGTTCAAATAAGAACACCTAAATTAATCAATTTCCATTATGAAAAAATTGGGGGGAAATAATCATGGTAAATTCTTGAAAGGAATGGAAGTTTATTATAAGTGTGTTGAAAGTTTCATCATTGAAATTAATGCAAGGGAAATAATGAAATCAAAGATATTAAATGCATAAACTGTACTGAATTGGGGAATTATTCAAACAAATTTCACAAGAATCAATGGAATCTACCATAGAAGAGGCCAAGGGTGATGTATAAGAATTTTCAATCACCACTACTAAAGTAGAAGTACCCAATGATGTGATGACTGGTAAATTAATCATATCTTCAAATATAACAAATGGTTTATTTGATTCCAGATCATCACACTCTTTTATATCTACCCACTTTTCCACGAATATAATAAATTTCCATTTGGATTTAATAACGGATTTATGAGCCAAAAATACTAATTGAAGTCTCATTGAAAAAAATATATTTTGGTTAGTCCATTTTTTTTATACATAAACGTGGTTTATTTTTGGATCTTATCATTATAACTATGATTTAACTTTATATAATCCCCAATATGAATAGTTTATCAAAATATTACATGATGATTTATTTGTAGAATAAGTATATTATGATCTCTTAGGAAGATATAGAATTCCTTATCTTCAAAAGAGAAAATACCTCATCTAATTCTTATCTAGATCCACCCCATCTGATTTTATATATAATATACTTAGGGAGGAAGAAAAAACATCTATGGACGAGGAAAGTAATATTCGAATTGTGGATGTACTAATTATACAAGAATAAATTGTTGTATTTCCTAAATAATTACCTAGGCACCCCCATAGTGTGATGTTGAATTTATCATTTATTTAATGCATAATTCAATACCAATATCAAAAACTCCTTATATATTGACCACTATAAAATTATTGGAGCTGAAGAAACAACTAGAGTATTTGAGTAAAAAATGATTAATTTTTCCTAGTGTTTCTCTATGGTGAGCCCAGGTTATATTTGTTATGAAGAAACATGGATCTTTGAGCATGTTCATTGAGTATATATAAATAAATTATATTAAAATAAAGGAAAATATCCCTTTCCTTGTATTGATGGTTTATCTGATAAAATCCCAAAAGATAAATATTTTTTTAAGATTGACCTTCATTTTATAAGTCGTTAAATACATCTGGGTAAGGAATCTATTCATAAGTCAACATTTCTAACCAGGTATACGCATTACAACTTTAGAATAATTCTATTTTGATTAATTAATATACCCTCTATTTTCATGGATTTAACAAACACAGTATTCTATGAATATCTTGATAATTTTTTATGCTAGTGATTAATGATAACTAGTTGTACCCTAATATCTTTTGGACCATGAGAATAAAATTTTTATTGTTTGAATAATGTTAAAATAAAATAATTATATTGGATGTTTAGAAAGTGTGAATTATGGCTTTAAATAGTTTCTTTTTATGCCTTATAATAGGTTACTATCTATGTTTCATTTATAATTTTTCCTATTTGAATATCCTACTAACCAAAATCACATGTCCAGAGGTTATTTTTGTATGGGAAAAATAATGTAAAAAATGTTTTGAGTAATTGAAATAATGATTGGTGAGTGACCTAATATTGACTCGTACATCAGGAAATTATGGGTTTATGATATTCAGTTATTTATCAAATAATGGATTTGGTTGTGTACTTATAAAAATGATAAATTTATTTCTTATGAATTAATGTAGTTGAGGAATCATGGAAAAAAATTCCTACTAATGATCTTAAATTAGCAGCCATAATATATGCTCTAATGATTTGGAGACACTATATCTATGGTTAAAGTGTGAGATATATACAGATCACAAGAGTTTGAAATACATATTTACCCAAAAAGGACATAACATGAGAAAAATCAAATGGCTTGAGTTACTCAGAGAATATGATTTCTCAATATGCTACCATCTAGGAAAAAAATAAGGTTGCAAATGCATTAAGTAATAAAAATCATAGATTTCATAAAATTGAGGATTGAGAAATATCTTATATTCAAGTATATAGTATTAATTTATTTGGTAATTGATATGTAATAGTAATCATCACTCCTTTCAAAAATAATTTCTAAACCATGCTTACTTTATTAGATAAAAATATTGCAATCTGATGATGAGAATTTTCATAATTAAATTAAATCCATTAAGGATGGAGGATTGGCAGTTTTTCTGTTTGAGAATATATTTATGAAATTTGGAAAGTTGTTATGTGTCTCGTTAATACATGAGATAAAGAGGGAACTATTAGATGACACTCGTAAATCAAAATCTTATATACACATTTGTAGTACCAAGATGTATATAGATCTTATGGAACACTTTTGGTGGGTAATATGAAGAAAGAAATTACTGACTATGTGTCAAGATTCCATGTTTTTTTATCAAATTAAGGATGAGATACAACATACTATAGTAGTCACAAAACTTATAACTATTCCTATATATAAGTGTGATGGAATCACGATAGATGTTGTCACAGGACTACCAAGGAAACCTAGAAATAATGATTCAATTCAGGTAATTATTTATCCACTTTCTAAATCTACATATTTCCTTGCTATAAGGGATGATTTTCCTTTGTAGATCCAATAAAGACTCTATATAAATGATGTTTTAAGACTTTATGGTGTGCCTATATCAATTTTTTCTCATAGAGAACCTAATTTTACATCAAAATTATGGAAGACCCTTCATAAAGTCTTGGATACTAAGCTACATTTGAGTGCTTCTTATGACCCTCAAACCGAAAGATAGTCTAAAAGGACCATTCAAACATTGGAGGACTTGTTCAAATAATTCTCACTTTACATTCGAGGTATGTGGGACCACTATTTACCTTTTGTAGAATTTAACTACAATAATATCTTCCATTATAGTATTCAAATGGAGAAATATGAAGCATTATATGGAAAGATATTTTGTACTCGAACTTGTTGGGATGATGTTGATGAGAAGAAACATATAGGCCCAGAACATATTAAAGAGACTATGATAAAGGTGATGAAAATTTTGGATCATATAAATGAATGAAAAAGTAGGAAAAATACCATTGATGAATATTAGAGAATGGATTTTGAATTCCATGTAAGAAATCATGTATTTCAGAAAGTATATACATGTAAGGGTGTCTTATGGTTCGTTAATAATGGAAAACTGAGCCTCATGTACATTGGTCCATTTGATATTCTATAATGAATAGGATTTTTAGTTAACTAATTATAAATTAAACTAACTCTCTCTAATTTTCGTGATATGTTCAACATGATTTTATTAAATAATACATGTCAGACCCAACACATGTACTCACCTTAGAAGAAATAGAATTGGACCCTAATTTTTTTTACTTTGAAGAGCCTATCTAAATTAATTACATGACATATAAATTGATGATAAATCGGATGACTCGACTGGTAAGAGTAATTTGGAGAAACCGTAAAATGGAAGAGTAAACTTGGGAACCAAAGGATGTTATGATGAAGAACCACCCACATATGTTTAGAAGGAAATATTCATGAATATTATGAGGGAAAATTTTCCATAAGAGGGAAAAACATATCACCCAAAGATTTCACGATATGTATCCTATTAAATAAATTCAATTACTTCAATATCTTACATTTCATAAAAAACTATTTCATATAGTATAAAAAACTATAAAATCACATTAATAATAAAAAAAATTCTATAATGAAGAATTATTGAAATACGAGGCTTCTCCTAGAAATAAAGAAACATATACTGATAGTAACATGACCTTTAAAATAGTAATATAACCCTTATGAATAGTAATTTTTCCAATAGAATAGTAACCTTACCTATGGAATTATAAATAAATTTTAGGAAACTTATAAATGAATATATGATATAATTATATTATAGTATAAGTAAATAAATACTGTAAAAATGATAAATTAAGTGTTGGTATTTTTATAAAACAAAAAAGTTTATTTGCAATTTTATAATTAATATAATGATTTAAAAGAAAATATATTGTAATAAAATAGATTCATAAATTGATATTTTTTTGTCTTATGATTATAATTTAATTTCATGAGACCTTAATTAATTTTTCAATCTGTTATAAATTCAGTTATAGATTTAAAATTACTATTTTTTGAGTAAAAGATGATTTTAATTAGAAATTAAATTTCTCAAATTTAAAACATTTTTTCATAAAATAGACATAATATTTTAATTTTACTTGTTGAAAATTTGTTAGGGTGAATTCATTGTTATTTTTCTTTAATTCATAAATTTTTAGTGAATTGTAAAAAATGGTATAATTTTATGTATACATTATAAGTTAAATACACTATTCCTTGAGTAATGGAATATTTAATTACTATTGGTATAAACTCAAATTCACTAATTACTATATTTAGTAACAATAATCATCACTATTTCTTCTCTGGATCAAAAATTATAACATAATGAATAAAATATTAAAAAATACCTCTCTCCTCCACTATAAATACGACCCATCACCACCACTTTTCCTCACACTTCCAAATCCTTTAATCTTCCTTATATTCCACCCAATTACTTTCCCAAACCTATCCCCACGTTTTGTTATAGATAGGCTCACCAAAATACCATGTAAAATTCCCTTTATAAGGCTCTCAAGGAGAAGAATTCAAGAGGTAAATCTTTTTGCGTTAACATTCAATTTATTTTATTTCCTAGTCTTATTATTCTATCCTCACTTCCTCTATAAAAAAAAGAATGATATATCCAATATCTTATATATAGTGTAATTTTATTTTATCTATGGAAAATTCACCATTAAGTCTCTTCTCCTCTTCCTTTTTTTCTAAAAAACTTCATTCCTCAAGTGTCGATTTACCACCTTCATGGATGATGTGTTTTTGTTTTTCAATTACGTATTCATGGATAGACATTAAAACGTTTTATGGTTAAAATATATTATAATATATGTATTAAAACTTATTTAAAGTTATTTAACCAATATATATATACAAAATATAAATTAATAAAACAAAACTAGTTCATGATGATCAAAAAAATGCCAAAATAATATAAATGATTTTAAAGAATGATTTATCTAATTATTAATCCTCATACCATATAACTGAATTAAATATAAAGGCATCTAATATACTATAATTTCATTAAAAACATATAATTTTAATTATGGAAAACTATTCTCATTTTACATGACTTTCCAAACATATATACAAGTAAACTGATCATGAAAACCAAGGAAAAAACGCTTCAAAATGATAAAATTATATCATTTAACTAAACCAAAATCACATAAATAAACATAATAAATAAATAATAAATAAAATACATGTATAAATATTTATAAATAAATAAATTAATGGATTTAATATCATTATTTATGACATTAATATCATGTGTAGAACACATTTCGTCATAAAGTAAGAGACTTTGTCTCAATTCCCATTTCATTGAGATTTACTTGGTATTATGCACCTATTCGTGTTTATGTGGTGTATCTACTACCCATATGAGATATATTTTTCATTTTAAATTATATTTTTATTAAATATCTATGGTCTTATATCATAGAAATTGTTATTGTCTTATACGTATACTATTTTACCTACAATGTTTATTTTTAAGTCATTTTAACATGGGAAATATTGATGAATATGTATCCTCTACTAAATATGAATATTGATAAGGCATATTGTTCATGAACTAAATCTTTATATATAGAATTATTTGTACATTAAATGATGGGTGGGTACTGTTATTTCCCCTGATTCATTTACAGGTTTCATGTGACAAATGATTTGCTGAAAAACCCATTCGTGTTTATTACCTAGTAGAATCATATGGGTACCTACCCACAGACTTAATCAATCTTTACAATATGATGGTTAATGTTCCAGATACATGACTTACAAATAATTAATGATTTTATTCATTATTTATTTAGTTCTCATTATCCATAGTATTTTACCTATAATAAAATCTATGGATTCATTTAGATTCTCAGTTTATTGATTCATGTTTTTTTCAGTTATTCACCATGCCATATTAATTATTCCAAACTGATTATTCTTCACCTATTATTGATTCATGTTTCTACTATATGTAACCCTTACTAATAATTTTATCCCACTCATTCAATTTTTTCAATCCCAATGTTAGGAAGAATATATCATTTAATGAGTTCTTATGGATATAGTTTTTGTTATGTATTGTATTTTTTTTCCAATGTAAACTTGGTTACATATATATAACTAGTTCGTTAAGAATAATAAACTAATTGCTCCATGGATATCTGATCTCTTTCATCTCTAATGATGTAATAAAAAGACCATTGACTTAGGGCTACTAGGGTAGGGGTTATTACAGTTGGTATTAGAGAAAGTTTAGTAGAAACCTTGAGAATTGGATTTAGAAAACATAGTGTAGGGAACATACTTGTATGATATACTATGAGGATAAGAATATAATATTATCCAAAAAATTTTGTAAGTATACAGTAATTGGTTTATCAAGAAAATACATCCATGTCTTGATACTTCAAGTTGATGTGGTTTTGGTATCGATGTACCTAGTGGTAAAAACTCTGACAAGGTGCCCCAAGACTTACTCGGGGTAACCTAGTACATGATAATGGGCCTTACTATGAACTGAGTTTTACAATCCTAAGGTAAATGCTTAGGATAACTAATATTCTCCTTAAAACTATTATGAAGTATTTAAAAGAAAATATGTCCCCAAAGAAATTATGTTGTTAATATGAGATTAGATGTGAATAAAATATTAATTTATGTTATGTTATTTCCTAGTTTTAAATTGTTAATTATGATTCATAACCCAATTTAGTGTATTAACTTGTTTATAAATAGAGCAAAATGAATGGAAATGAATCGATAATCATGGAAAATATATGGATTTTCCCCACTGATAAATTCAACCTAATTAGTGTTGGAATTGAGAAGATCATGAACATATTATAACAACATATATAGGTTGTGAATAATAACCATACTAAACCTATTTGGGATTGTTTCATGTAGTCGAGGTCCCAATATTTAGGGGGACTACTAATCCTGTGGTAGATGAATTGTGGATTAAGTTTCTTAAAATGATATTTAGAGTATTGAGATGAAATTAAAATGAAAAGTTAGTACTAAAAGTATATTGTCTCAAGGGTGATACTGATAAATTGTGGTCTTTCATCTACAATAATAAAGACAAAAATTAAATATAATTCATGGAATGGAGAATATCTATGAAAATATTCATTGACAAATACTTCCCCTATAAGATATGAACTAAATGAATAAAAAATCATTATCTTAAAAAAAAGAGAAACATGGTATTTTAGAGTATGATGATACCTTCAAAATACTATTCATATGTGTTATAAATTATATATATGATTCATAAGACAAAATTTATCATTTCTGTAAGGGTCTCATGCCAAGTATTCAAAGGGAACTGGATTCATAAGAATTTTCATCATATGATGACATAATATTAAGTTACATTAAAAGAGAGAAGGAATTTTCTAGATCGTATGTGTTCAAGGGAAGTCTAGAAAAAACATATATTCAAATAATCATGAAAAATGTGAAGCATCAATGCAGAGTAAGAATATAATGAATAAATTTTTATTATACAAAAAATTACAGAAAATCATAATGGAAAATTCTAGAAAGGCATAATAGTTTTCTACAAGTGTAAAAAAATAGTTTTGTCAAGCTAATAAATGAAAGGGAAAGAAACAAATAAATGGTGTTAAATTCTTCAACTGTAATGAATTGTGGAATTATGAAAACCAATTTCACAAGCATTAGGGTAATCTACAACAGAATAGTCTAAGGGGGGATAGATAGGAATATGTGATCACCACAGCTGATGTAGAAGTACCCAATCATGTTGTGGACAATACATTAATCCTATCTTCAAATCTAGAAAATTAAATATTTTATTATGTATTATCTCACTCTTTTAAATCTACTTAGTTTTCCAAGAAAATAAGACATTTAATTTTTTATTTAACAAATGAGTTGTCTGTCAAAAATCCTAAGGTAAGTATCATTGTTTCCAAAATATATTGGCCAATACATTTTATGACTCATAAACATGATTTAGTTTACAAAAATATCATCATACTTATGGTTGAATTGGATATAATCCTTAGTATGGGATAGATTTCAAAATATTATTTGAAAATTTATTTCAAGAAGGAATTTAAGATATGTGCAGATGATGTCAAATCCATTATATTTAAAGAAGATACTTCACCATATGATTCTTATTAAGATCCAACCCTAGTAGCTTCACTAAATTAAATTCTATTGGAGGAATATAAAACACCATTTGTGGATTAGGAATGTAATATTCAGATTAATGATATACCAATTGTGAAAGAATACATTGATTTATTTCCTGAGTAATTTCCTAGGCACCCACAAAGACTGAAGTTGAATTTACCATTGATATAATCCATGATCCAAGAACAATATGAAAGACTCCTTATAGAATTACCACTATGAAATTAGTGTATTTGAAATAATTACTAGAGTATTTGAGTAGTAAGCTATTTGTTCTCCCCAGTGCTTCTCCATGGGGAGCCCATATTCTCTTTGTTAATAAGAAAGATATATCCTTGATGTTGTTATCTAATTATATAGAAATTAAATCTATTATAATAAAAAAACAAGTATGTTATTCCTAAAGTTGATTATTGTTCTGATCAAATCCACAAATTCCAATATTTTTTAAGACTGACCTTATTTCTTGATATTATTAATTGAATGTGAGGAATGAAAATAATCCTAAGAAAACATTTTGAACCAGGTTTGGATATTAAGATTTTATAGTAATTCCATTTGGATTGATCAATGCACCCCATGTTTTCTTAGATCTAATGAACAAAGTATTCAAGGAATGTCATGATAATTTTTTTATATTGTTCATTAATGACATCTTTGTGTACTCTAGAAGATATGGGGACCAAAAAATCACTTGAGGATTGTTTTGAAGGCTCTTAGATAAAAAGAGTTATATGGGAAGTTTAGTATGTGTGAATTATGGCTTCAAAATATTTCTATTATTGGATATATTGTCTCCAAGGATGGAATATTAGTTGGTCCAACTAAGATAAAATCAATCCATGAATGGCCTAAGCCAACGATAATAAATGATATATGTAGTTTTATTTCTGTACTAGGTTACTATCGACATTTTGTTCAGAATCTTTCATGATTGTATAACCCACTAACCAAGCTCACATCTAAAGGTTTATGTTCATATACCAAAAAAAATTGAATAAGTATTCTAGGAATTGATGATAATATTGATTGATTCTTTAATTTTTACTCTCCCATCACGAAATGATGGGATTTTTATATAGATTGATGCATTGAAAAATAAAATAGATTGCATCCTTTTAGAAAATGATAATGTTATTGCTTATTCATCAAGGAAATTGAAGACACGTGAACAAAAAAATATCCAACTCATGATTATAGGTTATAAGAATTATATGGTTAAAGATGTGAGATATATACGGGTCACCAGAGTTTGAAATACGTCATTACAGAGAAATAGATCAACATGAGGAAAAGGGAATGGCTCGTGTTATGAAATGATTAGGATTTATCAATGCACTACCATCCGTGAAAATAAAATAAAGTAGAAAATGAAATAATTAAGAATGTTCATGGAATTTTTACCCAAATGAGTATTTAGAAAGAGCCTACAATCGTGCATCTAGTAAAGATAGATATGGGAATTATTAAGGAAGAGAAAACATCACTGCTTTTTCAAATTATTGCTAAACCATCCTTACTATAGACTATATAAATATCTCAATCTGATTATCAGAATTTTTATAAGAATATTAATTTCATTAATGAAGTAATATTGTCATACTTCTTGTATGAGGATGGAATTATAAATTTTTTTAAGAGGTTATGTTTCCTATCAATACGTGATCTAAAAAAGTGAACTCTTATATTATGCTCCTAGATCAAAATTCTCTATATACCATGGTAGTACCAAGATGTATATAGATATGAAGGAACACTTTGGTGTTATAATATGAAGTGCTAAATTATTGAATATGTGTCAATATACATAATTTTTCAACTAGTAAATTCTGAGAGGAAAAATCCTAGAGTGGTCATGCAATCTCTACATATTCTTATATGGAAGTGGGATGACATAATGATGGAAATTGTCATCATAGTACCACAGAAACCAAGAATTAATGATTTAATATGGTTATTTGATGATAGACATATCAAATCTACACATTTCTTCACTATGAGCATGTATTTTCTATTGGATATCATAGAAAGACTATATATTAATGATTTTATAAGAAGTCATGGTAAAAATATATCAATTGTGTCTGATTGAGATCCCCATTTTTTTAAAACATTCTAGAAGATCCTTCAGAAGGATCTGGATACTAAGATTCATTTGAGTACTTCTAATCACCCTCAAACAGATTGGTAGTCTGAAACGACTATTCAATCATTTGAATACATGTTGAGATCAGGATCACTTAACTTTCAAGGTGTGTGGGATCATTATTTACCTTATTTATAATTTTCTTACAATGATAGTTTTAATTCAAGTATCCAAATGGATCTATATGAATTATTTTATTGTAGGTGATTTCATACACCAACTTTTTGGGATGATATTTGTGGGAGGAAACTTATAGGACAAGAACTTATTGAACAAAAAATGACAAAGGGGAAGATAATTCAGGATCATATTAAAGGAACTCAAAGTAGGAAAAATTGTAATGATATAGAGATAAGAAATTATTTGGAATTATATGTGGGAATAATGTTATTCTGAAATAATCTCTATGGAAGGGTGTCTTAAGGTTCAGTAAGAAAGAAAACTAAGCCTTGGGTACATCAGACCATTTGGAATTCTGGATTGAATTGGAACTATAGCTTACCAATTAGGAATGACACCAAGTCCCTCCATAGATTATGATGTGTTCCTTGTTTCATTGTCAAATATGTACATTCCAGACCCAATTCATGTACTCTAATATAAAAAATAGAAGTGGAATCTAATTTTTCTTACTCTGAAGAGACTATCAAAATTCTTGACACAAGAGAGAAAATGCTTAGAATTATAATGAATCGACTAATAAATTTTCTTTGGTTATACAATAAAATGGACAAATAAACATGGGAGCTTGAGGATGTTATGAAAAAAAACAACCCTCCTCTGTTTAGAAGGAAATACTCCTAAAAAAGTTTGAAGATGAAATTTCTATATATAAGGGATGAATATAACACCCAAAGGTTTTATTGTATATATCCTCTTAAATAAATTCAATTAATTAATTGATTAAATTGCACATAATATTATTTCATTTAGTATATATCATATAAAATCATATATATATATAACACAATAAAAACTCAATAATGAAGAAATAATTAAAGGGGATGATTTTTCTAGAAATTTAAGATCATATATAAATGAAATATTAACGTGACCTTCTGAGTAGTAATGAAACCCTTATGAATAGTAATTTTTCCAATAGAATAATAACCTTCTGAGTAGTAATGAAACCATTATATATAATTTTATAATTAATATGAATATTTAAAAAAATTGATAAAATATAATCATAAATTAATATTTTGTTGTACTATGATAATAATATAAATTTATGAGACCTTAGTTAATTTCTCAATGTGTTATAAAATGTGTTACCATTTTAAAATTGAAATTTTCTAAGTAAAGGATGATTTTAATGAAAAATATAATTTATAATATTTAGTAAAAATGTAAAATTTAGTTCATTTTTAAATTATACTAGTCGATAAATTGTTAGGGTGAGTTGTTTAGGATTTTTCTAAAATAGTAGAATTTTTTGTGAATATTAAAATACATTAATTTATTATATGTATAAATTATAAGTTAAATAAACTATTCCTAGAGTCATGGATGATGTAATCACCATTGGTTTAGACTAAAATTAACTAATTACTATATTATTTCACAACAATCATCACTATTTACTGTCTTCAACCTAAATAATAAAATAATGAATAAAATATTCAAAAAATGACCCCTCTCCTCCAATGTAAATACCACCCCCACCATTCATTCTTCTCACAATTTAAAATCCTTGAAGCTTTCTTATATTTTACCCTATTCACCTCCCATACTTCTCTACCACATTTTCATCCCACAAAAAACCATTTCCTATTCCCTCAAGGACGATCATAAGAAGAATAATTTAATAGTTAAATCCTTTTTCATTATCTTTCAATTTATTTTAATTTATTTTCTTCTTATTCTGTCCTCAACTCCTCTATAAAATAATTCACAATAATTTCATTTTCTTATATATAATATAATTTTATTATTTCTATGTACAACCCACCATCTATTCTTTTATCCTCTTCATTCTATTCTAAAAATAAGAACATTATCTGTGCGGTGTCGATTTACCGCCTTCATGGACGACCTGTTTTCATTTTTCAAATTCCCTTTCAAGGATGGTAATAAAACCCTTTTTATTATTAAACCATATTATAATATAATTATTATATCTTTATTAATGTTCTATAACTAATATATATATATCTAATTAATTAATAAAACAAAACTAGATCATGATGATCGGAAACACCCAAATTATCAAAATTATTATCACAGATGTTTTATCTAAGGATTCAACCTCATACCATATAATATAATGAAATATAAAAGAAGTCATTATTATTTATGTTCATTTATAATATATAATTTAAATTTTGTACAACTACTGTCAATTTAAATGATTTTCTATACATATATTCTGGTAAACCGATCATGAAAAGTAAGTAAACTAAAGATCTTGAATGACTAAATAGTACATTAAAACTAATATAAAAGGGAATAAAATAATTTAATAAAGTTATAATAAATAAAATAAATTTAGAAATGTTTATGAATAAATAAATTAATGGATTTAATATTATTTTCTAAGAAATTAATATCAAGTACAGAACACATTCATACATAAGGTGTGGGACTTTGTCCCAATTCCCATTTTAATAATACTTACTTAGTATTATGATCCTAATCATTTTTATGTGGTGTATATAATTCCCAATTGATATAATTTTTCATTTGAAATTATATTTTTATTTAATATCCATATTATTTTACCACAAATATGATTATTATTATAGTCGTATCTCATTTTACATATCATCTTTATTTTGAATGTCGTTTTAACTTTGGAAATATTGATGAATATATATCCTATACTCCATAAGAATATTTATAAGGAATACTATTTTTGAATTAAATCTATGTGTGAAGAATTATTTGGAATTAAAGTGATGGATTGGGCCCGTTATATCCCCTTGATGCATCGACATGTCTCATGATACAAAATAGTTGGCGACAAAACTTTAGTGTTTGTTTCAAAGAAGAATCAGACTTGTATCTACCCACAGACTAAAACCATGATACTGGTATGATGGTTCATGTGATAGACACATCAAATCCAGATAATTAATAATTTTATTCATTCTTCATTTAGTTATCATTATCCATAGGTTTTTCAATATGAAAAAATCTATGTATACATTTACATTCTCTGTTTATTGATGGAGTGTGTTTTTTAGTTATTCAACCTACCATTTTAATAACTCAAAATTAATTATGCTTCACATATTATTGATTAATTTTTCTGCTATATATTACCCTTATTGGCCATTTAAGATCACCATTTTATTTGTTTTCTTTCCCTAGGTTATGAAGAATTGACCATTTAATGAGTTTTCAAGGATGCATTTTTTGTTATGTTTTATATTTAATTTTATTTTTTACCAATGTAAAATGGGTTACATGTATGTATCTATTTATTCAAGACCTCTAAATTAATCTATCCTTGGTGATGTGATCTTTTGTATCTATGCCATTGTAATAAAATGACCATCGACTCTGGGCTACTAGGTTCAGGATTGTTACATATTATCATAGATCAAATTTCATGGATATAAATAATAACTTAATAATAAATTAATTAAGTGGGTAATTATTGTATATAATGATATCTAGAATCATGATACCTCTAACATCATGACCATTAAAAAGATTCTCTGAAACTAAAGGTAGAAACCCATTTAATTTGGCCAATCGATTTGTCTCATGAGATCTACTAATGCATTAATGGGATATAAAATTCTAGGCCCCATAAATTACTTATTGTCTAATTAATTACTCATATATAATATAATTGTTTTAAATCCTGAATAATATATCATATCAACACATATATGTATTGAGTAAAGGATACAAATTTATCAACATTA
The DNA here is from genome assembly GCA_963277665.1 of Viscum album. Classification (NCBI taxonomy): domain Eukaryota; kingdom Viridiplantae; phylum Streptophyta; class Magnoliopsida; order Santalales; family Viscaceae; genus Viscum; species Viscum album. The sequence goes on from OY728163.1 coordinate 290,139,967, forward strand.
CCTCAGTTAATAAAATAAATTTCAAAGTTTACACCATATATAAAAATAGTGTATGGTTTAGGAAATAATCATATCCATCATAAATGAATATTAATATTTATGGTAAATGAAATTGTCAATGAAAAATTATAAAAATAATTTTATTGCTTTAATAAAAAGTTATCAATTGGAAAATGAAGTGACGTTGTACAATAAGTTTTACCACTTGGTAAATTTAAAGTCAAATCACCTTGGATGAATTAATTAAAATAGTAACCTAAAATATCTTTATTTATTAATTAATAATGATATTACATGTAAAAGGGGAAATATATACCCCATATAAAAAAAATTAACTGATAAAATTACAATAGGACTCAATGAAGGGAAATTGATACGAACTAACATACCCCACACTTCCTTTTTGTTAAATGTTATTTAATCTCATGTATAGTGCTATTAATCTTGTTTTTTAACTCCTAAAAACTATATTTATATTTATAATATCATATATTATCCTTTTATAATACGGTATCTCTAGTATGTCAATAATCCTTTATTGTACTCATTGTTTTATGTAGTAATTACCTTCTTTTTCATTCATGATTTTTCATGAAGGTTTCCAGTTATTTTATATATTATATAGTTCCATCATATCCAAAATAATAATAATTGAAAATATAATCATATGTATACATCAATGATACTTTTAATACCAATCTTTAAATGTGGTTTGGAGAAATGAATTATGTTATGATAATAGAGATTGTAGGATGTATATACGTATGGGTAAAGATACCATCTTTCAACGATCATTATGGAAAGGGGTAAGTAATATCAATTGTTTCCAGAATGATAATAATATCATACATTACAAATTATTTATATAAATATACTTATAAATATCTTAAATGTGGTGTAGTTATGAAATGAGTGTCACGTTGATTCATGAAGGTGGTAGTCCATATGCACATGAATGATAATATAATAGTTAAATGAGTAAAAAGGATAGAAAGAATATGAAATATAATCTTCCCAGAATTCTAAATATTTCATTATTATCATAATTATTTCATTTATATAACATGTATTCATTAACATTATCTTTATCACCTTCCATGTAAAGCATTTGTGGTAGATGTATCACATCACTTTGCAAGGAAGTACTTCACCGTTCACAAAAGCAACATTATCATATCCCATACAGAATGGAAAATAAAAAAATTTATATATGATATAATAAATTCATTGATAAATATATTTGATAAATATCATATATATACTTTATATCAATCATCATACCAAACGGTGAGAGGTGGTAATGGAGAAATGAATGTCGTCAATTTGAGAGGCGATAGACTGCCGTACACATGAATGAAGATTTCATAAACCATTCAATGAAAGTGGAGATGGTTTTAGGTATTTACCTTAACATAAAAACATATAAGTATATGGAAGATACTATTTGTATAATATAGTTGTAAATAAAGATAACTTGAAGGATGTGTAAGAATAAGTAATGTAGTAACACAAAGTTATGAATTTTACCTCTTCTTATACCACCTCTATATGATTATGCCTAATGTATTCTTAGATTTTATTTATGAATAAATAAAAAAATTATAGGGTATGTTGATGGAATATGGGAAATAATTTGGGTAGTTAATGGAGGAACCAAAATTGATTGAATGTCTGAATAATAGAGGATAGGTAGTGGACCTTAAAAGTGACGTGAGTGTCCACTTATATGTTTTGAAAAGAAAATGGTGTAATAGTGTTTTTAAAATGAAAAAGGAGAAAAAAACAATATTATAGAGACATATACATGATAATGTTCAAATCTATCCATTAAATTTATTTTAGATATTTTTTTGATCATTCTAACCATTATCGTTTTTGTTTAATCCCCAGATATATACATTTTAACCATAACCACGGTAAATATTTTTTTTCTATTTTCAAAAATAATTTTGAAAAAAATAAATTGATTTTATTATATAATATAAATAATGATGATTAAAAATAAGGATTCAATTTTTCAAAAATAAAATCACATCAGGGTGAAATTTTAATTTAAAACTAATCTCAGAGACGCATTGAGAAAGTGGGTTTTCAAAAGATAAAATGTTCAAAAGTTTACAAAAAATTTATATCAACATTCAATAATAAAATGATTTAAATGACCTATATTATATTAATATATATTTAATTTAACTTATTTTACTTTAAAATAAATTCTAAATATAATTTAACTTTATAAATAATCTAATGTGAAATCAAATTTTCAATTAAAATTTTAGTATTTTTTACTATTTGTTGAAAAATTAAATATTTGAGAAAAATCCCAAAAATTCACTCTAAGATAATTTTAAAATTATAATTTAAATAATTATATTAATTTTTGAAAATATATTTTCAAAAGGTGGTAAATATTTATTTTTTTATTATGTTTGAGAAGTGTTACTTTAAATTAATAATGTTTTTTTGAAAAATTGTTTTCATTTAAATAATAATAATTTTATTTACAATCAATGTATATCGATAATTTTCATAATTTATTAATTTTTATTAATAAATTATAATTATACATCAAGGTTATAATGGCCATGTGTAGGGTCCTGAAAAATCCGCAAAGGAAATTTTACCCAAATCCCCCAAAAGAATTGGGGGCAAATAATCAAAGAATAGCCACAAAAGGGACCGGTCCGCAAACCGGTCCATGGAAGCGCAATGTGGCCAGGCACTGCGAGGCACCCCTTCTACGAACCATTGTCATTCACGGAATGGAGGCAGAGAGGCTTCGCGGTCGCGAGGCAGGATGGGCGCCAGTTCTGTTTACCATCACGAACCACCCCAACCGCGGACCGCGTCGACCGGTTCAAGCCGCACCTGCTGTCGTTCGCGGAATGGAGGTGGAAACCTCCGCAGCCGTGGAGCACTCCCTGAGTTTGCCTTACGGAGGAGGGGAGTGATCAATATCCACCGTGAATCATGGATTGACCAAGTCAGCTGTGAATCGAATATTTGGTTATGGGCCTCCGCAAAAGGTGATGCATGGCCACAGATACATTCCTTTCCCCACTCTATAAAAGGAGACCAGGGGGAAAGAAGAGGGGATCGGAGAACTAGAATCGGATTCGGAGGAAGGAGATCGGTTGAAGGAAGGCTTCAAATTTTTCAAACAGTGAAATTCCCACCCGCGAACCACAGCAGGTATATGAATTAAGAAGTAATTGGAAAACGCATAATAATTTTGTGAACTGCGAACCTAAAAATAAAAAAAAGGAGAACCGCAAACCATACCCCCTCCGCGAATGACTTCCTCATGGACCTGGGAGTTTATGCCTCTTTTCCCATCCGTCTTACTGTGGAGCACCCTCCTCCGCGGGCAAACCCCGACCGACAAGCCTCCGATCGGCGCCGCCCTTCGCCGCCGCTGCCCGCCTGGAATCCTCCGCGAACCACCCTGGTTCGTGGATTGAGCCCGAAGCCACGAACCACCCTGGTTTGCGGATTGAGCCTGAAGCCACGAACCACCCTGGTTCATGGATTGAACCTGAATCCGCGAACCACCCTGGTTCGCAGGACGCTAATCAGTCCGCGGACCACCATGGTTCGCGAACGGCTTCTCCAGCCGTGTGGCACTTCCCCACGTGAAGGGCGCCACCACCCATACCTCTCGGTGGCTCGCCAAATATTTCAGTGTTATCATTTCCAAAGCCAGGTAAAATCCTTCCAATCCATCCAGGTCTTCCACGACTCCTTCATCATCCTATTCATCGGCCCTGAGTCGAGGCCTCTGCCAGAGCCACCAGATCCACGTGGTATAACTTTCAGGCACATTAGCATGCCATTTTGAGTTCACATACCCACTGTAAATAGGGGCAAAGAGGTTTCCCAGACCCTTGGGTGGATTCCCAAAGCATGTCTGGGTTCACATTCCCACAGTAATGTGGGGTCTGTGTCCGAGAGCCCCCTTCCTACCTCTACTGGACAGAATGAGGGATGGCATGCTTCAGCGGTTGGGCACTTCTCTCCCCCCCAGAGAGGGGGAAACATACCCATCCAAAGGCAGTCGTCCCCATGCACCTCGGTACTTCCTCGGTTATATCCCCGGGGAATAAGAGAGAAGATGGGAACAGGAGCACCCCCTTTCCCTCTCCCTCTGGGCTTTGCCGCCCCGGGCATCCATCTCGGAGTAATCCTTGACCTTCCGGGCGTCCATCTTAGAGTAAGCCCTGACCTTCTGGGCCTCCGTAGAGTGTAAGCCCCAATCCATCACCCTGGTCCGCCTTCATGCGTAAGCCCCACTCCGCTTATCATGGACGCACCTTTCGCAACGTGATCCTCTAGTCTCTTCTTCCTCTTGTTTCTCACACCGAGCATGACTCACATGGGCTTAGAGTAAGCATCGACCATGACATCCTCCTCTAGGCCTCCTCAGAGTGTAATCCCCAACCCATCATTCTGGGTTGCCCCAGAGCATAATCCCCAAGCCAGAGTGAACTACATGGACTTTGATCCATGTCAAAGCATGGTACGTAGGAAGCCTCCATGAGGTTCAAGATCACCACATGGTCGTTTCTTCATGTCGAGTTCCATCCTCATCCAACATGACGTTAAACTATATGCCCCCGTCCAGCATAACGTTAAATTGTTTATGAGAACTATGTGGACTTTGATCCCTGCCTCCTAGATAGGGTACGTAGGAAGCCTCTATGAGGTTCAAGCCCACCACCCATCGGACCACCTGGTCTCTTTTTACGTCGGTTCCCCAAAACCTATGCGAAATACGTGGACTTTGATCCATGCCTCCTAGATAGGGTACGTAGGAATCCTCCCTGAGGTTCAAGCCCAACAGCTGGTCGATCCGACCATCTCTACGTCAGTTCACTACGCCACTCCTAGTGCTGCCTCAAGCGAGTTCCAGCCCTTCGGGGTCATTAATCCAACGAGGGATGGTAAACCTCGGGCATAAATGATTCTGAACCCCTGTGTCCAGTTGACTGTTTCCCACCAAAGTTAAATACGTGGATACTATGTTTGAGTATAAACCAAAGATTCACAAACATATGAATATGTCTTAAATCTATAAGAGAGTCCCGGATCAGGCAATAATTTCCCCCCAAAAAAGGTGTGATGAGCATGACTTCCCATCCTCTCGACCAATGTGAGTTCTTAAGAGTCGTTGGCCAGACCATCCGACGAACGTCTGCCTTTGGAAAGCAGGTCCATCAATCATTTGATACGGAGCCATTGGGCATTTCGTGGCCGAAAACTAGAACTAAACACCATGTTTAAACAATATTTTAATCGAGTATCACATTTTTCTTTAACCCATGGATGCGAGCATCGCTAGATATAAACGAAATTAAACTTATTCTAAAATAAAATTATTATAAAGTCTTGTGGTGTGATATTATTACATCTTATAAAAACTTATTCTTATATATTTAACTGATATTACCTTATAAATATATGCGGGTAGTTCTTCTACATAACATCCCCTCATCCCCACATTGTTTTTTCTATTTAGTGATTTTTTCGCAGTACCTTTACCAGATGGTTTTTAGGATTCATTAATAATTTTTCTCCAGTATTAATACTTTGGATGGGTTATTTATAGTTTGATAGAATAGTGTAGAATTATATCTTATCAAAGGTGATAACATGAACTAGTTCTGGAATGTACTTCATTAACAATGATATATGAAACACATCATGTTATTTTGAGACATTTGGAAACATTTCCAAATGATAAGAAACAAATATAATACATTCAAGGATTTCAAAGGGTGTAATGTATTTGGGGCTCAGTTTACCTCTATTACCAAACCATATAATACCCTTACATGGGGATACATTCAACAAAACATTATATCTTATTTTTAATTTGAAATAATTCCTTTGATTATTAGCATAACTCCTTTTACTGCATTGTTCAGCTTTAATGTGAGCCTGACAATCCTTTACCTTTATCATTGACTCTATAGCAAGTTATAATCTTGTGGGTTTCATTTTGCTAAATTCATCCCAAAAAGTTAGTGTATGACATCTCTTTCCATAATATTCTTCATATGGATCTATTTGAAGACTTTAACAGAAAATATGTTTAAAGTAAATCTCTATCAAAGGTAAATATTAATCACACATACCTTGACACTACAGGAAATTTGGCTATTTGTGACGGGTTATTTGTGACGGGATCCAATCGCAAAAACCCTATTGGGATGGGGGCCCATCGCAAATAGCCCATTGCAGTAAATGGCGTCGCAACTAGTATTTTTTGCAACGGGCCGGTGAAAAAAATATTACATGAGATAGCAAGTGGGCCCATTGCAAATAGATTTCCAATTAAATACATTATATAAACAAGAACATTTAGTGACATGCCCATCGCAAAAAGTATTTTCGACGGGATACCAACTGTTGCAAATAGCTTATATGTTATAAACATTTTGTGATGGGCCCGTCACAAAAAAGTTATTGTGATGGAAAAGGAACCCATCGCAAAAAAACTTTTAAAAAATATATATAATCTATTTGCAACGGGCCCCCCGTTGCAAAAGGCCTCGTCACCAATACTTAATAAAATAAAAAAATTAATATTAATATTATTAAAATAATAAAAAAATATTACAATTCTCAATATTTTCAAATACTTAATAATAAAATAATAAAATTTTGATTAATGAAAAAAATAATATTAATATTTTTAAAATAATAAAAAAAATTATTAAAATTCTCAATATTCAGAAAAAATATACAAAAAATCATAAAATAATAATATTATTATTATTATTAGTAAAATAAAAATACATTAATAAATATAATACTATTGATAAATAATAAAATAACAAAATATTAAGAATAAAAAAAATTATGTAATACTCACACCAATATAAAAGAGAAAAAATGTATATAGTTCATATTACAACAAATGTTCAATTCCAATGTTTTTTACAAAACAAAAAAAATCACTGGGGGTAGTCTTGTGGATGAGCTGGATGAGCTGGAGGAGATGGAGGAAGAAACTCTATCCCTAAACTATGAGTCTGACGGTGAATGTACTTCATCTGATCTTGATGTTGTCGCTGCCATTAATGCATGTCCTCCTTGTGATGTAGCTGCTACTGCTGTTGTTGACGCGTCTTTTTTTCTACTTCTGCAAACTCTCTATAAGCTCAGTTTGAGATCACAACTACTCATGATACTTTGATCCAGAAGATGATGCCTTTCCATGAGATCCTCTCAAGTTGCACACTAACATCGCAATAGTACCATAATAAGTCCCATGAGTCAAATGAGAGCTGATACCAACTACTTGGCCCTTCTCAAAGGCATACTAGGTCACTTGCATCCATGATGTCACATCGAAATGGGGTGTACTAGTCTGATCAATCATCTAGGCCAGACTCTTAGCACTTGTCTAAGAGGTTGTGGCCTCATTTGACTCCTTCAATTTCAATTTAAAATTATAATACTGAAAATATTATATGCAGTTAATTTTCAAACTGAAAAACATTATACTAACCACAATCTGACGATGGATATCACCTCTAATCTATCCAGTGGATGGATTACTATACATCCTCGGATAAACATCATACTCCGTAATATCAGGATTCTCGAATGAATATATGAATAAAAAATAAGGTGTTTGTATGAAATAATATATAAAATATTTAAAAAAGATACTTACCAAATGCTCTCTATGCATACTGAATATACGACTACCAGCTTGATGTGTCACCTCATGTCTCCCCTAGTTCTGACGGCCCCATGAAGATCTTCTTTGAAATCCACTACTCAACCAGTGTGAACATAATCTATCCCAAACGTGAGATTAAATGTACTCTAGTTGGTGGGCCCTACATGACTCACCAAATACTGTCGATCCTGCTTTCTTAATGGATGTCATTCTCAAATTGTGAAAAATTTGATGGAAATACTAATGCAAAGACACCTCCTATTCTTCATGGATAACACCACACAGGCTATCATTGATTGGATACCATAAACTCTACAAATAATTTATAATATCATGTTATTAATGAAATAAATTTCTAAATAAATATTCTTTATTTATATACTAGCCAATGATTGAACATTCTAAGCTGCACATCAATGGGAATATTTTCCCATGTGATACATGATTGAGAAAAATAATTGTGCCAGATAGCGCTCCCATGTCCAACTGCTACATTTAAAAGACTACGAAAAAAGAAAAAATAATCAAAAAATTAGTATATAAAAAAATTAATGAAAGCTAACTAAAATACACAGGTTATCACACCTCAGAATGTGTGGATCAAAACCAAGATATGGACACCTCTCGGAGATAGCGTCAGGAATCATAAGTCGCACAAGACCACACCCCCTCTGTATACCCCCGAACCGCCAGTATCCTGAGGGTTAGATGAACCTTAATCCTTCTCATCCAAAGGTATCTTAGCCTCCCCCAACTCACAAAGTAGATCAATTTTCACATTCATCGTCATCTTCATATCTGAATATTTAAATGTCTTCATATTCATCATCAGCGTCATCAATATATATATGAGTTTATGTTTCATCATCTCTTTCCATTTCAAATTCATTTGTAACGTAATTCACATCATCTTCATCATTGGATCTTAATTGTGGGGTTTCATCATCGATATTCATGTCTCTTTGTGAAAAGGATGGATTTTGAGTAGTCTCTTGAAAATTTTCAATTCCTAGTACTTCATCAGAACCACATTCTGTTTGAGTAAACTGATTTTCCTGAGATTTCATTTTTATTATGATTCACCAATAACTCAGGTATGTTGAAGTATCACAGTAATTTTCCTAGTATATTTGATGTGCATGTTGATCCAGTAAAAATGGTTCATTTACTACAAGAAGATTTTTATATTTAATATCAATGATTCCATGAATCGGATAAATACGCATGGCTCTCTCAATATCTAACCACAGATATTTAAACATTGTTATTTAATTTTTCCCTAGATAACAAAGTTTAATAATTTCATCCAGCATGCTATAAAAGTCAACTTAAGTTTATTTATGATGTGTTCATATCAAGAAAACTCCACTTTTCATTTTTTTAGATTCTCCATATGCACGTGTATGAAATGGAAAACCATTCACCACATATGCATTGTAAGATTTAACTATTTTGGATGGTGGGTTACTCAATATACAAAATAGTTTATCAATTTTATCAGTATGTTGAGACACCTAAAAATTTGTAGAACTATTATCAATATAATAAATAATAAACTGAATTAATATGTTGAACCTTCAGTAATTTATGTTATCGGTTTTTGAAACCATTGAGAAATTTTTTTCTATCAGTGTTCTTCAAGAGCAGGTGCTATAATTTGTAGAAGTTGTTTCCTAATATAATTATCATATGAAAAACAAATAAAATAAGTTTACTTACTATAATATAAATAATATAATAAGTAATCGAAGCACTCACAGTAAAAATGATGTCATTTCTTCAAATTTGAGCAGAACATATGTTTGAGCTCTCTGATGTACATCATCTGGAATCCATCGTTCATGGACTCAACCGAAGCCAAACTCTGTCTGATTAAAAACTGATAATTGATTTTCTATTTCATCATCAGCATTCTCCTCATTTTTCCCCATGTGGTTGTGTTTTGAGGTATATTCAAATTCAAAATAATGCGAGCTGAAGAAACCAATTTTCTCTTGAAAATATGCTTCAGCAATTGAGATTTTAACTGATGTTTTGTTATGTACTTTTTTCTTCAATTTCTGAATGCATCTCTCAAATGGGTACATCCATCGAAACTGTACCAGACCTCAACATTTAGCTTCATGTGGAAAATGTAATATCAGATGTTCCATTGAGTCAAAGAAAGCTGGTGGAATGATTTTTTCCAGTTTACATATAATGACAACACCTTCTTCTAGCTTACATAGTGCTTTATAGTCTTTTGTTGCCACAAAAATGTCTCGAAAAAATATGATAAGTCTTTTATTGAATTCAAAATCATATAATTCAACAAAACTCTAAATCCAATTAGTATAAGTATTTCCATTATAACATGATAATCATGACTTTTTAATCTGGTAATATTACCATTCTTAACACATCTTCCCAATTTGAATCATAGCTATCAGGAAGTCTCAAATCTGTAATCCACTGACAAAATAATAAGAAACTCTTTTTGAATAGTGTATAAGTTGATTTTGGTTTCATTAACCTCTGTGATCTAACATTTTGAAATAGTTCAAATTCTTGTCATCTCCAAAATTGGGCCAGATATTATCGTGCCTTTACATTATCTTTGGTCTTACCTTGTGTATCCAAAACTATATGAAATAAATTATCAAAATAATTCTTCTCAATATGCCTTACATCCAACATGTGGCGGACCAAAAAATCAGACCAATATGAAAGATCCAAAAAATGCTCTGTTTTATCCAATTATGCTCTTTCTCAAAGCTATGAATTTTCTGTTGGTTTACTGTTGGCCCAAATGTGATGGGAGGGAATGAAAATACAACTGAATTTAACTCTGTACCTATGATCAGTTTTGGAGGTTCATCCCTTTCAATTATGCCATTTCTGAAATGATATTTGTTCCTCCAAAAAGGATGATCAGTTGGAAGAAATATACGATGATAGTCAAAATAGCAAGTTTTTCTTCCACTGATGAGAATAAAGGCTTTGTTTTCTTTTATACAATAAGGACATTATTTCGGCCCATGTGTACTTCATCCAGATAACATTCCATATACCAGGAAGTCACTAATCGTCCACATCAATGCAGCTTTTAATATGCAATTTTGATTCGCAGCAACATCCTATGTATTAACACCATTACACCACAATGAATATAAATCATAAATCAATGGTTTCAAATAAACATCAATATTATTTTTCAGATGTCCGAGGATTAATAAGGTCAAAAATATATAGGGCTCCTTCATCAAAATCCATGGAGGTAAATTGTACAGAGTTTTAAAGATAGGCCAACGTGAATACTTACAACCATAAGAACGAAACAGACAAAAACCATCAGTAGAAAGACACAATCTTATATTTCAGGCTTCTAAAGTAAAATATGGTTGCAGTTGGTCAAAATGTTTCCATGAATCTCCATCATATGGATGATTTAAGATTTTATCGGTTGAAATCTTGGTTTTGTGCCATGAAAAAGTCGACGCTGTATTCTGAGACATAAAAAAACGTTACAACCTGGATATAAGGGGGAAGTATCTCAGTTGTTTTAGAGGAATCGATCCAGACTTCCCCAGTTGAGGATCTTTAAACCTCAATTTTCCACATGTGGGACAACTATCCAATAACTCATTTTCACCAGAATATAAGATGAAATATTTTGCACATGCATGAATATTATGATAAATAAGGCCCAGATTACGAACCAGCCTCTTGCTCTCATAGTAATTTGCAGTCAACACATTTATACAGGTAACATTATTTTAACCAAATAAAATATCTGATCAAAAGAGTTGTTTGACATTGCATTATCTGATTTAATAGCTATAAATTTTTGCAACCACTTCTAATTTTCTGATCTTCTAACAAGGATATAATGCATCCTTAGCAGACCTTAACAACTTATAAAATTCAGATGGTGCCAACTCAGGAGTTAAATCAATAGAATCTTGAGTTTCAGTTGGTTTAATAGATGGACCTGCAACATCATGTACTAAATTTTGAAACTGGGAGGGATCTGGAATCAAGTTATTAGTATCATCTCTAGAACTATTTTCACCATGTTGATACCAAAAAACATAATCTGTTTAGAAACCAAACCACAAGAGATGTCCCCAACCTTGTCAAATGTGCCAAAAGTTCATAGAGCACATTTTTTATAAGGACACTTAATTGTTCCTTCTGAAAAAAAATCTGGTTTTGATTATGAAAATGATAAGAATGGTTCAACACCCTCAATATATTCAGGATTTAAACCATAACCGTTTATATTTCTGAGCTGATTTATCCATGTGCGATTATCTAATAGTGAATGTTTTCGACTTCCTGATTCCATATTTAAAAAAAATATAAAACCATCACTTTTTTTGAATAATTTGAAATTAATAGAACACTATAAAAAAAGATAAATAATTACAACTACTTCTTAATAATTACCATTGATTACAAGTGGCATAATTTCCAGTTGATTGATGGCTACCCTTTTGTGTGACATCTCATTTACATGCAACTTTCTCACACTAAAATCACAATAAAGATTCTTCTCATTGGTACAATTATTCATTCTCATGCATACGAGAATGCATAAGTGTACATCCAAGTAGATTTTACTTTGTGATTTCAGTGTGAAAAAGATGCAAGACAATGAGTCATCGGACAAAAGATCCCCTTTTCATCGATGAATATTCTTCTTGCAACTGTCACCGCCTAAAAAAATTATGAAAAATGTGGTCTTACAAATGCATATTGAAACTCATGCATATGAGATTGAATAAGAATATATAGAATCAAACTTTTCATAATGTTTTGAGTCAGTGAGAGTTGAAATGAGAAGTGTCGTCAAGCAAAAGGAGTGTCGTCAGTCCACTAAAAATTATGCAAAGTTATTACAATTTAATACAATTTAATACAATTGATTTTATTGCTAATTATAGCTAATTATTTCTAATTATTGCTAATTATTACTAATTATTTCTAATTATTACTAATTATAACTCATTATTCTTAATTATAGCTAATTATTGCTAATTATTTATAATTAATGCTAATTATTGCTAATTATTTCTAATTATTGCTAATTGTTGCTAATTTTTTCTAATTGTTGTTAATTGTTGCTAATTGTTGCTAATTGTTTCTAATTGTTGTTATTTATTGCTAATTGTTGTTATTTATTACTAATTGTTTCTATTTGTTGCTAATTCTTCCTATTTGTTTTGTGATGTATTGAAATTAATTGCTCATTATTACTAATTATTAGTATTTACTGCTAATTATTACTATTTATTACTATTTATTACTATTTATTACTATTTATTACTATTTATTACAATTTATTACTAATTATTACTAACTATTACTAATTATTACTAATTATAAGTAATTATTACTATTTATTACTAATTATTACTAATTATTACTAATAATTTTTAATTTTTACTAATTATAACTAATTATTAGTGTTTATTACTAATTATTAGTATTTATTAGTATTTATTACTATTTATTACTATTTATTACTATTTATAACTATTTATTACTATTTATTACTATTTATTATTAATTATTTCTATTTTTTTACTATTTATTAGTATTTATTTCTATTTATTAGTATCTATTACAATTTATTAGTATTTATTTTGTATTTATTATTATATAATACTATTTATTACTATTAATTACTATTTATTGTTATTTATTAATATTTATTACTATATATTATTATTTATTACCATTTATTACTAATTATTACTATTTGTTACTAATTATTACTATTTTTTAGTATTTATTATAATTTATTAGTATTGTTTATTATTTATTACTATTTATTACTCTTTATTACTAATTATTATTAATTATTTCTATTTATTTCTATTTATTACTAATAATTACTAATTATTACTATTTATTACTATTTATTTCTATTCATTACTATTTATTACTATTCATTACTATTTATTAATAATTATTACTATTTATTACTATTTATTACTATTTATTACTATTTATTACTATTTATTACCATTTATTTCAATTTATTACTATTTATTACTATTTATTAGTATTTATTAGTATTTGTCACTATTTATTAGTATTTATCACTATTTATTAGTATTTATTAGTATTTATTATTATTTATTAGTATCTATTTCTATTTATTATTATTTATTTGTATTTATTCATATTTATTAGTATTTATTTCTATTTAATACTATTTATTACTAATTATTAGTATTTATTATTTTTTATTACAATTTATTAGTATTTATTTGTATTTATTACTATTTATTTGTATTTATTACTATTTATTAGTATTTGTTTCTATTTATTAGTATTTATTACTATTTATTACTATTTATTAGTATTTATTAGTATTTATTAGTATTTGATTCTTTTTATTAGTATTTATTTCTATTTGATACTATTTATTTCTATTTATTACAATTTATTTTTACTTATTTGTATTTATGAATATTTATTACAATTTATTTGTATTTATTTGTATTTATTACTATTTTTTGGTATTTAATAATATTTATTAGTAATTATTATAAATTATTACTATTTATTAATAATTATTACTATTTATTAGTATTTATTACTATTTATTAGTATTTATCCGTATTTATTAGTATTTATTACTATTTATTAGTATTTAGTACTAATTATTAATAATTAATACTATTTATTACTAATTGTTAACATTTTTTACTATTTTTTCTAATTATCACTCATTAGGGTTAATTACTATTACTTACTGCAAAATATAACTCCTAATTACTAATTACTGCTAATTACTTATATACATTACTAATTATCGTTAATAATCATTAATTATTACTAATTACTATGAATTAATACTAATAATTTTATTTTATTTTTACAAATAAATACTGATGACAAAACAATTTAAATCTATCTTAATCACAACAAATCAACAATAATTTAAATTAATATAAAGAATGGAAATAAATAATTAATTAAATAAAACATAAATACCATTAAACTTGATCTCATATAATTGTAGGCGGCTTCACAACTTCTTTGTAAAAAAAGTAACTCTAAAAAAATTCACACTAAAATTAGAGTTTACAGAAACAGAGGAATAAGAAATTCGGGCAGAGAGAAGAAAAAACGGAGCAGGTATATATATGCTAGATTAGTTGCAACGGGACTATGAGCGACGGGAATCCCGTCGTAAAAAAGCACTTTTTGAGATGGGCCCTGTTGCAAATACCTTCAGCCGCATTAATTACCGTCGGTGATTAAAAGGTTATTTGCGGCGGGGCCCATCGCAAAAAAGTGACCTACTGACACACTTTTTCCGATGGGACAACATCTCGTCGCAAATATGTTGTTACCGCCGCTGGTTATTTGCGACGGGACCCGTCACAATTAGTTCGTACCGCCTCCCAGCATTTGCGAGGGGTGGTGCCAACTCGTCGTAAATATTCATTCGCGCATTTTGGTGCGCAAACCACGCCAATCTGCGTGAAACTTTTTGCAATATAGTGCCTATTCCCGTTGCAAATAATTGGTTATTTGCGACGGTTTGTCAACCCATCGCAAATAATGGTTTTCCCCGTAGTGTGAAGGACAATTGAGCATGACCTCAACATGTATTCAATTGTATGAATAGTCCTTTTATATTTTACATTAATTTGATGATGTTAGGAATTTCTCAATTGAACATCATTATCATTATCCTTCATAATTATCTTCCAAAATTTTGATGTAAAACAAGGATCATGATAAAAAAAATTGAAAGTAGTTCACCATGAAACTTACAACTTCATAAATATAGATCCTTATGATGCGATAATGATGTAAATCTTCTCTTATAACAAGGAAATGTGAATATTTTCTTAGGTAATAAATGATAAGCCACATTGTATCATTCATTCATGACGTATTTGGTAGTCCTATAACAATTTCCATCATAATTTCATCACATATACACATAGGAATAGGAAGATGTTACATAACCCCTATAGGATACTATCTCAACGCTTTCACATGTTGAAAACAAATAATTTGAAAATATAATCAGCAATTTACCCCATCATGTTATCCCACAAAAAATGATCCCTCAAATCCCTATACATTTTTTCAACCATGGTGTATAGAGAAAGTTAATCTATTAGCATATCCAACATCTCAATTTTTATGTCAGGTATATATAGAATACATAATCACTTTCTGTGTTTCATATAACAATCTTCACAAATGATTTTTGTTAATTTCCCATTATTCACATATTTAATTTATCTCTAAATGTTTTCATCATCACATTGAGAACTTTATATCTTTTCTAATTAT
Organism: Viscum album; assembly: GCA_963277665.1. NCBI lineage: Eukaryota > Viridiplantae > Streptophyta > Magnoliopsida > Santalales > Viscaceae > Viscum > Viscum album. The sequence continues at coordinate 290,155,964 of OY728163.1, forward strand.
GATGGTTTCACAGTAATTTAAAAAATCAGTGATTTCTATTCTTCTTTAATTATTATCATATCCATATTTACTATATCTGTGAACATATGATCTCTCTCAATCATCATTTGGGTCAGAGTTCCATGATCATTCTAGCTCAATGAATCCACATCCTTATTTTCTATCCCCGGGTAGTACTGTATTGATAAATCACAACCCTTGACTAACTTAGACCATTGACTTTGTCTCATATTAAGCCCATTCTATGAAAATGTGTATATTTGATTTTCATAATCCCTATATATCTCACATAATTCACCATATAGATAATGTCTCTATATCCTCAAAGAAAGTATTATAGTTTCCAGCTCAAGATCAGGGGTTGTATGATTCTGTCAAGGATTCTTCAATTTCCTTGATTCATATGCAACAAATTTGTCATTTTTCATTCGGATACTACCAAGTCCCTTATTTCATTCATCACTATATATCACAAAACCATCATTTTTGGATCTTAGAGTCAAAATCCAGGCATTTTCCAATCTAATATTTAGTTCATCAAAAGAGTCCTTAGATTTCTTTTTCCAAAAAAAACATAACTCTGGTTTATATAAACTTTATTAATGGGTTAGCTAATATGGAAATTTTTGGAAAAAAAATCTTTGATAGTATCCTACCAAACCAATGAAACTAAATACTTTAGTTATGTTCCTTAGTATAATGAATTCTCAAAATGACTTTTTCTTTTTAGGATAAAATTTTATTACATCATTAGAGATGATATTTCCCTAAAAAGAAACTTCTTCATGATATAAATCACACTTACTAAATTTACAACATAATTATTTCCTTCTAAAATTATCAAGAATTATCTGCAAGTGATTGTTATGGTCATTGAAGATTTTATAGTACAAAAAAATATCATCAATGAATACCACAAATAATCCTTAAGATATTCCATGAATACCCTATTCAATAGATCTAAAAAAATATAGGGTTCATTAGTTAATGAAAATGGCATTCTTAAACATGTAATTTATATTCCTCATTCAGAAAGATATCTTTGAAATTTCTTCCTTATTTACTCAACTCCAATGATACCTGGAAAAAAGTTCAATCTTTTAAAAATAGTATGTTCTATGAATTTGATTGAATAAGTCATCAATGAGAGAAAAAGGATATGATTTCATTATTTTAATAGAATTGATTTCCTTGTTATCAATGTGCAAGCTCAGGGATCCATCATTCTTATTAATGAAGATAAGAGTTGATCCCCATGGAGAAACATTGGGGGGGATAAACCCCTTATCACCTACCCCCTACATTTTTTTGTTAACTAAATTAATTATACAATGCCCATTCTTTATTTATTATTTGATATTGGTATTTCGTCTAGTGTTAAATCCATATAAAACTTGACCTCACACTCTTGGGTGTGTCAAGGAAATTCCTTAATAAATATTTCAATGTATTCTTATAAAATATGTACATATTGAATTTTATGATTACCTTATACACGCCTATATTTTGTTTTATCTTCTTCCCAAAGAATCCCATTCAGTAAAGTTGTTGTGGGAGGATCTATATATGACTCAGATGATGATGTATCCTCTCTAAGGATAAGGCATTATACATCTTACTCACAAATAATATTTTTCATTCTTTGTACAATAAATGTTTTCATCATAGTTTGAAATTCACTTCATACTAAGGATTTTATCAAAGTCATACAGAAGTATGGTAATGAGGTCAAAGAATAAAGCACATTTATGTGTAATAATGGGGACTTCTTGAGACATCCTCATTGTTTTCATCCTTCCCTTAAGATTTTTAACTGAAAACTCCTTTCTCAAATTAAATGGTAAATGTCTAATTTTCCTGGAAAAATATGTTGATATAAAAGAGTTTCAGGTTACATAATAAAATAAATAATTTTATGAATTTAAGGATAGGATTAAAGTACCCACTGAAACATCATTTGGTACTTCAACCTCAACTGTAGTAACTTCATAAGCTTGGCCTTTTCCCCTTGCCTGCTTCATTGGTGGATTCCCTTAACACTTAGAGAATTTGTTTTCATAATAACCCATCTTTTTTAAAACTAATGAAATGGACATCATTTATTAGTTTATTCCCCTTTCATTATTTATCTTGGTGATCTTTATCTCTACACTTATGAAAATATCCCAAACCCTTCAAGAAATTCCTATGCGGATTCTTTCCAAATTTTTCACATTGTGTAAATCATTTTGTTCTCTTCTCCTTATTTGATGCAATACATTTTTCATGGTTTTTGGATGACCTATAATTATCTTTATTTCCCATAAATATGTAAGATATAGATAAATCATTCTCTCTTATAATGGAATATAGATTTATATCATCCGATGAAAAAGAATGTTTGAGAGACCAATGCCCTTTAGGGACATGGCTTAAGCACTTAAAAAAGGGTCAATATTGCACTATGGGTTACCTATATAATCTTTATAATACCTAGCTAAACTTGTAAAGGTATATTCATACTTATCAATACTTTATTCCCCTTTCTTCAAGCAATGTATCTTTCTTTTCATTTTAGTTTGATTCTAATGAGGGAATTATTTATCAAAGAATATATAGATAAAATATTTCTATTCCATGAGTTATGTTTCCACTACCTATAACATATTATTCATCAACGACCCTTATTGATCATCATATCTTTGAAATAATACATTGAAATTGAAAACCTTTCCTTTTTACGACATCGTAAGTCCATAAATGTACTCACCAAATACATAATATATTACTAATATCTCATTGGTTTAGTAGTCCCACCAGATAATTGGGGATTCTATCATATGATGTAATCTAACAAAGGAGAATCATACTATAGAATAGTTTTCTCCTTTCGGAAAAGGTTATTTGTCATAACCTGATTAAGATGCCCTCATATAGCTATAATTTTCGTAGTTTTAATACCAGCAATATTGGCTTCCTCGATATAGAAATATATACAATTTTTTAGAGTATTGATGCCCTTCTTACTTATAGGTTCCATGTCTAAAAAATGGAATATATTGGATTAGATCATAGAATTATTAATTTTAAATCATAATGTATAGTTCTAAATATGGTTTAACACTTTACAAAAATAGAAATTTATGCTTGATTAATATGAAAGTCATATACTAGGTTTCATATGACAGAGATTTGTTATCAAATCCTTCAGAATAGTTTGTAAAGAAAATTGTTATTGTCTTTAGAATATCACTATGGAGCTTCAAAATAGATCCTCATTATGGTTTGATTCCATGCACCACGTCACAATTGGGTCAAGCACAATTCTCCCTTTTTAGAGTTATTACCCCTAGGTACCTCTGTTCTAGAATCCAATCCACTTGAATTATCCATACAGTGATATGTTAATAAACATCATCTATACCAACTATAATGACCCTGAACCCATTTGTATGGAGTCATCATCTAACTTGAGTACATTGAAATAGAAAAAAAAGGATAAAATCCAGAAGGATTAATCAGTTTAACAATTTTGAAGAACCAGATACATACATGACTCCCATTTGACACAGCGAATAAAAAATAAAACAAAATACATAACAATATTAAATGAACTGCATCCTTCAAAACTCATTCCAAGACATATTTTTCATATCTCTATGAAATGGAACCAAATAATTATGATAACAAATTCTATGTATGGTTTATGTATTGTGGAATTTTTCATGAATCAATAATAATAGTCAACATGTCAAGGTAAAAAACTGAACATGCATTCAATCTAAAAAACTTGACTATCATGATAAAATAAGTAATAATAAATATGTCAAGGTCTATAATTGAAAACACATTCCATTTAATCAAAAACTAATAATACAATATATCCAGATATGATATAATATAGAAAAAATCCTAGATAAAAATTATAAATAAATTCTCAATGAATTAATTTCTTAATTATTAGATGTCAGGATCCCTGGAATCATAATACCTCTACCATTTAGACCTTTCAAAAGTTAGTTTAAAACTACATGTAGAAACCTGCTTAATTTGGCCAACTAATTTGTACCATGAGACCTATGGATACATCACGAGGATATATAATTCTAGGAACCATCCATCACTATATATTCAAATCATTCCTCATATGTTGAATAGTAAATTTAAATCATGATTAATATTATTTATTAATAAATCTCTATATTGAGTAAATGGTATGGATTTATCAATATTTCTCGACTTAATCAAATAACATTCAAATTATGAACCTTATGTAAAAATGGTATATGTTTTAGGAAAGAATCATATCCATTATATATGAATATGGATATTTAAGATAAATCTACTATTTAATAAAAAATAATCAGAAGAAATTGATTGTTTCAAGAGAAAACTAACAATTCCAATATAAACTAAGATTGTACAATAACTTTTACCACATTTTAATTATCAATTAAAATATCCTTCAATCAAATAAGTCAAATAGAAACTTGAAATACCCAGAATTTTGAATGAATCGTGATATTACATTTTATAGGGTAATTATATAAATTATAGAAAATAAATTATGTTGATAACATTATAATATGCTTCAATGAAGGGAAATTTAGATGAAGTCCCTTATCCCACACTACATTTTGGTTGAATTTGATTTAACCACTTGTACAGTTGTTTTGAACTTTTTATTAACTTATAAAATTACTATATTAATATTTATAATATCTTATATGATGATTTTATAATACATTATCACACATTTTTATGTAATATTTTATTTTTTTTTCATTGTTTTGGGTGTTAACAACCTTATTTTCTCATTCATGATTTATCATGAATGTTCTGATTCTTGTGCATGTTTTATAGATACATAATCTCTTAAATATTAATAATAATGACATAATTATTATATTATACATCAATTATACTTTTAATACCAATCATTAATGATGGTTTTGATAAATTAAGTATGGAATGATCATGGAGATAGTAGGTCATACATACACATTGGTAATGTTTCCATATTTCAATAATCAATATAAAAATGAGGTGAGTAATATTTTATCATTACATAATGATCATAATATCATAAATAACATATTATTTATTAAAATATACTTATATATTTAATCCATGGGGAAAGGAGATCAAAATAGAGTCAAATCGCTTTGATATGGAGGTTGTCCACAGGTTCCTGAATAGTGATATCATCATTATGTGAGTGAAAAGGTGAGAAATAAAATGATATTTTATCTTCCCAAAAGTATAAATCCATCATTAATATAATTTTTATTTCATTTATGTCTCGTATATTTATTAAATATATCCTTATGATCTTCCATTCAAGGCGTTGGTGAAAATCAAATCACATCGCATCACGAGGTAGTAGTTTGTCATACACATGAGTGACGTTATCCTATCCACAGTGAAATGGAATGTAAAAAAAGTAATATATGATATAATGACTCCATATGTGTAATTATGTTATAAATTACATATATATATAGGTTATATAAATCATCATACACAACCATGATATGTGGTAATGGATAAATAATGACATTGTTTCATGTGGCGGTAGTCCGTCGTACACATGAATGATCATTTTTGTAACCCATTTGGTGGAAGTAAAAATGGTTTTTGGTCATGTAATTAAAAAATATCTCATTAAATTATAGATATTGAATTTATTATATAAAAATAATTTAAAATATTTAAAGGAATTATAAAATGAAATAAAATAAAAATGCATAGTTAATAATTTTACCTTTTCTCAGAAAAAATATTTAGGAATATACCTAATGTATTCCCATAATGTAATTATGACCGAAATAAGGTTTCATGGAAAATTTTATAGAAGTTGGAAAGTTATTTGGTAAGGTATTGTATGAAAAAAATCTATGGTGTGAAGAACAGAGATTATTTGGTGGGATTTTCTAATTGAGGTGAGTGGTACACTTGTAATTTTAGGAAATAAAAATGTTTTCCCAAGTTATTCACTTTAAAAATGGTAAAAAAAATTATTATAATCAATAATTATACATGATAAGGTTTTAAATATTTCCATAAAATATATTTTTACATGTTTTTAGGTGATTTGAACATATATCTTTTTAGTTAAACCACCAGTAAATCAATTTTTACCTTAACCACGATAAATAATTTTTATAGTTTTCATTATTCATTTTCAAGAAAAATTAATTTGACCTTAGAGGATAATATAAATTATTCTCATTAATAATATTGAATCCAATTTAAAAAAAATTCATTCACAGATTTGGAAAAATTTTGTTTAAAATTAATCTTGCAATCATGACGAGAAAGAAGGGGTTATAAAGAGAAAAGCTTTAAACATTTAAAAAGTTTTTATATCAAAATTAATTATGATAATGATTTAAATTACCTATATTTTATTAATATATTTATTATGTAAATAATAATAAAATAAAACTTATTTATAATATAAATTAACTTTATAAATAATCTTAAAAATATGCGGTTTTCAATTAAAATTTAATATTTTTTAAAATTCATAAAAAATTAAATATATTAGAAACATAAAAAATCACCTTAAAATAATTTGGATATTATAAGTTAAAAATTTTATTTTATTTTATAAAATAAATTTCCTAAATGTGGTAAAAATAAATTTTATATTATATGCATGAAGCGCAACTAAACAGTCATTTAGATAAAAAATATAGTTTTTTAAAAAGTATTTATTTATATTTTAAATGATTATTATTTTACTTCTAATAAATAGATAAACATTTTCTTATAATTTATTAATTACTTTTAAAAAATGTTAGTTTAATGTGTATATTATAATCGATATGTTTAAAAAATATTTCAATAGAGTGTCACATTTCTATTAACCATTGTCTTTTGTGTATTACAAGCTACCAGTGAAATTAAATTTGTTATAAAATAAATATATTATAAAATCTTGGGGTTTCAAAATTATTATATAAAAATAATATAATTCCCTTTTAAGAGACGTAAACATAAACAATCATAGATAATAATGAGATTGTGAAATAAACATTCACCGCTTTGGTAACATTTGTATCTTAACCCCCATTAAAGAAATAACATCAAATGAATCATTAAATAACATGAATACAAAGAGATTAATGTAATAAATTTAAAAAGGGGGAGTATATATACCACTTAAAACAAATAAGTTGTTAATATGGCATATGTATAATGAAGATGAAAGATGAGAAACCCTTACCTCTGGTCATATTTACATCATACTGGTCGAAACATCTTGTATAATAAATATATATTAATTAAAAACTAATTAAATAACCATAATAATATATATTATACCATATATTATTATATTATAACTTTTTATCACACATTTATTAAGAATGTTTTATTGAAAAAATTACTATTTCAGGTGAAAACTACTTCAATTTTCATTTATGTTTTGGTTCAGATGTTTTTTTCATTTACATTGATCATGGTAATATCATCTCTAGAATGTTATGCATGATAAAAATGTCATATATATTCATAATATTTGTGTTAATAATATTCCATAAAATTTATAAGTATAATAATGAGTTAAACTGTTCATAGAGATAGTAAGTCATACTTATGCATGAACGTTGTCTTCATTTTTTGACAGATGAAATAAAAGAAAGATAAATAATATTTCACTATTCCAAAATTAAGATTATATCATATATTTTTATAAATATATTTTTATTACAATCCTGGTAAAATTAAAATGAAAAACATTTCACATCACTTGTAGAGGAATAAGTCTAGACATACACATGAGTGATGTTGTCATTTTCCAATGGTTTCAAAGGAAACAAGGTTGAAAAGGTGTTATAATTACAAAAGTATAATTATTTCATAAAAAATATATGTATACATTAAGTACATCATTATATAAATATTTTATTTTTGGTTATGGAAAACAAATTACATCTGTTTGTAGGGTGGTAGTCAATCATACACACAATTGATGGTTTCATTTCCAGTTTGATTGATGTGGAGATTGATATATGTTATGAAATTATCATAATAACATATCAGTATATGTGATATACATGTGTTATTATTTTATCATAGTTTTTTTATATCTTATGTAGTTAAATAATGGAAGAAATAAATGTTCATGGTTAATAAATATACCTCTTCTTTGAAAAATATCATTATGTTGATAACTAAAGCCTTCTTAGATTTGTTTTATAGTTAAAAATGACTCTATTTGATGGGAAGGTATTTAAGGAACATATTTGGGAAGGTATTTTCAGAACCAAATGGATCTTTTTTGTGTGGATAGGATAGTGGATTAGGTGTCCTTTATAATTAAGGGAGAGAAACTTCATGGAAATTGCGTGTAAATTTACAAAAGAATATAAAATGATAATGTAATAACCATGATAAATGATTAAAAGTGAGCTAATATTCTGTTTTTTAAATTATAAGGTCGATATATGTCCATAAATTAGGTTTTTTAAATGTTTAATTTCTGAAAATACCCTTTTATTTTGGTTTAACCCTCCCTGGAAACTCATTTTAACCTTAACCACAGTAACTAATTTTTTATTTTTTCACTATTCATTATGAACATAAATTATGTTTAACATATTAGATATTTTTAATTATATTGATTATAAATATAGAAATCATTTTTCTAAATTCAATATATATAACTGGAAGAATTTAATATAAAATTAATCCTGTAGAATTGATGAAAAATCAGTTCACCATGGAAAATTATTAATAAGTACTACAATATTTATATAAATAATTGTTAAATGATTGACTCCAATGACCTAATTCTAATAATTAAATTTTTGTTGAACTATTTATACTTTTAAAAGAAATTTAAACATAATTTAAATTTATAAATTCTTCAAATGATAATTATTCTTTAAAAAATAATATTTTTCACTATTCATCAAAAAATAATATTTTATGAAAATTATCCAAAAAATAAATATAATATAATTTTGATATTATGATATAAAAATTAATATTAATTTTTTAAAATTTATTTTATAAACTATATAAAATTTAATTTTAAAATTTGTCTGCAAAACTCGACAAAAATATTTTTTATAAAAATATAGTTTTTGAGAAATACATTTGTTTTTATTTCAAATGATATTTTTGTTCATTTATATTTAATTTATAACCATTAAATATAATTTATATATATATATAATCATAAAATTTCCACAATTTATTTAATATTCAAACTCATCAATTTAATGGCTAGGTTATAATGGTGTATTATTTGAATATTCTTTTATACATGAGGTGGAATGTATAGCAACTAATCAAACATAATGTTCTTTTGTTAAAATCATAGGGTGTTACACTATCCCCACTTTCAATAACTTATTTCCTCAAAATTTTATCTTGTGCTAAAAAGGGGTTTGTTATCTAGAATAATTTCATTTTTTGAATTGTAACATCGTAAAAAGTGTTAATAAAGTTTCCTCTTAAAAACAATAAAAGTAATTACGAAGTCCATCTAAAATAACACAAAACTATGATTCCAAGTAGGAAACAAATTTTTGGATGTTAAAATATATACATGGAAGAAAAGAATAAATAATTATTTATAGATATAGAGATCTTTTATCCCATTAATGTGAGTGACTATGATAAAGTCATCAACCAAAATTCAAAAAATATATGTTTGGTGAAAAGACCATTGATTCATCAACAGTGAAGGTAATATTATATCATTTTCATTTCATAATTTTTTTCTTAGGTTTGAGGTATTATTATACAATCATTATATATTAACTTATATAATATACTAACTTGATATATTTCTATTTCGTAAGAAAAATTCTATCCTTTGGTTGTGCATTGATCAATTTTTATTTCATGTCATACATAAAGAAATTAATATATAAGATTACTTTTTAGATTTTATTTATAAATCACTAAAATTAATAGTTAATAGATCATATAATCCAAAGAAGAATATGAATTTACTTTTCCTATTATTACTTAAGAAAAAAATGGTTTGTACAATGTAAGAGAATACCCAAAATGAACAAAACTCCACATTAATCTTTAATATATGATAATAATAAAAAAGTTATAACATAAATAATTTAATAAATAAATAACCCTAAATCCCAATTAACCAAAATAACCAATAAATTAAATAATTTTTTAACCTCAATGGTGACCTCAAAACATTAATCTTACACCTCCAAATACGTAATAGGATTCTTCCCAAATAATTTATTATGTTAAAACTAATGTGTATATATACCTCAACAAAATATAAAATATCCTAAAAGATCATTAATCACCTAAAAATAAATAATATTTTATCCTATACTATGTTTCTCATCATTAACCAAATATTTTTCCATAAAAAATTGTTTGAGTAGAAACAATTTTGCATTAACCAATAAATCATGTAGGCCAGTGGTAGGAACTATACCCTTATCTCTCTATGGTTATGGGTTCAAGTCTAGTGGCCTTGCCTAGTATTACTGGTTATTACCCAACATGTGGGTTATCCTTTTTATAAAAGTATGTTAATATAATTATTATAAAACTCAAAAAAGAAAATAAAAACCCTTAAAAATAACAATAGTCATAAAATAACTTATTAACCAAAATTATTTTTCTATAAGACTTATTTTTCACAACATTTGATAGTATTTGTTCCCTATTATTACTTTATAATTAATGATAAAATTAAACCTAAAGGTTATGAATACCTATAATATTATATTTTAAAAATAATTTTTCCTCCAAGGACTTTTTCAATAAGCTCCATTCAAATCCCAAGTGTTATAATTCCATAAATTTCATGCAAAATAATCATAATCATCTTTGAATTCCAACAGTTAAATCCTCAAAAGGGGTATCTAAAACATTGAATATATTATCATTCATAAAATAATAAATAAATTTTGGTATTTATAACTCTTAAGTTAATATTATATGATGTCATAATATCTTATTGAAATTAAGACAATAATTAGGTGTTTTGTGATTCTTATAACCAAAATAATTCCTAGTTCCCAATAAATAAAAACTTCAACCATTTTACATCAACTTCTGGTAAAGTGTAGGACCTTATTTAGTCTATAATTTAAACCTTAATAGTTGGCATTTAATCGGATAATTCACATACTCCAAAAATTTAAGAAAAGAACTGTAAATTAATCCCAAGGATGAAAGTTATTTTCTTCCATTATAATCTTTATTTTTCCTCATAAATTCATTTCCTTATACCCGTATTTTTTATACATAAAACATTTTTACATTACATTGATATTTTATCCTAGGTTTATCTTTATGAATTTCTAATATTAAGGAAATTGAGCCTTCATTTCTCTATGGACTCCACCACTCAAGCTCTTAGTAGACCCTTTCTTCTCTTCTTCAATTAGTTTAAGTGTCTGTTAATGTGTATTTTGTTAATCATATATCAGAAAAACTAATTAGGAATAATCATAATATCATTTACATTAGTCATTATCCCATTTGGTCTCTCAAAATATCCTCATTTTCCATCATATTGTATGATAACATGATTTTTTATAGTTCTATCAAATAACTAAAATAGAAATAATAGTGTGAGAAAAAATAATCATAATGGGAAAGAATTTAATAATTTGTATGTTGCCTAAATAATGACACATACTTTTTAATCCAATACAAATTATTATTAACTTTGGTAAATTTCTTTATCATCAATTCAAATCCTTTATGATGTTTCATAAATAAAATATGAAATCACCCAATAATATCCCCTACGTGTGTCAACCAAGGTGGGAAGCAAGGTTGTTTTTCATGTACTAGGTGGATATTGATTCAAAGAAAAATGATCATGTTTCAGATTAATTACTCTTGGTTATATTAATTATAGAGAGACATTTACTTTTTGTATACAAACATTGATGTATTTCTATGAAATACATATAGTCACTTATTTACCAAAACATTATTATGTTATCAAATACTTATACTTATCCACAAATTAATCCACATGGTTTTGTTCTTTAATATATGTCTTATTGAATCTTGTTCCCAATGTGTCAACTAAAATTCATGTGATACCTATTGGAACCATGGCTATTCTTTGCATGAATTTGAGTATGGTTTGTGTTTGTTTTCAATCCTTAGTAAAAGTTTAGAATGTGTGCCAGTAAAGTGATCATACAGTTCAAGCAGGCAACAGTATTGAAGGTGGTGCCATTTCCTAGTGTTAGATAAATTTTTTGGCCTGAAAATTAAAAAATGAAGACATAGGTTGTTGGCAATATGAGGTGCGCAAAATATGGGAGGCGTGCATGAAAAACAGTGGCGTGCAAAAAATATTTAATCTAGGCCTGAAAAATAGTGTGGTGCGTGAAATAGTGGATTGATTTTTTTCACGCAAATATTGTTTCGGAATTAGAATGTCGAAAAATGGAAAATCCATGGGCTGCGTGAAAAATATGGAGTTGTGGGCGAAAAACGGTACCTAAACGAAATATTACGCGCCAAATGAGAGGTTTTTTGCGCCACATGTGGTTTCCGCGCGGGGGTCTGAGACCCCTTTAAATAATAGGTGAACCCTCCCATTCCATATAGTTGTAGACTTAGAGAAGATGTGAGGTCTGATGCGCCTAAAAGGTTCGCATAAAGGGAGTTTCAAAAAAAATTAAGCTTGCGCAAAAAAAATCCGACTTGCGTGAAAAATTTATAGTGGCGTGAAAAATTTGGGACTTGCACGGAACATTCTGGCTCGTGCAGAAAAATTTAGAGTTTCATGAAAAATTCTATCTTGCATGAAAAATTCCATGTTGTGCGAAAAATTCCGGCTTGCGTGAAAAAAGTGAAGTTGCACGAAAAAACATGGAGTTCCATGTAAAACATGCTGTTGCGCAAAATTGTCAGTGAAACCTTTTTTCTCGTTTCTGATTATCTAGTTTAGTGGTCCAATGCATTCAAGTGCATTAATTTTAGACATCAATGTAATCAGATTCTTGTGTTAACTAGAGGCAAAGACTTCAATGAAAATCTATTGAAGATACCTTGACGCCTATAAATTAAATGGGACTTCACCAAAGGAAGTGAGTCAGGGAGAGTCAACGGGAGTGACCCAAGGAATGTAGTGAGCTATCCCTAAACTTTTTTATAGGTAATGTGCCTGGGACAGAGTGACTATTCCCGAACCTCTGTAATAAACAACTGGTGAAGAATTGTAGAATTTGGTACGACCGAAAACCTGTCGGCGTATGCTCGTTGGGCGTAGCCCTTAGTGGTGAACCAAGGAAAAAGTGTTGTGTTATCTCTTTGCATGTGAATGTTTGATTGCTTCTCATATCCATCATATAGGTTTAACTAGTTCCTATGAATGTGGTAACAATATCTATCAGTTTATAAGAAAAATTTGACACCTAGATTCACCCCTCCCCTCTTAGGGTGTCCCGGGGTCCTACAATACCAACTGAAAAGACCCCTATTGTAGTATCCCATAATCAGTGGTTACTTTACAATGTTGTCTCTATATACAAGGAGCCTCATATCGAAGGGTTGAATGGTTTAGTAGTCTAGGTAAAATTGATACCTACTTGAAACTCACATTACATTTTGAAACATAAAATAAAACATAGAATTTTATTTGGTAACACAATTATTTCCATTATAACATCCATTCATATCAATCATAAAACACATCCTCATATCCTTGGGAATGGAAACATAAGAAATGGGTGATCTAAAATGCTCATAAAGGGTATGAATTTAGTAGAGTCTATCATAAACAAATAATGAATAATCAATATAGAAAGGTAAATAAATAAAAAATATTATATTTAATCAATAACATGAACATGAAGAATAATATAAAAATAATAAATGATAATAAAAATATTTTCATATAAATAATTGCATGAGCTTGAAACTTATTTTTCAATATTCAAACTAATTGAATAATCACATGGACACCAACAATTATTCTCATAATGAGGGAATTTATATTGGCAGACATCATAATTATACTATCGGGGTGTCATTCCAAGACCTATTATATAAATAGGCAAGGCCTCAGCCAAATAACAAATCTATTTTTTCTCATGAGAGCTAATGATTAATCAAGGGTCTATTGTGGCCCCCACCCATAACATACTAAGTCTAATGTATTCCTCATATGAAAGGTAAAAACATAATCAATTTAAACATTCATTTTGAATCATTAGAATAATATTTTTTATAATTTCCCAACTCAATAAACATAATCAACATAAACATCTGTATTAAAAAATACATATAAATATCAATACACTTCCTAGTAAAACTTATCATCAGCGATCTAGAGAAACAATAATGATGGTGTCATTACAACATATCCCCAATAAAGTTGGTCATAAACCATCTCAAGAAAGAATAATGATGGTATCAACAAAACATATTCTTATTATAACACAATTAAAATAATGTATTTTTCTTATTGATGTATATATATTCAATAAAAATATTATTAAAATAATTCTTGAAGAAACTAAACTTTTAACATTAAAAATAACTTTTTTAAACTGAAAATTTACAAACTATAAATAAAAACATTTTTTTGAAAATATCCTTGTATAATTTTGAAGTCAAATTCAATTCATTAATATTTCATGATGGTAAGAAATTCCATTCATGTCATATAACATAAAAAACATTACTTTGACACATTTGTAAGAAAATTAAAAAATTGACTTGTTCAGAAAATAATTGGAAGATTCCTTTTAATACATTATTTTAAAATACAACAATGGGTAAAATTTTAATTGAATGTAATAGGAGAATATAAAAAATATTTTTGAAATCATTTTTTTGAAAATATGGATACGAAAGAAAATTTATTTTTTAATTAAAAGAGTGATAAAAATGGAATTTATTAAAATTATTTTTTGTACCAAATAGATTAGAATTGTACTATTATGTTAATGCTTCTTGAAAAAACACTTGAGAATAAAATATAGAGTTATTCAGATATAACTGTAAAATAATTTCCCTAGTGGATACATAAACATAAACAATCCCGAATAATGATGATATTTTAAAAGAAACCATCACCACTTTAGTGCCTTTTGATTCATAACACACATGAAAGAAATAAATTAAAATTAAACATAAAATACCATTGATATAAAGAGATTCATGATCAAACACATAAGGGGAAGTATATACAACACACCAAATAAACTTGGTGAATATGCCATATAATTCATAGAAGTAAAAGTGAGATGAGAAACCCTTACCTTAGGTTCAACTTTCTTTGTACGTGTCTGAACCATCATTATAATAAATATATAACTAATAAAAATGTATTAAATAACCATAATAATGTATATTATAACAGATATTATTTTCTCATAACATTCTATCCTGCATTAATTAATAATACATTATTCTGGGTGACTACTATATCGTTTTTTGGCATATGTTTTAGTTTGGTAGTTTCTGTATTTTTACATTGATCATGGTTAAATAATATCCATAATATTACCCCTAATATAAATATCATTTATATTAATAATTTAATTATTAATAATACTCAAAAAATATATAAAGGTAGAGAAATTAGTTACACATTTCATGGAGAGTGTAGGACGCACATATGCATGAATGTTGTTTTCATTTTTTATAGAATAAATGAAATAAAGGTAAATGAATTTTTAAAAATATTGAATTTTTAATTAGATAATATATATCATATATATTCAATAAATATATCCTTTTTACTATCCATGCCAAAAAAATTAATAATGTTTCGCATCACTTTGTGGAGGCGGTGGTCCCCACGTACGCACGAACAACACAATCATTTTCTGATGGATTGGATGTTAATAAGGTAGATGTGATATTTTAATTATATAAGTATAAATATATAATATATATTTCTAAATTAAATCCATAATTATATACATACGTGTTAGGTGGTAATGGAAAACAAATTCCATCAGTTTGTGAGGCTATAGTCCATCGTACACTTAATCGATGGTGTCATTTCCCATTTGATGGGAGAGGAGGGTATATAGGTCATATAATTCACAAAATAAAATGTAATTATATATTATATACTCTATTTATTACATTATCATATTTTATATATATTTTAAGGAGTTAATACAAGAAATAAAGTGAATGTTGTGGTTAAAAACTATACATAATCTTCAGACAACCACTTTCGGTTTAGACCTAAATCCCCCTAGATATGTTTTATGATAAAAAATGTCTATAGATATATAGAGAATATATTTGGGAATGTATTCACTTATCCAAATGGCTCTTTATGTTGGAATAGTATAGGAGATGATGGGTCCATTTATAAGTGGGGGAGTAGACTTTTAATGAAAATCTTTGGAAATTTCCCAAAAGAATACAAAATGATAAAGTTTTTACCAATAAGAATTATTCCAAATTAACACATGTAATAAATTATTATATGATATCATCTAAATATTTCAACACAATAGTATTTTTAACATTTTAATCTAAAAACAGAAAGTTAACATTTTTTAACGGTGCCTCTAAATTCGTTTTAACCATAACCATGGTAATTATGTTTTACTATTTTCACTATTAATTATGACAAAAAATTAACGTGAACTTATTGAATAATAATAATTATATTAATTCTAATTACGGAATCCATGTTTTCAAAATCAAACAAAATAAATTAATAATTTAATTGAAAATTAAAACTAACGACATTATGAAAAAGTAGTTCATCAAATAAATGTTTTCAAAAGTACACAATTTTTAATATCAATATTGAACATATAATTAACAAAAATCATATAAATTGGAATAATTATAAAAATATTTAAATATTTTTTACTTTTAAATCAATTTTAAAATTAATTTAATTTTTTAAATCCATTAAATGCAAATGCAGTTTTCAATAATAATCTGTATTTTTTTCTAATTATCTAAAACTAATCTTTCCAGATTTTTTAAATGACTCTAAGATAATTTAGATTTTTTATTTAAAAATAATCTTATTATTTTAAAATAATTTTTCGTTAATTGGTAAATATTAATATTAAAATAATTTTGAAAAATGTGATGAAACTGTTTATAGAAAAATATTTTTTTTTGTAGAAAAAAACATTTCTTTTCATTTCTAATATTTTTTATTTTCATATAAACTTAATTGATAACCAATGAATTTATTTTACCAATTTTTATATCATATAATTTTCATAATTTAATAATTACTATTGATATAGACCAATTTATTGGCTAAGTTATAACATAAACTAATTTATGGTTCTTAAAGACTTAGGGTTGCGTGTATCACAAGCTATCTACCATAATGTTATTATTTTAAAAACACAGGTTGTTACATTATAAAATAGTTACATAATGTATAGAATATTAATATGTTTATAGATATATATTTTTTATTGTTAAATGTTATTTTAAATCCATCCATTATGGGTGGTTATGAAAAAAGGAACTCATTGCTCATGGAGGTGATGGATTGCACCTTCGAACCAGTAAAGATTCCATTTCCCAATGAATGAGAGGGAAATAAAGTGTATAATAGTTCAAAATTTAATAATAATATTTATATTATAGATTTAATATTTATTCATACATCACACCATTTTAATCATTCATGAATATTGGTCATAAGAAATAGGAGACATTGCAATGTGGATACAGTAGTCCACAGAATGTACTAGAAACACATTTGTATTTATTAGCGGATGGATAGGAATCAATAATTTTTATTCCATAAATATAATAATATATAATTATAATAATGATATGCATTTCATTATATTTTTATAGAAATAATATATCTGGAAGATAATGATTATAGAGAAAAACGTTATAAAGAAGAAAATAGTTACATTGTATGAATGAATTTTTCTTAAAAACATTCATGGTATTGATGGTATTGGACTAACTTAGTTTGAACAGGGTCTAATTAATGAATAAGGGATATATATGAGTGGATATTTTGTAATAGTTTAAAGGAATTTTATAATGGTATGTGTATGTATGAAAGGGTCAATATGAAGCCCTTTTATATGAGAGGAAAAGGGAACTTCTTAAACACCGTTTATATTTTAATAACTCAATGGCACTATTCCAAGGTCAATGGCTCTATATATTATAAATAATAGATTATAGGATGTCTTTGGTATGATAAAGAATCAAAAAAGGGTTTTCAAACATATTTTAAACATTTTATATGTTTTTTACAACTAGGTATTTACAATTTACTCTTTTACTTTTATAGTAGGTAACTAGTTTTTAATTAAGTGATTATATGATTTATTAAAAAATAAAACATAACACAAATAATGAAATTTGGAAGTGATGGAACTAAATTGATACTCTATTTTATCCAATTAAATTTCAAAATATTATAATTGTCATGAACCTGCCTGATTCGTCCCTAAACAAGTCACACAAGTCATCCCGATATAAGGCCTGATAGGTGTTCCTGATCCTCGTGGGCTGGAAACTAGGGTCAAAGAATCATCAGAGTAACAAGGGGAATGATTTCACCCAATATAAATAAATTGAATAATGTAAATAAATAGACCAGCCCCATAAATAAATAAAATTTCCAAATTTAACATCATTTACATAAAAAATAATAATACAATAGAACTATACAACAAAATCTAAAAATGAACCTGATGACCACAACATCTCCATGTGTCCCCAAGGATAAAACTCTAATACCAAAAACAAACTATCAACAACGGTGATCGAAAAAAAGCTGAATCCTGCACCCAAATCTAAAAACTATAAATAACTATAGGCGTGATTTTTAAAACTCAGTAGGCATTCCTGAACAATCTATACCAAATTAACATACTTTAAATAAATTAACATTAACATCATTTTTGAAATACAATAAGCAAAAGTATGTTTTTCAAACATTTTCACATTAAAAAAACACAGTCTATTGTCCTTTTTCCATTCAAATCGATATTCTTTCCCAAGAATCAAACAATAAAATTTTCAATGATCGAGATGATTTTTTAGTTAAAAATAAAGAATGGGAGTGAAAAAAATTACAAAAAAATTCCATAAACCTTTAAAAACCTCTACATCCCTATTAACAAGAGTACACCATTGAATAGAGCAGCAGTAATTATCTCAAAACAAGGGAAACAGAAAAGTAACATGCACAAGTAACCAACCAAAAAATAATCTCAATTATCCACCACAAACAACTAATTGCTGAAGGACATAGAAGAACCTATAATATTAGTGGAATAATATACAACATACATACATCTAAGTCATCTTGAAGGTCGGCCTCACCCAATGACATCTACTATCCAACATGCTCAATCGCACCCTACCTAGTTTTACCATGGAGAACAATCCCATAGTAACAAAAACAAAACAAATAAAATGCTATGGGCTACTAGCTAGAGCGAAATCCAAATCTTGTGAAACAAGAATTCACCAACACTCCACTAGAAATTCTAGGTTCTCGTGTCCATTTTAATGTGGGGGTGAGCCAAAAATTCCAAACAAGAAACCAATCACATTAACTTACTTCATACACATGAAACTCAGACAAAAAGAAACCCTCAAGACAACCCAAGGTACAATATCTCTCCTTTCAACCATTAAAACATAAGGGAGACTCTCAGTGTGGGCCTACCTATAAAATAAACCTATCCACAGAAAGACAATTTTTTAGGGATATTTTTCCGGACTATCGTTTTCACAAAAATGCTAAACATGTCTCATGAACCCATTAAGAAGCCAACAATTTCAATGAACAAAATCCAAATTTCACAAAATGTACGAACACACAATTTTTAATTTCACAACCATTTATAAAAAATTCTTTTATGCACACACAGCTAATTTTCAAACCAAATCCACTTTTATCAAAATGAAAAATGTGCCACACACCATCATCACATGCCAAACCATTATCCAAACCATCCAGCATACACCACTTTCCAATCCAAAACCAATTTTCAAAATACCATTTATTAAACCCAAACCATCATATTAGAAGCCAAATACCTTTACCATGACAAAAGCATGCTTCAAATAATCATGAATCACTTACAAAATCCAATCAATAATTTTATTAAACACTTTGTGTGCAATACTTAAAAAAATTCCATATACTTCAAAACAAGAGGGAAATCATATCATTCCATGAAAAATGATTATTCTAAAATTTGACATCAAAAATTAACATAAAAAAATGTATGAAAGAAATTAATCAATTATTATTAAATTTAAATGGAAAGTGGAAAGGAAAACCTACCTCAAATCATATGCGCTATAACAACATCAATCTGAAAAAACCTCAAAAAGTTTCAAAGAGGTATGAAAAACTAAGAGGAAACCTAACAACAAAAAATCCTAGATTTAAACCAAGGGAAACATGAACCCCAGATCTAAAATACCATGGAAGAAGAATAAATCAAGAGAAAATTGAAGAATAGTGAAGAGGAATAAGAGAGAAGAATATTACCTTGAAGATTCAACCCCAAAAATCTAATAAAATCCTAGATCCACACTATAATAGAGAATGAGAGGTTTAGAGAAGAAGGGAGATCTCCCCTAGGTCTATAAAAAAGCATTAGAGGAGAAATGGTGCATTTCGGTGTTAAAATACAAAGAGGGTTGAAAGGTAAAATCACACATTTAATGACCTGGATAGGTTGCATAGTTAGTCCGCATGGTTTACCAAACCTTGTGAAAACCATGTGGTTTCCCTTGTCCGAGAGGGACATACAGAATGGTTTACCCAAAAAATTTACAAATTATTCAACAACTATGAAATATCAATTATACCATAGTCATGTATCTATACGCATTCTTGTAGGATGTCACAAGGTTTTACCTAATCGTGAGCCCACTATGTGCCACCTATTATCAATCCAAAAATCTAAAATTTTCACCCAAAACTCATTAGAAAAATAAATAATAAATAATGGAAAATAAATAACTGATGTATTACCTCAAATAAAATAGATATGTGACAATTCTTCCCACCGTGAAACATTTCAACCCCTGAAAAGCCACAAAAACTATGAAACAAGATCTAGAACACCTAGAACTCAAGGGAAAAAACCAAGAGCACAAAGTCAAAAATAGAATGAAGTAAGAAAATAAAAATCTAGGCGCTCTAATTCTCCCCACCAACATGTTATTTCACCTAGAACACCACAATATCTTTAGTTAATCGATGAAAGAAAAAGTTTCACAAATTCATTTGATCTGATTTTCCAAACAAAAAAGAAGCAAGGCTAAAACCTAGAAAAAACATGCACTACTACCCGAAAAAAACTGGAAAACCTTCCCACTTCTAAAAAAAATATGAAAAACCCGGGATACACCTTCAATAACCTTATATGAAATACGGATTTGTTGAATACTTCAAAATCAAAATTTTCACCCAGAAAGAAAGAAAATCTATATTATAAAGCTCTAAAAACAAACCTATTTCCAAGATGACATCATAACTAAAATGGATTATCAATATGGGAGGTTAAAATAGATTCCCACCTTTGGAAACAAACTTACACTAGTCAAGTATAGAAGAAGCCTCATCAATATCTATGATGGAACTCCCCTAAATTAAGATCATGTGAGATTAAACCAACTTGAGAACTCCGCAGAGAGAATAAAGACCACCACTATGGGGCCCGATGAATGAAATACCAAACCAATCGGAAAAATAAACCATGTTTCATCATCTCCTTAAGACACAACTAACATTATATTCGAATAATCCAAAACCAACTCATAAGGGATAAGCACAGAAGAACAACCCATCAAAAATATTCACATCCAAGAAAAAAACCATTGGGATTGTTTGAGTAAAGATCACCACACCTTCTTATAACCAAAGATGAATTTTAAAACCACAAGGTTCGTAATGAGAAAATAAGGCCTCTATTACTTTTAACAAAAAACCAAACATTCCAATAAAAAAGAGATACACCAGAGACAGAAATTATTCACATTAAATCACTAGAAACAAAATCTAGACCATTTTCCTCCACACCCTTGAATATTTCTAACTTCTAGAAGAAAATCACTCTGGGACCTATGGTTGGAGCCTTGATATCTTGAAGCATTTGTTTCACCACATTCAGAAGATGATAATACATGATCAGAACATTTTCTTTTTTTCATGAGCAGCCACATAGCCCCTAGGTAGAACCAAAAGAACATGAAGCACCACTAGAGTCACTTCACCCATACAAGTCATATTCACCCATATATAGATTTAGAATATTTGAACACATAATCATCTCCCACCATAATGAGAAATTATATAAATAAGGATCTTGTGGAACACACCTCTAGTCATGATGGAAAGGCTCATAATTTTTAAAAGAAAAACATACTTCCATTAAAACAGAAGTTATCAGGAGGTCCACAACATAAACTTTCACATTTTAAAGATAATAAAATGACAAAAAAACACAACTGGAAACAACCATTACAAAAAATATGTCTTACATAGAAAATAAACGGTAACCTGATCCCAAAATAGTACCATAATTCTAAAAAATTTCTAGGGTTTTTTTAAAAGGGTTGGATTTGTCTCCATGATGCTTCCTGAAAACACACTGAAATAACCATTTCAAGTAACCTAGGCATCCATAAGCACTACTGGTCATTGGAGAACACAAAAACTATGGATTCTTATAATTTGGCTTTCCTCAATGATGAAAAACTATGATCATACGCTTAGATTAATATAATTAAATAACTATAGTCATTTTAATCCCATGACCAACACCAACAGCTTCAGGCCGATACCATATTTCCATTCTGGAATTCCATTCACCACTTCCAAAGAATAGAGTATTGTTGACTACCTCAATCACTCATTCCAACATAGCTTCAACTCGAACAACTTTCATTACAACATCGACAAGAGAGGTTATAATCAACTCTGACACCTTTAACTATGGATCTAGAAAAATATCATTCTAAAAACATCAAGCCTTCAAGGAATCTTCCAAAACCCATTCAACAAGTTAAGGAACTCAATCTAAAAAATGAAAAAATAACTTCAACAATGATCCATCACCTTTATATATATCATATATATATATTAACTTCCTTACCTTCACTAACATAAATAAATACTATCAGATGGCCCTGTAGATATATTAGGTAAGATCATACCGGGGCTTAGTTTGAGAGACCAACTTCCACTACATTCAGATCAGACCGTCATGCATAAAGTCAGTGAACATCACCTTTAGAGTCATGAGAAACTCAAAGAAACTTATGTTTTTATCAATTTTTTACATCCACTCTTCTGCTTCGAGTGTTTCCACTTAACCATAAAAGATATAAGGATTTAACATACAAAATTCAATGAGGATGTCTATAGTTTGATCAACTGGAGTGTCTTCCAATGATGAATCAGTCATGGTTATACTTAAAATACCCAAAAATTATTATGTGGTGGTGTACACTAAGAAACATGAAAACCAAGAACACAATCAATACCAATTCATCAACAAGAGTTCTCAAATTCAAAACACATCATAAAGAAGACATCCGAAATCACAAGAATGTACAACACACAACCATAGATTATCAAAGCATCAAAGTTTCTATATCATGAAAAACCTTTTGAAAAGAAAAATAAACATGGGATGTTTCACCTTCAACAATGGTATACCATGGATCCCCAATCACATATACATTCTCATACCAATATGGGCACCCATCCACCCATTCCATCAATCCTCTCTCTCAAACAAACATCCATGCATGTGATCACTCATAGGGAAAATAGAGGTCAAACAAAACTTTTCAAATTTACAAAGAAAACATTCAACTGATGTTTTCACATTATTAATTAACTACAATCTTCATATTTCACAAAAAAAATCAAAATATTAATAACCTCTAAATCAAAAACAAATTTATAAATCCACACCCCAATCCATTTGATTCCATTAAGAAATAAAAATCACTTGAGTTCAATCGAGGAACCCAATTAATATCATTAAATACATTTCCCAACCCCTCTTTAAAATAAATTCTTATTTCCGAAACATCAAATTTATGTAAACCCCATATTTTTATTATAGAAATACAATATCGATACACTTATCCTCATTTTACCCAATGATGAATTTATAAAAATCCATTTTATAAATATTTATTCAAAATAAGTCCGAAAATATATTTTTCCATATTATAAAAACCAAACCATGACAACATTAAAATACATTTTTTCCAACTCAAAAATAAGGGTTTTAAAATAATTTTGAGAATCAATGAATTCTATATACAATTCACTGAAGGAAACTAGACTCAATGGGGGACTTGGTTATATGGTTGGTGGAAACGTTCCAATCGTTTTTCCATCACTGGGAGTCTTTAAGATCATGTCCCCAGATCCACATGGTTTCCCAAGCCATTGAAGATCATCGAGACTAATAGCACAACTCCCATTTCAAATCTCAAACACCAAAAAAACCACATAAACCATTGAAATAAAACCAAACATGAATTCCCATGGAAACCCAATGTTCAGTATAAAATATTTTGGCCAGAAACTCCATCATTCCTACACCCCAAGTTCTTTCAGTCCTAATCCTTCTACCTCGACAGCCCAAATAAAAAGAGGTGCTTGGAATACGAGGTCCACTAAAGAACCAACCTTCAGTAATACCATTATTTCATGAACCAACCCGAGTCGACCCTAAACTCATCACCAATGTCGTCCTGAGACAAGGCTAGAGTGGCATTCTCAATCCTCATTGGATAGATACTAGGGTCGGGTCATCAATAGTGTAACCAAAGGAAACTATCTCAACCAATATAAACAATATTAACATCATAAATAAACAGATCATCCTAATAAAAAAATAAAATTTCCAAATTGAACAATATCTTCATATACACTAAAAATACAACAGAACAATGAAAAAAAATAAAATTTTAACCTGATGACTACAATGTATCCCTATAACCATGATGGTCACTCTATGATACCAAAAAACCGTCAAAATGGTGATCAAAACCAAGATAAAACCAGCACAAAAATCTAAAAACAAGAAATAAATATAAGCATGATAATTAAAAATCAATAAGCATGCTCTAATAATCAATTACCAGTGCACTTCTTTAAAAAAAATCAACCACATGATTGAAAAATAATATATAAAAGTTTTTTCACACATTTTCACTTTAAAACAAAACATAGTTGATTTCTGTTTTTCTATTAAAATATAGATTATTTATCAAGAAGCATAGAAGAAAATTTTTTATTAGAAAAATGTGGTTTTAATAAAAAGGTGGAAAAGTATTGTACATTATTTCTAAACAATTTTCCCATAAACCATTAAAAACCATCACATTACTTTTCACAATAGTAAACCATGCAATAGAGCGGAAAATATAATCTCATAATAAGGGAAATAGGAAAGTAACCCACAAAAGTAACCAACCAATAAATAATATCAACCATATTCCATAGAGAACTATGTTTTGAAGGACATGGGAGAACATATAAGATTAATGGAATCATATATGACATATATACGTATGACTCATCCCGAAGGCATTCCTCACTAGATGACATCAACTATCCCACACCCTTGATCACACCCTACATGGTCTTACAGAGCAATACTATCCCATAGAAAAAAAAACAAATCCCCTGCTACAGGACACTAACCATGGTGAAATACTAAGCTACTACATCAACCACTAACTGAAAATTCTCTATATGTGCAAGGTTCTAATTTCATGAATAAAGTGGGGGTGAGCCAACAATTCCAAACAATCATCCAATCACATGCACATATATCAAACACTGGGAAACATACCCAACAAGCCACCCATGAGACACCCCGAGGAACAATATCATTTCCTTAAACCATTAAAAAAATGGAGTATCTTAGCGTGGGCCTCTAACAACATTCGACATAACCTTGGAAACATGATTATCCAAAC
Source organism: Viscum album (assembly GCA_963277665.1). NCBI lineage: Eukaryota > Viridiplantae > Streptophyta > Magnoliopsida > Santalales > Viscaceae > Viscum > Viscum album. Next base: position 290,181,869 of record OY728163.1, read on the forward strand.
AGATTTTTCATGAGAAAAATATTCATAAAAACACCAAAAGGGTCTGAATCACCCATCAAGATACCACCCTTTTCAAAGAACCAAATCCACCATTCCAAAACAATGTACAATTTTTTTTAATTTTATAAACATTTATGAAAAATTATATGAACTAAAAACATGTTTTCAAGCCAAATATTATTTAATAAAAATTATAAATGGTCTACACAACATCATTGCATGCCAAACCATTTTCCAAACTATCAAACATACACCGCTTCCCAATCCAAAACCATTATATATAAACACATTTTAGAAACCCAAACCATCATTTTAGAAGCCAAATACCTTTACTAAGACACAAACATTCTTCAAAAAATCAAAAATCACATAAAAATCCAATTAGGCATTTTATCAAATATTTTGTGTGAAATAATTAATAAATCAATTACAAATACCTTGAAATAAAAATTAAATCACTACATTAAATTCTAAAAGATTATTAAAAAAACATACATCTTAAATTCACATATAAGGAACTTGTGGAATGAATGAAACAAATGATTCTTAAATTTAAGGGGCAAGTGAAAAGGGAAACCTACCAAAAATCACATGTTCTTCAACAACTCCAACTCAAATAAACATTGAAAAGGTCCAAAAAAGCGAGAAACCCCAAGGGGAGACCTAAAAACACAAAACCATTTATTTAAATCAAGGTAAACATCAACCCTAGATCCAAAATACCAATTAAGAAGAATAACTCAATAAAAATAGATGAAGTGGGAGAGGAAGAAGAGAGGAGAGTATTACCTTGCAGATTTTCCCCAAAAACATGAAGAAAACCTTATATCTATATCATAGGAGAGAATAAGAGGCTTAGAGAAGAAAGAAGAGCTCCACTATGTCTATAAAAACATGGAGGAGGAGAAATATAACATTTTTTTGGTTCCAATCTGAAGAGGGTAGAAAGGTAAAATCACACTTTTAATGAACTAGATAGGTCACGTGGTCAACCGAGAAGGTTTTCCAAACAGTGCAACAACCATGTATTTGCCACTGTCTAAGTGGGACATGCTGCATAGTTTTACTACATGGTTTGACAAACCTTATGGAAACTATGAATTTTTCACTGTCCCATAGGAAATCAGCCATAAAAATTTCTAGAGGATGGTTTACTGTTTCCCCTAACCAAACACAAACTGTGCACCACCTGCTGTTAAGAACAAAATATCCATTGTTCACCAAAACCTCTTGGGGAAACAAAATAATAAACACGGGACTAGAAATAACCATTTTATAACCTCAAAACAAAAAACATGGATGTGACAATAATAGTATCTTTTAAAATAAAACAGGTAATGTGTGGAAAAACTGTTTTTCTACAAAAATGATATTTTGACCCTTATAGATTCATAATATTATTTAGTATTTATTTAAAATTATATTTGTGTTAATATAGTTTAATATTTTTTAAAAAAAATAATATAAGATTCATAATTTAAATTAGATCAAATTAATTAACTAAATGAATGTTAAATGATTTTAGTAACATAATTCTTTTAAAAATATTGTTTTACAATTAACGTGGTAATTAATAATAATATTAATAATATTATATTTATGACTAAAAAAAAATTAATATTTTTAGGTAATATTTAGAATATGAACTAAAATAGAAAATAAAATTTTTTATAATAAATTTTAAAAAATCTAAAATTCTAAATTTTTATATGCGTGTAAAAATAGTTTTTTTAGTGTGAAATATTTCTTGGGTTTTAAAATTTTCAAACATGAGTTTTATAAATTCAAGATATTATTTTTTTAATTTTGTATATTACTTATTAAATATAAAAAATATCCAAATAGTTTCTTAATCTTTCACATCATTATTGCATTATAAAATTGATAGTTTTGAGTAAAATTTTATATTTATACTATTCACATGAAAATAAATTATTTTAGAAAACCCCAAATATTCATATTAGCTAATATTGATACAATAAATAAAAAAAACATTTGATTTGGTAAAATCTAATTTCAAAATGTATTATGAATAATGGAACTCAGAATGGAGTTACTAGAATCTAGTGCCGCTAGGTTAGTAGCAATAAAAATCATCTTGATTAATCTAAAATTATTATGTTTTTATGTTTTTAAGTTAAGTCTATTATTTCATGTTACATAACATAATATAAACAATACCTATTAAGGTGAAATAATCATTAATTTTTTGGGTCATTACATTATCCTCCCTTAAGAGACTATTCCCCCAAAATTTGATTTTATAAAATAAGATAAAAAAACATGGTTCATTTTTTTCATGGTCACCATAGGTTCCCATGTTGCCTCTTAATATATATGGTTTCACTTAATTACTTTTACATAGTTATTTGTCTTGTTGCTGATAACATTTTCTCTCTAATCCCAGATCTTTATCGAATTCATCACGTAAAAGAGATCATTCTGCAACTATACTCCCAATGAATTTAGTAATTGTGTGGGATCTTTTATAGTCCTCATAATGAGGTATATAAGGAACATATCATGTACTTTGGATAGGTTTTTTGGTAGTTCTAGATGACATTACAAAGCATTGATGTGATCGAGTGTTTCAAAACAGCCAATATATGTCATATGTAGCTTCCCCTTATTCAAAATCTCATGAATCTCTTCCATGAAGATATATGGAGGAATAGTTTATCACCAACCTGAAACTCTAGGCCTTTAAAATGGTAATATTCATAAAAAATCTATCAACATTTCACTTAATTGATTTTTTGTTGAATGGTATTGTCTTTCTCTACCATTTCTTTAACCATCTCAGACCATATCAACTTATGTCTACATACTTCATTCCGTCATGCATTTGTTATATATTCCTCCCCATATAGTGCTTTATTTGTGGATATGTGGATTCTTTAGTGGAAACTCTTATTATATGAGAACACAAACATGGGAATATGTTGGTCCAAACCTCTCTTGTAGTTTATAAAGAAATATATCTATATATCCTACAATGTTTGTATAGTCAATTTAGATTTTCACTTGCTCTTGGGATGATATGATATATAAAAGTTATGCATTTTTGTCAAAATTATGTTGAATACTACTAAAAACATTAAGGTAAACCTCATATCTTGGTTAGATATAATCTATAGTGGTGTTCTATACAACTACACTAATTCTATACAGATTATTATTTCAAGGTGATAAATTAATAATTCCTATTGAATGGAAGTTAAGTGAGTAGTATTTACAGGATAGTCCAAAAAACGCCATAAATAATTACTATATTAGGATTTCATTTAATGATCAGTGACAAAATACATAGTCATGTTTTCCCATTTCCATATAGGTATGGGATGTACTTGAATCATCATGTTGTACTTTTTCCTCTCATCGATCAATTTCCAAAACACCAGGAACATAGATTTATATTCATCGATCTCCTTATTCATATTTCCCAACTAATAGGGTTCTTGAAGAACTATATCCCTTTTCATGCTTCTAGGGGGAATAGATAATGTCAAGATAACAACATCATTTCGTATTTTCTTCTATATGTTTGGATATGAAGGAATTCATAGTTATTTCCTAAATCTTGCAACTCCTTCATTATCATCATTGAACTCAAGGGGTTTTCCATTCCTAATATAATCCACCAAATTATGTATCCCAACATTATCCCTTTTATATTCCTTAATATTTTGATATAGTGATGATTAAGAAATCATTTTATAAAGGTATGATTAGGTTATTTTCTTCATGTTTCCCATATATACAAGGACATGATCTAAACCATTACATATTTCAATGACTTTGTAGTAGAATAAATTTTCTTTCACTCCCAAAGAACTTTTTAGTTTCTAGTTTTAGAGAATTAGTTATTAATTCATACATGACAACCCACAATAATAAAAATCATATACTACTAAAAATCTACTTCTTTCTCTATTTAGATACAATGGATTCATATGCTCCCATTCCGAATGCTCTCGCTCCGCCAGTTGTGTCAGAAATCCCTGAAGGCGGTGCGCCTGGCTCTTCGGCGTCTTACGGTGGTGCTGCTTGTCTTCCTCTGCCTTCTTTCAAGGATGCCCATTTGCGGCCTCCCCCGGGGCTAGGTCTGGATCGGGTTTCCACGTCGTTGGTTCCGTTGTCGTCTACCTCTTTCACGGAGAAGGGTTGTCCTGAGCTTTCGGTTCCGGCGGGTTCTTTCGACGCGGCGGCCAAGGATCTTCACTGGATGCTGATAGCGAGTTTTGGTGTGGATAAGCCATCCCTGGCTGTCTTCCGGGATTGCGTTCGCAGATGGGGTTTGTGTTGTACCTCTCGTATCCCCTCGTGGTTTAATTTTCATGATCACAATCACTTTCATGTTTATTTAACATTGTTTTTAAGTGTTGTGGATGATAGGCACAAGATTGCCAAAGGATTGGCCCATTGTTGTACCTCTCGTATCCCCTCGTGGTTTAATTTTCATGATCACAATCACTTTCATGTTTATTTAACATTGTTTTTAAGTGTTGTGGATGATAGGCACAAGATTGCCAAAGGATTGGCCCAAGAAAGCTGACAAATGGACTGAAATTCAGTCCACCGGTCAGCCGGTGGCTTGACCACCGGCCAGCCGGTGGCACCCAGACACAAGTGCAAGCTACTGTCTTGCCACCGGTCGACCGGTGGCTCTGTCACCGGTCGACCTGTGGCACCCAGCTCAAATAGTGTTTGCTACTGTCTTGCCACCGGCCAGCCGGTGGCTCCTCCACCGGTCGACCGGTGGAGCCTGGACCAAGACTCTTCTTCTCTACCAAGGCACCGGCCAGCCGGTGGAGATGTACCGGTCAGCCGGTGGCCCCTGGACAAGAATCCTATGCCTTTTTGCACACACCGGCCAGCCGGTGGGACTGTACCGGCCAGCCGGTGGATCCAGTCAAACTAGCCGTTGGAGTTTTGACCAGGCTGCTCCACTTGCCTCCCAACGGCTCCGAAAGGCTCCAAAGGCCTCCAACGGCCATATGAGGGTTCCCCCTCTATAAATAAAGGACCTTGAAGCCCCGGAACAATCGCCGGACCATAATTAAGCATTGTGAAGCCAACGAACACAATTCTCCTCATTTGGCAAACCTCCGGCGGATTGCTCCAAGGGAACCACAACTGCTCCAATCCATTTCCAATCCAAGGAGCACCACCATAGAAGCTTGGGAGTGCACGTCTTCAACTCCATTCAACCTTTGGCGCCCAAGGCTTCTCAACAATACGGTTTTTATTGTTTTATCTTTTTGAGCTTTAATTTTGGGTTTGTGCCTACAAACCCCAACACCTTTTCTCTTCCCCCTTTCTTTTGGGTTATCACACCACCATTAAGGTGTGAAGAGGTTTCTTCAAGCCTTTCCTTTTAAAAGGCTTGTGTTTCGGTGAGCTAGCCTTCACCCGTTAAAAAGGCTAGTGGGTTCTTGCCATTCCATTGAAAGCAAGTGGGTTCTTGCTTAACCATCAAAAGCAAGCTGTAATAGGTCCTAGTGCTACCTCAAAGCCTAGTGGGTTTCTTGCTAAAACCATTGAAAAGCAAGCGGTAGAATCTCTCAACGGTTGAGTTGGGAGCGGAGACGTAGGCCGGGTTTTGGCCGAACTCCGTTATCAATTTCTTGTGTCTTGCCTTATTTATTTCCGCTGCATCTTTCACTTTGATTTTAATTTGTTTATTTTTTTTAAAGGCAATTCACCCCCCCTCTTGCCATCTTTTCCCCGTGTTTTTTTTCCGTCCAACAATTGGTATCAGAGGGACGTATTTGAATAATTCCCTAACCGGTTTCAAATTAAAGATCCTATTTTTTGATGGCTTCTACCGCTTCTTCCTCTCAATCCCCCGAAGGACATTCTTTGGATCGTGCTCCATTGTTTGATGGAACCGATTACACTTTTTGGAAAACCCGCATGTCAACTTTTCTTAAAAGCATTGGTTATCCAATTTTTAGAATTGTTATGCATGGTTTTACCCTCACATCTTCCGATGAGTCTAAGTGGACCACCATAGATATTAAGAATTTCGAGCTTGATGGCAAATCCATGAATGCTCTACATTGTGGGTTAGATAGAAATGTTTTTGATCATATTTCTTCTTGCACATCTTCACATGATATTTGGAAATGTTTAGAGCTAACCCATGAAGGTACTAGCATGGCTCAAAAGCAAGAACCCGCTCGAAAGCAAGAAACCGAGGCAAAATCCGTACCCGCTTGCCCACTTCACAAGAAAAGGGCCAAGAAGAAGAAGAAGAAGGCTTTAAAGAAAACTTGGAGTGATAGCTCCTCCTTCTCTTCTTTCTCCTCAAGCGACAATGGTAATAATTGCCTAATGGCAAAACATGAGGTATCTTCCGACTCTTCTTCTTCATCATCCTCTTGTTCGTCAAATACAAATTCTTTAAATCATTTATCTTATGAAGAACTCTCACATGCTAGAGATCAATTAGAAAAAGGTTTTCATGAACTTTCTTCAAAATTTGTTTCTTTGAAAAAATATTTCAAAAAACTCTCCTCCGAAAAAGAACAACTTCTCAAAGAGAAGGAGAAACTCTCCCGAAAAATCCAAAATTTTCCAAATGATGATTCCATGGAATCAACCATCAAAGACCTAAGGGAGACCCTAGCTAAGTTCACCCAAGGTGAACAAAATTTGAACAATTTGCTTGGTTCTCAAAGGGTTTCTAGGACCACTCAAGGACTTGGCTATACCAACCAAGCCTCCTCCTCCCATGCACCCACTATTTTTGTAAGGGGGAGCTCTTGTTATAAATTTTGTAATTATTGTAAAAAACCCGGGCACCTAATTTATGAATGTAATTGTAAAAATGCCCGGTATGGTCAACCCAAGTCTTTTTTTTATTCGGACGAATTCTATAGGAGAAGACCCACTATGAGACAAGTATGGATTGAGAAATCCCTTCTTGCGAGTCTCTCCGGGCCAAAATTTATTTCCTTTCCCTGGTGATTCATTGTTTTTATTTAGGGGGAGTTAGGATTGTTTAAGCTTTTTTCAATTCCAATTTTTCGATTCCAACCTTCAATTTCAACTCTTGGTTTCAAATTTTTCAATTCAAAATTCTCTATTCAATTTTCATTTAAATTTTCAATTGGATTTTGATTCAAAACTTTCAATTCAAACTGTTATTCAAATTTTCATTTCAATTTCAAAAATCTCAATTGATATTTCAATTCTCAAATCTTGTTTTTCAAATCTCTTTTCCCTCAATTAAGTTTTATGCCCCATTCTATTTTGATAATCACAAAGGGGGAGAATTTCTTGATTGATTGGGGGAGAATCCTTTTCATCGTGCTTAGCATTTCCTTTCAATTTCAGTATTTTACATTAATTGTTTTGGTGATTGTGATCATCAAAATAGGGGGAGATTGTTGTACCTCTCGTATCCCCTCGTGGTTTAATTTTCATGATCACAATCACTTTCATGTTTATTTAACATTGTTTTTAAGTGTTGTGGATGATAGGCACAAGATTGCCAAAGGATTGGCCCAAGAAAGCTGACAAATGGACTGAAATTCAGTCCACCGGTCAGCCGGTGGCTTGACCACCGGCCAGCCGGTGGCACCCAGACACAAGTGCAAGCTACTGTCTTGCCACCGGTCGACCGGTGGCTCTGTCACCGGTCGACCTGTGGCACCCAGCTCAAATAGTGTTTGCTACTGTCTTGCCACCGGCCAGCCGGTGGCTCCTCCACCGGTCGACCGGTGGAGCCTGGACCAAGACTCTTCTTCTCTACCAAGGCACCGGCCAGCCGGTGGAGATGTACCGGTCATCCGGTGGCCCCTGGACAAGAATCCTATGCCTTTTTGCACACACCGGCCAGCCGGTGGGACTGTACCGGCCAGCCGGTGGATCCAGTCAAACTAGCCGTTGGAGCTTTGACCAGGCTGCTCCACTTGCCTCCCAACGGCTCCGAAAGGCTCCAAAGGCCTCCAACGGACATATGAGGGTTCCCCCTCTATAAATAAAGGACCTTGAAGCCCCGGAACAATCGCCGGACCATAATTAAGCATTGTGAAGCCAACGAACACAATTCTCCTCATTTGGCAAACCTCCGGCGGATCGCTCCAAGGGAACCACAACTGCTCCAATCCATTTCCAATCCAAGGAGCACCACCATAGAAGCTTGGGAGTGCACGTCTTCAACTCCATTCAACCTTTGGCGCCCAAGGCTTCTCAACAATACGGTTTTTATTGTTTTATCTTTTTGAGCTTTAATTTTGGGTTTGTGCCTACAAACCCCAACACCTTTTCTCTTCCCCCTTTCTTTTGGGTTATCACACCACCATTAAGGTGTGAAGAGGTTTCTTCAAGCCTTTCCTTTTAAAAGGCTTGTGTTTCGGTGAGCTAGCCTTCACCCGTTAAAAAGGCTAGTGGGTTCTTGCTATTCCATTGAAAGCAAGTGGGTTCTTGCTTAACCATCAAAAGCAAGCTGTAATAGGTCCTAGTGCTACCTCAAAGCCTAGTGGGTTTCTTGCTAAAACCATTGAAAAGCAAGCGGTAGAATCTCTCAACGGTTGAGTTGGGAGCGGAGACGTAGGCCGGGTTTTGGCGGAACTCCGTTATCAATTTCTTGTGTCTTGCCTTATTTATTTCCGCTGCATCTTTCACTTTGATTTTAATTTGTTTATTTTTTTTAAAGGCAATTCACCCCCCCTCTTGCCATCTTTTCCCCGTGTTTTTTTTTCGTCCAACAGTTTGTCTCTTCCGGTGTCGGTGTCGATCTTCGATCGGAAAGATTTCTGTATTGTTTTGGCTTCGAGGGAGGATTTTGTTAAAGCATGGAGTAGTAGTCCGCGGCTTGTGGGCGCTGGAGGTTCTCGCTCCCTCGATGGTCAATGGAGGCTCATGCTGGGAAAGAATGCTCAAATGCGGTGGTTTGGATTTTGCTTCTAGGAATCCCTCTTCCCCTGATGAATGAATCCTTCTTAAGGGCGATTGGGGATTCGTTGGGTTCCATTTTGTGCGCGGACGATAGGACGAGTCGCTTGGCGGAGGCGTATGATGCGAGGATTTGTGTTGAGTCGGATCTCTCTCGTCCGCTTCAGATTCACCTGGTGCTTCAGATCGAAGGAATGGAGGATCTTCGTCAACCGCTGATGTACCCCGCCGTTCTCAGGTTTTTCTCTTATTGTCATATTTTTGGTCACACATTGCAGGTTTGCCGCAAGGCCCGTATAGGGGATTCCAGTTTTCGGGGTAATTTGAACACTCCTGTAAGGTTTTTGGCTCCGCATTTCTCTTCAGAACCGATGGGGTGTGATAAAGGAAAGGGGGCAGTTTTTTCTGGGATGCCCTGTGAGGCTCCCTCGTCTTGGCAGCCCTTGAGTCACGAAGGTCTTCAGCCTCTCTGCCGGGATATGGTTTTATTTAACAAAGGTATGGTGGAGGTTTCATCTCTGAAGCATTGGGATAGGGGCTTCCCATATGCTGGGGTGGTGCTCATGAATTTAGTCCAGCCTCCTCAGTCATGTCATGATCCTTGGGTCACCTCCTGTATCTGTATTTTGAAGATCCAACCATTGGAGTCGGGCTTTGAAGATCGGGGAGCAGTGATGTCTTCCTTAGCTAGGGAGGAAAATCTTCAACCCGTGGTTTCTTCACCCCCGATGTCTCCTATTTCGAAGGCTCCCTCTTCGCCGCCGCACTCTCCCTCAGTCCTGAATGGTGCCATTTTATGTAAAGGTAGAGTTCAGTGCTGTGTCTCTCTAGAGGGCCTCTGAAAGGATTTTTTCAATGGTCCATGCTCCCCGGGCTCTGTTGGTTCGAAGGTGCAGAGCAGTGTTCGCACGTGGTCTCAATCCATATTAGGAGTCGTTTCTTCCCTAGTTGTATCTCATATTGTCTGGGGCCAGATGTCTGGGGCCAAAACTAGACAAGTTTGTTTTTAATGGTTTGAATCCTCATATGGAATGCACGAGGCATAGGGGCTCTGTTGAAATCTGACTTTGTAGTTAATGAGCTTTGCAATAATTCGGTATCGATAGTTTCATTGCTCGAACCAAAGCACGGGCATAGTAAAATCAGGGAGTGTGCTCAAAGGCTGAAAGTGAAGGGTTTCATGCATGGGGATTCTCTAAACTCTCATATTGGGTTGTTTTGGAAGGATCACATCATGGTCGATAGGTATGCTATGTTGGATCAGTTTTTGGCTACTAAAATCTCTGTTGGGCTTCTTTCGTTTTGCATTTCATTCGTATATGCTAAGTGCCTTGCTCAAGATAGAGAGATGGTTTGGAGGGATCTAGATGATATTATCTCCGACTCTGATCCTTGGATTTTTGGGGGAGATTTTAATGTCATAGGTAGTCTGGAGGAGAAAAGGGGGAACGATGCTTTTCCTAGGACCGCTAGCCAAGCTTTTGTCTCGTTTATGGCAACTAGTGGTCTTTTGGATGTGGGGTTTGAAAGAGATAATATCACATGGTGTAACAATCAACAAGGAGGACGTCGGATATGGTGTCATCTTGATCGATGCTTGATGAATGAGGTTGCATTTTCTATATTCCCGGACGCCAAAGTCTCTCATTTGGCTCGGTGTCTCTCTGATCATTCTCTGCTTCGACTTTCCTTAGATTTAGGATCGTCGCGAGGGGAGCAGTTCAGGTTTTCTAACACCTAGGTGGAGGAAACATGTTACAATGACGTGGTTAGGGAGGCATGGAGTCTACAACATATGGGAAACCTATGGATTACACTCCATAATTAGATTAGGCGTGTCAAATATCTTCTTATGGCGATGGAGGAAGGCTATTCCTGCGAGGGGTAATGATTTGTTTGAGATCAGAATGGAGATTTTTCGAATAGAGGAGGGTCTAGAGAAGGAATGCGATGAAAGTCTTTTTACTGAGTTAACGCTAAAAAAATATCTTCTATCTGATACTCTTCTGAGGCACGAACAGTTGGCTAGAGAAGGGGCTAGAATTTTGTGGCTTCGGGAGGGGGACCGTAACACTGGCTTTTTCCATGCTTGTATTAAGAAGCATTGCCATGTTCAGAGACCGAATAATTGAAAGGAGGATAGTAATTATTCTACTGATTGGGATGAGGTTGGAGTCATGGTCAGTGATAGTATCCAATACCTACTAGCAGGGCCCAATCCTGCCTTGAATGGTGGGTACCTGAGGGGCGATGTTGAAATTTTTTAGGCCATTCCGAGCTGTGTTTTAGAGGAAGTCGATGTATGTTTGAGTAGGACTCCAGAGGAGATTGAAGTGCATGAGGCTGTCTAGACTTTGAATCCGAAGAGCGCACCAGAGCATGATGGCATTCCAGGGTCTTTTTATAGGGCGACTTGGGACACAGTCAAGGGAGATTTAGTAAAGGCATTGTAGGACTTTTCTCAGGGTGGGAATTTTCCATGTATTGCATGTGCAACCAAGATGGTGATAATTCCAACAATTTATAATCCACATTCCATTGATCAATATTGGCCTATTGGCATGTGTAATATGCTTTACAAGGTTTTGGCCCGCATTCTCAATAAAAATATGACATCTCACTTGAATACTTGGGTGTCTCCAGAACAACATGGATTTATTAAATGGAGTTAAATTCAGGGGGAAATGGTAGTGGTGCAAGAGGTGGTTGGTGATATTAACAATAAGTCTTTTGGGTGTAACTTGGTGATAAAATTATATATGAGCAAGGCTTATGACAGATTGGAATGAGGGTTCATCTTAATGGTGTTGGCTTGCATGGGGCTCTCCAACTGGATGATTGATTTACTTTTTCGTTGCTTCAGTTCGTCCTAGATATCAACATCGTTTTTGGGAAAACAGTTTGGTTTTTTCAAGGCTTGCTGAGGACTTAGGCAAGGAGACCCTCTTTCTCCCACTCTATTAACCCTCTCTCAAAATGTCTTTAGCTACTATATTAACTGGGGTCTTTTCTTGGGGAGAGTTTTTCCTTATCGGAATCAACATGTCACAAGGGGTATATCACATTTGATTTTTGTGGATGACACATTTTTGTTTATCAATGGAAGTAGAAGATCAGTGCTGGAGATGAATGGGCTTTTAGGAGAGCACTGCATGTGGAGTGGTCATGTGCTGAACTGGGGGAAATGTTTGTTTTATACATCCATGGATATCACAGAGAGTAGGGTTAGAAATCTTGAAGACAACTTGAACATGATAAGGGGATCATTTCCTATGGAGTACCTTGGGGGACCGGTGAGCCCTTACTCTCTTAGAATTCAGCATTTTGACAAGTTGGTTGCTAAGATCACAAGGTGCATCTTCAATTGGAAGAACAAATTTTTATCGTTTGGCGGGCGCATTACCCTTGTGAATAGATTTATTGTTTCTATTACCATGCATGTAATGTCCACCTTGAAGGTCCCCAGTAGTGTTATCACAAACTTGGAGAGGTTAATGGTGTCTTCCATATGGGATGAGCAGATGGAAGACAGACATCACTCAGCATCTGGAAAACATCTTGCACAACCCCTCTTAGATGGGGGCATTAATATGAGGAGTGTTTCATTGACCATGCAAGGTCTACATGCCAAACATGCATGAGAGGCTATGAAAGGAAGAACAATTTGGGGTTGGACAATGCAGGACAAATATGGTGTTAATGTGAATGAGAAGAGAGTATGACCCTCTAAGATTTGGAATGTGATTCACCCTTACCTGGAGGTATTGTTTCATCACTCTAGGTGGATGGTTGGAAGTGGTGATATTAATTTCTGGCTGCAAGATTGGGGGTTGTTAGGTTGTGGTTTCCAGGATGTCCCACACCGAATATATCGTTTCGTGAGGCTAGCAGTCATTCTAGTTTTATTCAGGCCATTTTGGATGATAGTCAACGGTCTGTTTTCAATAGCATTGTTATCAATGATGAGCGTGATAATCTTATTTTTACAGGCTGTTCGTCAGGTGTGTTTTCTTTAAAGGCTTTTGCTCGGGTGAGGAGGGATGCAAATGATGATGATACATGGGGGGAGACTATGTGGTGCAAGGAGGTCCCCACAAAATTTAATTTCTGATTGTGGCGTTTAAGGAACCGAGCTTTGCCTACTGATGATAACATTCAGCGTATGGGTGTTAGCTTTGCCTCTAGGTGTTGGTGTTTCCGGGAGCCCAAAACAGAATCACTAGGGCATCTGTTTTTTGATAGTGAATGGGATAGATGGATCTGGCTGGTGTTCAGTGCTTTCACTGGGTGGAATGGATAGGGAAGGATGACGAAAATCTTCTTAAGTGCATAGTTTCAAGGAGCAGGCGGTCATGGACCTGAAAGGAAGGCACGGGTCGTTTTGGTTTTAGTTGGATGCTAGACCCTTTGGAGAGAAAGGAATGATGTGCGTCACAAAAAATATTAGAGGTACCCAGGCAAGTATTATTATTAAAATGAAGAATTCTTTTCAAGACGTGGTCCGGGTGTGTATTGGCTATCAAGATGCGCCATCGGTGAAAGCCATGACACCCAGTTGTTTTCTATCCAGCCGAAGCAGGGAGTTGGGTCGTGGGCACTGGGTATGCTGGAATCCCCTCCTATTCAGCCTAAAACTCAACACGGATGGATCCCTTGTAGGGGGATATAAGAGGTGGCAGGTTCATTTGGAATTGGGCAGGGTCTGTTGTTGCTGCATTTTATGCTTTCTATGGCAGGGGCGATGTTTTACAGGCTGAAGCGCAGGCTATGCTCACAGGTTTGGAGATGTGCGGGCAACAGAATATCACTCTTAAAGCGGTGGAAACAGATTCTTTAATGCTCTACAAATCATTTGAAGGTACAGGCTGGGTTTCGTGGAATAGCATTTATATCATCAGAAAGTGCAAGCAGATTTAGGGTAATCTTATTGATATCACTCACACATGGCGAGAAGAGAACCAGGTGGAATATTTCTTGGCGTCCATAGGTTCACCCAATCAGAGTATGCCTTTTTTTGTTAATATAAGTTCTTTTACTAGTGAGGGGATGACGTTTTTGATTAATGATTCTTTGGGATTGGACTTTTTTTTGTCTTCTGTGATTTTCTTGTATCAGTTTTTTCTTTCAAAGGCAATAAAAATGTTAGTTTTCAGTTCAGTATACTACTAGAACATTGTCCATGTTTTCTATAATGCAAAAGTTTCTGATAAAAAATGAATTATTTTCATGAAAAATCTTCAGAACATTAAAATTGGATTATTCTTTTCTATTAACCATCATTAAAACCTATAAAAATAGTTTTAAACATGGGATGAGAACAATAATCTCAATAAAGGACCTAACAGAATGAAATAAACTATTAATCTATGAATATTAATAAATATATGAAATCATTTTCACAAAGACATATTTCTTACCCTTGAAGTATCATATACTTTGCGAAAAAAATGAGATTTCCATAAAACATTTAAACCATAAATAAATTATTCAGTTAACTTTGGGTGTCATTTTATTATCATACATACATTATATTGTAACCCATGTGGCTACCATATGATTTGAAACCTTCACGATTACCTTACAATGTAACCCTCACAAATACATTATGATGTAACCATCATAGTAACACTTGGAATAACCATTATGTAAAACATCCAACTTAAACGTACCCAATGCATTGGAGGGATATCATGTACACAACTATCATCATAAAAAATTTCCATAAACTATAACATAATCATTTAATAAGAAAACTTGGATTATAAAAATAATTCCTTGATATAAAGCACTTATTAAAGGAAAAAATTGTCAAAAAATAATAATTTAATATTTTAAAGATAAAATAAAATCATTAAGGTTTCATGATTGTAGAAAATTTATCCCTTGTTGTATGTGTTAAAAAACATTCTTTTAATTTTTGTAAAAAATTAATTTAAAAGAGGTTTTTTAATTAAAAGTATCTTACCTCAAGTTCAAATTCCTTAAAATGTGTTCAAACATCCTGTATAATGGATGAAGGAGTGTTATTAATTTCTTTCAGAACCATATTCCAATATAAAATACCTTATATAATATTTTTAGAACATCTGTCTACCCATTTGTTATAAATATTTAGTTATTTTCATTGTTTCGAGTGTATTTCTTTCACGGTTTCACATTTGGTCCATTATGAATTTTCTTTTCAAATGGAAATAATAATCATGAAGATATAGCATATAAATATAGGACTTTTTAAATAGTTATTTTTTTCTTTTCAAATTTCTATGAATGCAGTCATTAGAAAAGAAAACTCATCTTCTACGAAGGTGGTGAATTGACACACCATTTATGATGATTTCATTTTTATGAATAAATGGAGAGAAGAAGATTTTTTATGATGGATAAATAATTAACACAATAACATTAAAGTATATATATGATACTTTATTTAGCATTAAAAATTGAATATGGGGTGAGGATATGGTTTAAGTGAGAAATAATTGAAAAGATAAGAATGGGGAATTTACCTCCAGACTATTTCACCTTGAGAACCTCCGCAGGAACTTGGAATTGTTATTTTTGTGACACCAGAAACAGTATAATGTGGAAAGGTATTAGGAGAAGAGAATAAGGTAGAGAATAGTAGAAAAATAAGGCTCAATTTTATGAAATTAATTGAATGAAGGAGTCTCTTTTTATATTCGAGGTGAGAAGAAATTTATAAATTACTTTAAAATATTAAAATATAATACGGCAATTATAGGGGTAAAGACATACAAAAGTATTAAAAGGATTAAGGGAATAAACTTTCAATACAATATTTTCTCATTTTTCCTAATTTAGTATTTTTTTTATATTTAAATAATTTAATAAAATATTATATTTATGAAATATTTTTTTTTTCAAATTTGACAATATTCATAACATTGATTTTAAAATCATAAAAAACTGTCAATTTAGAAGAAAATATATTATTATATTCTACATGTATCATATTAATCTTTATAATTCATTTATTAAAATAATAATCACAAATTATAATTAATTTTATTTTTTAAATGTGATTTATATGATTAGTTCATTAGTTGACAAATTATAATATCATCGTTGTGCAAGCCATTAAGGTAATTATTTATTCCCTAAAATTTCAAAATAAATTTTCATGAAGAAGATAGATTTCTTATATTTCAAATTTATATTTATTGTCAAATATATATTTTGTAAAATCATAAATTAAAATACTATACTAATTAAAAACTATAGTTTGAACAACACGACTTTCATTTAAATAATATATTATAAGGGTTTTAATCATATCTAAGTGGCTCCAAATGGTTACTAATTAAACCCTTTGAAACAAATGGTCAACATATAATCAAAAAATAATATTTATGACCATATTTTTTCAATTAATGGTTCTTATAATTTTAATTAAAATCATTTTATTGTTTTTTTCTTGCACAAACACTTCATTAGTGACGCAAACAAATTAATGTAAATTATTTGATATATAAAAATTAAAAAAACAATAATAAATAGAAATTATTTAGATTCTATATAATATTTTATATTCGTTCATTAACATTATTTACTCCTATCCATGACATGAATACTTATTTATTTTTATTAATTTAGTTCTTTCTTGCATTTCTAAAGCATTGAACATTCATTTGGATAATATTCATGTAATATAACTCTAAAATTAGAAACAATTATCCAAACACATAAATTGTGAAAATTAATTAATACATAAGTGCTGAAAATGTTTTTATCGGTCAATCATTTGCTATAAAGAACCAAATTTTACTTTTTCAACACTGCGTAGGCATTACGTTAACACTGAAAATGATTTTTATACTTATCATGAAATAAATTATAATTTACATGTTTTGATTCATTTTTGTGAAATAATCATATTATAATTTCATAATTTATTAATTCCATAGTGTAAAAATATTTTATATAATAATCAAGTCATTACAATGTCACACAAATATTGTATCTAAAAAATTTTATTTTTTTAATATTCACTAAAAATATAAATTCTTCTGAAAATTATAAAAAAATTATACTAATATAATTTTGACAAGGTGAGTTAAAAAAATAACTTTATTTTCTCAATTTAAAATTTTATAATATTGATATTAATATTTAAAATAAAACCATATAATAAATTAGTTTCATAAAATTATTTATTTAATGAATTACTTAACATAATGAATTAACTATTTAATTCAACATTTATAATAAATTTGAAAAAAATTGTTCTATCATTTCTTGTATTGTTATAGCCCCCACCCCCTTTGAAATTTTGTCCTTGTAATTTTATTCCCTTGTTAAATAAATGGGAAGACATTTCCTACATAGCATTTTTAGATTCTCATTTTTCTTCTTCAACCATGTGGTTTCTCCCCAAAAACCTAACCAAGTGAATTGCCTTATTCTGAAATACTTTCTCTAAAAAATCAAGAATATAAATAGTATGTTCCTCATAATTAAGGTTCTCTTCTAGTTGAACTACTTCCTGTCCCAAAACACAAGATGAATCTGGAACATACTTTATTAATTTTGAAACATTAATAACATTGTGTACCTAGGATAAACTTGGTTGTAAGGGTAATCAGTAGGCAACGGGTCCAACATTCTCTATATTTTCATAATGTACAATGAATAATGGAATTAATTTTTCTTTCTTTCCAAAATGAATTACAATTTTCAATGGAGTTACTTTAAAGAAAACAGGATCACCTTACCTCGACATAAAAGTTATTCCTCTTGTTATTTGCTTATTTTTTTCCTACTCTGAGCTGTCCTCATGTGTTGCTGGTCATTTTCAATTTATCAACCACTTACTCTACTAATTCTAGACCCATTAAATTCCTTTCCCTGAATTCATCCCAAAATGATGGAGTTTGACACTACTTTCCATATAATGCCTCAAAAGGTGACAAATGTATACATGAATGGAAACTATTATTATAAAAAACATAACTAAAGAAATATATATATCCCAAATTCCCTAGTAATCCATTGAACAATCATGTATCATGTCTTCCATGTTCTAAGTTGTTTGATCGTTGTATCCATCATATTGAGGATGTAAGTTTGTGATGATATTTAATTCAGTGCCCAACAATTTCTGATATCCTTTCAAAAAGATAACAGTGAACCTCGGATCAGAGTTACCTAAAATGGAAAGAGTAACTCCATGTAACCTGAAAATATCTATTAGATATAGTCGAGAATGTTCATCTAGAGACCTAGTATCCAAAATAAGAATAAATTTTTTAGATTTAGTCAGTCAATCAATAATAACCAAAATTTATTTTCTACCTCAAGAATTATTTAGTATTCCCACAATGAAGTCTATATATATGTTTTCCTATTTCAACTATGGAGTTGGAAAAGGTTGAATCACCCCATTTGGTAGTTATTTCCATGTTTTAACTTGTTTACATGTAAACCATTTCTTGGTAAAATCAGAAACATCTTATTTCATTCTATCCCACCAGTAATACTCTTAATGGACTATGTACATCTTAGTGCCTCCTGGATGAACTAAAAACAGAGAACTATGATCTTCTCTTAACTATTATTTCATCGGATAGGAATCACAAGTCACACATAATATCTTTTCAAATATCAATACAAACTCTTTTTCAACATTAAATTTAGGAAACATACATTTTATAACCAATTCTACATTTTCCTGTAATTCACACTCTTCCTTCAGAGCATACATAATTATGTCTAATCGAGACGGTTACAATGACACTTGAAATTAAATAGATGAATTTCCTACATGAACAACTTCTAGTAAAAAATTCCTCAATTCATTAATCAAAGGGTTATCTTCAACATGTAACATGGTTACTAATGTATTATGTTTTTGACTCAAAGAATAAATCACTTTTTTTGATTTTCCTATATTGTAATGGATCATTCAATCATAATATTTTATTAGTTCTAGCCATCTTCTCAACCTTATGTTCAATTCTATCTAAGTAAGTATATACTTTAAAAATTTATTCTTATTATATATGTAAAATTCAGCCTTATATAAATTATGCTTTAAAATTTTTAAAGCAAAAGCAATAGTAGGTTATTCCAAATCATGTGTAGGATAATTCAACTCATGAGGATTCTATTGTATGTAAGTATAAGAAATTACTTGATCATTCTACCTCAGAATACAATAAATTCTATTCTATGAAAAATCACTACAAATGAAAAAATAATTGTTTCTAAAGGGAAATGCCAAAGCTAGTTTATTCACCAATCTTATTTTGTATCCCAAAAAATCATCACAATCATTTTTCCAAATAAATTAAAAACATTTTTAGGTTAACATAGTATGTGGGATATCTAATCGTGCAATGTTTCTAACAAATCATTAGTAATATCCTACCTATCTAATAAAACTATGAATCATTGTAAACTTTTTAGTTATTGTCCATTCATAAACAAATTTTTTTTGCCAGATCAACTGTTATGCTATCTTTATAGATAATGTTCCTATGAAAAGAAATCATTTGTAACCAAAAATCATAATTTATAAATTTCCCATATATCTTATTTTCTTTAAGATTTTTTCCATATAATTCTTATATGTTTTTCATGATTCTAATATCTTTTTGAATAAAAAATTCATCAATTAAAACAACATATAATTGTCCAAATATATATGAAATAATCTACTCATAAGGTTAATATATAAACCCAGGGAATTTTTCAAAACAATAGTCATAAAAATGAACTTATAATTTCCATATCTAGTGTAGAATTTTGTTTTCTAAATTTCATCATCCTTCACATTCATCTAATGGTACTAAGATATCATGTTAATTTTGAAAAAAATACTAACTCTATTGAGCTGATAAAATATCATAGTATGGCCCAACATCGGTTGATGTATTCACAAAGGATTTCCCTAAACCTTTTTTATTATACTCTTGTGGATTCCCATAATTCAGATCCATTTTTGGGAAGGTATATTCATAATTCCCCAGGTCACCACATATACAACAATTTATAGTTGTCTTATCATAATTAAAATAATGATCATTGTCATTGCAATCCTGGTCCATATGTCCAAACATACCACATAGGAATCACTTCATGGATTTTTTAAGAATTCTCTAGGGTGATTTTTACCACACTTCCCAAATAATGGAAAAGAGTTTATCATTCCATTAGAATTATTTTATTTATGCTTACACATTTCCTTCCATATACCCATTTTTTTTTTCTACTTGTAAGAAATGTATATGTGATCACTAGAAAACTCTATTTCTACCCTCTCATCACATCAAAAAATTTTCTCATAACTTTTGAATTCATGGGATTCGAATGCCCTTAGGTGTCTTTTATTCAATCCTGGGTAAAAATGATTTCTTTTACTATCATGGTCTCAAATAAGATTCAGATCATACCTTTACTATCGAGTGAATTTTTCTTTATAAAATTCCTCTAAATCTTCTGGATTTTGTTTCAATTAATGGAATTTCTTTTCCAGCCTATGTCGAACCACCTTATGAAATTTTTTGAAGGAAATTATTTTTAAATTCATCCAATAAAAAGGAATCAATATATTCTCCTTACATGTTATTCTTGATCATTAAAAACTCACCCACTTCAACATAAAAATAATTAATAGAAAGGATAACCTTTTGATTATTTGAAAACCCAATGATGACAAATATCTTTTCAGGGGATTTAATCCACCCTTCAGTCATTGTTGGGTTAGAAGATCCACTAAAAGAAGGAGGGTGATTCCCCATAAAAATTCCCACTTTCACCGTGCACCTTTGTGGTAGATCTAATCATTATCTTACAAGGATTCTAGCTCCATTTATAGTCTAAATCATCTGATCCATTACAATAAAAAACTACCCAGTTCAAATTCCCACATTTCCAGTTTGTGGTTTAAAAAATATGTTATCTTCCCAGTGTCTTCCTACATCATCTTCCCCGTTTCTTCTGCAAAAAGAATTTTGAATAAACATATCCTAGAGGAAGTAACGTAGAAATCTTAAAATTCTATATCATTTCAAATTAACCATAAATTAAAAAATCATTTATGGTATTCTATCACTTTAACTCCTAAACTTATCTAAGCCTTTATACAATAGAAATTATAAGGTCCCAGTCTTAACGATTAGATATTCTAGTGGCTTTATTCAATAATTGATTTTCCTTCATTCCAAAAATACTTTTTAGTTTAGAGTTTTATAGAATTAGTATATAATTGATACATGAAAACCCACAAGAATACTACTGGATACGACTAAAAAAGTATCCATTATTCAATTTACAAATGTTTTTAATAAAACATGAATTATTTTTTTGAAAAATATTCACAACATTTCTCTTGGATTCTTATTTTCTTTTACCCATCCTTAAACACTATAGATTTTTTTTAAACATGGTAAGACAAATTAAATATATGTATGGGACATAAAAATAATTAATGAAACTATTAATCCTTGAATACATATGAAATAATTTTCATAAAGATATTATTCTTACCCTTCAAGTAGAAAATGCATCCTGAAAACATAAGATTTCCATAATTCAATGAAAAAATAAACAAACCATTTAGGTAAATTGGGGAATCATTTTCTTTTCATACATAATTAATATTATAACCTTCACTAGTACCATATTATTTTTAAACCTCACAGCTACCATATGATGTAACCCTCAAGGCTACATAATGATGTAACCAACACAGATACACATGACATGACCATTATGGAAAACTGACAACATAATTATTTATATTTCATTGTAGGGATATCAAAGAAACACCCACCATTATATGAAATTCCCTTGAAACATAACATTATCATTAAACAAGAATACATGCATCATAAAAATCATTCTTTGGAAAAAATTAACTTATTAAATGAAAAAGAATTCTGACAATAATCTTGTAATCTTGAAAATAAAATATCAAAAAATCAAGGTGTCATGAAATCATAAAAGTACTCTCATGATGTATGTGTTAAAAACATTCCTTTTGAATATTGTAAAATATAAATTAAAATAGGCTTTTTAAAGAAAAGTCTCTTACCTCATGTTCAAAATCCTAAAAATGCATTAGAACATTCCATATAATGATTTAAAGAGTTTTATTAATTTATTTTAGAAACATATTAATATTTTTAAAAACTTATATGAACTTTTATAATATCTTTTCACTAATTTATTTATACTATTTTGATATTTTCATTATTTTAGGCGCATTCATTTCATGGTTTCATGTTAGATTCATAATGGATTTCTTGTAAAATAGAAATAATACTACGTAAGAGAGAACATATATATATAGGTAATTTATAAAAATAGGTGAATTTAAACTTTCCATTAATGTGATAATGAAAAATGAAAACATATTATCCATGAAGGCGGTGAATTGACACACTATGGACGATGAATTCGTTTTTAAGAATAAAAGGGGAAATAAGTGTTTCAGTGATGGATATACCATGAACATAATAATACTCAAGAATATATATATATATATATATGATATTTTATTTATCATGAATCCTTGTACTGGGATTGAGGATAAGGTAGAAGTGAGAAAAAATTTAAAAGAGAAGGAGGAATTTAGCTCTTGAATATTTCTCATTGAGAACCTCTTTAGCCACATAGAAGTAGTATTTTTGTGAGACCAATAACACAAGAATGTGGAAAGGGATGAGTATAATAAAATTATATAGATTATATATGACTGAGAAGACCCATCGTGATGAAATTATGTGAAGGAAGGAGTCTCCTTTTACAATCGGGGTGAGGGGTAATTTAGGAATTATATTAAAATATTAAAATAGGATTTAACTATTATATGGGTGAAAACTTCCAAAAGGACTAAAAGTTTTAGAGGATTAAATTTTAGACAAAATAATATCCTATTTTTTATTATTCATTTTTTTTGTGATTTTTAAATAATTTAATAAAATATTTTATTCATGAAATATTTTTTTTCTTCAAATTTAACAAAATTTATAACTATGACTTTAAAGACATCAAAGAAAGTTAAATATTTAAAAAAAATATTTTGTTATATCCAATAAATATAATATTCATCTATATAATTCATGTATTACCTTAAAAATCTCAATTTATATTTACTTTATTATTTTTTATATCAATTATTTGATATGTTCATTAATTAAATAATTATGACATCATCGTTGTGAAAGCCTTTAATGTAATTATTTATTCCCATAAAAGTCAAAATATAC
This sequence comes from Viscum album, assembly GCA_963277665.1. NCBI lineage: Eukaryota > Viridiplantae > Streptophyta > Magnoliopsida > Santalales > Viscaceae > Viscum > Viscum album. The sequence continues at coordinate 290,205,004 of OY728163.1, forward strand.
ATGATGAATAAAAATTTATTAGCTTTAAAATGACTACTTATAGTCTCATATATCTTCTGGAAAACCGAATATTAAAATATTACACTAATAAAAAATAATAGTGTCAATAACATGACTTTCATTTAAATAAAATATTATAAGGTTCTAAATCATATCCAAGTGGCTAACAATGGTAAATAATTCAACCCTTAGACAAAACATTTCAATATATAATCAATAAATAATATTTATCCAAAAAATTTGGCCACTTAATGGTTCTTATAATTTTAATTGAAATCATTTTATTGATCTTTCTTCTAGTTGCACAAGCACTACATTAGCATTTCATAAGAATAAATTTTAATTATTTCATATTTAAAAATTAAAAATAAATTACTATCATAATAATTTATTAAATAGGTTCAAGATAATATTTTATATTTATTCATTAATCAAACTTACTCATACCCCTGTCAAGAAAACTTCTTTAATTTGTTAATTTGGATTTTCTTGCCTTATGAAAGCATTGCACCATAATTTGTATAAGATTTGTGTTATATAACACTAAAAATAGAAAATATCATCCAAAACAATAGTTATACATACTAATTAATAAAAAAAATCATACAATGACTTTTTATCACTCAATTATTATCTATAAGGAATCAAATTTAACTTTGTCAGCACTACACAGCCGTTATGTTAGCACTGACAACAGTTTTTATACTTATCATTAAATAAACTATAATTTACAAATTGTGAATTTATTTTTAATACAAATATTATAATATCCTAATTTATAAATTAATTTGGTTTAATAAATGTTAGATCATAATTATGTTATGTCAATGTCAGAAAAATACTGTATTTTTTAAAAACTCCGTTTTTTTACTATTCTATAAAAAATTAACTTTTCTATAAAATTATAAAAAATTCATACTAAGTTAATTTTTACATACTGAATTAAAAAATTAAAGTATTTTCTTCAAATTAAATTTCAATATTTTGAATTTTTTTTAAATATAACCGTATAAAAAATTAGTTTAATATAATTTTTTTTTAAAATAATTAACATAATGAATTTTACTATTTAATTCAAAATTACTAATAAATATGGAAAACATTAAGCTATCAGTACCTAGGTTTTTAAACATATTCATCCTTTTCATTTCCAAAATTATGGGTTCATTCTCAATCATCATCATAGATAAGGTTGCATGATCTTTTATACTAAAGGAAACATCTACTTTGGTTGTCTTCCCTGGATGGTAGTGGATTGAGAGATCATAATGTTTGATCAGTTATAACCATGTTCATTGGAAAATGTTGTGATCCTTATATGTGAATATATATTTCTGTCTTTTTTGGACTCTATATATATGACACTTCTCACCATAGAGATAATACCTCCAAACATTCAATATAAAAATTACTATACCAAACTCTATATCATGTGTTAAAAAATTATATTCATGAACCGTTTACATTATTGATTCATATAATATCACACTATCATTCTATATGATTAGACAACTCAATTAACTTTTCTTATACACAAATTTTGATCAAAACTCCTTCCACACTTGTGGGTATGGTGAGTATATGCGACTTGGTTAACCTCATCATTAGATCTGTGAATCTCTATTCACACTCATGTGTCTAGAAATACTTAACACCATTACATGTAAGTGTCCATAGCAGGTAGGAAATTATTGATAAGTATCCCACAAATAAATAATAGTACCTAGTTAATCCGATTAATTTTTGGATATTTATCATAGATGATGGTTTATGTCAATCCTCTCTCACCTTAATCACTGAATGTTCTATATATTCCCCTTATATGTGATAACATGCCCCCCGAATTCTATATTCTCCATCCAAAACACACATTTACTATAATTTTATGAAAAATTCCCTTTCCTCATTGTATTCAACATAATATTAAAAAGAACCATGCATTAATATTTTATTTTAGTGTATATAAAAATATCATTTATAAATACTACCACATATTTATCACGATAATATCTAAATACTCTATTCATTAAGACGATAAATATAATTTGGGCATTTGTGAGTCCAAATGTAATGACTATGAAATAATAATTCCATAACGTTATATGAAAGGAGGTATTGAGAATATCCACCTTTATAATCATTATGTAATGACATTCTAGTCCAAGATCCACTTTATTGATGTATTAAGATCTATATAATTGATCTAACAAGTAATAAAACTATGTTACAGGATACATGTTCTTCGTCATGATCTTTTTGAGTTCATGATAATTGATACAGTGACAAAAAACCAATCATTCTTCTTGACAAAGAGGACTGGTTCACCCAATTGTGTCACACATGAATAAATAGAATATGTGTCCACTTGTTCATCTAATTTCTTGTTTAGATCATCCAATTCAATGAGTGTTATTCTAAGTAGAGTCTTGGATATTTTTACAGAAGTAGGTATAAGATAATTGACAACAAAACTTTTCATTCAAGAGGAATACTATGAAATTCAGTGTAGAATATATCAGTATAATCTCTTACAATGGGGATTTCCTCAAGAGTATTATTGTCCATTAATTTAATCATTTAAGATATATATTATTTGTTATAGGGAAACAATATCCATTCTTCTAAAGAATATTCAAATGAAGACTCATCCTCCTCATTAAAATTTAATTGAATCATAGGGTAATATATGATATAATAAGTGATTTCCTTCCTTAAAATGTTATTGTGGGGTCTATATAGATTAAAATAGTCCATTCCCAAAATATAAAAAAATTTCACAGATATGATTATGCCAAGGATCCTTAGGATATTCATCTAAATAATATCATATGGGTAAGATTTATTTACTTGAGATACAACAATACTTCCATTATCCATTTTCACTAATAACTTAACATCCATTTTCTTCAATGGTGTTAAAATAGTTCTACAAAAATTTAATAATATGAAAGAGTTCATAGAACTAGAATCAAACATTATATTAACTATTAATAAATAAATATCTAGCATACATGTCACCAAATCGTTACCTTGATCCAACTCTGTAGTAGTAATAATATAATCCCATAGTTTGTATATTGGCCTTGGGTGTTGTTGTAATTTGTTATCTTCAACTACCCTTTTGATTAGGGCATTGATTTTCGTTGTTTCTATAATCTTTTTAATGAAATATGTGACAACATGATGAGGATTGAAATATTAATTTTAGTATCCAATCACGTTAGGGGACTTATTCATCTCAATTATTCACGAATTAAATTTATCTCCCTCCATTTCAAACATGAATAATTTTCGAGACCCCATTAGGCAGTTTCTTAGATTTATCTTTCCACACATTTGACATCTGGGATGTTGAATTTTCTTACCACCATAGGTATTATCTAACGATCCCCTATAGTTAAACTCTACCCTCTTCTTATCATCTTCAATACCATGATACCACTATGACCCACCCATTTCCATATCAACATTGAGGGTACATCAAAATTATTTTACATAGCTATCAAAGCCATGAATTTAAAATGATTCTCATAGAATCTTCCTTATACCACTATAGAAAAAATCAATGTTACTTTCCATCTTTATGATAAAGAAATAATTGTATCATGCATGCCTTATTAGGATAAACTCATATACCCTGATAGTTTTTCTTGTTTTTTTGAATGAGTACAAGGAAATACATCTTTATATTAAGATTAAGAGTGAAATGGAAATATTTATTGATAAATACCTTATTGAATTCATCCCATTCAATGTATCTCATGGGATTTGTATTATTGGTTAGTGTCAACTACTTACTAGGTTATATCTGATGGTGGTAAAGAACAATTTAAGCTTCTTTATCACTGAACATTTGAGGATAGAGACTATTTTCTCAATTTGGTAATCCACTATTCAGAGATTATGGGATCATAATATCTACTAAATATTGGAGGCCTATGATGCATAAAAGACTCAATTGTAACCTAATTTAGTAAGTTAAATTCCATTTAATTAATGTTTTTATTAATAACATGAGTAAGTTAAGCTAGTACTACTATGTGCTTATAAGATCATGTTCCCATCAAGTTATGAATTTCTGTTGGGCAGTCATCACATTACTCATTGATCATGTTGTTAGCATTATTCCTCCTACATCAAGAAATTTTCTAAAAATTATTTTTAGGGATGAGAATACATTGATTAATATGTTTATAAAATTTAAAACATAAACATAGAACAAGTTACTCATACATGATGTGATGAAACAAAATTAAGAATTATTAAGTTCCGACATATATATATAATTCAAGATTATCATTCAATTAGGTTCTATGACGTTATTAATTTTCCTTAAATTTTTTCATCAAATACTTTAAAATAGTATGTAATGATAATGTGAATTATCCAAAGCAAACCCCCATGGAGTTTCAAACTAGGTGCGTAATAAAGAACCATTCACCGTGAAACAATGTTATGGTGCAGATATACTCATCCAATGTTGTTCGAGGTTATTACCCCTAGATGCATATTTACAAAAACCAAATATATTTTTAGTATCTATATAGGTATTTATTTCTATGAAAACAACATAATCTTCACAATACAAAAAATTTGATGATGTTGTCCTATACTGGTGATTACCCCTTAGACATCAATTTATATTTTTTTATAATATTTTTTCATCCTAATTACCAAAAATTACTAGACCATCCTATAATAGAATTATAGGGACCCAAGCATTAAACACATAATATTTTATAATTTATGGAATTATTTTCCAATAAATACACATTGAGGATCTTGAGGTATAATGTATTTAGAAGATGATATATACAAATACATCAACATAAACATAGAAACTCATTATTTAAAACTCCATGTAGTTCTACTAACATCCATGGATATTTTAAAATAGTATAAGATATGTTTTGGAATATACATATGGAAAAGGGTAAATTATAAATCCTAGTAATAGAATAAACACATTAATAAATCATATCATGAGAGTCAAGAAGAATCCTGATATCAAAAAGTGAATGATCATAAGATTGGAAACATGTCATAATGAAATGAAATTAAAATTTGATGTAGTTATGGTATATGTGGTAAAAAATTAATAAATGGCCTCAAAAACTTAATTTAAGGGTCACTCCTAATATCACCATCATAATGTAGAAAAATTTCCATGGCGGTTTTATGTTCACTCTCTAATCCATTACAAAAAATATCATGATATATAAACCATTATCCAATGAATCATAGGGATTTATAATTCTTCTCTCACCCCTCACACAAATTAAAATCATATATATCTATCTTAATTGAAGAAAATAAACCTTCCATAAAATATAGTCATGGTCAAGAGTAGGGGAAGGAAGTTGGTTTCTTTATTTTAATTCAAGGAATAAACAAAGGAAAAATACTTAGGATTCACTAGAGAAGAAGGAAATATATCATTTTAAATTTTATAATTGTAAACATTACACAGGTCCCAAACATGGAGGTCATATTTATAAATTTTATGAGAAGGGCCTAGAAGAATAAAGAAAAAAACAATCTACCTGGGTGGTGCTTTGTAAAATAAGTAAAGTTTATTTTCTAAGAAGGAAAAACTTATTCTTTTATATAATAAAATAATTTAACAAATATATTTATCAATATAATAATTATGGTCTTTAAAATTAATTCATGGTTTAAAAACATATTATATTGTTGATGCATGATGTGAGATAAGAAACAAGAATGTTACCTTAAACTGAGTTTTCTTGAAACTATGAATTTATAAGGGATCTAAATACATTTCTAAACAAAAAAAAATGAAAAAATATATTTAACTATGTGTATACCAGTGGAACATATATATAAAAATAAAATAGGTTCAATAGAATTAAAATTTCATAAAATGGAGAAACAATAATGAGAATGTGTAACCAATACGTCACGGGAGAGGTATAGAAGATCTCTTACCTCGGGTTCCAGATTTATTTATGAGGATGATTTTAACTTCATAAATAACTAACATATGTATATTAAATATATTATTAATAACCATATACATCTAAATTACACAATTCAGTTAGATTTAAATATCTTATTTTTTTAATTATAAAATATTTTTTTCCCTATGACAGTTACTTGATGTTTTTCACTCAATTTTTCATAACATCTTATTTATGTTGACCATGGAAGATAAAATTGAAAAATATTTTCATAATATATATAATATTCATAATTTTATAGAAATTTTTAAATATATTAAATATTATTTTAAATCCATCCACGACAGGTGGTGATGAAAAATAAAACTCATTGCTCATAGAGGCGATAGTTCGTATGTACGCATGATAAATGTTTTCATTTCTCAATGAATAAGATGGAAATACATTATCTTATAAGTTGACATCTCAAAATAAAATCTATATAAAATATTTTAATTTTATTCATCCAATTTAACCTTATGATCCTCTATGAATGGTGGCTTTGAAAAATGGAAGGCATCGCTTGGTGGAGGTAGCAATCTGTGCAATGCACAAATGACACTTTTTTCATAATTATTGGAGAGGAAGAAATAATGGTTATTCCACTAAAATAAAAAAAATAAATAATTAAGATACTAATGTCATTATAATTTTATTTATATAATATATTTTTAAGGGAAATATTAAGGATAAAAAGGCTACGAAGAAGTTAGTATATACGTTGGAGACTTGATCTTTCGTTGGAAAACTCATAGGTTTTGACTAGATTAGGACAATAGAGTGAAACAAGTGGATTAATAATGTTACAGGGAGTCAAAGGATAGGAAATTTGATTTTATTTTTAGGAAAATTTATATTGGTTGTTTCATTTTTTAAATGGTGTAACTGACCCCATTTTATAAGATAGAAAAATAGATCTTTTAGAAACACCATTTATATTTTAATAATTCTATGATACAATTTCACGGTAAATGGATCATATGATCATAAATAACTAAATTTTTGGTGTCTTGGGGTTGATAAAGACTTAAAAAAATATTTCCACACATATTTTAAGAATTTTATATTGTTTTTATCATTATGTTTTTACATTTTTCTCTTTTACTTTCAAAATAGGTAATGAGTTATTAACGAACTGATCTTATTTTTTATTAAAAAATATTACATAACCTATATAAAAAATTTGGGTTATTTTAGAAATAAATTTAACATCTATTTAATTATTTTAAATTTTTAAATATTATAAAATTTTCAATTATATTTAAATGGCTAATGTGTAGAATAGAATTTTATAAAAATATGGAATTTCAACCATTATGGATTTTTAATCTTATTTTCTATTGATTACCAATTAAATGAGAGATGATATAATTTTATATATGTATAACCTTAATATTAAATACACAATTTAAATATGATAATTTTTGTTGGAAAAATAAATATTTCATGATTTTAATATTATAATTCTTTTAAAAAACTATTTTATAATTATCGTTGTAATTAACAGTGAACAAAGTAATATAATCATTATGCCAAAAAAATAACATTGAACATGTTTTAAAATATTTACATGCTGAACTAAAATATGAAATAATTTTTTTATTTTATTTATAATAGGTATATAGTAATTTTTTATTATAAGCATGTAATAAAGGTTTCTTCTTATGAAATATTACTTGATTTTCAAAAATGATAAACATTTGTTTTATACATTCAATAGAGTATTTATTTAATTATTTATATTACTTAAATATTTATATTGTATATAAAAATGGCCTATTCATATTTTAATTAATTATTATATTATAAAATTTATTGTTTTTAGTAAAAGTTAGGATTTTTTACTATTCATTTAAAAATCAATTATTTTACAAAAAATCAAAAAAATGACATATTCTAATACTGATATACAAATTCAAAAATTATAGATAATTTTGAGAAATTATAATTTTAAATGTATTATAAATATATGAATTCAAATCATCTTTACTAGTTTGTATTACTTCTAGATTAATCGTTATAATAGTCATATCAAATAATTTAATTTTATTAAAGTTTACTGGTGTTAGGGTTAGTAAGTTATTTCTTGTAATATGATTTATTCAGTTTAATAATTATTAAGGGGAATTAATCATTAAAATCTCAAGTCCTGAAAACTCATAGTTTAATTTGAACAAAATTCATGTACTACTAAATGGATTTAGCTTTCTATTATATTACCTTGGATAAGATAATTACAATCTTAAAATCTTTCTGAACATACAACATTGTTCAATAAGTGAATTGTGATATGTTATAAAAATATTATTATAAAATAGGCGTTAAAATAAAAAGAAACAAAATTATTTAATATATTTATAATTTCTCTACCCAATACAAGATTATTTATTTAAATTATTAAATATTATCTTAATTCTTTATGAAGTCATTTTATGCTTCAAAAAATGCATTTTAATCGAAAATTATATTTATTTCATTTTATGTGTGGAAATTAAAATTACATTATGTGAATTTTAAAAATAAAATTTTAGAAAATGAAAATAATATTTTAAATTGAAATATCAATATTAACATAGGTTGAAATTTTTAGATTTTTTCAAAAATGATTGATTTTTCTATGAATAGTGAAAATTATAGATTTTTAAATATTGTCATTTATTTTCATTGTTTAAATTAATTTAAAAGTTCAAATAAAATTTTTACTTTGTGATAATGCTACAAAAAATTTATTTTAATTTTAATTATCTAATTTATTTATTTTTAATCTCTAATATTCAAGGTTTTGATATGTGATAATTTTTATTGTTAAAAATGCATTATTTATAAAGACTTTTTTCATTACATTTTATGAACATATTTTAAAATGAATTTAAAATTAATTATAAAATTTATTGAAAAAATAGATATTAATTAATTAAATTATAATTCCAAATTTACCATAAACATAAATTTTGAGAAATTTCTCAAAAGATTGATGTTTCAATGAATAGTGAAAAATACTGACATTTATTGATAAATGCATTTTCATTTAAAACATTTAAAATATTCAATTTTGTTATAAAATAATTTTAAAAGTATAATTAGTACAATTATATTATTAATAATTCAATTTAGGTCATTTTAAACAATTTTATGCAGAATCGTGATATAAATATTTTTTATACATAAAAAAACAAATAGGAAACACACTTTCGGTTGTGTTTTGTGTGTTTAGTTTTAAATTTTATTCTCCAAATTCATTGAATTAAAATTGCTAAAATTTATTAAATATTTAAATTCATTATAACTAATTTTACTGAATAAGGTCAAATTAATATTTGTTTATAATAAATATTAATGATACTAAGAATTTGTTATGAAGGTAAGGTTAAAACAGGTTTACTGAGGGTTAAAACCAAAGATAAGGGAATGTTTTCTAGTTAAAAATGTATAAATTCTATTTTTTCATTATTTAGACCTCATCATATCTCACCTTCAAATATATATCCTTTTATAAGAATTTGGATTGATAGTGACATTATAATGTTATAATATTTTAAGAAATTCCAATTGGGTCATATCCCCAACTTATAAAAGGGAGCACATTCATTATCTTTTTTACACAACATTGATCCATATAGATCAACCAACCACTACCCAATTATCTTTAAAAAAATTCATATTGGTGAATTATATTTCTTTCCTATTAAAATACCATTCCAAGGGTCATAAAAAAGGATCTAAAGGAGGCATATCGAAGAAGTTTTAATCATCTTATGTGGCCTCTTTGAATTTATTTATTATTATAAATCATCTAAATATGTGTTATTAATCATAAAATAATAAATTCATTATCCTAAATATACTAAATGCTTATTATAATTATATATCCACCAATACCCACCCTCTATTGCATCAAATGGGAAGTTAAAATATCACTTGTGCGTGCATACAGACTTTCTCCCCCACATGGAGATACAATTCATTTTCCATCACCATGTATAATTGAAATTTATTATGATGGATTTACAGTTTATATATAATATTTATGACAAAATGTTCTCCTAGAATTATAATGTAATATCTACCTTCTAACCATCAAATCTACTAGAAAATGATAATGTCGTTCATCTGTACATGTGGATGACAACCTACACAATTCAATGTTATTATTTTTTCAATTATGAATATCATGTATTGTAATAAGGATAGTTTCAATGAATATATATGATATAAATGATACAATAATGATTCTTGTTAGGTGAATTATTATTACGTACGGTATGTCGTCTCCATATATGATGAAATTAATTTTTCTATATCTATCTTTTATGAATGAATATATATATATAATGAATATATATGATATTTATATCATTATTATAATTATATTTATGATTTAACATTGGTTAAGTTACAATGAACAGAATTATATCACAAAAACTCTCAAGTGAAATGAAATAGTAAACACCATGGGAATAGTAATTTAAATAAATAATTATTAATAAATGGGAGTTGAAATGTAATAAGTGGGAGATATATGATATCATATATATGTAAATGATTATATTATAATATTATAATAAATTTAAATTTATTATATAGGTTATTAAAACTCTTCTGAATCAATTAAAACTTGAGGTAAGAGATTTATGTTAAAATCTCTTTGTTTATTATGATTGTTTATGATCACGTTTCAGATGATGAGATTTTGTAACCTATATCTAAAAAATCATATTAATATTATTATAATCATTTTATTTTTGTATATTATATATTTTCCTTCCATTTTACTTTTTTTATGAACATAATATACTGGAAGATAGATTTTGTGGAAAAATGACTTTATTTCTCTCTTTGATCGAAAATCCTTTTTTTGTCTTTATCCATGTATTCTAATTTATTTTCAATAATGTATTTAATATTATCCTATAATTATTTAAATCCATTTTTCCTATGATTTAATTTTTAAAATTAAAATTATTATTATTTGTCTAATGCGGTATTTTTGAATTTTTGCTGAAAATGTGAAAGGAAACTTTTTTTAACATAAATGTCATGAAATGAATTTCTAGAAATCATGACCTCTAAATTATTTAAAGATTTATTTACATGTTTCCATTTTTATTTTAATTGAATATTTTATGCTTAATATTTGGTAAATATTTGTATTTTAAATAAGTTATTTCAAAGTGAAAAATGTGTTCTCCTATTAATATGTTCTAGTGATATTTAAAGGTATTTTTCATATATGATAACATATTTTGATTATAGATATACTTTACTAGGTTTTTGATTAAATTATAAGATAAAAAATTCGTTATTTGGATGCCTTTTTACTTATATTATTTAAAAATTAGTCTGTAAAACCCATTTCTTTTCTATGGGATAATTAAGTTATGATGAAACATTTATGAAAACTGTTTATTTTTTATTGGTTATTCTAAGATGAAATGATGAAATTTTTATTAAACCCATTTAATTTACATGTGTTTTGTTATGGTGGAGATATTATGATCTTGTTGAACACATATTTAGTGCATTAATTTTGTGATTGGTGGGACCATAACTATATATCCCTCTAATGGTTTGGGTAAATATGGATATTTCCTGAGAAAATAAGGATAGTAATGGGGGTGAACCCAGTTCAGTAAGAGACTCCTTCCACTATGACTATCTCTAGATTGAACCTTGACTAAATATATTATGTAATGAAAATTCACAACAATTTAATAAGATAATATTAGTAGTGATCCTAGACTACTGAAATTATTTTCGATGATTATATGTTTACCACCAATTTATTTATTTTACTAATTTTTTTATCTTTGGTTTCATCTTATTTTATTCATTTATTATTCATGTCTTATGAAAAACCATGATTTATAATATGACTTGAAATTATGATCTATCATATGTTTTTTATGGTTTCAAAATGTTTATCTCAAGTTATTATATTCTTATACTCATTTTACTCTAATGCGATCATTGATATACCCCTTGTTTACCCTTACTGATCATATGAGATCACCCTTTTTTCATTTACACTTTTTATGAAGAAATTGTTTAATTATAATATGTATAAAAAAGGAGATAGTTATATTAATATTAGTAGGATATAATTTAGATCTCTTATGAAAATGTTTTTTATGTATCCATGTTTATAAAGACACTAAACCTATATGATTCTAGAATGGATAATAATGTTGTATAATGAATATTCATATATTAGCATATAATATCTATGTATAATAAGTATGGGTCCTAATAGTTGGTATCATGGTTTGTATTAGTTAACATTAGATGATTGTATGAGATAACTTTATTGAGAACCCTTGGGATAATCTTATTTATTAGAGATTATACAATGTTATTCTAGAAAAAGAAGTTGTAATTCTAGAAATTCATCCTTGTTTGGATACTACAAGGGGATGTGTTTTTTTGGAACCGATGTATCTAGGTATAGTAAGCTAAAAAATAGTTGGATTAGTATATCTTATCTATAATTATAGTGCACAGTGATTGAACATTTAATACACACCAGATTTGACACTCTAGGGGGACATACATAGATTGATTAAAATTACCTTTATTGGTCATTATAAAGGATTTGTATTGATGATGATCACAAATAAACTAGGATAAACCTAAGAAATAAAATATTGAAAATAATGTGTCATTATTAAGACATATTATAATTTTTTTCTTAATTATTTGGTTTCCCAATATGATTATCATTCCTCACATAGTGGTTTTTTAGATAATGGCTGGTACCAGGATGATTCATTTAGATAATGAATGTTGTGGACAATAAAATGATTATACTCATAATAAAATAAATGAAATAGAAACTCAAAAAACCCCTTGTTATTTTGACTAATAATATAAATTTCCTTAAGTTTCCTATCCTTTAAAATAAAAGGAAGATTGAATTTTATGAAATTTCATGTGCTAATTACCAAAGAGGAATGAAATTCAAATTTTATTCATGTCAATAATGTGGGATGGTGTATGTAAGAGAATGTCTCAAATGAAAGGTAATATATCTTCTATGGGTAAATGAAGTTCATAGAGAAAATAATTCCCTTGGAATTCAATATATTATGTATAAGAAAATTGGGAATTATCTAAGTCGATTCACTAATACAATGGTTAACTCCTAGACGAAGATAGGATATATGTCCTACCAATCATTTAAGTGAAAGGATTGAGTGTTTGGATTTGGATTTGAGAATTATATTGTTTAATTTCTATATCAATGATATTTTGGTTATAGGAACCATGAGACATAAAAGTATTTTTTTGCATTAGTTTTACTTTATTATGTTTTAGAGAATGTTGAATGCTACTGATAACCATAAAATTTTATTTATTGGTATAGTGATAGTTTTTAAGAACACGTGATTAAGGGAAAGATAAACCATAATATATACATTATTTTTATTTAATAATGTTTAGTTAGGATAAGTAGATGACTGACATTGATATAGTAAATGAGATAGTATTGGTGACTTTTAAATAGGCTAGTGATTTGATGATAAAGTGATTTATACCACCTTTGTGTATTTTTATTGAATTTTAAATGATTTATGGAATATATATTCATTAATATATGGTTTTATTTAATCAATAGTGATTTCGTTAATTTTGGGAAGAATTTATGTTTTCATTGAGATGATTTGGGTTATTATTATGTTCAAAGAGAATACATGATCAGTGTATTCATATGTTTGGTATGTGACATTATAAGATAAATTATATTGTCTACCAATAAATTTTAAATTTGTTATTAAAAAATATGAGATGAAATCATTTTTATTTTTTTATTTTCAATCTTTGAAGACATATTTTAGAGGTTTCTTATTTTTCACTATTTATGGAATGGATTATGTTGGTATTTTGGTGTTATTATTTTGGTTTTAGAATTTAATGTATTATATTTATCCATATTAGATTAATCATGGTAACCATTTTGGTATTTTAAAATATTTAGAGAATAAAGGAATGGTTTTTTAATTTTTTATGGATATTTTTATCCATTTAATGTTAATTTTATCACATCATGAATGAAACAAGCAACTTGAATATTCATATCACGGAGTAATAGATGAAGTGGAAGTCATCAATGCACAACCAAATGATGAAATTCCATTTATGACATAAAAAGATATAGAGTATGTGTATTTTCTTATGTTTAATTTGTTTTATAAAACTACTCCCAAAATATGAGGAGAAGGGTCTTGAAATAAAATGTTTATCCTTTCACATTCATTTATGAAGAATTGATGGTGTTTTCAAAACTCACAACCTTATGGTTTAATGGTCGTTTACTTTCTCAAAAACATGTTATCTAAAACTCTATATTTTTTATTTTATGTAATTTTTCCAAAAAAATGGATATATTTTAATTTCCTTTTAATGTTCTACTTATACAGGAACTCTATTATTTTTTATTTTGAGTAACCATTTTCCCCCACATTCCCTTTCAAATAAGGTTTTATTATCCCCCAGTATGATGTGGGTTTTCAGAAAAGGTATTTTAGAAAATTAAACCTGATATAATCAATATATTTTTGTGAGGTTTTAATTTATTTATGTGGTAGATAATGTGAAAACTCAAAATTTTAGATTAAAATATTATTAATCTCTTAAACATTCTTAAAACACAACACTAATATTTTAGTGAATTTTGGCATATTATAAAAATATTAACATCACATAGTAATTTAATTGGGGTGTAAGTAACATATTTAACATATGTATAATAGAGATACAAAATACAAAATTACTGATTATATCTTAGTAAATGTTCAGTAAATTCTTAGTGGTGCTATTTTATGATTTAAAAATGTATTTTTTTCAAAAATAATTTTTATTACATTTTGTATGTGGAATTTATAATTAATTAGGTCCAATTTTATGTATTTTATTTTAAAAATAAAAATATTTTTTAAAATTATCATATCAAAAATAAAAAGAGGGGAAATATTGGAATTTCGTTCAAATGATAGATTTTTTAGTTAATAGTGAATGATAACGATTTTTCAAATTGTGTCATTTATTTTCATCAAATAACATACTTTAAAAGTCCCATTATATTTGGGATTTGGTATTAAATTGAAATATGACACATTTTAGATATAATAATGTAATTGATTCCATTTAAATCACAAATATACAAGATTTTTATATAAGTTTTGTTTTTCTTACTTAAGAAAACATTTTTTTCTAAGTATTAATTTTCATTTCCTTTTTGTAATTAAATTAAATAAATTTAAAAAAAATATTATAAAAATTATTTTAAAAATTAAATTCATTTTTTAATCATTATTAAAAAATTATCTTATAGTTAAATTTAAATAATTTTCTGAAAAGATTAATTTTTTCTATGATTTGTGAAAAATATAAAAGAAAACTAAAAATTTTTATTTTCATTTAAAGACTTTACAAAAATGTTTTTTAATTAAAATTTATTTATAAGTATCATTAGTCAAAATATATTATTAATAATATATTTTATGTCATTGAAATCAATTTTATGTTGGATTTTTATATAAGACAGATTTACACTTTAAAAAACATCTTTTTGGGAAACATCTTTTCATCACATTCTGTGAGTTTAATTTTAAATTAAATCCTATCACTTATGATGAATGAATATAATAAATTGCATTTAATAATTGGAATCATAATTATAAATATTATTTAATTTGTTCAAGAAAATTATTAGTCATAATTAATAGTAAAAAAGTAAAATTTGTTACTGCATTTATGGTTTATACACGTTTATGTAATGGTCAAACCAAGATATGGGGATATGTTTTAAAATAAAAAATTTATTTATAAAATTATATGGTAATATTTATACTTAAAATTTTTAATATATATATATATATATATATATCCATTTGAAATAATTTTTCAAGTGAAAGACATTATAATATTTTATACTTTTAAGAAATTTCAAGTGTGGAATCTCCCCCACTTAAATAAGGAAACATATAATTTCACATAAGTACACCACATTGATCTATCTACATTGAAAAAATACTACACAATTATCTTCCAAAATTACTCATTAATGAATTATAGGTTTTTTACTTCTTAAAATACCATTCAAGGGGTTCTTGATAAATAATTTAAATGAGGACTTCTAAAGAAGAGGTAATCAACTTAAGTGTCATATTTCACTTTATTTCTTCTTCTAAACATTATAAATATTTTTTATTAATCATAAATAAATAAATTCAGTATCCAAAATAACATAAATTTTATTATGATTATGTAACCACCAATATCCATCATCTTTTTTCATCGAATGGGATATGAAAGTATCGCTCGTGCGTACGTGTGGGTTATCCTCTCCACATAGAGATACCATTAATTTTCCATAACTATGTTTCATTAATGGTTATTATAATGGGTTAAAATATTATATATTATATTAATTAAATAAATATTCTTCTATAACAATAGTATCATATCTATCTTCTTACAATCTTTAAATTTTTATTGGTATTTGTTTTAATCAAGTTTCAGATGATAAAAATTGTACAAACTATCTCTCAAAAATCCAATGAAATTTATTATCATGTGTGTATTTTCATATATTATACATTTTAATTCAATTTAATTTTATTTAATAACTTTTGATATCAAAATAATTATTTTTAGTAAAATTTACCTTATTTCCCTCTTCGGTCAAAAATACATTTTTCTTCTTTATCCATTATATCAAAAAATCATTTCAAGAATGTTTCTTATAATTCACATATAATAGTTCAAAACCATTTTTACTCAAGAATAAATATTTAAAAAATATTTAAAAAGGTAATTTCATAAAATATTTCAATTAGGTATTCTTGAATTTATATATATAATGTAAAAATAATATTTATCTTAACATACATGTCATGAATGGATTTTACTTCTATCATGACCACTCAATGAAGGATTTTAAAGAGTAAAATGTATTTTTTCATGAAATGTTCTACTTATCTTATAAAATAATTATTTATCTGTTATAACATTCTTTTATATTAATTATGTATTATTGGTGATATGATTCAATGAAACCATCCAATTTCATTCTTTGGGTAAATTATAATGATGATGATTTAGGTATGATTCTATGAAACCCATTTATTTTATATATCTAAATTAATTTATGATGTAACCATTATGAAAATAATTTATTTTAAATGTTTTTTAATTTGAATAACTGATAAAATGTTTGTGAAACCATTTCATATCCACATGTTATTCTATTATTAATATTTAAAGATATTTTGGAACAAATATGTATTAATTTAATTATGTGATGGGTAGTATAGGTATTATATTTTACTGAAATTAATCAGGTAAATATAGAAATCTATTTAGATAAAAAGGACTGTAATTAGGGAGAATAGAGTTCATTAATGGAATCTATATAATATTTTAGAATTAGGTGTGAACCTTTACTGAGGATATGATATGCATGGCATTTTTACTTCACTAAGGAGATGATTTTCATTGTTATGAGAATTCCACAAACTTATGTATTATTATAATGTTATGATCCCATGGATCATGTTATTTGATTCATTTAGGATTCATGTCTTATGAAAATCCAAATTTTATTTCATGAATCAATATTATTATCTATGATATGTTGGTCATGGTTTTGAAATTTCAATCTCGGGTTCAGATACCCTTATACTCATGTTATTCTAAAGTGATCATTGATATCTACTTTTTACCATTACGGAGTATATCATATCACCCTTTCTGATGTTTCCTTTCCCCGGGTTTTGAAAAATAATTTTAAGTAAGATATGTATAAGAAGGGTTCTATTTATATAGAACAAAGTGGGTGATGATATAGATTTCTTGTGAACAAGTTGTTTATATATATAAGGTTCTAAATAAACTAAACCTAAGTGATTTTGATGTGGGTCGTAAATTTATTTAAAAAAGATTCATCTATTGGGATATAATATCAATGAATGAAAAGTATGGGTTATTTTATATCCCATGTCCTAAAAGTTTTCTGTTAATAACTTTATCCTAGAATGTTGGAGTTCTACACTTCATTCCATAGAGTCCTTCATAAAGATCAATATGAATGCTCAAGTGAAAGATATTTTTGTATGATAATTAAAAAATAAGATGGTGGTTATCCCAACCACCTTTTAAATATAGAGAAAAAGATCCTATTATATCCATCAGGGTTTCTAAGGTTATCTCAAATAATCCATATGTTTTTGGATTATAATTAGTAGTGAAACACAACTCTATATGAATAGATTAGTGAATATTTCAGCAAAAAATGTGGTAAACTTAAGATATTGATCATATATAATTAATTTTGATAACACATTCATCCTTACCACTTCCTTAATATATATATCCTAGAAAGCTGATCAAGAGATAAACATTCCATGATAGGAATGAATTGTTCTTTCTTCTAATGGTGGTTGACTATAACCCAAATATAATTAAAGTATTTATATGTTTTTGGGAGTATGATGCTAGATTTTTTTGTGATATTTTTCCATTTTTAAGCTAATATATTTAATTATTATAACATCTCCTGATACTTATATCTCATATCCCGAACATGATGACATATTAAGAATTGTGATATAGACTCTACAATATCTTTCTCCATATCATCCCTTAGAAGATAATATTTCATATCTTTATACATCTTTATATATCAAGAATAAATATAGAATGATGAGCCATGGGATTCTTCCAATATCTCCTACTTCAAGTCTTGTATTGATGGGATGCATACTATATTGTGAAACATTGTCATTCCATCACAATTAAGGAAGAACTCAGGAACATATCTCACCTTATATTGTAGCTCAACATATTCCTTTTGTACCTCTTTCATTTATCACATGGTTATATGGTTGAACAAAAATTTATGAAACATATGATTTCACCCCATACTTTTATATTTAAATTTCACTCTTTGAAAAATCCTTAAACTTGATATCACTTGGGATCCACATTATAGATATGCTAGAATGATCCTTTCAACTAAAATAATTAGACACATACTCCACTTTCACATTTTGGTAATGTGTTGAGAATTTATAATCTTTAATAACATTTAACCATATCCTATGGAACATATTTAACTAATTTTGGGTGAATATATAATTAACACTTTTATTATCTGTATATGTTTTACACATTTCTCAATTATTATAATGCGTCCATATCATTAGAGAAAATATTATTTTTGTTGACTCTTAATCATGATTCCATTAGTATTTCTTGTGAACTTTCAATTTGTTTTAGGTATAAGATATCACCATATAATATTTCATGAGAATACATCCCATTAACTTTTTCAATGAATCACTGTAAATATCAAACATTTATACACTGTCGAGTAGTGTGAGAATAGGTGCATTGACTAGCCTTCTCTTTAGTTTCTTGAGATTTTCCTTAAATTTCTTATCCCAATGGAACTTGACTTCCTTCCATGTTAACATAGTGAGTAGATTATATATCCATGATAAATTTTAAAAAAATGGTTGATAATATATATCCAATCCTTAAAAAATATAGATCTTTGTCACATTTTATATTCTAGACTAATTTTTAATAACCTTTATCATTGAAGGATCCACCATTATACTCTCTCTTGAAATTATATGACTCAAGAATGAAACCTTTTGTAGCCAAAATTATCTCAAGGTAAAAAAAAATTAATATAGCTTATCTTTTCTTTGGTTCTTATATTAAATCCTCAAATGTTCTTCATTCAGTTCCTTACACTAAGAATATAAAATAATATCATCAATAATGACTCCCAAGAACTGGTCAAGGTAATATCCAAAGACACTATTCATTAAATCCATTAAAATAGCATTAGGATTAGTAAGATAAAATGGAATCATTATAAATTCATAGTATCCAAACCTCTTATATAATGTTTTATTATGTATGTATTCAATTTTGACCCTAGATCTATATTATTCATAAATAAGGCCAATATTTAAGAAGAATATAGATCCACAAATTTGATCAATAAAATAATCATTTTGTGGCAGAGGGTAATTATTCATGACTGTGATATTTTAATGTTCCGAATAATAAATAAGGAGTCACATTAATCTATATTTTTCTTAACAAAAATAATTATTTCATGCCATGGTGATTCACTTGGCATAATTATTCCCTTATCAGGATTCTCCTAGATTTTCTTCTTTGTCTGTGACAAGTCAATAACAGTCATGCTATAAGGAATAATTTAATTAGGTGTATCATGGGGTATATATTCTATTAAAAACTCAACTTCATCATTGAATGGAGTACTATGAAACTCCTCTATAAATTCATTTACAAACTTATTAACTATAGGAATATCATCATTGTAAATTTCATCACCAACCATCTGAGATATGAACCCCTTTTTAGTAGGAACTAACATCTTTAAGATGGATAAAATTTCCATTGGATGTTCATATTTATCATTTAATCTCTAGATAGTCGTATATTGGTTCAGAATAAAAAATGTGGAGCCCCTTATTGAAAAATTGATATGGGATTCATATAACTAGATTGAATCTATTCCCAAAATAACATAAATTTCAACAAGATTAAGAATAATGAAATTTTCAGTAAGTGCATTCCCATAACCATAAATAATAGAATAATAATAGACATGAGATGTTATCATCATAACCACAATATTTTTAAATTATAATTCAAAATATAATTATTGATTTTCCAATGTGTCACCCTTAGAAAATTAATTAGATATTTAATAATGGGTAAATCAAGAATTAAAAAAGTCATTAGTAGTTCTTGAGAGGATGGTAAGTTTACTGTCCACAACATTATTATCTTACACCAACTCATTAATTGAGACTGTATAAGAATTCCCTTTATCTTTAGGTTTTTGAAGTTTCCAATGATGATAATAACCATTAACCCTCATATTCGAGCATTGGATAAAATAATTCCAAAATTCCATGAATTTGAATCATTTGAGTATTGGTGGTACATTTTATGAGGCTTTATCTCTTTCCAAATTATTAGTTAACCTTATTTAACCACTTTTAAAGCTGATTGCAAGATGAAATCCCCTTAAAAATTAAATCATTTAATAATACTCTTAATAAAATTTTATTTATGCTTTCTTCAACACTTATTTCATAAAGGTAGGCTCATCTTCTTCCCCACATGTGATTTATTATTAAAATTTCCTTTATAATACATCATTATTTTTTCTCCCAAACCATGATATTTATTGTTGAATATGAAATCTATTTCAATATTTATGGAACATAAAACTATTTATTCATATCTACTGGATTCTTTTATCGATAAAAACTTTCATAAACTTGGTTTTGGTTCATTAAAAAATTGATTAATCTTGTATTCATGTTGGATGATAACCCCATAAGCATACCTTGAAATTCATTTAAGATTATCCTTATATGTAATAATGGATTTCTAATGCATACTCTTTATCTCAAGTGATTCCTTATCCATTTTCATATTACGAATATGATGAAATTTCATGTTTAAATATAACATTCTAAACTCATCCCTATCTATGTAGTCAATTACTTCCTGTTGCATAGTTTTATTGATATGTGTCTACCATTGATCTGCATTGCCTTCCCAATAATAAAACCCCAAAATAAATTTTTCATTATTTGAGCACTAGATAGTGGAAAATATATTATCATTGTTACTGATACATTGTTTAGAAATTAGTTAATCATCACACCCTAAATAAAAAGGTAGATGTTTCCTCAGGAATGACTCAATAGAATTTTTTCCCTTATTTTCTTGTTTAGAGGATCTATATAATAAAATTGTTAAGAAATTTTTGTAATAATAGAAAAGATATTTCACATTATAGAACCTATAACATTTTTTCTTATTATTATAATCATTTAATTTATTTTATAATTTAGTATTAACATGATAATTTCTAGTTCCCCGAATTAGCTACTTCAAAAAACATAATTTGAGAAAAAATAACCATATTGAGTATCCAAAAAATAAATAAAATAATTTATAGGATTTCCAAAACAAAAAACATTATTTATAACCTATGACACCTTAGGTTGAACCTAATTTATCCATTTTTTCACATATTCAAATACTTTATAATGGATCATAATAAAAATGTAAAATAACCCAATAATATCCCCCAAGAGTGTCCATAAATGTGTGCAGTCTTAGGCTAACTCATCATGCATCGATAATAGTTGAGTTAACACCAAATCCACCCTTTTATATTTTTTACAACTCAGTGAATTTGTTCCAAATCCCTAATAAAATTGTTTATATAGATAGGGATGAATTTATTAGGAAAATCAAAATCCTTTATTTACGATAACATATGATTTTTTATATACATAATATCATATCCCAAGGGTTCTAAGTAAAGTTATTTATGCTAGTTTACAAAAATAACAAAACCATATTTGGATACCAAGGACACCCAAAATATAAAAACATATATACTATATCTTTCTGGATGAATATTTGTTACATTTTATTATGATGCATGTCAGTATCATAAAATTTTAGTGTGTTTTGAAAACTAAGATATATAAAAAAACTAGTAAATAAAATATCTACATCATTTCCCACTAAGTTCAACACAACATTCATCCTTTTTGAACATATCATGTGTAAAAACATTCTTCCCATCCAAGGTAAAATGAAACATAATAAAGGGTGATATAAAATTATTTGTATGAATTACAAAGGAATATATAAATAAATTATCATTTTTAACAATATCATGAGAATAAATGTATAAGAACATGGGAATAATATTCGATTATATTATTATTATTTCATTGATCATAATAAAGAGTTATGGAAAAATCAAGGTACTTCATACAAAATGAATTGTGAAAGAATTAATGAACATGATCCATGAATGATTAAAAATAGAATAAGGTTGTGTCATAAAATTGTGGCATAAAGTGTGGAATAGTCATAATAACTAAAATATTATGTTTAGGATACCCACTAAGGCATTCATCACATGTTAGGATTATACTAACCACCAATGTACCTATATTGGGTTTCAGATAACCTCATGTGTACCCCCTTGTTAGAGTGAGATAGCCTATCATGTACCATTTGAGCTCATAAAACATTAATCATTACCCGATTTATTGGAGGTATATAGTGGAACCATCTATCACATAATCATTATTAATTCATATATATTCTACATGATCATGAGAACTTTTTCTTATTTCTTCATAGCTTAACTCATGGAAACAAAAATGGGTTTCAATAATATTTCATCATCATAATCAATAAACATCCAGAGAAAGAATTAGTATGGTATCATTGAATCATATCCCCAATGAATCATAAGTAACATAAAATTCTGAAATTATATATATAAAATGTCTCTACAATATTAGAGGAATATTTATTGAGGAAAATACCATTTTCATTTTAAAATCACTTATTTTAAAATCTAGAAATGTATAAAAAATTAAGGAAAAATTTTTCAAAGAAATGAACCATGGAAACATGTAAAATAATATTCAATTTGAAGAGTATTCATGCTGATGGGAAAATAATTTTGTGGTTTATGATAAATACAATTATTTAATTTAGACCTTTGGAAAAAAGTACCTTATTTGATAAATAACATGAAGATTAATTTTATACATTTTTATAGAATGTAAAACATGTATTAAAATGACATTAAAATATCATGAAATAATAGCTAAAAAATTATTAAGTTCATTTAAAATAAAATATAGACAAAGAATAAAATTATTCCCAACCATATAGAAAAAAAATATCAGTTTTCAATTAACACATACATTCATAAAAGCACAGCTTATGATATGTAGGAACACTAAGTATCAAAAATGTTTCTCAATCCCCTATATGAAATTTTATCCAACATTAACATTTCTATTTGAATAATAAAATTAATCATAGAAAACATCAGAAATGCAACAACACAATGCTTCTATAATGCATGACATTGGCATGGAATGTAAATTTTCGACAAGTTGGATAAAATCATGATTTATCAATGATACCTTTACCTCATATCATCAAACCATGGATAAAATGTATCCTCAATAATAATATTAACATCACAATTCATGTGTGTCACCCAATGGAAAAATTTAATCAACTTTAATAATCCAAATATTGAAAACATAAATTCCTTTCTATGTAATTTGGATTTTTCCTATACATGGATTAGCTACTCCTAGGCAGAGGTCATTACCAAACTCTATAACCTTATTAATACCATTTCAATTGTCACAAAATTACAGGGAAAGAAATTAAAAGAAATTTTTTCATACCACTTTATGACATCCTGACTTGTGTGCTACTTAAATGGTGCCTAGATCTTGTGGGGAAAATGGCATCAAGCATGCCTCCACGTACACCAGAGGTTGTTGGCTAGTAGTAAGAGCCTTGGGAGTGTCCATGGGGAGATGATAACATCATAAATTCAGTACAAAATAGTGGATTTATAAAATCATATTGATAGATAAATCAGTATAAAATAGAATAAATTGTGGTAATATACAGTATAATGATGGGACTAGTAACACATTATAGATGGAGTAGATATAAACCAAAAGATAATGACAATAATCAGAAGAATAAAATAGAATAATATACAATATCTTATAAGGTTATGTGTCTAAAAATAAATAAATACATGTATATATGATAGCAGGTAGTCAATATAGTGTATGATATATAAATGGTACAAAAGGGCCAAAAAATATCCATGAATACTGAGCTCCAACATAGTCATCTTTTACCAATCTCCCATCCTTAGTCAAGAAAGAAATAATGCATCTATAAGGAGATGGTTTCTCTTTGTCTACACATACAAGAATATAGTCTTCTTGGGTACCATCGATGTCCCAGATAGGGTGTGAGAGAAACTCAGCATGCCACCACCAATGGTATCTATAAAAATTTAGTCCATGCATGCAATATGACAATGTGATGATATAATAGAGAAAAGAAATGAGAATAACCATAAATGTGTGATCTCTGGTTCTTGATGGAAACTTGCAAGACACTATATGCTTTGTCCCATTCTGAAATAACTCTGAAGATTCATCAAAGGACATAATCTTAGATATGACATTTTTAAGTTACTCCATGACAAGTCCCACTATTTTATAGGAGGCACCATGACTAGTACCACATTTATAAGGGATGTCATTCCCAGTAGCATTGAATAGGGTTGGTCATGACCAATGTCATAGAAATTGGGGGACGTCATTCCTAGTGTCACAAAAATAGGGGATTACATGCCCAGTATCATAGTAATAGGGGACGCCATGCCCAATATCATAGTAAGGGTCATTATGCATGTATATTACAACAAGGGTATTCATGCCCACTATCACATATAGTGATGAATTCTCATGTCACGGTAAGGGTATCCATGCATGTATCATATGTACATATATATAAAGGGTAATCATGACCATATCAAATGTATATAGGTATGTTATGCCTATAATTAATTATATAACAATATTAAGGTTCATTATGCTCATATATGATAATTAAAGTTGTTTTCCAGGAACACATGTCATTAGATATAAATATCCATTGGATTTAAATGATCCATAGTAAAATCCATAACTTATCATCATTTAATATAAAAAAGGTTGTATCCATTGTTCCATTTAATAATTGTTAAGTGGTCATACCTCTAAAATTTAATTCAATTCATTATAATTCAGTAGGGTATTGGACTTATTATTTAAATACATCTATCCTGTCACGACCCGTCCTCGGGGCCCGTGCCGTGACTACCCCAAGCCCGCCTTCCATAGGCCAGGGGTTGGCGACTAGCACCAAGGCGTAAAATCCCAGTAAACAGGGAAGGCATTGCCTTTATAAGTAACAACCACACAGAGTCAGCAAGCGGAAAGTAAAGTGCAGAAAAGTAAAGGGGGCCGGAAATACAAGCCCAACTGTAAAGTACAACTGAAAAGTAAAGTACAGCAACTGAAGGAAAGACGGTGGCCTCGTGTCGCCCACTGGAAAACCCACCTGAAGGGTGGGTACAGATAGCCTCCAGGATCCACGGGTCCCACGTCCGCTCCGAGCACGTCACGCCCAGTGGTCCACCTCCAGGTACCGTCCTGCTCCACGCCCCAACCGTGATCAGTGCTGTCCGTCGTCTGCAACCAACACAACAAGGTGCGGGCATAGCCCGTGCAGGGGTGAGTATAAGCTACTCAGTAAGGACCCCGATACCCCGAAGGTCTCCCGAAATCCACAAAGGATATAGCACAAAAAATAAGGTGCAATCACGAAGTAACATCTGACTCGACTTAGGTATATGCCCATACATATACCTAAGTCCCCACTTCTAGCTCTGCTCACGAGCTCAAGAACAACTCAATCCACATAGGAAAGCAAGACTCAAATCCACAAAGGAGAGTAAACAGTAAATCCACATAGGATAGTTCAACACAATCCAAAAAGGAGAGTAACATAAGATTCAGCTCAACCAGGTATACTATTTCAGATGACGTCAAAGATGATCACTGATCCATCTAAGTCGTCGGACCCACGAAGGATCGATAGGTACTAACCCCCGCAAAAGACCCACATAGGATCGGGCTCACACAGAACCTGTAGGCAGTGGCTCACACAGAACCGGTAGTAAGGACCCACACAGGATCGGGCCCATACAGGACCTGTAGCACTGATCCACATAGGATCGCTGAGTGCAGTAGTCGACGCAGTCCACTGAGGATCTCTGCACAGTCGTCGCCGCAGTCCACGAAGGATCTCTGCTCTGTCATCGTCGCAGTCCACGGAGGATCTCTGCTCTGCCTTCGTCGCAGTCCACGGAGGATCTCTGCTCTGCCGTCGTCGCAGTCCACAGAGGATCTCTGCTCTGTCGTCGAAGTCACAGCCAGCACTAGGGTTCCCGCATATAGCGAGCTCGTTTAGGAGGGTCCGCTCCACGAGCCGAGAGGCTGATACATCAACTGACACGTAGTCCGAAGTTGATGTATCCAAAAGTTCCGTATTGACAAAAGGATCTCAACGCAACAGACGGCGCGTCAAACGGATGCCCGGTCTGAGAGTTATTGGCATTTTCGTCCCAGGGGCCCAGTTGGTTTTTAGGGCAAAACCAACCCGACCGTACTCTGCCTGTGTCCGATCCTCGGGCGGAGTATGCCAAAAGTTCTGTCTCACTTAGAGGAAACTACCACAGCTGACGGTACGTCAATCGGACGTCCGTAGCTCAAGTTATGAGCGTTTCCGCTCCGAGGGCCCGGTTGGTTTCGTGTACGATCCAACCCGGACGAACCCAAAGTCTTCCGAAACCTTGAGTATAATATACCGAAACGACCGTATCGATCCAAGGATCGCGTAGCCACTGACGGTTCGTCAATCGGAGGTCCTAGGCCCAAGATATGGGCAAAAGACCGAAGAGGGCCCGAAAACGGGGGTTCTGGGCCCGGGGCGACCCGGCCCGAACCCCCCCCCCCCCCCCCTGGGTCGGCCGAACCGGGTCGGCCCGACCCGGACCGACCCGGCTCGGCTTCGGCCGAGCGGCCGAGTGAGCCGCCGCGGGTCAAACCCGCGGCTTTGGAGAAACGCGGCCCGCGCGGGCCGCGTGCTGGGTGGCCGGACCACGGACGCGGTCCAGCGGTTCGCCGCCGCCACGGCTCGGCCGCGGCGGACTCCTCCGGAGGCGCGCCGGGCGCCGCCGCCTCCGGTCGCCGGCGCCGCCGCCACCTTCCGCGGGCCGCCGGAGTTGCTCCGGTGGCCCGTTTTGCCTCCCGTCTGCGCCGATGCTCCTCCCGGGGGCCGACCTTCACTGCGGGATCAACAGATCGCCCCTGCCGCGCGGTTCGTCGTCGTCCGCCCAATCCGCACAAAAAAGGGAAGATCGGCGGAGGGTTGTCGGATCTTGTTTGTTAGATCCGCACCCTCCGCGTTAGTCATGAACCACGGGAGGAATAATCAACAACAATTTTAAATAAATTAAAATTGTCGGAGATCATTTCTTTACTTTAAAAGAATAAACACGGGGAAAGAAAAATATTTCAAATCAACCCTTACCTTGTCGTCGTCGTCGGACGAGAGGTCGTCGCGGAATCGCTCGTCGCGGAAGAAGGGGGAACGTTGCGACGTCGCGGTATCCGGCGTCGCGTCGCCAATCTCCGGATCAAGAACAAACGGATTTAATTAATTAAATCCGTTGCCATGAAATTAAAAAGGGAGAATTAACGATCCGGTTCTTACCTTAGTTGCCGAACGAGGGTCGGCTGCGGAAGAAGAGGCGTCGCCGAAGAACGTCGTGGGTAAAGCTCGTCGACGTCGCAGATCTCGGCGTGCGTCGTCAAATTCTGGTCACCGGCGTTCTTCGCGTTCTTCGCGTTCTTCGCGTTCTTCGCGTTCTTCGCGGGGAGATGAAGAAACAAGATTCTCTCTAATCCTTTCAAAGGATTTTTAGGTTGGTCTTATTTTATAAACATGCCAACACACGAAACCGGTTAAGAAACGATCCATCAATTTGAAAGAAACGACCCATTTAATTCACGAAAGAAACAGCCCATTTAATTCACGAAATAAACCGCCCAATTAAATGGTCTGTTAAGAATTAAAGAAAACGCGTCGGTTGACTTTTCAGTTACTTTGACGGGTTTTCGCGGGTGCGTTACTTAGCGAAAGAAACGGCGGGGCTCGTGCGGGCCCCACCTCACAAATATCCTACCAAGGGGGTAGGATATTTCTGGATAGCATCCTATCCAGTTCAACTCAGTTCAAGCCGCCTTTAAGTGACTTCAAGTGGCTTCCAAGCAGCTTAAGTGAAATAAAATAAAGTTGTCGCACAAACTTTATTTTATTCTGACTTAAAGCCGCAAAATTTAAAAACCACGTCTGAGCAAACGCAACTCCGGAAGAGGCGTTTCTAAGCAAATACCGGCGCTGCGATTTCATCGGTGCCTTCAGAATTCGATTCCGGGCACCGGTTCAAAAGATAGAAAAACCCGCTCGTCCGTTCACTGAACGTACCCGAGCCAAACTTCGGAAATTGATTCCGGGCACACCGGGCCTCGGAATCAGGTGCCGTCTGAAGCTGCGCTCTTGAAAAATTCCAAAGAAAAATTAAGAAAAAAAAATTTCCTTGAAATTTGCGTGTCTTTACATTACTCCCACCTCAGGGCTTTACGTCCCTGTAAAGATACATCAAAAACTAGGGGAACAAATGGGGGTACTGAGCACGCATCTGAGCCTCCCGCTCCCAACTGCTCTCCTGGAGGTTCCCGTGCTGCCATCTGACGCGCACAAGAGGAATCGACCGCCCACGTAGGACCCGCTCCTGTCGATCCTCGATCTCCTCTGGGACCTCCGCAAAAGTCGCCCCATCGTCCACGTCCAGCTCCCCAAAGTCGATGATGTGCGTCGGGTCGTGCACGTATCTCCTCAGCTGAGACACGTGGAAGACGTCGTGCACCCGGTGCAACTGAGGTGGTAGAGACAGGCGATAAGCCACCTCTCCTATCCTGCCGAGGACCTGGAAAGGCCCGATGAAGCGTGGAGACAACTTGTCGCCTCGGCCAAATCTCCGTAAACCACGTCGAGGTGAGACACGCAAAAAGACGTGGTCGCCATCCTCGAACTCGAGTGGCCTCCGCCTCCTGTCAGCATATGACTTCTGCCGGCTCTGAGTTGTCCTCATCCTCTCCTGGATGATCTGGACCTTCTCTGTCGTGGCTCGGACCATCTCTGGTCCCACGAGTGCTGACTCCCCAGGGTCTGTCCAGCACAACGGTGATCTGCAGGGTCTGCCGTACAACGCCTCGTATGGTGCCATCCCGATGGTGGAGTGGTAGCTGTTGTTGTACGCGAACTCCACCAAGGGTAGGTGGTCCTACCAGCTGCGACCAAAGTCGAGAACACATGCATAGAGCATGTCCTCGAGTGTCTGTATGGTCCTCTCCGTCTGACCATCCGTCTGAGGGTGGAAGGCTGTACTCAGATGGAGCCGCGTCCCGAACGCCTCCTGCAACCCCTTCCAAAGCCGGGAAGTGAAACGAGCATCTCGATCGGAGAAGATAGACGATGGCACACCGTGAAGCCGTACGATCTCCTGGACGTAAAGACGTCCTAAGCTCTCTACTGAGCCCTGCTCTCTGATGGGTAAGAAGTGTGCCGACTTGGTGAGTCGGTCGACAATCACCCAAATGGAGTCGTGACCTCTGGAAGTGCGTGGAAGTCCAGTCATGAAGTCCATAGATATTCCATCCCACTTCCACTCCGGGACCTCCAAGGGCTGTACCAAGCCTGCTGGTACCTGATGCTCTGCCTTCACCTGCTGGCAGGTGAGGCATCGTGAAACGAACTCTGCCACAGCTTTCTTCATGCCCGGCCACCAGTGCTGTCGTCTGAGATCCTGGTACATCTTCGCCACTCCGGGATGTACCGCCAAGGGAGTAGTGTGAAACTCTCTCAACACCTCCTCTCGTAAAGCGACTGGTACGAAGGTACGTCCTCTGAAAAGGATGTCGTGCTCTGCTCCAAGGGAGAAGCCATCAGGCGCCTGACCTGAAGATATCAGTGCACGCCGGGTCTCACAGTCAGCGTCCCCACGCTGAGCCTCTCTGACCCGCTGTAGAAGTGGAGGAGAGACTGTGAGAGACTGAAGAAAGGCTGCTCCGTCTCTATCCACGAAGGATATCTGTAAGGATGCTAGCTGCTCCGTCGCCTCCTCAAGTAGCTGAATACCCGTCCTCCTGCTGAGGGCATCGACTACCACGTTCCCCTTCCCAGGAGTATAGACTATCTCAAAGTCATAGTCCTGGAGGAACTCAAGCCATCTCCGCTGTCTCAGGTTCAGGTCCTTCTGAGAGAAGATATACCTGAGACTCTGGTGGTCAGAAAAGACTGTGAAGTGCTCTCCCATCAGATAGTGCCGCCAAGTCTTCAGAGCGAAGACCACTGCTGCTAACTCCAGGTCATGAGTGGCGTAGTTCTGCTCATGCGGCCTCAACTGACGTGATCCGTAGGCGATCACGGCCCGCTCCTGCATCAAGACGCACCCGAGTCCAGTCCCTGATGCATCGCAGTAAACTACGTATCCAACTCCCTCCTCAGGCAACCTCAAGATAGGTGCGCTGGTCAATCTCTGTCTCAGCTCCTGGAAGCTCTGCTGACATCTGTCTGACCACACGAAGGGTTTCCCCTTCTTTGTCAAAGCTGAGAGTGGTGCCGCAACTCTGGAGAAGTCTGGCACGAATCTCCGATAGTATCCGGCTAGGCCCAAGAAGCTCCGCACCTCTGTCACGCTCTTGGGTGGTTCCCAAGCTAGCACTGCCTCGATCTTCGCGGGGTCCACTGCAACTCCCGCCTCAGAAATGATGTGCCCCAAGAAATGGACCTCACGTAACCAGAACTGGCACTTTGAGAGCTTGCCATAAAGCTGGTGCTCTTGGAGCGTGTCTAGCACAATTCGCAGGTGGTAGGCATGCTCCTCCTTAGTCGTCGAGTATACCAAAATGTCGTCAATGAAGACAACGACAAATCGGTCGAGGTATGGCTGGAAGATCCTGTTCATGAGGCTCATGAACACTGCTGGAGCATTGGTTACGCCGAACGGCATAACCAAGAACTCATAATGGCCATACCGACACCTGAAGGCCGTCTTCTGCACGTCCTCGTCTCGAACTCTGAGCTGATGATAGCCTGACCGGAGGTCTATCTTCGAGAACCACCGCGCTCCCTTGAGCTGATCGAAGAGGTCATCAATCCGTGGCAGCGGATACTTGTTCCTCACTGTCACCTGGTTCAGGCGACGATAGTCGACACATAGTCGCAAGCTCTCGTCCGCCTTCTTGGCGAACAAAATCGGGGAAGCCCAGGGTGAAACACTGGGTCGGATAAACCCCTTGCTCTGCAAGTCCTCCAACTGTACCCGCAGCTCCCGAAGCTCGGCGGGGGCCATCCGATATGCTGGAGTAGATATCGGGGCTGTCCCGGGGTATAAGTCGATGTAAAAGTCTACCTCTCTACGAGGAGGTAGCCCTGGAACGTCGTCGGGAAAGACGTCCACGTACTGGTCCACCACTGCAGGAAAAGCCGGACTCCGCACGTCCACTGCTCCTAGGATGAGGCTAGCCAAATGATGAGAGATGGGCTGCACTCTCCTCTGCGGAAGTCCATCCTGTGCTGCAAAGGTTCCCTTCTCGCCGGTGAAGGTAAACCTGCTCCCGTCGGTACAAACACATCGCACCTTGCGCCTAAAACAGTCGATCTGGGCATGAACCGTGGATAGCCAATCCATGCCCAAGATGACGTCGTAAGGCCTCGACGCCGCTACAAGGAGATCCCAGCCGAAGCTCTCGCCTCCTAGAGTAAGTTCACACTGCCGGCACCAGTGCGTAATCGTCGAGTCTGCTCCCGTAGGAGTCTCTAGCCGTAAGGATCAAGCCAACGGCTCAGTCGGAATCTCCGAGCTCCGAACAAGGGCATAGGTTATGAAAGAGTGACTCGCTCCTGTGTCTATAAGTACTGCAGCAAGGGTGGAATAGACACAGATCGTACCTCGAATCATCTTTGGTATGTCGGGGTCGTAGGCCTCCACTGCCTGGAGCTGGGCCTGTCCCTGCCCGCCAGCTCCCTGTGGTCGAGGTGGCCCTCCTGGTGGTGGTGGGGGTAGAGCCTGGAAGCGTCGGCCACCACCCGCTGCTCGGCCAGCTCCTCTGCCTCGTCCGCCTCCTCCCTGCGGACCGCCACGGTCGACCCTCTGCCTCTGCCTGGGTGGCCCCTCCACCGTCTGCTGCTCCTCTGATCGGCGAGTCGGGCAGTCACGAGCCATGTGACCCTGCCCGCCGCAGGAGTAGCACAGCCTGCCTCTCGGAAGGCTGGCACTCCGCTGTGTGCCCCGCACTGCTGAGCCGGTGCCCTGAGGCCGTCTGCGTGGGGGTCTGGTCTGCCTGGACCCGAGAGTCATCCGTCGGCTACCTGCTGCCGAAGACTCAGCCACCTGCCGCCCTGCGCTAGGTCTCGCCGCTGAAGAAGGCTCTGCCAGGAAGCTCTCGATCAGGAGGGCTCGCTCCAGCACTCCCGCCTGGGTCGGAATGCTGAGGGAGATCAGCGACGCCCGAATATCCTGTCGCAAGCCCTGCTCGAAGGTCCGGGCCCGGAAGAAGGGGTCCCGTACCATGTCGGTCGAGTAGCGAGATAGGTCAGTGAACCTCGCCGCGTACTGAGCGACCGTCATGCTGCCCTGGCGCAGCTGGAGAAGCTCCTGGATGCGCACCGCTCGGAGGGTGGCCGGGACGAACTCAGAGCGGAAGAGGCTCTCGAAGTCCATCCAGAGCAAGGATGCCTCATCGTGAACCTGGAGCATCAAGCTCCACCATCGTCCTGCCGCCGCCTGCAGGAGGCTCGCCGCGAGAATCACCATGAGATCCGCTGGTGTCCTCACTAGCCTAAAGATCCGTACCACCGCCTCTAGCCAGTCCTCGGCGGCCTGGGGGTCCGCCTCACCGCAAAACCTGGGCGGTCGCTGGCTCTGAAACTCATGCAGTGCCCTGAGGCGACGTGCATCATCAGCGTCTGGTACTGGTAGCATCGGTGGCTCGGCGGGTAAAGCTACCGCCGGTGCCACTGCTGGCAAAGGGCCCTGCACCGAGGCCTCGTCGCTCGGTGGGCTGCCGTCGCGCCCTACACTCGGAACCCTAGCTGGCTGTCGTCGTGGGGCCATCCTGAAAAGGAGAACAAGAGCACCACAGTCAGAACAATATACCTGGTGAGCTGGAACAAGTAATCACAAGGAAAACTTGAGACTTTCATGAAGCAGATCAGTATACCCGGTGAGCTGACACAAGTAATCACGAAGAAAACTTGAAACACACACGCAATCAATGTTTTCATGCATTAAGTCAGAAATCAGGAGTCAGAGTCCTGGTGTACGGATACGTCGGCCGCCGCACCAACACTGGGCTCCCTGAACTGATAACCACACTCAATACACTAAACACTATTGCTTCATATAGAAAGAAAAGACGATCAGAGTCTGCGGTAGAACCGACCGCCTCTGATACCAATTTGTCACGACCTGTCCTCGGGGCCCGTGCCGTGACTACCCCAAGCCCGCCTTCCATAGGCCAGGGGCTGGCGACTAGCACCAAGGCGTAAAATCCCAGTAAACAGGGAAGGCATTGCCTTTATAAGTAACAACCACACAGAGTCAGCAAGCGGAAAGTAAAGTGCAGAAAAGTAAAGGGGGCCGGAAATACAAGCCCAACTGTAAAGTACAACTAAAAAGTAAAGTACAGCAACTGAAGGAAAGACGGCGGCCTCGTGTCTTCCACTGGCAAACCCACCTGAAGGGTGGGTACAGATAGCCTCCAGGCTCCACGGGTCCCACGTCCGCTCCGAGCACGTCCCGCCCAGTGGTCCACATCCAGGTACCGTCCTGCTCCACGCCCCAACCGTGATCAGCGCTGTCCGTCGTCTGCAACCAACACAACAAGGTGCGGGCATAGCCCGTGCAGGGGTGAGTATAAGCTACTCAGTAAGGACCCCGAGACCCCCGAAGGTCTCCCGAAATCCACAAAGGATATAGCACAAAAAATAAGGTGCAATCACGAAGTAACATCTGACTCGACTTAGGTATATGCCCATACATATACCTAAGTCCCCACTTCTAGCTCTGCTCACGAGCTCAAGAACAACTCAATCCACATAGGAAAGAAAGACTCAAATCCACAAAGGAGAGTAAACAGTAAATCCACATAGGATAGTTCAACACAATCCACAAAGGAGAGTAACATAAGATTCAGCTCAACCAGGTATACTATTTCAGATGACGTCAAAGATGATCACTGATCCATCTAAGTCGTCGGACCCACGAAGGATCGATAGGTACTAACCCCCGCAAAAGACCCACATAGGATCGGGCTCACACAGAACCTGTAGGCAGTGGCTCACACAGAACGCGTAGTAAGGACCCACACAGGATCGGGCCCACACAGGACCTGTAGCACTGATCCACATAGGATCGATGAGTGCAGTAGTCGACGCAGTCCACTGAGGATCTCTGTACAGTCGTCGCCGCAGTCCACAAAGGATCTCTGCTCTGTCGTCGTCGCAGTCCACGGAGGATCTATGCTCTTCCGTCGTCGCAGTCCACGGAGGATCTCTGCTCTGCCGTCGTCGCAGTCCACGGAGGATCTCTGCTCTGTCGTCGAAGTCACATGCCAGCACTAGGGTTCCCGCATATAGCGAGCTCGTTTAGGAGGGTCCGCTCCACGAGCCGAGAGGCTGATACATCAACTGGACACGTAGTCCGAAGTTGATGTATCCAAAAGTTCCGTATTGACAACAGGATCTCAACGCAACAGACGGCGCGTCAAACGGACGGCCCCGGTCTGAGAGTTATTGGCATTTTCGTCCCAGGGGCCCGGTTGGTTTTTAGGGAAAAACCAACCCGACCGTACTCCGCCTGTGTCCGATCCTCGGGCGGAGTATGCCAAAAGTTCCGTCTCACTTAGAGGAAACTACCACAGCTGACGGTACGTCGATCGGACGTCCGTAGCTCAAGTTATGAGCGTTTCCGCTCCGAGGGCCCGGTTGGTTTCGTGTACGATCCAACCCGGCCGAACCCAAAGTCTTCCGAAACCTTGAGTATAATATACCGAAACGACCGTATCGATCCAAGGATCGCGTAGCCACTGACGGTTCGTCAATCGGAGGTCCTAGGCCCAAGATATGGGCAAAAGACTGGAGAGGGCCCGAAAACGGGGGTTCTGGGCCCGGGGCGACCCGGCCCGAACCCCCCCTGGGTCGGCCGAACCGGGTCGGCCCGACCCGGCCCGACCCAGCTAGGCCGGGTCCGGTCCGGCCTGGGCGCGGCCCGGCCGACCGGGACCGGCCGGCTCGCTTCGGCCGAGCGGGCCGAGTGAGCCGCCGCGGGTCAAACCCGCGGCTTTGGAGAAACGCGGCCCGCGCGGGCCGCGTGCTGGGTGGCCGGACCGCGGACGCGGTCCGGCGGTTCGCCGCCGCGGCGGCTAGGCCGCGGCGGACCTCCTCCGGCGGCGCGCCGGGCGCCGCCACCTTCCGCGGGCCGCCGGAGTTGCTCCGGTGGCCCGTTTTGCCTCCCGTATGCGCTGATGCTCCTCCCGGGGGCCGACCTTCACTGCGGGATCAACAGATCGCCCCTGCCGCGCGGTTCGTCGTCGTCCGCCCAATCCGCACAAAAAAGGGAAGATCGGCGAGGGTTGCCGGATCTTGTTTGTTAGATCCGCACCCTCCGCGTTAGTCATGAACCACGGGAGGAATAATCAACAACAATTTTAAATAAATTAAAATTGTCGGAGATCATTTCTTTACTTTAAAAGAATAAACACGGGGAAAGCAAAATATTTCAAATCAACCCTTACCTTGTCGTCGTCGTCGGACGAGAGGTCGTCGCGGAATCGCTCGTCGCGGAAGAAGGGGGAACGTTGCGTCGTCGCGGTATCCGCGTCGCGTCGCCAATCTCCGGATCAAGAACAAACGGATTTAATTAATTAAATCTGTTGCCATGAAATTAAAAAGGGAGAATTAACGATCCGGTTCTTACCTTAGTTGCCGAACGAGGATCGGCTGCGGAAGAAGAGGCGTCGCCGAAGAACGTCGTGGGTAAAAGCTCGTCGACGTCGCAGATCTCGGCGTGCGTCGTCAAATTCCGGTCGCCGGCGTTCTTCGCGTTCTTCGCGTTCTTCGCGTTCTTCGCGTTCTTCGCGGGGAGATGAAGAAACAAGATTCCTCTCAAATCCTTTCAAAGGATTTTTAGGTTGGTCTTATTTTATAAACATGCCAACACACGAAACCGGTTAAGAAACGATCCATCAATTCGAAAGAAACGACCCATTTAATTCACGAAAGAAACAGCCCATTTAATTCACGAAATAAACCGCCCAATTAAATGGTCTGTTAAGAATTAAAGAAAAACGCGTCGGTTGACTTTTCAGTTACTTTGACGGGTTTTCGCGGGGTGCGTTACTTAGCGAAAGAAACGGCGGGGCTCGTGCGGGCCCCACCTCACAAATATCCTACCAAGGGGGTAGGATATTTCTAGATAGCATCCTATCCAGTTCAACTCAGTTCAAGCCACCTTTAAGTGACTTCAAGTGGCTTCCAAGCAGCTTAAGTGAAATAAAATAAAGTTGTCGCACAAACTTTATTTTATTCTGACTTAAAGCCGCAAAATTTAAAAACCACGTCTGAGCAAACGCAACTCCGGAAGAGGCGTTTCTAGCAAATACCGGCGCTGCGATTTCATCGGTGCCCTCATAATTCGATTCCGGGCACCGGTTCAAAAGATAGAAAAACCCGCTCGTCCGTTCACTGAACGTACCCGAGCCAAACTTCGGAAATTGATTCCGGGCACACCGGGTCTCGGAATCAGGTGCCGTCTGAAGCTGTGCTCTTGAAAAATTCCAAAGAAAAATTAAGAAAAAAAAATTTCCTTGAAATTTGCGGGTCTTTACATATCCTCCATCAACATAGTATTATCATTCACAAAGAATCCAAACACACCAATGTGTGTTTCGGGTATAAGTACATGAACCCAATTAGTCATGTAAGAGGGAACACCCAAATAGATGTCTCACTCTAAGGATGAAAAAATCAATTTGATTTTGGGTTCTACCATGTCATTTGGTTCCAAGTAAGATAACCAATTCAAGTTAGATACAATCTAATGTGAAACATGGTGAAACCAGCGTGAGGCTTAATAGAACATATTATAAAACAAAAAGACAAGATGGATAAGAGCTAGTCCACCTACCTCAAGATCATAAAACTAACCTCATCTAGTATCGGCCATTGATTTTGTCCATGTGGAATGAAAATAGAATAATGGATAAATTCCCTAAAAATAGGGATTATGAGACTACAACTGATAACTCTATCGAGAGAAATAAAAATAGAGGAAGGTTTATGTTGATCAATATATTACTATGATGAATCCTATTATACTAATAGAAGCTGGGATTAGACTTTAGATATATGATTTATCAAAGAAACTAGGTTATGCCAATGTGGGATCTCAATTGGAAGGAAAAACCACGACACACTGGAAATTGGAGAAATATGGAGGAAGGATATATTTAAATATATTTAATGAAAAAATGATCATTTTACAAAAAAGATCAAGGTAATATAGTTTGGCTACATGGTTGGAAAATCCACGCACCAACTGTGTGCACATCATAGATTTAAGGGGTGTCTTCTATAGTTCATGCTCACAAATTGACTAACCATGCACAAACCATTAGAAAAACCTTTTCTAAAATGTCTGTAGTTCATGAAAAGATGTATTATTAATGTGTAATGGTTTCCATAAAATGTGCAACCTCCTTCACCCAACTATCAATCCATACATAGTTAGGGGTTACTATACAGAATTTCCCGCATGCTTTATTGTAACTGTGTGAAAATTCTATTTTTAAAACAAGTTAGGTGTGAGCTCCAAACTATCCCCATACACCTCCAAAACACACGTGATATTATTAGGAATCTACATTAAGTCCAATAAAAAGGCTTAACAAAAAATTTAAAGGATATGTACCTCGAACAAAGACAATGGTCATACATGGTTCCGAAAGGAGACTCTATTCCCTGAACCCTCTTCGAAAAAGGGATCTTCATGGTTGGCACATGGTATGGTAAACCATGTGGCTAAACAATTTTCCCCTAAAAAAGAGTAAATTTCTTGTTTTTTCCCTTGTTATTTAAGGTTTGTACCCTGAATTTCCTCCCATTTCGACCAAAATTATCACAATTGATGAACTACTTCCTTCCAAGCTACCAAGGGTTAATTCTCCTTTCATTTATAGTTTTTTGGGGTGTTATTTGTTACAAATCAATGTTATGGGTATCTCTTTGACTTTTGTTCCTTCCATTATTTGGGAGGGTATTGGTGTGTTGTTTTGTATCCATATTAATCCCCAAATACATATTTTTTGGGAATTCTTGGATGAGTTTTTGATGATTTTTTTTCGCTCGAGTTAGGGGTTGGGTTTGGACAAGAATTTTTCTACAATTATGAGGTCGGTGGTCTTAAAGGGTTTTCACATAGTAATGATTTTTATATGTTCATGTAGTTTTTACAACTCACTGATTTTTTTTCTATGTATTTGACTAAGGAAAGTAATTTCAGCCTTATATTGAGGTGTGGGACCCCCCACAAACCTCATTGGGTTTATTGATGATGTGAGATCAAACATAGGGATACCCATAGGGTGTTCTAAACCTTTGGAATTGGTAATATGGTTTTGTAAACATCAAGGATAGGTAATTATAAAGGTTAATGGTATTTTAATAGTAAATTGGAATGTGGGATTGGTTAAAGAGATAATTGAATTGAAAATATTTTAGATTTTTTGAAATGATTAATAGGATTTTGAAATTTTTTAAATGTTTCGGTCTGGATTTTGATCCATATATGGTTGTAAATAATTATTACGATGATTGGTAGTGGGAGATTTTTTTTAATAGGAAGTGTGTACCTCAATGTGATTTAAAAAGGTATTTCTTTATATATTTCCTATGATGATTAGAAGAGAGGGCATGGTACCATTTTATGAAAATGAATTAATGATTATTTTCCATGTATGGAAATGGAAATTAATTCTTTAGGGAAAGATTAGTTTTTCAAAGAGGAAGACACAAGTTTTAAAGTGTGTCTTCTAGATGATTTTAAATGAGTAATTTTTGGTATTTTAAGCCATGATTTGTTTTTTAATGTATGTAGGGACCATAGTAAGTGTGATTAGTTTAAAAAAGGGTTTTTAAGTTCTTTGTGAACGTTTAGTATGGTTGTGATGTTGAAAATTGTTTTTTTATGAAGTGAGGAGTGATCTAAATGGTTGTTTGGATTAACATAAAAAGTTATATGAGTTATGGTATGTAATGGGTAAATTTGATTAAATGGTTATTGAAGAATTTAAATGTGAATAAGTGGTATGATTTGGGTATTGAATTATGGCTCTACTCCCACAGGTTAGGCTGAACTGAGGCTCCAAACCCCATCCTTGTGTTGCTCGCGTTAGGATATTAGACCAAGGCTATATGATTATAACATAGGAACTGAAGTTCTTTATCTAGGATGGGCTCGACTAATTATCTTGGTTACATCAATTTATTTTTATGACTAGGATATTATACTAAGTCTCTATACTACTAAAATTTTGACATGACATGATTATCAAACTGAGGATCTGTGATAAGATTATAAATTGTTTAATTAGTGAATGCCCCTTTACAACTAAAGGTATGTGACCCTTTTTTGTTGGGGGTTAGGCTCCCACCATAAAAACATCTATTTTTTTAGTTGGTTGACACATGATACTCAAAGGATAAAAATGGTTAATTAAAATTGTTTAACTGTGAAACATTTTTCTTTAGTTTCTATGTATGTTTATTGAAACATTTTTTACATGCATGCTCTGTGGTATGCATATTTTATTTTTGTAGTCAATGCCCATGGTTTCTAACAGAGATGTACTCACACCCTTCTCAAGACTCCATGACACATGGGTTTTTAAGAAGATTATACTTATTTTCATGTAAAATTTCAGGATATGGATGTGGTGTATGGTTCATGCATGGGCTATTTTGTTAGAGAAAGGTATGTCCGGACCATGTTGGGACTAGGTACAATGTTAAGGATGTTTTTGGTAGTTTTAGTTTTGGACTTCATTTGTATGATTTTCTAAATGTCTCATATTCATCATATTATTATAGAATGTGTTACTCATTTATTTGTTAGATTCTTTCATATGATGTCTTTTTGTTGTTACGGTTGGTTATTTCATTTGTTAGTATTAATTTTTTTTATTTAATCTGATTTTCAGGTAAAATCACTATATGTTGGTCTTTTGACCCATGTTTCTAGTTGGTATGCTCTGGAATATGGGGATGCATACCTATGTTCATGTAATGACACTACTCGAGGCACCTTATATAGTGTCTCATGGGTAGGGGATGTTGGAAAGTGGTATCAATGGTGGTGTATTTTGTCTTAATATTTTTGAATGGTAGAAAAGATACTAGGATCTTGTTGGAGATTGGTAATGAGCTTCTACCTAGGTTCCTACAGCCCCATGTATGAGGTAAAATCCATGTTTCTGGGGGTGGTAACTGGTGTTCACTGTTGTGATTTTATGGTTGGTTAATACTTCCAACATGGATAGTGCACATGGATGAGATTTTATTGATTTATGAGGTTTTATCTCTTGTCCTGGTATGGTAAGAGAGGGTGCATGGGTTCATTAATCATTATAGGAATATAGGGTTGATAGGTCATCTATGTGTTTCCTATGATTAGTAGTTTCTATGGATTAATATTCTAGTAGTTCACTTTTTGGCCTTCAGTTTTTGCATGTTGATCTTTCCTTTAAGTTGTTCTTAATTAAAGATGTCATGAAAGATGAATTTCAATAAATATGGATTTTTTTAAATTTGGGGTCAATAAAAAGGTTTTCGAAAGTGCAAATCCTTGTGTTTTGAAAATGTAATTTTTTTAATGTGAATACTTCAGTTTTAAATGGTATAGATTAATTGAGAATGGAAATGAGAAATGATGGAAATTATAGGGACACTAGGAAATGGTATCACTAATGTTGTGAATGGACCCAATGTATGTGTGGTTTGGGCAGTAATAATGCCCTAGTTTGTGAACATGTTTATGGGTTGTGGGGATTTGTTTGATTTTAATATAGGATAAAATATATGTTGTTGTTATACCCTAGGTTGGGTTGTGGCCTTTGATTCATGATATTTTTTTTGATAACATGAGTGTGGTTACCCATTGGGTCATGATATAGAAGGTTGTATATTAGACCCTTAGGATGGTATATATTTTATGTTCTTAATTTTGAGTCGTGATTGTGTGATTTGTGCTTAGGAAATAAGAGTGGGTGTTTATCTCATAGTGTGGATAATTGTTTATGAGTATCTTTGGTACGAATACTAGAGTAAATTTTGGGGGTGCATTAGAAACAGTGTGTCTTGGATTTGGGTTGGGAGTGATACCAGTGAGAATAGATTTTTTTGAGGTTTGATGTTATGGATTAGAGATTGGGCTAGTGGATTTTTTTTAAAGTGACTCCAATTTTGGGATTTGGTATAGTTTGACTTTTGAGGTGACTCGCAAGAGGGGTCGACTGGGTTTCTTGTGATTTTGGGGTTAATATGACATAGGTATACCTTTTGGACCATAGAATTATATCACATTGGGTGTTTCATAGTGCGTGTATAACCTATAAGGATAACATAGAAAGTTAATGGTTTGGGGGATTTTATTTGATTTGGGGTTATGTGATCATGATTTTTTAAAAATGTGGGTACCCTCAAGGTATTCCAGCCCAGTCTTGCAGCTTCCTTGGAATTTGAATCATTGGTTGTATATTCATTGGTGGAATCAATGCATAGTGGGTGCCATCTAAATTTTGGTAAATGTTCATAGTTATGACATGGTCTCACTCTCATGGAAGCACTTGATTTCTTATGTTTGGTTGTAAAGGTTGTTAATAAGTGGAGGGCCATTTAAGGGCATTAACCTATAGTTTTGATGATGTTTTTAGTGGAAATTGATTTTGATTTTGGTAATAAATTGAAAAGGTGACCAAAGTATGGATTGTCGGTTTTTTTATAGAAATGAAACCTAGGGTGATGGGTGGTCATGTTTTGGGGTTTTGTTTCTCTGATTGTTTTCGCCATTGTAAGGGAATATTGAGAATGTCTCGAGTATGATGGGGATTAGAGACCAAGAGGCCTAGTTGGTTGTGTAAGAGGGTGTATAGTCATGATAGTGAACATTTCATGGAATATTAAGTTGAATTAAGTGAATTAATGTAGGATATTGTGTGAGGTCAAGGGTCCTGATGAGGTATGGATGTTAGGGAACATGCTGGAGGGACATGAATCCATTTAGGATGTGTGCATAAGTGTCTTGAGATGAGTGCCTATTATTTTTTAGTGTGATCACAGTAATAATTGATGGTTATGCATAAGATAGTTGGGTTTGTAATTGGTGATGTAGATTTTTGTGTTTTTGTTTGAATCGCTAGGGTCATCTTATAAGTACTCGAGTGTGGTAATGATAGTAGTTCCAAAGGTAATGATGGGTCACATATTCTTAACAAAGGGTCATGAAGTGGTGGTGAATTTTGGGGGAAATCCCACTTGCGCAGTGGTGGTTCAGTTCATATGAGATTCTTGTGGGAGGGATGCATGAGAATTTTTGTAGAATATGTTTTTTCAATAGTATAGGTGACATCATGAATGGATAATTTTGGTTGTTGTTCTTTTATGACTTCATAGAAAAATTTTAACTAGTAATGATCATTCCTAACATCTTGACATCATCCTGGGTATGCTGACAGTGATATGACATTATACCTAGCTAAATAAATGTGTTTTGGTTGGATATGGGGCCTCTCGGTGGTTATTCTTATGGAGAGATATATGTGGACCCACATGGTGGGATGTACACCATCAATCATTACAAGTGAGTTCCCCTGGACGGACCACATATAAACGAATTCCATGAGTCTTGTTCTTCGATGTTGGGAACGAGTATCGGTCGGTGATGTTTTGTTTTTCTAGGAAAATCTATATGGACACATAAAAGTTGTGGGGTTCACATAGTGATCAAATGGAGAGTTTTTTGGTTGGAATTGAGTGAAAAAATTTGTGATAACAACTCTCCTAGTGTAGAGGGTGATACGTAGCTCATAGATGAGTAGGGACAACCATGGGTGGATGTGGTGGCATTGTGATGCCAATAAGTTACCTGTGAGAAAAAAATGTTTCGATTCCATGGGAATAGAAAAGTGGGTCTTGGATATAGTTTTTGTTTGATCCAAGAATTGTCTTCTAACACTTGGTTGTTCTAAAATAAATATGATATTTTTATTTTAGATACGTTGATGGTCATTATAAGCCATGACAATGGTTGATGTAAATGAAGTTTTAGTGTTAAAACCTCATAGAAAGTCTAGAATAGACATGAATAGGTGTGTTTGAGTGATATGGTGATGTCTGTAAGTGTTATGGAATCATGGTTACGTGAAGTAGTGATGTGACAATAGATAATCTAGGCATTTTCAATATAATTCGGCTGATGACATCTTGACTAGGCTATGAAAAGAAACAAAAGAAGTTAATTGTAAACTGACTTTGGTGGATGTTTTTTATTGATAATTTTGTCTGATGATTGTAATTGAGTTTAAGTAAGAACCATTTTTTGTTCAGTCAATGTATGGATGGTGGAGGTGTAGGTATTAGGAATATTTATAAGTTCAATAGATCACGATGATGGTTTGTGGAGTAGTGGATGCCTTGATAGG
Source organism: Viscum album (assembly GCA_963277665.1). NCBI lineage: Eukaryota > Viridiplantae > Streptophyta > Magnoliopsida > Santalales > Viscaceae > Viscum > Viscum album. The sequence continues at coordinate 290,249,312 of OY728163.1, forward strand.
GAAGTATTACTAGGATTTGTGGAATGATTATAATAGGTGCATTATATGATAGTTGTATTCCTTATTTAAGAAGTATATATATGAATGTGAAAGGGATATCTTGTCAACAATGGATTATGGGTGTTTTGGGACAATCTAGTCATGGATTGTTCGACATGGTATGGTAAAAGGAATGGATAAGGTAAGTTATAATCCACCTCTGATTTAATGATTTTAATGGCATGTATGTTTTATAGATGAAGTAAAAATTGAAATATTTCAAGTTTATCTTAGATAAAAAACCTATGGTTTATTCATTTCCATACTAGGTGGTTTTGAAGGCAATACTGGATGATAGTTTTGGGTGGAGTTCTCGTGGATGTTTGGAAAAAATGAGCTTGGGAAAGTGTTGGGTATGTTGTGAAAGTTGAGTTGATGTTCTGGAATTACTTCTTGATTATAGAGGTTCCAACCACTTGGAGATGTTGGTGGAGAGAAGAAGTGCATCGTGGGGATAACCATAGCAGGTAAGTGTTCAGTTAATTATTTTTTTGGGGTTTTAGGTTAGATTGAATCGGGTAAGAGCCATCTTGGTGTTTTGGATTTGGTGAAAGGAATCACCTTTGGTTTGGACAGGTTTAGTACCGTGAGATTATGTTTATGCTTGGACTATGCATTAGATGTTTTGATGTGGAAGGAAATTGGTGTCCTTGAGTTTTTTATTGAGGCAGGTAAGAATAATGTGGTTGGAAAGAAGTGTTCTCTTTCAGTTAACCCTGAGATTGGGTCACTATTTGAACATTGAGAGAGGATGAAACATTGGAACCAAGGATTTGGGCTGTGATTCATGGAGAATATCAGGTCTTTAGAGTACCAATTGGATCTTACATAGTGGAATGTTACTATATACGGTGTTACCTTGTGTCATTATTTAGGCAATGTTTTTTGGCATCCTTATGTGGTTTTTATGGTTGATGTTGGTTATGATATTGATGCACCCTTTGAGAATCACTAGGTTCAGGATTGTTAATCGTAATGGAAAATTCATTAGGAATGACTATTCCTTTGGTCTAAATGATGTAATGAAATGACCGAGTTCTAGAGGAATTTTGGGGGAGAAACATTCCTAACCACATTCCGTGTCCCTATCATTTTTTAAAAGGCTTATTGATTCTTTAAAATGCATCTCTAGGATGATCCATTATTAGGTGGGGAGGTTGTAAGCTCCCGAACATTCATGTGGTGCGTACATGTTTAAATTTTCATTAAACTCCATTTTAATGGTTAAAATAATGGTTCCCATAAAGATGAGGTACCTCAAAGGATCCCAAATTTTTTTGTACCAGAAAGGAGATGAAAAGAGGCCTAATGGTGTGATGTTCATGGTTGGAAAAAGGTTAGTACTATTGGTGTTCTTGGCTATGGAAATTTTGCAGCAAGTCCTCTTCATGGATAGAGGCTAGCACATGGGGACTGTATGGGTTTCCAAACCATGTGGGTTCCACCAAGAGACCAGATGACCTAGACCCTATTAGATAGATAGATCCTCATGGTTGGCACATGGTTTGGCCAACTATGTTTCCAAACCATGCATCCCTTAAAAAGTTGGAGTTTCCAATTATTCACTATCAAGATTTTTTTCATGACCCATCCTAGGGAAAATCATGTCATGACTACCCAATACTACCTCTAATAGGCTATGGGATGGTGACTAGTGTTGAGTAGAAAAATCCCATAGATGGTAGGTATTTTACTAAGTACCTTTACACATTAACACATCTAAAAACCCAAAATTCTGAAATGTAAAAACACTAAGTAGACAAAGCATGCATACACTAAGATACCAACAATAGAGTACGAAAGTAGAAAAACTAGAAATTAAATAGGGCTATAATACAATCCCACCAAAAAAGGAGTCTACTATAGGGAATACAAAAATTCTTGAAACTCGTCTGTAGAATAACCTACATAATGGGTTGGTGTAGGTCTTCTATTTAAAGTCGTTGGATCACCACACATATTTTTGATCAATCTAAGAATCACCTTGTCCTAGTCAACCTAGGACTCCATCAATGTGTCAACCATATGCACAAGACATGACACGTGTTGGAAAATCCTATATAGGGGTTAGTAAAACAAAACTCAGTAGGACACCCCAAAACCTTAAAGGAGTACCACTATGGAATACACGAATTACTTCAAAAAGAAAACACACAAAGTATAATTAGATCACACTGGTATTAGTCTAAAGAAATAATTGAAGGATTTTCAATTGTAGTACATATATCTCCAAATTTCCATGACACACAGAGTTATGATAGCACACAAAGCATCAATGGTTCATGGAGATTCGATGGCGCAGTGAGTTTTGGTGGTGCGCGGTGCATCGATGGTGCATGGATCGTCAGCAGCGCATGGAGTGTCGATGGTGTACATAGCATCCATAGAGCACGGAGCATCAATGGTGCATAGAACATTGATGAAACATGTATCATAGACAATTCATTTAACATCGATGGCGCACAAAGTGTCGATGGCACATAGAATATCGATGGGTCATGTAGCCCCAAGTCATGTAGTCACAAATTAAAAGCCAACCGCTGGTTCTAATCATAGCATGCTAGTTCTAGGAGAACCTACTACTCAGACCATAAGGTCATAATCCAACATCTAGAAAATCTCACATAGATTATCTTAAAAGTATTTTGTCATCACAAGGGCCTCAAAGCATCAAAATTATTATCAAACTAAGACACAATTTTAATGTTAAGACTGTTTATCTGAAAAGATATGCCTCAGTGCTGTTATGGGTATGATCTGACCCACCAAACCCTACCCGACCCAGTCTAGCTATCCTGGCCCAACCCGATTCAGCAGACACGACCTATCCCAACCCAGTTCATACCATCCTGAACCTGTTCAGCCTTCTGGGCCATGAGCTCCAGCGCACTAGGCAACTGGAATGACCCAACTAATTGGGTATGGCCCCCCACATGCGGGCCAGTTTGTGGGTGACAGATGCGACCCTCCCTGGCATCATCCCTCTTTCAATTCTGAGTCATTCCATATTCCATGCATCTAGACTTCCTCCTCTGCCTAGTGATGTGGCCTCACTGTGTCCAAAGGCTCCCTCTGAAGAAATTTTGTATGGATCGTGTCTTACTGCCACTAGCGGATGCCCAGTCCGTGGCCCTTCTTACTGTGCATCACCTTGCCTGGCCTCCCCTGTTAGGTCATTGATGCCTGCACCATCGGCTGCTCTGCCAGTGGCCTCTCACTACCAACTTGTCATCCACATGGACTAGAACCACTCTACCTAAACTAGCCGGAGTCTCCAACCCCTTTCGCTTCCATTTCACCATCATGGTGTTGCTGCGGGATTGGTTCTCGATTTGGATTTTACAAAGTGTTTCATAAGGGAAGCTAGAAAGAGAAGAAAACGTGAAGAATTTGGTAGAATGAGGGGGATTTTTCAAGAACATGAATTCCCATAGAATAGATATTTTCCTTGTTCATGTTGGCCTTGATCTGTTCATGTCAGAAAAATCATGAAGGACAAGTCAACACACAAATCTAATCCCCAATCGAGCTCCAAAAGCATAACTCTTATCTTGAAAGCAATCAAACCATGGATTGATATGTTCATTGTTTGGTCCAAAATCATTATTCAATATAATAAAGGGAATGGAAATTACTAAGATAATAAAAATATTACCTCATGGTTGGATAATTCATTGATGAAGAATGGAGTTTTGTGTCTTCACAGATCCTCGATCCGCCAGTGTTCATTGTCTTTCATCAGAGAGGTTTCGTCTCCTTATATCACATAAATTTATAGGTTTATGGAGATTACCCTTGATTCTTAACAATATTAATTAATTAATAGAAACAAACTCATCATTAAATTAAAATTTTATATTAATCATTTTAATGGAACTGGCGTCGAAAAACTAAATTTCCACCTCAACACGTGTCGGGTGAGGTTAGGCCACGCATAAGGTAAATTAACTTCTCTAAATTCAATGATAACCTTAGATTTACGATCTAGTCACATATTTAAGAGTTATTCCACTTTTTCAAGAAACTTGGACACAATCACTATTAAAAATAAAACATTTTTCAATGAACTGCCTTGGGCATACCAGAACTCAAAATCATACACCGTCTCTGCACTTGGTCTCGTAATTTTTCTAATTAATTTTAAAAAACAAATCCAATGAAAATTCATGTCATTAAATTATCCTCTCCATAAGGATTTATAACCTAAAAAGACAAAATTAGGCATATTTAATAAAAATATTAGAGTAATGAGAACGAATCTGAGCCTCCCACTCCCATGCTCACTCATAGAGATTCATGTGCGGCCACCTGACATGCACTAGAGGAAGAATTGTCAAGGAAAGCTCTCGGGTGAGATGGATTAGAGAAGGAGATCGAAATACTGCCTTCCTTCAAGCTTGTATTAAGGAAAGGATAAGCACAAAGATTAATATTAAAATGGAGAACGGTTCTTTCACGTCCGATGTGAAAGTGGCTGGCGAGTTAGCGTTAAAGCATTTCGAGAGCCTTCTGGCGGGAGATCCTTCATCCGGTTATGTGAGAGATGATGTGGATGTCTCTGGGTTCTTAGGTGGACTTCCCGTTTTGTTGGATGCGAATGATAATGAATGTCTAACCTTTCTTACTCAGGAAAAGGAGATTAGAGAGGCCCTGATGAGCATGCCCACAGGAAGTGCTCCTGGTCCAGACGGGTTTCCGGCGTCCTTTTATATTTTTGCATGGAATATTATTGGTACTACCATTGTGCATGCTATTCAATACTTTTTCAGGGGGGGCTCCTTAAATAGGGGTGTAACGGCATCAAGGGTGGTTCTTGTTCCCAAGGTGAAAGATCCCCATCTTATCAGTCAATTCCGCCCCATTTGCCTCTGTAATGTGTCTTATAAGATCTTAGCCACGGTGATTGGGAGGAGACTCGCAAAACTCTTACCCAAAGTGGTCTCGGCTGAGGAACACAGGTTTATTCAGGGCTGCAATATTCAGGGGGCGGTGGGTATTGCAAGTGAACTGGTTCAGGACGTCAACAGGCGGACGTTTGGTTCTAATATCATCATTTAAGTCGACATGAACAAAGCTTATGATCAATTGGAATGGAGCTTCATTATCAGGGTAATGAGGGGTTTCGGGTTCCAGGAACGTTTCTGGGATTTATGTTTCAGGTGCTACTCCTCACCATGGCTCTCGGTGGCAATGATGGGGAGGAGCTTTGGTTTCTTCAAAACTGTACGGGGCGTGAGACAAGGTGACCCTTTATCCCCATCCTTGTTTTTCATTGCATAGGATGCTCTTTCTAGGAATCTAAAGAAGAGTCTGTTAGAAGGAAAACTAAAACCGTACGTGGGCAAGGGGAACTCAGGTAATATCACTCATTTGATGTTTGCAGACGATATTCTGTTTTTCATGAATGGTCGGAGCAGGTCCTTAAATCATTTTAGAGGCTTAATGGCTAGTTATAATCATCTCAGTGTCCAATCTATCAATTTTGCGAAGAGTAATGTGTTTATCTCTTCGAAGTGCTCAAGACCAAACTGTAGAGTTATCCAGAGGATTACTGGGTGCAATCAAATGCATTTTCCTATTCTCTACCTTGGGGTTCCACTGTCATATGGATGGGTCAGGAAGCAACTCTTTTCTGGAATTATGGATCGTTTATTGGGAAGGATCATGAACTGGAAGAACCAACTCCTGTCGTTTGGAGGTCGGATCATGCTGATCAATAGTGTGCTCCTCTCTATACCCATGCATGTGTTCTCTGTTGTGAAACCACCGAAGGGAACAATCCAGAAAATGGAAAGTATACTGACTGCATTTCTCTAGGATGCCAAGATAGAAGGGCGTTGTCATTGGGCCTCATGGAGAAGGATGGCATGCCCATTTGATGAAGGAGGTGTTGGTCTGCATGATATCCGAGATACTATTCTCGGGCTACAAGCAAGGCTTGAATGGGAGATTATTGTGGGAGAGTCACTGTGGGAAACTTTCTTCAAGGGGAGATGCGGCTGGGGCAAGGAATGCAACTTGCAGGGGGCGACAAGGCTGGCCAAATGTATGTTCGATCATATGGGGGTGCTTCGGGGCTATTCCAGGTGGATTATAGGTAATGGGGATATCAGTTTCTGGCATGATAATTGGGCGGGTGAGTTTCTGGCCTTTGAAGGCTGTCCGCTTCCGGAAGTGTCCTTCAGGGAAGCTTGTATTCAGTCTGATGTTATACAGGCGGCGTTGAGTCCCACTCAGCGGGAAATGTTCACGGATATCGTCTTGAGTAGAGAACTGGATACATGCTATTTTACAAAGGCTGTTTCGGGCAGATTCAACTCCCGCGACTACAGAAAGATTCTACAGAGAGAGAGATCCTCAGTGGAAGGGGGACAGTCCTTTTGGTGTAAGCAGATTCCGACGAGGGTGAATTTCTTGGTGTGGAGAGTTATCAACATTGCATTACCAACAGAGGAGAATATACAGAGGAAATGAATATGTTTGGCATCGCGATGTTTCTGCTGTGATTTTCCAAGGACTGAATCGGCGGTACATCTTTTCTTCCAGGGATAATGGGCCTCTATTCTTTGGTCCTCTTTCTCCAACACACCAGTTAACGATGGAATGCTTGGGACCTGTTCGAAGTTTGTGGCTGCATGGCTCTTGGGAACCCAAGATAGGACTATGGAAAGGTCCATCAGGGCCGTTGTCTTGGTGGCTGTTTGTTGGGTCCTGTGGGAGGCACGCAATCAGGTTAGATTGGGATCTAAAAAGTCTACCTTAGCCCTTTTGATAAGGCTAAGAACTCTCGTTGCGGAGTTGGCGTCCTTGATCAAAGGGGGGAGGGAGTCGGTGGAGGTTTGTAGCTTCCTTGGGAAACCTTGCAGACTTCAAAATAAGCTTGGTTGTTGGATAAAATGGCAGCCACCTAAACTTGGGTTGAAACTCAATGTTGATGGTTCTTGCATGGAGGGAGTAATGAGGGGTGGAGGATTGCTGCGAGACTATTGGGGATCGGTGTACGTTGCCTTTAGTGCCTTTTATGGACCTGGAAATTCCTTGAGGGTAGAGGCTCTAGCCCTTCTCTCAGGCCTTTTGATCTTCAAGGAGAAGGGATTGACAGTTTCAGAAATTGAATCTGATTCAGAGGTCCTGGTTAAGGCGGTACAAGGAAGGTTTGGTATTCCTTGGGACTTGACTTACATTATACGAAGGTGCAAGGAAGAATCCAACCATGGAAGGCTTATCCATCACAGCTGGAGAGAATCTAACTTCGTAGCCGATTTTCTGGCCCGCCAGGGCAGTCAGGAGGATCCTCTTGTGGTTTTTGATAGCCCACTCTCTCTTCCCCTCGAATGTCAGTGTGTGGTTAGAGGGGATGCCCTGGGTCTGCACCATTTCCGTCCCCCTTGAAGGGTTTTATTTTTTGTTTCTCGTTTTTGTTAAATATTAATAAAAAATAACTTTCAGTCACTAGAGGAATCAGATACCCATGAAGGATCCTCTCATGTTGATCCTCGATCTCTATCAGGTACTCCACAAAACATTTCCCCATCATCTATGTCTAGATCACCTGAGTTGATGATGTGTGATGTATCATGCACATATCTCATCAGCTGCAACATATGGAAGTCATTATGCCCCTGGTAAAACCACAAGGGTCGATCTGGGCGTTACACCACCTTTCCAACTCTACTTAGGATCTGAAAAGGGATGATGTATCTCAGAGGTAACTTTCCACCATGATCAAATTTGTACAATCCCCATCTAGGTGAGACCTTATGGAACACATGTTCTCCCTCCTCGAACTCTAGATACCTCAATCTCTTGTAAGAAAATGACTTCTTATTGCTCTGTTCCATCCTCGTCCTCTCTTGGATGATCTTTACCTTCTGGGTGGTAGTCTATACCAATTTTGGACCCTTGAGTGTTCACTCTCCTGGGTCCATCCATCATAGTAGTGACCTACATGGTCACCCATGAAGGGCCTCAAATGGTGCCATACCATTGTTGGAGTACTAGATATTGTTATATGATAACTCCACTATTGGTAGGTGATCCTTCAAAATGTGGTCAATGTCTATGAGGCAAGCATGTAGCATGCCCTCAAGAACTGAGATGGTCCTCTCCATCTAGCCATTCTTCTAGGGAGAAACACTATGCTCAAGTGTAACTGAGTCCAAAACACCTCCTGTAATACCATCCATGATCGGGATGTGAAATAAAAAACATGATCTAATAAGATCATTTATGGAACTCTGTGAAATTGAACTATCTCCTCCACGTAGGGGCATCCCAATCTCTTTACTGAACTCAACTCGTGGATCGTTAGGAAGTAGGCATACATGGTGTATCAATCAATTATCCCCCAAATGATTTCATTCCCATTGTATATATGAGGTAAAACCATCAAAAATTCCATCAACATCCCATCCCACTTCCACTCTGGAACCTCTATGGGTTGATTCAACCCCACTGGAACCAGGTGAATAGCCCACACTTTCTAGAAATTTTTGCATCTAGAAATGAACTCTTCCACTTACTCCTTCATCCGTAGCCACCAAAACTAATGTGGAATGTCCTAGTACATATTTACCACACCCAGATATATCACTAAAGGGGATGTATACAACTCCCTCATGAACTCCTCCCACAACATCAGTGGTACTATTGTTCATCCTCTAAAGATAACTATGTGCTCCCCACTATTAAAATATCCATTAGGGGTACGCCATGTGGACATTTGCGCACATAAAGACTCATAGTCTGTGTCTTCAAGATGTTCCCCCCCGATCTGCTATAAGACTAGAGGGATGACTACCATCGATCGAAGGTAAGGTGATCCATCTACATCCTCTAAGGTATTATACAATATGTCTAACTACTTTGACTCATCACTCAACAACTATAAGCTGGATTTCATTCTGAGAGATACTCCCACCACATTCCCTTTCCCAAGAGTATAGAAAATATCAAATTCATATTCTTGGAGGAGCTTCATCCATCGCCTATTTCTCAAGTTAAAATACTTCTTAGAGAAGATGCACTTGAGACACTTGTGGTCATAGTAGATGGTAAACTGCTCGCCCATCAGGTAGTGTCACCACATATTCAAGGTGAGGACTACCGCTTTCAACTCAAGATCATGGGTTTCAAAGGACTTATCATGTAGTCTTAAATGTTGTGAACCATAGGAAATCATTGCTTTCCCCTACATCATGAATCAACCAAGCCTGGTACTTGATGCAACATAGAACACCATGTACTCAACACCCTCCTCCAGTAATCTCAAGATAAGAGCGCTCATCAATATTTTTCTCAACTACTGAAAACTGTACTAGATGTTCTATGTACACACAAAAGGTTTCCCTTATCACATAAAAGCTATAAATGATTATTTTACTCTCCAAAAGTCGGGCACAAACCTCTAATAGTACCCAGCCAACCCATGGAAACTCCATACCATGGTAACACTCTTGGGTGTCCCCCAAGCAGGAACTGCCTCAATCTTTGCTCGATCTACTGCAACTCCAGCATTTTAAATGATGTGTCCTAGAACATGGACCTATTTTATCTAGAACTAACACTTAAAGAGATACCCATAAATTTGGTTCTCTTAGATTATGTCCAAGACCATCCTCAATTGTATCATATTCTCCTCCTCGGACACAGAGTGCACTGGAATTACATCAAGGAAGACCATGATGAATTGGTCTATATAAGGCTAGAAGATCATATTCATGAGTCCCATGAACACTAATAAGGAAATATTCATTCCAAATGACATCAATATGTATTCATAGTTCTTTTACCAACATCTGAAGGTTGTATTCAGGATGTCCTCATCTCATACTCGAAGCTGGTGATAGCCTGATCTGAGGACTATTTTCAAAAACCACCTCACTCCCTTATGATGATCAAAAAGTTCATAAATACTCCATAGTGGATGAATATTCTTCATGGACACCTGGTTTAGGTAACGGAAGTCACCACATAATCTCAAGATTTCGTCTATCTTCTTGAAAAAAAACATGGGACGCCTAGTGTGAAACACTGGGTCTCGCGATACCATTCTTATGCAAGTTTTCTAGCAATACCCTCAACCCAAAAAGCTCCATAGAAGCAATCCAATAAGTAGGTGTAGATATAGGTGTTGTCACATGATACATGTTAATGAATAATTCAACCTCTATATGAGGAGGTAATTCAAGGGAATTCTTAGGTAAGATGTACTTATACTCCTCCACCACTACAAGAAACTGAGGACTCTTATCATTCCTTGAATAGAGTGTGATACTAGCTATCTAATGAGTAATCGGCTACACCCTCCTATGCGTGAGTCTATCTTATACTGCATGTGTTTTCCTTTCACTGAAAAAAGAAAATATGGTCCCATCACTGTAGAAACACCGCACTTTGGGCCTAAAATTGTCAATCTAGGAAATAATTGCAGATAGCCATTCCATACCTAGAATGAAGATGTAGGGCCTCGATTACACCACCAAGAGATCCCAACTGATACTCTCTCCCCTTAGAGTATGGGAACATTGTTGGAACTATAGTGTAATAATAGAATCTCTCCCTATAGTAGTATATATGACTAGAAATCGAGTCAACAGTTCAACTGGAATCTCTGAGTCTCGAACAAGGGTCGTAGAGAACCTATGTCTATCAAAACATACAATAAGGTGTAAAAGAAACAAATCTTACCTCTAATCAACCCAAGAGACATTGGTTCATAATCTTACATCTTCTGAACCATTCCTCATCACTATCCACCAGCTCCATGTGCTTGTGGTTGACCACCTCTGGGTTGTGGTGGTAGTACCTAGAATCTCTACCCACCTTTTGCTGACTGATCAGATCCTCTACCACATAGTCTGGCCTGCAGACCACCATACTCCTACTTCTGCGTCTATATCGACATCCCCTCAACCATCATTGGATCAGTTGTATAATGGTTCAGGCAATAACTATACAGATGACTCCGACCACCGCAAGAGTAACACAACTTGTCCTTCAACTGAACCACTCCACTCTGGAATCCATGAACCACTGATCATCTATCTTGGGGTAATCCCCGAGAGTTTCTAACTCATTTGGTTCCCAAAAACGTCTTTAGGCTACCCACTGCCTAAGACTTATCTACCTGGTGCCTGTTGGTAGCTCCCACTGCTAATGTATTCTCTTCCATAGAGCTCTCAACCAGCATAGCTTGCTCTAGTACCCCAACCTATATTCAGATGAAAATGGATATCATGGATTAATTAATCTCCCAACCTAGCCTTTTCTCAAAGGTATGGGAAATGAAGAATGTGTCTTTAACCATATTCATAGAGTAGTGACCAAGATTCATAAATCTTGACAAGTACTTCTCTACGGTTTGACTACCCTACTACAGATGTTGGAGCTTCTATATGTGGACTGAGTGTAATGTATCTTTGAAGAATATCTTCCTAAAGAGGTAATCAATTTTTCCCAATAGAGAGTCAACTTTTCATGCATCTAGGTAACTAAGCTCCACCATCTCCCCACTTTTCCCTAAAAAAGTCTCATGGATAGAACTTCTATATGGTCGGATGGCGTCCTCACAAGGTGTAAGACCCGTGTAATAGCCTCCACCTAATCCTAACTTACCTATGGGTCGATCTCACCCTGAATTAAGGGACGTAGCTACCTTTGAAACTCATGTAATGCACTCATCCTACATAAATCGATTAATGGTAGTGCTGGTAATAATAGTTACTCAATAAGTGGTAGTATCGCTAGTAGACCACCAAGAGGTGTTATCTCTAGTACTGGTCATTATACTAATTCCCCATCTCTAGGTGAATCATCCTTGTGATCAAACATTGGTATCTCATCTGGCTATCTACATGGGGGAATCCTGAAATAGATCAATATAAACCATGGTCAATAGAGTATACCTGATGAGATGACTCAATAAGAAAATGAGAACACACCCAAATCCTATATGATGCATGTACTATTAATTTTTATGATACCATTTTTTTATGTACCAAGATGGAAGGAAGAATTTTGAGTCCTATTGTATGGATATTTCAGCCACCACAAAAACACTGTATTCCCTATCCTGAAAGAAAATTCAGAACACTTGACACTGTTTCCCAAAACCAACCTCACTGAATCTGAGTCCTTTAGATAGAACTGACCCCCTATAAAACCACGCTATCACGACCCTTCGTAGAGGGGCCTGTTCTGTGACTACACCAGGCCAATCTTTGACAGGCCAAGGGATGACGACTACACCAAGTTGGCATATCCCACCGATGGGATGAATTTTCCTTAGTACTTGTACACATGCACACAACTCCAATCCTGAAATGGGGAAATGAAAAAACAATAATTAGAATAATCTTTCATACATGATGATACCAAGAACAAAGTATGATAGTGGAAAATGATAAAGTAAACTGGGTTAGAATATAATCCCACCTAAAAAAAGACTACAACAGTGAATACACATGTTCTTGAAACATTTCCATAGAAAAACCTACCTAAAGGGTAGGTGTTGGACAACAATCTAAATCATTAGTAGCACCACACGTCCATCTAATCACTCTAATAACCACATGGTCCAGGTTTACCTTAGACTCCATCAAATCATCGATCATATTCACAAGAAGTAAAGACCTGTAAAATTCAATGGAAATGTTTTCTTAATTTTCTTTGGGTTTTTACAAGAACGCAGTTTCAGACAGAACTTGATTCCGAGGCCCGGTGTGCCCGGAATTTCTATCCGAAGTTTAGCTCGGGTACGTTCAGTGAACGAACTAACGGGAATTTCTAACTTTTTAACTGGTGCCCGAAATCAAATTCCGAGGGCACCGATGGAACCGCAGCGCCGATAATTGCTTAGGAACTCCTGTTCCGGAGATGCGTTATCACGGGTGTGGATGATAAAAATTGTGGAAGTTAATTTATTTTTATTCTACAATTTTTATTTTTCCTTTTTGTGTTTTAAGGCTATGGGTGGAAGTTGGGAAACTACCCAACCTCCCATGGGAGGTTATGAGGGTGGTGGGGCCCACACTAACCCCACCCCTTCATATTCTTCAACTCCTCTCAACTCACCATAAATTAAGATAACTTGTGTAATTTAATGTGGTGAGTTAAGTGTGGTTAATTGAATTTCAAACTCTTGAAATTCAAAAGGTTAAGTTGTGTTAATAAATTAAGACTTGGCCTTATTTTATTAATGTTAGAGTTTATGCCACGGGAGAGGTTTTGGGAAACGTGAAGATCTTCGTCATCTCCAACGAAGAACATCTTCGACGAAGAACATGAAGAACACCTCGGACTCCGACGAAGAACACCGTTCTTCAACAAAGAACACCTCCGCCGAAGAATGCGGAGAACTTCTCCAACGATGTTTCCTCTTTGGACACACCTTGACGACAACGGAATCGACGTTCGTTTTCCACGACGCCCGACCTCCACGATGCTCGTTTTCCGTATCTCGTTGACGAGCATTGTTCTTGAAACTGAGGTAGGGGATTGTAATTAATTAATTTGTTCGTGTTTACATCCCTGAATTTCTTCATGGAATTTTAACCAACTGCTATCGATTAACATTAGGGGGGCCGGACCGCACAAACATGACCGACCCACCTCCTTACTATTCTTGTTGGATTCTTTTGGTTCGATATGGAAGTGGCGCGGTGCCGTCGCACCGCGCGGGTTTATGCGGAAAGAAATACGCGGCGCCGTCGCGCCGCGCCATGAATTAATACAAGGACGCGACGCCATTGCACCGCGTCAGAGACACCCGAAAATACCCCGGCCGGTACCGGGGCCGCGGTGGAGGGGTGCGGCGCCGTCGTGTTGCGCCGAACGACAAGGTCTGCGGCCGGTTCCGGGCCGTGGCGGAGCAAGGTGACCGGCGGCCGGACCGGGCCGCCGGCGTCGAAGCTGGAAGGCGGGACCCGAGGAGCGGTGGAGCTATCTGTACCCACCCTTCAGGTGGGATTTCCAGTGGACTGCTCGGCGTAGCAGATTTTACTTTTCAGTTTCTGTTTTCCCTTTCGAGTTGTACTTATTTTCAGTTTGGGTTTGTAAACTGGCCCACTTACTTTTCCACACTTACTATTGTACCAGTTTTTACTTAGTGATTACTTTTTCTGCTTGCTTACTATGTGGTGCTTGTTTACTTTTCAAAGGAAATGCCTTCCCTTTTTATCGGGATTTACGCCTTGGTGCTAGTCGGCAGCCCCTGGCCTATGGAAGGCGGGCTTGGGGTAGTCACGACACGGGCCCCGAGGACAGGTCGTGACAAATTGGTATCAGAGGAGTTCGGTTCTACCGCAGAACTTGGGACTCTGATCTTTTTTCTATGCGAAGCAATAGTGTTTAGCGTATTGGGTGTGGTTATCAGTCCAGGGAGTCCAGTGTTGGTGCGGCAGCCGATGTATCCGTACACCAGGACCCTGACTTCTGATTTCCGACTTAATGCACGAAAACATTGATTCCATGTGTATTTCAAGTTTTCTTTGTGAATACTTTGTATCAGCTCACCAGGTATACTGTTCTGACCGTGGCGCACCTGTTTCCTTTTCAGGATGGCCCTACGACAGCAGCCAACTAGGGTTCTGAGAGTCGAGCATGACGACAGCCCACCGAGCGACGAGGCCTCGGTGCAGGGCCCTTTGTCACCAGTGGCACCGGCGGTAGCCCTACCCGCCGAGCCACCGATGCTTCCAGCCCTAGCCGATGACGATGCACGTCGCCTTAGTGCACTGCATGAGTTCCAGCGCCAGCGACCGCCCAGGTTCCGCGGGGAGACGGACCCCCAGGCAGCTGAGGACTGGCTGGAGGCAGTGGTATGAGTTTTTCGGTTAGTGAGGACACTAGCAGACCTCATGGTGATCCTTGCAGCGAGCCTACTGCACGTGACAACGGGCCGATGGTGGAGCTTGATGCTCCAGGTGCACGATGTGGCATCTCTACTCTGGAAAGACTTTGAGAGCCTCTTCCGCTCAGAGTTTGTCCCATCCACCCTCCGTGTGGTGCGCATCTAGGAGCTTCTTCAGCTGCAGCAGGGCAGCATGACGGTCGCCCAGTACTCGGCGAGATTTACTGATCTCTCGCGCTACACTACATACATGGTATGGGACCCATTCTTTTGGGCCCGGACCTTTGAGAAGGGATTGAGACATGAGATCAGGGCATCGCTGATCTCCCTCAGCATTCCGACTCAGATAGGAGTACTGGAGCGAGCCATTTTGATCGAGAGCTTTCTTGTTGAGTCTACACCAGCGCCGAGACCCACCGCAGGGCAGAACGTAGAAGAGTCTTCTGCAGTAGGCAGTCGATGGATGACTCATGGGTCCAGGCAGACCAGACCATCAGGCAGATAACCTCAGGACACTGGCTCAGTAGTGTGGGGCACACAGCACGGAGTCAGTCTTTCGAGAGGTAGACAGTGCTACTCGTGCGGCGGGCAGGGCCACATGGCTCATGACTGCCCGACCCGCCGTGCTTAGGAGTATGAGACGGTTTAGGGACCACCGAGGCAGAGTCAGAGGGTCGACCGTGGCGGTCCGTAGGGAGCAGGTGAACGAGGCAGAGGAGTTGTCCGAGCAGCAGGTGGTGGGCGACACTTTGAGGCTTTACCACCACCACCACCAGGAGGTCCACCCTGACCACAGGGAGCTGGCGGGTAGAGACAGGTACAGCTCCAGGCATCAGATGCCTACGACCACGGCGCGCCCGAGATGATTCGAGGTACTATATGTGTCTATTCCACCCTTGCTGCAGTACTTATAGACATAGGAGCGAGTCACTCTTTCATATCCTCTGCCCTTGTTCGGAGCTCGGAGATTCCGACAGAGCCGTTGGCTCGATCCTTACGGCTATAGACTCCTACGAGAGCAGACTCGATGATTACGCACTGGTTCCGGTAGTGTGGGGTTACTCTAGGAGGTGAGAGCTTCGGCTGGGATCTTCTTGTAGAGGCGTCGAGGCCTTACGATGTCATCTTGGGAATGGATTGGTTGTCTACGGTCCGTGCATAGATTGACTGTTTTAGGTGCAAGGTGAGATGTGTACGCACCGACGGGAGCAGGTTCACCTTCACCAGCGAGAATGGAGCCTTTACAGCATAGGATGGACTCTCGCAGAGGAGAGGGCGACCCATCACTCATCAGTTGGCTAGCCTCATCCTAGGAGCAGTTGACGTGCGAAGTCCTGGTTTTCCTGCAGTGGTGGATCAGTTTGCGGACGTTTTTCCCAATGACGTTCCAGGGTTACCTCCTCGCAGAGAGGTAGACTTTTATATTGACCTGTACCCCAGGACAACCCCGATATCGACTCCATCATATCGGATGGCCCCCGCTGAGCTTCGAGATCTACGGGTACAGTTGGAGGACTTGCAGGGCAAGGGGTTCATCCGACCCAGTGTTTCACCCTGGGCTTCCCCGATTTTGTTTTCCAAGAAGGCGAATAGGAGCTTGCGACTTTGTGTCGACTATCGTCGCCTGAACTAGGTGACAGTGAGGAACAAGTATCCGCTACCGAGGATTGGTGACCTCTTTGATCAGCTCAAGGGAGCACGGTGGTTCTTGAAGATAGACCTCAGGTCAGGCTATCATCAGCTCAGTGTTCGAGACGAGGATGTGCAGAAGACAGCCTTCAGATGTCGGTATGGCCACTATGAGTTCTTGGTTATGCCATTCGGCATAACCAATGCTCCAACAGTATTCATGGCCCTCATGAACAGGATCTTTCAGCCATACCTCGATCGATTTGTCATGGTCTTCATCGACGACATTTTGATTTACTCGACGACTGAGGAGGAGCACGCCTACCACTTACGGGTTGTACTAGACACACTCCGAGAGCACCCGATTTATGGCCAGATCTCGAAGTGTCAGTTCTGGATATGTGAGGTCCACTTCTTGGGACACGTCATCTCTGAGGCGGGAGTTACAGTGGATCCTGCGAAGATCGAGACAGTGTTAGCTTGGGAGCCACCTAGGAGCGTGATAGAGGTGCGGAGTTTCTTGGGACTAGCTGGATACTATCAGAGATTTGTGCCAGACTTCTCCAGAGTTACGGCACCACTCTCAACTTTGACAAAGAAAGGGAAACCCTTTGTGTGGTCAGACAGATGTCAGCAGATCTTCCAGGAGTTGAGACAGAGATTGACCAGCGCACCTATCTTGAGGTTGCCTGAGGAGGGAGTAGGGTACGTAGTCTACTGCGATGCATCAGGGACCGGACTTAGATGTGTCCTAATGTAGGAGCAGGTAGTGATCGCCTATGTATCACGTCAGTTGAGGATGCATGAGCAGAACTATGCTACCCATGACCTGGAGTTAGCAACAGTGGTCTTCGCCCTGAAGACGTGGTGACACTATCTGATGGGCGAGCGCTTTACAATCTTTTATGACCACCAGAGTCTCAGGTACATCTTCTCGCAGAAGGACCTGAACCTGAGATAGCGGCGATGGATCGAGTTTCTCCAGGACTATGACTTTCAGATAGTCTATACTCCTGGCAAGGGGAACTTGGTAGCCGATGCTCTCAGCAGGAGGACGGGCATTCAACTACTTGAGGAGGCGACAGAGCAGCTAGCCGCTTTGTAGATATACTTTGTGGATAGAGATGGAGCAACCTTCCTTCAGTCTCTCACAGTCACTCCTCCACTACTGCAGTGGGTCAGAGAGGCACAGCGAGGGGACGCTAACTGTGAGACGCGGCGTGCACGGATATTCTCAGGACAGGCACATGATGGTTTCTCCTTTGGAGCAGAGCACGATTTCCTTTTCAGAGGACGTACCTTGGTACTAGTTGATTTAAGGGAGGAGGTGCTGAGAGAGTTTCACACTTCTCCTTTGGTGGTACATCCTGGGGTGGCAAAGATGTACCAGGATCTCAGACGACAGCACTGGTGGCCGGACATGAAGAAGGCTGTGGTAGAGTTCGTTTCTCGATGCCTCACCTGCCAGCAGGTGAAGGCTGAGCACCAGGTACCAGCAGACTTGGTACAACCCTTGGAGGTTCCTGAGTGGAAGTGGGATGAAATATCTATGGACTTCAGGACTGGACTTCCACGCACTTCCAGAGGTCACGACTCCATTTGGGTGATTGTCGACCGACTCACCAAGTCGGCTCACTTCTTACCCATCAGAGAGCAGGGCTAAGTGGAGAGCTTGGGACGACTTTACATTAAGGAGATTGTACGGATTCATGGTGTGCCATCTTCTATCGTCTCCGATCGAGATGCTCGCTTTACTTCCCAGCTATGGAAGGGATTGCAGGAGGCGTTCGGGACGTAACTACGTTTGAGAATAGCCTTTCACCCTCAGACGGATGGTCAGACGGAGAGGACCATTCAGAATCTCAAGGACATGCTCCGCGCATGCGTCCTCGACTTTGATCACAGCTAGGAGGACCACCTACCCTTGGTGGAGTTCGCGTACAACAACAGCTACCACTCCACCATCGGGATGACACCATACGAGGCATTGTACGACCAACCCTGAAGATCTCCTTTGTGCTGGACAGACCCTGGGGAGTTAGCACTTGTGGGACCAGAGATGGTCCAGGCCACGATAGAGAAGGTCCAGGTCATCCAGGAGCGGATGAGGATAGCTCAGAGCCGACAAAAGTCTTATGCTGACAGGAGGCGAAGGCCACTAGAGTTCAAGGATGGCGACCACGTCTTTTTGTGTGTCTCACCTCGATGTGGATTACGGAGATTTGGATGAGGCGGCAAGTTGTCTCCACGCTTCATCGGACCGTTCCAGGTCCTCAGCAGGATTGGCGAGGTGGATTATCGCCTGGATCTACCACCTCAGTTGCACCGGGTGAACGACGTCTTCCACGGATCTCAGCTGAGGAGATACGTGCACAACCCGATGCACATCATTGACCATGGAGAGCTAGACATTGATGATGGGGATACTTTTAAGGAGGTCCCAGTGGATATCGAGGATCGATAGGAGCGGGTCCTGCGTGGATGGTCGATTCCTCTAGTGCGCATCAAATGGCAACACGGGAACCTCCAGGAGAGCACTTGGGAGCGGGAGGCTCAGATGCGTGCTCAGTACCCACATTTGTTTCCCTAGTTTTCGATATATCATTATGGGGATGTAAATCCCTGAGGTGGGAGTAATGTAAAGACCCGTAAAATTCAAGGTAATTTTTTTTTTAATTTTATTCGGGTTTTTACAAGAATGCAGTTTCAGACGACACTTGATTCCGAGGCCCAGTGTGCCCAGAATTTCTATCTGAAGTTTAGCTCAAGTACGTTCAGTGAACGAACGAGCGGGAATTCATAACTTTTGAACCGGTGCCCAGAATCGAATTCTGAGGGCACCGATGGAACCAAAACGCCGATAATTGCTTAAGAACTCCTGTTCTGGAGTTGTGTTATCACAGGTGTGGATGATAAAAATTGTGGAAGTTAATTTATTTTTATTCTACAATTTTTATTTTTCCTTTTTGTGTTTTAAGGCTATGGGTGGAAGTTGGGAAACTACCCAACCTCCCTTGGGAGGTTATGAGGGTGGTGGGGTCCACATGAACCCCAACCCTTCATATTCTTTAACTCCTCTCAACTCACCATAAATTAAGATAACTTGTGAAATTTAATGAGGTGAGTTAAGTGTGGTTAATTGAATTTCAAACTCTTGAAATTCAAAAGGTTAAGCTGTGTTAATAAATTAAGACTTGGGCTTATTTTATTAATGTTAGAGTTTATGCCACGGGAGAGGTTTTGGGAAGCGTGAAGATCTTATTCGTCTCCAACAAAGAACATCTTCGACGAAGAATGTGAAGGACACCTCAGACTCCGACGAAGAACACCGTTCTTCAATGAAGAACATCTCTGCTGAAGAACGCGGAGAACTTCTCCAACGACATTTCCTCTTCGGACGCACCTCGACGACAACGAAATCGATGTTTGTTTTCTGCGACGCCCGACCTCCGCGAAACTTTATTTCCTCAGCTCGTTGACGAGCACCGTTCTTGAAACCGAGGTAGGGGATTGTAATTAATTAATTTTTTCATGTTTACATCCCTGAATTTCTTCGTGGAATTTTAACCAACTGCTATCGATTAACGTGAGGGGGGACGGACCGCACAAACACGGCCGACCCACCTCCTTATTATTCTTGTTGTATTCTTTTGGTTTGATATGGAAGTGGCGCGGTGTCGTCGCACCGCGCGGGTTTATGCGGCAAGAAATACACGGCGCCGTCGCGCCGCGCCACGAATTAATACAAGGATGCGATGCCATCGCGCCGCGTCGGAGACACCCGAAAATACCGCGGCCGGTACCGAGGCCGCGGCGAAGGGGTGCGGCGCCGTCGCGTTGCGCCGAACGACAAGGGACGCGGCCGGTTCCGGGCCGCTGTGGAGCAAGGTGACCGGCGGCCGGACTGGGCCGCCGGCGTCGGAGCTAGAAGGGGACCGGCCATCGCCGGTCCCGTTGAGCAGGAACCGGTCGGCCAGGTCGGGCCGGCCAGACAGAGAGGATCCGGGGGAATTAATTCCCCCAGACGGACATCAATGCGGCCCCAATTAAGGGGCCGTGGTTACAGAAAACCTGGGGGGCATCGCCCCCCCCCCCCCGCGCGAGCCAAAACGGCTCGGCCGTTTTGGCCGAGCAGCGGACCGGCGCGCCCAGCGCGCGGGTCGCCGGACCGGGCGGCGCCCAGCCGGGCCGGGCCGTGCCAATCCGGGCTGACCAGGACCCAGGGCGGGTCGACCCGGTTCGGACCGACCAGGGGGTCTCGGGCCGGGTCGGTCCGGGCCCGAAACCCCCATTTTCGGACCGTCTTCGGTCTTTTGACTATAACATGGGCTAAGGAACTCCGATCGACGCACCTTCAGTTGAGATGCGATCCTTGAATCGAGACAGTCGTTTTGGTATATTGCACTCAAGGTTTCGGAATACTTTGAGTTCGGCCGGGTTGGTTCGTACACGAAACCAACCGGGCCCTCGGAGCGGAAACACTCATATCTTGAGCTTCGGACGTCCGATTGACGTGCCGTCGACTTTGTTGAATTCCTCTTAGTGAGACAGATGTTTTGGATTACTCCGCCCGAGGTTTGGACGCAGGTGGAGTACGGTCAGGTTGGTTTTTCCTTAAAAACCAACCGGGCCCCTGGGACGAAAAAGCCAATAACTCTCAGACCGGGCGTCCGATTGAAACGCCATCTGCGATGTTGAGTTCCTGTTGACGATACAAATCTTTTGGATACATCAACTCTGTACTATGTGTCAGTTGATGTATCAGCCTCTCGGCTCGTGGGGCGGACCCTCCCGAATGAGCTTGCTGTGTACGAGAACCCTAGTGCTGGCTGCGACTGCTACTGTGACTGCGACGATGACTGTGCAGAGATCCTCAGTGGATTTGACGACGATGACTACAACACTCAGCGATCCTGTGTGGATCAGTGCTACCGATCCTGTGTGGGTCCGATCCTGTGTGGGTCAGCGCTCAGCGGTTCTGTGTGAGCCAGTGCCTACAGATCCTGTGTGGGTCCAATCCTGTGTGGGTCATTGTGGTGGTTAGTACCTATCGATCCTTTGTGGGTCCGACGACTTAAATGGATCAGTGACCATCTCTATCGTCTTTCGAAGAAGTATACCTGTGTGAGATGAATCCTGTTTGTTTTCCTGTGTGGATTGTGTTGTGCTGTCCTATGTGGATTACGTTTTTCTTTCCTGTGTGGAATATGTATACTTTCCTGTGTGGACTGGGTTGTACTTGGGCTCGGAGGTTGGAGCGTTTTGGAATTGATAACTTAGGTATATGTATGGGAAGATACCTAATCAGTGTCGGTTGTTACTTCGTGATTGTATCTTTCCTTTTTGGTTTATCCTTGGTGGATTTTGGGAGACCTTCGGGGGTCTCGGGGTCCCTACTGAGTAGCTTATACTCACCCCTGCACGAGATATGCCCGCACTACGTTGTGTTGGTTGCAGATGACGGACAGCGTTGATCGTGGTTGAGGCTTGTAAAGCAGGACGGTACCTGGAGGTGGACCACTGGGCGTGACGTACTCGGAGCGGACGACGGGACCCGATGAGCAGTGGAGCTATCTGTACCCACCCTTCAGGTGGTATTTCCAGTGGACAACTCGGCGTAGCGGCTTTTACTTTTCAGTTGATGTTTTCCCTTTTGAGTTGTACTTTACTTTCAGTTTGGGTTTGTATACTGGGCCACTTACTTTTCCGCACTTACTGTTGTACCAGTTTTTACATAGTGTTTACTTTTTCTGCTTGCTTACTCTGTGGTGCTTGTTTACTTTAAAAAGGCAATGCTTCCCTTTTTACCAGGATTTACGCCTTGGTGCTAGTCGCCAACCCCTGGCCTATGGAAGGCGGGATTGGGGCAGTCATGGAACGGGCCCCGAGGATGGGTCGTGACACAAGAAACAACCTATTTAAGAAAATATGATGCAGGGGTGAGAAAAATAATACTCAGTAGGACACATGAAAAACTCAAAGGAATACCACTGGAGTGGCCCGACTCATCTGGTCTGGCCTGCTGCATGCGGGTCAATTTTGTGGAAAATGGACATAGCCTACTCTGAACACATACATCAGGTCAACATAGATTCATGTCTCATTTCACTTGGTTGGCCTACCTCCTTCGTCATGTCTGACAGCCTCACTACCGCTGCGATATCCCTCCGACGCAGTTCCGAGCCACGTCTTGGTTCGCCGCCATGGCCACCTTCAATGGCCCCATGGTGACCTCCCATATCCCTCATAACGTTGGGATCCCTATAACATGGTACCTCTTTGAAATCATACTACTGATACCACCAGCTACCCTGTATGAGACTAGTCATGTTGTGCTCCGCCTGGGTTGACCTCCCCTACCGGGCTACTGCTGCCTCCTCCGCCGGCCACCCTGCTCCCAGCCTTTCCCTTCCGTCACGCCGTCTGCCTAGACTGACCCATCCCCATATGAATCATCTTGAGTCGTCACCTCTATCTTCCACCTCCTTTTGTTGTCAGAACCCTGTGATGTTGTTTCACCATCACAGTGTCATCGCGGGAAAGTTTCTCAACTCAAATTTCGCGTAGAGTGTCAAAAGGGTAGGGAGAAGACGAATAACATATGAAGAATGATGAAGATTGAATGATGAGTTTGAAATCATATGAATACCCAAATAATGGTTCTGGGCCTTTTTTATGTTAGACTTGATCCTTTCATGTTAGTAGAATCATATAGGAAAAATCAACACACAAATCTAATCCCCAATCAAACCCTACAATTATAACACCCATCTAGGAAGCGTTTAGAAAATGGATCAACCAGTTTTTTCATTGGTCTATATTCTCCATTGTATATAATAAAAGGAAAGGAAATCACTAAGAGAATCAACATCCTCCCGCATGGTTGGATCAATAATTGATGAAGAACGGTGGTCTGGGTCGTCGTCGATCATCGATTCGTTGGCATTTGGCATCGTTTTTTGGAGAGGTTTTTATCTCCTTGCCTCAGAAAAATTTCTAGTGCTATAGAAATAACCCTGGAATCCTTACAATGGGAATTGATTAAATGAAACCATCATACCATCAAAAAAATTATTTTTATTAAATATTTTAATGACATTTACGTCCAAAAACTAACTTTCACCCTCAGCCTACGCCGGTCGAGGTTAGGCCCCACCAAATGTATATTCACTCCTTCGAATGAAACAGTGTCCTCTAATGTCAAATATGGGCACCAATTATTGAGTAGTTACACTTTTTTATTAAATAGTCTCACGCTCTCTATTAATGACATAACATTTTTAAACAAACATCCCTAGAACACTGGGCGTCAGAATCATTCACCATCTCAGCACCTAGTCTCGAAATTTTCCAAATTAATTTTTAAAAATAAAACTAGAGAAAACGTGATTCAGTAAACTTTAAGTCTTCCAACCCAAATTTCTTATCCTTTCACACTATATAATCCTAAGTGATGATCTTTGACTTCCATGCTTCAATGTGATGATTCTCCTTCTGTTATTTGTTTTTTGGAGTGACTTTGTATAAAAATCAAAGATCTAGGTAAGTCTTAAACATTGTTTCCAACCATTCTCTATAAGGGGATTGGTGTGTTGTTTTTTCTCATTTTGAATCCATAAAAACCCATTTTCTAGTAGAATATAGGGTAGTATTTTTATGTTTTCTTGGGCTCGAGTCAATGTTTGATCCTCGACAAGTGGTTTTCTATAAGAATGAGGGAGTTGATCTAAATATGTTTCCCATAATCTTGTGGTTTTATATGTTCATTTAGATTTTCCAATTCAATACTTAGTTTTATTTTAATTTCTTTGGATATGGAATGTACTTTGGGCCTTTGGTTGAGGTAAGAGACACCTCATAGACAACATTGGGTTTGTTGATGATGTGAGACAGAACATAGTGCGGCCTATATGGTATGCCCAAACTTTGGAATCTGTAAAATGGATTGGTAAACTTTGAGATAGGGTAATTATAAAATTAAATGTTCTTTGAATAGTAAATTGATATGTGGTCTTGATTAAAAATATGATTGAATTGATAACATGTTAGATTTTCTGAAATTTATGAGAGGATTTTGAAATGGTTTAAAATATTTGTTTTTTATTTTGATTCAAATATGGTTTTAAATGAATATTATGAAGGATGAAAGTGTGAAGAGTTTTAAAAAAGAGACGTGGACCTCAATATGATTTAGAATGAGTTTTCATACTAGATGTCAAAATTATTATTTTAAATGATGGAGTTATCCCCTTTTTTGTAAAAATGTTTCAATTATTATTTTTGAGGGAGAGAAATGGAAATGAATTCCCTGGGGAAAGGTTAATTTTTTTCAAAGAGGAAGACTCGTTCTTTATAGGGGATTCAAGATGATTTTAATTGCAGATGTTTTTTTTTGTTTTTTTTATGCCATGATATGAGTTTTGAGGGTATATAATGACCTTAGTTAGTGTGATTAGTTTAAAAAAGTTTGTTGTGTTCTTCTTGAACATTTAGTATAGTTATGATGTTGATCTTAGTATTTTAAGAAAAGAGGAATGTAATAAGGTAGTATTTAGACTAAATAGAAATTTTAATCAAATATTTGTGTGTAATGGGTAAATGTAATTAATCTTTTATTGAATAATGTCCATGTGAATAAGTGGTATGTGTGGGGTATCATACTAAGGCTCTACTCAAACTGGTTGGGTTCGACTAAGGCACCAAGACCCACCCTTGTATTGCTCAAGTTAGTATTTCAGACTGAGTCTCTATCCTTCTAACTTATGTATTGAGTTTCATTGTCTAGTATAGAAAAGACTGATTCTATAGCTCCAACCTATTTTTTTTTGATTAGGATGTCTTACTAAGGATTCTGGGAAAAATTTCCCTAGGGTAACATTACATTGTTTTTGGGTTTATTGTCTTTGTTGACAAGAAATGTCATTAAGTTCCATTATGGAGTTATAGAGAGATCGGTGAAAATTTATATTGAAAAATATCCAAGACAGAGTAGTGGAATCCTTAGAAGTGATCTAGAAAACTATGTATACAAGGTTTTTCCATTTTCTAGTGTTTACCAATTTTTTGGGATCCAAAATTTGGAGGACGGATCAATCATTTCAAAAGTTGTATTTCCATTAATTCCACATAAACATATTATAACAGAATGAATTTTGTGAATACTAGGTTTTGCAAAGGGAGTTTTATGAAGGAGTGAATCATTATGAACAAGCATTATGGATGTGTTAATGGTTGATGGTAAACATCTACATCTATGAGAAGCTTTGTGAATGGGAAATTATCCTAGTTCTTCACAAAGATATGGAAGTATGCTGACTCATTTGAAGAGATTCATGAAAATTTAGGAGAGATCATAGAAGATTATATAAGGGGAGGAAATTCAAATTAATATGATTCTACCCCCTCCCTCTTATATGAGTATGAAATATATAATGATAATATAATGGCTCATATTATCTAAAGGTAATTCGAGAAGGTTTTTGTTTAGAAAATGTTTGCAAAGAGGGGAATATCGTGAAGCCTATGGAAGTTGACTGAAAGTTGTAATCAATAAAAAAGTAATGATGTTCATGAAGGCTCTTAAATATGACTAAAGGTTGTGATATTCACAAAGGATAAGTCATCTTCGCAAATGTTGTGTGCTTCACAATGTCTAAGTGAGCTTCATGGAAGGAGGTTTCTTTGCATAGACTGTTTAAGATTCACGAAAGAGGTGATATTAAAAAAAATTATAGGTATGTGAGAGAAGAATATTATTGTGAATAATTAATTCATTTTGTGAAGGCTATGTGATATTTACTAAGGTAGTGAGCATCATCAAAGTGTCTAGAAGATATTTCCCGATAATTATATGTTAAAGGGGTATTTACCAAGTGGATGAAATTGGAACGTAATGATGGAAACAATGAGGTGTAAAAAATATTGATTCATGTGATCAAAATAATAATCTTATGAATGGTTTTGTGAGTACACATTAGTTGAGAGATCCGTGATCTCTTACATCATGATTTCCTGTTAACAAAGAGGGACAATGAGTCTCCTCTTAATTTGTTAAGCCAATGAGCCTGGGCATAGAAATGATCTAGCCCCAAACTTATTTGGGAAGTGATACATAGTTGATTTGGAATATTGGTACATCGCTTTTCTATAATCCATTAGTATATCCCAGTGAGGGTGAACCAAACAAAAATCTGTGTGTCATTATTTTTGAACTCCTTTGTTAATTTTGATACATCATCATCAGATAAAGAAGGACAGAACAAGATCATCATAGACACATATGGGATAGTAAATTGACCCTTATAATAAATATGTTACAATGTGGTGGAGGAGAAAGAATTTATAAAAGAATATTCATTCCCTGATTCGCCCCTCCCCCCCTTAGGGGTTTTAAGCCTCTTTTGAGCCAAAAATTTGTATCAAAAATTGGATCCATTTATCAGATCTATTTTCTATGAATATTTTCATTATATTTTTGAAATTAAATATATAGTTTACATTTATCTTCTTGGGAAATGGTAAAGGTTATAACATAAAACAAGTAGTATAAGGCTTGTCGAATTTCTCAATTTATTAGTTTCTTTGAAAAGATTCTAGTTCATAAGAAGGAATCTAACAACATATCATATTTTTAGACTTTTTCTTAATTCAATGATACTACAGGAAAAAATGAAGAACCCAACATTCCAAGTTATGTTGGAACTACTTATGATTAAGATATTAAGATAAGGATAGTTTTAGATTCTGTTGACATGAAATATGAATTGGATTAGAAATTACAAGATGAAAATCAGTATCAAGATATTTAGATCCAAGTAATATAAATTTATGTTAAAATGATAAAATAATTAAATAAAAGTCTTATTGATGTGGGCACTAATATAAGGGGGAATAATTATTCCTATGCTGATGAAATTCAAAACATTTTTACAAATATAGAAAAACTAAAATCAGATTACAAGGGAAAGAATCTGAACTCAGAAGAAATTCATAATCTAGAAGATAGAAATGATGATCTTTCTACACAACTATCTGAACTGGTTGAGGGGAACCAAAGGATACAGTATGAGACTACATACTATAATGATTCTTTTTCTTGTAAAATCTAAAATAAAAGAGATATATTAAATGATATATAAAAACTCTTGGGATTGTGAAGATGAGATAAATAGTTGGAAATATCTCATAAGAGAGCATAATTCACAACTTTAATACTGGGACAAGAATATTCAACAATTCTGAGAAGAGCTAGAATCATTCAAGAAAAATGTAGGGAAATATTATACCAATGGTAATCCCAAATTGAGGGATTCATTTCATTTTCTATTTAAATATCCTTTGGAAGGTAATAATTAAATAGAGAGATAATATTTTATTTCAAAGGAGAAACATGAAATGATTGTTTAATCCCAATGGTCAAGAATGTTGGGAAAATTTGGTATTAGATAAGATAATAATTCTCTCTTAAATGAGAGTAATAGAGCCATGAGTAGTTGTAAAAACATGAAAATCAAATAGGAGGTTGAAATAGGACTATAATACTTATATAAAAATTGATGCCATCATATGTGATTTCTGTGTAATATATGGTAATATTTAAAGTTTTTTGTTCGTAATATTTTGAATATATTTCATATTATGAAGTAAAAAATATTGCAAAATATAATAATAAACATAAGATTCTGGAACATTCTTAAAGTCATGTCTCATAGAAGAAATTATAGATCAGATACTATTATTTTGGATGATATAAAAACACCATGAGTATGTGTCAAGAAGCCCGAGGGGTTAATTTAAGAAGAATAATAAATTTGGATGCATCAATCCCTCAACAAAGAAATGATGAAATGAGGTACATTTTTAATGGAATATGATTTATTTATTTTAATCATGGTAAATTGGAAAGATATTGCAGATGATAGAATGAATAGAAGGAAATGGAACTCAAAAGTATAACCACACCACAAGTAGTGTATAATGAGAAATCCTATACTTGAAGAAAAACTGATAATTTTATAAATTGGTTTAAAGCCTCGGAGGAAACAAACGGATCTCAATGAATGATGTATCGAGAACCACCTCTGCTACACTCATAACATCTCTCTTGAAAGAAATATGAACAACCCTGGTAGAAAAATGGAAGAGTTACACCAGTTCTGAGTAGGAAGAATGTACTTTTGTGAAGGACCGACCACCAGAATTTAAAATTGTGAAGTCTTTGATAACTAATAAAATAAAAATTTATATCAAATTTCTCGACAAACATTCATGTCACGCTATAAGGGGAAAAGTGCAGGTAGGAGAAAGATCCCTCAAATGAAGGAGGAAGTAAGATCAGAAAACCAATGGAGAGATTCCTACTCAGATAAAGAATCCTAAAAAATGGCATTTTGGGGGATAATAATATATGGAAATTTTAAATAGTGGGTTTAAACCCCAAATTTTTAAAAGTATGAATCCTACAGAATCTAAAAATCTGAAAAATATTGAGCATGTTTGTAAGGAATGTCTAATTATACATCCAATCCTGTTAATATGGGGTGGGAAATTGGAACAAAAATTAAAAAATAGTATAGTTCATTGCAAAAAATTATAAAAGTATTGATCCATTAGGATCAAACATAATCCTCTTATTGAGGATTCTAACGGTACATGTCTTCCTATGTGTTAACTGCTTCTCATATCCACTGGAAATTTTGAAGGACTAGGTTTGTGATACAATTTATAGTGTGAATGTAATGGAAGGGTTTGTGTGCCTAAATTTAATGGAGATACATGTGAAAATAATAATGTAATCTCTTAAAAATCACATATGGTATCAAATTTAATGAGTGATGATACAAAAATTACTCTATTTTTTGAATCAGTATCTGATTGTTATGTGCAATAGAAAATGAAGATTATATGATGAATAATATAATGTGACACTAAATAGATATAAAATGTAAAATTGAATGATAAAATGGTTCTATGTCTCATTTAATAGTAAACCATTGGAATCATTCCTTAGTTCAAGTGTTATTTGTTCATCAAGAGAAGAATAATTCAGGTAGAAGAAAAACAATTCACTTCTTTTATTGGTATCTATTTAGTTCTAAATATATGGTATTATCGGTCTATTTTTAGGATAACAAGAAGTTATAAGATAATAATATTAGGGTTTCAAACAAGTGATCTCCCCATTCTTAAGAGTAATTAAACATCTAAATTCAACTCAGAAATTTGTATTAATGACTTCTATCAGTCTAATGCTATAGGTTTATTAGGATAATATTTTTAGAACAAAAAATAATAACTTCATAGGGATGAAATGGGCTTTCCATAAAAATATGAATTAATATGATACAATGATCGGAAATAAATCACAGCTTGTATGAAATAGGTACCCTAGGAGTGAGGGAATAGATGTTGATGAAATATTTGTACCTACTGCAAGGATAGAGATAATAATATTATTCTTAGAAATATTACTGAAAATAAAGTTCAATGTTTTTCTTATAGATATCATGTTAGAATCTCTAAATGGGGAAGGAGTGTATATAGATAGTCCATATCATCTTCTAAATCATTAAGATGAGAAAAGAGTTCTTCAGCTGCCAAAAGAATGGTATGGGTTGAAGTAACAACTAAGATCCAGGTATTCATATCTTGATAATTTTTTAAAGAAACATGGTGTTTAGAATGGAGGATTTAATTACAATATAAAATTAAAAAATGACATTAATAAAAGTATTATAATGTTATTATATGCTGAAAAAATAATCTCAGGAGGATCAGATGGACCAAAGTGTAAACGATTTGAAAAAATCCTGACTAGTGCGTTTGAAATGAAATGATTAGTGAAATTCACTTTTCTCATTGTTTATAAGTGACATAAGGAAGGAATGAAACATTTATTTCTCAATCCAAATATATCAAGGATATTTTAGGAAAATATATAATGGATAATTACCAGAATATAAAGACTCTGGTGGACAGCTGGATGACACTATCATGTGATGATAAATTAAAAGTAGTAAATTCCATAGAATATAGATAGATAACTGGGAGAATATTATTCTTGACACTGAAAAGACTAGATATCATTTTTACCACATTCCAAGAACAACACTATCAATGAAATCCCAATGAAACAAACATATTTTCAGTTAAAAAGAATTATTTTTTTATATAATGATGGAGGTGTATTTCATTTTTCTTTACAATGATAAATCTCATTAATAATTATTAGGATATAGAGATGCATATTGGGTTGGTTTAGAATATGATAGAAAAACAACATTATGTGGTGTGTTCTATCTTGGTGGATTGTGTATTTCATGTATATGTAAAAAAATATATTTCATTTCATTGAGCACCACATAATCTAGTTATGATGCATCCACTCAAGATTGCACATAGTTATTATATATGAAGAAACATCTTGATGATATGATTGTTAAATAGAACTATCTAATCTGAATCCATTGCAACAATACATGTTCTATAAATATTATGAAAAATCTAGTCCATCACCCATGGATAGATCAGATTGAAATCAAAATTCATTCTATCAAGGATAATGCCGAGCATGTGCATGTAAAGTTTGAGTATGTTCCTATAGAACTACTAGTTGCAGAAATTCTGACAAAGATCATACCAAATGTAGCATTTGAATGTCATCGACAAGATCTTGGAGTACAGTTTACTCCCCACACATAAAAAGTGGGGATGTTGGACCCCCCTCTCCCAAATTTATGGTGTGTTTTCCTAATGTTTTTTCTATGTTATTTACCCAATTACAAACTGCAATGGGGTGGCCTCATGTTTGTTGAAAATGGGGGATGAATTGTAGATATAAAATGGGAAAATTTTCATAATCCAAAATGGGGAGAAAATTATTAGGGGATCAATGAAGTGGTGGTATTTTTAAATATATCAATGATAATGATGATCAATAAAAGTTCATATATCATGATAGATAGAGTTTGTGATGAAAGTAGAAGAGTGGTTTTGAAATTATGTGACTCATTGATGATATTCACATTATACTCTTGTTTATCACACTGATCATTGATAATTTGGTCATAGAGTGTGTGTTGAGTAAATATTTGATCGCTCTCTAAATCATTAGAAGCTAATTCTGGGAGAAAATGGAAAAAAAGATTTAACTGGGTATCAAAATGTGAATAGTTGTTAACAAACACAAAGGGGGGATATTATTGGAAAAAAATACCCCAAGGTAACATTACAGTTCTTTTTGGTTGTTTATGTTTGTTGAAAAGTAAGTTTCCAAGTTCATTTGTTGGGTTTGAATGATATTTTTGACATGTTATGTAGATAAAAATCCAAGAATGTGTAGTGGATACCCTAGATATAGAATAGAAAACTATGTATACAAGGTCGTGTAGTTTCCCAGTGCTTTGAAAATTTGTGGTCCAAAATTTGGAGGATGGTTCACCCATCAGGAAATTTTGATTTCCATAAATTCCTCATAGAAATATGGTAAAATAATGAGTAACATGAAGATTGGGTTTTTAAGAGAGTTTTTTCAAGGTGTTGATTATATTGAACGAGCATCAAGAATGTGAAAAAGGTTGATGGTAAAGCTCCATGAATATGAGAATCTTCATCAATGTGAAAATACCCTGGTGCTTATCAAAATTAGGGAGGTTTGTGAACAATTATGAAGATATTTTTGAAAATGTAGTGGTGATCTTGGGAGCTTCTGTAATGAGAGGAAATACTTATAAATAGGTTATTACTGCCTTCATTTTAGTAGAGAAATCCCTAAAGAAAATATAATGGATCTGATTTCATAAAGGTAATTCCGAAAGGTTTTTTTAAGTATGATGAAAGCAAGTTTGTGATGTAAATGATAGATGACCAAAATTTATAATGATGTTTTTGAAGGCTATGAAATTAGACCCAAAGTTTATAACTTCACAAATGTTGAGTGAGCATTATGAAATTTGGGTGATTAGTGAAGTCTAATTGAGTTTCAAAAAAGGAGGTTCTTTGCAAAAGATTTTCTAGCTTTATGAAAGTGGTGAGATTCATGAATATTTTGAGAATTATGGGAGAAAAATATTCTAGTGAAGAATTGGGTAGCTTCAAGAAGGTAGTGTGATCTTTGGGAATGAGGTGAGCATCCCGAACGTGTCTAGAAAAGATTTCCAAGTAATTTTATGGTAAAATAGTTTTCATCAATTGGATTAAAGTGGAACTTAATGATTCAAAAAAATTTGGTTTAAAAAAATTTGACTCATGTGACCAAAAAAATATTCTTATGAAGGAGTAGAGAACACACATCAGTTGGGAGAGTAGCGAGCTCTATCATTGTGATTGGCTAAGATCCAAGAGGTATAGTGAGTTTGATCTGAGTTTTTTTATTGTATTGATCCTAGTCATACAATGTATCTATTCCAAATGATGTATTGGAAGTGATCATTAGTGTATTTTTTACGTTGATACATTTCCATTTTATTCTCCCTGGTTGTATCATTATGATGGTGAACGAAGTAAAAATCTACGTGTCCTTGTTCTTTCACTCCTGATTTGATTTCAATGGCTCATCATTAGATAAAGAAATTAAGAATAATATCTTCCTAAAAACAGAAAATAAAATAAAGTAACCCTTATAATAAATTGGTTAAGATTCAGTAGGGAATAAATAATTTATAAAATAAAATACATACTATAATTCCCTCTTCCCCATAATCATGATATCTAAGCCCCTTTTGAGCGAAACAGATGCTCTATACTCTAGACATTTGTACATGGATTTTTTTTATAAAAACGAGGCTACAAGGTAAGTTGATAAATTTTTTAATTATTTACTGCCTCTTTTTGACTGAAAATTATGAGACCCTTTATGTTATCTCTTAGTCTTCTAGCACGATCAAATCTAGTTTTTCTGGTTGGTTGACACTTGGGTCTAAATGGATAAAAATTGGTCATTAATAAATATTTAAATATGAAAAAACAAAATTAATTTGATGCCTTATATTATTAATGAACTATTTCATACCTTCATGAACTATTTTATAAAACAATTATTACTTTATACGTCGTTGGTGGTGGCCTACTGAGTTTTACTCACATCTTTCATGGGCTGTCATGGAACATGAATTCCTGAGTAGTTTCTACCTATTTTCTATTACATGTTCTGGTCACGGACCTTGTGTATGGTTTAGGTATTGTTTTTTGGGTTGTGTCAGGGGATGTGACGACTATATTGGGACTCAAATCCATGTTCTAGATTTTTTTACTGTTTTGTTTTACGACATTATTTGTAACAATGTTGGATGTTTCATGTATCATCGTATTGTTATATCATGTGTTACCCAGTTTTTTGTTGGTTTCTTCTATATGATATCAAATTTTCAATGTAGTTAGTTATTTCATTTTCTTATCTTACTTATCTTGTGTCTTTACATGTAATAAGTGGGTATAATCTACCGACCTTCCCTGCTAGTCAGTAAGATTTGGAGTATGGTGAGGCATGCCTGAGGTAACATGACAACCCAACTCAAGGAACCTGATATAGTGGTTATCGGGCTAGGGAAGTTATAATAAAATGAATATTAAATTAATTTATTAAATTCAAAATCTATACATTTCAATAAAAAAATTAATCAAAAATATTTTATTTTATTTATTATGATATAAAAACAGTGGGAAAATATAAATTGTTTTATAACATGTGTTACATTATTTTTTATTGGTTTTCCCATATTTTATCCATTTATTAATGAATTGGGTTAGTTAATTAGTTGGTATTAGTTATATTATGTCTTTAATCTGATAAAAATGTATAATATCTCCATGTTTGTCTTTGGAGATTCGTTTCTAGTCAGCATGCTCCGCAATTTGGGGAGGCATGCCTGAGGTTATGTGACAAACCAACTCAGGCACCTGATATAGTGGCTATTAGGCTGTGGACATTAAAATAAAATTAATGTTAACATTTTATATTGAATTTATAATATATAAATTTCATTAATACAATTAACCAAAAATAATTTATTTAATTTATTATGATAAAGACACAAAATAAAAATGTAAACATTTTTATAAAAAAATACTTTCTTCTATAAATGATTTTATCTTCCTTCATAACCATTATATTACTTATGTATGGTTTTTTATTCATACATTAATAGAAAAAAACATTAAAATCACTTTATAGTGGTGATAAGTATACATTTTTAGATAAAAATTCATAAGTTGAATAAATATTCATTTCATTGAAAATTGGTCATTTAATCATAACATTATTTTATTAGAAATTTATTGTTTATTTATTATGAATTAATAAATAAATTAGAGTGTAGTAAAACATTAATTTATATATATTCTATAATTTTTTTAAACCTATTCATACGTATCAATCTTACGGATGGGTTATAAAGTTATATTGTATCATGGTTTCATATATTATTGGGTTTGTGTGTAAAGAAAACTATTCAATAGTTCAAAAAATAAATGGAATACATATAAAATCTTTTGGTGATACGTATAGTGTGCGTACCTCATAATGAATTTCATATTTTGAATATATTCTTTCTTTTCATGCATTTAGTGATACCAAGAATGAATATCAATCATTGTAAAGTATTGATAATGTAGAATTTGATAAAATAAGTCATAAATTCATGTAATGAGATATTTATTCTATATAGTAATGGAATTTACCCCTATAATAAATGGGCAACCTCATATACCCATGATTCTTTTTCTAACACAAGACATGGTCTCCGTAAGGTAAAACATAGGGTGGTATAAATCCCTTTTTACACAACTCTTGTTATTATTTCTTCAAATCATCCAACTCCACTAGTGTCATTATCTATGTAGTCATTGTCATAAGTTTTGTATTAGATACAAGTTAATAGAAAAAAAAACCTCATGATAATGTGTGTTTCCTAATATTCCTTCTAGAAATACATTAATGTATTCCTTTACAATATTCACATACTCTATTCTATGGGTACATTTTTCATTCATAGGTTTGGACTACAATTCTTCTACAATAGAATCATTAATGACATATATTATAGGTGGATAGTTAAAAGATTAATATAATGTTGTTTCTCCCTTAAAAATAATTAATTCTATTCCACATTCATATATAATAATTTTTCCTCTCAATAATAATTTTTTTCATATACTTTGAAAGTTAATCCATAAAGAGAGTTATGTAAAAATAAACCATATTTATAATAACCCTGTTTAAAAATAATGTATTTATATGAATCATAATGCACACTGTTTGATATATCAATGTTTAAATAAAATTTCTATTAGGATTCATTATTGAAAACTCCCTTATTAAGGGATTGTGAAATATTTAATGTTCAGAGGAAACCTAGAATATATAAAATAGTGTGTAGATCTAAAATCAAATAATGAATTAGTGAAATATTTTTATTATAAATGTACCTTCTATCACTTCATTTAGAACTTCAAACTTAGTTGTAATTATCTTAGAGTAATGACCATTCTCCCATAACCTTTTCTAAGGTAAATACCCTTGATTCTTGGGGAATTCAATTGATTTTTTTCCCATCTCCAAACAATTGAATAATTTGACACTAGAGTCTTATTTTATCCCTAGAAATCATGATCCCAATTGTCTTTCACTTCACACATGATGCCAACATCAATTCCCTTCAATCATGTTCCATTATGTTTCCTTACACAACTATTACATATTTAAAATTCTACCATTCTCTTATTCCCTTCTATTGTATTTATTTTTAAAGAGTTATTAGTAGACCACTTTATTTCAATACTTCCCTCCTAAACATAATACTTTTATAATTATTTCTATGTAGTAATGTAACATGATATTATATCCTTGTGTTCGGAAAAATATTTAGAGGCTAAAACCATTGAAAAGCTAGTATTTAGCCTATGAAATAAGTGATCAAACTTTATTCATAGATTATATATATAATCATTATCATGAAATTCCAACCTTATAAATTTATATTTATATTCATAATTTTTTACACTTATTTCCCTTAGACTGATGCATTTATATTTCATATTATCTAGTTATCATCAGTTACATATTTTTTGAAAAAAAAACTCCTTAAATTTATTTTATTCCATACTCTTTAGTTAATTATCCTTTTTAGTGTTCTGGATTAGTGATCACCATTTATCAGTAGGTCCCTTTAGATGATAAATTATCATGATAACTTTTTCCCTTTAAATACTTTCCAAAGGAAGAATTATATTCTATTTGGGATTGATCCATTACTCAACTACAAATTGATTAGAAGTCCTGTTGAATGATGGAGAATTTTTTTACATAAAGTGGGCCGAAAAAATTACACAATGTTAAAGATCAGTAGGTTTCTCCATGTTGGAAAGATGATCTGATTCAATTAGCCCAATAGAGTTAACATCCAATAATCATAGAACCATCCATATTGAATTCATTGAATTGTTCTTGGGGGAAATATATACATAGGTTAGAGGTGTTGATGTGGGTTTTTTCCTTCTAGTAATCCCCATTTATGAATAATTTCATATAAAGGAATACCTCATAACATCATGAATATTAAATTGTAAATGGGGATTCCTATCTATGTAAACCATTCTAAATGTGTTTCTCAAATTTCATAAGGGATTTTAAAAAATTCCACATTATGTTCTACAATTTTCCTCTAGGTCTTTTTCTCATGGTTTCAACTAAAACTTCACTAATACCAATAGTAAAACCTAGAATCCCATGACCTGTAACAGGTGATTAAATGTTTACATTAGAAAAATACTAATTATCTTGTCCCATGGGATCAAATAGTATAGTAGTCTAGGGAGACTATATACATACATGATTATCACATTACAATTCAAAACATGTATACACCTTAATATTCCAGTGATAAATTTATTATTTATTACAGAAAATCCATAAAATCATTCATAGTCTACTTCTCAGTACACTAGAAATATGAAATCATTATAATGGGTAGTCTTAGATGCTCAGTATGGGAAATCATACCAAAAAAGCTATTATAAATTAAATAAAACATGAATATCATAGAATTGATAAATAAAAATATTTAAATAAATTTTATAACTAACATCATGAAATGTTAATATATATATCGATGGCATAAAAACATAAATAAAAACAATGATAATTACAAATGATTTTATAATAATAGATTTTCTAATTTCAGGCATCATAATATTTCTTTCACGCACTTTTTCCAATACATTAAATGTAAATATGTAAGGAAAATGAAATGTACCCAAAATAGTTTGTCTTAAGAGTCCAATGGATTCATATAGGTTCCATAACATTCCCCACCCATTATTTACTAAATGAAATTCATTAATTATATTAAAAAATGAATAATAATACAATACATAATCAATATAAATATTTTTATTGATAAACTAAAATTTAAAATGTCAATATTTTTTCTGGTCAAAAAATAGTACAATATGATTATAAATTATACATAGAAAAGTGTTGGATGGTTTTATTATATTATATATTATTTAAATAATTATAATCATTAATTGATTTTTACATATAAGAAAAAATACCTTTAAAATAATATTCAATCCATTCATGGAAAATATGATAAAATTATAGATTTATTTTAATAATATTTTAAATAAAAATTCATAGAATATTAAGAAAACAATTTTAAATAGAATTAAAAATGAAAATATATAAATGAATCTTCAAATGAAATGAATGGTTATTATAGAATCAAAAGTTTTTCATTTGTTAAATAAAAAAATAATGATTCTTTTAATGATTTAAAAAAAAGACATAAATGACTTTTTTTGAAAAACATTGTAAAAGTGTATAATTTTTCTTTGAGAAGAAAGTTAAATATAGTTTTAATTTATTTTAAATAATCATTGGATCTAATAATGAAACGTTCTTGAAAACATTTTAATGAACATGGACAAGGAAGTGAAAGTTCTCCAACTAAAGAGGAAATAAGGCTGACAAGTGTGCATTTTATTTTAATAATTGTGAGTAAAACAATGAGGAAAAAAAGAACTGAAAGATTGAAATTCCATACATAACTAATCTAGAAAAAAATAAATGTTTTTAGGAGATAAATAAAATTTAATTCCGTTAATGAAAATTTAAACATAAATAAACATAACAAAAAATTAAATTATAGAATAAACCCTCATATAAGAATCTATCTTCATTGGACATGCTCTAATCACATGTATATTAAATCTATAATAATTTTTCATATATTTCATTACCATATTTATATTTATCTTAATATATGAAAGTAATTTATTTTTATCCATTTATTATTAAATAGTTGTTAAAATCAATATTTGATTGAAAACCTGTCCATTCTCCATACATGTTTTGGTTTGATTCTATTTTCTATCTACCATGTCCATGGTTTCAAATTATTTTGAATATTAGACATGATAAAATTTTCATTTTTATACATTTAATATGATTTTATAAATAAACAAGAAAATATTTCATAGAAAATGAAATAAATTGTTCCATGGAGACGGTAGTCTGTACGTACTCATGAACAACATTTTCATTTTTTTAATGGTTAAAAATGAAATGATGTAGATAAATATATAATGTTATATAGTTATAAAAATATTAAAAATATAATATATATTCATTAAATAGACCCTTATTCTCATATATTTATGGAATAAGTGATAAATGAATAGCATCGCCTCATGGACGTGGTAGTCCACATGTATGAACGAGCAACATTATCATTTTACAAGGGATGTTAGGAGATAAAAAAATGTTGTTCTATAAAAATAATAACATTTCAGTATATTGGATATAATAATAATATTATATAATCTTGATTATGATAGGGTTTAATGAGGTAAAATAATAAATATATATATATATAAAAGTTCTCGATTAATAGTAATACATTTTCTTTGGAAATTCTCCTTTGGATTACACCTTTGATAATATTATGTTGGTATTTTAGTAAGAAAAATACCTCTATGTGATGTGTACGATACTTATAGAGTTATTTCGATATTCATTGACTAACATAAGTTTCTTAAATGATGGGAATGATTGGAAATATGAGGTTCTCTTTTATAAGTGAGGGAAGTGGACACTAGTAAATATCCTAAACATTAAATTAATATAAATTTATTACTCATGTGAAGGTAAAAAAAAATATTTATTTTAAATATAGAATAATTATGAGATGGAATACACTCATAAAATAACATCTAATAGATTTCTATGTTATTTTAATCTTTATCTCACAGTTTAACCCACTTTTTAGCTCTTTTAACCATTATTGTGGTGATGAATTTTTTCTATAGTTACTATTTTTTCTGAAAAAAAATAAAATTTTATGTATTGAAATTTTGAACCTCTTAATTCTAAATATGAAATTAATTTTGTATTATTAAATTTATTAAATTTGAAAACATTAAAATTAAAAACAACTTATCTATATATCTATGAAAAATATATTTTTTTAAAATGATTTTTTAAGTATAAAAATTATTTAATAACAAAAAAATTTAAAATGTTGATTCAAAAATTATTTTTTGACTTATTATAAATAAAAGCTAAATAATTATACTCCCATGAAAAACCATAACCAAAATTAATTTTATTAAAACTTTCTTATATCAATAGAACCAAAATAGTTTTTATTTGAATAAAAACAAAACTCAGATTGAAAACATAAGAATACAAGATTTTTAACATTGATATTAGATTTTTATGTCTATTATATTAATTAATAATATATATTTCTTCCTAAAAGAAAATTTCACAAACATTTTAGTAACTTTTATATCATCACAATTTTGTAGAACTGAATTTTTTTTTAAAATCAATTTTTTTCACAATTAGTCATAAATTTTTTTTGAAAAATCTAAAAACATAATCCTATGTTAATATCGACATGATGATTATTAAAATAATTTCCATTTTATAAAATTAATTTCATTAAATTAAAAAATTAAACTATTAAAAAACCATGAAAAAAATCTATTTTTTGGTAAAAGTTTGAGGCTGAAGCCTCATTTTATTTTTTAAAGAAAAGACCACTTTTGACTGGGTAGAGGGAGACCCATTACATAGATCGATGTCCCAAGGCCAAGTGGTCTGAAAAATAGACTTAAAAGCCCATTTTTGGCTCAAATGGCTCCTTGGTGAATAGTACTACTATAGTACATGAACTGCTACAGTACCTGCTACTATACTGCCACCAATACAATCCCTACTACAGTGCCTCCACCGCTATAGTGTCGTCACTGCTATAGTTCTTCCACTTCTACAGTTCTGCTACAGTGCCCTATTATAGTACTACTATAGTACCCTGGAATTAGTCCCTGCCTAGATTTGATCCTGGGTCATTTAGATGCCAAGCAGGAGCCTGTACCACTAGGGTACAAGCTCTTTGGCATGAATAAAATGTGAGTAAAAATATTTTTTTACCTATTTTATTTGACAACTTGATATTGCAAACCAAATGTGAAAATTAATGTGAATAAGACTTGTTTTTTATGAGAATCTTACACCTTATAGTTAAAACATCTTTTATATCCTTTCTGATTATGATATTTAGACAATATGACACTTGTTTAAGAATATTATCTTGGAATTTCTAGGTTCTCGTGATAATAGAGAATCATGGTGAACTTTCGATTTGAAAAATACACCAAGGAAATTATCACATTAAATTTACATGAATTAAAACACATTTTGTGAAAATAATTTTATTAATATTTAGGCTATCGAAAGTAAAATATTGTTATTTCTAGTGAACCTAATCTAATAATACACTAATAATGATCTCATGTTTAAATATCTTGATACATGTTAAGAGATAGTAATTAACAATGACACATAATACATTGAATTATTTGTGCTGGTTTTTCATTATTATATCTTCTCTTGACAATCACAAAGTGAAGAATTTATACAAATAAGTCCCAATGTTTACGGTACCCACAACCTGAAAATTAGATAGAATATTTTTCCTTCTAAAATAATATAGTTATATCATAGGATATATTTTTACTGATATTCTCATGAAATACACTTATTCTCGTTAGAGTGGGAATCGATACAACTTTCAAATGTCATATATATTCTAATAAAATCATTACATTGGACTTGTAGAAGTGTAAATAATATGTAATAAGAAAAAAATAGGTATACAAAAAGTTGAATATAATTTGATTGGAAAACAAAAGTATATAAATGAAATTGCTTTTATATTATGGTTAAAAAAAATTAAAAACCAATATAAAGGACACATTTTTACATAAGTGGAAATAAATGAAAAAACATGTTTGAGTTGTGAAATAAAAAAAATCATTATTAATTAACAATATAGTTGGATTACTATTCCCAATATTAACATTTCTTGATAACTAATAGATTAATATCAATGTTAATGTCATACTAATGAAAAAGAGAGACCAATTTAATATATTTGATATAAACTAATATTTTATGATGTTATTATTACTAGAATATTAACCTTCTTCATGGGAATAAATCAGGATAGAAATGATTTTTGATCACTAATAGTATCAAT
This sequence comes from Viscum album, assembly GCA_963277665.1. NCBI lineage: Eukaryota > Viridiplantae > Streptophyta > Magnoliopsida > Santalales > Viscaceae > Viscum > Viscum album. Next base: position 290,291,372 of record OY728163.1, read on the forward strand.
AGTGACCTCCATTTTGTGGTCACTAAAATAATCCAATGAAATTAACACATGTGAATGTTTCTCCCACACCACCCATTTAGAACCCTCATTACCAATACCTTGTATTAACTCCTATTATCCTATGATAATACCTCATGAAATCTATTTCATCTCCCATTCCAATGCGTGAAAACTTCTCATGTATGCCCCCACCCACCCATGTGAACTCACAAATTGTGATCATACCTCACACCCACAATTGTGTCCAAATTCACCTAAAAACTATAATCTCATGCCCTCTAATCATACCCTAAAATATAACCCTCGTTGACACTGAATTGAACCTCCTATACCCTCAGTATCCCCCTGTATTCCCAATTTTTAAGAACATCACCCTACTATGGTAGAAGACTGATTATGAAGCCCCCTACAACCTGATACTAATCCCCTCAATTCAAACAATATATCCCTAGGTTTTGATATTTGTTCTGTTAAAGTTGTAGGCCATTAAACCATGTGTATTCAATATAATATATGTATAAGAAAATTCTCATCCAAAATTTTAGGTTTATAATATTAATTTTTTAATATGCTTTATTTTTATTTTTTGAGATCAAGGGTTTTTATAGGCTTTTATAGAATTGTTATTGAATAACTTATATTTTCATAATATATAATTTTTTCCCTTGTGGTGATTTTTCAAACTAAAATACATTCTCTTATAATAAATGTACCACTTTAGGGGAATTCCTATTCTTATGGTTTTAGACACATTATGTCATATATATCTTCCTAATGTAATTTTGATAAGTTTATAGTCTAATTTAAAATCAAAATTGACATTGGAATCTACACTTGAAGAATTATTTATTTGAAAACATTACAATATTATAATATTATGATTGAAGTAATAACTTCTATATTTATAGACAAGATATAATTTGTTGAATTATTGAGAAAATTATATCATAAAATTCATTATTTCTACTTTTTATTATTTTTAGTCATTTGATTAGACTCATACTACATGTGATCACTTTCATGATTTTTTTAATCTTATGAAATAATTAAAATAAATATTAATATGATGTCATTTTCTTCTGGTTAATGTTTTATCAATTCATTTATTAGGTTTTATGATTATTATTTTTTATTATGTTCAAATTAATTTTAAGCATTGGTTTACTTTTTCAACTGGTGAACTCACATTTTTCACCTTTTAGTTATTAGAAAATAAATTTGTGGGTTGTGTAAAACTACATCATTTTCAACATTCTCCAAAACTTTTACATTTATTATAATCATGCTTTATGCACCTTGAATAATGATTATTATCACTCCATGGATATTTTTTCATTTTAACAAAAATTATTATTATTGATAAATATATTATAAAAGTTTTTATATATGAAAATATAAATTTAAATAAAATATCTAAGAACACCAAACATAAAATAAGAGATAAATTTGAATTTAAATCAATGTTTATAACAAACTGAAATGTTTTATATAGTATTAGTTAAATATAAATAAGTTTTTTAAAAATATGTGGAGTATTTGTTTTCTATATGTACAAATATGGATAAAAGATGGATTAGTATCCCAGAAGGATTTTCTATTAAATATTATAAGGTGATTAAGTTATATTTTTTTTTTCAACCAAAGATTTAAAAGTGATTTGATTAATTTTTCATGCAGAAAATATACAGATAGATATATCTTTAAATGATATACCATTCCAAAACATCAGTTTCTAATTTTTTTTAAAACTATAAGATATGGACATTTCATGGGGGAGAGTTGGTTCCTTATGAAAAATAATAAATTATTCATATCGATATTTATCCTAGAACAATTCATTTGATGAATATAATTCTTCATAATATCATTGGTAGAATAGTCTAAAGGCCTTATATTTTTAGTTATTTTTTGATAAGGCTCTTTTAATTAAGTTGGAAGATAACCCTTACATTACCCATATTCCTTGAAGTACAAGGCCAAGTATATGAACCAATGTCCTAGAGGCACGATACCCAATAATGAACCAAAGTACTAAAGACATAACAACAATAAAATGTCCCCTACTAAAAATCTACATCATTGTGGATGCCTAGCTACCCACCTCACTTGTTTGATCAGAAAGAATTCCCCCATGAAAATTTTCATGGTACCTATTACAAATAGGGATTTCCAAACCCTCTCATTCATTCAATCGGGATAGATTTTCTCTGATTGATGATACCAACTCTGATTACACATCAAGGGCCTACTCCAGTGTGGTTTGGTCCGACTAATTTTTTTTCCCTAAAGAACATGGCCTAGAGGCCCTAGGTGGACCGAAGGACCAAATCAAATAAATATTTCTAGATGATATAGTTTTATTATAGTACATCTATAATAACCTAGAAATATCCCTTTGTATGATTTTATACTAGGTTTCATGAAGGATAACAATGTGTTTTAACAACTTATCTACAACCCCACATCCTAATGCTCAATGATATGATATGTTAGATTAAACCTAAATAAAATAACATTGTGAATGGTGTAATTTGGGGGATTAATCCATATTCCTTTACTAATGGGTATGTAATGATGTTGTTTAAAATTCACAATATTTTACATACTAAACTATCTCTAGGACGCAATAATATTTGTAAATTATCATTGATTATTGAAATTTTACACTTGAAGAACTTTCCATCCAATGGCATGAGGGCCTTATAATTTTTATTATGATAACACCCCCATTTAAGGGATGAAGGAGGAAACCCAAAGACTTCATGACTTATGAAAAATCACCACCCGAGGGTCAATGAAAATAAGACCATATCGAAAATATAGAAACAACCCCTCCCCATCATTTTAACTTCATTAATATCTCCATAGTTGAAATTAAATTCAGCAATCAAGTGTCCTCTGTCAAAGCACATGCCTGATCTGATGAAAGTTTCCATACTCTCTCAAAAAACCAAATCCAAAAAACTCTGCAAAGATGAACTTCAAGATCTAAATCATCTTTTGGGTTGTTTTATGTGGTCAATCCCAGTTAAAAATCATCCATTGTGAAACCATCGCTGCAGAAAATTAAATTCAACCACTGAGACAAGAGATCAGAAGACAGATTACAATCACAAACAAGACTACATCAAACCAACAACAGAACCCATTTCCATCCACCTAAACACACATATAAACCACCACTATCCACCCAGAATGTGCTCCATTGACACATACAAGCATGAAAACAACCACAACCACACCAGATCTGGAAGAGTACAGATCTGGAACTAATGCCTAGGTACGGGAACATGAAACCATGCCAGATATCCTCCATAACCTACCATATCAAACCTATAACAACTGCAAACCTCCCCCAAAAAACTATCCCATAGTAGTGCTAATACAGAACCAATGATTGTGTCAATGCACAATCTAGATATAAGATTGTTTCAGATGACACCGGCTTCCGAGGCCTCCATTGAAAGCCGAAGCCACCACAGAAAGAACTACAACTGTCATGGAGGCATAAACATCAGATTCCTAGCACAGATCTGATGCTACTGTAGAGAAGATTTGACACTCGAAGCTAACTAGGACCAAAACAAAGATCGCCGAGAAGAACCTCCAGGGAGAAGGACCATCGTGGATCAGGATTTCCACATGGAAAGATGAGGTTGACGCAGAGGATTTTGACTCTTGAAGATGACTATGGAATGCCAGAGCCACCGCATAGAGCCTTTAATGCTTGAGACCAACTGAAACTGAAACTAAGAAACAGAAAGAGGCCAGCGCATGACCGATCTCATCAAGAGGAACTATCCTGGAGGAGAACAGAATCCAAACCCTACGCCAAATTGGGAGAGATAGCAATGGGAAACCCCAACTCAGGTAATGAACCTTAAGAGCTCATCAGGATTCAAGGAAAACCAATCTATGGGTTTTCCCTCCACTTAAGGACCTTGATTTACTGAAAAGACACCTCCTTAAATTTATTCATATTATTGATGAAGGAACTCCCTAATGGAGTGAATATTCTAAATAATTACAATTAATCTTGCAAGTAAACTGATATCCTTTGTTTCACAGATGTGACTATTGATGCATGTTTCAATTACTATATTTTTTTGTAAAAGATTTTTTTCTCAGTAATTATATAGTTTGTTACTCATTTAGGTGGAAGAATAAATAGATTATATAAGGTTTTTATATTCTTCTATAAAGGGTGTTTAATTGAAGGAAATAGATCCCCACTAAAAAGATGTGTTATATCCTACTAAAAAAATGGATGAAGATATTCTTCATGCTTATTAAAACTTATAAATTTATAGTGTTGCATTAAATGAGAAATAAAAATAATGATAATTTATCCCACCTGAAACATTCATTATCATAGAAGGAGTATGATCAAAGTGACTTTGAATTTTCCTAGGATAGTTTTAATGTTCAATAGGGTTTTGAAGTTCATGCTTTTAACATATTCAATTCTATGTTTGGTTTGATTTATTGTAATTGGATATTGGTATTGGTTATATACAACCTCCCTCATGATTTTCTATAAATAAACCATTTTTTTTAATTGTCACTCTTATTGATGGACCAAAAGGAATGGGTTATAAAATTGAAATTTTTACATAATAATTTATTGAATACCTATAATAATTTTAATAAATAGTGTAAATACTTTTGATTTAGTGGATAATGAATTTTTTATAATTCGGGTATCTTTTTATAGATAATTAATGAATTCTTTGTGTATTATAAATTACCAAGTAGAAGTTAAAAAGCAGAATTATCATATACTTTTTGTAATAAAAGTAATAAATGAATATATCTTAAGAATTATAGAAGGTGGCCATACCTTTTTCATGTATTCTTTCTTCCTCCACTGAAGTAGTTAAAAAATATTTTGTATCATTTTATGGGAACAAAGATCACGACTCATTATAAAAAATGATGTCTTATATTCCCATTAAAGAACAAAATGACTAGGATTTCATTCACATAACATATGATTTTCAGGATTTATTATCCCATGCATTGATAATAAGTCCTAATTTAAATAGATAGTGAATTTATAATTAGAATAAATGAAATATTCTATTTGAATTACCCTATTGGAAAGATAATATTTTAAGGTACAATTTTATGTGATTAACACTGAGAAAAACATGTGTGATAATATATTGTGCTCTATTTCAGGCATCAAGTCGAAATAATTGGAAAGTGCCAATCCTCGACATGATTTACAATAAATGGGATTAATATAACATTTAGATTTATATTTGTGTAATATTAACATGAAATACATGATTCTTATATGTACACACTGATTAAAAAATCTAGAGAGTAATTTCTATCAGTTTTGAAGACTATCAGGGTTCCAGATGATTATTTCCTTAATATTTCTATGAGTTGAAATGTGGAAATCATGACATTAAAAAGGATTAAAAGTAACAATAATCATTTTTTATTTAATAGTTCATCCCAATTCACATTCATAATAATATTCATGCTCATTTTTAGAGGAGTTAATTGATGTTTATTGTTTTTCAAATAGTGATATTTATGGATTCATCACATGAGTGATTTGAAAAAGAAGAAAAACCATATTATTAGGAATGTATATCACTTGGAGAAAATATTACAACCTCATTTTTTGATCCCATGGTCTAATTTATAGTAAAATTAACCGGTGATGTCATTTTTCAGGGGTCGTATGTAATTCAGGTGAATTTATCCAATACAGTGGTACATAAATATATTCAAATGATTTCTTTATAATAGATCTCATATATATGTTTTGATTTCTAGAGGTCATTTAATTTATTAATATACCAATTTATTTGTCTTATATATTGATAAAGATGAAATAAAATTAAATAAACCCAGTAAGGTTGATGAAGGACAAGTTATATAAGGGAAAACGTTTGATATGGAAAATGATGAGGGGGTTTAGTATCATTGATATATGTGCATTATCAATATATTGGTTATTCCATTGATAAGGTATGTATTTTAGTTAATCTATTATGCCTCATATATCTATATATAATATTCTCCAAATATTTTATTGTATTATAAATTAAGAGTGATATCTTAATGTAGAAATTGGAAAAGGCTTTATTCGTATGATCATAAGATCTAACTAGTTCATTTCAATGAAATTCATAAGGGTTATACGAAAAACATAGGTATATATAATTAATATAATATTTTTATAATGTTTCTGAGGTTAATTTTCACTACTCTCTAAACATTAATTATGTGAAATTTATAGTTTCACATGATTTAGGAATCAAGGGCTCATTCATGAACTAAAGAACTATACCAAATATTTGAAGTTCTATTTGAAATATCTCATCATTAATTGTATTTATTTATTAATTGATGTCTATTTCGTATTAAATATGTTGATTTAAATATTAAAATACATAAAAGTGGTGTTATTCTTCTATCTTTTGATGTAGGTTATTACTAAAGACTATTGTGTGACATTATTGATTTTATTTATGGTCATGAATTAATATATTTATTGTTATTGTGTGATTGGGACAATCCAATTTATGGGACTAAATTGGACCATTTCTAATTCCAATTGAAAATATTTAAATCAATTTCGTGTAAATATGAATGAGTTGCAAATCAACCATTTATACTAGAATCGTATGCTTAAAAGGTTTACTTCTTCATCACTGGTTCCAATGGGAAGGTTACGATAATATCTAAGAGGGGGTTTTCTAATTGAATGAGATGAATAGATTTTACTTTCTGGATAAAACACTTGAATAAACAACAAAATATTTTTGATAAGGTGATATACAATGTGTTATGAAGATAATTGAAGAAGAAATATAATAAATTTTTAGGATCAGGAATTGATTTTCTGTAAAAAAAATTTACATGTACACAGTTGGGAGATTTTTTAAAATATTTATGAATTATATTTATATATATTTATTGATTTAACATCATTTTTTATAAATATAGATATGTCAATATAATATCAGGGTGATTCCTGAGGATGTTTTGTTGTGTATGATTTCATTTTTTATATTTCTTTTTTATAATCATCAATAATTATGTTCACATATCATTTTCTATTTCTCGATTAAAACATTAGTTATATTTTATCATATTATGATTTTTTTGGTAGAATCTAGTGAATCATTTAGAGAACCCAGGTATCTTGGTTGAGGTGTTTGATCCTAGAACTCCAGTACCTGGATGGATGTGATATTTGATGAAACCTTTCATCCAGTTTGACAATGTGTGGTTGTATCGATACCTCAGTTGGGTTATATGACATGAGACCCCCAAAATATTACCACTGATGACTTATAAGAACACTTCATTCTCATAAGAAGTGATTAAATCATTATTGAGTGAGGTTCATGTTAAATTTCCATTTAGTAATTCATGGTATTAAATTTATTAAACTAAAAGCCACTGATTTTTTTGAAGGATATTATTACATAATATCCGAATGAGTCTTATGATATGTTCATTTATAAATTTTAAACGTTATGTGAATATTACAAGGGTAGGGTGAAGAGATATCACTTTTAACCATTTTTAGTTGATCTGGACATTATAGAATGAGTCACTACAGGCGTTCTTGCAACCATGTAGGTGGATTTGGTTGAATTCTGGTCGAGTGAGGTGGTGAAGTTGAACGTTATTTATTTAAATACATAAAATAGTTTAATTTTACATATTTCAATTAACTGAATATGTTGAATGTATACTGAGTTTGGTTTCCATTCACATACCTTAGTTTTGTAGTGTATTCCTTTCAAACTTATCACCCAAAATGCGTCGTAACTTATTTATATAATTTATCATTATAATTCATTTATAATTAATAATTTTAAAATATTATAGTATAATATTAATATAAATATTCAACTAGTGGTCATATTTATTATAGTTAAACTAGTAATGTGTTCAAACCGATCATATGTCTATATGGATAAGGACTCATTAGGTGGGAGATCCACTGATGTCATCATTATAATAAGTAAATTATTTTAAAAAAATTGTATTTTTATTTTATATAATCTTTTTAAATTTTTTTAATTAATACTTTATATATATTTAAGAGGCTCAGTTTGACTCAGATCTGGAAATGATACTAGAGAAACATTAAAAGAACATACTATATATAAGATAATTTATTAAAGTGTTTCATGGGGTTTGATGGTAATGGATACTCATTGACTTATGGAACAGTTTCCCTATACTATGTAGCTAATAGAACAGATTTGATGGGTTTATGTTAAGATTTGGGGATTCACATAATGGTTAATCTCAATGTTGTAAAATAAACTATAGACCACAATACCGATTATCAGTTTCAACAGTAATGGGCAGAGTATGTGGAGATATTATAACAAATATCAAAACATATAAACGATTTGATATTATAGAGTATTATAGATTGTAAACAAGTGTCGGTGACATAGGTGAAAAGTAAAATAATTTATATTCACACTAATTTTTAATATAATTATAATATATAATATTTATATATGTTTTATGTTACTGATGAAACCAGTGGACATCATCATTATTCCCCAGGTGATTCTAATGTGGATACACCTAATTCATGAGCAATTTTCCATTATTTTTTTATTATATAACATATCATTTTAAATTTATAATTAAAAATTTTAATCTAAAATTTGATAAAAATAAAAAAAGGTTCCTCACATTATAGTGACATAGTCAAACATTAACCAAAGTTCAAGGATTTATATAAAGCTATTGAACAAAAATAACAGAATTAGTTTTAGAATGTAGGGATAGAAAACACAATGATATGGGTTATTGTTTTTCTAGGAATAATAAAAAATATATTTCAGTATCACAAAACCTAAAAACATTTGTCCAATGGTCAATACTAATGAAAAAAATATCATATTGATGTTAAATTATTGAAAAATTGTCTCTAAATTATTTTCACATGCACAAGTAGATGACACGTCACTTTTCTTGGGACCATGTTGGATGGAGAAGGAAGTTTAAAGAGTTAGCCTTTGCAAAGTGTTGTATTTTGTTGTCAAATAAGATAAATCAATTCACTTTGTAAAAGGACCATAAACCAGACGATGATTTACTGATATGTATTTCAAAGATATAATAAGTTAAGAGAACTTTTGATGCAAGCCTTATGAAGAAAAGGGGGAGAAATGATGATGCCAGTCATATACAGTTTTTATTGGAAGGAATGATGCTACTAAAAGATAAGTAAGTTTCATTACTTCCCATTGTAATTATGATGATGCTAAATCTAGTATATCAAAAGATATATATCACGATAGTGGAGTTCATGATAAAAGATGAAGAATGGTTATGGGAAGCAGTGAAGATTGAAATGGAAAAGGAATAGCCAATATGGAGGCGGCACAAAAGCACAGTTTATGGTGGCACCATTTTCCAGTGTTTGCCTAATTTTAGGGCCTGAAAATCAAGAGATGAAGAAGTGATTTTGGAAAAGGAAATAAAGTGGCGGGCAAGTCAAGAGTGGCGTGCAAGTATTGGCGCACAAGTATTGGCGCACAAGTATTGGCGCACAAGTATTGGAGCGCAAGTATTGACATGCAAGTGTAAGTGGCGCGCTAGTCATATTTCAAAGATCATCACATCAAAATATGTCAATTGAAATAAAGTGGCACCAAATTTGAATATTGGCATGCAAGTCAAATAGTGGAACACAAGTATAAGTGGTGTGCAAGATTGGCGAGCAAGTATAAGTGGTGCGCAAGTGTGGTGCGCAAGTATAAGGGGTGCGCAATTGTATGTTCCACGCAATTCATATTCCTACATCATCATATCAAACTCTAACAAATGAAATAAAGTGTCATGCTAGTGATGGAAGGGCGCGCAAGTGATGGATGGGCGTGCTAGTATTGGCGCGCAAGTCTATGTGGCACGCAAGTTAGAAAAATGCCTATAAATAGATGACTCACCTCCTAATTATTGTATGCTCAACACTTAAGAGAAAATTTGAGTTCTGACCGCACAAGTAGTAGAGGGTGCTCTGGTCACATAATTTTTGCCACATAATTTTTGTCGCACAAGTTTTGCCGCACAAGTTGTATTGCGCAAGTTTTTCCACAGAATTTTTGCCGTGCAAGTGTTGCCGTGCATGTTTTGTCGTGCAAGTTTCCAGAGGCACACAAGTAGGGAGGCGCGCAAGTAGAAAGTGGCGCACAAGCTGTTTTCTCCAAGAGGTTCTCACCAGCTTCTAGGTAGGAATGTGAAGATATGTACTTCAGAGAATACAACTGTTCAATTGTAAAGAAGCACTGAAATATTATAATTTCCTATTTGTGCTATGAGGGTGCACACATGCTTGAGAATTGTTTTCCAAGTTCTACATGAGTGTAAGGGTATATCCTACTCATTGTATTACACATCAAAGGATTTTTTTTCTAGTGGATTGTATGGTACTGGATTATTTCCGTACCATACCAAGTATTTAGCTACTCTTGTTGAGTAATAAACCTTGTAAATCTTGGGTTCCTGTGATTGTGTGTGTTCAGCAGGGAAGAAACTCTTTAACAGGAGGCGAAGGTTGTTTCAAAAAGAAGGAAACATAAAAATAAATTGATATCACTGATTCACCCCCTCCCCCTCTCAGTGATACTTGGATCCAGACTGAGAACTTCAACTTTTTTGTATAGTGTTCTTGGACTTAAATAATAAGTAGGTCTTAATGAATTTATAGGTTTTCAAAACATGCACTTAATGGGTCATAATCAAGAAAACAACGTCTAATTTCCCTCAAATAATATGAAAACAACCGTAGATTTTTTTTTGAAAATATAGGACTGAATATTCATTAAATAGATTATATTTTTTCTCGAGATGATCAAAAACACTTTTTTAGAAATTTAAAACCAAAAACCTTGTGTGTGATGGTAAAAAACATAGAAAACATATAGTGACCCTACTTTTATTACTGACTAATACTTCATTTTAATTATAAAAACCACACTAGTGGTCCAAATCTAGGATCAATCTATTTAGAATCTTTGGAAAATTAGGCATATAAATAAATTTTAAAAAATAAAATATGAACATTATTTGATTCCTTCTTTTATAGCTTCTTAATGGACATTTCACTCTCCTCACTACAAGTAATCACATAAGTATTTACATCAATTAATGTGGTGAGCTAAAAGACTAGTAAGAGGATAGTTTAGAACATGAATCAATATAATGTGGGTGATCATAATCATTTCCATAATAACTTAATCATGGGATTATCATCATAATTAGGAATGGAATTATTTGAAAAAGGAATGAAATTTTCCAATTCATTAGAATGAATCATCATATCTAAGTAGTAAAATACTAAACATAACTGTGAATAAATATAGAATCATGTTCATGCATATTTCACTCAGTCTTAATAGACTAATCACATTAATATATGCAAAAGAACGCTATATAATTTTGTGTGCACCCATCACATCATAACATTTACATTATCATGCATTCCACAGAGAACTTGTTTCAATCATGGAAATAAAATAACCCATTGAAAATAATGGTTTTCATTTCATGAGGCATACATTTATAAACTTTATATTTCCCAAGATACAAATGGAATAATATGCTTGGTATAAATCTTTATTTATGAAGAAACAGTCTCATGAGAAGAAAAATATGTGATTTTTTTAGAAAGAAGCGTTATTTTAGAAAAATAACTGCATTTTTATAAAACTAGACTGGAAACATTAATATCACAGAAAAGAGAAGGTATGAAGAAATAATTTATATTTTATTAATATTAAAGAACATTCTCACTAAAAATTTGGCATGAAAGTGGAATAATTGAAAGATAGTAAATTGGGTTCGAGAGTCCCCTTCCCTTATGTCGAAATGATTTTTTCACTTTAATATAAAAATTAATCAAATTAAAATAATTAATTTACTAATCAAGAGTCTTTTATACATCAATGTTATTCATTATAGTTTTATTAAGTTTATTTATGGGCTTTTAGATGAGTTATGACGTTAAATTTCATCATTCAAGAGTGTTTTTTTCTTGGTTTTTTGATCTATTCGCCTGTATATGAGCATAGAAGTTCATTTGAAATGAAACTGATTATCTAGAATTTAAATTATATGTTATAAATGAACATAAAAAGTTTTATTTGGTGTTATATGTTATTTTTTATATGTTATGAGTATTATTCCATAGATAAATAGTTAATTAAGATAATTTCATTTATTTGGGGGATTTTAAGGCCATTATGATCATGTATCATTTTATTTAACTTCATGATTTTATATTGGTTCTATAAAATTATAGAACATATTATATTTATAATAAAATATTATTTACCCATAATTATTATCTTATTAGCATCCTTGAAATCAAAAGTGAAAAATGAAAATGCATCCTCCATGGTGGTGGTAAATCGACACACCACGAATGGTATATTCATTTTTGGAAAAAATGAATGATATTAGTAGATGAATTATTCCATCAAAAAAATAAAATTCTAGAATATAAAATATAATAGAGTTATCATGCCTCTTGGATAAGTGGAGGAGGAGGAGAGGATAAGAAAATAAAGGAAATTGAGAATAAATTATAATGAAAAGAAAGAGTGTTTTACCTCTTTTATTTCTCCTCCTTTAAAACCACCTTAGGGAAAAGGGTTTGGTATTTTTATGAGACTAATACCAATTGGACGTAGGGGAGGGTATTGTGAAGTTTATTGGAATGAAATCTTAGAAGGATCAAATAATTAAGGGTGTGAGGATAAGAGGTGTAATTTATAGGGTAGAAGATGGGTTTTTTTCATTATTTCATTAGTTTATTATTTTTGGCTCCAGACTATGAATAGTATAAACCACATTACAAAATATATTAAAATTATGAAGGAGGGTTCAAGATTTTGGACTTACAACAGCCTTATGAAGGACACTAAAACACCTTGAGAGGGGAGGAGGAATCAAGTTGTCAAATTTTTCTTTTAAATTAATTGATCCTATTCCCAAGTTGGTAGGAACCTATTAAACCTATTAGAAAAAGATCATGAAAAGTGAGGTAAGAACCATTTTACTTGGTTCATGACAAAGGGATATATTTGAGGAGCATACACCGAGAGAGTGTCAGTCATACCAAATACCACTAATCTTCACTAGTTATGGATTACAAGGTACATTCTAGGTCACACTATGCTAGGCTCACTACATTTACAATGTTTTATAAATAGCTCCATGCTTCCCATTATACACTTCCATTGACTCCCCCTAGTTCATTACCCTTGGAGAAGTCTTACCTATATTATCAACTTTATGTTCGCTTTAATATATTTGAATCGAAGTCTTTATCTTCATTAAACATGAGACACTTCTTGCATCAATGGCATAAGTAGATGCACATTAAAACCCATTCCTACTTAAAACTAATATTCAATATTGTCCTTTTAGAACCCCCTTTGTGAAGATAAACCCTTCACAGAGCACAACCCTTCACTAAGAACACATCTTCGTAGAGAGAACTACTTCACAGAGCTCACTACTTTCTAGAGCCCACTGCTTCCTAGAGCACAACCCTTTGCTGAGTTTGGGCCTTCACCGAGAAAACATCTTTACAATGCTTTTCTACCTCTGTAGAGCCCACTGTCATCGTGGAGAAAACTACCTTAATGGAACACCTTACTTTTCGAAGCTCACTGATCCAATTCGGAACCTCTCATCTTTTCAAAGAACTCAATACATAGAAGAATTGACTTTGTTCTAGTCCAATGTAGTCTTTTCAGAAAGAAAGATATTCCATAGGCTACCAGCTCCATAAAGCACCCCGTACATCACAAAATCAAAGAAACTCTAGATTATCTCTCGCAAGTTCAAGTGGAATGGAGAGGGGTGGCCTCTTATTTATAAGCTCGGTCAAATGTAGAGACCCTCTTCTTCCGGCATGATTTATGGATCAATCAAAAATCTATTCGCTATGAATCTCCCTTCATAAATATCCATGAATATTCCTTGTTTAAAATTCTCTTTGTAACCACAAAGCTCTCCATAAAATCTCTTCAAGATGCCAAAATGCTCCACTCACAAAGCCTTCTGTCAAAACTTCATGCTGATACAATGCTCAAATTCCCATAATTGCAGAGCACACCATCACAATTTTCATGTCATTTCCAAACACACTTCATGAATCCCATCTCTACAAAACTCATGATTTTTCCATAATTTCCTGATATCTTCAATAAAAATAACTTTTTGAAATCCTTTCCTTTCAATCTCATTGATCATCCATCAGAGTATTGACAAAAAACACAAACCATACTCCATTTCACGCAAATACCTTCCTTGGTTCCAACACCTTACATTATATATAACTCAATAATTCATATATTTATCTTCTATCACAAATTATCCTATTTTTATTTTCACAAAAAATTTATGTATTTTAGAAAAAGTCCAAAAATTATCCTTAACCATTTTTGATGTGTAGAATTAAAAAATGAACTCAATTTTTGAAAATAATTTTTTAAATATAACAACATTAATTTTTCATAAAAATTATAATTTCCTTGGAAAATACTAATTTTAATTATTTATGACTTACAAAAATACAAACACTTTATTAATAATGTTTAAAAAATTTATTTACTTGTACTATGATATAATTATATCAAATAATCATTTATAAAATTCCTACATTTTATCCATACATTCATTGGTGAGGTTATTATTCTATAGTATAATTTAATAATCCTAATGGTCACAATACTACATCAAATGTCATGTTACTATTCCATCAGAATAGGTTCATTAATATCTAATAATACCTCTTATTTCATTTATTCATAATTTAAAAAAATTATTGTTTTCGAAAATTAATTTTATGTAATTTATACTATATGAAATAATTATAAAAAATAAATTTCCATTGGTAAATTTTTTGGACATTAAATTCTTCCCCCTTATGATATTTTTCCTTCAAAATTTCATTTCACATAATATAGTGAAAAAAATGAGGGTACTTCTCCTTCATCACTTCCTCCATTTCCAATGTTGTCTCTCTGTAATTATTGTTCTACCACAGTACTTTGACCAGGTGAGTAGTCTTGTTGTATAGAACTTTATCTCTATGGTCCAAGATCTTACATGGATTCTACTTATAAGAGAGATCATATTCCAACTGTACCACCACGAGATTCGGTAAATGTGAGGGATTTGTTATTTACTTCCTCGAGAGGGATTCAAGAAATACAAACTATACTTGAGACATGGTTGGTGGAAGTTTATGTTGATAGGCCGTAACTCTAACTCGATCAAGAATATCGAATTGGATGATGTACCTGGGACTCATATTTTATTTCTCCCCTAATCTCATGATATTCTATTATGGAGATATACATATGATTAACATGTCTTAATCCTTAAACTCTAGGTCCTATCGATAATGATTTTCTAATCTCTTTTGTTGAATTTGGGAATCGTTTATGTGTTATTGATTTTTTTTCAATATTACCATAATTTATTTGACCATTTTAGGACCTAGAAGCTTACGTTCAATGACTTATTCCTAGAACTCCATTATTCTACATCTTTTCCCATAAAGGGATTCATATGGGGCCATTTTCATGCTCGAGTCAAAAAAATTGTTGTAAGAGAAGTCAACTTGAGCCTGATTTTGATCCCATCCTCCATTGAAATCCATAAAACATGCCATTAACATGTCTTCCAATACCTCAATAGTTCATTCATATTGGCCATTAGTTTGAGGATGGTAATCTGTATTAAATTTCATGCCAATTTTTAGTGATTGTTCAAGAATTTTCCCAAACATAGAGGTAAATCTCTGATCACAATCTGATATAATTTATAGTGGTACTCCATGAAGTCCCATGACTTATCTTATTTATATCTATGTATGTCAATCTAGTGAGAATCCCGCTTGAATTGTTATTGAGTGAGATATCTTTGAAATGCGATCCACAATAACCCATCGAGTATTATTTCCCCTAGTTTCCTTCATAGGTTTGGTGAAAAATTTCATGGTGATGTTTTCTTGTTTCCATGTTAGTGTGGATTATGGTTTTATCAAACCTTTATACTTTTTCCTTTTAGCCTTCACTTACTAACATTCTGAGAACTTTTATGTACAATCAGGGATCTTTTTTTCATATTTTCTAACCAATATTTCTCTCAAAGATCTCGACACATCATTTTTCTCTCTAGGTGGATAGAGAAGGTTGAAATATGTATATGATACAATAGCTTCTTCTTTGTCTCTATATTGGAAGTTATAAGTATTTGTGACCCAAATCTTACAACTCCTTACTCATAAATTTTCAACTCTGAGGATTTTTCCTTTCTCATAGATTAAACATTCTTTTGAATTTTCACATCATTTATTTGAGAATCCTTTATTTTTTCTATGATGGACAATTGAGAAATCATTTGAGAAAGGATTGATGATGTTTGTTACTTAATTATTCCCATGTCCATAATTTTCAAATCTAATATGATTCGATCATTCACAATTATCATCATTGATAATGATTCAGGATCCTTTCTACCTAGAGCATCTACCACATTATTTTCTTTACCAAGATGATAGTGGATTAAGAAGTCATAATCCTTAATGAGATGCAAAAATATTTATTAGTTCATATTAATATTCTTCTCTGTGAATATATATTTGAGGATCTTATGATCAGAACATATTTCACACTTCTCTCCATATAGATAATGCCACCAATTTTTTAGTGCCATGATCCCAACTGCAAACTCCATATCATGTGAGGGATAGTTCTGATCATAACGTTTCCACTACCTTGATGCATATTCTATCACTTTATCATTTTTCATTAGTACACAACCTAATGCCTTCTTTAAACCATCTATGTATTCCACAAATAGTTCCCCACTTGTCTGTAGTGTGAGTATTATTGTAGTAATAAACCTATTTCTCAAATCCTTGAATAAATATTCACATTTACTGGTCCAGACATTCTTCCCTCCCATCCATGTCAGCTTTGTTAGTGGTATTAAAAATCATGGAAAGTTCTTAAAAAATTATCAATAATACATCACTAGATAAAGTAATCTAGATATCTTCATTATATCTGTTGGCTTTGGCTACTCTTCGATTTCCTTTATCTTATAAGGTTCTTCATATATTCCTTTACTGGTGATAACATACCTGAAGAATGATACTTCCTCCATCCAGATTTCACATTTACAGTAATTTTCATATAGTTTCTCCCTTCGTACATTCTTTATAATATAATTCAAATTCTCCTCACGTTCCACTATTTCATTAGAGTATATTAAAATATCATTAATAAATACTACCAAAAAATATATTCAGGTAATCTCTAAAAACACTATTTATTATGTACGTGAATATTGTTGGGGGGCATTTTGGAGTCTGAAAGGCATCTCAAGGAAATTATAGTGTCCACACGTCATTCGAAATGTATTCTTGGGAATATCATCCTTCCTCACCTTTAATTGTTGATATCCCAATCGAAGGTCAATATTATTGAAATAAATGGCCCCACATAGTTGATCGAACAAGTCATCTGTCTACAGAAAGGGATACTTATTCTTTATCATGATTTTTTTTTCTGATCACTATAATCAATGCATAGGTGAATTTATCTAACCTTCTTATTGATATAGGGGACATGTATATCCCGTGGTGAGGGACTTGGTCATATAAAACCATTTTACATATTCTCTTGTAACTGCATCTTAAGTTCTTCCTACCCAACAGTGGCAATAATATAAGATTTATTTGATATAGTAAGATATTTAGGAATAAGTTCAATTGAGATCTCAACATCTCAGTCAGGAGGATGAATAAGAAAATATTCAGGGAACACATCAGTGTAACCCCTCAAAATGGGTATGTCTTCGATCAGGATTCTTCCCTTTGTCTTAATCATTTGAGATAGATATTATTTCTCACAAGGAAATAATATCTAATAAGGAGATTGTTTATTTGAAGAAGATTCATCTTCCTCTTTACAGTTGTATAGAATTGGAGGATGCTTTGGGACGTCAATAGTGATATCTATTTTCCAACAGTTGATGTTGGATTTTTATGAAGATAAATGATCCATGAGCAACATAGCATCAAACTCCACCAAAAAAAGTAAAACAAGATTTTTCTGGGAGGTTAAATACACAAAAATTAACTAAGGATGAGTTATATACATTTGATGAAATAATTTAACAATTTTTTGTTCTCACAGATAACTCAACCTCTATATTTTTGTGTGGTGTTTGTATATTTCTACTAAATATGAAAGATATGAAATAATGTGTAGAACTAAAATCAAATATTACATTCACTATTATCAAATTAATAACTATTGTCTCTATTAGCACATCATTTTTGGGTTCTACCTTAGTAGTAGTTATGTTATAAGCCTTCCGGTTCTCCATTGGATTCAGTGGTTGATGATGTGGAATACCCCTGAGAACTCGGGGTTTAGTGCACTAGCTTGCATAATTATGATACTCCCTAAAGATAAAATAATGAACCATAGGTGGTTCTCTTATTTACTTTAAAACATTATCCTAATATATCATGTCTCCTCATCATTCATTATATTGGTGGAATTCTCCCCCACACTTATATAATTTCCCAATCCATATGAGGAAATTCATAGGATGCTTCTTACCACATTTTTGACATGTGGATGGTTGAGTTTTCATTCCACTTTTTTCATCATATCCACCATATTGAAACCCTATATTTTATTTCTTATAACCATAGCCATGTTAAAATTTAATAAACTCCATCACCACATTGAGATCGCATCTAAAAACCTCTTTATACCTCCAAAGTATAAAATTTCTATACCATTTAGAAGGTGTAGTTTTACACAACTATGGAATATATCAATTTTATTATCATTATTGATAATAAAACCTAAAGAATAACATAAAATACTTGTGAAATTTTCTTTGTAATATGTGATATATTCACCTTCCATTTACTTCAGATCATTGAATTCTATTACCATATTTTTACAAATAGGTTGAGGGAAATACTTTTTCTGAAACATTATATTAAAGTCATCTCACTCCATGTATTTAATTTAATCTTTCATATTGGTGTTCTCAATAAATTCTCACCATTAGTCAGTTTAACCATCTATATTATAAATTTCCATAGTAACTTTCTCCATCTCAAAACAGTGAAGCATAGGAAATATCTTCTATATTATGTTAACCCACCATTCCATAATGAGTGGATGAGTAGATCCGGTAAATTTCAGTGGTCGTTTCCACATAAAATAATCTATAGAATGTTTATACCTCATTGGTAAAGGATAACTTTCCACATTATTCATATTATTGATCAAGACTAAGGCAATTGGGTAATCATTACCATAAAATTTTGAACTCCACCACCCAAGGCATTTGAGATGTCATTTCGGAAACCTCTATGTCGTCCCTCAATTGGGTTGTGGCCGAGTTTCTCCTGGTTCCAACCATTTTCTAAAATATAAAAGGTTAGAAAAAACATAAGTCAATAAGTCTTGAATAAATAATTCCTTCCCTTGTGAAATTAAGTATAAAGTCATATCATGTGGGATCTCTATATTTAAAATTTTATAAAACAATTATTTTTGGGTGTTTATACATACTTAGTCTCATTATAAGGATTTTTAATAAGGTTCTTTAATCCTAATTCCCAAATTAACTAAACCATGATCTGATACTAGCTATGGAGACCCTACATTCCTTACATGATTATGATATCATTTTAAAGATAAACAACATAATAGTGTTACAAATCATGGATCAATAGGTTTAGTGTCTTGGGAAAATTTGGCTTACATATAAATTTTACAAAAATAAAACATGATCACTCTTTAATTGCTTCATCTCTAGATTTTTAGTGGCCTTCACATTATTTTTAGTACAGGTAATCACCTAAGGATATACATAAATGAAAGGGGAGATCTAAAAGACAAGTAAGAGGATAGATACGATCCTAAATAAATAAAAAATAGGTGATCATAATCATCATCATCATAACTTGAGCATGGAATCATTGTCATAGACATGAATGAAAATGTTAGATGAAGGAATGGAATGTGGAAAAGATAAAACATGAAGCATCATGTTTTAGTGGTAAAATAACACACATTATTTTCAACATATATGGCATCATATTAATGCATATTTAACTTTATGTGATGATTTGAACACATTATCCAATGCATTGTAGCTCTATATAATTCTAGGCACAATTGTCACATTATAAAATTTACATTATCTTAAATTACACATAGATTGTGTATCACTATTAGATATAAAATAAACCATAAATAATAATGAGTTTTATTTCAAAAAGAATACATTCATAAAATTTTTAGATCCTAAGATAAAAAGGGAATAAAATGTTTGGTGTAAATTTGGATTGAAGAAGAAACAATTTCATGAGAGGTAAAATATGTGGTTTTAGAAATAATAGTTATTTTGGAAAAATTATTTTATTTGTCATGAAACTAAATTGGAAACCTGTATATCCCAAAAAATTGAAGGTATGAATAATGAAATTATATTTGAGGAATATTAAAGAACATACACACTGAAGGTTTGGCATGAAATAGGAATAACCTAGGAAAGGAAATTGGGGTCGTGAATCTCCTTACCTTATTTCTTAATTTTTTCTTCACATAAATATCCTAGATAATAAAATTAAATTCATTAATTTAAAAATAAGAAACCTATTATACATGAATTTGATTCATTATAGTTTTCTTAATTTTATTAATAGGATTTTTGATGAGTTATAGTATAAGGATACGGCCTTAAAACATTACATAATCTTGAATTAAATGAATAATTCACATTGAGGATCTTTTCAGGTTTATAGTTTTAGAGAATTAGGACATAACTATTACATCTCAAAAGATTAAAATGTAGACACTACTACTATAACCAATTTTTCACAACAATAAAAAAAATCCTTAAATAAAACAAGAGTTCTTTTCTTGATATAAATTTTCTTAAATACTTCCTTTCTCTAACCCTTCCTTATAACCTGTGAAAAACATTTAAAAAACTTGGGATGAGAATAAAAAGATTAGTAAGGGTTATAACATAATGAAAGGAAACATTAACCCTCCAATAAATAGAAATCAATGAAACCATAACTTTCGATCATAACATACCTTCTGAAATCATAATATTTATGTATAACTCATAGAAATCATAAGACATAAAGGTAACTTGAGACATTCATAACATTCTTACGTAGAGAGTAACCCTCATGGTTATGTTTGGAGTACCCATCACAATATATTCCCTAAATCTCTTTGAAGAAACCTTAGCGTTTAACTCCTTCGTGTTAACCAATGCATTGGAGAGATATCACGGGATCACCCACCCTTAGTTTATCACGAACCACCCGTATTCATAAACAATTCCCAAGAACCATAACATAATCGTATCACATAAAACATGCATAAAGGAAACATAACATTTCCACATTTCAATCACAAGATATCAATACAACACATTGATATAATCAAAACATTATCAAAACCATTTTCAATACCAAAATAAATGAAAATTAAAACATGGTATTTATGTTTCATTTAAAAGAATTTATGGCTTGTAGAGGAAGCTGAAACTCAAATAATGGTCACGGCCGTGGAGAAGTCGTTGTCGCCGCATATGTAAGACAAAACATTCTTTTTGTAATTTAGTAAAATGCTTCATACAAAAAGATTCCTTTTGAATAAATGTAAAATTAAAATGTGTTTATACACCGTATAAAAGAAAGTTGTGTATAAAACAAAATATTCCTCAATGAAAGGAGATTGAGACGAATTCCCTTACAAAGACAGTATCCTTATATTAAGGATAAATTAATTATGTAATTATGTGTGAAAAATATAAATAAAACCAATATAAGTGCATATTAAGTGTAGAATGATCATAGGTCATTCACACATATTCATATCATGACATAATCAAGAATTATATTTTTAACCCAAAGAATTGAAATTGGGTTAAGAAGATCCCTTACACAATTTCAACAGTCTAACAGAGTCACTTAAAAATTCAGAAAATGAGTTGATGAGAGAGAAAATGGTATCTCATCACTTTTACAATCAATTTACATCAATAAGGATATATAATAACATACCCCAACATAATAATATATAAATTAAAATATATAACAAAAAGAAGTCTTTTAAAAAGAGGAGGGTGAAAGGTTCCCTTAACGATTTGGGTGACTTTCTGAAACATACACCCCATGAAAGAAGGGTCATACAATGAAGATGTAAATTGACATAAATTAAAGTATAATACACAATGAATACAATCATGTGTAGTACATACACCACATGAAATAAATAAGTGGTGAACAATGGAGATCTCACGGAATTAAAAGTGAGATAAGAAATTCCTTACAAAAATTCGGCAACCTAACAGCGCCACTTAAAATGTTCAAAAATGGATTGATGAAATAAAATAGGGTCTCTCATCATATGAAAATAAAATGATAGTATTATGGATATATATAACATACCCCAAAATAAGAAAATGTAACTTTAAATACTTGACATGAAAATAGAACTTTGAAAATGAGAAAGGGTGAAAGGATCCCTTACAAAAATTCGGTAGCCTAACAACGCCACATAAAAATTCATAAAATGAATTGATGAGAGAAATAAGGGGTCTCTCATCATATGAAAATAAAAAGGGCATTATGATGAATATAAAAGAAAATCCCCAACATAAGAACATGGAGATTAAAATAAATTACATAAAGGAGAATACATGAAAAGAAAGAGAGAGGTAGGATCCCTTACCTCAAGTCCGAATTGTCTTGTTCATTTCTTTATATTCCCGAATAATAAACTTTTTTCAATTTATAATTTCTTAAGGACATCATTTAAATTTTATTATTCAATTCATATCACATATTATAATGTTATAATAATTATTTAATTATGTGAGTTCATATCAGATGTTTTTGTAAATGTTTGGTACATAAGTCAAAAAATGAACTAATTTGAAAAGAATTGTCCATGTAATTATAAGTACATCATATAAAGAATAGTATTAATGATTTAAATATCATATATATTTAGTGAATATTAATTTAATACTATTCCATAACATTTTTAGATAAAAATAAATGAAATGCACCGTTCATGGAGACGGTAGGCCATACGTACGCATGAACGCTACTTTCATTTATTTTTCATATTAATGGAATTAAAAATAAATGAGAGATATATATTATAATTCCAGTATAATATATATGTTATATAGGTCACATAAGTTCATTAATTTCATTCTTTATACATTTCTTGTATTTCATGAATGAGTCACATCACTTGAGGGGGTGGTAGTTTACACTTCCTCATATGAAATTATCGCATTTACACAACATGAAAAGCATAAAGGTATGTTTTAAATATAAAATACAGAAGAATATATAAAATATAAATACCATATATATCATATATAAAATACAGTGGCATCATAATGGCCAACATGATATGTGGTAGGAGATAATTGAACAATCATCGTTTCGTGAGGCAGTAGTTCGCCGTCCATAGAATCAGTATGTTCTTCACCCATTAGATGGAGGTGTGTGTAAGTGTAGCTCGAATAATTCTCATAACAAAATCCTAGCATATTAAAGATACTTGTTTTATTACAAATGAATGTAATAAAAAGAGTTTACAGGGATGGAGAAGCAAAATAAACAAAAGAACATAAGATAAGACATTACCTTTAAACCGGGTAACTCTTTTTGATTTGAGCCCAAAGGATTCCTTGGAAAGACTTCTGAAAAAATTGATGCTTCTAGGAGTAATAGAGGGATGTGGAGAGACAATATGAGCAGATTTTGGATGATCCAAGGGCTTTAGAGGTGTGGGTAAGGGGGTAGATGTAGGAGCCTTTTATAAGAGGGAGGAAGGTCACTTTTGGAAGGTCTTGGAAATTTACTTTATTATAAAATGAGTTTTGGATTTTAAAGGTCCCAAAATGATATATTTCTAGGATAAGAAGATAAGGTTTCTAAATCCACCCATCCAATAGGTTTTATACAAGTGTATGTCTTAGAGTTTACCTTATCTTTTCATTTTATTTAAATCGTTCATTAATGAGGTAATCACTGCATCATCATGGTGTCATAAATAAATTTATTTATATAATATCTAAAAATTATAAAAAAAACCATGATGTATAAAATATTTTTATCTTTCCAATGAATATTTATATTCTAAGAGATCATTTATTTAGACAAAATTACAATTGTTTGACTTAGGTGTTACATACTTTTGTTATATTTTCCTTTCTTTAAAAATAAAATGATAAAATGGCACTATCACCCAAAGGTGATTCCATGGGGTCTTAAATTTGGCACAAGGAATCCCATGGTATTCCATGACAGAAATAATATAATTATGACACATGTTGTGCCCATTTTTTATTTTTATGATATTATTTTATTACCCTTATCTACCCGATTACTAATTAATCACGATACCTAAAGATAATTGTCGTCGTTACTATTTATAATGTTCAAAAACAAAAGAGTATTAATTAAATAATTTGGACCTTATTATTCAGAATATGGAACCAATTTTACCAAATTACAAACAAATAAATTTCAGTAATTAATTTAAAAATCATTCCCGTTGTCAAAACCAAAGATGAGTTTTTAAGAAGTAAAATTTATCAAAAGATTGACTTGTTTTTACATCCAATTGAAAAGTAAAATTACTTATAATGAAAAAAATTGTATTAATTGAAAAAACATTATTAAATTACACTTTAAAAAAATTTAAATGGAAAATATAACTATATAATTAAATTAGATGAAAAAGTAGTTTTGAAGTAAAATGTAGTATTTCTCACTATTCATTAAAAATGAACATTTGTAAAAAAAATACAAAACATTTACCCTAAGATATATTTGATATTCCAAATTAAAAAATGAAATCAATTTTACAAAATTAAAAACATATAAGTTGCATTAATTAATTTTATAATCAATTCCCGCTGTCAAAACAAATGGCGTGTTCTTAAGAAAATATATCTATTAAAAGATTGACACTTGTTTATGTAAAATTTAATAGTGAAATTAATTACAATGACCAAAATTGTATTAAATGGTTAAAATATATTTTAATTACACTTTAAAACCAATTTAAAAGATAATAAAACCTTATAAATAATTTATATTAAAAATCACTTTTGAAATAAAATACAGTATTTTTCACTATTCATTAAAAAAATGAATTTTATGAGAAAAATACCAAAAATTTACCCAAAGTAAATTTTGATGATACAAATATAAAGAATAATTTTATTTTGTCCACATTAACATATGAAAGTGACCAAAACTAGATTTAAATATGGTTCTCCCTCAAAAGGTGGCAAATCGGCCTTTTTAATTTAAATTATGCCTAAAATCGGATTCATTTACATTTTAAGACTCTAAATTTTATTCGATAAAAGTAAATAAATTTAACAAACATCTATAATCATATTGTAGTTATTTTTATTAATTCCGTTCAATACAATGACTAGGTGTCAACTACCATTTAAAATAATTTTATTATTAGTGTGCAACGTAAGATTTCAAAGAAACTCATTGTTGCGTATTGGGTACGCCATCGAACATAGAATATCTTTTAAATTAATATTAATATTTTATTCACAAATATTAATATATATGAACATTTCATATTCATTATTTACCTGAGATGTTACATCCTTCCCCCCTTTTGTGAATTGTGTCCTCGCAATTTTATAATTGGGCTCAAAAACTTCATTGAAAGCCCCACATTGGAAAAGGAGCAAATTAAACTATCACTTTAAAAGAGAGAAAGAAAAGTACAAAGGCCACCGAAGACAATAGATACTATGATTCCATGAAAACATGGATATGGAGGAGAAAACAAACCATCATGTTCTGATGGAGAGTGATGGGAAAATCTGTCTAGGAGAAAGTTAACCACCATAAATTCACAACCTTATGATGGGTTAAACGGTATTTGATTCCATAGTAGGAAAAGTTAACAGACAATGTTTTTGTCTTAAATTAAATTTCATTGAGGAATTAATTTATGAGCTTAACTAGAACATAAGGAAACACACTTACTTGTCATGTAGACTTTCATCTCTTACTAGATTTCTTACACAAACCCATATTTTCTCCAAAAGGTGAGTATTTAGGATGAATTGTTCACATTAAGAGCGCTATAATCAACTTCGAGAGAATCACATAGCTCACAAAAGATGAAATACATATTTCCCATGTCTCTAGACCTTAACCAAAACCAAAATTGTTTGTATAAGATCAGATAATCCCAAAGAAAAGATAATCTTTTACAAAGAGAAAAACTACTCTTAATCTCCAAAATTTTTCAAAAAACCCAAAGTTCAACAAAGACCATTCAAAACAAAATTTCCCTTAAAATTCATAAAAAATAAACCAACCTATGATTGAGATCCAAATCTCTGAAAGATTTAATCGCATAGTATTCCCAGGTAAATCTTAACAATTATCTCCAAATAAAATCAGTAACTCTTAAAGTCTCATACTAAAAAGTAATTAGCCTAATCACATATCCTCCATTATAGGTCAATCGTTTCCAAAGATAACCCAAAATAAACTTATTCTTGGTTCATAAAATCATATAACTAAAAATAATTTATCATACTAACCAGGGAATTCACGTAGTCTAGTGGTAGGCAATAAGTGTCAGTCGCACTTTGGTTGTGGGTTCGATTCCCGCAGCTTTGTCTGACGCGACGGGTTGTCACATGGTCTGCATGTTTTCCTTATTTCAAAACTATATAATTCATAAAAAATTCCAAAAAAAGAGATAAAATCATAAAAAATGACGATAAAATAATTTAACCTTAATTTTATCTCAGGACTTTCATATTCTATCATATAGTAACCCATAATTACCTCAAAAGTAAGGATTATATAAACCCTAATGGTTACCATTATAATTATTACCTAGACTTCCACATCGAGTTGGTTCTCTCGTACATGATGAATTAGAGAACTGACCATGGTTCAAGTGGTTAATCATGACTCCTTGATAGCTGGTTTAGAATAACCATGATATTCCTCATTGAATCCCCCATTTCATCCAGTCTCTTAATCAGAGAACCACCACAGTTTCTTTCAAACCCATTGTCACTTTAGTACCTGCTAGATCCATCCATTTACTAAAACAAAAAATGTCAGTGTGAGTATATTAACAAAATCTTCATGTACTAATGAGGAAGATAAACACTAATATATACTTATCCAAGTTATCTCAATCTCAATTCAACTTTCAAAAATAACAATGACTCCATCTAATATACTAACCATTGTGGTTATACACAACTTGTCACCTATGCTTAGACAACACTCTAACCTCTAAAGTTATCTAAACCGACCTATGATACCAACTATAAGGACCCGACCATAAAACATTACATAATCTTGAATTAAATGAATAATTCATGTTGAGGATCTTTTCGGGTTTAGAGTTAAAGAAAATTAGGACATAACTATTACATCTCAAAAGATTACAAAGTAGGCACTACTACTATAACCGATTTTTCACAACAATAAAAAAATCCTTAAATAATACAAGAGTTATTTTCTTGATATAAATTTTCTTGAATAATTCCTTTCTCTTACCCTTCCTTATAACCTATAAAAAAAATTTCAAATACATGGGATGAGCATAAAAAGCTCAGTAAGGGTTATAACATAGTGAAAGGAAACATTAACCTGTCAATAAATACAAATCAATGAAACCATAAATTTCAATCATAACATACCTTATGAAATCATAATATTTATGTATAACTCATAGAAATCATAAGACATAAAGGTAACTTGAGTCATTCATAACATTCTTAAGTAGGGAGTAACCCTCATGGTTACGTTTGGAATACCTATCACAGTATATTCCCTAAATCTCTTCAGAGAAACCTTAGCATTTAACTCCTTCAGGTTACCCAATGCATTGGAGAGATATCACGGGCTCACCCATCCTTAGTTTATCACGGAACCACCCATATTCATAAACAATGCCCAAGAACCATAACATAATCGTATCATATAAAACCTGCATAAATTAAACATAACATTTCCACATTTCAATCACAAGATATCAATACAACACATTGATATAATCAAAACATTATCAAAACCATTTTCAAAACCAAAATAAAATAAAATTAAAACATGGTAATTATTTTTCATTTAAAAGATGTGATGGCTTGTAGAGGAAGCTGAAACTCAAATAATGGTCACGGCGGCGGAGAAGTCATTGTCGCCTCATACGTAAGACAAAACATTCATTTTGTCATTTAGTAAAACGCTTCATACAAAAATATTCCTTTTGAATAAATGTAAAATTATAAGGGTTTTATACACCGTATAAAAGAAAGTTGTGTATAAAACAAAATATGCCTCAATGAAAGGAGATTGAGATGAAGTCCCTTACAAAGACGATATCCTTAGATTAAGGATAAATCAATTATGTATTTATGTGTGAAAAATATAAATAAACCCAATATAATTAGATATTAAGTGTAGAAAGATCATAGGTCATTAAAAAATATTCATATCATGAAATAATCAAGAAGTAGAGTTTTAACCCAAAGAATTGAAATTGGGTTTAGAAGTTCCCTTACAAAAATTTGACAGCCTAATAGGGTCACATTAAAATTAAGAAAATGAGTTGATGAGAGAAAAAATGGTATATCATAACTTTTACAAACAATTTAAAAAAATAAGGATATATAATAACATATCCCAACATAATTAGATGTAAATTAAAAGACATAACAAAAAGTCTTTTATAAAGAGGAGGGTGAAATGTTCCCTTATCGATTTGGGTAACTTTCCGAAATATACACCCCATGAAAGAAGGGTCATACAATGAAGATGTAAATAAAAATAAATTAAAGTATACTACAAAAATAATACAATCATGGGAAGTAAATAAACCACATTAAATAAATAAGTGGCGAACAATAGAGATATCACGGAATTAAAAGTGAGATAAGAAATTGCTTATGAAAATTCGGTAGCCTAACAGTGCAACTTAAAACGTCCAAAAATGGATTAATGAAATCAAATAGGGTCTCTCATCATATGAAAATAAAATAAAATAATTATTGATATACATATCATACCCCAACATAAGAAAAAGTAACTTGAAATACTTGACATGAAAATAGAACTTTGAAAACGAGAAAGGGTGAAAGGGTCCCTTACAAAAATTTGGCAGCCTAACAACGCCACTTAAAAATTTATAAAATGAATTGATGAGAGAAAGAGGGGGTCCCTAATCATATGAACATAAAAAGGGAATTAGGATTAATATAAAAGAACATCCCCAACATAAGAACATGGAGCTTAAAATAAATGACATAAAAGAGAATACATGAAAAGAAAGAGAGAGGTAGGATCCCTTACCTCAAGTCCGACTTGTCTTGTTCATTTCTTTATATTACTGAATGATAAACTTTTCTCAATTTATAATTGATTAAGGACCTCAATTAAAGTTTATTATTCAATTAATATCAAATATTATAATTTTATAATAATTATTTATTTATGTGAGTTCATATCAGATGTTTTTGTCAATATTTGGTACACGAGTCAAAAATGAACTTGTTTGAAAAGAATTGTCCATGTAATTATAAGTACATCATCTAAAGAATAGTATTAATGATTTAAATATAATATATATCCATTAAATATTCATTTTATACTATTCCATAACATTTGGAGATAAAAAGAAATGAAATGTACCGTTTATGGAGACGGTAGGCCGTACATACGCTTGAATGGTACTTTAATTTCTTAGTCATATTAATGGAATTAAAAATTTATGAGATATATATATATATATTATAATTACAGTATAATAAATATGTTATATAGGTCACACAAGTTCATTAATATCAATCTTTATACATTCCATGTATTGCATGAACGAGTCACATCACTTGAGGTGGCGGTAGTCCACAATTCCTCATATGAAATTATCGCATTTGCAAAATATGCAAAGCATAAAGGTATGTTTTTAATATAAAATAAAAAATAATATAGAAAACATAAATACCATATATATCATATATAAAATACATTGAAATCATAATGGACACCATGAGAGGTGGTAGGAGATAATTGAACAATCATCATTTTGTGAGGCAGTAGTTCGCCATCCATAGAAACAGTATGTTTTTCATCCATTAGATGGAGGTGTGTATAAATGTACCTCGAATACTTCTCACAACAACATAATAATATATTTAAGATACTTTTTTTGTTACAAATGAAAGGAATAAAAATATTTTAAGGGTTTGGAAAAGCAAAATAAAACAAAAGAACATAAGAGAAGACATTACCTTTAAATCGGGTAACTCTTTTTGATTTGAGCCCAAAGGCTTCCTTGGAAGGCATTCTGCCAAAAGTGAGGCTTCTAGGAGTAAGAGAAGGATGTGGAGAGACAATATGATCATATTTGAGACGATCCAAGGGCTTTAGAGGTGTGGGTAAGAGGGTAGAGGTGGGGACATTTTATAAGAGGGAGGAGGGTCACTTTTGGAAAGTCTTGGAATGTTACTTTATTATAAAATGAGTTTTGGATTTTAAAGGTCCAAAAATGATATATTTCTAGGATAAAGTGATAAGGGTTCTAAATACACCCATCCAATAGGTTTTATAGAAGTTTAAGTTTTATATCTTAACTTATCTTTTAATTTTATTTAAATCATTCATTAATGAGGTAACCATTGCATCATCATGGTGTCATAATTAAATTTATTTATTTAATGTATAAAAATTATAAAAAATATCCATTATTTATGAAATAGTTTTATATTTACAATGAATATTTATAGTCTAAGATATCATAAATTTAGACATAATTAAAATTGATTTACTTAGGTGTTACATACTTTTGTTATATTTTCCTTTCTTTAAAAATAAAATGATAAAATGTCACTATCACCCAAAAGTGATTCCATGGGGTCGCAAAGTTGCTACAAGGAATTATATGGTCGTCCATGACAGCACCAATATAATTATGACACATTTTGTGGTAATTTTATATTTTTATGATATTATTTTATTACCCTTAACTACCCGATTACTAATTAATCACAATACTTAAAGATAAGTGTCGTCATTACTATTCATAATGTCCTAAAACAAAAGAGCCTTAATTACATAATTTTGAACTTATGATTCAGAATATGGAACAAATTTTACCAAATTAAAAACATATAAATTTCAGTAATTAATTTAAAAATAATTTCTGTTATCAAAAACAAAGACGGGTTTTTAAGAATTAAAATTTATCAAAAGATTGACTTGTTTTTACATTCAATTGAAATGTGAAATTACTTATAATTAAAAACATTGTATTAAGTGATAAAAACATATTCAATTACACTTTAAAACCATTTAAAAGGACAATCTAAATATATAATTAAATTAGATTAAAAATTAGTTTTGAAGTAAAATGCAGTATTTTTCACTATTCATTAAAAATGATCATTTGTCAGAAAAATACCAAAATTTCACCCTAAGCTATATTTGATATTCCAAATTCAAAAAAGATATAAATTTTACCAAATTAAAAACATTTCAGTTTCATAAATTAATTTTATAATCAATTCCTTCTGTCAAAATAAATTGCGTGTTTTTAAGAAACAATGTCTATTAATAGATTGACACTTGTTTATGTACAATATTAAAGTAAAATTAATTACTGTGACCACCATTGGATTAAATGGTAAAAATATATTTTAATTAAACTTTAAAAACCAATTAAAAATATAATCTAAACTTATAAATAAATTAGATTGAAAGACACTTTTGAAATAAAATACAATATTTTTCACTATTCATTAGAAAATAAATTTTATCAGAAAAATACCAAAAATTTACCCAAAGTAAATTTTGATGATACAAATCCAAAGAAGAATTATATTTTGTCAAAATTAACATATGAAAGTTACCAAAACTATATTTAAATAGGGTTCTCCCTCAAAAGGCGGTAAATTGGCCTTTTAATGTAAATTATGCTTAAAATCAGATTCAATTACATTTTAGGCCTCTAAATTTTATTGGATAAAAGTAAATACATTTAAAAAACATATATAATAATATTTTAGTTAGTTTTATTCATTCTATCCAACACAACGGCTAGGTGTCAACTACCATTTAAAATAATTATATTATTAGTGTGCAAAGTAAGATTTTAAAGAAACTCGTTGTTGTGTATTGGGTACGCCATCGAACATAGAATATACTTTAAAGTAATATTAATATTTTATTCAAAAATATTAATATATATGAACATTTCATATTCATTATTTACCTGGGATGTTACATATAGAGTTCAATTTCATCGTTCGGGGGTGTCTATTTTCTTGGTTTTCTTAATCAGATCACTTGTATATGAGCATGAAAGTTCCTATAAATTGAAAATGGTTCCCCAGAATTGAAATTATAAGTTATTAGTGAATATAAAAAAGTTTATTTTGAATTATATTTCATTTTTATATATGTTATGAGGAAAATTTGGTAGATATATAGTCAATGAAAATGATTTAATTTTTTGGTTTTTTTACGACAATTATGATCTTGCGTCATTTTATTTTTTATTCATGATTATATTTAATATAGAAAATTATATAACATATAATATGTGTAATGTAATTTTATTTAACCATAATTATGGTTTTATAACAATCCTTGATGGATGTATTGATAAATGAAAATGCATCCTCCGTGGTGGCGGTAAATAGACACACCAGAGACGATATTTTCATTTTTAGAAAAAAATGGAAGATATTAGAAGATGAATTTTTTACATTAACATAATAAAATTAAAGTATATAAAATATATTGTTGGTATCATACCTCTTTTATAGATTTAGGTTAAGAAAGTATAAGAAAATAAATGAAATTGGAACGACATTAAAAGGAAAAGAAAGAGGGTTTTAACTCTTGAATTTTTCCCTTGAGAACCTCAGAAAAAATAGATTAGTATTTTAATGAGAAATAGATCTCCTAGTCTTAGAGGAGGGGCTTGAGAGATGTATTGGTCATAAATTAGTCAAGGCTAAAATATTTAAGGGTACGAGAAGAATATGTGGTATTTATTAGGATGGAGATGGGGGTTTACTCATTATGTTTTTCTTTAGTTTATTATTTTGGCTCAAGACTATGAATAGTTTGAGACTTATCACCAAATATATTAACATAATGAAGTATAGTTCAAACTTTTGGGCATAAATAAGCCTTACATCATCTATGAATAAAAAATTCATATATTTATATTTTATTGTAAATTGTTCCATTTTACTATTGATAAAATGTTCTAGTATTTTGGAAAAATCCTAAAAAATCACTCAAACAATTTTTTAGCAAGTTGAATTTGAAAATGAACACTGTTTTATGAAAATAATTTTATAAATATGGAATTTTCATTTTAAGTGAAATCTTTATTTACTTGGGAAATAAGGATTTTAAAATTATACCTGCTTTTATAACAATTTGAAAATTTAAATAATGTGTCATTAAATTTTATTAGAATCTGAGAATTTTTTTTTCTAATTTATTAATATAATTTATGAAAATGAATATTATTTTAAATCATTCTGTTAATTATAAAATTATAATTAAATTTTTATGAGTTACAAAAATACCAACATTATTCAATAATTTTTAAAATATTAATTTATTATACTATGATATAATTATATCATATTATCATTTATAAAATGCCTAAATTTTATCTATACAATCATAGGATAGTTTTAAATTCTATTGGAAAGTTTACTATTCCTTATAATTACAATAATACTATAAAGTCCATGTTACTATTTCATTAGGATATGTTCCTTAATTTCTAGAAATGCCACTTATTTCATTCATTTTATATTTAAAAGGCATGTGTTGTGTTATCTAGTTTATTTTATTTAATTTATACTATATTAAATAATTATAATAATGGAAATTTTATTGATAAAATTTTGGGTCATTTCCAAATAAATTTTAATTTGTGTGAAATAACATGAAAAACAAAAGTGAATACAAGTTTTATGAATGTGTATATATAAAAGTAATCTGATGTGTAGTGTGCTCGAAAAAACTAAATAATAATCTCTTAAAGAGTTGGCAGTCTTTAAAAACATACACCGTGGGTTTAAACCAAGAAAATAACCTCTATTTTACCTAAAAACATAGGAAGAAAATGGTTTAATTATTTGTGATATGTATAGACTAATGGTTCATCAATTTTATTTTTTTCATAGGATAACCAAAATTGAAACTTTGGTGTTTTAAAACACTAAAATATACATGTAATATTTGAAATTGTAAAAATACATTATATTTATATCAAAATATAAGAAAATTTTATGAAAATTAATTATGATATGTATGAGCAGACATAACCTTTGTTGGGACCACTTTGTGTATACGGTTGTATTTGTTGTCAATAGTTGTCAATGAATATCAAAATAAAGTAGATCAAGAAGTACTCCAATGAAATGGAGTAATGGAAATTCAGATGATTGTTGTACTGATCATAAGTTCAAAGAACATGTGTCAAAGGTGACACATTGTTTACAATAGTGAAGAATGGTGAGGCATAATCCATATGCGGATGAAGATCAAAAATGAAATGGAGATCAAAATAAAGGAGATCAAGAAGTAATCCAATGAAATGGAGGAATGTAAATTCAGATGATTGTTGTACTGATCACAAGTTCAAAGAACATGTGTCAAAGGTGACACATTGTTTAAAACAATGAAGAATGGTGAGGCATAATCCATCTGCAGATGAATAAGAATACATGACAGTTGATGAAGACCATGCAATTCTTCATGATTTCATGAGTACCATGAAAGAGACTTCTTGAAGAATAGAATCAAATGATTTGCATGATGTAGAGGAATGACAATTGAAGAAGAAGAAAATGTGGAACCATACAAGAGACTTCTTGAAGAATAGAATCGAATGATTTGCATGACGTAGAGGAATGACGGTTGAAGAAGAAGAAGACAATGTGGAAGGGATTGGAATTCTGAGATGGCCATGCACTTCAAATTGTCTCAAAATATGATGATGTTAAATCTGTTATTTCAAAGGATATATATCACAATAGTGGAGTTTGTGATGAAAGCAGAAGAGTTGTTGAAGAAGCCAAATCACAGAAAAGAATCATTTTTGAAGTGTTGTGATTGTTGACAACGGAAACAATGACATATAACTTTGTTGACAAAGGGGATTTCATGGTGGCATGTCGAGTTCAAGGGATATAATTAACGATCCATTTTTGATTCAAGAACGTCAACAAAGGAATGGATGATCTGGAGGAGGTACAAAATGAATAGATACAAGGTGGAACTATTTCCCAGTGTTTGCCAAATTTTTGGGCCTTAAAATCGGAAAATGAAGACATGGATTGTCTACAAAAGGAGGTGCGCAAAAAGAGGAAGTAGTGAATGGAAAATAAGGGTTGTGTGCAAAATACTTGAGCTGGGCGTGAAAAACAACATGGTGCGCGAAATAGTGGAGCAAAGTTTTTCACGCAAACAGTGTTTCAGAATCAGAACGTTGAAAAACGGTAAAGGTATGGGCGGCGTTAAAAACCAGAGCTGTGCGTGGAAAAATGGGAATGTGCGTGGAAAAATGTTGTGCGTAGAATAGCTGGGTGAATTTTTCGTGCAAGCAGTGTATCGAATCAGAAATATAGAAAATCGGCAACGTCAAGAGCCGCGTGAAAAATCAGAGACGTTCGCGCCATGTGTGCGGAAAATCAAACTGGTGCGCATAATATTGGTTGTGCGCAAAATGTGGGTTTGAAGTATTACACGCAAGAGGGGATTCATGTTTAGAATGATGAAAAATATAGAAGTAATGAGATGCGCAAAAAACCAAGGCGGTGCACGAGAATAAAAGGAAGGTGCGCATAATTCAAAGAACTGAGAGACAGTTTTACGCGCCGGAAGGGGTTTTATGCGCAGGATAAAAATGCCTATAAATATGAGGTGAATCCCACTCATTCAGTGCGACTCGACACTTATACAAATCCCGAGCTTTGGCATGCATAAAAATTGAGGTATAGAGTGGTACGTGAAAATAAGAAGGGTTGCGCGAAAAAGAAGGTGTTACGTGAAAAAGGAAAGTTTTGAACGAAAAAGAAGATTTTCACGAAAATCCTTTTACGTGCCAAAAGGTATTTTTATGCACAAGGTTTGAATTTTATGTGCAAGGCATCAGGAAGGGTGTGCGAAATATTTGGGGTCTCGTAGGCCTTTGACAGGTTCTTAGCCCTCTCAAATCTTCTTTGCGAAGACGGAAGAACAGTGAACCATTTGGTTCTTTGAAGAGAATTGGTTTCACACACACATGACTGGTGTTTAACAACCTCATTGTGCTTTGCGAAGAGAAGAATAACGGTTCATGCAACTAAAATCAGATCTGCACAGAAAGAGGGGATTATTT
The DNA here is from genome assembly GCA_963277665.1 of Viscum album. Lineage (NCBI taxonomy): Eukaryota > Viridiplantae > Streptophyta > Magnoliopsida > Santalales > Viscaceae > Viscum > Viscum album. Next base: position 290,327,893 of record OY728163.1, read on the forward strand.
CAAAAACACTCACGTGTCGGTATTGTGAATCAATGGAAGAGAATAAGAAGATACAGTGCATTCAGTTATTTCACTAAAGAAGAATATTGAATACAAAAGAAAATCAACTCAGTACTCTGATGCAAGCATTGTCTCATTCTGAACAAGAGACAAAGACTTCAATGCAAATATATTGAAGAGACCTTCACGTCTATAAACCGAGTGTGACTTCACCAAGGATAGTGAGCCAGGGTGAGTCAATGGGAGTGACCCGAGGGAAGTAGTGAGCTATCCCAGAATCTTTGTAAATGCAGTGAGCCTGGGACATAGTGACTATTCCCGAACCATTTTATCCACAACTAGTGAATATTAGTGGAATTTGGTACGACAGAAAAGCTGTCGTCATATGCTCCTTGGACGTAGCCTTTAGTGGTGAACCAAGTAAAAAGTTTTGTGTCATCTTTCTACATGTGAATGTTTGCTTTCTGATCCTTTTCATCATACAGGTTTAACAAGTTCCAACCAATGTGGGAAGAAGATCCTTCACTTTAAAAGGAAAAGTTGACACCCTAATTCACCCCTCCCCTCCCAGGGTGTCCTGGGGTCCTACAAGTGGTATCAATGGGCGGTTGATGTATGTTGGATATTCTCCAGTAATTCTATTCAGAATAGGATTTGAATTTATTTCCTAAAGTCAACAATGAAGACCGGTCTTGATGAAGATTCAGTCATTTCTGAGTAGAAGTCTACATCTAGAAAGACCATGACAAATAGGAAAAAGAAAGAGAAGAAGCGGTTAAATAAGTCCCTCATATCCAAAGAAGATTCAATTTCTTTTTCTCCATGCCATTCCAATAATGAAGAAATATCAGGCTTGGAAAGTATCGAGCAGGTGGCTCAGAATTATTCCAGAGGAAAGGATGACATCCCTAATTCAAGCTTTTAGGAAAAACTCAAAACATATCTGCATGATATTCCTGAAGAAAGGGTTTCTATTATTTGTAGCCTATTCCAATCTATGCAGGTTGAGATCACTTGATTAGAAAGGGAATCTGAGAATATGAAAAATGGGTTGTAAAGAAAAGTTATGGAATGTATGAAGCTCCCCAAATAGGTGAAAGTCTTTGATGAAAAATAGGAAGTCAATAAGACTCTAAAAGAAAAGATCCATGCACTTGAAGATGAGCTGAAGGAGAGCAATGAAGTCAAGAGTTTTTTTTTTAAGAAACTTCCATGAAATTAAGGTAACTTGAATTTTTGTTACAAAACAAAGTTAATATGCATGAAGATGAATTTGAAAGATTGAAGAAGACTTGTGAAGAGAAGATGATCATGATTGAAGATCATAAAATCATCCTCAATATTGAGGGTCAAAAATTGGAAGCCCAGTTGACCAAGATTGAGAATACACATATTGAGACTTCACAAAATAATGTAATGAGTGATTCTTGTACTCAATGTTCATTAGAGGAATCTAAAGCTAAAATACCTCCAACACGTGACAAGAAGATTATGACAACTCTTGATTATCCACATCAAGAATCAATTGCTGCTGGTACTCAATGCTCAACGGAGGATTCTAGTGTCGAAAGACCTCCAACATGTGATAAGAAGATCATGACTTCACTCATTGATCTATCACAAGAAACTGAGAAAGTAAAGGTATCATCCAAACCATCTTGTACTCATGTTTCTAAATACTTTCCTACAATTAGTGCAGGTTGGAAGAAAAGTTCAAAACAAGTATGGATGAGGAAAGGAGTGAAGAAGAAACCTTCCACCATGGCTAGGGTGGATGAGAAGAAAAAGGAGGAAGTTGGTTCCTTAAATGGAGCACAAAAGATTAAGAAGAAGGCCCAACAACCTCATACAGAAGATACAAAGAAGAAAATATTTGTTGGTCAATGTTGGTACTGCAACAGATTTGGGCATTGTGCACTGGATTGTTGGTACAATCCCTTTAATGGAAAAGCATAAAGAAAGCATGTATCAATGGGAAGAAATTCAGAGAAGAAGAAGCAACATATACAGGTCCAGAAGCATCTGTTTACAGCAAACAGATTAGGAATGCTTTATAACATCTGTGATGTATGCAATGGAAGTGGTCACAGGGTAGGTACATGCCCATCTCAACATGATTTCACTGTTGATGAGAAAAGAAGACCTATGATGCCGTCTAAGTATGAAGAATATTCCTTGGGAAAAAAATCAGAAGAATAGTGCGAGTACACATTTCCCCAAGAAGATATCAAGTAGGGAAGCTGAGAAGACCTAGGATTTTAGATCCATGAAATTGAAGGGTCATTCATCCAAAAGAAACGCTAAGTGGGATGAAACTCAGATGAACCCATGTGGAAAACCCAAACCAGCTGCAACAGTTCCAAATGACATATTGGTTATCTGGCCCGAAGATTTGAAAAGAATGAGGAAACTTGAAGATGAAAGGCCAAGGCTGGTTACAAAGGAAAAGAAAAACTTTCACATGATGAAGACACAATGCATGAGAGATTGCAAACCAAGAGAAACACATGTGTCAAAGAAGTTATGTGTGAGATATGCAAGAAATCTGGTCACATTGCCAAAGGTTGACTAACCTTAATACCAGATAAACAAGAAGTCCTTAAGAGGAGTAATAATGTATCATTCATGATGGCTATTAAGCAGAACAATTCCTCACACAAAGTATAAGAGAGTGTGATGAAATCCATGCCACATCAACAAATGTCAGAACATTTGTTCAAATGTGCAGGCATGAAGACTGGAGTGAACATAGGAAATTGGTTGAGAAAATAACCTCAACCATACAGATCATGTTAATGAAGCAAGTAGGAACCACCTTATTCTCTTATTCATTTGTGTATTGTATTTGTTCTAATAATTCAAGGAATTGAAGGTGGAGCATGCTCTTAGGGGAAGAACCTGAGAAGTAGTGAATGCTGTCAACTCTTGCTAGCCAAGCTAAATAAGTTTCCATCCTTAGTAGATTCATCAATTGATATTCAAATATTAAGATGATGAAGGATCACTCTTGATGAATATGATGAGGAGTGTTTCCCTTGAGGGGGAGAAAAACGAAGAAGCTTCCAAAATCACTGTTTCAATCAATATCAACTCCAGCTGGACTCAAATGTAGTTACTCTATGAATTTCTTGAAGAACATGTCAATGGAGAAGGTATGTCATTTCTCAATCTCTCAACCTTGGTTACTCAGATCATTCTACAAAGGGGGAGTAACTGAATTGATCAGTGACATAAAAATAATGTAAGTTCCCCAAGGCCACTTATCATTCCAATTGCAATTGAATGTTTTTGATTTTTTTGTTGATGTGAGTGCATGAGTTTCGGGTTGATTATTCCCTATCACATTTGATTTATTTAGCCTGAAATGAAAGTGTTAAACCCTTGAAGACATAATTCATGAGTTCTCATCTCATGTGGTATCATGATCTATGAATAATGGATAGCTTTGTTATCTAAATCAAATCCTCTTGTTTTCTACATCGAGCATTGCTCAAGTAGGCTTAGATTGAAATGATTAATGAAACATTTCTTAAGTATATATTGATACCCTTCCTACCATGAGATTTCTATTCCATGTCAATAAGGGGGAGAGAAAGTGAAATGAAAGTTTGAAAATATAATATTCTCATTTTGACATTGACGAATTCATTTCAGAAGATATGTAAGGTATTGACAACAAAATACAAAGGGGGAGATTGTTGGGACCACATTGTATATACAGTTGTATTTGTTGTCAATAGTTTTCAATGAAGATCAAAATGGAGGAATGGAAATTTAGATGATTTTTGTACTGATCATAAGTTCAGAGAACATGTGTCAAAGGTGACACATTGTTTACAACAGTGAAGAATGGTGAGGCATAATCCATATGTGGATGAAGATCAAAAATGAAATGGAGATCAAAATGAAGGAGATCAAGAAGTACTCTAATGAAATGGAGGAATGGAAATTCATATGATTGTTGTACTGATAATAAGTTCAAAGAACATGTGTCAAAGGTGACACATTTTTTTACAACAGCGAAGAATGGTGAGGCATAATCCATTTTCGGATGAAGAAGAATATATGACAGCTGATTAAGACCATGCAATTCATCATGATTGCATGAGAACCATGAAAGATACTTCTTAAAGAATACAATCGAATGATTTTCATGATGTAGAGGAATGACGGTTGAAGAAGAAGACAATGTGGAACCATGTCAGATACTTCTTGAAGAATAGAATCGAATGATTTGCATGATGTAGAGGAATGGAGGTTAAAGAAGAAGACAGTGTGGAAGGGATTGGAATTCTGAGATGGCGCACTTCACATTTTCTCAAAATATGATGATGCTAAATCTGTTATTTCAAAGGATATATATCACAATAGTGGAGTTTGTGATGAAAGTAGAAGAGTTGTTGAAGAAGCCAAACCACAGAAAAGAAGCAGTTTTGAAGTGTTGGGATTGTTGACAACAAAAACAATGACATAAAACTTTGTTGACAAAGGGGATTTCATGGTGGAATGTTGAGTTCGAGGGATATGGATAACTATCCATGTTTGATTCAAGAACGTTGACAAAGGAATGGATGATCTCGAGGCGGAACAAAAAGAATAGATACAAGGTGGTGCTGTTTCCCAGTGTTTGCCAAATTTTTGGGCATCAAAATAGGAAAATGAATACATGGATTGTCTGCAAAAGGAGGTGTGCAAAAAGAGGAAGTAGTGCATGAAAAATAAGGGCTGTGCGCAAAATACTTGATTTGGGCGCGAAAAACGGCGTAGTGTGCGAAATAGTGGAGCGATGTTTTTCGCGCAAACAATGTTTCAGAATCAGAATGTTGAAAAACGGTAAAGGTATGGGCTTTGTGAAAAACCCGAGCTGTGCGGGAAAAATGTTGTGCACAGAATAGCTTGGTGAATGTTTTGCGCAAGCAGTGTATCGAATCATAAATACAGAAAATCGGCAAAGGAAATAGGCATGCGAAAAATCATAGACGTTCGCGCCATGTGTGCGGAAAATCAAACTGGTGCACGTAATGTTGGTTGTGCGCAAAAATGTGGGTTTGAAGTATTACACGCAAGATGGGATTCATGTTCATAATGATAAAAAATGTAGACGTAATGAGATGCGCAAAAAACCAAGGCGGTGCATGAGAATAAAAGGAATGTGCGCATAATTCAAAGAACTAAGAGACAGTTTTACACACAGGAAGGGGTTTTACGCGTAGGATCAAAAATGCCTATAAATATGAGGTGAAACCCTCTCATTCAATACGACTCGACACTTAGACAAATCCTGAGCTCTGGCACGCGTAAAAAATGAGGTATAGAGTGGTGCGTGAAAAGAAGAAGGGTTGCGCGAAAAATAAGGTGCTGCATGAAAAAGGAAAGTTTTGTTGGAAAAATAAGAGTTGCGAAAAAATCTTTTTATGTGCCAAAAGGTATTTTTATGTGCAAGTTTTGAATTTTACGCGCAAGGAATCAGGAAGAGTGCGAGAAAAATTTGGGGTCCCGCAGGCCTTTGATAGGTGCTTAGCACCCTCAAATATGCTTTTCGAAGAAGGAAGAATAGTGAACCATTTGGTTCTTTGAAGAGAAGTGGTTTCTCACACACATGACTGGTGTTTAACACCCTTATTGTGCTTTGAGAAGAGAAGAAGAACGATTCGTGCAACTAAACTCAGATCTGCACAGAAAGAGGGGATTATTTCAAAAACACTCGCGTGTTGGTACTGTGAATAAAAAGAAGAGAAGAAGAAGATACAGTGCATTCAGTTATTACACTAAAGAAGAAGATTGACTACAAAAGAGCATCAACTCAGTACTCTGATGCAAGCATTGTCTCATGCTGAACAGGAGGCAAAGACTTCAATGCAAATATATTGAAGAGACCTTCACGTCTATAAACTCAGTGTGACTTCACCAAGGGCAGTGAGCTAGGGGGAGTCAATGGGAGTGACCCAAGGGAAGCAGTGAGCTATCCCTGAATCTTTGTAAAGGTAGTGAGCCTGGGACAGGGTGACTGTTCCCGAACCATTGTATCCACAACTAGTGAAGATTAGTGGAATTTGGTACGACCGAAAACCTGTCAGCATTTGCCCCTTGGACGTAGCCCTTAGTGGTGAACCAAGTAAAAAGTGTCGTGTCATCTTTCTACATGTGAATGTTTACTTTCTGATCCATTTCATTATATAGGTTTAACAAGTTCATACCAACATGGGAACAAGATCCTTCACTTTAAAAGAAAAAGTTGACACCCTGATTCTCCCCTCCCCTCTCAGGGTGTCCTGGGGTCCTACAACCTCAATCTGATGTCATGTGTTCATGCACTAATGAATAATATATTATTAAGGAAATTATAGTCTTTTAAAGTTTGTGAAATGGGGTCAAAACTAAGAAAAAATCCTTTGATTTCTATAAAATCATATGATAAAATTGATTATTTTTTAAACAATTAGTGCCGGAAGAGCATCAATCCATGTTTTTATTTTGCTTGGATAATTGAAAAAACATTTTATGATTTTCAATACACTAAAATGTTATTCTAAAAATAAAAACCATAGAAAATGACCTTATATTGAAGGAATATTTTTGGAAAATTATATTGGAATTATTTTTTTCTATTAAGAGAAGATATAATGTCAACCTAACACATTTTATGCTTAAAATTATTCAATATGAATATCTTAATGAATTTTATGTTGTTAAAAACCTAATCCCACTAGTTATAACATATAAAATGGCTTCTAATTTCAAGTAAATGATAAAAAATAACAATATTATTTTTTTAAATTTTGGGATTTTAACAATGATATTCAAAGTTTTTATTATCCTAGGATGGACAAAAAACATTTTAATTTGTTCAAAACACTAAAACATGAATATAACAATCGAACCATAAAAACATACTTTTATTAACATTGAAATTATATAAAAACATCCTCGGAATTAATTTTGTTATGTAAGAGTAGATGAAACAAAAATCTAACATGAAATATGCTCAGACTGAATAAATAAGTCGATCTTAATCAATTACAATATTTAAAAATGTATGATTGGGGGTAAAAATAATGTAAATGATATTTGATTTAATTGAAATAATATGTGCAAAAATATAGAATTATATTTGAATTTTGGGGGGACTAAAAATGTGTCAATATTTTTTTTTTTTCGGATGACTTAAAATTTATTTTAGTGTTTTAAAACACTAAACCTTGAATGAAAAATTTAAAATTGTAAAAATAATCATCTAATTGAATTTAAATCATATGAAATAAATCATTGATTTATTTTTTATTTTTATAAGTAAACGGTATGCTAATATAATGTGACATGTGCTCTAAATGATTAAATAGGCGTTTCTTAAAAAATAATAGTCATTAAAAATGTTCTTCCAAAGGTCAAAACTGACTTTAAATCATCAAATTTCCATGAAATCATAGAAAAACAACTGTAAAATCATATTTGAAATGTGGGGAATGACAGTGCATAAATATGAGTTATTTTTCCCCAAGATTACTAAAATACCATTTTTAGTACCTTAAAACACTAAAACATTTATGTTATGATCTGAACCATATAATAATACATCAGTGTGATGTCAAATTATAGTAAAATATTCTTTGAATTATTTTTGATTCATACTGGTAGATGGTAATACAATCTGACATGGGGTGTGCTATGAATAATTGAAGTATTAGTTCTAAAATAATTGCAAATCGTTAAAAATATGTGACGGGGGGTTACAATAATGAAAATTATCTTTAATATTAGTCAAATCATATGGTAAAACCATAGATTTTTTTGAAATGTATGGACCAACCATGTTTCAATATGGGTTTTTGTTTTCCAAGGATGACTAAAAAATACTTTTATTATTTTAAAACACAAAAACATGCATGAAATGGTAAAAACCATATAAAAACCTAAAATAGATGTGAAATCACTGGAAAACTATTTTAGTGTTATTTTAGATGTGTTTGAGTACACGACACATCTATTTGACATGCAGTGTGTTTAGACTGACTAAATTAGAAATTCTTAAATAATTTATAGTCTTTAAAAATGTGAACTAGAAGTTATAAACAATGAAAATTACGTCGAATGTCAATTAAATCACATGATAAAAACTATAGATATGTTTTTGAATTATATGGATTTGTGGTTTTTTAATCCAATTTTTCTTTATCTTAAGAAGACTCAAAATATCATTCAATGTTTCATGACACAAAAACATCATTATAACAATTAAAACCAAAAAATACACCTCATATTAATTACTAATCATAAAAAAATTCATGTAAATATTTTTAATGTTTAGAAGTAGATGAGATGATAATATAACTTATAGTATGCTTAGGCTTACTGAATAATAAGTTAGTAATAAATTTATGATCTTTAATAACATGAGGAAAAAGTCCAAAACTAACAAAAATACCTCTGATTTCTATAAAATCATAGGAAAAAATTATAATAATTCATAAAATATATGTACTAATTAAACATCATTATGATTTTTTTTCGTAGGCTGATCCAAAAAGACCCAGGATAAAATTCGGGCAGGGGAGAAATTCTGGGGGTACTGTAGTAGTACTGTAGCAGTAGCAGAATTGTAGTAGCAATGAAACTGTAGTGGTGTATGGACTGTAATAGGAACTATAGCATCGGCGATACTGAAGTAGGTACTATAGCAGTGTGGGTACAATAGCGGCAATGTTCACCGAGGGGTCCTTTGGGCCAAAAAATGGGATTTTAAGTCTTGTTTCAGGCCACTTGGTCTTGGGACTCCGGGTTATATAATGGGTCACCCGCTACCCAATCTAAAGAGTTCTTTGCTTTAAATAATAAATTAAGGCTTCGACCCCAACCTTTAAAAAAACTAAAATGCTTGTGTGAATATAAAAACCTTAACAAAAGGCCAATGTTTCATTTTAAATCACAAGAAAACTATTTTTTATTTATTTATTGAATGTAAAAGTAGATTAATGATCAATGTAACATGTGTTTTGTTTGAAATGATTGAATAAGTAGTTAATAAATAATTTATAGTCTTTAATAACATGTGTTGGGGGGTCAAAACCAATAAAATGACTCTTGATTTTTATAAAATCAAATAAAAATATTTGTAAATTGATTTGTGGATTATAAGAACTAACATTTTAGGAATCCATTTTTTATGAGTTGAATGAAAACTCATTATGGATTTTTAAAATCGTAAAATGTGCATATAATGGTAAAAATAAAATAAAACTATCATGGATTGACATAAAATCAAAGAAAAACTAACATGGAAATATTTTTTATGTGTAATAGTTTATGACACATCAATCTGATGTGTTTTATGCTTAGAATTACTCAATAGGTAGCTTTGAAATGATTGAAAATCTATAAAAATGTAATACAAGGGATCAAAACCAATAAAACTACCTTGTATTTATATAAAGTCATAGAAACACAATCAAAAATTTATTTATCCATTGTATCTACTAGTGTTGCATTAACCAGTGTTATCATTTTCTTAGGGTGATCAAAAAATTCTTGTGTGTAATGATTATAACCATATAATATGTCATCATATTGATGTGAAATCATAGGGAAATTGTATTTATTAATTGAGTTGTATATGATCATATGACATGAAAATAAAATATCTGATGTGCTTAGAGAAATGGATAAGAAATATTTAAATAATTGAATGACCCTAAAAACATGTGTTGGGGGGTCAAACAAGGTAAAAACATTAATTCCAAGAAATTCAATTAAAACATCCATATAATGTTATCTAAAATGTAGGGACTATTGGGGGATGTATCTATGTTAACATTTCAATAGGGTGATTGAAGATCCCATTTTAGAGTTTTAAAACTAAAAAAATTTATGTCATCATTAAATCAAGAGAAAATAATCAAGGATTGATGAAAATTTATAGAAAAAACATATTTGAATTATTTTGTTGTGTATGATTAGAATGCATATAAATTTGATGTGTGGTGTGCTTGGACTCACTGAATAATATGTTCATAAATAATATGAAGTGTTTATAAATAATCTTTATGGGTTGAAAAACTAGAAAAAAACATCAGATTACCATGAAATCATCTGAAACCAACTTGATATTATTTTTTGAAATTTATAGAGTGAAGATCTATAATTTTAATTTTCATTTTCCTATAGTGATCGATTTTTTTTTAGTTTTTTCAACCACTAAAACATGGGTTTAATTGTAAAAACCATATAAAATGACCTCATATTGACCTGAAATCATAAGAAACACATTATAAAATATTTTTTTATATGAATGAGAAGATAAAAGAAAAATTTTATATGTAGTGTTCTCAAGGTGACTAAATAATAATTTTTTAGAGAATTGATGGTCTAAAAATATGCATTGGGCGGTTGTTGGCGCCAAAAATATGGCCCGAAAGAAAGGAAGTAAAAAAGATAGCTGACGGGCTGCCTCGCGAAGCACAGCCGCGAAGCCCAGCCGCGAAGCACCCCCGCAAAGCGCCCAGACCCTCGCGGCCTCACGAAGCTCCGGAGGCGGTAATGCTCCGCGAACCCATTTGACGTTCGCGAGCCGCCGCGAAGCACCGGTGGCGGTAATGCTCCGCGAACCCATTTGACGTTCGCGAGCCGCCGCGAAGCACCGGAGGCGGTAATGCTCCGCGAACGCATATGATGTTCGCGAGCCGCCGCGAAGCACCTGAGGAGGTAATCCTCCGCGAACCCATTTGACGTTCGCGAGACGCCGCGAAGCGCCGAAGGCGGTGCGCGAGCCCTGCTTCGCGGCGCCCCTTCCCTATAAATACCGGACTCCCCCTGAGTCCCGGGGATGGACAATCCGACCTTTCGGCTTCTCCTCTCCCGAATCGCGAAGCACTCTTTGTCCGGGAATCATGAGATCCGCGAGGTATTTCTACTTCGCGAGACGACTCTGCTTTGTCTCGTTTTGATCCCCTCTTCCGAGAGGGATGCCCTTCGCGAAGCTCAAGGGGGTTCGCGAAGGATGGGGATTCCCAAGGGAACCCGAGCAGCCGCGGAGCGTTTATGCTTCGCGAAACACCCAACCCATGCTAGTAATCCCTATGCCAAGTCAGGATAACTATGCATCGCGAAGCACACTGCTTCGCAGGACCCTGCTTCGCGAGGCACCCCTTCTTCGCGAGGCAGTGCTCCGCGAACACTGTTCCACTTCGCGAAGCACCTCCCACTCACACCAACGCCCCATGCTAAGGCCAAGGCACCCCACTTCACGAAGCACACTCCTTTGCTTAGCGATTCCTCTTCCCGTGCGACCCTCCAGGTTTTCACGATGTGATTTCAAAGTCCCATGGACAATACCACCTGTAGCGTTGCTTCGCCTAATGCTTCTTCGCATAGGCACGCTAACGGCTATTTCTTCTTCGCATAGCCACGCTAACATGGACCCCTCGATGGTTCGTCCCACGACCCCCCTTTACCATGGCCTTATCGGTACCTTCCCTTCCCCAAGGACCAGAGGGTACCAGTTATGTAAGTCCTAGGGGTGTGGAGTGAACCCACCTCATCCGAGCTGCAGGACGTTAAACTGCAAAGCACCACGTCCTCAACACATGACGTTAAACTGTGACCCAACCTCGTCTCCCTCACGATGGGTCCCCCCAACTCGAACATTTTTTACACCACTCGTCTCCACAGGAATGGAACTCTTCCGCACATGGAATGAGATCCTCCTTGTCGGAGTGGCGTATGTTCGCAGGGGAAGGGCTGCCTCAGAGCGTAAGCCCCTAACCTTTGGTACGGATGATTGCACCCGTGCATCTCCGTACTTCCCCACTACCAAGGTCGGTGGAGGACGTGACAGGGAACGAGGCACCTCCCTATGGGCCTCCATCCTAGAGTAAGTCCCAACACCATGGGCCGCTCAACGCGTAAGCCCCTTTTCGCTTCTCACGGACGCACCCTTCGCGATGTGATCGTCAGGTCCTTCCAACCTCTTGTTTCTCACACCGAGCATGACTCATGTGGGATTAGAGTGAGCATCGACCCTGACCCATCTTTTGAACTACGAGGTCTTTGATCCATGTCAAGGAATGGTACGTAGGAAGTCTCTATGAGGTTCAAGCCCACCGCCCATTAGACCAAGGTCCACTTTCATGTCGGTTCACCGAAAAACCCATCTCTTGAACTACGAGGTCTTTGATCCATGTCAAGGCATGGTACGTAGGAAGCCTCTATGAGGTTCAAGCCTGCCCGTCTTTCACGTCGGGCATCACCCCGTCCAGCACGACGTTAAACTGCACTCCGGTCTAGTGGAAAGCCATTGCGACCCACCCATTCTTCCGAAATACGAGGACTTTGATCCATGTCAAGGCATGGTACGTAGGAAGCCTCTATGAGGTTCAAGCCCACCCATCACTCATTCACGTCAGGTCCCATTCTGGTCCAGTGGTGAGCCATTGCGACCCATCCCACTTGAACTACGAGGACTTTGATCCATGTCAAGACATGGTACGTAGGAATCCTCCATGAGGTTCAAGCCCACCCGTCATTCCACATCAGGTCTCACCCCAGTCCAACATGACGTTAAACTGCATTCTGGTACAATGGTAAGCTGTTGCGACCCTTTCCCACCTGAACTACGAGGTCTTTGATCCATGTCAAGGCATGGTACGTAGGAAGCCCCCACGAGGTTCAAGCCACATTGCTCGGTCGTTCTTTCACGTCGAGTTTCACCCACGTCCAGCACGACGTTAAAACTGTAATTCCCATCCGACGGCAGGCCGTTGCGACCACCCCGAACTACGAGGTCTTTGATCCATGTCAAGGCATGGTACGTAGGAATCCTCCCAGAGGTTCAAGACCAACTCCCATCGGACCAAGGTCCCTCACTTATGTCGGTTCGCCGACACCCACCGCCCGTCGTTTATTCACGTCAGGGTTCACTATCATCCCGCATGACATTAAACTGTATTCCCTGAACTACGAGGTATTTGATCCATGTCAAGGCATGGTACGTAGGAAACCTTCCCAAGGTTCAAGCCCACCATTAGTGGACCCATGGGTCTACTTTCACGTCGGTACGCTGACGATGCCCATCGGACCAAGGTCCACCTTCAAGTCAGTACGCTGACAATGCTCATCGGACTAAGGTCCACCTTCACGTTAGTTCGCCGACGACGTTCATCGGGCCAAGGTCCACATTCACGTCGGTTTACCGGCACCAACCCGAACTACGAGGACTTTGATTCCCTGCCACGGGGATACGTAGGAAGCCTCGTCAAGGCTCAAGCCCAACTTCACTGTCGCCCCCTACGATGGTCCCACTTTACTCTCCTTCTACTCCATTCACCAATCGCCCATGGGCTGGCCCCGGTGTCGATATCCTTTCAAGGAGGATCACTCAAATCCGATCTATCCTAGCTAATGCTCTGGTTGGGTTGATCCGTCCCCGCTGGACGTTAAACTTGTGACATACCCTATGTTGAACACGGGAAGCTGAGGAAAACCTCAGATAAGTGTCTGTGACACGTAATTCCCCACGCTCGATGTGGGATGCCTCGGGCTTCCACGCCCTCGAGAAGCCTTGTGGTCAAGGATAACAGACAAACTTGCCAGGTACCCCAGCATCCAGACACGCTACTGATGCCTCAACGTGACTACTCCCCTGACCGAAGGTTGCTGCCCTGACTGGACCCTTTGGAATGTCCCGACAGAAGCAGTGTAATTAACCGGCGTCCATGGAAACATGGCACTGGGAAGAGTTTCACGAACTACGTATTAAATCTATAAGGGAGACCCGGACTAGGTGATGAGTTCTGAGGAGGGATCCGCAGGAGGAAGAACCGAAATCCCATCATCCCGTTTCGATCAAGGAGCAGAAATCCCTGAATAAGGAGCGAATGCCGCCCGCCTTTGGAAAGCGGGAATGCGGGGCAACAAGCCGCACGTCCTCACAGGTGGATGCGCGCGCCCCGGCGAAAGCGTCGGAAACAGAAATGGTGAAACCGACGTGAAATTATTCTCCTCAATATGGAGATGAGTAGCGTTCGAGACACCAGTAGATTGACGTGTCACCGGGTCCAGATATCCGGTGCCTGGTCCCGCCAAGAAAATAGCGGGCCTATCGTGAAACTCACCGGAAGTCGGGGTAGTAGAACTTGGGTCACTCCATTCTGCAGCGTATCGGCGTGGATCCTTCTCACAGACATGGATAATGGAAGAATGCTGGGGCACCGGCCGTCAATACTTTTCCTCTCAGTACTGATGAGTCGATCCCTTCGTTTCTCAGGAACCAGGTTGCTGTTTCAGAGATGCGGTCACCATCCGCTCCTCGCCCACGCAGGGGCAGGGGAAACACCATGACATCCACCCCACGTAGCGCCGCTACCGCCACGACGGCCACCACATCTCAGAATACAGGGCGCCCACGCCCCCTTTCCCCAACAGAGGTCATCCAGCGAAGGGTGATCAACAACCTCGTGCGCAGGTATGAGGAATATGGGGTCATCCCAACCCAGGATATGGCCCGCCTGGACCTGGAGGCCTCCAGGCCCCGCCGTCAACGCCGCCCTAACAGGCCGCGCAGGGAGCCTCTGCTCCCCACCCCAACATTCAACCGCTTCGGGAGCTTGTCTCTGGAACGCCTTGACGACTCCTCGCCTTACGCTGAAGAGGCGGGCATCGTCCGGCTTAGCCCACTCAGGGTCCCGACCCAAGGGCCCCAAGCGAGAGCTCCTGCCCGGCCGCATCAGCGCCGCCGTCCGGCCCTGCAGGAAGAGCAGGCAGACTACGTCCTTGCACCACCTGCACCGGCCTGCCTGACTCGACGTCAGCGCCGGGCCCGGGCTGAGGACGCTCGCCTAGGCGCGTCAACGTCGACGGCTACAGTGGCCCGAGCCACTGCCGACGTGCACCATGAAGCCCCTGCGTACATTGAGCAGGGGCACCCCTTCACCCAACCCGGATCGAGACCCCAACCGCCCCACGATCAGGCTGGGTTGACTCTCCGGGTTGCAGGCCCAAGTGGTGATCGCCGCGAGCTAACCCGCGGTAATGCCACCCCGTACGGAGGTCCTCCCCGTACCACTACTCCGCAGAGCGTGGGCCTTCCCCGCTCCGAGGTTCGTCATGGAGGCATGCCTTGTGCTACCCCCATCCTGCCGGAAGACCTGCCCCGCAGCAATGACGCTCAGCGCGGAAACATTTCCCGCACCCACTATACAGGGTATGGAGTCCATCCTCCGGCCCTCGACCGCCAACCTGAAGGCACCGTCCATCCGGTCCTTCTCCAACGTGGGGGCCCTCCCTACGTCCTCTCTGCAACCGGCGAAGGTCCTCCTCGCCCCAGCAACTCGAGGAGTGAAGGCCAGCCTCGCTCCACCCGCATCGACCATGGAGGTCCTCCCCATGCTCCTGCCAGTTCCAATAGAGGCCCCGCCCACATGGGTACTGTTCATGGAGGTCCTCCCCATGTACCCTTCGACATTTGCCCTGGTGCCCCTCGCACCCCGGCTATCTCGAGTGGGGGCCCTCTCCGCCACGGCACCAGCGCCGCCCCGAGGCTGCCTGATAGGGGTCAACCCTGTCCCGAAGAGCCACCCAGGGGCAGAAGAGCGGGTCATAACTGCCACAAGAAGAACCCTGGGAAGGCCCAGGTGGAGATCAAACCTGCCCGCTTCTCCGATTCTGAAGCGGAATGTGATTCAGCGATGGAACCTTCTCCCCGCTCCTCTGTATCAAGGACTGTGGCAGGAACCAGACGCGTTAGCCTCGTTCTCCCAGAATTTGAGGTCCATCGGATTCCCGTCTCTCTCCGCAGGTACATCCAGGAGGAAGAAATCCTGGGAATTCCGCAGGTCTCGGCCACGCAATCACCGCCTCTATCACCAGAAGAGCCCTCTACCTCTACCAGAGATCACGTAGAGTAATTTTGGGGGCCAACGATGGTAGAGAGACGACACGACCTGTCGCCGGTAGCCGCAGGTCCTGTTCCGGAAGCTGCGATTATCAGCCCGTCGTATCGTGACATCGTGGCTAGGTCACCTCACTCTTCGGAGTATGGCCAGGAATTCGGCGGCCAGTTAGCTCGTTCGCCGTATTCTCCTCCGCCGAGCTTACTATCCCAAAGGTCTGCCTCGGTACCGCTTCCGGTTCCTCAGCCGCCCCCGGTTGACGAGTGGGGCAACACAGGGCCAGACCCTGAGTCCGAGCCTAGGAGCTTCTGGAGTATCCTTGCAACGGATTACTTCCCAGAGAATTTCTGGCCGACGGCGGCACTGAATTTCCGCATACCAGAGTCTCTTACCCCTAAAGACATGGGGTTCCTTTGTCGAACCCTGTGGGCGACACACTTCCGCCTCCGTTGTGAACGGGTGGTGTACCCCAGAAGTCGTGAGCACTTCGAAGAAATCGGCAAGCAATGCCGCCTGATCGATGCAGCCGCACTTCTTGTGGCCCAGCACCCTGAGTCTCCAGGCCACCAGAGCTCCCTTCAATGAAAATGCGTTCAGATTCTTAAAGCACTCTGCAGAATCGTCATGGAAGCCACCCCCCATGTGCAAGTCCGTGGTTGGGGACACTATGCCGCTCTCCTCTTCGACCCTATCTGACGACAGCCCGATTCGCTATGCGACATCGAGGATATTCCCTCAAGAGGGGTCGCAGTCTACATGGCCAACATTGTGGATAAGGAAGATGAGCATGAGTTCCTTGATGGAGACTTACCACCCGAGGGCGTACCGCCGCTGCTCGACCCGTCAGGGAGAGTTACCCGTCAGCAGAGAAACCTGCTAGGCCTCCCCGTACCCACCGAGTCGCTGGTACCTGGTCGAAAAACTGGCAAGGGTAAGGAGCACGTCGGAACAGTCAAGCACTCCGACCCATCCACCTCTATGCAGAAAACGGACGAAGATCCTGAGAAGGCCACGTTACGCCAGCAGCTTGCTGAGCAGAAGAGGCTGGTTGACGAACTCTTGGCTGAACGCGCCGCAGAGCGACGACCCGACTATGGTAATCCCAGGCCGGGGCAACAGGGGCAGGAACAATTTCCCCCCGGAGATATGCCTTCGGGCCACCCTGATCATGCTACTTCCGCAAACAGGGCGGAAGCCGGAACATACGGCAAGAGGGCGCGATATGTCTCGCCAAACCCCCCTGAGCGACGAGGCAATCTGAAGAATCCAACCCGGGTTCCCCCAGTCGCCCCGCAGGTCGTCCAGCCAGTTGACCCACGAGCGGCCGAAGCAGTCTACCATGTTGAAGAACCTGGCAATGCACTTGTGGTTAGGGATCCCCGTCAAGACAGGGACCCCCACCCGGAGGACCTTATTGCAGCACTCACAGCCCGCCTCGAGGCGTTGGAAACGCGGCAGGTGGCGGTCCCACCGGATGGCAAGCCTTATCCCGCGTGGGTGGACGATATGCCCGCGCCTCCGGGTTTTGGGAACCCCACTTTCTCGCCTTTTAACGGGACAGGGGACCCGCCCCAGCACTTGGATCATTTCTCTTCCAGGTGTGGCCCCATGCTGGGGACCCCGGCTCAGCAAGAATCCGCCAAGCTCCGATGTTTCGTACATACATTGGAAGGTCTGACATTCGTCTGGTACAGCCAGCTCCCTATCAGATCGGTGACCGGTTGGGAGGATCTTCGCCGGCAGTTCTTATACCAGTTCAGCTCCACCACGCGAAAGACCATCATTGCAGACCTCTTCAAGTGCAAACAGAGGCCTGATGAGCGGGTCGCAGATTTCATCGCCCGGTGGAAAGGACTTACGTATTCCCTCGATATGCCACTGACTCAGGAGCAATTACTGATGATGTGTGTGGGGAACGTCAAGAAAGAGCTGGTACCCTCCTTGATTACCCATAACTACCATGGAGGGTTCAGAGATTTCTCGGATAAGGCCCAGCGCCTCGAGGAAGCCCTGCAACAGGCCAGTCAGGCACGTTTGCTGCCCCCTATGATCCCAGCCCGGAGGACCGCCAGGACTGAACCCGCCGCGGTGGATCAAATAGAAGCCCCAAGGCAGCTGGAATTTCTGCCGGCGGCACCACCTCCGCAACCCCGCAGAGGTCCTCTACCTCAAGCACAGGCTCCCGCCCAGCAGCGACCGCCTCAGAACAGACAGGTTCCCCCGTGCAACGCGCCACCGCCACCTAGGCGAGACAACCAGGCGCCACCTCCTCAGCAGGCCCCTCCGGTCCCTCGTCAGGACCAGGCCCCCAGGGCCCCCTATCCGGAAAGAAGGTACCAGGCCTATTCTTTCAACGGAAATCAGGTCCCTGGCTACTTCCGAAGTGCTCTAGAGCAAGGGATTGTGCGTCTGCCTGAGTGTAGAAGGCCGGAAGAGGCGCACCTCACCGACCACCCCAACTACTACCCTTATCATCGGATCCTGGGGCACACCCTCAAGCGATGTTATGTGTTTAAAGACTGGCTTCATGACCAGGTCAACAACAACATAGTCAAGTTGGGCCCAGCGCCAGCGCAAGTGGCAGGCGTCTTTGCAGGATCAGAAATCGGCAGCGACAGCGAAGGTGAGTGGCAGCAGGTCCCTAGCCGCGGATCCCAGAAATATGACGACTGGATGGCTCGAAAAACCGTCGTCCATGCCTAGGGTATCATACGGGCGTTCCTGAAGCAGTCGGAACCTTCAGAAGAGGTAGCCGGTGCCTCCGCATCGTCTTCACAGTCGACCTCTTCCCAAAAGGGCAAGCAGCGGCGACGCAAGAAGAAGCAACGTGCACCGCCAGTGCCGTCGTCATCCCGCACTCTTTGAGACTTTATGCCCCCCGAAATGGGGATCCCTCCCAGAATCCGCCAAGCGGTGGATGAATCCTCGAGCGATAGCCAAGGGTACGATTCAGTTAACACCGTGGAGCTGGTAAAGCCTTATATGACCCCCGATGAGGGGGAACCCTAGGCAGACCTCCCCAACGTTTCCAGCCGACGTCAACGTCAGCGGAATCGCAATCGCGCCGGTCATCGAGGTACGTCAGCAGGCACTTGTGGCCAAGCCATGCACGCTACCGAGACCAGGCAGCAGGCTCAGCGCAGATCCCAGCACGCGCAGACCCATCCAACACCCTCGGCTCTACCTCCACCGCCGTTCGTGCTACTGGATCGGGGGGAGCCGCCTCGTCCGTATCATAGTCAGTCTTGCCCGGCTACAGGCCAGCCTCCGTTGCCCGATTTTAGCCCGGCGACTACTCTTCAGGCTTCTACTGGTAGGCAGCAAGATATACCTAGTACTAGTTACTCGCCGGTTCAGCCAGCCGGACCCGCTGTGTATCCAAATGACGAACGACCTCCTGTAAGCAGAGGTTCGCGTTTGGCACGAAAGTACGATGTTCTAAAGCACCTGGTCGGCATCCCGGCGAGGCTTTCCATCCTTGAGGCCCTTCGCCTATCATCTAAAATGCGCGAGGCACTTGCCGAGGCCCTAAGGAGCCCCCTCCAGTTCGAGACGAAGGTAGAAGCTGCGGAAGCCTTCCATACCGAGACGATTGAGAACGCCGAATGTCAGGTGGTTATCTCGTTCTCCGGTGAGGATGAGGACCCTCCTATACAAGGGCACATTCGCCCACTGTATATCACTGGCCACTTCAACGGTGTGGAAGTCCGCCGCTGCCTCGTTGACATGGGTTCTGGAATCAACCTAATTCCGACCCGGACGCTGCGAAAGCTGGGTCTGTCCGAAGGTGATTTAACTCCCTCTGACCTCAGGATCCAGGGGTACGACAGGACAGAGCAAACCCCAGTCGGCATGATCCGTCTGAAGACTCAGTTCGGTGGCTTAATTGCCAGCACCGAGTTCATGGTTGTTTCTCAGGACACCGCCTACAACGCATTGATGGGTAGGCCATGGCTCCATCTGCATGCAGCGGTCCCCTCGTCGTATCACCAGTGCCTCAAGTACTCGCTCAACGGTCGAGTAGGTGTGATCCAAGGAGACGCGTCCCCTTTCGCTTCTTGTGAGGCCCGCTATCTGGATGCGGGTTATTACAAAAGTAAGGACAAGCAAATCTTGGTAAGCGAGGATGAGCCTGCCCCGATCACAAGTGATCCCTGGGGAAGCATGGATGACGCTTACATCCTCCCGATCCACCGGTTGGAGGCCACGACCCCCGACATGGGACAATGTTTCGTTGTTTCGGGTACGCAAGGAAGACATGTTCCCGTGTCCAAGCGACGACGGAAAATCACCTCGTACTCCTACATCAACCAGGCTCACGTGATCCCGGAATCTCCTACCCCTATACGGTACCGGGACGTCAAGCTGATGACAATGGCGGTTCTCCATACGTGTCTCTTCCGCCAGGCTGGAATTAACTGACTCAGGCCGACATGTCACCACTGCTTCGATATCATCAAACGTGGCCCTTTAGGCCAAAGGCCAGATGGGTTAGGGTCGACTGCCTTCATTTCCAAGGTCTCGATGTCAAGTGAGTCTCCTGATGTGATGACCGCTGCTGACCGAGTCGGCACCAGCTGCCCCGTGGATCTTGATAGCCCAGAAGTATCTTCCATCGCGGGAAATCCCCCCACGGGTGGGGAGGAAGACTTGGAGGATGCTCCCCCAGCCTTTGAAGAAGGCGTCTCTACCATGGTTGATGAACTGGTATAGGTGAACCCTGGTAGCGAGGTAGATTCGAGACCCACATTGATCAGTGCAGCCATGTCCCTCGGGGAGCGGCAGCAGTACGTAGACTTCCTCAAACAGCACCGCGATGTGTTTTCCTGGAGTTACAATGAGATGCCAGGGCTGGATCCCCAAGTGGCCATCCACCGTCTGGGCCTCCCAGCAAAACATCGTGGGTTTAAGCAGCCTCCCAGGAAGATGCACCCTTCCCATGGCGCTATGGTTGAGGCCGAAGTTGATAAGCTAATCAAAGCCAACTTCGTCAAGGAGGTCCAGTACCCCAAGTGTCTTGCCAACATTGTGCCAGTCAGGAAGAAGAATGGGCAGATCAGATTTTGTATCGACTTACGCGATCTTAATCGCCACTTCCCAAAGGATGACTTACCACTCCCGGTGACGGAGCTGTTTATTGACGCCACGGCCGGATTCCAAGCCCTCTCTTTCATGGATGGGTATTCCGGGTATAACCAGATCCATATGGCCCCCGAAGACGAGGATTCCACTGCCTTCAGGGCTCCCCAGGGTACCTTTTGCTACCAGGTAATGCCATTCGGTTTGAAGAATGCAGGTGCCACTTATCAGAGGGCCATGCACCGCATATTCAAACCGATCCTCGGGACATTGGTGGAATGCTACGTGGACGACCTCGTAGTCAAGTCACATCAGCGCCAGGACCATCTCAGAGACCTTGAGAAAGTGTTCGGCTTCCTCCGTTCCCGTCACCTAAAGATGAACCCGCTGAAGTGTACCTTCGGAGTCACCTCCGGGAAGTTTCTGGGCTTTGTTGTCAGATACCGAGGTATTGAGATCGACCCGGAGAAGATCAAGGACATCAGCCAAATGCCTCCCCCGAGCAACATTCGGGAGCTCTGAGGCCTTCAAGGCCACTTATCCTATATATGTCGATTCATTGTGAATCTGGCCGGCAAGTGTAAGCCCTTTTCTCGGCTCATGAAGAAAGGCGCTGCCTACGAATGGGAAGAGGAGTGTCGGACCGCCTTCGAGGAAATCAAGCAGTATCTGCTCCAACCTCCGGTCTTGATGCCACCCATCTCTGGAAAGCCACTGGTCCTTTACGTGACCGCCCTGGAGAGATCCCTCGGTGCGCTGCTCGCCCAGAAGAACAATGAGGGTACTGAGAATAGTCTCTACTATCTCAGCTGCATGCTTCTCGATACATGGATTCGATACTCCCCTGTCGAAAAGAGATGTCTTGCGCTCGTCTTCGCCGTGCATAAGTTGCGGCACTACCTGCAAAACCACGAGGTGCAATTGATCTCTCGGGTAGATCCACTGAAGTACATCCTGAACCGCCCCATGCTGACTGGCCGACTAGCACGGTGGGCGGTGATTCTCCAGCAGTTTGATATCAGGTTTATACCTTAGAAGGCCATTAAGGGACAAGCATTGGAAGACTTTTTAGCTTCCCATCCAACCTCCGTGGATCAATCCCTGGACCTAGACTTCCCTGATGAGACGATCCTCTCAGTCGATCATGCTGCCCCGTGTTGGCAAATGCATTTCGACGGTGCCTCCCGGAGCCCCACCGGTAGAAGGCTCAACGACCCCAAGCTCAACAGAGTGGGCCTGGGTATTGTCTTCATTACCCCGGCGTAGGCCGTCCTTCCGTACTCGTTCCTGTTGTCAGAAGGTTGTACGAACAACGAGGCAGAGTACCAGGCTCTCATCACCAGCCTCGAGTTGGCCCTTGAGATCCATGTTCCCCACCTACATGTGAAGGGAGATTCCGAGCTGGTAATCAAACAGGTTAATGGTGACTACGTTGTTAGGAAGCCAGAGCTTGCACCGTTGCTGGAGTACACCCTCCTCCTAATGGCCCAGTTCTCTTCTCGACTAGAGGTTACCCATGTCCCACGGTCGCAGAACGACCAAGCAGACGCCCTGGCTGGCTTAGCCGCGTCGCTCGCGGAACCCGAGCAAGATGATTTGGTCATACACGTGGCCCACCGGAGAGTCATTGCCCCCATCACCCAAGAGGACTGTGATAGCCTGTGGGTAAGTCATCTCACCGCCGGACCCTCCGTATCGGGAATCCCGGGTTCGTCAGATGCAGTGGTTGAAACCACCCCCGACTGGAGAGCACCTTTTGTCGAGTATCTCCAAAATGGTCAGCTCCCGGACGACCGGGCCGAACGCGAGCGAATCTGACGCCGCGCGCTGCAATTTATTCTCCGGAGCGGCCCCATCCTTGAACAGATCCTTTATAAGCAGAGTTTCGATGGTGTCCTCCTCTGTTGCATCCAAGGGGGGGAGATACCTCAAGTTATGAAAGAGGTTCACGCCGGTTCTTGTGGCGCCCATCAAGCTGGGCCGAAACTGTCCCATCAAATCCAGAGGTTGGGGTACTTTTGGCCCTCTATGATCCACGATTGTATTGGATACCCCAAGAGATGCCACGCGTGCCAAGTACACTCCAACTTCTTGCATCGGCCGCCGGAGCCCCTCCACCCCACCAAGTACTCTTGGCCATTTGCGGTATGGGGACTTGATGTAGTGGGACCATATCCACCGGCAACAGCCCGCCAGTGCAGGTTCATCCTGACTGCTACAGATTTCTTCTCCAAGTGGGCAGAAGTAGTTCTGCTCAAAGAGGTCAAGGCCCGTTACATCGTTGACTTTGTGAGCTCCAACATTATCCACTGGTTTGGAGTCCCTCACGCTATCCTCACCGATAACGGCACCAACTTCCGAGCAGCTGAATTGAAGAAATTGTACGCTAAGTACGACATCCGGTCGAACCATACCTCCCGCTACCACGCGCAGGCGAATGGACAGATCGAGGCGTACAGTAAGACCCTCTCTAACATTCTGCAGAAGATGGTTGGTCAGAACAAGAAGAGTTGGCCGGAAAAGCTCCCCAATGCCCTCTGGGCTTACTGGACGACGACTCGCAACTCTACCCAGGTGACCCCATATTCCCTGGTGTATGGAGCTGAGGCCGTCCTACCCATTGAGATCCAGCTGCCGTCACTACGCACTGCAGTTTATGATCACCAGACATCAGATGAGGTAGCCGAGATCCATCTAGCTGAATTAGAGGCACTGGACGAGAACCGGCTCCGTGCCATGCACAATATGGAAAGGCATCAGGACAAGATAGCGAGAGCCTTTGACAAGAAGGTTCGTCTCCGCTCTTTTCTACAGGGTGACCTGGTACTGGCCCTTCGAGCGCCAATGATTCCCGGTAGGAAACCGCCCAAGTTAGAACCCAAATGGGAAGGGCCTTATATCATCCATAAGGTTTACCCCAATGGAGCATACTCCTTGGTGACCACAGATGGAGAGCGTATAAACCCTCCCACCAATGCCAAGTTCCTCAAGCAATACTTTGCCTAGGGCAAAAGTGGTCCTGCACGACCCTAAACTGCGAGAAGGTCCAGCACGACCCTAAACTGTGAGATGGTCCTGCACGACCCTAAACTGCGAGAAGGTCCAGCACGACCCTAAAATGTGAGGTGGTCCTGCACGACCCTAAACTGCGAGAAGGTCCAGCATGACCCTAAACTGTGAGATGGTCCTGCACGACCCTAAACTGCGAGAAGGTCCAGCATGACCCTAAACTGTGAGATGGTCCTGCACGACCCTAAACTGCGAGAAGGTCCAGCACGACCCTAAACTGTGAGATGGTCCTGCACGACCCTAAACTGCGAGAAGGTCCAGCACGACCCTAAACAGTGAGATGGTCCTGCATGACCCTAAACTGCGAGAAGGTCCAGCAAGACCCTAAACTGTGAGATGGTCCTGCACGACCCTAAACTGCGAGAAGGTCCAGCACGACCCTAAACTGTGAGATGGTCCTGCACGAACCTAAACTACGATAAGGTCCAGCACGACCCTAAACTATGAGATGGTCCTGCACGACCCTAAACTGTGAGATGGTCCTGCACGACCCTAAACTGCGAGAAGGTCCAGCACGACCCTAAACTGTGAGATGGTCCTGCACGACCCTAAACTGCGAGAAGGTCCAGCACGACCCTAAACTGTGAGATGGTCCTGCACGACCCTAAACTGCATCCCCGTCCTTACTGCAAGACGTTAAACTGCAAGCCAGTCAGGCCTTCTTGACTAATACCTGACTTTAGGCCCCCTGGCCTTCTCGGACCTCCCCGCCCAATCTCTTACCTGGGGTGTACGATGTGGTGTAGGACTACGTCCTCATTCACGTCGGGATCATGTACCATGTCGTACCCCCCCCCCCATTTACGAGGCTCGGCCTCAGGCCCCTTGGCCTCCTCGGGCCCCCGACCCCGTCCTTACTGTAAGACGTTAAACTGCAAGCCAGTCAGGTCTCCTTGACCACGGCTCGGCCTCACGCTCCCTGTTTTTTTTTCTGACTTACCCTCTTGTGGGATTGTACGGTATGGTGTAGGACCACGTCCTCATTCACGCTGGATTACTTGTTGTACCGTACATATCCCCAAATGAGGTGCTTCTCATCGTCCCACATGACGTTAAACCGCACTTCTAGAACTACGTGTGGCTTGATTCTCATCCTTATGAGATACGTAGGAACGCTCGGACACCTCATCTTGAGCCCAGCCCCAAGATTTTCCCTTCCACTATTCCCCCTAGGAATAGTTTTCTTGGAGGATCTTTGTGTAGCAGGGAGTAGGCTTTCTTGGCCCCGCTTATGCAACCCCGCTCGTACAAAGATTGTAAGGGTCGCACCATGCGCCCACTCCCGTTCTTCTATCCTCCCACGTCCTCACCGCATGACACTAAACTGCATGGCCTTCAAGAACTACGTATGGCTTGATTCTCATCCTTATGAGATACGTAGGAACGCCCGGACACTTCGTCTGCGGGCCCAGCCCAAAAGCCAAAATCTTCCCCTCGGGTCAAGACATGGCAGGGTGCACACTTTTGCCCCGACCCACATCGAGAAAGCCTCGACCCGACTGAACATTCCCCCTGGAGGTGTTTGCCCCTTTCATGGATGGATACGACTATGCTTCACCCACTCCTTGACTGGGATTCCGTCATTTTTCACACCCAGAGGGAACCCCAAGAACGGCCTGGATACAATGCCCAAGGGCTCTCCTACCGATACGGGCCAACGCCCCCAAGGGTTTTCAAGCAACAAATCGATACAAGTCCCGCGTTGCGAATTTGGTCAGCGGTCGACGCTCATTTGTTGCCCCCATACGGGTCACCATAGGAACGCTGTGTTTCGAATATGGTCAATAGTGTCCTGGATTTTCGGGTCCACCCCGAGATGTCCCAGGCATCAAGAACAGTGATTCATTCTTCCCCATCCCGAGGCGAAAAACTTCCCCCAGGTGGTGCTAGCGATCGGGACCACGACCCCGATTCCTCATAGGAGTGTACGGTGTGGTGTAGGACTACGTCCTCATTCACGTCGGGACCATGTACCATGCCGCACGACTCCCCTTACGAGGCCCAGCCTCAGGCCCCTTGGCCTTTTCGGGTCCCCGACCCTCGTCCTCATGTAAGACGTTAAACTGCAAACCAGTCAGGCCTTCCTGACTGATGCTTGACCTTAGGCCCCTTGGCCTTTCCGGGCCACGACCCCGATTCCTCATAGGAGTGTACGATGTGGTGTAGGACTACGTCATCATTCACGTCGGGACCATGTACCATGCCGTACGACTCCCCTTACGAGGCCCAGCCTCAGGCCCCTTGGCCTTTTCGGGTCCCCGACCCTCGTCCTCATGTAAGACGTTAAACTGCAAACCAGTCAGGCCTTCCTGACTGATGCCTGACCTTAGGCCCCTTGGCCTTTCCGGGCCACGACCCAGGTCCCCTCTTATAGGAGTATATGGTGTGGTGTGGGACTATGTCCTCATTCACGTCGGCTTCTTCTCCATACCGCACACCTCCTTTGTTTCGGGGTATATTGCTTCCCCTTCTCGTCCAGTATGACATTAAACTACGTATAGAGAACTACGTGTGGCTTGATTCCCATCCTCATGGGATACGTAGGACCACCTGAATGTCCAAAATTCGGGTCCAGCCCCATCTCTCGGGAATCCTCATCCCATCCCGGCCCCTTGGCCTATCCTTCCTCCATGAGAGGATCATATGGTGTGGTGTGGGATTATGTCCTCATTCACGAAGGTCTCGTAATGACCACGCCATGCTCCCCCCCTACTGAGCTGTTTCGTCGACCCTTTTTTCAGCGGTTCACCAATGTTCTTAAGAGTACTCTGGTTTATTACCTAGAATCACTACAACATAAACAGTGTTTAGCGGCGGTTTTGTGGCGGAGGTTCACAAAACCGCCGCTAAACGTTATCAGTGAAAGATTTAGCGGCGGTTTGTTAAAAACCGCCACGAAACCCAATCTATTTTGAAAAGCCGCAACGCTTTCCCCAACCCTATCGCGTACCCCTCTTCCCCAATCCCCCTCACAAACCCTCCCCTCTTCCCCGATCCCCCTCCCGCTACCTCCGGTGACACCCGCGCCCTCCGGTGACACCCGCGCCCTCCGACGATGCCCGCGCCCTCCGGCGACCCCCGCAGCCCCCGAGCCCCCCGGCGAACCCTGCATCCCCCCTCGACCGCCGGTGACCCCCGCGCCCCCGTGCCCCTCGCGCCCCCCGCACCCTCCGGCGACCGCCACACCCCCCGCGGCCTCCGGCAACCCCCGCACCATAATTTCAGTCCTCCCACCATAATTTTCAGGTTTATTTATATATAATTTTTATTTTTTCCACATTTTAATTAGGGATATTGTGATTTTTATATTCCAAATATCGTTGTAGTGTGTTTTGGTCTTCATTTTGGCAGGTTTGAGCTGTCATCATCAAAGGATTACATGTGTATTCATAATTAAGAATCTATATATAAGTTCTCCATTTATATATATTCAACCTTGAAAGTATTAATATATATCATGGGGCTATATGTGCTTATATGTGTATATGAAAATGAATATGTGTATCATTGAAAAGGGGTATATGAAAGTATAGTCAAATATGTATAGATCCCTTATACATATTTGTACACCTTAATATGTATATATGGACTAGGTATCATTACATATAAGTTAAGGAGAATATGTGTGCATTTGAAAATATTAAAATTTGAGATTCCATCATCTATTTTAGCATGGCTTGAGTTTTAGGCAGTTTCCATATTCATGTTACCATTATTTGAATTCCATGAAAGCATGGATGTTTTTTAATCTATTATTCATTATTTTATCAATTGAATATTGTATATCTTTTTATATATATTATTGGTTTTATTTCTCGGAATGTATCTCCCAATGTGGTTGATAGAAATTATCCTAAACATTTAAAATGTGTTTTAAGGTGTAAAGCATGATTTCAAAGTGAGTTTTCTATCGTGTGATTTTTTGTTTAGAGATAATGTTTTGAAAAAATGGTAAGATGGTGTCAAGCGTTTTGAGTAATGTGTTGTGAAGAGGATTGGGCCGATGGGGAATATATTGGATATTCCATGATGGTATGACTTTATGTGAATTATTTCTTTATGTTTCATTTTAGGTGATGTTTCCTAGACTTCTCTATAGAGTCCATGTGGCTGAATTTTTGTTGGAGGTCGAATCATCCTTTAAGAGAATCTAGTTCATTTTATGGATCACAATGGGATGGTTTTGCAAGGTAGTATTGTACCTTTTGTTCTAGTTTTATTACTACATAGTACCATTAAAGAAGAGACATGGGAGGGGAGATGAATATTTAGGCATAGTGGTCCAATGTTATTTTTAACAAAGCTTTTATTACTATATAGTACCATTAAAGAAGAGACATGGGAGGGGAGATGAATATGTAGGCATAGTGGTTCAATCTCTTTTCTGACAAAGCTTAGTGATACTTTGAAATGTGGCTCAAAGCTAAGACATTTCATGTTAGGGAGGGTATGATATTCTATGATTTTTTCAGGTACTTTCTCATTTCAATTTTTCTTTAAATAGATAATTTTGGGATATCAAAATGTTTACTGGATGTATGAACAGTTTTTGGGGTTTACAGGGTTTTTAGGACACAAAAGGTTGAAAAAGTGCCTATCCAGCTCAAGTAATACGATCAGAGCCCAGTTAGTAGTTATTGTGTTCCCTAACCATGATTTACAAGAGGTGGGGTAAATTCAATGAAAAAAATAAGGAAAGGGGGAGAATAAACCAAGTGGAAATGGATAACCCATTCCTCATGGTTATAGCATGACTTAACAAACCATACAGGCTTTATCGAAGATCATGTGACTAGCCCGCATTTCTATCCAACAGTCCAGCATTTCTAAAATATTACTTTTGAATAGAATGAATTGTCTTTAAAGTTTCCACATGATGAACTTTTTCCCAGCAATACTCATACACTGATCCTTTATTTTCAGCTTCATTCCATCTCTCATAAATCAGATGAAGTGCCAAACGATCACTGTAATCCTTTGAGAAAATCTAGATTTTACCATTACAGCTAAAGCGCTTTTTATCTTGAGGAAGAACTAAAGTATCCATGACGCTACGTCCGACCACAGTGGTAAGCACAGGATCGTAGCAATGAAAAATGGCACCCATAATTAGTACTTTCCGCAGTTTAGGATCCACAAGAAGGATTGACTGGGCACACCGGCTGGCCGGTGGTGTCTCACCAGCTGGCCGGTGGTCATCCACCGGCTGGCCGGTGACACCAGGCAGTGGGAAAGCCTACTGCCTGGCTCCTCCGGCTGGCCGGTGCCCATACCGGCTGGCCAGTGGAAATCCACCGGTTGGCCGACTCAGTCAATCCATTTTCAGCTTTCTTGGGCGAGCTCCTAGGAAATATTTTTCCTAACATCAAAAACACTTGAAAACAAGTTAGAACACAAATAGAGTGATTGTGATCATTAAAATCCAAGAGAGAGGGGTACAACAACTATTGTTTGTTTTATATTCATGGACTATATTATGCATTAGAAACCATTAGTGGTGGCCTACTTAATTTACCTCACACACCATATCGAAGTTCCACCTGGCCTTCCCTAAGAAACCCCAAACATGTCCCTTATAGGTTTCTATTTGGAACCTTGATTCCTCCACATCCACTCTACAGTTTTCTCCACATTTCCATGACTAACATAATTCTCTCCACCTTAGGAGGGTCATTATCACTAATTTATTCAAGAAATTCAAACACCATGTCTCATGCTTCCATCACAAGATGAACCCCAAAACTTAAATGTGGCCATTTAGATTTCCCTAGAACAATAAAACAAACATTACCCATTGTGAAAATGGTTTCAGTGAATGTAGTTAACTTGATTTAAAATTCATTATGATCAGTTTCGATCACACATCAAAGGGGTGTTGTTTGAGGCAACATAAATGTGTGATCGATGGTGTTATGATAAGTGTGTATCCCGATATTCTTATTGCTCCTCAATGAGGTGTTGACGCTGTCTCCTATGGACCAGACTTGTTCAGTTGGTCTGAAATGGTAAATGTGGTCAATGAATAATCTTTATTATATTATGCATACTTTATGGTCAATGGTTCATCTTTATTATATTATGTTTCTGTAATCTTACACTATCGTATATTTTGTGTAGGTACATTGTGATATACATGGATAAAAGCTGGATCACATTACCGAGGAACACATCTCAATATGTTAAGGGTTTGAATGGGTTTTTAGATTTTGCAATTTCTAATCGATCTGTTGAAGGGAGAATAAGATGTCCATGTCCTAAATGTAAATTTAGAACATGGTTGAAGAGAGATGAAGTTTATGAACATTTAATACTGAAGCAATTCCCTGAGCAATATTTGTGTTGGATTTGGCATGGAGAATCAAACAATACAGAAAGATTGAGGACTGATGTTAATCCATAGAATGAGGTCCCAAGTTCTTCGACAATGGAAAATGAAATGCAAAACCTCATAAATGATGCATTCGGCACTGCAAGACACCACTATGAGCATCAAAACATATCAGAACAACCAGAAGAGGGTGCTACAAATTGCAACGTGACAAGTGATGTTTCTGAGACAGTAACACAAGAAGATCAAGATTGTAACATATCATTGGATCCTCTTGATTCTGTGGAGCCAAATGTAAGGGAAAACTTCAGTGAGGAAAATGTATTTCATGATTTAGTTGACGATGGAAATCAAGAGTTGTATAGTGGGTGTTCGAAATATTCAAAGCTTTCATTTCTACTGAAGTTGTACCATATCAAATGTCTATGTGGAATTACAAATAAGGAAATGTCCATGTTATTGGAATTGATTCGTGATTCATTTCCTGAAGCAAAAATCCCAGAATCGTTTTATGATATGAAAAAAGTTGTTAACAATCTTGGTCTGAATTATACAAAAATACATGCGTGTCCCAATGATTGTATGCTTTACTGGGGAGAGGATTCAAGTAGACAGAATTGTAAGAAATGTTCTTCTTCTAGATGGAAGTCAAAGGGTGATGTTGGAAGTATGACTGAACATAATTTCACGGAGAAGAAGAAAAGGAACACAGCTGCAAAAGTTTTGCGTTACTTTCCTTTGAAGCCTCGATTGCAAAGATTATTCATGTCATCAAAAACCGCTGAACACATGAAGTGGCATGCTGTAGATAATAACAATGATGGGTTAATGAGACATCCACGAGATTCCCAATCGTGGAAGACATTTGATTCATTACATCCAGATTTCTCAGCTGATCCTAGGAATGTTCGATTGGGATTGGCTACCGATGGATTCAACCCATTTGGGACTTTGAGTACGAGTTATAGCTTTTGGCCATTTGTTTTGATCCCTTATAATCTACCTCCGTGGATGTGTATGCAACAAACATCTTTTATCATTTCGATGATTATTCCTGGAAAACAAATGCCTGGAAATGATATTGATGTATACCTGTAGCCTTTGATTGAAGAATTGTAGGAGTTATGGAGCAACGGTGTTGAGACATTTGATGTTTCTTCTAAAACAATGTTTAAAATGCATGCTGCTTTAATGTGGATCATTAGTGACTTCCCTGGGCTTGGGAATTTATCTGGTTGGAACAATTATACGGGTTTGGCTTGTCCCGTTTGTAACTTTGATTTCGAGCCCAAACGGCTACCTCACAGTAGAAAATGGTGCTTCTTGTTCCATCGAAGATTTCTTGATGCATCTCATAGATTTTGGCTGAAAAAATCAAAATTTAATGGTTGCATTGATCGTAGACCACCTCCAAAGTTGTTAACCGGTTCTGAAATATTGACACAGCTTGAAAATGTTAAAACAGAATTTGGGAAGGTTCATCATTTGAATGATAGCGGAAAATGAGTGCGAAGTGCATCGTCAAGTGAAATCAGAACGCAACAATGGATGAAAAAAAGTATATTCTTCAAAATTCCGTATTGGGAATTTAATTCTTTGCACCACAATCTTGATGTGATGTATATTGAGAAGAATGTATGTGATAATTTTATTTTCACATTACTTAATGAGCATGGAAAGTCGAAGGATCATCTCAATGCTCGCAAAGACTTACAAGTAATGAACATAAAACGTGATCTCTGGCCAGATGAGAATGAAAAGTATGCTCCGGCCATTTTTTCATTGAAAAATAGGGATAAAGATACGTTCCTTCAAATTTTAAAGAATGTGAAGGTATCTGATGGGTATTTGAGTAATATCTCGAGGTGTGTTGACTTGAAGAATCGTAAGTTATATGGATTGAAAAGTCACGATTCACATGTTTTGTTACAACAGTTACTACCATTGGCATTGCGTACATTATTACCTGAAAAAGTTACTGCTGCTGTACTCCATTTCTGCACATTTTTCAGACAGTTATGTGAGAAAGCTCTACATCTATTTTATCTTGACAACCTACAGGAGAGGTTTGTATTGACCCTTTGTGCAATGGAGATGATCTTCCCTCCATCGTTTTTTACTGTCATGATGCATTTAACTGTGCATTTGGTTGACGAAGCTAAATTAGGAGGCCCCGTTCATTATCGATGGATGTATCCAATTGAGAGGTATTTTATTTATATGTTTCCAGTTAAGTAAACATTTTTTGGCATTTAAATAAATGCATAATATTATTATTTTTTTTCACAGATATCTTGGGCATTTGAAAGCATACGTGAGAAATAAAGCTCAACCAGAAGGCTCTATTGCTGAAGGCTATTTGGCCGAGGATTGTCTCACCTTTTGTTCCAGATATTTGGATGATATTGAGACAAGATTTACTCAAGTTGGACGTGTTGACGACACATAAACTCAATCTCAAATGCATCAGAAATCAAAAATATTTCCTGCTATTGGCCGATCAGTTGGGAGGACCTCATACGCGACACTAACAGAATTGGAATTATTACAGGCACATAGATATGTGCTGCTGAATAGTGAAATTGCAGATCCATTTATTGAAGAGTTGAGGATACAAAAAAAGAGACGAATGAGAAGCCGAACACGAAATGAAAAAGATATAACGAAAGCTGTGAATAAAGAGCTGGTAGAATGGTTTGCACGACGTGTAAGTTTATAAATATTGCAATAAATACGAATATTACTTTGACACATACAATTTGCAAATCTATTAATTTTTTTTTTCAGATCATGAATACTGATACTCGAGCTGACTTTTCAGAAGATTTGAAGTTTCTTGCTAGAGGTCCTATAAAACAAGTTAGAAAGTTCAACGCTTATAATGTGAATGGTTTGAGATTTCGTACAGTCGATCGAGAAGTGGGTTTGAAAACACAGAATAGTGGTATTTTTACATTTTCTGAAGTGGAATACTATGGAAAGATGCATGATATTATTGAATTAAACTACCACGGGCATTTTTCTGTTGTTTTATTCAAATTAAAATGGGTCGATTTTATCAGAGGTGTTAAAAGAGATTCCTTGCAATTTACTTCTGTAAACTTCTCTCGCTTGATGGATGTTGGTGATCGTGAACTGCATGATCCATATATCTTAGCATCGCAGGCAAAAATGGTATATTATGTGAATGATGTTGTGGATGAAGGGTGGAGTGTAGTTACTCACGTAATACAAAGAGATTTGTATGATATGGGTGATGAAGTGGAAGATTTGACCTCTGCAATTGAATTTCATCAACAACAGGAAGCAGAATTATTTGTCCATCATGATATTGAAAATATTGGTCTAGAAAGGATGAATGAAGTGGATGAAGCAATGGAGCAGGAAACCGACATGATTGAAGGGGAAAATGATTGTATGTACAATTATTTATTCATTCAGCAACTACTTGTTTCATTTCTGTAGTCATTCATTATCATTGTTATATATATTTTGTTTGTTAATACTGGGCATCTATTATCATTTTTAATTTTTTTTCTGCATAAATTTTTTGAAATATATATTCTGAACTTAATTTTATTTGATTAAAGGACAGGAATGCCAAGGAAGAAGCGGTACACTATTCCTTCTTCTTCTGCGACAGATGATCCGTCTGTCCCCACGGCATCATTTCCCCCTGCACCATCTCTGACACCATCAGTGGATGCCTCATTAGAGGATGAGTCATCACCTCCCCCTACAGGAGCTTCAGCAGCGGGGCAGCGACACGCCCCCTCCAGTTCATCACGGACATTCTGGAGGGTCGCAGTCATAGGTACAAATTTTAATTAAATAAATTTATTGCATTTTGTTTATAGTAATTGTTTGCTCATTGCAGATGAAGACAATGAAACCGTGGAAAGAGACATAAAAAGTTCTGATGTTTGGAACATGCATGTCAAGAAGATAGTGGTGCCATTTGATTCTTATGGGGTCCCGACGGATGACGCCGCTGGTTTACTTGGTCAGATTATAGGTCAGCTGGCAGCGGAGCCCGTTTCCCTGCATATTTCGTATGATGATTGGAGGCATATGCCTCCAAACTGGAAAAATGAAGTTTATGATTCTCAGATAAAGGTAATTTTATTACTTTATGGTTTAATTGAATGTCATTTTACTAATATATTCAAAATGAATTTCTGTATACAGATGTTCTTCCACTTTACCGTTGCTGATGTGATAGCACAGAAGTGGACATTGAAAAATCTTGGAAAAAAATGGAAAGATTTCAAATGGAGGTTGTGGTGTGATGTCAATGATTCTTCATTGACCATGCAGCAGATGTATGAGAAGATACCCAGTGGGGTACCGAAAGAACAGTGGAAGGTTTTTGTCGATAGACATCGTGATGAGAAGCGGATGGTATTGAAATATATATTATTATATTATCCTCATTTTACATTTATACATGTACATGAAGAGGAGATAGACATTTAATACAATACTGTTAAATTGAATTTTATTTATTTCAGGATCTCTCAAGAAAGAATGCTTCAAACCGGGCGAAGCAGGTAATCCCACACACTGCGGGTTCAAAAAGCTTTTCAAGAAGCCGAATGTCATTGGTAATCTTTTAATTAGTTTAAATATTTATAAGATAATATTATCTATTTAACATATTTGATTGATGATTTATCTTTGTTTAATGCAGTCACAGAGTTTAGGGCATGAAGCATCCCGAACAGAACTGTGGCAGGATGTTCATAAAAAATCAGATGGAAATTTTGTTAATGAACCTGCCAGAGAAGTTGGGGTATGAAGTCAATTATTTATTATAATAACTTAATATCAGTTTTTACTGTGTTAATATATATTGATATTTGATTTATAGGTAAAAATTAAAGAAATATGGGATGCCAATCCTGGACAATCCTACTCAGTCTCCCAGGATGACCCGGTTGGTCAAGTCCTTGGGAAGGAGCATCCTGGTAGAGTGCGCGGGATGGGTTTGGGACCCGTACCATCTGAGGTCTTTCGCATGCCATCAGGGATTTCGGCCTCATCTACTCCTGGTTATAGTCATTTCATACCTGAAGATGCTCAGAGGGAGATGTCTGCTCTACAAAACACAGTTCACCAGCAGGGGAATCAGATATCTGATTTGCAGAAAGAGTTGCTTGAAATACGTCAGCATATGAGCAGATATGCCCCCGGTGGTAGTGCATCGGGTAGTGGTGAGCAGGTAAATCACAAAAAAATCAAAATCATTTAGTTTGCAAACTTTTATTGGTTTTAATTTTTATTATAAATATGCAACAATATTTAATTTTCAATATAATGTTCTTACAGGTGGAAGCAGGTGGTGGAGATGAAGGTGGAGAGGGTGACGATGCAGCATCAGATGATGAGTAGTAGTATTGTTGATGTGTTGAACAAGTATGATAATAGTTGGTTTGTATATGTAACATTTATGACACATAGTTGTCACCAAACATTTCCATGTACTAACATTTTCTTGATTTCTCATGTTTCCTTATGTATACAATCATTAAATCCTTTTGGTGGAGGGTCAAATATTGTGATGGTCACAATGTATCCCCAATATTAGGGAGGATATGTGATCATATATTGAATAATGATTTCATAACATTATATAGAAATCAAGGAGTCCAGTTAAATACATTATTAAGAATGATTGTACATGGATGAGGTTTTAGGTCCACTATATGGGACATGGACTCCCCAAACATGCAATTCTAGGTATGTTCTTTACTACCATTCTTCATTTGATTGCACCGTGATGTGAAGTTTGATGTTGTTTTTAGTCCCCCTCCATTATTCCTCCATTCTCTAAAAGGGTTGTGTTACTGATCAAAGCATTACCTTGGTATATATAGGCTATTACATCTCCTTCTCATTTCCATTTTTTTGTGTAGAAATAATTATAGTATATTCTATTAGGGTGTCCTTAATCTCTCTTGATTTTACCATTTATGAAATTATCGTGGTTTTCTCCATGTGGGTGGGTAATTGAGATAAATCAAAGAAAAAATAACTAATTGATTTTGAAATGGATTTTACGTGATCCGTGATTTCAAATATGGTTACTAGATATTTGGTTTTTCATTATTATTCCACAGTATCATTCTCTTCTTCCTTGTGATTCCTGAATGTATTATTTGTCTATTTATAAAATCTTCTTTTGGATGATTATTTTAACTCATCCATCGAAAAAGGAATAATAGGTATATTTTGATAAGAATCAATTACATTGAAAATTTTGATAATTATGAAAAAACAACCACATGAGATGATGAATTAATGTTAAATTGTCTTCATATATCTTGAAATATATTCTTGTGTACATTTGGTTGTCTGTTGTTCATCTTTTTTTGTGTGGGATTTAAGGGGTTTGAAGTATGATGGAACCAACAAGTTTGGTTTCACAATTTGTTTTTAATTGTGGACGTGTTATGGGTGAATTTGGTTCTCATAGTGATATACATGTTTCTTGTTATGGTGTGGTTTTGTCTATGAGGGATGGTGTTTTTAATGTTGGTTTTTATTATGGTAAGAGATGTTATGGTCACTATTATGGGGATGTTGGTTTTTGTGTGTAGTGGTTTGTGGTAGTATTCTTTTAGTGATGGAATATGAAATGGTAATGATGTAATAATGTTGTAAGCTGTTGTACATTACAAATATGTGTGGATGTGATTTTATGTGGGGCTGATGGGTGAGATGTGGCTGTGGTTTTGGAAAATTTAGGGCAGTGGTGGAGCAGATCCAATATATTTTTTTTTTCCAGTTCAACATTTAGCGGCAGTTTTAACCGCCGCTAATGCCATACCTGTGAGCATTTAGCGGCAGTTAAAACCGCCGCTAAATAACCGGGAATCATTTAGCGGCGGTTAAAACCGCCGCTAAATGCTGAACTGGGCAGAATTTAGTGGCGGTTTTAACCGACGCTAAACATATTATGTTGATATTTAGCGGCGGTATTCACCGCCGCAGAATAGGCGCATCAAACGCCTGAATTTAGCGGCGGTTAAAACCGCCGCGAATAAGATACCCATATAACCGCCGCTAAATGAAGAGAAACCGCCGCTAAATGACGGACCTACGACACATTTCTAAAACCGCCGCGGAATCGAAAAAACCGCCGCTAATAGATTGCCGACGCCAAACTTAGCGGCGGTTTTTGTAAACCGCCGCCACACAATATAGCGGCGGTTTAAACCGCCGCTAAACCGGAAAAAAACCGCCGCTAGGACCGGCATTTGTTGTAGTGAATGCCAAGCTTTACTCGGATACGTCCGCACCCGCTTTCCAGGCTTTGCGTATCCCAGCATCAGGGCTTTCATCATCTTTCACACCCGGAGGGACCCCCAAGAACAGTCTGGATACTACGCCCAAGGGCTCTCCTACCGATACGGGCCAACGCCCCCGAGGGTTTTGGACAACAAATCGATAAAATCCCGCGTTGCGAATATGGTCAGCGTTCGATGCTCGTTTGTTAGTCCCACCTCAGGCTAACGCGATATGGACGCTGTGTTTCCACCATGGTTAATAGTCTTCCTCTATCGCCACGCCAACCCATTAAGCCCAAATTCCGGGTACACAATTCACACCCTTCATCACTTCATCATGTCCAAGTAGAGTCTCGGAACTCTTGGTACTTTTCCCCCGTGCACGTCTGCGCGTTGGAGGAACAAGCTACATCAAAAGTGTCCTTTAGAATTCTCTGCTAACTCCCCTTTGGTGGACGCCCCAAGTATTGCGATGAGGATACCCCCCTTGTTTCCCACACCGAGTTTATCTCACGTGGGCTTAGGGATTGGGTTGACATCTGTGCTTACTCGAGAGTTGTCACCATCCACGGTCCGAGCTCTAAGACCATAAACTAAGACTCTCATCTGGAACTACGTTCAAGACCCCTTGTCTTTGGGTCCAGCTTGAGTTCAGCAAGTTCACCTCTCTCGGGTCCTACCATTGGGACCCCGACTACAGGGCTGCGTGGCGCAGTGAGGGACTACGTCCTCATTCACGTTGGGTTTGCAATAGCTGCACCACGCACGCCCCCATTCTGAGGTTCAGTCCTCCTATTCCCTGTCCTACATGACATTAAAAGGCACCCTTCAGAACTACGTGTAGCTTGATTCCCATCCTCATGGGATACGTAGGACCACCTGGATGTTTAAGATTCGGGTCCAGCCCCACCTCCTGGTGATCTCCTGATCTCCCAGTCACCTAGGCCACTTGGCCTATCCCTCTCTAGGAGGGGGAGGTGTAGGTATGATACAAGGTTTCGGGCACCGTGCCCCCTTCCCCCGGGAACCTGCCATCTATTGATCACCATCAAAGTTGAGTCCATTGACTCCTTGTAGTGGTTCAACCATGTATTAAGAGCACTCAAGTCTAGGACCAAGAGTGTCAGATTCAACTTGATCAAGTTCCTTCCACTTGTCAAGCTTCGTGTTCCCCTCCATTCGGACTTCCATCACCTTTCACACCCAGAGGGACCCCCAAGAACGGCCTGGATACTACGCCCAAGGGCTCTCCTACCGATACGGGCCAACGCCCCCGACGGTTTTGGACAACAAATCGATAAAATCCCGCATTGCGAATATGGTCAGCGGTTGATGCTCGTTTGTTAGTCCTCATTTCAGGCTAACGTGACAAGATGCTGTGTTGCGAACATGGTCAGCAGTAATTCTCTGTCGTCACGCCAGCCTCTTCAGTCCTCGAATGTTGGTTGCATGATTCACATCATTTTCCACCCCATTATGTCCAGGTGGAATCTCGACACTTTTGGCGCTATCCCTCAGTGCACTTTTGCATGCTAGGGGGACAAAGCTGCAATCTGGCGCCCTTTGGGGCTCCCATGGTCCGAGCTCTAAGACCATAAACTAAGATCCATTCGGGACTACGTTCAACTTGATTCCCATCCTCATGGGATACGTAGGACCGCCCAGACGCCCTGTCTCCGGGTACAACCCATTCAGGAAGCCAGTCGCTCTCCCTGTATCACCTCTGTATAGGCCCCTCGGCCTAAGGTTTCCCTCTCCGAACGGTGTACAACTTGATGTGGGATCATGTCTCTGTCAATTGTGTTTTATAACACTACGTACATTTCCCGCCTATCATCGTCTCTACTACGTCTTCGCCGCATGACGATAAAATGCATGCTTGGTCCTATCATACGACCCTAAACTGTGACATTATCGTCCTGGCCGCATGACGAAAAATGGCACCGCATTGTGGTGACCTCATTGTAGAGGACATCATGTTGGGTATTGGTCACGTGCCATGCCATTTGTCAACGCCCATCACAGCTTGATTCATGTGGCGACATCACGACCTACTGTTCTAGGCCTATCGCTTCACAAAAAAAACCATTCACCTTAAAGAACAAACAAGATACATCAAATTCTGCTCCTTTTAGTGCAAGGGCCACACCCACACTCCCCTTTTCCCCTGGCACTGGTATCCTACCATGTCATTTCCAGAACTACGTATGGCTTGATTCTCATCCTTATGAGATACGTAGGAGCGCCCGGACACTTCCCCGCGGGCCCAGCCTAACCTTTGTGTTCGGTCCCCCGACTAGAGCATTTCCCCAGAGAATGCATCGTAAATAGGGCTTAGGTCCTCCTTCACGTCGGGTTTTGATGCCATGCGTCCCCTGCTCCCTTTACCCATTTATGGTCTAAGGTCCATCAAGAACTACGTAAGGCTTGATTCTCATCCCTATGAGATACGTAGGAGCGCCCGGGCACTTCCCCGCGGGCCCAGTCTAACATTTCATGGTCCGAATTCTATGACCCTAAACTAAGATCTCCCCAAGGGGAAGGAATCTGCTTCCTCTCTCTAATACGTTTCGTTTCCGTATTCAGATGTTCTTTGACAAAGAGCCCGAAGCGTGGTATTTTCACAGGGACATTCCCCTCATCCCATGACCAAGCTTCGTGAGCTCGCTGTTTGGATCCTCATCCTCTTCCACATCCAAAAGGACCCTCGGATGACGTGGATACTAAGCTTAAGGGCTCTCCATGAATGCTGGACCTAAGGGCCCTTCAATCGTTTCAGGCCAACGTCCCTACGGATATCTGACAACATTTGTGACATGGTCCCGTGTTTCGAACATGGTCAACGGTCGACCCTCATTTGTTTGTCCCCATTTTAGGCTAATGCGACAGGATGCTGTGTTGCGAACATGGTCAGCAGTAATCCTCCATCGTCACGCCGCCACCATCGTGATCCGAATCTCGAGTGTCATGATTCACACATTTCCACTCCCTCATGTTCAAGTGGAACTCCATCATGCTTGGCTCCTTCTCTTCGCACATCTAGGTGTGCTAAATGATCGTGTTAATGTCATTGGGCCGGTAGTCACTGAGCGTCCCTTTTCCCTAACCTGCCCCTTTTGTGTTAGGAGATTCCTGTCACTACTGCTTGTTTCCCGCATCGAGCACGACTCACGCGGGCTTAGTAGTTTTGGTAGGATGTATGCCAATACAGTCGGGTTGTTCCTTGTCCTGCATGACGTTAAAATGCGCTTTCAGAACTACGTATGGCTTGATTCCCATCCTCATGGGGTACGTAGGAACGCCCTGCCACTCTGCTTCGGGCCCAGCCCAATCCTCACTCTTGGTCCCTCGACCTGAAGAGTTTCCTCCGGGGGTATGTGGTATGAGTTGGACTCCAAGTCCTCATTCACGTCGGTTTCATATCTACCGCGCCACACGCTTCCTTCCCTTTTTTCCCACGTCCTATCGTATGACGTTAAACTACAGGAGTCCATGTGTCCTCAACGCATGACACTAAACTGCGGTTCTACCCTGAACAAGTTCAGGATGCCCCGTGTTAATCATGGGATGCACCAGAGCCTCTATCAGAGAGGATTTCACCTGCCAGTGTTGGTCTATGACTACACTGCGCTTTCAGACCTACGTATGGCTTGATTCCCATCGTCATGGGATACGTAGAGACACCCAGGCATTTCACCTAGGGTCCATCCCCAGGAATCGCAAAATCCTATTCCTTCCCATTTCCAGCCCTCGCCAGAGAGGCCCTAACTGGAAGAAAGAATGATCCGTGATCAGAATGATGCGCCCATCTGGCGTACTCCCACCACGGTGGTGTAACTACCGAAGTGTTGGATTCTGTTTGAATAAACCATCACTCCATATTCCACGCTCTGCGTGCCCCTTATTTGGACCCTCATCCTATTTCATGTCTGAAGGAACCCCCTAACGGCCTGGTCTCATGCCGCATCGGCTCACCTACCGTCCTGGGCCAACGTTCCGGGAGACTGGTCATGTTTGGAGGGACCCCCAATAACATCCTGGATACTACGCCCAAGGGCTCTCCTACCGTTACGGGCCAATGTCCTGAAGGATTGATCGACAACAAATTGATAAAATCCCGTGTTGCGAATATGGTCAGCGGTCGATGCTCATTTGTTGTCCCCATTTCAGGCTAACGCAGTAAGGGTACCGTTTTCCCCTCCAAGGTTAACGGTTGTCCCTTATTGTCACTCCATCCCCACAGTGTTCCGAATCTTGGGTATCGTGATTCACACTTCCCATTTTCATCTGTTTGGACCGATTTCAGCGCCCCTGGTATTGCTCCGTTCGTGCATAAGAGCACGTTGAAGAAACGGTAATTCATCTATCCTGGAAGTTCCTCCTCCGATCAAGCCTTCCCCATCTTTCGGGAATCTGGACTGGATTGGGGAATTGTCGTCAAACGTCCCGCAAACATTGTAGGGATGTGACAAGACAATTCAACAGTGGAAATCGTGCATGCTACGGCATTTAAAACAAAGGTAAAATTTGAAAGCACGAAAGTACCAATAAAAGGGTTTTGGGTTTGTTACAATACTCGGGGGTTGACTTCCCCCATGGATGGGTTGACCCCGTCAAAAGAGCGTTGCAGCTCCGCCACCCGTTGACTTGCGGCATCCAAGGCTTGCTGCAACTGAACTAGCTCTCGCTCCTCCTCCGCAGCGGCGGGGCGCAGTTCGTCAGTCCTGGCTTTGTCCCTCTCCACATCAGCTTGAACGACAGCCATCTTTTCAGAGGTCTGCCTCATATGCTCCTCAGCCTCTGGCAGCTGGGCCTTCAACCGTGAGACCAGCTCAGATTGCACATCAAGAGAGGCTGAAAGCTCGTCTGCCCGGGTCTGCATCCGTTGAACCTCGCCTTCAGCCTCCTGGAGCTTCTTAATGCTGGTCACCTTCCTCCGCTGCCAGCCCACGCTGAGCCCACGATCATGCTCCCGAATCTTGTCAGCCATAGGATCTCGGATGAGTGCATGAGGACGTTGGGCATCCACTCCCCCAGCGCACAGTTCGCGCAACCGCGAGCGAAGCCTAT
This sequence comes from Viscum album, assembly GCA_963277665.1. Classification (NCBI taxonomy): domain Eukaryota; kingdom Viridiplantae; phylum Streptophyta; class Magnoliopsida; order Santalales; family Viscaceae; genus Viscum; species Viscum album. The sequence goes on from OY728163.1 coordinate 290,370,606, forward strand.
CCATTTCGGCCAGCCATTGTGCTTGGGGAGTGTCCTTGATGAAGCGTGCGATCAGCTTCCACGACCGGCGGCGAACTATGCTGCTATCTTCCTCGTCGGAGGCCGTTTCGTCCCAGTCTGCGCAATTGGCAGGCTCATACGCGGGATACGCCTGCAGGCAATCCTCGGCAGGATCAACATCCGGCGTCGAATCCAGCGCGACACCTGGCGCCGAAGCAGGCGCGACAGAGCTGGGACCGACCGGTTGATCCTCTTACTCGGAGTCCACCTCAATGATTTTGGGTACGGCCCTGCTGGCAGACCCGCCAGTGATGATGTGCGTCGCAGCTTGAGGAGAGGGAGAGATTATTGCCACCATCACTGGCATGGCCCTAGGAGGGACGCCACCAGAAATCCTGACCAGCCTCGCCGCAGCAGACCACGCCAGTCGAAGAACTGCACAACAAAGAGGGACATAAACGTTAGTTGACGTGGCCCACATGTGACAACGAGGAGATCGGTGGAGGATACTTACGAAGATCGACCTCCGACCGCTGCTCCTGAGCCGGTACTGATGGGACCCCGAGGCGAGGCCCCCCGTATACTGTTGGAAGGTCTGGAGATTCCGGAGGAGCAACCTCGGGCGCCTTGGTCCCACCAGACGCAGAACTGGACGCAACCATAGGCGCGGGTTCTGAAGGTCCCGCGTCATCACCCGCCAAGGAGCGAGAACGAGGCCTACGAACAAGTTCCTCATGCATGGCTCAAACATTGGTGAGAAGTCCATAAGGATCCAAGAATAAATCGTAAGGGGAGAAGTTCAGAATGCTACCTCGAGAGCCTCCGCGAAATCGTCGGATTCTGAGCCTCGGTCTCCGACCTCGCCCTCCTCCAGCGGGCTCCCTCCGCAAGCCTCATCCTCACGAGAGGAGTCCTCTAATTCCTCCGGCAAGGGGAAGCGCTCCCTCAGATCGGCAGCCGATAACTGTGGGGGGACCATCTGATTCAACAGTACCCTCACCCGGTCTGTCATTGGGCGAGGGACACCACTGGAGTGGACGTAATCCTCCAGCTCTTCCAGGTACTGTTCTGCCTCCGCCGGAGATGCCATGAATCCAGCCCGAACTGGGCCTATACCTGGTAATTCCATCCCAAGGCGATTCAGGTGGGCCCATATCTCGGATGGGCTGAGGAATTGCCGGTTGACATCCCAAATGTCCCAAGCCTCCGGGAAGACGGCATCCTCTTCCATGTCAATGTGACGCAGGCGCTTTCCCAGAGCCTGAGTGGATATCCTACGGAATCCCCTCGGTGGCCGCCCCTCCGGATGACCCTGCTCTCCCGGAATCACCGGATCCACCGCTGCTGCCGTACCCTCGGCCGGTGCGGGTCTCGCCGCCATGGCAGCCCCGCTGTCGCGAGCGGTCCTAGCTGCCCACCGACCCCGACCTCGAGATAAAGGAGGCCCACCGTCACCAACCCGGATCGTTGGCTGCTTCAGCATCTCCCCCAGATAAGCGACCTCCCAACTGATGGCGTACTCCTTCACTAATCCGAAGGCGGCGGTGGACGGAGGCAATGCAATCCACATCTTTCAATCTTAACGTGTGAACATGAGCCACAGCTGCCTCATCACACACCAGTTTTCCTCGTGACGCACCTCCCAGTAGACTTGCGGGGTCATCCGCTGGAGGCACCGGAACTGCCTCGCAAAACGATGCGGGGTGTACGGTTCGCAGATTGGCTCACGATCTATCCGAGCCACCAAAACTCCACCTCGGAAGGCCAGAAGGTAAGCCCGATGTTCTTCCGCTCCTCTCCCTTCGTCATTAAGCATCCCTGTCGGCAATGGGAAGGGATTAAAGTTAAACTCGTCCACCCTCCACACCCTATTCAGCACCATCGGAACGGCCAGTTTGAATGGGAAGCTCCCGACTGCGTTCAGGATGGAGGGGAGAAAGTTTGACCCCGGCGGCGAAATGGGGTTTGGATATTCGTAAATCCCCCTGATATGCGCTGCAATCCACCCATATAGGAGGTGGAAGGGCCCGCATATCCTTGGCGGCTTCTTGCCCTCGCTAATATGCCGCAACATTCTGTACAGTTTAGTGAGCATCGGGATCCCCAGGTTGATCCGCTGCCCCATGGCCAACATCGACGCCATGATGAACGATCTGGGCCGTACCCCCATGCTTGTATCTCTCATCGGTAGGATCCAACCACAGATGAGAGCCGCGACAAACGCAGCCAGCCTGACTATCGGTTGTTGTTCAGTGATGACGCTGAAACCCCAAGTTTTCCATTGGCTGTCCTCCAGGACCCGCCAATACGAGTGTCCCTTGCCCCGTTGGGCCGCCCTTGGACAAGTTCGAGGCCTCGGAGGGAACTCTCGATCCTATGGGAAATTCAGGAAGCATTTGAACCATCTTCTGAAGTGGACATCCCTCACTGCCTCTTTGTCCTCTCCAGGGACAAGCGCCATCAACGCCGATGCCAGTCGCGGCATTTGCTCCGCATCCCCCCACGCGCTGGCAACGGGGAGGAACTCGTCATACATGGCCCCCAAGATTGGGACCCTAGAAATCTGATGGACATCCCACAGGCTGATGCCCACCTCCCCGTGATGAAGGTGAAAAGTGTTGGTCCTGGACGACCATCTACTCAGCAGTTCCGGCATCAGCTTCTTCGGTTGATAAATGTGGAATTGGGAGGCCCATGCTGCCTCATACAACCCCACTCTCCTCAACTCGGCCCCGAAATCCTAGCATGAGGCGCCTACCCAGTAGGCCCAGGCCCAGTCATCAGTAAAGTTGCCGCCCTGGCGCAGGTACCACTCATCGGACCATCCCTTCTTCGAATCTTGCAAGGCCGCCTTCAGCATGGTACGGTAGAGGGGAGGGGAAGTCTCCGGCAGCAATGGCTTCCCGTCAATGTCGTTCACATGGTTGTAGAGACAGTTAGCGATAACGGGTGTGAAGTCCTCCCGCGCGTGACCATCAGCCGCCCTGAACCATTGGTGCTGGCACGGTGTGCTCCTGAACCAGCAAGCTGGTTCATCCCTACTCGCCTCAGGGATGAAGACGTCATCCCTCAGCCCGAAGCCGTACAACGGCAGTTTCTTGCACTGCGAATAATCTTTCTGACCCTCCGAGAGCAGATCCGTCAAAGAAGTGTGGTCCGAGTGGCTCCGGATCATCTTCCCTAAGCCCGGACAGTTGGCCATCTCATCTCGACGAGCAACATCTGCAAGGACCCCCAAGACAGCTTCTTGATGGGCCATTTTAACTCTGGCCCTCGGAAAAGGATTCTTTCGGATGGATCGCGAAGCTCGACCGCGAAGCCGGATCGTGAAGATCGGTCACGAGACCAAGCCGCGAAGTCCAGCCAAGGCCGAAAAACCGAGGTTCGCTTGGCGCGGACGCATAGTCGAAGACCCGCGGTTCGCCGCGAAGCTCGATTCGCGGAGTGCTGTCGCGGAGTACGCGGAGCTTCGCAAAATTGAGAGCACAAAAAGACAAAGAAGGCACGTTAAGAAAAAAGAGGGCAGACCCCCTATTTATAGGCGGCGACCCCGGAGCATCGCGACGTGCCTCACCCGCACGAAGCATCGTGGTGCGTCCGGATCCGCGCCCCGGCGAGCATCGCGGGGCCCCCTTCGCGATGTTGCATCGCGAACCACCGACAATTTTGGCGATTTTCCCTCAGACTTCGACCCTTCTCCCTCCGCGGCTCCAAGTCTGAGGGGGGGCATTTGTTGGCGCCAAAAATACGGCCCGAAAGAAAGGAAGTAAAAAAGACAGCTGACGCGCTGCCTCGCGAAGCACAGCCGCGAAGCCCAGCCGCGAAGCACCCCCGCGAAGCGCCCCGACCCTCGCGGCCTCGCGAAGCTCCGGAGGCGGTAATGCTCCGCGAACCCATTTGATGTTCACGAGCCGCCGCGAAGCACTGGAGGCGGTAATGCTCCGTGAACCCATTTGACGTTCGCGAGCCGCCGCGAAGCACCGGAGGCGGTAATGCTCCGCGAACGCATTTGACGTTCGCGAGCCGCCGCGAAGCACCTGAGGCGGTAATCCTCCGCGAACTCATTTGACGTTCGCGAGCCGCCGCGAAGCGCCGAAGGCGGTGCGCGAGCCCTGCTTCGCGGCGCCCCTTCCCTATAAATACCGGACTCTCCCTGAGTCCCGGGGACAGACAATCCGACCTTTCGGCTTCTCCTCTCCCGAATCGTGAATCACTCTTTGCCCGGGAATCATGAGCTCTGCGAGGTATTTCTACTTCGCGAGACGACTCTGCTTTGTCTCGTTTTGAGCCCCTCTTCCGAGAGGGATTCCCTTCACGAAGATCAAGGGGGTTCGCGAAGGAAGGGGATTCCCAAGGGAACCCGGGCAGCCGCGGAGCGTTTATGCTTCGCGAAACACCCAACCCATGCTAGTAATCCCTATGCCAAGGCAGGATAACTATGCATCGCGAAGCACACAGCTTCGCAGGACCCTCCTTCGCGAGGCACCCCTTCTTCGCGAGGCAGTGCTATGCGAACACTGTTCCACTTCGCGAAGCACCTCCCACTCACACCAATGCCCTATGCTAAGGCCAAGGCACCCCACTTCGCGAAGCACACTCCTTTTCTTAGCGATTCCTCTTCCCGTGCGACCCTCCAGGTTTGCACGATGTGATTTCAAAGTCCCATGGACAATACCACCTGTAGCGTTGCTTCTCCTAATGCTTCTTCGCATAGGCACGCTAACGGCTATTGCTTCTTCGCATAGCCACGCTAATGTGGACCCCTCGATGGTTCGTCCCACGACCCCCCTTTACCATGGCCTTATCGGTACCTTCCCTTCCCCAAGGACCAGAGGGTACCGGTTATGTAAGTCCTAGGGGTGTGGAGTGAACCCACCTCGTCTGAGATGCAGGACGTTAAACTGCCAAGCACCACATCCTCAACACATGACGTTAAACTGTGACCCAACCTCGTCTCCCTCACGATGGGTCCCCCCAACTCGAACATTTTTTACACCACTCGTCTCCACGGGAATGGAACTCTTCCGCACATGGAATGATATCCTCCTTGTCGGAGTGGCGTATGTTCGCAGGGGAAGGGCTGCCTCAGAGCGTAAGCCCCTAACCTTTGGTACGGATGATTGCACCCGTGAATCTCCGTACTTCCCCACTACCAAGGTCGGTGGAGGATGTGACAGGGAACGGGGCACCTCCCTATGGGCCTCCATCCTGGAGTAAGTCCCAACACCATGGGCCGCTCAACGCGTAAGCCCCTTTTCTCTTCTCACGGACGCACCCATCGCGACATGATCGTCATGTCCTTGCAACCTCTTGTTTCTCACACCGAGCATGAATCACGTGGGCTTAGAGTGAGCATCGACCCTGACCTATCTTTTGAACTAAAAGGTCTTCGATCCATGTCAAGGCATGGTACGTAGGAAGCCTCTATGAGGTTCAAGCCCACCGCCCATTGGACCAAGGTCCACTTTCTTGTCGGTTCACCGACAAACCCATCTCTTGAACTACGAGGTCTTTAATCCATGTCAAGGCATGGTACGTAGGAAGCCTCTATGAGGTTCAAGCCCGCCCGTCTTTCACGTCGGGTTTCACCCCGTCCAGCACGACGTTAAACTGCACTCCGGTCCGGTGGCAAGCCATTACGACCCACCCATTCTTCCAAACTACGAGGACTTTGATCCATGTCAAGGCATGGTACGTAGGAAGCCTCTATGAGGTTCAAGCCCACCCATCACTCATTCACGTCAGGTCCCATTCTGGTCCAGTGGTAAGCCATTGCGACCCATCACACTTGAACTATGAGGACTTTGATCCATGTCAAGACATGGTACGTAGGAATCCTCCATGAGGTTCAAGACCACCCGTCATTCCACGTCGGGTCTCACCCCAGTCCAACATGACGTTAAACTGCATTCTGGTCCAATGGTAAGCTGTTGCGACCCTTTCCCACCTGAACTACGAGGTCTTTGATCCAAGTCAAGGCATGGTACGTAGGAAGCCCCCACGAGGTTCAAGCCACATTGCTCGGTCGTTCTTTCACGTCGAGTTTCACCCACGTCCAGCACGACGTTAAAACTGAAATTCCTGTCCGACGGCAGGCCTTTGTGACCACCCCGAACTACGAGGTCTTTGATCCATGTCAAGGCATGGTACGTAGGAATCCTCCCAGAGGTTCAAGACCAACTCCCATCGGACCAAGGTCCCTCACTTACGTCGGTTCGCCGACACCCACCGCCCGTCGTTTATTCACGTCAGGGTTCACTATCGTCCCGCATGACATTAAACTGTATTCCCTGAACTACGAGGTCTTTGATCCATGTCAAGGCATGGTACGTAGGAAACCTTCCCAAGGTTCAAGCCCACCATTAGTGGACCCACGGGTCTACTTTCACATCGGTACGCTGACGATGCCCATCGGACCGAGGTCCACCTTCAAGTCAGTACGCTGAAAATGCTCATCGGACTATGGTCCACCTTCACATTAGTTCGCCGACGACGTTCATCGGGCCAAGGTCCACATTCACGTCGGTTTACCGGCACCAACCCGAACTGCGCGGACTTTGATTCCCTGCCACGGGGATACGTAGGAAGCCTCGTCAAGGCTCAAGCCCAACTTCACTGTCACCCCCTGCGATGGTCCCACTTCACTCTCCTTCTACTCCATTCACCAATCGCCCATGGGCTGGCCCCGGTGTCGATATCCTTTCAAGGAGGATCCCTCAAATCCGATCTATCCTAGCTAATGCTCTGGTTGGGCTGATCCGTCCCCGCTGGACGTTAAACTTGCGACATACCCTGTGTTGAACACGAGAAGCTGAGGAAAACCTCAGATAAGTGTCTGTGACACGTAATTCCCCACGCTCGATGTGGGATGCCTCGGTCTTCCACGCCCTCGAGAAGCCTTGTGGTCAAGGATAACAGACAAACATGCCAGGTACCCCAGCATCCAGACACGCTACTGATGCCTCAACGTGACTACTCCCCTGACTGAAGGTTGCTGCCCTGACTGGACCCTTTGGAATGTCCCGAAAGAAGCAGTGTAATTAACCGGCATCCATGGAAACATGGTACTGGGAAGAGTTTCACGAAATACGTATTAAATCTATAAGGGAGACCCGGACTAGGTGATGAGTTCTGAGGAGGGATCCACAGGAGGAAGAACCGACATCCCATCATCCCGTTTCGATCAAGGAGCAGACGTCCCTGAATAATGAGCGAATGCCGCCCGCCTTTGGAAAGCGGGAATGCGGGGTAACAAGCCGCGCGTCCTCACAGGCGGATGCGCGTGCCCCGGCGAAAGCGTCGGAAACAGCGGTCAAAATAAAGAAAATAACCCATGGTGGTGGGGGAATCATAAAACAATATCTATATATTTGTGTACACAATTTTGGAATTTAATATACATCAATCTACGTTTTTGTTTTCCTATAGTGAAAAAATACATTTTTGTGTTTTAAAATAATAAAATATGAATATAATGGTAAAAACTAATGAAAACCTTCTAATTGATGTGAAGTATTAGGAAACATAACTAAAATTTATTTGTGATTTGTATTAGTAAAATAAACATTAATATGATATGTGGTGTTCTCAAACTAACCAAATAAGTAGTTATTCATGAGTTGAGGATTTTTAAAAACATAAACAAGGGGGTAAAAACTAAGGAAATGGCCTCTTATTTCAATGAAATTATATCTCCACAATCATATATGGATCTGTAAAATTTAGGGGTAGTTGTTTCAAAAATTGGAGTAGTTATTTACCTTAGATGATTGAAAATGATTTTTTTAAACTTCCTTGACAATGAGATCCATGGTTTCAAAAACTCATGATCTAGAAAAAATTATATGGAAAAATTAAATTACAAGAAAAATGAAACAAAAAGTGAAAATACATACATCAAAAAATAGAGAACAAGACCTTCTAGATAATTGTCATAGTATGTGACTATCATAGAACCTATTACAAATATTCATAGCATTTTAATTTCCATGATGATGACGTCACCTCTTCTATTTGGGAGGAACCCAAAGACCACCATGATCATACATACATTTTATGGCACCTTTTTTAGACCCTCTTACCTCATGATCCAAGCATGATATCGAGTCCGAGTACTATATATCCTTATCGAAAGAAACCATCTTGATAGATTTTTCATGCTTATAGATCAAAATAAGATCCTGAGATAAAAAAACCAAATCATTCAAAAAATACGGCAAAATATCAACTTTGAATCTATCCTTAAGAGGTGAAATGTCATATCCACCATTTGAATTATTATCCACATAAAACTGAGGATCAATTGATGGTGGTTCAATATCATCTTTTGCTACACCGAGTAGAACTACTGACCATGATGCCTAGATATACGCCCCCTTCACATCAATTATGGTTCTACAATGAAGTGGTAGAATTCCATCCCCATCATTATAGTATTTCCTAGAGTCATTTCTAGGACAATCCCCTTCAACTGAGACATCCAAATTAATAGTGTTCGGGTCCTTTCCCCCTGTACCATAAGAACATTTCTTGCATCCTCACAATATGAAGAGTTTATATTATTTATCACCCCAAATTTCTCCAATAAATCCAAAAATATTGATCAAATTCCAAATTATTAATAGATTCCACAAGGAAAATAAATTACCTTTTTTCTTTAGGATTCCATGAGTGGCTAGTTTTTCCAATGCTTTTCCAGGGCCAGGAGAATCCAATTTTTCAATTCCCTTGTCCACTGGTAAATGATCATAAGATACAGACATGTTCCAACCAAACTTGGATTCATGCTTAGACCTACCATCCTCCATAGTAGCAACAATAGAGTCTCATACCATGCCCATTGGAGGAGAAACATAAGAATCATAGAGACATGGAATATCCCTACCACTCACAATAGCAGAATCATTAGAACTTATATACATATTCTGATTTTTAAATCAATAGACATTATTCCCCTTGTTGTTTCCAGAAAGAAAAAAATCATCTCAATAAAATTAGTGAAATATCTTACATCCTCAAAATTTGAAGATAGAACTGGTAGTTAGGCATTCAATGTTTTACATAATTGGCTATCTACAACAACATCATTATGACTATTATTTGAACAGCTCACATTCAAAACCATTAGGATAGTCGACATTGAAATAAAGAGTGTCCAAAATAGAAACAGTACATTCTTTGGTTCTATCCACCACATTAGAAAATGAGTTATAGGCTTGAACTTAAAAATTCCCACTTTCCCATATATGATTATATAATTGGTGACCTCTTTATAGGGAATATAACAATGATGAATCCTCTCTACCATGTATATCATCTAGAGAATCATGATTTCCATCTATGGGTATTGTGTAACTGTCACCTAGAGAATTTTACCTATTGTCCATAGGCATCATGAACATGAATAAATCAATATGGTGTCCATATTTCATACAATTAAAGTGTCACATACGACTATGAAAATTATCTCCTATATAAAAAAATCACAATAAGTTAAATAAAAAATTAGGTAAAAAGTCATACTCAATAGAATGCTGAAATTGAAATTCACCTACAACAGGATACATCATCTCAACAAGTGATGCACTGATATCCAATTCAACTAAAATGCAGAAATATTTCCATACATAACCATTTCAAAATCCATTTCAAACATTATCTGGGTTCTAACAGACAATTAAATTTCCCCAAAAAAGCATCGATGCCTTAAAACCCAATTCATACCCTTATCGCAATTCCAAGACTATAAAATCATGTTATTTTCATGTAATAGATCAAAACATGAGTCTCAATTCGGAAAAAGATGGGCCCACAGATTCAAATTGACAAAAAAAATTCTCCAAACCATCAATTTCAATTTATGAGATTGAAAATTTATATGAAAATATCCCAGACCAGTCGCCATCATATGCCAATAACCAAGACGCCATACCTGGAGCATCAGTTTCATAATATTGTTGAGCTTCCAACAATAATTCTTCAGTTGTGAGGTTAGAAGTGTTGTGATGGAGTGATTACAAAACTCGATATATTATTTAAATAACTTAAGGTTTTATTCAAATAAAATTTGAGTGATCCATTCCTCAAGATCTAGTGGTTGGTCACTACTGAGTCACTCTTAATACCAAAAAGAAACTATCCTATAAAGAAACACATACATGCAGTGCAGTCACATCCTTTGAATCATAGAACTTTCCCCAATAAAAATATTCCATCGAGTGAGAAAGGGGAACCTCCAATGGATCTCGAATTTCCCCTAAAATCATATTTTGATGGAAATGGAATTATATATGAAATGTATGAGTAGATGATACCGCTGTTCAATATGCAGTGTGATTAGACCATATGACTTCATAATTCATAAAGAATTTACAATCTCTAAAAAGTTTCACTATTGGGTAATTTTTTTTGAAATAAACTTCAATTTCCAAAAAACCATATGACAACTACCATAGAATTATATGGGAGTTATAGGGACTGAGGGTGCTTTAATCCAAGTTATTGTTTACTAAAGTGACCCCAAATACATTTTTAGTGTTTTAAAAATCTAAAACATGTGTATATTGTTCAAAACTATAGAAAAATACCATAGATTATTGGATGATAATATAAAATGGGCATCATGTTATTTATGACATATATGAGTAGGAAACACATCAATCCAATTAACAATAATCTTATACTAAATAATTATGTAGTTCATAAGAAATTATCATTCAACAAAAATTTTCATCAGGGGTTGTAGATAATAAAATGACCACTAATTATTTTGAATTCATAACATTAGATTGATTTTTGAAATATAAATATTGAAAATGCATCAATATGATTTTTTGTTTTCATAAGGTGTCTAAAAATTTCATTTTACTATTTTAAATAACTAAATCATGTGATTTATGGTTGAAACTATTAAAACCATCTTTATTATGATGCTAAATTATAGGAAAAATATCTTGTAAATATTTTTTTATGTATATGAGTTTATGACACATTAATTTGACGTGTAGTGTTCTTGGATTTACAAAATAAGATGCTATTAAAGAATTTTTAGTCTTTAAAATCATGTTTTATGTATTCAAATCCATTAAAATTACATATTATTTCTATGAAATCATAACAATACTACAATATATTTATTTTTGAAATTTAGAGGCTAATATAAAATAAAAATGATTTTTCATTTGTAAAGGGTCACTGAAAATTCATTTTAGTGTTGTTAAAAAAATAAAATATTAATGTAATCATAAAAACCATATAAAATGAACTCATATTTACATGAAATTGTATAAGAAACATAGAATGTTTTGTAAAATTTAAAAGTAGGTAACAGGTCAATATGATATTTCGTGTACCCATGTTTACTGGATAAGCGTTTATTAATGAATTATCTATCATTTAAACATAAAATGGTTTTTCCTATCCATGAGAAGACCTTTAATTGAAATGAAACCAAATAAAAATATTATATTTTTATTATCAAAATATAGGGACTAAAAATGAATTAATATTCGTTTTTTGTTTTCCTAGATGATATAAAACACTTTTTCATGTTTTAAATAACTAAAATGAAAGTGTAATGGTCAAAACCATAAGAAAAAACCTCAAATTTATTTATATTCATAGAAAATGTATTTGTGATTAATTATTTATATTTATTTGTGGAAAAAAGTCAATATGCCATGTAGTTTTGAATAAATAGTTCTTAATGAATTATCGACCTTTAAAATGTGTGTTAGAGGATCCAAAGCATGCAATTAGCCTTTGATTTCCATGAAATCATATGAAAAAACTATAGAATAAACTTTAAATTATATAAAAAAATGGAGTTTTAACCGAAATTTTAATCATTCTAGGATGACTGGAAACTTATTTTTAGTTTTTAAAACACGAAAATATGCATGTCATCGAAACTGTGGAAAAAATATCTGATTTATGTGAAATAATTTAAAAATTGTCTTTGAATTATTTTTAAAATTGTACATTATAGTCCACATAAATAGGATGTTCAGTGTCCTTGTTTTTAATAAATAAGCAGTAAAAATAATAAAAAAAAAGAAACAAGTAATATATTCAAATGTAAAAAACCCTGAACTTTTTATTATACCAAATTTTAATTTAATTAATCTACTTGGTTTTAATAATTAGTTTTCAATTATTATTTTAATATACTAAAATTTAAATTTATTGGATTTTCCTAAAAATTGATTTTTAATGATACTAATGAATCTTTATTTATATTTTTGTATTTCTCAAATATATGATAGAAAACAAATTTTTGATGAAAATATGTTAAGTGATGGATTTCACCTAAGAGATAAATAATTGATCTTATTTGTATTCAATCGACTATAGAACAATGGGTTGGTGGTATATGAATTGGATCAACCATGTGATACTAATGATTCACCATGAGTCAGTTAATTAAAATTTTTAGAGAAAAAGAGTTGAAATTTTTATAATTTCTAGATTGACCACTTGATGATGTTTCAATCAACCATGATCATTAATCAATTGTGAATGAAATAATATGAATTCATGGATTGACCACATGATTATTCAATCAACATAACATGTATCAATCACACATGGAAGAGATTGCATTAATAAAGTATACATCGATTACAAGTCTTGATATACTATAATAAGAAATGAAATACCATGCAATGACTACTCGTAAGACATAAAAAAACATTTTCAAGTCATATTAACCTACAGAATGATTATGAGTATTGTCTTGACATTCTTATGTATTCAATAGCTATAATTTAGGGATTTAATTAAATATTTCAAGAAGTTGGGTGTTTTTAGTTTATGGATTTTATTTATGATTATTTTATTATGGATATACGGAGAATATTATTATAAAAATATGAATAAGTATTGAAAATTTGAATTGGATAACATATGGGATTACATTTATCGCTACTATGAAACTCTATTTTTCATAAATTCATTGAAAAAATGATTTGAAGATTCAATTATCAATACATATTCTCTTTAAAATATTGGAAGATCATATGAGGAAAAGGAAACAATAATTTTTAATGGAGTAAGATTCGATATTAACAATAATAAACTTTTCATTACACATATCTCTCTCTCTCTCTACATTTTTCTCTCCCTCTTTTAACAATCAAGTAGCAGTTTCTCAGTCCATTTTATTAATGAATACTCATGAACTATAAATAAGAGTATTGGGAAATATTACATTTCATTTTTTCACATTAGTCTCCCATGAATAACTCTAGAAGAGTCTTTGTTATATTCATGGAATGTATCTGTGTGGTTGTCAACATGTGTACTTGATTTAGGTTGTGGATCAATTCACCCAATCAGGATTTTGGATCGTTTTTTTAATAAATTTTCTTAGTATTGGGATTATTGCCATGTGAAGAAGGTTATTTTCTATCTTGGAACCGGACCATTCTTTTTAAATTCCACAGTGTGATTTTTGATAGTTACAAGTGTACTGGAAGAATGTGTTTAGACTAATAGATTACTTAGATTTTATCGGATTCCATGGACCATTTAAATAATGTATAAGATCTAAACATCATAACCAGTGAATTATTTCCAAATAATATAGAATAAATAGGTATCTAAGAAAAAGATAAGATCATTTTATATTAATCTTTTATTAATTTATTCAAAAAAATAAAGAGTACTTAGTTATTAGGATCTTTATCATTAAGGATATTAATCATTCTAACCTGATTGGTGTAAAATCATAGTTTTATGAGGACCCAAAGAAGATCCCCTTTGTGGGGATCTACACATTTTCCTTCAATCTATGAAAAATTATGTTTACAGCCATGCGTTAGCATGAGCAATTGATCATCCTATATTATTCACCTTTGATTTCATCACACTCCTTAATGATTGAAGGGGTCTCTCTTATTCTTCTCATTATTTATAGGGTGAGAGGATGATAATGATCCTAAGATGAATCTTTTGTGTATAACAATTAACTATCTCTACTATGAGATAACAGTCTATTTATAAACCATGGGTTAGGGTTTAATATTTTATTAATTTCACAAGTACCCATTATAATTAATTAAATTCCTATGAGGCCCCATGTCATCTTATAAAATAGAAATATTTTTTTCATTCAATTGAATTTTCTAATTTTCTCCTTGATAAATATTATTTATCAGTCTTGAAAATTAATATTTTTCATTTGAACTAATCTCATTCTGGTCTTACTATTTGACATTTATCAAATACCCAAATAAATATCATTATCAAATATTTATTTATTAAATAAATAAATATTTTGTTCACATACAGTTGAATAAATATTTATTTAATATTAAAATATCTAAATAATTTGATTATTTAATAAATGAAAAATTATTTACTACATCATTAATTACAAGAGATAAATAAATATTAAAAATTCACCAAATTAAACTATTTCATTCTAAATAAATATTTATATAATTTTTTTTAATTATTTAGAAAATACAAAATAAATATTAACTATTAGTCTGGATAATATTATTTAGTCCTATTTCTAAATATAGATAACATATTACTGATATCAAATTGAACATGTGATGTGTATCCCTCTAGGCCTCTATCCCTTTTTCATTTAGATGTATTTCCTAAATTACAAAATTACTATCTAGAAATGGTTCAAGGCACCCATATAGGAAGAAGATATGTCGCAATGAAAAAACCACACATGTACACTCACTGTGTAATATAATCCATTTGTCTCTATATCTCCTCAAGAAAGTTTCACAACTGTTTCATCAACCCTAATGCTTGAAATATAACTATTTTATTATATGGAATACAAATATATAAATCACTATATAGATGGAACTTATTTCAAAAATTACATTCCAATCAAAGGGTATAGATATCAACTTCAAAATATATAGAAGGGACAAATCCTTCCTTGAATTATTTATTAATAACATGTCATTCATTATACAACCAACGTATACAACATCACCCTAAACTATCTTTTCATTGTTTACGATAATACATAAAAGCGAATGAGTCATTGAATTAATTAATAATAATCATAAAGTTCAAGGATCATTACATATACATAGAGATAGGAAAACAAAAGGATACATAATATGTGGATTTCCTACGGGTGGTTCTAATCTCATAATATCCCATCATAGAGATTACCAAGTGAAAACTTCATGAGATAAACTTATTATGAGTACTAAAACTTGATAATAGATATACTATGTCCCCCATCATAGTTTTTTATCCAACCTTAGAAAAGGATTTAAGAGTGAAATCATTGAATTTCAAGGTTCTGATATCAGTGGGGAATTTTTGTGCATTATAAGCATTACATATAATCTGAGAAATTATTACATAGAAGTCATATAGAACTATGAATTAAATTTAATAATATATATTAAATAATAATAATTTATTTTAATATAAATAAATCTTGTGTACAAATATTTAGTTCTACATCACCAACTCCAAAATACACCCACATTGAATATATTAAACTAATAATGACATTCATTCCACTATCTCTCACATGATGATCTATTTCAACTGAGTTAGGGTTTTAGTTAAGCAGTCCACTGGGATCTCATTCATGGAAAATCTACTTAGGGTGAAATCACCAGTATGAGAAAACTCCCTCACTAGATGATATTTCATGAATATATACTTCATGCGGATATGTGACCTTAGATCCTTTGTAAGAACCAACACTACAATAGTATCATAAAAGATAATGATAGGGTATTTAATTTTAGGCTCCACATTGAGAGTGGACATGTATCCTAATTGTGATTTGAGATCATCTTAATCTATTTGAAAACTAGAATCTATATATTCTCTAATGACTTGTTCCTCATCTCCTCCATAGACAGAGAAATATATTTTGTATAAATTAGATACATCAGGATAATATTCACTAATATCCAATAGTTTTCAACTATTTTATATTTATATCTTCATTTTAGGATTTAGGAATAAAATGAATCTAAAATTTTACATATAATGACATACATGGCTGACCTAATGACAGAAAAATATGAAATTGTTACCATTCTCTGTCTTTCTTCATGTCTTAAAAGGAAAAGATTTCTTCAAAAGATTAATGTCATGTGAGACTTGAAACAACCCCATATCTTATTTTTCTCTTCTAAATCACTTCATTATCCTATAAATGTATATACTTTGACTTAGCCTAAGGAACCTCTAGGGTATATTTTGTTGGATCTGAATCCTATGAATATACACAACTATGCCAAATGTTTTCATGGATAATCATGTGTTTAACCAGTCTTTAACTGACTATAAGATTGGTATTTCATTTCCAACGAGTACCATGTTATTAACATAGTCCATCTGAAAAATAATCAAAATATAACTAAAATAATTATAGATACAATCCTTAGATTTGTTCTTTATTAAACTGAATTCCATTAAGGCTCTATAAAAATGAATTTTTTATGACCTAGATGTTTGTTTTTATCCAAAAAATGGACCTCTACAGCCAGTATACTTTATTTTCATCCTTTGGAGTCAAAAACCCTTTAGGTTGTGTCATATATAAATCTTCTAAAATGTTCTTAACAAGGAATGTTGTTTTTTAATCCATCTACCAAATCTAATAGTCATGGTAATATTATATTTCAATTATAATTATAATTTATTTTAGTATTGAAACTGGTGAAAATGTCTCACCGTAGTAAATTATTTGTTGTTTATTAAACCCCTTTTTAACTATATGTACCTTATAGGTACTAAATATTCCATCTATTTCATGTTTCTTCTTGAATATTCATTTAAAACCAATGACCATTACATCCACTTGAGGATCTACCAAAACCCTGTCTTGGATCTAGTAAATAGAATCCATTTTAGATTTATATATTCTTCCTATTATGAAGATTCTATACCAGTTAATACTTCATTTTAGTTAATCGGATCATTATTATGAACTTATAATGAGTCAAAAATATCAATGAATAGAAAACCATATCATTCTGGTTCTCTAACCTCACTTATACTCCTACATTGTACTTGGCTCTCCATAATATCCTCCACCATAGGGATTTTTAGAATATGTTTACATACTAATACTTTTGTATCTTGATCCTTGAATTTATGAAATCTTATAACTATTACATTGTCTCTTTTGTATATGTGATCCCTTTCAATAATGTTGGGATTTCTGTTATCCAAAAATTTATTATTTGAATAATTGTATAGGTAATATCCTTTAGTTTTCTTAGGATACCCAATAATGATGCACATAGTTTTTTAGGGGTAATGGTGTTGTCATAAATATCTTTAAAATACTCATCCCAACCCCACACTCATGCATTTGGTAACAAGGGTTTATTTCAACACAATAGTTGATATCAAATACTATTTCTTCTTTAGTTAGAAGTCAATTTAGTATGTATGGTGATATCTATAATTTATATCCCCAAAGGATAATGGAAGACTCGTATGACTCTTAATTGATATCACCATGCCCAATTGGTTTTGGGTTTCATTTTTTTTACACCATTCCATTGTGATGTATAAAGAGAAGAGGGTTCAGATAAAATCTCAAACTCTGATAAATAATCCTTGAAGACATGATTAAGATATTATTTCCTCGGTACTAGTATAGTTTCTCAATTTTCATACCAATATGATTCCCAAACACTTTCACATATTCATTAAATTCATAAAAGTAAACTTAATTGTACATCAATAAGTTTGAATATTCATATCTAATAATAAATTAGTAAATTTTTGAAGTATGCGTACCCACCCTTTGCTTCAACTGGAAGTGGTCCAGAAACATCAGTATAAACCAAATTAATAAGCTCATTTCCCTTTCACCTTTTCCACTTAATGGGGAATTTTTTTATTTTTCCTTCTAAACACACATGACATACACCAAGTTGGTTTAGTTCAAATGAATAAAAATATCCATCTTGGGCCAATTTAGTCAAATGCATTTCATTTACATGACATACCCAGTGACTCCATAATTGGTTGTGGTATTATTCATGTGAACATTATTCTTTATTAATTTCCATGACATGGTTTTTATAATCTAACATGTAAATTCCTTATATTATATATTCATTATCTTAAAAAATTATCTTTATAAAATAACCAACACTTATTTCAAAATTTGAAAATTGATACTATAGAGAACTATGATTGATTAACCACTAAGAGGGGGTGAATCAGGGGTTACTTTTTATTAATTATATTTTTTTAATTAAACCTCTAGGTTTGTTTAGAGCCTTGATCCCTTTTTCTTTGATATCTCAACTTTCCCATATGAAAAAAATGAAATCATTAAAAAGAAAAGAATAATTTTAACATGATTTAGCCAATATAAGAGAGCATGCATGTTGTAATCAACCTATGGTTGTTTCATGAATTTTATTATCACTATTAATTGTAGTTATTACAAGAGAAATATAATATGAAAAACCATTATAGACGGGTAATATTAATTACATATAAAGACTTAATTAATTTATTTATATTGACACCACCAGTTCTATAACAACTATTCCACAACCCCCTATGAAATGGTATTCAACAACTTCTTCTTATTGATGTAGTGTGTATGTTGGTGTAATTACATTTAATTTCAACTAATTAATGTATTATTCTGATTAATTACTATACATTATCACCTTCATTGTATATCTTTTACTATCACAAAATATTATTAATAATACGACATGAAATTTATCAAGGTACTATTCTAAATGAGTAGAAGGTATTACTTTCACATCAACTCAATGTAATATCAGAATAAACATCTCAATATTTTTCAACACACTTCTATTTGTCTTATTTATTACATCAATGAAATTTTACTCTTCAATCCAAATAAATATTGAAAATTTTATTACATATTTAATAACCAATGGGTTGAAATAATTATGTATAAATCTTTTAGGATTCCTCTTCTACTTTTGTTCATCGAAAAACAAAATGATATACTCTCAGATTCTCAATTTTTCTCATTCATGTACAATGATTGTGATGAATGAAATATATTAACCTAATTTATTTATTCTTGGTGAAACACGCAAAGGGAGTAATTCTAGATATAAATTTTTTTGGCGTTTTCACTAAAATTCACTCATGTTTCTTTATAAGAAATTTTACACATTTATCTTATATTTTAAATGGGAACACGGTTTTTTTATTATCATCAATTTTTCCATATTATTCTAAATCAATTTGAATTGTATTTATGTAAGGTTATGAATGTGGATCATTATTTTATGTACAAAACAAGTCAGATTTGTGGTTCTTACATCATGTAACTAAATAGTTTTATGAGTTATTCCATTATGGGGTAACCAAGGAGACTCATGGAACTCCTTCTAATTCAAGTACAAAATAGTAGGTGAATGGTTCTTAATTCATGAATGATGTGAAAAAATTCTTTTTTCATGAAACAATAAAGTAAATGGTTCTTCATCATGCAAGATTTGAGTGGAGAAAATTATTTTTATAGTATAATGTTCAAGAAGAACTCTCCTTTACATTTGTTGAAGCACAAAGCATTTAGATGTTTTTTTATAAAGAAAATGACATACCTAAAAAATTTAATCAGTGTCTCTTGATCATGGGTGATATCATTTTATAGGTCTTTTTCATTACATATATCATGATAATAATGTTATTTCAAGATCCACTCTATTATACCATTATAAAGTCCCATTAGAAGCTTAAGATATCAGTTATACTGTAAAATATACACACCAGTGTCATTTATTTTTCAACACCTCATGACATCAAGAAAAGGGGTGTATTATCCTTCATTATATGGGATTATTACTTCACAAAAACAAATTTCATGCATGGGAAAAATGATTTCATGCACCATTCTCATCCATACATATCATCATCTATACCTTTATTACATATTCATTGAATTAATTCAGAACACCTTCAGATGATCATTTTCAATCAAAGAGTGGATTTCATACCTATTGGTTTGTGGTTTCATTATCTCAATATCCATTCATTCAATCTCTATTTGATTATATACATAGATAGAAGATTCTACTTTTTTGAAATAGAGATTTTCATAGTTTTTGAGCTTGTGAGTAGAACATTAAAGGCTAGAGGTTGATGATGATCGAATGGTTGAGATTCAATAGATCACGTATCAACGGTTAATTCTATATATTTTTTATTTTGGGATAATAGTAAGAAACTCAAAATAATCCCACATTGATGACCATTTCATATGCCATTCTTTTTATAATAATTCCCATGTCAGTAGCCTCTTGACCCAACACTAGGGACTGCACCCAGACACACTACACCCATGCCTTTAATAGGCCATGCCACACCATTGTGTGGCCCCTTAAGAACCACTGATTTCTCACTATATTGGAGTTATAAAATCCCAAATACCCATTCTACTTAATGGATAGATGGTTTGAACTCTCCCACATGGTTGGACCTTGGTTCCTACATGATTGTTTGAGGGTTCCTCAGTTGGACATTGTTTGGATCATTTTTACTCGCCTTTATACATAGTAATTACAACATATAACATTTCCAACAAAAAAAATAAATACAATCATAAAAATAGTCCATCATGAAAAAATGTAAATTTATTTTTCTTTTTGCATGGAATTTTAGAATCTTATCCATGTAAATAAATATTTTCTTGAAATATTTTTAACTCATCATGTAAAAAATCAAATATTATATGTACTTCATTCAAACATGTAATTCATGGAAATAAGAATTTTCATTGTCTTCCCCTGTTTAAATGTTTTAAAACATTTTCACTACCCCAGTGCAATTGGTGCACATATTTGAACTTAATAATATCTCAATAATCATTAGAGTCACATGAAGAATTATTCGATCATGAAATAAAATATCATTAAATTAATCCATAAAAATTATAAAAGTATCACCACATAATTTCAAAATTGATTTTTTATCTTCTATAGATGGAACTCAATATTAAACAAATATAATTGGGGACACTAATGAAATTTTAATCTATTCATTATCTTGAAGACATGTTTACTTACTCATTGTACACAAATGTTACAAAAACAGAAATTAGGTTCTCCAATCTCAACCATTGTATTTTTTGTCAATAATAAAATATAATGTTAATATGTTCACCCAATTTTTATATATGATTTCTTTCTTCTATCCCCCATTATCATTGACATTTTATTTTCCTCATCTTCCAAATTTTGATAATGGATTCAATGTATTTAGGAAATGTAATCTAAATTCATATTTATAAAATTTCCATTAACCATCCCACTCTATGTTCACAAAGACATTCTCGGTTTAGAAAAGAAGAGGTTTTTGTTTAAATAAATAAGTTTCCCAAAACAAAAGATACCATATAAAATGAGAAATAAAAATATTCATCGAGGTATGTCCAGATATTTTGAAAAATTAGGAAAATGATAGATTTAATGCTTAAAATTTCTTCCTAAAACTCATTAAATACCTTTAATAATATATTAAAAATAGTCAATTACAAATAATGGGATTTGATAACATCCTCAGAACAACATCATCCTTTAAATATTTTATTTAATTGATAAAAATAATTTTACCCTTTGATTTAGAACTATATTTTTTTATCAAGGTTGAGTGATAATGAATACATAAAACTTTAATGAATTTTTTTTACCAAGAACCTTCTATAATATTCTGATTTTCATGGTAAAAATAATTATGGTAGCATCATACTTTCATTTTTATCCCCCTTAGGGAAAAAACATATTAAGATCTTCATAATATTTAATATTTAATACCGAATGTCATTTTTTTAAAATATGGAGATTAGAACAAAATGGATCTTAAACATATGATTTTGGAGTTTTAAATACGTCCAAATCAAGAACTATGATTATCTTATTTAATGGATTATCTTTCAAATACCAACTTGTGAGATCAATCGAGGATACAATCTATAACGACCCATACTTTACATACATTGTTAATACTTCAAAATTGAAGCATACTTATTACAACATATAACAAAACCATGAAAGGACCGTATAGGTATAGTGTCTTTAGAAACTGGGAAACATAAACAACTGGTTCATAAAGCGTCTACACTGTCTCCCATTTATTTCATCATATCTATAGTCCCTTTTGGCATATCTTACTTAATAACCTTCTTCCTGACCTGGGGAAAGAAAACATAAAAGGGTGAGCTCAAATGCTCAGTAAGGGTAAACAAAAGAAATATCAATCACATCATATACATAAGCACATAACTTTTGGAAATCTTAACCTGTAAAAGAGATCATAATTTCATAACATGGGATTTATCATGGCAGTGAAATGTAATCACAATAATCATAAATTAAAACATGAAACTTTATGGCATACACACATAATAATAGAGAATCATTTCTTGTTAGTCAAGACTCATTTCCAAGACTATCTTAGTGGACAAAGTCCCTTTCTAAACTGAGTCACCCTCGTTTCAGTCCTGTTTCACTGAACTGGTATAACCTACCGTTCCAGCCATGTCTATATCATGAGATATAAAATCTTTACCCAATGCATTGGAGGGAGATATAGGTCCCACACATCTCATAATGATACCATTCTTATGTGTGCCACAAAATCATAAATCATACATCATTGCACAACCCATGTAATAAAAATGGGAATCTTAAACATCATCATGACATCATAAAACAATTCATATAGGACAAATGAATTCATAAAAATATTTCCATTACAACATAATCAAATCCATGTAATAATAGAGACAGAAACAGAACCCTTTATTATAATATATGGAAAATAATTTTGATAAAACACTTGAACTCCATTCTTGAGGAAAATATCCTTTATACTTCAAAAACATTTTTCCTTTCTTAACATGTCATACAACTTTAAACTAAAAGAAGTTGATTAAAAATAAACTTGAAAACTTGTAAAGGAAGCTTCTTGGAAATAATGTTTTAAAAATCCATTCATGTCGTATAAGTTAAAAAAAACATTCTTCTCGTACCTTTGTTGGAAAAGTCAAAAAGTACCTCGTATGAAAAATGAAAAAAGATTCTTTTCATATCCTTTACTAAAAACTCACCGAAGGGTAAAATTGGATTTAAACTATTGTAAGTTGATGGAAACAATATTACATATTGAGGGAACGTGGATGTGGATGATAAAATACCCCCCAGTAAGTACCAAAGTATAAACAATCTCGGATAAAAATTAGATTGTGATATTTCCCTTACCTTAGGTCCGATTTGCTTTGTGCGTGTTCGAAGCTCCTCTTCTTTGAAACGCCTCTTTGAATCCTCCACTTAGGGAACTAAGATTGGTCTTTGAAGAAGACCAGGACCTCTAGGATTATTCTAGGGAAGTGGAGAAGGGATTTTGGCAGGGTTTGGCCGAGCTTGAGTGCTCAAATTGGTGTGAGGAGGAGGGGGAGGAGGTGCCCTTTTATAAGGGAGGAGAGGGGCACCTTAGGAATATCTCAAAATATTATTTTATATTAAAGTCAAAATAGGTTTATAATGGTTCCAAAGGGTCTTATTTCGGATCTAAAGTGGGGATGGGTCGAAATATTATCAACCAATAGGAGTTATACAAGTTTAGGTTATTATTTTAACCTTATCAATTAGATTTAACTCTAAGTTAAATAATTTAACTTTTACCGTGTCTTTTTGTTTTCTTACACTATATGGTTAATACACTTACTATAACATGCCAAACGAACCCCAAGTTGTTTATTATTAATATATATATCCTTATATAAGTCATTTGGCCGAACCTTAGATTTTTAAGAATAAAATAACAATTAATAATATAATATTTGATTTAAAAACTAATTTGTGTCAATTTTGACACTATTTGATATATGATTTTTGTGAAAGTCATAATAGAATTATATGTTCGAACCAAGTTGATTAAATCAACACCAATATATCATACTAACCTAGAAAATTATTGGAATTCATAAAAAGTCTCAAATTACATTTATTTGGGCATTTATAACATCAATTATGTTAACATTTCCTTAAAAGGGTAATTACTACATCATCGTTGTGTCATAAATAAATAAATTTATTTAAAGTTTAAAAATTATAAATAAAATATCATTACGTAGGAAATATTTTTAGCTTTCTAATGAATATTTATAATATAATTTATCTTATGTATAACCCCATATTAAAAATGTTTTAGTTATTAAACTTTGATTTTAACTATTTTAACTATTCATTAAATAAAATAATATTAAATGTCATAATCTAATCCAAGTGAACCTAAATGGTCATATTATATTCATAAGTTTGTTTTTGGTCGAATTAGACTTATCCAATAGAATTAGGACATGTGTTAGGGTAATAGTAATATCATATTTACCATTAGTTACCCTATTTACTATTAACCGCGGTAAAAAAAGTAAAAAGTTTCTATTCACCAAAAAATTATTTTTATCTCATTGAAAAAAATTTTACTTACTGATATCAACCGTGTTTGTCGGATTTTCGAAATTCCATTCACAGAAGCGGTAAAATTACGTTTTATGCAAAATTCAGTTTTTAACCCACCACTTAGT
The DNA here is from genome assembly GCA_963277665.1 of Viscum album. Taxonomy (NCBI): domain Eukaryota; kingdom Viridiplantae; phylum Streptophyta; class Magnoliopsida; order Santalales; family Viscaceae; genus Viscum; species Viscum album. Next base: position 290,395,150 of record OY728163.1, read on the forward strand.
GGTTTCACTATTCATCAAAAATTGAAAGTTTTCAGAAAGATACCAAAATTTCACCCTAGGCTAATTTCGATATTCAAAATCCAAAAATGAAGTCCATTTTGAAAAATAAAATTTATAAAATTTCAAAAAGTTGTTATTACTATTCATAACGGCTAGTTTTAATAATATTTTATTAGCATATCGTTGTTTAGTGAAACTCGGTATTGCGTACGACGCAAGCTATCGAGGAAGGTCGCGATTTCGTGTAAAGCAAGCCAAGAAAGTGTTGTTTAGAAAAATATTCCTTTGATGATTTATATAACATAAAAGTCTCGGGTGTTACACAATCGTTATCCTTTTTATTGTTCAGTGTTTATAATATCTTTCTAATGTCATCTCAAGTTCTCCCCAAGAAAATTTAATTGAACTTTAATTCACAATAATATAATAATAAGTATATTAAACTATGGTTATGGGTATGAGGTGGGTCTTCTTGTTTCTTAATATGAATAGAAAGAATTCAATTTTTTTCTAAACCAATTTTTTCAACTTCCTAAATTCTTTATTCTTACACATATGATCTTAAATTCTAATTTTTATGGAGGCATCACGGATCTCATCACTTCATTGTTTTCTTGAAGTGTGTATTTTCTCTTTACAAGAGATTTGAATACACTTATATCCCCTGGTTAAACATTATTCGTTTTTAAGAATGCTTCTTTACATATAATTTTTGTTCAATAGTCCTTATGAGTTTGTCTAGACATGAAAATACTCCCACATTAATCATCTTTAACATGAGAGTTTTAATTTGAATGAAGCCTCTCAGTAAATTAATCTTCTTCACGCGAACTATTTTTTTTATAAATTTCCACATCCTTTTCATTCACTTCATAAAAATTTCTTTCTCTCTCCAAATCTATTGGACAAATAATATGTATATATTTTTGGATATCGAGTTTCCACATGGATACCCATGAGTTTATTTACATATATTTATTATAAGATATAATATTTTTCTTGATCATTATATTAGACCAAATTGCAATTTGATTTTTATTTTTATTTTTGTCCAAGGATTACTTCTTCTAAAAATCCATGGGAGTAATCGATTTTTCAATATTCATTAAATATATACCCAATACTGATTATTCATTATTATATGGTATTTTTATCCAATTATCTCTCGGCATAAGTTTAAATGTACATTAATAACTTTTTAAATCACCACCTCAGTTATCTTCAAAGAAATATTTATAACCATAAAATCAATTTGAGGTAAAAAAATTATTAATGTTTTCTGATTTTTTCATCCTTAATATCATTCTCCTAAAAAGAATAGAAATTAATTATTCTTTAGAAATTAAGGTATTGTACCAAAAATCTAGTGCACAATTCTTGAATCTATTATTGAAACAAGATTGTCCAATAAATCTTGATTTCCATTTATCATATGTATGTTTTCTAGAATTTACAATTTAACCAACACATTACTTTTGGACCTTCTTTACCACTCTTTTTTATCTTCATGTGAAACCCAATTTAGCATTTATTATTTACAACATAGACAAGGTGTTAGAATATTCTTCATTTTGTATCATCCATATTTGTACATAATTTATATTTAAAACTATTCTTTTAATAGAAATAAATTATGAAAAAAATATTACAGTGGGATATGGATGGTACATTTTACATCACAACTACTTAAGACAGGTATTTAGGTGATGTAGTGGTATTATTACCATAAGATAGAGAATTTTTTTCAATAGAATCCTCTAAATAAAATTTTGTTACTAAATCTGCATACTTCTTTGATTGTGATGTCGCAATAGGAGTGTTTTTAATATTTTCAGATATCTTTTTTTAATAAAATACATCTCATACTGAGGGAGTTCTTATGATCTTTATCAAATGATAATCTATCTTCATAACCCTTTCTTATCTTTTTGAACACCCTCTTCATGCATAAAAACCTTTTTTTATAAAGAATCAAGTCGATGGATTCTCTTGGATTTAATATCCAATTATACATCACTGACATGAATTCTATTTTTCAAATTTTCAATAATACATTGTCCTTATTCTAAAATACTATAGTTGATTCATCCTTATCTTGTATTTTATGGACACACTCTTCTTCCTATTTTTTGAATCTTCTATTAAACTCTTAATACTCTACTTTTATTGAATCCAACTTTTGTGGTGATATTATCAAAATTGTTGAACATGTCCTCCAATACCATCTCAATTTCTCCACATTGATCCTAAAGACAATTTATTTCATTTTTAAAGTTTTCAAAAATCCCATATAAGATTGAAAAAAGATCCATTGGAAAAAATGAATCATTTCCCATAATATATAAGTTGAAAATTAAACTATCACATTATCCCTTTCACTAGTTCATGGATAATCATGATAAAAAAATAGAACATACCTCCTAATCACCTGATTCCCCTGATCCCACAAATTTATTAATATGCACCACATCCTTGATTGATGAACTAACCAATTCTTTACCTCTAAAAATTTCATTTCTAATGTCATTATTTCTTAAATAGGCTGAAAGATCCTCTTCCACTCATTACAAGAGGGACATATTATTTTCCTTCTTCCCCTCTTTCTTTTTATTATTCATAAATTTATTGAAATAAACTGTGTTCTAAATTGTAATAGAGTTCACTTCTCTTAAAAATAACTACATTATATTTTCAAGAGAGATATTTAAACCTTTAAAAATAATAAATTTAAATTCATATAATCCAACATATGTAAAATTTGCCTTGATACCACTTCTAGATCCCATGTCCAGATGATACACTGAGTGGGGGTGAATTTGTGGTTATATATTATGAATTATCTTTTTACAATTAAACAATAATGGCCAGTTAAATACTTGTTCCCTGAATATTTAAGTATAGCCTTTCCCATATGAAAACAAATAAAACACTAAAAAGAACAAAAGGACTATTATATGTATTAGCCTCAGTAATATAGCCTACACATTTCCATGATAAACTTGTGGTTGTTTTATAGACTATGAAATTAATATTAGTTGTAGCAATGACATGTGTAGTAAAAATTTACACTCTTAAGAAGTTAATATTCACACCTTGGAAAGGATAAATAAAAGTATTTATACAAGAAAAATAAATTATTTGATATATCATTAATAACTCTTTCTGAATAGGTCATCAAGAACATCTACCAATATATATATTGGGTATTTTTTCCACATTCCACTTCAATATGACTGAATCAAATAATAATATAATTAACATCTAGTCTTGTTCACCTTCATGGAAAGTTTTTATATGCCACTGAATATTATTAATAACATTGTATACAAGTTAGCTCAATTTTCTTCTAGATAGGTAGAAGATATTACTCCCACACCATATAAAGGTAATTTTAGAATTAACATCTAAATATTTCTCAATACTCAACAAGTTTTATTCTTTTTTACTTCATTGAATGTTATCCCTTGAACTAAAAAATATGGATAACTATATATTGAATTTATAAATCAATAGGTTGACATAGTTATGAAGAAATATTCTAGGTTGCCTCTCCTATTATTAATAAATGACCAAACAAATTATATATATTTGGAAACTCAATGTGTCTAATTCATGTATAATGTGTATAATGAATATAATATCTCAAACCACTTTATTATTTTGTGCTACACAGAAATATGTGAATTTTCAATATCTCATGTTTGATGTGTGTACTTGTATTTACTCATGTTTTTTCACTTGAAAATTTTCACATAGATATTCTCTTTTATGAGATCACACATTTTTTATCTTTATTATTATTATTATTATTCTTTTTACCATATTATTCTAAATTAGTGCACATATTCTTTTCATAAGGTTATGTATATGGATCCTTCTTCTACACACAAACCAAGTTGTCTCTGTAGTTATTACTTGGAATAAATAGAGGGATTTGAGTCTTATTACATTATATCATTACCAATTAGGTTCATAGAACTCCTTCTACATCATATAAACAAAATTAGGTATGTAGTTATTTTTTCATGAAATATTATTTCATATTCTTCCTTCACGAACTAAAAAGGTACGTGGTTATTCTTAACACAATAGTTGAGTGCAGAGCCTTCTTCAAATATCCAAATGGGCACAGAGAACTCTCATTCACATTAGTGGAAGATTTAATCTTTGTGGATGTAATTTTTTAGAAAAATGAGATCTCTCAAATATTTTAGAACCGACTCTCAGTATCAACTGATCTCCTTTTATAGGTGTGTTGTATGGCCTCTATCCCAAGAATTTTGTTGTTCCATGATCCTCTTTTAATTCCATTCTAAATGACCATTAAAAGATTCTAAGATCTCACATATATAACAAAATTTCTATATTGGTTTCCTTTGTTTTTTAGCCCCTCAAAATATTGAGATATGTGGTCTATTTATATTCATGATCTTGGATTATTCATTAATTAAAACAACTGTGATGAATTTAAATAATGATCATGTGCATCATCCTTAGCCATTAATATCATTGGCTGAAAAATTATTTCATATTCATTTCATGGTAGTGTAAGATCATTAGAAAATAATTTTCAGGATAATCAAAGATTGATTGCATGTTTTTTCATGTTTTTTATCTCATGATTCATTTATCTAAGCTATGATTTTTGATTGCTAGAGATGAAGGATATCACTGCCAAGAAATAGCTACATCAATAGTTTTTGATCTCATTGGTAGAACCTAAAATGTCAGAGGTCAAAGGAAATCAAATTAAATGATTATAAGTTGGAGATTTGACGGATTTGGTGTACATGGTTATATATGTGTGTATTTTAAGACCGATGAATATTAATGTGCTTGATGCAATCCCACATTACTCTTTACTTCATCCGAACTATACATAATAATAATTCCTCTGTCGATAGCCTATCTATTTGGATCTGGGTTATTCACCTAGATACACAAAACCCACTGCATGTACAATACATTCCATACCCTTGTATGGTTCCCCATGAACCATTATGAGCTCTCTATATGGGTGCTATTAAAGCCTAAATCCCCATATTCAAACATAGATAGTGGGGTTGACCTCTCCCATTTGGATAAAACTTGGTTCCCACATGTGTGGTTGATTTTTCCTCAATTGGCCATTGGTTGGATCATTTTAACACTCCCATATACATAGTAATTACTATGTAAATGATTTCGAAGAAACAACTTAAATACATTCTTTAAAATAGTACATTATAGAAACTTGTAATTATATTTACCTTTTTCTATTTATTTTAGAATATTCCTCATGAAAATAATTTACATGAACTTCTTAAAATTTCCTCAAAAAATAATGAAATATTTCATGAACTCCATCATAAAAATCCCTTCATGAAAATAAATATCTTCATAGTATTCACCTTGTAAAATTGTGTATACATTATTCTCTCTCATATTGAAATTGACACTTGTATTTGAACTTAATAATATTTTTAGAATCATTACAATTACATAGATAATTAATTGATCATGAACAAAATTATATTAAATGAATCCATAAGAATTATCAAAGCATCAACACTTCATCTCAAAAATAATCTTTTATCTTCCTTAGATAGAACTCAATCTTCAACAAACCTTCCTGGGAACACTAATGAAATTGGAATATGTTATTCATCTTCAAGATATACTGATATAATCAATGAAATGAAATAAAACACAAACATATATTATAATAATAAAATACAATGGAAGCATGTTTGGATAAAGAAATAATGTTTTTATTGACTAAAGGAACATAATAATAATATTTTAGAACCAAGATCACTCAATTTGGAAACATCAGGTGGTGGTCCAAATAGCCATATCAGAAAGACTTGTTTTATTTTTTTATGTTCTACATAATCTCATGAAATATTTTGGAGTCTACATGTTTCCAATATTTTCATACATTTTTTATCAAAAAATTCTATATCTAATACCCTATTTTTATAAATAGATTGATTTCACTCGATAATGAATACACATGATTCTTCCCCTTGCTTCTTCATTTGAGTATGGTTTTTCTTCTATTGTACCTTATTTAAAAATGAAAATAGAAACTTCTTTATTCCATGAGTTCCCCCTTAATCCTCATCTTATTAGGTATATATCATAAAGAAGATTTAGATTTGGAATTAGTCTTGCAGGTATTGCACTATAATTTTTTTATTCATCATAAGGATATAAGGATTTTAATGATTAATATCCTTATCAACATGGATCATTTGAGTAAGAAGATCTAGGAGTGACTTATATTTATTATTTATATTCAATTAGACAATGAAATTGGATAATCATGTGATGGAGTGATGAAATAATGAGATCGGTGAATTGTTTTTTAGGAAACATAAACCCAAGAACCTTTAGGTGATCAATTTATCCAAAAAGACAAACTATGTGATGCATAGCTGGTGTACCCTCTATGTGATTTTTAATTAAGATCACCTTAGGTACCTCAAACAAATCTGATCTTACAATCTCCAAATATTGATAATGTAGATGATGGATCATGTTATCAGAATCTATGTTTTCATGTTAATTAATTGGTTCATTAGACATGGATGAAATCATTAAACATTAAAAATAAAAATAATTACTTTAGTGTTTATTATAGGAAGATAAATCTTCAAAACATTCATATTTATCTATAAAATCATGAATTCAGGATTTGTTTCATGCAGGAATTCCGTTCATGGTGCAACACAACCCATAGGTTTTTGAATCATTCCTTGAAATTACTATTAGTCAAGAAACTATGTTTCTTCAAAATGGATCACTAAGATAGCTTGTATGAAGAAATTATTGTTATTTTACAATAATAGAGTAAATAATTAGTACTTATCTTGATTAAAATTTAGGTGAGACATAATAATAATAATAATAATAATAATAATAATGTTATTAATTATCAAACTATTTTTTCAAGCCTAAAAGGCCAACACCATTGAACTCAAAATGTCCCATAAATTTATAAATTTTAGTGGAAAGGATCCACACATCTCTATTTATAATCCGAGAAAATTTCCATTAAAACAATAAGAAGGGTTTTAGGTTGGTGATCCTTCCAACTATAAGCTTTGAGCTATGTATCCTATTGATTGGACTCCCCAACTGTAAAATCGTACCTCAGATTTCATCAAAATTTTCTATGATTTTTTTAACAGACTTTTCTTATTAAATTATATACAAGTTTAGTAAACTTTACCCATTTATTAGTTAATACTGTCTGATAATTAAACATTCCCCTAACTATGGTCAGAACTAGAACGTTAGCTATAGTTCATTTAAATTCTGATAATGGAAGAAATAATGGCTTATTATTAATGTGGGGTTTTTTTTGTTGTGGGTATTTATTTATTTTACTTATTACATTATTTTTTAATGTCATGTTTATTTTTTGTAATTGGATAACAATGTTATGATAAAAATTTATGCATAATCATAAAAAATTAATTAATTTTTCATATCAAATCTTTTATTTATGTGATAATACCACTATATCAGTAAAATAAATAATGTATTGAAAGAAATAAAATAAATAAAAAAATGACATGATCGTGATCATGATCTTATCTAATGATTTATTAATTATTTGGTAAATAAATCCACCTATGACCCAAGGGGATAACTCACTATGTTGGTCTTGGAACAAGTTACAACATTGCACTTGTCTGCCTATGTATCAGCTCAGTTGGTTTCATCTTAGTTTCATCTTGAACCTCCTTTACCTTGGTTTACCCTTGAACTGAATCCATTAATATATATATATTCCTTTTATTAGATATATCTTTCCACTCACATGCAGGTTAAGGGAACCTAAGGATTGGTTTAGGGGAATTACCTAAAACAACCTCGAACATTTATGTCCAACATAATAAATGAAGAACAAATTACACACGAACTATCAAATTTAATTTAATAATATATGACCATAAACTCATCCTATAAAGTAAATTAAAGGAAAAAAATAAATACATAATTCTAGTCAAAGCTCATTATTTTTCCTACATAGGAAACGACAATGCATTTAAATCTACAAGTTAGTAGTAATTTCAATTTTTTTGATAAGAAATAATGATAATTAGTTGATAGAATTAATTATCCTATTAATAAATTTATTCAATTAATCTAATTACATAAAAAGTTTCCATGAATTTTTCATCCAAAATGATTTTAAATAAAATAAATAATTTAATTTTACTTACGATTTAATAAAATGGTACATAGATTTATATGTTGGAGTAACTTGATGAGTACCTATCCAATATAGTCAATATAGTTCTTGTTTAATATAATGAAATCATAAAACATATTTTTTATATAGATTGTATCATAATTTCATAGAATGTATTGTCAAATTAATGTCACATGAAACACATCAATTTTACATATCTTGTACAGTTTAATATATCAAGCCTTTAGAATACAATGAATGTACATGATTTTTAGTTTTTAATATTACATGGAATTAATTATGTATTTAATATGACATCAAACCAAAAAATTGACATGAAATTTCAAATTAAGGACACATGGAAATCAGGTCGATGAGGTTGAATGAAATAATTAATTAAATTTAAAATTTTTGTGTGAAATAGTAAATTACATCATGTGAGAAAGATGGTCACAATGCATGTATTTTTCTTCATCAGATATCCACAATACACACCTAGAGACTTGGTGTGCACTTTTTGTAGAAACTTATGTGTTACACGATATTTAAGAAGGGCTCAAGACATGTTACGCCAGTTTTATGGCTTATAGTATGTACACATCATGTATTAAATTTCATATGGTGCATTAATTACATGATGTATCTTAACCCCATGTTTTTATCAATGAAGAGAGATCAACTACACTACATATGTAAAATCTAAATAATGTGTATTCATAAATATACAAATTCCACCATATACGGTAAAGAAGTTGCGCATTTTATACACATGATGTGTATTCATTATATAACGACCTGGTTTCTACACAGGTATCTTGTTTAAATGAACAAGGATACATGTTGTGTCACAAAATAATACACATTTTGTAACCTTGTGTTTCTAGCAAGAATTAATGGAACATCTAAATGGGTTCTTTATATGTGATCCTTATTAATTATTAACTAATCTTTTGTATATAGGTATAAACAAAGAGCATAAAAAAGTGATTTCAATGATCAGATAATTGTTGAGTAAAACAAAAAATGAAATTTAACTTTTAAAATTTTATTTATCAATAATCAAATAAATAATTATAATTTTGAATGTTATAACTCTAATAACACATGATGGTTCTGTGTGTAGAGGAAGCACATGTTTTGGCTAATGGTCAACTTGGATTTTTTGTATTTGTTTGATCAAATGAATATTTTATAATATCTAGACATCATGACTGATGATATTTTTCTAAGGAATAATGAAAAGCAAGGTCACTATAATGAAGATAATATCTTTTGAAATTAAATTTATAATAAATTTAAGAGAAAAGAAGAATGGTTACCTCAATATCGAGATGATTATTCATTGAGAATGTTAATCATTCTCACATGATCAGTGTAGCATCATTGTATTATGAGTACCTAAAGTAGAGCCCCACTAATAGTGATACACATATGATCCTTTTATCTATAAACAATGCTGATGAATCATCAAGTGATATCATGGTTGAATGATCATTCTACATTATTCTCCATTAATTTTTCATGTTTTTTAAACTTAAATGAATCTCTAAAGTTATTCTAATTCATTAGAGGATAAGAGTAAGATGAGTTTTAAAAGAGGAATTCACTGTTCATAATGATTAATCATCTCTATAATGTGATGAAATTATATTTATAGACCTAGGGTTAGGGGTAATATTTTATTAACTTTATAAAAACTATTAATAAATTATTAAATCCATATGGGACACCATATCATGTTATAAAATAATATTATCATTTTATTCCATGGTGTTATCTAACTGTTGGAATGATAAATATTATGTTTTTTTTAAAAATTAGTGACATGAATTGGTTTCCCAATTCATGTCGCCTATGGAATTTATTAAAGTCGAAAAAGGAAAATACAACCTCGAGGTGTAAAGAACTTACACCAGCAGGGAATTAAAGTGGTTACAAATAATATTCAATCCAAAAAAGAAACCGGTTCTTGAAGACAACCAAGAAAAATTACCATTTAGTTGCTTCAAAGCTGGACCTTCAGAAACGAAGTCCATCCATAAAAGTAGCGAGCTGCCCTATTGGACAGACCGAGCCTTCCTCCTCTAAAAATCATGAACTGCATCCATTCAGAGCAGAGGGAAAGAGAAGGAGGATGCCATATTGCTGCCAAAGAATCCTTGCCACAGCCGTCAAATAGACAGAATTCATATAGATCGAACCATGTAAGCAGAGTAAAAAAGTCCAGCACTTGAAGCAGAAAGATAAAATCTTCAAAAAAAAACCAGTGTCTAGGCAAGAACAAGATGATGGTTTAGAGAATCTAGACCTTGTGGCGTCTTATCAGCAGGATAGGAAGAGTAATACATGACCTCACTTATCAACCATTCAACCTCAGTCATAAGGAACACCAACATCAGGACAGTACCGAGGAAATCCTGTCCTCCAATCTAAGACTTCAACATCATCCTCCATAAGAGTGCAAAAAACATCCAGATACAGCCATGCATGATTTCCAGAGTGCAGGAAAAATGAAGATGAATCTCAAATTAAACAGAGAGACTAGTTGAATGAAACAAGATATAGAAGTTCCTTCAAAGAAAATCCCATTAAGAAATCCACTGAACATATCTGATCCCGATCCAATAGAGAGCAAAAAAACTAGTCTTAAAAAGCATAAAGAGATCATTTCCATGGAATCCCTTTGAAGTCGAAATTTGAATTCTTCTTGAATTCCTCAACAAAAAATATGAGCATTCTTTTCTGGAGTTCCAGATAAGTGTCAGCGCTCATGTCACCATCTTTGAGTTTTCTAAAATCAATTCTATCATTCTCGTCAATCCATGACTCTAGATCTTTTGGGAAGTCCAAATTTTATTATATTACATAAGAATCTCTAATAGCAGGGTCATCCTCATCATCCTCACTGGAGGAGGATTCTTAATCCGTTGCTTCAGACTCAGACACCATTTCGGTTGGCACAGGCTGTGGAGGGATGAAGTCTTCATCCTTGACCTGGGCAGCCAAGGATCTTGTGATAATTGTTCTTTCAGTTTTTTTATAATCATGTAATTAAAATATTAAATTATGAATAAATGTTTATTTAATATTTATGATCATTTAATAAATATTTAATAAATATTAACTCTCGGTCTGGAGAATAATATAAATTAAAATTGATAAATATAAGCAATATATAACTAATATTGAAGGTAAAACTAAATGTGTGACCCTCTAGGACTTTTCTTTAGTGGAATTATGTGGGCTTGCCTAAATTCCATGATTACAGTCTTTCAACGTCTCATGGAACCCATAGTGGAAGAATATATATTTCAAAGAAAAAATAGCATTCAAACTCTAACTAGGTAATATAATCCCTTTTTTAGGATATCTCATCAAGTAGATTGTACACTTGTTCCATTAGGAAGAATTCTTGACATATCATTTTTTTATTATAATAAATGAATATATCCATATAACTATAGCCATTGAATTTATTTTAATGATTATATTTTAATCAAAATGTCAGGATATCAACTTCCTTATTGAATTTAGGGAAAAATAAATCCATAACATAGTTATGAATGAAATATAATTCCTCACGCACATAATATACCCAACATTACCATGACAAATATCATCATGGTTTATAATGATACATCATTTTCTGTGAGTCATGAAATGCATTAATAATAATTTTAAAGTCAGTGGATCATCAAACATTCTCATAGATAGGAAAATCCAATGACCTATAAAATATATATTTCTTACATAGAGATATGTTTTCATAATCACTCATTATGGATATTTCCATGTGAAAACTTCATGATATGAAGTCTCATATGCTTAGGAGTACTCACACCTAACATAAAACATACTATGTGATTCATCTTAGATTGTTATCTAACCATTGAATAGGTTTTAATAGTATCATTATTGCATTTCAAGGTTCTCATCATAGTTGGGAACCGATATTCCATTTTTCTAATGGGACATATACATTAACATATTATTACATTATTGTCATAAAGAAATCGGAATTATATCTAATAATATATATTAAATAATATTCACTTCTCTGAATATAAATGCAGTCTTGAGTACCAATAGTTTGTTCTAGGACACCAAACCAAAAATTTTATTCTTGGATTTCAAAATAATATATTTCACAAACTGCTTTACTAATTTTTATTGAAAAATAATACTTTGATGGTTAGAATTTATCAGTGATATATATACTATTTATAGTGAAAAAATAATATAAAATTTTAAAGTAATTTTATTTTCTGGGTATTGATTAGTACCTTTATCAAATATTTTTAGTGGATCAAATTATATGTAACTAATATATTTTTTAGTGGTTATAGTTATATATTGATGGGATTTTAAATAATTTTCAAATCAGATCTACTTTCATTGGAAATTTAATCCCCCACCCTCTTGATCATTCCACTAAGACCATAATTTGGTATTAGTACATTATATATATATATGATATTTGTGTTTACTTATTTACTATATTTAATCTTTTGTACATTGACCAATTCCTTAGGGAAATATCTGAGTTTCTATTAGTTTAATATTTTATCTTTGGTAATATTTTGTTAAGGATCCTTTTAGAAATGATGGATATTGTTCTATTCAATTTTATTATTTTAATGGATAAAGTTAAGCTTAGTAGAAAACATAAATGATGATTCATATTAAAGGTAAGGCCTATGATATTTAGGGAACCATAGAAGATAAAAATTTAAAAACTAAATATCCTAGAAAATAATCCACTGATGTAGAAAATGATACTTATTATTATAATTTTGAATATATGAATTTCATTTATATGATTTAAGTGAATATGAATTTAATCAGTTTTATGTATATGATGCTACCTTTCAAATCTAGTGTTCCATGGATGTATCACATGAGGGAAATTATAATGTTAAATTAATGAAACTGAAAACCTATACTAAATTGTATGATACCTTTAGAATGAAAAATGATATAATAGTTTATGAAATTTACTAAATGTTTTATAAGATCATAAACGTAGTGATTTCACTTAAAAGCGTTTTAATGAAAAAAAGATAAGAATTATAAGAAGCCTACCTGACAGAAAGAGAAGCACAATAGTTTCCATTAGAGAATCATGTGACATTATTAAGGTGAAATTCAATAAATTATTTTAAAAAATAATGATGTATTAATAAGAAAATAATGTAGATAATGAGGATAGTTATTCATAAAATAAATATATAGAATTCATTACATCTGGATCTAAATTGAATGAAGTTATCCATGATAAAAGTACAAGTATAGTTGAATAAGACTCAAAAAGTGATGAAGAAATTTCCCACTTAGTGAAAATATTCTATATTTTCTATAAAATTAAATGGTTTTCCTGAAAATAAAATTGGAGATGAAAATATGATTAGAATGGAAACCCAAGGAAAAACATCAAGGGAAAGAATATATTATGAATTCAAACTAAAGGGCCACATCAAATATAAATAACATATTATAATGTATAAAAATAATTCTGATGAAAAATTAAAAATGATTAAATATGGTGATGACATAAACATGTAGTGTTTCATAGGCTAGTTCAATTGATTTAGACAGTTACATGGGTGATGCGTGGGAAAACGATCATCTCTATTTCATGAATACTATATTGTCGGTATACACAACTTATACTCATTTAAATAATGGTTTTCTAGATGAATATAAAATTACTAGTGAATATTTAGAATAATAATGATCTATTCATGAAGAATATATAAATTATCTTGTAGATAAATATCAAAATCTAATGAATTTTCATGATTTATATGTTTTTGATAAGATTAATATTATACGTGATAAAAAAGTAATTCCATGATATTAATGTAAAAATTTTACCTAAAATTGGTTAATGAATATCTTGTAACAGATATGGGGAATTTTAAATAATAAATAATTACATTAGAAAATATTTTAGGAAGTCATAAACTACGTAAATCTATAATTGGTTTTGGATGTCGGTCTGGAAAGAAAAAGTTGTTTTATAAAAATTATTTTGTTCCAAGATAAAAATATATAAGAAAAAAAATAGTTTTTAAAGGGAATTCTTTGACATAAGAATTATTATTTTTTCCTAATAAGATATTCTTTGAAAAATACTTTTAATTATATTACTAATAATAATGTAAAAAAAATGTGGATACCTGAATAATTAGATTATAACTTTTTTAACACCAAAAAGTGTGGGTACAAAAGTAAATTTTCAGTTGAATATGTATATGAGATATTCTTGAAGAGTTATGGTATGATTTAATTGTAAATTCACATTGTATAATCCATATATATGACTAGATACTACTTAAGAATCTGGAATATTTTGAATATTTTTTGGGCACATGTCACATTCATTGATAATGTAAAAGGAAAAATATTGTATTCTTAGATAAATTGGGAAATCTATTTTTTTAAATTTCCAATGTTTTATATTATACTGTCTTAAAATATAATATTCTAATCATTTATCAGTTATGTAATGATGGTTATCATGTTAAATTTTAAAATAATTATAACAGGATTTATATTATTTGAGTTAATTATATTTACTGATTTGAAGAATGATAATGTATATATTGTATATTTAAATTACGTATCTTATAAAAACAATTATTTCTTGAGTTATTTTTGAAAAGATTTTTTTTGGCATATAATCCTAGGTCACTTTAATGTGAACTCATAAGAGAAGATAATTAGAAAAGAAATAGTCAAGGTTCAACCGAAGCTAGAATTCTCAAAAGACAAAGTGTGTAATATTGGTCAAATGGGATAGTAATGTAAAATTTCTTTTTGATCAAATAAATATTTTTCTACCTCTAATTCCATAGAACTAGTTCATATAGTCTTTTTTGGATCTTCTAGAGCTTCTTGACTAGTTTCCAATAATTCTACATATTCTATTGTTACTAATCTCTAGACATTCACATGGGTTATTTTCTTATATCACTAAATGGAAACTCATTCATGCATTGAAAAATTGGAAAAATCTATTGAGATCAATAGTGGAAATTCAATTAAGAACATTAAAATTGACCATGGAATTAAATTTGAGATTCAATATTTTGAGACTCATTCTAAACATGGCTATAAACAAATCTTATATACCTCTTGAACACCTTAAAAAATAGGGATGTTGAAAAGAGAAATAGAAATCTTTATTAAATTACCCACACCTTAATTATTAAGTTTGACAAACTTATTTTTTTTTTGGAAAAATATATGAACGCATCCTATTATATAATAAATAGTGTTTGATGGGACCTCTTTTATAAATTTATTCTACTATATTGTATAATAATAGGAAACCAGAGGTGAATTAGTCTAAGGTTTTCAGTTTTATAGTCAATATCCATAGTACAAAAAATAATCCAGAAAAATTTTCAAAAAAATTGAGGAAGGAATTTTTCTTGGTTATTTAACCTTTAGGATCTCTTATAAGTATTTAATAAAAGAATCAAATTTTCTTGCCCTATTTTATGAGATGGACCCACATTAGCCGATAGTTTCTTTAGAATACCATGGGGTTGATATATCAAATTATAATATCAGTAGTACTTCTAATAACACATTACATGATACTGATTTACATGATAAATTTCAAAATATAGACCAAAACGACCCCAGTGAATTTGAAGATATCATGGAATAACCAAACACTTCAATTCCTAGAACCATTTAGATAAAAATGTTCCATCATTTGGATTCAATTATTGGCGATCTTGATAAAAGTACTCAAACTCAGGAATCTCTTGGAATCCTAGTTGATCATCATGATTCATTATCTCAGTTAGAACCTAAGAACATTATTTAGTTAAATAGTTATGAATATTACGTAATTACTATGAAAGAAGAGTTACATTGATTTGAATGAAATTAAGTATTGGAAATACTTTAAATACCAAATGACTACATTATTATCACAACTAGATGGGTCTTCAAAGAAAAATTTGATGAGTCAGACATAGTTGTTAAGAACAAATATAGATTGGTTGAGCAATGTTATGGTTAAGAAGAAGGAATTAGTTATGAAGAGAAAACTTCAATAGTATCTGGACAAAACACCAATAGAATATTAGCATAAATAACTCATCCAAATTTAAATATGAATAAAATTAATGTAAAGAGTGGATTGATTAATATTTATATTATTTAGGAAATTTTTAATGATAAACCCTATGGTTTTTTAATTCCTCACTTTCCAAATAATTTTTTAAACTATTAAAATGTCATTATTGTTTAAAATAGGTTCAAAGATGTTGGTATGATAGGTTCAAATATTTCTTGAATTCAAATTTTTTCAAATGGTATAGATAATAATGTCCTATTTATAAAAAGGATTTAAAAAGAATATTTGACTCTACAAATATATGTTAATGATATTATATTTAGTTCATATAAAAATCATTATGAGTTGAATATTGTAAACTATTGTAAAAAATTTTAAATGAGATTTGTGGTTGGGTAAAATTAGTTTCTAGTTTACTATATTTTTAAAACAAATAAATAATTCATTTAAAAGTAATAAAATACATGAGATACATTTTAAAACATTTTTTATTTACAACACTAATAGTTTTGGTACTCTTATGAGTTTTACCTGCAAAACACCATAACCAAACCATTTATAGAAGTTTGATCAGGATTTTACTATACATAACTTCTAGTAAACCAAATTTTTTGTATACTGTGTGAGTGTGTGTGCTCATTTTCAAGAGAACCATGGGGGATATTAAAAAAATTTGTTTATAATTTTATTAAATATATCAAGAATATTATAAATTTTAGATTTTTTAACTCTATTGGACATGCATTTGAATAAGTTAGTAATTATTATTTCCATTTTAGGGGATGTAAGCTCAATATAAAAATATCCTCTGGAATAAATAAATTTTTTGCAAGTCTCCAGTATCATGTGTAGTAAAAAAAGAGTAATGTTGTTACATTTTCCACTAAAGATGTTGAATATATAGTTTTGGGTAGTTGTTGTCCATAGGTTGTAACAACCTGAGATTTTATGAAAAATATTCTTTTTAATTTTATTGATGTCTTGTGTTGTATGCTACACCAAAATGAGCTTTCACTACACGCATCCCTAACTTGTCTTGCATTACACGCAATCGCGACCTTCCATAATAGTGAGTGTTGTACGCAATACCGTGTTTCTCTAAACAACGGTATGTTATATAAACTAGCTATTATGAATAGTAATACCCATTTTTTTTAAAAGTTTTATTTTTCAAAATGGACTTCATTTTTGGATTTGGAATATCGAAATTATCCTAGGGTGAAATTTTGGTATTTTTTTGAAAACATTCAATTTTTGATGAATAGTGAAAACACTAGGTTACTATTTAAAAATCGACTTTTTATTTAAATAATTATTTATTTTATTTAAATTTATTTTAGGTCAAAATTGATACATAATACCTATATAAGTTCAATGTAATTAATTGGAGTCATTTTATAATAATTTTAGATATATAAAAATTTTATTGAACTTTTCACCGTCTTCTACCCACCTCTTGGGAGAATTTGGAAATTCACATAAAACATAATTTTAATTCTTTTGTTAGTGGAATTTTGAAAATCCTAGAGACACGGTTAATATCAAGGACTAAAATGTGGTTCAATGAGATGAAAATAATTTTTGGTGAATAATAACTTTTTACTTTTTTTTACCTCGGTTAAAAGTAAGTAGGGTAATTAAGGATAAAAATGATATTATTATTACCCTAACACATGTCCTAATTCTATTGGATAAGTTTAATTCGACAAAAAAAACCTTAGGAATAAAATATGACCATTTAGGTCCACTTGGATTAGATTAGTACATTTATTATTAATTTATTTAAAGAAGGGTTAAAATAGTTAAAATCAAAGTTTAATAACTAAAACATTTTTAATATAGGGTTATACATAATATAAATTAGACTATAAATATTAATTAGAAAGATAAAATGATTTAATAACTAATATTATTTTATTTATAATTTTTAGACATTAAATAATTTAAGTTATTTATGACACAATGATGATGCAGTAATTACCTAAATAATGAAATAATGAAATAATTGATATTATAAATACCAAAATAAATGTAATTTGAGACTTTTTATGAATTAAAATAATTTTATAGGTTAATATGACATTTTAGTATTTATTTAATTAACTTTTTTTTGGAACTAATCATTCTTTTATGATTTTCACAAAAATCAATTACCAAATAGTGTCAAAATTGACATAAAATAGTTTTTAAATAAAATCTTACATTATTAACTGTTATTTTATTCCTAAAAATATACGCCTCGACCAAATGACTTATATAAGGATATATATATTAATAATTAACCACTTGGGGTTCGTTTGGCTTGTTATTGAAAGTTTATTAACCTTATAGTGTAAGAAAACAAGAAGACACGGTAAAAGTACAATTATTTAACTCAAAGTTAAATCTAAATTATAAGGTTAAAATAGAAACCTAAACTAGTATAAATTCTATTGGATGAGAGTATTTAGACCCATACCCACCTTATCTTATAAATAAATCAATTTTAAGTTATTATAAACTGAATATGACTTTATTATAAAATAATATTTTGAGTTATTCCAAAGGTGACCCTCTCTTCCCTTATAAAAAGGGCACCCCTTCCCTCTTCTCTTCACACACTTTTGAGACTTGAATCTCGGACAAACCCTATCCATTTATCTTCTACACATCCCTAGAAACATTCTGGAGGTTCTGGTCTTCTCAGAAGA
Source organism: Viscum album (assembly GCA_963277665.1). Classification (NCBI taxonomy): domain Eukaryota; kingdom Viridiplantae; phylum Streptophyta; class Magnoliopsida; order Santalales; family Viscaceae; genus Viscum; species Viscum album. Next base: position 290,414,120 of record OY728163.1, read on the forward strand.
CCAACTCTACTTCCATAAGAGGAAGCTTAAAGGAGGTGCGTCGAAGAAGAGGTAATCTCTTCTTCCGATTCTTTGAAGTTTCTTTCTTCTTAAACTTCCTATTATTTAGTTATTTCATTATAAAGTAATAAAATCTGTATTAATTAAATACTTATATGTTATTATAAATATGAAACAACCTTATTTCACCTTCTATCCATCCTACGGAAAACGAAGTCACCGCGCGTGCGTACGTACGGAATACCGTCTCCACACCGTGGTGTAATCAGTTTTTCCACCACCACCTTACTTGTATGGGTATAATGGTGTAAATAATGAAAATATATGATTATTATAACATCATACCGATTCTAATATATTATATCATCCACTCCAATTCCATTCAATAAATATGGGAATGATATCATCGCTCGTGCGTACGTACGGACTACCGTCTCCACGATGCGATGAGATTCATTCTCCATGTTAACCATTCACGAATGATTATAAAGTATATATAATAAGTAATCATAAAATATATGACATAATAATGATACTGGATTTATGTATATATATATGTATGTAATATAATTAATTCCATTCAATTCAATAAGGAAACGAAAACAGCGTTCATGCGTACGTACGGCCTACCGTCTCCATGAACGGTGTATTTCATTCCATTTATCGATATATCATATATATATGTATATACTGAATATATATTATATATAAATCATGTTTTATATTATTTAATTAAGTAAATCAGTATATAAGTAATAATATCAAGAACAACAAGTCCAAACACGTAAGATAAATAAAATGATTTTACCCAAAACGCTGCTTTAACATGGAATTTACAAAAGAACAGGTAATATAAAGTCATAAGTGAACCATTTATGACATCATAACAATGAATATGATTCTGTAATAAGTCAATGACATTATTTAAATGATTATACAGGAGGTTTGGATTTGTACGAATCATATCGGACCTAAGGTAAGAGATAACTTTTCCAATATAATTTTTATCCGAGATTGTTTATTCGTACGTATTCACTGGGGTTATATTTATCATCCATGTTCCTATATTCTAAAAATGGCTTCATGTATGTTTAAAGTCCTTTTTACCCATTTTTTACTTTTACAACACGGTATGTAAGGAATCTTTCTTTTGTTTATGCTATGAGGTACTTTTTGACATTTCCGACAAAAGTATGAGAAGAATGTTTTTTTAAACTTATACGGAATGAAAGGATTTATACGGTTTTATAAAGCCTTATTTTCATGAATCTTCCTCCAAATGATCTCATGAATATTTTCAAAAAAATCTATTTCTTTTAAAAAATTTCATGATGTTTTGTGAAAAGAAATTGATTTTTAAGAAGAAAGGATATTTTCCTCAAGAATTCATTTCAAATGTTTTATCAAAACCATTTTCCATCTAAGATGACATTATTTCATATGTGTATGTTTCAAGTATAATGTCTCTATGATTTACATGGTTTCAATTTTCTTATGATGAAATATCCATTTGTTTTATATAGATTATGTGATGATGGGATGATGTTTATGAAACCCATTTTATTCTTTGGGTTATGATGAATGCTTTAAGTTTATTTTGTGGCACGAGTAAGAATGATTTCATTATGAGATGGGTGGGACCTATATCTACCTCCAATGCATTGGGTAAAGATTTATATCTCATGAGATAGACATGGATGTAATGGTAATTTAATCTGGTTCAGTGATACAGGACTGGAACGAGGAGTGAACTCGATTCAGAAAGGGACTTTTTCCACTAAGATGGTCTTGCCAGCAATGCCTTGGCTACTATGGAAATCATAACAAGTGCTGAATGGTTTCCTCAATTACATGATTTATTCCCATGCTATTTTATCAAGATTGATGTTCCTTTATGATATATACCTTACATACTTCCAAGATTTATGTCTTTTTCTCAAGATTTTGATGTTTAGATTTTATGTTCAAGCTCTTGCATTCAAATGTTTATGGATTGTTTTATGTTCTCCATGCTTACCCTTACTGAGCATTTGAGCTCACCCTTTTTATGTTTTCTTTTCCCCAGGATATAAATAAAGGTTTTAGGTAAGAAAACAAAAGGGGAAGATCTTTGAGGTAGATGTTGAAGATCTTTCACCACGATTAGAATATTATTTTCGGAGTTTCAAAAGACACTAAACTATTATGGTCCTTGTGTGTCTATTTTTGTTATATATCAAGTATTCCACAAAAGTAATTTAATGTCCATGAATGTCAATCATTGGGTTTCTATATAGATTCTGTTCATTATACAAATTGTATTAGACTATGAATATCAATTCAAACATGTACCTTAAAACAATGATAGTATAAGGTCTAATAAAATTCCTCAGAAACCTGTTCCATATTTAAAGACAGAGCATATTGATATAATACATCACATTTTAAGTGATCATTTTCAAATAGATGATGTCACTCTTTAATTACATAGAACTAAAAAAAATATGCTGATATCTTCATGAATTCATTCAATGTCGAAAGATTATGTTATATCATACATGGGTTATGAATGATTAAATATTCTAATATCATTTCCCACTCTTAGTTTCTTATGTATTTTTATGATATATAATACATTAACTTTTCTTTTATACCTATTTTTCTCTCTATGTTTTACATGGTTACTTTTATTCATTATTCATAATGTTTCATTTTAATTGTGATATATACAAGTTATAAAATTTAATCTAGTATTGATTTATTTATAAATTTCACAAGTTAAAAAATAATCAATCTTACATGAGACGAATCATGTCAAAATTCAGGTGGTCATGACCATCTAATATTTCATCCATTGGCCATGAGGTATATCAACCCACCATTATTCTCTTAATCTGTTTTGAGAAAAATCATAGGGTAAACTGACTTACCATGTTAATATTAAAGGTTTTTATTTTAAAAAATATTTTATTTAAAATAAAATTTTATTTTCCCACGTTTTACTAATTTGTTCCCTAAATGTTTTTATATTCTCAAATAATAATTAGAATTAGTTTATCTCAACACCCATAAACCCATAAACCCCTTAAAAATCTCTTAATCCTCCATTAAAACTAATCTACTTCTTCTTAGTTTTGAATAATCTATCAATGATGGGTAGAATTATATGATTTTTTAATTTCTAATTATTAAAAAAGTTACCTCCCATAATGAAGTCAAATGTGAGATCCAGCGGTTCATTAGAGTTTATCATCCCAAATATCTCAATCTGAATGTTTATGCCTAGAAAATAAGTGAATGTTTGTTAGTTAATGTTCAGAAAATAATTGGTATGGAAATATATTTAATACAATGGATGGTAAAATTGGTTTAGTATGAATGAAATTCCATTCTATCTGAGTTTAGTGAACGAATTTTATATGAATATTGACATTGAAACTTATAAAATGAAATATTACATAAAACCTATTATTAATATATGTCAGCTGGTTTTTTCTTTATGGAAATGGGAATGATGTTTTATAGTTCTTCATGAATGTGATTTATAAGACTCCCAAATCTATTATCTTATTGGCCATGTGAGATTTTAAATTTTAAACGCTCATGTGGAGCTAAACAGGAACATATTTCTTAAGAGAATGAATGTAATGAAGCTAAATGGTGAATAAATGATTGTGATTAAGTTTACCTGACACCTCATATTCCATATGAAAGTTATTTCCAATATATTAAAGTATATACATTTTTTTTGAAATGATGAATAGTTTATGGAAATTATTTTTCCTATATTGGTGATGAGTTATATAAAGGAACTATGTAATCCCTTCTCTCAGTTAAAATCTTGTCCACACCCAATGTTAATTTATTCCTTTCCTGAGTAAAATGGGTTTGATAGATAGGGGTTAAAATGACAATATCATTAAATTGAATTAGATTGAACCAAACTATATTTAAAATAATTTAAGTGAACTAGAACCCTTAGATACATATATGAGTATAATATAGAGAAAAAAATATGAGAAGATTAATAAAATTTAAAATAATTTGAATCATAATGAGAATTATGATATTAGAATTGAACATATGATAAAATAGTGAATTATTATTCTAAGGAATTAAAGGATATTTAGATTATTGACCCTATAATATTTTTTGATAAATAATTGGGTCCTCATAGTATAAGAAAAGTGAGAATATCTAAAGAACAAAAGATTTTCCTAATTAAACAATAATTAATCAAAGTCCTGAGTTGATAGGTGTATCTTTTAGACCAAATAATACCCTTAGATCTCTACCCTATAATGAATAAGTGTTTAAATAGAATGTTTAATATAAAAAATTATTTAACTTATACTTTTGTAAGGAATTTTATAGAATCAAATACTAAATGTGATGAGGATGACATTGGGGTATACTTTATTAACTTGTTATATGTATAGAAGTAGGAGACTAATCCATGTCATAATGATTTTTTTGATTCATTCTTTGATTAAACACCTTTTTTGGATACGTACCATGAATTATCTTTATTGGGTAATGAAAACTCAGATTATAGGGATGATATTGAGCATGACGGTGGAGGCAGTCCGCCTGATCATGGTTAACCTACCACATTTATTATACACCATGATCATTAATATACCTTGGATGATCAAATTGTTCAAAATTAAAGAATTGATAAATCTACATATAATCAATTCATTCCATAAGATATGTTAGATATAATAGTTAAAGTGGTTTTGTTGATATGATTCAACCAACTCTAGTAAATCCTATTGATTAAGAACTAGTTAGAATCTTTGATCATAAAATAGTTGGACTAGTGTATGGTTCTTCTATGCAAATAGAAACTCCACATTTATTAAAATAGATTAAAGTGGTATATATCTATCCATTTCTTTACCGGTTATACCATCACCTCCAACATGATCTTTATTTGTTAACAAGGATGACTTGAATGATTTCAAGGTAGAAATTTTGAATATGTTCAAACAACTATTCATTGATTATGGAACTAGCTTTATGATTTCTAGAGAAGAAGGTATATCCTTGGAAATATCTTCCATTTTTGGATATATTCAACCAAGGATATTTTTTAACCATGATGTCTGGGAAAAATAAATTCAAAGGTTACAGAAATATATTGGAGTTCTTAAAGAAGATCTATAAAATATTAAAAAACCCCATATTTAGAGGAATATATGATATTTTTATAGTCATCCACATCTGGTAAACCATTTATAGATATATATATAGATGAATATTTTATCTGAAATATTGTAAATGAAGAAATAAATCTCATATTGTATGGCCTAAAAATCCAGTGACGTGAAGATTTTTATATTTCCAACTCAAGATTCAAAGACATCAAATACTGAACAAAACTTACCTAAAGACATTATTTGATTCTTAAGATGGTAAAATTAAGATTACTAGAGTAACATGAGAATTTAATTCATAGGTTGATCAGTTGAAAGAATTGAATCCTATTTTGGGTATTTTCTTAAGGGGAAAATTGTTATTTTATATTATGGATCATGGACTATATTATTTTATTGATTTCACTAGGTTAATAAAACCCTACGTATACAGTTCTGACATTGATTTGGTATTTAATTCATCCATTCATATACCCACTATATCATCCCTTTCCTCTACACCTTTTTTTATTCAATTTCTCATGCCCTACTATATCAAGAAAATCTATTATTATTACTTGTGAGATAATGTCACTTAACACAAGACAAATGTAATCAAATTATTTTCTATTTTAATCATCACAGAATAGGGAGAATGATCTTGTAGTTATCATAGTTAGTGGTATAAAGATAATGTAATATTTTTCGTGACATATTTATTATGAAAATTTTTCATTCAATGCTTTATGATCATAAAAAATGGGTTATTTATACATAGTTCGGTAATTACTTATTTTAATGATCCCAAATCATTTTTTATTATTAATATAGTGTTTTTTAAAAATATGATAAACATTGGATAAAATATAAATTTTATTTAATTGACCACATATACACATAATCAAGCACATAAATAGTGGACTAACCACATGTGTGCTGGATCAGCCAAATGTTAATAATGATTGACCAGGAGGTATTCATTCCACTATAGTCGTTAGATAGAGTCAAAGAAATTCTATGTTATGGATAAGACATATATATATAAGTTCCAATATATTATTACAAATAATTGATCATAAATGAAATTATTCAAATCCATGGATATACCACACATTTAGTTAATATACTAAACATATATCGAAATCATTTTTAAGATAACACATGAAAATATTTGATATTGACCACAAGTGTTGATATAACTCAAGAATAAAGGACTTATTATGATAGTGACTAACCATAAGACCATAACCACCTAAATAAAGTAATGGTCACATAATAATGAAATTTAAGTGTTGACCTTCCATGCCTAAGTATCCAATAACTATATTTTGGTTCATTTAATGGACGTTTCAAAGTAGTTAATGATTTTAAATATGAGGATATGACTATTATTAATTTAATATGGATTATTAGATAGGATAATTATATAAATTAAATAAAGTCTCAAAATGATATATAAGATATTTCTTTATCTTGTATTTATCTATTCCAATATACTCTATCTTTTAGCACATCACTAAAAAAACTATGAGAAATCTTCAAATCTAATTAAATTTTGACTCGAACTTAATGAAAGAACATTCTAAGAGAATATATCCTAGCTGATCAATCAAATATGATCCAATAATATTGTCATTACACTATTCTCTCTCTATCTCATTCTCTATATCTTTCAATCTATTTATTTATTCTTACATTCAAGTGGAGTTTTATTTATATTTATATTTATGTATCACATAATCCTAAATAATAAATAACAGTATTTTGATACCTTTTCATTTCATAATTTCATAAATTTCTCCCATGAATAACTATGAAACCCCCAATACATTAAAATGTTTTAATTTTATAATAAATATAATATTTTCATTTGAATTATTTATACACAATGTTAAAGTTACACTGCTTACGGTAATGAATTAGCTTATGCTACACACAAGATTGAGTTTTTCTGTCGTTGAATGGAAAACCTATTTGAAAACTAAATTTTGACACTTTTATGAATTTTATTTTTAAAAATAAATATAATTTTAGAATTTAGAATTTAGAAATTAACTTATGGTAAATGTATTTATTTTTTCTGAGAAACATCATTTTTTTATGAATAGGGAAAATTACTACTATTTAGTTAAAAACGTCCTTTTACTTTAAAGAATTATTAATACTAAATTTTATTTTCGATTTATTTTAGATTCATATTAGATCAATTATACATAAATTTGTTCAATTAATTTCATTATATTTAATTGTAATTTGAAATATAATATAACAAATTAACAAACTTTTGAACGTTTTATTACTATAAAAACATATTATTTCTCCCTATCTGCGGGATTAGCATTAATCTTAATTTTTCAACTTCTGTGATTTATATTTTGAAAATCCTAAACAAACGAATGTAATTAGTATGATATTTTTGGTATCATAAGATCAAATTAATTTTATTGACCAAAATGACTAGTGAATGTGATTTAGAATAATTACATTGATGAAGGTATGATGAAGCTTAATAAGGGAATAAAACTTAATATTGAGGACCAAAATGACATGGGTACATGTCCAAAAGCCCTTTTATGTCAATAATTTTACCATTTCCCCATTTTATTTAAAATATATTTTTAGGATATTATTAAATGAAACTTCCTTATATAAATGGTTATGTAAAGAAAATGAAAAGTGAACTTTCCTTACCTTTAACATTTATAAAATTTTGATATATGTAAATGACTTCATATTTTCATTTATACATCCCATTTTTTATGATAAAGAGTATATTTTTATCATATTAATTTATATATAATTTTTAGAGATGATTTAGTTACTTAAAATGCTTACGAAATGGCTATATAGGGATAAATTAATTAATAATTAACTAAAATAAATGATACTGTAAATATTAAAAGTGATTTTAATTGATTGAATAATTATATTTATTGATTTTTTAATATTAATGTTTCACATTTTACATCTTTAAACCTATTATATTTGAATTACAATATTAGATTGATATTTTAAAATTAACATTAAATAAATAATGTCAAATTTGATATTATTGTTATTTTACACTAGATGAATCTTATTAAATGATATAAAAATTAATTAAAATAATATATTCTCACAAGTTATTTTTAAGTTCTAGTAAATATTAATTGTGGTCTATTAATATACCAATTAATCTTTTATAATTGACATATTGACCCATATACTTTAAAAATGTTGTTAACATGGTTCGGGTTCAAGAAGCGTTTTAGGGCGTCATATACACTTGTTTTAAAATTAATTTCCAAAAAACATTGGAATTTTATTTTATAAATTATATATAATATTATTAATTCACTGTTATTATAATTTCTAATAAATCTCACTTTAATTTAGTCTTAATGGTTAAATAAATTATATTTGAAAAATATAATCTTTAATAAAAAACAAAATGATAACATTTGGGAATCTTAGAAGTTAAGGAACCAAATTATTAAAATGAACATATTTTTTGTAAATGAGGTTTTTAAAGACAATCATTTTCATTTATTAAATTATTTTTCAATTTTGGAGGCTCTTTAGGTAAGATATACCACCAATTATTGAATACCATTTGGTATTTACAAAATTACCACTCTACCTTCCCTATAAAAGGCCACCACATATCCCCATTCCTAAAAATTATAAAACCACCTAAAATAGGATAATCCATACCCAAATATTCTCCCAATATTTATCTCCTCTACATAGAAGAATTCATTTGGGCATAATTCTTTGCAAGAAATCCTTTTGGTATAAACTAAATGAAGATACCCAATTAAGAAGTGATGTCTTCTCACATGCTTTCTAATTTCATTTCCAACCTACACTACCAATAATTTTTTTATTCCAAAATTGCCTAAAACACTAGTATCCTAAATATTATAGTATTTTTGTATGATTAGGATTCAAACTACACATACACACACCACCATGTAATCAGTAAGGAACATATTTTTTCTATGTATGGTGAAATATAGTCTCACGAAACAATGATTGTTCAATTTTTCCCTACCACCTCTCACAGTATCCATTATGATGGAAACTATCTCTCTATATATAATATATATATATTTTATTTATTATTTATTATTATTCTGTATGTTTTATTTGTAACATAACTTTATACTACCCAATTTGTGTATATATGATAATTTCGTTTGAGGAAGTGTGGACTACCGCCCCCTCAAAGCGATATGATTCATTCATGCCATACAAGGAATGTATAAAGGATGTTTTTAATATAAATATGTAAAATATAAACATATATTATACTCTAATTATTCTATTCATAGTTATAATTGATTTTTAATCATTTTAATACAACAATGAAATGAATGCAGTGTTCATGCATACGTACTACCTATTGTCTCTATGAACAGTGCACTTCATGTCTAATATCCAAATATTATGGACCATTATAAATAAATATATACTAAATATATAATATAATTTAGTCATGTCTTAAATTGTGTAGATGATTAAACCATGATATATTTTATAAGAACAACCAATAACAAGCTAAAACATACTCAACAAACATGGAAATTAACACCCACAATAGTCAAAATAATAGAAGATTTAAAACATAAGGGTAAAAAATATTGTAAAAAGTTAATATATGATACTATAAAAATTAATTTGGTTCTTGTATTAGTATGTAACATATTTTAAACCACTATACATGAGGTTAAAGACCATACAACAAGAGGAAGTTTATGTTAAGGGATTTTATCTCAACATACTTACCATTAAGAATTATGTTTTTATGCACCAATTCACTATTATTTGGTGTATATACATCCCATTGACATGTTACACCATTAATATAACTATTATAATAAGTTAATAAGTTTCATTTAATTTATGGGGAATTTTTATTTAAACGTTTCGACGTGGTATTGGACACATTAAAATGATTAAATATTATTTTTCCTCAATATTGTATTAATGTCAACACACCTTGTTGCTAATTATCCTTATTTGAGGTATTATTGATAAATATGTATCTTCTATTAAATAAGGATACAATTATTTGAGATAAATTGTTTATGAATATGAGAAACTCTTTGGATTGGTATGACATAGGTGGGGCCCAGTTATTACTAGCCCTTCGATGCATCAGTAGTCTCCTTAGATAGATCATTTGGTCAATCAGATGGGATTTTACCCTATATTTTGTAAACCATCTTGTGAAAGGTCTTGATGGTATAGTTACCATATAACTAAGAAACACGGAGTTCAATAATTTAGCATTACTCTCATTTACATTCAGTTATTATTTATCCATGGGATATTGCGTCGACATATCTGTGCATACATTAAATTTTCAGGATTCATTTACTACTCATCCATGATATATTTCATCGACATATCTATGGATACATTTCAATTTCAGTACATTTATTAAATGGATTTTTTTTCAATTTCCTAAATTTACATAATGACATTGCCTTATCTAGTTATTAAATGGCTTGTGTTATCAGTTATTTACCTTTCCATGTTTGTTTACTTCAATTGATTCATTATTTATTCCACTTTACATACCCATAATAAGAATTTGAGATCACCATTATTATGTTTCATTCCCTCGGTTATGAGGAATAAATATTTGAATAAGAATTTAAGGATGCAGTTTATTTAATTTTAATACGTACTAGGATATTATTTCATATTTACCAATTTATTATGGGTATCAGGTATGTAATGTAGCTTTCCAAGACTACTAAACTGAATGGTCCTTCATGAGTTTCTTCCTTGTAATAATTCTAAAGTAATTTAATAATCCACCAGTTCCAGGATTTTGGGGTCAGGTCATTACAGTTTTTATAAGAAGATGTTTTGTAGCAACATGGGAAACTAGATTTTTAATACTGATATTAGGGAGCAGAACCCTAAAATAGACATTGTGGATAAGTATACAAGAACATCCTATAATTTCATTAAGGTAGAGATTATGTGGGAATTTAGAGAAATACATCCCTTTCTAGATAGTAAAAGTGGATGTGGTTCTGGCATATATGTGTCTATGAGTAACAACTCCGACAAGGTGTTCTGAGTTCGTCTCAAGGAAACCTGATTTACAAAAATAGGCCATACTATGCTCCTAGTTTGACACTTGTGGGGGATAATATTAGGATAATTTCCATTTTATTTACCTACCATTATAAAGGATTTAGATGATAGGATTTCATCGAAGTCGAAAGAGTTTATGGTTATAGGATATAGGATGCATAAAATTTTGTTATGTTCTATACCATATTTAGAGTTATAGGAAGTTCATAATTTTATGAGCTAATCTAGTATATGAAAATGTCTGTAAATGGAGCCTAGTAGAATAAATGAGAACTCCACCAATTCACATGACACAAATAGTGTCACGATTCATCCCTTGGGGTCTGTGCTGTGACTTCCCCAAACCCGCCTTCCATAGGCCAGGGGATGGAGACTAACACCAACGGTGTATTCCCAAAAAATGGGAAGGCATTGCCTTTATAACCTGTAAACTCACACAACCAAGAACACAACAAGATACAAACCCAACAATAGTATAGTAAAATAGAGTGAGTACAGTAAGAAAAAGGGGCCAAAATATAGGCCCAACTGGAATATAGAAGAAACTGAAAGTACAAATAAACTGGAACAACTCCTCTGATCACCCGCCAAGGATCCTACCTGAAGGTTAAGTACAACTCTTAAACGGTCATCTCTGTGGTATGACTCATCTAAGGTCCACCTCTGAGCTACCTTCAGTCCTGGTACTCTTATCCTCAGTCAGCATTTTCCGTCGTCTGCGCCAAACACAACGAGGTTCGGGCATAACCCGTGCAGGGGTGAGTATAACAATACTCAATAGGGACCCTGAGACCCTCAAGGTCTTGCAAAATCCACCATGGATAAACCAAAAATCATGTAAACCAGTGACAACCCTACTTAAGTATATGCCCATACATATACCTAAGTTATCAAGTATACCCATCTTAATCATGAGGAAACACAGAGTCCAACTCAAAATCCCAAAGCTCAACTGTTCCACAAAGGAAGGAACACCATGAAGGAAAGTACCACACAAGTATGCCACAAAAAAATACCACCATGGTATTACCACGATGGATAGTACCACACCGGTATAGACTCAGCTCAGACCAGGTATATCTTATATATAGTAGTAGAGATGATTAGATGTAACTACTGAATCATCTTACTCTATTAATAGGCAGACCCATGAAGGATCCCTAATCATTATTAGACCCATGGAGTATCTTAGTACATCGCCAGACCCACACAAGATCCTAGTACCTCTTCAGTACACCGTCAGACCCACACAAGATCCTATTACATATCCAGTACGTCGTAAGACCCACATAGGATCTCTAGGTGCTAACCCACATAGGATTGCTCAGTGCTGACCCAAACATGATCACATGGTGCTAACCCACACTGGATCGCTCGGTTCTAACCCACACAAGATCTCTTGGTGATGAACCAAAAAGGATCACTCAGTGTGAACCTACATAGGATCACTCGGCATTGACCCACACAGGATCGCCATTCATTCTTCACATCACAGCCAGCTACTGGGTTCCCGCACTAAGCTTTCTCATCTCTGGGAGGGTCTGTTCCTCAATACACTAGTCAACACACCAACTACCATGATGTCCCATGAAGATGTATCCCAAAGTACTACCACATAATAGGGGTCTCAATGCAACAGACGGTGCGTCAATCGGATGTCTGGTCTGTATGTTATTAGCCTTTTAGTGCCGAGGGCCCGATTGGATTAATGATCGATCCAAACTAACTGTATCCCAACATTATCCAAATCTCATGTGGGGCATACCAAATGGAAAATCTTGCTCCAAGGTTTGTAGCATCGTTGACGGGTTTTTCAAACGAACGCATGGTGCCAAAGTTATGGTCGATAGAGCGAAAAGCTCATAGCTGGTCTCGGTCCGGCCAAACCCGGTTTGGGTCGACCCAGCCCGCTGGGTCCAGCCCATCCCACTGGGTCCATCCCAGCCCACGATGGGTAGCGCGGGGGCTGTGGAGTGGCGTGAGGCCGTGAGGGCGGCGCGTAGGCCGTGAGGGTGGCACAGAGGACGCGAGGATGGTGTAGAGGCCGCAGGGGCAGTGAGGCCACGGTGGCCGCAAGGCTATGCAGTGGAGAATCCGTAGGGCATTCGGAGGGATACGAGAGGGAGAGTCAGTGGGGGCCACAAAGGGTCGTGGGGCGGAGGGGCTGCGGGGGCTGTAGAGGGCCGCGGGGAGGTGGAGGTCACAGGCGGTGGAGGCCGCATGGGGGGCGGAGGCTGCAGGCGGCCTGAGGCCGCAGGGTTGTAGAGGCTGCAGGCGGTGTGGTGGTCATGGGGAGGAGGAGGTCGCGGGTGGCTCCATTGCGTCGTCACCTACGTCGCAGCCGGTGGTGGTTTTGGCCACCATTCTCGTGCCCCACCGAAGTTGTTTTTCGTCCTCCTCCATCACGAAAACCCGAACAATTAAACACAAGATCAGCAGAGAGGTCGGTCCATGTTTGTTTGGCCCACACTTTTTGCGTTATAGTGGTAGAAAGTGGCTATAATATATTCGTAATTTTACGATGAATTGTCAATAATGGTCAAGGGGAAGAAATTCAAAAAACCACCCTACCTCGATGGTTCGTTTGAAGATTGTCTGCGGTTGAGATGGATTAGAATTTGTCGATCCCGAAACAAGTCTCCTCCAACTATGTCAGTGAGGAGAGGAAAAAGATAAAGTCGATGATGACTACATTTCCTCAATTATTGGTTCATTAATTGGTGGAGATCCTTCGATGGAGTTTGAAGAAAGATTCATCAAAGGAGAAGGGTTCTTCATTGGCGTTCCTTAATCGAGAAGCCCTTCCACAAGTTCTACCCTCTTCTTTTCCAACCCTAAAATACTCTCTCAAAGGATGAGGTGCCAACATAAAATATGATTTAACATTTTAATTGTTGTCACCATTAAGTTGGAATCATTTAATTGGCATAATTAATCCAAGGGTGTGGCACAATTAAAGTTGGGGAAGTTCAAGAGACTTCCCCACATTTAAGTGGGAGGTTCAAGGGTTGGGTGGTCCCCGCCTTTGAATTCAAATTTGGGGTGTTTAGGCTCGGGTGGTCCCCACCACGATAACCCATGTGGGAGGCTTTAGTTCATGTGTTCCCCACCTTTACAACATCCACATTGGAGGTTTCATCAAAAATAAAAATGTTAAACATTTTTTTTCATTTTTTTCTTCCATGAAAAACCCAAAATCTAAATTTTACCCTTGACTTACTATGGTCGAGGTGAAGGTCTCCTTAAGCAGATATCAGCGTTGAAAGTTCATAATTACCCTTGGATATCAGTTCCGAGCACCAGTTGAAAAGTTACAAAAACCCACTCGCACGTTTACTGATCGTACCCAAAACAAAGTTCAGAAATTTATTCTGGGCACACTGGGCCTCGTAATCATGTACCGTTAATTTTTGCAGACTTGTAAAATTTCCATATAATTAAAAAAGAAATACATGGAATTCCTGGTCTTTAAATTATCCCCACCTTAGGGAATTGCGTCCCTGAAAGCCACATCACAAAAACTAGGAAAACAAGTGTGGGTACTGAGCATGAATCTGAGCCTCCCACTCCCATGTGCTCTGCTAGAGGTTCCTATGTAGCCAACGAACACACACCATAGGTATCAACCACCCACGAAGGACCAACTCCTGTCAATCCTCAACCACTAATGGATCCTCCGAAAACATCACCCCATCGTCGATGTCCAGCTCACCGTGGTCGATGATGTGAGAAGGGTCGTGCACATATCTCCTTAGCTGGGATACATGGAAGACATCGTACACCCGGTGAAATTGTGGGGGAAGATCTAAGCATTAAGACACCTCGCCCACTCTTCTGAGGACATAAAATGGTCTAATGAACCTTAGAGATAACATTCCACCTTGGCCAAATCTCTGCACACCTCGTCAGTGTGAGAACCATAGAAAGATGTGCTCACCATCCTCGAACTCTAGAGGTCTCCGTCTCCTATCAGCATAAGACTTCATCCTGCTCTGTGAAGTCTTCATCCACTATTGGATGATCTTCACTTTCTCTATGGTAGATCGTACCATCTCCAGTCCTACTAGTTCTAACTCCCCTAGGTTAGTCCAGCACAAAGGTGTTCAGCAAGGTCACCCATAAAACGCCTCAAAAGGTGTTATCCCAATGGTGGAGTGATAGCTATTGTTGTATTCAAAATCCACCAAAGGCAAGTGATCCACCCATCTATGATTATAGTCGAGGACACAAGCATGTAGCATGTCCTCGAGGGCCTGAATAGTCCGCTCAGTCTGACCATCCATCTGAGGATGGAAGGCAGTGCTCAAAAGAAGCTCCATCATAAAATCCTCATGAAACCCCTTTTATAGTAGGGAATTAAAACATGCATCATGATCAGAAACAATCGTCGAGGGTAATCCATGTAGCCGAAAAATCTCCTGCACATAGAGGTATCCTAATCTCTCTACTGAACCCTTCACTCTGATCAGTAGGAAGTGGGATGAATGAGTGAGTCGGTATATGATCACCCCAATTGAATCATGACCTTTGGATGTACGTGGAAGTCCAGTCACAAATTCCATGGATATCCCGTCCCACTTCAACACTGGAACCTCTAAAGGATGAACCAAGCCTTCTGGTACCTGATGATCCACATTCACTTTCTAACAAGTGAGGCACCGAGAGACAAACTCTGATATCTCTTTCTTGATTCTCGACGACCATTGTTGTTGTTGAAGATCTTGGTACATCTTTTCCACTCCTGGATGTACCACTAGAGGGGATGTGTGGAAATCCCTCAACACTTCATCCTAAAGTGACACTGGTGCCATGGTACACCCTCTGAAGAGGATAACGTTCTCCCCACCTTCAGAAAATCCATCAAGTTCCTATCTCGTGGATATCTGAGCACGTCGAGTCTCGCATTCAGTGTCCCCATGCTGCACCTCCCTGACTCGCTGAAGAACTGGAGGAGGGACTATAAGAGACTAAAGGAAAGCTGCTCCACCCCGATTCATAAAGGATATATGCAAAGCGGCCAACTGCTCTATCGCCTCACCTTTTAGTTGTACACCAGATATCCTACTAATTTCATCTGCTACAACACTACCCTTCCTAGGAGTATTGACTATCTCATAGTCATAGAATTGGAGGAACTCAAGCCAACGTCGATGTCTCAGGTTCAGGTCTTTCTGAGAGAATATATACCTGAGACTCATGTGATACGAGTAGACATTAAAATGTTCGCCCATCAAGTAATGTTGCCACATATTCAAGGTGAAAACCACTTCTACTAACTACAGGTCATTGGTAGCATAGTTCTAATCATGTTACTTCATCTTTATAGAACCATATGTGATCACTACTCGCTCCTACATTAGGAAAAATCCATGACCAGTCCCTGATGCATCGTAGTGAACTAAGTACCCTACGCCATCCTCTGATAGCCTCAAGATGGGGGCACTAATCAGCCTCTACCTCAACTCCTAAAAACTCTGCTGGCATCTCTCTAACCGCACGAAGGGTTGCCCCTTCATTATTAAAGCTGATAGTGGTGCAACAATTATGGAGAAATCTGGAACAAATATCCGGTAATATCCAGCCAAACCCAGGAAACCTCGTACCTCTGTCACACTCATGGGTGGCTCCCAAGTAAGTACTGCCTCAATCGTCACTGGAAATACTGCAAATCCAGACTCTGATATGACATGTACCAAAAAGTGAACCTCTCAGATCCATAACTTGCACTTCAAGAGCTTACCATAAAGCTGGTGCTCTCAAAGTATGTCCAGTACTACCTCCAAATGATAGGCATGTTCCTCTTCAGTAGTCGAGTAGATGAAAATGTCATCGATGAAGACAACTATAAAGCAATCAAGGTTTGGCTGAAAGATTCTATTCATGAGTCCCATGAACACTACTGAAGAATTAGTCACACTGAATGGAATAACCAAGAACTCATAATGGTCGCACCGACATTTGAAAGTCATCTTTTTCACATCCTCGTCTCATACTCTATGCTTGTGATAGCTTGATCTGAGGTCTGTCATCAAGAACAATAGTGCTCCCTTTAGCTGATCAAAGAGTTTGTCAATCCTTGGGAGTGGGTACTTGTTCTTAACAGTCACCTGGTTCAGGCACCAATAGTCTACACAAAGTCTCAAGCTCCCATCCGCCTTCATGGAGAACTAAATCGGGGCTGCTCAAGGAGAAACACTGGGCTGAATGAACCCTTTCCCCTATAAGACCTCCAGATATACCTGCAGCTCACGAAGCTCTACAAGAGCCTTATGATACGCTGGTGTAGATATTGGTGTCATCCCAGGGTACAAGTCAATGTAAATTTCCACCTCTCTGCAATGATGTCGAGCTGGAACATCATCAAGGAAAACATCAATGTACTGGTCCACCACTATAGGATAACTTGGACTCACCACATCAACCGCTCCGAGGGTAAGGCTATCCAACTGATGTGTGATTAGCGGCACTCTCCTCCGGGTAATTCCATCATATGATGTAAAGTCTTCCATCTCATTGGTGAAGGAAAACCTGGTCCCATCTATGCGGACACACCGTACTTTGTGCCTAATATAGTCTATCTAAGCATGGGCTGTAGATAACCAGTCCATACCTAAGATGACATTGTATGGCCTCAACGCCACTACTAAGAGATCCCAGCCGAAGCTCTTGCCTCCTAGAGTAAGCTCGCACTTCTGGAACCTATGCGTAATCGTCCAATATTCTTTTTTAAGAGTCTATAACCGTATGGATCGAGGCAAAGGCTCCATCAGAATCTCGAAGCTTTGAACGAGGGCAGTGGAAATAAAAGAATGACAGGCACCTATTCCTATAAGTAATGCAGCTAAGGTGGAGTAGACACATATCGTACCCTGTATCATCTCCAGATTGCCATGATCATAGGCCTCTGCTACCTAGAGCTGAGCTCACCCTTGTCCTACTGCTCCCTGTGGTCAGGGTGGACCACCTGGTGGTGGTGGCGATAACATCTTGAATCATCACCCACCGCCAGCGGCACGACCAGCTCCTCTGCCACGTCCGCCTTCTCCATGCGTACCTCCTTGGTCGAACCTCTATCTATGACTGGGTGGTCCCTCGATTGTATTATGATCTTCCATATAGCAGGATGGATAGTCACGAGCCATGTGACTCTGCCCTCCACATACGTAACACTGCCCACTCCTGGCCTGACTAGCTCTACCTTGGGTGCCTCACACAACCGACCCACAATCCTGCGGTCGTCCACCTGCATGTCTGGTCCTCTTGGACCTATGTGTCATCTTTCTACTGCCAGCTGTAGAAGACTCCTCTACGTAATGAATGGTAGTGGGTCTCGCTGCTGGTGACTAATTAGCAAGAAAAATCTCCACTAAGAGGGCTCTCTCTAAAACCCCCGCCTACGTCGGGATGCTGAGTGAGATCATCGAAGCCCTGATCTCCTGCTTGAGTCCCTAATCGAAGGTATGAGCCCCAAATAATGGGTCTCTCACCATATCAAGGGAGTAGCATGAGAGGTAGTTGAACCTCACTGACAACTGAGCCCCAGTCATGTTGCTTTGTTGGAGATGATGTAGCTCAGGAGTGCACACTACGTGAAGAGTTTCTGAGAAAAACTCTTCCTGAAATAGGCTCTCGAAGTCTGCACATAGAAGTGTCACCTCGTCATGAGCCTGGAGAATCAAGCTCCACCATCTGCCTAATACAGCATGTAGTAGACTAGATTTATGGATCAACATGAGATCAGTAGGTGTCCCTACCAGTCGGAAGACTCTCACCACGATGTCCAGCCAATCCTGAACCCCCTATGGGTCCATCTCTTCCCTAATCCTGGGTGGCCTCTGGTTCTAGAACTCATGCAATGCACTTAAGCAGTGTACACCATCTGCTGCTGGGCCCAGTGGCATTGGTGGACCAGTAGGTAATGGTGTCGCTGGTGCCTCTTCTGGTGCCTCTACTAGAAGAGGTCCCTCCACCGAGGCCTCATCGCTCTGTGGGCTATCAGTGCGTACTATATCTAGAACCATAGCTGGCTATCTATATAGAGGCATCCAACCAAGAAACAGGTGAAAAATAGCCAATAAGTTATTCCTGGTGAGATGACTCAAAGAGATCACAAAGAGAACTCTTGAAAACACACTTGCAATCAGTTTTTTCATGCAATGAGTTGAAAATAAGAGGTCAGGGTCCTAGTGTACGGATATGTCGGCTGCCGCACTAACACTAGATTTCCTAAACTGATAACCACACTCACTACACTTAACACTATTTCCGTTAAATGAAAGATCAGAGTCCTGTATTCTACGGTAGAACCGACTCCTTTGATACCCATTTGTCACGACCCGTCCCCCGGGGCTCGTTCTGTGACTACCCCAAACTCGCCTTCCATAGGTCGAGGGCTAGTGACTAGCATCAAAGGCGTATTCCCTAAAACTGGGAAGGAATTGTCTTTATAACCTGTAAACACACACAACCAAGAACACATCAAGATATAAACACAAACAATAGTACAGTAAAATATAGTGAGTAGAGTAAACAAAAGGGGCCAGAATAAAAGCCCAACAAGAAAGTACAAGAAATTGAAAGTACAAATAAACTGGAATAGATCCTATGATCACCTGCCAAGAATCCTACCTGAAGTGTTCGTACATATCTTGAATGGTCGTATCTTTGGTAATCCTCATCTATGGTCCACCTCCGAGCTGCCTCTATTCCTAGTACTTTCATCCTCAGTAAGCTTTGTCCGTCATCTGCACCAAACACAACGAGGTGCCAGTATATCCTATGCAGGGGTGAGTATAACGATGCTCAGTGGGGACCACGAGACCCTCAAGGTCTCACTAAATCCACCAATTATATACCACAAAGAATGTAAACCAATGAAAACCCTACTTAGGTATATTCTTATACATATACCAAAGTTATCAAATATACCCATCTGAATCATGAGGAAACACAGAGTCCAACTCAAAATCCCAAAGCTCAACTATTTCAAAAAGGAAGGAACACAACTAAGGTAAGTACCACACAGGTATGCGACAAAGAATAATTCCACCAATCTATTACCATGAAGGATAGTACCACACAGGTAAAGACTCGGTGACACCAGGTATATCAAAGATACATTAGTAGAGATGATTAGATGTAACTACTGAATCATCTTACTCTATTAGGAGACAGAACCACAAAAGATCCCTAATCATTTTCAGACCCATGGAATATCGTAGTACATTGTTAGACCCCCACAGGATCCTAGTACCTCATCAGTACGTCGTCATACCCACACAAGATCCTATTGCATTGCCAGTATGTCGCCAGACCCACATAGGATCTCTAGGTGCTGACCCACACTGGATCGCTCGGTGCTGACCCACACAGGATTGCAAGGTGCTGACCCACATAGGATATCTCAGTGCTGACCCACACAAGATCGCTCAGTATTGAACCACACAGGATCACTATTCATTCTTCAAGTCACAGCTAGCTACTGGGTTCCCACACTAAGATTTCTTATCTCTAAATGGTTCTGCTCCTCAAGGAACTGTACGATACTCCAACTACCACGAAGTCCCATGAAAATTTATCCCAATGTACTGCCACATCATAGGGGTCTCAATGCAATAAACAGTGTGTCAATTAGATGCCCCGTCTGTAAGTTATTAACCTTTTAGTCCCGAGGGCCCGGTAGGATTCGTTCTCAATCCAACCCGACTGTATTCCAACTTTATTCAAATATAAAGTGGGTTATACCAAAGCTACCATCACTCTCAAAGTTTTATATCGCCATTGAAAATTTTTCAAATGGACATATGCTTCCAAAGTTATGGCTGATAGAGAGAAAAGACCGTAGCTAGTCCGTGTCTGATCCAACCCCGTTGGACCGACCTGGTTTGGGTTGACAAAGCACACTGGGTCTGGCCCGACCCATTCGGGAAACACGGGGGCCGCAGGGTGGTGCGAGGCTGCGACAGTGGTGAAGAGGCCGTGAGGGCGGCGTAGAGGTCGTGAGGGAGACGGGGCTGCGGGGGCTGTGATGTCGGCGGAAGGAGAGGTCGCGGGTGCCACAGAGGGCCGTGGGACTGCAAGGTCGTGGGGTCCATGGAAGGCCGCGAGGTCCGTGGAGGTCTATAGGGAAGCGAGGCCACCGGGGCCACAGAGGTTCATGGGGCAGTGAGTCTATGGGGTGGAAGAGGTTGTGAGCGGTTGAGGCCGAGGGGCGGTGGAGGCCGCGGGCGACGTGAAGCCAAGGGGAGGCGGAGGCTGCAGGGCGGTGGAGGCTGCGGGGCGGCCCGCCCCAGGGCGGAGGAGGCCGCGGGGTGGAGGAGGCCACATGGGGAAATAGGACACATGGAGGCAGAAGCCACGAGTTGGAGAAGGCCGTGGGGGGAGGAGGCCGCATGGCGGAGGTGGCTGCAGAGCAGCAGAGGCCACAGAGCTGTGGAGGTCGCGGGTGGCATGAGTCCACGGGGCGCTGGATGCCGTGGGCGGCGCAAGGGCGCGGGTGGCGTGATGGATGGGGAGTAGAGGAGGCCGCAGGTGCCACATTGGCCATGAGGCGACATCGTTGTGACCTCACCTTCATCATGGCCGGTGGTGGTGATGGTCGTTGTTCTCATACCCCACCGAATTTGGTTGTTGTCCTCCTTCATCGCGAAGAACACAACAATTAAACACAAGATTTTTGGAGAGGTTGGGCCATGTTTGTTTGGACCGCACTCTCCGCGTTATAGCAGTAGAAAGTGGCTATAGTCTCTTCTAGATTTTATGATGAATTATCAAGAATGGGTAAGGGGAAGAAATTCAAACAACCACCCTACCTCAATGGCTCAGTTGAAGATTGTCCACGGTTGAGATGGATTGGTGTTTGTCGATCCTGAAACAAGTCTCCTCCAACGATGTTGGTTAGGAGAGAAAAAAGATGAAGTTGGTGAAGATGACGTTTCCACGATCATCGATTCATTCATCATTTCAGATCCTTCAACAGAGTTTGGAGAAAGATTCGTCGAAGGAGAAGAGTTCTTCGTTGGAGTTCTTCATTGGAGAAACTCTTCCACAAGTTCTCTATTATCTTTTTCCAACCCAAAAATCCTCTCTCAATGGACAAGGTGCCATGATAAAATATGATTTAAGATTTTAATTATTGGAACCATTATGTTGGAATCATTTAATTGGCATAATTAATCAAAGGGTGTGGCACAATTAAAGTGGGGGAAGTTCAAGAGACATCCCCACATTTAAGTGGGCAGTTCAAGGGTCGGGTGGTCCCCACTTTTGAATTCAAATTTGGGGGGTTTAGGCTCAGGTGGTACCCACCACCATAACCCATGTGGGAGGATTTAGTTCAGGTGGTACCAACCTTTATAACATCTACATGAGTGGTTTCAACAAAAATAAAAATGTTAAACATTTTTATTTTATTTTATTCTTCCACAAAAAACCCAAAATCTAACTTTCACCCTTGACCTACTGCGGCCGAGGTGAAGGTATCCTTAAGGGAATACTAGCGCTGTGAGTTCATCAGTGCCCTTAGATTTCAATTCCAAGCACTAGTTCAAAAGTTACATAAACCCGCTCTCATGTTTCTGAACGTACACAAAAAAAAAGTTTAGAAATTCATTTTGGGAACACTAGGCCTCGAAATCACATGCCATCTATTTTCACGGGCTCATAAAATTCCCATATAATTAAAAACATTACATATAATTTCCGGTATTTACAAATAGTGATAAGGATCATATCATTCATGATATTAAGCCATCATTTAGAAGGGAAATAATCACCCAAACAATCTCATCATATGAGGAAATAGTATCATGTGCTAACATGATAAGTAAAGAATTATTACATTCTTATAGATTTGAAGGGAAGAAAAGGATGGAAGAGAAAAAGATGGATAAATGAAAGAAGAAAAATAAGGATCTTTTTACATGTGATAAATGTAGAATGAATCACCCGTGTAAATGCATGAAGGTAATGAGAGTTTGTTATATGTTTGGAGGAAAAGGAAACAAATTTAGCGATTTCAATGGTAAAAAAAGGTTTCCAATGTTCAATGCTTCTACTACATGGAGAAGAGACACTATGCGGATCAATATCCCAAGAGTCAAAGGAATATACCCTAGATAATTATATTCGATATTGATGAAGTTGTGATACTACCAAATATAAATAGTAATGATTAATATTCTTCTTCAATGATTATATAATTTTAATATTTTATCATAAATGTACTGTAATTGGAATTATGTAATATATGATTATTGTAATACAATACTTTTCCGTTAAGGATTTGAGATCATATGCTGCATGGTACCAAGAAAATTTATTCAGTAGAAGGATAATTGTTTTGGAGAACACATGATTGAGGGGAGGAAACCCCTTAACATATTCCAGATTTTAAGATAATAATGAAGAAATGATTGATTTGGATAAGTACTAACTGCCTAGAATATTATTAAATACTTGTTGATAGGTGGTCTATGATTTCATTGAGAGAGTATAAAACACTTTCGGATTTAATGGATATATCCAATAACATGTTTCCTACATAAGGAATGAAGAGGAATTCATTTTTTTTATCATAATTTGAGTTATTACCATTTATAAAGAGGATACATGATGAAGTTATTCACATGTTTGGAATGTGAAAATTAAAAACTGAATCATGTTTATTAAAGGTTTATGATAATTTTATCTTTGAAATTATGTGATTCTTATTTAGAGGTGATTGGGTCATAATATGTTAAAAAAGTTAAAAGTTAATAAATGTTTCAATTTTACAATAAGATGATATTTTAGATGGTAATGTATTACATGACTATATGTTGTATCATGTAGTAAGAGATGAATTTGAAATATTTCAAGGCATAATCAACAGAAAATTTTATTTTTATAGAAATGTATATTTACTTTTATTCTTATACAAGTGAAATAATCCCATAACTATAAAAAAATGGTTTTAAAATATTGAATTTTAATATTATCATCATTTTTGATGATATCGATGACCTTTATTCATGCATATAGTTTATGGTTTTTTTATCAACAACTTTCATCTGAACATGTTCTCCAGCACTCTCCATTAGAACTATATTGTTGTATTTTTCTTCTATATCCATGTTTCCATTTCCCACTTATTTTATCATATTAGGGTACCTAGTTACATGAACAATGTCCTTTATTTTATCTCTTATTAATAATATGTGATATTTAAGCTTTTTACAATGTAAGTCTTTTAAGAATAGTTAATTTTTATTCCTTGATTACTGAGACCAATTTTAAATTGCGAGTACACAATTTTATTAAGGTGGAAAAAATGTGACACCCTAATAAATTACAATACATTCCTTTTAGAATAAATATAATCTTGTTTTTTTGAATTCTTTACACACAATGTTAAACTTACGCTACATACAAAACTGAAATAGCTTGTGTTACATGAGAGACCGAGTTCTACCACCATTTAATGGTGAACCTATTATAAAACAAAATTTTTACACTTTTATGAATTTTATTTTAAAAAACAACATTTTTGATTTGGTAATGTCAAAATTATCTTATGATAAATTTTTGTGATTTTTCTAAGAAACTTCATTTTTTATGAATAGTTAAAACTCCTTAAATTTAGTTAAAAATAGATTTTTCATTTAAATAATTATAAATTATAAATTATATTTTAGATTTGTTTTAAATTCACATTAGATCAATTATACACCAATTTATAAAATTTATTTCATTATAATTAATATTATATTCAAAATAAAAAAACATAATAAATGTTTGAATGTTTTTCTACTATCAAAACCTGTTATTTCTCCCTATCTACAAGATTAGCATTAATATAAAATTTCCAACTTCTTTGATTTGAAAATTTTGAAATTATGATATACAAGGATATAATTATTATGATATTTATGGTCTAATAAGATTAACATAATTTTTTGACCAGAATGATTAGTGAATGTGATTAAGATTAATTACATTGATTAAGGTATGATTAAAATAATAAGGGACTAAACCATAATATTAAAAACCAAAATTACTTTGAAACATGTCCACAAGCCATTGGCTGCCTATACTTTTATCATGTAGCCACTTGTTTCGAACTATAATGTTTTTGGGATATTATTAAATGAATTTTTCTAATATAAAATGTTAAGAAAGAAAAAAAGAAAAAAATGAACATTCATTGCCTTTAACATTTCTAAAATTTTGAGATATGTACAAAACATAATATTTTAATTTATATAATTTTTTTATATTATAATGTGTCTATTGTAATCGTAATAATTTATCAATAATTTTGAGAGATGATTTAGTTACCTAAAATGATTAAGAAACTCCTACATTGTGATTATTTAATTAATACTTGACTAAAATAAATTATACTATAAACATTAAAAGTGAAGTTAATTGATCGAATTATTGCCTTTATTAATTTTTTATGAAGAAAATATCATGTGAAAAATCTGTAAACCTGAAATTTTTTTATTATAATATTATAATGACATTTTAAAATTAACATTAAATAAATAATGTCAAAATTAACATTATTGTTATTTTACAGTAAACAAATCTTATTAAATGATTTAAAATTAATAAATATCCTATATTATGAAAATTTATTTTTATGTGTTAATAAATATTAAATATGGTCTATGAATGGACCAATTAATCTTTTATAATTACTATATTGACCCATATACTGTAAAAATGTTTTTAACATGGTCCAGGTACAAACAGTGTTTTAGCGAATCACATGCACTTATTATGAAATTATTTTCCAAAAAATATAGGAATTTTACATTTTAAAATTATATATAATATTAATAATTCATTGGATATATATTTTATAATAAATATCACATAAATTTAGGATTAATAGTAAAATTAATAAGATTAGAAAACTATATGCTTTAATAAAAACCAAAATGATAAATTTTTGGAATCTTAGATGTTAAGAAACCAAATTATTAAAATACACAAATTTTTGTGTGGATGTGGTTTTTATATACCACGATTATCCTTTAATCCATTATTTGTACATTTTGGAGTCTCTTTAGGTAATATAGACCACCCATTATTGAATACCATTTGGTATTTACATAAGTTCCACTCCCCCTTTCCAATAAAAGGACACCACCTATACTCATTACTAACACCTCTAAAACAATGTACGTTTGTGAAATACCTACCCAATTAGCCTCTCAAGAACCCTACCCTCTTCCTAGAAGAATAAATTTGGGCAGAAAGCTTTCCAAGAAATTCTTTTGGTATAAACCAAAAGCAGTTACCCGATTAAGAGGTAACACCATCTCTTATGCTTTCTAATTTTTTTTTCATTATCCACTCCCTATAATATTCATATTCTATGATTAGATAAAAACAAAAATATCTTAAATATATTATTATTGTTTATTATATTTTTTCTAACTACACTTACACACACCTCCATCTAATGGGCAACGAACAAACTATTTCTGTGTATGGTGAAATAAAACCTCAAGCAACGAAGATTGTTTAATTTTTACCTACCACCTCTCATGGTGGACATTAAGATAGCCACTATATATATATAAAAAAGATATATATGTTATTTTTAATTTCTTATTATTCTGTAATTTTTATTTTTAACATACATTTATTCTATCCAAGTTGTCTAAATTTGATAATTTCATTTGAGGAAGTGTAGACTACCACCCCTCAAAGCGATATGATTCATTCATTCCATACATCGAACATATAAAATATGTTTTTAATAAACCTATATAAAATATATAACATTTATACGATACTATAATTATAATATACATATGTATATTTTTGTTCTAATTATTTTCATACATTGAATAAATGAAAGCAGTGTTCAAGCGTACGTACGACCTACCGTCTTCATGAATAGTTCACTTCATGTCAAATCTTCAAATATGATAGACCATCCTAAATACAAATTTAATAAACATATAAGATAATTTAGTCATTTTTTACATTTTTTAGATTATTAAACAAAGATATATTTTAAAATAACAACAAATAACAAGTTAAAATATAATCGACAAACTAGGAAATTAACACCTGCAATAATCAAAATAATGGAATATTTGTATACATATTGCTAATAAAATATTAAAATAAGTTGATATATGATAATAAAAACATGAATACGGTTCTCTTATTATTATGTAACATATTTCAAAACACTATACAAGAGGTTAAATACCACACAACTAGATAAAGGTTGATTTAAAAGATATCATCTCAACATACTTACCATTGAGACTTATGTTTGTTATGCCCCAATTCACTATTATTTGGTGTATAGACTTCACCCCTAAAATGTTATAAAATGAATCTAATTATTATTATAATTTTATGAGTTTCATATAATTCATGAAAAATTATGATTAAAATGTTTCAATGTGGTATGGGACACATTGGAATGTTTAAATATTATTTCTCCTCAAGACTGTCTTAATGTCAATAACCCTTGTTGTTAATTATCTTTATTCGAGGTGTTATTTATAAATTCAAATATTCTATTCAATATGGAAACATTTTTAAGGCACATTGTTCATGAATATGAGAAATTATTTGGACTGGTATGACGTGGTTGGGGCCCAGCTATAGATAGCCCCTTGATGCATTTGTAGTCTTCTGAGATGAATCATATGGCCAATCAGATAGGTAGTTACCCAAAAATTTTGTAATCCATCTTGTGAAAGGTATGGAGGGTAAAGGTACTATGTACATAGAAAACATGGTGTCCAATAATTAAGCATTTCTCTCATTTACATTAAGTTATTATTTATCCATAGGATATTGCATTGACATATCTATGGATACATTTCATTTTCAAAATTCAGTTATTATTCATCCATGTGATATTGCGTCGATATATCTTTGGATATATTTCATTTTAAGTTAAATTATTAAATTACATATTTTTTAAGTTTCCTATATTTTCATATTGGCATTGCCTTATATAGTTATTAAATGGCATTTGTTATTAGTTATCTACCATTACATGTTAGTTTACATCAATTGATTCATTATTACTTCCACATTACTTGCCAATAATAAGCATTTGATCTCACCCTTGTTATGTTTCTTTCCACATGTTATGAAGAATAAATATTTTAATAAAAATTCAACAACACAATTTAATTAATTTTATTTTGTTTCGTGATTGTATTTTTTATTTCCCAATGTATTATGGATATCATGTATGTAATATGGCTTTCCAAGACTACTAAACTGAATGATTCATTAGGAGTTAATTCCTAGTAATAATGACAATGTAATGTAATAATTCACCGGCTCCATGATTTTGGGGTTGAGGCGTTACAATAACTATGTAAGAGGCTTGGTTCTAATCATGTACTACAAGTGTGTAGTATTATTCTGATATACTCAATCTAGGTTATGGATCAATTAACCATATCTAGGTTTTGGGTCAGTTTATTTATAATAAAATTGTTTGGTAGTGGGGTTACTATCAAGTGGATAAGACTGTATTCCAACATATAACTAACCCAATTTTTTAAAATTTAATTGTTCGATTTGAAACTTTTATTTCAATAATTTTTTTTCATTTTGTGTATTAAAAACTATGTTTAAAACCCTCTAATAGTTAGAATTTTTTCATGATATATATATATATATCTATATTTATACTATTTATTGTGACTAAAATAATTTCAGAACATATAGTAATTTAATTTGTTTAATTGGTTATGGATTTCTCCCTTTGAGAATTTTTTTAAAGAAGATAATTATTTATAGATGTTATATTTGTTAACTAGGATGTTTTTTAATTCTTGCGATTTAAAATATTTTTCACAAAATAAATATTTTTATTGGATTCTAAATTCATCACCCACTTGAGCATTCTATTAGGACTACCAATTTTTAATCTATTTTATTTTATTCTATATGAGATAAAGGTTCTAGATCATGAAAAACAATTTGATAAGGTTATTTATGAGATTATGAGATTATATATTATATAGAAATATATAAATTTTCTAAATTATTATTGTTATTATTATTTTATTTTTCAAAACAACATTTTTATTTTGTATTTGGAATATTTTTTTGTAAAACATTATTGCATATATAGAAAATCAAAATATACTCTCTATAGGATACAAAATCATGGAATGTAGACAATTCCATTTTTTAGTCAATATTGGATGTCATAGAATGGCCTATAGAGAACAAAAAATGAAAATATTTAAAGGCCTCTATTGACTATCCTATAGAAACTGCCTAATGATGCTCGTTATAGCCACAAATGATGGTCCAAAAGCGACTCCTATTTGGCTGTATTAATAGGCCATTATAGGCCTTTACTGACATGTTTTGGTGAATATTAATAGACCAGTTTTAGAAATGTATCATATATATAGGCCTTTTTAGATTATTATGTTTAAAATTTATAGATCAAATAATATAATTTTTTAACTTCATATATAAAACAAAATACTTTTATTGTTGATCACACATTATATAATAAATTATGTTAATTTATTTTGGTATTTATTATAGATATTGTTCTTCCAATATATATATATATATATCTAAAAAAAGTGAAACATTAATTAAAAAAAACAATTTCCTAGGTAAGTGTTATAAACAACTTTGACATTAAATCGTTACATATACAAAAAAACTATTTTTCTGATTTATTTTAACAATTTATTAACCAAATAAAACATTTTTACCAAATTATTATTGCATTAGGTAATATAAAAACTTCTTCTCATTCAATGGATGGATGTTTACATATATAATTGAGTATGATATTTAGATTTTCCACTTAGCTATTATTAACCAACAACTGAAATCATAGAAATATTACATTAAATGGTTAATATATATTATAAAAAAACCCCCAAATTATTGAGACTGTATACATTGAGAGATAAATTTAGAGGCTGGAAGACCCAAGATTATATAGATCCAAAAATTCATGGTTAAAAATTGTAAGAAAATAATGATACAAATTAATCATTATAATGATGATACTGTATACTGATATGCAGAGGTAGGGAGGATTGGATAAGAAAATATACAGGGAGATGCTTTGATTGTAACCAGAGTTCAAATAATAATAATTAGTCATAATAATTTAATTTATCAAGAATATTCATCTCTTCTGGATGGGATCTTTAATTATTCTTCATATGTTCATCACCTATTCTAAATAGAACGATGATTTTATAACAAATTTTGAATTAAATAATGATGAACTAAAAATTAATACTAACAAAAAAATGTGGAAGTCAATCAACAAATAATAAATAATTATAAATTAATATATGATTATTCTGGTACCACCTAAAGGATTATTTTATGGTGGAAGCAGTGGATTCCATTTCCCACAAGGTTTTTCACTGGATTCGTTGAAAAAATCCTTAGAATATAATAAATGCAACCCTCAAGTGATCAAATGTATTTAGGTTGTTAGAAAAAGGTACATAATTCCTTGTTTCATTTATTTTTTATCTTAATATGTATTCTTTGGCTCTTGATTAATTATTCTCTTTTTCTCTTGGTCTTGAGAAGGAGGATAATGACTATCCTACATTATTATTCTGATATTTCTTATGAATATCTCTCTAAGGATTTGAGATAATTCTATAGATGATTTTATTATGCGCTCAATAATTTGTATTCTCTTAAATGATATAATTCATATTATATACATTGGGTTAATAATTATTAAAACTATAATAGATAGGGCTTCTATCAGTGCTAGAAATGGATTTTATTTTATTTAAAGGAGAACTGATATTGTAAGTGAAAATAAAATATGGTTTCTTTTATCATCCCTAAAAAATCACTAATAAAGGTACCCATTATCATTGTTAAAAAAAGTGTTGACAAAAGGTGACCTTTATTAGTTCATTTTTTTGTGCTAATAAAGGGTGTCTTTATTAGTTCTAGATTTATCTGTGGTAAAAAATATTGATAAAATAAAAAAAATTAAATTCATTTAAGCTGTTATGACACTACATCTCACCATAACCCCCTTTATTATTTTCTAAACCCACCAATTCCCCTACTCAGCACCCCTTTATAATATCTCACCCACCATATCCCTTTCCCATTATCATGCAAGACACACTTATTCCTTCATGCATTTGAAACTGGGGCCTCCATGTGTGAATACAACAACCTTATAATTTCCTTATCATAATATATTTTATAATCTATAATATATAAATTAATTTATATATATTTAAAAACATATTTTTTATCCATTTATTTAATCATATTTTTTTATAAATTATTATTATTTTTAAATAATTTTATACTATATATTTCATTTTGTATTTGTATTTATGTGTGTTTACATGTGTGTGTGTGTGTGTTTGTGTGTGTGTCTATATATATAAATATAAAAATATATTTATATTTATTTATAAATAATATATAATAACTTTGATCTATATATATTTGAATATATACGTAAATATATATCTGCTTATTAATATAGACACACACATACCTATATATTTTTATAAAAAAAATATATCTACATTATTATATGTAGATTCATATCCCTACATTTTTATAAGGTAAATAAAATGGATAATTTTTTATTTAAAATATAATGGATATTTATATTTTATTTACTTTTGGTTTGTAAATTTTAAAAAATATTTTATATATAAATATGATTAAATAGTTATTTATAAAATAATATTTTTGTATGTAAATATGTACATATTATAGTTGCTCATGCCTTCATGGCCCGTTAATTTATTGATTTCCGTTGTTTGAGGCATTTCAGAGGAGTCATGAGGATGTTTCTTGGTGGTTGGATGTTCTGCAGAGCTTGGTATGAATTGGTTGTTCCAGGCTTGTTTAGTTAGCTTGTTTCATGGCCTATATATGGTTTAGAGGAACCCACAACAATTTATTCATGACCAAAAAGTATTTAATGACGTGTAATTTAATAAAGGTTGAGGTGGTGTGAATTTTGGAAGAAGCTGGAATTTTTGGGAAACCATGGGATTACACATTGTGAAATGGTTACACTAGGAGAAATCGATGGGATCTAGGTTATATTATAACCATTTATGTTGATTTATTCTCATTTTACCTCACCACCATCTCTCTTATTTTGAAAAAACCATAGGCTCCACATGGAGATCTTATATCCCTCTTCCTCATGCTTTGTTCCATTGGTTTGAGTGGATCCCTACTAGCAATATCTGGTGAGTTCTCCTCACATCCCAAAGTTTTTTTCCTATTCTTCTCTTAAGTATCTACTACAGTGGTGCATTTTTGGTCTGGGGTATGATTGTGGGATGTGTTTTTACAATCCATTGATGTGTGTTTTGTTCATCTATGATCTTTTTGTGCTATTTTGGTTTCTAAACAATCATTTTTTCCATGCAATGTGCAACGAGTTCAGAAATCTTCTTTGAGTAAGGGAATCCCTTTTCCTCACTTTTTGGATAATTGAGCATGGTTTACTCCTAGTTTTCATTGGGTTATGTTTTTTACTATCCTAATAATGATAAATTAAAAGTTTAATTGAAATTGATAGAACAAATGGAATAATTCACATGATTTTATAGCTTTGATATTATTGTGATATTGTGTTTATATTGGCTGATTTCCCCACTAAATATCATGGATTTAGGATGTCATTCCTTGCGATTTAGTCATTTTAACATGGAAACCTTATTTCATGTTATAGTGATATCACCCCAAAATTGAAATTGGATAACCACTTATATTTAGTTAAAAAACCCCATATTTATTGTTTTTGTGATAACACCCCTAAAATAATGTTAATTGTGATAAAATATCCTATGTTAAATCTTTAAAATGATATTCGATACACTGTGTTGTGTGGTCATATTTTCAGATGGTGGTGTGTGTTTTATTTGTGGTGTGGCGTGATGTGATAGTTTTTGGACATGATTTTAGGGAGGCATATGTGACGGGTTTTTTTCCATACTTTTGGGATAGAGAGGTGATGGTTTGTTTTGATTTGATTTTGGTGCAATGAGATGATGGTTTTTTTCCTTTTCTTTTGGGGAGGTAAGGTGATGGTCTATTTGGATGTGATTTGGGGTAGTGAGGTGATGGTTTTTTTCCATGATTTTGGGGTTGTGAGGTGATGGTTTTTTTCATGATTTTTGGGTAGAAAGGTATTGGTTCGATGGGAATAATGAGATTTTTTTGAGATGTGGTTGTGTTGTGCTAGATGGTTGGGTAGTGATGGAATATTTAGTTTATCGTGATTGAAATGACTGGGGTTTGGTTTTTTTAAGGGGATGTAAATTACTAATGAATAAATAAATGATGCTTTATGTGTTTAAATTAAGTTTTTCATGAATAATGAAATTTATGGACATGATAATGGGGTTGGATAAAAATATGAAATGTGTTTGGTGGATTGTGTGGTGATATACATTTAGAGGTGAAAGAAGAATTGGAAGTGTTGTTAGTTGGTGAGTGTTTTGTTGAAAACCCATAGGTTGATCTTGTGGGTGGATTATATATATACATATATACTTGTATATTCCTTCTAATTTATATATGAACCACAACCACGTCAATAAATATGTGATGACACCCATATTTTCACATGGGTTTTTTCCCAACATCTCAGTGAAGATGATGGATGGACAACTACATAATCTTTCATGCTCTCTATCTATTCTAGGTGAGTACATAAGAACATGAAACGATTGATGTAGTTCTTTTAGTTCACTAGGTGATGGCTCATGCATCTTCAGGTGAGATGTGATATGACCATGGTGTGTGGGGGGGGGTCTCTAGTGTATTCAAGAAGTATGTGATATGACCAAGATATAGGGTGGATTATGGTGGTGGTTTTGCATGGTAAGAGGACGGAACATGGTTGATGCACTTAATTTTTATGATACACTCTTACTTTGGTTATGGTAGTGGTTGTGATGAGATGACCCCATTGTTTTTAGGCAAGATGATATTTTCCAATTTTAAAGGGTGGAAGCCTAGGTATCTATGAGTGTGGTGTGATGGGACCATTTTTTCAGGTGGTTGTATATTTTATACAGAAGATATTGATGAACTATAACATAAACAATTGGGATGTGAGAGTGAAAAAATAGTGGGAAAGCAGTACGAGGTACAATTTATCAATATTCTTCTTATAAAGTTATTATATATGTCTTGCATTACATGGTGAACATTCCTTGGTGAGGTTGGGATGGATAGTTGGACTGTTTAGGTGTGGGTTTTTTCCAATCGGTGCATTAGTATGCTTCTTTCACATGTTAATGAGACACTTTGGTTTTCCTACATGCATGCTCACCCAATATATATTAACTGATTTTCATGTTTCTAAGAGGATTATTTAGATCATGCTAGATTATAGTATCTTAGAAATATTTGGTCATTTGTGGTGTCATTGATTTAGTTTTGATTCTAGGTATTTAGATTTGGATACTTTTATTTGTAAATATTTTTTTATAAAAGCATTGAGGGATGGTCTTGGTTTATTTTTGTATTATTTCATGTAGTTGTTTGTGGTTGATTCATCTTATCTCCCAATCCAATATTTTTATATATGGTGATTCTTCCCATTTCATGAAATTTTTATACCCTCAATGCAATCCACTAGCTCGGGGACTGTTGGAGGTGAGAATCAGTTGGTTTATTACCTCTCTCCCCTCATTATGGTATTTTTGGTGGGAGGGGTCATGGACGAGTGGTATCAGAGGTGATGGTTGAGTGATAGAATTGAGTTGGTGTTAGGCACAATGAGTATTACCTGGGGTAGTATGTAAATAGTTCAAGTTGACCTTAGAGTGTGACATATTCCAAGGAGACTTTCTAAGTAATGGGATTTTCCCCTTGTTATCTAGTGCATAGACTTTGAGCATATTGAATGACTATGTGAGGTGGAACTATTTTCTGGTTAGAGACCTAGGAGAGGTACATGCATCATGGTTACATGTTTATGGGTATTTTGGGGAAGGAAAAGATGAATAAATTGAATAAAAATAAATCTATTTAAAATTATATACCACTTGGTCATTGAAAAATCTTATTTTTTATTCATCTATACATCCTAGACATCATCCGGATGTGGTTTAGGTTGTAGGGGGTTCATCAGATTGATCGGTTTGGTCATTATAGGGTTGATTTGCTAGAGGATGATGAGTCTTGTTAGAGTTTTTTTTGTCACAAATCAGTTATGTATCATTTTCCTCATGTATCAACACAATATGAATATATTTTCTAGGTTTTTACTATGTCACTTTTTAGTTAATAAATTGTCATTTTAAACTAAAAAAATGCACTTTATATCAAACTGGTCACCACATGTGTCATTTTTATGTGAGACAGATTCATACTTGTCAAAAATAACATGTGAATAATTTTATTAAAGTATCAAGAAAATTTGAGTGTATTTTCATGGTTTTTAGGGAGGGACACAAGTTTTGAACTAAAACGTCAATTTTAGATAAATAATTGACACTCTGAGTCATAACAATAAAATTGTGTCTCAGATTTAGGTTTTCCTAATTCATACATGTCACAAATAACTTATGTATCATTTTCCTAAATTATAAAAAATAATTTGAATTCATTTTCTCTGTTCTCAATTTGTCACTTTTCTTTTTTACTAAAATATCAATTTTAAATAAAAATACACACTTGGAATAATACTAGTCACATAATTTGTTTAATTGAGGTGTGGTTGATACCTACACATAAAAATTAATTCTCATTCATTTTCATAAAGAATCAAAACAATACTAATTTATTTCCATGTTTTTTAGTATGTCACATGTGTTTTTTAATAAAATTACATTTTAAACTGAAAAAACACACTTTGGACTATAGAAGTCCCTTCATGTGTCATTTTAAAGTGAGACTAATTTATACACACCAAAATAACTTATTATTATTTTTCTTACATTATAAATACAATTATAGAAATTTTACTTGGTTTTTAGTGATTGACACGTGTTTTGAACTAAAACATAAATTTTTAACTAATAACAGACACTTTCAATCATAAAGGGTAAACAGTGCATCATATTGAAGTAAAACTGATTCCTACACATTAAAGAAGATTTATGGATTATTCTCCTAAAGTATAAAATTATAAAAATGTTTTTTTGCTGTATTGAGAATGTCACCTATCCTTTTTACTAAATTTAATGTCATTTTTCAATTAAAAGACACGCTTGGAGTATTATTAGTCACACCGTGCATATGATTTTGGTGTGGTCAATTCATAGACATCATTAATGACATATGAATCATTTTCCTAAACAATAAAAACATGATTAGTGGTTTTTTTTGTTTTGAGTATATCACATTTCATTTTTACTAAAATTAATGTCAATTTAAAATTCTAAGTCACACTAGGAGTCATACTACTCACACTGTGCATCAGATTGAGGTGTAGCATCTTAATACACATCAAAAATTACTTATTGATCATTTTTATAAATAATAAAAACAATATATATTAATTTCCCAGTTTTTATTATGCCATTTTTATATTTTTTCAAAAATGTCATTTAAAACTAAAATCATAAACTTTCAATCTTAATGGTCACATCGTGTGTCAGTTTTATGTGAGACTTATTCCTACACATCTCAAACGACTGTTGAATATTTTTAAAACATTATCCAAAAAATAAAACCATATTTTTATAGTGTTTATAGATTGACACATTTTTTGAATTAAAATATCAATTTTAAACTCATAATAGATGCTCTAAGTCATACCTGGTATTCCATGTATCGTATTGAGGGTTGACTAATTCCTAAACATCAAATATGACTTAGGGATAATTTTCATAAATTATCAAAAAAATAGGAATGCTTTTTCTCAGTTTTGATTGTCTCATTTTTATTTCTACTAAAATTAATGTCAATTTTAAATAAACAGTCACACTATGATTCATATCAGTGACACCATCGGTCTGATTGAGGTGTGGTGGATTACAACATGAAATATCAAATTATGTATCATTTTGATAAATTATCAAAAACAATATGAATGAATTTTCTTATTTTTTATAATGTCACTTGTTTTTTTACTAAAATTACATTTTATACTAGAAACATACACTTTGAGTCATTCCAATAAAATCATCTGTGGTTTGAAATGAGGATGATTCCTATATAACACAAATGACTTATTAATAGTTTTAGAAGATTATAAATAAAATTGGAGTATATTTCTGTTTTTAGTGAGTGAAACACTTTTTGAACTAGAATGTCACTTTTTAACTAATAATGGAAATTTTAGTTATACTAGGAACACTGTGTATTGGATTTAGGTTCATCTTATTCCTACATGTCAAAAATTTCTTATGTATCCTTTTCTTAAAGTATCAAAACAAACAGAATTCATTTTATCTGTTTTGATTATGTCACTTGTATTTTTTATTAAAATTAATGTCAATTCTACATAAAAAGACACAATTGTAGTCATACCAGGCATAAAATGTATTGGATTTATATAGCTAGTTCCTACTAATAAGAAATAAGATTTTAATCATTATACTAATGTATGAAATTAATCTAAATGAGTTTTCTTCATTTTGAGTATGTCAGCTTTTATTTATAAAAAAATTATATTAATTTTAATGAAAAAAACTTTGAGTCATACCATCTGCACTATGAATAATATTAAGGTGTGTTTGATCCCAACATGTAAAAAGATACATATGTAATGTTTTCCCAAACTATCACAACAATATGAATTAATTTTATTGGTTTTGATTATGAAACTTGTTTTTTCTACTAAAATTAATGTCAATTTTAAATATAAAAACACACATTGAGTCATATGAGTCACAATATGTGTCAAATTGAGGTTATTATTATTCTTACATTTAAAAAATGACATATGGATCATTGTTCTAAAGTATAAAAACATGATTAATGTGTTTACTTAGTTATGATTATGTGATGTGTGTTTTCAACTATAATGTAAATTATAAACTAAAAACCTAAAGTTCAAGTCATACAAAGAATATTTTTTATTGGAATGAAATGTAGTTGATTGATTATGTGAAGTTTTTTTTGATTTTAACTATCATTAACAAGAAAAAAATAGAATATGTTTCATTTGGATAGAAGAAGAAACCCCATGTTTCTTGAAATTCCCCATTAAAAAAAACATATTTTCACTATGCTGTCATGTTGCAGACAGTTGGAAGAAAAATATGACTTCCCAAAAATATCTAAAAATTTAGTAGTTATTCATCTTTAAATTATGTATATATACATTATTAACCCATTTCATTGGCCCCATTATCTTAGTTGCAGCCTCAAAGTCCAATCTATCACTAGTACGACCAGATTTGAACAAATGACCCCAACTCGAGAAAAATAATCCACTTGTATAATAAAGAAAAGAATTGTATTAGTAATACTATAATGAATTAAATTAAAAATAAATATGAAAAAATATATTAATAAAATTTCAATTTTAAACATAAACCGCAAAATTTGACACATACCAGTTACACCGTGTATCAGATTGAGGTATGGTGGATTCATCAATGTCTTTTTATCCAATAGTGCATGACCAAAGTACATGAGTGAATCATCCTTTATCATGAAGTAATTTATTTATGATCTCTATAAAAATTTATAAAAAAGTATCATATAAAAATTATAAGGAAATCAACTAAAAAAGTTGATAAATTGATTAGAAAATAAACTAAATAAGTAGTAGGAAGTCACATATTCATGATATATGTTTTCATTCTGACACAAGGTATATTTCCAATTCATTTCTAAATAAATCTATATTTCCCTTGGAATAGGATTACATTTTAAGGTCATGTTAATACTAAACATATATAAACACACAAATTATTAATAAATATTTTAAATTAAATTTTAATTATCTTTGAAAATACGTTATTGTGGATTCTAGTTTGTTAATGGAATATAATATCTTTCATATGTCTTCTAACATAATAACCAAAATATTTCTCATTGGTTTGTTTCAAAAACCACAGAAACAATATGAAAATTAATTAATTTTATTTGATATGTGTTTTGACAATGAAATTTAATTACATATACCATAATATTTATCCACTTGTAGAATATTATAGGCTCCTTGTATGCATGGACTATCCTCATGCCATGATTTTCACATTATTTAAACATCACTGTTTCATAACATAATTCTCAATAAAACATAATATAAAATATATAACTTTAATTTTATTTATAAAAAATTGTATATAGTTTATTAAAAATTAAAAAATGTCATCATGTGTGGTCGGTTTTTTTGGTATCCATGTAGTGAATCCAGAAAATAAATCTTTCAAGTATCGAAATTGACGACATTGATTATCAAGTGTTGCCTAAAATATTAATAAGTAATAAAAGAAATAAATATATATTTTATATGATTTAATTATAGTGTTTTACCCTTGAATCAATAGTAATAGTAAGATTATATCATCCATAAGTTTTCTTTTAAACACTACAACTAATTTTTACACTCTTTGTAACAACCCGAGATTTTTATGAGTAATATTTTGTTCAAAGGAATCTTTCACTACACACTTGCTTGGCTTACTTTACACGCAATCTCGACCTTCCTCGATAGCTTGCATCGTACGCAATACCGAGTTTCACTAAACAACGTTATGCTATTAAAATATTATTAAAACTAGCAGTTATGAATAGTAATAACCACTTTTTGAAATTTTATAAATTTTATTTTTCAAAATGGACTTCATTTTTGGATTCGGAATACCGAAATTAGCCTAGGGTGAAATTTTGGTATTTTTATGAAAACTTTCAATTTTTTATGAATAGTGAAACCACTAAGTGGTAGGTTAAAAACTGAATTTTGCATAAAACTTAATTTTACCACTTCTGTGAATGGAATTTCGAAAATCCGACAGACACGGTTGATATCAGTAAGTAAAATGTGGTTCAATGAGATAAAAACAATTTTTTGGTGAATAGTAACTTTTTTTACCGCGGTTAATAGTAAATCGGGTAACTAAGGGTAAATATGATATTACTATTACCCTAACACATGTCCTAATTCTATTGGATAAATTTAATTCGACCAAAAACAAACTTAGAAATAAAATATGACCATTTAGGCCCACTTGGGTTAGATTAGGACATTTATTATTAATTTATTTAAAGAAGGGTTAAAATAGTTAAAATCAATGTTTAATAAGTAAATCATTTTTAATATGGGGTTATACATAAGATAAATTCGACTATAAGTATTCATTAGAAAGCTAAAACGATTTCCTACATAATGGTATTTTATTTATAATTTTTAGACATTAAATAATTTAATTTATTTATTACACAATGATGATGGAGTAATTATCTTATTAATAAAATATTGACATAATTGATGTTATAAACACCAAAATAAATGTAATTTGAGACTTTTTATGAATTCAACTAATATTATAGGTTACTATGATATATTAGTGTTTATTTAATCAACTTTTTTGAACATATAATTCTGTTATGACTTTCACAAAAAATCATATATCAAATAGTGTCAAAATTGACACAAAATAGTTTTTAAATCAAATATTATATTATTAATTGTTATTTTATTCTTAAAAATCTAAGGTTAGGCCAAATGACTTAGATAAGGATATAT
The DNA here is from genome assembly GCA_963277665.1 of Viscum album. Classification (NCBI taxonomy): domain Eukaryota; kingdom Viridiplantae; phylum Streptophyta; class Magnoliopsida; order Santalales; family Viscaceae; genus Viscum; species Viscum album. The sequence goes on from OY728163.1 coordinate 290,454,965, forward strand.
GTATTAATAATATACAATTTGGGGTTCGGTTGTCATGTTATAGTAAGTGTATTAACCATATAGTGTAAGAAAACAAAAAGACACGGTAAAAGTTAAATTATTTAACTTAGAGTTAAATTTAATTGATAAGGTTAAAATAATACCCTAAACTTGTATAAATCCTATTGGATGATAGGATTTAGACCCATCCCCACTTTAGCTTCGAAATAAGACCCGTTGGAACCATTATAAACCGATTTTGACTTTAATATAAAATAATATTTTGAGATATTCCTAAGGTGCCCCTCTCCTCCCTTATAAAAGGACACCTCCTCCCCCTCCTCCTCACACCAATTTGAGCACTCAAGCTCGGCCAAACCCTGAAAAAATATCTTCTCCACTTCCCTAGAAACATCCTAGAGGTTATGGTCTTCCTCAAAGACCAATTTTAGTGCCCTAAGAGGAGGTCTCAAAGAGGCGCTTCAAAGAAGAGGTAATTACCGTTACCAATTCTTTCATCTTTATTTCTTCTTCCACTTCTTCTTATTAGGTTGTTTCATTATGAAGTAATAACATAAGTATAACTAATATACTGATATGTTATTATAAGTATGAAACAACCCTATTTCACCATCTATCCATCCTACGGAAAAAGAAATCACCGCGCGTGCGTACGTACGGAATACCGTCTCCACGCCGTGGTGTAATCTATTTTCCACCACCACCTTACATGGATGGGTATAATGGTGTAAAGAATAACTATACATAGTTATTACAACATCATATTAATTCTTATATATTGTATAATCCACTCCAATTCAATTCAATATTTATGGAAATGATATCATCGCTCGTGCGTACGTACGGAATACCGTCTCCACGACGCGATGAGATTCATTCTCCATGTTAACCATTTAAGAATGATTATAAAGTATATATAAGAAATAATAATGAAATATATATAATGATACTGGATATATATATATATATATATATGTATTTCATCTACTTACTTCCATTCAGGACAATAAGGAAAGGAAAACAGCGTTCATGCGTACGTACGGACTACCGTCTCCTTGAACGGTGTTTTTCATTTCATTTATCTATCTATTATATATATATATATATATACTGAATATATATGATATATAAATCATATTCTATATTCTTTAAGTAAGTAAATCATGATATAAGTAATAATAATGTCAAGAACAACAAGTCAAAACACCTACGATAAATGAAACGATTTTACCCAAAACGCTTCTTTAACATGGAATTTACAAAAGAACGGGTAATATAATGTCATAAGTGAACCATATATGATATCATAACAATGAATATGATTCTGTAATAAGTCAATGACATTATTTAAATCATTATACAGGAGGTTCGGACACATACGAAGCAAATCAGACCTAAGGTAAGGGGAAATATCACAATCTCATTTTTATCCGAGATTGTTTATACGTTGGTATTTACTGGGGTGTATTTTATCATCCACATCCATGATCCCTCAATATGTCATGTTATTTACATCCACCTACAATTGTTTAAATCCATTTTTACCCTTTGGTGAGTTTTTAGTAAAAGATATGAAAGGAATCTTTTGTCTTTTTTCGTACAAGGTACTTTTTTGACTTTTCCGACAAAAGTACGGGAAGAATGTTTTTTTTAACTTATACGGCATGAATGGATTTCTAAAAAAATTATTTCCAAGAAGATTCCTTTACAAGTATTAATGTTTATTTTTAATCAACTTCTTTTATTTTAAAATTGTATGACATGTTAAGAAAGGAAAAGTGTTTTTGAAGTAGAAAGGATATTTTCCTCAAGAATGAAGTTCAAGTATTTTATCAAAATTATCTTCTATCTAAGATAATAAAAGGGTTCTGTTTTTATCCCTATTATTACATGGATTTTATTATGTTGTGATGGAAATATTTTTATGAATTCCTTTATCTTATATGAATGGTTTTATGATGTCATGTTGTTTAAGAATTCCATTTTTATTACATGGGTTACGCTATGATGTATGGTTTATGATTATGTGGCACACATAAGAAAGGATTCATTATAAGATGGGTGGGACCTATATCTCCCTCCAATGCATTGGGTAAAGATTTTATATCTCATGAGATAGACATGGCTGGAACGGTAGGTTATACCGGTTCAGTGAAACAGGACTGGAACGAGGGTGACTCGGTTCAGAAAGGGACTTTGTCCACTAAGATAGTCTTGGCAATGAGTCATGACTAACAAGAAATGATTTTCCATGATTATGTGTGCATGCCAAAAAGTTTCAAGTTTCATGTTATGATTATGGGGATCTCATTTTCACTTCTATGATTTATTCCATGTTAAGATTTTATGATCTCTTTTGCAGGATATGATTTTCAAAAAGATATGATATGATTTTTATTTCCTTTATTTGCCCTTGATGAGAATTTGAGCTCACCCTTTTATGTTTTCTTTTCCCCAGGATATAAAGAAAGATTTTAGGTATTAAAAAAAAAGAAGATATTTAGGGGAGATATTGAAGATCTTTCACCAGGATTAGAAGATTATATTCCGAGTTTACAAATACACTAAACTATTACGATCCTTGTGTGTGTGTTTTTGTTATGTACCAAGTATTCTGCAAAAGTAATGTAATGTCCATGTACGTCAGGCTTCGGGTCTCTACAGTTGGTATCAGAGGAAAGGTTTAGTCAACTTTTGGAAACTAGGATGTGAGAACGTTAGTGAGATCCCTAGAGATATTTCTAAGGTATGTCTAGGGATGTCCCTAAGGATAAGTATACGTATAGGATATAGTCCTAGAACTATGGTAACGATATTATATTAAACCTAAGATGTTAGATATTGAAGTTACTCCCCCTTTATTATGATTTCTTCCTCTAACACTATTCTTTTTGGGTTTTAGAAAATGTCTGGAAACAAGATGATTCACGATAATGGAGGATATTATGGACAATGGAATGATATTCTTCATAATGAAATGGGATTTAGAAGTCCAAACATAATTATTATGCTGAATCAGCAATCTCATAATATGATCAATAAAGTAAAATTTGGTAAGTTTCCTGACTCGGCTAATAAGAGAAAGATGGAGTTTCATGATGATCATAGAGGAAAGAAAGTTCAATTTCCCCTATGTAATTCATGTGGGAAGAGGCATCAAGGAGAATGTTTCAAAGGAACAGGAAGATGCTTTGGGTGTGGAAAAGAAGGACACAAAGCCAGTAAGTGAAAAGGAAAAGGTTCAGTTAACACTAGGGATGAGGATAATGGTATTGCTACGACATCAACAATGGTTAAATGTTTTAAATGTGGAATATACGGGAATTATGAAAACCAATGCCCTAAGGGAAAGTCTCATGAAGAGAATCAGTATGGTCGTATGGGAAGTATTTATATTGATGATGATGAAGAGACTACAAATGATATGTGAGATGAAAGAATTGTTTAATCTTGGACAATGGTTTAATAATGTAGTGGAATAATTACATGTTTATCATGTGTAATGTTGGAATAACTAGACATCTAAGGATTGTTACACTATTGTCTTTCCTTGAGTTTTGAAAGTGTATGATTAATGTTACCAGTATCCATGGAAGGTTATTCAGATATTTTTGGAATGTAGATGATATGCGCATAATGTAGGGATAAGGAGAAAATTAAATGTTTGATAGTATTCATGAGCTCATGACTGATATAAGGAGAAGGTTATATTATGGTTTGAGTATATAGAGTTTTTGGATTTTGGTATGTGGAAAGTGTTAACTCTTAAAAGTATTCATGATTTCACTAAGGTTAAATGGGTATTCATTCTTCAAGAGAATACATGATTAAGGACTTTGAATGTTTGGAATGTGACCAACAAAACATATCTTATGATATATGGGGATCGACGATGGTGTTAAATCTCTGGTAATCATTTTCACTATGTTATGAGAGTGGACTGCAGTATTATGGATAAGCCTAAAGATTGGAATGGATTATGTTGGACATAAGTTAGTATTGTTTAAGGATAGAAGTTTTCTCAATATTATTGATGGGATGTTATAGTAATATAGTTTTAGAAAAAGGACAAACAGCAGGATGGGCGACAGCCCATCGCTTCGGACAAGGCTGTGGGAATCGAACCCACAACCGAAGTGCGACTGGCCTTTATCGCCTACCACTGGCCTAAAAGAAGTCCCTGTTTAGTAGAAGCTAGTTTTATTATATTAAGCAGTATGATATATGAAGTATAAGTCCATTTTAGGAACCATATATGATTAATCTCACTATAGTTCGACTTATGTATATAAATTTTGCTAACCTTTTGAGACAGATGGAATGACCTGTCATTCTATCACATGATCTGCTAACACTTCACGAATAACAAATTCAACTTCATTTATTTAAGAGATGAAGTGGAAATTGTTAAAGGCACGAACAACAGTGAGATTGTACCAAAATAAAGTAAGTATTTATTCTAATTCAAACTCTTCAACTTTAGGGAAACGATCTTGAAAACCAAAAATGTTTTCCTAGTGCTCTTATATCTGATGAATCAGATGGTACCTTAGATCGTCACAAATTTATGGCTTTGTGATTGCTGGCTTTTCCATAGCCATGTTCTCTACCACTCTCCATCAGAACATGATGGTTAGATTTCTCTTCTATATCCATATTTTCACCTATGTGGAAACCCACTGATTAGTTTATTTGGGTAACCGTTACGTTTCATACTTTTGTTTTTAAAGATTGGTTTTGATATTCCTTTTTACGATGTGGGTTTCTATTAAAGAAACTTTCGAATAGTAAACCATTTATAACCCCGAAGAATTTTGAGGGAGAAATTAATTTTAAGGGGGGTAGAATGTAACAGCCCGAGATTTTTATGAGTAATATTTTGTTCAAAGGAATCTTTCACTACACACTTGCTTGGCTTACTTTACACGCAATCACGACCTTCCTCGATAGCTTGCGTCGTACGCAGTACCGAGTTTCACTAAACAACGATATGCTATTAAAATATTATTAAAACTAGCCGTTATGAATAGTAATAACCACTTTTTGAAATTTTATAAATTTTATTTTTCAAAATGGACTTCATTTTTGGATTCGGAATACCGAAATTAGCCTAGGGTGAAATTTTGGTATTTTTCTGAAAACTTTCAATTTTTGATGAATAGTGAAACCACTAAGTGGTAGGTTAAAAACTGAATTTTGCATAAAACTTAATTTTACCACTTCTGTGAATGGAATTTCGAAAATCCGACAGACACCGCTGATATCAGTAAGTAAAATGTGGTTCAATGAGATAAAAATAATTTTTTGGTGAATAGTAACTTTTTTTACCGCGGTTAATAGTAAATAGGGTAACTAAGGGTAAATATGATATTACTATTACCCTAACACATGTCCTAATTCTATTGGATAAGTGTAATTCGACCAAAAACAAACTTAGAAATAAAATATGACCATTTAGGCCCACTTGGGTTAGATTAGGACATTTATTATTAATTTATTTAAAGAAGGGTTAAAATAGTTAAAATCAATGTTTAATAAGTAACTCATTTTTAATATGGGGTTATAAATAAGATAAATTCGACTATAAATATTCATTAGAAATATAAAAAGATTTCCTACATAATGGTATTTTATTTATAATTTTTAGACATTAAATAATTTAATTTATTTATGACACAATGATGATGAAGTAATTATCTTATTAATAAAATATTGACATAATTGATGTTATAAACACCAAAATAAATGTAATTTGAACTTTTTATGAATTCCACTAATTTTCTAGGTTACTATGATATATTAGTGTTGATTTAATCAACTTGGTTCGAACATATAATTCTGTTATGACTTTCACAAAAATCATATATCAAATAGTGTCAAAATTGACACAAAATAGTTTTTAAATCAAATATTATATTATTAATTGTTATTTTATTCCTAAAAATCTAAGGTTCGACCAAATGACTTAGATAAGGATATATTTATTAATAATATACAATTTGGGGTTCGGTTGTCATGTTATAGTAAGTGTATTAACCATATAGTGTAAGAAAATAAAAAGACACGGTAAAAGTTAAATTATTTAACTTAGAGTTAAATCTAATTGATAAGGTTAAAATAATACCCTAAACTTGTCTAAATCCTATTGGATGATAGGATTTAGACCCATCCCCACTTTATCTTCGAAATAAGACCCTTTGAAACCATTATAAACCGATTTTGACTTTAATATAAAATAATATTTTGAGATATTCCTAAGGTGCCCCTCTCCTCCCTTATAAAAGGACTCCTCCTCCCCCTCCTCCTCACACCAATTTGAGCACTCAAGCTCGGCCAAACCCTGCCAAAATATCTTCTCCACTTCCCTAGAAACATCCTAGAGGTTCTGGTCTTCCTCAAAGACCAATTTATTTCCCTAAGAGGAGGTCTCAAAGAGGCGCTTCAAAGAAGAGGTAATTACCGTTACCAATTCTTTCATCTTTATTTCTTCTTCCACTTCTTCTTCTTAGGTTGTTTCATTATAAAGTAATAACATCAGTATCACTAATATACTGATATGTTATTATAAGTATGAAACAACCCTATTTCACCATCTATCCATCCTACGGAAAAAGAAATCACCGCGCGTGCGTACGTACGGAATACCGTCTCCACGCCGTGGTGTAATCTATTTTCCACCACCACCTTACATGGATGGGTATAATGGTGTAAAGAATAACTATACATAGTTATTACAACATCATATTAATTCTGATATATTGTATAATCCACTCCAATTCAATTCAATATTTATGGAAATGATATCATCGCTCGTGCGTACGTACGGAATACCGTCTCCACGACGCGATGAGATTCATTCTCCATGTTAACCATTTAAGAATGATTATAAAGTATATATAAGAAATAATAATGAAATATATATAATGCTACTGGATTTATGTATATATATATATATATATGTATTTCATCTACTTACTTCCATTCAAGAAAATAAGGAAAGGAAAATAGCCTTCATGCGTACGTACGGACTACCGTCTCCATGAACGGTGTTTTTCATTTCATTTATCTATCTATTATATATATATATATACTGAATATATATGATATATAAATCATATTCTATATTCTGTAAGTAAGTAAATCATGATATAAGTAATAATAATGTCAAGAACAACAAGTCAAAACACCTACGATAAATGAAACGATTTTACCCAAAACACTTCTTTAACATGGAATTTACAAAAGAACGGGTAATATAATGTCATAAGTGAAACATATATGATATCATAACAATGAATATGATTCTGTAATAAGTCAATGACATTATTTAAATCATTATACAGGAGGTTCGGTCACATACGAAGCAAATCGGACCTAAGGTAAGGGGAAATATCACAATCTCATTTTTATCTGAGATTGTTTATACGTTGGTATTTACTGGGGTGTATTTTATCATCCAAATCCATGCTACCTCAATATTTCATGTTATTTCCATCCACCTACAATTTTTTAAATCCATTTTTACCCTTTGGTGAGTTTTTAGTAAAAGATATGAAAGGAATCTTTTGTCTTTTTTCGTATGAGGTACTTTTTTGACTTTTCCGACAAAAGTACGAGAAGAATGTTTTTTTTAACTTATACGGCATGAATGGATTTCTAAAAAAATTATTTCCAAGAAGCTTCCTTTACAAGTATTAAAGTTTATTTTTAATCAACTTATTTTATTTTAAAATTGTATGACATGTTAAGAAAGGAAAAGTGTTTTTGAAGTAGAAAGGATATTTTCCTCAAGAATGAAGTTCAAGAATTTTATCAAAATTATCTTCCATCTAAGATTATAAAAGGGTTCTGTTTTTATCCCTATTATTACATGGATTTGATTATGTTGTGATGGAAATATTTTTATGAATTCCTTTATCTTATATTAATGGTTTTATGATGTCATGTTGTTTAAGAATTCCATTTTTATTACATGGGTTACGCTATAATGTATGGTTTATGATTATGTGGCACACATAAGAAAGGATTCATTATAAGATGGGTGGGACCTATATCTCCCTCCAATGCATTTGGTAAAGATTTTATATCTCATGAGATAGACATGGCTGGAACGGTAGGTTATACCGGTTCAGTGAAACAGGACAGGAACGAGGGTGACTCGGTTCAGAAAGGGACTTTGTCCACTAAGATAGTCTTGGCAATGTGTCATTACTAACAAGAAATGATTTTCTATGATTATGTGTGCATGCCACAAAGTTTCAAGTTTCATGTTATGATTATGGGGATCTCATTTTCACTTCTATGATTTATTCCATGTTAAGATTTTATGATCTCTTTTGCAGGTTATGATTTTCAAAAAGATATGATATGATTTTTATTTCCTTTATTTGACCTTGCTGAGAATTTGAGCTCACCCTTTTATGTTTTATTTTCCCCAGGATATAAAGAAAGATTTTAGGTATTAAAAAAAATAAGATCTTTAGGGGAGATATTGAAAATCTTTCACCAGGATTTGAAGATTATATTCCGAGTTTCCAAAGACACTAAACTATTACGAACCTTGTGTGTGTGTTTTTGTTATGTACCAAGTATTCCGCAAAAGTAATGTAATGTCCATGTACGTCAGGCTTCGGGTCTCTAAAGTTGGTATCAGAGGAAAGGTTTAGTCAACCTTTGGAAACTAGGATATGAGAACGTTAGTGAGATCCCTAGAGATATTTCTAAGGTATGTCTAGGGATGTCGCTAAGGATAAGTATACGTATAGGATATAGTCCTAGAACTATGGTAACAATATTATATTAAACCCAAGATGTTAGATATTGAAGTTACTCCACCTTTATTATGATTTTTTCCTCTAACACTATTCTTTTTGGGTTTTAGAAAATGGATGGAAACAAGATGATTCACGATAATGGAGGATATGATGGAAAATGGAATGATATTCTTCATAATGAAATGGGATTTAGAAGTCCAAACATAATTATTATGCCAAATCAGAAATCTCATAATATGATCAATAAAGTAAAATTTGGTAAGTTTCCTGACTCGGCTAATAAGAGAAAGATGGAGTTTCATGATGATCATAGAGGAAAGAAAGTTCAATTTCCCCTATGTAATTCATATGGGAAGAGGCATCAAGGAGAATGTTTCAAAGGAACTGGAAGATGCATTGGGTGTGGAAAAGAAGGACACAAAGCCAGTAAGTTCAAAGGAAAAGGTTCAGTTAACACCAGGGATGAGGATAATGGTATTGCTACGACATCAACAATGGTTAAATGTTTTAAATGTGGAATGTACGGGCATTATGCAAACCAATGCCCTAAGGGAAAGTCTCATGAAGAGAATCAGTATGGTCGTATGGGAAGTATTTATGTTGATGATGATGAAGAGACTACAAATGATATGTGAGATGAAAGAATTGTTGAATCTTAGACAATGGTTTAAGAATGTAGTGGAATGATTACATGTTTATCATGTGTAATGTTGGAATAACGAGACATCTAAGGATTGTTACACTATTGTCTTTCCTTGAGTTTTGAAAGTGTATGATTAATGTTACAAGTATCCATGGAAGGTTATTCATATATTTTTGGAATGTAGATGATATGCGCATAATGTAGGGATAAGGAGAAAATTAAATGTGTGATAGTATTCATGAGCTCATGACTGATATAAGGAGAAGGTTATATTATGGTTTGAGTATATAGAGTTTTTGGATTTTGGTATGTGGAAAGTGTTAACTCTTAACAGTATTCATGATTTCACTAAGGTTCAATGGGTATTCGTTCTTCAAGAGAATACATGATTAAGGACTTTGAATGTTTGGAATGTGACCAACAAAACATATCTTATGATATATGGGGATCGACGATGGTGTTAAATCTCTGGTAATCGTTTTCACTATGTTATGAGAGTGGACTGCAGTATTATGGATAAGCCTAAAGATTGGAATGGATTATGTTGGACATAAGTTAGTATTGTTTAAGGATAGAAGTTTTCTCAATATTATTGATGGGATGTTATAGTAATATAGTTTTAGAAAAAGGAAAAACTGCAGGACGGGCGACAGCCCATCGCTTCGGACAAGGCTGTGGGAATCGAACCCACAACCGAAGTGCGATTGGCCTTTATCGCCTACCACTGGCCTACAAGAAGTCCCTGTTTAGTAGAAGCTAGTTTTATTATATTAAGCAGTATGATATATGAAGTATAAGTCCATTTTAGGAACCATATATGATTAATCTCACTATAGTTCGACTTATGTATATAAATTTTGCTAACCTTTTGAGACAGATGGAATGACCTGTCATTCTATCACATGATCTGCTAACACTTCACGAATAACAAATTCAACTTCATTTATTTAAGAGATGAAGTGGAAATTGTTAAAGGCACGAACAACAGTGAGATTGTACCAAAATAAAGTAAGTATTTATTCTAATTCAAACTCTTCAACTTTAGGGAAATGATCTTGAAAACCAAAAATGTTGTCCTAGTGCTCTTATATCTGATGAATCAGATGGTACCTTAGATCGTCACAAATTTATGGCTTTGTGATTGCTGGCTTTTCCATAGCCATGTTCTCTACCACTCTCCATCAGAACATGATGGTTAGATTTCTCTTCCATATCCATATTTTCACCTATGTGGAAACCCAGTGATTAGTTTATTTGGGTAACAGTTACGTTTCATACTTTTGTTTTTAAAGATTGGTTTTGATATTCCTTTTTACGATGTGGGTTTCTATTAAAGAGACTTTCGAATAGTAAACCATTTATAACCCCGAAGAATTTTGAGGGCGAAATTAATTTTAAGGGGGGTAGAATGTAACAGCCCGAGATTTTTATGAGTAATATTTTGTTCAAAGGAATCTTTCACTACACACTTTCTTGGCTTACTTTACACGCAATCGCGACCTTCCTCGATAGCTTGCGTCGTACGCAATACCGAGTTTCCCTAAACAACGATATGCTATTAAAATATTATTAAAACTAGCCGTTATGAATAGTAATAACCACTTTTTGAAATTTTATAAATTTTATTTTTCAAAATGGACTTCATTTTTGGATTCGGAATACCGAAATTAGCCTAGGGTGAAATTTTGGTATTTTTCTGAAAACTTTCAATTTTTGATGAATAGTGAAACCACTAAGTAGTAGGTTAAAAACTGAATTTTGCATAAAACTTAATTTTACCACTTCTGTGAATGGAATTTCGAAAATCCGACAGACACGGTTGATATCAGTAAGTAAAATGTGGTTCAATGAGATAAAAATAATTTTTTGGTGAATAGTAACTTTTTTTACCGCGGTTAATAGTAAATAGGGTAACTAAGGGTAAATATGATATTACTATTACCCTAACACATGTCCTAATTCTATTGGATAAGTGTAATTCGACCAAAAACAAACTTAGAAATAAAATATGACCATTTAGGCCCACTTGGGTTAGATTAGGACATTTATTATTAATTTATTTAAAGAAGGGTTAAAATAGTTAAAATCAATGTTTAATAAGTAAATCATTTTTAATATGGGGTTATACATAAGATAAATTCGACTATAAATATTCATTAGAAATATAAAAAGATTTCCTACATAATGGTATTTTATTTATAATTTTTAGACATTAAATAATTTAATTTATTTATGACACAATGATGATGCAGTAATTATCTTATTAATAAAATATTGACATAATTGATGTTATAAACACCAAAATAAATGTAATTTGAGACTTTTTATGAATTCCACTAATTTTATAGGTTACTATGATATATTATAGTTGATTTAATCAACTTGGTTCGAACATAAAATTCTGTTATGACTTTCACAAAAATCATATATCAAATAGTGTCAAAATTGACACAAAATAGTTTTTAAATCAAATATTATATTATTAATTGTTATTTTATTCCTAAAAATCAAATGTTCGGCCAAATGACTTATATAAGGATATATGTATTAATAATATACAATTTGGGGTTCGGTTGTCATGTTATAGTAAGTGTATTAACCATATAGTGTAAGAAAACAAAAAGACACGGTAAAAGTTAAATTATTTAACTTAGAGTTAAATCTAATTGATAAGGTTAAAATAATACCCTAAACTTGTCTAAATCCTATTGGATGATAGGATTTCGACCAATCCCCACTTTAGCTTCGAAATAAGACCCTTTGGAACCATTATAAACCTATTTTGACTTTAATATAAAATAATATTTTGAGATATTCCTAAGGTGCCCCTCTCCTCCCTTATAGAAGGAAACCTCCTCCCCCTCCTCCTCACACCACTTTGAGCACTCAAGCTCGGCCAAACCCTGCCAAAATCTCTTCTCCACTTCCCTAGTAACATCATAGAGGTTCTGGTCTTCCTCAAAGACCAATTTTAGTGCCCTAAGAGGAGGTCTCAAAGAGGCGCTTCAAAGAAGAGGTAACTACCGTTACCAATTCTTTCATCTTTATTTCTTCTTCCACTTCTTATTCTTAGGTTGTTTCATTATGAAGTAATAACATAAGTATCACTAATATACTGATATGTTATTATAAGTATGAAACAACCCTATTTCACCATCTATCCATCCTACGGAAAAAGAAATCACCGCGCGTGCGTACGCACGGAATACCGTCTCCACGCCGTGGTGTAATCTATTTTCCACCACCACCTTACATGGATGGGTATAATGGTGTAAATAATAACTATACATAGTTTTTACAACATCATATTAATTCTGATATATTGTATAATGCACTCCAATTCAATTCAATATTTATGGAAATGATATCATCGCTCGTGCGTACGTACGGAATACCGTCTCCACGACGCGATGAGATTCATTCTCCATGTTAACCATTTAAGAATGATTATAAAGTATATATAACAAATAATAATGAAATATATATAATTCTACTGGATTTATGTATATATATATATATATTTGTATTTTATCTACTTACTTCCATTCAAGACAATAAGGAAAGGAAAACAGCGTTCATGCGTACGTACGGACTACCGTCTCCATGAATGGTGTTTTTCATTTCATTTATCTATCTATTATATATATATATATATACTGAATATATATGATATATAAATCATATTCTATATTCTTTAAGTAAGTAAATCATGATATAAGTAATAATAATGTCAAGAACAACAAGTCAAAACACCTACGATAAATGAAACGATTTTACCCAAAACGCTTCTTTAACATGGAATTTACAAAAGAACGGGTAATATAATGTCATAAGTGAACCATATATGATATCATAACAATGAATATGATTCTGTAATAAGTCAATGACATTATTTAAATCATTATACAGGAGGTTCGGACACATACGAAGCAAATCGGACCTAAGGTAAGGGGAAATATCACAATCTCATTTTTATCCAAGATTGTTTATACGTTGGTATTTACTGGGGTGTATTTTATCATCCACATCCATGATCCCTCAATATGTCATGTTATTTCCATCCACCTACAATTGTTAAAATCCATTTTTACCCTTTGGTGAGTTTTTAGTAAAAGATATGAAAATAATCTTTTGTCTTTTTTCTTACGAGGTACTTTTTTGACTTTTCCGACAAAAGTACGAGAAGAATGTTTTTTTAACTTATACGGAATGAATGGATTTCTAAAAAAATTATTTCCAAGAAGCTTCCTTTAAAAGTATTAAAGTTTATTTTTAATCAACATCTTTTATTTTAAAATTGTATGACATGTTAAGAAAGGAAAAGTGTTTTTGAAGTAGAAAGGATATTTTACTCAAGAATGAAGTTCAAGTATTTTATCAAAATTATCTTCCATCTAAGATAATAAAAGGGTTATGTTTTTATCCCTATTATTACATGGATTTGATTATGTTGTGATGGAAATATTTTTATGAATTCCTTTATCTTATATGAATGGTTTTATGATGTCATGTTGTTTAAGAATTCCATTTTTATTACATGGGTTACGCTATGATGTATGGTTTATGATTATGTGGAACACATAAGAAAGGATTCATTATAATATGGGTGGGACCTATATCTCCCTCCAATGCATTGGGTAAAGATTTTATATCTCATGAGATAGACATGGCTGAAATGGTAGGTTATACCAGTTCAGTGAAACAGGACTGGAACGAGGGTGACTCGGTTCAGAAAGGGACTTTGTCCACTAAGATAGTCTCGGAAATGAGTCATTACTAACAAGAAATGTTTTTCCATGATTATGTGTGCATGCCACAAAGTTTCAAGTTTCATGTTATGATTATGGGGATCTCATTTTCACTTCTATGATTTATTCCATGTTAAGATTTTATGATCTCTTTTGCAGGTTATGATTTTCAAAAAGATATGATATGATTTTTATTTCCTTTATTTTCCCTTACTGAGCATTTGAGCTCACCCTTTTATGTTTTCTTTTCCCCAGGATATAAAGAAAGATTTTAGGTATTAAAAAAAAGATCTTTAGGGGAGATATTGAAGATCTTTCACTAGGATTAGAAGATTATATTCCGAGTTTCCAAAGACACTAAACTATTACGATCCTTGTGTGTGTGTTTTTGTTATGTACCAAGTATTCCGCAAAAGTAATGTAATGTCCATGTACGTCAGTCTTCGGGTCTCTACAGTTGGTATCAGAGGAAAGGTTTAGTCAACCTTTGGAAACTAGGATGTGAGAACGTTAGTGAGATCCCTAAAGATATTTCTAAGGTATGTCTAGGGATGTCCCTAAGGATAAGTATACGTATAGGATATAGTCCTAGAACTATGGTAACGATATTAGATTAAACCTAAGATGTTAGATATTGAAGTTACTCCCCCTTTATTATGATTTTTTCCTCTAACACTATTCTTTTTGGGTTTTAGAAAATGGCTGGAAACAAGATGATTCACGATAATGGAGGATATGATGGACAATGGAATGATATTCTTCATAATGAAATGGGATTTGGAAGTCCAAACATAATTATTATACCGAATCAGCAATCTCATAATATGATCAATAAAGTAAAATTTGGTAAGTTTCCTGACTCGGCTAATAAGAGAAAGATGGAGTTTCATGATGATCATAGAGGAAAGAAAGTTCAATTTCCCCTATGTAATTCATGTGGGAAGAGGCATCAAGGAGAATGTTTCAAAGGAACTGGAAGATGCTTTGGGTGTGGAAAAGAAGGACACAAAGCCAGTAAGTGCAAAGGAAAAGGCTCAGTTAACACCAGGGATGAGGATAATGGTATTGCTACGACATCAACAATGGTTAAATGTTTTAAATGTGGAATGTATGGGCATTACGCAAACCAATGCCCTAAGGGAAAGTCTCATGAAGAGAATCAGTATGGTCGTATGGGAAGTATTTATGTTGATGATGATGAAGAGACTACAAATGATATGTGAGATGAAAGAATTGTTGAATATTGGACAATGGTTTAAGAATGTAGTGGAATGATTACATGTTTATCATGTGTAATGTTGGAATAACGAGACATCTAAGGATTGTTACACTATTGTCTTTCCTTGAGTTTTGAAAGTGTATGATTAATGTTACCAGTATCCATGGAAGGTTATTCAGATATTTTTGGAATGTAGATGATATGCGCATAATGTAGGGATAAGGAGAAAATTAAATGTTTGATAGTATTCATGAGCTCATGACTGATATAAGGAGAAGGTTATATTATGGTTTGAGTATATAGAGTTTTTGGATTTTGGTATGTGGAAAGTGTTAACTCTTAACAGTATTCATGATTTCACTAAGGTTCAATGAGTATTCATTCTTCAAGAGAATACATGATTAAGGACTTTGAATGTTTTGAAAGTGACCAACAAAACATATCTTATGATATATGGGGATCGACGATGGTGTTAAATCTCTGGTAATCGTTTTCACTATGTTATGAGAGTGGACCACAGTATTATGGATAAGCCTAAAGATTGGAATGGATTATGTTGGACATAAGTTAGTATTGTTTAAGGATAGAAGTTTTCTCGATATTATTGATGGGATGTTATAGTAATATAGTTTTAGAAAAAGGACAAACTGCAGGATGAGCGACAGCCCATCGCTTCGGACAAGGCTGTGGGAATCGAACCCACAACCGAAGTGCGACTGGCCTTTATCGCCTACCACTGGCCTACAGGAAGTCCCTATTTAGTAGAAGGTAGTTTTATTATATTAACCAGTATGATATATGAAGTATAAGTCCATTTTAGGAACCATATATGATTAATCTCACTATAGTTCGACTTATGTATATAAATTTTTCTAACCCTTTGAGACAGATGGAATGACCTGTCATTCTATCACATGATCTGCTAACACTTCACGAATAACAAATTCAACTTCATTTATTTAAGAGATGAAGTGGAAATTGTTAAAGGCACGAAAAACAGTGAGATTGTACCAAAATAAAGTAAGTATTTATTCTAATTCAAACTCTTCAACTTTAGGGAAACGATTTTGAAAACCAAAAATGTTGTCCTAGTGCTCTTATATCTGATGAATCAGATGGTACCTTAGATCGTCACAAATTTATGGCTTTGTGATTGCTGGCTTTTCCATAGCCATGTTCTCTACCACTCTCCATCAGAACATGATGGTTAGATTTCTCTTCCATATCCATATTTTCACCTATGTGGAAACCCATTGATTAGTTTATTTGGGTAACCGTTACGTTTCATACTTTTGTTTTTAAAGATTGGTTTTGATATTCCTTTTTACGATGTGGGTTTCTATTAAAGAAACTTTCGAATAGTAAACCATTTATAACCCCGAAAAATTTTGAGGGCGAAATTCATTTTAAGGGGGGTAGAATGTAACAGCCCGAGATTTTTATGAGTAATATTTTGTTCAAAGGAATATTTCACTACACACTTGCTTGGCTTACTTTACACGCAATCACGACCTTCCTCGATAGCTTGCGTCGTACGCAATACCGAGTTTCACTAAACAATGATATGATATTAAAATATTATTAAAACTAGCCGTTATGAATAGTAATAACCACTTTTTGAAATTTTATAAATTTTATTTTTCAAAATGGACTTCATTTTTGGATTCGGAATACCGAAATTAGCCTAGGATGAAATTTTGGTATTTTTCTGAAAACTTTCAATTTTTGATGAATAGTGAAACCACTAAGTGGTAGGTTAAAAACTAAATTTTGCATAAAACTTAATTTTACCACTTCTGTGAATGGAATTTCGAAAATCCGATAGACACGGTTGATATCAGTAAGTCAAATGTGGTTCAATGAGATAAAAATAATTTTTTGGTGAATAGTAACATTTTTTACCGCGGTTAATAGTAAATAGGGTAACTAAGGGTAAATATGATATTACTATTACCCTAACACATGTTCTAATTCTATTGGATAAGTGTAATTCGACCAAAAACAAACTAAGAAATAAAATATGACCATTTAGGCCCACTTGGGTTAGATTAGGACATTTATTATTAATTTATTTAAAGAAGGGTTAAAATAGTTAAAATCAATGTTTAATAAGTAAATCATTTTTAATATAGGGTTATACATAAGATAAATTCGACTATAAATATTCATTAAAAATATAAAAAGATTTCATACATAATCGTATTTTATTTATAATTTTTAGACATTAAATAATTTAATTTATTTATGACACAATGATGATGCAGTAATTATCTTATTAATAAAATATTGACATAATTGATGTTATAAACACCAAAATAAATGTAATTTGAGACTTTTTATGAATTCCAATAATTTTATAGGTTACTATGATATATTAGTGTTGATTTAATCAACTTGGTTCGAACATATAATTCTGTTATGACTTTCACAAAAATCATATATCAAATAGTGTCAAAATTGACACAAAATAGTTTTTAAATCAAATATTATATTATTAATTGTTATTTTATTCCTAAAAATCTAAGGTTCGGCCAAATGACTTAGATAAGGATATATGTATTAATAATATAAAATTTGGGGTTCGGTTGTCATGTTATAGTAAGTGTATTAACCATATAGTGTAAGAAAACAAAAAGACACGGTAAAAGTTAAATTATTTAACTTAGAGTTAAATCTAATTGATAAGGTTAAAATAATACCCTAAACTTGTCTAAATCCTATTTGATGATAGGATTTCGACCCATCCCCACTTTAGCTTCGAAATAAGACCCTTTGGAACCATTATAAATCTATTTTGACTTTAATATAAAATAATATTTTGAGATATTCCTAAGGTGCCCCTCTCCTCCCTTATAAAAGGAAACCTCCTCCCCCTCCTCCTCACACCAATTTGAGCTCTCATGCTCGGCCAAAACCTGACAAACTCTCTTCTCCACTTCCCTAGCAACATCCTAGAGGTTCTGGTCTTCCTCAAAGACCAATGTTAGTGCCCTAAGAGGAGGTCTCAAAGAGGCGCTTCAAAGAAGAGGTAATTACCGTTACCAATTCTTTCATCTTTATTTCTTCTTCCACTTCTTCTTCTTAGGTTGTTTCATTATGAAGTAATAACATCAGTATCACTAATATACTGATATGTTATTATAAGTATGAAACAACCCTATTTCACCATCTATCCATCCTACGGAAAAAGAAATCACCGCGCGTGCGTACGTACGGAATACCGTCTCCACGCCGTGGTGTAATCTATTTTCCACCACCACCTTACATGGATGGGTATAATGTTGTAAAGAATAACTATAAATAGTTATTACAACATCATATTAATTATGATATATTGTATAATCTACTCCAATTCAATTCAATATTTATGGAAATGATATCATCGCTCGTGCGTACGTACGGAATACCGTCTCCACGACGCGATGAGATTCATTCTCCATGTTAACCATTTAAGAATGATTATAAAGTATATATAAGAAATAATAATGAAATATATATAATGCTACTAGATTTATGTATATATATATATATATATTTATTTCATCTACTTACTTCCATTCAAGACAATAAGGAAAGGAAAACAGCGTTCATGCGTACGTACGGACTACCGTCTCCATGAACGATGTTTTTCATTTCATTTATCTATCTATTATATATATATATATACTGAATATATATGATATATAAATCATATTCTATATTCTTTAAGTAAGTAAATCATGATATAAGTAATAATAATGTCAATAACAACAAGTCAAAACACCTACGATAAATGAAACGATTTTACCCAAAACGCTTCTTTAACATGGAATTTACAAAAGAACAGGTAATATAATGTCATAAGTGAACCATATATGATATCATAACAATGAATATGATTCTGTAATAAGTCAATGACATTATTTAAATCATTATACAGGAGGTTCGGACACATACGAAGCAAATCGGACCTAAGGTAAGGGGAAATATCACAATCTCATTTTTATCCGAGATTGTTTATACGTTGGTATTTACTGGGGTGTATTTTATCATCCACATCCATGCTCCCTCAATATGTAATGTTATTTCCATCCACCTACAATTGTTTAAATCCATTTTTACCCATTGGTGAGTTTTTAGTAAAAGATATGAAAGGAATCTTTTGTCTTTTTTCGTACGAGGTACTTTTTTGACTTTTCCGACAAAAGTACGAGAAGAATGTTTTTTTTAACTTATACGGCATGAATGGATTTCTAAAAAAATTATTTCCAAAAAGCTTCCTTTACAAGTATTAAAGTTTATTTTTAATCAACTTCTTTTATTTTAAAATTGTATGACATGTTAAGAAAGGAAAAGTGTTTTTGAAGTAGAAAGGATATTTTCCTCAAGAATGAAGTTCATGTATTTTATCAAAATTATCTTCCATATAAGATAATAAAAGGGTTCTGTTTTTATCCCTATTATTACATGGATTTGATTATGTTGTGATGTAAATATTTTTATAAATTCCTTTATCTTATATGAATGGTTTTATGATGTCATGTTGTTTAAGAATTCCATTTTTATTACATGGGTTACGCTATGATGTATGGTTTATGATTATGTGGCACACATAAGAAAGGATTCATTATAAGATGGGTGGGACCTATATCTCCCTCCAATGCATTGGGTAAAGATTTTATATCTCATGAGATAGACATGGCTGGAACAGTAGGTTATACCAGTTCAGTGAAACAGGACTGGAACGAGGGTGACTCGGTTCAGAAAGGGACTTTGTCCACTAAGATAGTCTTGGCAATGAGTCATGACTAACAAGAAATGATTTTCCATGATTATGTGTGCATTCCACAAAGTTTCAAGTTTCATCTTATGATTATGGGGATCTCATTTTCACTTCTATGATTTTTTCCATGTTAAGATTTTATGATCTCTTTTGCAGGTTATGATTTTCAAAAAGATATGATATGATTTTTATTTCCTTTATTTTCCCTTGCTGAGCATTTGAGCTCACCCTTTTATGTTTTCTTTTCCCCGAGATATAAAGAAAGATTTTAGGTATAAAAAAAAGAAGATCTTTAGGGGAGATATTGATGATCTTTCACCAGGATTAGAAGATTATATTCCGAGTTTCCAAAGACACTAAACTATTACGATCCTTGTGTGTGTGTTTTTGTTATGTACTAAGTATTCCGCAAATGTAATGTAATTTCAATGTACGTAAAGATACGGGTCTCTACACTCTTGCATCAATTTGGACATATTGAAATGAGTTTAGTTATGTAAAACTCTTGTGAGACCTAATGAGTCCATCTTTATGTTCATAGGGTTTTCCCTTCAAAAACGTTTTATATAAACATCTGAAAAAATATTACATGTATTTATTTATAGTCATCATAGTAGATTAGCTATTGAAAAAACAGATCAAGAAAACACACCTCATGTATAAATTTGCAACTAATACTCTACTCAAATCATACTTTAGGATTTTATTTAAATTCTCAAAATCAATTTACAATGTAAAGGCTTATCTGTACATTTTTTCTGAAAAATAAGCTTTGAAATTACTATCACTTTTTCACCTTGATTCTATATAAACATTCAATGTTAGTAAATATGTATTTGGAATGGGTTGGGTAAACGTTCATTATTAAGGCCTTTTTGATTGTCCGGTTAATATTTTAGATCATTTTGATTCAACCTTTAATTTTAGACTATCCCTTTGTTCTTCTATAATAGCATTCATCAGTTTATTTTTTCATTAATTGTTAATGTTTTTTAATCAAAAATAAATTGAAAATTAATACCTCCTTTTAAACATGTTTTTTACAAGATATTACAACCATGCTACAATTGTTCTAATACCTTTCTCAACCATATGAATATATACATCATCATGTTGAACAAGAATCTCACTTATCAACTCATGATATACACAATCCTCACTCTCATATGATTTATTATAAGTTACCTGTTTTGTAGTGTATCTTCTTGGATATTGAACACAACATCCCACAAAAAAAGGTGATTGGTGTGTGTTGATAGATATAAATTACACTCATTTTCACCCAGTATAATATCAATAAAATAAAGGTAACATTGTCTATCTAATCCATGTATCATAGAAAAAATTATTAGAATATTTATTACCACATATAAAATAGATCTTTTAGGGAATCTCTCCCCTAAATGCTGGTGGGGGTGGGGGATCATCACATAGTGGTTATTTCTGAGTTTTTTCTCTTATTTTATTCCTTTCCACAACTTTTTTTGGAAACTCAGATTTACAATGAAATTTTTCCTCAAGAGAAGTTAATCATGCCTGAATATCTTCCATTTTTTTCTTTATCTTCTATTCTTTTCTTTTCTCAAAAAATGTTCGTTGTGTCAACCTAAAACCCACACCTCTGATGTAGACATATGTTTCTAGATGATTCGAGGCCACTGAGAGTTGGTGTTCATTCAATTCTGTGGAAGACAATTTATGTGTCTATGTGGGATAAAACATATAGGAAAATAGGTCTTCATTTTTATGTAATAGTTATTTATAGAAAACAATTATTATGTAATATGTAAAATTTTACCACACATTATGTGTGATATTATCTATTAGTATCACATATTTATTTATATGTGACTCCTTATATATCACATGATGTGGGATGGATGTTTCCTTAGATTTAGTTTCATCAATATGCATATAAATAGCTGAACATAATTATGTTGTTGTTTTATGTCAAATAAAAGTGTTATTGTAGATTTAACTTGTAAACAGATTTTTTTAAGTTTTTCATACCCCATATTTTCTTTACAGTTGGGTTACATTGGTTTTTTCTATCAAATCTAATTTTCATCACTCAGTTATTCTTGTATGAATTAACATTTCTTAATAAAAGTTATTAGTACATTTATTTTCAAAAAATTTATTACCAACCATAATGTACCTAAAAATATTTCACCTCATGACTGTCAGTATGCTCACCCCACAATTCTTGTTTTATCATGTCTTTAAACATTTTCATTTGGTTTGGGTTTATTTTATATTTTTTATCTTTGAGTTGAAACATTATTAATATTGTTTGAAGGCCTATGTAAGCCTTTCTAGAAAGAATTATTAATAATTTATTATAACAATAATTTACTATAAATTCACACTAAATGGGATAATTAGGAGTAATTTAATGTTTCATTATATTATTTTTAGTAAAATAATGATATAATATCATAATTTTACATTAATATCATCTCAAATTTGTGTCTTAAGAATGGTAATATCATGTTTCCAAAAATCTAAGTCTATCAGAACATGTTTTCTTGTGGTGAGGCCAGAGAGACCAATAAACATGGCCTTGTTGGGGTTAATAGGCTTCCCACACGCATTCCATCCAACATGAAATTTAATTCCTCTGTTGTTCACTTTAATACTTTTTTCTAACAATGAAATTCTAAAACACACCAATTTTTTTGGGACTTTGGTTCTTCTCCATGTAGTATTTTCATGGGTACAACATCATCAATATTTTGTTCCACTAGATTGGATGCATTTACATGTGTTGAAATTTTTTGTTCCTCTACACTGGGTGTACAAAAAGGTTGAGAAACCTATTGTTTCCTAGGGTTGGGAGCATCAGCACGTGTGTAAGTAATTATCTTTAGAAGGGGTTAAAAATTTAATTTGGATTATATAAATGCATTTATGAAGAGAAACTAATATGAGGTAACACAATGTATATTAAAAATAATATATAAAATTATTGTTGGAAAATAATTTTCTTAAATCATAAATGGATTTGAACCCTCTATCAAGTATCCAAATCCCATAATTTTGGTCTCCTATTAAATACTGACCCCTTCTACATTGGGACCATTGGGAAAATATTGTGATGTACCATTGAATAGGTTATCCTCATTTGAATTGTCATCTTACCCTTCTGTGGATTTGGATGGTAACAGAACAACTGAATTTTTTTTACGGGATCTGAAACATAAAATATTTATACTACCTTTGATTCAGTTATAAGTGGTCTATCTTTGTACGCATCCTTTCAGTAATCCAATTCCATAAATCCCAATTCATATTTTTTAACAAAACTCATGTTATCAACCCAATTAAATTTAATCCTAGACACATTGAATGTTGTATAATCTAACTCTCATATTTCAATAATGATGAAAAATTATTAAATATTCACATAAATAGGATTTATGATATGTGCATCATTTTAACCATAAGTGTAACTCCTCTATTTTTAATGGTACTTATTTCATCTATTTCATTTGTATATAATGTATAAATATTATTTACAAAAACATTTTAAGTTAATAGAAGCACCCTCGGTCCTCTAGCTATCCATTGAAGTCGTTCTAAAATTGAATCTATATTTTTATCTTATTCTTTAAAAATATAGTCCTGAAACCGTCCTATACTTTATTGATTATGTGTATTTGATATCCAAATTTTATCTATTGATTGATTCAAATTCCTAATCATTTCTTTGTGGTTTTCAATATATAGGGAAACCTCAAAACTATTGTGTAAAACATAAATATGGGCATGCTCTTAATTTGTAATAGTGATAGTGAAAATATCTATTATAGAAATTCCTTAACCCATATGACACCCAGTGTGATGATATTTAAATAGACTAATAATTTCCACACAATATAGGATGTCAATATAGAAGTAAATGACTTCGTCTATAATATATCACTCAAAAATACAATGTTCTAGAAAACATCATTTTTTAATATTCCATTTAAAAATATTTATATATTGTTCAATGGGGTACATCCATCAATAATATAAATAACCACATAGTAGAATCACTATTACTAATTTAACCATCACGTGAAATATCATATCAAATAATGTTGGTGGTAGGAACATTTCCAATTTACATAATATGATGGACATTTCATTTTCTATAGAATAAAATTTCACTGGGTCTATAACTTTTCTGCATATAGCTTTGAAAAAGAAACATATATTGGTTAATGTATTATCGTCGTTCCTTGGAATATTACAACATAAAGATATAATCATTAGATCATGCCTCAAACTATGAGAGTCATGTGATTTCATACCCATTATATTCAAGTCAGTCATTGACACTATATTCTTGATATTCCATGAATTCCCCTTTCAAACCTTTAGATCATTCAAGAAATTGAAAAACTAATATCCACCCTTCTTAGAAAGAGTGTAAGTATATGGATGAAGAAAAGTATATTTTTCACTCTTAACTAGAACCAACCCTTCCAATAATCTCACGTCAATCATATCTAACATATATTTAATTTAATCCTTTATTATTTTCTGTGCATTTATTAATGTGTCAATGAAACTGTCACATATTTTTTTTTCAACATGCATAACGTCAAGAAAATTCTTGACATACCTAAAATTCCAATATTCTAATTCAAAATCAATTGATCTCCTTTTCGAATCAATTTTCATACGGTTTTCCAATTTTTTTTTCCAAAAGTAGTGTCCATATCTTTTACCTTCTCAAAAAGTTAATACCATGTTAGGGGATATAGTGTTTTATGTTCTTCTAAACTCAAATATAATGATTTTATCCATGATTGGTACTTATTTTTTCTAGGTTGAAATATTTGATGTCTAAGAAATACAATCGCTGATGAATGTTTCAACCTAACTGAATACCTTGTTGACAAATGGGACACCCTTGAGATCCATTAATGATATATACAAACAAATTTATATAAGTAGGAACGTTGTTTATCATCTTTTACAACATGGATCTGTGCATGAAATCTTTATTTTTGTAAGCATCATACAACATAATACCTAAATCCCACAGTAATTACAAATCTTCAACCAATAGAGCCAAATAAAAATCAATATCATCTACTTTCTTTCTTGGTCTTGATATAAGAATATATAATATAATTTATTCTCATTTCATACAAAACCATGGTGGAAAGATATAATTTAACAACATAGTCAACCATGTTTTATGAGGGCTACTTTAAAACCCCAAATGATTCAATCCATATGTAGATATCATAAGAAAATTTTTCTTAGTCCATTTCCAAATTTAGGATACTAATGACCATTTCTACTCCACTGGGTAGTGTACTCTAGGTGATGAAGTTTCCCATCTATATCTCTTTTATATATATTTTGTTTCAATTACCTTATAGTGTCCTCAATTCAATACAGGTTCATAAACTGTGGAATGATTGGAAAGTATCATAAAACTTTTATAGAACCCAATTCATATTTCATATATTGAGAAACACCACACTTTGGGAACTCATTAAGTGATTTGTGTTCCTTGGGAAATAGTATACAATAATTGTGATTGATATGTACTATTTTGGAGATCATACCTATTGAACGTTGAATTTATTTAGCAACATAAGTTTGGTTAGGAAGCTCATTATCTTCTAGGATCATATAATTCAAGAGAGAAAGTAGATTAGTAAAACTAGATTTACTAGATATGTTTCCAGTTTTTAAATTATATAGATTCAGTATGGCTAACAATGATGTATATTTAGTACAACTAGCATACACTGAAATCTTTTCAAAACTCTTAAAATTCTCAAACAATTTTGGGAAATCATGATCTTTATATTGAACGGTCATTTTTTCCCCAATACGATCTTCATCATCATTCAAACATGTAATCACAACCTTGATACAGTCTTTATCATTGTGTACACTTTTAATTATATCAAATGATCCATAAAATTCAGTGACACATTAATTTTTTTCCATATTTAGTCCAACATTAATAACTTCGAACTATTCCATGATAGATCCAGTGTTCTTACAACTCCTCCTGACTAATTAGTCTTGAATAAAAATAGTATAATCAAAGATAAATGATTTGAGAAGGGTAATATTCATGATCGTTTTCAATATTGATGAACTCTTTCACCCCATCTCCAAACTCATTTTTCATATGATTGGCATCTATCAATTATCAATCCATATCCATCTTATTTGATTCAGTAATATTAATATTTAACAAAATAAATAAATACATAAAAGGGGCCTTTCAAAAAAGGGGAACCCAATATATTAATGTTTCAAATATTTTAGGCATTCTTTGAAGGAAATGGGTAATTTAATTTAATAAAATAATTACCCTACTAGTGGTAGGTGATATACTTAAATTCATCAACAATGATCACCAATACCTGGTATGGGATGACTACTAATCAAGGTAGTTCAAGTAAAATAGGAGTATGTCCCAAAGATATGAGGGTATGAGTCTGGAGAATCAAAATTCAATAATAAATATTCAAGAAATAATATTATGATGATGAAGTTTGTCTCTTTAAATCTAAATGTTTCTAGGTTCGGGGTTTGGAAAAGCACTAGACCAAATTTCATAGTTTCCTATATAAAGTAGAAAAATGATATACCAACAATCTGATCCCCACAAGGGACTCCATGATTATTTTGACCAAGATAATACTTAATTGGATGGTCTTATGCGCACTCATGTTGAGATGAAAATTTTGGTATAAAAAATCAATAAACATTAAATAATTTTAGGAAAATTAAAAGTATTTTGGTCTATGGACTGAATTTTAGTAGTTCTTAGCATTATGCTAAGTCAAGATTGTGGGATATGGGTCTTTATAGATAATCTATGGGATGAAGGAGTTAGTTTCTTGACCCGGAAATGGTGTTATTGTAAATATATATTATGTATGAGGTGAGATTATGTGCATCTAGGAGGTATCTGAAAGTTAATATGAGGATATAAATATAGAAAGCACCTTTTTTTCTTACATGTGTCTACATTTATAAATATATATTCCACTTATCCTATTGGATTTATTAATATATATACCACTAAAAATTTTGACACATATTTTTATGTGTGTTAAAAAAGAAAATAAAATTATTAAGTGAGTGGATCCCAACATTAATCAATATTATATGTTAATTTATATAAAGTAATTGTAAAATAAAAAGTGTATCAATTATTTATCTCCCATTCTCGGTGATAAATTACCACTTCCCTAAAATATTCTATGTTCCTTTGGTTTATTTTGAGTTGATAGTACTCTTTGATGATACCAATGTAATAAATTGTTTCCCTTCTATTGTTTTATACTTCATATAAAAAATAATCCAATCCCAAATTTTATGGATATATTTTGATAAGTGGTTAATGAATAAATATAAAATAATATTCAAGTGGGTGATGTAGTAAATTTATTTAACATGTGTCTTAATATGGTAATCCAATTATGAAATAGAGTGCTTGATCATCATAGATAAAAAACCAATGAATCTATTCACTTTAATTTCAAATAAACAAACTCAATTATAAAGTCAATGTGAAATTTAAAATATACTTTAATTAGATCATCATTGAAATTCAAAATATCATCCTAATTTTGGAACATCATAAAAATAAAATTTATTAACATTAAAACCAATTATTTACCCTTAAAATCACATTTGTGTTATAAAAAACTGATGAATCATTCCCTAATAAATCAATGAGAAATTTTTTATTTTTTTAGAAATAATTTTCACTGCTAAAAAACATTTCAACATTTATTTATAATTTCCTTTTAACAAAAAAAATTACCCCATAAAACTATTGTTTTTGGAAAATCAATCACCAAATTCATTTTCGAAATGCCTAAGAAACCTCACTCCCTATTTTCAAAACAAATCCATTTCCATTTCCAACCAAGGATTCAATAATTTAACAACTGTCAACCAAATTTGAGAAGCATATCTCACCTATTATATAGAATAATATGTAATATAATTTAAAAATATATATTTACTCTAAAATACAAAAATATGATATATTATTTGAAAACCATTTACATAATACAATATACGGTTATTGAAAATAATAATTTTTTTACAAATAAAAAGGATGTCATTATATTTGTTTAATATATTTTCTACCATAAAAAACAAATATAATGATTAAAATTTGATTAATGTTTCAAATAAACTTGAAAAATAAAATTATCATCCTGAATGAATCGTAAAAAAAAGTGGTAGTGTCACCATGAAAAATTATTATCAATTATTCAAAACAAGAAATCATAGTAATGAAAATTATTCTTCAAAAAAATTAAATTATAAATTAAAATATAATCAACTATAATTTTTAATTTGACAGAGTAATTAAATATAAATATGGATATATGTTATTCAATACTACAACTCAATTTAAAATATGTTGAGTATCAAAATTGGAAGCTTGATGGATTTCGATTCAGCCACATAGAATGATGGATGATGAATATTCACGAAATAATAATGAAAACACCTATCAAATTTGATATCCATAGTGATCAAAATAAGGTAGTCATATTATATTATCAATATTTACAATGTTCTCCTAGAATAGGTTCATGGTTAGAATAGAAGGATAATAAAAAATAATCACTAGATAGATAGAGGGACCTAGGTAACTTTTATACCTAGTTAAGAGGCATTCAATCAATCTATCATAATTGAAATTAATAAATGTGTTCTCATGTATAAAAACACCATTAAAAATTATTAATAATAGAGTTATTAAACATTATTAGGTTTTTATAAAAAAAAATATTTCCTTTAATAATAATACACATCTATACACTATACACATATATATTTGATAAATAAAAAAACTTAAAAACCACATTTTTTTCATGTAATCACACACACATATAAATACTATCAATAATAGATAATATGTTTTAAAATAAATTTTAATCAACCATTAAAGGCTATTAAAAGCACAGTAAAATGAAATAAACAACCAAATAAGTGTTTTATTTAAAATTAAAAATTAAAACATTACCCATTATTGTTACTATCAAAATATTATGTAAAAATTATTATTAAAAATGGTTGTTTCATTATGGGTAGTGGATTCATCCATTTCATACCGATTCATATAGTTTTTTTCTTATATATGAAACAAGACACTTATTCCACTCCATGATTTATCTCTGGCTTTGACTGTAATGCCCTGACCCTAGTTACTTAGAGTCGGTGCACTATTACATAACATTGGATTGATCACAAAAGATCAATTCTCGAAATACCGATTAGTTTAGTAGCCTTGGAGACACAAGATACATTCATAAGTCATAAATTACATGATAAAATAGAAAATACGACAACATAGTCTCCATGGTCCACACTCATATCCCCTCAGACTATCCCTGCAGGTCAGTCATTAAATACTTCTTCACATCCTAGAAAAAATAAAACATATAAAGGGGTGAGCTCAGATTCTCAGTAAGGATAACAATATAGAAGAAAAATTCATAAATAAGCATAAACATTTAAGGTAATGTATAACCAAAACAAAATCCTTTTAAACTTGAGCTTCAACATAACATGGAAAAAATAAAATGAAATAATTCCATTTACTTATTCACATGGATATTCTACTAATCAACTAATCACATGCAATATGATTAACCAATTTCATAATGATGGAATGCATAATTACATACTATCATAACCACATAGTCAAAGCCTTTTGCCAAGATTACAAATATGATTTTGTAAAGGCCTTGTTCCAAGACACTAGTTTGTCTCATGAGACCTACTGATGCATCAAGGAGCTATAGCGGGCTCCACCCGTCACTTACTAAGCCCAATTCATTCCCATATGAAAAGATTTAAACATAACATAAACATTCGTATTAAAAATAGCATACAAAATGTCAATACTTTCCCCATAAACCATGAATGGTATACAAATAACACATCCATAGTCAAACAGATCACAAAAACTTGAATAAAATATGGAAGTTTTGTATCATAATAAATCAACTTCAAATAAGCTTAAAATCCATCAAAGGATGTTGACATAGATGAAATCAAAACTATTTGAGAGAAATATCTCTTTTTTCTAAATCATTTAAAAGTCACATTATTATAAAATAAAACATCTACATTGAAAGTATTCTTATAAGCTTGTAAGGGAAGTTTTGATGATTTTATAATAGTGGAAAATAGTCTCATCTGCTGTATAAGTTTAAAAAAAGACATTCTTACCTTAATTTTGTCAAAAAGATTAAAAAGGACCTTGTTTGGAAAATGACAAAAATATTACTTTATAAACATCATATAAAAATTCAAACAAGGGTATAAATTTCTTTAACCCGTAGTCTATAAAATAGTAAGAATGTTTTGAAATACATTTTTATGAAACATGGATGTGGATGATAAAGAGGTCCCGATAGATATTTACGTATAAACAATCTCGGATAATGAAGAGATTGTGAAATAAACCCTTACCTTGTACATTTCCTTGGTTGAGGGTAGGTTAACCTCCTGTATAATGGTGAAATAATTGTTATTAAATTATAAAATAATCATATACATTAATATGATATCATATATGATCTTTTAACATTGCTTTATTAATAATATCTTAGTATTATCATCGTTTCGGGAGTCAACAGATTCGTTTTCCTTTATATTCTTTGTTATGTGAGTCATATTTGTTATGTATGGGATGTATCTTATTCACATCCAGAATTATATCAAGTTTTTAAACATTATATGTAATCATCTAATGAAAATTAGTCTTGAATGGATACGATGGGGAATGATTCTCATCACGTTTGTGGAGACGACAGTCCGTAAGTACGAATGAGCGACAATATCATTATTTTGATATTAAATTAATATATAATTGGATGTTATATCATATATACATAATAATTATCATGTTATATTCATTATTTATATCAATTACACATCATTATTATACCCATCCAAATAATAATGTACTGAATAACAATTACACCACGACGTGGAGATGGTAAGTCGTACGTACGCACGTATGGTGGCATGTCATTAAAAGGATGGATAGAATAGTGAATATGGTTGTAACATATTTATAATAACATAATATTATATAGGAGATACTGGAGTTATTATTTTAGAATGGAAACAACCAAGAAAGGAAGTGGAAGAAGAAAGGAACATGAAAGAGGTGATGAAATATTTACCTCTTCTTCGGGTTCTTCCTTTTGATTTGATCAAATGGGATCCTTATGTTGGCTTTATAACTAAAACGATGCCTCTAGGATGGAGGGAGGACAGTTTATAGGGTATGTTTATAGAGGTTGGATGAGAAAAATGGATTTGAAGGTGTGAATTAGAGAGAAGGGGGTGTGTCCTTTTATAAGAGGGGTGAGAGGCACCTTAGGAAAAGCTAGAAATATTATTTTATAATAAAATCATTTTCAGATTATAATGTCTCAAAAGTGGATTATTTAAAGTTTAATGTGGCGATAGGTCTAAAACCACTCAACCAATAGGTTTATCCCGGTTTGGGTCACTATTTTACCCTTATCTTTTAGATTTAACTCTTAGTTAAATAGTTTGACATTTATCACATCTCTTAGTATTTTTATAGTTAATGGTTTGTAAACATATTATATACTTCCAAGAGAACCCCAATTGGTTCATTAATGACACATATATCATAATATAAGTTCTTTGAAAAAACCTTAGATTTTTAGGAATATAATATCAATTAGTAGTATAATATTTGTTTTAAAAACTCTTGTATGTCAATTTTGACACTATTTGATATTTTTTTTTTCTAAATTCATAACAGCATTATTACTTTGAAAAAAATTCATCTAACCAACCATAATATGTCTCATTAACCTAGAAAATTATTTTAATTCATAAAAAGTCTCAAATTACATTTATTTGGATATTTAAAATATCAATTATTTTAATATTTCATTAATTAGGTAATTACTACATCACCATTGTGTTATAAATAAATTAAATTATATAATGTCCAAATATTATAAATAAAATATCATTATGTATTAAATCGTTTTATATTTATAATGAATATTTATAATCGAATTTTGTTTTTGTATAACCCTATATTAAAAATGTTTTAGTTATTAAACTTTGATTTTAACTCTTTTAACTCTTCTTTGAATTAAATAATAATAAATGTCCTAATCTAATCCAAGAGGACCTAAATGAACATATTTTATTCCTAAGGTTGTATTTGGTCGAATTATACTTATACAATAAAATTATGACATGTCTTAGGATAATAAAAATATCATTTTTACCTTTAATTACCCTATTTACTTTTAACCATGGTAAATAAAAGTAAAAAGTTACTATTCACCAAAAATTGATTTCATTTCATTGAACCACATTTTACTTAATGATATCAACCATGTCTCTCGGATTTTTGAAATTAAATTCACAGAAGCGGTAAAATTAAGTTTTATAGAAATTTGTAAATTCTTCTAGGAGGTGGGTAAAAGACGATGAAAAGTTCAATTAAATTTTTATATATCTAAAATTAATATAAATTGACACCAATGAATTAAATTGAACTTATATAGGCAATATGTATCTATTTTGACCTAAAATAAATTTCAATAAAATAAATAATTATTTAAATTAAAAGTCGATTTTAACTAATAACTCAGTGTTTTTCACTATTCATCAAAAATTGAATGTTTTCAAAAAAAATACCAAAAATTCACCCTAAGCTAATTTTGATATTCCAAATCCAAAAATGAAGTCCATTTTGAAATATAAAATTTATAAAATTTCAAAAAAGTGGGTATTACTATTCATAATGGCTAGTTTGATTGGTTGTGGTGTGTTAGAACTCGATGTTGTGTACAACACACGCTACTATATTATTTAAAGGGAAACGTACCGTGGAAGATTGAGGTGTTACATTCTCCCCTCCATCAAATAATTTTTTCCTTGAAATTTCTAAAATACTGCCGCATGAAAAGACTCGGGTGGTTCTTCATCATAAGTTCCTCGGGTTACCACGTTGCCTCTTCCATCTTATGGTTTCTCCATAGAACTTTTAGCAGATGAGTCGTCCGGTTTCTCAACACTTGTTATCTGGTATAAAGAATCCTGATGGGCTATTCATAATAAGATATATTGGGTTCCAATTCTAATTCCTCATAGGTGAGTACATGTTTTGGGTCAGGCATGTATTTTCTCAACAGTGATACATAAAAAACATCGTGAACTTTGGAGAGACTTGGAGACATTTCCAAACAGTAATCTACAACCCCAATTCATTCTAGAATTTCGAAAGGTCCGATATACCCGGGACTCAATTTTCCCTTCTTACCGAAACGTATAACACCCTTCCATTGAGATACCTTCAAGAAAACATGATCTCCTACCTAAAATTCCAAATCCTTCCTTCGGTTATCAGCATAGCTCTTCTTCCTACATTGAGCTACTTTGATGTGGTTTTGGATTACCTTCACCTTTTCCATCGTTTCCCCTACTAGTTATGGGCCTACGAGTTTTCTTTCACCAACATCATCCCAACAGGTTGGTGTGTGACATCTCTTTCCGTATAATACTTCATATGGTGCCATCTGAATACTTGAATGGAATCTATTGTTATAGAAAAATTCTACCAGAGGTAAATATTGATCCCACATACCCTGAAAGTCAAGTGATCATGATCTCAACATGTCTTCTAAAGTTTGAATAGTCCGTTCGGATTTTCAATCAGTTTGGCGGTGGTGGGAAGTGCTCAAACGAAGTTTAGTATCCAAGTACTTCTAATTTTTTTCTAAAATCTTGATGTAAAATGTGGACCACGATCAGAAACAATCAATAGGGGTACTCCATGAAGTCTTACAACTTCATTAATATATAGCCTTGCTAGAAGTTCAAGTGGTAGATCTTCTCTTATAGCAATAAAATGTGATGACTTGGTTAGATGATCAACAATGACCCCTATTGAATTTTTCCTTCTAGGAGTCTTTGGTAGTCCCATGACAAAGTCCATCTTAATATTATCCTATTTCCACTCGGGTATGGGAAGATGTTTCATGAAATTTTCAGGGTTTTTCCTTCTGGATTTCACTTGTTGACAAACTATACATCTTCACACAAAATCACCAATCTCCCTCTTCATGTTGTCCCACCAAAAATGTTCCTTCAAATCTCTATACATTTTGGTGCTCACAGGGTGTATAGAGAAATTGGAACTATGAGCATCATCCAACAATCCCCTTTTTAGATCATGTATATCGAGAATACAAATTCTCTTCCAAAATTTCAAAATTCCATCTTCATACACAAATTCACTCAATCTCCCATCATTCAAATATTTAATCTTCTTTTGAAACTCTTTATCACCGGTCTGAGAACTCTTAATCCATTCTAGTAAAGATGGTTTGGCAAACATTTGAAAAAGCATTTATGTTTCACCATCCATGGTAATTACCATATCTATCTTCACTAGATCCATGAAAATAATATCCCTTTCAACTCTCATATGGTTCAAAACTCCATGATTATTTCTACACAAAGCATATTTCACCTTATTTTCCTTCCCCGGGTGGTAGTGTATGATGCAATCATAATCCTTGAGTAGTTCAAGCTATCTCCTTTGCCTTGTGTTCAGTTCTTTCTGTGAGAAAATTTAATTAAAACTCTTGTGATTGGTATATATCTCACATTTTTCACCATAGAGATAATTTCTACACATATTCAAAGCAAATATTATAGCTTCTAACTCAAGATCATGAGTAAGATAGTCTTTCTCATGAATTTTTATCTATCGTGATGCATATTCAATGACCCTATCATTATTCATAATGACAAAACCAACTCCTTTATTTGAAGCATCACTATAAATAAAAAAACCCATCATTCCTCGATGGTAGAGTCAAGATAATATCATTGACTAATCTTCTCTTCAGTTCTTTGAAACATTCTTCACACTCTTTTGTCCAAACAAATTTAATCCCTTTACGTGTCAACATTGTTAATGGGTTAGGCAATCGAGCAAAATTATGGATGAAACGTCGATAATAACCTACTAAACCAATAAAACTGCATACCTCGGTTATACTCATTGGTGTTGAACATTATTGGATTGCTCTTGTCTTAGAAGGATCAACAGATATTCTATCCTTAGAGACAATATAGCCAAGAAAAGAAATCTCATGAAGCCATAATTCACACATGCTAAACTTCCCATATAATTCATGTCTTCTCAGAGTCTTCAGGATAATGCATAAGTGATTTTTATGATCTTCGTAACTTTTGGAGTATACCAAGATATCATCAATAAATACCACTAAAAAGTCATCGAGATATTCCTTGAGAACTCTTCTCATTAG
Source organism: Viscum album (assembly GCA_963277665.1). Classification (NCBI taxonomy): domain Eukaryota; kingdom Viridiplantae; phylum Streptophyta; class Magnoliopsida; order Santalales; family Viscaceae; genus Viscum; species Viscum album. The sequence continues at coordinate 290,490,455 of OY728163.1, forward strand.
ATCCATGAAAATAGAGGGTCCATTATTCAACCCAAAGGGCATTACTGTAAACTCGTAATGCCCGTACTTGGTTCGAAATGCTGTCCTTAGAATGTTCTCCTTATTCACACACAACTGATGGTATCCAAATCGACGGTCAATATTTGAAAATTATTGAGCTCCATGCAGTTGGTCAAATAAATAATCAATGTGAGGTAGGGGATACTTTTTCTTTATTGTTATAACATTGATCTCCCTGTAGTCAATGCACAACCTCATAGATCCATCTTTCTTCTTAACAAAAAGAACAGGGGCTCCCCATGGAGAAACACTATGGAGAATTAATCTTTTATTACTTAATTCCACAAGTTTTTTCTTTAGTTAAATAATTCAACAGTGGCCATTCTATAAGGGGTCTTCGATATGAGCGTTGAACCAGGAATTAAATCAATGGAAAACACAATTTATCATTCTGGAGGATGTCCAGGTAAATCTTCTGGAAACACATAAATATATTCATTCACAATAGTTACATCCTCTATTTGAACATTCCTTTCCTCTACCACAGTTATTTCATTCTCTTCCACCCCAATATTTGATTTTAGTTGAGCTACTGGGGGTGGATCTAGATAAGAATTAGGTGGTGATGATTCTACTCTAAAGATAATGTGTTCTTTATCATCTTCATCAAAAATAGTAATCTTCTTCTTCTTACAATAAATTTTTGCATCATGGTCTGAAAGCCAACATATAACGAGGATTATATCAAATTCAATCATGGGTATGATGATGAGATCAAAAGATAAAGAACATTTATATGCCCTAATGGGAACTGATTCACAAAACTTTGTTGCAATGATACTTCCCTTAGGAGTTTTGACTGACAACTCCCTTGTAAAATTAAATTAGAAATATCTAATTTTCTTAGCAAACTGGGAAGATATGAAACAATTTGATGATCAAGAATCAAATAAATCATTGGCTAAACTTGAGGAAACCATTAAATTACCTCCCACGTCTTTTAGAGATTCAACCTCAGCAGTAGTGATAACATAATCTTGGACTTGATCCCTTGGCCTTTTCGGAGGTAGGCTTCCCTGACACTTAGGACATTCATTTTCATAATGTCCCATCTCCCTGAAATTGTTGCAATGAACATCGGTAGCTTCTTTCTTCCCCTTGCAATCACGAATTTTGTGACCTTTTTCACCACACTTGTAACAGAATCACATTCCCTTCAAGAAAGTACTGGGGTGTTTCTTCCTACATTTACTACAGGATGGATATTCAATATTTTACTTCGTCCCCTTATTTCTATTTCCAGAGTGATCAACAAATATCTTATTCTCTTTCTTTGCTTTAAAGTTGTAAGACTTAGAGAATTCCTTTTCTATCTTGATAGAAAATGAGACAATATCTTCATACGATGAGAAGGACTGTGAGAATAATGATCGACAGAGAAATGGTTTTAACCCATTAAATAAATGATCAATCTTACTTCTTGGGTTACTTATATAATCTACAGCATGCCTTGCTAACCTTGTAAATTTAGACTCATACTTTGCAAAATTCTCATCGTACTTTTCCTCAAACTCAGAAATTGCCTTTCCATATCTGCTCGATGGTCAGGAGGAAAATATATTTCTAAGAAAATATCTACAAAATACCTCCATTCCATATTATATACTTCATCATCTTCCTTTGTGTTTTGAATCAATGGCCACCATTGATCAGCATCTCCAGTGAGGTGGTAAACTGACATGACAACTTTTTCCCTTTCACTACTCCCCATGGCATGTAAAATTTTCTCTAAGGAATTTATCTATTACTCAGCTACTAATGGATTTTTACTCCCATTTAATGCTGGTTTTTGTTTGCTCATGAAGTGATCTAACATTGATCCTCCATGCTGTGGATCAGGGTGCTCCATTCAAGTATAGTTATTATTCATAACCTGAGTGAGTTGTCCCAGTATGGTGATAAGCTGATCAACACCCGTTGTATCACCAGCTCCACTATAATTATCTTGAGTAGGAGGTAAATCCCTACACGTAGTGCGTTCATTGATATGGTTTTCATTCCTTTCACTGGGCTCCATTTATAAACAATGGCTAAACTTGATCAGTTTATGAATCGAAATCCATAATTTCAAACTTGTAAAACACTTAACCTAAATTGAACAGTTTATGGATATAATCCATAATCATAAAAATGTTTTCTTTGAGGAAGTATATACTTATAAACCATTCAGAATGGTTTTTAAAGAAAATGATAATTATCCTAAGCATATCCTCCAGGAGTGTCGTAACCAAGAGTACAGCAAGGCCCGTTGTCGTGCACCAGTTTTCGTTCGAGTCTAGCTCAAAATGGTGTTTTTGGGTTTTACCCTAAGGTACATCTATGCCAGAGCCACCTCTACCTGCTCGTATCCAGAAAGGGATGTATTTCTTGGAAAACTCAAAAAATCTATACAATACCAAAATTCTAGGACGTTCTTCTATACTAATCCTCAAAGTCTATCTTAGGGTATTGTGCTCTAATTAGAGTTTATCAAAATCTAGCTTCCAAGGTTTGTACTAAATTTCCTATGATACCAACTATAATACCCCGACCCCAGTTACCCAGAGTCGCTGCATTATTACATAACATTGGCATGATAAAAAAAGATCAAGTCTCGAAAGACCGATTAGTTTAGTAGCCTTGGAAACACTAGATACATTCATAAGTCATACATTACATGATAAAATGGAAAACTGAAACAATATAGTCTCCATAGTCCACACTCATATCCACTCATACTATCCTTGATGGTCAATAATAAAATACTTATTCACATCTATGGAAAAATAAAACAAAAAAAAGGGGTGAGCTCATATGCTCAGTAAGGATAACAATATAGTAGAAACTTTCATAAATAAGCATAAATATTTAAGGAAATGTATAACTAAAACAAAATACTCATAAACTTTAACTTCAACATAACATGGAAAAAATAAAATGAAATAATTCCATTTACTTATTCACATGGATATTCAACTAGTAGAATAATCACATGCAATAGCAATAACCAATTTCATAATGATAGAATGCATAATTCTAGACTATCATAACCACATAGTCAAGGCTGTGTGCCAAGACTATAAATAAGATTTTTTCAAGGACTTGTGCGAAGAAACTAGTTTGTCTCATGAGACCTATCGATGTATTGAGGATCTATACCCAGCTCCACCCGTCACTTACTAAGTCCAATGCATTCCCATATGAAAATGTTAAAACATAACATAAACATTCAGATTAAAACTACCATACGAAATTTCAAAACTTTCTCGATAAACCATGAATGGTATAAAAATAACAGATACACAGTAAAACATATCACAAAACCTTCAATACAATATGGAAGTTTTGTATCATAATAAGTCAACTTCAAATAAGCTTAAAATCCATCAAAGGATGTTGACATAGATGAAATCAAAACTATTTGAGAGAAATATATCTTTTTTTTAAATCATTTAAAAGTCACATAGTTATAAAAGAAAACATTTACTTTGAAAATATTCTTATAATATTGTATGGGAAGCTTCAGCGATTTTATAATGGTGGAAAATAGTCTCACCCGCCGTATAAGTTAAAAAAAGACATTCTTACCATAATTTTGTCAAAAAGGTTAAAAAAACCTTTTTGGAAAACGATGGAAAGATTTCTTTAGAAACATATTATAAAAAGTCAAAAAAGTGAATAAATGACTTTAAACTATAGTCTATAAAATAGTAAGAATTTGTTGAAGTACATTTTTAAAAAACATGGGTGTGGATGATAGGGAGGTCTCAGTAGATAATTACGTATAAACAATCTCAGATAATGAAGAGATTGTAAAATAAACCCTTACCTTGTACTTTTCCTTGCTCTAGGGTGGGTTAACCTCATGTATAATGGCGAAATAATTGTTATTAAATTATAAAATAATCATATACATTAATATGATATCATATATGATCTTTTACATTGCTTTCTTAATAATATCTTAGTATTATCGTCGTTTTAGGTGTTAACGGATTCGTTTTCCTTTATATTCTTTATTATGTGAGTCATATTTTTTATGGATGGGATGTATCTTATTCATATCCAGAATTATATCAAGTCTTTAAACAATATTTTTAATCATCTAATGAAAATTAGTCTTGAATGGATACGATAGGGAATGAATCTCATCGCGTTCGTGGCGACGGTAGTCCGTACGTACGCATGAGTGACAATATAATTATTTTGATATTAAAATAATATATAATTGGATGGTATATCATATATACATAATCATTATCATGCTATATTCATTATTTACATCAATTACACATCATTATTATACCCATCCAAATAATAATGTATTGAATAACAATTACACCATGACGTGGGGATGGTAAGCCGTACGTACGCACGCATGGTGATATGTCATTAAAATGATGGATAGAATAGTGAATATGGTTGTACCATATTTATAATAACATCATAGTATATAGGAGATACTAGAGTTATTATTTTAGAATGGAAACAACAAAGAAAGGAAGTGGAAGAAGAAAGGAACTTGAAAGAGGTGATGAAATATTTACCTCTTCTTCGGGTTCTTCCTTTTGATTTGATCAAAAGGCCTCCATAGGTTAGATTTATAACTAAAGATAGGACTCTAGGGTTAAGGGAGGATAGTTGAAAGGTTATTTGGGAAGATGTTGGCAGAGAAAAATGGATTTGAAGGTGTGAATTAGAGACAAGGGGGAGTGCCCTTTAATAAGAGGGGTGAGGGGCACATTAGGAAAATCTTGAAATATTATTTTATAATAAAATAATTTTTTGTTTCTAATGGCTCCAAAATATATTATTTAAAGGAAAAGGTGGAGATGGGTCGAAAACCACTCAACCAATACGTTTTAGACAGGTTTGTGTCACTATTTTACCCTTATCTTTTAGATTTAACTCTTACTTAAATAGTTTGACATTTACCATGTCCCTTTGTATTTTTATATTATATGGTTAATAAACTTACTATATACTTCCAAGAGAATCCCAATTGGTTCATTAATGATACAAATATAATTAAATAAGTCTTTTGGCAGAACCTTAGATTTTTAAGAATAGAATATCAATTAATAATATAATATTTGTTTTAAAAACTCTTTTATGTCAATTTTGACACTATTTGGTATTTTGTTTTTTCTAAATTTCTAACAACATTATCAATTCAAATAAAATTCATCTAACCAACCCTAATATGTAATATTAACCTAGAAAATAATTTTAATTCATAAAAAGTCTCAAATTACATTTATTTGGATATTTATAATATCAATTATTTTATTATTTCATTAATTAGGTAATTATGGAATCACCATTGTGTCATAAATAAATTACATTATTTTTGTCTAAAAATTATAAATAAAATACAATTATGTAGGAAATAGTTTTATATATCTAATTAATATTTATAATCAAATTTATCTTATGCATAAACATATATTAAAAAAAATTTAGTTATTAAAAATTGATTTTAACTCTTTTAACTCTTCTTTGAATTAAATAATAATAAATGTCCTAATCTAATCCAAGTGGACCTAAAGGATCATATTTTATTAAAAAGGTTTTTTTGGTTGAATTATACTTATCCAATAGCATTAGGACATGTGTTAGGGTAATAATATTATCATTTTTACCTTTAATTATCCTATTTACTTTTAACTGTGGTAAATAAAAGTAAAAATTAATATTCACCAAAAATTATTTTCATCTCATTGAACCACATTTTAATTTATGATATCAACCATGTCTCTCATATTTTTGAAATTCAATTCAAATAAGCGGTAAATTTATGTTTTATGTGAATTTGCAAATTTTCCTAGGAGGTGGGTAAATGACGGTGAAAAGTTCAATAAAATTTTTATATATCTAAAATTAATATAAATTGACTCCAATGAATTAAATTGAACTAATATTGGTATTATGTATATATTTTGACCTAAAATAAATTTATATAAAATAAATAATTATTTAAATAAAAAATCGGTTTTAACTAATAACTCAGTGTTTTTTACTGTTCATCAAAAATTGAATGTTTTCAGAAAAATACCAATAATTCACCCTAAGCTAATTTCGAAATTCTGAATCAAAAAATGAAGTCCATTTAGAAATATAAAATTTATAAATTTTCAAAAAGTGGGTATTACTATTCATAACGGCTGATTTGATTGGTTGTGGTGTGTTAGAACTCGAAGTTGTGTACAACACACACTACTGTATTATTCAAAGGGAAACGTACCATGGAAGCTTGGGGTGTTACATTGACGCTTACCTCTACCATTCCACAAACGAGTAATCATCAGTATTATTACTAATTCTATTGGATTCTATATTTTCCCCAATGGAAGAAATATAATTGTTTATCTTCCAATCTTCCCTTTCATTTGTGTTGATATCAACCCCTACAATTTAACATCAAAGGTTTCCTAGATCAAAATCAACGGTGATTAAATATTTGAACAATAAATTTAGTTTAAATTATAGGTGGATTACTATTAGTACTTATTTATTTATAGACATTTATGTTTATCATATAGGTTAAATTATATTTGTGTGGAAGAAAATCACACTAGAAGTGGAGTTTGGAATCTTTCTCTGTTGAGGCAAGGATAATTATAGGTTTATTTCAGAAAAAAAAGATCCTCACATAATTCCAAAACTCAAAGAACATAGTAAGAAGATATGGGGACAAAAGCCCACTTTGATAGTGCCCCCCAGAGGGTTACCCATAACCGCTGACTTCACTATTAACAATGAAAGGGTTGAATATAATCTAAATGACATAGACATAACCAACTCATGACTACAAAGAGAAATATTGAGATAGAAATGTGATTCGGGAAGGAGAAAATGAAAAAAAGTGTGCTGACCAAAATAGAAACAAGAATCAGAAACAAATATAGGAAAGTAAATTGAAAAGATTATTTACATGCTTTGGGCCTCGTCGATACTACATGCATTGAGGTTGGAGGTGGTAAAGACCTAGATGGATGAATCGATTAAAGTGGAGAAGAAATGATCGCATACCTTAGATATTGAGATGATTTATTTGTTAATGAAGAGAGGTGAGGGTTTGATTACCCGAGGGTTAGCTTTCGCAGGAGCGTGATGGCTCGAGGGAGGTGGACTCAGTTAAGGATATATTTAGAACATCGTGTAAGGCTTTCATTTGTGCTTTCAAAAAGGTGGTGATGAAGATTTGTTTTATCAACACAAAAATAGTAAATGCTGATAAAACTACTCTTTATCAGCGTTTTTTTCATGATGATAAACATATAATCTTAATAATATATTTATTTATTTATAATTTTACTTATAAGTAAATATATTTTAAAACTATTTCTAGATATTTGTAAATATTTTTATATATTTATAAATATATTAATGAAATTATATATATTTATATTATTATATATAATTATAAAAATTTTAATATATTTATTAGTTAAATATTTTTATTATAATTTTGTAACTATTTAAATAAATATATTTATTTATTTATTTTGAAATATATTTATAAATAAATGTATTTATAAATATTTTTATATAGTTTTATATATTTATGAATATATAAATATTTATATAATTATAAAAAATATATTTATTAATAAAAAATATTTATTGTAATTTTACAATTATATCAATCTGTTTTTATTTATTTCTAATTATAATTATAACTAATTATATTTAAAAAATTTCTATATAATTATAAATATCTTTATATAATATTATATAATTATATCTCATGGTATGCACCGCTTTGGTATATTTACATAATTATATATATTTATAAATATAATAAAAATTTTAATTATTTAAAAATACTTTTTATAATTTCATAATTATTTAAGTATATTTATTCTTTTATGTTATAATTATAAATATAATAAATATTTTTATTATTAAAATATATTTATTATAAATTTATAAATTTATAATTTTTTATTTATTTATTTATTTATTTATTTATATTTATAATTATAATTAAATTTATTTAAAAATTATTTTCATATAATTATAAATATAATTTTATTAATTACATTTTTATTAATATATCATTATGAATAAAACAAATATATTTTTGATTTGTATATATTTATTATATATTCGTAATTACTTAATATATATATTTATTTGTAATGACATAAATACATTTTTTAGAAATATATATATTTATTTCTAATTAAATAAATGCATTTAAATTTTTTTTTATTTATTTATAATTACATAAATACTTTTTAAAAAAAATATATATATAATTTTATAATAAAAAATCTAAATTAATTTTTTTAAGAAAATCATTTTAATATATTTAATAAATAAATTTCAAACAAATATTAAATATTATATCTTAATAAATAAAGAACAAATATTATTCATATAAATTACAAACACATTAAAAAAATTACATGTATTGAAATTAAATATATGTTTAAAAAAATATTAAAAATGATTAAATATAATTTTAACATTATTAATTAATATATGGTAATTAATGAATAAATTAAATTAAATAAATTACAAAAAATTTTAAAAAGTGAATTTATATCATTTATGTGAATTACAAGCATACATATGTACACATACATTCTACAATTGGGGTATTGACCTAGTGGTTATGTAGCCTCATCATACTGCATCAATGTGAGGTGTAAATCCCAATGGTCTCTAGTAACAGGGATTTAATCCGGACGATGTGTCGTGGGTGCAGATTGCATTGTGGGGGACACTTGTATTTTTGGGCAGAATGCACGATAGTTAGTCTGGAAATGGATTCCAGACATTGACACAGTAGGAACTATCAATTATGTGCAAAGGCGATGGCCTCTATTGTATCATGATGATAGTTGATGATGGGATTGATGGGGGAAACACCGACTTGGATGATCAAACTCTGGCGGTGGTGGAAAGGGGGATTATGGCCTCACCAAGCATTAGTGGTGACATACAACAATGGGCTAATGGGGGCGGTGATGACTCAACCAATCAGACTCTAACACTGGTGGCAAGGATGATGTGTATAGGTGATGGAGCTGGTGGAGGAGGACAGTGTAGCTACTGTGTGGGGATTTGGGTCTTGCTTGGGGATTTTATGCCCCTAAACCTTGGGGCCTTGTGCGTAGATTCGGTCATGTAATGGGATCCTCTACCCGAACAAAAAGAGACGGATCTTCATCTATTTAATAAATGGGGGACTATTTCCCAACCTTTAAAAAATACGTACACATACACATCTACACGCAAACATGTATGCATACACACATGTATATACACACATTTACATACAAATATGTAGTTTTAGATGAAGATATATTTAAAATTATTATATATATATATTCACTTATATATTATATGATTTTTTATATAAAATATTAATATATTATATTGGTTTTAATTACATACACATTTTTAATCGTTGTATATAAAAAACTATTATGGATTTTGATTAATAAAAATTTGATCATTTTTTTAATATAAAATTATGAATATAAGATTCATTTTTTATTAGAATTATATAATTTATATTTATATATTACTTTAATATATTTATATATACTTATTATAATTCAAATAATAATTAAAAATATAAAAATAAATATATATATTTTTTGTGTGTTTATAAATAAATAAATACATACATATATATATACAACACTCACACACACACACATATTATATATATATATGTGGGTATCTATAAGTATAATTATATATATTTATATATATTTACATATATTTTTTATTAATATGTTTATACATATGTACGAATATATAGATAATATATATCAGTTTGTCAATACAGACACACACAAACACACACACACATATTATATAGGTATATAAATACTCATATATTTGTATTTTAAATAAAATGGATATTGGTTTTTATTTATATAAGTCTAATAAATTGGGAAATGTATTTTAAATGTAAATATGATTAATTAGTTATTTATAAAATTAAATTTTTATGTGTGAATAGATAATATATATATATATATATATATATATATATATATTATTTTATATTTGATTATAAATAATAGTACATTGTCAAAAATGATAAAATTTCCAAGTAATAATATCAATATGAATGTAATCATGGGGAATAAATTTAGTCCCCACTGAAAAAAGGAAAAATAGACCCCCTTAAACGAGGCTAAAACTCCATTGAATGTTAAAAAAATTGGATATATAGACCAAAAATTCAGTCTTGGTGACCTTATGGGACTTTTTAGCTTCTAAAAATTGAAGATAGGGTTCCCATATAACACTAGTACGTAGATCTATTCACATGATTTGATCTGATATGTAGTTGAGCTCAAATGCATACCTGGATCAAAAGTTATGGTCGTTTGAAATTTGAGTTACGTTTTCAAATTAATTTAGATCTTTTATTGATTTCTTGATTTTTTATGTTTTAAATTTGTTATTTAATGATTGTAACTTGATAATAATTGGAAAATTATTAATTAATAACAAATATTTAAAATATTTAAAATCTATTTTCACTAAATATCTTATATATTAAGTGTAAATATCTATTTATACTTATCTAAAACATATTTAAAAAATATATAATATATTTATATCAATATAAATAAATTATTTTTAAGGATTATTTTAAAATATACCCCTTATTAGTTATAGTAAAAAAACAATGATAAAGACCCCCCTTTGTCAGCACTTCTAAAAAGCGTTGATAAAAGGTGTCCCTTTAACAAGGCTAAAAAAGCCTTGATAAAGGGGTATTTTAACAATGTTTTTTAGCACTATTAAAACTACACTTTATCGGTGATTTTTTAGAACATATAAGGGTACACCCTTTATCAGTGCTTTATTTTCCACTATTAAAGGGTGGCGCATTGAAAACCCATTTTTGTGGTAGTGTATATACCCACATACACATACATACATGTAGTTATACAAATAGATATATTTTAAATTATTTAATATCAATATAAATATATCTCTAAATAAATATATACATTTCTATATTATATAATTTTTAAATAAAATATTAAAATATTATTATTATTTTAATTGTATACACATTTTTAATCAATGTATATAAATAAACTCTAAATTTTTGACTACTATATATTTGATAATTATATATATACATCAAATCATGAAAAAATATTCTTTTTTATTAAAATCATATAATTCATAGTTATATATTACTTTAATATATATATATATATATATACGAAGTAGGTCCAGCCAGAAGCAAACGCTCCCAGCCATTTATTAGAGAAAGAGAAAAAGAAACAAGCAAACATGATGAGGGTCAGAGTCAAATAAAGAGACATGACCTCATCCATAAAATAAACTAAGGGTCAAAAAGATCAGGATCATTCCCATAACTGTAATGAGTTCCATCATCCTATTTAGTAGATTCCTAATCAGATTAAAAAAAATTTTATTGAAGAACATTTGAATACCTCTCCTTTGTCTTTTCACTATTCCGTTGTGAGTTGGATTTTAGAGTCCTTGGAATAAGACTTGGTAGAACGAAAATTCCCTTATTCTACCAACCTTTTCACATCCACATCCCCGGATGGAACCTTTTGGATGCCTACCTCATCTCTATGTTTTTATAGGATGCCCTTTGGGTTCTTTTATCTTTGCACCTCGAATCTCAATGTCAGCAGGTGGTTCATCACCACTGTATAGCTTAAAAGTGGCAAAAGAAACCACCTTTGAGACATTTAATTACTCTTCATTGAGTAAACCAAGAATATTAAATATGTTTTTGGATGCATCTTTCATGTGTGAAACATCCAGAGTCTATCTAGAACCCATACTTGAATCCAAAAAATATGGTTCAGTTTGAGAACTACTTCTCCTATAAATAACCACTTGAAATCCTTCATTGTCCACAAGAGAATATCCATGAAATTTTTAATTCTCTATAGATTCATCTCAAATGAAGAATTTTCATGAAAATCCTGTCAAACAACTTTTTTCTTTTTAGTTTGAGTAAGGGAATTTACTTTCTACTTACCTATTCGATTACATTAAACTATTTGTTTCTCTTGCATACTAACTTCGTCATCAAAAACCATTATATTTAAATTCAGGAACCTCCAAGTGCTCCTGAAAAGGATATTCCACTTGGGTAGTGACATGATCACTAATATTAATGTCCTCCATTATATTTTTTCCAAGAACCTCATTTGGGACAGAAATAATCAGACCATCTGTTTCCCCAACAACTATGTATAACTAGAGTCCTTTCTCATAGCCAGGGGTATGTACCTAGAGTGCAGAAAACTACTACATATCCTTTATAGGATCCACTACAACCACTTCATTCGTAACAACATTATTTTATATTTCATTTACAACATTATCCACATTAGGGTATGGAAATATGCCTTGTCTAGGCTGTCCACCACCCACACCATGTCGTATTTTTTCAGCAAATGAAACATTATCTATATGATCATTACTTCCCCTCATAAAACAAGAACTCTTTCCATGAACATGAGTATAAAAAGTCTCATAGAAGATATTTCTCCTAAAATTAGTGATTTCATGTCCAATAATTATATATACTTATAAAACTGTATATATAATTATGTATATTTAATAATATTTAAGTATATATAATGTTTTGACTTTGATTTTAAGATAAAATACATATAATGTTAATCACATAATATATAATCAGTTATTTTCATGTCTTTTGTTATTGCATATAGAGACTAATAGTGATAGTGTTCATGGTTAAGATAGTTATATGGAAAATGTGAAGAAGAAGAATCCATGTAATGGTGATAGGGTTCATAGATATATGGAGGGACAGATGGTTGTAGAAGAAGGCTTGTTGGGAGATGGCCTGATTGTCATCAGTGATAAGATAATAACAATTAGTCATCACCGTAATAAAAAAAAGTCCACATTTCATGTTTAAGCTAAAGCTTCACAATTCTTTCCTTGCACCCAATGCCTAAACAGCTACTCCATGAAATTGTTTTCATGTAATTCGAAGATACTTTATATCTACGATATACTTTGGTTCATCTCCGTGTATTTATAAATTTTCTGTAGTCGTACCAAAGAAACAAAGTATTTATAAATGTTCTTTACCTTACATGTTAACAAAATCAAATATCATATTATAAAAAATAAGGTGAATAATATGAGTAAACTTTGTATTATTCAAAAAAACAACTTTGAATGGTTTTTATTCATTAATTCATTTGAACTAAAAAAAGATTCATTCTATTTGAATAATGTGTACTTAAAAAAATTTGGGTAATCAAATTTATAATAATATGTATATTAAATGTTTTTAGTCATATATTTTAAGAATTGATTTAAATATTGTTTTGATAATTTGATTCGTTAGGTTTATATGGTTACTATTATTTAATGGTTATTAAATTTTAATGTTTAGTGAATCACTAATTTAGGTGAAACTACTACAGATTATACTTTTATCTTTGATAGAGATCACTTTTATCACCACTAAAAAACCACTGATCTTTTAAGTGTCTATAAAAGGTGTACATTTTTATTAGCACCAAAAAAAGAATTGTTATTAGTGTTAAAAAATGTGCTAATATAGTCTGTGGTTATCATCCCTATTTTAACACTAATAATGGGATCATTTATCGAAGCACTCTTTATCACCATTTATTTTAGCAATGATAAACATACCCTTTATCAGTGCTAAAAGATGTTCATATTGTATGTATATATCAACATTAAAATATTTTTTAAAAATTATTTTAGTTTCCCTACATCACCTTTTTAAGGGCTCCCCATCCTCACTGCAACCACTCTAGCCCATGACCCATTCCCTTTATCAGCTCTCACCCATGCTACCTGTAACACCCCAAGCTTCCACGGTACGTTTCCCTTCGAATAATGCAATGGCGTGCATTGTACGCAACTTCGAGATTCTAACACACCACAACCAATCAAACTAGCCATTATGAATAGTAATACCTACTTTTTGAAAATTTATAAATTCTATCTCTCAAAATGGACTTCATTTTTGGATTCGGAATATTGAATTTATCCTAGGGTGAAATTTTGGTACTTTTCGGATAACTTTCATATTTTGATGAATAGTGAAAATTACTAAATTTTAATTAAAAACAACTTTTTTAATAAAAATAATTAATAGTGATAAATTATGAATTTGAGTGGTTTTAAAGTATATTTAGAATATATTTTTACCATGTAATACAATGTGGGTCACTGAACATAATTTCACATTTAAACCAGAGCTAAACAATTGCCAATCTTTTGATATATATTGTTTCTTAAAAACACGCTATTTGTTGTGACAGCGGGAATTAATTAAAAAATTAATTAATGAATCTTATATGTTTAGAATTTTATAAAATAGACATCATTTTTGAATTTGGAATATCAATTATATCTTAGGGTGAAAGTTTGGCATTGTTCTGAAAAACTTCAATTTTTGATGAATAGTGAAACTACTAAGTGGTAGTTAAAAAACTGATTTTTTCATAAAACATAATTTTACCGCTTCTGTGAATGGAATTTCGAAAATCCGAGAGACACGGTTAATATCAAGAAGTAAAATATGGTTCAATGAGATGAAAATAATTTTTGGTGAATAGTAACTTTTTACTTTTATTTACAACGGTTAAAAGTAAATAGGGTAATTAAGGGTAAAAATGATATTAATATTACCCTAAAACATGTATTAATTCTATTGGACAAGTGTATCTCGACCAAAAACAACCTTAGGAATAAAATATTATCATTTAGGTCCACTTGGATTAGATTAGGACATTTATTATTATTTAATTCAAAGAAGAGTTAAAAGAGTTAAAATCAAAGTTTATTTACTAAAACATTTTTAATATAGGGTTATACATAAGATAAATTAGATTGTAAATATTCATAAGAAAGCTAATACGATTTACTACATAATGATATTTTATTTATAATTTATAAACATTAAATATGTTAATATATTGATGACACAGTGATGATGCAGTCATTACCATAATAGTGAACAATTAGAATAATTGATATTATAAATAACCCAAAAAAATATAATTTGAGACTTTTATTGAATTAAACTAATTTTAAAGGTTAATATGACATATTAGGATTGATTTAATTAACTTTTTTCGAAGTAATCATTCTGTTATGTGTTTCACAAAAATCAACTATTGAATAGTGTCAAAATTGACATAAAAGAGTTTTTAAAACAAATATTATATTATTAATTGATATTAAATTCCTAAAAATCTACGGATCGGCCAAGAGACTTATATCATGATAGGTTCATCATTAATGGACCACTTGGGGGGTCCCTTGGATGTATATGGTAAGTTTATTAACCATATAATATAAAAATACAAAGAGACATTGTAAAAGTGAAACTAATTAACTTAGAGTTAATACTTAAAGATAAGGTTAATATAATGACCCAAACCTGTATAAGTTATATTGGATTAATGTTTTTAGACCTATCAGCACCTTAAACTTTTAATAATCAACTTTGGATCCATTATAAACCGAATATGAATTTATTATAAATTAATATTTCTAGCTTTTCCAAAGGTGCGCCTCACCCCTCTTATAAAAGGGCACTCCTCCTTCTCATTTCTTGACACCTTCAAAGCCTTTTGGTTCAGAGAAACCCTACCCAAATACTCTCTAAACGTCCCTCACTACAACCTAGAGGCATTAGTTTGATCAGAAAGTCAACCTATGGAGCCCTTTTGATCAAATCAAAAGGAAGAAGCCGAAGAAGAGGTAATATTTTCACCACCCCTTTTCAAGTTCCTTTCTTCTTCCAATTATTCTTTCTATATTTTTACCATTATAAAATAATAACTCCAGTATCATATATATACTGTGATGTTATTATAAATATGGTACAACCATATTCATTATTATATCCATCCTTTGAATAACATGTCACCATACGTGCGTACGTACGGCTTACCGTCTCCACGTCGTGGTGTAATTGTTATTCAATATATTATTATTTTAATGGGTATAATAATGATGCGTAACTCATGTAAATAATAAATATAACATTATAATGATTCTGTATATATGATATACCATCCAATTATATATTATTTTAATATCAAAAGAATGATATTGTCGCTCGTGCGTACGTACGGACTACCGTCTCCACGAACGCGATGAGATTCATTCTCCATCATATCCATTCAAGTATAATTATAATTTGATGATTTAAAAATAGTTTCTGAGGACTTGATATCATTCTGGATATGAATAATATATATCCCATTAATAAAGAATATGGATCACATAACAAAGAATATAAAGTAAAATGAACTCGTTAACACCCGAAATGACGATAATTCTAAGATATTATTAACAAATAATTGTTAAAAGATCATATATGATTTCATATTAAAGTAAATGATTCTTGTATAATTCAATAACAATTATTTATCCATTATAAATGAGGTTAACCTACCATCGACCAAGGAAAAAGTACAAAGTAAGGGGTTTCTTATCTCACTATTAATTTCGTGAGAATTCCATTGTTCACCACTTAATTATTGCATGTGGTGTATGTGTACTACCCATAATTGTATTAATTGTGTATTATACTTTAATTTATGGGTAATTACATCATCATTGTATTATCCTTCTTTCATGGGTGTATGTTTCATAAGTTACCAAATCGATAAGGGAATTTGAAATTTCAATTTCCATTTATTCGGCTTTACGCAAACTCAATCGATTATTTTACCCCAAGATTATGTGTGGAATCACTACTCATTTGATTATGTCATAATTTCCACTCCCCTTCTTGTGGATATACTTTTGATATACATAATCACTCCATCTATAATTCTCAAGTCATTGATATGAATTTGATAAGAGTAATTTTAACTCATTCACCATTTGTTGAGTTAAACATCCAATTCGTTGGTGTTGTTTTTACAAGAATATGTGTGAATATCCTTTGATTGTTTTACACTGAATATCCAATAATATTTAGTGTATTTATATTTTTCACACATAATTATGTCGTTGATTTATCCTTAACCTAAGGATACAACCTTTATGAGAGATTTCATCTCAATTTACATTCCATTGAGACTTCTTCGTTGTTATACACCAAATCACTTTTATATGGTGTATATAATGTACTTTGACATAGTATATAATGAATTACTTTATTCTCATGATATTACAGTGTTTTTATTACCTCAATTATTTCTATTCAAGTGTCTCTCTTTTGGTTAGAATCTCTAACTAAAATACATTTTTTAAATGTTTTAAAGACTTATTCATCTAAATCTTGCTCATTAATGACCATGTTTTAAAAATGGTTTTAAGGATTTATTTATATGGACATTAAAGTTTAGAAATTAAAACTCCTTTTAAAAAGTTTCAAAGTGGTATGGGACACTTTGATTCAAAAATCTATTTTTAAATGGCTTCTTGACAAATAGTGTGACTTTTAAATGATTTCAAGAAAAAGGGGGATATTTCTCTCAAATAGTTTTGATGATTATTTTCATCTATGTCAACATCCTTCACTATTCTCGATTGAGGATAATGTGATACAATACATTCTTCCATATTGTATCGAATGAGTTATGTTTGACTGTGGATGTGCTATTTTTATACCATTCATGGTTTGTGGATAAATTATTGACATTTCGTATGCTAGTTTTAATACAAATGTTTATGTTATGTTTAAACCCGTTCATATGAAGAATGCATTGGACTTAATAAGTGACTGGTGGAGCCCGCTATAGCTCCTCGATGCATCGGTAGGTCTCATGAGACAAACTAGTGTCTTGGAACAAGGCCTTGGAAAAATCTTATTTGTAGTCTTGGCACGAGGCCTTGGCTATATGGTTATGATAGTCTGGCATTATGCATTCCATCATTATGAAAGTGGTTATTGATATTGCATGTGATCATTCGACTAGTAGAATATCCATGTGAGTAAGTAAATGGAATTATTTCATTTTACCTTTGCCATTTTATGCTAAAGTTCATGTTTAAAAGGCTTTTGTTTTAGTTATAAAATGCCTTAAGTGTTTATGCTTATCTATGAAAGCTTCTGCTATAATGTTATCCTTACTGAGCATCTGAGCTCACCCCTTTTAATGTTTTATTTTCCCAGGATTATGAAGAAGTAATTTATGAATGACCTGCAGGGATAGTATGAAAGGATATGAAGACAAGATGTTGTTGTAGTTTTTTTTACTTTATGATGTAATATAAGGCTTATGAATATATCTAGTGTTTCCAAGACTACTAAACTAATCGGTCTTTAGAGACTTGATCCTTTGTGATCATGCCAATGTTATGTAATAATGCACCGACTCTGGGTATTTAGGGTCGGGGAATTACAGTTGGTATCAGAGGAAGTTTAGTACAAAACTTGGAAGCTAGATTTAGATAAACTCTGATTAGAGCACGTAGACCTAAGATGAACTTTGAGGTTTAGTATAGAAGAACTTCCTAGAATTTTTGTATTGTAGAGATTTTTTGAGTTTTCCGAGCAATACATCCCTGTCTGGATACGAGCAGGTAGAAGCGGATCTGGCACAGATGTACCTAGGGGTAAAACCCAAAAACACCGCTTTGAGCTAGACTCGAACGGGAACTGGTGCACGACAACGGGCCTTGCTGCACTCTTGGTTACGACACTCCTGGGGGATATGCTTAGGTTAATTTAAATTTTCATTACAAACTGATTTAAGTAATATATATATATAAGATGAGAGTAAATGACCTTGGTTAATCCTAATATATTTCAAATTGAGAATATGGTGACATTTTAATCTCTAAATGATTTTACGACTACTGTTACTCACATAATGCTTTCTGGTTTTAGTCAATGGCTGGATTCCAAGGAAGTCATAGTGACTTTGAGAATGATGTACATGGTGGGAACAGTGGTGGCAATGAGCAACAAAATGGAATGTTGATAGGCGTAAAAGATATCGTCTTAATGCCAAATCAATTTTCCAAAAATATGATCAACAACATATATATTAACCAACTCCCAGACTCAACAAGGAAGAGAAAGGTGACGAATGATAAGAGCTCCAACAATGGAGACTATGGAGAAAAGAACCCTCAATTTTCATCATGCAGGAAATGTGGAAGGAGACACCCAGGAAAGTGTCTCAATGGGACAACGAAATGCTTTACGTGCGGGAAGGAAGGACATAAAGTGAAGAATTGCAGAAGAAAAATGAAGAGTACTATGGAAGAAGATAAAAATGGTCCCAAGAGTCCATTTACAGTCATTTTCCGTAAATATAGGGGACCCGACCATTACCCGAGTGAATGTCCTATTCTATAGGATATTTTCTTGGTCAAAGAAGAAGCTATGTGGAAATAAATGGTTGGAGAAATGTTTAAAAATTATTATCACTCCTTGTTGATGGGTTTACTTTGGAATAATTTTCTCTTGTACTTGTAACCCCGCAGTTTTCCATGTGAGAATGATATTTGAGGAAGAATTGTCTCTTATCTTGTGGATATTGGTATAAATAACCATTTGGTTTTATATGATCATTGGGGTTTGAGAGAATTATAAGTTATTATAATTTGGGATGAAAATGCAAGGTATGATATAACATTTGTGGTTAAATTATGTTATTTTGAGTAATTTATCTCATTTTGGTAATATTATAAAATATAGTTTTTGAAAAAGGACAACACGTAGTCTGTGTGACAACCCGTCACGTCGGACAAATCTGTGGGAATCAAACCCACAACCAAAGTGAGATTGGGATTTATCACCTACCACTGGACTACGTGAAGTCCCTGGTTAGTGTGACTATTTTTTTTAGTTAAATGATTTTATTGATCAATAATATGTTGATTTGGGTTCTTATGTCTTATCAAATGAATACCCGTAGTATAGGAAAATGATTTGGTGATTAAGTGATAAATGTTATTTTGGAAGATGTTCACTTTGTTGGGAACACTATATGTCCAAGGAAAATAGAATACCATGGGATGTCATTAGAGGAGTAATGGTGGATTTTTATCTATGTTTTTATTGTGGATTTATAATGATTTGGGTTATTTGTGGAAATGATTAGGTTAATTACTTTTAAGTATCTGACTTTAAGAGTAATTAATTTCATTTGGATATACAATTTAACATGGAAGACTACATTCTTAAAAAGTTTTTGTTTTCAATATTAGTTTTGATTATATTAAAGGATTCTAAGGACAATTGATTATTGAAGGGTATTTATTTAACTTTGGGGTATTGTTGGTTTAGTTTTGGAAATTAAGATTAGTGTTTATTTCTCTCAAAAGACAATGTAAATATATAGTTCATCCTGCATGGATCATGTGATTCTATAGAAGTTTATTCTAGCCCTTCAAGTGTGACCAAGTCTTCTTGAATACTCATCTTTAAAAAAAAACGAGTTAGTGGTGGAAATTTATTAAAGAATGAAACTCTAATTAAAAGTAAGTATATATCTTTATATTCTTTGTCAATATCATAAATGAATTCCTCATCCTTATGTAATGAAACTTAAAACAAAAAAATGTTGTCCGTTTACTTTCCTACTAGGAGACTAATGGTCATTTGTCCCAGCACAAGTTTGTGGCTTTCTTATTGTTAACTTTCTCCTGACCATGATTTCAATACCTCTCCATCATAACTTGACACTTATTTTATCATCCATATCCATGTTTTCCTACATGGAATCCGAGTATGGGTTATCTTGGTTGACCTTTATACCTCTCTTTCTTTCTTTTAAAGTGATAGTTTTATTGACTCTTTTCTGATGTGGGACTTTCCATTATATTTCCAAGCACAATTTTAAAAATTGTGAGGACGCAATTTATTGAAGGAGGGGAGAATGTAACACCCCAAGCTTCCACGGTACGTTTCCCTTGGAATAATGCAATGGCGTGCATTGTACGCAACTTCGAGATTCTAACCCACCACAACCAATCAAACTAGCCGTTATGAATAGTAATACCTACTTTTGAAATTTTATAAATTTTATCTCTCAAAATGGACTTCATTTTTGGATTCGGAATATCGAATTTATCCTAGGGTGAAATTTTGGTACTTTTCGGATAACTTTCATATTTTGATGAATAGTGAAAATTACTAAATTTTAATTAAAAACAACTTTTTTAATAAAAATAATTAATAGTGATAAATTATGAATTTGAGTGGTTTTAAAGTATATTTAGAATATATTTTTACCAAGTAATACAATGTGGGTCACTGAACATAATTTCACATTTAAACCAGACATAAACAATTGTCAATCTTTTGATATATATTGTTTCTTAAAAACACGCTATTTGTTGTGACAGTGAAAATTAATTAAAAAATTAATTAATGCAACTTATATGTTTATAATTTTGTAAAATATACATCATTTTTGAATTTGGAATATCAATTATAGCTTAGGGTGAAATTTTGGCATTGTTTTGAAAAACTTCAATTTTTGATGAATAGTGAAACTACTAAGTGGTAGTTAAAAAACTGAATTTTTCATAAAACTTAATTTTACCGCTTCTGTGAATGGAATTTCTAAAATCCGAGAGACACGGTTAATATCAAGAAGTAAAATATGGTTCATTGAGATGAAAATAATTTTTGGTGAATAGTAAATTTTTACTTTTATTTACCACGGTTAATAGTAAATAGGGCAATTAAGGGTAAAAATGATATTAATATTATCCTAACACATGTCTCAATTCTATTGGACAAGTTTATCTCGAACAAAAACAACCTTAGGAATAAAATATTATCATTTAGGTCCACTTGGATTAGATTAGGACATTTATTATTATTTAATTCAAAGAAGAGTTAAAAGAGTTAAAATCGAAGTATATTTACTAAAACATTTTTAATATAGGGTTATACATAAGATAAATTAGATTGTAAATATTAATTAGAAATCTAATAAGATTTCATACATAATTATATTTTATTTATATTTTTTAAACATTACATAAGTTAATATATTTATGACACAATGATGATGCAGTCATTACCATAATAGTGAACAATTAGAATAATTGATATTATAAATACCCAAATAAATATAATTTGAGACTTTTATTGAATTAAAATAATTTTCAAGGTTAATATGACATATTAGGATTGATTTAATTAACTTTTTTCGAAGTAATCATTCTGTTATGCGTTTCAAAAAAATCAACTATTGAATAGTGTCAAAATTGACATAAAAGAGTTTTCAAAACAAATATTATATTATTAATTGATATTAAATTCCTAAAAATCTAAGGTTCAGCCAAGAGACTTATATCATGATAGGTTCTTCATTAATGGACCACTTGGGGGTCTCTTGGATGTATATGGTATGTTTATTAACCATATAATAAAAAAATACAAAGAGACATTGTAAAAGTGAAACTAATTAACTTAGAGTTAATACTTAAAGATAAGGTTAATATAATGACCCAAACCTGTGTAACTTCTATTGGCTGAATGTTATTCGACATATCCCCACCTTAACCTTTGAATAATAAACTTTGGATCCATTATAAACCGAATATGAATTTATTATAAATTAATATTTCAAGCTTTTCGAAAGGTGCCCCTCACCCCTCTTATAAAAGAGAACTCCTCCTTCTCATTTCTTCACACCTTCAAAGCCTTTTGGTTCGGCCAACCCATGCCCAAATACTCTCTAAACTTCCCTCACTACAACCTAGAGGCCTTAGTTTGATCATAAAGACAACCTAAGGAGCACTTTTGATCAAATCAAAAGGAAGAAGCCGAAGAAGAGGTAATATTTTCACCACCCCTTTTCAAGTTCCTTTCTTCTTCCACTTATTATTTCTTTATTATTACCATTATAAAATAATAACTCCAGTATCTTATATATACTGTGATGTTATTATAAATATGGTATAACCATATTCATTATTCTATCCATCCTTTGAATAACATGTCACCATACGTGCGTACGTACGGCTTACCGTCTCCACGTCGTGGTGTAATTGTTATTCAGTATATTATTATTTGAATGGGTATAATAATGATGTGTAACTCATGTAAATAATAAATATAACATTATAATGATTCTTTATATATGATATACCATCCAATTATATATTATTTTAATATCAAAACAATGATATTGTCGCTCATACGTACGTACGGACTACCGTCTCCACGAACGCGATGAGATTCATTCTCCATCATATCCATTCAAGTATAATTATAATTTGATGATTTAAAAATAGTATCTAAGGACTTGATATCATTCTGGATATGAATAATATACATCCCATTAATATAGAATATGGATCACATAACAAATAATATAAAGTAAAATGAACCCGTTAACACCCGAAATGACAATAATTCTAAGATATTATTAACAAATATATGTTAAAAGATCATATATGATTTCATATTAAAGTAAATGATTCTTGTATAATTCAATAACAATTATTTCACCATTATACATTATGTTAACCTACCGTCGACCAAGGAAAAAGTACAAAGTAATGGGTTTCTTATCTCACTTTTAATTTCGTGAGAATTCCATTGTTCACCACTGAATTATTGCATGTGGTGTATGTGTACTACCCATAATTGTATTTATTGTGTATTATAATTTAATTTATGGGTAATTACATCATCATTGTATGATCCTTCTTTCATGGGTGTATGTTTCATAAGTTACCAAATCGATAAGGGAATTTTAAATTTCAATTTCCATTTATTCGGCTTTACGCAAACTCCATTGATTATTTTACCCCAAGATTATGTGTGGAATCACTATTCATTTGATTATGTCATAATTTCCACTCCCTTCCTGTGGATATACTTTCGATACACATGATCACTCCATTTATAATTCTCAAGTCATTGATATGAATTTTATAAGAGTAATTTTAACTCATTCACCATTTGTTGAGTTAAACATTTAATTCGTTGGTGTTGTTTTTACAAGAATATGTGTGAATATCCTTTGATTGTTTTACACTGAATATCCAATAATATTTAGTGTATTTATATTTGTCACACATAATTATGTCGTTGATTTATCCTTAACCTAAGGATACAACCTTTATGATAGATTTCATCTCAATTTACATTCCATTGAGGCTTCTTCGTTGTTATACACCAAATCACTTTTATATGGTGTATATAATGTACTTTGACATAGTATATCATGAATTCCTTTATTCTCATGATATTACAGTGTTTTTATTACCTCAATTATTTCTATTCAAGTGTCTCTCTTTTGGTTATAATCTCTAACTAAAATACCTTTTTTAAATGTTTTAAAGACTTATTCATCTAAATCTTGCTTATTAATGACCATGTTTTAAAAATGGTTTTAAGGATTTATTTATATGGACATTAAAGTTTAGAAATTAAAACTCCTTTTAAAAAGTTTCAAAGTGGTATGGGACACTTTGATTCAAAAATCTATTTTTAAATGGCTTCTTGACAAATAGTGTGACTTTTAAATGATTTCAAGAAAAAAGGGGATATTTCTCTCAAATTGTTTTGATGATTATTTTCATCTATGTCAAAATCCTTCATTATTCTTGATTGAGGTTAATGTGATACAATACATTATTCCATATTGTATCGAATGAGTTATGTTTGACTGTGGATGTGCTATTTTTATACCATTCATGGTTTGTGGATAAAGTATTGACATTTCGTATGCTAGTTTTAATACGAATGTTTATGTTATGTTTAAACCTGTTCATATGAGGAATGCATTGGACTTAATAAGTGACGGGTGGAGCCCGCTATAGATCCTCGATGCATCGGTAGGTCTTATGAGACAAACTAGTGTCTTGGAACAAGGCCTTGGAAAAATCTTATTTGTAGTCTTGGCACGAGGCCTTGGCTATATGGTTATGATAGTCTGGCATTATGCATTCCATCATTATGAAAGTGGTTATTGATATTGCATTTGATCATTAGACTAGTAGAATATCCATGTGAGTAATTAAATGGCATTATTTCATTTTACCTTTGCCATTTTATGCTAAAGTTCATGTTTAAAAGGCTTTTGTTTTAGTTATAAAATGCCTTAAGTGTTTATGCTTATCTATAAAAGCTTCTGCTATAATGTTATCCTTACTGAGCATCTGAGCTCACCCCTTTCAATGTTTTATTTTCCCAGGATTATGAAGAAGTAATTTATGAATGACCTGTAGGGATAGTATGAAAGTATATGAAGACAAGATGTTGTTGTAGTTTTTTTACCTTATGATGTAATATAAGGCTTATGAATATATCTAGTGTTTCCAAGACTACTAAACTAATCTGTCTTTCGAGACTTGATCCTTTGTGATCATGCCAATGTTATGTAATAATGCACCGACTCTGGGTATTTAGGGTCGGGGCGTTACACTACCACTCTATCCCACGACTCAACCATTTAACAGCACTCAACTCAACCAGACACTACTATTAATCCATCTGCACAAGTGTCTGGACACATTGGGTTTCAAACATGGGACTTCCTTCGGTATAGATAATTTCATTACCACTACTTCATTCAGATTTACTCAATATTTTACATAAATAATATTTATTTATATATATATATAAACATAATTATTTTTTATTTAAAAATTTATTCATTTAATTATATATGCTTATATAATTAGTTTAAAATAAATTTATAAAATATTATATATATATATATATTCTGGTATAATTGTATACTTACATATATATTTCTATATATACATATTTATATATTTATATATTTCTTTATAGATTCACACACAAACACACTCACATGTATATGTACAGTTGTATATTTACATATAAATGTTTTGTAATGTATTTATAAACTGCATATATATACTAAATAAATCTATCTCTGTGTAGCAGCTAAGAATAAATTTAGCCTCCGCCGAAAAAAGGATAAGAGTATCCTCTTAAAAAAATAAAATATCATCGAATATTAAAAAATTAGGGTATCCCTAATAAAAAATCAGTTTTTAAGGTCTTTAAATACCTTTTTATCAAAAAAATAGTGGAAGAGGTCCTCCCATGTTTGTATGTTGTATATCTCTTCGCAGGATTCGACTTGATAAATGGTTGAGCACCAATGTACACCCAAATCAAAATTTATCGTTGTTTATAGTTATATTCAAGTGTTAAACTTATCTTAATATATAATTAATTTTTAAAATTTTTCCTATCACCAAATTGTTATTAAACATTTGTTAATCAATAATAATTAGAAATTCATAAATTAATATTAATTTTTAATTGTTTTTAAACCATATTCACTACATCTATTATATGTTAATTTAAAATATGTAGTTAGAATTGATTAAATAATATTTAAAAAAGTATAGTTTAGATACTTCAGTGAAACTATATTTATATATTAAACTATGGTTTATAATACGCACCCACAGACACACATTGAAGGACACCTTTTATTAGCTCTAGGAAAATCATTGATAAATCCCCATTTTATCAATGCTAAAAAAATTCTAATAAAGAGTATAAGAACCTGGACCTTATTTTCTGGTATGGGTTTTCTTTTATTAATTTTTTGGAGAAAAGAAGGTGAATCTGGAAATTTAAGGAGTACACGCCATGTACTTTGGAGTACGTGTGGTGTACCCAGTTTTCGCAGGTGACCGTGTACTTGATATGTAATGTCCAAGTATATGGCTATGTGGGGTGACCTGGAGACCACCTAAGGAGGGGGTAGGTTATAGAAATTACATGTTGTGTACTTTTCATTTAATTGATTAAACAGGTTGTGGTCACTTCTAATTGACATAAACCTCTTCTTCTCATCCTGTCTCGTCCAGGAGTGACTAAAGACGACGAATCATCTCTAATCCCCCGACCCATCCTCTGTTCTCTGATTTAACCACCGTAGATTGTGTTGGAATCACCACAGTGAGTTCTTCTTTCTTCTATATCCTCTTCTCTAGATTTCTCCTCTTGTGTCAGAAATTCAAGGATGAACTTTTTTGACCTTTTTGTAGATCAACGTTGTTCTAGGCTAATTCAAGGGACGACGTTCAAGAGTGTTCTTAATACAACATCGATGTAGGTGGTTTGTGCCTTTTTCATAGTTAGTATTTGAATATTATGTGCAAAAGTTCCCAATACCCTAGATAGGGGTATTACATGTTTAGGTATTTTATCCCTGTCAATGCCTGTTATGCCTTGTGTACTTGATTAGAGGTTATTTGATTGTGAATAGGTTTATTTACCTTGTTATAGATTTCTTTTCCCATGTTTGAACTGATATTGGCCATTGGGCCTATCTTTTCTTATTAGGTTTCTTTCTTTCCATTCCTAGTGTTGCTAGGATGGAGTGATTTATCTGATGTTGTTTAATGATTGTAGTTTTTATCCAATTATTTCTTAAAATTTATTATCCAAGTAGTTTTTAATGTTTACATTGGATGTTAAAAAATTATTGTGCACGGTTGACTTGCACAGGGCTGTGGGAACCTGGTGTAGACGACCATAGGGATAATGGACGCTGAGGGATTATCATGAGTGTCTGTTTACTTTTCACATTGTGAGACCAATGGGGGGGGGATGTGAGTGATTCTTTAGAGTGATCGTAGTTCCATTTTGTGAGACGACAAAGGGGAATTGGACATTGGGTGCTTCCCTAGAGTGTCGGTAGTTTAGCGATAAAAGACCACATAGGGAATTGACAGTGAGTGCTTCCTCAGAGTGTCTTTTCTAACATTGAACCAAAGGGGTTATACTATGAGTACATCCCAGAGGGTTAATTGTGTTTGATGGGTTGAACCAGAGGGGATATGTTGTGAGTACTTCCCGGAGGGTTACTTGTATATGATTAGTTAGATGCTTGATATTTCAAAATGAATGAAATTGAACTGTAAGATTGTTTAATTTTGAGTACTTACTTGTTTGCTGCTTATTTTTTCTTATTTCTTGTCATAAATATTCACTAACTATTAGAAACTGATCTTTGGGTGGTTGCCTACTGGGATTCGTCTCACACCTAGTTTGGGTCATGCTTTTGGGCCCAAACAGATTATATTTCTGCAGGTCTAGATAGGGGAAATCGCCCTTCTACTTCATGAACATGACTGTTGTGAAGCTGGAGAGAATGGGACCAAGATGAGGCTTACGATTCTGCAAGAGTTTATTTGTTTTCTCTATACTTTTGTTTAGTATTTTATTCTAGCATTTTGACTTTTTGGCTGTTTTCCTAGACATATGTATCATGCATCATTTATATATATGTGTGTGATCTAGTTTTTTATTACTTTCAGTCTTCCGTTGTTTACTTATTGCATGTTATTACCACTTCTAGAATTGTAAATTTTTTATTTCTTCTACATTACTCTTCCAAAGAGGGCATAGTTTCCCTACTATCACACCGAAGGCCCTCTCTGCTAGTCGGCAGCCTCTAGGATTTGGGGAAATTCTCTTGAGGCCATGTGACCAACTGGTTATGGGGAACCTTTTGGGCCTCCCGGAACAAGAGTGTTACAAAGTGGTATCAAAGTAATTATTTTCTTCATCACTTACTGTTTAGAGCCTATAGTCAGGGATAAGAAGGAATAGGTACTTGATAATAAGTTGTTCAAGGGATTATGTAACCCGTGTTTGGGGAAAAGACAATTTACCTCGTATATTGTGATTTTACTTGTTTTCCAATTATTACAGTTGATTTGATTTTACCATTAGATGATTCATATGTTTTGTACTATTATTTTTTATTTTATTGTTGTTCTAATTCTATTTCAACCCAATGAGAAAAGCGTATGTGTTCTCATGAATCATATAGGCACTTTATAGAGATCACTTGTCATGCATTCTTTCCATCTCATTTAGGGTTCATTATTGATTGTATGTTGATGTTATAGAAGTTTTTCTAGATATGCATGCCGTTGTGATAGATACCTTGATAAAATACTTGATATTTTATAGAGTATTGGATTGTGTAAGGTTTCGTTTTAATGAACGACAAACATTAGTTCTTGATGTGTTATGGTCCCTCATGGATCGGAATTTGGTGGATCATGGCATTGTAATGCTTCTTTACGAAATTTATAAGATCCCAAACTTTGATTTGGGGGGTGTATGGGCCCCACAGATCAGAATTTGGCACATTGTTTTTCATTTCTGTGTTTTTTTGGGTTCCGGAGTAGTTTCAGATGCTTACTATAAAAAAAACATAGAATACACGACCTGTAATGATTAATACATGCAATTTATCCTTCTATTCAGGATGGAACTATTTTTCTTAAGTACATGTCATGTACTATATTTACACTCCATGTAGTATCTAATCATGTCACTACTATGTGGACAGAGACACAGGGTTCAGAAATCCTTGGTGGAACACGCCATGTACCAGATGTACATTTTGTGTGTATAGACCATGTGTCTAGCCATGTGACCAATGACACGGGAGGATTGTGGGTAGTTAGTACACGCCATGTCTATCACACACATGCTGTGTAGAGTTAGTTGTGTAACTACCCATGTAACTAACAACATAGGTTGGTGATGTTCTCTCTAGTACACACCGTTTCTGGCACAAACATGCCATTTATTATTGCTCATGGAGAACCGTAGTACATGTCGTGTGTTGTTACACCACGCCATGTGTATGTGGTGTTTCATGACCCAGGATGGAAAAAGTACATGTCTATGTGAAAGCTTAAGGAAACACATCATATAGGAGTTGTACACGCCATGTATCCACCTTTTAGAAATCCTAAATTCTTTCTTTACCAAGTTCCCTTATTGCACTTCTATGTTTCATTACTTATTAATCTTGATCTAAGGTGTGTTTTTTACCTTGCAGAATCATGAAACATTGACTTTTTCCAGTTGTACGCCAGTTATAGGGCAGTGACTAGACATCAGACATGGATGATCAGGAACTGCCAGCAGATCCTCCCATCTTGCTGGTCTTGGAACCAGCCGTCATTCCATACATAGGTGTTGAGGCACAGTTCTGAGAGGGATTCATGAGATTTATGCATAACTTATGAGGATTACCTCCTCCTTCCCCATCTATGGTAGAGTTGATGAGGGCCTTTCAGCAGCATCCTCCTCCCACTTTCTCAGGTGAAGGAGGACCTCTGGGTGCAGAATCCTAGTTATAGGCCATGATTTCAATCTTCGAGCATCTTGAGATGCCTTCAGAATGGAGTTTGAAGATTGAAACACATATGATTCCAGATTCCTCCATGAGATGGTAGGATGTGATCTCAAAGGTGGGAGGCCAGTAGATTATGGCATGGGGCGAGTTCAAGTGTGCCTTCTATCATTACTTCTACCCTAAGACTTTGAGGGACAATTGAGCCCGAGAGTTCATGAGTCTGGAGAAGGGTACTCTTTCAGTTATGGAGTATTCTTCTCACTTCATAGAGCTCTAATGCTTCACACCCATCCCAGGAGGTGATGAGTTATTCCTATAGAGGATGTTTGAGGTTGGTCTCAGGAACGACATCCGATCTCAGGTGAACATCTTCAGTTTGACTTCCCTAAACTCTATTGTCAATTAATCACTGATCACAGAGTGAAATCTGAGGGATTCTAGAGCTGTGATCTAGGGAGATTCGGCATCTGGAGTTGGTACCCCTCTGACTGACAGCAGGAAGTGTCATAAGGAGTCTACACACGGAGATTCATGTAGGCGGAATACATCCTCTGGTGGTCAGTTGGTGTGCTACCAGTATGGGAAGAGTGGGCATATTAGACCACATTTACCGAGAGACCTAATTTAGTTCCGATATTGTATATAGATTGGTTATAATTAGCATTTCTATCAGTTGTTATCACCAGCAGCTGCTAATAGGGGTTCTTATATGACTCCTTGTTTAGGAGAAGGACCACCAGTTTTTCATTAGTCTGGGAACTAGAGTTCTTCCAGACATTCAGGCCAATGTAGAGGTCATGAATGTGGTATCTTGTATACATGATTTCATCAACAACAGGGTGGATCATCTCAAGGTGTTCAGGTAGGGTCGCAGGGATACAGTACATGCTAAACATTTGTAGTGGAGTAGACCCAATAGGTGCAAGATCCCAAACCCTCTATAGTTCTAGGTACGATTCTAGTTTCCTCAGTATTGGCTTCTCTACATTTTGATACAATGGTTTCCCATTGTTTTATATCTATTGTTGTTGTGGAGTGACTTGGGCTCTTTAAATTTACTTCTGCTGATGTATTGACGTCGAACACTCTATTGGGGACTAGAACGGCTAGTGTACATCAGTGCAAGGAGTGGCCTCTTGAGGTAGGTGGGTGTCACTTCTTATGATACCTCTATATAATTGAGATGAATTGCTATGATTTAATTATCAGGATGGACTGGTTGGTTCCCTACAAGGTTTTGGTTGATTTTTATCATCGTTGGGTGAGTTTCACATCACCAGAGGGCAACTTGTTTCTACATAAGGGTGAATGGGATGTCCAGGAGAGCAGAATAGGACCCAAACATCATGGGATGGGAGGAGTTACAACCCAGATTTCTAGTCTATATCTGGATGACCAGGGTACTTCATAGTTGGACTTTTCTCCAATGGTGGATCATTTCAGGGATGTCTTTCAAGAGGACTTTTGAGTTTTGCCTCTAGTGAGAGAGATGGTATTTTCTATAGAGCTTGTGCAAGGACCGGTGTCCATTCCTCTTTATAGGATGGATACACCAGAGTTATAGGAGATCAAGAAGTGGTTAGAGGAGTTACAGGATAAGGGTTTCATTCGACCCAGTACTTCTCCTTAGGGTTTTCCTATATTTTTTGCGAAAAATGAAGACGGTACCCTCCATCTTTGTGCGGATTATCAGATGTTGAACATGTTGACACCAAGAACCGATATCCCTTGCCGATGATAGATGATATCTTTGATCAACTTCGAGGAGACCGAGTGTTCTCAAAGATTTACTTGAGATCCAGTTATAATCAGTTGCATGTTAGACCATATGATATATGTATTATAGCATTTTGGAGCAGGTATGGTCTATACGAGTACGTGGTTATGCCATTTGGTCTCATGAATTCTCCTGCAGTTTTCATGGCACTGATGAATCGAGTGTTCCATCCATACATGGATTCTTTTGTGGTGGTCTTTTTGGATGATATCTTTGTATATTCTCACACTCAACACAACCATGAAACTCATCTTAGTATCGTTTTGAGTACACTGACAGAGAATCATTTATATGTTGAGCTCTCAAAATTACACTTTTGGATGGACCATATTCACTAATTGGGTCATGTTATCTTAGAGACATGAGTATCAGTAAACCTAGAGAATGTGAGATCATTTGTTTCTTGGGAGTATCTAAAGTTCCTATTTGAGGTACGAATTTTTATTGGGATGGATGGATACTAAAAATATTTTATACAGGACTTCTCACACATAGAAACGCCACTGATGGGCCTGACTAAGAAGGGTGTGAAGTACCTTTGGACTTATTCTTTTGATTTAGCCTTTGATGAGCTGAAAGGGAGTTTGATTTCAACATCGATACTAGTATTTGAAGATTTAGGAAAGAGCACTATTATTTACTGTGATGCATCAAATATTAGCATGGGAATAGTGCTTATATAGGGGGAAGGAGTCATTGCATACGAGTCTCAACAGTTGAGGTCTCCTGATAGAAAATACATGATGCATGATCATGAGTTGGCTGTAGTTTTTCATGCCTTATGTTGTTGGACACATTATCTTCTAGGAGATCATTTTTTGGTTTTCACTGATCACAAAATTCTCAAGTACATCTTTACAATGTGCAATCTGAATTCGAGACAGGAAATGTGGGTGCAGTACCTTCAGTATTTTGACTTTGAGATTGCCTACACACTTGGAAAAGGAAACATTGTGGTTCATGCATTGAGTAGGAGGAATCAGAAACAACTAGTACAGGAGTCCAGCACAGAGTGGAAGCTTATGACTCTATTCTCTGATATGAATTTGGAGAGGCACTTAAAATAGGTGGATACATTTATTTCTTCTTTAGTTGTTACCCTTACTCTACTTGATCGAGATTGAATAAAGAATCTATTAGATTCTCAAGGCCTAGTCCTATGGGAGGGTGTTTCAGGAGAAGAACCTATTCCAGGATAGATCATAGGTGAGGATGAGATATTGTGCTTTCATTTATGTGTTTGGGTTTTAGCAGACATACATGAGGAGATGATGTGGGCCTTTCATTCCTCAGTTTGGGAAATTCATCCTTGCGTCACCAAGATTTATCGAGATCTACACCTTCAGTATTGGTGGACAGGTATGAAGAGATATGTTCCTGGTTTTTTCATGAGGTGTTCCACCTATCAGCAGGTGAAGGCAGGGAGCATTAGTGACTAGTAGGTCTTTTTCAGCAGTTACCCATTCCTGAGTGGAATTGAAATGATGTCACGTTGGACTTTATGACAGTCTTACTATGGTATCATCAATGGAACAATGCAGTTTGGGATGTCATTGACAGACTCACGAAGGTTTCTCACTTCTTTCCAATCAAGGAGACCTTCAGTGTTGATGAGCTGGGAAGTCCGTACATTCTAGATATTGTACGTTTACATGGATTTTGTCACTCCATTGTTTCATACAGGGACACACATTTTACTTATTGGTTTTGGTAGGGACTACAGTGAACTTTGGGTACCTTGGTTCTTTTTGATCACAGCTTACCATCCCCAGATAGATGGCCATTCTGAGTGTACTATTTAGGTGCTAGAGGACATGCTTTGATCATGTGTCCTAGATTTTGGATGTTCTTGGGATAAGAATATAACTCTTGTGGAGTTTTCCTACAATAATAGTTTTCCAGCAACTATTAAAATGGCACCTTATGAGGCTTTGTACAGTAGGTCATTCTGATCACTCCTATGTTAGATGGAAGCAAGAGAGGCATATATGCTGGGACCTCGTCTTGTTTAGAAGACCACAAAGCATATATAATTGATTCGGAAGAGGATGGATATTGTAAAATCACAACGGAATTCTTATGCTGATCGACAGAGACGACCACCATAGTTCGAGGTCAGAGATTATGCTTTTCTATATGTCACACCAAGGCTGGAATGCAAGAAGATTACGAGACATGGAAAGCTTCTTCAAAGATATGTGGGACTGTTTTAGGTTTTTTAGAGACTCAGGCTGGTTTCCAATCAGTTGTAATTTCCTCATAGGTATTGGGCCATGCACAACATCTTACAAATTTCTCAGCAATGGAGTTACTTCTCAGACCCATATCACGTTTTTCATCCCAAGGAGGTTATGTTGAAAGTGGACGTGTCGTTCGAGGAGAATCCTATCCGAATTATTTATCGTAGTGAAAAAGTTCTCCGAGGTTGGTATGTTCCTCTGGTATGAGTGATATGGCAGCATAGGCAAGTACAGGTCAAGACTTCGCAGAGGGAGGCCGATGTACCATCATAGTGGCCGGAGTTGTTTGAGGATTCTTCTTCTACGCTGCCTTACTAGGGAAATTTGGGAACAATTTTTTTAAGGGGGGATGTTTGTAAGAACCCAAACCTTATTTTCGGGTATGGGTTTTATTTTCTAGTTTTTTTTAGAAAAATTAGAGAATCTGGAAATTTAATGAGTATACGCCATGTACTCTGGAGTATGTGTTGTGTACCTAGTGGTCGTGGGTGACCGTGTACTTGACATGTAACTGCTGAGTACATGGACATGTGGGGTGACCTGGAGACCACCTAAAGTATGGTCTAGTTAAGGAAAGTACATGTCATGTACATTTAAAGAACACACCATTTACTTTTCTTTTAATTTATTAAATTGACTGGGACTGCATCTAATAAAAAGAAACCTCTTCTTCATGGATTGTCAAGTTCAGAAGCGACCAAAGATGATGAATCATCTATGATCCCCCGAACTGTCTTCTTTTCTCTGATTCAGCCACCTTCGATTGCGTTTGAATCTATATTGTGAGTTCTTACTTCTTCTAGAGCCTCTTATCTTGATTTCTCCTCTTGTGTGAGATATTAAAGGATGAATGTTTTTTTTACCTTTTTGTAGATCTACATCATTCTATGATGATTCAAGGGCCAAATTCCAAGATCCTTCTTTGTATAATGTCGAGGTAGGTGGTTAGTTCCTTTCCATAGTTAGTCTTTGAATATTATGTGCAAAAGTGCCCAATACACTAGAATAGGGTATTGAGTGTTTAGGGATTTTATCCATGTTAATGCCTCAAATGCCTTATGTGCCTAAGTATAGGTTGTTTGATTGTGAATAGGTTTATTTATCTTTCTATGGATGTCTTTTCCCATGATTGAACTGATATTGTCTGTTGGGCCTAGCTTTTTCATGTTAGACTGCTTGCTTTTCATGCCTAGTGTTGTTTGGATGTAGTGATTTATATGATGGTATTTTATGCATGTAGATGTTAGCCAAATAGTTCTTGAAAGATGTTATCCAAGTAGTTTTTAAGGTTTAATTTGGATATTAAACATTTTTGTTCATGATTTAATTACACTGGCCTGTGGGAACCTAGTGTAGTAGACTATAGGGAGAATGGACATTGAGGGCTGCTCCAGAGTATCAGTTTACTTTTCATGTTGCGAGACCATAGGGGGGATAGACTTGAGTTCTCCCTCAGAGTGTCTGTAGTTCCACGTTGCGAGATTTGATGGTGAATTGGATGTAGAGTGCTTCCCCAGAGTGTCTGTAGTTTACTGATAAAAGACCACATGGGGGAATTGATGGTGAGTGCTTCCAGAGAGTTTCTTTGTTAAAGCTCAACCAGAGGGGTTAGACTGTGATTAATTTCTAGAGGGTTTCTTTTGTTTGTTGGGGTGAACTGGAGGGGATATGCTATGAGTACATCCTATAGGGTTACTTGTATTTGATTAGCTTCTTGATTGATATTCTAAAATGAATGAAATTTAGTTGTAGGATTGTTTACTTTTGAGTACTTCCTTGTTTACTATTTCTTTTTTACTTTTTACCTGTCTTACATATTCCCTGACTATTAGGCACAGATATTTTGGTGGTTTCCTACTAGGATTCGTCACACACCCTATATGGGTCATGATTTTGGGACCAAATAGATTATATTGTTGTAGGTATAGAAAAGGGAAAGCTCCCTTCTACTTCAGGTACTTGACTGTTGTGGAGAAGGAGAGCATGGGACCAAGCTGAGGATTGAGATACTGATGGAGTTTATTTGTTTTCTTTTTACTCTGGTTTAGTACTGTATTCCATCATTGTGACTTGTTTGGCTATTTTCCTAAACATATATATCATGCATTATTTATATATGTGTGTGATCGAGTTGTTTATTCCAGCCTTCTGATGTTTAATTATTGCATGTTGTTACTTATTCCTCTATTATTATCTATTTATTTCTACGACATTGATATTTTAACGAGAGCGTGGTTTCCCCACTATCATAACCAAGGCCCTTGATGTTAGTCGGTAGCCTCTGGCATTTAGGGAAATGCGCTTGAGGCCATGTGACCAACTAGGTACAGGGCACCTCCCGGCGGCTCCCAGAACCAGGACGTTACAAATACATCCTTTACCAATGATAAGAATAGAACTGATAAAGGGGAGAATTTTATCAATGATTTTTATTATTTATAATGGGGTCCTTTATCTTCCCTTTTAGATATAATTTATAAAAGCACAAACTTTGTCAACTCTTTTTGAGGCACTGATAAAGTGTAGCATTGAATAAGTATGACATGCTAGTACTATGATTTTGATGTGTTTTGATTTTTTATTACCAAAAATCAATCAATACTGTTACATGTGATGTGATTAATTTAAAATTTCGTTCAATAAATGATTAAAAATCAATTACGAACATAACCTATTTAATATATAACCTTTTAATATGACACGCTATTAGTGGAGTTTGATGCTAGCTAAGAAAAAATTTCAAGTTTCATTATGTTGTTGTGAAAGAATTAGTTTTCCCCTCTAATTATGTAATATTATATAATTTTCTAGTGAATTTTATTTAGAATAAATGAGTGATTTTATATTATCATAGAAAAATATTTCCTAAAGTACAAGAATTCTATGTATGTAAGGAAAAAATATTAGGATAAAGGGAGCCTAAATATAGTTCTATATTTATAACAACTATGATGATTTTTGAAAATTATAATGATTGATTTGATAATATTATTAATTTTTTTAATTTTTTAATTATATTAAAATGGAACCTATAATTTACTATTTATAGTACTAAATATTCCTTTCTCAGTATGATGAATTATTTATTCATAGAAGACATGTAGTTATTAGAAAAGTGTACCACTATACCTTGATGATAATATCATTCAGATTATGTTTAATGGTTTCCATATTCCTGATTGAGAATGAACTAATGAGCTAAGAATGGCATGAAACTCTTAAATAATGATCATTGGTTCATTTTTAATTTTTATGAGCTAATCTATTATCATTCTAAAGCATGGTCTGGTTGGATTTTACTACAGTGAATTTATCCATTTTGAGTGATTTATAAGTTAAAAACACATGTCTAATTCTCAAAACTAAGAAAATAAATTATAATATTTATTAAAATCGAGAAAATATACCCTCAAATTATTTGTGGCACAAAATAATTAATGTAAACTCATTCTAACACTTGTTATGGTTGAAATGGAATAAAGTGGGTGTTTTCAATTTAAAAGTTATATATTGGTAAAAAATACTTTTCACATACTCCAAATTATGAAAAAAAACATTAGATTATCAGGAAACTCTATGAAGTCAATATTTTATTATTTTATTAAAATGTTGTAATGAACTACCATTTTGATACATGTTGTGGTCAAATAGACTAAAACTACCTCTTTTCAATTTAAATGAGACAATTTTGTTTGAAATGTGTCTCGTATTCCCAAAATGAATAAATCATGATCAGAGTGTCATGAAACACTATAACTAATATTTTGACTTATTTTTTGACCTTTATTAATGAACTGCACCACAGTTATGGGAGTTTTTTTATTCATTAATATTTTTGAACTAAAAATATATTCTATGTTTCTTAATAATGTGTACTTGAAAAGGACTTTTTAATAAAATTTATAAAAAAATGTATATTTAAATTTTTAGTAATATATTTTATGAATAAATTTGGAAGATATTTTGATAAGTTGATACATTGGGATTGGAGTATACTATAATATAAATATTACTACATTTTAAAGATTAATGAATCCTGAATGGAGGTGACACTACTTCAAATCCAAATTTTATCTATGCTAAAAATGTCTTTTATCATCGCTGAAAAGCCCTCGATGTTATAATAGTCTTTAAAAGGTGGACATTTTTATCTCTAAAAAATGATCTATTGTCATCATTAAAAAATAAGTTGATAACATCTATGGTAATTTCCCTTTTATTTAACACTAATAATGGGAGCATTTATTATCATACACTTTATCAACATTTATTTTATCACAGATAAAAATATCCTTTATCAGTGCAAAAAACATTCATAAAGAATATGTATATTAATGTTAAAATATTTTTTAAAATTACTTGAGGTTCCCTCTATTACCTTTTTAAAATATCCCCTCCTCACAAAAACCACTATAGCCCATGATCCTTTCTCTTTATCAGTTCTCACCAATGCTATAACTCAAGATAACGCCCCTTCCCTTTATCACTGCTTGAACCAACTAGAAACCACTGTTAATCCATATGTGAAAAAGATTGAACAAGTAGGGATTCCAACTCCAGACTTTCTTATATATAGATAATTCCATTACCACTCCATCATCTGGATTCCCCAATATTTTAGGTAATATTTATTTATATATATATAAACATAATTTTTATTTATAAATTTATTCATGTACTTATATATACTTATTTAATTAGTGAAAAATTCATTTATAAAAGATTTATTTATATTTTTATATATATTTATATATTTATGTATAATTTTATATTTAAATTTATATATTTAAATATCTACATATAGAAATATTTTTATATGTATTTATATGTTCACATATATATATGTATAATTTTATATTTACATATAAATTTTTTATAATGTATTTATAAATTGAAAATTTATTGTTAATACATTTAGTTTTGTGTGACCCCTTGGAATAAATTTAATATCCATTGATGAATGAATAGAAAACCCTCTTTGGATGAGATGAAATATCATAAAATATTAAAAAATTATGGTATCCTAAAAAAAACTCACTTTCCGATGCCTTCTAGGAATTTTTTATCTAAAAAATAGCTGTAGTAGTCCTCCCCATTTAATATGGATAATTTCTCCTTGAAAGATTCAAATTGATATATGATTGAGTCTAAATAGACACCCGAATCCAAATTTATCACGATTTGAAGATCAAGTTACGTTTTGAAATTATTTCAATATATAACTTATTGTTTATAAAAAATTATATCACCAAATTGTTTTTAAATATATATTAATAAATATTATTTATAAAATTATTAATTATTTTTATTTTTTAATTATTTCAAATTGGTTTTTCACCAACCGTATTATATGTTAATTTTAAATACATTTTTAATATTATTTAAATCGTATTTATGAAAGTATATTATAAATAAATATATCAATATAAATATATTTATATATTAAAATATGATTTTTTATATATATATACAAACAGATATATATATATATATATGTATTGAATGAAATATTTTATTAGCTCTTAGGAAAAAATTTATAAATACCCCTTTTATCCATGCTAAATAATGCTGATAAAGACATTGTTCACCATCACTATGAAAAAGCGCTAATAAAAGGGATAATTTTGACAATGTTCGTTTTAGTATTTTTAAAGATTCCTTTTATTACCCTTAATATATATCCCTGATAAAGTCACTCTTTTAACAAATGATGATAAATGGTTGTGTTGAATAATCATGATTCTGTAGTACTATGATTTTGTTGTGTTTTTTATTTTATTTTATGCATCAAATCATTCAATATTATTATATGTTCTATGATTAATTAAAAATAAAATTCAGGCAATGATTTAACACCAATTATTACCTTAATCTACTTAATATATACCATTATAATATGAAATTCTATTATTGCAGTTTGATGGTATTTGAGGAAAAATGTTGACTAACATTGTAGTGTTACTAAGGAATTATTTGTCCCCGCTAATTTTGTAAGATTATATGAGTTTCTAGTGAATTTTATTTTGAATGGATTAGTGTTCATGTTTTATCATAGAAACATATTTATTAATGTATTAACATTCTATGTTAAAATGGAAATAATATATAGGGGATGGGGACCTAAATATGGTTCTATATTTATCACAAATTATATGTGTTTTCTAAAATTATAGTGAGTGATTTTAACATATTTGGAATATTTTTAATGTTTTTAACATATTAAAATGAATCAAAGAATAGACTATGTATATGTCTAAATTTTCCATTCTCAATAAGATGAATTATCCTATCCTAGAAGACATGCACTTATTAGAAGTATTCTGCATTACCTTGATTAGAAATTTTTTAATATTGTATCTAATTGGTTTTATATTCATTATTAAAAATGAAAAATGGGAAAGTTTTGTATTAAACTCTTTAATAATGATGATTGAATCATTTTGGATTTTTAATAATGAACATATTATCTTTCTAAATAATTGTCCTGTGGGTATGAACTGTAGTTCATTTTTAAATTTTATGTGATTTATAAGATTAAAACACATGTCACATTCTCAAAACCAAGATAATTAATTCTAATATTTGTTAAAATATTAAAAAATGGTAATCAAATCATTATTGGAATTCAAGAAGGAATGAAAAATCATTCTGACACTCGGTATGGATAAAATGTCATAATGTGTGGGTTTTCAATTTATATGTCATATTTTAGTTAAAGATACATGTTAAATACTCAAAATTATGGAAGCAACGTCATATTATCCTAAAACTATAGGAAAAAAACATTCAAAGCATTTTTTGAATTGTAGTAAAGAACTGACATTTGGATACATGGGGTGGTCAAACAGACTAAAACTTCATCTTTTCAAATGAAATGAGAGAATTTTGTTCGAAAAATGTATTACATTCCCAAAACCAAGAAAATGGGACCAAAATATCCTGAATCTCAAGAAATAATATTTTTGACCTTTATTAAAGAACCACACATCATTCTGAAAATGGGATTGGTTCAAATGAACTAAAGTTTCGTTTTCCCATTATAAATGTTATCAATGTTAGATATATATAACACATACTCAAATAAAGAAAAAAAAATCTCCAAATTCAATGAAACTTTAGGAAAGTAATTTTTTGTTTATTTGTGATATGTATGAATAAAGTATATGTTATTCTAATATATGGTGTAGTTAAAATGAGAAAAAGTACATTTTTCCTACAATAAAGTAATATTTTAGTAAAAAAAATATGTTGCATGCTCAAATTTAAGAAAAAACACTCATATTGTTATGAAGATATAATAAAATTAACTTCAATTCATTTTTTGACATATAATAACGAATTATGTATTGTAGAGACAAATGGAATCATCAGAATGAAAAAAAATCATTTTTTATATAACATCTACAAATTTTCAAAGTGTGGATTTGTTGGGATTGTATCCCCAAAACCATTTTTTTATTTTTTCAGTTAATTTTGATTTTTTTAGTTTACATATTCACTATAAACTCTTCGAGGAAGTTATGCAAGAATGCAAGTTTAGGAATGGTGAGTTGGTTTGAACTATGGTACAACCGTGTTTATTGGAACCTCAATGTGGTATTGGGTTGTCAGTATAGGTCTAAGAATATACAACAAGGTTTGGCACTGGCTCGATGGTTTTATTCTATATAAAATTCCATTTAAGGATTTTTCGTCCTGAATATTGTGTAATTGATGTATCTTGAAATGTTTTCAAGGGAAAAAATAAATTTTTATTGTTTTTTTTGGTGGGGTTGTTTGGGAGTAGAAAGTTATGTAAATTTTTAAAAGGAAGAATCATATGATTCATTTTGGGTTTAATAATTGTAGTTTTGTCTGGAGTTTGGTGAAAAAAGTCTTTTATTAAAATTTAATTATCATATAATATAAGAAATAGTAAAATTTGTAAAATTAGATGAGTAATAAAAACATTTTAATAATAAATAAATTTCTTAAAAGTATGTGCAACTAATAAAAAATGAAAATGATTATGGGTAACTTTGGATTCATCTTGTATGATTATGTGTTAAAAATTGGAAAAGTAAATGAGTAAGAATATCTTTTTTATGTGTAACTTAGTTTTTTTTCAAGATATTTTTTTGGAGAATTGTTCATCTAGAGTTGTATTGAAATATATTCTATGTATTTCAATGGATTATATGATTAATGTTTTCATTATTTTTATAAGTTTTAATCATTTTTAGTAAGGGAAACGTTTCTAAGAGTATAGTTCTTGATGATTGTTAAATTCTCACTCTGAATAGATTATTCAAGATCATTTCAAAAAATGACTAAATTTTTTATTTAATCTAGAAAATAATTTTAAAATAAAAATTATGATATATTGAACTGTATGAATGATAAACTCATCTTGTAGAGTTCTCTTTCCCCTCTCATTAACTCTTAGTGGGATATCTCAAAATATTTTATGTTTTTGAGTGTCATTTGACCCGGGTTACAATTTACGTAAATCCACAAATAAACATTGGTTATTCCTAGACGTGTTTATTTTTTCTTACTATAGATATATGTATGTTAGGAAAGGTCTTTTAATAATGATTCCATCATCTCTTGTTTTAATCAACTTGATTGATGGGTATTTTTATTTTCATGGATAATACCAAGAGGATGGTCACACTAGTTTTTTTGTTGATTAAAATAGGTATATTAGTTCCCTAAATATTCTAAGTGTATTCAATATTTTGGTGAAATTAAAAAATTAAAAAATATAAAAAATTGGGGGGGGATATTTTAAATTAATGGATGGATACATAGGGTGGTGCAAACCACTTTTCTTAAGGTGTTCATCACCCGATATCACCCAGTGAGTGAGTCATCATTGATTCCAAATATATTATTTACTAAATTAATTATGGATTGAATTTTTATAATTATTAAAAATTGTTTTTTAATTCTAACATTATTATTAATGTATTTAGGACATCACATTAGTGGATGATGGATGTGTATGGTTGGACGAGCATCATCAATGATATCCAAGACTTTCTTAAAAAGTGAAAAAAATATGAATGAGGTAAGTGATCCGTAATCATGTCTCTAATGTTTACTATATTTTAAAAATAATGTGAAACTTATTATTTCAACTCATGTGTGCTTGAACTCAAATTTAAAATGACCATTTTCTTTAAAGTTTCATTAGTTGAAAAAATGATCTTTGGCTATGATAAACCCTTGGATACAATTTTGGTTCCTTTTGTATTATTATTTAATATTTAAAATATAAAATGGTGATATGTAATATAAAAATACTATAAGGGTATAAATGAAATGAATGAACATGGGTAATCTTAATATAGAAGCCTCTGATCTACTCTAAGTATGGTAGGGTAATGGAGGTGAAACAATTGATCTAAGGGTAGGTCACATGGATATCATACAGTACCATATATACTCATATATATTTTAACAATTTTTGATGTGAGTGTTACTCCACCATTGATAGGTGGGTATCCTAGTGGGGATACCTTTCAAAGGGATAGAATGTAGGTTTAGGGAGAGGAACGACCTAGTATTACTTTATGACTATGATGGGCTATATAAAATATATATAGTGTAAATAATATACCATATTTCCAATGTTGAAGATTAATCCATGGAGTTATCTTGGACACCATGAGTGATGTTATGCCATATACGTGGTTGGTTTTGAAATGACATTTGGGAATGAGAAAAATAGAAGTTGTGTAGGGTGTCCAAACTATGGTGGACCTTAGGGACCCGAATGGGTTTCCATGTCTTAGGTTTACTATATAAACCCTAAAATTGTGCTTTAGGATTCAGTTATAAAAATATTATGTGTTTTATTATAAAAATAAAATGAATAATACAAAATACTTTATACATTCAAGGACATTTTCTTGTCTAGGTTCTAGATAATTAGAAAAAAATGTATTGTTTAT
The DNA here is from genome assembly GCA_963277665.1 of Viscum album. Lineage (NCBI taxonomy): Eukaryota > Viridiplantae > Streptophyta > Magnoliopsida > Santalales > Viscaceae > Viscum > Viscum album. Next base: position 290,534,535 of record OY728163.1, read on the forward strand.
CAGAGTTATACAAAAATAAAATAAAATATATCACCCACATAGTGTGCTATAACTCCACTAGTTAATTCATCTATCTTATACTTTCAAAGTTTCATTTGAAAATATTATTAAAAAAATGGGATGAGCATAAACTTTCTCAGTAGGGGTTTTAAAACCAGTTAAAAACACTTTAATTGGTATTTTCTTAAAACAAATTTAAATAAATTAATATATAAAATACATTCCAAAAATAATTATCCTTTTGAAAATACATTTAAAAAAAATTATTAAAAACACTTTGATTTCTCCTTTGAAAACTTTTTAAAAAACAAAAAATTATTTATGGATTAGTTTAACACTAGGAGGATCTTATAAAAACATATTTCCAAAAGTGACATCACTGGTAGGTTAATGTTTCAGAAGTTCATGGGTTTACACCCCATTCCTCATAAACATGTTTGATACCCAAGTTCCGTATATAACTTTAGAAAAACATTTTTACTGAAGATCTTCATTTCTCAATCACAACCCATTAAAAGTCCATTGAAAATTTATTGAATTATTTTCAAATAAAAAAATTATTATACTTTCACAAAAAAGATAATTTTTAGAAATTTTCATAAGTGTTTTGGATAAATCAATATTTTAAAAGGAATTCATATAATGAAATCATAAAACACTGAAAAGTTACCTTAATAATAGATTATTTACATAATATGTTAACTAAGAAACTCCTTTAAATACTTGTGTTCAATTCACATAAACATAAAATAATGACTCAATAAAAATTAATCTTGTTCATGCATGAAATGCCAAGAGTTTTAGATAATGTCCATATTTTATATTATAAGTAACATTTATGAATGTACAAAAACATTACACACATAAAATTATAGCCTTTATTATTTTAAAGTAACTGTAAATAGAAAAAATGATAATATTCATATATTATAAGGGAATAAAATAATAATTTTTCTTATTGTAAATATTAATATATAGATTTTTATTAAATAAATTACCCTTAAAAATGATAAATTTAAATAATAATATAAGAGCATTGTTTTTTTAATCATAGATCAAAAATATGAATTTTAAAAAAACATTTAAAATATAATTTCTTATATATATACATAGAATAATTTTCTATAAAACTTATTCCCTTATTAAGGGTTTTCCAATGACATAATAAATCCATTATAAACATAAACCCTGAAGATAAAAACCTTACATAAATTCATAACTAAATTTAGAAAAAATAATTTCATTCAATATTTGAATTAAAACTTAACTTTTAAATATTATCATCCATTATAAAATTTTAAGAAATACATAAATAAAATTTTCATAATTCATAATCCTTATAATAATATAATTTTGAATAATTATTTTTTTAATAAAAAAATGCCACCAATAAAAATATTATTTACAAAAGAATTATTTTTATATCTTCAATCTCCCTCCACTATTCCCCCGTATTTTCTCCCATACTCCCCCAAATTAGAAAAATAAATAAAATATGGGATTCCTTCTTCCCTTCCTCCAAACTCCTTACCAGAATCAAACACATAAATATATATTCATCTCATAGGCTTTAACGTAAATTATTGCAAATAGAAACTAAAAATGATTGGTGATTAAAGAAAAATAATTTAAAGAGACCCAAAATACCGTTAAACGAATGAAAATATATTCATATCAATAGACATTTTACACCTACTTATTTAAGCACATAAAAATAGTGAAACAAGTATCTAGATAATTAGTTTATAAATGGAATAAGAAATAGATTTGTTATATTTTTATAAAATAGAATATTAAATATGAAGAGAATTGTATCATTGTTAATTATTGAAGGTAGAAAAATAAAAAGATCAGTCATAGGGACTTCCAATGTTAACCTAAATCGTTGAAAAAACTTTTTTTGATTTAATATAAGCATTAAATTTTAACTTCTAAAAGGTGATTTCCATAGCAATGAAGAACATGTTTTCAATAATCTGAAAGTGATATATTTCAAGGAAAATTATACACCTAAAAGAAAAAAAAGTACACCTAACTTTGATCTAAAGACCCATCTTTGGCAGCTGACCCATCTTCCTAGCTTGGCTCCTTGGTCTGTATATGAATCCTGACGGTGATCGTTCATCCCTCGTCTGATGGTCAAAGACATCAAACCTTCCTCATTTGACTCATCTAGGAAGAAAATTTTCATATCCTCTAGATCTGAGCAGGAATATCCCCTATATAAATCAATCCATATGTGAACCTCGTTCCCTAAGATTACTTCTTCCCGAAAGATGAATCCATCATCTGGGGGTTTGATTCTCTCTCGGTGCGCAACCGACCTGCACATGGTTTCATCTTCGCTCAGCCTATCAGAACTCTCAAAGTGGATCTACTAAAAAAGGAGTCTCTCTACATCTAATTGCCCTTATCTTTATTTTCTAAATTCTTCTATTTTTTTAATAATTTTTTTTATTAAATTTTATATTTTTGAAAATATAATTCATATAAAATTTACTAAATTAAATATTTCAAAAATGAATTAATTCCTTACATTTTTTACAGTTTCTTTGTTTTAATAAATAAATGTTATTTAATTTTTATAATTAATAATATATTCATCATAATTCTATTTTTTAATATATTTATAATTTAAAAGTTTTATAAAACAGATTTTAATAAAATACTTATTTTCATTATATTGTGATATATATATATATATTACCTCAAAATTTTATTTATTATATTCTTATTTCACAATTTAAATATTATAATATTTTCATAATTTAATATATTCATATATCCATAGTTAATATTTTTTAATGAAATTCTAATTATAAAATATTTTATTTATTATTTATGTCTTTTAGAATTTTATTCATTTCAAATATTTTATAATGAGGAACATTTAACTAAGGTTATGATCAAAGATGTTAAATTATATAATATATATTCTAATTATAATTTACAACATCATAATATAATTATTTTACATTAAAATAACCATTTGATAATTTTTTGTTATTCTTTATTTTTACAAAAAAATAATCAAATAGAAATATTACTATTGAAATGATATTTTAAATAAACTAACACCGCATTTATACAAATATTATCTATCTATAATTTTGAATCTTAATTGTAATTAAAATATTATTTAATAAATATAAAAATTTATTTAAAAATATTATAAAAGATATTTGAAAACTATATTTTTCATAAATGTATAATTAATAAAATAACAAAATAATATTATTTCCAATATTTTTTTAAGTATTATTTTTTTTATACATCGTAATTTACTTATAAAAATTATTTTGATTAAATAAAACACATAGTTTTAATTATTTTTTTCATAACATATTGTAATTTAAATTATAAATCAATTCATTTATTAAGAACTTAATATTCTAAAATTAATGGGATGTTACATTCTCCCCCTGAAATGAATTTCACCATCACAATTATTTCATCGGACTTTAAAAAACATTGAATTTCAATCTTCAAAATTATAATAATTGGTGTTCTATATTATTATGGGAATTTATCTAACTAGAAGTTTGAAAGAATGTTCAATCACATAGATTTTTCCCTCAAATGACAACACATCTTTTCCAATGTTATCTATACTATTTCTCTGATACCAATTATAAATACCTTGAACTTAGGCATCTAGATTCATTGCAAAAAATACCATGTTTATTTCATTATAAAATGAAACTGAAAAATACACAGTACTTAATACATTCCCAAAAAGAATTATGATCTAGGTTTAGAGAATTAGATAAAAACATAGAATTTTACAGTTTTGTTAAAAAATAAAGTAATATATTTAGTATCCTTCATGTTCACTAATACCATAAGGGAATTTATCCATACCTATGATTTTTTTTAAAACATGGTATGAGCATAAAATCGACTAGTAAGTTGTCTTAAAACCACTGAAAATCACATTAATAAATATTTATTTAACTACTATTTTAAAAAATTGATATAGAAAATACTATTTAAAACTATTAAATATTTTGAAAATCCACTTCAAAATAGTCTTGTAGAACACATGGATTTGTCCTCTAAAATATTTTTGAAAAATAACAATTTCGTTATGGATTAGTTTGATACATTGAATATCTTATGAAAACCATGCTTCCAAAATCAATATCCCTGGTAGGATAGTGTACCGTGAGGTCCATGATTCAGTCCCCATTCCCCATAAACTCATTTGTTACCCAAGTGCTGGATATAATTTTAAGAATTTTTTTTTACCAAATATCTCCCTTGTCAATCGAATCCAATTTAAAATGATTTTAAAACTACTTGAATTATTTTCAAAGAATAAAATAATTACACTTTTTAAAAGGGTATGTTTAAAAAAAATCATATGTGATTTGGAGAAATCAATAGTTTTGAGGTAATTCATATAAAGAAATCATAACACAATAAACATTTTCCTTAATAACACAATCTTAAATACATTGTTAAATAAAAAATTTATTTAAATACATAATTTCTTATCATATAAACAAAAAACAAAGACTTATTAAAATTAAACTAGTGCATACATAAAATATAAATAGTTATAGATGATGGCCATATATTACATTCTAAATGAAATTCCTGAATATACAAAACCTTTTGACACAGAAAATCATATATTTTTATTAAAAAAAATATATTTTAAAAAGAAAACACATATAAAATGATAACATCCATATATTATAAGTTCATAAAATAATAACTTTTCTCATTATAAATATTGACATAGATATTTTGATAAAATTAATTACCCTTTAAAAATTTAATTATAAACAATAAAATCAAATATTTTTTTATTGTTTTATATCATAGATTAAAAATTGATATTTTTAAATAAAAATTGAACATATAATTGATTATATAAATTCATAGAATAATTTTCTATAAAAACAAATTCCCTCAAATATAATTTTTCTATTATTTTCAATCCAATTTTAAATGGTGAAGCGGGATGCTGAACAACCAAACCATCCCATTACAAACCACTACCCAAATTAAAAATTCAAAAGGAAGAATTAAAATTTTGAATTTCAAGACCAAATGACCATAACACACATTGATTGAGCCCTGAGCCTAGCACACTAACCCTATAACCACACGTTACTCTCGTGAATGAATATCCAACAAGGATAACTATGAATTGTTTTCTTCTAAACCACATTAATTCAAAGAATAATGATTTCCTTTCAAAATTATGAAATCAATTTGAAAATCATGAAGTAAGTTCATGATCCCTGAGAAGAACATATCATCCCTCATATCTCGCCAACACATCGCAATTAGCACGAGCGCCAACTAACACCCGCTCCTCTGGAAAGGAATTACCGTGGACTGATGAATGAAATAGAAATATCATTATATAAAGAACCCTAAAACATAAAATAATTTATCGCACCACTATCATATTCTAACATCTTATGAAAAAAATGTTGAACCATCCCTGATAAAACCTGAAGATATGGAGAAATTCACCAAAATATGCACCTATTAGAACACCCTACCACCCTCACAAACACATGTGAAAACCCCATAGAAATCATCTCACTAAATTAACTTAAGATGGGGTAATGTAACTAGAATATTGAGTAGAGTAAGGAGGGATAAGGTCTCCACATTGAGCCATAATGAAGGAAGCACCATCAAACGCAGAAATAACATCTTCATCAAACTAGCAGCATTGAAAAAGAACACAAATCCATCTAAAACCCTTTAAATTTATAAATCATACACCATCATCAACAGTTAACATCCATCAAAATGAAATAATTTTAATAATATAGTTAGTAGAAGAAATATACAAGTGGAAATGGAAATAAAAAATAAGGATGAAAAAATAAAAAATCCAAGATTGCTGCAAGATTTGGAAACATAGAGGAGGAATAAGAACATCATGGAAGGAGAAGGAGGAGGAGGTGAAAAGGGGGAAACACAAGGTCATTGAAAGTGATATATGAAACCAAAATGGAAAATATTGTAATAGAAATCAGGAAAGAGAAAATCACGATTCTGGGAAGTTAGATGAAAGGTCCCTCCATTACTAGGAGGAAAACCTAAGAGGAGGGGGAGAGTGCTCAAGCAAGGGAGTTGGGGATATAGGGAGCCATAAAAAACTAATTCTATTTTGAACAGTTTTCCAAACACATAATAACTCAATTATAAACATTATACATGAAAATAAAACAGTTATATAAATTCTTAAATAAATTTGGAAAAATAACTTCTTTTAGTATTTTAATTAAAGTGTAATTTAAAAATATTATACTGCTTTATAAAACTTTTATAAATACATAAATATAATTTTCAACATTCATAACTCTAATGATAATATAATTTTGTTTAAATAATTGTTTTCCAAAAATAAATTTATCCCTTACTATTTATATTTTCAAAATATTTATTCTTCTATCTCCATAATCCTTTCCCTATTCTCCTTTATTTTCTCTCATACTCCCCCAAACATGGAAAAAAAATAAAATTATGTTTCCCTCGCCTTTTCCTCTATACTCCACAGCAGACTCAAACACAAAAATATATATTCATCTCACATGTTGTATCTAACATTTGAAACAACCAAAATCCAAACATGGTCATCATTTAAATACAATTCATTAAAAGAGATACAAACATATTGTTGTATGAAAAAAATATTCATATATTTATATCAAGAGATGTTTGTTGCCTTATTATTTAAGAATAGAAAAATAGCCAGAAATCCAACCAGATAATTCTTTTATAGTTTGATTGAAAAATAGAATCATTTTATTTTCACATAAAATTATAATATAGATGAGGAGAAGTATATCATTGATAATGGTCAAAGGGAGAAAAATAAATAGATCTGTAATATAGATTTCCCAAATCAACCTAAATCTTTAAAAAAATTGGTTTTGATTTAATGCATTCTTTGAGTTATACTGTTAAATAGAGATGTCTATTATGATGATAAAAATGTATTTAATAAACTAGAAGTGATAGATTTCAAGGAAAATAAAATACCTAAAACAAATAAAAAATCACATACCTATAATCTGTAAAATGAACCATCTTTGACAGCTGACCTATCTTTTCGAGATTGACTCCACAGTCTACATTTGAAGCTCGATTGAGATCATTTTTCCCTCGTCTAGTTGCCGATTCGATCAACCCTCACTCACATCACTCTTCTAAGAAGAAACCCTTCATCTCCACTTGATCCAAGAACAAATATTGTCTCTTGTAATTGATCTATCCTTGAACCCTTTTCCCTGAGCTCGGTTCTTCCCAAAGGACAAATCCCTCATATATGGGTTTGGTTTGCTCTTAGGGCCAAACCTACCCTTCCCTGTCTTCCTCCCGCCTTAGCCTCTCGTAAGATTATCGAGGCGGATCTACCAAAAAAATGAGGCTCTATTCTTCAAATCCACCATATCTTTTTTGCTCAATTCTTTTATATTGTTATTTATTCATTTTTATTACATTTCTAATTTTAGAAATCATAATTCATACAAAACTAATTAAATTTAAAATTTTAAAAATGAATAAATTCCATAGAATTATATTCTTATTTTCAAGGTTTCAAATTTTTATACATAAATGAAATTAAATTTTCATAATATTAATATATTTATCATAATTATTTTTAGTAATATATCTATAATTACATAATTTTATAAAACTGATGTTAACAAAAGAATGATTTTCATTAATTCATATATATATATATATATATATTACCTAAAGTTTTTTATTTATTATATTATTATATTCATACTTTAAATTTTATAATGTTTTCATAATTTATTAAATTCATATATCCATAAATAATATTTAAAAATGAAATTATGATTATAATATATTTCCTTCATTATTTATGTATTTAATAATTTTATTCATTTCAAATGTTTTATAATGATAAAATTTTAATTATTTTTATGATCTTAGATGTCAAATTTGGTTATGTATTTTGTAATTATAATTTACAACCACATAACATAATTATTTTAAATTAAAATTACCTTTTGATATTTTTTTAATTCATTATTTGAAAAAAATAAAAATAAAATATTTATATTAAAATATTTTTTGAATAAAATAATACCACATTTATAAGAATAGTATCATTTTGTAATTTTTAATATTAATTTAAATTACATATTATTTCTTAAAAAAGATTTTATTTATAAATATTATAACATAATATTTAAAAACTATATTTTTCATAAAAATTTAATTTATGAAATAGAAAAATATTATTATTGTTCTTATTATTTTTTAAGTATCATTATAATTATAAACAGTTTACTTAACTTATAACCAAATTTCATTTTTATAAAAGAAAATAATTAGTTTTAATTATTGTTTTCATAACATAGTTTTATTTAAATAATAAAAAAATTATTCATTAAGAACTTATTAATATTATAAAATTGTTGGGATATTACATTTACCATAGATAATGATAGCATACAAAGGATAGTATATGATAATCATTTATTCTTGTGTTGTTGAGAATAGTTTTTGTAATCGATAAGCCAACCTAAATGGTATGTTTCGAGTTTAGGTGAGTGGCCAACCCATGTGGTATTTTATATGAGATATACAAGTAGGGAAGCAATTCCCCCAATATGTGATTTGAGATATTTGGTTTTGGATCTACCTCCTACCTGAGTATGATACATTAGATATAAGGGTGGGGTGTCATTCCCCTTGAGTATGATATATGAGATATATGAGGTGGTCATCATTCCTATCATGAATGATATATGATCGACATACCAAGTAAGATCTATTTCCCCTAATATGATAAATGAGATATATAGGATATTTATAATCCCCCTAGGATGATATATGAAATATATGGGACATGATACATTCACTGCAAGTATGGTATTTGAGATATACAGGTGGTGTGTTATTCTATCTGGATATGATATATGAGATATTTATGTAATGATAGTATCCATATGATATGATAAATGATGATACTACAGGTGGGGAAATATTCTATTTGACATAATATAAGATGGTTTCTTGAGTGGTGTGTTATCCTCCTTAATGATATATGGTTATGTCACTTTCTCATGGATAGTCTACCACTAGAACAAGAGGGTATGGTAGATCCTGGCTGTTACAATAGAACATGAGGGTCTATGATGATTATAATATTATGCAATAATTTTTTTTATTTGTTATAATCATATCACATTTTGTATACATTGTGTTTTTATTATATTTGGGATACATTTGGTGGTGTCCTATTGATTCTAACTCAAACCCTTCTCAGATATCCCTGAAACACCGGTATATGATTAGACCTTGTGATAAAAGGTATGGGTTTGGAAGGGTCCCGTTATTGGTTGGATTAGATGAATAGATTGGATAAAGTCAATAAATGGGATTAGGATGAAGCTTAATACAATATTGGGATGCTAGTTAATTTTATTTTTGGGATGAGTTTTATTTTATTTATTCAAGGGAGATCTTGTTGAATACTTATAACTTGTGGCATGTTAGATGAATTATTTTCAATAAAATGTTATATATTACTTAGTTCATAGAATTTTCCATGATGTTTATTTATTCCATTATATATTATGTTGTTATGTTTTCTATTATTTTCTAAATTTTTTCAAACTATTATATGAGTGGAAAGTCTCCCCATGGTATCAAATTACACATCAATACTAATATATAGCCTTTGGCATATGAGGTGGCATTTTTAAGGCCATTTAAAAATCTAGTTCGGTATATATAGAGTGTGTTGGGCTAATGAATTTACCAATTTGTATCATATAATCGTTTTTATTTATCTTAAAATTTCAAATATCACATAAAAGAAATAATACAGGTCGAATCTTGGGATGATAGTTATGTTATGTACTGATCTATCACCTAAATAAGGTGAATAACAGGTTATAATGGATTTGGGAATTATGTTCCATATTTTCATTATTATATTTGAGTTGATTCTTTCTAAACATGATGTTTTTTATTTAATTGATTTTGGGTTTTTACTTGTATACCTAGGTGAAAAAAGTTGTGAGTTCATCATCATATTTGGAATATAGGTTAACATGAAATTTTTATGATTGTATTTGATTATGACACTAATTCCTAAAAAAATTAGAAATGTGTTTAGTTATTTTTTGTGTCAATAATTACATATATGATGTTTTATCATATAGATTCTTAGAGGAGTTAAATATAAAATACCAATATGATTCATTATTATCATTATTAATTAGTTATGATACTTATTATAAGGTATATATTATATTAAATTTCAATAACATCTTATAAGGTGTCTTCCACTGTAACTTTCAAATGAAATTCCATTTAACTAACCCTTAGTTATATTATAACAATAAATAATCATCATAGAGATATGTTATGTGTGTATGTGTATATATATATTCACATGTGTGGTATTATATCCTCAAGGGGTATTCTAGACCATGGTGGCCTGATGAGGACTATAACTATATAGTTGGTAGTGATTTGAGTATAAGAAACCATATATGTGTATACAAACCTAGAAGGTCATGTTTTGGAATGTGACTTGACATGTGGTTTATAATATTAGAGCATGGATAATTATTTGTGATATGTGAGATATGTTGGGTGTGATTATAGAAGTGGTTTTATTTATTATTGATGATGATATGTAACTTGGGATATTTTGGAGAATTGATATAAATGAGTATTAGTAAACTTTTCTGTTATTGTTGAGAAGAGTTATGATATGTGATGGTAACCTTAGAGAGGGGTTATCCTAAAAATTTTTCCCATTAAGAATGAGTACCATGGTAGATACTTGTGCTTAATAATACCTCATTATTGTCCAATTAGGTTTGTAATATATTATTATAGATTCTATAGGTATTGTAAAATGTGAAATAATGGGTAATGATTTGGTGGTGAAGATTCGGAAATGAATGAGAGGAATATTTTGCAAGATTAGTAAGTAGGTGAACCTAGGATTATTGATATGGACATGTGTGTGGTGTGTTTCGGGCATGAATGTTTTTATAAGTTAGCTTCTCTTAAAATGGATCATGGAGTATTTGATATGAGGAAAGTTTGATAGAACTAGAGTTGGATCAACTAGGACTGGGTGTTTGAAGAAATGATATATACCATATTAGTTTGAGGCTACGAAGGGTTCCATTGTTACACCCTGAGATTTTATAATAATTATTTTTTATGTCTTATGTTATGCACAACACCATCTAATCTTTCACTACACACAACACTGGATTGGCTTGTGTTACACGCAATCACGACCTTCCTCGATAGCATCTATAGTATGCAATACCAGGTTTCACTAAACAACGATATATTATTATAATATTATTAAAGACTAGACTTTATGAATAGTATTAACTAAATTTTTTATCTTATAACATTATTATTCATCTTACAAATTTTCTAGAACATGGTATGAGAACAAAATAATTTTTTCGGGTAAAATAAGTATTTTTCAAAAAATGCAGTTTTGCCGCCTTTTGATGGCGCACCCATGTTAAATCTAGTTTTTGACATGTTTATATGTTCAATTTGAAAAAATAAAATTTGTTTTGGTAATAAGGATATAAAAAATTACTTTGGATAAATTTTTCATATTATTCTGATAACATTCATATTTTAATGAATAGTAAAAACATGCTATATTTTAATTAAAACCAACCTTTTTAATCGCAATAATTTATATGGTTAAATTATAATATTTAATGGTTTTTAATTATAAATATAATATATATTTACCATTTAATATAATTAATGTCATTACAATTATTTTTACATTGAATTCACAGGTAAAAAACATTTCAATCTTTGGCAATGTTTTAACTTTTTAAACCCGCTTTCTTAACAATGGGATTAATTTTAAATTAATTACTGAAACTTCTGTGTTTTGAATTTTGAAAAATTGATTCCATATTTGAATTTAGTGGTTCCAAATTATGTTAATAGGTTACTCTCATTTTTTTGATATTATGAATAGTAACTACGGTAATTTTTATTTACTGTAGTCAAAGGTAAATCGGGTAAATAAGGGTAAAAATAAGATTATAAAACTACCCTAACACCTGAAAAAATTCTATTGTATGACTAAAAGTCTACCCATATCACCTAAGGGTCGTATTAGATTCATTTTATTGACTTTGTGACCATGAAAATAAATAAATTATTATTAAAACCAAATAAAGTGACAACATATCAATCTTAAATATTATAAGTATAATAATTTTAATTTAGTGATAAACTTCATGAAACTTAAAACATGAATAGTATACAGAAATATAATAAAATTATCTACATCATGTGATTTTATTTAGAATATTTAGGGATTAAATAAGTATCATTAACGGTGATACAATAGTGATGTTGAAATTATTTTAGGGATTGAAATATCAAATAAATGGTTTTAAAAATATTAAAATAAATAATATATGAACTATTTAATGTTTTCCACTAATTTTATAGATAAATATTTCATGTTATTAATCTATTAAATCTTTTATTTCGAACATATATTCTGTTTGTTTTTTATTTAAATTCAAATAAATGAATAGTGTCAAAATTGACAGTATTGTTATTTTATGAAAATAACATAATATAAAATTGTTTAAAAATCACAAAAATATTTAAAAATAATAAATTAAAATTTATATGGTCTAAAATTTCATCAATTATCCAATTATGGACAATTCAAAACACATAAGTAATTATTTATAACAATTTTAAATTTATAATCTTATTACCACAAATAAAATTAAATAGATTAAATAAGGATAAATCAAGTTGATAAGGTTTAAAATAAATTTCCAACATGACTAAATTTTATTGGTTGATAATATTAAAACCCTATATCATCTAATCTTTGAATATGAGTCATTGTTTGGAGGTTTTTAAGTGGGACTTGATTTATTATAAATTAATATTTTTGAGGTTTCCAAAGGTACCCCTCTCATCCCTTATAAAAGGGCACCTCATCCCTCTCGCCTTTACACAAATTTGAACCTTAATGCTCAGAAAACCCCTACCCATTACTCTTATCAACTTACCTAGTAATATTCTGGAGGTTCTGGTCTTCTAAAAAGACCAACTCCATTCCATTAAGAGGAAGTTTAAAGGAGGCACGTTGAGGAAGAGGTAATCTCTTCTACCGATTCTTTCAAGTTTCTTCCTTCTTCTACTTAATATTATTTAGTTGTTTAATTATAAACTAATGACATCAGTATCAATAATATACAGATATCTTATTATACATATTAAACAACCCTATTTCACCATCTATCCATCCTACGAAAAATGAAATCATCGCGCGTGTGTACGTATGGAATACCGTCTCCACGCCGTGGTGTAATCTATTTTCCACCACCACCTTACTTGTATGGATATAATGGTTCAAATAATAAATATTTATATGATTATTATAACATGATAATGATTTTTAGATATTCTACCATCCAATCCAAGACCATTCAATAGTTATGGGAACAATATCATTGCTCGTGCGTACGTATGGCTTACCGTCTCCACGATGCGATGTGATTCGTTCTACATGATATTCACTAAACCATGTTTATATAAATGAATTGAATGAATAAATATGATATATATTATAATATTACTATTCTATAAATGATTTATCTATAACCTAAAATGAGGAATAAGAATTTATTCGACAAAACAAGTATAAGAACATAAGGCAATGAACACCCGAATAACAAGTAGCAATGAAATATTACTAATAAGAAGCTAAGACTATGAGAATATATGATAACATAAAAATGATTATGATTCTATAATAAGTCAATTATATTATTTAAATCATTATACATGACTTTCGGACACGTACAAAGCATATCAGACCTAAGGTAGGGGAAAATATCGCAATCTCATTTTTATCAGAGATTATTTATACTTCAGAATTTACTTGGGAATATTTATCATCCATATCCATGTTTCCTAAATATGTAATATTATTTCTATCATCCTACAATTTTTTAAATCCAATTTTACCCATTTGTTAGTTTTTAGTAAAATATTTGAAAGGAATCTTTTTTCATTATTAGTACGAGGTACTTTTTGACTTTTCTAGCCAAAGTACGAGAAGAATTTTTTTTAACTTATACAGCATGAATGGATTTTTATGATTTCATAAACATTATTTCCATGCAGATTACTTTACAAGTTTTCATGTTTATTTTTAATCAACTTCTTTTAGTTTAAAATTGTATGACACGTTAATGAAGGAAAAATGTTTTTGAAGTATAAAGGATATTTTCCTCAAGAATGGAGTTCATGCATTTTATCAAAATTATTTTCCATATAAGATAATATAGGTTTCTATTTCTATCCCTATTTTTACATTGATTTGATTATTTTATGATGGAATTATTTTTATGATGTCCTTTTATCTTATATGTATTATGTTGTGATGAGATGATGTTTAAGAATCCCAGTTTCATTACATGGGTTATGCTATGATGTATGATTTATGATTTTGTGGAACACATAATAATGGTATCATTATGAGATTGGTGGGACCTATATCTTCCTCTAATTCATTGGGTAAAAATTTATATCTCATGAGATAAACATAGCTGGAACGGCAAGTTAAACCAGTTCAGTGATACGGGACTGGAACGAGGAGTGAACTCGATTCAGAAATGGACTTTTTACGCTAAGATAGTATTGGAAATGAGTCTTGACTACTAAGGAATGATTTTCTATGATTATGTGTGTATTCCAAAAACTTTCATGTTTTGTTATAAGATTATTGGGATTACATTTCACTAATATGATTTAACCCATGTCATGATATTATGATCTCTTTTGTAGGTTAAGATTTTAAAAATGACATGTTCTTATAAAGATAATATGATTGATATTTACTTTGTTTACCATTACTGAGCATTTTAGCTCACCCTTTGGTATGTTTTATTTTACCTAGGCCAGGAAGAATGGTATTAAGTAAGATATGCCAAAATGGACTATAGATATGATAAAATAAAAAGGGAGACAGTGTAGATGATATATAAACCAGTTGTTTATGTTTTACGATTTCTAAAGATACTATACCTATATAGTACTACCATGGTTTTGTTATATGTTTTAATAAGTAATCTTCAATTCCTAAGTAAAAACAATTTATGTAAATTATGGGTCGTTATAGTTGGTATCAGAGGAAGGGTATAGTGAAACTTTGGAAACTAGGATGTGAAATCCTTAGTAAGAACCCTTAGGATATGTCTAAGTATAGAACACAATCTTAGTGTTGTAGAAATGGCCATGAGTAACCTATGATAATACCTAAAGTGTGAAATTTTATTACTGATTATGTTGTTTTCCTATTATAATTAGTGTTTTTCACACTATTCTTCTTGGTTTTAGTCAATGGGTGGAACCTAAAGGAACAGTGCTAACGCGGAATGTGATGGGTAATGCAATGATTGTCCCCCTGAGCAACCGAACGTTATGGGAGCTAGAATGGAAAATCTTGTATCCATTCCCACACAACTTTCTCTAGCTATAAATCATGCAGGACTTCCAAACGAGCAGAAGAAATAGCAGCATTCTGTTGAATCCTTCATGAGTCAACGTCCACCCTCATTCAGTGGGTCTACTGATCCATTAGTGGCTGAACAATGGATTGGTACCACTGAAAATATTTTTTCTGTTCTTCAATGTTCTGAACATGATAAAGTCATCTTAACTGTATATCGTTTGGAAGGTGATGTTGATTAATGGTGGAATATTATCAAGAATATGAGGCAAAGAGAAGAAATTGAGTCCATGGAATGGGACAAGTTCAAGAAATTATTTTTCAATAAGTACTTCCCTCATATTCTTTGAACAAATATAGAGAAGGACTTTATTGAACTAAAGCAAAAGGATGATGAATCTGTTGGTACCTATGAAAAAAATTTTACATGAATTTCAAGGTATGCTTCTGGGATTATTATCCAACCTGAGAGTAAGGTCGATCAAATCTTTATTGGCCTAAAACCAAGTCTCCGAAGGGCATTAACCATAAGGGACTTCAATAGCAATGAGGAAATTGTTCGTTGTGCTCTCAAGTTTGAGATGGAAATTGGAGTAGGCCATCAAGCATATGGGTTTGATAAGAAGTGGAAAATGGAATTCAAAGGAAAATCTAAATAGCACACTGAAAAGAAGATTAGTTTTCCCTTATGTTCAATGTGTGGAAAGAAACAAGGGACAAGTAAATGTTTCAAATGTGGAAAATAAGGTCATCGGGCATTTGAATGCCACAATTATGGGAAGAATATATCTAGTGATGCGAACAAGGAAAAGGCTACACATAGTGCACCTCATATACTTAAATGTTACAAGTCCAAGGATATGAATTATTCTAATCAATTCCCTAATCCAAGGGTTTTTTATGATGATCAATGTCAACAAACTCTTAAGGCCAAAGACAAAGGAAATTCACACGCAATTTCTATCGGTGATGTAGAGTACGATAACGAAGTTGTGAAAGGTACACTTACCATCCACTATAAAGTAGAAAATGTTTTATTTGATTCCAGATCCACCCACTCTTTTATTTATGAATAATTTTATAAGGGTATCACCGTATTACATCAACAATTAGATGTTGAGTTAGCCGTGACAACTCCTAATGGCACAACGGTCACATCAAAAGTTTACAATTCTTCTCCGATTGAAGTTTGTGGGAAAGTGCTTCCTGCAAATCTTCTGATCCTTCCTATAGTGGAATTTTATGTGATTCTTGGAATGGATTGGATTTATTTATATGGAGATCATATCAATTTCCAAAGAAGGTAAGTCACATTTAATATTCCAGATCAATCTATATGGATGCAAGGATGAATATAACCTTCCAGTGGAAATTTCATCCATCTTATGGGTCTTGATTTCAATAAATTAAGGTTATTTATCTCAAATGGTTGGAGATAAACTCATGATTAAGAATACACCCATTGTACCGGAGTTTGATGATGTCTTTTCAGAGGAATTTCCAGGTCTTCCACCAAATTGTGAAGTTGAGTTTTCAAAAGAACTCATACCGGGTGCTTTACATATTTCAAAGACACCTTATAGAATGGCCCCAATTGATTTGCAGGAATTGAAGAAGAAAATCCAAGAGAATCTTGATAAGGGATTCATACGCCCTAGTGCATCACCTTGGGTAGCACCTGTTATTTTTGTTAAGAAGAAAGATGGATCAATGAGACTCTGCATTGATTATCAAGAACTTAACAAGATCACTATCAAGAACAAATATCATCTCCCATGCATTGATGACTTATTTGACCAACTACGCGGAGATCAATACTTTTCCAAGATTAATCTTCATTCAGGGTATCATCAATTAAGGGTCAAAAGGGAGGATATAACAAAGACGACTTCCTGTACAAGGTATTGACACTATGAATTTATAGTGATACCATTTGGTCTTACTAATGCCCCTACTATCTTCATGGATCTAATGAATAAAGTCTTTAGAGGCTATCTTGATTATTTTGTGGTAGTCTTTATAGACTATATTCTTGTATATTAAAAGAGTAAGGAAGAACATGAAGATCACTTGGGAGTTGTATTGAAGACCCTAAAAAAGGAGAAGCTTTATGCCAAATTTACCAAGTGTGAATTTTGGATTCAAAAAGTTTCATTTTTGGGTCACATAATCTCAAAAGAGGGGATATATGTTGATCCAGAAAAAACAGAGGTTATTGAATGATGGTTGAGACCAACAACAGTAACAGAGATCCGAAGTTATCTTGGTTTAGCTGGGTACTATCAACATTTTGTGAAAGATCTTTCAAGATTATCTAACCCACTCACCAAATTGAATCGAAAAGGAGTTAATTTTGTTTGGATAGAGGAATGTGAAGAGAATTTCAAAGAGCTAAAAAGAAGGTTAGCTAGTGCACCTGTGCTCACACTACCATGTAGTGGAGAAAGGTTTGTGATCTACAGTGATGCATCCAAGAAGAGGATGGGGTGTGTTCTCATGAAAAATGATATGGTGATAGCTTATTCCTCATGACAGTTGAAAATCCATGAGCAAAATTACCCAACACATGATTTGGTGTTAACTGCAGTAATGTTTTCATTAATGATTTGGAGGCATTATCTTTATGGTGAAAGGTGTGATATTTATACTGATCATAAAAGTTTAAAGTATATTTTCACAAAAAAGAGCTGAATATGCACCAAAGAAGATGGTTGGAGCTGATTAAGGATTACGACTGCTCAATTCATTACCACCATAGGAAAGCAAACAAGGTGGCAGATGCATTAAGTCAACAAGACCATGCTAGCTTATCCATGATGAGGATCACAAAAGATCCAATATTTATGGATTTACAAAGGATGGATCTTGGAATTATAATGGAAGGGGAAAAATCTTATCTTTCTCAAATTAATGTTGAACCATCTATACATGTGAAGATTAAAGAGGCACATAAAGAAGATGTAGAGTTACAAAAGAAGGTGAGAAATGTTCCTGAATTCCACATTGATTGTGATCAAATAATAAGGTTTAGGAATCAAGTTTGTGTTCCTCCTATCCTAGAATTAAAGAAGGAAATATTGGATGAAGCACATAGTTCTTCATTCTCTATTCACCCTAGAAGCATGAAGATATAGATGGATCTGAAAGAGTACTTCTGGTGGGATGGCATGAAAAGAGATGTTGCTGAATCTGTCTTTTGATGCTTGGTTTGTCAGCAAGTTAAAGCTAAGAGACAGAATTCTAAGGGGATGTTACAACCATTACCCCTACCAGAATAGAAATGGGAAAACATCAAAATGGACTTTGTCACTAGACTTACTAAAACATACAAAGGCAATAATGCTATCTGGGTTATAGTTGATCATCTTACAAAGTCAGCACAATTCATTGCTATTAGAGAAGATTTCTATCTTGATTAGCTTTACAGGATATATGTGAAGTAAGTGGTAATATTTAATGGAGTACCACATTCCATTATATCTGATCGGGATCCGAGGTTTACCTCGATGTTTTGGCAAAGTCTTCAGCATACTCTAGATACAGAGTTGAGTTTCATCACTGCTTATCATCCTCAGGAAGACGGTCAGTCTGAGAGGACAATTCAAAATCTACAAGACTTGTTGAGAGCTTGATCTATGGATTTCAAAGGTGGTTGGGATCAACACTTAACTTTGGTGGAATTTTCTTATAATAATATCTTTCACTCTAGTATTCAGATGGATCCTTATAAAGCTCTCTATGGAAAAAAATGATGAAATCCAACTTGTTGGGATGAAGTTGGGGAAATAAATCTATTAGGACCTGATCTTGTTGATGAGATGGTAGAAAATGTCCGATCTATTCAACAATACATAAGAGCAGCTCAGAGTCAACAAAAAAGTTATGTCAACAACAGAAGAAAATACCTAGAGTTTGAAGTGGGTGATAAAGTGTTCTTATGAATATCTCCTTGGAAGAGAGTAATGAGATTTGGAATGAATGGAAAGTTGAGGCATAGGTATATTGATCCTTTTGAAATACTGGATCGTGTTGGGAAGGTAGCTTACCGATTGGCACTTCCACCGAATCTCTCTCAAGTTAATGATGTGTTCCATGTATCTCTCCTGAGAAAGTACATACCTAATCCATCACATGTACTAAGCTCAGAAGTTGTACCACTGGAGAAAGATATTTCTTATAAAGAATAGCCGATAGAGATTCTGGATTGTAGCGAAAAAGTTCTACAAAACAAGACCACTCTCTTGTTTAAAGTTTTATGGAGGAACCACCAATTAGAAGAAGCTACATGGGAACTTGAGGATATGATGAGGGAGAGGCATCCTCGTCGGTTTGTTACGTAATGACGAATTTTGAGGGTGAAATTCATTTTAATGGGGGTAGAATGTAACACCCTTAGATTTTATGAGATATTTTTTTTATGTCTTATGTTATACGTAACACCAAAGTAATCATTCACTATACACAACACTGGCTTGGCTTGTGTTACACGCAATTGCGACCTTGCTCGATAGCATGTGAAGTACGCAATACTGGGTTTCACTAAACAATGATATATTGTTATAATATTATTATGAACTATCTGTTATGAATTATATTAACTACATTTTAAATTTTATAACATTATTATTCATCTTACACATTTTCTAGAACATGGTATGAGAACAAAATAAATTTTTCGGGTAAAATAAGTATTTTTCAAAAAATTCAGTTTTTCCACCTTTTGATGGCGCACCCACTTTAAATATAGTTTTTGGCATGTTTATAAGTTCCATTTTACAAAATAAATTTTTTGGAATCAGGATATTAAAATTTACTTTGGATAAATATTTCATATTATTATGATAACATTCATATTTTAATGAATAGTAAAAACTCGCTATATTTTAATTATTTTTTTTTCATCGCAATACTTTATATAGTAAAATTATAATATTGAATGGTTTTAAAGTATAAATATAATATTTTTTTACCATTTAATATAATATATATAATTACCATTAATTTTACATTGAATTCATAGGTAAAACCATTTCAATCTTTGGCAATGCTTTAACTTTTAAAACCCGTTTTCTTAACAACAGGATTAAATTTAAATTAATTACTGCAACTTCTGTGTTTTAAATTATGAAAAATAGATTCTATATTTTAATCTAGTGGGTCCAAGTTATGTTAATATTTTACTCTTATTTTTTTTGATATTATGAATAGTAACTACGGTAATTTTTATTTACTGCAGTTAAAGGTAAATCAGGTAATTAAGGGAAAAAATAAGACTATAAAATTACCCTAACACCTTCCAAAATTATATTGAATGACTAAAAGTCAACCACTATCACTTAAGAGTTGGATTAGATTTATTTTATGGACATTGGACCCTGAAAATAATTTAATTGTTATTAAAACCAAAGAAAGTGACAACATGTCACTCTATTAAATTTTATAAGTATAAGAATTTTAATTTAGTGATAAACTTCATGAAAACTCAAACATGAATAGTCTACGGAAATCTAATTTAATTATATACATCATATGAATGTATTTATAAATTTTAGTTATTAAATAATTATCATTAAAGGTGACACAATATTGATGTTAAAATTATTTTATGGATTGAAATATCAAATAAATGGTTTTAAAAATATAAAAATAAATTTTATATGAACTATTTAATGTGCTACACAAATTTTCTAAGTAAATATGACATGTTATGAATCTATTAAAGCTTTTACTATGAAAATTTCTTCTGTGTGGATTTTATTTAAATTCAAATAAATGAATAGTGTCAAAATTGACACTATTATTATTTTATAAATATATCATAATATAAAATTGTTTAAAAATCACAAAAATATTGAAAAATTATAAATTAAAATTTATATGGTCTAAAATGTCATCAATTATCCAATTATGGACAATTCACAACACATAAGTGTTTATTTATAAGAATTTAAAATTTAGATTCTTATTAATACAAATAAAATTAAATAGATTAAATAAGGATAAATCAAGTTGATAAGGTTTAAAATAAATTTCCAACATGTCTAAATTTTATTGGTTGATAATATTACAACCCTATCTCATCTAATATTCAAATATGAGTCATTTTTGGAGGTTTTTAAGTGGGTTTTTATTTATTATAAATTAATATTTTTGAAGTTTCCAAAGGTGCCCCTCTCCTCCCTTATAAAAGGGCACCTCCTCCATCTCTTCTTTACACAACTTTGAGCCTTCAAGCTCGACCAAACCAGGACCATTAATCTTCTCAACTTCCCGCGTAATTTTTTTGAGGTTTTGGTCTTCTCAAAATACCCACTCCATCCCCTTAAGAGGAATTTTAAAGGAGGCACGCCAAGAAAGAGGTAAT
This sequence comes from Viscum album, assembly GCA_963277665.1. Classification (NCBI taxonomy): domain Eukaryota; kingdom Viridiplantae; phylum Streptophyta; class Magnoliopsida; order Santalales; family Viscaceae; genus Viscum; species Viscum album. The sequence goes on from OY728163.1 coordinate 290,556,407, forward strand.
CTCTTCTACCGATTCTTTAAAGTTTCTTCCTTCTTCTACATCATATTATTTAGTTGTTTCATTATAAAAATATATAATCAGTATCAATAATATACTGATATGTTATTATAAATATGAAACAACCCTATTTCACCTTCTATCCATCCTATGGAAAATGAAATCACCGCACGTGTGTACGTACGGAATACCATCTCCACGCCGTGGTGTAATCTGTTTTCCACCACCACCTTACACGGATGGGTATAATGGTGAAAATAATAAATATGTATATGATTATTATAACATGATATTAATTCTGAGATATTCTACCATCCACTCCAGCACCATTCAATAATTATGGGAATAATATTTTCGCTCATGTGTACGTACGACTTACCGTCTCCACGATGTGATGTGATTCGTTCTACATGATATTCACTGAACCAGGATAATATAAACAAACTGAATGAATAAATATGACATATATTATACTATTACCATTCTGTAAATGATTTATGTATAACCTAAAAAGAGGAATAAGAATTTATTCAACAAAACAAGCATAAGAATATAAAGCAATGAACACCCGAATAACAAGTAGCCATGAAATATTACTAATAAGAAGCTAAGAATATGAACATATATGATATAATAACAATAATAATGATTCTGGAATAAGTCAATGACCTTATTTAAATCATTATACAAGATGTTTGGACACGTACAAAGCATATCGGACCTAAGGTAACGAAAAATCTCACAATCACATTTTTACCCAAGATTGTTTATATTTCAGAATTTACTAGGGAATATTTATCATACACATCCATGTTTCCTCAATATGTAATATTATTTCTATCCTTCTAAAATTTTTTAAATACAATTTTACCCATTGGTGAGTTTTTAGTAAAAGATATGAAAGGAATCTTTTTTTGTTGTTAGTACGGGGTACTTTTTGACTTTTCCGGCCAAAGTACGAGAAGAATGTTTATTTAACTTATACGGCATGAATGAATTTTTATGATTTCATAGAAAATTATTTCCATGAATATTCTTTTACATGTTTTAAAATTTATTTTCAATCAAATTCTTTTAGTTTAAAATTGTATGACATTTTAAGAAAGGAAAAAAAATTTTGAAGTAGAAAGGATATTTTCCTCAAGAATGGAGTTCAAGAATTTTATCAAAATTATTTTCCATCCAAGATAATATAGGGTTCTGTTTCTATACCTATTTTTACATTGATTTGATTATGTTATGATGGAATTATTTTTATGATGTCCTTTTATCTTATATGGATTATGTTATGATGGAATGCTGTTTAAGAATCCCATTTTTATTACATGGGTTATGCTATGATGTATGATTTATGATTTTGTGTCACACCTAAGAATGGTATCATTATGAGATGGGTGGGACCTATATCTCCATCCAATGCATTGGGTAAATATTTATATCTCATGAGATATACATGGTTGGAACGTCAAGTTAAACCGGTTCAGTGATACATGACTGGAACGAGGAGTGTTCTCGGTTTAGAAATGGACTTTTTCCATTAAGATAGTCTTGGAAATGAGTCTTGACTACTAAGAAATGATTTTCTATGATTATGTGTGTATGCCACAAAGTTTCATGTTTTATGATAAGATTATTGGGATTACATTTCACTACTATGATTTATCCCATGTCATGATTTTATGATCTCTTTTGCCGGTTAATATTTTCAAAATGTTATGTTCTTATGAATATGATATGATTGATATTTCCTTTGTTTACCCTTACTGAGAATTTGAGATCATCCTTTTGTATGTTTTCTTTTCCCCAAGTTAGGAAGAAGGGTATTAAGTCAGATATGACAAAAGGGACTCTAGATATGATAAAATAAAAAGGGAGACAATGTAGATGATTTATGAACCAGTTGTTTATGTTTCCCAGTATCTAAAGACATTATACTTATACGGTCCTACCATGGTTTTGTTATATGTTGTAATAAATATGATTCAATTCTGAAGTAATAATAATTTATGAAAATTATGTGTTGTTATACCCATAATACCATTCGACACTTGATAAAGGATTGAGATATGGACCACTTCAAAAAATATGAGTGGGAACATGAAATTATATGGCCAGTTAATCATTATGATTTTGAATGGTCATTTGATTGGGTAAAAAATAAGAAAAATTATGTTGTGGGGAGAACAACATAGGTGTTATAAATGTGTCCCACATGTTCTAAGATTTTTCAGCAAACACAAAGAATGACCTGTTAGTGGACCCAAATGGGCGGTGGTTGTATTTTTGAGACAATAATTTCTTGGAAATAGCTAGGTTGTGTGAATTGAATTGAATATTCCTAGATAGTGGTGTTAATTAATGGAAATAATGTCACGTAATAATGTTTGGTAATATTCATACAATAAATAAGTGATGATGGTTGGGTGGTATGTCCAGGTGTGAGTATCGAAAAAAAGGATGGTAGAGTGACTAAGTCTATGGAATATCTATCCAATTGATTGGACGTTAACATAAAGTAAAATATAGTTCCTTATGTTCTAAATATTTAATAGGGAATGAAAGTTAATATATTAATGAAGATGTAGGTGACCCTTGAAGGTGATATTGATTCATTGATGATCTAGTGTATAACACTGATGTAAAATAATAGTTTATAACATCAGTGAACTATGGATTCAAGAATTTCATAGGGAGTGAGTAATTATTGAGGGTTTTGTGAAAATATTCTACACCAAAATGTGTGGGTTGGTAGGAATTTAAACAGTGGAGTCTGGTTGGGTGTTGTATTGGATAATGCACCCATGCGCACGCCCGAACCTATAGGGATTTGAACCTCGGACCTCCTTTTGAAAAATGGAAGGCCATTAGTAGTGTATCATGAAGTAATCATTAACATTTTATGAATTTTATATTTACATATATGTACATAATTCATTTAATTTATATTTCAACTCTTATAAATCTATATACTAATATAATTTTTCATAAACACATTTATAATACTTTTTTATCTTTTTTTTGAAAAGAAGGACATATAACATTAGAGATGAAGATTAGCAGACATACATAAGAAAATCCATGAAAGGGAAATTGTCCAGCCAGAGATGGTTGTCATCGAAGGGGACTGAGGCCGCCAGCTAATGGTTTACATTGTTTACTTCCCTTTTTGTAAAGGAGAAGGTGCAACCGGAGAAGCCTTGGCAAAGCGAGTGAATTTGCTTGATGATGAGGCCAAATGACTGGAGCCTGGTGTCATTGTGGTTAATATTTTCGATCACAGTGAGGCAATCAGACTCAATGATGATATCAACCAAACCACTTTCTATAGTGAGCATCATACCTGCAAGGACGGCTGGGGCCTCAGCCACTGCAGGTTCCCAGAAGGCATAATGTGATTCATATTTTGTTGTAATGATTTTCCCTAGATGATTTTGGGCAAGGAGACCGAGAGCAACAAGCCCATCCTTGGGGAGAGACACGTCCATGTTAATCTTAAGAATACCTTCCGTTGGGGGGTTCCAATTAGGGGGACATGAGGGGGTTACACCTGGCATAAAGTGTCCTTTGTGGTCCTTCTAGCCCTCAATCCATGAAATTCCCCATTCAATCTAGAATTCGGGAGGTTTATGAATGTGGTGAAAAACAGAATCGTTACGTCAAACCCAAATGATCCAGGCCAGGGTGAAAATTGAACCAGCATTAATCAATGAAAGAGAGGAATTCCATCGCATCAGAAGATCGGGGAGGTCAGGGGAAATGTCCAGTGAAGCATCAGAAACCGAGCCCCATTTATTCCAAATTTCTTTAGCTCCCGTGAAGTGAATGATGGCGTGCAAAGGAGTTTCTGGAATATTTAGAAAGAAAGGGTAGGACTCAGCACATTCCATATGTTGGTAAACGAGAAGGCTCAAAGTAGGGAGGGTTCTCGTTCACACCTGCAACCAAAATTGGCATATTTTTGGGGGGAATTTGAGCTTCCAAAGTGCTTTCCATGGTCCCTCTTCACGGTCGATAGAGTGGATTCCAAGAGCCAGTCTGTACCCGGATCTCACCGTGTATTCGCCTGAAATGTCATTTCTCGGGAATAGATGGTCGAGGCGTGCATCTGGGACCCATGGGATGATTAGGATAATTCTTTGGTCTCTTTCGTTGAACCATTTATGGATATTTTTAAAACACCACCCTAGGTCCTGGTCTGAAAGGAGGCAATTGACAGTGGCATCTTCAAGACATGGTTGGGCGGGGGATGTAGCCTGCATACCATCCTTATCGACAAGCCAGGGATTGGTCCAGATATTGATAGATGATCCATTCATAATCCTCTAGCCCATTCCTTTTTCTAGGAGATTTCAGGCCCCCCCAAATGCTTCTCTAGAGGAAGCTAGGACGGGGGGCCAAGAGAGGAATCATGGAAGTCCATGTGGGGAAAGTATTTAGTTCGGAGTACCCGAGCACAGAGAGATGATGGATGGTTAATGATGTGTCATCCTTGCTTGGAAAACAGTGCGTCATTTAAGAGAAGAAGATTCTAGAATCCCATCCCTCCCTCCGACTTGGGTTTGTAGAGTTTCTCCCAGTCCCATCCAATGGGGTCTATTCCTTCAATCATTTTTCCCCACCAGAAGTTGGCAGAATGTGAATGGATCTAATTGGAAATGGCCACCGAGAGCTTAAACAGTGACATAAAATATCTATGGATAGACTGGATGACATATTTAATGAGGGTTTCATTGACGACTTTGGAGATGCTTTTTTGGGTATTGCCTTGAATTTTTTTCTCAATCTTGTCCACCAGAGATGCAAAGATTTATTTTTTGTACCGGCAAATCACTATGGGAAGACCGAGATACTTATGGTGTTTATCAACCATATGGATGCCTGCTGATGCACAAAGTTCATCTCTCTTGGCAAGAGGCACCCCTGCACTAAAGGAGATTTCTGATTTTTCGTGATTGATAGACTGTCCATACGCCCACTCATACTAGATGAACACATGGCTAATCACCCATCATTCATTTAATGTTGCTCTGGAGAAAATGAGGCAATTGTTGGAAAAGAAGAGATGCGACACTGGTGGGATTTCACGGCAGACCTTTTCCCCATGAATAGACTTAGAGGATGCAGCACTGGAAATAAGGTTAGAAAAAACATCAACCACCATGATAAAGGGAAATGGGGAGAGGGGATCTCCCTGTTATAGGCCTCAGGTTGGGGCGAAGCCTCTGGTGAGATCCCCATTGACCTTGATTCTGAAGGAGACGGTCGAGATGCATTGCATGACAATATCTGTCCATTTAGTGCAAAAACCCATTTTCAGCATCACAAATATTAGGAACTTCCATTCCACTTTATCATAGACTTTTTTCATATCCAGTTTCTAGGACATGGATCCTCTTTTCATGGTGGAGTGTGTTTTCATAGAGTGGAACACTTCATGGGCCACAATTCCATTATTAGTAATCAGTCTCTTGGCCATGAAGGCACTCTGTTTTTCATAGATAATATCAAGAATCCAATGGCACAACCGATTGACAAGGATTTTTGAGAAGATATTTTAAGAGACATTGCAGTGGATGATAGGTTTAAAATCAGGGATCGCCAAAGGTTTCTTGATTTTTGGAATGAGGACAAGGACAATTTCGTTGATGGTAGAAATACTTGTATTCCCCGCCTAGATATTTTTTTTATCATTTTGCAGATGTCGGGAACGATGATGTGCCAATATTGTTTAAAAAATACTGTATGGAATCCATCTGGTCCCGGGGCCTTAGTGGGGTGGATATGTTTCAAATCTAAGTGTATCTCTTCATTCATCATATCTTTGGTAAGATGCCGATTGATCCCATCGGTGATCACATGTCTGATGAATTCTTCTACTTCAGTCGACATGAAAGGAGTTCCTATAGAGAAAAGATTCTGGAAATAGCATATCAAATCTTCGTGAATACCACTGGTGTCAAAAACTTTCCTTCCATCAGGTTGTGATATACACATGATATAATTTTTCCAATGCCTAGCTGAAGCTTTCAGGTGGAAATACCTAGTATTATCGTATCCCTCTTTAATGTGGATGTCTCGCGCCCGCATAGCCCAGAAACATTCCTTAATGCGCAGGGCCCTATCCAACTCTCTTTAAGTGGAACCAATCCTGGAGAGATTTCAATTGGATGGGGGTAGCCTGAGTAAGTTGTTCAATTTCTTTTCAAGGACATCACAATGCCTATCAGGGTGGTGGAATTTCTTGTTGCTCCAAGATCTCAGATCGGATGCAACCTGTTGGAAATACCTTGTATTAGCGTCGCCCTATTTTGGTATAATTGTATTTTTAAAAATATATTTACCCATTTACATATATAAATATTTACATATATATATATATATATTCAAGTATATATATATAAATTTATTTATAATTGTATATTTATAAATAAAATTTTCATAATATATTTATTAATTTCTTATTTATTATAAATACATTTATGTTTGTGTATATATATATTTTTTAATGTGTTGATAAGTGGAATTTATCTCTCTCCCCCTATAAGTATATATATATATATATATTTGTGTCTGATCCTATATATATGAATGTATTTATAATTTAATATACACTTGTTGCAATGTATAATGATACATACATATCATGTGCATTTACCACTTCCCTAGAATAGTTTGTTTGTTATATATTGAGAAATTTATATGTGTGAAAATATATATTGCAATATATATTTATTTTAAAATATACATATTAATATTTATTTACACATATAATTAGAATATATTGATAAATATATTTTTTACAAATACACACAAAGACACATATATATTTATATAAATATTATAAATAAATTTGTTTAAGTGTATATATTTATATCTTCATACGGCTTTATATGGTATGTTATATGGTTAGATTATTACTTTAAGTATAATGGGTAATAAATATTTAAATCTATATGGTTTATATATTTAAAAAGATATTTTATATGTAAATATGTTTAAATATTTATATTTATAATTTAATATTTATATATAAATATGTAAAATATATAAAAACATGTATATATTTTCATATATTTAGTTATAAAAAAATGCAATATGAAAAATGGTAAAATTTCAACACCATAATATCCATATTAGTGTAATTCCTACGAATAAATTCAATCAATGCGGAAACAATATAGTAAGACCCAATTAAACAATGTTGAAACCAAAAAATATATTAAAAAATGAGTTTATACCAAATAAAAACCCAGCTTTAGTGGAATTACAATCCTTTTTGACCTAGAAATAGTGTTCAGGTCATCCCTCGATCAAAATGACATAGATTTATTCATAGTTTCCATTTTGACATGTTGTAGATCCCAATTGGATTCCTGGATCAAAATTTATATATGTTTGAAGTTCTAATGACGTTTTCAACTTACATTAAAATATTAATTATTTTTTACATCTTTTATATCAATAAAATTTTATAAAATATCTATTAGTTAATACTAATTTGAAACTTATTAATTTATAACATATTATAAATTTTTTAAAACTTTTTTCACTAATTTTATTATATCTTAATTTTAAATTAAAAATTTAGTATTATATAAATCATATTAATGCACATCTATTTTGTATATATCAATATAAATATATTTATAAATTAAAAATATTATTTTCAATTGTATGTATATATTTTGAAATCATAACTTTTATCATCTCTAAAAATTTTGCTGATAAAACCCACTTTTACTTGTGCTAAAGAAAGTGTTGATAATGGCATCCTATATTATAGCTATGAAAAATAACTAACAAAGTGGGTTCTTTTATCTTTATTTTTTTAGCACTGATAAGGGGTCCTTTATCAATAAATTTAACTAACATTGATAAAATAACCCTTTTAATCAGATCTTTTTTATTACTGATATTGGTTAGTGATGAATAAGCACGATTATATTATTGAGTGATACATTTTTTGGTTTTCTCATCAAATAATTCAATATCATTATACTTGATGTGATTAATTAAAAATTCAGTTTATGAAATGATTCATCAACAATTCATAACATAATATACATAATATAAAACATTTTAATGTGAAACATATTTTGTGGAGTTCGATGATACTTGAGGAAAAATTGCATGTTACATTATATTGTTGTGAAGGAATTATTTTCCCCCTATAATTTTGTATTATTATAAGTGTTTCTAGTGATTTTTCTTTGGAATAAATTTGTGGTATAGTATTATCTTATAAACATATTTCTTGAATGGTAAACATTTTATGAAATAAAGGGGGAGATATACATGGAAAAAGTGGACCTAAACATGGAACTATAATTATAGAAACTTTGAAGTGTTTTATATAATTATCGTGGATAATTTGTACATATTAAAAATAATTTTATTTTTTAAAATTTATTAAAAAGACGCCTATAATGAACTATTTATTAGACTAAATTTTCCTTTATGAGTATAATTAATTATCATTTTATAGAAGGCTTTTACTAATTAGATGTGTTCTGCTTTACGTTGAAGAGAAAAATATGTCAGATTGTGTCTAATTGGATATATATTCATGATTGAAAATGAAAACATTATCCAACAATATCATGAAACTATAAAATAATGATCATTGATCTATTTTTAATTTTTATGAATGGGCATATTCTCATTCTAATGCACGGTCTTGTTGGAATGAACTAGAGTTAATTTTTTCTATTTTAAATGTTTTTAAGTTAAAAATAGTTGTCACATGCTCAAAAACAATAAAAAAAATTTCATAGTTTTTAAAATATATATAATTTATATCTACTATATATATTAATCCTCACTTTCTAGCATACACGTGTCAAAAATTTGTTCTTCCATGTCACTAATTACAGATGTGTTGCTCCTCCGTAGCTCCACCCCACCCTGCAGAATATCTTTCTTTTTCTCCACCTCACACTACCACTCCTACTAAGAATATTGTAGGTCTTGACCTACCAATCCCCTGTATGCCCCCCTCCCCCTTTCATTTTCCCTATCATGGTCTACCAGCTTTCTATCTCCAGCCACCTCCTCCTGATTTCGATTGTAGTCACCCCGTTTTTCGATTTCCTAGTCACGCTAGGAAAAAAATTATTTGTGAACTAGGGTTCCTGAAGACTCCCCACGTGGGTGTCATCTTCCTATCAGCTTTTATGAAGACCATTTCCCTCATACTTCATCTTTATCCTTGTACTGGTTGCAACATTGTCGTCCACCCTATTCAATTGTGCACTCATATTTTCAAGGATCGAAATTGGCTTTTGATTCCATTTAAAACAGACCATGATACTTCTAAGTTATCATCCAAAAACCCCCTTCCATTCCTTTAAGTCACATTAAATCCCATAATTGATGATTATAACCACTAGAAATTCATACCTTCGACCCCCTTACACTTTTCAATTTCATGCAAGTATTCAAGGGATCATTTGGTTTCCAATTTCAACAAAAGTATCCTTCACATCTCCACATGCTTGTTGTATCTCGTATTCCCACCCACATAATCTTCTCACTTCATGTATGAACATATCTTTGTACTAGAAAACAAAAATCTTTTCAACCGTATATCTGGTATCAATTCAGTTCTAAAATAGTGCGGGTTCATTTACTGTTATGTGAATATTCTTTTACGGTTTGAATAAAAAAACTTCTATGATAGTTTCTTGTAAAATTTTCCTTGCAAATAATTATGATTTCATTTTGGTTTAGCATGTTGATATCCAACTACATGTTGAGTTTTCAGAATTTACTACACCTGTTTCAAGAAAACTACTTTTGTAGTCTTCTGTTATAATTTATTTTAAATTTTTTCGACTTCAATTTCATTATCCATGTGAATATTCAAATGCATATTGGGTTGTATGATATTATATTTAGTGAGTGAAATAATAATGTCTACTAATGTCTATTGTATCCTATTACGTCTTTTCCTTTATTATGTAAAATTTTGTAACTTTTATGTCCTTTGTGAATTATATGGTTTCATTTCACATCTTGAATATAAGCTATAAAGAAAAACCAAACAAACATGAATTTTTTATCGAACTCTAGAGATGCATGGTTGCAATGGAGGATACTTAAGAAGGAACAACAGGCAGTTTGTGAGTTCTCTATTAAGTACCCTTGAAAATGTTCTACTCACTATCCTCGGTTCATTAAATTCATTCATTAAACTTTCCACATTATCAGTGCTGACAACTACTAGAAACTATTCAATTTCATCTACCAACTAGTCCGGTACACCATTAAGTAAATCAGTATCAATAGGTGACATCACACGTGGAGTCACACCCATGCCATTATCATCTCTATATATAAAAGGCAAGTTATGTTTTCATTAACTAGTAGCATATTTGAAATGTTTCAAAGTTCATTTCATAAAAAATGAAATATGACGTACTAAATTACTTTTTTAATAGAGCCTGAAAAGTTCTCTACTCGGTCAAATACAAACTTGTATTTCCTATCAACATGTGCAGATGAAAGGGTACAATGCAGACTACTGATGATGGAACGACACAAAGATTGTGATTTTTCTAATATCTTCACTGTAAATTCTTGTAGTTATTTACATTCTATTATTGTCTATTGTAAATGAATTTTCCACAATTTTAGTGGTGACCTCTACTGGAAATTCTTATGCGGAATCTGGTGGACTATTCTGAACCCCAAATAGTGAACTTCTACCAAAAAAATACATTCACAGATGGAGTCACATTCATTCTATTATCATCTCTTTGTAACAATAGTTAGTTTTGTTTAAATTAACATTTATAAACCATTTAACTACACACTACATTTCATAGTAAAATATATTATTAATAATTAAGTGCTTCTTTTTCGACTGTACCAGAACCATCTATAGCTTCATCAACGTTGTTAGCTGGATCTAAAAAATGAAAACAACGACTGACTATCTTGATACATTCACCTTTACCTTTCTGTATATATCATAACTATTATATGTCATTCACATATTGTATGTCATAAAACAAATGTATTCCCCTTATAACATTTCAGTCATCAATTTTCATAGCTTTAATGGATGTAAAAAAACTCTACCAGATACATCACTCGTTACCTCAATGCAGTAAGAATGACTAATATTTATACACATTACCATAACTTTTATTCTTGTTCTACATCTTATGCTTACCTATACCAACATATGCTTCTTAACTCTTTCTACTTATGGGAACTTGAATATGTTATCGTGTGTAGGTATGTTGTGCACTATAAGTTGACAAGCACACACATATATATACCACTGTACATTCTGCAGAGAAGTAAGCTGTTTTCTACAACAAATTTTAGGTTCTAGACAACAATCATTTCTTTGACAATCAATTAGAATAAAATACTTCTAGGGCTGAAGAAAAAAAAATGATGACATAAATGGTGTAGAAAACAATAAAGGTAATTTAATGTATATTTTTTACTTCAAACATTACTGAGTTTTTTATTATTTATGATAGTATAATATTATGTACCACTTGCTGCTATAGGAGAGTCACAAGAATAGGACACTGCCAAGAACATGGGTTCATGTATTTACTAAACATGCATTAATGGTTATTTAATACTAAATCATCCTCTCTTTTATTGACTATAGTTTTTTAATAACATATTCTACAATAATATTATGTTCAATCAGGTTATTAAGATAATGGAGTGACTTCTAACATCTATCAATATTGTTACTCTTTTTTGTGGATTGATGAGAGAAACAATAAATTTAGCAGCAGACAAAACCAATGTTTTTATCTATGCTGGTCAAAGGAAAAGGTTACATTGGACTTACAACCAAAATGTCCTGAATAACTAAGGATGTTGGGGTTTGACCAAACTTCTATTGAAGCCTGATTATTCCAAGAACACATTCATATTTACAATTTGATGTTTTCATTCACATCAATGGGTGGGAAGGTAGATAAGTCCTTTAATAATGGTCGAGCTCCATGTATATTCAGATTTCACGGTCGAAAATACCATCGCATATGTAGTTTGTGTCCACCTAATGGACATCCAACAAGGTTCTCACAACTATATGTCTATGATACTATGCATGAATGCCATAATAGAATTCACGGAATGAGGTATCCTTCATATTCATTTCTTTTTTCTAATTTGGAAAACCCTTCTCCATTTTATATTTACATAAACAATTGAATCACCTTTGATGACATAAATAAACAATCTATTTTTAACTATAGTACTATTGAGAGCCTACAACAGATGCTTCATGAGAACAATGTTTTGGCTTGATAATTTATAAGTGAAAGAGATTTTATTAACCATCAGGAGGTTCCAACATTAATGTTGTGACTTATTAAAAGAAGACAAACACATTCTGTGACATATAACCTTTGAAATAATTTTAAAATTTCCATGCTAATTGATGGTGATATTGAGTATCTCATCCAATAATGGGATATCATCATAAAATCCAAAAGTAGTGATTTATAACAAATTGATGATATTCACCCATTGTATCTTCCATTGCAGTATCCTTTGATTTTCATAGGTGGCTAGGATGAATATTGCGAGAATATTTTTCATCGTTCTACTCAATTAACTACAAGTACTACACTTTGGAAGGTAACAATGAGAGAGTACTTTGTATTCCACTTGAAATTCCATGATAATGATGCATCGATCTTACAACATACTTGAATACTGCTGCAAAAGTATAATGTTGATGCTTATATGATGATTTATTCTCAAAGACTATCATTCATTCACTTCAATTGGAAGAAATTGAGGGCCAAATTTATGATGGGTTACAAGATGAATTGCTTCGAGATGACTGTCAAGGAACAACCTGCGGGAAGCATATCGTATTAACTTCAATATTTATGGGTGGTCCAAGGTATATGATCTAGAATTACCAAGATGCTATGTCGATATGTAATTGGGAAGTGTATCCATATCTGTTTTTATCATTTAATTGTAACCAGATGTGGCTTGAAAAAACTCAATTTCTTAAAAATTGCAATCTCCATCCACCAGACTGAACACAAATATTATCGCAAGTTTTCAATATTAAGGTTGATCATATAATGAAATATTTAAGAGAATGATGTTTTTTTGGTACTTCATGGGAAGGTAACTCTTATTTTACATACTGTCCCATATTTTCAGTTCCGTATTATATATTTTTTCATCTTCAATTAACCATCAAACTCTTTTCTTCCCATGTAGTTGTTCAAACTGTGGAGTTTAAAAAATGTGTCTTGCATCATGTGCATGTCCTTCTATTTCTCGGTCATGAAAATAAAGTTCACACTCCAAAATATGTAATCCAGATTGTATGTGCTGAAATTCAAAATAATTGTACCTATACAACAATACAAGAATCTTTGAAGAATTTTATGATCCACAACCATTGCGGTGATTCCAACCATACTTCATTGAGTATGAGAAATGGAAAATGTTCCAAAATTTTTCCAAAGAAATTTGTTGTGCATAACACTGTTGATGATGATGGTAAAGTTCTCTTTTGCAGAAGGGATGATGGAATAACAGTTATAAAAATGGAGTCCTTTATATAATTTTTTTGTTGTACCATACAATCCTGTTTTGCTATTAAAGTATCAAGCTCATATGAATATTGAAGTTTGTAACCAGTAAACTTCCACCAAATATTTTTTTATGTATATTAAAAAAGGAAATGATCGTGTAATAACAACACTATATGAGATAAATAACAGAGAGTTATAAGACAAAAAAATGTATGTGAAATGAAGATGTACAATTATGTAAATAAGTTTAAACAATGTGTGGTTGAAGTCACATCTTAAGATAAGTAGTGAATGTCATGTCTTTCACTACAGTGGGAAAATATATTAATGTTTTCATATAATGATTCATACATTTTGGAATATATTTAATGAAAAGTGACATTAAACAGTTACAATGACTTATTTATTTTATTGGATGAGTATATCACCTACGTTTTATACTTTTTTTTGTTCAATTATATTCAAAACCATTTGCAAAAAAACCTTCCTCATTTTAGTCAATAGTATGTGAAATTTCAATATATAGTTTCATACCTTATTTTCCAACAGTTTTTATTATTATGAATCAGTAGTACACTAATGTAATGGCCTGAGTTGTTGGAGGTCCATTACTTAGTAAAAATCTGATGTTTGAGGTGTTCTGGGTGGTCCGGGAGGCCATCCCAACTTCTAGGTGAAGTTTGACCCACGGTAGGCCTACCGGTAGCTCGGTCTACTGGTAGCCACAGCCTACCGATAGCTCAGCCTACCGGTAGCTCGGCATACCAGTAGCTCGGCCTACTGGTAGTCGCAGCCTACCAGTACCTCGGACTACCGGTAGCTCGGTCTACCGATAGCCGCAGTATACCGGTAGCCGCCGCCTACCGGTAGCTCGGCCTATTGGTAGCTCAGCCAACCGGTAGCTCGATCATCCTACCGGTACCCACAGCATACCGGTAGCTTGGCCTACTGGTAGCTCGGTCTACTGGTAGCCGCAGCCTAACGGTAGCTCAGCTAACCGGTGAACCTAGCCTAACCCCCACGGGTTAGCCAGTATCGCCTCCTTTTTTCACAAATTGAGTTTTAAACCCTATTTGACCCCTATACGCCTACTTTAAATCCAATTAAAAACAATTAATTGTGTTTGATTAAGTGAGGTTTCCTGGTGTGCATTGGTTTAAACTGCCCCTAAAGGCAGGGACCCTTTAATGACGTGTGGGGCTACGTGGTCAACCCACAACCCCGATCCTTACGCAGTTTGTATTCTTATCTCAGTATCTCAACCATCCCCGTCCTTTACAAACTAAAGGGTCTTCCCTGGGTTTCTTTTACTCGATCACCCTGCGATCGATTCATCAGCTCGTCCTTGAGTTCCCAAGGTCCCACCCCTACAATTTGTGCACCTCCTTTTTCTCGCGCGTGAAGAGAAGCTTCGATCGTTGATCAATCAAGTAGGGGTTTCACCTTCATCTCTCTTTTTTGTGTATCTTACGGTGTGGGTACGCTACTATTTCCATTGAATTGGATGAACCAAACTTTAATAAAGATAATAAACAGACTCTAAATTAAGGGGAGGGGTGTGATTGATGGTTCTGCTCTGTTTTTTATCCATGATTGTTGATTTTTGATTTGTGTGGGCTTACGCCTACTGAAAATCATGGCCATTCGTGGGTTTCTCTGTGAACTAATAAACCCTTACTTCTTGTGTTGGTCATGTAATGTAAATTGGTTAATTATTATATTCGTTTAAATAAATTTAAATCACTGAGATCAAACCTTTTCTGTGATCACCCCGGTTAAAGTACACAACAAAATTGGATTCATGGAGTGTGTTAAATCTTTTAAATCTAAAAATACCGGCATAGGCCTGCTTAGTGTTGGTGGTAGTGGTTTGATTGTTTTTCATTCATGGGCCGATTTCTGGGTGATGTGGGAGGGGATGGGATCCCCTGTTGTTAGGGTTTCACTGTTTGTGATGTTTTGAGGCAGTTTGGTTACTTTTATTATATCACGAATTGGGGTGGGATCCTCTATTGTTGAGAAACCATTGAATCATGGATTTTTGGGGACATGGGGCTGTATCTTGGGGTTTTATTTGGTTCCAGTACATCGAGGGATCTCCCTTATCCATTTGTTGTTGTGACCTTGCAATAGAACCGGGTGTGGATGTTGAAATTGCTGTTGGGTGTAACTTTTTCCCTTGGTTTGTGCTTATGTTGCTAGTTGCCCAGTAGTGTAGAAACTTCTCTAACATTATTAATGAACATAAAAAAAGGATGGGACACATGGGTTTTGGTTTGGTGTGAGTTGTGACTTGGTCATGGGTGCTGATTGTGTTCTTTAGGCTTGCTGAAGAAAAACCTAGATTTGGGTGAGTGCTTATTACCTATACATATACTTGTAGTTTTTGTGTTTCTTATTCGCGCCCCACCCAAGTTGAGAACTTAGTACCGAACAACCCCATTTCATTGGGGATGGTGCTTTTTCCAACACTTCTATTAGTGGATTGTTATTAGCTCCTTTCTACTCCCTTTCACGGATAGCCCAAGTATCTTCGGGCAGGCTGTGATGGCCTGAGGTCCATTATTAGCCCAAGAATATTCGGGCAGGGTAGTGTGGGGGTTTTCCCAGGTGTGTGCAGGCAGGTGGTTTCCAAAGTATCTTCAGGATGAGGCCCAGGTGTCTTCGTGTGTGGCAGTGGTTGTTCTGGCCTAGGTGTTTGCCGGCATGGTTACATGTTACAGTTGTGGACCAGGTGTCTACGGGCGGGTTAGTGGTTGTGGCCCAGGTGTTTGCAGGCAGGATGTGTGGTTGAGGCCCAGGTGTGTGCGGGCGGGGTATGGTAGTGGGGTTGTGGTAAGAATGGCGGGATTGGTCCGATGCATAGGATGTCATCAAAAACCTGTGGGAAAGTGGCGTGGGGTACCCTAACATCGATGTGCTATTACTATACATTACTTTACTTGCGTTATTTGGAGAGTGTGCCTTGGTGAGGCTTGGGTGGTTAGTTTCCTTGCTAGGTGCTTGGTTTTCTCTTTTTGCATGGGGCATTAGCATGCCTCCCCACTTGTGCACGAGAGTCTTTGGTTTTTCCCCACTGAGTATACTTGTATGATGACCCTACGTATATAAAACTTCTTTCAAGTTTTTAGGAGGACTTCAGGGATCGTGCTACACCATACTAGCTCAAACCATGTGACGGATCATCGCAGTTGTTGTTGTTATTTATTTTGGTATTTTCACTTTGTAGTCTCTGTATACATTGTGGTTTTTTTACTTTTGTAACATGCATTGGGGATGGTTCTTGGCTTTACTTTGACTTTCAGTTTTGTGTTGTGGGATTTACTATATAATCCTTCAATCCTATTAAAAGAAAAATGGTAATGCCTTCTATTTAGTGTGTGATTCTATACCCTTGGCACTGGTCGCCACTCCGGGACCTATTGAAGGTGGGGGTCGGGGGTCATTATCTTTCCTTAAACTTAAAGAAGGAAGGACCTATCAATCTGCTCACCTTTCCCTCATTTTGGTGAAGGCAGGTCATGACAGAATGGTATCAGAAGCAGAGGTTGAGAGATATGATAATGTCTGGAGTTAGGAATAGTGTGGGTTGCATGGGATGGTAGGGAAACATTGTTGGGTGAACTTGGTGCATGAATTAGGCCAGGGAAGACCAGCTAGGACATGGGATTTTAGGGCCCCCTGTGATCCGATGCAAGGACTCTAGACCTACCAAACGACTAAGTGAGGCCATGCTGATTGTAGGGTAGAGACCCTAGGAAAGGTACATGAAACATAAAGACTTGTTTTCTTGTGTTTATGGGCTGTTTTGGTAATTTTAAATAAATAAGAAGTTTAAGAATTTTTAAGAACAATATTATGCACTACTTGGGATTTGAAATTCTTTGGTTTAACTTGCAGCTATGGCACCCGGGAGATGACCACGAGTTGTACGGGCGATCGAGGCCCAGGAGGTCGACCAGGCTGATCGACAGAGGGCTGACCGAGAGGAGGAAGACGATCAATGGTAGAGGATGCTTCGATCCTTCCAGCGACAGACCCTTGAGAAGTACAAGGGCAGCACCTCGGACATTAAGACAGAGGGTTGGCTAGAGGAGCTGGTGATAGCCTTCGACTTGATCCGAGCTCCGACAGAGTACTGGGTTCCTCTGGCCATTAGCCAGATCCGGGAGGAGCGCGTTAGTGGTGGATACTCTACATGGGGGAGAGGAGAGAGGCTGAGGTGGCATGGGCTGATTTCGAGAGAGAGTTCTAGGTAGAATTACTCTCTTCTACGATGAAAGCAAAGAAGAGGCAGGAGCTACTCTCCCTCCAGCAGGGTAGTATGTCGGTAAGGGAGTTGGGGATCAAGTTCAAGGACCTCCTCCACTTCGCCCAAAACCTCTTTACAGATGAGGAATCTCAGGAGAGACATTTAGAGGAGGCGCTCTGATAGAGAAAATATTTTCAATTAATTTATATTTAATATCATTGTTTTAAACCCACAAAATTGTTTCTCTAAGATGAATTGTTTCATTTTTTTGATAATGGTGTTATTTTGAGCTGAATAGTAAAAATTGGCAATTTTGGATTTTTAACAGTTTTAAATTATTTCGGTAGTTTGGACATAACATTATCTACACTAATCCAAATTGAAAAATTCATTCTTTTCCAGATTTTAAACATCCAGGGCTTCATTTACTATTTTTGGACTAAAATCTGAATCGGCCATATGGAAGCTCAAAAGAAGCTCACAAGTTGGCTCAAGAAAACTATTTTTAGTTCTGCCTAGTTTTCATGTGAGATCCATAACTCATCCACTGTGGGCCCAAAGCTTGTGAAATTCGGTGGGTGGATGCACAAGGGGTTTTATAGAATCTTTTATGAAGGAAGAACCGAGGGAATTTGCCGATTATGGGGTCATTACATCACCCTAATCCGGAGGATTTCTTTTTGGAGAGTCTGACTGGACAGAATAAATTCTCATAGTAAAACGGCCATAACTCTCGGAATACATGTCCAAATCCGCTGAGGGTTTGAGGGGACACGGCCAAGGGAATTATGAACAACATTAAAGAAGGTATCAACGCATGAAAATGTCATTTAATGGGGATAAAATGCGTCGACATTCGGGGGAAACATTCTGGCTATAAAAGGAGGAGAGCTCCACCCTCTCAAAGCATCCATTCTCCATCCCATTCCTTCTAGGACACCAAGAAGAAGATCTTTTCGGCTTTATTTTTTATTTATTTTCTTTTTCATAGTATTGTAATGCCTTCTTATTCCCCATTCAACTCTATTACCCTTACCATGGTGGGGTAAACATTTGGAGTGATTGGGGAAGGGTTGGTTTTCTACATTGTAATCCTTGAGTTCTTGGACGCAATTGAATAAATTTCTTTCTTCTTCAAAGTTGTTTTCAATTTATTATAGAGAATTTTATTATCAAGTTCGATCATTCTTGAATATTAATTCCGTTATTTATTTTTTCCTTGGTAAAATAATCAATATCTCCCTCCACTAATTTCTCGTTTATATACGATGGAATAAACCAGGAATTAGTGGTGAAGTAATCGACGATCGTCAGTACGTGTAAAAGGTGTAGTGAATGTTCTTGATTGTTTGGGATAAACAAATCCCGGTTGGGTATTTCCCATTTAAATTAAGGATATTAAATACAACTATTTTACACATGGAAGGAGAGTTGACCAAACCAAGATCTTGGTAAGGTTTTCTCTGACAATAATAATTTCACCCAGGACGTGAGAGGAACCGATTGTGGAAACTAACTTAATCAACTAAGAAGAAGAGGTTTGAATTAAATTGAACAATGATAGAATTATAATTAGGAAACTGAACCCGACCTAATCATCCTTTTAATTTCATAGTTTTTCAATCATTTCAATTTCAAATTTCCATTCACAACATTTTTACCCCCGTTTTATAGTGACAATCCGTTTTTTGTGCACTCCTCTTCGGGAGACATCCTAGGTCAACCACATTACTACATTTTAACTTAGGAAATAATTGTTTTTCCACACCCTACGACAGGCGTGCGTCACGCTCCAACCCTCCCTCCAGTACGCGGTTACCCCCTTCACCTTGCCGACATACTTGAAGGTCCAGAAGAAGGCCGAAGTGGTGGAGATGATGCACGCTCTAGGAGGTGTGTCACGAGAGGGGATATAGCTGAGATAATCAAAGGGGAAGGCTGTCAGAACTAGACCACTAGCATCAGAACCCTCTCGGTTCCAACGAGCAGGGAGGATGCCACAACAGTTCCAGTTATGGTCCCCCGATCCTCGCCCTTTTCTTTCAGGCGTGGGACCAAGGTTCTTCGCCTGTGGTAGCCATGGACATCTCCGGAATCAGTGCCCAGATCGAGTTCATTATGGTAGTGGAAGAATGGACCATCGCCCGCCTCAGGAGAAACTTCGAGCTAGGCCCTTCCAGCAGCAGCAGCAGGGGCAGTGATCTCCCGCTCCTTCGAGGGAAGACCTTGCAGTGGAAGGCTAACCTCAGGGCGCTCTTCAGGGACCCCGACCAGGGCGTGGTAGGGGAAGAAGCTGACAGCCGAGGGGTAGAGGAGCTGGGCATGGACAGTTGCATGCTGCAGAGGCAACATTTCCAGTGGGAATGGAGGTTTTTCGAGGTAAGATCAGTTTGTTCAGTACCCTTTCTTACACCTTGTTCGATTCCAGAGCTTCGCACTCCTTTGTTGCACCCGGTATAGCCCACGCTCTGGGCCTAGATGCCGAGAGACATCTAGTGCGCCTGGAGCTGAGCACACTAGTCGGAGGTCAGACCGACTTGTTATATGTTTGCCGAGGATGCAGACTAATGATAGAACCACATCCGTCAGTCAGAAATTTACTACTGATACAGATACATCCTTACATTTTCATTCTAGGCATCAACTGGATCTTCTCTATGGGTGCCTCCATTGACTAATTTGGAGGAAGGGTTGTGTTCTTTGACTTGGGTGGCTGGCGTGTTACTTTCACCAGGGAGCGGATCTGTTAGAAGGGCAGTAGGCAAGAGGATAACCTCCTCTCTTTGTTAGCCGAGCTGTCAGTAGAGCCCGTAGATGCTGAGATGGTAGAGGTGCCATGAATTTTCAAAGAGTTTATGGACATCCTTCCTGAGGAGGTAGCAACTCTACCCCTCAATGTAATATCGAGTTTGGGATAGACTTGCATCCCGATGCTCATCTGATTTCGATGGCTCTTTACCGGATGGCACCTTCGGAGCTATGGGAGTTGTGGATTCAGATTGAAGATCTGATGACGAGGGGTTATGTTCGACCAAGTGCATCACCATGGGGTGCTCCAGTATTGTTCTCAATGAAGGAATATGGTGGTCTCAAGTTGTGCATAGACTACAAGAGGCTGAATCAGGTGACGATCAAGAATTGCTACCCTCTTCCAAGGATAGACGTTCTTTTCAACCAGCTGAAAGGGGAAGGATGGTTCTCGAAGATCAACCTATGGTCTGGATATCACCAGTTGAGGGTGAAAGAGGGAGACATCCCGAAGATGGCCTTCAGGTGCATATATGGACACTTCGAGTTTGTATTCATGCCTTTCGTTGTTACAAACGCCCCAACTGTGTTCATGGGGCTTATGAACACAATATTCTGGGAGTACCTGGATCGGTTCGTAGTCATATTCATCGAAGACATCCTGATCTATTCAAGGTTAGAAGAGGACCACGCGGAGCACCTGAGGATGGTTTTGTAGGTCCTCCGACAAAATGAACTCTACGGGAAGTTGTCGAAATGCAAGTTCTGGATGCGAGAAGTGCACTTCCTTGGGAATGTAGTGTCCGAGCAGGGGGTAGCAGTGGACCCATCAAAGGTTAAGGTCTTTTTTTCTTGGGCAGCACCTAAGAATGTATCAGTGGTTCGCAGTTTCCTCGGGCTAGTGGGTTACTATCAAAAGCTCGTACCCAAATTCTCCCGAGTTGCAGCCCCTTTGACAGCCTTGACAATGAAGGACAAGGTTTTTGTGTGGAGCGAGCAGTGCGAGACAACCTTCAGCTATCTGAAGGAGA
This sequence comes from Viscum album, assembly GCA_963277665.1. Classification (NCBI taxonomy): domain Eukaryota; kingdom Viridiplantae; phylum Streptophyta; class Magnoliopsida; order Santalales; family Viscaceae; genus Viscum; species Viscum album. The sequence goes on from OY728163.1 coordinate 290,577,976, forward strand.
AGTTGGTTAGTGCCCCAGTGCTGAGACTACTTGAATAAGGGGCATCATATGAGTTGTTTTGTGATGCTTCAGGGAAAGGCCTCAGATGTGTGTTGATGCAACGACAAGGGGTGATCTCTTATGGGTCTAGGAAGCTATTCCCTCATGAGAATAATTATTCCACCCATGACCTGGAGCTTGCAGCGGTCATTTTTGCGATAATTTTATGGCGGTATTACCTCATTGGAGAATTCTTTGTGGTCTTCAGAGATCAAAAAAGTTTGAGGTATATCTTCTCTCAGCGGGACCTAAACATGCGGCATCGAAGGTGGATGGAGTTCCTCCAGAATTATAACATCAATATTTCTTACACATCAGGGAAAGGGAATGTATTGGCTGATTCCTTGAGCAGGAGATCGCTGAAGGATGTGGTCTGAGAGTCGGCAGACGCCTGGAAGGCAATGGAGGAGTTGGCTGCCTTGAACCTGGATGCGAGGATGGATAGTGGTAGAGGTTTCCTGTATCAGATGACAGTGTCGTCTTCTCTGTTTCAGCAAGTGGAGGAGTCTCAGTGGGGGGACCCAGAGTGTGAAGTGATGTGTGACCGAGTTGACCAGAGCAATGCTTCAGGATGATGGGCGGAGGATGGTCAGAACCAGATTCTTTTTCGGGGAAAGCTGTTTGTTCCAGAGGCGATGCATGACAAGTTTCACAGTGAGTTTGAAAACTCACCCCTAACGGTACACCCAGGAGTTTCAAAGATGTACCAAGGTCTAAAGAGATAGTTCTGGTGGCCCGGAGTAAAGCGATAAGTGGCAGAGTTTGTGGCCAAGTGCCTAGTGTTTCAGCAGGTGAAGCCTGAACACCGAGTTTCAAGCGGCCTACTGCAGTCTCTAGATGTCCCCGAGTGGAAGTGGGAGGAAATATCGATGGATTTCATCACAGGACTACCCAAGGTTCAAGGGGGGTATGATTCCATCTGGGTAGTAGTGGACCGGTTTACGAAATCGGCTCACTTTCTGGCGATTAAAGAGTCGAGTGTGGTGGATTCTTTAACACAAAGTTACGTGGATGAGGTGGTGCGGTTGCATGGAGTTCCATGGTCCATAGTCTCGGATAGGGATGCACGGTTTACCTCATGAGTCTGGAGATGATTCCTGCATGATTTTGTCACCCAGCTATGTCTTAGCACTGCTTTCCATCCCCAGACAGATGGACAGACAGAGCGCACCATCCAGACCTTGGAGGATATGTTGCGCGCATGTGTTCTGGACTCAGGAGGATCTTGGGTGCGACACTTAACTTTGATAGAGATCGCCTACAATAATAGTTATCACTCCACCATTGATATGGTCCTATTTGAAGCCTTGTACGGGAGGCCATGCCGCCCACCTGTGTGTTGGACCAGAGTCGGAGACGCGGGCATCCTTGGCCTGGAGGTGGTGCAGAGCACGACAGAGAAGGTTCAGCTTATACGGGAATGGATGAAGGCAGCCCAGGACCGACAGATGTCATATGATGATACTAGGAGAATGCCCTTGGAGTTTGAGGTTGGAGACCACGTGTTCTTGAAGGTCTCCCCTCGACATGGACAATGGAGGTTCGGCAAGGGGAGCAAGATTTCTCCCAGGTTCATCGGACCCTTCGAAGTGTTGCGGTGGGTCGGCGAAGTGCCTTATCAGCTAGCATTACCACCACCACTACTGAGGATACATGATTTATTCCATGTGTCCTAGCTCGGTCGGTATCTGCAAGACGATTCACATGTCCTCGACTGGGGAGATCTAAATATTGAGGATGACGTGACCTTTGTAGAAAGACCAGTGATGATCGAGGATCGTGAGGAGAAGGTGCTTCATGGGAAAACCATTCCCTTGGTTTGTGTGTTATGAAGGCATGGTGGGCTTGAGGAGTGTATGTGGGAGAGGGAAGCATAGATGCGTGCCCAGTACCCAGAGCTGTTTTGAATTTTTTACTATTCTATTTATACTTGTTGTGGTGGAGCACTTTACCTTGTTGGTTATGAAAAATGTGGGTTTTTTTCTTTCCTCTGGATGTGTGTGGAAAGTTCTGGTTATGTGGAGGAGAGGACCCGAACCCTAATCAAGACACATTAAGGTGGATGCGATTAAACCCGTTAGGGAGAGTTAGTGCCACCCAAAGCGAATATTATCTTGACATGGGGAAGGGACTCCCCAACACACATGACTGGGCAGTTTGACATGGTATGTTTCTTTGTTCTTTAGAGGGAGGCGTTTTTAGTTAACAATGAGGTTCAATCCTGAGAGGCATCTTTTGAGGTGGTTGTTTGGACCCTCTCTTTAATTATGGGTTGTTTTGATTCTCGAGGGAGATAATAGTTTTAGAGGTATCTGATGTCATGGCACGGGTTGTTGGAGGTCCACTATTTGGTAAAAATATGATGTTTGAGGTGTTCTGGGTGGTCTGGGAGGCCATCCCAACTTTTTGGTGTTGTTTGACCCATGGTAGGCCTACCGGTAGCTTTAACCTACCGGTAGCAGACCTACCGGTAGCCGTAGCCTACTGGTAGCTCGGCCTACCGGTAGCTACAGCCTACCGATAGCTCGTCCGACCGGTATCTCGTTCTACCAGTAGCCGCAGTCTAGCGGTAGACGCAGCCTATCGATAGCTCGGCCTACCGGTAGCTCGGCCTATCGGTAGCTCGTCCTACCGGTAGCTCGGTCTACCGTTAGCCGCAACCTACCAGTAGCTCATCCTACCGGTAGCTCGGTCTACTGGTAGCTCGACTTACTAGTAGCCGCAGCCTACTAGTAGCTCAGCCTACCAGTAGCTCGTTCTACCAGTAGCCGCAGCCTACCGATAGCTCGGCTAATCGGTGGACCTAGCCTAACCCCGACGGGTTAGCCAGTATTGCCTCCTTTTTTCCAAATTGAGTTTTAAAACCCATTTGACCCCTTTACACCGGTTTTAAATCCCATTAATTCCAATTAATGGCATTTGATTAGGTGAGGTACCCTGGTGTGTGTCGGTTTAAATAGACCCTAAAGGTGGGGACCCTTTAATGACGTGTGGGGTTGCGTGGTCAACCCACGAACCCACTCCTTACGTGGTTTCACATTCTTATCTCAGTATCTCAACCGTCCCCAGCCTTTATAAACTAAAGGTTCCTCCCTGGGTTTCTTTTTCTCGATCACCCTGTGATCGATTCATCTCCTCGTCCTTGAGTTCCCGAGGTCACACCCCTACAATTTGTGCACCTCCTTTTCCTCGCGCGTGAAGAGTGTCTTCGATCGCTGATCAATCAAGTTGGGGTTTCACCTTCGTCTCCCCTTTCTGTGTATCTTAAGGGGTGGGTACGCTATTGTTTCTGTTGAATTGGATGAAACAAACTTTAATAAAGATAATAAACGGACTCTAAATGAAGGGGGGGGTGTGATCGATGGTGCTGCTCTGTTTTTTTATCCATGATTGATGATTCCTGAATTGTATGGGCTTACGCCTACTAAAAATCATGGTCGTTGGCAGTCATTATCTATACACTAATAAACCCTTACTTATTGTGTTGGTCGTGTAAAGGAAATTGGTTAATTACATATATTCGGCTAAACAAATTGAAATCACTAGGATCAAACCTTTTCTGTGATCACCCCAGTTAAAGTACACAACAGAATTGGAATCATGGAGTGTGTTAAATCTTTTAAATCTAAAAATACCGGCATAGGACTAATTTGTGTTGGTGGTAGTGGTTTGATTTTTTTTCATTCATGGACTGATTGCTGGGTGGTGTGGGAGGGGATGTGATCCCCTATTGTTAGGCTTTCGCTGGTCGTGAATTTTTTTGGTGGTGTGGTTACTTTGTTTATATGACGAATTAGGGTGGGATCCTCTGTTGTTGAGAAACCGTTGACTCCTGGATTTTGGGGACATGTGGATGTATCTTGGGGTTTTCTTTGTTTCCAGTACATCGAGGGATCTCCCTTATCCCTTTGTTGTTGTGACCTTTCAATAGAATCGGGTGTGGATGCTGAAATTGCTATTGGGTGAAACTTTTTTCCTTGGTTTGTGCTTATGCTTCTAGTTTCCCAGTAGTGCAGAAACTTGTCTAACATTATTACTAAACATGAAACAAGGATGGGACAAATGTGTTTTGGTTTGGTGTGAGTTGTGACTTGGTCATGGGTGTTTATTGTGTTCTTTAGGCTGACTGAAGAAAAACCTAGACTTGGGTGAGTGATTTTTACCTATACATATACTTGTAGTTTTTGTGTTTCTTATTCGTGCCCCAACCAAGTTAAGCACTTAGTTCCGAACATCCCCATTTCATGGGGGAGGTTTTTTTCCCAACACTGCTATTAGTGGCTGATTATTAGCTCCTTTCTGCTCCCTTTCCCAGAGAGCCCAAGTATCTTGGGGTAAGCTATTATGGAATGAGGTCCATTATTAGCCCAAGAATCATCGGGCATGGTAGTGTGGTAGTTGGCCTAGGTGTGTGTGGGTAGGTGGTTTCCAAATTATCTTTGGGATGAGCCCCAGTTGTCTTCGGGCGTGGCAGTGGTTGTTCTGGCCTAGGAGTTTGCAGGCATGGTTACATGTTACAGTTGTGTCCCAGGTGTTTGTGGGCGGGTTAGTGGTTGTGGCCTAGGTGTTTGCGGGTGGGATGTGTGGTTGAGGCCTAGGTGTGTGCGGGTGGGTTATGGAAGTGGGACTGTGGTGAGAATGGCGAGATTGGTCTGATGCGTAGAATGTCTTCAACAACCAGTGGGAAAGTGGCGCGGGGTACCCTAACATTGATGTGCTATTACTATACATTACTTGACTTGCATTATTTGGGGAGTGTGCCTTAGTGAGGCTTGGGTGGTTAGTTTCCTTGCTAGGTGCTTGGTTTTCTGTTTTTCCACGGGGCATTAGCATGCCTCCCCACTTGTGCAAGAGAGTATTTGGTTTTCCCTACTGAGTATAATTGTATGCTCACCCTACGTATATAAAACTGCTTTTAGGTTTTCAGGAGGATTTCTGGGATCGTGCTGGACCGTACTATCTCGGACCTTGTGATGGATCATCGCATTTGCTGTTGTTATTTCTTTTGGTATTTTCACTTTGTAGTCTCTGTATACATTGTGGTTTTTTTACTTTTGTAACATGCATTGCAAATGCTTGTTGGCTTTACTTTGACTTTCAGTTTGGTGTTGTGGGATTTACTATCTTATCTCCCGATCCTATTAAAAGAAAAATGGTAATGCCTTCCATTTAGTGTGTGATTCTATACCCTTGGTGCTGGTCGCCACTCAGGGACCTATTGAAGGTTGGTCTCAGGGGTCATTATCTTTCCTTCAACTTAAAGAAGGAAGGGCCTGGGAATCTGCTGACCTTTCCCTCCTTTTAGTGAAGGTGGATCATGAAAACTAAAATTGTTATATTTTTATACTCTATGTAATAGGTCCTCAAATATTCTTCTGATTAGATTCTTGATAATAGAGTTAGGTGTGGGAGATAATTCCTTGTTCAAGAAGTTGAAGTCGCACCCCATCCTCCAATCTCAGCTAAAAAGGTAGGACAACTATCTGTGCTAGAGGAAAAAATCAATAACCTCTAGGAATAACTAGAGGAACCTCGAGTAGAAGGAAAAGTGGATGCAACATATCCACTCGTGAGAAATGTATAATTACTTAATGCGGATAAAACACTGTTGATTCAGTAACCTTAGATTGAAAAAGTGATGTTGGTTTCTCAAGGGAAAATGAAGGCTCATTGTGATATTTGTGGATTTTTTGGTGTGGTAAATGATTCCTCTAAGAGAACTCAATATCACATCACAGGAAAGTAATAGATCGGTTATGGAATGCTAAGGGATTTCATTATGGGGTAAGAGTTTTCTGATTTCTTATAGCATTAACGTTATACAACTACAACAACAACTCTTCTAAATGATTTCCCTTTCAAACATATATATGTACATACTAGTTTTAGTTAAAAATCAGTATACCTAATGATTGGTATATTAAGGAATATATATCTTTTATTTAGTAGGGAAACTAGTGATGTTGCTATTCTGAACAGAGTAAATGCCACCAGCCTATATTGAAACAAGGATGTCATGTGGAATACTACTACTTCCAAGTGATGAATTTCTTAACACACTTTAATAAAAGGAAATTATCAACATAGAATATTCCATTCTGGCTATCATGATACTGTACATGATAAAGAATATATGTTTTATAATAAAATTGCTAATTTTGGTATGGTTTATCTAACGACCCAGTTGTCTGGGTCTAACAAAATGAGAATCTTATATGTGGATGTACCTGTTCTTGCGAGTGATGTCTAGGAATCTAGTTCGAGGAAAAAAATTATGATTTGAAGATTTTTGGTAAAGTTGATGTTCAGTTGATTCAAAATATCAAATTTTACTGGTCAGAACAAGTCACAATCATGTTTTTCTTCTGTTTTGAGTCCATTTCTATATGCATGTGCCAGTCCATTTAAATCACTTACACCTATATGAATGAATCTATTTAATTTATATTCATATGTTCATATCTGATGTTGTATATAATTATTTCATCTACCTATGTCCAATCATCTATCAATTCAAATATTTTGACTTTTTCATTATTTTTATCTCAACTAATTGATCCAAGAGTGCTGTAGTTAATCTTGTGGTGGAAATATACATTGAAACAATGAGACAAACCCGAGGATCTGATTTTTTTTTCAGGAACAACAAACCTTCTTGAGGACATGTTTCTGAGATGAAAGGAGGGAAACAAATGTGAGGCCTCTTTGAAATGTTGTGGAGATTCTTAATATACTATAAGTTCAAGCACAAAATCATCTTCCATAGCCTATCGCTCCATCTAAAATTGATTACTTTTAGTGCTTCTCAAAGACCCAACAGGGAGTCCTTATCATATTTGACATTGAAAATTTATGTAAATAATTAATTTCATATTTACATTTTATTATCCAATGTTTTTTTCCAATAATCTGTATATTTTAGGCATTCATTTTATAAAATCCTGCTTTTACACTATGAAATGCACTTCAGTGGCCGTATATATATCTATATGGATATTTTTTTAGTTGAATAATTACATTTTAGGTAATGAATTTATATCTATAAGGGGTTTACTCTCTCATATAAATTAAGTTATACATAAGACTTTACTTTATTGTATTCAATATTTAGGTGTTTCAACAGTCTTTAATTTAAATATTTTTATAGAATACAGTAATATTTTTTATGAACAAATATAATGCTATGTAATTGTATAAAAAGTCATGTTTATTCATATTATATGATAAAATTTTGTATTTATACAATCAATTTTTTTCATTAATTTGTGATGAAATGTTTATATACATTATGAATTCTGTAGTCATTCATGTGTATATATTCTTTGAAATTACATTCACATCGCATAAAATACATCTTGAAATATTACCATCACTTTCCTAATATTATGTATTCAAATTGCATACAATACATCAATATTTCTTTATCTATTTTTTATTAAATTTTATGTTATAATTTAATATGAAGTGTATTTTAACTCCCTATATTCATCTATCTAATTTAGTCAATTGTATATTTTGTTTCATATTTTTCTTTGATCTCGACGTCCCTTTTTCCATATTGTTCCATATACATGATGAAAACTTTCACTCTATTTTATTTTTTTCTGAACATCCCAATCATTAAATTTATTATTATTTCATTTATTTTAAAGTTTCTAATTTTTATTATTTCAACAACTGTCTTATATTTGATTGAAATTTCATTTTTTATTACATTTCTTTCATTATAGTTATTGTGAATAAAATGTTAAATGAATTCAAATATTCTTCCTCAAAATTTGAAAATTCACATACCTTTACTCTATCCTTTTCTTTATAAACTATTTTAATGGTGTATTTATATTCTATACACTCTTATTCCATTATCATACACCATTACATTCTAATTCAAATTTAGTCAACATTAATATTTCTTCTCAACTTTTATAAATAATAATCTCTTATTAAAAGAAAATCCATTAATTGATGAAGTCATGAAATAGCATGGGTGGGTAATAGTTTGAATCATTTGTGGTATATTTGAATGAAATGAAACTCATTCTGATTCTTGGTAGGGGTAAAATTTCATAAAGTTGAAGTTTTCAATTTATAAGATGTATTTCTATTAAAAACAGTCATCAACTTCTAGAAAGTATGAAGAAAATCTCAGATTATCAAAAAACTCTAGGAAACCAATATTAAATTATTTTTTATTTTTGTGGTAGGTTACAACCTTCTAAATATAAATTTTTGTTAAAAATATGGAATCTTCATCTTCTCAATTTAAATTTGAAATTTTTGTTCAAAATGTGTCTCATATGCCCACAATAAAGAAAACAAGATCATAGTGTCATGAAACTCTATAAATAATGTTTTATATTTAATTTTGACCTTTATTAATTATTTTCAAAAAAAATTATATAGGGTCTTTTTGAAATTTTATAAACTATATTTTCCATTCTAGTTTGTATCAAAGTTATAAATCTACGTCACATGTTTAAATCAAGCAAACGTTTTCGGAATTCGATGAAACATTTGTAAAATATGAATTTTTTCATTTCTATATTTAGTATAACTTATAATACATTCCAACATTTCCTGTAGTAAAATTAATAAAAATTATAAGATTCCTTTTTAAATGTGGTATTTCTGTTAAAAAACATCACATGCTCAAAAATAATAAAAGAATCACAGATTGTTATGAAACACTAGGAAAATAATCTTTAATTTATTTTTGATGTGTAGGAATGAATTTTGTATCATGAAGATAAGTTTAGGGTAAAAAACTGATCAAAATTGTATGTTTTATATAACATCTTGGAAATTTCTAAGTGTGAAATTGTATGAATTTTCCCCAAAAACTCAAATTTGTTTAAATTTTTTGGTTAAATGTGATTTTTATGTTTATTGTTTAACTATAAATTCTATGGTACTTTTATGTATTAATAAAAATTCTAGAATTGTGATTTCGGTGAAAAAATTCCATGTCAATGTTTATTGGAACTTCATAAAGGTACTTAGACTTTCAGTACATTCTAGAGAACAATCCTCAAGGTTAGGCCCCAGGTTAGGGGTTTGGTTTTTTATAAAATTTGGTTGTTGGGTTTTACAGAATTAATATTTTTTTTAATTGGTGTATCTTGACATGTTTTTAAGGTATAAAATAAATTTTTGAAGGTTGGTGGGGTGGGAGAATTTTTATTTATAATTTTCCAAAGGAAAAAAATGATGGATAATTTTCTTGTTAATAAGATTAATTTTATAAACTGTTTTGTGAGAAAATGTCTATGTCAAATAACGTAAGAGTAAAAAAATTTCAATGTAATTAAGTTATAGTAACCTTATTATATGATTACAATTTCTCAAACAACTAAGTGTAACTATTTTGAAAAGTAAAATGTGTATGTGTAGCTTTGGAGTCACCTTGTATGTGTAAGAGAAACAATTTTGAAAATTAAATGAGTAAGAGTATGTTTTTAGTAAGTGTAAATTTTTTGGGTGTAAGAGTAATTTTTTTGACTAAAATTAATTTAGATTTGGGTCAAAATATAGACTAATTATAGAAATACCATATATGTTTATGGGTAATGTTTTTTAATGTGTAATTCTATTTTTTAAGTGTGATTTTCCTATGAGTATGGGTCTCATTGATTGTCAAAATTTCAATCTAATGATGTCTTTATATATTCTTTGAAAAATGAAGAAATGATTATTTATGTTTGGGAATACAATACAAAAGGATTTTTTTTTATTTTACACCATTTTCCCAAAAACCTCAACCCATAGATTACTCTCACTTCTCTTTAAAACTCCAAGTGTGATTATTCACAATTATTGATGGTTTTGAGTACAATTTGATCCGGGTGATAGCTTGAGGTCAATCTATCACTCAAATTTTGTACTTCCTCAAGTTCTTTTCCTTTTCATCACAATTGTTTTATAGCTATTAATAAATGTTTTTGAGTGATAATTTCACCAAATCATGGTAAATCACCCTGAATGATGATTATTTTTCATGAATTTTCCAAAGGATATCCTAGGAGGATGATAACAATATTTTTTTATTCAATAATATACATTGTTTCCATATAATTTTTAAGTATTTTCAAGGGTTTGGGTGAAATTATCTAATAAAATAAAATATAAAATTTTCATTTTTTGTGTAAAATCACCAGATGGATACATCGGGTGTTGTACACCCCTTTGCTCATAGTTTTGTTCACAAGAGATCACCCTTAGACTAAATCAACATTTATGTCTGAAATATTTATTATCAATTTGGTTATGGAATTAATTATTAAAATGATTATTTTTTAAGAATTATTAAATTTTATTGATAGATTTTGGTCATCATGTTAGTAAACGATTGATGGACATGGTTGGATGAGCATTGGGGATAGTAGCTAAGAATGTTTTATAAATTAAATAACAATTAATTAACAAGGTATCCTATAATCATCACCATAATGTTTAAAGAGTTTTTATGTAACATTCGTTGCACATTCTCTCCAGTCATGGTTGACTGACCATAAATTAAAAATAAATCTTTTCTTTTAAATTTTACATTGTAGAACAGACTATCTAGGATGATGATAAACCCTTGGACAATTTTTTGGTGCCTTGGTTATCAGTGGTCAAGGGTAAAACTATAATATGGAGTTTAAGAATATAAAATAACATGTGTGTTATAAATGAAATGAATGAACATTGTGGACCTTGAGATAGATGCCTCTGATCCACTCCAAGTACAGGATGGTCAAAGAGGTGAAATAGTTGAGATGGTGCTAGGTCACATGGAAATCCTAAAAAATATTATACCCACTTGGATATTTGAATTGTGTGCGGGGTGAGTGAACCTCTTCCACCTCTATGTGTGTATCCTATTGGGGACACCATGGAACATGATAGAATGGATGTTTGGTGAGATGAATTACAAATAATAAGTTTGAAACTAAGATGGTATTTATGACATATATTTAGTGTATTTCATGTTCTTTATTCCTTGTGTGGATGATTATTCCACTGAATTATCCTAGAAACATTTAAATACAATATTCCCTATGAGTGGTGGGTTCTGACATGAGAGTTAGGAATGATAAAACTGAACCCATAGATGGTTTCAAAACTACTGGTGACCCAAGGAACACCAGTGGGTTCTCTAGACATATGTTTACCCAAGAGAGGGTTATTATAGGGAGGATAATATAATGATAGTTCATTTTGGATAGGGTATTGAGAATAAGTTTCATACATTAGTGACCATCCTAGATTAAGGGTTTCTGGTTTGGGTAAGAGTACAAGCCATGTGATATGATATATGAGATATACAAATGGGCACCTATTTCTCCAAAATGAAATATGGGATATATGGATTTGGTGTCACCCCTTGAGTATGATACATGAGATATAATGGTGGGAAGCCATTCCCCATGGGTATTATATATGACATATACGGGGTCAGTTTAACTCCTCTCAGGTATGATATAAGAGATATACCGTGTGATCTCTGCGTCCCCCTAATAAGATATATAAGGTATAAAGGATATGCATAATTCCCCCTGAGGATGATATATGGAATATACAGGGTGGGTAAAACCCACCCAAATTTTGATATTTGAGATATACGAGTTGGGTTCTACTCCTTTCAAGTATGATATATTCGATATATAGTTCACTCCCCATTCCAGATGATATGATATATGTCGGTATTATAGATGGGGAAATATTCCCCCAAATATAATATATGATTGATTTTATGAGTGGTTTGGTATTCCCCTAGATTATATATGGTTTTAATACTTTCTTAGATATAGTCTGGAACTGGTTGAAGTATGTACAATTGATCATGTTTTTCACATTTTAACATGAATGTTGATGATGATTATTTTATTATATCACTATATTTTTTTTATTTGTTATATGAATATCACATTATTAAAACACAATGTTTTATGGTTATGTTTGGGATACCATTTTTGGTTGACAATTGATGTTTTCTAACACAATACTTAGGTATCCTGAACTATATAGTACCTAATTAGACCCTATGATAAAAGGTAGAAGATATATAGAGTCATGTTATTGTATAGTTCATTTGGATAGATTGGATGATGTTAGGAGATGGGACTTGGGTGAGACTCAGGAAAAGATTGGGATATTAGTTTATCATATTTTTAAATGAGTAGTATTTAATATATCCATATTATATCATGTTGAAATTTTCATAAATTGTGTTACATGTTAGATATATTATTTTCCATATCCTATGATTTGTTACTTATTTTAGGGTATTATTCGTGATGTTCATTGATTATTTTGTATATTATGATGACATGTTTTACATATTTTTTTATTTTTTTTATATTTCTATGATATGGTGGTATAGTCTCTCTATAATAACACCTTATTCCCTCACTACTAGTTTGAATTCTTTAACATATGATGAGGAACACCCAAAGTCACCTAAAGTCCTAAATTGGTAAATATAGAGTAAGTTAGGTTGAGGATGTTAAAAATTGGTATCAAAGCATTGCCTTATTTTCTTACTATTTGGGATATAGTAGATAGGATATACAACTAATTGGAACATGGGATGAATTTTATTTTATATACCTGGCCAATACATACTTGTGGTAATTTGCATATTATCATATATTTGGGAATTATGTTCCATCTTTTCGTTCTAATAATGGAGTTTATTGTTTCTAAAAGTGATGTTTTTTATTTATTTTATTTCTAGTTTTCACTCGTAGACTAAGTAGGATAAATTTGTGGGTTCGTGCATCATATTAAGAACATAGGTTAACATTATGTGTTCATGGTTGTATATGATTATGAAATCTGTTCTCAAAAAATTGAGAAAAACGGTATTAGTTAAATAAAATTTTAGCAATAAACTCTATGGTATTTTCACAAATAGCTTCTTGGAGTAATTATACATAACCAAACCATATGATTCAATATTTTTCTTTTTAATTAATTTTTCTAAATATTATAAAATATCATTTATATTGAATGCAAATAGAAACTTATAATGCATTTCCATCTGTAATATTTGAATGATATTCCATTTTATTAAACCAATGTTATGATCAAATTGATAAAAATCATCATAGGGAGATTTTATTTATATATATTCACATATATGAGATATTGATCCTTGAAGGATTAGTCTAGTTTATAGAGTCTATATGGGGACTTTAAATCTAGAGTAGTTATTGATTTTATTATGGGATTCCTGATATGTGTATGAGAAACCTATATGTGATTTTTTGGAATATGATTTTCTTTAAGGTATCTCGTATTTTAGAATGTATGATTCTTTATTTTTTTTATATACATGATAAAATTATAGATAAAATTATAGATAATATTATTTTTTATATGTGAATCGTGATATTAGGGAGTTAGTGTTATAATTGAGTAGTAGGAAACATTCAATTATTGTTGATAAGGATTCTAATATATGATAGTAATCTGAGAGAGGTGTAAACTTACCCATTATTCCCTTAAAAACTAGGTTCATGGTTAGATTATTGTGGTCATATTAGTTCATGGCTGGTTATATTAATTATGTGATGTAGTTATGTAGATTTCATAGGTATTTCATAATGTGAATGCATGGGTAGTGATCATGTGGTGATGTGTATTAAATGAATGAGAGGCATGACCAACTATTTTGATGGTTAGATAAACCTATGATTTTTTATATTTACACATATGTTAGGTGGAACATGTAATAATTGTTTTATATATTGGTTTCACTCATAAAGGGATCATGGAATTAGTGATTTGAGGATGGTTAGATATATGATCTCTTAAAATGGGATAAGAGAGTGAGATTTAGTTTTACTTAAATTGTATGTAGATTAAAGAGATATAATATTAGCCTAAAGTAGGTTAGCATGTTTCTTTATTAGTTGTGATTGGTATTTGATGACATGTGAGACATGTCGGTGTGTATAATTTAGGGGAAACCCCTAATATAAAGATATTATGTTGGGTGAGATACATGACTATCAGGGTGAGGTTAAGATGATAGATTAAATTCTTAATGGTTTCATTTTATTCATTCATAGTTTATTGATATGTCATTTTGGGGCATACATGTTATAACCCTTGATATGGGTATTGACCCCTTACATAATGACGTTTTTTTCTCTAAGATGGGGTTTTCTAGAGAAAATAGTCTAGTGTAGTTTATCTATGAGAATTGACGCATCATGATATGATTGCTAAGATGAAATAATGATTGAGGGGTCTTGAAGAATGTAGACATATCACAATTTTTCCCTAATACAATGAATGAGTTATGGCCTTTTTTGAAATATGAGATATAGTATGGTGATAGTTGGGACTTGGAAAACACCGAGGGAATGAATGGTTCGATGTTATGGATAAAAAATTAGAAAGTGACTTAAACACAATAAGTTTTAAACTGAAGTAATTGGGAATTTATAATAAGATATGGCATGACCCAAAGTTTGATGAAACATTAGAGTTATCTGTTAGTGAGAAAAGTCATAGACCTTGAGTTGGATATGTAGAGACTAGTTATATTATGGATTTTTATTTATATTATTAGGTATATGCTATGTGGTGTGCCAAAATACCATTAGACTCTTTAGATGGGATTTAGATGTGGTCATATTTGAGGAAAACGAGTGGGGATTGTGAAATTAAATAGGAAGTTAGTCATTTTTATTTTTAATGGTCATGATATTGGGCTGGTAATAAAGTAAATTCATTAGTGGAGACAACACTACAGGTTTTATAATAATGAAGCTGTTTTTTAGGATTTTTTAGCAAACACTAAGAATGAAATATTTGTGGACCCAGCTAGGAGTTGTTTGTGGTTTTAATGAAATTCTTGTGTAGATGTAGCTAGAATGGGTGCAGTGAGTGGAAATGAACAAGATAGTTGTATTAGTTTATGGAAATGAATTTGAGTAATAATGTTCGATAAATTTCAACAACTAGACAAGGGATGATGGTCAGTTGGTATGATCAACTGTGTGTTTTGGAAAAAGTGTTGAAAAAGTGACAAGGTGTGTGCAACACTAGTCCCCATGGTGTAAATGTTGATATAAAAGAAAAAATAATTTCCTTGTATTAGAATATAGACTTGGTAATAAAACAATGTTTTTTATGAGGATTAAAATTTGACTGTTAAGGGTGAAAACAGGCTGATGATATTCTGGCGTAGACCTATGACATCAAATGATGGTGTGTAGTACCCATAAACTGATAATTCGTGAATTCTATTCAGAGTAAGAATTTTTTTTAGTTGAGGAAAATAATTGGAAGTTTGATGTGTTGGTGGGAGGGAATTTATGAAGTGGATCCAGTTTGAGTGTGGTTTTTGTATGATCATAACTAGTGAGAGGTATTAGAATTGAGATTTACATTAGGATTTGGTAATTGAAATTGATTATGGAAAACACATGAGGATACATCTGTAGGATGAGATTCTTTTTTGTGGGGAGTAATTAATATATTAGACTAATCTAAGAATGGTTCTTGTTTGAGTTTTTTCTAAAAATATCAAATCAATTTAATTGTTTTAGCTAATTTTTTATTTTTAGTTTATAGCCATAAATTAAATGATTGGGGCTGTAATGAGGGAATTTATGTTTAGGAGGGGAAATTAAGTTGAATCCATGGCTTGACCAAGTGTTTTAAGACCCCATTGAGGTACTAGGGGTGTCAGTATAGACTGGGGAACATTTTATGGGGTTTGTCTTGAACTCAGGGGTTTGATTCATTAATAAAAGTTATTACATGAATTTATATCATGAATCTAGTGTTATTTTAGGGTATGGACAAGTTTTAAGGTATAATATTAATTTTTTATGTTTTCATGTTTTGTAATGTTGAAATAGATCTCTTGAAATATGTGAAAGGACAAAAGGTCATTCTATAGTGAGTAATTGTATTTTTTTAGATTCTTAGTGAAAAATATATGATGTTTAGCTTTGTAAGATCCAACCTGAATAAATAACAGTGGGAAATAAAAATGGAAATGATCATGAGTAATTTTTTCATAAGGGTAAACTTTATAAAAATTATGGTTAACTTTTTTTAATGTAAAAACAATTTTAGTTACAATTAAAGATACCATATATGGGTAAGTGTAAATTTTTTGAAAAGTAAATGAGCAAGAGTAACTCATTAGTAATAGTAAACTTTTATTGAGATAAACTTTTTAGTAATATTAATACTTTTTTTAGTAATATTCCTCCAATATGGATCAAAAAAATTCTAAAGTATGGGAATACCACATATGAGTAAGGGATCCTTTTTTAGAAAGAGTGTCTTTTTTTTGTAAGGTTAAATTTTCTATGAGTAAGGGTCCTAGTGTCTTTGAAATTTTCCCTATCTTTCGACCTTTTGTGGTTTTTCAAAAAATTCTTAAAATTATTATTTAGTTTATGAATTTATTATAAAAACAAAATTATTGTTTTTTACACCCTATGAACATCCATGTCATCTTATAGAGTTCTATCAACCCTATCCTCATATTCAAGTGGTATCTCCTATGATTCGTGATAAAATTATGTGTTTCTTGATCCAAGTGATAACTTAAGGTAAATATATCACTCCACTTCGGTTATTAATTTTTTTCAGTTTCTAATTATTAGTTCTAGTTTATGGATATTTGGTGAGGATTTTGACTGAATATTCTAATAGATAATGGTTGAATCAATTGATAGGAATTTTGTTCAAATTATATAAGGGAGATCACAAGAGTATGATTATGATTTATTTTGTCAATTTCTAAAGAGTTTCTTCACTTACCTAAATTATTTTGGAGTTTTATGTTTTTTATTTAAAAATAATAAACTAAAAATATGAAATTGAGTATTTTTTTTGTTAAGTAAATGAATGGATCCCAACGGTGGTGCAACTCCATAGTGAACTTGGATTTAGTCATGGGATATTTCCAAGTGAGTGAGATCTTGTTTATTCCCTAAAAATAAATTTTGGAAAAAATTATAGAATGAATTATTAAAATGATTTATTTTTTTGAGGAATTATTAAATGTTTATTGATAGAGTGAGGGATTAACATTGGTGGATTATGGTTGAACAATATTAAGAAAGATCCAAATATGGTGTTCAAATATTTCTTATAATGGGAATAAATCTAAATGTGGTAGTTTATCCCTAAATATCACCATGTAGATTATGAATTTTATTATGAAACATATTATATGTAGTCTGGAAACTCATGTGTAAATAACCTATAATTTAATATAGATTTCATCATATAAATTTTCATGAGTATAACAATGTGTCTTGGGTTGCAATAGACCATTGGAAACTAGTTTTGTGACATTGATGTTGAAAACCAATATTTAAACTATAAAAATATTCTTATGAATAGAAAGACCATAGAGGGGTATAAAAGAAAGAATGATCATAGTATACATTAAGATAATTTCAATTGATGTATACTAAGTTTTGGATAGATATTTAGTGGAAGTGTTTGACCAAGGGATTGGTTATATGGATAATTAAAAGTACATTATAAACTCTTGGATAGTTTAAACCTGTGTGGGTGATTTTACTCCCCACCGATATGTGTGTATCCTTGTGGGAATGTCTTCAAAATGGTTTGAGTGTATGTTTACTGAGATTATTTAAGTATCATTAAATTGTAAGTTAGACGATATTTATTCCATTTATCAATTGTGATCCATGTTTCATATATCATGTATGATAGATTATTCAATTATTTGATCATGGACATGATGATTGATGTTATTCCATATGTGTTATTAATTTTGACCCTATAATTGGTAAATATTCCACGAAACCCATATATGGTGCCCACGATATGGGTGATCCAGGGGACCTTGGTGGGTGCCCTATCTCATATTGAACCAAAAGAGGATTAGTATAGGGTGGATGGTGGAATGATTTTATATTTTTAATTTAGTGTTTAGATTATGTTATTAAAATGAGAGGCCATCCCTGAATATGTTTTTCTAGTTCAAAAGAGTATCCTACCCATGATATATAATAAAAGATATATATTTATGGGGATCTATTTCCCACATTATCATTTATGAGAAATACAAATCTAGATCCACACCCCATGAGTCTGATATTTGAGATTAATGTGAATGTTTAACTCCTACTCGATTATGATATATGAGACATACTGTGAATAGAGACCCTTACGTTTCATACATAGATATCACATCTTAATATATCAATACTCATTAAATGAAAAAATGACCCATACCAGAGTCATATAGGTATAAATCATTTGAAAATATGGACACATAAACAACTGGTTCATAAAATATCTACACAATATCTCATTAAGTTATTTGTAACTAGAACCATTATTATACATATAATTCATAAGACCCCTCTTCATAACCTGTGAGTGGAAACATAATAAATGGTGAGATCAGATGCTCAGTAAGGTTAAATAATGTAGATATAAATGATCACATAAGAATAAGAAGAGAATAAGGAAGTGATAATAGAAGATTAACATTATAGATCCAGACCTGGAATATCAAAGATCATAATCTTGAGTAATGGAATAAATATTTGATGTTTATATGACATGAATCATAACTGAATAAAGGTACATAATCTATTCAAGTAACAAAATGGAATATGACATATGTTTCGGATATACAATTAAGAAAATTGAATATTTTCTTGAGTATTCAATGATAATTTACAAGACTATCTTAATGGAATGAATTAACTCCCAAAATTTTCATAGTAGTAAAGGTTCTCTCCCAAGACAATCATAGTGGATAAAATCTATCAATAAAATTGGTTCACTCCCCCTTCATATAATTTGAATATCCTAGGTTATATATCTTTATCCAATGCATTGGTTAGAGATATATGTCACACCCATTACATAATGAAAATAATATATATTCTTTCAAAAGTTCCATAAAACATTCATCATACCAGAACCCATGAAAGGAAATGGGTTTTATAAACATTTCATCGTAGAATTACATGTGTAAAAGAAATTTGTTTAGTAAAAATTTTATCTTGGAATAAATAATAGAAAAAAATTGGGTTCGTAATTATGAAATCATTTCATTCTAGAATAACCAGTTTAAAAGGAACATATTTCATACAAACATTTTTATCATTAATATAAAAGATATTTGGAAAGAATAAGGATGGTATCTTTGGATAATATCCCTATTAAATCCTAAGATAAATAAATGTTTTTTGTCTTTTATTAATAGAAATACAATTAAATGGTCATTAAGCATTCTTTAGGAAAATATCCTTTCCCTTTTGAAATAACTACTTTAAAATCTATTTTTTCATTGAAAATATTATCTAAAAAATTACATTGAAAATAACCATGGAAAATTATAATGGAAGCATCAATGCATTGAGTGGTCATGACTAAAGAAAATTTTGTTCATGTTGTATATGTTAAAAAAATTCCTTTTCTACTTTTGTAAAAAGTCCAAAAAATCATATCATTGGGAAAATGACAATACGGTTCATTTTAAAACCTTTTTTAAAAAGTAAAAATGGGTAAAAATGACATTAAAAAAATTAATGAATTTTAAACAAATCCTTCAAATCATTTTTATAAAGAATGAACACGGTAGATAAAATATTCTCAACTAAAGAGAGAAATGAAGTCAGGATTCCTTGAAAACATATTTTATGTATCTTAAGTATTTATAGTGATAAAATTAAATGGAAAAAATTTATTTTCAAGAAATAACCAAATGAAAATAAATATCATGATATTATTTAAAGTTAAATCATAATATTTCATCATCATAAATATAATCATAAGAAATCTTGATAAACAATAAAAGTGTAACTTAAAACACTTACTACTCTAGTATCATTCTAATCATAATACACATGAAATAAGGAACCGAATATAAAAATGAAAACCCACATAACAATAATATGAAACATCATAAAATTAATTCATGGGTACTATATACAACACATAAATGAAACACGTGTCGAATATGACATGTGTATCGCCGAAATAAAAGTGTAAGGAAAATCCCATACCATATATCCAACTTCTTTCAAACACGTTGGAAACTCTTATATAAAAAATATAAATTTATTTTACATCTTTTAAGTCACAATTATATTATATATTATACCTTATATTATTTACTTATAACATTTTATCACCCCTTTGTTAACTATTCCTTTTTTAAATCATTGTCTCGAGTGATATATTTTTTATTTTTATTTATATATTAGTTTAGTAGTTTCAGTTATTTTTTTAATGATTTAAATATCTAAATTTTTTTAATAATGATATAACATCATATATATTCATTATATACATTTTTATAGTCCTTAATAATAGTATATATATATATATATATATATATAAAAATTAACTACATCGTGCTGGGAGACGATAGGCCATATGTACGCAAGAATGATGTTTTCATTTATCCGATTGATGGAATGAAATATAGGTAAATAATAAATATCCTTTAAAGATTAATTAATATATCACATATATAAATAATTATTAATGAAATATATCCTCATTTCCTTACATGTAAAATATAAATTAAAAACCAATCACATCACTTCATGGAGGTGGTAGTCCACACTAACGCCTGATCAAAGTTATCGCTTTTTAAAAATTTGGAAGGTATGAAGTCAGATATGATATTATAATTATCGAAGTATAATTATGTCATAATTATAATATATAAATAGTAAAACCTTCATTATACTCAATCATAAAATATTATGATGATAAATTAATGTTATCATTATATATAAATGTTAATCCATACATACGTAGAAGCTATATATTAACATTCCATTTTATGGAATGATGGTAAATAAATGTGGTTTCATAATCATAAAAAAATTAGTATATTTAGGATATTTAATTTATTATTTTATGAAAAATATAACATATTTTTATTATTTTAATTAATAACAAAAATAAATTGATCCATTAAGGCAATTACCTCTTCTTTGAAATAACTCCTTCATATGTTCTATTAATCACTCTGGTATAAGAATGTTTAGACTATAACCTCTATTATGTTTCTATGGGAGTGGATAAGATAAATATGTATAGTTTTGTCAATTTAGTAAGCTCAATTCATTTTGAATAAGATAAGATAGGGGTTCCCATTTATAATTGAAGGGCGGGATACCCTTAGAATTTATTAAAATATTAAAATATATTAAATTCATTCTCAAGACAAATGGTTCCAAATGGAATATTAATTGGAAAGGGGTAAAATTTGAGACCATATATTACCCTTTAATCCTATTATAGTATTCATATGTGTAATAACCCAGGATATCATAATTGGAATATATACCTTCATTTTCAGTTTTACTATTTAAATATGGCCTAATGTGTGTACCTAATTCGATTACTAGTTTTTTGGGGGTGTCTGGGCCATTCCTGCAACTGAAAACCTATATTTTTTGTTGAAAATATCATGGTTCATGGTTCGTATAAACCATGTGGGGGTATAAATCATAGTTTAAAAAACCGTGAGAGCCTTGGGAAGAGAGCAGAATAAGGCCGCATAGTTAGACCAAACCTTGCGAAATGTGGCACAAAGTTGTACAACATAGAATGAAATTTTAACGTAGGATTTGTGAATGGATTTAATATGTATAGTTAGTCAATGAAAAGAAACCATGAAACCATCCCATACCTATATCAAACCATGCACAGTTGGTGCATGTTTTGTCAAAATGTGCGCCTAAACTATGCAACACTATGGTTTTGGGTAATTTAAAAATTTTACATAAAATTTAATTATATTTTAACCTAAATCTCAAACTTTCTCACCTGCACATTTAATTTCACATTTGATAGATCCATTTGAAGCTCTAAAGTAGAATTTGATCCCAAATATTCATCTGATCTCCATTTCAAGTGTTGCTCGTCTTATTAGATCCTCATTAGTGAGTACTTAATTATTTTTTATCCATTTGTCATTCTTCTTCTTATAGATGAAACTATTTAGGTTAAAGATGATTTTCCCGAACTTTAGGTTCATTATATATTATTCATTTTTCACTTGATCTGACCTTAATTAGATGTTAATACTGTATGGGAAATATATTACCGAGCTACGGCATGTTCTCTATATTTTTCCATTGGTTTTGGTGCATAACAGACCTTGTTGTGGTTGTTTCGTCTACTGTAATTTTCAGTGTGACCTGGAAATTGAAATGATAAATTGAATTAATGGATTTGGACTTCTTAAGTATTCTCTTAGGTTATCCTATAATGTTTTGGTGGTATTTTCCCAAACCAAATTCCACCCATGGTGGTGTCCTGTACAAAATCACCATGCTTATGCTTTATAAAAACACCCCTAGGGTGATTAGATGATTCCCGAGAAAAAGGACGATTATTAATTAATTAAATGGAATTGAATCACTTTAACAGGAGATGTATTGCCTCATTGTCTTATGTTAACATGTTATACCATGCTTAACTTAAATAAATAGCTTTTATGAAAATGGTTGAATGAGTGGGCATACTCAATGGTTGTTTAATATGTGAATTTTATATAGTGAATGAGTATACTAATTGTATGAAATGGTAAAGGTTTTTGTTGATTTTTGAAATAATATGTAATTAAAATGATATTGGATTCCATGGTTGGTATATTGAGGGTATTGATTCCCTTCAAATTCCTTGGTTATTACTCTTTGGATATTTAAGGCAGTAGTGGATTCCTTGGATTGAGATTTATTCTAGGGTATTTATTACATGGGATGTCATGGGAGTTACAACCCCTTTGATCTAGCTTATATGGTCTCACATTGGATATGTTTGGTTTACATGTACATAGGACTTCAACTGATGTATAAACAATTTTCCATTGAGAAGCTCACTGGACTCGAGTAGGATGCTTAGTCTTTTACTCCTTGTAACCATTCCTTTGGTGTCTGAAACTTCCTTTATAAGAAATGACCATGTAATTTCTTGATATGATTGGTTGAATATCTCAACCATGGTTGATATAGAAATTTGGGATATATAGAAAAATATGGTGGTATTACATGTTTGGATGAATGATAAGGACATATTAGTTATTTATTTATTTTTTATAGCTACCTTGTTTGAGGAAATTGACCATATTTTACAAGGAGACTTGAGAGGCTATTTCAATGTTACTGGTTAGGAAGTTACATTCCATGGGAATAAATATATTTCTTTAATACATACCTAATTTACATTAACACTTCTTAACATATATTTCATATCCCAAAAATATAGATAAATTGTTGGTTACCTTCTAGGAATGTTTCTCACATCATGTTTGAGCCATCGTTGGGTACCCCAATAGACTATTTGGATATAGGTAGAAATATAACAAATATTATACAGTTCAATAGTAATTTTTTTTCCATTACTAGGATCATGGAATCCTGGGACCGAGGTGAGTCTCATGGTGCTATTTATAGATAACAATTTTGGTCTTTTAGGTATTGGATTATCTGTATTATAAAATACTACTATGTAGCTATTTTAGGTGTTTTGTAGACTCATGATGTGTTTATTATTGTATATGAGATTTCATTTTGGTATGGTTATCTATTTCATTAGTTATTCTATTGTCTTATTGTTATCACTGATTCTGCTACTTGATTATTATTGAGATTCTTGTGGTGTTACACTCTGGTAAAGAGGAAATTTTCTCCCCATGAACACACCTAAGGCCCTCGTTGGCAGTCATCATCCTATAATACATGGGGAGATATGATTTAGGCAATGTGGATTAATGAGATTGAGGAACTGTTGAGTGTTATATGGGTTTAGGATCTTATAATATGATTTTTATGTAATTTAGTGAAATAATTTTTTAATAAAATGTCATTTTTTCAATTTATAAATAATTTATTTAAGTTTACCAAAAATACAAAAATATAAGGTTATATTTTGAATATAATTATTTAACATAATACTAATTTTTCATATTCATAAATAAAATTCATAGAACACATTAAATTAATCATATTATATTACTTTTAATGATTTTATATTCATTTTGTGTATGTTTTTATCAATTGGAGAAATATTAAATTGTTGTTTCATAAGAATTTAAGGAAAATATAAAATTAGTAAAAATTATTAATAAATATATATTATGAAAATAATTTCATTAATCTCAAAATAAAACATCTTATTCATTAATAAAATACTTTTTCCCTAACGCAGACACATTAGGGAATATTTAAAACTATGAAAGTGACATTTTATAACATTAACCGATTTAAATATAATATCATCCATTTTCCAGGTCAGTTATTCATTAAACAACTATATTTAGACACTAAAGTGATTAAGATCTTATTTACATCATCCAATAATAAGTATTATAAATAATATGACCTTATAAATTATTTTTAACCATAATTTACCTAATTTACCCATTACCGTGGTGATAATTTTACTACAGTTTCTATTCATATTGACCAAATATAATAGGGAAATTTTAAAAATATATATATATCTATAGATTTAAAATATGGAATTCATTTTACCAAATTTTATTTCTATAAGTGGAAGAATTTATTTTAAAATATGCGCACACCAAGAGACAATAACCACTTTTTAGAAAAATACATTTTCAAGCATAAAACATAGTTTATTCTTATCAGATGACTATATAAAATATTAAATAAATATTTACAAAAATTATTTAATATATAATATACAAATTTTTTTAAATTATTTCAAAAATAGTGATTTATATAATTTATTAAGATTAAAATACATGGTGTGAATAAAAACCATTTTTCAGAAAAATATTTCATTAATTTTAGCTAATTTTCATATTTTTTTATAATTAATTGATACTCAAATAATTAATTTTTAAAAATGTTACCACAAATTATTTATAATTTTTTTAGTCTTACTCTTACCCATAAATCCAATGACTACAAGATAACAATAATTTAATAGTGTATCACGGTTCATTTATACTTTGTTTAGCGCGTAACACACTTTATCAAAAACATTAAATATATTTTAAAAACCATTTCCTAAAATATTTGGGTTTTACATTCTACTCCCATTAAAATGAATTTCACACTCACAATTCATCACTCCAATAAAAAATTTGGATATAATTTCATCAATACATTCTTGGGTTTCTATAGTGCTTCTTTGAATTTTTTATTACTCTAGAGAACCTTTATCATGTGAGTAGTCTTATTCCATAGTAATTTATCTCTATAAAAAAATATCTACTCATTTTCCCCATAAGAAATATCATGTTCTATTGGTTTTAACATTGAGATTAGTACCTGTTATTGACCGTGTATGTATATCAATAAGATAGACATATGGAATACATTGTGATCTTATGAGAGGTTTGATGGAAGAACCAAGTGGTATTCTACCATCCTTAATTGATAAAGAATATTAAATGGGAAAATATACCTATTTATAATATTTCTATTCATTTACAATACCATAAAAATATTTCAGGGAGAAATTATTAGAAAAAACATATCACCAAATTCAAATTCTATGTCACACTAATGATTGTTAACATAAATTTTCTATCAAATCCAAGCTATCTTGATGTGTGGATTAATGGATCAAGCTTATTTAGTATTTCCTTAGATATATCAGGACACAATAGATTTTTACATCCAATATCTTCCCATCATGTTGGATTTCTACATTTCATTTCATATAGATCTTCATAAGGATCTATCTGAATGCTCGAGTGAAAGATATTTTTACTGGAAAACACAACTGGAGGAAGGTGTTGATCCCATCCACCAAAGAATCCATAAAACATGATATCAATGTATAATTTATGTTTTTAATTGTTCTATCATACTAACCATTCTTACGAGGATGATACAATATGTAAAAACTCAACATTATATCTAGATCCCACTACAGACTTCTCTAGAAATTCAAGGAAATACTATAATCCTGACTAAATATAATAGAATGTGGTATTACATGAATGCTTACCACTTCCTTAATACAACTTCAATTAATATAATCCAATGAGAACTCCTATCTAATTATAATTAATTGTGATGGATTTGTATGGTGATAAACTAAACCCCATATAACTGTATCCCTTCAATATTGTGGGGATTCCAATAATAAAGTTCATGGTGATTTTTTAGATTATAATTATGGTATAGGTAATGGTTTTAATATACCATTAGAATGTTTTCTCACATACTTAGCAAGAAAACATATCAGGAATTGATATACAAACTCATCAATATCTCTCTCTATTTGATCCCATCATAAATACTCTTTCTAATTTCTATATATCTTTATATTTCATGGATGAACAAAGAATGATATACTATGAGCCTCATTAAATACATCCTTTATTAAATTTATTATAAATAAAATACATACACAAATCCTAAACTTTATCTTCCCATCACAGTCATGGTTAAACATAGAAAAATATCTAACCATCTTTTCGGTTCAATATCATAAATATGTGCCTCTTTAATCTTCACTTGTATATATATTTTAACACTCAATTTAGAAAGATAATATATCTCCCTATTTCTAAATATTTCAAGATACATCCTTTTTAAGTATTTAAATATTGTATCTTTTTTTATCATCATTTTAGATAATCTAACACGTTCATTTTGCCTTAGTGAATCTTCCACCTTAATTTCTTTCCTAGGGTGGTAATGTTTTGAGCATTCATAACCATTAGTCATCTCCAACCATCTTCTCTTGAGTATATTCAAATATTTCTCTCTAAAAATGTACTTTAAAATTTTATGATCAAAATATATATCAAATATTTATTCATAAAGATATTTCCTCTATATCTTTAATGAAAAAATATTATGGCTAACAAAAAATCATGAGTTGGGTAAATTTTATCATGATCCTTCAATTAGTGTGAGGCATAAGCTATCATCATATCATTTTTCATGAGAACACATCCCAATCCTTTCATTGATGAATTATTATAGATCACAAAGCCTTATATGCTATAGGTTAATGTTATAATAGATGAATTGACTAACATTATATTCAGTTCCTTGAAATTTTATTCACAATAATCATCCCAAAGAAACATACCACCCTTCCAAGTTAACTTGGTGAGAAGATAATAAAATTTTAAGGAATTATTCACAGAGAACTAATAATATCTATCCAAACCATGGAAACTATATATATAATTCAAATTGGTTGGTCTATTCCAACATTGAATAACTTCTTTCCTTGAAGGATCTATTGATATACCCTCAAAAGATATTTTATGACCCAATAATGAACCATTAGGAAGCCAAAATTCACAGATGGTAAATTTTTAATAATTATTATCCTTACTGAAGGTATTTAGTACAATTATCAAGTTATATACACTCTCATACATTATATTTGAATATATTAAAATTTCATAAATAAAGATTACCAAAAAAATAGTTAAGGTAATCTCTAAAGTACTTATTAATTAAATCTATAATGCTGGTGGGGGAATTAGTAACACTAGATTACATCACTAAAAATTCATAATATATGTACCTTTTAAAAAATGATTTCATATGTATATCCTCATTATTAACCCTCAATTGTTGATATCAATAACAAAGATAAATCTTAGAAAATTATTGAGCGCCATACAATTGAACAAAATGTCATCAAAATGGTGTAGATGATACTTATTCTTTATAGTGATTTGTTAAGTTCTTGATAATCATTTCAGGGTCACATTGACCCATATGTCAACTTCACCAAAAGAACTAGTGTACCCCATTGTAATGTACATGTCTGAATGAATCCCATATAAATATTCTTTTAGAGTTTCTAATTTAGTTCTTTCATATCAATTAGGTCCATTCTGTATAGAGTCTTTGAAATAGTTATAGAATTGGGCATGAATTATATCAAGATCTTAACATCACAGTTTTTTGTATAACCTAAAAATTATTTTGTAAAGATATCATCGGACTTCCACATAATAGAAATATCTATGATGTTGAGTGTCTCATTAACCATCTTAGATAAACTTCCCTTTTTAATAAGAATCATGATCTATACAATGGATTTTATTTCCATTAGAAGATCATGTTTATCATCATAATAATAGAAGATCATAGTTTTGTTCAGAATATCAAATGTGACTTCCCATCATCAACAACTGATGTGATAATTAATTAAATAATGAAAACATATGCCTAGGATAACTTCAGACTCATACAAATATAGAATAACAATATTTGAATTAACCGCATTCCCATAAACATGAACCAAATAAGAATCAAAGAATTAATATGTGATCACCATATCATTATGGGTATATACTAAAAAATAAACATCTAATTGATAATGTGGTACAATAATAACCTTATAAAATTCTTTAGATATCAAAGATTGGGTATATGAATAATCAAATAAGACATTATTAGTTCTATAGTGGATTATATGTGTACCTTTAACCATTTTGTTATCATACCCATCATTAAAAACATAGAATATATGATAATTCCATTTATCTTTAGTCTTAAGAGGTTATTAACGTCAATCATCAATATTAACTATTAGATTTGGGGACTAGATTTTATTATTCCCAGATACTTTTCATTAAGAACGTTGGAGTGTTCGTGGTGCATTTTGTGAATCTTTCTCTCCATCTGAATCACTAGTTAACATCCTCCCATCACTTCAGTATTCCATTTTCAAATGACCTTTATTTCTACATTTAAAACATTAACTAGTTCTATTAAAGCAAACTCTTCCATGTTTAATTGAACACTTTGAGCACAAAACAAATATATTACCTTATTCACTCCATGATTTTAATAATTTTATTTGAATTTGGTCTTTATTTTCTTTACAAAATAATGATATTGTGTGTCCCTCAAATATACATCCCCACATTGATGGAACATCAAATGATTTTTTATAGATAATGATGTCCCTTATAGATAATACCCTTTAGATAATTTCTTTTAAGACACTTTGGAATTAGTCAACATTATATATAGTTTTGATGATGATACTAGAACCATAACTCACAAGTCTTGTAAATTTTCCCTCCTAGGTACCAATAGATTCATTATCCTTCGATTTAAGTTCAAGGAATTCCTCCTCTATTTTATGTTAAGAATATGAGTAATGTAGTTATTGAAAAATAGAACCTAAAACTCATCCCACTATACGTAGTTAATTTATTACTATTCCTTTTTGTTATTAATAAGAATAAACCATTACTCTACTGTGTCATAAAAATCATAAACATTTAGAATAAGTTTATCATTATTGTACAATAGAGAATTAGAAATATTTTTTAAATTGTACCAATTCATTTTTCAGAACCTATTGGATTGTTGGACCCAATAAAAATTATGGATGTTTCCTCATCAATGAATTAATAGGTCAATTTTCTCTCATTTTCTTGTTTGGAAGATCAACATGATTCATATATTGAGAAAGTTATGTTAGAATAATAAAAATATCATTCATAAAATCACCCAAAGTATTACATTTCATAAGAGGAAAATAATTTCATTTTCCATTAGATTAATTACCAACATGATCCTTTCAGGTTCCATCCATCAACTAAAACCAAAAATAAATGTTTGAGAAATAATGATCATAGTGGAAAATATAATAATAATGGAAAATAAATTTTAATATGGTTAAATTATGAATCCTTCTTCTATTAAACATATTTTTTAACTAAGGACATTCAAGATCATTAATAAAATTTACTAATTTTTCTTATATATAGACTTATTTTCATGGATCTCACTAATGTTTTCTCATCCAAGTTTTTAATGGTTAACTAAACCTTAATATGATACTAACTATAGTGGATCATAATTTTCATAAAAATATGATACATCATAAAATATGATTATTCATTACAAAACATAATTATCCATTCTAGAGTCATAAAGTTCTAGTTCCATTAGAAACATTGGAGCATAGACAACTAGTACATAGAAGTTCTACATCATCTCCCAATAAGTTATTTACAACAATCACCCTTATTAAACATATCATTCTTAAAATATTTCATCATATCCAATGGAAAGTAATCATAAGAAGGTGTGATCTTATATGATTTGTAAGGGTAAATAAAAGAGATATCAATGATCACATAATAATAACATTAGTAGATGAATGGGAGAATATGAGATTAAAATTATAAATACATAAACTATATATCGTATATCATAATATTAGGTTATGGAACAAAGATTGGATCAAATACAAACTAAATAATAAGTGGAATAAATGTTTTTTTTGTCTTTGATTAATTAAAATAGCTTTAAGATATTATAAAACATTCCTGGGGAAAATATCACTTCCTTTTTGAAATCACTTCTTTAAAATATTATTTTAAAAAAAATTATAGATATAATTTTCATAACAAATGAACATGTAAACATGTAATGGATGCTTTATGGAATTGAGTGATCATGATAGTGGGAAATTACATTCATTTTAAAAAAGTTAAAAAATCATTCCTTTTATAATTTTTGTAAAAAGTAAAAGAAAGTACAACATTTGGAAAAAATAATATTACTTTTGAAACTATTTTGTAAAAATTAAAACTTGGGAAAAAATGACATTGAAAAAATAATTGGATAAAATTAGAAAAAATTAATTTTTTTTAGAAAACATGAACATGTAAGAGAATCTATTTTTGACCAATGAGGGAAATGCAGTAAATTTACCTTAAAATATATTTTTAGTCTCTTGAGTACATAAGGTGGGGAAAAATAAAGTAAAAAAATTTATTTTAAAGAAATAAATAATTTATAAGTACATTCATGAGTTTATTTGGAGGTATATTTTAGTATTTAATAATTTGAAACATAATCACAAACAATTCCAATAAATAATGATATTGTAACATAAAACCCTTACCACTTTGGTAACATTTGAATCATAAGCCCTGTAAAATAAGTAATTTTTTTTGATATGTAAATATAAAATAAATTCATAAGAAAATCATAAAATAAATTCATGGGTATTAAATACACCACATAAAGGAATCTATTTCTGAATACTACATGTGTCTCACACAAAAAATTGAGACAAAAATCCCATACCTTAGGTTCAACTTCCTTCATGCACATTGTAAAATCCTATATAATTAAAATAAATTTATAATAAATATATCGTATAATAATAATAATTTATATTATACTATATATTATTTACTTATCAACTTTTATCACCCATTTTTAAACAGGTCATTATTAAAATCACTTTTCTGAGTGACATCAACTTAATTTTTCATGCATTTCTCCTTTTAGTAGTTTTAAAAATTATGTTTTTATCATGGTTCTATAATATCCATAATTTTGATAAAAATATAAATAGAATATATATATATATATATATTAAAACATTTTTATATTCATTCATGAAATTTTATATAGAAAACTTAATTACATTGTTCATGGAGACTACATGTCATAGATATGTATGAAAGCTATTTTCTTTTTCTGTAGTATTGATAGAATGAATGGTAAATAATAATTATCTATAAAATAATAATTATTATATAATAAATATCATATATATTCATTAAATATATCATTATTACCCTACAAGTAAAATAAAATGAAAAAAATCACATCAATTCATAGAGTTTATAGTCTACAAATACCCACACTTGACATTATCATTTTTCAAAGGGTTAGAAGGTAATAAGGTCAAAATGTTATTACCATTAAAGAAGTATAATTACATCATAAGTATTTTATATA
Organism: Viscum album; assembly: GCA_963277665.1. Lineage (NCBI taxonomy): Eukaryota > Viridiplantae > Streptophyta > Magnoliopsida > Santalales > Viscaceae > Viscum > Viscum album. The sequence goes on from OY728163.1 coordinate 290,609,715, forward strand.
AATATTAAATCCATCATAACACTCATTCAAGAAATATGGTGATGAGAAATTAATTGTCTTTCTAGGTGGAGACAATAAGTTCTATGTACGCATGAGAGAAATTTTCACTTCCCATTTCATTAAGAGAAGGAGTATAAATATATTTTCATAATAATAATAACATTTCAGTATATTTATCATACTTAATTTATTATTATATAAATAATAGAACATATTTGTAGTTGTTAAATGAATAATTTACCAGAAAATGATCGATTAAAGTGATTACCTCTTCTTTTAAATGACTCATTCATATCCTTTATTAAGAGATATATGTATGGTATTATAGGATGAAGAAAAACTAAAGAATGTGTCTTTGGTAAAATAAAAGATAAAATCGAAAATTTTGGGCAATATATAAGGATAAAAGGTATGTTAAGAAGAGAAATGGGGGTTCCCTTTTATAATCAAGGGGAGGGGAACCCTTATAATTTTTTATAAGATTAAAATATATTAAACTCTCAAATTAAATGTTTTAAAATGGATTATAAATGGGAAATGGATTCCATTTTTTACCCTATATTATCCCCCTTTTCCCATGTTAATAGTTTTTTGATTTTATGTAATTTAATAAAATATTATTTTTATAAAATATCTCTATTTCCAATCTCAACAAAATTTATTTAATTTTAATTAAATGACCTAAATATAGGGGTTTTATATTATAAAATTCACCAATATAGTGGTATTATGTCATATTCATAAAAACAATTCATGGAACACATTAACTCACTAAAATTATCTTAATTTTAAAAATTTCAAAATCATTATATATATTTTTTTAATTGGAGAAATATTTCATCATTTTTGTATAAAAATTTGAAGTAATTATATAAATAAAAAAATTATAAATAAATTTATATCCTAAAAATAATTTCATTAATATCACAATAGACACATAGATTCATTCATAAATTTATTTTGTCTCTATGTGGACACAAAAAAAATGTATTTAGAATTGAGGGAGTGATATTTTGTAACATTCTTTGCTTTAAATATTCTATAGTTCATTTACATGGAAATTTATCTATTAAACAACTCAATTCTGAGATAATGGTGATAATGGTAGAATAAACATTTCTAATAAGAATAATTATGAAAAATTATGGTATAATCACTAATTTTTTATCATAAGTTAACTTGATTTTCCCATTAATGAGTTTATAAATTTTATGATAGTTACTATTCATATTGAAAAAAACTAAAAGTGACCTTTTTAACAAATTAAAATATCCTAATTAAAAATTTTGAACACATTTTATCAAATTCAATTTCTATATGTGGTAGAAATTGGTATTTAAATAAGTTTGCTACCCATGATGAAAACCAATTTTAGGATGATACATTTTTAAGCATAAAATAAAGTTTATTATTATCCCATTCCTAGAAAAAAAAGTAAAAATAATGTTTAAAATTATTATTTAATTTATAATATATAATTATCATTGAAATCATTAAAAAATAATGTTTACTTTAATTTATTAATTTACAAATACATTGTGCACAAAAACACATATTTTCTGAAATAAACTCTTTTAATTTGAAATAATTTTTATTTTATTTATATAAATAATTGAAACCAAATGAATTAATTTATACATATGTAACCATAAAAGTTTTTATAATTTAGTTTTTCATATTTATACTAACCAATTCAGTGTCTAAGTGATAACTATAGTTTAATATTATATCACATCTTTTTTTTTAATCTGTGTTGCTGGTAACACAATCTATTAAAGAAATTATGTTTACTAAAAAACATATTTTGAAAAATCTTAAGGTGTTACATTGGGAAGGATCCATTTTTCCCTTTTATGATATATGAGATAACTAGGAGGGAAATATTCATCCTAAGTATGATATATGAGATACACTAGGTGTGAATCATACCCACCAAGTATGACATATAAGATATATTGGCAATTCTTCATTCCCCTTGAGTATAATATATGGGATATTTAAGGAGAGAGGAATTCAACCTGATATAATATATGACTATATTATAACTAGATATACATTCTCTATAATATTATATTTTATGGTATTTCTAGTTGGGTAGCTACAACCCCTGATAATATATGTTTATGTGACATTATTGGAGACACATTAGTATTAGTCGAAGTATCTATAGTTGATATTGGGTGTCACTATAGATCTCAAGGGCTTAGGGTGATTATTTAACAAGTCTAGAATAGTTTTACATTCTGATCATACCATATTTTTGTAACATTATATTTTTCAGGTAATTTTATGGGCATCATTGATAGTGAAATATTAATATTTACCCACACCCTGCCCAGATATCCTAAGAACAATTGTACATGAGATGAACATATAAAAATGGGTATAGGTTGAGTAGAGTCTCAGTATATGATGGTTCAACATGATATCTTAGATGATGTTAAAATATGGGACTAGGTTGATACTCAACACCATATTGGGATTTTATTTTATTTTATTTTGGATTAAGAAGTATTTGATCTACCCAATAGATATCCTATTGTTGTCGACCTAACTTAAGTGAAATTATAGATAACCCATATTCAATATAATGTAATTTTTTTTATGATTTTGTGTGTGTTAATTTATTTATGTGGAAATTATGATGAAATTATCTATGTCATTTACCTTTTTTCTTACTCTAATATGACGGAACAATCTCCCATAGTATCATTTTAAACCCTCTATACAAGTCGGTAGACTTTGATGTATAGGGAGGTTCCCATGAGGTCGCATAATGATATGGTTCTGTTAATGTAGAGTGATTTGGGCTAGGGACATTACATTTAAAATTTAAAAAGTGATATTTATATTCAAAACATGCATTACATTCTCATAATAGAGAAAAATAATTTTATAATTTCACTAATATCTTGGAGGAAAGTGATCAAAAAATCATTTTTTTACTTGTATAAATAAAACCTAGGCCAGTTCTATTTGTGTTATATAATTTACTTAATATTTATTTTTTAAAAAAATTAAATTTTTTTATTAACATTAATAAAACACATATTTTTTTTTATTTTTACAAGTATTTGAATTTTTATATTTCATGTACATTAATTTGTTATGTTAAGTATGTCTAATGATATGTCAACCTGATCTTCCAAAAATTTTATTTATATAAATTATTTGATTATAATTATTTTGAAATTATATATTTAATGTACATAATTATTTCCAAAGAATGAAATATATTTATAATATTTACTCTGATGATTATTAGGGTATTTGGGTTTTCATTTTGACTGTTTTCCTATTTTTTGGTTATTTCATCAATGAGAAGTAGCTTCATTTTTCTTATAGATTTTTTATTATTTCTAAAAAAGATTAGATAAATGACCCACCTTTTCATTGTGCCTAAAATATTAGTGTTTTTTAGCATCAAGAAATAACATATTGGGAAATTAAAATTCTATATTCTATTATAATAGAACAAAATTATAACTTACTCTGATAATACCAAAATTATTAATTCAAACCCATAATCTATATATGATCAATATTATATCCATTATTAAAATAATTTATTTTTATAGATCCTCAAAACATAGCATCTTATTTCATGTTGGGTCTGAACTAATCCAGTAAAATTTAAAATATCATTCTCTTTTTGATGTACTGAGAGACATTATATTGATTTGTTATTAAGTTCTAATGATATTTTTAATAAAAAATAATGTATTTTATTTAATTATGTGGTCATGATTTCATATAAATTATTTATGTATATAATATCAATAGATTTTTTAAGTATATGTCCAGCCTTTTTATTTATTTTATAAGGACTATATTTCCTTCATAAAACTACTTTCTATCATTATAAAAATATTCTAGTTATTTTAAATTATATTTTAATGACATTATCAAATGAAAAACCTTTAATAAATATTTTATATTAAATTTTGGGCCAATTTTTAATAAAACAAAAATCAGAAATCACATGAATGAAAGAAATAAGTTAAATAGATGAGATGGTGAAGAAAACAACCACAATATCATATGATCATATATAAAAAGACATAATATAAACTAGAAATGAAAAATAAATCCAATAAAATGTTTTCATGTTATTAAATAGAATTTCATCTTATGTCAATAAAATAAATAACATGGAAAACTTATTTTCTATTTATAAATAAAATAAAAAATAATAAACTGTAAATAAACAACATATTGGGGAGATAATCCAAGCTAAATAATGAAATAACTATGATATCAATGTTGAGGGAAAAGAGTTCATTCATAAATAGTTGAAATAACCTTTCTGTTTAACCATTATATAATGAAGAAAAAGTTATTAGATGATAAAAAACATATAGAAAAAAACTTACATAGAATAAAGGAAAAAATTATTAATATAAGAACAAACCATATTTCTAAATTATGTAAAAAACTATAATATTTTAATTAATTAAAATTTTATACCTTTTTAGCAATATTCAGTAACAAAAGTGTTTTTTGAAAATATTTTTGATCTAAAATCAAAAAGATAATTTTTTTAGAAAAACATAAGATATTTGTATCCCTATAATTATAGTTCTAATAAATAATGCCAAGGATATCCTTGGTTATTTTTTAATGGAATAGTATTCTAAACATTTAAGGTTAACCCCTCATGACTATTTGGAATCCTCTAACATACTAGGTGCTATGTATGAGGTTAGTAATGTCTCCATCTCAGTACAACCTAATTTAGGTTATGTTATTATATTAATTTTAAAATAAACATTTAATGATATTTTAATTCATCGATTTCATTAACTTCCATCCCCAACTAAATAATTTTATAAACAAAAATTTCACATGATGGTTCTAAGAAATATATTTCAACACTAAAAATCATGAATGGGGTACAAATATTAACCCAAATGTGAAAGATCATACTAGAATGGTAATTGTTTTAGAAAATATTGGCACCTTAATTTTCTTCAAATCATACTATAAATAACCAATATAATAATAATAAGAAAAATAAAAAAATCAACCAATTTTCCAACCAGAAATAAAAATTTAGTGTTACAGGAAAATCAAAAGATAGTGTTAATGAATAATGTTATGTCCATGACATGAGCTTTAGGAAACCATTAAAAATATATTTTGGTGATGGAAATAATTCATACAAAATAATTTATACAATAGGAATAACAATGATAAAGCCTAATTTATTTATATTTCAATGTTTTGTTGTTTCATAATTATAATTTTTGTAGAATTTCATAGTTTTTGTGTGTGTGATGATAGAACATTACATGGTTTGAAATTTCATAATAAAAAAATTAAATTTAAATAATAAATTCAAATTATAATTCCTTATTTTTTAGCTTATAATGTTGTTGAGTACTTAATCAAAGTTAGTAACATTTAAAAACAACACAATTTTGAAAATTTTACCTTCATTGATTTTAAATTTTTGACCTATAAGTTTTTATTGACACTATATGTATTGATCCCCAAATAATAATTTATTTATTGACTTCAATTTATTCATTTTAAATTTTTAATAATGGTATTATATGGTGAAATGAAGTTGGAGGGTGAATAGAAGAGGATTATAGGAGGGGGTTGAAAGAAATATAAAAAGGTTAAAATTGTGTAAGAAGATAATAGAACTCTGTGGTTATCAATAGATTACAAGTATAAATTTTAAATAAATTATAATTCAAGTAGTGAACCATAATAACTATTGTGGGAATTATTATTAATTTTTAAAAGAGGGAAAGTTGTGTAATTTTAATAATTAAAACAAAAAATCCTTAACCATTGTCCCCCAATCATGTTTTTATCTTCACTATCTACTCTCCCTGTTTTTGGTTGAGATCTAGATCAAATATCCTTCCTCCAATAAATATATAACAACATAGGATGTCTTAATTATTTATGAATATTTTTTAATGGTTCTAAAATAGTAAACAAACTTTTGGCTGTCATTTCATCCTCTATTTATTAGCATATAATGAGAATGATATAAATCTTTAAATACCATTTTGATCTATGCTTTAGAATAAATTAAATCCTTTTACTATTCATAATTTGAATGGGATGACATAGGATTATAGTTTTTTATTGATTTAAGGTGATTATTTATTATTTTAGGTTTTCATTTTATTATTTAGGAATGTGATTAATATCTTATTTTAGCCTAATATCTGTTATGTAAAATTTTTATGTGGTATTATAAATTATTATTTTAGACTACGAAGATTCATTCTTAATTTATATAGTTAGGTTAAAACTTTTTTCACTTTTATAAAAAAAGTTAGTCTATAATTGTATGGGAATATTGTAATTAATTAATAGTAAGTGAGATCAATTTAAATATAATTCAAATGAATTGTTTAATTAACATTATTTATAGTTTTAGTTAATCAATTTTTTTTCATGTTATCATGTCTTGATATATGTGTGAATATTATATTATTTATTTACATATTTCATATCATTCCATATTCATACCTTCCCTTAGGAGTTATAAATTATTCAATTGATTATTATATTTAGTTGTTTCCCAACATGTTTAAAAGATAAATTTAAATTTGATAAAAGTACATTATTTTCAAAATTTTATATTCAAGGAAATACATATTATACCTAGAATATAACAATTTTAATTTATTTTTTAAAGGGTATTTTATAGTTTTTTAAGATGTGATCAGGTATACCATATGATAATAAATATATTGATGAAATAAGACATATATATAATTCCAAGCCTCTATAAATATATATTCCTTTATTCAAGAAGGGATATGCTATATGATTTCCATGAATTTGTATACATGATTCCTTTTCCATAAGGTATCATTATTTTACCATAGAACATGTATATTAATTTTCTATAGATTTTGATCTAGGCCCATAGTTGGTAAATTGGCCCTTGTTCCACCATGTATAAAGGGTTATTAATTATGAGTGTTGTTTATATAAAATATATATGGTTAAATATATTGTATGACTTATCCTACCCAATTTCTATCATTTCATTATATCTTAATTCACATTATATTAAAACAAGAATATAGTTGTGAAGGTGGTGACCACCCATATAGATGTTAGGTGCACGCCTGATACATGTTTGAATTGAAATGTGTGTATACTATTTGGAAGATGATAAAGGGTGATGTGAAGAACCAAATTTTTTGGATCATAAGTAATGGTATTGATAAATTAGTTATGATATTTTTTTATTTTTGGATGGAACTACTTGGGTGGTTCAATATGGGGTTTCCCCACCTCTTCATAGAGGGAAATTCCACCTATTTAATTTTTTTACATTTATATTTATTGATAGTTTGGATCAAATATAATTGGAATATATCTCTCTTGGATATTTTGTATATTTTAGATGCCTTTGTTGAATGGTTAGATACTATTTATCAAATGACTCATGTTATTATAAGCAGTTTTACAATAAATGTTCTTATTATTGTTCATCTACTTCTACTGATTGATAAGTTACACACCTGTAAAAACTATTTTTTGAAGGGTAATGGTGAATATCTTTTTAACCATAACCAGTTCATTTTATCACTCTTTGAAGGAAACTAATATCCCACTTTAGTATTATGTATATGTAATTATTTACTCATCTATTGAATGATTTTGAGGTTATCCTAAGGTGTTTTTGTTTCCTAGTATGATACTTATCAAGTATTTATGTCATAATCATTAAATTTTAGTATCAGAGAACAATTAAAGATAATGGAAATGGTGTTTTAATATTCCCAAGTGTTCTATTTTTTTCAATGTTTAAATATCTGTTAATAGAGGGATGTGATGGTAAAAAGAGTATTTTTATAGATTTATCATTAAGGTTCCAGTGTGATGATTTATTTGCTGATCTTTAAGGAAGCTAAGTGCATGTGTTGGAAGATGAGTGACAATGTTTGGAATATTTTGGAAGGTGTTTAAATAGATTAATAAGGGATGAATATAATTGAGAGGTACATAATTCAAAGTAGACCATGTCTGGAGTTTCTAGATTTTGAATATGTTGTGTTGATGTCTTGCTTCCACAAGTGTCATTGGACCCTAAAATTTACTGATAGTTGGCCTATGTAGATGATATTTCTCATTGAATATGTGTGAAATATGTCTGTGTAGGATTAATCTTGACTAATATATATATCATAGGAAACCATTTATAGGTTTCTTATATGTAAATAATTGGTTTCATTAATCCGATATTATGTTTGACCTTTGGGAGTGTTGGTGTCATGGGATAGTTATCAAAATCTGGAGTAAATTCAACATTAAATTAATTTTAGATTTCAATGATAATAATTAAGGTAATACAAGTGTAAATATTATTAATAATTTAATAAATCAGACGATTTAGTTGAACAATTCATCTCTTGACTCAAATCACACAATACACTTAATGACTATGACTTTTCCTCTGAAATCTGGATTTCAAGACAAGGGATAAACTAGACACTAAGACAAGCACTTCATCATAGAACAAGATTCCATGTAGAAATGAAGCATTATGACATACACACATGGATTAATATTATTTATGAGTTAAATAATGTGAATTTTGTGGATAAATTGAAAGAAGGAAATTATAGAGTCTTTGGAATCATTTGACCAAGATTTTGGATGAGATTTTATGGGTGATTCCAAACTAAAAATGTATTCCATGTTTCAATGAAAATATTTCTTGCATATAAGTATTTATGAATTTTTATATTTCCAAATATAAAATATAATTTTCATGATTTTACTAGGTGAGTAAAAAAAGATTGGGTACTGAAGAATAAAATTATTGAGAATAATTAAAAAATCACATACACTACTATGTGAGAGAATTATTTGGTCCTGATATACATTCATATTATGGAGAGAGAATATAAGTATTAAGTTGGGTAGATCACTTATTTATTATTAATATTAACTTCATGAGTTTTAAAAAGGAATACAGAAACCCAGATTATTCAAGATCTTGATTGAGTTTTGATATCAACCCTACTACTAATATTCTTGAATGAGAACATGTGTATATATAATAATCCATTTTTTTAGGAATACTATCATCAAGTGGTTTTAAGATAACCAAGTACAAGAAAAATTTATTAATTTTTTGGATCCATTCATTGAAAAATTATAGTTAATTTCATAGGATTATGGAGGAAATAATATAATGAACTATATGTTTATAGGATTAGACTATCCTTCCATTGAAATGATTATTAAATGTAGTGTAAAAATCATTTATTGGAGGGATAACGAATCATGTAAGGATTAGGATATTCAATTATAACCTACTAAATATTGTGTTCTTACCTCTTTATCTCTCTTAATATTTATATACAGTAGTTGAATCTAGTAGAATAATTTTAGTGGTTTGTGAACATTTTCATGTTCAAGAGTAATGTTTTTGAAGGATTCATAAAAAACACAACTCATTCACAGCTCCCCTCTCATTTTTCAATAAACCGTGGGGTATAATAAGTGTTATCCAAGTTGGATCCCTAAAATGATTAAAGAAGATAATGCTATTAATTATAGAGAATCAAAACCCTATGAATAGACTTTTATTCCGATGTTCAGTGGAAAAAACTCTCATATCTAAAGGAATATAAATCTCCCCAGCTATTATCATTTGTATTAGTTTTAATAGATTCATCCATAGATTATTTTCCACCCATTAATAAAGAACTATCTGCTGAACGTTTTGATAATATGAATATAAAGTATTATTAAAATGAAAATATTTCTATCATGATGACTCTTTCTGAAATGGTTTACAAAAAAGTGATTTAGATTTGAACTTCATAAGATATTTGGGATGGATTGTGTACCAGCTATAAGGACCCGCACTTTTTTCATACATAATCTTGAATTTATTTAAGAAAACACTTCATTATACATTGAGTATCTTTTCAAGTTTAGAGTTTTAGAGAATTAAGACAAAACATTCATAACATTACACATTGTTACATAGTGGATACCATAAAATCAGTTTCCATTATCCTCAGAATATAAAACATTAAAACACAAAACAAGACTCCTTGAAAATTCTTCAACATTTAACATGTCTTCTTTCCTTGTATTACTCATCATTATCCTGTGAAAAATCATTTAAAAACTTGGGATGAGCACAAAATCTCAGTATGGTATGAAAAAGAAGGAAAAATCACATTAGTCCATGAATACGCATGACGTATGAAAACATTTTCAAAAGACATGCTTTCCACCCATAAAATCTTACTTAGCGTAACATGAGATTTACACAAGATCCACACAAACATAATTATAATCATAGAGGTATATTGGGGCATTACTTACATAATCTTGTAACCATCTTGGCTACCTTAAAATTTGTAACCCTCACGGCTACCTTACTTTGTGTAACCATCACAGTTACACTTGGAGTGACTATACGGCCGACCTCCAACTTACTCATACCCAATGCATTGGAGGGAAATATATGTCCCACCCTTCATCATAAACAATGCCCAATAACCAAAACATAATCATACAACATAAACAATAGCATAAAAACATTGCCTTTGAATCTTATAAAACATAATTTTAAAAGAGGATTTTAGAAGAAAAGTCCCTTATAAACATCATATACTTGAATTGAGGCTTAATAGAGTGGATGTAATATGTATATACTCTGTAAATACACATAATGAAACATAATATAAACAAAACCCATCACACAAACAATTTAAATAGCACATAAATTATAAAGTAGAATGTTAACCCAAAGAATGGAAATCGGGTTAAGAATTCCCTTACCTTGGGCTTGCCTTACTTCAAAATTGTTTAAACCTCCTGTATAATGGTTAAAAGAGTTTTATTAGTATTTTATAGAAAAGTTTCATGTTTATAACATCTTATATGGTCATTTCATAACCTCATTTCACCCCTTAATTGTTACTATTTTGTTCCTTGCATTATTTTGGGTGAGTTCTTTTGTGATTTTCACAATCGGTTCATGATGAATCGTTCTTGTTGATTGGAAGTGAAACTCCAGAATTGGAATGGAGTAGTATTTACATAATTCCAGTACCATAAATTATACCATTTATCACTTTGTTTCTTTATATGATGATGATTTATAAGTTAAAACATTAATTATGTTCGTTTAGATAATTTAAGTGGTTTTTTGATAATTACAACTTCATTTAGTCTTATAAATTTGAATCATGAGTACAAAAGAATTCCAGAACCTTATATGATTCATAAAACATATATTATAACCTGGTTCAACCATATAAATGGTTTCATGACCAGACTTTAAAGAATTAATGGAGATTGAAAATACATCGTCCACGATATCGGTAATTCGACACAAATGGACAATGTTTTTTGATTCTTTAAATAATTGAGAGAGGAGAGGAATAATGATTTGTAATTTTCCATAAACATCAAAACATCCACAATATACATGATTCTGGAGATTTCATGCCTCTTGGATAAGAGGGGGTGAAGAACGAAGAGAAGGGAATCTTGAAATGAAGAAAACATGAGAAATTTCTTACAAAAATTCGGCAGCCTAACGGCGTCTCTTAAAATTTCATAAAAATAAGATTGATGAGAGGAATGGAATATCTCATCATTCATACAAAATTTGGACAGTAAGGGGAAATATTAAATGAAATATCCCAACAAAAGACAAAGGGAAATGAAGAGAATAACATAAAATGGAAGGAAAGAATGAAAATGAAAGAGGATGTTTACCTCTTGATCTCTTCTCCTTGAGATCCTTCTTAAGGGAATTGATTTTGGTCTTTTGGTGAGACCAGCAGATCTAGGACGTGGGGAAGAAGATTGAGGATGGAATTTGGCAGAAATTAGACAATTCTCAAGGCTTGAGAGGTGTGAGAGGAAGAGGGGAGTGAGGGTGGTATTTATAGTGGAAGAGGGGAGGTGTTTTAGATAATTTTAATTATTATTATAATATTTTTATCAAGACTATGAATAATCTCAAATCAAGTGGCCCTAAATAGTGATAATATCATGTGATTTCGAAGAAAGTGGCCTTGCATCACTTATGATGCCATAAATAGTTCATTTTTACTGATAAATTGATTATACGGTATTTTACCGTATTTCACTATTCACCAAAAATTCAAGAGTTTCAGAAAAATACCAAAAATTTACCCCAACCATTTTTCGATGTGTAGAATTCAAAAATGAACTCTATTTTTCAAAAATAATTTTCTAAATATTATTAATTTAATTTTTAAATAAGGTCACAGTTAATTCGAAAAATAACAATATTGAAGTGCAATTAGTTTTATGTGACATTAGAAAATTAATTAAGATCCCATTATCCTATTTCCATGGGAAAATAAAATAATATTATTATTTACTATTCATGAGGTCATATTACTATTCATATTACTATTCATAAAGGCATGTTACTATTCATCAAAAAAAACAAGTTTGTTCCAACAGACTCTAAATAACATACTGAACACAATTGTAGATGACAGTTTCTTAAAATTCAAAACATAGAAGAAATAAAATTATGTTTAAAGGATACTTATAAATATATACCTTAAACAAAATTTCAAGCATTTTCAATTTATTTTTAGAAAACCTTGGGATGTTACATTATCCCCACCTTCTTGAAATTGCGTCCTCGCAATTTTATTTACTTATTAAACAAATGAGGGTATTTTTCCCTCATAGCATTTTAAGACTCCCATGTTGCTTCTTCAACCATGTGGTTTCTCAAAAAAACCTTTACCTGGTGGATTACCTTATTCCACAATACCTGTTCTCTTCGATCAAGAATCTGAACTGGTTTTTCTTCATAAGAAAGGTTCTCTTCTAGCTGAACTTCTTCCGGCCTCAAGACATGTGATGAATCTGGAACATACTTTCTCAACATCAAAACATGAAAAACATTGTGTACCTGAAACAAGCTCGGAGGCAAAGCTACGCGGTGCGCAACTGTTCCAATTTTATCCAAGATTTCAAAAGGACCGATGAACCGTGGACTTAGTTTCCCTTTCTTACCGAAATGCATCACACTTTTCCAAGGAGATATTTTAAGGAAAACATGGTCACCTACCTTGAAAGAGAAGTCTTTCCTTCTGTTATCTGCATAACTTTTCTGCCTACTCTGAGCTATCCTCATGTGTTGCTGGATCATCCTCACTTTCTCATCCACTTCTTTACTAATTCTGGCCCCATCAACTTTCTTTCACCGACTTCATCCCAAAACGCAGGAGTCCAACACCGCTTTCCATACAAGGCCTCAAAAGGTGCCATCTGAATACTGGAATGGAAACTGTTATTATAAGAAAACTCCACTAGTGAAAGATGCTGATCCCAACTTCCCTGATAGTCCATTGAACAAGCTCGAAGCCTATCCTCCAAAGTTTGAATCGTTCGTTCTGACTGCCCATCTGATTGAGGATGAAAAGCTGTACTGAAATTCAACTCTGTGCCCAAAGACTTCTGAAGTCCCTTCCAAAATTTAGAAGTGAACCTGGGATCTCGGTCAGACACAATGGAAAGAGGAACTCCATGTAACCTGACAATCTCTTTGAGGTACAATCGAGAAAGCTGATCTAATGTCATTGTATCTCGAATAGAAAGAAAATGAGCAGACTTTGTTAGCCGATCAACAATAACCCATATCGCATTGTTACCTCGAGAAGTCTTTGGTAGTCCCACCACAAAATCCATGGATATATTCTCCCATTTCCATTCTGGCACTGGTAAAGGCTGAAGCATCCCCTTCGGTAACTGTCGCTCTGCTTTAACCTGCTGACATGTCAAACATTTCATTGTAAAATCAGCAATATCTCTTTTCATCCCATTCCACCAGTAATACTCCCGAAGGTCTCTGTACATCTTAGTACTTCCAGGATGAACATAAAATGGAGAACTATGAGCTTCACACAACAATTCTTTCTTCAGCTGGGAATCACAAGGCACACACAACCTTTTTGCAAACCCTAAAACACAATCTTTATCGAGATTAAATTCTGGAAACTTACCCATTTTAACCAATTCTACCTTTTTCTATAGCTCACGGTCTTCCCTCTGCGCTTTCATAATTCTGTCTGACAACGAAGACTGCACTGAAACCTGAAACAAAACAGATATATTCCCTGCACCAACAACTTCTAAGCCAAAATTTATCAAATCATTAATCAAGGGATCACGTTCCAAACGTAGCATGGTTAATGATGCATGATTTTTCCGACTTAAGGCATCCTCTACTTTGTTTGCTTTTCCAGGATGGTAATTAATCGTGCAGTCATAATCCTTTATCAGTTCTAGCCATCTTCTCTGCCTCATGTTTAATTCCTTCTGAGTGAATATATACTTAAGACTTTTATGGTCAGTATATATTTGGAATTTGGTTCCGTATAGATGATGCCTCCATATTTTCAAAGAAAAAACCAAAGATGCCAATTCCAAATCATGTGTGGGATAATTCAGCTCATGTGGTTTAAGTTGTCTCGAAGCATAGGCAATTACCTGATCATTCTGCATCAAAACACAACCAAGTCCCTTCAAAGAAGCATCACTGTAGATGACAAACTCACCATTACGAGAAGGTAAGGCCAAAACTGGAGCATTCACCAATCTCTTCTTTAGTTCCTGAAAACAAACATCACATTCCTCTGTCCAAACAAATTTAACCCCTTTCCGTGTTAACTTAGTTATTGGGCTAGATAACCGTGCAAAGTGATTAACAAAGCGTCGGTAATAACTTGCCAAGACCAGAAAACTACGAATCTCTGTAACATTTGTGGGTCTTGGCCATTCATCAACTACTTTTGTTTTGGCAGGATCAACTGTTATTCCATCCTTATTTACAATGTGCCCAAGAAAAGAAATCTGTTGCAACCAAAAATCACACTTGCTGAATTTTCCATATAGTTTCTTTTCTTTTAAAGTTTGTAAAACAACCCTTAGTTGTTTTTCATGCTCCTCTTTATTTTTAGAAAAAACCAGAATGTCATCAATAAATACAACCACAAACTTATCCAAGAACTCATGAAATACTCTATTCATAAGATTCATGAATACAGCAGGTGCATTAGTTAACCCAAATGGCATAACAACAAATTCATAATGCCCATATCTAGTACGAAAGGCTGTTTTCGGGATGTCATCCTCCTTCACCTTCAGCTGATGGTATCCGGATCTCAAGTCAATCTTGGAAAAGTACTGAGCTCCCTAGAGCTGATCAAACAAGTCATCAATATGAGGCAAAGGATACTTGTTTTTAACAGTTATGTTATTAAAAGCTCTATAATCAATGCAAAGTCTCATGGAACCATCTTTCTTTTTAACAAACAAAACAGGGGCTCCCCATGGTGAAGTACTGGGATGAATGAAGCCTTTGACAAGAAAATCCTGCAACTGATTTTTCAATTCAAGAAGTTCTATTGGAGCCATATGATATGGGGGTTTTGAAATTGGCTTAGCATCAGGAACTAAGTCAATTGTTAATCCGACTTCTCGTTTAGGTATGACACTGGGTAACTCCTCATGAAAAACATCAAGGTATTCATTTACCACTGGCACATCATTAATTTGAATAGTTCCCTTGTTTTCAACAATATGAGCCAGATAACTTTCATTTCCATCTTTCAGTAGTTTCTCAGCTTCTTGATATGTTATCAATTTTATGGGTTCATTCTTGTATACAAACTAAAACTCTTTCTGAAAAACAACTTCTTTAGCTCTACAGTCAATCTTAGCATGATAATCAGAAAGCCAGTCCATCCCCAGAATAACTTCAAACTCGACTAAGGGTAAAACAACAAGGTTTGCAGGTTAAGTCTTTCCATATACCACAATAGAAATATTCTTATAATTCCTCTTTGCTATAACATTTCCCCCTGGTGTTTTAACAACAAGTTCAGGTATCATTTATTGAGGTGATATTTCCAATTCACCAGAAAATTTCTCAGAGATGAAGGAATGTGTAGACCCCGTATCAAACAAAACTTTAGCAAAATCTGAGTGAACAAACAAAGTACCTGATACAACTTCATTGGATGGCCCAACATCTGCTGACGTAGTCGCAAAGGATCTCACTACACCTTTCTTCTTGTAGTCTGGCTTCTTTGCATCATTTGGATCCCTCTTTGGACAGGCATTTGCATAGTGACCCATCTCACCACATTTAAAACACTTTACATTTTGCTTATCAGGATTAGTCTTTGGATCATTTTCATTGCAATCTCGGGACATATGTCCAAACATACCACATTTAAAACACTTCCCAGTTTTGATAAGACATTCCCCAGGGTGCTTCTTGCCACACTTTTCACAAACTGGAAACTGAATTTTTTTACCATCAGATTTCATTGGTTGATTCTTACCCATTGCTTTCCAATTGGACCTCTTCCTCTCTTTGTTTCCAAATTGCATGTGATCGTCAGCAAACTCCATCTCTACCCTCTCAGCACAATGGAAAAGTTTCTCGTAACTTTTGAATTCACGGGAGGCCAACGCCCTTCGATACATTGGCTTCAATCCTGAGTAAAAGCGGTTGATTTTGCTATCGAGATCCAGAATAAGATTTGGAGCATACCTCGCCAGTCGGGTGAAGTTTTCCTCATACATAGCCACTGAATATTCCTCCTTTTGTTTCAGTTCAAGGAATTGTTTCTCCATTCTAATTCGCACCACCTTCGTAAAATATTTTTCAAGAAAAAGACTTTTAAATCCATCCCACACTAAGGCATCAAAATCCTCTCTACCCCTGATATTCCTTACCATTGACCACCACTGATCAGCTTCCCCTTCAAAACGATAAATGGCAAGACTTACCTTTTGATTGTCCGAACATCCCATAACATCAAATATCTTTTCAAGGGCTTTAATCCATCCTTCTGCTGCCACTGGGTCAGAAGATCCATTGAATGCAGGAGGATGTTGTCTCATAAAATGTTCCACCACTGTCATGTTCCGTTGGGGTACTTCTATTTGTCCTCTTGCATGGATTCCACCACCATTTATTGCCTGTGTTAGTTGAGCCATTACTGTCACAAACTGCTCGGTTCCAATCCCTACCATTCCAGGCTATTGATCAGGAAGGATTTCATTCTGTCAGTGCCTATCCTCTTCAGCATCCATGTTCCTTCTGCGGACAACCATTCTAAACAAACATTTCTTAGATTAAGAAACATGGTAATCTTTAAATGCTATAACAAATTAAACATAGGGTGAGAATTATTTATGGTATTCTATTAGCATCACCTTAACCCCTAAAGTTATCTAAACCATCCTCTGATACCAACTATAAGGACCCGCACTTTTTTCATACATAATCTTGAATTTATTTAAGAAAACACATCATTATACATTGAGGATCTTTTCAAGTTTATAGTTTTAGAGAATTAAGACAAAACATTCATAACATTACACATTGTTACATAGTGGATACCATAAAATCAGTTTCCATTATCCTCAGAATATAAAACATTAAAACACAAAACAAGACTCCTTGACAATTCTTCAACATTTAACATGTCTTCCTTCCTTGTTTTACTCATCATTATCCTGTGAAAAATCATTTAAAAACATGGGATGAGCACAAAATCTCAGTAAGGTATGAAAAAGAAGGAAAAATCACATTAGTCCATGAATACGCATGACGTATGAAAACATTTTCAAAAGACATGATTTCCACCCATAAAATCTTACTTAGCGTAACATGATATTTACACAAGATCCACACAAACATAATTATAATCATATAGGTATATTGGGGCATTACTTACATAATCTTGTAACCATCTTGGCTACCTTAAAATTTGTAACCCTCACGGCTACCTTACTTTGTGTAACCATCACAGTTACACTTTGAGTAACCATACGTCCGACCTCCAACTTACTCATAACCAATGCATTGGAGGGAAATATAGGTCCCACCCTTCATCATAAACAATGCCCAATAACCAAAACATAATCATACAACATAAACAATAGCATAAAAACATTGCCTTTGAATCTTATAAAACAGAATTTTAAAAGAGGATTTTAGAAGAAAAGTCCCTTATAAACATCATATACTTGAATTGAGGCTTAATAGAGTGGATGTAATATGTATATACTCTGTAAATACACATAATGAAACATAATATAAATAAAACCCATCACACAAACAATTTAAATAGCACATAAATTATAAAGTAGAATGTTAACCCAAAGAATGGAAATCGGGTTAAGAATTCCCTTACCTTGGGCTTGCCTTACTTAAAAATTGTTTAAACCTCCTGTATAATGGTTAAAATAGTGTTATTAGTATATTATAGAAAATTTTTCATGTTTATAGCATCTTATATGGTCATTTCATAACCTCATTTCACCCCTTAATTGTTAGTATTTTGTTCCTTGCATTATTTTGGGTGAGTTATTTTGTGATTTTCACAATCGGTTCATGATGAATTGTTCTTGTTGATTGGAAGTGAAACTCCATAATTAGAATAGAGTAGTATTTACATAATTTCAGTACCATAAATTATACCATTTATCACTTTGTTTCTTTTTATGATGATGATTTATAAGTTAAAACATTAATTATGTTCGTTTAGATAATTTGAGTGGTTCTTTGATAATTACAACTTCATTTAGTCTTATAAATTTGAATCATGAGTACAAAATAATTCCAGAACCTTATATGATTCATAAAACATATATTATAACCTGGTTCAACCATATAAATGGTTTCATGACAAGACTTGAAAGAATTAATGGAGATTGAAAATACATCATCCACGATATCGGTAATTCGACACAAATGGACAATGTTTTTTGATTCTTTAAATAAGTGAGAGAGAAGAGGAATAATGATTTGTAATTTTCCATAAACATTACAACATCCAGAATATACATGATTCTGGAGATTTCATGCCTCTTGGATAAGAGGGGGTGAAGAACGAAGAGAAGGGAATCTTGAAATGAAGAAAACATGAGAAATTTCTTACAAAAATTCGGCAGCCTAACGACGTCTCTTAAAATTTCATAAAAATACGATTGATGAGAGGAATGGAATATCTCATCATTCATACAAAATTTGGACAGTAAGGGGAAATATTAAATGAAATATCCCAACAAAAGACAAAGGGAATGGAAGAGAATAACATAAAATGGAAGGAAAGAATGAAAATGAAAGAGGATGTTTACCTCTTGATATCTTCTCCTTGAGATCCTTCTTAAGGGCTTTGATTTTGGTCTTTTGGTGAGACCAGCAGCTCTAGGACGTGGGGAAGAATATTGAGGATGGAATTTGGCAGAAATTAGACAATTCTCAAGGATTGAGAGGTGTGAGAGGAAGAGGGGAGTGAGGGTGGTATTTATAGTGGAAGAGGGGAGGTGTTTTAGATTATTTTAATTATTATTATAATATTTTTATCAAGACAATGAATAATCTCAAATAAAGTGGCCCTAAATAGTGATAATATCATGTGATTTCGAAGAAAGTGTCCTTGCATCACTTATGATGTCATAAATTGCGCATTTTTACTGATAAATTGATTATACGGTATTTTACCGTATTTCACTATTCACCGAAAATTCAAGAGTTTCAGAAAAATACCAAAAATTTACCCCAACCATTTTTCGATGTGTAGAATTCAAAAATGAACTCTATTTTTCAAAAATAATTTTCTAAATATTATTAATTTAATTTTTAAATAAGTTCACAGTTAATTCGAAAAATAACAATATTGAAGTGCAATTAGTTTTATGTGACATTGTAAAATTAATTAAGATCCCATTATCCTATTGCCATGGGAAAATAAAATAATAATATTATTTACTATTCATGAGGTCATATTACTATTCATAAGGGCATGTTACTATTCACCAAAAAACCAAGTTTGTTCCATCAGACTCTAAATAACATACTGAACACAATTGTAGATGACAGTTTCTTGAAATTCAAAACATAGAAGAAATAAAATTATGTTTAAAGGATACTTATAAATATATACCTTAAAAAAAATTCAAGCATTTTCAATTTATTTTTAGAAAACCTTGGGATGTTACACCAGCTATAATGGAAATACTAAATTCAAGGAAGATAAACATCAAGAAAAAATGATAATATTTTATGACATAATGATAGTTGATGATGAGACCATTTAATAATACATTACTAGATTCAAATATAATAAAATAAGCATCCAAGGTTTTGCTAAAAATGTTGAGTACTCTGTCATTTTTAAGAAACTAATGTTTAATTCTCTATATAATTTTATTCCAAAAAACATATCCCTATAATATTTTTATTTTTTTTATAGTTTTTGAGATACATAATTTGTTCATTTGATATGAGATGATAAAGTAATTATATTTTAAAATGAATGAAAAATATGATATGTATTTAAAATCCATAAGTAAAGAAAATAAAAAATAAGACGAAGTTTTAAGAGAAATCAACTCAGATGATGATAAGGGTGAGAAATACATTAACCAAATTATTTATCAAATATCAAAAGATATTTAAGAAAGGGAAATAAAATTGGAATGGAAAAAAATTACTAAGTTGTTATAATTATGATGATATTGGTCAAATTTCAAAATATTTCATAATGATACTAGTAAAAGAATATGAATCAAATGAGTAATATTTGAAGGAATACAATTTTAAAAGTATTATAGATAAGAATAAAAATCCCCAGAGGAAAAAAATAAATATTATGAGAAATAAATATAAAGAGGATGCATGGATAATTTCAGATGATGAAATATGTTTCTTTTCTCATGTTAAGAAAGGAGTTTATTCATCAAGTAGTGATGATGACCACTAAGATAGGAATGAACCTTTCTATGTGCTAAAATAAAAGATGGAATATTTCATTGAGTAGATTATGCATCTCAAGAAAGAAAAGAGAAAGCTATTAATGTATAAAAATAATGTGGAGAAAGATAATATGAGTTTTTTAGAAAGGAGGAAACCTATATAGATGATAACTAGAAGCAAAGCCTTAGTGAAGGTGAATAAAAAACATTTCAATGCTATTTAAGAGAAGCTAGGTGAAAGGAAAAAATATATTGGTGAGACACACTATATTTCTTGTTATTCAAAATATGGTAGAAAATTTTATTTATGATTTGAAAATTTCAGTTGTAGTTAATGGTGAATCTCTCTAATTTAGTGTCTGGATGGGTCCCAATAGGCATATAAAATCATCACCTTATTCATATGAATATAATTAATATATTTTTAACAAATCATGTGAAAAAAATGATTCAAAACTAATTTTGACCAATATTATTAAGTTTATATCTTCCACATCAAAGGAAGGGAAAAATATACTAGGGAAACAATTTCTTATTTGAAAATAAGTCCTATAATATAGCTGGAAAGAAACATCAAAACTCTAGAGAGACTATACATCATAATGGATGACCTAATTACTAATTTTTTTAATGGTATTTTGTATAATATGGAAAAATCCTATACTTTTTTGTTCAATGAGGTATTCCTAGGAATGTGATAAATAAAGGGGAGTTTTGGTGATCAGGTAAAAAATGATTTTAGAAAGAGACATATTGTGACCAAAAACCCTCAAAATATATCCATGATGAATATATATGAATCTTTGGACGTTTTTTATAGATGTTTTGAATAATAAGGTCACAAATCTATTTAGATGAAGATTATTATCCCTATATAATTTATTTATGTAGTGAAATGGATGAAAGACTCATGGAAATAAAAAGATAATTCATATGATGTTGAAGAGGCTATGTAAAGAAGTGATATGACCAAAGATTCCAGAAAACTAAATAAAGAGTGATTGAATGTTTTACACAAATAAATATACCAGGATAAAAATATATAAATATAATAATTGAGTGTTAAGGAGAAAAAACATGTCTTTTTAGATAGTAAGTCCTAATATCACCATTAGCTGTCCAGAAATTCTGATATGAAAATTAGATAAAAATGATTTAAAAGGTTTGGATAGTATAGGTGTGGAACAAAATCTAGTATATAAATACTACCAACCCATGAAGAGATCATGAAAAATATATTTTAAGAAAAAATAAATGAAATTTATTTGACATATGTGGTGTAGAAATATATTCCACACAAAGAAGAATTCAAATATAATAAAATGATAAATCAACATGTTAAAGAGAATTATTTTTGGGTCTGAAAGAAAATAAAATTCTAGGTCGAGAAAAATTTCTCATCCTCATTGTTACTCCTAATATATAGATAGTCCCCTTCATATTTTCATAAATTGTTCTCAACTTTTTGTATTATACAGGGAATTCAAAATGCTGATTGAGTGTTATCACTATTGGATAGTAAAAAATAAATTCGTCATGGTTTATCTCAAATTCCATTAAGGGAAAGAAATAATTTCATCCTTTTATTGGTGAAAAAATTCATATTGAACTATTAAAACATTAAAAACAATTTTTGTCCAAAAAATATATATTTTCTAGAAAATCCCATAAAATGTTATGAAAAAGGTACACAATCACAAATAGAACATTTTTACAATGATAAACATATTTATAACTGGGGGATATTGATTTATGGGAAGATGAGAAAAAGATGGAATCATATGACATGAAAATTATCTGTATTGATGGATTTATTTATGTTTGTGGAAAAAACTTCTATGTAAAAAAATTGTTTAATAACCCTTAGATCAAATTTTGAGGATGTATCACATGATTAGTTGATTATGAAAAACGTTAACATATTCGGTACTGCACTCTTATTTTCTACACATCGATTGATAATGTGGACTTATAATTGATTTAATAAAGGATCAATTCTAATAATGGAATGTGATATTATACTTATCTCATTTTAAAAAAGATTTAATTCATATTTGGGAAAGGGATAAGATATTTTAGAAATTCATTGAAAGAAACAAATTGAGGTTCTGAGACAATTCTATATCTTCCTTTTTATTTATTATTAATAAGGGGGGAATGAAACAAATATATTGATATAAAAAGTTCATAGAGTATTAAAAACTAACACAAAGGGACAGATTGAAGTACCTAAGTGATTGACTGCCTTTTTTATCCATATGTAAGAAACATTTGTGAGGTAAGTGATGACAATTATATTTTTTTATGGATGTTTCCTTGTAAATTAAATAAGAATATATATGTATCTATCTTCAAGGTAACTAACATGATGTTTTTTCGATGTAGATAATCTAGGTAAATCATTTTTTAATGTGTTTTGAGTTGATTAATAAGGGATAGAGATAGTTTAGGAGGCCCTAATTCAATGTAGATAAAGTATGTAATTTTCTAATTGTGACTAAATTTTATCCAATGGATGATGTTGTATGTTTCATTAGAGACATAAAGTATTATAATTAAGGACATTGTATCTATGATATTTTTATGAGTATGTTTGAAAAAAGCCTGTATAAGTGCAATCTAGACTGGTGTAAGTGTTATTTGGAAATATGCATAAGTGTCAATCATTACCTCTATATGTGTCATCGAGATAAAAGTGCATATGATATAAATGAGTGTAGGTGTGAAGAGGCACATAAAAAATATTGATTAAAATTTGAACTAAATGATATTTATAATTTAGTGGGGATTTTTTAAGAAAAATAAGAATTAATATTCTTAATAGAATAATTAATATGATGATACTGTAAAACTAATAATTATGGAATTAAAATATCACGAGGAACTAAATGGTCATGATTCTAGAAAATAACTAATGAAATCCATTAAAGGGTTAAATTGGTCACTATGATGATCTCCACACCTTATTAGAAGGATCTATATGGAAATGAATAATGAATTTATGCACAATGAGATTGATATTTTGGTATATTTAAATGACATAGTTTTTTAAGAAGAAATCAAAAAAATGATATACCTAAGTTATTAGATAAAATTGATCAATATTTTGAATAAGAACTTTAGGGTGAATTAAAATGGTAAATTTCATTAAAATTTATATGATATGATTAACTACATCTAACTGTTAAGACACCTCGATATTTTTGAAAATTGAAGGTGATATTTGTAATGTTATTATATTAGTATAAATAGTATAGGGACCAAATATGAAAAATATAGAAAATATTTAACAACTCCAATTTATGGAGTGCAATAGAATTATGAGTGCCTTATATAAGATTGTATCGAGGATAGATAAGAAAAGTCTTAATCTATATAGATCACTTGGTGATGATGAAGAATTGTTGTCTAGGTTTTTAGAATGATGAAAATAACATTAATCATTAATGAGATATAGTGAGTTTCGAGACTAGTAGTACTGTTAAAATCTATGAATGAGTACATGTGAAAAAAATACTAATCCATCTTTTTGAAGAGGAGGTCTATAATCCTTAAGTATAAAGATCTCCAGGACTAATCCCATGGGATTCTTTTACAGAATTTATTTATTACAAAGTTATAATTGCTTCTATTGGATTCCTAAAGTAGGAACATGGTGGAATCAATGTTCATAGTATTGGAATTCCCTTACTTTAAAAAATTATTGAATATAGGGGAAAATCCATGATTTAGGTGATAAAAAATAATATAAATGAGAATGATATTCTAATCAAAACTTGTTAATATTTTGTGATGTTTCACTCTTTCTCTCTCATTATTACATCACAATAGGTGAGGATATGAGAAAACATTTAGTTTATTTATAACCATAATATGTTAAATAAGTTGAATTTATATGGATTCATAAAAATAAGACCAGTAATTCAAACCCATCTTAGTGTTTAATTAGCCCTAGAGAAGAGAAGGTTTTATAGCATCCAAGATATAGGACTATCATTACTCTAGATGTAATATATAAATATTTATCATTTATATAATTATGGTGGATTATTTGGATTCTAGTGGTAGTCTCGGATTTTGTTTTTATTATTATTAGATTTATTCTTTTCTTTTATGTGTCATGCATCATCGAAAGAAGTCTATATGTTTTAGTAGGTTAAACAACATTATATAACATATAAATTACTATGCTTTTACATTATAGTTGGAATAAATTAAAGAATTTTAATAATTTAAATATAATAAATAATTAGATAGTATTATAATATTTATTAATTAGAAATTTCTAGGTTTTTATGAATCAATAATTTGTTACCATAATAGAGAGAAAATAACATTATTTACCATGATAACTAATCATTCAACGTTTATGTTAACTGTATTCCTTTAAGTTTTTTCAAAATATATTTTAAAGAATATAATTCATGTTAGAAGATACTTGTTCACATGAAAAAAAAATAATACCAAATATAAATGGATTGGTT
Source organism: Viscum album (assembly GCA_963277665.1). NCBI lineage: Eukaryota > Viridiplantae > Streptophyta > Magnoliopsida > Santalales > Viscaceae > Viscum > Viscum album. Next base: position 290,634,983 of record OY728163.1, read on the forward strand.
TTAATATATATATATATATTAAAAAAATAACATATGTGTAGTGAAACTGCTAGTCATCATATGAATTCCCAATTATACATGAAAAAAATAAAAAAATGCCATTTAATCATTCAATAATAATTAATTAGTTAATTCATAGTGGGATATACCACAAAATACACGTAAACTAGTTCATGTGAACTAATTAAGGTAGGAAACAATCATTAAATACAACAATAACAGAATATGAAAAAATATCATATCATCACCAAATTGTATGAATAGATAAATGGAATTATATTTTTTTAAAATTAATCTACCTTAAAATGAATGTGATTCTATTATAAAGATGGGTTCTCGATACCCAACTTTATCAGTATTATTTATTTCCCTACCATGTATACAATGAGTTGAACTTGATGTACACTTACCATTGTAGAGTAGATATGTATGCATCTTCTATTTAAATGGAAATGTACATATATTACTTGTCGTATCATAATGTTATAGTAGTTCAATGTCTATAATGAGAACCTCAAGGTACAATGAAATTAATCATTATCATATTTATTATGATCTAGATATATCATACTGACTAGACATAGTATATATATTACTATCAGGTGTTGGGAGCTCATAATTATTGAGACTTTTTCTGTAAAGACCAGTAAATTCCAAGGAAATTTTTTTCTTAATTTTCTTTTGAATTTTACAAGAACGCAGTTTCTAACGGCACCAGATTCCGAGGCCCAGTGTGCCCCGAATCATTTTCCAAAGTTTGGCTCGGGTACGTTCAGTGAACGGACGAGCGGGTTTTTATAACTTTTGAACCGGTGCTCGGAATCGAATTCTGAGGGCACCGATGGAATCGCAGCACCGGTAATTTCTTAGAAACGCCTCTTCCGGAGTTGCGTTTACTCGGGTGTGGTTTTTAATTTTTGGGCTTAAAGTTAAGAAATAAAATAAATTATACGACAAACTTTATTTTATTTCACTTAAGATGCTTAGAAGCCACTTGAAGCCACTTAAAGAAGCTTAAGCTGAGTCGATGCAGATAGGGTTCTATCCAAAAATATCCTACCCTCTTGATAGGATATTTGAGAGGTGGGGCACGCACGAGCCCCACCGTTTCTTTCTGCTAAGTAAATTACCCGCGAAAACCCGTCATTATGAAAGTCAACTGACGTGTTTTATAAATTTCTTAACGCACCAATTAATTGGGCAGTTTTATTCGTTGAATTAATTCGATGAATTAATTTAATCGTTTCTTAACCTGTTTTCAATCCGTTGGAGTAATAATAAAATAAGACCAACGCATGACTTCTGGAAAAATGCTCGTTGAGAGGTTTTGACAACTTTGTGCCTTCATCCTCCTTCGTGAAGAACGCGAAGAACGCGAAGAACGTGAAGAACACCGTCACCCTCGGAGATTGAAAACGCTTCTTACGAGACTTTTTTCCTCGCAACGATCTCCGATCACCAACTGCTTGAGGTAGGAGATTTCGGGTTTCTTTTAAATCTTCTTTGTGGTTTATAACAACTCATGGATTTAATCGATATAATTAAATCTTCATGTTCTTGAACCTCGGAGTTTGTCGACGTATCACCTTTCCGCGATGCGACGATCACCTCTTTCCGCGACGACGTGACGCCCTTCCGCGACGACGCGACGCCTTTCCGCGACGCGAAGATCGCCTCCTTCCGCGGCGATCAAATCCGCGAAGAACGCGTGTGCGATGACATGACGAGGTAGGGATTTTTATTTTGGAAATACCTTTATATTCCCGTGAACGTTTCATTAAAATTAAAGAACCAGTTTCATCTGAACAATTTTAATTTATTAAAATTGTTGCTTCATGTGTTGAATAATTCTCCCGTTGATTTTAACTAACGCGGAGGGTGCGGGCCAAACGAACACGGCCCGACAACCCTCCGCCGTTTTTTGTGGTTGTGCGGATTTGGTGGGCGATGTCGAAACATGACGCAAGGGAGTTTTGATGATTCCGCATTGAAGAACGGAACTCAGGAGGAACAACGGCGCAGACGGGAAGGAAAACGGACCACCGGAGCAACTCTGGTGGCCCGCGGAAGTTACCTGCGGCGTCGGTGGCCGGAGGCGGCTGCGCCCCAGCGCGCCGCCAGACAGGGTGGCCGCGGCTGATGCCGCGGCGGCGGCGGCCAGCGGACCCGTGGCCACAGGGGTCCGACTCGCACACATGGGACGCGGCGACATGCCGCATCCGTTCAATCAGCGCGGCCCTTTGAGGGCCGCGGCACATCCAAACCGCGGGGGCAGCGCCCCGCGGCACCCGAGCGCTCGGCCGCTCGACCGAGCCGAGCCAGGCCGGTCTGACCGTCCGGGCCGCGCCCAGGCCGGACCGGACTGGGTCCGTCCGGGTTGGACCGGGTCGACCCGGTTCGGCCGACCCAGGGGGGGGGGGTCGGGCTCGGTCGGCCCGGGCCCAGACCCATCGTCTTCGGACCATTTTCGGTCTTTTTCCCATAACATGAGCTACGGTCCTCCAAACGACGCGCCGTTAGTGGAAATGTGATCCTTGTATCGAGACGGTCGTTTCGGTATATCGCACTCAAGTTTTTGGAATACTTTGGGTTCGGCCGGATTGGTTCATCCACGAAACCAACGGGGCCCTCAGAGCGGAAACGCTCATATCTTGATATCCGGACGTACGATTGACGTGCCGTCAACTTTGATGGATTCCTCTAAGTGATACGGATCTTTCGGATTACTCCGCTCGAGGTTTGGATGCCGTCAGAGTGAGGTCGGGTTGGTTCGCTCACGAAACCAATCAGGCCCCTGGAACGAAAAAGCCAATAACTCACTGACCGGGCGTCCGATTGACGCGTCGTCTGCCTCGTTGTTTTCCTCTTGTTGAGATGGAAATTTTGGCATACTTCGACCGAGTTTTGGATGTAGTTGGATAGTGGCCAGGTTGGATTGTACCCAAAATCCAATCGGGCCCCTGGAACGGAAAAGATGATATCTTTCAGACCAGACGTCCGTTTGACGAACCGTCAGCGGCGTTGGTGATCACGTTGAGAAACGGTCCCTATGAGTATAACCTATGAGTGTTCGGGGTATAGTTGAGTTATGGACGGACTGGTTCGCACACGAAACCAACCGGGCCCCGGGGACGAAAAGGCTAATAACTCACAGACCGGGCGTCCGATTGACGTGCCGTCTGTTGCGTTAAGACCCCTATGACGAGGCGGTCCTTCGAGATACTTCTTTGTGGGACTTTGTGATTCTTGGAGTATCGACCAGTAGCTCGTGGAGAGGACCCTCCCGGAGACGAGCGTGCGGAGTACGGAGACCGTGTAGCCGGCTGAGACCTGACGACTACTTGACCGACTCGACTTGGAGTGAGTCGACTAGCCCAGTGGACGGAGCGCCCGGTATTTGGCGACAGACCCACGGCGGACGGAGCGCCTGGTAGTTGGCCGCAGACCCGCGGTACTCGATAGGAGGAGTACCTCTGTAGGCTATTAGGGGGAGCGCCCGGTATTTGGAGACAGACCCACAGCGGACGGAGCGCCCGGTAGTTGGCCGCAGACCCGTGGTACTCGACAAGAGGAGTACCTCAGCAGTCTTAGGTTAGTGAGAAGTACCTCAGAGTCGTGACAGGACCACTGTACACTCCAGAGATGGAGCTCTTCCGCAGTTACGGTTTCGATAATGAAAATCCTGGTTTGAGCTGAGTCAATGACCTTTGTGTTTACCTCATGATTGAGATGGGTCATTTGATAACTTAGGTATATGTATGGGCATATACCTGGGTAGTGTTTATCCGTTGATTTTACAATCCTTATGTTTCCTCGTGATTGAGATGGGTTACTTGATAACTTAGGTATATGTATGGGAATATACCTAAGTAGAGGTTATCTGTTGAGATCTTCTTTGTGGTTATCCTTGTTGGTTTAGTGAGACCTTAAGGGTCTCAGGGTCCCTACTGAGTATCGTCATACTCACCCCTGTACGGGCTATGCCCGCACCTCGTTGTGTTGGTTGCAGACGATGAGTCAGTACCCGGAGGTGGACTAAACGACAAGTCAGTACCCGGAGGTGGACTACACGACGAGACGACTCTCAGAGGAGGTTGACAGACGAGAGCGTGTTGGGGGCTATCTGTACCTACCCTTCAGGTAGGATCCGTGGTGGACGACCAGGAGCTGCGCTATCTATACCTACCCTTCAGGTAGGATCCGAGGAGGATGACCCAGGAGCTGCTTCCTTCTTCCAGCTGTTGTCTTTTTGCTGTTGTACCTTGTTCAGTTGTAGTTGTACTTTCTTTTGGGTTTGTATTCTGGCCCATTTACTTTTCAGATTTTCTTTTGTACTTAGTGTTTTGCTTCCGCTTGTACTCTGTGGTGTTTTGTTTACTTTTATAAAGGCAATGCCTTCCCAGTTATCGGGATTTACGCCTTTGGTGCTAGTCTCCAGCCCCTAGCCTATAGAAGGCGGGCTTGGGGTAGTCACGGCACGGGCCCCGAGGACGGGTCGTGACATTTTCTCATTGATTTATCACTTTTTGATCACAAGTAGGTGAGATCATGAGGACGGGCCCAGCTTTTTGAACACCACATATTTTGGGTGTTATTAGATGTTCCTATCTATGGACATGTGTATTGGTCCTCTTACTTGAGAGTTTTATCAATGTATTACATTTGATCATATACTTTGATGTAAGGAAAAAAACCATGAAAATTAATTCATGAAGTGGTAGCTTGTGTTAGGAGCGTCATTAGTGATATGATGTTAGTTGAATGATCAATAAATAATTTTTCTCTTTTTGTGTTCAGGAAGTGATATATTGGGAGAAGTTTAAATGGATGGTAGTGCCTTCTTAAATCGTTATCAAAGGTAGTCAATGGTTAATCCTTCTAGTTAGATCAAAAAATAAAAAAGTAGTAAAGGATGATGACACAAGTGAGTGTCATGTTTTATAATATTTCTAATAATAAAGAGATTATATTACATAGTGTATATTCGTAGGAAGGATTTTTCTACTATGAATAATCCTTATCTATTTAGGGGAAATGATGACTTACTATATTCTACTATTATCCTTTGAATAATATTCACAGTTATTAAGATAAATTCATAAAGTACCACACACTATAGAATATTCAAAAGTATACCATATTCTGATGAATGCGAGTTTAGGACCTTCCAGGCCCCACCACTATGGTCTGGGATTTGTTTGAGGATGTACAATCAATAATGAATAAATAAATTCATGTCATTAGATTTTATAATAATTAGTAATGAATTTATTTAATAAATTCTTTTATAAGTAACACCCTAAAAATCTAAAGTAGGAACATTGTATTCACAACGTGTATGAAACACAACACCAATAACGTAAAGTAATATAATTTCCAGAGAATTTCTAATATATTTACTATTTTTAATAAATTTAGTATATTTTTTATATTCAAATTCATGTGACACTAATTTATCACACGTTTCATGCAACGATGAGTTCCTTCAATTGGTTGTGTTAAATGCAAGACATTGTTTTACCGAATAATAATATATTATTAAAATATTATTTTTTAGTATAATAAGATACAACCTAGTGGTTAAATTAGAAGTTATCAACAAGATTAAATAATATAAAAAATATATAATTGAATTCATTAGTTTACAATTAATTATAAAGAAATATAGAAAATAAATGAGAATAAGGAAAATGTTCTTATAAAAACCTATTTTAATGCACACAAAGGTGTTTTACATTTATAAATTAAATTAATTACTTTTAAGTGATGATTTTAATGAAATATATATATATATATTATATTAAATAAAATATTTTTTTATTCATCCAATATATTTGATAGGTATAAGATTAAGCTAACCCAAAATTACACATAAAACCTATATTTTTATAAAGGAACTTTTACTGCCTTTTAAAGGAGAACCAATTTTAAGTAAATATTTATGAAATTTTTGTAAATTTTATATGTCAAAATAAATTAATATTTTAAATAATAACATAAATATTATGTTATGGTGAAATATTTGTATTTTTTTGTGAAGTTTTATTTTTTTGAATAGTGAAAAATACTAAATTTTAATTCAAAATTTCATTTTATTATAATTTATTTTTAAGGATAAATAATATAATATTTTTTTTAAAAGTTTAATAAGATAAATATTTATCAATTAATCCAATTTATATCATTTTAATAAATTTTAAATTTTAATTGTATATAAAAACATAGAAATATTTTAAAAGTTTTTACTTTAAATACTCACAATATTTTCCCATCTATAGTATTAATATTAAATTAATTTCTATCTCTTATGTGATTAAAGTTTGAAAAAATATATTCCATATTTTTATTAATAAAAATTTATAGTTTCTAATAATATCAAATTATTTTTGAAAAAATATCAGAGAAACTAATTAAAATCATTTCCAATAGTTAAGAGAAAAATTATCTTAACAAGGGACCAAACCTAACACGTAAGGGGAAAAAGACCTAGAATCTTTTCCAAAATTCTTTGGATGGCTGTATTTGTACCCTATACCGCCTTTAATAAAAAAAAATCAATTATTGGATCCAATTTAAATGGAAAAAATGTTGTAATTCCCTTTTTCAAAATTTATAAGAGTGCCACTCCTCCTCCACATTAAATGGAACTCAATACTCCCACTTTCATTCACCTCTGAATAGACTTTTTATTGACAAATATCTATCCAAATAGCTTATTAAATCTATCCCCAAAACCTATAATCCTATAATTTTTTGTAAATCCATCCATGAAAGCTCTATGGTGCAATAAAACAGGAGTTACATGATTAAGAGATAACATCTTTCCTCGAGCTCTTTAGTTTTATTTCTTTCTACACTCTTTCAATTATTTTTATTCTAATGTTAAATAAAAATAAAAGTCTCCCAAATATAGATATATTTTATTATGTTAGGTTTTATACCTAAACATACACACACACACACCCATTTATTGGGAAACAGACTTATAGTTTATGTGTATGGAGAACTACCACCCCACAAAAAGATGATTTTTTGTTTTTCTTTTACTACCTCTCGTGGTGGGAATTATGATGGAAAATATGTTTATATATGCTATATATGACATTTATAATTTATTTGTACTTCTAAAATTCTTTTATAACACATAACATTATGCACTCCATTTTTTTGGAATTTGATAACATCAGTTGTGGAAGTGTGGACTACCGCCCCCTCAAAGCAATGTGATTCATTCTAGCTATACATGGAATATATAAAGGATGGTTTTAATAAAAATATGTAACATAAATATAAAATATATATTATACTATAATTATCATATAAATATACACACATATATATATATCATTTTATTTTCATTCTTTTAATATGGAAAAGAAACAAAAGTTGTGTTCATGTGTACGTACGGCCTACCGTCTTCATGATTTGTGCATTACACTTTTTATCTCCAAATATTAAATATTATTCTAAAAACATATATAAATAATATAAATAATTATATCATGTATTTTATTTTTTATTTTATGAAACCATTATTGACTTAACAAGAAAAACAAGTAAAATTTCAAACATTCTTGAGAATCTATGCAATTAACACCTGAAATAGTGAAAATAATGAAAGTGTACTTACAAATGGATTGTAAGATATTATAATAAGTTAATATATGATATTATAAAATATTTTTATGGTTAAAAAAATATTTATTTATATTTTTAAACCCATTATAAATAATTTTAAATGATAAAATGAATATAATGTGAGGGATTTCAAGTCAATTTACATTCCATTAAGAATTATTTTTTGTTATGCAACCGATTTCTTTTATATGGTGTATATACTACCATTTGACATGTTATATCATGAATTTATTTATTATAATTCTATTATATATTTAATTTTATTTTATTCCTTCATTGATATTATGATTCAAAATTTTAAAAGTGGAATGAGATACTTTGGAATGTTTAGAGATTATTCTCTTAGAGAACATTTAAAATAATTATCTTTGCAATCTCACTTCGTTTTTTTTATTGTTAACATTATCGTAAAATAATAAATTTATTTGTGTGAACCTAATTTATTATATATGGTTTTCATAATGAAATTTTTCATATGATATTATGACTCATAAATTCTTCATGATATTTTGAGAATCAATTTGAATTATTTCATCTAAGGGGATTCGAGTTAAAAGTTACAAAGAAGAAAAGAATTTCATAACTCAATTTATTTCTATTGGGTTATATTTCTTCCGCACTGACAATAGTGTTCTATAATTATGTGTATAAAAACTTTTACTTTCTATTTATTTACTTTCACTTCTATATGTAGAATTACCATTGATACACATAATCTACTCATTGTATGATTCACACTCCAACATTATAATCTTTTCAATGTTTTCATTTACAATATCATTCCATTAAATATTATTTACACTTGAAACTAAATCATGGGAAATTATTTGATAATTTTCTAATAAAACCTTTAATTTTATTCTCCTCTAGTTATTCGTGACCTTTTTCATGTTTTAGTACCTTTCTTTCACTCTTTAATACTCAAAATGTTTTAGAAAAAGTTTTTTAGAGAACCCTAATTCAATTATCTCTTTATTATGATAACACGTTTTCATATAAAATCTATGTTTTATTAAAAAAATTTAAAAAATGGTTTTTATCCTTTTCAAAATGATTTAGTAAATACATTTTTACTCATTTGGTCTTTTTCCCAGGTTTCTTATCTATTTCCAAACAATGCGTTTTTCTAAGATTTTACCCTGAAAATGTAATGTTATTTTTACCTCATAAGGCATGTATGGATTTACCCCCCTTAATTTCTTCAAATCATACTTTCCATGTTTAAAAGTTAAATTTTAAAAGAATTTTTTTAAAGTGATTTCCAAGGATAAATATTTTCAAAATGGTTCTCAAAATGGAAAAGATATTATTCACAATAATGTTTTTAAGATATTTTTAATAGTATTTATATTCATTAATGATAACAACCCTTTATTTATACTCCACTGGGGCATTTTGTGTCGATTCTATACTTAATCTTCCCCTAGATGGTATATAGTTGATCTGGACAAGGATATTTTTCACATTAACTTCCTTTATTTCATTTAGTCCCCTTGAAATATTTAATTTTTTATGGTCATTTTACATTTAATTTCCCCAAATTATCCATATCATTTTTCATGGATATGATTATTTCATGAATATTTTACCATTTTTTATATGGTGTTCAATTTGAAGGTTATTTGATAATTTTTGTAAATATTGAAGAATCCAGATCTTCAACTTCATATAGATATTTCATAAGGCACATTATCAAATCAATTATTCGATATATGAGGAATGATTTAGGTAGGAATGACATAGGTGGGGTCCAGTTATAGATATCCCCTTGATGCTTTGGTAGTCTCAATAGATGAATTAGTTGCTCAGATTAGATGGGTTTCTACCCGATATGCTAAAACATCATGTGAAAGTTCTTGATGGTAAAGGATCTATGTGCCTGGGAAATGTGGTGTCCAATAATTATGCATTTCCCTCATTTAGTTTTAGTTATTATTCATCCATGATATTTTACATCGACATATCTATGATTAAGTTCCATTTTTAGTTCATTGATTAAATTGAATGTGTTTTAGTTTCTTAACTTTCCATATTGACTTTTCCTTAACTAGTTATTTGAATGTAATTTGTTTCCAGTTATTACCTTTTCATAGTTTTTATGCAATTCTTTTTCAGTTTGTTGATTACATGATATGTGTGGTCACTTATTTTCCATTCCATATATATTATTCTCATTGATTTTTTTGTTGCTTTCACTATAATTTACCCTTAATGATCATTTTACCTCACCCTTATTTTGTTTCATTTCCCCATGATTCCATGAAGTGTAGTATGATGTGTTAGGCCTGACTCGATGTAACATGGAACTCAACAACATGACTTAATATGCACCCGATTTGACACTGTCTTGGGGTATTCTTAGGCTAATTTACATTTTCTTTACAAACCATTATGAATGATTTTGACAGTGAGGGACCAAGGTTAACCAAAGGTGTTTTCAATTGAAGATAAGGTGTCCTGGAATAGATATACTATAAATGAAATTATGGATAAACCTAGAACATGTAATGACCTATGTAGAAATAAATGTAATAAGTATTTATGAATTAGTGTTGTACCAAACAATTTAGTCTATTTAATGATTAAATTTCAATTATTTCCATCATATTTATTTTTAAAATTATATTAATATGGTTTTAGAAAAGGAAAACAAGTATGTCGTGTGACAACCAATCATGTATGGTAATCATGTGGGTCTTGAACCCATGAACAAAGGTCGATAAGGGTTTAAGACCAACCACTGGCCTACACAATGTCCTGGTTAAAATGTCATTGTTTTTAGTTGAAACTTTTAATAAATAAATATCTATTATGAACATGTATTGTTTATTTTTTAGGTTTATAGATTAATGTGTCAACCATATTGTATTTGAATAATATTTAGAGACTAATAGTTAAACTTTTCACTCTTTTATGGACATTAATATCCATTAAAAGATTATTTTAGTGGTTATGGAATCAAACTTAATTTTTTGGATATCTATTTCTTGATGTGATGGATGAATTTGAATTTCATCGAAGTGTAACCAAAATATGGAATTGTTCATATGTAATTAAAATTTATCATGTAAGTAAATTTCTTTTTATACTTAAGAATTAAAGAAATTTCTCAACATAAAAAAATATAAAAAATGTTTTCCTAATACCATAATTTTTGTTGAATCAATGGTCTTCCAAATAATCAAAGATTTATGGATTTAATGACCACAAATTTCCATTGATAATTTACTTATTTTTTATTTATGACATCAACCACTCCCTATTAAGATTTTTATTTTACTCCAAGTATGTATCTCTAGTTTCCAATAATTATCTTCTACTTAGAGACCTAGTTATATGTTACTCCATGTGACCTTTGTACTTACCATTATCTCTTTTTAGAGGATTTATTATAGAACTTGTTCATTATTTGGGATTTTAATCATAGTAAATACCAAAAAATAAATCCCCAATATTGAGTTTAAATTTTTAGGAGGCAATTTAATTAAGGTTCGGAGAATGTAATGCCATGAAAATCTAAAGTAGGAACACTGTATTTGATAGTGTATCTGAAACGCAACACCAATCACATAAAGGAATATAATATCCTGAGAATTTGTAATATATTTAGTATTTTAAATAAATTAAATATATTTTATAACTTTAAATTCATGTGACACTCAATTATCATATGTCACTCGCAATAATGAGTTTCTTCAATGTCTTCTATTACCTGCAAGACCGAGTTTTACTAAACAATAATACAATATTACAACATTATTATTAAATATAATAAGATCTAACATATTTGATAAATTATATATTTTTAATAAGATTAACTATATTATAAAAAAAGTAGTTTAATTTGTTGGATAATATTTAATTATAATTAAATATAAAAAACAAATTAATATAATGGAAATGTTTTTATAAAAACCTATTTTTGTGCACCTAAAAGTGTTTGACCTTAATAAATTATATTAATTACAATTATTGGATGATTTTAATTTAATATATATATAATATATTTAATAAACCAATTTTGTATATTCATCTAATAGATTTAATAGGTATAAGATAATAACCAACACAATACTACACATAAAAACTGAGATTTTTATAAAGGTACTTTTACAACCTTTTAATGGAGAGTGTATAATAAATTGAATTTTTGTAAATTTTATAAATATTACATGTCTAAATATAGTTAAAATTTTAAATTGGAACATAAAAATTTAGCAAGGGTGAATTTGTGGTATTTTTCTGTGATTTTTCATTTTTTGATGAATACTAAAAAATACTAAATTTTAATTAAAAAATACGTTTTCTTCTAATTTATTTATAATTTTAAATAATATTTCAAAATAGTTTTAAAAGTTTAGTAGGATAATGTTTTTATAAATTTATCCAATTTATTTCATTGGAAACGATTTGACTTTGAAATTGAATATAAAAACAAAGCAAACTTTTGAAGATTTTTACTTTAAAAAAATGTATTTTCATCAAGTATGCGAGATTAATTTCAAATTAATTTCTATAAATTATGTGATTAGAATTTGAAAAAAATGTATTAAATATTTGGAATCATAATAATTTATAATTTATAATAATTTCAACTTTTTTTACAAAAAAATATATTATTAAAAGTAATTAAATTTAATTACAATAATTAGATTTACTATGGACTAATCCATAAAGCTAGGGTTGAAAATGACCTATAAAAATTTTCAAAATTTATTATATAGAAATATTTATACCCTATACTCTCTTTTCAGTAATTTTTATTTTTATTGGATCCACTTTTAAAGGTAAAAACGTGGGTTTGATTCCCATTTCAAAAATCTACTAGAGTGCCACTCCTCCAATATAAAAGGCATTCATGCCTCTAACTTCCTGACACATCTCAAGAAACTTTGGATTGACAAAAATATATCCAAATGTATACTCAAAATCCTTCCCATAATCCAAGAATCCTCACTTTTTTCATAAATATATTCATGGAATCCCTTTGGTGAAAACCAAAAGTAGTTACCTAATAAAGAGGCAATATTCTTCCTCAAGCTCTTTAGATTCATTTGTTTCTCCACTCAATAAATTATAATATTTCCCTAATTATATATAAATACCATTATCCAAAAAAATACTGATATATTTTTAAGTTATGTGTTTATCCTGCACTTACACAGACTTCCATCTAATGGGTATCAAACTTACCATTTATGTCTATGGTGAACTACCGCCTCATGAAACAGTGATTGTTCATTTCTTCCTTTACCACCTCTGATGGTAGGAATTATGATAGAAAATTTATTTATATATTTTATATATTATATTTATAATTTATTTATAATTTTTTAAATATTTTATAACACATACCTTTATGAACTCTATTTTTTGGAAATATGATAACATTGCTTGTGGAAGTGGGGATCACCGCCCACTCTAAGCGATGTGATTCATTCACACATTACATGGAATGTATAAAGGATGGTTTCAACAAAAATATGTTAAATATATAATATATATGTGATAATATAATTATAATATAAATTTTAACACCCCAAGCTTCCACAGTATGCTTCTCTTTGAATAATACAGTAGTGTGTGTTGTACGCAACATCGAGTTCTAACACACACCACAACCAATCAAATTAGCCGTTATAAATAGTAATACCCAATTTTTGAGATTTTATGCTTTTTATCTTTCAAAATGGACTTAATATTTGGATTTATAACGTCAAAATTATCTTAGGGTTAATTTTTTGTACTTTTCTGATAACTTTCATATTTTGATGAATAATGAAAATTACTAAATTTCAATTAAAAACCACTTTTTAAATCAAAATAATTAATAGTGATAAATTATGAATTCGAATGGTTTGGAAGTATAATTATATTATATTTTTATAATTTAATAAAATTTAGGTCATTCTATGTAATTTCACATTTAAATATGACATAAAAAAGTGTCAATCTTTTGGTAGTTACTATTTCATAAATACACTCTTCTTGTTTTGACAACAGGAATTAATTTTAAATTAATTTTTGCCAATTCTATGTTTTGAATTTATAAAAATAGATTTCATATTTTGAATCAGGATTTTCAAATTATATAAATATATAACTTTTATTTTTATACATTTTGAATAATTACTTCAGTAAATATTTTATTTACCATGGTTAAAGGGTAAATCTGGTAAATAAGGGTAAAACATAATATTATAATAATATTAAATTACCCTAAAACGTGTCATAACTCTATTTATTGATACCTTTCCAACCATGGTCATCCTTGGGTCAAATTAGGGACCCCATGGAGCCACTTGTAAGTGAAAATGACACTTAATATTAATTAAGTTAAAGTAAATACAAAAATGACATAAGCATATATCTTTTAGTAAAACAATTTTTACATAGGGTTATATATGTTATTTATTTGACTATAAATATTCATTAGAAAGACAAAACTATATCCTACATAATGGTATCTTATTTATAATTTTTAGAAATTGAATTATTAAAATTATCTATGACACAATGATGATGTAGTATTTTCATTATTAATGAAAGAATAAACTAAATGGTATTATAAATGTTAAAATAAATATAATTTGAAATTTTTGATACCATCAAAGAATTTTATAGCTTAATATGAAATGTTAGGATGGATTAAATTAGTTTATTTATAATTAATAAAGTTTTTTTTTGACTTTATCAAATACCAATTACCAAATAGTGTCAAAATTGACATAAAAGAGTTTTTAAAAAACAATATTATATTATTAATTGATATTCTATTCTTAAAAATATATTTTTCGTCCAAGAGACTTAAATAATGATATTTGTATTTTAATGAACCACTTGGGGTTCACTTGGAAGTATATAGTAAGTTTATTAACCATATAATATAAAAATACAAAGAGACATGGTAAATGTCAAACTAATTAACTACGAGCTAAAACTAAATGATAAGGTTAATATAGTGACCCAAACCTGTCTAAAACCTATTGGTTGAGTGGATTTAGACCCATCCCCACATTATCCTTGAAATAATTCACTCTATATCCCTTATAAACCGAATATTAATTTATTATAAAATAATATTTCTAGCTTTTCCTAAGGTACCCCTCACCCCTCTTATAAAAGGGCACTCCAGCTTCTCTCTAATTCACACCTTCAAAGACATTTATATAGGCCAAAAACTGCCCAAATATCTACTAATATTTCATTAATTCAACCAAGAGGCCTTGTTTTTATTATAAAGCCAACCTATGGAACCCTTTCGATCAAATCAAAATGAAGAACTCGAAGAAGAGGTAAATATTTCATCACCTCATTCAAGTTCCTGTCTTCTTCCACTTCTTCTTCTTTGTTATTTCCATTATAAAATAATAACTCCATTATATTATATATACTTTGATGTTCTTATAAATATGGTACAACCATATTCAGTATTCTATCCATCTATTGAATGACATGTCACCATACGTGCGTATGTACGGCTTACCGTCTCCACGTCGTGGTGTAATTGTTATTCAAAACATTATTATTTGGATGGGTATGATAATGATATTTAATTGATGTAAATAATAAATATAAAATTATAATTATTCTGTATATATGATATACCATCCAATTATATATGATTTTAATATTAAAAGAATGATATTGTCACTTGTGCGTGCGTACGGAATACCGTCTCCACAAACGCGATGAGATTCATTCCCCATCGTATCCATTCAAGACTAATTTTCATTTGATGGTTAAAAATAATGTTTAAAGAAATAATATCATTCTGGATACAAATAATATACAACCTATCCATAACAAACATGAATTACGTAACAAAGCATATAAAAGAAAAAAAATCATTTAACACCCAAAACAACGATAATACTAAGATATTATTAACAAAGCAATGTTAAAATACCATATATTATATCATATTAATGTATATGATTCTTGTATAATTTAGTAACAATTATTTCACCTTTATAAATGAGGTTAACCTACCCCCGACAAAGGAAAAGTGCAAGGTAAGGGTTTATTTCACAATCTCTTCATTATCCGAGACTGTTTATACGTAATTATCTATTGGGACCTCTTTATCATCCACAACCATGTTTCTTAAAAATTTAGTTCAAAATATTTTTATGATTTAATAGACTATGGGTTAAAGTCATTAATAACCTTTTATGACTTTTTATAAAATGGTTTGAAAGGAATCTTTCCGTCGTTTTCCAAACAAGGTCCTTTTAACCTTTTCAACAAAATTAAGGTAAGTGTGTCTTTTTTAACTTATACGGTGGGTGCAGCTATTTTATACCATTATAAAATCAATGAAGCTTCCGTTACAAGATTATATGAATATTTTCAAAGTAAATATTTTCTTTTATAATTATGTGACTTTTAAATGATTTCAAAAAAGAGATATTTCTCTCAATTTTTTTTGAATTCATCTATGTCAACATCCTTTGATGGATTTTAGGATTTTTTTAAGTTGATTTATTATTATAAAAAACTTCAATATTTTATTGAAGGTTTTGTGATATGTTTGACTGTGTATGTGTTATTTTTATATCATTCATGGTTTATGGAGATAGTATTGACTTTTTAAATGCTATTTTAAATACGAATGTTTATGTTATGTTTAAACCTTTTCATATGTGAATGTATTAGACTTATTAAGTGATGGGTAGAGCCCGATATAGCTCCTCGATGCATCGGTTGGTCTCATGAGACAAGCTAGTGTCTTGGCACAAGTTCTTGACAAAATCTTATTTGTAGTCTTGGCACAAGGCATTGACTATGTGGTTATGATAGTATGGAATTATGCATTACATCATTATGAAAGTGGTTATTGATATTGCATGTGATTATTCGACTAGTAGAATATCCATGTTAATAAGTAAATGGAATTATTTCATTTTATTTTTTCCATGTTATGTTGAAGTTTAAGTTTAAAATGCTTTTGTTTTAGTTATACATTGCCTTAAATGTTTATGCTTCTTTATGAACGTTTCCACTATATTGTTATCCTTACTGAGCATCTGTGCTCACCCCTTTCTATGTTTTATTTTTCCAAGGATGCGAAGAAGTATTTTAGGACTGACCTACAGGGATAGTTTGAGGGGATATGAGTGTGAACTATGGAGACTATGTTGTTGTAGTTTTCCATTTTATCATGTAATGTAAGACTTATGAATGTATCTAGTATTTCCAAGGCTACTAAACTAATCAATCTTTCGAGACCTGATATTTTGTGATCAGGAAAATGCTATTTAATAATACACTAACTCTGGGTAACTAGGGTCATGGTGTGACAGTTGGTATAAGAGGAAGTTTAGTACAAACCTTGGAAGCTAGATTTAGATAAAGTCTGATTAGAGCACAAATACCTAAGATGGACTTTGAGGATTAGTATAAAATAACTTCCAAGAATTTTGGTATTGTAGAGATTTTGTGATTTTTACGAGAAATACATCCCTACCTAAATACGATCAGTAAGAGGTGGATCTGGCACAAATGTACCTAGGGGTAAAACCTTAAAACACCGCTTTGAGCTAGACTCGAATGTGAACTGGTGCATGATAATGGGCCTTGCTGCACTCTTGGTTACGACACTCTAGGGGGATATTTTTAGGATAATTCTCATTTTCTTTACAAACCATTCTGAAGGGTTTATGAGTATATACATCCTCAAAGAAAACACTTTTATGATTATGGATTATATCAATAAATTGTTCAATTTATGTTAAGTGTTTTACAAGTTGGGAATTATGTATATCGATTCATAAACTAATCTAGTGTATGCCATTGTTTAGAAATGGTGCCTAGTGGAAGGAATGTAAAATCTATATTTTCAAACTCTCCATTTAAATATTTCTCTCCTACTTAAGATAATTATAGTGGAGCTGGTAATACAATTGGTGCTGATCAACTTATCACCATACTATGAAAACTCCCTCAGGTTATGAATAATAACCTTACCTATATGGAGCACCCTGATCCACAACGTGGAAGATAAATGTTAGATCACTTCATGAGGAAACAACCACCAACATTCAATGGGAGTAAAAATCCATTGGTATCTAAGCAATGGATATGTTTTTTAGAGAAAATATTTCAAGCTTTGAGGAGTAGTGAAAGGGAAAAAGTTATCATGGCAGTTTACAACCTCACTAGAGATGATGATCAATGGTGGTCATTGATTCAAAACACAAAGGAAGATAAAGAAGTATCTTGTATGGAATAGAGGAAATTTAAATAAATTTTCATAGAAAAAGACTTTCCTCATGACTATCGAGCAGATATGGAAAGGCAATTTCTGAGTCTGAGGAAAAAGGAGGATGATAATGTCACAAAGTATGAGTCTAACTTTACAAGGTTATCTAG
The DNA here is from genome assembly GCA_963277665.1 of Viscum album. NCBI lineage: Eukaryota > Viridiplantae > Streptophyta > Magnoliopsida > Santalales > Viscaceae > Viscum > Viscum album. The sequence continues at coordinate 290,652,995 of OY728163.1, forward strand.
GCATGCAACAAATTATATACGTAACCCAAGAAGTAAGATTGGTAATTTCTTTGATAGTTTAAAACCATTTCTTTATCGAGCATTGGTCTTACAATCCTTCTCGTCGTATGAATATATTGTCTCATGTGCCATCAAGACAGAAAAGGAATTCTCTAAGTTATACAACTTTAAAGCAAAGAAAAATAAGAAGATATTTGATGATACACGTCCATTAAGCATTCCCCTCATTTAGATTTAGTTACTATTCATCCATGAGATTTTATTTCAATGTATCTGTGGATACATTTAATTTTCAAATCATTGATTAAATAGAATGTGTTCAAGTTTCTTAATCTTCCATATAGACTTTTCCTTATCTAGTTATTTGAATGTGTTTCCAGTTATTACCTTGAAATATTGTTCATGAACTTTCTTCGTAGTATTTTTACTATATGATATGTGTGTTCAGTTATTTACCATGCCCTATATATTATTATCATTGATTCATTATTACTTCCATTGTACTTTACTGTCATGACCCGTCCCTTGGGGCCCGTGTCGTGACTACCCCAAGCCTACCTTTCATTTGCCAAGGTCTAGCGACTAGAACCGGAAAGGAGTATCTCTTAATGGGAAGGCATTTCATTAAAACCTTCAAAAATACAAAAATCCAAGAGCACAAAAAGAGGCAACCAAAAAGTAAATTCTTGTAGTAAAAAGTGTGTTGAATGTTAAGGGGCTAGAATACAAGCCCAACTAGAATGTATAAGTACAACTGAAAAGAGAAAAACAGCTCCTGGATCGTCCACCAAGGATACTACTTGAATGGTAGGTACATCTCATGATCATTAGTCCAAAATCAAGCCACGTCAAGTGGTCCAATGAAGAGCACTGTCTAGTATGGGCTCCCTCATCCTCGATCAACGTTGTATACCGACTGCACAAGACACAACAAGGTGTAGGCATAGCCCATGCAGGGGTGAGTATTACGATACTCAATAGGGACCCTAAGACCCCATAGGTATCCCAAAGTTCCACAAAGGAAAAACCACAATATAATACCTTCATCTCAAAGCACAAAGTGATAGAAATCATCTCTACTTAGGTATATTCCCATACATATACCTAAGTTATCATGATATAATCATCCTATACATGAGTGAATAATACCATAAAGGTAACACCACAAAGGTAAAAGTACCACACAGGTAACACCAAGAAGGTATAAGTACCACACAGGTAATAACACAAAGATAGAAGTACCACACAGGTAACACCACGAAGGTAGAAGTACCACACAGGTAACAACATGGAGAGAACACCACAAAGGTAGAAGTACCACACAAGTTACACAAAAAATACAACACCACGAAGTTAGAAGTACTACACCGGTAACACCATTAGGATAAAAGACTCATCTCACACAAGGTAGATACATAAAGCACCAAATTACATATGATTAGTTGAGAAGCTAGATCATCTTATTCTGTCAAAAGGCACTATCGTTGACCATAGAGAGTCTGACACACACATGATCAATAGGTACTTACCCCCCCAATGATCCACATAGAATCTGACCTGCCTAGAGTTGATAGGTACTAACCCCTGAAATGACCCTGACCCACACAAGATTGGTGCTGACCCGCATATGATCACTCGGTACTAACCTCTGTATGATCTGTCTCCAACCTCCATCTCACTTCCAACCACTGGATTCTCGCTCATAGTATGCTTGATTCCGAGAGAACTACTCCTCAAGCCATCAGTTGTACCTAAAACTCCACTAAGATCCATGAAGAAGTATTCCAAAGGACCACTATGTTATAAGTGTTTCAACACAACAGACGGAGAATCAATCGGATGCCCAGTCTATGACTTATAATCATTTTATTTCCAAGGGCTCAATTGGATTCAGATTCAATCAACGCCAGCCATACTACAACTATATCCAAAGCTAAAGTAAAATATACCAAAAGGACCGTGTAACTCCAAGGGTCACAAATCCATAGACAGTTCATCAAACAGGCACCAGGATTTCATGTTTTGGTCTATTAGGTCAAAACTGGCCTGGAAGGGCCCGGGTCTGGTCCGACCCGGTTTGACTAACCTAGTCTGACCCGGTCTAGGCCAACCCGACCCGGTTCGGGTCCAACCCAGTTGGTTTGGGCCATAGAGGGCTCTTCCCACTGGGTCGCAGTCTGACTTGGCCCATAGGGAGCGTGGCCCACTGGCCCGGCCGATGGTGGCGTCCGTCCAAACTAGCATGGGGGGAGTGCAGCTCTCCCCCAGTTATTACAAACGACTGAACGACCATTAGGATTTTGAAGTAGCAGTGCCACGTCACACCTCCTAGTCTCCCGGTGGGACCCACAAGATGTGGTTCCCTACTTCCCTGGCATCGGAACTGCGGCTTCCTCCGCCAGCGACGTGTGATGAAACATGGCATCCTCTTCCTATTAGCTGGTGATGGCCTCCCTACTTGACCGTCGTGGCTAAAAAGCCGCAGTGCCTTCTCTTCCGGTGGTGCACGATGGTGCACCGCATCACCTTGATGATCGGCTGGTGCCGATCGCACTACTGACTTTCGTGTAATAGTGTAGTGGATTCCTCCTACGACGTGTGATGGAACACCGCCTCCATCACGGTCAGCCGGTGCCTGCCGCCAGCATCATCTGCCAGCTGTCAGCATCATCTATCAGCGTCGGTCGCCGGTGCCACACTGGTGGTCTTCTGCGTAGAACTAAAAGGTAAAACAAGGTATCAGAGGTTTTGAGTCATGTCCGTTTGGCCCTCACCCTCTGCGTTAGTTTGAAAATATGAGGGGGAAAAATAGGATTCAACAACCACTTGAAATTATAAAAAAATCCCTACCTCAAGATCGTTCGAGAATGTCGCATTCAAGGAAGAGTCGGCATTCATTATCCCCACAAAAGCCTCAAATGATGTTGCTCATGTTGTGTCCTGGGCCTGTGAGCCCCCGCCAGGATTGTTGGCGCCTGTGCCCCGGTAACCAATCCCACATCGGTTGTGGAGGGAGATTGGTGGGTGCTTGAAATTCCCGTGCCTACCTTCCCCTCAGCAACGCGTTTTAAAGCCGTGAGGCCTGGGATAACAACTGGGCCAGAGCGGACAATATTGCTGGGCCGAGGGATCCGATCCATCAATTGGTATCAAAGGGTGGTTGGTCTCGGGACCGGTGTGGGCTTGGGGGGGGGATGTTGTGTCCTGGGCCTGTGAGCCCCCGCCAGGATTGTTGGCGCCTGTGCCCCGGTAACCAATCCCACATCGGTTGTGGAGGGAGATTGGTGGGTGCTTGAAATTCCCGTGCCTACCTTCCCCTCAGCAACGCGTTTTAAAGCCGTGAGGCCTGGGATAACAACTGGGCCAGAGCGGACAATATTGCTGGGCCGAGGGATCCGATCCATCAATTGGTATCAGAGGGTGGTTGGTCTCGGGACCGGTGTGGGCTTGGGGGGGGGATGTTGTGTCCTGGGCCTGTGAGCCCCCGCCAGGATTGTTGGCGCCTGTGCCCCGGTAACCAATCCCACATCGGTTGTGGAGGGAGATTGGTGGGTGCTTGAAATTCCCGTGCCTACCTTCCCCTCAGCAACGCGTTTTAAAGCCGTGAGGCCTGGGATAACAACTGGGCCAGAGCGGACAATATTGCTGGGCCGAGGACACAACATCCCCCCCCCAAGCCCACACCGGTCCCGAGACCAACCACCCTCTGATACCAATTGATGGATCGGATCCCTCGGCCCAGCAATATTGTCCGCTCTGGCCCAGTTGTTATCCCAGGCCTCACGGCTTTAAAACGCGTTGCTGAGGGGAAGGTAGGCACGGGAATTTCAAGCACCCACCAATCTCCCTCCACAACCGATGTGGGATTGGTTACCGGGGCACAGGCGCCAACAATCCTGGCGGGGGCTCACAGGCCCAGGACACAACATCCCCCCCCCCAAGCCCACACCGGTCCCGAGACCAACCACCCTCTGATACCAATTGATGGATCGGATCCCTCGGCCCAGCAATATTGTCCGCTCTGGCCCAGTTGTTATCCCAGGCCTCACGGCTTTAAAACGCGTTGCTGAGGGGAAGGTAGGCACGGGAATTTCAAGCACCCACCAATCTCCCTCCACAACCGATGTGGGATTGGTTACCGGGGCACAGGCGCCAACAATCCTGGCGGGGGCTCACAGGCCCAGGACACAACAGCTCAATCATCATTCTGTAGTTTTGGATTCAGTGTCACTCGTCACAGCTCGCTGGAACTAGTCACGTCCCCCAAGGGGTTGGCATCGCGGAACTTTATCAGAACTTCATCGCTTGGTGAAGTCTTTCCAATACTCCTCCCCAAGATTCATATAAATAAGAGATGGGGGAGGGTGAGTAAACGCCTGTGTAATTAATGGGGGTTCATTTAATTTGAACAATCCTAAATTCCAATGATGTTGTTACTTAGGATTTTAAGGGCCAATCCATTTAATGTCTTGACACGTCACTGGTCCTACCATTACAGCTTGTCCGTTGGAGGAAAAGAATGAAATAAATAAAATCACAAAGTTATTTTATTATTCTTTTAAAAGTCCCAAAATATACCTTTTTCTCCAGACTTACTATGGTTGAAGTGAAGCCTCCCTTAGGTGAATCTCGGTGCTGTGAATTCTATAGTGCCCTCAGAATTTGAATCTGAGCACCGGTTCAAAAGATAGAAATTGCCGCCCGCATGTTTACTAAACGTACCTTAAAAAAGATTAGAAATTCATTCTGGGCACACCGGTCCTCGGAATCACAAGCCGAAAATTTTTCCATACTTGTAATAATTAATTATAATTAAAAAAATTATATGGAAAATCCGGGTCTTTACATTCTCCCCACCTTAGGGATTTTCGTCCCCAAAAGCCACAACATAGACTAAAGAAACAAATGGGGGTACTGAGCATGAGTCTAAGCCTCCCGCTCCCATGTTCTCTCCTGGAGGATCTCATGCTTCTAGTAGATGTGCATTGGAGGTATCGATCATCCATGAAGGATCTTCTCCCATCGATCCTCAACCTACACTGGAACCTCCGTAAAGGTCTCCCCATCGTCAATGTCCAACTCTCCCCAATCGATGTTGTGTGATGGATCATGCACGTACCGCCTTGGCTATGACACGTAGAAAACTTCATGCACCTGATGCATCTATGGGGGAAGATCCAAGTGTGACGCAACCTCTCCAACTCTGCTAAGAACCTGAAAAGGACTAATGAACCGCGGAGATAGCTTTCCACCACATCCAAATCTTTGCAAACCTCATTGAGGCGAGACCCATAAGAAGACATGGCCTATCTCCTCAAACTCCAAAGGTCTTCGTCTCTTATCAGAATAAGTCTTCTGCCTACTCTGTGCAGTCTACATCCGCCCCTAGATGATCTGCACCTCTCAGTGGTCACCCGTACCAACTCTAGACCCATAACTGCTGACTCCCATGGGTCTTTCCAGCATAGATGTGATCCGCAAGGTTGACCATATAAGGCCTCAAATGGTGGCATACCGATGGTGGAGTGATATCTATAGTTTTACGCGAACTCCACCAATGGAATGTGATCCTACCAACTATGGCCAAAATCTTGGACGCAAGAATGAAGCATGTCTTCCATTGTCTGAATGGTCTGGCCCGTCGGACAATCCGTCTGTGGATGAAAGGCGGTGCTCAAAGGTAGATGAGTCACGAACGCCTCCTGAAATCACTTACACAACTGGGATGTAAAATGTGCACCATGGTCGGAGATGATCATCGATGGCACCCCATGAAGTCGTACAATCTCCTATACGTAGAGGCCTCCTACGCCCTTTAATGATCCCTACTCTCAGATGGGTAGAAAGTGGAACAAATTGTTGAGTCGTTCAATGATCAACCAAATGGAATCATGTCCCTTAGACATATATGGAAGCCTTATCACCAAGTCCATGGAGATACCATCCCACTTCCACTTCGTCACCTCTAGTGATTATGATAAGCCTACCGGAACCTGATGTTCAGCCTTTGCTTGCTGACAAGTGAGGCATTATGAAACCAACTCTTCCACTACCCTCTTCATCCCTGGACACTAGTGCTGGTGTCGGAGGACCTGATTCATCTTTGCCACACCAAGATGTACCACCAAGGGGTATGTATAGAACTGCCTCAACACCTCCTCCTGTAGCACCACTGGTACCATGGTACATACTCTAAAGAGGATGACGTGATCCCAACCTTCAGAAAATCCATTAGGAGCCTATTATGGGGATATCTGAGCACGTCATGCCTTGTAGCTAATGTCTCCACATTATTCCTCCTGAACTCACTGAAGAAGTGGGGGAGTTACAGTAATAGACTAGAGGTAAGCTTCTCTATCTCTATCCACAAAAGATATATGCAACGTGGCTAGCTTCTATGTCACCTCACTCAGCAACTGTAGAACAGACCTCCTACTGAGTGCATCTTCCACTAAATTTACTTTCCTAAGAGTATAGACTATCCCAAAGTCATAGTCCTGGAGGAACTCTAGCCGTTTTCATTGTCTTATGTTCAGATCCTTCTATGATAAGACATACATGAGACTCTTGTGATAAAATTAGATTGTAAAATGTTTTCCCATCAAGTAATGTTGCCACATCTTCAAGGTGAAGACCACTGCTGCTAACTCCAGGTCAGGGTAGCGTAGTTCTGATCATTTTGTCTTAGATTTCTAGAGCCATACGTGATCACTGCTCACTCATACATTAATACACATCCATGTCTGGCCCCTAATGCATCGTAGTATACTACATACCCAACGCCCTCTTTTGGTAGCCTCAAGATGGGGGAACTCTTCAGTCTCTGCCTCAGCTCTTGAAAACTCTATTGGCATCTCTCTATCCACAGGAAGGGCTATCCCATTATTTTTAATGCTGAAAAGAGTGCCTCAACTCAAGAAAAGTCAGGTACGAATCTCCGGTAGTACCCATCCAACCCTAGAAAACTCTGCACATCGGTCACAATCCTGAGTGGCTCCCAAGCTAGCACAACCTCTATCTTCGCCGGATCTACTGCCACTCTATCCTCTGAGATATCATGTCCCATGAAGTGAACCTCTCATATTTAGAAATGGAACTTTGATAGGGTACCATAATTTTGGTTGTCTCAGAGTGTATCTAGAACTATCTACATATGATAGGCATGCTCCTCCTTTGTCGCTGAGTACACAAAGATGCCATCGATGAAGACCACCACAAAGAAATCGAGGTATGGCTGGAAGATCCTGTTCATGAGTCCCATGAACACTGCAGGGGTGTTCTTCATGCCTAAAGTCATTACCAAGAACTCATAGTGGCCATATTGACATCTAAAGGTCATTTTCTGCACATCCTCGTCTCGTACCCTGAGCTGATGATAGCCTGATCTGAGGTCTACCTTTAAAAACTATTGATCTCCCTTCAACTGATCAAAGTGATCATCAATCCTCTAAAGTGGATACTTGTTCTTCATGGTAACCTGGTTCAGGTGCTGATAGTCCACAAAGAGTCTCAAACACCCATCTGCCTTCTTGGCGAAAACAATTGGGGCTGCCCATAGAGACACATTGGGCCTTATGAACACCTTCCTCTGTAAGTCCTCCAACTATACATGTAACTCAAAAAGTTCCATTGGAGCCATTCGATATACTAGTGTAGATATTGGTGTCGTATCTGGGTATAATTCAATATAAAATTACACCACTCTATAAGGAGTTAGTCTTGGAACATCATCTGGGATAACATCGGCATATTGGTCCACCACTATAGGATAGCTCAGACTCTCAACATCAACTGCTTTGAGGGTAAGGCTATTCAACTGATTTGTGATTAACTTCACCCACCTCTAGGAAAGTCCATTGTATACTTCAAAGGTTCCCTTCTCACTGGTGAAGGAAAACCTGTTCCTATCCATGCGGACACACCACTTTGCACCTAATACAGTCAATATGAGCATGAAATATGGATAACTAGTCCATACACAAGATGACGTGATATGGCCTCGACGCTGCTACTAGAAGATCCCACTCAAAACTCTCTCCCCCTAGAGTAATCTCACACTTTCGTCACCAGTGTGTAATTGTCGAATCCTATTCTGTATTAGTCTCTAATATTTGGATCGAGTCAACGTCTTTGTCAAAATCTCTATGCTCTGAATGAGGGACGTGGCAATAAAAGAGTGACTAGCACCTGTGTCTACAAGTACTAAATCTAGGGTGGAATAGACACATATCGTACCTTTAATCATCACCGTAGTGTCGTGGTCATAGGCCTTAGCTTCCTAGATCTGAGCTCATCCCTTTCCTCCTTCTCCTGGTGGTTGGGGTGGACCAACTGGAGGTGGGGGTGGAAGAACCTCAAGTCATCTCCCACCACCTACTACACAGCTAGCTCCTAGGCCATATCTACTGCCCTACGGACCTCCCTGCTCAAACCTATACCTCTTCCTCAGTGGTCCCTCGACTATCTGTTGGTCGTCTATACAGCGGGTTAGGTATTTGCGAGCCATGTAACCCTGCCCGCCGCATGAGTAGCACTTCCTGACCCTCAACCGTCCTCCTCTCGCCCATGATCCCCTCACCTCCAACCCTATATCTTGAGGTTTCCCACCAGATGATTTGGACTGCTTGGACCCCTACGTCATCTGGCTACATCCTTCTGTAGATGAATCTACTACCTAAAGTTTGTTGGTGTATCTTGTTGTCAGTGCTTGCTCAGCTCAGAATATCTCCACCAAAAGTGATCGCTCTTTCACCCCATCCAGCATCAGAATGCGGAGTGATACCATTGATGCGTTGATCTCCCATCGAAGAGCCTGCTCAATGGTTCAGACCTTGAAGAAAGGCTCTCGTACCATGTCATTGGAGTATAAGGAGACATCAGTGATCCATGCCAAGTACTAGTCCATGGTCATGCTTCCCTGCTATAGGTGCAGAAGCTCCTGTATACACATTGAGCATAAAGTCACTGGAACGAACTCTGCCCTGAAATAGCCCCTGATGTACACCCAGATGAGGGTCTCCATGTCGTGTATCTGGAGTGTCATACTCAACCATCTCCTAGTTTCTCCCTGGAAGAGTTTGGTAGCTAGGATCACCATAAAATATTCTAGTGTCCCAACTAAGAGAAAAACTCTAGCCACAACATCTAGCCAGTCCCCAGCCTCATGTGGGTTTGTCTCAACTCGGAACCTCGGAGGCCTCTTCTGCTGAAACTCGTTCAACGCGCTCTGTCGTCGTGCACCCTCTGCTGGCGGGGTTGGTGTCAATGTCTTCCCAATGGGTAGTGGTGTTGCTGGTACAGAACCTGAAGGTGATAACGCCATAAGAGAGCCCTACACCGAGGCCTCATTAATCGGTGGACCATCATCGTGTACTCTCTCAGGAATCCTAGTTGTATATCTATGTGGTGGCATCCGAAAAGAATGAAAGTGTTCCATGGTCAATAAGTTATTCCTGGTGAGCTGACTCAAATAAATCAAATGAAAAACTTTTCAAAAACACATGCAATCAGAGTTTCCATGTACTGAGTCAGAAATTAGAATTTAGGGTCCTGGTGTATGGATATGTCAGCCGATGCACAACACTGGATTCCCCAAACTGAAAGCCACACTCATAACAATTAACACTATTTCCACATAGAAAATATTCGTGTCCAAGTTCTTCAGTATATATGACTCCTCTGATACGACGTTGTCACAACCTGTCCCTCAGGGCTCGTGCTGTGACTACCCCAAGCCCACCTTCTATAGGCCAAGGGATAGCGACAAGCACCAGAAAGGCATATCCCTTAATAGGAAGGCATTTCCTTTAATCATGTACCAACACACAAATCCAAGAGCACAAAAAGAGGCAACCACAATGTAGACTACTATAGTAAAAAGTTTTTGAAAAGTAAAGGGACCAGAATATAAGCCCAACTGGAATGTACTAGTACAAATGAAAAGAGAAAAATAGATCCTGGATCTTCCACAAAGGATTCTGCATAATGGGTAGGTACATCTCACAATTAGTAGTCATGTGTCATGCTTCATCAACTGGTCCACCTCTGACCACCATCCAATGATGGCTCCCTCAACCTCGATCAACATTGTACGTCATCTGCATAACAATCAACAAGGTGTGGGCGTAGCCTGTGTAGGGGTGAGTATAACGATACTCAATTGGGACCCTGAGACCCCCATAGGTCTCTCAGTGTTCCACAGAGGAAAAACCACAATGCAAGACCTCTATCTCAAAGCACGAAGTGATAGAATTTGTCTATTATTAGTTATATTCCCATACATATACCTAAGTTATCAAGATATACTCATCCCTTACATGAGGGATAAATACCATAAAGGTAACACCACGAAGGTAGAAGTACCACACAGGTAACACCACAAAGGAAGAAGTAACACACATGTAACACCATGAAAATAGAAGTACCACACTGGTAACCCCACAGAGATAACACCACGAATGTAGAAGTACCACACAGGTAACACCATGAAGAGTGCCCCACAAAGGTAGATTTACCACACATGTAACACCACAAAGACAACAACACGAAGGTATAAGTACAACACATGTTACATTGACAAAATAAAATACTCATCTCACACCAGGTATATAAGTAAAGAAAATAAGTACAGACGATTAGTCAAGAATATAGATCATCTTATTCTGTCAAGAGGCACTACCGGTGACCATACGGAGTCTGACCCAAATAGGGTTGATAGGTACTAACCACTGCAATGATTCACACGGGATCTGACTAGCCTAGATTCGATAGGTAAAAACCCTCATATACACTTACCTACATAGGATCGCTCTCTACTAACCTCCATATGATCTATCTCTAACCACCGCATCACTACCATCCAATGGATTCACACTCATAGTACACTTGATTTCGGGAGAACCGATCCTCAAGCCATAATTCATAACTCAACCACCACTAAGCTCCATGAACAAGTATTCGAAAGGACTACTGTGTCGTAAGGGTTCCAACGCGATAGATGGCACATCAATTGAATGATCAATCTGTGACTTATAAGAATTTTAGTTTCGAGGGACCAGATGGATTCAGATTCGATCCATCCCAGTCATACTAAAACTTTATCCAAAAATTAAATGGAATATACCAAAAGGACAGCCTCACTCTAAGGGTCCCAGCATTGTAGACAGTTCATCAAAGGGATGCCCGGATTTCATGTTATGGTCCTTTAGCTGAAAACTGGCATGGAAGGGCCCGAGTCCAGTCCGGTCTGGCCCAGTCGGACCGACCCAGCTAGGCTGGGCCTCAGTGGGCTCAAACCGCTGGGCCGAAATCTGGCCTGACCTGCAGTGGGAATGGCCTGCTGGGCTCGCATGGCCTTCTAGGATCGCATGGTCCAGCCCATGATGGTGTGCCCCACTGGACTCACGTAGCCCGACCCACGGTGGATTCTTCCCTAACATGCATAGGGGGTGCAGCTCCCACCTGGTTTTCCCAAATGGTCGAACGATCGTTCTGTTTGTGAAGTAGTAGCACCACATAGTGCCGCCTAATCTCCTGGTGGGACCAACATGGTGCGGGTCCTTACAGCAATGGCGTAAGAGTTGTGGCTTCCTCCATCGGAAACATGCGACGACGGGCCACATCCTCTTGTAGTCGATTGGTGTCGGCTGCCCTCCTCGACCGCCGCGGCAGCAAATTCATGGCCCCTTCTCCACAGGTGGCGCGTGATGGCGCACTGCCTCACCTCTTCCTCCAGTGGGTTTCGGTTGCTCTGTTGACCACTGCGGCATAGTGCTACGGCCTCTCCTACAGCACACGATGGTGCTCCACCTCCATCGTGATCGGCAGGTGTCGTCTGCAGCCATCATCTGTAGGCGTCGGTCGCCAGTGTCACGCCTGCGGTCTTCTGTGGAGAACACAAAGGTAAAACAAGGTAGTGGAGGGTTTGGGTCATAGTCTTTTTGTTACACCTCGACCTCAGTTAACTAGATTCGGTGCATTTTTTTAATACATTTGCATAATTACAAAGAATCAAGTCCCAAAGAACCAATCAGTTTTGCAGTATTGGAAAATAGATTACATACAAGAATGTTACATTATATGATAAAATAGAAAACTACAACAACAAAGTCTCCATAGACCACACTCATATCCCCTCTGACAATCCCTGCTGGTCAGTCATAAAATACTTCTTCACATCTTGGGAAGAATAAAACATAGAAAGGGGTGAGCTCAGATGCTCGGTAAGGATAATAATATAGTGGAAACATTCACAAATGAGAATAAATATTTAAGGCAATGTATAACTAAAAAAAGACTTTTAAAATTGAACATCAACATAACAAGGAAAAAATAAAATGAAATAATTCCATTTACTTATTCACATGGATATTCTACTAGTTGAATAATCACATGAAATATCAATAACCACTTTCATAATGATGGAATGCATAATTTCAGACTATCATAACCACATAGTCAAGGCCTTGTGCCATGACAAAAAATAATATTTTTTCAAGGCCTTGTGCCAAGACACTAGTTTGTCTCATGAGACCTACCGATACATCGAGGAGATATAGCGGGTTCCACCTGTCACTTACTAAGTACAATTCATTCCTCATATGAAAAGTTGGAAACATAACATAAAAATTCTTATTAAAACTAACATACTAAATGTCAATACTTTATCCAAAAACCATGAATGGTATAAAAATAGAACATCCATAGTCAAACATAACTCATTCGATACAATATAGAAGATTTTATAGTATCATATTAACCTCAATCGAGAATAATGAATGATATTGACATAGAGGAAAATAATCATCAAAACTATTTGAGAGAAATATCCCCCTTTTTCTTGAAAACATTTAAAAGTCACACTATTTGTCAAGAAGATGTTTAAAAATATATTTTTGAATCAAAGCGTCCCATACCACTTTAAAACATCTAAACGTAATTTTAATTTTAAAACTTTAATGTCCATATAAATAAATCCTTAAAACCATTTTTTAAAACACGAACATTAATGAGAACGATTTAGAATAATAAATCTTTAAAACATTTAAAATGATATTTTAGTTAGAGTTCCTAACCAAAAGAGAGATACTTGAATATAAATAATTTAGGTAGTCAAAACTTTATAATATCATGAGAATAAAGGTATTCATGATATACTATGTCAAATTACACTATATACACCATATAAAAGTGAATTGGTGTATAACAACAAATAACTCTCACTAGAATGTAAATTGAGATGAAATATCATATAAAGAATGTATCCTTAGGTTAAGGATAAATCAATGACATAATTATGTGTGAAAAATATAATACACTCAATATGATTGGATATTCAGTGTAAATAAATCAGAGGACGTTCACACATATTCTTGTAAAAACAACACCGATGAATTGGATATTTAACTCAACAAATTGAGATTGAGTTAAAATTACTCTTATCAAGTTCATATCGATGACTTGAGAATTTATCAATGGAGAGATTATGTGTATCAAAATTATATCCACAAAAATGGGATTAGAAATTATGACATAACAAAATCAATAGTGATTCCACACATAATCTTGGAGTAACATAATCAATGAAGTATGCGTTAAGCCGAATGATTGGAAATGGAAATTTCAAATTCCCTTATCGATTTGGTAACTTATGAAACATACACACATGAAATAAAGATCATATAATTATGATGTAAATATCCATAAATTATAGTATATTTAACAATGAATACAATCATGGGCAGTACACACACCACATTCAATAAATAAGTGGTGAACAATGGAAATCTCACGAAATTAAAAGTGAGATAAGAAACCACTTACCTCAAGTCTAAATTGACTTGTGTGTTCCCTGTTCTTCCTGAATAATAAACATAAGTTAATTTCTACTTTATTAAGAACACTTTTCAATTTTATTATTCGTTTTATATCACTTATTACCTTTCTATAATAATTAGTTAATTATTTGAGTTCATATAGTATATTTTATTGATGTTCGGAACTTGTGTCAAAAATGAACTTGTTATAATTATAATTTGTCCATGTGGTCAAAATTCCATTATCTTCGGAATGATATAAATGATTTATATATCATATATATATTATATATCCAGTATATATATGTATTTATAACAGAATATAACATTTGGAGATAAGAAATGAAATGCACCTTTTATGGAGATGGTAAGTCGTATGTATTCATGAACGCTACTTTCATTTATATATTGTATTTTAATGGAATTAAAACATAATGATACATAGGTATATTATAATTCCATTATAATATCATATGAAATATGTTTTACATAATTTAATTAACTCTATCCTTTATACATTCCATGAATGTCAAGAACGAATCATATCAACTTGAGGGGGCAGTAATCTGCACTTCCTCAAATGAAATTATCGTGGTCACACATATTGGATAGCATAAAGGAATGTTTTTAAATAATAATTACTGAAGCATATAGAAAACAGAAACATAATATACATAATATATAAATAAAGTTCCATCATAATGTCCACCATAAAAGGCGGTAGGAGATAATCGAACAATCATCATTTCATGAGGTGTTAGTTTTCCATCCACAGAAACATTATGGTCTTCATCCCTTAGATGGAGGTGTGTGTAAGTGTAGTTAAAATACTTCTAATAACAAAATACTAGTATATTTAGGATATTGTTTTTGTTATGAAAGAAAGTAATAAAAAGAGTTTAGGGGTTGGAGAATTAAAATAAAAGAAAACAATTTAAGAGAAACTGTTACCTTAAATTTGGGTAACTTCCTTTGGTTTGAACCAATGGACTTTATGAAGTTCCTTCTGCCTAAGGTAAGGATTCTAAGAGGAGGATAGGGATGTAGGGAGCCTAATTGGGTAGAGGTTGAACGAGCCAAATGTCTTGAGAGGTGTGAGTAATTGGTTATAAATTATCTTCTTTTATAAGGGAGAGGAGGGGCTCTTTAGGAATGTGTGAAATGATTATTTTATTATATAATTATATTTGGTTTAAAATGGTCCAAAAATCATTATATTTAAAGATAATATGACTCATGGTCGAAATAAAATCATACCATAGTAATTGGACAGGTTTTGGGTAATATTTTAGTCATTATAATCTTATTTATTTAAATCATTTATTAATGAGGTATACATTACATCATTATTGTGTCATAAATAATTTAATTTGTTTATTGTCTAAAAATTATAAAACAAATACCATGATGTATGAAATAGTTTTATATTTCCAATTAATATTTATAGTCCAAAATATAATGTGTATAACCCCTTTTAAATATTAATTTACTAAAAGATATTTGTTTTTTTTTTCATTTTTTCCTTTACTTTAAGTTAATTAATCTGAATTGTCAATATCACTTCCAAGTGGATCAAAGGGGTCCAAAAATCGACCCAAATATGTCCATGGTCGTACATGACTCAACCAATAATGTTTGGACAAGTTTTAAGGTAATTTTTAATTATTATAATATTCTTTTTTACTTTGAATTACCTTATTTACCTTTAACCACAGTAAATAAAAGTCAAAAGTTACTATTCACAAAAAATTATTTTCATCTTATTGAACTAAATTTTACTTAATAATAACAACCATGTATGTTGTATTTTTGAAATTCAATTCACATAAGTGGTAAAAATTAATTTAATGAAAAATTCAGTTTTTTTAACTACTACTAAGTAGTTTCACTATTCATCAAAAATAATTGTTTTTCAGAAAAATACCAAAAATTTAGCATAATCTATATTTGATATTACAAATTCAAAAATGATGTATTTTTTTTAAAATTATAAACATAAAATTGGGATTATTTAATTTAAAATTAATTCCCATTTTTAAAACAGATAGGGTGTTTTGAAAAAACAATAACTATCAAATGATTGATACTTGTTTAAATCCAATTTCAAAGTGAAATTAATTCCAATGATGAACATTGGATTAAATGGTAAAAATATATTCTAATTAAACTTTAAAACCAATTAAAAATATAATCTATACATATAAATAAATTATATTAAAAGGCACCTTTGAATTAAAATATAGTATTTTTCACTATTCATTAAAAAATAAACTTTATCCGAAAAGTACCAAAAAGTTACCTAAAGTAAAATTTGATGTCCCAAATCTAAAGAAGAATTTTATTTGGTCAAATATAACATATAAAAATGACCAAAAGGATATTTAAAGAGGCTTCACCATTAAAAGTTGGTAAACTGACCTTTTAATGTAAATTATGCTTAAATTAGATTCATTCACATTTTAAGCCTCTAACTTTTTATTAGATAAATGTAAATACATTTAAAAAACATGTATAATAATATTGAAGTTAGTTTTTTTCATTCAATCCAATACAACTTCTAGGAGTTAACAACCATTTAAAATAATAATATTATATTATTAGTGTGCAACGTAAGATTTCAAAGAAACCCATTGTTGCGTATCGGGTACGCTATCAAACATAGAAACCCTTTTAAAGGAAAATTAATATTTAATTCAAAAATATTAATAAATATGAAATATGTATTATTATTTATTTACATGGGATGTTACATCCTTCCCCCCTTTTGGGAATTGTGTCCTCGTAATTTTGAAACTCGGTTTGGAAACTTCATTAAAAGTCCCACATTGGAAAATGAGTCAATAAAACTATCACTTTAAAAGAATGAAAGATAAGTATAAAGGTCACCCGAGATAACCCATACTCAGATTACATGTAAGAAAACATGTATATGGATGATAAACTAAGTGTCATGTTTTGACGGAGAGGGATATAAAACATGATTAGGAGAAAGTTAACAACAAGAAAATCACAAACTTGTGATGGGATAAATGGTCATTAGTTTTCCAGTAGGAAAATTAAATGGATAAAGTTTTTTTAAGTTCTATTTAATAAAGTTTTGGAATTTATTTATGATATTGACTAAGAACATAAAGAGATATACTTACTTTTAAAGTAGAGTTTCATTCTTTAATATATTTTTACCACCAAATCACCTGTTTTTTTTTACGATGAGAATTCAAGATAACTTGGTCACACTGGAAAAGCTAGAATCAACTTCTACAGAGTGACATGATCCAAAAAAGATAAAAAATATATATTTACCTTGTCTTTAGAGATTAACCACCACCAAAATGGTTAGTAAAAGATCAGATGATCCCTAAAATGGATAATCCATTAGAGAAATAAATACTAATCTTAATTTCTAAAATTAAACCAACAATATACAATGTTCAATAAATACAATTAAATATACAATTGTCCTTAAAATCCATCAATATAATCTAAACTAGTTTTTAAACCCAAAACATAGAAGAATTTTATTACACAATCTTCAACGTTAAATTGTATCTCCAAATGACATCAACTACTCTTAAATTCACATACTTAAAGTAATTAACCTAATAAAATATTCTCTATTATAGGTTAATAATTTCCATAAATAACCCAAATCACTATAAATCCAAAATAAAAATATAGATATAAATCCACCATTACTCCTTAAATAAAATCCCACAGTATTCTATTTTCCTTGGGCATACAATGTTCCCAACAAAGCGAACGTCTTCTAAATAACATCTATCACTTAATCACCAAATCATTTTCTTATACTAAGGGTATTCATTTGATAAGACAAAAGATCCCAAATCAACTTATTATTGATCAATAAAATCATTTAACAAAAAATAATTAGTCACACTAACCAGGGACTTCACGTAGTCCAGTGGTAGGCAATAAATCCCAATCGCACTCTAGTTTTTGGTTCGATTCCCACAACTTTGTTCGATGCGATGGGTTGTCACGTGGTCTGCGTGTTGTCCTTTTTAAAAAACTATATTTTATAACATTACCAAAATGAGTTAAATTCATCAAAATAACAATAACATAATTTAACCACAAATGTATTGCATTTTCATCTCAAAATATAATAAGTTGTAATTGCCTCAAACCCAATGATCATATAAAACCAAATGGATATCTATAACTATATCCACAAGAAAAATGATAATTATTCCTCAAATATCATTTTCACAAGACAAACTGCAGGGTTACAAATACAAGAGAAAATTATTCCAAAGTAATCCCATCAACAAGGAGCACTAATACTTTTAATCATTTCTCCAACCATTTATTTCCACATAGCTTCTTCTTTGACCAAGAAAATATCCTATAGAATTAGGCATTCACTTGGGTAATGGCCAGGTCCCCTACATTTATGGAAAATAACTATAAATGGATTCTTGGGACCATTTTTATTTTCTTCCATAGTACTCTTAATTTTTTCTCAGCAATTCTTCACTTTATGTCCTTTCCCACACGTAAATCATTTCTTTGTTCCATTGAGAAACTTTCTCGGGTGTCTTCTTCCACATTTCCTACATAATGGAAATTGAGGATTCTTTTCTCTATGGTCTCTACAATTGGAGATCTTATCTTTCATCACCTTTCTCTCATTTGTTGATTCTGGGAGTTGGTTAATATATATATTGTTGATCATATTTTTGGAAAACTTATTTGGCATGAACATGATATCTCTTACGCCTATCAACAATACATTTTGTTTCTCATTTCCAACATCGTTCCAACCCTGTACATTATTCTCAAAGTTACTATGACTTCCATGGAATCCATCAATTGACTAAAACCAAAAAACATTGTGTGAATAAGAATAGTCATAAAATTATATAGAAAATATCATCACAACTTATTTTCAATCAAAAACACCCTAGTAATAACCGAGGATGTCTATTCTCATCTTATACTAAAATCCTTCAAATCAGTTTGTAAAGAAAATGTAAATTATCCTAAGCATATCCCCCAAGAGTGTCGTAACCAAGAGTGAAACAAGGCCCGTTGTCATGCACCAGTTCCCATTCAAGTCTAGCTCAAAGAGGTGTTTTTGGGTTTTACCCCTAGGTACATCTGTACTAGAGCCGCCTCTACCTACTCATATTTAGACAGGGATGTATTGCTTGGAAAACTCATAGAATCTCTACAATACCAAAATTTTAGGAAGTTCTTCTATACTAGTCTTCAAAGTCTATCTTAGGGCTATGTGCTCTAATCAGAGTTTTTCTAAATCTAGTTTCCAAGGTTTGTACTAAACTTCCTCTAATACCAACTGTAATTCCCCGACCCCAGTTACCCATAGTCAGTGCATTATTTTAATACATTGGCATGATTACAAGGAATCAAATCCCGAAGCACTGATCGGTTTAGCAGTCTTGGAAAATATATTACATATATTAATGTTACATTACATGATAAAATGGAAAACTACAACAACATAGTCTCTATAGACCACACTCATATCCCCTCTGACTATCCCTGCTGGTCAGTCATAAAATACTTCTTCACATCCTGGAAAAAATAAAACATAGAAAGGGGTGAGCTCAAATGCTCAATATGGATAATAATATAGTGGAAACATTCATAAATGAGAATAAATATTTAAGGCAATGTATAACTAAAACAAAATACTTTGAAACTTGAACTTTAACATAACACGGAAAAAATAAAATGAAATAATTCCATTTACTTATTCACATGGATATTCTAATAGTCTAATAATCACATTCAATATCAATAACCACTTTCATAATGATGGAATGCATAATCCCAGACTATCATAACCGCATATTCAAGGCCTTGTTCCATGACTACAAATAAGATTTTGTGAAGGCCTTGTGCCGAGACACTAGTTTGTCTCATGAGACCTACTAATGCGTCGAGGCGCTATAGCGGGCTCCACCCGTCACTTAATAAGTCCAATTCATTCCTCATATGAAAAGTTTGAAACATAACATAAACATTCGTATTAAAACTAACATACGAAATGTCAATACTTTATCCACAAACCACGAATGGTATAAAAATAACACATCCACAGTCAAACATAACTCATTCGATACAATATGGAAGATTGTATAGTATCAGGTTAACCTCAATCGAGAAGAATGAATGATATTGACATAGATTAAAATAATTATAAAAACTATTTGAGAAAAATATCCCCCTTTTTCTTGAGAACATTTAAAAGTCACATTATTTGTCAAGAAGCCGTTTAAAAATAGATTTTTGAATCAAAGTTTCCCATACAACTTTGAAACTTTAAAAAGGAATTTTAATTTTAAAACATTAATGTCCATATGAATAAATATTTAAAACCATTTTTTAAAACATAGACATTATTGAGAAAGATTTAGAATAATAAATCTTTACAACATTTAAAAAGATATTTTAGTTAGAGTTCCTAACCAAAAGAGAGATACTTGAATACAAATAATTGAGGTAATCAAAATTTTATAACATCATGAGAATAAAGGTATTCATGATATACTATGTCAAAGTACACTATATACACCATATAAAAGTGAATTGGTGTATAACAATAAATAACTCTCACTGGAATGTAAATTGAGATGAAATCTCTTATAAAGACCGTATCCTCAGGTTAAAGATAAATCAACGAAATAATTATGTGTGAAAAATATAATAAACTCAATATGATTGGATATTCAGTGTAAATAAATCATAGGACATTCACACATATTCTTGTATAAACAACACCAATGAATTGGATATTTAATTCGACAAATGTAGATTGAGTTAAAATTACTCTTATCAAGTTCGTATCGATGACTTGAGAATTAATCAATGGATTTATTATGTGTATCACAAGTATATCCACAGAAATGGGATTGGAAATTATGACATAAGAAAATGAATAGTGATTCCACACATAATCTTGGAGTAACATAATCAATGAAGTATGCGTAAAGCCGAATGATAAGAAATGGAAATTTCAAATTCCATTATCGATTTGGTAACTTATGAAACATACACCCATGGAAGAAGGATCATAAAATTATGATGTAAATATACATAAATTATTGTATATTAAACAATGAATACAATCATGGGTAGTACACACACCACATTCAATAAATAAGTGTTGAACAATGGAAATCCCACAAAATTAAAAGTGAGCTAAGAAACCCCTTACCTCAAGTCTGAATTGTATTGTGTGTTCCTTGTTCTTCCTGAATAATAAAATTAAGTTAATTTCTAATTTATTAAGAAAAATTTTAAATTTTATTATTAGTTTTATATCACTTATTACCTTTCTATAAAAATTATATTATTATTTGAGTTCATATTGGATATTTTATTGATGTTCGGAACTTGAGTAAAAAATGAACTTGTTATAATTATAATTTGTTTACGTGGTCAAAAGTCCATTATATTTGGAATGATATAAATGATTTATATGTCATATATATATTATATATCCAGTATATATATATGTATTTATAACAGTACATAACATTTGGAGATAAGAAATGAAATGCGCCTTTCGTGTAGATGGTAAGTCGTACGTATGCATGAACACTACTTTCATTTCTATATTGTATTTTAATGGAATTAAAACATAATGAGACATAGGTATATTATAATTACATTATAATATAATATTACATATTTTTAAATAATTTAATTAACTATATACTTTATACGATCCATGAATGTCATGAACGAATCATATCACCTTGAGGGGGTGGTAATCCGTACTTCCTCAAATGAAATTATCGTGGTCACAGATATTGGAAATCATAAAGCTATGTTTCTAAATGAAAATTACAGTATAATAGAGAAAACATAAACATAATATAAATAATATATAAATATAGTTCCATCATAATGGCCACCATAAGAGGCGGTAGGAGATAATCGAACAATCATCGTTTCGTGAGGCGTTAGTTTTCCATCCACAGAAACATTATGTTCTTCATCCATTAGATGGAGGTGTGTGTAAGTGTAGTTAGAATATTTCTCATAACAACATCATAGTTTATTTAGGAAACTAGTTTTGTTACAAAATAAATGAATCAAAAGAGTTTAGGGTTGGATAAGTAAAATAAAAGAAAACAATTTAAGAGAAACTGTTACCATTAATTTGGGTAACTTCTGTTGGTTTGAACCAAAGGACTTCTTGAAGTTCCTTCTGCCTAAGGTAAGGATTCTAAGAGGAGGAGAGAGATGTAAGGATATTAATTGGGCAAATTTTGGATGAGCCAAATGGCTTGAGAGGTGTGATTAATTGGTTATAAATTTTCTCCTTTTATAAGGGAGATGAGGGGCTCTTTAGGAAAGTGTAAAACTATTATTTTATAATATAATGATATTCGGGTTCTAATGGTCCAAAAATAATTATATTAAAATATAAGATGACTCATGGTATAAATAAAATCATCCAATAGGAATTGGATAGGTTATGGATAATATTATAATCATTATAATCTTATTTATTTAAATCATTTATTAATGAGGTAAACACTACATCATTATTGTGTCATAAATAATTTAATTTTTTTGTTGTCTAAAAATTATAAAAAAAACACCATGATGTAGGAAATAGTTTTAGATTTCTAATAAATATTTATAGTCTAAAATATAATTTATATACCCCTTTGTAAAAATTAATTTACTAAAAGATATTTGTTTTTGTCATTTTTTCCTGTACTTTAAGTTAATTAATCTAAATTGTCATTATCACTTCCAAGTGGATCAAAGGGGTCCCAAAATCGACCCAAAGATGCCCATGGTCGTAAATGACTCAACAAATAAGGTTTGGACAAGTTTTAAGATAATTTTAAATTATTATAATATTCTTTTTACTTTGAATTACCTTATTTACCTTTAACCACAGTAAATAAAAGTCAAAAGTTACTATTCACCAAAAATTATTTTCATCTTATTGAACTAAATTTTACTTACTAATAACAACCATGTATGCCAGATTTTTGAAATTCAATTCATATAAGTGGTAAAAATTCATTTAATGAAAAAGTCAGTTTTTTTAACTACTACTAAGTGGTTTCACTATTCATCAAAAATAGAAGTTTTTCAGAAAAATACCAAATATTTAGCCTAAGATATATTTGATATTCGAAATTCAAAAATGATGTCTATTTTTTAAAATTATAAACATAAAATTGGAATTAATTAATTTAAAATTAATTCCTGTTGTTAAAACAAATAGCGTGTTTTAAGAAACAATAACTATGAAAAGATTGACACTTGTTTAAATCCAATTTCAAAGTGAAATTAATTCCAATGACCAAAATTGGATTAAATGGTAAAAATATATTCTAATTAAACATTAAAACCAATTAAAAATATAATTTAACCATATAAATAAATTATATTAAAAGGCACCTTTGAATTAAAATACGGTATTTTTCACTATTCATTAAAAAATGAACTTTATCTGAAAAATACCAAAAATTTACCCAAAGTAAAATTTGATGTCCCAAATCTAAATAAGAATTTTATTTGGTCAAATAGAACATATAAAAATGACCATACCTAGATTTAAAGTGGGTTCTCCATTAAAAGGTGGTAAATCGGCCTTTTAATGTGAATTATGCTTATATTAGATTCATTCACATTTTAGGCCTCTAACCTTTTATTGGATAAATGTAAATACATTTAAAAAAACATGTATAATCATATTGTAGACATTTTTCTTCATTCCCTCCAATAAAACGTCTTGGAGTTAACTACCATTTAAAATAAAAAAATTATATTATTAGTGTGCAACATAAGACTTCAAAGAAACCCATTGTTGTGTTCGGGTACGCTATCAAACATAACAACCCATTTAAAGGAAAATTAATATTTAATTCACCAATATTATTAAATATGAAATATGTCTTATTCTTTATTTACCTGGGATGTTACACGTTTGGCCCCCTCCCTCTGCTTTAGTTTGAAAATATGAGGGAGGAAAATAGGATTCAACAATCACTTGAAATTATAACAAAAAATAATCCCTACCTCAAGATCGTTGAATATTGTCATGTTAGAGGAAGATTCGGTGTTCGCCATCCCCAAAAAAAGCCTCCAATGATGCCTCTCAATCATCGTTCTTCGGTTTGCGATTCGTTGTCGCTCGTCACCACTCACCGGAACCAGTCACGTCCTTTAAGAGGTTGGCGTCACAATACCTTATCAGAACTTCGTCTCTTGGTGAATCCATTCCAATACTCCTCTCCAAACTCCATATAAATACGAGAGGCTGAGGGTTGAGAAAAGCTTGTGGAATTAATAGGGGTTCATTTATTAGGAACCTTCCTAAATTACAACGATTATATTAATTAGGATTTGAAGGGTCAATCCATTTAATTGATTGACACGTCACTTGTCCCGCCACTGTTGCTTGTCCGTTGGAGGAAAATAAATAAATAAATAAAATAACATAGTTATTTTGTTATTCTTTTAAAAGTCCCAAAAACTAACTTTTTCTCAAGATTTGTTATGGTGGATTTGAAGCATCCCTTAAGCGAATCTCGACACTGTGGATTCAATGGTGCCCTCATATTTTTAATCCAAGCACCGGTTCAAAAGATAGAAAACGCTACCTGTGAGTTTATTAAACGTACCATAAAAAAAGTTTATAAATTTATTCCGGGCACACTGGGCCTTAGAATCATGGGCTGTCAATTTTCATAGACTCATAATAATTACATATAATTAAATACAATTATATAGAAAATTCGAGTCTTTACATTTACCCTTACTGAGAATTTGAGCTCACCATTATTATGTTTCCCTTCCCCAGGATTCCATGAAGTGTACTAAGAAAGATATTCAAGTATAGGAAATATGGAATAAAGTTATTATCCTTGAAAGGAAAAACATTTAGTTCATAATTATTGTATTCATTTGTAATACAAGACTCATGTATGTATCTAGTTTACCAAGACTACTAAATTGTCCGGTCCATTGGAACTCGATTTTCTTGTATATATAATAATGTAATAGTGACATGACACAAGCTATAGGATCTCCGGTGATGGGTTTCTAGATTACAAGTATTAAAGTAAATACATTGAAAATATTATATGAATGAATGTTATTTTAGAAAAGGTTTATATAATATTTTTGTGAATGATGAGTCAGGTTAATGAATCTCTTTCATCATGTGATATATTTATTATATTACAAGTGATAAATATATAAATGATATTTATGACTCATCCGGTTGGTCATAATATATCATTTATAGTTTACATACTTATTAATAAATATTCAGAGGTCAGGGGGTTTTTCTGTGTAATTTCATAACACGTTGTATATAAGAGGAGAGAGTCACTCGCATGATTACTATTCACAGAGAGTTCTTGAGAGACTCTCTCTTGTATCCCTCAATCTGGAGAGATAATCTCATCCATTTGATATGAACAATCTCTTCTACTTAAATCAACGGAATATTGTTGTTATGATCATCATGATATCAAATATATTATTATAATTCCCTTATAGTACATGGATTCAAATGATCGACTCTCTCACAGACTTTTGAATCAAGTCTGGATGATCGACAGGGATCAAACTAAGTATCCTCCCTAAAATGGTCATCAGTTATGATTGAATGAACTATTTGCGGCATCAGATTAAACCATGTTTTTTTTAAAAAACTGCTTAAACATGTTCACATGTGATCCTTAGGCTTAAACTAGGGTAGTTTTTTTACCGAAAAATATTAGTTACATCGATTGCTAGTGAAAAATTTCAAATATCCATCCCACTAAATTCCATTATTCACTTTGATACCTAAAATTTTTATTTTAAATATGTGTGAAAATTTTAATCCAACAAAAAAAAATTAAATTTTCACTAAATTTTTAATAGGTCGTCATTCCAGTCTGAACACGGCAGATGGAATTTCAATCTGTCATCGGATGGAGAAGTTGTCACTATCTGAAGTTTCAAATCAGAACAACATTACATTTTTTCATATATTTAATCAAAGAACATATATATATATATATATTGAAATACTAGAGGATAGTTAGTGTAAAAAAGTTTAATGAACCCCCTCACCGACCAGAATTATGATGCACACTAGAAGTCTAGTGACCGAAATAGGATTTTCTAGCCAAACATCGTTTCCAAAAATTTGTGTAATTAATTTTTTTAATTTTCTTCCCCCATACTAGATTGAAATATTTTCTGAATTAAAAATTAAGAAATAAAATAAAAAACAATACAATATTAAAAAAGAGGAAATCATTTTAGGGGAGTTAGTCGTGACCTACAAAGGTAAAAATAATTACAATGATTTTTTTGGGACCTATAACCTCCCTCCACATTTCATGTGAGGATAGGACCCATTGAAGTGACCCTTTATCCAAGAAACTTCTACCATCTGGTGTCCCTCCTAGAAATTGACATAATTGCCACATGAGGGTCCCCTTATTGGTCGTTACCCACTTGTAGTATCACCTTTGACCCCATTCCAATGCCAACTCCTACCCTCCCACTAGCATGACCTTCCACCACCACAATGATATCTCTCACCTCAGAACCCTGATCCCAACCACCTTAATTGAGATCCTCGCTACAAGCCATTCCATTGGTTGGAAAATCCTTATGGTCAGACTATTTCCATGGTGCAACCATATCATTGCTAGATCTAGTCGTCGACCCTATACATCAACATCCAACTTCACCGCTACACACTGCCAGATCAGTTCATGTTTTCCCGTCACATTTCTAGACTCTGTGGATAGAATAATCCTGAGCCTCCACCTTTTCCACAACAACAAGTTTCCCCCAGGTTGACCTCACCCATCGGTTCCCATTGATAAACCCTTTCTCCACTATGGTCGTGGTAAGTGAGACCCTATATTAGGTTCCATAAATTCTTAAACTGAACATTGACAATCTCAGTTAGATCTATTTAGATCTAATTCTTCCCCTCATCATTGCACACTCTGTGAGGCCGAGTTTGGGTCCCTGTTATATAACAACCCTACTCTTAATTTCACACTTAAACATAACCTATTACATAAAATATTCACTTTATATAACATAGAAGATTGAGAGGTCTAGTATCTTTGGGTCTTATAAACATTACATAACAACTTATAACATGAAATACACATCTTTATTAAAAAATTATTTTACATGACCACACATGTTACTTCATACTTAGCATTACATGGGATAAAATGAGGAAATTCATAAAAAAGGGTGAGATATAATGCCCAGCAAGGGAGTAAACATGGAATTACATGAATCATATAGTAAATGTAAAGAAATAGGAATATCAATATATCATAATAGAAACATGGACATAAAGGCATGATATAGCATGATTATTATAACATGTAAATGTGACAACAACACTTAACATTATATTAGCATGAGACAAGGCTCATTGAACATTGAGAATGAGTAAATGATCATTTCACTTGAATTATCATGAGTAAAAGCTCATTTTACTTGATGTATCATGATACTAATATTTACACAATGCATTGGAGTGCTATCCGGGTGCACCCTTCTTAATCATTTTATTTCATGTTTAAGTGTTCCACATGGATCATATAACATGGATTCATTAAAGATAATCATTTTTTAAAAGACAAAGGAATGTGGAATTCATAAATGAAACTCTATAATAAATAAGTAAATTTTTATAAAGGTGAATACCCTTGATTGAAAAATGGGCATGGTATTCACTACATGATTATCCACTGTAATAGGATAATATTCATTGCTAATATATGTAGTTTTAATGTGCCTTTCTATTCATAAATACCATTTTAGTGCATTTTACATTTTGAACACCCATTCTCATCATTTGTGCACTTCATGCCTAATGTGCACCAATTTAGGCCCAATGTTTCATCTGATTTTAAAGAATGTAACTATCCATATTTTAATTTGATATTTTTGGAAATGGATATGAACTTAATTATGAACATTTTTTATTCAGGGATAAATGGATTATTAATAAAGGATGATGGAGATATTTGGAGATTAAAGGAAACAATTCTGGAGAAGGAAGATTGGATATCATCCCACTGATCGGACTATGGGGTCCACAATACAAGCCCAATGAAGCCCAAAATATATTTAAGGATATAAGACATATAGGGGAACTAATCATTTTTCTGGAGACAGTGCTAATTCTTCATCAATGGTGGTGATTAAGGTGGTCCAATTTGAAGATTTAATTTTGGGCCAGAGTCTGCGGCCCAGAAAAACAGCCCACTATGTAAATCATATCTCCCGAACCAAAAAGTATTTTGGGCTGAAAGTTTACATTATGTTCGGGGACATCCGGGGCGTAATTTAAGTCTTCTAGGGAACACTCAAATTCGGCCTTCTAGAAGGTCCTTTAGGCGCATCTGTCCGGTGGATGCAAGCTGACTGCAACTTCGGGGCAAGAAGTGGAAAAGTCTCTCATCATTAATGTTCCACCCACCTTTACCCAACATAATTAATTAAAGGCACATGGGATGTTGGAATTTCGGCCAAGGATTCATTTTTTCCATTTTAAGTCAGGAGTGGTGGTGGATTTAGGGAGGTTGGGTTCTTTCTTTTCATTGTAATGTTATTATGCCAATTTGCCTTTGTAATGTTCTTCCTTCTCATGTAAGTTGTTAGAATCACCTTGGTATTCAATAATAGTTCTTATTATTCTCTTGTTCTATTCATCTTCTTATCACCTTGATACCATTTCCTCAAGATGTGAATTTATTCACATCAAACCTTGTGATTTTGTTCACACAACGGTGGAGTGATCATTATTTTTGTTGTTTTTACTTCTTCAATTCCACCCACATAAGTCTACTTTCCGCTTCCGTTGAGAACTTGTAATCAATGGAGGGCTAGATCTTTTATGGGTTGATCCAAGGGAATAGCAAGGGGCTGGATTTAATGTTATTTCTCATGAACTAAATGTTATTAATTTCTTTTAATTGAGTTTCTTTCATTCAATGATTTTTATTCTTCCTCTTCCTTATTGAATTTATTCACCCCACTTTAATGTGCTAATTACATCCTTTACCTTGGAGGGCTCATGAAAATGATCCTACAAGTGTATAGTTGATTATCATATGTTTTTAAGGTGTTTAATCAGTAATTGATGAGGTTAGTTTGAATTCATTGCATGAATCCTTCTCGAGTTAATGAAATTAAAATCGTAAAAAAAAGGAATTCATTCAATCCACCCCGAGTAATAACCTAGGATCAACTCATTTTCTCATAATTTGAATTCACATATATCTTTTAGTTCTCTTTCAAAACAATCTAAAATCAACCCAAGTTGGCCACTTCATAGACAAAAATCCATCTCTTTTTATTGAGTTTCTAAAGTTTATTCTTAGGTCTCTGAGGATTCGACAACCCAAGCTACACTACAAGCGACCGCATGACCCTTAAAATTTGGGTAAATTTGGGTGAGATCAAATTTTGGCGCCATTGTCGGGGACCAAGTAAGTTCCTTATACAAAAACCTTCTTTCCTCACCCCCATTCTTCTATTCTCACCCAAGATCTCTTATCATTTCCCTTTCTCGCTTTTATTTTTGGCGCATGTCCGCCTTCACACGCGATAACTCAAACAGACTAGTTAGGGTGGAAAGTCATAGGATAGGGGAGTCAAGTACACCATTGGATCCTGACCTTCCTAATACCCCAGAGTTAAAGACTGTGTCAATTTCAATGGAGGGTCTTCAGAGAAACCAACTCATAAACCCAGAAGGGAACCAAAATGGAAATCCAAATGAGGCAGCCCCAAATTTGGGGAATGCAGTCGATCAAACCATGAATGACTACCTTACACCTACCTAGACCAATGCACCCTCTTGCATTAGGAATGCTGCCCTAGGAGATGCCCACTATGTCTTTAAATATCATGTCCTAAACCACCTTCCAACCTTCCATGGGATGGAGTCAGAAATGCCTTACCTTCATGTCAAGGAGTTCAATGACATTGTTGAAACCATGTGCTCACCACATCAACTTGAGTCAGCTAAGATGATTCTCTTTCCTTTCTCACTTAAGGATCGAGCAAAGAACTGGTTAAATAATCAGAGACCTTCATCAATCCACACTTGGAACCAACTACAAAGATAATTTTACAAAAAATACTTCCCCCATCACAAAACCATTGCACTAAAAAAGAGCATCCAATTTTTTTTTGAAAAAGTGGGAGAGTCATTTTATGAAACATGGGAGAGGTTCAAAGACACCCTAAACATGGTTCTAAACCATGGTTTTTCTATTCTTGAACAAGTAAGAATTTTCTATGAAGGTTTGGGCCCGGGGAACAAACAATTCATTGACATGATGTGTAATGGGACCTTTAAAAACAAATCCCCAAATGATGCTTACGAGTATCTAGAAATCCTTGCTGAACAAAACCAAACATGGGGAACATCACCTTATTCTGAAAAGCCTCAAAGAACTACTGAAATACATACACTTAGGGAAGAGGAAATCCTTAGGGAAAAACTTGCAGCACTCTCTAGGAAGGTTGAAGAGATAGACCATAGGAAAATCAATGAAATCCAAACTGTAGACCTTGTTTGCACAATCTGTGACAAACATGACCACAAAACAGACAACTGCCCAACCATTCCATCCATCAAGGATGTTCTTTTAGGAGGAGCACCTGCTGAAGTCAATTCCCTAAACTTTCAAAAGCCTCAATACCCAAACACATTCAACCCTAGGTATAATGACCACCCAGGCATCCGATGGAAAGATAACCAACAACCTAGCCAACCACAAGGACCAAACCCCTACCCTATACAAAATTTTCCAAACCATAACCAATTCCAAACACAACCAGTCCAATACCAACATACTACAGTCCAATACCAACAACCCATCCAACAACCAAAGTATCCCCCTAGGATAACCCAACCAACAAAAACCCCTTCCCAATCTGTCCCTCTCCCAATCCTTGAACAACTGTGCAAACAAATGGAAAGGATGAACTCAGAAGTCTCGTCCCTTAAACAAGAACTTCAAACCATCAAAACTGGAAAGGCACACATGCCCACAGAAGACATTCCACAACAAACATCAAGGGGGAGACAAGTTGCACTCAAACAACTCATGAACAATTAAAGGCTGTGATGGTTTTGAGAAGTGGGAAATCAATTGAGAAACCTAAACAAATAGTTCAAAACCCGCCTGAAGATTCAAAATCTGATGAAAATTAAAATGAAACATGAACAAACTGAAGATACTAATAAAAATGTGAAAGAAACAACTCTTCAAAAAACAACCCCACAACCTGCCCCATTTCCTCAATGCATGAGGGGGAAAACCAAGCCTGAATTGAGTGAAACATTGAGGGAAATATTCTCACAATTCAAGTTGAACATTCCACTCTTCGATGCCATTCAAACCATTCATACATACTCAAAATACCTTAAGGACCTATGTACATTTAAACAGAAATTCTCACATAAGAACCAAGTCCTTCTGGCAGCAAATGTTAGCACAACAATCCAAGGAACCCTTCCTCCAAAGATGAAAGATTCGGGATTCCCTTACATAAATGTTGAACTAGAAGAGAACAAAGTTATCAAAACCTTGTGTGATCTAGGAGCCAGTGTGAACCTCATTCCTTATGCTATGTATTTTCAGTTAGGGCTCGAAGAACTGCAACCCACATCTGTCACTCTTCAACTTGCTGATCGTAGTATTCGAGTTCCAAAGGGGATCTTAAAAGATGTTTTGGTGAAAGTTGAAAATTTCATTTACCCAGCTAACTTCATTGTTCTAGACAATCACCCAAGCTTAGGTCCTAGGGATCAAACCCCAATTATCCTTGGTCGTCCCTTCCTTGCAACAATAAACTCTGTTATCCGAGTCCGAAATGGGAACATGACCATCACCTTTGGAAACATGAGTCTAGACTTGAACATCTACAATGGAAACTCTCAAATTGGGGATGATGAAGAGATCCATGAGGTTAATTGGATAGGTAGTGTTGATAGTGAACTCATGGAACATCAAGGAATTACCAAAGGATGTTTAAGTCAAGAAGAGATTGATTTTCTTTGTTCACATGAGGGAAATTTGTCTCCTTGGCTTGAATCTCTTTCAGATTTCTCTATTGATGATTTTCTAGAATAACCAATCAATGATACCATGGGTGAAATCAATAACATCGAGTCCATATCCCTTCATGAAACTACTCTATCTAATTTAGTGGATGAAAATTCACTTCACAAGGAACGAATTTTGTCAAGAAATGTGAACAAAGAAACTGAGTTCAATACAAAGTCTCATCCTTCCATGGAAAGTGATAACCACTCTGATCTTGAATTTAAGGTTTTACCTTCATCACTCAAGTATGCGTTCATAGGGGACAATCAATCCTTTACTGTTGTCATTTCTTCCTCTCTTGAAGCCAATCATGAGAGGATGCTTCTAGATGTCCTTAGGAGACACAAGAAAGCCATTGGATGGACCCTATTAGATATTCCTGGGATTATCCCACTTATTGGGACTCATAGAATTGTTCTAGAATTCGATTCAAAGCCATGTCGTCAACCTCAGCGGCGACTCAATCCTAATCTCATGGAAGTAGTGAGAAAAGAAGTTTTGAAATTATTAAAAGCTGGTATCATCTGTCCTATAGATGAGAGTGAGTGGGTTAGCCCAATCCATGTGGTTCCAAAGAAGGGTGGAATCACAGTAATAACCAATAATGATGGAGAGATGCTTCCAACAAGGGTTAGTAGTGGATGGAGAGTCTGTATTGACTATAGGAAGCTCAACTCTTGTACCAAGAAAGACCATTTCCCCTTGCCCTTTATAGATCAAGTCCTCGAGCGAGTGGCGGGTCATCAATTCTACTGTTTCCTAGATGGATTCTCAGGGTATAATCAAATCGAAGTCTCTTTAGAGGATCAAGGAAAAACGAACTTCACTTGTCTATTCGGCACTTTTTCCTTCAAGCGCATGCCCTTTGGGTTATGTAATGCCCATGGTACCTTCCAGCAGTGTATGATGGGAATCTTCTCGGACATGGTTGGGGATTATTTAGAGGTCTTCATGGATGATTTATCCATATTTGGGGATACTTTTGAGGGATGCCTTCTAAATGTTGAAAAGGATTTGTCAAGGTGTGAGGATACGAATCTCATACTAAATTGGGAAAATGCCATTTCATAGTAAGGGAAGGACATGTTCTAGGTCATCTGGTATCTAGTAGAGGGATTTAAGTTGATAAAGCTAAGGTTGACATCATTCTTCACCTTCCCTCTCCTAAAACTGTTAAGGAAGTAAGGTCCTTCTTAGGACATGATGGTTTTTATAGAGGTTCATTAGGAATTTCAGCACTATTTCTCGACCACTTTGTGCTCTATTGGTAAAAGATGCTCCATTTTTATGGACATAAAGCTGTGAGGAATCATTCTCTACACTCAAGTCAACTCTTATATCTCCACCTATCATGAAATCTCCAAATTGGAAACTTCTTTTCGAGCTCATGTGTGATGCAAGTGACTTCGCTGTAGGAGCAGTCTTAGGACAACGGTGTGAGAAAAATCCATGTGTCATTGCTTATGCAAGAAAATCTTTAAATGATGCACAAATAAACTACACCACCACTGAGAAAGAGCTGCTTGCTATTTTCTTTTCTTTAGAGAAATTCAGGTCTTATCTCTTAGGATCACCCATCATTGTCTTCACTGACCATTCTGCCCTAAAATACATTTTCCAAAAACAAGATGCCAAGGCTAGATTGATTAGGTGGGTCCTTCTTCTTCAAGAGTTAGATTTAACCATTAAGTATAAAAAGGGTGTTTAAAATGTTGTAGCTGATGACCTCTCTAGGGTGGAATTCAAAGACAACTCACACCACCTCTCTGTGTCTAATTCATTTCTCGATGAGCACCTCTATTCAGTGAGTGATTTCCCTTGTTATGCTGACATAGCAAACCATTTGGTGACGGGTGACATTCCAAAATTCCTGGGGACCCAGGCTAAGAGTAAATTCCTTGCTGATGTCAAACACTACGTGTTTGATGATCCTTACCTCTTCAAGTTCTGTCCTAATCAAATCATCAGGAGATGTGTTCCCGAGTCTGAGAAAGAGTCCATTCTAAAATTTTGTCATGGAGAGGCACGTGGAGGCCACTTTTCTACAAAGAAAACCACTACAAAGGTCCTCCAAAGTGGTTTATATTGGCCGAACCTCACTAAGGATTCCTTCCAATTCTGCAAAAGTTGTCCTTAGTGTCAGCAATTAGGATCCATTTCCAAAAGAAATCAAATGGCCCTCACTCCCATTCTAGTGGTTGAAATCTTTGATTGTTGGGGAATTGATTTCATGTGACCCTTTACAAACTCTAAGGGATACCTCTACATCCTCTTAGCTGTTGATTACATCTCAAAATGGGTTGAGGCCATTCCCACCA
Organism: Viscum album; assembly: GCA_963277665.1. NCBI lineage: Eukaryota > Viridiplantae > Streptophyta > Magnoliopsida > Santalales > Viscaceae > Viscum > Viscum album. The sequence goes on from OY728163.1 coordinate 290,687,249, forward strand.
AGACTAATGATCATCAAGTTGTGATCTGATTCCTAAAAGAGCATATCTTATCTAGATTTGGAATTCCGAGGGCTATAATCAGTGATCGTGGAACCCATTTCTGTAATAGCCCATTCTCTTCACTCATGTCTGAGTATGGAATTTCTCATAAAGTTTCCACTGCGTACCATCCTCAAACCAATGGTCAAGCTGAGTTAGCAAATAGGGAGATTAAGCAAATTCTTGAAAAAACTGTCAACCCCTCTAGGAAAGATTGGTCTCAGAAACTCTTGGATGCTCTTTGGGCATATCGTACAGCATTCAAACCCATCCTAGGAATGTCACCATATAGGTTGGTTTATGGAAAAGCATGCAATTTACCTGTTGAAATTGAGCATAAGGCATTTTGGGAAATCAAGAAAATGAATTTTGACATTTCTTTAGCCGAAGAAAAGATGATGTTAGATCTTAATGAACTTGAGGAACATAGGATGGAGGCGTATGAAAATTCAAGGATAAATAAAGCTAGAGTTCAAGCCTACCAGTCTAGGAATGTCAAAGTCAAACAATTTGAACTGGGAAAACCAGTGCTCTTGTATAGTTCAAAACTTCATTTACACCCGGGAAAGTTAAGGTCTAGATGGTTAGGTCCTTTCATAGTGCATCATGTGTACCCCCATGGGGCAGTAGAGATTCAGGATCCCACAAGTGGTAACATTTTTAAGGTCAATGGTGATAGGTTAAAACCATTCATTGAATCATTCAATAAACAGGAAATAGAGGTAGAGTTAACAGAGCCAACCTATGAACCAGAAAAAAATTTGATAGATTTAGGATCCATGTCGGGCTAACGACGTTAAACAAAAGCGCTGTACGGGAGGTAACCCGTGGTCTTCATGTTTCTAATCTTTGTAAATCATTTTTTTCTTCTTTCTTTCCTTCTTCTTCATTTTGTTATTTAATATATATATATATATATATATATAGACTGTTGAACTGTTCTTCTTTTATGAGTAAGGATGGGTATGAAAGGGGAGCACCGTATTCATCCGTGTCACACGGTGTGATCCCTGAGTAATACCTTACCTAGAAAATATAAAGAAGTCAATGTATCATCAGTTTATTTTTTTTTATTTTATATTTTTGTTGGTATTTAAAAAAATAGATTGTTGACCTGTTCTTCTTTTATGAGTAAGGATGGGTATGAAAGGGGAGCACTGTATTCATCCATGTCACGCGGTGTGATCCCTGAGTAATACCTTACCCATAAAATATAAAGAAGACAATGTATCATTAGTTTATGTTATTTATACTTTCTTTTTAGGTTGAAAAAAATACAAAAAATATATATATTAAAAAAAAATTTAAGGCATGTCATAGGTCATTGGGAAAAGCTGGTCACAACCGTCCAAGCCATTGGGTGATAAACCATAACTGAAGGGAGACATGGGAATGCATTTTCAACATCAACCACCAGGTGACTTCATTCCATAATTTTCATTTTCAATGTCTTCGTTGAACTTCTATCCTGCCACTTCTATGTTTTAATTATTTAAACACTGGGGACAGTGTATTCCAAGTTGGGGGGAGATGAAAATGTGTGGAAGGAAAAATTCCATTAACATTGAACATGATAACACATATTCCAAACTCTGAAATTGGATATTAAATAATTTTTCATGCCTTGATTCTGATTTTAATGCAAGTTTATGTTCATGTGCATAGATATTGGAAAGTGTGGTTGTCTGATGTGATTTTTCACTGTTATATTTTCATCCATTTAATAAAAAAACACAATGCACATCCTCTAGATTGTGGGGTTTCAGTTTGAGTTCTTGGGGACCCATAATAAATAGCATAGGATTGGCGATCATTTTAATTTTAACATGAGTATTCAAAAGAAAATCAATTGCACATAGAGCAATGAATTGACCTAATGTGTGGCTTTCGGAACTTGGGGATCATGACTCCATAGTTGTCTCGCCCAGAGTTGGGCATTTTATCTCTATTTGTGGTAATTTGAATTCGTTTTTTATTGAGTTAACTCGAGATGATGCCCAAGTATGTGAGCTTCACATGGTGCCCTAAGGTCTTTGAGCCTGGGAGTCATCGGCAAAGTCTTGCTACATGGGTTGACTCGATTGAGTTCAATTTCAATTACCATGGAAAAATTGAAAAAAAAAATAGAAAATAAAAAATGAGTACTCATCTTATTATTAAAATTTGATTTCTCCTAGCGCTTCCATATTTTCTCCCTCGAATGTAAATGAACCCCCATGTCTATTGTGACACACAACACTTCATCATGCTTAATTGAATTTGGATGAAATATGGAAATGAATTTGAACAAAATAATGGGCTTGGACTTGAGATATTCCTGTGGACATAGCTTGTTTTAAATTATTTTTATGGGTTTGATAATTGTTTGGTATGTGATCTTTGGGTGAGAAATGTGTATTAAAATGTTTTTGGAAAAGGTCATTCGAATTTCATTTTTGTGAGATATATTTTGCTCAGGACTAGCAAAACTCAAGTTGGGGGGTGTGATTAGCCACTGTAATAGGATAATATTCATTTCTAATATATGTAGTTTCCATGTGCCTTGCTATTCATAAATACCATTTTAGTGCATTTTACATTTTGAACACCCAATCTCATCATTTGTGCACTTCATGCCTAATGTGCACCAATTTAGGCCCAATGTTTCATATGATTTTAAAGAATGTAACTATAAATATTTTAATTTGATATTTTTGGAAATGTTTATGAACTTAATTATGAACATTTTTTATTCAGGGATCAATGGATTATTAATAAAGGATGATGGAGATATTTGGAGATTAAAGGAAACAATTCTGGAGAAGGAAGATTGGATATCATCCCACCGATCGGACTATGGGGACCACAATAAAAGCCCAATAAAGCCCAAAATTTATGTAAGGATAGAAGACATATAGGGGAACAAATCATTTATCTGGATCCAGTGCTAATTCGTTTTAAATGGTGGTGATTAAGGTGGCGCAATTTGAAGATTTAATTTTGGGAAAGAGTCTGCGGCCCAGAAAAACAGCCCGCTATGTAAATTATATCTCCCGAACCACAAAGTATTTTGGGCTGAAATGTTACATGCTGTTAGGGGACATCCGGGGATTCATTTAAGTATTCTAGGGCCCACTCAAATTCGGCCTTCTAGAAGGTCCTTTAGGCACGTCTTTCCGGTGGATGCAAGCTGGCTGCAACTTCGGGGCAAGAAGTGGAAAAGTCTATCATCATTAATGTTCCACCCACCATTCCCCAACATAATTAATTAAAGGTACATGGGATGTTGGGGGCTCGGCCAAGGCTTCATTTTTTCCTATTTAAGGTAGGAGTGGTGGTGGATTTAGGGAGGTTGGGTGCTTTCTTTTCATTGTAATGTTATTATGCCAATTTGCCTTTGTAATGTTCTTCCTTCTCATGTAAGTTGTTAGAATCACCTTAGTCTTCAATAAAAGTTCTTCTTCTTCTCTTGTTCTATTCATCTCCTTATCACCTTGATACCGTTTCCTCAAGGTGTGAATTTATTCACACCAAACCTTGTGATTTTGTTCACACAACGGTGGAGTGATCGTTATTTTTGTTGTTTTTACTTTTTCAATTCCACCCTCATAAGTCTACTTTCCGCATCCGTTGAGAACTTGTCATCAATGTAGGGATAGATATTTTATGGGTTGATCCAAGGGAGTAGCAAGGGGCTGGATTGAATGTTATTTCTCATGCCCTAAATGTTATTAATTTCGTTTAATTGAGTTTCTTTCATTCAATGATTTTTATTCTTCTTCTTCCTAATTGAATTTATTCACCCCACTTTCATGTTCTAATTACATCCTTTACCTTGGAGTGCTCATGAAAATGATCCTACAATTGTATAGTTGATTATCATATGTTTTGAAGGTGTTTAATCAGTAAGTGATGAGGTTAGTTTGAATTCATTGCATGAATCCTTCTCGAGTTAATGAAATTAAAATCGTAAAAAAAAAGGAATTCATTCAATCCACCCCGAGAAATAACCTAGGATCAACTCATTTTCTCATAATTTGAATTCACATAGATCTTTTAGTGTTCTTTCAAAACAATCTAATATCAACCCAAGTTGGCCACTTCATAGCCAAAAATACATCTCTTTTTATTGAGTGTCTAAAGGTTCTTCTTAGGTCTCTGAGGAATCAACAACCCAAGCTACACTACAAGCGACCGCTTGACCCTTAAAACTTGGGTAAATTTGGGCGAGATCACTACACAATGACTTTGGCTTGGATAATTACGGTGCAATTTCGGCAGCATAACAACATGACATAAGAATTCATAAAAATTATTTATGAGAGAGAAAGGGTTGTATAATAATATGTATATAAAATGTAATGTAAGCGAGTCATATAGATACATTCACCAACATATTTAATGGAATTTATATTTATAATACAGAATAATTGTTTGAATGTAAAAGAGTAGCGAGAAATTCCTTAAGGAATCTCAACATTATAATGGGTGTACATGGGAAGAATTAATGAGAGATAAATAGGTATCTCATCATTAAAACCTGAAGAGTGAAGTATGGGAGAGGTTATAAATCATACCTCCAATATTTTTAATTGAAAACAAAATGGTATAACAACATAATAAAATTTGGAAACAAATGAGAAATGAAGAAATCCCTTACTTGGAAGTGTGATCCCAAAGGCTTGAGAGGGGATTTATATAGGATTATTGGAAGATTGGGGCACATTTTGAGGATTTTGGATAGATTATTTAAGTGTAGGGACGTTCTCTAATGGTTTTTAGTGAATGGAAGGGGGATTTTGGCTTGGTTTATAAAAGAAAATGGAGGGAATTCTTTATTATTTAGGTTTTGGATGCTACACATTAAACTAATCAAAACTACAAACCAACCCATGGGTTTTCCTATGGTTTTTGAAAAAGGGGAGTGGAAATATTATTTTATAAGGCCAATGGCCGAAATTATAAAAATATTAGGCTTTCTTATGTAGAGGTGAGTCACACTCTCAAGGAAATCATTTTAAAAAGTAAAAATGTTTTATAAGTCTTGGAGTGTCCACTAAGGCACCCTGAAAGTAATAAAACAAATCTAAAATCAAATTTTTAAGTTAAAAAATTTATTTTCATCACATCCCTTTTATATTATTTTATTATATCACTATTGGTTCATTATGATGTCATAAAACACATTATATTTTTGAACTATATTTAATTTTTACCCAAAAATTTGACTGGCTCAGAAAATTATGAAAAATTCACCATTGGATAATTTTGACATCCTGATTCCAAAAATTTATTAATTTTATATAAATAATTTTTTAAATATGTGATGTTTTACATTTAAAATAAAAACATACAATTATCAAAAATTCAAGGGTTTTTACAAAAACGGCTTTCTAACCTTAATAAAAATTTCAATTGTGTTCATAAAAATTATTTGATAATTTATATATAATAAAACTTAATTTGGTAATAATATTTTATTAAAATATTATTTATTTCGAAAAACCATCAATTCATCAAAATATATTTCTTGATTGAATATTATCTAAAAAGTACTATTTGTTCTTTAAAAACTATTTACAAAGTAACAATAATAAGATGAATGTATGTTATTTATTCTATACAAAAATAATGAAAATAATAGTAGTGTTAGGTTCTTGTTACATAACTTTGTATAACACCCACATAAGACCAAAGGTTAAGGTGCGCGATGGTGACAGACTCTTGAGGGGCTCAGATAACATCGCTCGAGTGGTAATCTCTACTAACTTCTTCTTCCCATGTGGACGGTTTTGTTAAAGCTTAACATGTTGACGATGAAATTTTGTTTGGTCAAGAGTGAAGCCCAGTGATGCTACCTCCTTTATAAGCTCCAAAAAATGGACTTCATATGGAGAAATTCTACTAGAGGAGTTCATCACTTCATTTGTCTGAGTAAATTGGATCTGTTAAATCCCTATTTTTATACTAATCATGTGATCAATGTTCAATGGTTATATTAGAAACAGTAACAAATATTAATAGTATTTTAAAATGTAAAAACATAAAACTAGGAAATTTCATATGTTTTGCATTACCATTTTACATAATAATACATCTAAATAGATCAAGATGAATTTTATTTAATAAATGTTTGGATCGTCACATCCTATGCCAGCATCCACCCACTAACACAACGACCATCATCAGTAGCCAATGCCTGCTGACCAGCTATCCTCAATCACCCTAGGTCCCACATCCCCTAATCACATCATCCATTATGGTTTCCTCTACAATAAATTACCTAGAAATAGTATCCCAATGTATTCTTCCATGATCAGTCGTACATAAAACAGGTTGGGCAGGTCCCACCAAATCCAAAACGAGGCTGATCAAGTCCCACCCAATAAAATCTTGGTTTCATAGAGCTCAAAAACAAATTATATATATATATATATATCAATACAAGTATATATATATATTCAAATAAGAGTCTCAATTTTTTATAATAAATAGTTAATTAATTTAATAAATAATATTTAAAAATTTAAGTTTAATTTTTGGAGTATAATTAAATTAATTAATTGGATCACATGACATATATTTTGAATTAAAAATGAGAGTTAATTTTAATTCAATATAATAACCTTTGAAAAAAATATATTACAGGTTTACTTTTTTGTTATGCATTTAATTTTTATATGTGAGTTTAATGTGTATCAACTGATCATTAGTAATAGACTAATAAATAAATGTCTAGTGTTAGTTTATATTATTATTTAATTATTAAAATTTATGTTAGTAGTAATTAATTTAATAAATGATGATACATGGGTCATATTTGTTTCACTATATGTATAAAAGTTTACGCACCCATATAATAGTTTTCATCTATATTTATTATTCTTGATACCTACTCACGTTCGTTCGAGTATTGTTGTATAATGACAAGAATGAGAACTGATGTACTATGCACCAATATTTTTCAATGCACAAAATAGTATTTTGACACATTGTATGGGTGAGTACTGAAACTCAAGTCGACAGAGACATGACTTAAGAAGTTACTAATCAGGTCTAGTTTGATCCATTATTCATTCAATGGATCAACCACTAGTATCATCCAATGATCACATCATATTATTTTATTTATTAATGGTTTATTATGTTATGTATGTGTATTTTTATGTGCGGTCACTTAGAATAATAAGCAAGCATGCACAGATAAAATGAACATGTGAAAAAAAATATTTTTTATGTATATCATAATCAGTTGTGAGTTTGAAACATTGTATAAGATAATTATATAGAAAATTATTTAATTTCACCATGTGAAAATAAATACCTCAAATAAATATTAAGTTGCAATAACCTTCCATCATTTAAATTTGAACAAAACTGGGTGTTTGGGTGGCTTTTCAACCAAGTTTGGGGTGCCTCTAACTTTCGTGGAGTTCTTAGGAGAATGATCGGTTGAATTAAATAAATTTTATAGCAATGAATTATCTAAAATGGCTTGTTATAAATTTAGAGTAAATCATTGAGTAAATCAAGTATATGATTTCAGAAGTAGGGACTTCACTCAACAGCTCAAGGAATTGTGAGTTAATGATGTTGGAAAGTAAAATTCCTTCCATGATCTCATTGAGTTGTGGCATAGCCATATATTTTAATCTATTAGAGGATGTTCATGGATCGTTGTCACTAGAATACTAAAGTAACATAGTATTTAGATTCTAGTACAAAGGGTTTCTATATTTTGATAAAATATAGGGATACATTTAATTATTTAAATAATCTATAATGTCTAATTAGTAATCAATATAAAACAAAAATCTACTATATTTTGATTTTGTGGAAATTTAAAAGTGATACCACATATACCCCATGATACTATTAGATAAATAAAGTGTCTAAACAAGAACTAATTTCTAAAGAGTAGTATAAGAAATTGTGAAAAGTACTAATACATAAAAGGAACCATTGAAACAGCCTTCAAAGAAAAAGATATTAAAGAAGATGTTATTTTCTTTTCATAAATGTATATAAGTTTAAATTAAATGAACAAAATTGAAGAAGAACGTAGTTGTTTCTTCTTTAGAAATTTCCATAAATTGTAAGTAAGGTTACAATGATACTTTTTGTGTATTAAATTCAATATTCCTATAAGATATGTGTATTTAAATATAGTAACCAAATAATTAAATAAAATGTTACTAGAAGTCAGGTGAGTTCTCAAAGAGGCTAAAAAAGGTGGATCCTAAGTCTGTGGTGAGAGGAACACAAATTCTAATTTCCTAGTAAATGGTTCTAGTTGATATATTGTTAATTACTACTAAAACATTTTTCTCAAAATTACTATAGAAACAAGGATACATTAATCCAATTTAGTAATGATTTTTATGTGGTGTTTAACACTCAAACAATTGTTCTGTAATGCGATAATAATTTGAAATATGTGATGAATATAAATTTTAAGACTTAAATACCCGGTTGTGGAAAGATAATACATTGTCAAGAAAAAATAAGTCATTTCCCAAAATATAGCTAGTATGGTTTTAGACTCTTTAGAGTAAAAGACCATAGGTAATACCTTCACACATATATACATATTTTTGGACAAAGAAACCTTTAAAAATATTGGTAATCCACAAATCCTTCAGAACATATTCAATTATAGACAACGAACTATTACAAGGGTAATCTAGTGGTAAGTATACTTCATAAGAAAAATTTAAGTGTTTAAGGAATGTGAAAATAAATAATGCTATATTATTGTTCATAATATATGAGATTTTTTGGGCTGTTGTGTCAAAGAATATCATGACCAAGAATTAACTTATTAATATAACGTAGCATGGAGTAATTACAAAATCCACATTACCTTATTTGAATTAGGGGTACGATGCTAATAAGGAGGATCAATGATGAGTACAACATGTTAAAATCGTTCAAAAAATTATAATAGAGTAATTTATAAACACATGTTTCCTTGTACACACGAGATTCATGATTTCAGTAAAAGAAGAATCAATTTTAAAACTCATGCATTGCAGATACTCTATTTTTTAGACAAGATTTACATATAGTAACCTTTTTCAAAACCATATTCCAAATATCATGAAAAATTGATATCATGTTATTTATATTATGATGGAAATACTTTATTTAATGAAAATATGTGTTTAGATGAAATGAGTTTGTTGAAGATATAACAAATCTTGCATCAAGGAAAAAAAACAATGTGCATCTACATAAATCATCCAAATATTTTTTAAGGATATTACAGAAATCCATATGATAGAACATATATAGTCAATTTATAGAAAATATTTCTATAAAAGGGTTTAGATATCTATTTCAGATAGTGGGTGAGACATTAACTTGGGTTTAGCCAATTCTAAAGATTCACAAATAGTTTACAAAGAAACAAGTTCCATAAGATGTGTGGAACATGAATGTTTGAGAGATGCAAACTATGTTGTAAGGGTAAAAACATGGTGATGGTTTGTATACACTTTGGATAGTGATAAATTACTAATTGAGAATAATAATTCCTTAAAGTTTGAATTACTTGAAAATTAGATAAAACTGAAATGATTAATTAAAATTCAATAATGGACTCTATGTATCAAAATATATGGGGATTATTATTTATAATACTATGGTGTGTATTAAAGTGATAATATACATGGATAGTGAAAGAATGGTACCAATAAGGTTAAATTGGTAACACGAAGTCATTATTCCTAAATCTACAATAATTTTACATTTCATAGCAAATTTCGAAGATCATTTTATTGATAATTAGATTTCATGACCACCAATCACAGAAGATGTCTTTATGATGCAAGTAGAAAGGAATGGTGAAACCATAGAAAGCCAATAAGGGGTTCAATTTACTGAAATATATTTTAGGGTTGAAGTAAGAAAAAATATCATCTAATATGTTTTTGGAATGAATCTTTTACATTTTTTGAATAATATGTTAGTGGGAGTGCCAATATTTCCAAGTAAAATATGTTTGATAATATATAAAAAATAGTTATTGGTATTACATTTAGTTATTACATGGATGAATGTTACTATGTAGTGATTGAATTAAAGTATAAACCAAAATTAAATTTAAAGGAATGAGATCTATTGAGGAAGGCCTATTGGTTTTTTATACGAATTAAATAGTACATATACTGAAAAGGCATTAAAAATACAAGTTGGTATAATTTGTGAAAGAATAGTTTCCAATGTCAAATGGAATAGATCTCTCCAAGAAAATATGTATGGGACATATGAGGGGATTAATGCGGTGAGATGAATTCCATACACTTTACTGGTGGATCAAAAACATATTCCATGAAATGTATAAGATGTTATATTTTCAACATATAATTTATGGTAGGAAAATATCAATTATATCTAAGGGAACTCCAAGGGATGCAGTCAGAACTATTTGATTGCACTTGAATAATAACAAAGGATATGTACCTATTATGTGAAGAGGAAGGGATACTAGCTATAAGGGGGTATAAAATATTCTATATATAGATCAATATGGTGTAATATCATAGTTAGGATAAGTAAATGAGTATGAAATGCTCATTCAATCAATTGGTATCCATGTCTACAAATAATGTGTATGTTACAGCATCTAAGGTAGCTAATAACAAGTGTATTATATGGAAACATTTGTTCTAGTTATTAAAACCACACCAAGAAATTAAATTATTATCATAATCTAAATTATGAGACTCTTAATAGAAATGTTTTTCATGTTTTTATAGGGTAAAAATGTTGTATAATCAGGGATCCCATCTCTTCTGAAGTCTTAATCAAAGTGGTAAGGTCACACATAAAATAATAACCACACAAGAGTGATATGGTAGACAAAAAAATTAAATTCCCAATTCAGTGAAAATAGGATATTAATCATGAGAGAGCTAATAAGGATAATCATCAAGTTGGCTTGAGTTCAAGTGGGAGTTTTGTAAAATGGGTTCCCTAGACCCAACATTATCAATAATTTTTTTTATTACCATGCCATGTGTAAAGTGAGTTATGAATGATTTACACATACCATTATACTGTATGTATCTTTGCATCCCCTATTTAAATGGTAATTTCCATATATTAGTTTTCATGTCAAATTGTTATTGTAGTTCCAAGACTACAATGAGAACATCAAGAAACTATTAAATTAATCTTAAATATATGTCATGTTGTATAGATACATCATACTAACTATAAACAATAGATGTCTGACTATCAAGTGTTGGGGGATCATAAGCATTGAGACTTATTCTCATGAATTTCACACTTGGTGATCTCGAGTAGGTGAGATCATAGGGACAAACCTGCCAATAGGAACACCATATGTTTTGGGTGTCATTTTATATTTCTATATATAGACATGAGTATTGGCATCTTGACTTGAGATCGTTATCAATATTTTCTATTTGATTATACACTTTTATGTAAGGAAAATCAATGAAAAATTATTTTTTTCATGTCATGTTTTGTTGGGTATGTCATTGGTGATATGACATCAGTTGAATAATCATGATAGAATTTTTATCCTCTAGATTGGGGAAGTAATATCTCAGGACTAGTGGATTAGGATGATATCACCTTCATAAATCAATAGTTATGGTAGTCGAGGGTAAATTTATCCAATCAGATCCAAAAATAATAAAGTAATAAAGGGAAATGACATAAGTTTTTGTCATTATTTATGATATATCCAATGATAGATATATTTTATTACATAGTGCATTTTCATTGGAATGTTGGAATTGCTATGACTTCTACTTATCTCTTTAGGATCCATGATGTGTTGCTAGATTTTGTTCTTGGTATGTAAATAATGTTCAATAATATTGAGATAAGTTCCTAGAGGCTAACATGAAATAGTGTATTAAAAAGTCTTCACTATTCTGATAAATATGAGTTTAAGACATAGTGGGTCCCACCACTAGGGTCTGGGGTTTTCCAAGGATATACGATAACCAATGAATAAATAAATTCATATTATTTGAGTTTAGAATAATTTTTAATTAAATTAATGATTAAATTTATTTACAATTGTTAAAGTAAATACATGGAAAATATTATATACATGAATATAATTTTATTCAATGTTCATATAATATTTACAGGAATGACGAGTTGAGTTAATGACTCACTTAAATCACATAATATATTTATTATATATCAATTAAATGATAAACATATAAATTTTATATATCATTAAGTTAGTCAGGAATAATATATCAATTATTGTTTATATAGTGAGTAAAAAACATTCGGGGTCAGGTAGCCTTTTCGTGTAATTTTATTACTCACTATATATAGATGGAGAGAGGATATCACATGATGAGTATTAACTTTGTGTTCTTTGGAGCCACTCTTTACTCTCTTACTTTCTAGAGAGATAATCTCTCGTTCCAAGGGAATGGGTGAAGCTCTTCTTCTTTCATCAAAGGAATTTTGATGCGGTGATCATCGAGACATCGAAGGAATCATCATAATTCTGTGCTAGCACCCATATTCTAATGATTTAATCTCCTACAAGGATTCATAGTGTGTTTGGGTGATATAAAAGGATTCCACTTCAGATACTTCAAGCAAAGATCTATGGACATAAGTGGATGATGAACACAGGAGTTCAGATCAAACCAGGTACTATTTTTTTAATTTTTTTTACCTAAAATTCTTCATGAATGATAAAAAATCTTAAAAAAGGTAGTTATTCATTAGTGATGACATAGTTACGTAAATTTCAAGTGAAAAATATTAAATCTCTATCCCATCATCTTCCGTTGTGCACCCCTCCACCTTCAGTTTCATGGTCCACTAGTGGAATCTTAAGTTTTTATATATTTCTAGATAATGTGGATTATCTTTTTCACCTCGTTATTCTTGGTTTCCCATAAACCAACACATAAACATACACATATATACCACCATTGACATAAAATATTTTAGAGGTCACATGCCGTTATTTTTCCAAAATCATTTGCAAGAATATAAATTTTTGAATCATTATTATTATAAAGATCAAAAAACACTCTACAAATTCAAAACTATGAATTTTAGATAAACTAAGAATCTAAAAGCTTAAATAATGAAAGAAAAATTAAAATGTACCTTAGTCGTGTTTCCTATAGTCAGCTGAAACATGTAGATATTTAATCGAGAGTTTACAAAAGGAGTTATAGATGATGGTGGGAATAGGGCAAGAGAAAAAAATGTTGAAGAAAACTCTACCTAGTGTATTTTCTAAATAGAGAAGAATAAGGAACCCAATATTTCATACAAAAATATAGAAAATTATATAAAATCCCAATTTTAATATGGGGATAGGGTTGGAAAAAAATTTATAATGGATTATATCAGGATCCAAGTGAGCCATCAAATTCATAGTGGTCAATCATTAAGTCCCCAGTGGGGATGCAGTAAGTAGATAATACCTCTACATAGTTCACTAGATTCCTAATGATCCACACCAAGATCCCAGTGGCATTATTCTAAGGGGAAGTGATCCCAAACACTTAAAATTATAAATTAATTCTAAATCCCAATTCTTAAACCTGAATTAAAATAAAACTATCGTCAAATAAAATAAAAAGATAAAATTTTGAAATCCGTACATTGACCAAAATACAAGGGTTTTTACATGTAATATGAGAGATATAAAAACATTGAATGATGGATGCTTAATCCCAACACACATAATAAAATAATATATATTTTCATTATATCACACCATATAAATAATCATATATTACATAGTAGATATATAACTTTTATGCATGCTTCTTTCATCCCCAAACCCAAATCCTAAAAGTTTATTTAACATCACAAATCAAATAATTGTTAAAATTAATTTATTAAATAAAGAACATTATGAAATTAATTTGATGATTAAAATAGAAATTAATTATAATTATAAGTGTTTTACATGTTCTTATTAAATAATAAATGTCAAGGATGTTCAATACATTTCATTTAATGTTATTACAACTCATGAATTGAATAAAAAATGACATTATAATGTTTTTTACGTAATGTAAGGTTACAATTATAATGAACCAAAAATAAAAATAAATTTTTTTATATAAATTATTTTACTTGTGATTTTATGTCAATTTTTTTTAAAATAATTAATATAAATAAAAACAAATATAGTTTGTAGAACATAGTGGTTCTATTGGGCAAAACTACCCCCACCCTCAATAATTGCCTTAATTTTGTGAAGTTGAGGTTATCGTGAACTTGTTTTTAATGATGAATGGAACTTTTATATGGGTAGGTGACCAAACCTAATAGCCACTAATGAAAGGGTGGTTCTCCCATAATTCATCTCATTAGTAAAAATTCATCATCTCCCTTCAGATTGAGTATGTTTTATATTTTGTGTTGTATGTTTATTCACTTATTCAAAAGAGAATATTGTAAGGAAATTCTCTTTGTAATAAGGAGATATTGTGTACCCACATTTTAATCATAATTATACTTCTATTTTTATTTTTTTACCCCCTCTTCATTTGGGGTCCTTTCAACCTCCCATCTTGTATTATTTATTTTCTATATTTTGATGACTTAGTTTTTCTCATGTTTATTGTTTCACTATGGGTTAATTATTTCAGTCTAAACAAGTGGACACTGAGAAATTTTCTAACCATGTATTTTTCACATGTATAGATATTAATAATTAGCATATGAGTATGTTCTATGATTATTATTTTTATTTATATTTCACACTATGAAAAAATTATAAGGATTATTAAATACTTCATTTTAAAATAGATGTGGTTATAGAAATAAGACAAGTTCAAATGAATATAAACTCAATATTAAAAAATATATAATGGGAATATCTTTTTATTATAGTAGATAAATATACAAGATGTTCATTTTATGAATAATTTCAAACCAACAATCGATGAGAATTTAGCAAGTGTGGTGGAGGAGTAATAGAACAATATGGATGAAAATGTTATTGCAAATATCCTTTTGGCATTGGATGATGAAAACATACCAGTAATTGTATTTAATAATATAATGAAGGAAATATGTGATTGTTTAATGAAGAAATATGTGGCAAAATCATTAGATGAAATTTTTTTAGTTGTAATTTATGCACTCTTTGAATGGTAGAGTCATCATAAATGAACGACCATATCAACACTCTGAATGAACTGTTAATTTAGTTTTTGATATTGGGTTATGAAATAGAGGATATTTAATGTGTATAGAGTATATTCCATATCCTTTCTAATTCATAAGATCATTTAATTTTTATTCAGATCGATGATATCTTTATAGATATGTTACTCTTAAATGACATTTCAGTTGAAATTCTAGAAGAAAATTTCATAATAATTATAATTAATATTAAAGGAAAATTTTCACTAATTAGAAGGTCTATCAATAAAGCTAATAAATATGATAGAGATTGATTTTAATGGGATCTAAAATTATAAAGGTTCCTAATTAAGGTGAAACAAGAGGAATGTCACCTGTTATAATTGTGGAAATAAGGGGATCTTCAAGAATGATTGTTGGAAAAATCAGAATGTTGGAAATAACTCTCAGGGAAATGTTTTGAGCACTTCTGACAATAGGAAATAAACTATTCAATGAAGTGATACAAACTATTGGAGGTAGATAACAACTCGATGTCACACAGATAATCAAACTAGGAGAAACATGGCACATGAATCCTCAAACAGAATGGCTTGATCAGTGTGGACCTTTTCTTGAAGTACCTATGTGCACTTGTTTAAAGTAACCCTTTAATATCTGTTTTTTCATTTTTTACATTGGTTAAAGAAACAGGAATACAACCAAAATTAAAATAAAATATTTAAAATTAACTATTTAAAACCAATGTCAAAACTATTTTAAACGTCGATTACTATAACAACTGATGTTGGAAATACCAAATAAATATTGATAAAATGTAAATTTCAACTTCATTTTATTATGAAAATAGATGTTGAAATTCATCTTCAACATCAATTTTTATAAAAAAGTTACTTTGAAATAAATTTCAATGTCGATTTTAAAAAGTAACCTATATTAAAACCAAATTCATGTCTTAAAAACATGATAAAATAAATTAACCCATGATATATAACATGAAATCTAATAGTATAAAACACTAGTAAAATACATCAAATAAAAGTAAATAGAATAAAAAACACAATTAAAAATTTAATTAAACATCATTTATACAGAATTATATATATATATATATATATATATATATGAAACTTTTAGATATTCCAATAAAACATTTTCAAACCTACATAATATTTTTTTGAATTAACCTAAATATTAATTTAATTAGTTATTAGTATACAATTAGTCATAAAAAAACCTAAAAAATTTACAAAATTAAAAAATAAATATATTGTTTTAAAACATAGGATTTTTAATTGAACTATCCTTTTGGAAAATATATTACAGCTCTTGTCATTATAATCTCACAAAAAATGTAAATCACAATAACTACATTCAATATGTCCTCTATGATGATTAAACTTTATTTATGAAACAACACATTGAAAATAAGAAACATTCTATATATTATAAAAAATAGTTGTTAACTGATATAAAATTCATCTTCCAGCAATTTCATAGAATTATTTTTATTTGGACTATTTATCCACAAGTAAACCTTGTTAAGATATTTCCATGACTTATATGATCATGTACTAATTTAGAAAACATATATATTAATAAATAACTAAGATTAAATAACTAACATAATATAATAAATTACATGATTAAACAAATCATTGATATTTTACAAACTCTACCCAACAAAGAGAATAACCAACATGCCATGCATTGGTGTGATAAAAATACATGTAACATCAAATGTCCACTAAAATATAATAATTGAATCATTAATGACATTAAAATGAATAATTATTTGTAATTATATAATTATTATTACCTATCTATGAATTGAAGAAACCAACACCAAATCTCTATATTTTAAAATATTTTAAGAATATATTGTACACAAAAATCACTACCATATATCACATAGACACTGAAATGTATTATGGATATATAAATCTATAAATTGATGTGTTATCATTTTGGATGAAAAGATTATAGAGATACATAATTAGATAAGTATTAAATTAATTCATTATAAGTTATATTTATTTAAATAATTGAAATTGAAATTGAAATTTACTTATAAAAAAAATTCAACATTGTTTTTGATATCTCAATGAAAATAAGAAGATTCATGATATCATTTATAAATATTCCTAATTCATAGTCTCTCTCATATATTTCATCAGTCATCGGAAAATTGTTATAGTATTCCAACATAAAATAATTCAAGGATAATGTTTTATCCCATACGAAGCCTTTAAAGTATCTAAAGGTGCTGGTTTTTAAAAATTTTATTTATTTTTCCATGATTCCATATATTTTAGAGACTCCAACATGATATAATTATAAAAATAATAATAATTAATTTTAAATAAAAACTAAAAAAATTAAAAATGTCCCAACTCTACTATCTAAGGCCCATCGGGATAATGGAAATCTAAATGAGACACCCCGAGACTGCCACCAATAGGTTAGGGGTTGGTGACCAATGATGAGTAGACATATCACATACTTGAAAGGCCTTAGACCAAGGTACCTGTGCACATGCACACACACAAAGATCTCCAAATAAACACGTAATGTTAAAAGGTAAAATATAACTAATAATAATAATGCATTCATATATATATATCCCACATTAGAGAAATACACAACTACTGGGAAGTATAAAGGGCCAAATACTATCCCACCGAAATAGTAAAAAGAGTCCAACCTACAAGGACAGAGGGGACTACTATCAAATGAAATACATGGTACAAACCGCAGTCTATCAAGCTCAAATATGCTATGCCTTCTCCTAGTCCACCTAGGAATCTATCAAAAGGAGTTTAGTCTATATAATACATGAAATGTGTGAGAATATCACTTGTAAGCATGAGTATATACATGCCTAAAAGGATACCCCAAAATTGTCAAACACAAATCGTCAAGGGAATAGTTAGCTCCTCATCACCAAGGAATGTCAATATATATGTGAGACATAATAATAATAACAAAAATATACTCAAGTTAAACACTAAGTCTCAAGGTAAATTCACAACTATACTTCCATCCTAGGATTCTACTCAAGGTTTTAAGGTAATGTTTGTCAGAGATAACTCGCTCAATGAGCCAGATAACCCTGATGGTGATCATTCGAGAAGTCATACTAATAGATACATGCTAAGAAAAGAACATTATGGAACTCTAAAGATATCAATACAAAGATAGGGGATCTCACCCAGGGCATATGTGGGATTCCTGACCGTAACTAGATAACCAATTAAGTAGTGGATAAAATGTCTCAGTACATGGGTTACATGGTTCATGACCCTCTCTAGGGAAACAATATGATAGAGGATCATACCTCATGCAAGACATAGGTATTTAAGAACTCTATATAAGACTAATACTATATATTGGATCACAAATTATGCCCAGTACATGATTCCTCACTATATCCTCACAATGATGGACCAAGGCAACACACTCTACATATATTGGTCTATATTAAATAAAAAAAGGGCTACTAAATTCCATGAAAAAATTAAATAAAATTTCTAGGGTATAAATGTTGTATCATAACTACCCCATGTCTAATCGTGTACTATATCCAATGAACCTGTACTTTGGACCATTCCCATGTAATTTGCTCATGCCCAAGTACCTAGTCGTGTTTGTGCACTCTGGCAATGTCTAAGTATCGGTTCATGTCTGTCTACAATAGTCATTCCCATATACATGGTTGCTTCCATGCCCATGTACACCAATGGTACACATAGAGTTTCCATGAATATGTCATATGGAATGTAGTAAGTCCCATATAGCATATAATATTTCATTTATTCGAAACCCTAGCCACCATAGCTTGGGGACTACACAATGTCTGTTCTGCGAACTACATACCTTCTAGGTCATGTTTTTATAACTTTTTTGGATTAATGTAAATATGTATATAATGAAAATATTTGATATTTAAATCCTGAATAAAATTATGGTTATTATTTAACCATGATCAATGTACAAGTATCAAAACTATCAAACCAAAACATACATGAAAAAATAAATAGTTATTACTCGAAATGTTGATTTTTACAAATAATTTTATATAAATGGGTGATAAAATAATATAAGTAAATTATTTTTGTCATGATATATAATATTCTGGTTACATAATAGATTTATAATAAATATATATTTATTTTTAGGAGGATCCAACACATATTAAGTAATTTAGAGCTTAGGTAAGGGTTTATTTCACTGTAACTCCCCGACCCTAAATACCCAGAGTTGGTGCATTATTACATAACATTGGCATGATCACAAAGGATCAAGTCTCGAAAGACCAATTAGTTTATTAGTCTTGGAAACACTAGATATATTCATAAGCCTTATATTACATCATAGGGTAAAAAAACTACAACAACATCTTGTCTTCATATCCTTTCAAACTATCCCTGCAGGTCATTCATAAATTACTTCTTCATAATCCTGGGAAAATAAAACATTGAAAGGGGTGAGCTCAGATGCTCAGCAAGGATAACATTATAGCAGAAGCTTACATAGATAAGCATAAACACTTAAGGAATTTTATAACTAAAACAAAATCCTTTTAAACATGAAGTTTAGCATAAAATGGCAAAGGTAAAATGAAATAATTCCATTTACGTACTCACATGGATATTCTACTAGTCGAATAATCACATGAAATATCAATAACCACTTTAATAATGATGGAATGCATAATTCCAGACTATCATAACCATATAGCCAAGGCCTCATGCCAAGACTACAAATATGATTTTTACAAGGCCTTGTGCCAAGACACTAGTTTGTCTCATGAGATCTACCAATGCATCGACGAGCTATAGCGGGCTCCACCCGTCACTTATTAAGTCCAATGCATTCCTCATATGAACATGTTTAAACATAACATAAACATTCGTATTAAATCTAGCATACGAAATGTCAATACTTTATCCACAAACCATGAATGGTATAAGAATTGCACATCCACAGTCAAACATAACTCATTCGATACAATATGGAAGAATGTATTGTATCACATTAACCTCAATCAAGAATAATGAATTATGTTGACATAGATGAAAATAATCATTAAAACTATTTGAGAGAAATATCTCCCTTTTTCTTGAAAGCATTTAAAAGTCACACTATTTGTCAAGAAGCCATTTAAAAATAGATTTTTGAATCAAAGTGTCCCATACCACTTTGAAACTTTTTAAAAGGAGTTTTAATTTCTAAAATTTAATGTCTATATAAATAAATCCTTAAAAACATTTTTAAAACATGGTCATTAATGAGTAATATTTAGATGAATAAGTCTTTAAAACATTTAAAAAAGGTATTTTAGTTAGAGATTCTAACCAAAAGAGAGACACTTGAATAGAAATAATTGAGGTAATAAAAACATTGTAATAACATTAGAATAAAGGAATTCATGATATACTATGTCAAATACATTATATACACCATATAAAAGTGATTTGGTGTATAACAACGAAGAAGTGTCAATGGAATGTAAATTGAGATGAAATATCTCATAAAGGTCGTATCCTTAGGTTAAATATAAATCAACGACATAATTATGTTTGACAAATATAAATACACTAAATATGATTGGATATTCAGTGTAAAACAATCAAAGGATATTCTCACATATTCTTGTAAAAACAACACCAACGAATTGGATGTTTAACTCAACAAATGGTGAATGAGTTAAAATTACTCTTATCAAATTCATATCAATGACTTGAGAATTATAAATGGAGTGATTATGTGTATCAAAAGTATATCCACAGTAAGGGGAGTGGAAATTATGACATAATCAAATGAATAGTTATTCCACACATAATCTTGGGGTAAATAATCAATGGAGTTTGCGTAAATCCGAATAAATGGAAATTGAAATTTCAAATTCCCTTATCGATTTGGTAACTTATGAAACATACACCCATGAAAGAATGATCATACAATGATGATGTAATTACCCATAAATGAAATTATAATACACAATTAATACAATTATGGGTAGTACACATACACCACATGCAATAATTAAGTGGTGAACAATGGAATTCTCACGAAATTAAAAGTGAGATAAGAAACCCCTTACTTTGTACTTTTTCCTTGGTCGACAGTAGGTTAACCTCCTGTATAATGGTGAAATAATTGTTATTGAATTATACAAGATTAATTTACTTTAATATGATATCATATATGATCTTTTAACATTTATTTGTTAATAATATATTAGAATTATCGTCATTTCGGGTGTTAACAGGTTCATTTTACTTTATATTCTTTGTTATGTGATCCATATTATTTATTAATGGGATGTATATTATTCATATCTAGAATGATATCAAGTCCTTAGATACTATTTTTAAATCATAAAAATATAATTATACTTGAATGGATATGATGGAGAATGAATCTCATCGCGTTCGTGGAGACGGTAGTCCGTACGTACGCACGAGCGACAATATCATTCTTTTTATATTAAAATAATTTATAATTGGATGGTATATCATATATACAGAATCATTATAATGTTATATTTATTATTTACATGAGTTACACATCATTATTATACCCATTCAAATAATAATATATTGAATAACAATTACACCACGACGTGGAGACGGTAAGCCGTACGTACGCACGTATAGTGACATGTTATTCAAAGGATGGATAGAATAATGAATATGGTTGTACCATATTTATAATAACATCACAGTATATATATGATACTGGAGTTATTATTTTATAATGGTTATAATAAAGAAAGAATAAGTGGAAGAAGAAAGGAACTTGAAAAGGGGTGGTGAAAATATTACATCTTCTTCGGCTTCTTCCTTTTGATTTGATCAAAAGGGCTCCTTAGGTTGGATTTATGATCAAACTAAGGCCTCTAGGTTGTAGTGAGGGAAGTTTAGAGAGTATTTGGGCAGGGTTTGGCGGAACCAAAAGGCTTTGAAGGTGTGAATAAATGAGAAAGAGGAGTGCCCTTTTATAAGAGGGGTGAAGGGCACCTTTGGAAAAGCTAGACATATTAATTTATAATAAATTCATATTCAGTTTATAATGGATCCATAGTTTATTATTCAAAGGTTAATGTGTGGATAGGTCGAAAACCATTCAGCCAATAGAATTTAGACAGGTTTGGGTTATTATATTAAGCTTATCTTTAAGTATTAACTCTATGTTAATTAGTTTCACTTTTACAGTGTCTCTTTGTATATTTATATTATATGGTTAATAAAATTACCATATACATTCAAGCGACCCCAAAGTGGTCCATTAATGATGAACCTATCATCATATAAGTCTCTTGGCCGAACCTTATATTTTTAGGAATTTAATATCAATTAATAATATAATATTTGTTTTAAAAACTCTTTTATGTCAATTTTGACACTATTCAATAGTTGGTTTTTGTGAAACACATAACAGAATGATTACTTCTAAAAAAGTTAATTAAATCAATCCTAATATGTCATATTAACCTTGAAAATTAGTGTAATTCAATAAAAGTCTCAAATTATATTTATTTGGGTATTTATAATACCAATTAATCTAATTGTTCACTATTATGGTAATGACTGCATCATCATTGTGTCATAAATATATTAACTTATTTAATGTTTAAAAATTATAAATAAAATATCATTATGTAGGAAATATTATTATATTTCTAATTAATCTTTCAAATCTAATTTATCTTATGTATAACCCAATATTAAAAATGTTTTAGTAAATAAACTTTGATTTTAACTCTTTTAACTCTTCTTTGAATTAAATAATAATAAATGTCCTAATCTAATCCAAGTGGACCTAAATGATAATATTTTATTCCTAAGGTTGTTTTTGGTCGAGATACACTTTTCCAATAGAATTAAGAGATGTGTTGGGGTAATATTAATATCATTTTTACCCTTAATTACCCTATTTACTTTTAACCGTGGTAAATAAAAGTAAAAAGTTACTATTCACCAAAAATTATTTTCATCTCATTGAACCACATTTTACTTCTTGATATTAAACATGTCTCTCGGATTTTCGAAATTCCATTCACAGAAGCGGTAAAATTAAGTTTTATGAAAAATTCAGTTTTTTAACTACCACTTAGTAGTTTCACTATTCATCAAAAATTGAAGTTTTTCAGAACAATGCCAAAATTTCACCCTAAGCTATAATTGATATTCCAAATTCAAAAATGATGCCTATTTTAAAAAATTCTAAACATATAAGTTGCATTAATTAATTTTTTAATTAATTCCCGCTGTCACAACAAATAGTGTGTTTTTAAGAAATAATATATATCAAAAGATTGACAATTGTTTATGTCTGGTTTAAATGTGAAATTATGTTCAGTGACCCACATTGTATTACATGGTAAAAATATATTTTAAATATACTTTAAAAACACTCAAATTCATAATTTATCACTATTAATTATTTTTATTAAAAAAGTTGTTTTTAATTAAAATTTAGTAATTTTCACTATTCATCAAAATATGAAAGTTATCCGAAAAGTACCAAAATTTCACCCTAGGATAAATTCGATATTCCGAATCCAAAAATGAAGTCCATTTTGAGAGATAGAATTTATAAAATTTCAAAAAGTAGGTATTACTATTCATAACGGCTAGTTTGATTGGTTGTGGTGTGTTAGAATCTCGAAGTTGCGTACAATGCACGCCATTGCATTATTCAAAGGGAAACGTACCATGGAAGCTTGGGGTGTTACATTATCCCCTCCTTCAATAAATTGCGTCCTCACAATTTTTAAAATTGTGCTTGGGTATATAATGGAAAGTCCCACATCAAAAAAGAGTCAATAAAACTGTCACTTTAAAAGAAAGAAAGAGAGGTATAAAGGTCAACCAAGATAACCCATACTCTGATTCCATGTAGGAAAACATGGATATGGATGATAAACTAAGTGTCAAGTTCTGATGGGGAGGGATTGAAGTCATGATCAGGAGAAATTTAACAATAAGAAAACCACAAACTTGTGTTGGGACAAACGACCATTAGTCTCCTAGTAGGAAAGTAAACGGACAACATTTTTTTGTTTTAAGTTTCATTACATAAGGATGAGGAATTAATTTATGATATTGACTAAGAATATAAAGATATATACTTACTTTTAATTAGAGTTTCATTCTTTAATAAATTTCCACCACTAACTCATTTTTTTTAAAAGATGAGTATTCAAGAAGACTTGGTCACACTGGAAGGGCTAGAATAAACTTCTATAGAATCACATGATCCATGCAGGATGAAATATATATTTACATTGTCTTTTGAGAAAAATAAACACTAATGTTAATTTCCAAAACTAAACCAACAATACCCCAAAGTTAAATAAATACCATTCAATAATCAATTTTCTTTAGAATCCTTTAATATAATCAAAACTAATATTGAAAACCAAAACTTTTTAAGAATGTAGTCTTCCATGTTAAATTATATCTCCAAATGACATTAATTACTCTTAAAGTCACATACTTAAAAGTAATTAACCTAATCATTTCCATAAATAACCCAAATCATTATAAATCCACAATAAAACATAGATAAAAATCCACCATTACTCCTCTAATGACATCCCATAGTATTCTATTTTCCTTGGACATATAGTGTTCCCAACAAAGTGAACATCTTCCAAAATAACATTTATCACTTAATCACCAAATTATTTTCCTATACTAAGGGTATTCATTTGATAAGACATAAGAACCCAAATAAACATATTATTGATCAATAGAATCATTTAACTAAAAAAATAGTCACACTAACCAGGGACTTCACGTAGTCCAGTGGTAGGCGATAAATCCCAATCGCACTTTGGTTGTGGGTTTGATTCCCACAGCTTTGTCCGACGTGACGGGTTGTCACACGGTCTACGTGTTGTCCATTTTCAAAAACTATATTTTATAATATTACCAAAATGAGATAAATTCATCAAAATAACATAATTTAGCCACAAATGTTATATCATACCTTGCATTTTTATCCCAAATTATAATAACTTATAATTCTCTCAAACCCCAATGATCATATAAAACCAAATGGTTATTTATACCAATATCCACAAGATAAGAGACAATTCTTCCTCAAATATCATTCTCACATGGCAAACTGTGGGGTTACAAATACAAGAGAAAATTATTCCAAAGTAAACCCATCAACAAGGAGTGATAATAATTTTTAAATATTTCTCCAACCATTTATTTCCACATAGCTTCTTCTTTGACCAAGAAAATATCCTATAGAATAGGACATTCACTCGGGTAATGGCCGGGTCCCCTGCATTTACAGCAAATGACTGTAAATGGACTCTTGGGACCAGTTTTATCTTCTTCCATAGTACTCTTCATTTTTCTTCAGCAATTCTAAACTTTATGTCCTTCCTTCCCGCACGTAAAGCATTTCGTTGTCCCATTGAGACACTTTCCTGGGTGTCTCCTTCCACATTTCCTGCATGATGAAAATTGAGGGTTCTTTTCTCCATGGTCTCCATTGCTGGAGCTCTTATCATTCATCACCTTTCTCTTCCTTGTTGAGTCTGAGAGTTGGTTAATATATATGTTGTTGATCATATTTTTGGAAAACTGATTTGGCATTAAGAGGATATCTTTTACGCCTATCAACATTCCATTTTGTTGCTCATTGCCACCACCGTTCCCACCTTGTACATCATTCTCAAAGTCACTATGACTTCCTTGGAATCCAGCCATTGACTAAAACCAGAAAGCATTGTGTGAGTAACAGTAGTCGTAAAATCATTTAGAGATTAAAATGTCACCATATTCTCAATTTGAAATATATTAGGATTAACCAAGGTCATTTACTCCCATCTTATATATATATTACTTAAATCGGTTTGTAAAGAAAATGTAAATTATCCTAAGCATATCCCCCGGGAGTGTCGTAACCAAGAGTGCAGCAAGGCCCGTTGTCGTGCACCAGTTCCCGTTCGAGTCTAGCTCAAAGCGGTGTTTTCGGGTTTTACCCCTAGGTACATTTGTGCCAGAGCCGCCTCTACCTGCTCGTATCCAGACAGGGATGTATTGCTCAGAAAACTCACAAAATCACTACAATACCAAAATTCTAGGAAGTTCTTATATACTAAACCTCAAAGTTCATCTTAGGTCTACATGCTTTAATCAGAGTTTATCTAAATCTAGCATCCAAGGTTTGTACTAAAATTCCTCTGATACCAACTGTAACGCCCCGACCCTAAATACCCAGAGTCGGTGCATTATTACATTACATTGGCACGATCACAAAGGATCAAGTCTCGAATGACCGATTAGTTTAGTAGTCTTGGAAACACTAGATATATTCATAAGACTTATATTACATCATAAGGTAAAAAAAACTACAACAACATCTTGTCTTCATACCCTTTCATACTATCCATGCAGGTCATTCAGAAATTACTTCTTCATAATCCTGGGAAAATAAAACATTGAAAGGGGTGAGCTCAGATGCTCAGTAAGGATAACATTATAGCAGAAGCTTTCATAGATAAGCATAAACACTTAAGGCATTTTATAACTAAAACAAAAGCCTTTTAAACATGAACTTTAGCATAAAATGGAAAAGGTAAAATGAAATAATGCCATTTACTTACTCACATGGATATTCTACTAGTAGAATGATCACATGAAATATCAATAACCACTTTCATAATGATGGAATGCATAATTCCAGACTATCATAACCATATAGCCAAGGCCTCGTGCCAAGACTACAAATAAGATTTTTCCAAGGCCTTGTGCCAAGACACTAGTTTGTCTCATGAGACCTACCGATGCATCGAGGAGCTATAGCGGGCTCCACCCGTCACTTATTAAGTCCAATCCATTCCTCATATGAACAGGTTTAAACATAACATAAACATTCGTATTAAAACTAGCATACGAAATGTCAATACTTTATCCACAAACCATGAATGGTATAAAAATAGCACATCCACAGTCAAACATAACTCATTAGATACAATATGGAAGAATGTATTGTATCACATTAACCTCAATAAAGAATAATGAAGGATGTTGACATAGATGAAAATAATCATCAAAACTATTTGAGAGAAATATCCCCCTTTTTCTTGAAATCATTTAAAAGTCACACTATTTGTCAAGAAGCCATTTAAAAATAGATTTTTGAATCAAAGTGTCCCATACCACTTCGAAACTTTTTAAAAGGAGTTTTAATTTCTAAACTTTAATTTCCATATAAATAAATCCTTAAAACCATTTTTAAAACATGGTCATTAATGAGCAAGATTTAGATGAATAAGTCTTTAAAACATTTAAAAAACGTATTTTAGTTAGAGATTCTAACCAAAAGAGAGACACTTGAATAGTAATAATTGAGGTAACAAAAAAATTTTAATATCATGAGAATAAAGGAATTCATGATATAATATGTCAAAGTACATTATATACACCATATAAAAGTGATTTGGTGTATAACAACGAAGAAGTCCCAATTGAATGTAAATTGAGATGAAATCTCTCATAAAGGCCGTATCCTTAGGTTAAGGATAAATCAACGACATAATTATGTGTGACAAATATAAATACACTAAATATGATTGGATATTCAGTGTAAAACAATCAAAGGATATTCACACATATTCTTGTAAAAACAACACCAACGAATTGGATGTTTAACTCAACAAATGGTGAATGAGTTAAAATTACTCTTATCAAATTCATATCAATGACTTGAGAATTATAAATGGAGTGATTATGTGTATCAAAAGTATATCCACAGGAAGGGTAGTGGAAATTATTACATAATCAAATGAATAGTTATTCCACACATAATCTTGGGGTAAAATAATCAATGGAGTTTGCGTAAAGCCGAATAAATGGAAATTGAAATTTCAAATTCCCTTATCGATTTAGTATCTTATGAAACATACACCCATGAAAGAAGGATCATACAATGATGATTTAATTACTCATAAATGAAATTATAATACACAATGAATACAATTATGGGTAGTACACATACACCACATGCAATAATTTAGTGGTGAACAATGGAATTCTCACGAAATTAAAAGTGAGATAAGAAACCCCTTACTTTGTACTTTTTCCTTGGTCGACGGTAGGTTAACCTCCTGTATAAGGGTGAAATAATTTTTATTGAATTATACAAGAATAATTTACTTTAATATGATATCAAATATTATCTTTTAACATTTATTTGTTAATAATATCTTAGAATTGTCGTCATTTCGGGTGTTAACGGGTTCATTTTACTTTATATTCTTTGTTATGTGATCCATATTATTTATTAATGGGATGTATATTATTCATATCCATAATGATATCAAGTCCTTAGATACTATTTTTAAATCATAAAATTATAATTATACTTGAATGGATATGATGGAGAATGAATCTCATCGCGTTCGTGGAGACGGTAGTTCGTACGTACGCACGAGCGACAATATCATTCTTTTGATATTAAAATAATATATAATTGGATGGTATATCATATATACAGAATCATTAAAATGTTATATTTATTATTTACATGAGTTACACATCATTATTATACCCATTCAAATAATAATATATTGAATAACAATTACACCACGACGTGGAGACGGTAAGCCGTACGTACGCACGTATGGTGACATGTTATTCAAAGGATGGATAGAATAATGAATATGGTCGTACCATATTTATAATAACATCACAGTATATATATGATACTGGAGTTATTATTTTATAATGGTAATAATAAAGAATGAATAAGTGGAAGAAGAAAGGAACTTGAAAAGGGGTGGTGAAAATATTACCTCTTCTTCGGATTCTTCCTTTTTATTTGATCAAAAGGGCTCCTTAGGTTGGCTTTCTGATCAAAATAAGGCCTGTAGGTTGTAGTGAGGGAAATTTATAGAGTATTTGGGCAGGGGTTGGCCGAACCAAAAGGCTTTTAAGGTGTGAATAAATGAGAATGAGGAGTGCCCTTTTATAAGAGGGGTGAGGGGCACCTTTGGAAAAGCTAGAAATATTAATTTATAATAAATTCATATTCGGTTTATAATGGACCCAAAGTTGATTATTCAAAGATTAAGGTGGGTATTGGTCGAAAACCATTCAGCCAATATAAGTTAGACAGGTTTGGGTCATTATATTAACCTTCTCTTTAAGTATTAACTCTAAGTTAATTAGTTTCACTTTTACAATGTCTCTTTGTATTTTTATATTATATGGTTAATAAACTTACCATATACATCCAATCGACCCCCAAGTGGTCCATTAATGATGAACATATCATGATATAAGTCTCTTGGCCGAACGTTAGATTTTTAGGAATTTAATATCAATTAATAATATAATATTGGTTTTAAAAACTCTTTTATGTCAATTTTGACACTATTCAATAGTTGATTTTTGTGAAACACATAACAGAATGATTACTTCGAAAAAAGTTAATTAAATCAATCCTAATATGTCATATTAACCTTGAAAATTAGTGTAATTCAATAAAAGTCTCAAATTATATTTATTTGGGTATTTATAATATCAATTATTCTAATTGTTCACTATTATGGTAATGACTGCATCATCATTGTGTCATAAATATATTAACTTATTTAATGTTTAAAAATTATAAATAAAATATCATTATGTAGGAAATCTTATTATATTTCTAATTAATATTTACAATATAATTTATCTTATGTATAACCCTATATTAATTTTTTTTAGTAAATACACTTTGATTTTAACTCTTTTAACACTTCTTTGAATTAAATAATAATAAATGTCCTAATCTAATCCAAGTGGACCTAAATGATAATATTTTATTCCTAAGGTTGTTTTTGGTCGAGATACACTTGTCCAATAGAATTAAGACATGTGTTAGGGTAATATTAATGTCATTTGTACTCTTAATTACGCTATTTACTTTTAACCGTGGTAAATAAAAGTAAAAAGTTACTATTCACCAAAAATTATTTTCATCTCATTGAACCACATTTTACTTCTTGATATTAAACATGTCTCTCGGATTTTCGAAATTCCATTTACAGAAGCGGTAAAATTAAGTTTTATGAAAAATTCAGTTTTTTAACTACCACTTAGTAGTTTCACTATTCATCAAAAATTGAAGTTTTTCAGAACAATGCCAAAATTTCACCCTAAGCTATAATTGATATTCCAAATTCAAAAATGATGTCTATTTTAAAAAATTCTAAACATATAAGTTGCATTAATTAATTTTTTAATTAATTCCCGCTGTCACAACAAATAGCGTGTTTTTAAGAAACAATATATATCAAAAGATTGACAATTGTTTATGTCTGGTTTAAATGTGAAATTATTTTCAGTGACCCACATTGTATTACATGGTAAAAATATATTCTAAATATACTTTAAAACCACTCAAATTAATAATTTATCACTATTAATTATTTTTATTAAAAAAGTTATTTTTAATTAAAATTTAGTAATTTTCACTATTCATCAAAATATGAAAGTTATCCGAAAAGTACCAAAATTTCACCCTAGGATAAATTCCATATTCCGAATCCAAAAATGAAGTCCATTTTGAGAGATAGAATTTATAAAATTTCAAAAAGTAGGTATTACTATTCATAACGGCTAGTTTGATTGGTTGTGGTGTGTTAGAATCTCGAAGTTGCGTACAATGCACGTCATTGCATTATTCAAAGGGAAACATACCGTGGAAGCTTGGGGTGTTACATTCACAATCTCATCATTAATTAGAATTGTTTATGTTTATGTCTCTACTATGAGAAATTAATTTAAATTACTATCTTAAACTAAATATATTTACATAAAATAGGGTTATTTCAATAAAATAATTTGTTTCCTTTCAATATAACCACTTTAAGTACTCAAGATATCAAAATAAATGTTTGATGAAAAATTGATATTGTTTTTCTACTCAGTTGGGAATCATTCACTTCAATGATCATATTTTCAATAAAATGTCTAAAAGTATTCTATTACATTCTAAAATGATTTATTAATGAAATTTTCACCCATTTTTTACTTTTTATAAAATTATTTAAGAGGAATATTATTGGGTTTTCTGAACCATGTACTTCTTAACCATTATACAAATGTGTGGAAGGAATGTTTTTAACTTATAGAACATGAAAAAATTAACCATCTTCAAGAACACTCATTACTCTAAAGTAGAAAAGATAAGAATGTCATTGGATCTAAATGGGTTTTATAAAAAACTGAATGAGAAAGGGGATATATCAAGGAATTTGAATATGCTGGTATGAAAAGGATACACTTAAATAGAAGGAATTAACTTTAAAAAAAACTTTCCCCCAATAAAAATTATTGAAATAGTTTAAATTTTTTAGTTTCGGTAGCACACAATCACTGAAAAGTGTATCAAAAGTATATGAAACACATTTTTATAAATGGTGACATTGATTAAAAAGTATTTATTGAATAAAAAGATGATTTAATTCTATATGTTGAAGGTAGTGTGGTATATAGACTAAGATTTCCATTATATGGGTTGAAATAGGCCCCTTTATCCTTGTATTAAAAACATGATAGTTTTGTCAAGAAAATAGAATTTAGGAAAGGGAAATTTGATATGACTTTCTATGTCAAAGAGATGATCATGGGTTCATTGATTGTCATTATATATGTTGATGATATAAGATTTTAGGTCAAAATGTGACTATGTGAGGAATATTTTGAGAAAATTAATGAGTATTTTGAGATTTATTCATTGGTGGAACTGACATACTTTTTGGGGTTATAGATTGAGAAAAATTACAATTGCATATTCTTGTCCAATGAAAGTTATGATAAATAGCTATTTAAAAAGTTTGGTTTGAAGGAATCTAGAGATGGGTTAATATATATTTCATATGGAACTAAACTATGTAAATATGATAGTAGTATCAAGGTTCATGAAATTTAAATTATAATACTCATTAAAAGGAAACTTTATTTGACCACCAAAAGAACAAACATAGCCATAGTTGTGATATGTTCTTATCAGTTTCAATGTAACCTCAAAAAGTCACACATACTTGTTCCATCAAAGATACTGATATATATAAAGGTCACGGTTATTTATAGCTAGGTATAAAGCTGAAGTGTAGATTTGAAGTTTATTCCAAATAGTAATATAGATCGGGCATGTAATTGTACAAATATAAAATCTACATCAAGAGGTACTTTCTTTAATAGTTAGGGATGTATAAGATTGTATAGTAAGAATAAGAACTCAGTAGAACTTTATGTAGATAAGGAAAAATATATGGAAACCACTCATTCATGTATGTTGGTTTTATACATGGTTTTGAATTTGGTATATTTGATTCTTGTGGTAGATAAACCCTTCCAAATTTTTTGTGATAATCAGAGTGAAAAAAATCTTTCAAATAACCCTATACATCAATCTCTATCAAAACATATATAAATTCAGTATCGTTTAATTAAATAAAAATTGATCAATGGATATATCAAGTTTCAATACATTTCTACTCAAATCAAATTATAGATATATTCACAAAATCCATGCCAAGAGAGAGGTTCTCAACATTAAGGTTGAAACTCTATGTTTAACCTTCTCCTCACACGTGAATAAATTTATTACACACTCATCACATGGGATTTTTATTTTTTAAAAGGTAATAACTATTTTCATAACTCAATGTCATACTAGGGAGTTACAACTATCCCTTCATTAGAAGCTATTTTTAATTATAAATAGGGAACTTGTTTGAAAGTAATATTTGATGCCTGATTTGAGGGGTAAATGTATTAATGGGGGGTTTATACATCTCACTTTCCTAGATTCTCTTAATAACAAGTCATTAAATTCTAAAAACATACATATTATTATCTCATTGTGTAGTGTAATACACTTCTCATATGAAATATATCATGATATGATTATTTTCTTGGTGATTCTTGAGAAGGTTTTATAGGATCTATGATTTTGTTAAAGAGTAAATTGGTTTTTCTAAAAACTCCAAAAGTGGCAGATTGAATTACCTTTGTATTTCTTAATTAAGTGAGTAATGGTTTGGATTTTATTTCAACATGTTGGATAAACATGGAAGATTTATTTGAGGTTTTTGAAAAAAAAATTATTTGTTTAGAGAGTGTTTGAGAATGATGGGATGTTTTCTGATGAAGTTATGAAGATTTTATAATAATTTGAATATTTTTTCCATCCTAATAAATTAATAAGTCACGGAGCATAGGCATTTAAGCACTGAATATAAGACTTCATGTGTGAGAATATGTATTTGAGCATTGTGTGTAAGGCTTAGCCATCTTAACGTAATCCTTTACCAATGAATGTATGAAATAATTTATAAGTGCAAGTATTTTGTTTTTAAATCCTTATTTTATTAAGCCCAATAATTTTCTATGTGTATAACGTTGATCACCCAAGTGTAAGACTTCAATTAATTGGTGAAATTTTATTTTTCTACTATGTGAAAATATGAGATTCATAAATTAAATAATTTTGTATAAAACAAGTCCAATGATATAGGAACTGGTCTTCAATGTGAAAATCATTACATAAGAAATGTGATTCAATCTAATTCATGAAATTTTTTGAAAATTATGATTGTTTTTTATATTTTTTTTGAAGATCTAAGAAATGATATATAAAAAACTCACTATATTTCTCAATGTTTAACATGTTTGATAAGAATAAATATATGTTATATCTAGAATGTTTTCTAAATTGTTTCATAGTGATATTAATATTCTAAATATCCTAATTCTCCTGTTTTTATGAAAGATTTGTTTTTGAGTTTATTTTTAAAAGAAAAACCATGAAATATTATTTTTGTTGAGATCTGTTTAAAATAAAAATATATTTGTCAGACTGGTCCTATTCAGTATATAAGTGTCAATTGAAGAAGATGAATTTTTCAGATAGTGTTATAAAATTATGAGTGGTAAGAAATATGTTATTCTATGGACATATATATTAAATGGAATTTTAGTGGTCTAATTTAAATCAATATGAAAAAAGATATTTCATGTCATTTACTTTACTAAGAAATGAAAATAATGTAGTGGGAGAAGAAAAATGAAATTTTATAATGGAGTTTTTTACAACCTTAAAGTATTGGTAGTTTTACTTTTATGGATACTATATTTAATGGGAGCCATTTAATTCACCTAAATGGAATTCATTTTTAGAATATAGATTCTGAGAAGTTTTAATAATGACGATGTAAGAAATCACATTCTTTAAAAACTCAATGTGGAACTGAGAGGGGGTGGAATAGATTTTAGTACAGAAGAAGTCTGTTTAGTTCCCAAAACTAAGTTCCTATCATATATATTAGTTTTATATTTACTATTTAGTAAGAATATATATATATATATATATGATTATGAAGAAGTTATACATGGGATTTATATGAAGTGAGAAGCTATTCTTGAATTTTTCTTATGGCTCAATAAGATAAATTTATTACTATTGTTGTTGATGTAACTGACCTTTCAATAATACCTTTATTATATAGGTACATATATTATATTAAGGTAGTGGAAAACTACATAATTTGGTGTGACTCTGGACTAGAATGGTCTGACTCTATACCAACACTATAAGTATGTGATTTTTTTACTTATAATGAATAATCCATGTTTGTGGTGACTAACCGGCCACGATAAAGAGTAAGATACCTGAGAAGGGGAAATACTAGGTAAAAACCCATATGCCCATTTTCTATTTATATTTTACATGTATAAGTGAGGCCAACACTCTCTACATGACTAAATCTAACATAAAAAGGTTTTAGTGGTAGATTTAATTAATAACAAATTATGAAAAATTGTCTCCATAGATTCAACCAATGTTCTTAGTGGATTGATACATTCCTAGGAACATTGATATCCATTATTCTTTTTTTCATAGTGTAAACCCTTATAGAAAGGTAGGGGTTGAATCCACATGACATAGTTCATCACCACCACCTGATTTATTTCGGCCTACTTCCTTGGAGATTTTTTCAGTACCATTTAATTATTTAAAGTCATATGTATTAATATTATTTCTTTTCAAAAAATGATTATATGATGTGGGGTTCTCACTATACACATAGGACCAATATGGACTTATGTTTTTTGAAAGTCATATTTTTTCTTTCTATTTTTTCTACTTAAACAAAAGCTCATCCTTGTTTGTTTTGCATCTTTATTTTTTCAAAATTATATAAATATTTTTCTATACGAATTGTAACCATTGACATAAATATGTAGATCTTGGCCTTTCTTATGGACTAACTCTCGACACGTCCCATAATAAGATTGAAAAATAAAATATAAAATTAAATGCTCTTCTCAATAGATTCAAATGAATACTGTAATTCTAATTTATTTTCTAAAAACACTAAAAATTGTAATATGAATCTTTTATCTATGAAATACATATTTTTTAGTAATTGAAATTATAAAATGCAAATATAATTTTAAATAAAATAAATATTTATCACCCTTAATGAACAATAATAGTAGTTTGATGAACATTATTTGAGTATCATATTTTAATTAATTTAACTCTCTAGGTCAAGGATAATCATGTACTTTACACTTTAAAAAATTATTTCCTTCAACACGTCACTTCCAAGATGAAATCCCTTATAACGAAAAAAAATATTCCAAAAGAAAAAATATGGGGAGTAAAAGAGAATCCAACTAAATAAAAATGTATCATAAAATAAAACACACTTAATTAATAATCAAGGAAATTCCGACCAAAATAAATAACATGTTCATGGATCATAAACTACCATAGCCTTTCATACCCCATTTAAATTCATCATTTCCCAATAATTTCATTTCATTTCCATTTTTTCATTCTATATTACATGTTTAATGTATCGTTAAAATATATATGGATTTTTAAAAATTCATTAAAATAATCCAAAATAACTATGGATAACTAATAAAACCACATATTAATTAATCGTCAATGTTATTCATCATCAAAAAACATATCACTAAAATCAACAATCTTTATGTATGTATAACTATGTTTTTAATAATTATATATAATTCATATTGGAATATAATTGTTCACATGCTAACAGAAACATACCAAATTTACATGGATTTATTTTAATATATATATATATATATATATATTAAAAAATTAACTTATGTGCAGTGAAACTGCTAATAATTATATGAATTTCTAATGATACTTGAGAAAAATAATAATGAAATACCATACAATCATTAAAAAAAATCATTAGTTTATTCATAGAGGGATATACCACATAATACACACAAACTAGTTCATATAAACTTCTTAAGGTAGAAAAAATCATTAAATAAAACAAAAATAGAATAAGAAAAAATCTAATATCATCACCCAATTTTTAGAATAGATAAATGGAATAATATTTTTTTAAAATCAATCTACCCTAAGATCAATGTGATTCTATTGTAAAAGTTGGTTGCTTATACCCAAATTTATCAATATATTTTATTATCGTACCATGTGTACCGTGAATTTCATTTGATGTACACTTACCATTATTGTGTGGATATGTATTCATCCATTATTTAAATGGTAATATACATAGATTAGTTTTTGTATTAGAATTTTATAATAGTTCCATGGCTATAATGATAACTGCAAGATACAGTGGAATTAATCGTAAACTTATTTCATGTGGTCTAGATATATCATACTGACCAGACACAGTATATGTCTAACTATCTGGTGTTGGGAGCTCATAATTATTAAGGCTTATTCTCCTTAATTTCTCATTTTGTGATCTCGAGTAGGTGAGAACATATTGACAGACCCACCAATTGAAACACTACATGTTTTGGTTGCCATTATATATTCCTATCTATGGAAATGTGTATTGTTCTCCAGACTTGATAATATTATCAATGTATTCTATTTGATCATATACTTTGATGTAAGAAAAAAACCATGACAATGAATTCATAAAGAGGCAGATTGTGTTAGGTGTGTCATTGGTGATATGGCATTGGTTGAATGATCAAGAAATAATTTTTTTGTTTTGTGTTTTTCAAGTAATATCTTGGGTCTAGTTGATATGTGTGGTAGAGACTTTATAAATCCATGGAAAAGGTAGTCAATGTTAAATCATTCCAGTTAGATAGACAAATAAAAGAGTAGGAAAAGATGATGAAACAACTGGGTGTCCTATTTTATAATATTTCTATTGACAAAGAGATTATATTGCATAGTGTGTATTCGTAGTAAGGTTGTCATTGCTATGACTACTCCTTATCTCTTTATGGGACACAATGATTTTCAAGAGTATTCTCTTATCCAATGAATAATATTCACTGCTATCAATAAAAATTCATAGAGGATCAAACACAATAGCATATTCAAAAGTCTAACCTATTCTGATGAATATGAGTTTAAGACCTACCGGGACCCACCACTACGGTCTGGGATTTGTTTTAGGATATAGGATCACCAATGGGTAAATAAATTCATGTTATTATATTTTAGAATAATTAGAAAGGAATTTATTTTTTAAATTGTTTTTACATGTAACACCCCAAAAATATAAAGTATGACCATTGTATTTAGCAGTGTGTATGAAATTCAACACCATGAAAGTAAAGTAAAATAACGTCCAAAAAATTTGTAATATATTTAATATTTTATATAAATTCATTATATTTCATATATTCCAATTCAGGAGACACTAATTTAGCATATGATGCACGCAATAATGTGTTTCTTTAATGGATTGTGTTAAATACAAGACCGAGTTTTACCGAACAATAATATACCATTAAAATATTATTATTTAGTATAATAAGATATAACCTAGATGTAAAATTTTAGGTTATTAATAGGATTAACGAACATAAAAAATATATAGTTGAATTCATTTGTTATCAATTAATTATAAATGAATGTAGAAACCAAATGAGTATATGGGAAATGTTTTTATAAAAACCTATTTTAATGGACACAAAAGTGTTTTACCATAATAAATTAAATTAATTAAAATTAGTGGGTGATTTTAATGAAATATATATATTA
Source organism: Viscum album (assembly GCA_963277665.1). Lineage (NCBI taxonomy): Eukaryota > Viridiplantae > Streptophyta > Magnoliopsida > Santalales > Viscaceae > Viscum > Viscum album. The sequence continues at coordinate 290,725,448 of OY728163.1, forward strand.
TATATTCCATAAAATATTTTTTATATACATCCAATATATTTGATAGGCATAAGATAAGATCAAACCTAATATTAAACATAAAACCCTATATTTTTATAAAGGGACTTTTACCGCCTTTTAATAGATAACCTATTTTAAATCCATTTTTTCAAACATTTATAAACTTTATATGTCAATATAAACATAATATTTTAAATAATAACATAAAAATTAGGTTATGGGGAATTGTTTGTATTTATTTGTGAAGTTTAATTTATTTAGGAATAGTGAAAAATACTGAATTTTAATTCAAAATTAATTTTTATTATAATATATTTATAAAGTTAAATAATATTTTAAATTGATTTTAAAGTTTAATATGATATATTTTTCTCAATTAATCCAATTTTTATCATTGGAATAAAATTCACTTGGTAATTGTATAAAAAAACATAGCAATATTTTGAAAGTTTTTACTTTAAAACTCCTACTGTCTTCCTATCATTGGTATTAATTTTAAATTAATTTCTTCCACTTCTGTGATCAGAATTTGGAAAAATGGATTCCATATTTCTATTTATAAAAATTTATAATTTGTAATAATTTCAAATTAGTTTTTAAAAAATTATTAGTGAAACTGGTTAAAATCAATTACAACAATTAAGAGAAAAATTAGCTTAGAAAGGGACCAAACATAAAACATAATGGAAAAATGACTTATACACTTGTCCAAAATCCATTGGATGGAAATATTCCTACCCTATACTCCCTTGGATAAAATTGGGTCCATTATTTAATCCACTTTAAATGGTAAAAACATCAGTGGAATTCCATTTTCTAAAATTTATAAGATTGTTACTCCTCATGCACTTTAAATGGCACTCAATCCTCCAACTTTCACACATCTCTCAATCCACATTTTATTGAACAATATCTATCAAAATATCTTCTTTACATAAATCCCATCAAAAAAGAATCTTAAAATTCGTCATAAATCCATCCATGTAATCTATATGGTGCAAACCAAAAGCAGTTAACTGATTAGGAGATAACATCCTTCCTCAAGCTCTTTAGTTTTATTTCCTTCTACATTCATTCAATTTTTTTATTCCAATATTATATAAAAACACCAGGGTCCTCAATATAATTATATTTTATTATGTTAATCTTTATACCTAAACTTACACACACATCCATGTAATGTGAAACGAACTTATAGTTTATTGTATGGAGAACTACCGCCTCACGAAGAGATTATTGTTTTCCTTTACTGCCTCTCATGGTGGGAATTATAATGGGGAATCTATTTATATATGTTATATATGGTATTTAAACTATATTTATACATCTAAAATTCTATTATAACACATACCTTTATGCACTTCCTTTTGTGAGAATATGAAAACATTGATTGTCGAAGTGTGGACTACCACCCCTCAAAGAATTGTCATTCATTCATGCTATACATGGAATGTTTAAAGGATAGTTTTAATAAAACAATGTAACATATATAAGACATATATATGATAAAATAATTATAGTAAATATAAATATATATATATATATATATATTATAGATCCTGGAAAACGCATCCCCAAAATTTTCCAAATGCTTCCATACACATTCTAAGATCGTAGTCCTTTTCGCAAGCTTCGATTTGGTAGGTCACGGGGCTCTAAGGGAGATACGTATTATGATTTATGGACATTTAAATTTGATCTAGAGAACTTCCTTGCAAAGCCACATCGTGGAGTCCCCCCAGCACAGCTAGTCTGCCGTGAAGCAACGAACGCAGTAGGCTCCGCGACCGCCATTGACGTTCGTGAGTCCGCCATGAAGGAATGAAGGCGGTAGGCTCCGCGACCTCCATTGATGTTCGTGAACCCGCCACGGAGCAAGGAGGTGGGATGGCTCCACTAAGTCATTTGATGTTTGCAACCCACCACGAAGACCCAACGCGAAGCAAAGAGGCGGGATGCTTCATGAACCCCTTTGACGTTCGCGAACCCGCTGCGGAGCAAGCTCCATCTTCGCACCGAGCGAGCTCTGATTTTCGGCGCCCATGGCCTATAAATACCCGTCTCACCCCCATTATTTGGACAACCTCTTCTGCCCATGAGAGGCCGATCTCCCAGTTCGTGGAGCTCCGCCTTTCGTTTCCACGAGGCCATGCTCTGAGAGAAGCTTCCTTCGCGTTGCTGCTCCGCAAGCCGATGCTCCGCGAGTCCATGCTCCGTGATCCAATGCTCCCCGATGATGCTCCGCGAGCCAATGCTCCATGATTCCATGCTCCGTGAGCCAATTCTCCGTGATGATGCTCCGTGAGTCCATGCTCCGCAAGTCCATGCTTCGCGAGACCCCATGCTCCACTAGCTACTTTGCTCTGCGAAGCTACTTCACGAAGACCTATCCTTTAATAAGCTCCTACCTTCGCACCCACTACTCTATACCGCAGGTGATGGGCCCCCGCACCCCCGCTCGTGGTCAGTGTTGGGCTATGGTCCCGACCTCCGGGCCGGTCCCTTCACTACCGTCACAAACTCCCATGAAAAATGGAGAATTGCACTGTGAACTTTTCGGGCCGGGACGTCGGGACTTTCCATTGCGCCCTTGTGTGCAACCTCCATCAACCTATGAAATAACATGATTTGAGAGACTCCTCCACACACCATGAAACACCTTGAGTTGACATATTACTCTTGGTCCCTTTCACATGTCGTGAGATGACATTCTCATCATCAATTCCCCGAGTATCTTGAGTCGAACCATTCCGCTATTAACTCATCCAAACCCCGTCACTTGGCTCCAATGCCAGGATGAACCAAAAAGAGCCACCCTTGTATAAGACCCAACACCAACCATTTCTAGGTGCCTTATGCCTAATAGTCTTATCTACATGACTCTAAATTTTAGTTCTCTCTATGTTAAAAACTTAGGATGCCTCTTTCTCAATAAGAGAGATGCCTCATGCTCCAAGAATAAGATGCCAATAGTCCTCTCTACATATTACAACCTATTTTCCAATCATAGGATGCCTCTTTCACTAAACAAGAGATGTCTTATACTCCAAGTATAATATTTCTAATAGTCCTATCTACATGAATTTAAACTGTATTAATCCCTATATGATCATCATAAGATGCCTCTTACTCCAAATAAGAGATGCCTTATGGTCCAAGCATGAGATGCCAACAGTCCTCTCTACATGACTCTAAACTGTAGTATACCCTATGTTCTAAACATACAATACCATTTGATCTATACAAGATAGGACAAATGCTCCAACCATGATATTCTAAATGCCATGATTACAGTGGCATAATTTCAAGATCATTGGAATCCGTTCAAACATTTCATCGCTCCACCTCACACTTTGTGTGTCCTTCATTCGGATCCTCATCCACTTCCATGTCTAGAGGGACCCCCTAACGGCCTAGTCCCATGTCGCATCGTCTCACCTACCGTCCTTGGAAAACGCCCCGAAAGACTTTGGACTACACTTCAAGTTAGGTCCTGTGTTTTGAACATCGTCACTAGTCGACCATCAGTTTTTTGTCCCCATTTCAAGCTAATGTGATATGGATGCTATGTTTCGAACACGATAAACAGTTATCCTCCATCACCACACCACTCTCACCGCGTTACGAATGTCGATCATGTGATTCATTCTTTTCATCTCCCTTTGTCCGGAAAGATTCCAACGCCCCTTGGCATTATCATCTTGTGCACTAGGGCATAGGTGAAGGCCTCAACCCACCAGTGAGTTGGGATGCCCTCATGGCCAGACACAAGGAAGAAATTATGAGCAGCAAAGTGTAAGCCCCATCCACTATTGCTTCTCCATAGCAGCACTCGGGCAACTTCCTTGCGTAAGCCCCATCCACGAGTGCCGCTCCATAGTGGCACCCGGGTAGCATCCTTGTGTATGCCCCATTCACCAGTGCCGCTCCATAGCGGCACCCAGGTAGCATCCTTGCGTAATCCCTATTCACCGTTGTCGCATCATAGCGGCACCCGGTCATCATCCTTGCGTAGGCCCCATCCACTATAGCCGCTCCATATCGGCACCCGGGCAACTTCCTTGCATAAGACCCATCCACGAGGGTCGCTCCATAGCGGCACCTGGGCAGAATCCTTGTGTATTCCCCATTCACCAGTGCCTCTATATAGCGGCACCCGAGAAGCATCCTTGCGTAAGCCCTATTCACCGTTGTCACTTCATAGCGGCTCCTAGACATCATCCTTGCACAAGTCCCATCCACAATTTCTACTCCATAGCGACACCCGAGCCTCAATCCTGGAGTAAGTCCTAGCACCATGGGCCGTCCAACGTGTAATCCCCTCTTCATTTCGCACGGATGTACCCTTCGTGACGTGATCATCAGGTCCATGCAACCTCTTGTTTCTCACACTGAGCATGACTCCCGTGATCTTAGAGTGAGCACCGACCATGACACACCATGGGCCGCCTAGATTGTAAGACCCACACCCATTTGGAACTACGAGGACTTTGATCCAGTTCAAGGCATGGTACGTAGGAAACCTCCATGAGGTTAAAGCCCACCACCCAGTCATTCCGACCATGTCGGTTCACCAACACATCGGGCCGCCTAGAGCGTAAGCCCCAAATTCCCCCGTCCTACATGATGTTAAACTGTATCCCTGAACTATGTGGTCTTTGATCCATATTAAGGCATGGTACGTAGTAAGCCTCCCTGAGGTTCAAGCCCACTATCCACCAAGACCAAGGTCCCCCTTCACGTCGGTTCTTCGATGCCTCATCCCAAACTACGAGGACTTTGATTCCCTACCACGAGGATACGTAGGAAGCCTTCATTAGGTTCAATCTCATCACCCATTGGACCCCCAGTCTATCTTCATGTCAGTTCTCTAACGACATCCTACCTGAACTGTGTGGACTTTGATCCATGTCAAGGCATGGTGCGTAGGAAGCCCCCCCCCTGAGGTTCAATCCCACCACTTAGTCGTTCCGACCTCCTTCACGTCGGTTCACCCCCGTCCCGTGTGACGTTAAACTGCATTCCAATCCAGCAGTAAGCCATTGTGACCCATCCCAAACTACGTGGACTTTGATCCATGCTAAGGCATGGTATGTAGGAAGCCTCCATGAGGTTCATTCCCATTACCCATTGGACCCCCGGTCCATTTGCACATCGGTTCTCTAACACCACCCCCATGAAAACAATGAGGATTATGATCCATCTTAAGTCATGGTACGTATGAATCCCCCCTGAGGTTCAATCCCATCACCAGTGGACCCCCAGGTTCACCTTCACATTGGTTTTCTAGCGAAACCCTTCCTGAACTGTGTGGTCTTTGATCCATGTCAAGGTATGGTACGTTGGAAGCCTCCCTGAGGTTCAATCCCACCATCCACCTGGACCATGGTTCATCTTCATGTCGGTTCACTAACGACACCCGCACCCATTTTCCGAACTATGAAGACATTGATCTATGTCATGGAATGGTACGTAAGAGGCCTCACGAGGTTCAAGCCCCCCCCAGTCATTCCGACCCCCTTCACATCGGTTCACCACCGTGACACACGATGTTAAACAGTGGACCTCCATCCCGTGGTAAGCCGTTGCGACATCAGTCAGCGGTAAGCCGTTTTCAACCTCATTCGGCGATGATCCATCGTCAGATGAACTATGTGGACTTTAATTCTCTACCACAGGGATACGTAGGAAGCCCCACTAAGGCTCAATCCCATGAGTCATGTCTCATCCTGATCTCTCCCTCCAACCTATGTGTCTCAAGAAGTTCATGCCCCAACGCGGAGGTTCCACTTCCTCTAGGTCCCATCCGTGCGTCCATTCTCACGGGCCGCCTCCTCAAGTGTCCCATCATCCCACCGAACTACACGGACTTTGATTCCCTGATACAGGGATACGTATGAAGTCTCTTCAAGACTCAAGCCCAACATCACTGTCATCCTCACATTAGTTCCATCTCATTCCCTCTCCACTTCATTCAACACTCCATCATCCATCCTGATTCTTACCCAAGCCGCCAAATTTTGATGGGATCATGTCATCTATTTCCTCACTGATCCTATCATTACCTGGGCCGCTATCCACATGTAAGCCCCAACATGTCTCTAGGTCATTGTCCTTTGTGTACAACCTGATTCATCACCCCTTCTAACAACGTGGGTTTTGATCCCTGTTGTCTATATAGGGTACATAGGAAACCTCCACGAGGTTCAATCCCAGCCAATGGTAAGCCTTGGTGTTTCCCCATTCTAGGGTGCACACTCCCTGATCCTCCCTCAGTGGTGTCCAGATCAACTTTCATGGTGTGACATCTCCCCTCTATGGGACACACCACCTCTGAACTGTCTCTATGGGATGTCCTGATCATCCTCATTCCGTCTCCGCAAGATGTTAAACTCGCGGCCTACCTCGTGTTCAACATAAGATGCCTGAGGAAAACCTTGGAAGACACGCCTCAGGCATAACCGTCTCCACTAGACATTAAACATGTGGAATACTCTTTGTTAAACATAGGAAACTGAGGACAAACTCAGGGACATGCCTATGGCATATGATTCTCCGCATTCGACGTGGGACGCATCGGGCTCTGCACCCTTGAGATGCCCTCTAATGAGGATGAATACAGGTTCCCCAATGTCCACGCACCTAGAGATGCCCCGACATGCCTGATGTTGTCACCTACTCCGACTTAAAGTTGCTACCATGTCAAGACCCCATGGAATGTCTTGATGGATGTAATGTAATTAACTGGCGTCCATGAATATATGGCACCAGGAATGAGATTCATGAACCATGACTTAAATCTATGAGGGAGACTCGGACTAGGTGACGAGTTCTGAGGAGGAATCCAGGAAAGGAAGAACCGACATCCCATCATCCTGTTTTGATCAAGGAGAAAACGCCCCTAAACAGGGAGCAGATGCCGCCCGCCTTTGGAAAGCAGGAATGTGGTGCAACAGCTGCACATCCTCATAGATGGATGCGCATGCCCCGGTGAAAGTGTCGGAAACAGAAATGGTGAACCCGATGTGAATCTCTTCTCCTTCAATAGAGAGTAGACCAAATATATCGGGAAAATTGAGTCATCACCCCAATGAATCCCCTCTCTTTCAAATGTGAGAGGATGAGTAACATCGGGTGTGTGAAGACTACGGTCCATCGGCACCTCGCCGAGTCCACCGCCTCAAGAGGCCACACAGGTGGCATCCGTCACCCGACTCCATCGGCTCCTCCCCAACACCGCCGCTCAAGAGGCCACGCTGGTGGAATCCGCCACCCGACTCCATCGGCTCCTTGCCGATCCCGCCACCTAAGAGGCCGCACAAGTGGCATCTTCCACCCAAATCTATCGGCTTCGTGCCGATCCCGCTGCCCAAGAGGCCGCACAGGTGGAATCCGCCACCCCACTCCTTCAGCTTCTTGCCGACTTTGCCACCTCAAGAAGCTGTTCAAGAGGCATCCGCCACCCCACTCCATCAGCTCCTCGCCGACTGCGCTGCCTCAAGAGGCCACGCAGGTGACTTCCACCACCCCACTCAATTGGCTCCTCACCGACTCTGTCGCCTCAGGAGTCCACGCAGGTGGCATCCACCACCCCACTCCATTGGAACCTCACCAACTTTTCCGCCTCAAGAGGCCGTGCAGGTGGAATCTGCCACCCCACTCCATCGGCTCCTCACCGACTCTGTCGCCTCAAGAGGCTCCGTAGGTGGCATCCGCCACCCCACTCCATCGGGTCCTAGACGACTCCGTCGACTCAAGAGGCCGCGCAGGTGGCATCCGCCACCCCACTCCATCAGCTCCTCGCTGACTCTGTCACCTCAAGAGGCCGCGTAGGTGGCATCCTCCACCGAACTGCAATGGCTCTGTGCCAACTCCGCCACTGCAGAGGCCGCACAGGTGGCATTCGCCACTCGACATCATCGGCTCCTCACCGAGTCCGTCTCCTCAAGAGGCCGCATAGGTGCATCCGAAACCCGACTCCATCAGCTCCTCACCGAATCCACCGCTCAAGAGGCCGTGCAGGTGGCATCCGCCACCCTACTCCATCGGCTCATCGCCGATCTCACCGCCCAAGAGGCCATGCTGGTGGCATCTGCCACCCGACTCCATTGGCTCTTTGCCGATCTCTCAGCCCAAGAGGCCACGCAGGTGGTATCCGCCACCCGACTACTTCGGCTCCTCACCGACATCACCACCTTAAGAGGCCACGCAGGTGGCATCCACCACCCCACTCTCTCAGCTCCTCGTTAACTTTGCCGCCTCAAGAGGTCGCGCATGTGGCATCCACCACCCCACTCCATCGGCTCCTCGCCGACTCAGTCGCCTCAAGAGGCCGCGCAGGTGGCATCTGCCACCCCACTCCATCGGCTCCTTGCCGACTCCGTCGTCTCAAGAGGCCGTGCAGTGGAATCCTCACACCACTCCATTGGCTCCTCGCCGACTCCTTCAACTCAAGAGGCTGCGTAGGTGGCATCCGTCACCCGACTGCATCGGCTCCTCACCAACTCCGCTGCTCAAGAGGCAACGCAGGTGGCATCCACCACCGGACTACATCGGCTCCTCGCCGACTCCGCCGCGCAAGAGGCCGCGCAGGTGGCATCCGCCACCCAACTCCATCGTCTCCTCACCGACTCCGCTGCCCAAGAGGCCACGTAGGTGGTATCCGCCACCCGACTCCATCGGCTCCTTGTCGATCCCGCCGCCCAAGAGGCTGCACAGGTTGCATCTGCCACCCGACTCCTTCGGCTCCTCACCGACTTTGCCGCCTCAAGAGGTCGCACAAGTGCCATCCGTCACCCCACTCCATTGGCTCCTCGCTGACTACGCTGCCTCAAGTGGCCACACAGGTGGCATCCGCAACCCCACTCCATCGGATCCTCTCTGAATCTGCCACCTCAAGAGGCCACGTAGGTGGAGTTCTCCACCCCACTCCATCGGCTCCGTGCCGATCCCGCCGCCCAAGAGGCCACGCAGGTGGCTTCCGCCACCCGAATCCTTTGGCTCCTCACTGACTTTTCCGCCTCAAGAGGCCATGCAGGTGGCATCCACCACCCCACTCCATGGGCTCCTCACCGACTCTGTCACCTCAAGAGGTCGCGCAGGTGGCATCTGCCACCCCACTCCATCGGCTCCCTGCCAACTCTGTCGCCTCAAGAGGCCGAGAATGTGGCATCTTCCACCCCACTCCATCAGCACCTAACCGAATCTCATGCCTCAAGAGACCGTGTAGGTGGAATCCGCCACCCCAATCCACCGGCTCCTTGCTGACTCCGTCGCCTCAAGAGGCCGCACAAGTGGCATCCGCCACCCGACTGCATCGGCTCCTCACCGACTCCGCCGCTCAAGAGGTCGCGTAGGTGGCATCTGCTCCTCGCCGACTCCACTGCTCGAGAGACTGCACAGGTGGCATCCACCACCCAACTTCATCGACTCCTCGCCGACTCCGCCACTCAGGAGTCCACGTAGGTGGCATCCACCACCCAACTTTATCATCTCATCTCCGATCTTGCTGCTCAAGAGACCGCGCAGGTGGCTTCCGCCACCCGACTTCATCAACTCATCGCTAACTCCGCCACTCAAGAGGCCGCGCAGGTGGCATCCGCCACCCAGATTCATCAGCTCCTCACCGATCATGCCGCTCAAGAGACCACGCAGCTGCCATCCGCCACCTGGAATCCAGGCTTCGATGCCTTTCGGGATCAATCGCTCTGTCGTACCGACGTTTAGGATTTGACCCAGGCTCCTTCACCCTGTCATACCGATTCTCCTGGCTTCCACAACTTCCGGTCTCTATCGCCCCGTCGTACCGACATCCAGGCTTCGACCCGGGCTCCATCGCCCCATTATACCAACTCTCCTGACTTCCACGCCTTCCGGGATCCATCACCCCATCGTCCTGACGTTTCTGGTTTCCACACCTTCTGGGCTCTATTTCCTCATCGTCCCGACGTTCCAGGATTCCACTCCTTCCGGGATCCATCACCCCATCGTCCTGACGTTCCAGACTTCCACACCTTCCAGGCTCCATCGCCCTGTCGTCCTGACCTTCTAGGCTTCCATGCCTTCCGGGCTCCATCGCCCCGTCGTACCGATGTCAAGGCTTCCACGCCTTCTGGGATCCACCACGCCATCATCCCAAAATTTCTGGCTTCCACGCCTTCCGGGCTCCATGGCTCTGTCATCCTGATATTCTAAGATTCCACGCCTTCTGGGCTCGATCGCCCCGTCGTACCGATGGCCAGGCTTCCACGCCTTCCGGGCTCCATCGACCCGTCGTCCTGACGTTCCAAGCTTCCATGCCTTCTGGGATCCACCGCCCCGTCGTACCGATGTCCAAGATTCCACGCCTTCAGGGCTCCATCGCCCCGTCATCCGACGTTCCAGGCTTCTACGCCTTCCAGGCTCTATCGCCCCATCGTACCGACATCCAGCCTTCCACGCCTTCTGGGCTCCATCGCCCCATCGTACCGACACTCCATGCTTCTATGCCTTCTAAGATCCATCGCCCTATCATACCGACACTCCAGGATTCCAAGACTTACGGGCTCCATCACCTCGTCATACTAATGCTCCAACCTTCAATGACTTCCGGGCTCCATCGCCCCATCATACCGACGTTCCTGACTTCTTCTCCCCTCCAGACCGAGGGAATGTATTCATCCCTACTACACTTGTGACACTCTGTGTCATCCCAGCTACCACATTGCATCAACCACAGAGTTCCTCCCTGTGGCCTTGACACCAGCTCATGGAAGGTTCATTATGAGGGATCCTCGCTCATGCACAGAGAACAGCCATGCATACGATCGGGGGATTTTAGGGAAATCCCATCATATAGATTCCCCCCTCATCCAAACCCACCAAAATGGGGTAGAGATGATCATACCTATACCGAAACAATCCTTGTGGTTTCATGTCTCAGTTGCATGATGTTAAACAGAGTAAAAACCACATCCTAATTACATGACGTTAAACAGCATAACAACCATGTCCTAGTTGCACGATGTTTAACTGCATAAAAATCATCGCCCATCATGATGTTAAACTGATCATTATCATCCTGCATGACATTAAACTACATAATCGTCTTGCATGACGTTAAAATGTTCATCATCGTCCGACATGACGTTAAACTTATCATTATCGTCTTGCATGACATTAAATTGCAGCATCGTCCAACATGACATTAAATTGTTCATCTTCGTCAGTCATGACGTTAAACTGGTCATTATTATCCTGCACGACATTAAACTGCACCATCATCCTGCATGATGTTAAACTGTTCATCTTCGTCCATCATGATGGTAAACTGCACATTATCATCCTGCACGACATTAAACTGCACCACCATCCAGCATGACATTAAACTGCATCATCATCTTGCAGGATGTTAAACTGTTCATCTTCATCCTGCATGACATTAAACTATTCATCTTCATCCTTCATGATGTTAAACTGCACATTATTGTCCTTCACGACATTAAACTGCACCACCGTCCTGCATGACATTAAACTGTTTATCTTCGTCCGTCATGACGGTAAACTGCACATTATTGTCCTGCACAACATTAAACTGCACCATCGTCTAGTATGACTTTAAACTGCATCATCATCTTGCATGACGTTAAACTATTCATCTTCGTCCTTCATGACGTTAAATTTTTCATCTTCATCCATCCGGATGTTAAACTACACATTATCATCTTGTACGACATTAAACTGCACTACCATCCTGCATGACGTTAAACTGTTCATCTTCATCTGTCATGACGTTAATATGCTCATTATCATCCTGTATGAAAATAAACTGCAAAACGGTCCAAGCTCTATGAACTTAAACAATTATCACAACCGTCCATATCACACGACGTTAAACTGTGTGATTTGTCCCAACTAAAGGACATAAAACCACTCGGAATTTTTCCCGTATGACCCTAAACTGCACGTCAGTCACGCATGACACTAAATTGAATGTCGCTCATGCATGACCTTAAACTGTCCAGTCCTGCATGACCCTAATCTGAAGGTCGGTCCCACATTACTCAAAACTGCACGCTAGTCCTACATGACCTTAAATTGTCCAATCCTACATGACCCTAAACTACATGTCGGTCCCGCATGACCCTAAACTGCACGCTGGTCCTGCATGACCTTAAAATATCCAGTCCTGTATGACTTTAAATTGTGCTCCATCCCGCATGACATAAAACTACATCTTGAGAACTACGTATGGATCGATTCCCATCCTCATGGGATACGTAGGAACGCACAGAAGACCGTCTTGAGCCCAGCCCCGAGCTATTCTCTTTGACTGTTCCCCCTGGGTATAGTCTCCTTGGAGGCTCCTTGCATGATGTGGAGTAAGCTTCCTTAGCCCCACTCATACGAGGATTATAATGGTCAGTCCATGTGCCCACTCCTGTTCTTCTATCCTCCCATGTCTTCACAGCACGACGTTAAATTTCATGGCCTTCAAGAACTACGTATGGCTTGATTCCAATTCTCATGGGATACGTAGGAACGCCTGGACATTCCATCCGTTGGACCAACCCAAATGCCAGAATCTTCCCCCCAGGTTAAGATGTATGGTGAGGGTGCACGTTTTCTCCACTTCGTGTTGAGTTAACCCCGATCCAGTCGTACGTCCCACCCCCTGGAGACGTTCACCTCTTTGAGAGATGGGTACAGATATGCTTCACCCACTCCTTAACTTGGATTCTGTCAACTTCCCCGTCCAGAAGGGGCCCTGAATGGTATGAATGCTAGGCCTAAGGGATCTCTTACCAATTCAGGCCAACGCCCTCGAGGATGTCGAGCAACAAACCGATACAAGTCCTACATATTAAATATGGTCAATGGTAGATGCTCATTTATTGCTCCCATTTCAGGTCACTATAGGGACGATGTGTTTTGAACATGGTCAACAGCTATCTTGGATCATTGGGGTCACCCCAAGATGTCCCAAACATCAAGTGTAGTGGTTCATTCTGCCTCGTTGTATCTCTAAGCGATGAACTTTCTCCAGGAGATGCTAACCCTCAGGCCCCATGGCCTTTTCAGGCCCTCGGCCTAGGTTCTCTCTTAAGAGATTGTACGGTACGGTGTGAGATTATGTCCTCCTTCACATCAGGTGGTTCTCCCTGCCGTAAAAATCCCCAAATGAGGCACCTTCTCCTCGCCCTCGTCCTCACTGCAAGACATTAAACTACAAGCTGGTCAGGCCTCCCTGATGAAGGCCCAGCCTCAGGTCGTTTGGCCTTCTCAGGCACCTGGCCCTCATCCTCATTGCAAGACGTTAAACTGAAAGATGGTCAGGCCTCTCTGACTGAGGCCTAGCTTCAGGAACCTTGGCCTTCTCAGGCCCCTGGGCCTCGTCCTCACTAGAAGATATTAAACTGCAAGCTGGTCACACCTCCCTGACCGAGGCCCAGCCTCAGGCCCCTTGGCCTTCTCGGCCCCCCTGCCCTCGTCCTCACTGCAAGACCTTAAACTACAAGCTGTTCAGGCCTCCATGACCGAGGACCATCCTCAGGCCCCTTGGACTTCTCGGGCCCCTATCCCTCATCCTCACTGCAAGACATTAAACTGCATGCTGGTCAGGCCTCCCTGACTGAGGCCCAACCTCATGCCCCTTGGCCTTCTCGGGCCCCAATCCCTCTTCCTCACTACAAGACGTTAAACTGCAAGCTGGTCAGGCCTCCCTGACCGAGGCCCAGCCACAGGCCCCTTGGCCTTCTTGGGCCCCTGGTCCTCGTCCTCACTACAGGACATTAAACTGCTAGCTGGTCAAGCCTTCCAGACCGAGGCCCCTTGTCCTTTTCGGGCCCCTGTCCCAAGTTCTCTCTCATGGGATTTTGTGGTGTGGTATGAGATTATGTCCTCATTCACATAGGGTTATTCTAAATTTCATACACCTCCCTTCTTTGAGGTATCCTACTCCGCTCCTCGTCCTCACTGGAAGATGTTAAACTTTGAGCTGGTCAGGCCTTTCTGACCGAGGCCCAGCCTCAGGCCCCTTGGCCTTCTCGGGCCCTTGGCCCTCATCCACACTGCAAGACGTTAAACTACAAGCTGGCCATGCCTCCCTGACTAAGGCCCAGTCTAAGGCCCCTAGGACTTCTTGGGCCCTTGGCCCTCGTCCTCACTACAAGACGTTAAACTACAAGCTGGTCAGGCCTCCCTGACCGAGGCCCAGCGTCCGTCCCCTAGGCCTTCTCGGGCCCCTATCCCTCTTCCTCACTACAAGACATTAAACTGCAATCCGGTCAGGCCTTCCTGACCGAGGCCCAGCCTCAACCCCTCATCCTTCTCGGGCCCTTGTCCCTCATCCTCACTGCAAGACATTAAACTGCAAGCCGGTCAGGCCTTCCTGATCGAGGATCACCCTCAGGCCCCTTGTCCTTTTCAGGACCCTGTCCCAAGTTCTCTCTCATGGGATTGTGCGGTGTGGTACGTGATTATGTCATCATTCATGTCGGGTTACTCGCCACGCCGTACACTTCCTCGTTAGGGTATCCTGCCCTTGGGTATCTTTGAGAACCACATGTGGCTTTATTTCCATCCTTATGGGATACGTAGGACCACCTGAATGTCTAGACTTCGAGTCAAGTCCTATATCTCGGAGATCTCCATTTCACTCTGGCCCCTTGGCCTACCCTCTCCCTTCTAAGAACTGTCATTGACCCTCTTCGGCGGTTCACTGATGTGCCTAAGGGTGCTCTGGTTTAGTACCTGGAATGTCGGACTCAACTTGAACATGCTTCCACCCACTTTCTAGGCTTTGTGTTCCCATTCACTAGGGCTTCCATCACCTTTCACACCCGAAGGGACCCCCGAGTGGCATGGATGATAGGCCTAAGGGATCTCTTACCATTACGGGCCCTAAGTGGCATGGATGATAGGCCTAAGGGCTCTCCTACCATTATGGGCCAACACCCCTGAGGATCACGGACAACAAACTGATACAAATCCCGCGTTTCGAATATGGTCCGCGATCGATGCTCATTTGTTGTTCCCATTTCAGGCTAACGTGATATGGATACTATATTTCCGCCATAGTCATAAGTTATCCTCTATCACCACGCCAACCTCATTAAGCTCGAAATGTCGGTTACATGATTCACATCCTTCTCCACCTCATCATGTACAAGTAGAACTTTGAAAGTCTTGGTACTATTGTTGACGCTCCTTTCCGTCACATAGTCTAAACGAATGAAAAGGGAAATACCTCAAACCCAAAATGATTCATCCTTTGAAGAAACATAAAAAATTGACAATTTCATGAACAAAGATTCATTTGCACTTGGTTCGGGCAAGTTCCACCAAGGTCGTGCAAGTATACTAGCGCGCCGCCCAATGTTCGCATAGGTGACTTGTGTGCCCTCTATGATTTTTACCCATGGTCTTCACCATCCTATAAATACCTCCTATGGGCCCCCCATTTCAAAACGGAAAAATTCTAAAACTCAGATTCGAGCTCCCGGATCCCTAGTCTCTTCTCAAAGCCTTAAAAACACTTCTAAGGTAATTTATTACCTAGAATAGAAGGTATAAAGAGAGGTAACAAGACCTAAGTGTTGAAATTCATCAACACATGCATGCCTAAGTGTATGACCCTTCAGGGAATTGAATACACTTGCGCGCAGCCTTATCCCTTCAATAAAACTTGTGTTCCACTCTTTTCGAAGCCTTTAGGAATAATATTAAGGGCTTGAGACAAGTCTCGCCCAAGTATTACCCTAAGGGTTGACCATCATGCAAGTACCCATGTGTCGCGCAAGTATACTTGCGTGACCAGGACTTGCGTGCCCACGCAGGACTAGCGCACCTATCTCTTTTTGGGTGCCCCTCCTTCCTATTCACTTGTTTTCTTCAAATTCACTGCTCCTCTTAAAGGTTTAGCCTTCAAAATCCAATTTAAAGCCATTTTTGGCATGATTCCTTGGTTGGCTTGCTTGTTTGAAAGGAATTCAATGGAACATCTCTCAAAACCTAGTGATTTACATATCTTTATGTCACTACGGTTAGAGATTACATTCATTTAACCTCATCCTTTAAAATGAGAGGACTATTCATGGGCATCATTTTTAGGAGTAAGCCCCAAGTCCCCTTAATTCTGGGCCTCCTTTCAGGACTAAGCCCCAGTCATAATTCCTCTAATTTGGGCATCCTCCACAAGAATAAGCCCCACTCATAAATTCCATTTAACATAGGCCTCTTTCTCTGGAATAAGTCCTAAGTCTCAAGTCCCCTAACCTGGGACTCCTTTTCAGGAGTAAGCCCCAGTCTTCAAGTTCCCTTAATTTTGCACATCCTCCTTAGGAGTAAGCCCCAAGTTCCCAAAATCCAAATTCCCATAACCTGGGCTTCCTTTTCAGGAGTAAGCCCCCGTCATAATTCTCTTTAACCTGGGCCTCTTCTTTAAGATTAATCCCCAGTCATAATTTATCTTAACCAGTATTAATTTACTTTTGATTTGGGCTTCCTTCTCAGTAGTAAAAATGTAACACCCCAAGCTTCTACGGTACGTTTCCCTTCGAATAATGCGATAGCGTGTGTTGTACGCAACCTCGAGTTCTAACACACACCACAACTAATTAAACTAGCCGTTGTGAATAGTAATACCTACTTTTTGAAATCATATATATTCTATATTTCAAAATGGACTTCATTTTTGGATTCGGAATATCAAAATTAGCCTAGGGTGAAATTTTGGTACATTTCGGATAACTTTCATATTTTGATGAATAGTGAAAATTTCTAAATTTTAATTAAAAACAACTTTTTTAATCAAAATAATTAATAGTGATAAATTATGAATTTGAGTGGTTTTAAAGTATATTTAGAATATATTTTTACCATTCAATTTAATGTTTATCATTGGACATAATTTTACAATTAAACCGAACATAAACAAGTGTCAATCTTTTGATAGTTATTATCTCTTAAAAACACGCTTTTTGTTTTGACAGCGGGAATTAATTTTAAATTAATTTCTGCCACTTATGTGTTTTGAATTTAGGAAAATGGATTCCATATTTGGAATCAGGATGTTCAAATTGTGTAAATAGGTAACTTTTATTTTTAGACATTTTGAATAGTTACTGTGGTAAATATTTTATTTACCATGGTTAAAGGGTAAATCCGGTAAATAAGGGTTAAAAAAATAATATTATAATAATAAAAAATTACCCTAAAACGTGTCCTAACCTTATTTGTGGACACATACCCGACCATGGGCATCCTTTGGTCAATTTGGGGACCCCTTGGAGCCACTTGTATGTGGTAGGGACACTTTATATTAATAAAGTTAAAATAAAAATAAAAATGGCATAAGCTTACATCTTTTAGAAGAACAATTTTTACATAGGGTTATACATGTTGGATTTTCGATTATAAATATTCATTAGAAAGCTAAAACGATTTCCTACATAATGATATTTTATTTATAATTTTTAGACATTATATAATTTATTTTATTTATGACACAATGATGATGCAGTAATTACTAAAATAGTGAAAAATAAAAATAATTGATCTTATAAATACCCAAATAATTATAATATGAAATTTTTAATGAATTAAACTAATTTTCTATGATAATATGATATATTAGGATTGATTTAATTGACTTTTTTCGAAGTAATCAATCTGTTAGGAGTTTCACAAAAATCAACTATTGAATAGTGTCAAAATTGACATAAAAGAGTTCTTAAAACAAATATTATATTATTAATTGATATTAAATTTCTAAAAATCTAAGGTTCGGCCACGAGACTTATATTATGATAGGTTCCTCATTAATGGACCACTTGGGGGTCGCTTGGATGTATATAGTAAGTTTATTAATCATATTATATAAAAATACAAAGAGACATTGTAAAAGTGAAACTAATTAACTTAGAGTTAATACTTAAAGATAAGGTTAATATAAGTACCCAAACCTGTCTAAATTCTATTGGATGAGTTGTTTTCGACCTATCCACACCTCATCCTTTGAATAGTCAACTTTGGAGCCTTTGTAAACCGAATATGAATTTATTATAAATTAATATTTCTAACTTTTCCAAAGGTGCCCCTCACCCCTCTTATAAAAGGGCACTCCTCCTTCTCATTTCTTAACACCTTAAAAGCCTTTTGGTTCGGCCAAACTCTGCCCAAATACTCTCCCAACATCCCTCAATACAACCTAGAGGCCTTAGTTTGATCAGAAAGCCAACCTAAGGAGCCCTTTTGAACAAATCAAAAGGAAGAACCCGAAGAAGAGGTAATGATTTCACCACCCTTTTCTAAGTTCATTTCTTCTTCCACTTCTTCTTCCTTTGTTCTTACCATTCTGAAATAATAACTCCAGTATCTCACATATACTGTGATGTTATTATAAATATGGTACAATCATATTCAGTATTCTATCCACCCTTTGAATAACATGTCACCATACGTGCGTACGTACGGCTTACCGTCTCCACGTCGTGGTGTAATTGTTATTCAATATAATATTATTTGGATGGGTATAGTAATGATGTGTAACTCATGTAAATAATAAATATAACATGTTAATGATTCTGTATATATGATATACCATCCATTTATATATTATTTTAATATCAAAAGAATGATATTGTCGCTCGTGCGTACGTACGGACTACCGTCTCCACGAACGCGATGAGATTCATTCTCCATCGTATCCATTCAAGTATAATTATCATTTGATGATTTAAAAATGATGTTTAAGGACTGTATATCATTCTGGATATGAATAAGATACAACAACCATGGCTTATGTAACAAAACATATAAAAGAAAATGAGTAAGTTAACTCCCGAAACGACGATAATTCTAAGATATTATTAACAAATCAATGTTAAAAGATCATATATGATATCATATTAATATATATGATTCTTGTATAATTTAATAACAACTATTTCACCATTATACAGGAGGTTAACCTACCCCAACCAAGGAAAAGTACAAGGTAAGGGTTATTTCACAATCTCTTCATTATCCGAGGTTTTATTATACGTAATAATCTACTGGGATCTCTTTATCATCCACATCCATGTTTCTTCGAAATGTATTTCAAAACATTTTTACTATTTACAAGAATATGGGTTAAAGTCATTTATACCCTTGTTTGACTTTTTATAAGAGGTTTATAAAGGAATCATTCCGTCGTTTTCAAAACAAGGTCCTTTTTAACCTTTTCGACAGAATTGAGGTAAGAATGTTTTTTTAACTTATACGGCGGGTGCGGTTATTTTACGCCGTTATAAAATCTTCAAAGCTTTCCTTACAAGCTTATAAGAATATTTTCAAAGAAAATTTTTTATTTTATATGGATCTTAAATGATTTCAAAATAAAAGGAGATATTTCTTTAAAAAGAATTTTGATTTCATCTATGTCAACATCCTTTGATGGATTTTAAGATTATTTGAAGTTGATTTATTATGATACAAAACTTCTATATTGTATTGAAGGTTTTGTGATATGTTTGACTGTGGATGTGCTATTTTTATACCATTCATAGTTTATTGTGAAAGTATTGACATTTCGTATGCTAGTTTTAATACGAATGTTTATGTTATGTTTAAACCTTTTCATATGGGAATGCATTGGACTTAATAAGTGACGGGTGGAGCCCGCTATAGCTCCTCGATGCATCGGTAGGTCTCATGAGACAAACTAGTGTCTTGGCACAAGGCCTTGACAAAATCTTATTTGTAGTCTTGGCACGAGGCCTTGGCTATGTGGTTATGATAGTCTGGCATTATGCATTCCAACATTATGAAAGTGGTTATTTATTTTTGCATGTGATTATTCGATTAGTGGAATATCCATATGAATAAGTAAATGGCATTATTTCATTTTATTTATGCCATACCATGTTGAAAGTTCATGTTTAAAAGGCTTTTGTTTTAGTTATACATTGCCTTAAATGTTTATTCTTATTGATGAAAGTTTCCGCTATATTGTTATCCTTACTGGGCATTTGAGCTCACCCCTTTTCTATGTTTTATTTTTCCCAGGAAGTGAAGATGTAAGTTATGAATGACCTGCAGGGATATTATGAGGGGATTGTAGTGTGGACTGTGGAAACATTATGTTGTTGTAGTAGTTTTTGATTTTATGATGTAATGTAAAACTTATGAATATATCTAGTGTTTCCAAGGCTACTAAACCAATCGGTCTTTCGAGATTTGATCTTCTTGTGATCATGCCAATGTTACGAAGTAATGCACCGACTCTGGGTAGCTGGGGTCGGGGTGTTACAGTTGGTATCAGAGGAAGTTTAGTACAAACCTTGGAAGCTATATTTAGATAAACTCTGATTAGAGCACGTAGACCTAAGATGAACTTTGATGATTAGTATAGAAGAACTTCCTAGAATTTTGGTATTGTAGAGACTTTGTGAGTTTTGCGAGCAATACATCCCTGTCTGGATACGAGCAGGTAGAGGCGGCTCTGGCACAGATGTACCTAGGGGTAAAACCCGAAAACACCGCTTTGAGCTAGACTCGAACGGGAACTGGTGCACGACAACGGGCCTTGCTGCACTCTTGGTTACGACACTCCCGGGGGATATGCTTAGGATAACTCTCACTTTCTTTACAAATCATTATGAAGGGTTTATGAGTATATACTTCCTCAAAGAAAACATATTTATGATTATGGATTATATCCATAGATAGTTCAATCTATGTTAAGTGTTTTATAAGTATGAGATTATGTATTTTGATTCATAAACTGATCTAGTTTATGCCATTGTTTAGAAATGGCGCCTAGTGGAAGAAATGGAAACCGTATCAATGCACGCACTCCATGTAGGGATTGCCCTCCTGCTCAAGATAATTATAGTGGGGCTGGTGATGCAACTGGTGCTGATCAGCTAATCACCGTACTGGGACAACTTACTCAGGTTATGAATAATAACCTTACCCGTATGGAGCACCCTGATCCGCAGCGTGGAGGATCAATGTTAGATCGATTCATGAGACAACAACCACCAACGTTCAATGGAAGTACAAATCCCTTAGTATCTGAGCAATGGATATTTTCCCTAGAGAAAATATTTCAGGCTTTGGGGAGTAGTGAAAGGGAAAAAGTTACCATGGCAGTTTACCGCCTCACTGGAGATGCTGATCAATGGTGGTCATTGATTCAAAACATGAAGGAAGATGATGAAGTATCAAACATGGAATGGAGGGAGTTCAAAGATCTGTTTTTAGAAAAATACTTTCCTCGCGACCATCGAGCAGATATGGAAAGGCAATTTCTGAGTCTGAGACAAAAGGAGGATGAGAATGTCACAAAGTATGAGGCTAACTTTACAAGGTTAGCGAGGTATGCTGGAGATTATATTCACAACCCAAGAAGTAAGATTGATCGTTTCTTTGATGGGTTAAAACCATTTCTCCGTCGAGCATTAGTCTCACAATCCTTTTCATCGTACGAAGACATTGTCTCATGTGCTATCAAGACCGAAAAGGAATTCTCTAAGTCTTATGACTTTAAAGCAAAGCAAGAGAAGAAGAGACCTGCTGATCAATCTGGGAATGGAAATAAGGGGAAGAAGGGAAAGGTTGAATATCCATCTTGTGGTAAGTGCGGGAAGAAACACCCCGGTGCTTGCCTGAAGGGAATGGGAGTCTGTTACAAGTGTGGTGAAAAAGGCCACCAAGCTCATGATTGCAAGGGGAAGAAGGAAGCTACCAACGTTCAGTGCTACAATTGCAGGGAGATGGGGCATTATGCAAATGCATGTCCTAAGCGTCAGGAGAACTTACCTCAGAAAAGGCCAAGGGATCAAGGCCAGGCTTATGCTATCACTACTGCTGAGGTAGAAGCTCCGAAAGACGTGGTGGCAGGTAATTTAATGGTTTCCTCAAGTTTAGCAAATGCATTATTTGATTCTGGATCATCGCATTGTTTCATATCTTCCCAGTTTGCTAAGAAAATTAGATATTTCCAATTTGATTTAATAAGGGAGTTGTCAGTTAAAACTCCTAAGGGAAGTATCGTTGCAACAAAGTTTTGTGAATCAGTCCCCATTAGAGCACATAAATTTTCTTTATCTGCTGATTTCATCGTCATACCTATGATTGAGTTTGATATAATCCTCGGTATGGACTGGCTTTCGGACTATGATGCGAAGATTTATTGTAAGAAGAAAGAGGTTACGATTCTTGATGATAATGATAAGGAACACCTTATTTTTAGAGCAGAATCGTCACCACCTAATTCTTATTTAGACCCACCCCCAGTAGCTCAACTTAATTCAATTATTGGGGAGGAAGAGAATGAAGTAACTATCGGTGAGGAAAGGAATGTTCAAATAGAGGATGTACCTATTGTGAAAGAATTTGTAGATGTATTTCCGGAAGATTTACCTGGACATCCTCCAGAACGAGAAGTTGAGTTTTCTATTGATTTGATTCCTGGATCAAGGCCTATATCGAAGACCCCTTATAGAATGGCCACTGTAGAGTTAGTCGAACTAAAGAAACAACTAGAGGAATTGAGTAATAAGGGATTTATTCGCCCTAGTGTTTCTCCATGGGGAGCCCCTGTTCTTTTTGTTAAAAAGAAAGATGGATCTATGAGGTTATGTATCGACTACAGGGAGATCAATGCTATAACGATAAAGAACAAGTATCCCCTACCTCGTATTGATGATTTATTTGACCAACTGCATGGAGCTCAATACTTTTCAAAGATTGACCTTCGATCTGGATACCATCAGTTGTGTGTAAAGAAGGAAGACATTCCGAAAACAGCATTTCGAACCAGGTACGGGCATTACGAGTTTACTGTAATGACGTTTGGATTGACTAATGCACCATCTTTATTCATGGATCTGATGAATAGAGTTTTCAAGGAGTATCTCGATGAATTTGTGGTAGTATTTATTGATGATATATTGGTATACTCCAAAACCTACGAAGATCATGAAAATCACTTGCGCATTATCTTGAAGACTCTGAGAAGGCATGAATTATATGGAAAGTTTAGCAAGTGTGAATTTTGGCTTCAGGAGATTTCTTTTCTTGGCCATATTGTCTCTAAAGATGGAATCTCTGTTGATCCTTCTAAGACCAAGGCAATCCAAGAATGGCCAGCACCTACGAGTATAACTGAGGTACGTAGTTTTATTGGCTTGGCAGGTTATTATCGACGTTTCGTCCAGAATTTTGCCCGATTGGCTAACCCATTAACGAAGCTCACACGTAAAGGGGTTAAATTTGTTTGGACAAAAGAGTGTGAAGAATGTTTCGAAGAACTGAAGAGAAGATTAGTCAATGCTCCTATATTGACTCTACCATCGGGGAATGATGGGTTCGTTATTTATAGTGATGCATCAAAGAAAGGACTTGCCTGTGTCCTTATGCAGAATGATAGAGTTATTGCCTATGCATCACGACAGTTGAAAATTCATGAACAAAACTATCCTACTCATGATCTTGAGTTAGCAGTTGTGATCTTTGCTTTGAAGATATGGAGGCACTACCTCTATGGTGAAAAATGTGAGATTTATACTGATCACAAGAGTTTGAAGTATATTTTCTCACAAAAAGAACTCAACATGAGGCAAAGGAGATGGCTTGAATTACTCAAGGATTATGATTGTACGATACACTACCACCCGGGGAAGGCAAACAAGGTGGCAGATGCTTTGAGTAGAAAAGACCATGGAGTTTTGAACAATATGAGAATTGAAAGGGATCCAATTTTCATGGATCTAGTGAAAATGGACATGGGAATAACCAGGGAAGGTGAAACATCAATGCTTTTTCAAATGGTTGTCAAACCATCTTTACTAGAAAGGATTAAGAGTTCTCAGACCGATGATGACGAATTCCAAAAGAAGATTAAAGCTGTGAATGATGGGAGATTGAGAGACTTTGTGTATGAAGATGGAATTTTGAAATTCGGGAAGAGACTTTGTGTTCCCAATATACCTGATCTAAAAAGGGAATTGCTGGATGATGCTCATAGTTCCAATTTCTCTATACACCCTGGGAGCAACAAAATGTATAGAGATTTGAAGGAACATTTTTGGTGGGACAACATGAAGAGGGAGATTGCTGATTTTGTGTCAAGATGTATGGTTTGTCAACAAGTGAAAGCTGGAAGGCAACAGCCTGGAGGAGTCATGCAACCTCTTCCCATACCGGAGTGGAAATGGGACAATATTACGATGGACTTTGTCATGGGGCTACCAAAGACTCCTAGAAGGAACGATGCAATATGGGTTATTGTTGATCGTCTTACCAAGTCAGCACATTTTCTTGCTATAAGAGAAGATCTACCCCTGGAACGTCTAGCAAGACTATACATTAATGAAGTTGTGAGACTTCATGGAGTTCCCCTATCGATTGTTTCTGATCGTGATCCCCGTTTTACTTCAAGATTTTGGAAAAGTCTTCAGAAATCCCTGGATACTGAACTTCATTTGAGCACTGCTTACCACCCTCAGACAGACGGACAATCAGAACGGACTATTCAGACCTTAGAAGACATGTTGAGATCTTGCTCACTTGATTTTCAGGGTATGTGGGATCAATATTTACCTCTGGTAGAATTTTCCTATAACAATAGCTTCCATTCGAGTATACAAATGGCACCATATGAAGCGTTATACGGAAAGAGATGTCGTACACCAACCTGTTGGGATGACGTTGGTGAAAGAAAACTTGTAGGCCCAGAACTGGTGGAGGAAACGGTGGAAAAGGTGAAGGTAATCCAAAATCACATCAAAGCAGCTCAAAGTAGGCAGAAGAGCTATGCCGATAATCGAAGGAAGGATTTGGAATTTCAAGTCGGTGATCATGTTTTTCTAAAGGTATCTCCGTGGAAGGGAGTCATACGTTTTGGTAAGAAAAGTAAATTGAGTCCCAAGTACATCGGACCTTTCGAAATTGTAGAACGAATTGGGGCTGTAGCTTACCGATTGGCAATGCCGCCAAGTCTCTCCAAAGTTCACGATGTGTTCCACGTATCTCTGTTGAGGAAATACATGCCTGACCCAACGCATGTACTCACCTATGAGGAATTAGAACTGGAACCCGATCTGTCTTATTGCGAAGAGCCCGTCAGGATTCTTGATACAAGAGAACAAGTACTGAGAAACCGGACGACGCGTCTGGTAAAAGTTTTGTGGAGAAATCATAAAATGGAAGAGGCAACGTGGGAACCCGAGGAACTTATGATGAAGAACCACCCGAGTCTTTTTATGCAGTAATACCCTAGAAATTGTGAGGACGCAATTATTTGAAGGAGGGGAGAATGTAACACCCCAAGCTTCTACGGTACGTTTCCCTTCGAATAATGCGATAGCGTGTGTTGTACGCAACCTCGAGTTCTAACACACACCACAACTAATTAAACTAGCTGTTGTGAATAGTAATACCTACTTTTTGAAATCATATATATTCTATATTTCAAAATGGACTTCATTTTTGGATTCGGAATATCAAAATTAGCCTAGGGTGAAATTTTGGTACATTTCGGATAACTTTCATATTTTGATGAATAGTGAAAATTTCTAAATTTTAATTAAAAACAACTTTTTTAATCAAAATAATTAATAGTGATAAATTATGAATTTGAGTGGTTTTAAAGTATATTTAGAATATATTTTTACCATTCAATTTAATGTTTATCATTGGACATAATTTTACAATTAAACCGAACATAAACAAGTGTCAATCTTTTGATAGTTATTATCTCTTAAAAACACGCTTTTTGTTTTGACAGCGGGAATTAATTTTAAATTAATTTCTGCCACTTCTGTGTTTTGAATTTAGGAAAATGGATTCCATATTTGGAATCAGGATGTTCAAATTGTGTAAATAGATAACTTTTATTTTTAGACATTTTGAATAGTTACTGTGGTAAATATTTTATTTACCATGGTTAAAGGGTAAATCCGGTAAATAAGGGTTAAAAAAAATAATATTATAATAATAAAAAATTACCCTAAAACGTGTCCTAACCTTATTGGTGGACACATACCCGACCATGGGCATCCTTTGGTCAATTTGGGGACCCCTTGGAGCCACTTGTATGTGGTAGGGACACTTTATATTAATAAAGTTAAAATAAAAATAAAAATGGAATAAGCTTACATCTTTTAGAAGAACAATTTTTACATAGGGTTATACATGTTGGATTTTCGATTATAAATATTCATTAGAAATCTAAAAAAATTTCCTACATAATGATATTTTATTTATAATTTTTAGACATTATATAATATATTTTATTTATGACACAATGATGATGCAGTAATTACTAAAATAGTGAAAAATAAAAATAATTGATCTTATAAATACCCAAATAATTATAATATGAAATTTTTAATGAATTAAACTAATTTTCTATGATAATATGATATATTAGGATTGATTTAATTGACTTTGTTCGAAGTAATCAATCTGTTAGGAGTTTCACAAAAATCAACTATTGAATAGTGTCAAAATTGACATAAAAGAGTTCTTAAAACAAATATTATATTATTAATTGATATTAAATTCCTAAAAATCTAAGGTTCGGCCAAGAGACTTATATTATGATAGGTTCCTCATTAATGGACCACTTGGGGGTCGCTTGGATGTATATAGTAAGTTTATTAATCATATTATATAAAAATACAAAGAGACATTGTAAAAGTGAAACTAATTAACTTAGAGTTAATACTTAAAGATAAGGTTAATATAAGTACCCAAACCTGTCTAAATTCTATTTGATGAGTTGTTTTCGACCTATCCACACCTCATCCTTTGAATAGTCAACTTTGGAGCCTTTGTAAACCGAATATGAATTTATTATAAATTAATATTTCTAACTTTTCCAAAGGTGCCCCTCACCCCTCTTATAAAAGGGCACTCCTCCTTCTCATTTCTTCACACCTTCAAAGCCTTTTGGTTCGGCCAAACTCTGCCCAAATACTCTCCCAACATCCCTCAATACAACCTAGAGGCCTTAGTTTGATCAGAAAGCCAACCTAAGGAGCCCTTTTGATCAAATCAAAAGGAAGAACCCGAAGAAGAGGTAATGATTTCACCACCCTTTTCTAAGTTCATTTCTTCTTCCACTTCTTCTTCCTTTGTTCTTACCATTCTGAAATAATAACTCCAGTATCTCACATATACTGTGATGTTATTATAAATATGGTACAATCATATTAAGTATTCTATCCACCCTTTGAATAACATGTCACCATACGTGCGTACGTACGGCTTACCGTCTCCACGTCGTGGTGTAATTGTTATTCAATATAATATTATTTGGATGGGTATAATAATGATGTGTAACTCATGTAAATAATAAATATAACATTTTAATGATTCTGTATATATGATATACCATCCATTTATATATTATTTTAATATCAAAAGAATGATATTGTCGCTCGTGCGTACGTACGGACTACCGTCTCCACGAACGCGATGAGATTCATTCTCCATCGTATCCATTCAAGTATAATTATCATTTGATGATTTAAAAATGATGTTTAAGGACTGTATATCATTCTGGATATGAATAAGATACAACAACCATGGCTTATGTAACAAAACATATAAAAGAAAATGAGTAAGTTAACTCCCGAAACGACGATAATTCTAAGATATTATTAACAAATCAATGTTAAAAGATCATATATGATATCATATTAATATATATGATTCTTGTATAATTTAATAACAACTATTTCACCATTATACAGGAGGTTAACCTACCCCAACCAAGGAAAAGTACAAGGTAAGGGTTATTTCACAATCTCTTCATTATCCGAGGTTGTATTATACGTAATAATCTACTGGGATCTCTTTATCATCCACATCCATGTTTCTTCGAAATGTATTTCAAAACATTTTTACTATTTACAAGAATATGGGTTAAAGTCATTTATACCCTTGTTTGACTTTTTATAAGAGGTTTATAAAGGAATCATTCCGTCATTTTCAAAACAAGGTCCTTTTTAACCTTTTCGACAGAATTGAGGTAAGAATGTTTTTTTAACTTATACGGCGGGTGCGGTTATTTTACGCCGTTATAAAATCTTCAAAGCTTTCCTTACAAGCTTATAAGAATATTTTCAAAGAAAATGTTTTATTTTATATGGATCTTAAATGATTTCAAAATAAAAGGAGATATTTCTTTAAAAAGAATTTTGATTTCATCTATGTCAACATCCTTTGATGGATTTTAAGATTATTTGAAGTTGATTTATTATGATACAAAACTTCTATATTGTATTGAAGGTTTTGTGATATGTTTGACTGTGGATGTGCTATTTTTATACCATTCATAGTTTATTGTGAATGTATTGACATTTCGTATGCTAGTTTTAATACGAATGTTTATGTTATGTTTAAACCTTTTCATATGGGAATGCATTGGACTTAATAAGTGACGGGTGGAGCCCGCTATAGCTCCTCGATGCATCGGTAGGTCTCATGAGACAAACTAGTGTCTTGGAACAAGGCCTTGACAAAATCTTATTTGTAGTCTTGGCACGAGGCCTTGGCTATGTGGTTATGATAGTCTGGCATTATGCATTCCAACATTATGAAAGTGGTTATTTATTTTTGCATGTGATTATTCGATTAGTGGAATATCCATATGAATAAGTAAATGGCATTATTTCATTTTATTTATGCCATACCATGTTGAAAGTTCATGTTTAAAAGGCTTTTGTTTTAGTTATACATTGCCTTAAATGTTTATTCTTATTGATGAAAGTTTCCGCTATATTGTTATCCTTACTGGGCATTTGAGCTCACCCCTTTTCTATGTTTTATTTTTCCCAGGAAGTGAAGATGTAAGTTATGAATGACCTGCAGGGATATTATGAGGGGATTGTAGTGTGGACTGTGGAAACATTATGTTGTTGTAGTAGTTTTTGATTTTATGATGTAATGTAAAACTTATGAATATATCTAGTGTTTCCAAGGCTACTAAACCAATCGGTCTTTCGAGATTTGATCTTTTTGTGATCATACCAATGTTACGAAGTAATGCACCGACTCTGGGTAGCTGGGGTCGGGGTGTTACAAAAACCCAATCCTAGGTCCTTTATAATTTGGGCATCCTTCTCAGGATTAAGTCCTAAGTAAAGTATCCAAATCTCCATAAAGCACATATACCTTAATGGACCTTGTTCTCAGGTTTCTTCCCCAAAGTAAATACTAATATTCATCTATCTGGGTAGTCATACATACATAATCCCCACATCATTTTCTTATAATTGCATCTTTCATGGAACAATTTTCTTGTTTTACCAATACCTATTGTTTCTCACACCGAGCATGAATCACATGAGTTTAGAGTGTAAAAGTAATTACGATATCTTTTTTTGAGCCATCAATCATGCATAAACCTCGTACTTCTTTACTCGAACTACGTGGGTTCTGATTCATTTTACAAAACATAGGATACGTAGGTAGCCCATCTGTGGGTATGATCCTAACTATGAAATAATTCATTTTATTCTGAATGACAATAAACTTCATGTTCCCCACTGAGTGGCTTTAAAACCAGTATGGTTATCATAATGTCCAAGAGATTTCTATATAATGTGTCAAAGGATACCATTGACTGAGAATATCTAACAAATACAGATGATTTTCTATCGATGAAGAACCTCAAATACATATAAAAGATTCTCTAAATCTCATACATATTAATCATTGATTGTCAGATTTAAAGGAAAGCTCATTTTCATACTTGGTAATGTAATAAGGATTCACAAACATAACTTAAATCTATAAAGAGAGTCTCGAAGTAGACAATAATTCCCCCCAAAAGGGTGTGATGAGTCTGACCTCCCATCCTCTCGACCAATGATAATTCTTAAGCCTCATCAGTTCACAACTAGTGAGCACCTATCTTTGGAAAGTTGGTCCAAAAGGATATGGAATCATTGGATGTTTCCGGTTCTATGAACAGACCCATTAGAAACAACTTGGAATTTTTGAACCTTAAACAAACAAGGTCATCCCCATTTATAGAGGAAACAAAAAATGGTGAACCTGACGTGAATCCTTAACCATGTTAAAATGATGTTTTACTTATTTATTAGGCCCCTATTTGAACTCAACAAGAGGGCCAACAAAACAATCAATATCATATGTGCTCATCCAAAAGATGTAGTGGCCAAGCTTATCTTGATTATGTCTGTTATATCCAATAGACACTATTTTCCCAAGATCTTCTTCTTTACAGAAATGGCTTCGCTAAAGTTCACGCCTGTGAATACCTCTGTTGTGAATGCCTCTCCTTATACTCCCGCTGGATCATCGTCCGCTCTGAGGATGACATCACCTACTCATAGTCTTCAATGTTGTGTAACAAATGTGCTGGTTAAGGAATGCCATCAAAACGGTACTATTCTGACTCTGGAGGCCGCTAGACAAGCCCTCCAAGAAAATAATTTACCCTGGTCGTCCGGACAGCGATGACCAGCGATCAAGAAGCAGGCGGTGCTAACCACCGTTTCCAACAATTTCGGGTCGTTATCCCCAAGAACTTGATCACCATTTCCTCCCATATTCTGGGGAGGTGAATGAGCAGGTCCCTCCGGGCCTTAATTCAAAGAGACATGAGTCCTTCCTGAGGGATCTCACCAACAATCGCCGCTAGACTCTTGCGGTAGTGCACCCTCAACATGATGAGGGTGTCGTCTCCAGGAATTTGGCTCAGGTTCCTCGAACCCGAGCAGGCAAGACGAACCACCAGAGGCGATGACTGGTTAACAGTGAGAAGGTTATTATCTCTTCCTTTTCTGGAGAAGTCCACCAACCTAACTTTGTGGCAAGAAATGATTGGGCACATACACACGTCCGTTTTAATTACGTTGTCTAGCAGACTCATCTGGAAGCAACACGCCAATCCCACCAGGAAATTCCGGCAGATTACTTTAGACAAGAACATACACCTCTTTATAAATAATCAGCTTGTCAGTAGGCTTGTCTGACTATATACGATGAATCCCTCTAACCCAATGTGTTGACAACTGGTAAGCAGGCACATACACCTGCTTACACTTATCAATCCTGCCAGCAGCCTTGTCTATCAGTATTCAATGAAGATTGTTAACCACATTCAGCGGAGTGCAATCAGCAGGCACATACACCTACAAGTATTGATCAAGCCTACCAACAGTCTAGTTTGGTAGAACCCAGAGAAGTCAGTTGGATAGCTCCGATGACAAACATGATGCAGACTCAACTCTCTGCCCCCACACTTGAGTACTGTAAGAACTCACTGGCAGGAAAATGAGGACAGGAGCAGGAACACACACGTACTCCAAGCATGGAATGGATGTATATTCCCGTTCGGGCAGCTGAAGTCACCAAACATATTCTAACAATGGTGAAGGAGCAGAAGAAAATCCCTTCTCATTTTCTGGATGCCTGCCAGGATATTATAACAGCTTCAGTAGCATCACAGGGAAAGAAATGAAAATCTATCCCTACTAGTGGAGTGACACATCAACTGTTGACTTCGGAACATACACACACCTCTGTTCCAGTCTAAGAGGGTTGTGGGGCATACTCACCCATATCATATGGACAACCAAGTTAGGCACATACACCTGATTTGAGTGGAGATAATAAGCCTAACCAGATCCTTTCTCCTGAGCAGGCACATACATCTGCCCATAATAACCGCTTTTGCCAACAAGTGGTTCCTAAAGTGAGTAAGAATGCGTCTAAGAAAAAGACCCATCCAGCACAATCAAGAAATCAAGGACCAATCTCTAACAAGTCTTTACTCGATGATGGAGTTCTTGATGCACTCAGACAATTATCTGTTGCATCCCAAGATTTTACTCTCTCAGTTCCCAATAGATGGGACGTTAATTCTGAAGGTCTGCATCAGATACTTTCTCATGAAGTCTTTCTTCATGATAGTTCGGTTGATCTCGAATTTTCATCTTCATATGAGAGCCACAAGAACCCTCAGTGTATCCAGAAGACCTATGAGCAAAATGTTTTATCGTTTACTGTAACCCACCATGGTGGTCCTCCCCATGATGATGAATTTAGCTGCGAAATTCCTCTCTACAGTAGTAATTCGCATTTCCTATAAAATTCTCCAATGGAAAATGTAGTGACGAGAAATCCCTCTTATCCTGAGGCACTTGAAAATGTGAAGCTAGTCATGTCTGATGCTTTACCAATAGATGGTGATATACTTTCTCAATCAGAAGATTTCCCGAAGTGTAGGTCCTTCTCCGAACCACCTCTGAGTCATGCATCTTCTAGTTTGATGAGTGAATTCTCCACTGATCTTGTTGAATATGATGAACCAACAAAGAAGCACCAGATTTGGTCTAAACAAGAAGAAGAATTTTCATTGAATGATAAAGAAGAAATGCGGAATATGAGAAAACAACTGGCGCAAGGTGAAGTGCTAGTTATGTTTTGGCATTTGGCTGACTCTCGGTATGACATTCTAGAGATGATGATTGAATATTGTATTCAAGATATTTGTCTCAACATGTGGAAAAATATTTGTCAATTGAAAAATAAAATATTATCTTATGATGTATATGAAAATCATGTAAAGATAATAGAAGGGTTACAACACCAAATTGATTTGGCATCTCTCTCAGTTTTGCGATATCCGAAGGCTGAAAAGCAGCAGAGTACCCTTCAGCGTTCATGCCTTGCTGCACTAAGAATATTTCACTATTTAATTTCCAATTCCCCATCTGGTATTCATATCAGGGGATGGGGTGTCCATGGAGTACTACATTTCACTGTACTCTCCAGCCAACAAAGCCCGTAGAAAATGGTTTCATGCAATGTTATTGTCCATGGCCAGCCATAACCAATTGAATTTGTTTGTAATCAAAGGCTTACTCAAGAATAGGCCTCAACTTGTTCTTCTCAAAATCAATAATACAAAGAACAAGTTGTTGAATTACTCCTGGATCAAGAAAACGAGAATATTGAACATGCCTGTCATTTGGAGCAAGCACACAATCAAGTGATAGAAGTGTCAGAAATCATCCAATGGTCTTTTGAGTCAGGTGATAAGAGTGGATACAGATTAATGCATCCAACCAATTTCCAGAATAAAGTCCGTAATATTAGGAGAGATTTTAAGAAGGTCTCAGATATAGAAACTCAAGAACCACCCCAGCTTTCCAGACTAGAGACTCTTTTATCCCAACCCTCATAATCAACAAATAGTATTTGAGGAGTTGGGCAGGAATAATAGGAATAGCCCCAGTCCACAGGACTGGGGACTTTTTCAAATCCTCAATCTCTTCCTCAGATAAAGTCAGTCTTCTCTCGATTAGGGAAGAAGCCCCAAGAGGAACGAAGATCCAAATTATCTAGAGATTCCCTCCAAATTATAGTTTGTCAAGAAGTTCCCGAGGGATCAAATCAAAAAAAGGCAGTGTCTCAACAAGGACATGGAAGAAGATAATATCGTAAAAATTCCAATAGAAGATATGCAATGTGTTATGAATAAATTAATGTCATCAATTATGTTGTTTCTAATTCCCCAGATGAGGCTCACTCAGAGGGATCAGATAAAGAGGTTCCTGCTCAAGAAGTTGTACGGACAGACACAAATAAAGAAGGTGTGTGTACACAAAATCAAAGAATTACCCAGAATCCAGGTATTCCTTCAAATAACCAACTTCCCCCTCTTCAAAAGGCATCCAACAAAGGAAAAGAGAAGAATCAGGTTACATATCCTTCCTATGGAGAAGGCCAATCACTCTCACTAGAGAAAAGATTCGCACAACAGGAGGAAGAGATGAAGGAATTAAGGAGGTTGAATACAGAACTACTTCAAAGTAGTCTTCCTCCCAAGAATGATAGATTCAGTCAGCCAAGGGAATTTGTTGCGGCA
Source organism: Viscum album (assembly GCA_963277665.1). Lineage (NCBI taxonomy): Eukaryota > Viridiplantae > Streptophyta > Magnoliopsida > Santalales > Viscaceae > Viscum > Viscum album. The sequence continues at coordinate 290,759,328 of OY728163.1, forward strand.
ACTGAGATTGGTCAAGAATATCCTCCTTTATCAGTACACCCTCACAGGTCTAATCTTATGGGTCAGGTGTAACAACAACTGGTGGTGTTATCATCAGTTACAGTACCAGTCGCCACATCTATCCAAGCTCCAGTTATTTCACCTTCACATGTCCAAGCTCAACTGGATGTTTCTAAAAAGTTAATGACTACCATTGAGTCATTAATAACTCATTTGGAAGCAATAGAAGGAAAATGTGCACCGGTTCAACTGGAGAAGAGAGCTTACCCTGAATGAGTAGACGCAAATCCTCCCCCATCAAATTTTGCAAGTACCACATTCCTAATCTTCAATGGTTCGGGAGACCCAGAGCAACACTTAACACATTTTTTTCTCATTGTGATCCTATGTTGGGAACCCCTCAACAAGAAGCTGTTAAGATAATGTGTTTTGTACAGTCATTACAAGGGCCTGCTTTTGTCTGGTATACAAGCTTGCAATCCCAGTCAATTACCAGGTGGTACAATCTTTTTCAACAATTCCTTCTTCAATTCAGCTCAACTTTTCCAAAGACAATAGTTTTAGATCTTACAATCTGTATGAAAATGGAGAATGAAAGGGTTTCAGATTTCATTGCTTGTTGGAAGGGATTAACAAATTCCCTGAGCTTAGCACTCCCTCAAAGAATAATTGTTTCCAATCTGTGGGGAAAATTTGCATGATGATTTGCACACACCGTTGATCCTTGTGAAATACAAAGGATGGTGTCGAGACCTTACTTCGATCGCTCATCAGATTGATGACTCTCTTCTAAAAACTAAGGATAAAGCTCATGTAATTCCATCAGCTCCCGGAAGGAGAATGGGTAAAGCAGAAACTACTACAGTTATGCTTAAACAAGCACCTATACCTTCTTCTACTTCAAGGCCTTCATCTTCTCAAAGGGCTCTGCCTCCTTAGCATAAAAAACCGAGGCCATTTCGTCAAGAAGATCAAAGATATCAAAGACGGAAACTATTTGAGGATCTGAAGAGAAAAGTCTACTCTTTTTGAAATAAACAAGTTCCTGGTTACTTCATTTCGGCTCTGGAAAATAATTTGGTTCAAATTCCAAGGCCCAAGTGGCCAAAAAAGGAAGGAGATGAAGATCGTCCCAATTATTTCCAATTTCATCAGATGTTGGGGAATCCCATTCAAGAGTGTTTTGTCTTCAAAGACCTCCTGCAAAAAAATGGTGGACTCGGGACAAGTCAAATTGAAAGGTTCTTCAGCTCAGGTAGCATGTGTTACTGCTATAAATCCAGAGGAAGAAGGTGAGTGGAAAGATGTCAAAAGCAAAAATGAACAAAAATATGATGATTGGATAGTCATGAAAATGATAAAACAAACTCATGCCATTTTGTGAACATAATTGAAGAAACCAATTGTGTCTTCTGCAATGAATGCCACAACAAAACCCTCTTCATCAGAGGGAAAATCCTTGAAGAAACAACATAATTTAAAGAAACAGGAACAATCAGAAGAAGATGAGATAGTGTCAAAGCCCAAATTGTATTTGACTTAGGCAGATTTTATGTCATCTACTTCGAAGAAACGAGCATCGACCCATCAAACGGAACAGCCTAAACAGGCTAATCAGGCAGAATCTTCATCAGATGAAGAGTTGATTTTTGGTTCTGTTAATATGATTCATTTAACAGATCCTTATTCCATTCACAACATCGATCTTAATGAGCATGAGTTCCCTGTATCAAACAGATGAATTAGAGGGAGTTCCAGAGGTCTAGGATATAGGGGAAGACGTGGATATCGTAAAACCCACTATTCCAATTCTACCCCTGCTAGAACTGTGTATGCAGCAGAAACTCGTGGCAGAGCCCTTCAGCGGTCTCAACAAGAACAAGAAAATTCTTCCATGCAAAGCAGATTCAGTCCAGGCACAATTGTTCTGGAGGATCGGTTAGAGGTTCCACCTTCTTCCTCTCAGTAAGTAAATAGACCTATTCAGTCTAATCTTTCAAATCAAGAAGTATTTCCAACTCCTACCCCGATACAAGAAGCATCTATTTCTAAATCATCAACCTCTAAGGCACCTGTGAAACCACAAGTTCCTGTTGTAAAACATGGACCTTTAGATAAAAAATATGATGTTTTGAAAAATTTGGCCCAAGTACCGGCCCAGTTATCAATTTTGGATGCTTTGAATCTATACAAGGATCTTCAAGAGGCAGTCATTAAGTCTTTTTCAAGTCCTCAGGAGTTCAAAACTGAAATTGTTGTGGATGATGTCTATCATGTAGAGAATAATCCAGCAGAATGTCATGCAGTGATATCTTTCACAAATGAAGATGAAGATGATGTCGTTCATGGACATATTAGAACTTTATACTTATCTGGAAATTTCAATGGTGTAGACATCCGAAGAGATTTAATTGATAATGGATCAGGAGTCAACCTCATCCCCATTTTTACACTTTGTCGATTGGGCCTCACGGAATATGATTTATCTCCTTCTACTATGATATTTTAAGGATATGATAAAAATGACCAAGAACCACTGGGCGTATAAGGCCCCAGCCTTAAAAATTACTTAATCTTCAGTTATTACAAGATTAAATGTTGAGGATATTTTTAGGTTTAGAGTTTTAGAGAATTAGATCATAAAACATGCATTACATTTCACATTTAAACAAAGTGGTTACATAAAAGACAGAATTCATTTTTCCCATTAATGGAAACATATTTAAAATAAAACATGGATTCTTTCTTGACACTTCCTTTACACTATCATCATATCATGTACCATTCCCTTGACCTGTGAAAAACATTTCAAAAACATGGGATGAGCATAAAAAGCTCAGTAAGGGATATAAAAGTATGAAATGAAAACATTAGTCCATGTATAAAATCATACTTTACTCATAAAACATAATCACTTTAACATACCTCATCAAATCATGAATAAATCATAGAAATCATAATACATAAAGGTAACTTGAGGCATTCATAACATTCTTACGTAGGGAGTAACCCTCTTGGTTATGTTTGGAAAACCCATCATAGTATATTCCCTAAATCTCTTCAGAGAAACCTTAACGTTTAACTCCTTCGTGTTACCCAATGCATTGGATGGCTATATCGGGCTCACATGCCCTTAGTTTATCATGGAACCACCCGTCTTCATAACAATGCCTAAGAACCATAACATAATCGTATCACATAAAACATATATAAAGGAAAAATAACATTTACACTTTTCGAACACAATATATCAATACAACAAATTGATATAAAAACATTATGAAAACCATTTTCAATACAAAAATTAAATAAAATTAAAACATGGTATTTATTTTTCATTTTAAAAAAAGGTATGCCTTTTAGAGGAAGCTGAAACTCAAATAATGGTCACAGCGGCGGAGAAGTCGTTGTTGCCGCATACGTACGACAAAAACATTCCCTTTTGTCGTTTAGTAAAATGCTTCGTATAAAAACTATTCCTTTTGGATAAATGTAAAATTCAAAGGGGTTTATACACCGTATAAAATAATGTTGTGTATAAAACAAAATATGCCTCAATGAAAGGAGATTGAGACGAAGTCCCATACCTCAGGTCAGACTTGACTCGATCATTCTTTAATGTCCTGAATAATAAACATGAGTTAATTTCTACTTTCATAAGAACCTTTTTCAAGTTCATTATTTCTTTTATATCACTTATTACCATTTTATAAACATTATGTAATCATTTAATTTAATAACGGTCATTTTTTCGATATTTGGTACTTGAGTCAAAAGTGAACTTCTTATATTTACAAGTTGTTCACGTAGTCAAATATCCATTATCTCAAGAATGATATTCATGATGTAGATGCCATATATATCATATGTATCCAGTATATACATGAATTTATAATATTACATAATCATTTAGAGGTAAGAAATGGAATGCACCGTTTAGGGAGACGGTAAGCCGTACGTACGCATGAACGCTACTTTCATTTCTATGTCATATTAATGGAATTAAAAATAAATGAGAGATATGTGTATTTTAATTCCAGAATTATATTCATCATTTATATGTAACATACATAATATATATCCATTATATATATGTACTTATAATAGTACATTACATTTGGGGATAAGAAATGAAATGCACCGTTCATGGAGACGGTAAGCCGTACGTACACATGAATGCTACTTTCATTTCTATCTCATACTTTAATGGAAAGAAATAATAATTATATAAAGGTTTATTATAATTCCAGTATAATATCATATATGATATCATTAAATTAATCCGTTATACGTACCACATATGTTGTTAACGAATCAAATCACTTTAAGGGGACGGTAGTCTGCACTTCCTAAAATGAAGATATCGCATTTACCCATAATGGAAACCATAAAGCAATGACATAAATGAAAAATACAGAAGCTTAAGTAAAACATAAACATATTATATATCATATATAAATATAGTGTCATCTTAATTTCCACCTTTGAAGGTTTTAGAAGAATGTTGAACAATCATCATTTCGTGAGGCAGAAATTCGCCATCAACGGAAACAATATGCTCTTTAACCATTAGATGTAGGTGTGTGCAAGTGTAGATCGAATAATTCTTATAACAATATCCTATAATATTTATGATACTATTTTTTTAAAAAAGAAATTAAAAAAAGAGTTTAGTGGGGTTGGAGAAGCAAAATAAAACATAAGAACACAAGAGAAAACACTACCTTTAAAACGGGTAACTCTTTTTGATTTGAGCTCAAAGGCTTCCTTGGGAAGACTTCTTCCCAAAGTGAGGCTTATAGGAGTAAGAGAGGGATGTGGAGAGACAAAATGGGCCAGGTTTGGCTAAGCCAAAGTCTTGAGAGGTGTGGGTAAGGTGGTAGAGGTAGTGGCCTTTTATAAGAGGAGAGGAGGGGCACTCTTGGGAAGTTATAAAAGGTTACTTTATTATAAAATGATTTTTGGATTTAAAAGGTCCGAAAATTATATATTTTGAGGATAAGGTCATAAGAGTTATAAATCCACACATCCAATCGGTTTTTGATAGGTGTAAGTCTTAGATTGTATATTATCGTTTCATTTTATTTAAATCATTAAATAATGAGGTAATCGTTGCATCATCATGATGTCATAAATAATTTAATTTATTTAATGTCTAAAAATTATAAAAAAACTACTATGATGTGGTAAATCTTTTTATATTTCCAATGACTATTTATATTTTAAAATATGACTTGTATAATTCCATGTAAAAATTGTTTTAGTAAAATAATACATGTTTGTGTCATTTTTACTTTTACTTTAAATAAAAGGCATTAATTTCATTATCTTACCCAAGTGGCTCCATGAGGTCCCAAAAATAGACCCATGGGTTTTCTTGGTCGGACATGACACATCCAATAAGGGTAGAACATGTGTCAGGGTCATTTCATATTATTAAAACATTATTTTTACCTTAAACTACACTAATTACCTCTAATCGTGATTAAAAACATAAAAATTACTAGTCACCAAAAAATTATTTTATTCCCATTGAACCACATTTTACTTCCTAATGACAACCATGTATGTTGGATTTTTTAAATTCAAAACACAGAGGTGGTAAACTTTCATTTAACCGAAAAATCTGTTTTTATGTACCACTTAGTAGTTTCACTATTCATCAAAAATTGAAGTTTTTTAGAAAAATACCAAAACATCACCCTAAGATATATTTGATATTCCGAATTCAAAAATGATGTCTATTTTAAAAATTTCTAAAAATATAAGTTACAATAACTAATTTAATTATTAATTCCCGTTGTCAGAATAAATAGTGTGTTTTTATGAAACAATATATATTAAAAGATTGACACTAGTTTAAGTCCAATTTTAAAGTGAAATTAATTAAAATGACCACTATTGGGTTAAATGGTAAAAATATATTCTAATTTCACTTTAAAACCAATTCAAAAGATAATCTAATCATATAAATAAATTATATTAAAAAGAGGTTTTGAATTAAAATACAACATTTCTCACTATTCATTTAAAAAAATGAACATTATTAGAAAAATACCAGAAATTTATCCAAAGTAAATTTCAATGTCCCAATCATAATGAATAAGTTTATTTTGAAAAATATAGCTTATAAAATTTTCAAAAGAGAGATTTAAAAATGGTTCTCCATCAAAAGGCGGTAAAACAATCTTTTAAAAATATTAGAGTATTTCATGCTTTAGGTTGGATTTATTCTCATTTTAAGCCTCTAAAACACTATCTAATTCATAAATAGACATAGATAACAATATATATTATTTATTACTTAATTGGGATGTTACATCCTTCCCCCCTTAGAAAATTGCATCCCCGCAATTTATTTATTTATCGAATAAGTCAGGGTATTTATCTCTCATAACATTTTCAGATTCCCACGTTGCATCTTCAACCATATGGTTTTTCCACAAAAACTTTACCTGGTGAATTACCTTATTTCGCAACACTTGCTCTCTTCGGTCAAGAATCTAGACTTATTGTTCTTCATAAGAGATATTCTCTTCCAACTGAACTACCTCTGGGCTCAAAACATGAGATGGATCTGGCATATACTTTCTCAACATCGAAACATGAAAAAAATTGTGTACCTGAGATAAACTCGGAGGTAAAGCCACTCGGTAAGAAATGGATCCAACTCTCTCCAGAATTTCATATGGTCCAATAAACCTTGAACTCATCTTTCCTTTCTTACCAAATCACATCACACATTTCCATGGTGAAACATTGATAAAAACATGATCACCTACCTCGAAAGATAGATCCTTCCTCCGGTTATCCGCATAACTCTTCTACCTGCTCTGAGCTGTTCTCATGTGTTTCTGTATTAGATGAACTTTTTCTGCCAACTCTTCTACCAATTCTGGTCCCATCAACTTCCTTTCACCCACTTCATCCCAAAAAGTTGGAGTTTGACATCGTTTACCATATAATGCCTCTAATGGATCTATCTGTATACTGGAATGAAAACTGTTATTATATGAAAATTCAACCAAAGAAAGATGTTGGTCCCAACTTCCCTGTTAATCCATTGAACAAGCACATAGCATATCTTATAAAGTCTGAATTGTTCGTTCTGACTGCCCATCTGATTGAGGATGAAAAGCTGTACTAAAATTTAATTCAGTACCAAACAGCTTCTGAAGGCCTTTCCAAAAGTTAGAAGTAAACCTGGGATCAAGATCAGATACAATGGAGAGGGGAACTCCATGTAACCTGACTAACTCTTTAAGATACAAACGAGAAAGTTGATCTAGGGAAAAAGTATCTTGTATAGCAAGGAAATGAGAAGATTGAGTCAAGCGATCAACAATAACCCAGATTGCATTATTACCTCGAGGTGTCTTCGGCAATCCCACAACGAAGTCCATGGATGTATTTTACCATTTCCACTCTGGAACTGGTAAAGGATGAAGCATCCATTTCGTTAACTGTCTCTCTACTTTAACCTATTGACATGTAAAACACTTCACAGTAAAATTAGCAATATCTCTTTTCCTTCCGTCCCACCAGTAATACTCCCGAATATCTCTATACATCTTAGTACTTCCTGGATTAACTGAAAACGGAGAACTATGAGCTTCACATAATAACTCTCTCTTCAACTGTGAATCACAAGGGAAACACAATCTCTTCCCAAATCTCAAAAAAAAATCTTTATCAATGTTGAATTCAGGAAACTTAACCTTCTGAACCAGCTCGACCTTTTTCTGAAACTCACTATCTTGGTTCTGTGCTTGCTTGATTTTGTCTGATAGAGAAGATTTCACTGATACCTGAAACAAAATAGAAGGACATCCTGCACCAACAACTTTTATTCTAAAGTTCATCAAATCCTTAACCAAAGGATCACGTTCCAAACGCTACATTGTTAATGAAGCATTACTTTTTCGACTCAAAGCATCAGCCACTTTATTTGCTTTTCCCGGATGGTAATTAATTGTACAATCATAATCCTTGATTAATTCTAACCATCACCTCTGTCTCATGTTCAATTATTTCCGAGTGAATATATACTTTAAAATTTTGTGATCGGTATATATTTCACACTTTACTCCATACAAATGATGCCTCTAAATTTTTAAAGCGAAAAAAACAGCAGCTAATTCCAAATCATGTGTAGGGTAATTTACCTCATGAGTTTTCAACTGTCGTGAAGAATAAGCAATTACCTGATCATTCTGAATTAAGAGGCAACCAAGTCCTTTCAATGAAGCATCACTGTAGATAACAAACTCCCCATTCCTGGAAGGTAGTGCCAAAACAAGAGCATTCACCAATATTCTTTTCAGTTCCTGAAAACAATCATCACATTCTTTTGTCCAAATAAACTTATCACCCTTCCATGTTAGCTTAGTCATTGAACTAGATAACCATGAAAAATTTCTAACAAACCTTCGGTAATAGCCTGAAAAACCAAGGAAGATACGAATCTCAGTTAAATTTGTGGGTCTTGTCCATTCTTCCACAACCATTGTTTTTGTAGGATCAACAGTTATCCCATCTTTAGAAACAATGTGACTAAGGAAAGAAATTTGTTGCAACCAAAACTCACACTTGCTGAATTTTCCATAAAGTTTCTCTTATTTTAAGGTTTGAAAGATAACCCTTAAATGACTTTCATGCTCCTCTTTACTTTTAGAAAACACCAAAATATCATCAATAAAAACAACCAACATTTTTCACCTAAGTCAACAGATCCATCACTGCAACAAATTGTTTAGTTCTGATTCAGACCATTTCAGGATACTGATTCGGAAGGTTATTTCCTTCTGTATGCCTTCCTAGCACTGCTTCCATGTTTCCTCTGCAGAAAACCATTCTGAACAAACATGTCTTAGATGAAGCAACATGGTAATCTTTAAATGATATATCATTTTAATTTGACCATAAAAAAATATTTTTTGGATAATAATTTAATAGAATTATAACTCCTAAAGTTATCTAAACCGACCCCTGATACCAACTATAAGGCCCCAGCCTTAAACCTTACTTAATCTTTAGTTATTACAAGATTACACATTGAGGATCTTTTCAGGTTTAGAGTTTCAGATAATTAGATCATAAAAAATTCATTACATTCCACATTTAAACAAAGTGGTTACATAAAAGATAGAATTCATTTTTCCCATCAATGGAAACATATTTAAAATAAAACATGGATTCTTTCTTGACACTTCCTTGACACTATCATCATATCATGTACCATTCCCTTGACCTGTGAAAAACATTTCAAAAAGATGGGATGAGCATAAAAAGCTCAGTAAGGGATATAAAAGTACGAAATGAAAACATTAGTTCATGTATGAAATCATACTTTACTCATAAAACATAATCACTTTAACATACCTCATCAAATCATGAATAAATCATAGAAATCATAAGACATAAAGGTAACTTGAGGCATTCATAACATTCTTATGTAGGGAGTAACCCTCTTGGTTTCGTTTGGAATACCCATCACAGTATATTCCATAAATCTATTCGTAGAAACCTCAACGTTTAACTCCTTCGCGTTACCCAATGCATTGGAGAGCTATATCGGGCTCACCCACCCTTAGTTTATCATGGAACCACCCATCTTCATAACAATTCCCAAGAACCATAACATAATCGTATCACATAAAACATGCATAAAGGAAACATAACATTTCCACTTTTCAAACACAATATATCAATACAAAACATTGATATAAAAACATTATGAAAACCATTTTTAATACCAAAATTAAATAAAATTAAAACATGGTATTTATTTTTCATTTAAAAAAAGGTATGGCTTGTAGAGGAAGCCGAAACTCAAGTAATGGTCATGGCAGCGGAGAAGTCGTTGTCACCGCATACGTACAAAAAAATATTCCCTTTTGTCGTTTAGTAAAATGCTTCGTATAAAAAAAGATTCCTTTTGGATAAACATAAAATTCAAATAGGTTTATACCCCGTATAAAAGAAGGTTGTGTATAAAACAAAATATGTCTCAATGAAAGGAGATTGAGACGAAGTCCCATACCTTAGGTCCGACTTGACTCGATCGTTCTTTAATGTCCTGAATAATAAACTTGAGTTAATTTCTACTTGATTAAGAACCTTTTTCAAGTTCATTATTTATTTTATATCACTTATTACCATGTTATAAACATTATTTAATAATTTCAGTTAATAACAGTCATTTTGTCGATATTTGGTACTTGAGTCAAAAGTGAACTTCTTATATTTACAAGTTGTTCACGTAGTCAAATATCCATTATCTCAAATATGGTATTCATGATGTAGATGCCATATATATAATATATATCTAGAATATACATGCATTTATAATATTACATAATCATTTAGAGGTAATAAATGAAATGCACTGTTCATGGAGACGGTAAGCCATACGTACGCATGAACACTACTTTCATTTCTATGTCATATTAATGGAATTAAAAATAAATGAGAGATATGTATATTTTAATTCCAGAATTATATTCATAATTTAGATGTAACATACATAATATATATCCATTATATATATGTACTTATAATAGTGCATTACATTTGGGGATAAGAAATGAAATGCACCGTTCATGGAGACGGTAAGTCGTACGTACGCATGAACACTACTTTCATTTCTATCTCATAATTTAATGGAATGAAATAATAATTATATAAAGGTATATTATAATTCAAATATAATATCATATATAATATCATTAAATCTATCCTTTATACGTACCACATATGGTGTTAATGAATCAAATCACTTTGAGGGGGTGGTTGTCCGCACTTCCTAAAATGAAGATATCGCGTTTACCTATAATGGAAACCATAAAGGTATGCCATAAATGAAAAATACATAAGCTTAAGTAAAACATAAAAATATTATATATCATATATAAATATAGTGTCATCTTAATGTCCACCTTTGAAGGTGTTAGAATAATATTGAACAATCATCGTTTCGTGAGGCAGAAATTCACCATCCACGGAAACAGTATGCTATTTAACCATTAGATGAAGGTGTGTGTAAGTGTAGTTAGAATAATTATTATAAAAACATCCTAGTATATTGATGATACTGGTGTTGTTACAAAATAAATGAAAAAAAAGAGTTAATGGGGGTTGGAGAAGAAAAATAAAACATAAGAACACAAGAGAAAACACTACCTTTAAAACGAGTAACTCTTTTTGATTTGAGCTCAAAGGCTTCCTTGGGAAGACTTATGCCCAAATTCAGGCTTCTAGGAGTAAGAGAGGTATGTGGAGAGACAAAATGGTCCTAGTTTGGCCGATCCAAAGGCTTGAGAGGTGTGGGTAAGGTGGTAGAGGTGGGGGCTTTTTATAAGAGGAGAGGAGGGGCACTCTTGGGAAGTTATAAAAGGTTACTTTATTATAAAATGATTTTCGGATTTAAAAGGTCTCAAAATTATATATTTTGAGGATAAGGTGATAAGAGTTCTAAATTAACCCATCTAATAGGTTTTTTACATGTTTAGGTCTTAGATTTTACATTATCGTTTCATTTTATTTAAATCCTTAAATAATGAGGTAATCATTGCATCATCATGATGTCATAAATAATTTAATTTATTTAATTTCTAAAAAATATAAAAAAATACTATGATGTAGGAAATATTTTTATCTTTCATATGACTATTTATAGTAAAAAATATGACTTTTATAACTCCATGTAAAAATTGTTTTTGTAAAACATTACATGTTTGTGTCATTTTTACTTTTACTTTAAATAAAAGGAATTAATGTCATTATCTTACCCAAGTGGCTCCATGGGGTCCCAAAAATCGACCCATGGGTTTTATTGGTCGGACATGACACATCCAATAAGGGTAGTACATGTTTCATGGTCATTTCATATTATTAAAACATTATTTTTACCTCAAACTACACTAATTACCTCTAATCGTGATTAAAAACTTAAAAGTTACTATTCACCAAAAAATTATTTTAATCTCATTGAACAACATTTTACTTCCAAATGAAAACCATGTATGTCATATTTTTGAAATTCAAAACCCAGAGGTGGTAAAATTTCATTTAAGCGAAAAATCAGTTTTTTAAGTACCACTTAGTGGTTTCACTATTCATCAAAAATTGAAGTTTTTCAGAAAAATACCAAAACATCACCCTAAGCTATATTTGATATTCCGAATTCAAAAATGATGTCTATTTTAAAAATTTCAAAACATATAAGTTACAATAATTAATTTAATAATTAATTCTCGTTGTCAGAACAAATAGCATGTTTTTATGAAACAATATATATCAAAAGATTGACACTAGTTTAAGTCCAATTTCAAAGTGAAATTAATTACAAAAACAACTATTGGATTAAATGGTAAAAATATATTCTAATTTCACTTTAAAACCAATTCAAAAGATAATCTAATAATATAAATAAATTATATTAAAAAGAGGTTTTGAATTAAAATACAACATTTTTCACTATTCATTAAAAAAATGAACATTTTCAGAAAAATAACAGAAATTTATCAAAAGTAAATTTAAATGTCCCAATCATAAAGAATAAGTTTAGTTTGACAAATATAGGTTATAAAATTTTCAAAATATAGATTTAAAAATGGTTCTCCATCAAAAGGTGGTAAAACAATCTTTTAAAAATATTAGAGTATTTCATGCATTAGGTTGGATTTATTCTCATTTTAAGCCTCTAAAACACTATCTAATTCATAAATAGACATAGATAACTATATATAATATTCATTACTTACTTGGGATGTTACAAGGTGAGATTACACTCAGAACTTAGTTTGGAGATCTTGTATCCAATTCAGATTTCGTGGTTGTTTATCATGACACAGCCTTCAACATCTTGCTTGGAAGACCATGGCTACATCAACATGTTGTTATCCCTTCATCATACCATAAATGTCTCAAATATTGTTTCTATGGTCAAATTAGGACATTGTATGGTGATAAATCCCCCTTCAATACCTGTGAATCTCAATACATTGAGGCGGAATTCTATCACATGAAGGGTAAGCAGAAATCCACGACAAGGGAGGTTACCAAGGTTAATGATCCACTTGTTTTGGAAAAGATTCTAGTAAATCCATTTACACATGTGAGTTCAGATTATGTGTTTTCTATCAATCAAATTGACAGGATAGACCCAAATCAAAATACTCTTATGGAAACCTCCATAATGTCAATTACGACAATCTAGCCAGACAACATGGGAGAAATTGGCGATTCACCGAGAAATGATGAGAGATCAAATGGGGATGTCTTCATTTCATCTGCTGAAATCCAGCAAGTCTATACTTCTCCAACCAAGCCAGAAGAAGTTATATCAATGTCAGAGGTGAATGATGATGTCGATTCTAAATTCACCATCTCCTCTTTATTGCCCAAGGAAGACCCTTCATCATCAATCAGGTCGGAAATGGAAGATTATTCTTCAATATGTTCAAATTTTAACATCTTTTCTGATCATGTAAATTCTACTTCATCATCTACTACACAATTAGAAACAGAAGAAATAACACATGTTGAATAAGAAGAGGAATATCTCAGGGATGCTCCTCCAGTATTTGAAGAGGGTATCTCTACCACCGTGGATGAACTAAGAGAAATAAATATGGGTACAAAAGAAGATACATGCCCCACTTTAATTAGTGTGGCCATGACTCTTGAAGAGAAAGAGACGTATGTTTCATTTTTAAAGTAAAATCGAGATATTTTTCCTTGGAACTATACAGAAATTCCAGGGCTTCATCCTGATGTTTCTACTCATCGTTTGGGTTTTCCAGAAGAACTTTGAGGATTTAAGAAAGTTGCAAGAAGAACACACCCAACCTATGATTCCAAAATTAAAGTTGAAGTGAATAAGATTATCAAAACTAACTTCATCAGAGAAGTTAAATATCCCAAGTGGTAGGCTAATATTTTCCCTATGAAAAGGAAGAACAAACAAATTAGAGCTTTCATTGATTTCAGAGATCTTAATCGGCATTGTCCTAAGGATGATTTTCCAGTTCTGATTACAGAACTCTTGATTGATGCAATAACTGAATATAAAGAACTTTCCTTCATGGATGCATATTCTGGATATAATCAAATCCAAATGGCTCCATAATATGAAGAATCTATATCTTTCAGAGCCCCTTAGGGTGTGTTTTTCTATCGGGTAATGCCCTTTGGCCTGAAGAATGCTGGTGCAACATATCAGTGTTCCATGCACCATATCTTCAAACCATTTTTAGGGAAATTTGTTGAATGTTATGGGGAAGATTTAGTGGTTAAATACAAGAATATTTATAATCACTTGGCTGATTTGGAATTCATGTTCCACAAACTTAGGCAACATAATTTAAAGATGAATCCCTTACAATGTGCTTTTGGGGCGACCTCAGGAAAATTTCTCAGCTTTGTTGTACGCCATCAAGGTATTGAAGTCGATCCTAAGAAGATAAATTCAATCCTTGGTATGTCACCTCCATTGAATTTGAAATAATTTAGAGGACTTCAAGGACACTTGTCTTATATTCAGCGTTTCATCGCCAATTTGGCAGGAAAAAGTTTACCCTTCACCAAATTGTTGAAGAAGGGAGTCACTTACTAGTAGACTAAACAATGTCAAGAAGCATTCGATATTCTCAAGAAGTATCTCTTGAGTCAACCTACATTAATGACACTTGTTTAAGGAAGACCACTCATCCTCTATGTGACAATTTTAGAGCGATCATTGGGTGCCTTTCTTACTCAAAATAATGATGCTGGGAATGAAAACGACCTCTACTATCTCATTCGGACTACGCTTAAAGCCGAAACCCGATATTCAAATATTGAAAAGTGCTGCCTAGAATTAATCTTTGTAGTTAAGAAGTTGAGACACTATCTACAACATCATAAGTTTTAATTGGTATCTCGCAATAACCCGCTCAAATTCATCCTTAGTCGTCCAATGCTTACAGGATGTCTAGCAAGGTGGGCAGTTATTTTGCAGCAATTTGATATCTTGTATGTGTCTCAAAAGGCGATAAAGGGCCAAGCTCTGGCTGATTTCCTTGCTGAACACCCTTTAGCAGAAGATTCATCATTAGATATTGAACTTCCTGATGAAGAAGTCTTTTCTATTCAAGATAATCTTCAAATATGGGAAATGTACTTTGATGGTGCTTCTAGAAGTCCAACAGGGAAGAAAATGGAAGATCCTAAATTCAACAAAGTTGGGTTAAAATTTTACTCATTTCCCCAAAAAAGGCATTTCTAACTTATTCCTTCTCATTTTTGGGAGGCGGTACAAATAATGAAGCCGAATACCATGCTCTTATCACAGGATTGGAGTTGGCGCTTCAAGCACAAGTGAATCACTTAAAGGTGAAAGGTGATTCAGACCTGGTAATAAAACAAGTCAATGAGGATTGTGCAATCATAAAAGAAGAACTAATACCTTTGTATGATTATGTCAGAGAGTTAATGGAGAAATTTCCTTCAGAACCGACATTTTCTTATGTTCCGAGATCACAAAATGCTCAAGATGATGCAATGGCTAATATAGCCACAGCTCCAGAAGATCCAAATCAGGACGAGACAACCATCAGTATTGCCCATCGTCATATAATTTCACCTTATATTCAAATCAGAACAGAGGAAATCAATGAAATTAGTCCCATATCTGAACCATATAGTCATACTATAGGATGGATGACACCTATCAGGGGATACCTTCAAAATGGAACACTTCCACCTGATAGAGTTGGGAAAGAACAAATCCGGCGATGTGTGGTCAATTTTACTCTTTATGATAGCCCGAATCACCTAGAGAAAATTCTCTACAAAATTGGTTTTGATGGAGTTCTCTTCAGATGCATTGATGGTGAAGAGACAATAGTTTTCATGAAAGAAGTGCATGCAGGAGTCTGTGGTGCCCACCAATCTGGACATAAACAATCTGATTAAATTCAAAGGCTTGGATACTTTTGGCCTTAAATGATACAAGATTGTGTTGATTTCACAAATAAGTGTCATTCTTTCCTACTACATTCCAACTTCATTCATCAACCCCCTAATTTTCTTCATACAGCTAAATACTCGTGGCCATTTGCCACATGGGGAATGGATGTAGTAGGACCTTATCCTTCAGCTACATCCAAGTAGTTTAAGTACATTCTTACTGCTACCGACTTCTCTTCCAAATGGGAAGAGGCAATACCTATCAAAGAAGTTAGTTCTAAATGTGTTGTTAGCTTCATCAAGTCTAACTTCATTACCAGATTTGGTGTCCCTCATACCATATTAACGGACAATGGCACCAACTTCTGTTCATCTGAGGTAAGGAAGTTGTATCAAGAATACATCATCAAATACAATCATTCCTCTCAGTATCATTCAGCGGTCAATGACCATATAGAAGCCTTCAACAAGACTCTTTCAAACATACTGCAAAAGATGGTGAATAAAGATAAGAAATCATGTCCTGATAAACTCTTTCATGATTTATGGGCTTATCGGACCACCACCCGCACTGCAACGCAGTAAACTCCATATTCATTGGTATATGGAACAGAAGCAGTCTTTCCCATGGAGGTTCAATTACCCTCACTCAGAGTAGCCATTTGTGATCATTCATCTACTAATGAACAATCTCAAAAGTGATTGGATGAATTGGAACAGTTATTTGAGAAAATATTGTGCACCCTGCACCACTTGGAAGTCTATCATAATCGAATATCCCCAGATTTCAACAAAAAAGATCGTCTTCATTAATTCATTCAGGGAGAATTGGTATTGGTTCTCAGAAAACCAATGATACCAGGAAATAAACCTCCCAAGCTAGAGCCAAAATGGGAAGGACCTTATTCAATACATAAGGTCTACTCCAATGGAGCTTATTCTTTAATCTCAATGGATGGAGAACACATTATTACTCCAACCAATGCTAGATTTATAAAGAATTATTTTGTGTAAGAAAAATATTTAGTCATTCAGCAAGATGTTAAACTGCACCATCCACGGTCCATGCATATGACCTTAAACTATTTTCATCCATATCATCCAACACGATGTTAAACTGTGACGTCCAAACTACATGATGTTAAACTGTGAAAAAGTCCCTAATTGTCCAACATGATGTTAAAATGTGTCCCCTTTTGTCCTTACTGAATGACATTAAACTGCACAGTCCCCCTTTAATCCAACATGATGTTTAACTGTATTGTCCCTATCATCTTAGATACAAGATTCTAAACTATACAACACCCTTATTGTCTAACATGACGTTAAACTGTGTCTTTTATTGTCATACATGACGTTAAACTGTATTTTGTCTCTGCGACATGACACTAAACTGTGCAGCACAAATAGTCCTCACTGCAAGACATTAAGCTGCATAGTCCCTTCATATGTCCTACATGACATTAAACTTTGCATCGTTAAGGTTGTTTCTACCTCTTTTTTCTCACACTGAGTATGAAAAACGTGAGTTTAGAGTAAAATTCAACCATAACACCCTCTCGGGGGCCTCTAACCATGCGTAAGTCCGAACACCATTTTATTTTGGGTCATTTTCCTCAAGAACGACTTGATCAACAATTCATTCTTTAATTGAACTACGCAGACTTTGATCCTTGCCTTCTAGGCTGGGTACGTAGGAAACCTCCTAAGGTTCAAGCCCAAAACCTATCTCTTCACATCGGTTCACCTCTATCTCATATGATGTTGATCTGTGAAGCAGCCCCAGAACCAATACTTTTTACATTGGTTCACCATCATCCTTGCTATATGAAGTTAAACTATTCGCAATTTTTGTCCTGTATGACAATAAACAACAACATTCTTTGACACCCTCACCTAAGAGGGAATAATTATTTACATTGATCTTCGATCATGTTATCTTCTAAAGACTATGTGCATACATGGAAATGCGTGAACCTTTTATCTTGGGTCAAACCATCAATTCAATAAAGCTCTCTTTCACCTTTCACTTGTACGAACCAAATCTGTAAAATGGGTATTTCAAGAACTACGTGTGGCTGGATTCCCATCCTTATGGGATACATAGGAACATTCGAGAATCCCTAAAATCTAGCCCGAAGTCTTTGGTCCTAACCCAAAATTCCACTTTCAGTCCCCTGGATGAAAAGTCCCTGTGAAAACACACACAGTGTATTCATTATTATAGTCCGAGCTCTATAACCTTAAACTAAGATTTCCTATAATTTCGTCCCACATGAATTTAAACTGTATTTTAAGAACTACGTGCGGCTTGATTCCCATCCTTATGGGATACATAGGAACGTTCAAGAATCCCTAAAATCTAGCCCCAATTCTTTGGGCCTAACCCCAAATTCCAGTTTTAGTCCCCTGGCTGAAAAGTCCCTGTGAAAACACACGCAGTGTATTCATTATTATGGTTCGAGCTCTATGACCTTAAACTAATATTTCCTATACTGTCGTCCCACATGATGTTAAACTATATTTCAAGAACTATGCATGGCATGATTCCTATCCTTATTGGATAGATAGTGAAGTCAAACATTTCAATTCAGGACCCAGCCACAACATGATTATGGTTAGTATTGATCTATGTATCTCTTTCATGCATTGGAAAATACCCATTTACATGTGTCATACTCCTAACCTTAAATACTTACAGATCTCTATAACCCTTTTCTTGACTTCTGGTCACAAAATGTTTGATACTTGAGTGATCTTTTGCTAGACTATGCAGCATGTGCCCTTAGGCGGCCATCCATAAATAGTCTACATAACAGACTTGTCAGCCAAAAGATGTTATTATTTGACTATGAAGCCAATGCCCTTAGGCGGCCCTGCATAATTCAACCCCCCAACAGGTTTGTTAAATAATGGTAACTTCATTCTTGGGAGAAAAATATCTTTTGTCCTTATTTGTCTTAATGACAATATGTAGGGATCTACAAAAATAGACATCCTTAACATATTTTTCTCATACTCTTTTTCATGATCTAAAATTATTCATGTATATGGTTTATATTTCCCTTCCCTACATTTGGGTCAAACCTTCGTTGGAGTGACATTCATCCAGTTCTTAGACAATCTTTTTTGGAAATATCTTCTCCATATTCAAGTACCTCTCTCCACACAACAAACTCTATGCTTTGGAAAATTTGAATCCCCATAAACTTCCACTGGATTTTTAGCAATAGTAAAGTAAATTTTTGAGAGTTCTTTTGCCTGACTATACAACACGTTCCCTTAGGCAGCCTTGCATAAACAGTCTACATAACAGACTTGTCATCCAAAAGATTCTATTATTTGACTATGCAGCCAATGCCCTTAGGTGGACCAGCATAATTCAACCCCCTAACGGGTTTGTTAAATATTGGTAACTTTATTCCTGTGAACTACTTCTTCTAATTCCTTTTAGACATTTTTCATAGCATTCCTCAGATTGAAAATTTCTTAAGTCATTATTTACATATTTTCTCTCATACTTGAACATGGTAATAAGTTTTTTGATAAATTATCAAGGAATTGAGTCAATGTTAATCAATTAGGTCAAAGATATTTTTACCTTAAACATTATCTTTTTTTATGTCCGACATGCATGACTTTAAACTGCCCACAAAAGACAAGGGAACTCTGAATTAAAGTCAAGTCCCAGCTCACTAAACGTACATTTTGTATGATTTTCGGTAATATTGAGCAATTAAAAGATTCAAAGTTTGTAGGGTTATTTTTATAATCATAATAAAAATCAAACTATGATTACTAGGCCCCTTGGCTTAGGTAAAATTTAAAGCAGGTAGAAAAATAAGGCATGCACAAATGATTGAAGATGAAAGTGTTTTTCATTGACGAACAAGAGTTATAAGGACATCCACAGACTAGAGTCTCTTCTCTTTTTCAGAAATTACAAGGGGCTTTCAACATAAATCTTCATTTGATTTATGGAATCCTGAGCTTCATCAGAAACCACCTAGAATTCATTCATTCAACTGGATACAATAAGAGATGCCGTAATACCAGCTCTTCTTGGAACAATTGTAAAAGAATGTTCTTGAGTGCGGTTTGAGAAACTTTTCTACTGATCAAATAGTGATTTTGTTTCTGTCCAAGAGACTTGGAAGATGGATACATGAATTTGAGAATGGAGAATTAGAAGTAAAGACCCATTTGGAGAGAGTACTCTTTTTAGATATTGTTTCTAATGTCATGATAATCTTCTCTCCATCAAATGGTAGCAGAAAACATATCATCTCATGGTTTTCCATTTTCATATCTGCAAGGAAATGGAATGAAGGAATAAATTGAAAGTTCACACCATTTTTTATGCTCTTAATGCACAACATAACCGAAATAGAGGAGTAGCAGTGCAGTTTCATCTCATTCATATAATTCGTTATATCTGGAACGTTGACTCCTTGCAGATGACCATGGCCATACAGAGGCAGGAAGATGCTCTGTGGTAAATTAAGATGATAATTCTTCAAGTACATGGCTAAATATGGGAGAGTGATGTCATATATATCATAGTAATCATGGCCTATGATGTTCATCATATCATCAATCTGCTTGCTAGCCAGTTCATCAGCTATTCTGATTCTTCTAGGAGACATTGAATCTGCACAAAGTTCAAATAATTAACTCTTAAATGAGTTGATTTTTCCTAAAATTTGTGAAGAAAAGTGAAAAAATGGCTAACTCATTAAGGTGTGAAAGTAACAAAGTTTTCTCACAAGTATAAGTGTGCCGTGCAAGTTTTGGCGCACAGGTATCACCACACAAGTCCAAATACCTTTGCAGCATGGCGACACAAAGAAACCAGCAGAAAACAGAGAACTTTCACGATGCAGGAAACTTGTGTGGAGAGAGCTAGAAAATTTGAAATTCGGTGCTTTTCATGAGGAATGACCGCCTATATATAGGCCAGGCCGCACCCCTGTGTGCCGAAGCATGCGTGGCTCGCACCTGCGCAACGCCATTTGCGCGCTGAACACTTGCGCGCCAGAATTCCTTGGTTTTCTTCTTCACCTCAGAGTCACATCCTCTTTCTTTCGGATCCAACTCTAAGGGGGGACTTTTTTTTATGCTCCTTTACATCAAAGAGTCTAAATGAATGAAAAGGTAAATACCTCAAATGCAAAATGATTCATCCTTTGATGAAACATGAAAATTTGACAAAGGCATGAACAAATATTCATTTTCACTTGGGTCGCACAAGTTCCACAAAGGTCACACAAGTATACTTGTGTGCCGCCCAATGTTCACGTTGGTGACTTGCGCGCCCTCTATGATTTTTACCTAGGGTCTTCACCAGACTGTAAATACCCCCTGTGGTCCCCCTATTTCGAAACGGAAAAATTCCAAAACTCATATTCAAGCTCCCAGTGCCCTAGTCTCTTCTCAAAGCCTTCCGAACACTTCTAAGGTAATTTCTTACCTAGAATGGAAGGTCTAAAGATAGGGAACAAGGACTAAATGTTGAAATTCACCAACACCTGCTCGCCCAAGTGTCTGACCCTTCAGGGAACTAAAGACACTTATGTGACGCCTTATCCCTTCAATAAAACATGTGCGCCACTCTTTTGGAGAATTTAGGGATAATATTAAGGGCTTGTGCCAAGTCTCGCCCAAGTATTACCCTAAGGGTTGACCGTTGCTCAAGTACCCATGTTTCGTGCAAGTATACTTGCGCAACCAGGACTTGCGCGCCCACGCAGGACTTGCACGACCATGCAGGACTTGCACACCTCTCTCTTTTTGGGTGTCCCTCCTACCTATTCACTTGTTTTCTTCAAATTCACCTATACTCTTCAATTTTTAGCCTTCAGAATCTAATTTAAAGCCATTTTTGGAATTATTCCTTGGTTGGCTTCCTTATTTGAAAGGAATTCTATTGAACATCTCTCAAAACTTGGTGATTTACATATCTTTATGTCACTACGGTTAGAGATTCCATTCATTTAACCTCATCCTTTAAAATGAGAAGACTATTCATGGGAATCCTTTTTAGGAGTAAGCCCCAAGTCCCCTAAATTATGGGCCTCTTTTCCAGACTAATCCCCAGTCATAATTCCTCTATTTTGGGAATCCTCCTTAAGAATAATCCCCACTCATAAATTCCATTTAACTTAGGCCTATTTCTCATGAATAAGTCATATGTCTCAAGTCCCCTGACCTGGGCCTCCTTTTTAGGAGTAAGACCCAGTCTTCAAGTTCCTTTTAATTTTGGGCATCCTCCTTAGGAGTAATCCCCAAGTTCCCAAAATCCAAATTCCCTTAACCTGGGCTTCCTTTTCAGGAGTAAGTCCCAGTCATAATTCCCTTTAACCTAGTCCTCGTCTTTAAGAGTAATCCCCAGTCATAATTTTTCATAACCAGTCTTAATTTACATTTGATTTGGGATTCCTTCTCATGAGTAAAACCCAATCATATTTCCTCTATAATTTGGGCATTCATCTTAGGATTAATTCATAAGTTATGTATCCAAATATCCATAAAGCACATATACCTTTATAGACATTGTTCCTGAGTTTTTTCCCTGAAGTAAATCCTAATATACATCTATCTGGTAGTCAAACATACATAATCCCCAAATCATTTTCTTCTAATTGCATCGTTCATGGAACAATTGTCTGGTTTTACCAATACCTCTTGTTTCTCACACCGAGCATGACTCATGCGAGCTTAGAGTGTAAAAGTAATTACGACATCTTTCATTGAGCCATAAATCATGCATAAACCTCGTACTTCTTTACTCGAACTACGTGGGTTCTGATTCATTTTCCAAAACAAAGGATACATAGGTATCCCATCTGTGGGTACAATCCCAAATAGGAAATAATTCATGTCCTTCTGAATGACAATAATATTCAAGTGCCATGCTGAGTGGCTTTAAAACCCGTATGGTTATCATAATGACCAAGAGATTACTATATAATGTGTCAATGGATACCATTGAATAAGAATCTCTAACAAATACAGATGATTCTATATCGATGAATAACCTCAAATACATATAAAATATTCTCTAAATCTCATACATATTAATCATTGATTGTCAGATTTAAAGGAAAACTCATTTTCATACTTGGTAATGTAATAAGGATTCACGAACATAACTTAAATATATAAAGAGAGTCCCGGAGTAGACAATAATTCCCCCCCAAAAGGGTGTGATGAGTCCGACCTCCCATCCTCTCGACCAATGAAAATTCTTAAGCCTCATCATTTCACAAATAGTGAGCACCTACCTTTTGAAAGTAGGTCCAAAGGGATATGGAATCATTGGATGTTTCCGGTTCTACGAAAATACCCATTAGAAACCACTTGGAATGTTTGAACCTTAAACAAACAAGGTCATCCAAATTTCTAGAGGAAACAACTATCCATCAGTGCACCTCTGCATGTCAGGGGTACAAAGATGAAAAACAGAATCCTTCGGGGCTCCCATGGTCCGAGATCTAGGACTATAAACTAAGATCCCCACTAGAACTATGTATGGCTGGATTCCCATCCTGTTGGGATGTGTAAGAATGCCCAGACCCCATGTCTATGGTTCCAGATTGATTTCTGCTAATTTTTTTATTTCTATCCCACCTTTAGGACTTTGACTAGGGCACCATGTGGCATGGTGTGGGATTATATCCTCATTCACGTCGGGTTTGAAAAAGTCACACCATGCACACCCCATTCTAATCATTAGCCCTCTAGTTTCTTGTCTAGCACGACGTTAAAAGGCACCCCACTAGAACTATGTATGGCTGGATTCCCATCCCTCTAGGATACGTAGGACCGCCTGAACATTCAGATTTCAGGTCCAGCCCGATCTCTTAGGGATCTCTTTATCTCCCAGTCACCTAGGCCCCTTATCATGTCCCTCTCCACGGGGGGGGGGGGGGTATAGGTGTGGTACAAGGCTATTCCCTCCTTCACGTTGAGTTTTTGGCACCATACCTCCCTCCTCTTGGGAATTTTCCATCTCTTGGTCAACCTAAAGTTGAGTCCCTCGACACCTTGCAGTGGTTCACTAATGTGTTAAGATTACTCTGTTCTGGGACCAAGAGTGTCGGATTCAACTTAGGAAAGTTCCTCCCACTTTTCAAGCTTCGTGTTCCCCTTCATTTGGGCCTTCGTTTTCTCTCACACCAGGAGGGACCCCCAAGAACGGCATGAATACCATGCCTAAGAGATCTCTTACCATTACGGGCTAACACCCCCAATGGTTTCGAACAACAAATTGATACAAATCCCATGTTGCGAACATGGTCAGCGGTCGATGCTCATTTTTTTCATCACCATTTTAGGCTAACACGACAGGATGTTGTCTTGCGAACATGGTCAGAAGTAATCCTCTTTCATCACGCCAGCCCCTTCAGGCCTTGAATGTTGGTTGCATGATTCACATTATGTTCCACCCCATCATGTCTCAGTGGAATATTGACACTCTTGGCGCTATCCCTTAGTACACCTCCACACTTCAGGGGGACAAAGCTGTAATACGGCATCCTTCGGGGATCCCAGGGTCCGAGCTCTAAGACCATAAACTAATATCTCATCTAGAACTATGTGAATCTTGATCCCCATCCTCATAGGGTATGTAGGAATTCCTTCTCACTTTACCTCAGTCCTAGCTCAACTCCCATTTTTGGTCCCTTGACCTATAACCTCTCCAAGGAACATGTGGTGGTCATAACCCCTGATTCCCATTAACGTCAGGCTTTTTTAATTACTCACCATGAGACTCCTGTGTTTCTTACCTCATATAGTCCAAGTTATATGACCCTAAACTAAGATCTCCCTCTTTGAAGGGACTCTACTCCCTCTATCTAATACGTCTTGTTGTCCTATTCAAATTCGTTTTGACAGAGAGCTCGAACTGTGGAATTTTCATAGGGACATTCCCCTCATTCCATGTCCAAGCTTTATGACCTCGCTATTTGGATCCTAATCCTCTTCCATGTCCAAAAGGACCCTTGTACGACATGGATTCTAGGCCAAAGGGCTCTCCATGGATGCTAGGCCTAAGGGGTCTCCCATCGTTTTGAGCCAACGTCCCTAAGGATCTCTGACGACATTTGCGACATGGTCCCGTGTTTCTAACATGGTCTACCGTCGACCCTCTTATGTCTGTCCTCATTCCAGAATAACATGATGTGGATGTCTCATTTCTACCACGGTTAACAGTTATCCTCCATCATCACGCCACCGTCATTGTGGTCTAGATTTCAAGCTATATGACTCACACATTTCAACTTCCACATGTTCAAGTATAATTCCAACATATTCAGATTTATCTCTTCACGTGTCGAGGTGCGCTGTATGGACATGTTAGAATCAATGGGCCGGTATTCAATGAGTGTCCCTTCGTCATAACATGCCTCTTCCTGTGTCAGGAAAGTCCCAAAATTACTTCTTGCTTCCCACACTGAGCACAACTCACAAGGGCTTAGTATTTTTGGTAGGACATGTACCAATGTGGCCAGGCTTCTCATCATCCCGCATGACGTTAAACTGCGCTCTTAGAACTTCATATTGATTTATTTCCATCTTCATGGGGTATATAGGAACGCCCAACCACTCTGATTTGGGCCTAGCTTAATTCTCACTCCTGGTCCCTCGACCTGAAGAGTTTCCTCCTGGGATACGTGGTGTGATTTGGACTCCAAGTCCTCATTCACGTCGGTTTCATAGCTACCGCACAACAAGCCACCTGGGCTATTCCCTTTCACATCCTATCATATGATGTTAAACTGCAAGAGGACATATTCCCTCAACGCATGACACTAAACTGCGGGTCAACCCTGAAAAAGTTCAGGATGCCCCATGTTGATCGTGGGATGCACCAGAGCCTCTTCCAGAGAGGATTTCACCTGTCAGTGTTGGTCTATGACTACATTGTGCATCCAAAACTACGTATGGCTTGATTCCAATCCTCATGGGATATGTAGGGACACTCTGGAATTTCACCTTGGGTCCAGCCCCAGGAATCATAATGTCTTTTCCTCCCCATTTCCGGATCCCTGGCCTGACCCCTTGTGGGGAACCGTGCAACTGAAACTTTTCCCTGGAAAAGTTCGGGATTCCCCAAGATGACATTGGGAAGCAAAGGCTCCCTCCCTAGAGCGGTCCTGTCTAAAAGAAGGAATGATCCATGATCAAACCGATTTGACCATCTAGTGTGCTTCCGCCATAGTGGAATAATTTCAAAAGTGTTGGATTCGGTTCGAACAAACCCTCACTCCACATTACATGATTTGTGTTCCCCTTATTCGGACCCTCGTGTCCTCTTTCATGTCTGGAAGAAACCCCTAATAGTATGGATGCTCTGCCAATGGATTGCCTACTATCCTGGGATAACATTCTGGAAGACTAACGGATGTCTGGAGGAACCCTCTAATAGTATGGATGCTCGGCCTATGGCCCGCCTACTGTCCTGGGCCAATGTTCCAGAAGACTAACAGATGGCACTTGCGACAGGTCCCGTGTTTCAAACATGGTCAACGGTCGACCCTTATTTGTTATCCCACACTCCAGGATAATGCAATAAGGATAGTGTGTTTCAAACACGGTCAACGATTATCCTTCATTGACACGCCACCCCCAAAGTGTTCTGGATTTTGGGTGTCGTGATTTACACCTTCCACTTCCCTCTGTTCGGAATGATTCTAATTCCCCTGGTGTTACCCCAAACAGGCACCAAAGCATAGTGGGAGAAGCAGGTCTTCTGTTTAGAGAGCCATGTTCTCCAGCTGTGACCCCTCTCTGTTTTAGTATTCTCCTAAATGGTGATCGATGTCCCATGAAAATCCCTTCTCAGCTTCTGTTGTTTAAACACTCTCGTACAAGAGCTCCAATTATCTCTTTTTTTCTGGCACCGAGCATGGCTCATGTAGGCTTATAGATTTTTTCAATTATCTCCTCAATATGATCAAGGTATAATGGACCCCAATGCACACATTTTCCTCAGTCATTTCCTCAGAACGCGGTCGGCCTCACCCTCCTTATCCTCGTTGGACCCCGTTCTTAGGGGTGGCATTTGTAGACCCCGAAAAATGAATCCCCAATATTTTAAAAATGCTTCAATACACATTACAAGATTGTATTACTTTTTTGAAGCTTTGATTTGGTAGTTCATAGGTCCTAAAGGGAGTTACGAATTACGAGTTATGGACATTTGAAGTTGGGCTGGAAAATTACCTCGCGAAGCCACATCACAGAGTCCCCCAAGCACCGTGAGTCCTCCGTGAAGCAATGAAGGTGGGAGGCTCCATGACCGCCTTTGAGGTTCGCAAGTCCGCCGCGAAGCAACGAAGGCGGGAGGCTCCACAACCGCCATTGACGTTCATGAGTCCGCCGTGAAGCAACGAAGGCGGGATGCTCCGCGACCACCGTTGACGTTCACGAACCCGCCGTGAAGCAAGGAGATGGGACAACTCCACTAAGTCCTTTGACGTTCGCAACCCGCCGCGAAGACCCAATGAAAAGAAAGGAGGAGGGATGCTTCGCGAACACCCTTTGATGTTCCCGAACCCGTTGTGGAGCAAGCTCTGTCTTCACGCCAAGCGAGCTCTTCTTTGAGGCACCCCTTGCCTATAAATACACAGCTCCCCCCATTCTTCAGACAACCACTTCGCCCCCTGGGCGGCCAATCTCCCGGTTCACAGAGCTCCGCTTTGCGACTTCGCGAGGCCATGCTCTGTGAGTAGCTTCCTTCATGTAGAGACCCCAAACTTGACATACATGAACATTACATTACTCTTGCGGAATACTTAATACATAACAAAAACCAACACTTGTGGATTGTAATATTTTAGTGTCTTTAGAAACTCGGAACAAAATCTTCTAATATTTGTGAAAGATATTCAACATCTCCCATAAAGATCTCCCCCTTTGGTTTTCTTACCTAAAACTATTCTTTATATCCTGGGGAAAATAAAACATATAAAGGGTGAGCTCAAATGCTCAGTAAGGGTAATCATGGAGAGAATAAACCAAACCATATACATTTGAACTTAAAAACCTGAACATAATGTTTAAACATCAAAATCTTGAGCAATGTCATGAAACATAGCAGTACAAAAGGCATAAATACATCAATCATGATAAAATATCATTGGCATAAAAAATGTAATTTTGGAAACCATTAATCACATGATATGATTTCCATAGTATCCAAGGCATTGCTTCCAAGACCATCTTAGTGGACAATGTCCCCTTTTGAATTGAGTTCACTCCTCGTTCCAGTCCTGTAACACTGAACCGGATTAACTTACCATTCCAACCATGTCTAACTCATGAGATATAAATCTTTACCCAATGAATTTGAGGGATATGTAGGTCCCACCCATCTCATAATGAAATCATTCTTTCATGTTCCACAAAATAAACATACATCATTTATAATAACCCAATGAATAAAATGGGTTTCATAAACATCATTCCATCATAACATAATCCATATAAAACAAATGGATAACATTTTATCATAAGAGAAGTTAAATCATGTAAATCATAGAGACATTATAATTGAAACATACACATATGAAATAATGTCATCTTAAATGGAAAATAGTTTTGATAAAACACTTGAAATGAATTCTTGAGGAGAATATCCTTTTTCTTCAAAATCATTTTCATTTCATAAAATGCCATGAAATTTTAAAAGAAATGGATTTTTTTTAAAATAGTCACGAAATCTTGTAGGGTAATCTTTATTAAGAAAAGTTGTTATGAAAGCGTAAAAATCTGTTCATGCCGTATAAGTTAAAAAAACATTCTCCTCATACTTTTGTCCGAAAAGTAAAAATTTCCTTGTATGGTAAACATAAGAAATATTCCTTCCATAACATGTGGTAAAAGTAAAAAATGGGTAAAGGGGAATTTAAACATACATGAAAACGTTTTTATAAAATAGTTACATGGATGATAAATATAACCATAGTAAATACTTATGAATAGACAATCTTGGATAAAAATGAGATTGGAAAAGTTATCACTTACCTTAGGTCTTATATGATTTGTATGTATCTGAACCTCCTGTATAATGATTTAAATAATGTCATTGAATAATTATAGAATCATATTCATTCTTCTGATATCATATATGGCTCACTTATGACTTTATATTACCCGTTCTTTAGTAAATTCCATGTTAAAGCAGCGTTTTGGGTAAAATCGTTTTATTTATCGTACGTGTTTGGACTTGTTGTTCATGATATTATTATTAGTTATATCCTGATTTAATTACTTTATTAATGTAAATAATTATTTATTTATCATATATATTCAGTATGTATATATATATATAATAGATAGATAAATGAAATGAAATACACCGTTCATGGAGACGGTAGGCCGTACGTACGCATGAACGTTGTTTTTCGTTTCCTTATTGAATTGAATGGAATTAAGTATATGAAATACATATATAAATACATAAATCCAGTATAATTATTATGTCATATATTTCATGATTACCTATTATATATACTTTATAATCTTTCTTGAATTGTAAACATGGAAAATGAATCTCATTGCATCGTGGAGACGGTATTCCGTACGTACGCATGAGCGATGATATCATTCCCATATTTATTGAATGGAATTTAAGGGGATGATATAATATCATAGAATCATTATTATGTTTTAATAATCATATATAGTTATTATTTACAACATTATACCTATCCAAGTAATGTGGTGGTGGAAAAACTGATTACACCACGACGTGGAAACGGTATTCCGTACGTACGCACGCGAGGTGATTTCATTTTCCATAGGATGGATAGAAGGTGAAATATGGTTTTTTCATATTTATAATAACATATAAATATATAATTAGTACTTATTTAATTACTTTATAATGAAACAAATAAATAATAGGAAGTTGAAGAAGAAAGAAACTTGAAAGAGTCGGTAGAAGAGATTACCTCTTCCTCAATGCACCTCCTTTAAACTTCTTCTTAAGGCACTAGAGTTGGTCTTTTGAGAAGACCAGAACCTCTATGATATAACTAGAGTGTCTTAGAAGAGGAATTTTCATGGTTTCTCCAATCATCAAGGCTCAAAAGGGTGTGAAGAGAAGAGAGAAGGGGTGCCCTTTTTATAAGGGAGGAGAGGGGCACCTTTGGAAAAACTTAAAATATTGTTTTATAGTAAAGTCATATTCAGTTTATAATAGCTCCAAATTAATTTATTTCATATAATAAGTGTGTATGGGTCTAAATCCACTCAACCAATAGGTTTTATACAAGTATACGTTACAATGTTTACCTTATCATTTAGATTTAACTCTAAGTCAAATAATTTAACTTTTATCGTGTCTTCTTGTTTTCTTACACTATATGGTTAATAAACATAATATAACAATCCAAAAGAACCCCGAGTGGTTAATTATTAATATATATAACCTTATCTAAGTCATTTGGCCGAACCTTATATTTTTAAAAATATATTAACAATTAATAATATAATATTTGTTTTAAAAACTATTTTATGTCAATTTTGACACTATTTGGTAATTTATTTTTGTGAACATCATAACAGCATGATTAGTTATAAAACCATTAATTAAATAACTAATAACATGTAATATTAACCTAGAAAATTAGTTTAATTCATAAAAAGTCTAAAATTACATTGATTTTGGTATTTATAACATCAATTATGTTAATATTTCATTAATGAGCTAAATACTCCATCATCATTGTGTCATAAATAAATTAAATTATTTAATGTTTAAAAATTATAAATAAATTACCATTATGTGGGAAATTATTTTATCTTTCTAATGAATATTTATAATCGAATTTATCTTATCTATAACCCTATATTAAAAATTATTTAGTTATTAAACATTGATTTTAACTATTTTAACCCTTCTATGAATAAATTAATAATAAATGTCCTAATCTAATCCAAGTGGACCTAAATGGTCATATTTTATTCCTAAGTTTGTTTTTGGTCAAATTAAACTTATCCAATATAATTAGGACATGTGTTAGGGTAATAATAATACCATTTTTACCCTTAATTACCATATTTACTTTTAACCGTGGTAAATAAAAGTAAAAAGTTACTATTCACCAGAAATTATTTTTATCTTATTGAACCAAATTTTACTCCTTGATATTAACTGTGTCTTTCATATTTTTGAAATTCCACTCACAGAAGCGGTAAAATTATGTTTTATGTAAATTTTCAAATTCTCGTAGGAGGTGGGTAAAAGACGGTGAAAAGTTCCATAAAATTTTTATATATCTAAAATTATTATAAAATGACTCCAATGAATTAAATTGAACTTATATTGTTATTATATATCAATTTTGACCAAAAATAAATTTAAATAAAATAAATAATTATTTAAATAAAAATTCGGTTTTAAACTATAACTCGGTGTTTTTCACTATTCATCAAAAATTGAAAGTTTTCAGAAAAATACCAAAAATTTACCCTAGGCTAATTTTGATATTCCGAATCCAAAAATGAAGTCCATTTTGAAAGATAAAATTTATAAAATTTCAGAAATTCGGTATTACTATTCATAATGACTAGTCATAATAATATTATAATAATATATTGTTTAGTGAAACTTGGTATTGCGTACTACACACGCTATCGAAGAAGGTCTTGATTTCATGTAATGCAAGCCATGTCAGGGATGTGTGTAGTGAAAGCTCTGTTTGGTGTTGCGTACAACATAATCAAAACTTATTTCATTTATACATTAAACAAAATCTATACTTATTGTTGCATAGAATAATTTCCACAAACAAACATGAATTTGTGTGTAACACGACCAAAGAATAGTGTTGCGTATACTGCAAGCTAATATGGTGTTTCTTATAGTACAAGATAATATTTGTGTAGCGTAAAACAGAAGATATAAAAGAAATTAAAAAGAATATATCTCATAAAATCTCGGGGTGTTACATTCTTCCCCCCTTAAAATGAATTTCACCCTCAAAATTTGTCGGGGTTATAAATGGTTTACTACTTGAAAGTTTCATTCATAGAAACCCACATCGTAAAAAGGAACACTAAAACTTAATTTTGAAAAGTGAAGTATGAAACATAATGGTTACCCAAATTAACTCATAACTAGGTTTACACATAAGAGAACATAGGTGAAAATATGGATATGGAAGAGAAATCTAACCATCAAGTTCTGATGTAGAGTTTTAGAGGACACAGCTATGAAAAATCCAGCAATCACAAAGCCATAAATTTGTGATGATTTAAGGTACCATCTGATTCACCAGATATAAAGACACTAGGACAAAAAAAAATTTCACGATCATTTCCCTAAATTTGAAGAATTCTTGAATTAAAAGAAATATTTACTTGATTTTGGAAAAATCGTATAGTTGTTTGTGCCTTGAACAATTTCCACTTCATCTCTTAAACAAATTAAGTTGAATTTGTCTTCTGTGAAGTTTTATAAGATCATTCGATAGAATGATAGGTTATTCCATCTGTCTCAAACAAAAGGATAGAAAATGTTATTAAATATACATAAGTCCATCTACAGTGAGATTGGACTTATACTTCATATATCATACCGCTTAATATAATAAAACTAGTTTCTACTAAACAGGGACTTTCTGTAGGCCAATGGTAGGCGATAAAGGCATGTCACAATTCAGTTGTGGGTTTGATTCCCACAGCCTTGTCCAATGCGACGGGTTGTCGCCTGTTCTATAGGTTGTCTTTTTTCTAAAACTACATTATTATAACATTCCATAAATAATATTGAAAAAAGTTATAGCCTTAAACAATACTGAATTATGTCCAACAAAATCTATTCTAATCTTTAAGCTTATCCAAAATACTTCTGTCCAAGCTCATAGTATAAAGAAAATAATTAGTAGAAATGTCATCTACCAAGCATGTGAATACCATCATTTATCCCCCATATATCATACGATATATCCTGTTGGTCAAATTCAAAACATGTTAATACCTTAATCATGTATTCTCTTGAAAAATTAATACCCATTGACTCTTAGTGAAAACATGAATGCTGTCAAAATTTAACACTTTCCATATACCAAAATTCGAAAATTTCAATATACTTGAACCATGATATAACTTTGTCCTTATATCAGTCATAAGATCATTTCATTTCTTCTTTATCTCTTCATTATGTGCATATCATATTCTTTCCAAATATATTTCACTCACTTTTCATGGTTACTAGTACTATATAATTATTTAAAACCAGTACATATAAATTCTAAAATTCTATGATTCTATAAATGAGATTCCATGATACTATTTTGAAATCCCATTACATAAACACTTAATCATTACACAACATCATTTTAATACTCAACATCACAAATAGTGATCGCATGTGACATACCTTTATCCTTTTCCTTAAGAGGTTGCTCACATTGATCATCATTAACCCTTGGATTAGGGCATTGATTAGTATAATGTCCCATTTCCTTGCACTTGAAGCATTGAAGTGTTGGTGGTGCTTTCTCTGTAGTCTTTTCTTTATTCACATAATTAGAAACCCTTTTTACATTACTTCTACACTCAGCTGCTCGATGACCTTCTTTTACACACTTAAAACATTTTATAGTCCCTTTAAGAAAATCTCCACCATGATTCTTTCAACACTTTGATCATAAAAAACATTCATCTTCTTTTCACCATTATTCTGAGATTTCTCCTTGAACTCCATCTTTTGTTTCTTGTCAAAACCATGAGATGGATATGTAACACCAACTTCCATTTCTACCTTTATATAACAACAAACAATTTATTCATAACTAATGAAGTCTCTTATATCTAATGCCCTTCGAGGACTTGGTTTTAAGCCACTAAATAATCGATTAACTTTACTTTCAGGTTGGATGATAAATCCAGATGCATACCTTGCAAGCCTTGTAAAATTCACTTCGTATATACCAACAGATTCATCATCCTTTTCCTTAAGCTCAAGTAAATCCTTTTCCATATTTTTTCAAAGAATACGAGGGAATTACTTAGTGAAAAATAAGTTCTTGAACTCATCCCATTCCAAGGATTCAATTTCATCTCGGGGCTTCGTATTCTTAATTAGAGTCCACCATTGATCTGCTTCACCTTCTAAATGGTAAATAGCCAGAATGAATTTTTCATGTTCCAAACAGTTAAGTATGGAAAATATCTTTTCAATGGTACTGAACCATTGTTCAATAAAAATTGGATCAGAAGACCCACTGAAAGAAGGTGGACGTTGCCTCATGAAGGGCTCAATAGAATATTGTTCCCTTCTCTGCTCATTTGGATGTACAGAATGATTCATAGCTTGTGTTAGTATAGAAATAAGATTTTTCACTCCATCTCCCATAACATTCGTTTGTTCAGGAGGAAAATCATTTCATTGTCCATTACATTGATCAACATGGTTCTTTCAGGTTCCAGCCATCGTCTAAAACCCAAAAAGAATAGTGTGAGAGGAAAAAATCATGCTAGGGAAAATAACATAATAAAGGGTGAGTACCTTCAATATATAACATCTTAGGTTTAATTCTAATATCACTTCCATAATTCTAGGACAATAACCTATTCATATACTTAACCTTTGGGACATCCCTAGACATACCTTATAAATATCTCTAGGGATCTCACTAAAGTTCTCGCATCCTAGTTTCCAAAGGTTGACTAAACCTTTCCTCTGATACCAACTATAGAGACCCCAAACTTGACATACATAGACCTTAAATTAATTTTTTGGAATACTTAATACATAACAAAAACCAAAACTCAAGGATTGTAATAGTTTAGTGTCTTTGGAAACTCGGAACAAAATCTTCTAATCGTTGTGAAAGATCTTCAACATCTCCAATAAAAAACTTCCCATTTGGTTTTCATACCTAAAACTATTCTCTATATCCTGGGGAAAAGAAAACATATAAAGGGTGTGCTCAAATTCTCAGTAAAGGTAAGCATGGAGAGAATAAAACAAACCATATACATTTGAACATAAAAACATGAACATAATGTTTAAACATCAAAATCTTGAGCAATGACATAAAACATAGCAGTACATAAGGCATAGATACATCAATCATGATAAAATAGCATGGGAATAAAACATATAATTTTGGCAACCATTAAGCACATGATATGATTTCCATAGTAGCCTAGGCATTGCTTCTAAGACCATCTTAGTGGACAAAGTCCCTTTCTAAATCGAGTTCACTCCTCGTTACAGTCCTGTAACACTGAACCAGATTAACTTACCATTCCAGACATGTCTATCTCAAGTGATATAAATTTTTACCCAATTCATTGTAGGGAGATGTATGTCCCACCCATCTCATAATGAAATCAATCTTTCGTGTGCCACAAAATAAACATACATCATTCATAATAACCCAACGAATAAAATGGGTTTCATAAACATCATTCCATCATAACATAATCCATATAAAACAAATGGATAAAATTTTGATTATAAGATAAGTTAGATCATGTAAATCATAGAGAAATTATACTTGAAACATATATATATATAAAATAATGTCATCTTAAATGGAAAATAGTTTTGATAAAACACTTGAAATGAATTCTTGAGGAAAATATCCTTTCTTCTTCAAAATCATTTTCTTTTCACAAAATGCCATGAAATTTTAAAAGAAAAGGATTTTTTTTAAAATAGTCATGAAATCTTGTAGATTAATCTTTATTAATAAAAGGCGTTATGAAACTGTAAAAATCCCTTCATGCCGTATAAGTTAAAAAAACATTCTTCTCATACTTTTTTCAGAAAAGCCAAAAAGTTCCTCGTATGGTAAACAGAAGAAATATTCCATCCATAACATGTGGTAAAAGTCAAAAATGGGTAAAGAGGACTTTAAAGATACATGAAAACATTTTTAGAAAATAGGGACATGGATGATAAATATAACCATAGTAAATACTTACGAATATAAAATATCGGATAAAAACGAGATTGGAATAGTTATCCCTTACCTTAGGTCCTATATGCTTCGTACATATCCGAACCTACTGTATAATGATTTAAATAATGTCATTTACTTATTACAGAATCATATTCATTGTTATGATATCATATATGGTTCACTTATGACTTTATATTGCCCGTTCTTTTGTAAATTCCATGTTAAAGCAGCATTTTGGGTAAAATCTTTTTATTTATCATACGTGTTTGGACTTGTTGTTCATGATATTATTATTACTTATATCATGATTTAATAAATCCAGAATGTAAATCATGATTTATATATCATATATATTCAGTATATATATATATAATAGATAGATAAATGAAATGAAATACACCGTTCATTGAGACGGTAGGTCGTACGTACGCATGAACGTTGTTTTTCGTTTCATTATTGAATTGAATGGAATTAAGTAGATGACATACATATATATACATAAATCTAGTAGAATTATTATATCATATATTTCATGATTACCTATTATATATACTTTAAAATCATTCTTGAATTGTTAACATGGAAAATGAATCTCATCGCGTCGTGGAGACGGTAATCTGTACGTACGCACGAGCGATGATATCATTCCCATATTTATTGAATGGAATTGAAGGGGATGATATAATATCATAGAATCAGTATGATGTTATAATAATCATATATAGTTATTCTTTACACCATTATACCCATCCAAGTAAGGTGGTGGTGGAAAAAATGATTACACCACGGCGTGGAGACGGTATTCCGTACGTACGCACGCGCGGTGATTTCATTTTCCATAGGATGGATAGAAGGTGTAATAGGGTTGTTTCATATTTATAATAACATATCATTATATAATTAATACTGATGTTATTACTTTATAATGAATCAACAAAATAAGAATAAGTATAAGAAGAAATACACTTGAAAGAGATGGTAGAAGAGATTACCTCTTCCTCGACGCACCTCCTTTAAACTTCTTCTTAGGGAACTAGATTTGGTCTTTTGAGAAGACCATAACCTCTATGATATAACTAGAGAGGTTTATAAGAGTAATTTTCATGGGTTTTCTGATATTCATGTCTCAAAAGGGTGTGAAGAGAAGAGGGAAGGGGTGCCCTTTTTATAAGGGAGGAGAGGGGAACCTTTGAAAAAACTTAAAATATTATTTTATAATAAAGTCATATTCGGTCTATAATACCTACAAATTGATTTATTTACAAGCTAAAGTGGGGATTGGTCTAAATCCTCTAAAAAAATAGGTTTTAGACAAGTTTAGGTTACTATTTCAACCTTATCATTTAGATTTAACTCTAAGTTAAATAATTTAACTTTTACCATGTCTTCTTGTTTTCTTACACTATATGGTTAATAAACATACTATAAAAAGACAAAAGAACCCCAAGTGGTTCATTATTAATATATATAACATTATCTAAGTTATTTTCCCGAACCATAGATTTTTCAGAATATAATAAAAATTAATAACATAATATTTGTTTTTAAAAACAATTTTTTGTCAATTTTGACACTATTTGGTAATTGATATTTGTGAAAATCATAAAAACATTATTATTTCAAAAAAAAATTCATTTTATCAATAATATCATGTCATATTAACCTATAAAATTATTTTATTTCCTAAAAAGTCTGAAATTACATTTATTTGGGTATTTATGACATCAATTATGTTAATATTTCATTAATAAGGTAATTACTACATCATCATTGTGTCATAAATAAATTAAATTATTTAAGGTCTAAAATTTTTAAATAAACTACCATTATTTAGGAAATAATTTTATCTTTCTAATGAATATTTATAGTCGAATTTATCTTATGTATAACCCTATATTAAAAATTATTTAGTAATTAAACATTGATTTTAACTATTTTAACCCTTCTTTAAATAAATTAATAATAAATGTCCTAATCTAATCCAAGTGGACCTAAAGGGTCATATTTTATTACTAAGGTTGTTTTTGGTCTAATTACACTTATCCAATATAATTAAGACATGTGTTAGGGTAATAATAATATCATTTTTACCTTTAATTACCATATTTACTTTTAACCGTGGTAAATAAAAGTAAAAAGTTACTATTCACCAAAAATTATTTTTATCTTATTGAACCAAATTTTACACCTTGATATTAACTGTGTCTCTCGGATTTTTGAAATTCCACTCACAGAAGTGGTAAAATTAAGTTTTATGTAAATTTTCAAATTCTCCTGGGAGGTGGGTAAAAGACGGTGAAAAGTTCAATAAAATTTTTATATATCTAAAATTATTATAAAATCACTCCAATGAATTACATTGAACTTATTTTGGTATTATATATCAATTTTGACCAAAAATAAATTTAAATAAAATAAATAATTATTTAAATAAAAATTCGGATTTAAACTATAACTCGGTATTTTCCACTATTCATCAAAAATTGAAAGTTTTTAGAAAAATACCAAAAATTCACCCTAGGATAATTTCGATATTCCGAATCCAAAAATGAAGTCCATTTTCAAAGATAATATTTATAAAATTTTAAAAAGTGGGTATTACTATTCATAATGGCTAATTCATAATAATATTATAATAATATCTCGTTTTGTGAAACTTGGTATTGCGTACTACACATGCTATCGAAGAAGGTCTTGATTGTGTATAATTCAAGCCAAGTCAAGGCTACGTGTCGTGAAATCTCTATTTGGTGTTGCGTATATCATAATCAAAACTTATTTCATTTATACATTAAACAAAATCTATACTTAATGTTATCTAGAATAATTTCCACAAAACGAACATGAATTTGTGTGTAACACGAGCCAAAAATAGTGTTGTGTAAACTGCAATCTAATACGGTGTTGCATATAGTACAAGCTAATCCTGGTGTTGCGTAAAACAGAAGATATCAAAGAAATTAAAAGGAATATATCTCATAAAATCTCGGGGTGTTAGAATTCCTGTTGCTGCTCCGCGAGCCGATGTTCCGCGAGCCGATGCTCCGCAAGTCCATGCTCCGCAAGCCAATGCTCTGTGATGCTGCTCTGCGAGCCGATGCTCTGTGAGTCTGTGCTCCATGAGCCAATTCTCCACGATGCTACTCCACGAGTCCATGCTCCATGATTCCATGCTTCGTGAGACCCCATGCTCCACTAGCTCCTTTGCTCCACAAAGCTACTTCACGAAGACCTATCCTTTGTGAAGATTCTACCTTTGCGCCCACTGCTCCATACAGCGGGGGATGCGCCCCCGCACCCCCGCTTGTGGTCACTGTCGGGCTGCAGTCCCGGCCCTCCAGGCTGGTCCCTTCACTACCGTCACAGACCCCCATGAAAAATTGAGAGTCGCACTGCGAACTTTTCGGGCCGGGATGTCGGGACTTTCCATTGCGCCCTTATGTATAGCCTCCTTCAACCTATGAAATACCATTATTTGAGAGACTCCTATACACACCACAAAACACCTTGAGTCTACATATTCCTCTTGGTCCCTTTCACATGTTGTGAGTTGACATTCTCATCATCAATTCCTCGAGTACCTTGAGTCGAACCATTCCTCAAGTAACTCATCCAAACCGCATCACTTGGCTCCTATGCCAGGATAAACCAGAAAGGACCGCCTTTCCATAAGACACAACACCAACCATTTCTAGGTGATTTATGCCTAATAGTCCTATCTACATGAATCTAAACTGTAGTTCTCCCAGTGTTCCAAACATAGGATGCATCTTACTCATTATGGGAGATGCCTCATGCTCCATGCATGATATGCCAACAGTCCTCTCTACATGACTATAAACTGTAGTACACCCTATGTGCCAATCATAGGATACCTCTTGCACTAAACAAGAGATGCCTTATGCTCCAAGAATAAGATGCCTAATAGTCCTATCAACATGACTTTAAACTGTAGTAATCCCTATATGATCATCATAGGATGCCTCTTACTCCAAATAAGAGATGCCTTATGCTCCAAGCATGAGATGCCAACTGTCCATTCTACATGACTCTAAACTGTAGCGTACCCTATGTTCTAAACATAGGATACCTCTTGCTCTATACAAGAGAGGCCTTATGCTCCAAGAATGAGATGCCGAATTCCATGATTACAGTGGTGTAATTTCAAGAGCATTGGAATGTGTTCAAACATTCCATCGCTCCACATCACTCTTTGCGTGTCCTTCATTCGGATCCTCATACACTTTCATGTCTGGAGGGACCCCCTAACTACCTGGTCTCATGCCGCATTGTCTTACCTACCATCCTAGGCCAACGCCCTAGAAGACATTGGACAACACTTCAAGTCAGGTCCTGTGTTTTGAACATGGTCATTAGTTGACCCTTATTTGTTTGTCCCCATTTCAGGCTAACGTGATATGGATGTTGTGTTTTGTACACGGTCAACAGTTATCCTCTATCACTACACCACCCTCTCCGCGTTCTGAATTCCGGGCATGTGATTCACACTTTTCATCTCCCTTTTTTCGGACAGATTCCAATTCCCCTTGGCATTATCCTCTTGTGTACTAGCTTATAGGTGAAGGCCTCAACCCACCAGTGAGTTGGGATTCCCTCATGGCCAGACATGAGGAAGACATTACAGTGAGCATCCTTGCATAAGCCCCATCCACTATTGTCACTCCATAGCGGCACCCGAGCAGCATCCATGTGTGAGCCTCATCCACGAGTGCCACTCCATAGGGTCACCCGGGAAGCATCCTTGAATATGCCCCATTCACCAGTGCCTCACCGTAGTGGCACCTGGCCATCATCCTTGTGTAAGCCCTATTCACCATTACAGCTTCATAGCAGCACTCAGGAAACATCCTTGCGTAAGCCCCATCCACTATTGTCGCTCCATAGTGGCACCCGGGAAGCTTCCTTGTGTAAGCCCCATCCACGAGTGCCACTCCATAGCGCCTCCTGGGTAGCATCCTTGCGTATGCCCCATTCAGCAGTGATGCTCCATATCGGCACCCGGGCGACATCCTTGCATAAGCCCTATTCACTGTTTCCTCTTCATAGCAGCACGCAGGCATCATCCTTGCGCAACCCATCCACAATTTCCGCTCCATAGCGGCACCCGGGCCTCCATCCTGGAGTAAGTCCAAGCACTATGGTACACCCAACGCGAAAGCCCCTCTTAGTTTCCCACGGACGCACCGTTCACGATGTGATCGCCAGGTCCCTGCAACCTCTTGTTTCTCACACTAAGCATGACTCCCATAAGCATAGAGTGAGCACCGACCATGACACACCCTGGGCCGCCTAGAGTGTAAGCCCCACACCCATTTGGAACTACGAGGACTTTGATCCATGTCAAGGCATGGTATGTAGGAAACCTCCATGAGGTTCAAGGCCACCACCCTGTCGTTCCGACCATGTCGGTTCACCAACACCTTGGGATGCCTAGAGAGTAAGCCCCAAATGCCCCTGTCCTACATGACGTTAAACTGTATCCCTGAACTACGTGGTCTTTGATCCAAGTTAAGGCATGGTACGTAGGAAGCCTCCCTGAGGTTCAAGCCAGCCATCCACCTAGACCAAGGTCCTCCTTCACGTCGGTTCTTCGATGCCTCATCCAGAACTATGAGGACTTTGATTCCCTTCCATGGGGATACATAGGAAGCCTTCATGATGTTCAAGCCCGTCACCCATTGGACCCCCAGTCCATCTTCACATCGGTTCACTGACGACAACCTACCTAAAATATGTGGACTTTGATCCATGTCAATGCATGGTGCGTAGGAAGCCCCCCCTGAGGTTCAATCCCACCACTCATTCGTTTCGACCTCCGTCACGTCAGTTCACCCCCATATCGCATGATGTTAAACTTCATTCCAATCCAGCGGTAAGCCGTTGTGACCCATTCCGAACTATGTCTAATTTTATCCATGTTAAGGCATGGTACGTAGGAAGCCTCCATGAGGTTCAATCCCATTACCCATTGGACCCTCGGTCCATTTTCATGTCGGTTCTCTAACACCACCCCCATGAAAACTACGAGGAATTTGATCCATGTTAAAGAATGGTACGTAGGAAGCCTCCCTGAGGTTCAAACGCATCACCAGTGGACCCTCAGGTTCACCTTCAGGTCAGTTCGCTAGAGAACCCCTACTTGAACTATGTGCTATTTGATCCATGTCAAGGCATGGTACGTAAGAAGCCTCCCTGAGGTTCAAGCCCACCATCCACCTGGACCAAGGTCCATCTTCACGTTGGTTCGCTGACGACACCCGCACCCATCTCATGAACTACGAGGACTTTGATCCATTTCATGGAATGGTACGTAGGAGGCCTCATAGGGTTCAAGCCCACCATCTTGTCATTCTGACCCCCTTCACGTCGGTTCACCCCCATCCCACATGATGTTAAACCATGGACCTCTATCCAGCGGTAATCCGTTGCGACCTCAGTCAGCGGTAAGATGTTTTCAACCTCATTCGATGGTAAGCCGTCATCATATGAACTACATAGAATTTGATTCTCTACCACGAGGATACGTAGGAAGCCTCCCGGAGGCTCAATCCCATCACTCATGTCTCATCCTGATCTCTCCCTCGAGCCTATGTGTCTCGGGAAGGTTATTCCCCAACCTGGAGGTTCCACTTCCTCTAGGTCCCATCCATGCATCCATTCTCATGGGCCACCTCCTCAAGTGTCCCATCATCCCACCAAACTACGCGGACTTTGATTCCCTACCACAGGGATATGTTGGAAGTCTCTTTAAGACTCAATCCCAACATCACCATCATCCTCATGTCAGCTCCATATCATTCCCCCTCCACTTCATTCAACTCTCCATCATCCATGTTGATTCTTACCCAGGCCGCCACATCCCGGTGGGATCATGTCATCCATTTCCTCACTACTCCTAGCAATACTTGGGATGCTATCCACGTGTAAGCCCCAGCATGTCTCCAGGTCGTTTTCCTTTGTGTACACCTCGATTCATCACCCCTTCGAACTATGTGGGTTTTGATCCCTATTGTCTGCACAGGGTATGTAGGAAACCTCCACGAGGTTCAATCCCAGCCAATGGTATGCCTTGGTGTTTCTCCATTATGGGGTGCACACTCCCTGATCTGCCCTCAGTGGTGTCCAGATCAACTATCAGGGTGTGACATATCCCCTCTATGGGAGAC
Source organism: Viscum album (assembly GCA_963277665.1). Classification (NCBI taxonomy): domain Eukaryota; kingdom Viridiplantae; phylum Streptophyta; class Magnoliopsida; order Santalales; family Viscaceae; genus Viscum; species Viscum album. The sequence goes on from OY728163.1 coordinate 290,802,397, forward strand.
AACACCTTTGATCTGTCTCTATGGGACGTCCTGATCATCCTCATTCCGTCTCCGCAAGATGTTAAACTCGCGACCTACCTCTTATTAAACATATGATGCCTAAGGAGAACCTCAGAATACATGACTCAGGCATAATTGTCTCTGCTAGACGTTAAACATGCGGCATACCCTTTGTAAAACATGGGAAGCTGAGGAAAACCTCAGAGACATGCCTATGGAATATGATTCACCACATTTGGCGTGGGATGCCTCGGGTTATGCACCCTTGAGATGCCCTCTTATGAAGAAGAATACAGGTTCCCCAATGTCCACACACCATGAGATGCCCCGACATGCATGATGTTGTCATCTACTTCGACCGAAGGTTGCTACAATGTCAAGACCCCATGGAATGTCTTGACGGAAGTTGTGTAATTAACCGGTGTCCATGAAGATGTGGCCCCGGGAATGAGATTCATGAACCACGAATTAAATCTATGAGAGAGACCTGGACTAGGTGACGAGTTCTGAGGAAGATTCCACGGAAGGAAGAACCAACATCCCATCATCCTGTTTCGATCAAGGAGAAAACATCCCTGAACAGGGAGCAGATGCCACCCACCTTTGGAAAGTGAGAATGCGGGGCAACAGTTGGGCGTCCTCACAGACAGATGTGTGCACCCCAGAAAAAGCGTTGAAAACATATATATATATATAATTTTATTTTTCTTATTTTAATAAGAAAAAGAAACAAAAGTTGTGTTCATGTGTACGTACAGTCTACCATCTTCATGATCAATGCATTTCATTTCTTATCTACAAATATTATAGATTATTATAAATACATATATACATAATATAAGTAATTATATCATGGTTCACATTTTTAATTTTATAATTCCATGATTTAATTAACAAGAAAAACAAGTAAAAGTCCAAACATACTTGAGAAACTATGTAATTAACACCTAAAATAGTGAAAATAATGAATGTTTACTAACAAAAGGGTAATAAGATGTTATAAGAAGTTAATATATGACATTATAAATTTTATTATGGTTCAATAATTAGTTATTTATATATTTAAAACAATTATACATGATGTTAAAGGACATTCCCTCAAAAATGAAACCCAATGTGAGGGATTTCAAAAACTTTGCATTCCATTGAGACTAATTTGTTGTTATGCACCAGGTTTTATTTATACGGTGTATATAATAGCATTTGACATGTTATATGATTAATATATTTATTATAATGATATTATATATTTCAATTAATGTTGTTAATTCATGTATATTATGATTAAAATGTTTCAAAGTGATGTGGGACACTTTGGAATGTTTATAGATTATTCTCCTCGTGAACATTTTTAATGATTATCTTTTCAATTTTACTTCTGTTTGTGATTGTTAATTTCATCTTCAAACAATCACTTTATTTTTTTGAACCTAATTTCTTATATATTGTTTAAATACTAAAAATGTTTCAAATGATATTATTATTCATTCATTGTTCGTGATATTTTGAGTTTCAATTTGAATTATTTCATCTAATGGGATTAGAGTTAAAAGTTACCAAGTGGAAAATAATTTCATAACCTAATTTATTTTCATTGGGTTATATTTCTTTCTCATTGTCATAAATATTATATGTTTATTTGTATAAAGGAATTTAATATATATTTATGTACTTACACATCAATATGTTGGTTTACAGTTGATACAGATAATCTACTAATTGATTGATTCTCACCCCAACATTATAATATTTTCAAGGTTTTACATTACAATCTCATTCTGTTCAAGATTATTTAAACTTGGATTTACATTATAGAAAATTATTTTATCATTATCTAATAAAACAGTTAATTTTATTCTCCTCTGGCTATTCATGAGTTTATTTGTATATTAGTACCATTAATTCATTCTTTAGTATTCAAAATGTTTTAGAAAAAGTTTTTCAGAAAACACAAATTCATTTATCACTTTAGTTAGGGAACATTTTTTCTACTAAAAACAATGTTTTATTAAAAAAACATAAAAAATAGTTTTTAACCTTTTAAAAATGATATAGTAAATAAATTTTTACCCTTTTGGCCTTTTACCCATGTTTCTTATCTCTTTCCAAACAAGGAATTTTTCTAAAAATTTATAATGAAAATGGAATGTTCCTTTTACCTCATATGGAATGTATGGATTTAGCCATCATAATTTCTCAAAAGATTACATTTCTGGTTTGAATGGTGAATTTTTTAAGGAATTATTTTAAATGTGATTTTCAAAGATAAATGTTTTCAAAATGGTTAACAAAATAAAAAAGTTATTTTCTACAATAATGTTTTTCAGATATTTATTATATTATTTATATTCTTCAGTGACAACAACCCTTTTTTCTACTCCACATGGGATATTTTATGTTGGTACCATCTTTATTCTTCTTATGGATGGTATATGATTGATTTGGCCAAGGATATTATTCATATTCACTTCCTTGATTCCATTTCGTCCTCTTTAAATAGTCAATTTTTAATGATCATTTGATGTTGAATTTCTCCAAATTATCTATATCATTTTTCATGGATATGATTATTTCTTGAACCGTATACCACTTTTATATTCCGTTCACTTTCAAAGTTATTTGATTATTTTTGTAAATATTGATAAATCCATATCTTCTAATCCATATGGATATTTGATAAGGCACATTGTTAAATCTATTATTCGATATATGAGGAATTCTTTAGATAGGTATGACATGGGTGGGGACCAGTTATAGATAACACCTTGATGCTTTAGTAATGTCATGAGATGAATTAGTTTAGAAAATTATATGGGTTTCTACTTTATATTCTAAAAAATCATGTTAATGATCTTTATGGTAATGGTTCCATGTACCTATGAAATATAGTGTCAAATAATTAAGCATTTACCTCATTTAGTTTTAATTATTATTCATCCATGAGATTTTTCGTCGATATATATATAAATAAGTTTATTTTTTAGTTTATTGATTAAATGGAATTTTTTTATGTTTCTTACCTTTCTATATTGACTTTTCCTGGTCTAGTTATTTGAACAGAATTTGATTCCAGTTATTACCTTGTTATATTGTTTATAAACTTCCTTTTCAGTTTTTTTATTACATGATATGTGTGTTCGGTTATTTATCATTCCATATTTATTATTGTTTATTTATTTATTATTTCTTCCACTATACTTTACCATTAAAAATAATTTGAACTCACCCTTATTATATTTCATTTCCTGAGGATTCCATGAAGTGTACTAAGAAAGATATTCGAGGATATGCTAGATGGAATAATGTTATTATACACAAAAGTACATAAAATATATTTTAATTAGTATTTTCATTTAAAAAAAGAATCATGTATGAATCTTTTTTACCAAGATTACTAAATTGATCGGTCCATTGGGATGTGGTTTACTTGTATCTCTGACAATGTAATGGTAGCATGAGACCATCCTCAGGCTTTCTGGGGATGGGTTTCAATAGTTGGTACCATAGAAAGATTAGTATCAACCTTGGGAATTAGATTTAGGAAAAAAATATATATTAGATAACATAACACTAAGTTATAATTTGAGGATAAGTATAAAATAACATCTAGAAGTTTCAGTTAGATAGAGGTTATGTTGTTTTCCCAACTATACATCCTTGTCCGGATACTATAATTGGATGTGGTTCTGGAGAAAATTTACCTAGTGGTAAACAATCTGACACGATTTCTTGGGCCTGACATGGCGTAACATGGTACAAAAAAATGGGCCTTACTATGAACCTAGTTTGAAACTATTGGGGGATATTCTTAAGATAGTTCACATTTTCATTACAAACCATTATGAAGGATTTTGAAAATGAGTGACCTACATTAAACCAAAGATATTTTAGATTGAAGATAATGTGTCATGACTTAAAAATCCTTTAAATTATTTTATAGAAAAACACTAGACCATGTAAGGTTTAACACCCCAATATTTCATTGTAAGTTTTCTCATTAAAGTAATTCAATAGCATGCGCTTCACGTAACATCGAGTTCGACCGCACCACAACTTACCAAACTAGTCGTTCAAAAAGCGGTTATGAATAGTTTTAACTGCATTTTGAATCTTATATACTCTATATAATTTTAAAACCCATATTATGTGTTTCTTAGACATAATATGAGAATAGATTCATTCTTTTCATATAAAAGAAGTATTTTTCATAAAATGGACTGTTACCGCCTTTTAATGGTGAAGCCTTTTTAAATAAAATATTTGACACTTTTATATATTAAATTTGACAAAATAAACTTCTTCTTTAGAATTGGGACATAAAAATTTAGTTTTGATAAATTTTTGGTGTTTTTCTGATAACTTTCATATTTGGGTGAATAGTGAAAAATACTAAATTTTAATTGAAAACAAATATTTTAATCAAAAAAATTTATAGTGAAAAATTATGCATTTGAATGGTTTTTAAGTATACATAGAATATATTTTTTACATTTAATACAATTTAGGTAATTATAAGTAATTTCACATTTAAATTTGATATAAACACATGTCAATCTTTTGATAGTTTTTACTTTTTTAAAAACCCACCTTTTTGTTTTGATAATGGGAATTAATTTTAAATTAATAAATGAAACTTATATGGATTTAATTCGGAAAACATTTCTTCATTTTTGAATTTTTAATATCAAAATTATCTTAGGGTAATTTTTTGGTATTTTTCTGAAAACATTCAATTTTTGATGAATGGTGAAAAACACTGCATTATTATTTAAAACCAACTTTTTATTTAAATAATTATTTATTTAATTTAATTTTATTAAGCCAAAATAGATATATAATACCTATATAAGTTCAATTTATTTCATTGGACTCGTTTTATAATAAAATTAGATGTATAAAATTTTATTGAACTTTTTAACGTTTTTACCCACCTTCTAGGAGCATTTGCAAATTTGCATAAAACATAATTTTACTTATTCTATGAGTTTAATTTCAAAAATAAAAGAGACATAGATAACATCAGTAAGTAAAATTTTGTTCAATAAGATGAAAATAATTTTTGGTGAATAGTAACCTTTGACTTTTATTTACCACTCTTAAAAGTAAATAGGGTAATTAAGGGTAAAACTGATATTATAATTACACTAAAACATGTCTTAATTCTATTGGATAAGTATAATTCGACCACAAAAAACCTTAGGAATATAATATTACCCCCTTTGGTCAACTTGGATAAGATTAGGACATTTATTGTGATTTTATTTAAGGAAGAGTTAAAAGAGTTAAATTCAATGTTTAATAACTAAACCATTTTCAATATAGGGTTATACATAAGATAAATTCAACTATAAATATTCATTAGAAATATAAAAAAAGTTCCAACATAATGGTATTTTATTTATAATTTTTAGAAATTAAATTATTTAATTTATATATGACACAATGATGATGTAGTAATTACCTTATTAATGAAAGATTAAAATAATTTATATTATAAATATCCAAATAAATTTAATTTGAGACTTTTGATGAATTAACATAATTTTATAGGTTAATATGACATTTTAATGTTTAATAAATAATTTTTTTTGAAGTAATCATGTTGTTATGATTTTCACAAAATCCAAATACTAAATAGTATCAAAATTCACATAATTGAGTTTTTAAAATAAGTATTATACTTTTAATTGATATAATATTCCTAAAAATATAAGGTTCTGCCAAAGGACTTAGATAATGTTATATATATTAATAATGAACCACTTGGGGTTCTTTTATCTTATTATAGTAAGATTATTAACCATATAATATAAAAATTAAAAGAGACATGGTAAATGTCATACTATTTAACTAAGAGTTAAATATAAAAAATAAGGTTAATATGATGACATACCCTATCTAAAACATATTGGTTGAGAGTTTTTCGACCCATATCCACCTTATCCTCTAAATAATTCAATTTGGATCAATTAGAAACCGAAAATTATTTTATTATAAAATAATATTTCAAGCTTTTCCTAAAGTGACCCTCACCCTTCTTATAAAATGGCACGTCCCCTTCTCTTAATTTCACACCACCAAAGCCTTTTGGCCCGACCAACCACTTCCCAAATATCCTCCAACCATTCCTCACTTAATCATAGAGGCCTTAAGTTGGTCAGAAAGCCAACCTAAGGATCCATTTTGATCAAATAAAAAGGAAGAACCCAAAGAAGAGGTAAATATTTCATCACCTCTTTCAAGTTCTTTTCTTCTTCCACTTCCACTTTCTTTTTCTTTCCATTATAAGATAACAAGCCTAGTATATTCTATATACTTTTATTTTATTATAAAAATTTTACAGCCATTTTCATTATTCTATCCATCCTATAAATGACAATGTCACCATATGTGTGTATGTATGGATTACCGTCTCCACGTCGTGGTGTAGTTTTTTCTTAAAACACTTAATTATTTGGATGGGTATAATAATGAGTATAACATATGTAAATTATAAATATAACATATTAATTATTTTTTATATATGATATACCATACAATTACATATGATTTCACCATTAATATAATGATATTGTCGCTTGTGCGTACGTACAGATTACCATCTCCATGACGCGATAAGATTCATTTCCAAATTCATAGTTCAATGATAATTATAAAAATATATATCATTAATAAATATGTAATATATGACATAATAATTATAATGTATATATATATATATGTACTTACATATATCTTATTCACTTAGTTCCGTTCAATATGATATGAAAACGGAAACATCGTTTATGCGTATGTACGGCATGCCGTCTCCATAAACAGTGTTTTCCATTTCATATATATATTTATTATACAAATTTATATTCTAAACATATATGATATATAAATCATGTTTTATATTCTGGAAGTATTTAAATCATGATGTAAGTGATACAATTTAGAGTAACAAGTTAAAACACGTTCAATAAAGAAAGCGATTATTACCCAAAATGTTAATTTTACATGGAAATTATTATTAAATGGGTAGTATAGAGTCATAAATTAATCATTTATGATATCAAAATATTAGTATGGTTCTAGTATAATTTAATAACATACTACAGTCTTTATACAAGTGGTTAAATGTACCCTCGACTAAACGAATGTACAAGGTAAGTGTTAATTTTACAATCTCTTTATTATATGAGGTTGTTTTTATGTATCTATGAGGACATATTTATTTTACATGTCCATGATTAATAAGATATTTTTCAAAGGTATTATTTTTAATATAATTTTTACTAAAATATCATTTTAAATGTTTTAAAGATTCATCCTCTTAAATCCTTCTAATTAATATCCATGTTTTCAAAATGATTTAAAGGATTTATTTATATAGACATGAATGTTTTGAAATGATAATTCTTTTAAAAAGGTTCAAAGTGGTATGGGACAATTTTATTCAAAAATATTTTTTAAATTACTTCCTTTATAAATGTGTGACTTTTAAATGTTTTCATGAAAAATTGATATTTCTCTCAATGATTTTTACTGATCATTTTCAACTTTGTCAACATCCTTTATGGGATATTATTATGGATAGAAGTTGATTTATTATGATACAAATCTTACATATTGTATTGAATGTTTTGTGAAATATTTGACTATGGATGTGTTATTTTTATACCATTCATTGTTTATGGATAAAGTATTGACATTTCGTATTCTAGTTTTAATACGAATGTTTATATTATGTTTCAACCTTTTCATATGAGGAATGTATTTCACTTAGTAAGTGATGGGGGGGATCCCGCTATAGCTCCTCAGTGCATCAGTAGGTCTAATGAGACAATTAGACGTGGAATTGGCCGAGGCCTTTTCTATTTTGATATATTGTTTTGGCTGAGTCCTTATTCATTTTTAGACGTCTTGGTCGATGCCTTGACAAAATGTTTCTGATTGTCCAAAATTATACATTACCTCATTATGAAAATAATATTCATGTTCCATGTGGTTATTAGACTATCATAATTCCCATGATTTTGTTTTATTATTGAATTATTTACTCAGCTCATATTCCAACCATAAAGTGTTCAGGTTTATTATTTTCAACGGTATGTGTTATCAATTATTCACCATGCCTAATGTTTATGTTATCATCCACTGTATTTCTTACCCTTATTGAGAATTTGAGATCACCACTGATGTTTTATTTTCTCAGGATTCCAAGAAGTGTATTATGATTGATAAGCAGGGTAAATCTAGAAGATTAATGGCGTTCTCAAATGGTCTTTTATGTTGTGTTTTATTTACTAATGTGTAATGTAACATTCATGTGTGTAATCTATTTTCCAAGACTTATAAACTATCATTATTTTAGGACTTGATTCTTTGTAATCATGCCAATGTTATGTAATAAAGCACTGACTCTGTGTAACTGGGGTCAGGGTGTTACATTTGGTATCAGAGGGAGTTTAGAAACAACCCTGGAAATAGATTTAGATAAACTCTGATTAGAAAAACATTACCCTAAGATATACTTTGAGGATTGGTGTAGAAGAACTTCCTAGAATTTTGGTAATGTAGATATTTTGTTAATTTTCCAAGAAATATATCCATGTCTAGATACGAACAGGTAGAGGCAGCTCTGGCACAGATGTACATAGGAGTGAAAACTCTGACAAGGAGTTTCAGGCTTGACCCGAGGTATCCTGGTGCACAACAACGGGCCTTGTTGTACTCTCGGTTACGACACTCCCTGGGGATATGCTTAGGATAATTCAAATTTTCATTACAATCTATTATGAAGGATTTAGGAGTAAATACATCCTCAAAGAAAAACTTTTATGATTATAGATTATATACATAATCTTTTCAATTTACGATAGGTATTTTACAATATTGGAATTATGAAATGCGATTCATAAACTAATCTAGCGTATGCCATTCTTTTGAAATGGTTCCTAGTAGAAGGAATGAGAATTCCAGAAATACACATGATCGAAATATTAAGAAGGATCATATATTTCTTGGTATTAAGCCACCATTTAAAATGGAAATAGTCTCCCATTTATTATCATCATTGGAAGAAATAATATCTTGTGTTAATAATATAAGTAAAAAATTATCTAAGTCTTATGGATTTGAAGGGAAGAAAGAGAATAAAAGGATGAAAGAGAGAAAGGTGGATAAAGGGAAGAGGGGGAAGAAGTATTTTCTCATATGTGATAACTGTGGAAAGAATCACCATGGTAAATGCTTGAAGGGAATGAGATTTTTTTGTAAGTGTAGAGAAAAAGGACACCAATTACGTGATTTCAAGGGTAAAAAGGTTCAAATGTAAAATACTTCATCTTCAAGGAGTTGGGACACTACACAAATCAATGTCTAAATCATCAAAGTATACCCCAAATGATGTTATTGGATAATAATCAAGTTATGATACTACTGAAGATGAAGAGGAATAATTAAGAGTTCTTATGTTGTTATTAAAGTATTGTTTCATTTGAGTATTTTATTAATGATATACATGTTATATTAATTATAGATTAATTGTACAACAATACTATTCCATTAAAGACTTGAGATTGTTTGGGACCAAGAAAAGTGACTCAATAGCAGGTTAAATGTTTTGGAAAATGTATGGTTGAGAGAAAGATTAACCATAATATAGTTCTGATACTGAGGTTGTGATTTTGGAATAATAAATGTTTGATTTGGATAAATTATATTGGATATTCTTGACTACCTTGAAACTGATTAATGATTTTTATATTCCATCATTGTTGGAATTTACAACATTTGTGGATAGAAGGAGTATATCCAGTATTCTATAAGGAATAAGGGATAATGAATGTAATCAATAAGTTTTTATGATAATTAATGTGGTTACAATGATTTAAAAGAATAAATGATGATGGTATTCACATGTTATTATGTGAAAAAATATCTTCATTGTGTTTACCTTCCATATAAATTTTGGACTGTGAGTTTGGAAAAAAGTATTTTGGATAATTCTAAAGGTTGGAATCGATTAAGTTTGAATTTGGATACTATTGTTAAGGTTAAATAATTTCTTGATTTTATTTTTGGTATTGTCATAAAAAAGTCAACACAGAGGTCGGGTGACAACCTGTCACGTTGATCGTACCACGATTCACTGTTTTATTCCACCCTTACACCGCAGTTTTAAACTAGTTTTGTAATGAATATTCCAAATATAATAATAAATTTCACTTTATGTTTGAATCAATAAATTAATTTTAATCAATATTATAATGGGAAATGTTACTTGTTTTTATTGTTTCAATGTAGGTGGAGGTGATTCGGAGGGCCCTTGATGAAGTGAATGAAAAATGGGCCAATATTGCATGGATCCATGGACATCTGTCCACTGTTTTTCATAGTACACGAAATCCGTGCATCTAAATGGGCTTACATTTTGTGGTCCTGTCCAAATATTAATAGGATAAATTTCATATTAATAAACCCAATCCTGATTCGGCTTATATAGGGTCCATCTGAACTGATCTTTCCAAGACACCGAATTTGTACCAAGTCAAATGCGGTGTTATGTATTTTATCAATATCTTGAGCTGTAGTTGTCCAAATGGTTCCAAACTATCGGTGGAGATATTCAAGAGGTAGGGGTATATCGATTCTATTGTCTCCAAAGCGAGATAAGACTGTCTAAAGGCCTCAACGCGTCGTGCAAGTGGATTGATGAAATCTGTTTGCCTAAAACCACCTTCCAATTTTCCTATAAAAGGCCACCAAGGGAACCTCATTTTCAAGTACGGACAAGAAGTGAAGTGCTGCCAATTTAGAGTCCAATAGGAGTCTCCTAACCACCTTGGAGGTTCTAGAGGCCCCTATCTTCATAGGGGGATCAACAATGAAGAAGGTGTTCCACCCGAGCTTCCTCCTCCTCCCGATGTCGAGCTAAAAGTTGGGTGTTCATTGTGAGGGAGCTACACACATGTCAAGGGAGTTCCGATGAATACACTAGCTACCGGTTGGAGTAATTTGGGTGATTAAAAATTTCATTCTAGGTATCTTATTTTATTTCAGATTTGAATGCTTGATTTGATACATGTGAGTGTTATGCTCTTAATTTCTAACCGATCGGTGTGAGGTTTTGAGTGCGTGACTTGTGTTGATCCGATTAGACATCACAAGAATCCTTTTCATACCCAACTTATTGAGATTTCAATATTATTTGAAAGCTCTTATTCCATGCATAAGTACTGGACCTTGACAATATGATTGTTACATCAAAGTTTGGTCCTAAAAGCATTGAAATAAAAGCTTAGGAATTAATCAAGATTCCAATTAACTCCAACCAAAGAATTACTCTAAACCCAAGATGAATATCTATGAACAATGAACTTGATATGTGTGTATTGAAATCACATCGACCCTTTCATCTAATATTTCTCAAAATCCACTTGGTCACTCATATTTTAAGCTATTTCAACTAAGTCATTGTTTTAAACTGTTTTCAAAACCACCCCCTCTCTTAGTCATTTTTATTAAAAATACACACTCTAAACCTACCAACGCCCCTTGATAGACGACCTAGGGTCTTCTCTAGACTATAAATAAACCTTAAAAATATAATAAATTTGATGTGTCATGACAAAGTGGTCAAATTTTGGTGCCGTTGCCGGAGAGTGCTTTTGTTTTTTGTGCGTTTTTTTGATAATTTTTTTTTAATTTTTGTGACTATTTGTTTGTTTTATCTTCTACCTTTGAATTTATTTTTGTGTTCTAATTTATTTATTGTGTAGGTTCTGTGTATGATGCGTTCTACTCCTAGAGACCTACAAACTTTCGAACCCGAACCGGAGAGGATTCTACATCAACAAAACCGAGACACACAAGACCACACTTTGAAGGAGGAGACATCAAATCTTAAAATTCTTCTTGATCCTTATTCTTCTGCTGAAACCAAAGTTAAAATTGAACATAACTTGTATAACATGGATGATAATAATAGAACACTAAATGAACTAACCTCACCTGATATTGATTTCTGACCCACTTACATTCAATTACAAGGTGAGGCACCCAATTTTGAACTAAAATCTTGTTTAATTCATTTATTACCAAGATTTCATGGACTGCCTAGAGAAGATCCACATAAGAATTTAAAATAATTTCATACTGTGTGTTCAACATTAAAACCTGCTAATGTGGATAAAGAACAAGTAACACTTAGGGCATTTCCATTTTCATTATAAGACATGGCTAAAGATTGGTTGTATTATGTTAATTCACCTATTAGAGGTTGGACGGACATGAAACGACTTTTTCTTGAAAAATACTTCCCAGCCTCTCGAACTGCAACAATAAGGAAAGAAATATGTGGGATAATACAATCTCAAGGATAAACCCTTCATGAATATTGGGAACGATTTAAAATATTGTGTTTAAGTTGTCCACATCACCAAATAAGTGATCAGCTTTTAATTCAGAATTTTTATGAAGGTTTAATTCCTATTGATTGAAACATGATTGATGCTGCTACAGGTGGTGCACTAGGGGATAAAACCCCAATCGCTGTAAGGATCCTAATTGAGACCATGGCACAGAACACTCAAAAATTCAGTTCAAGGTCCAGTGTACCCATTCGAGGTGTCCATGAGGTGCAAAGTACTGAATTCGAGAAGAATCTAGACACAAAGTATGAAGAGGTGAGTACCCTTCTATGATAACTTTCTCTTTCCCAAGGGAAATTCCAATCTAATCCTCCCATACATTGTGGTATATTCTCTTCTGATACCCACTATTCTGACCAATTCCCCCAATTGAGAGAAACTTCTAAGAGTTGTGAGGCAATATTCCCAAGACACCCCTATAACCAACCCATTAGGAAAGAACCATACTATCCATCCAATCCTTGGTGGAAAGAAAACCAAGCCTATAGGCAAGGGGGGTATTCAAACCATCCTCATCAACCATGGAACCAACTAGGGAAAAGTAGTCATCAACCACCACCGCCCAGAAATTTTCAACCACCCAAAAGGCCTTTCCAACAACCCCCTCCAAAAAATGAACCTAGCCTAGAAGATATGATGAAACAAATGGCTGCCAATAATCTCCAATTCCAACAAACCACCCAAGCATCGATACAAGACCTCAAAACCCAATTAGGCCAACTACCTAACTCAGTGGGTGAAATCCGAAGCCATGGGTCTGGTAAACTACCATCTCAACCACTTGTCAACCCTAGCGATAAGGTAAATGTTAGTGCCATCACCCTTAGGAGTGGAACTCAACTTAAAATCCAAATTAACCCTCCATTAGAGTCATCCTCTCCTAAGGAAACCACCATCCCAACCATTGAAAAAGGTTCAAATGCGATGGAACCTTGTCTTGAGAGAATTCCTACCAAAGGAAAGAGTGTGTCTATTGATGAGTTACCAAGCCCAAGAATTCCTCTTCCATTTCCCCAAAGAGCCACCCAACCAAGAAAACAAAAGGAAACTGAACTTGATAAAGAATTCATGAAGACATTAAAAAAATTGTAGGTTAACATTCCATTGATTGATACTGTCAAGAAAATTCCGAGATACGCCAAGTTTCTGAAGGAGATGTGTACCCACTGAAGGCAACTTAGAGGTGATGAGAAGGTGAGCCTGGGGAGGAACATCTCAACATTGATACAACCATCACTTCCCACCAAGTGCAACGATCTTGGAACATTCTCGATTCTGTGCACTATAGGGGAGTATTCTTTCTCCAATGCTATGCTTGATTTGGGTGCCTCTATTAATGTGATGCCTCACTCTATTTACTCTTCTTTGCAGGTCGGTGAACTAAAGCCCACATGAATAGTTGTTCAGCTCGCAAATCGGAGTACGGCACACCCTTCTGGTGTGTTAGAGTATGTTCTTGTGAGGGTTAAAAATTTAATATTTCCTGCTGATTTTTATGTGCTAAAAATGGAAGATGATAGGATGAATGGACATGCCCCAATTATATTGGGGAGACCTTGAAAACCGCCAAACCCATAATTAATGTCCATAATGGTACATTATCTATGGAATTTGGTGGTGACATAGTCCATTTCAACATCCTTGATGCCATGAAGTACCCCTCAGAAGAACATTCCTCTCTCTCGGTAAATTCAATTGATATTCTCCCTTCCCCTAAAATCACTTCATTTGTTTTCCCTGATCCTCTTTCTGAATTTTCTTCTGTGATTGAAATTCTTGGAAATGAATCGTGTGTTGATTGTTGTAGTGGTCTAGAAAAGTGTCATGCATGTTTATTATTTGATAATTTCTTGAACACGGAGGATCCCATGACCATCGATGATACTGCTATGCTTGTAAAAGCTTATTCCTCATCTGAGGATGATACCATTGAGTAGTTAGATGAGATTAGTGACCTCTCACTTTCACACACACTCCCATCGATCCAAAATCCACATGAATTGGAACTAAAGAAACTTCCTCAAGATTTAAAATATTCATATCTTGAGAATGGAAACAAGTTTCCCATCATCATTGCTATTTCACTCCCTCCTAAGCATGAATTGTGACTGCGTGAACTTTTGAGAGATCATAAACAAGCATTGGGATGGACACTTGCAAACAGTCCTGGTATTAGCCCATCAATTTGTACACATCATATTTTATTAACTGATGAAGCTAAACCAGTGAGGCAGGCACAACGTCGACTAAACCCAAACCACTTAGAAGTAGTTAAAAAGGAAGTAACAAAATTATTGGCTACTAGAATCATTTACCCCATCTCTGACAGCCAATGGGTCAGTCCTGTTCAAGTAGTTCCTAAAAAAACTAGCCTAACGGTAATTAAAAATGAAAAAAATGAATTAGTTCCAGCTCGTGTGCAGAATAGTTGGCGTGTCTGTATAGATTATCGCCGACTAAACCAACACACTAGGAAGGACCATTTTCCATTGCCATTCGTTGACCAAATGCTAGAGAGGCTAGTGGGGAAGTCCCATTACTGTTTTCTTGATGGGTATTCTGGATACTTTCAGATCCCTATTTCCCCTGAGGATCAGGAAAAGACAACCTTCACTTGCCCCTTTGGAACATTTACCTATAGAAGGATTCCATTTGCCCTGTGCAATGCTCCAGGTACTTTCCAGGGATATATACTTAGTATTTTTTCGGATTAACTAGAGGATTTCATGGAAGTTTTCATGGATGATTTTACTATTTATGGATCCTCTTTTGTTGAATGTTTAAGTAGTCTTGGTTCAGTCCTACGTCGCTGTGTTGAAAAGAATCTTGTATTAAATTATGATAAATGCCATTTCATGGTGCGACAAGGTATAGTTTTGGGACATGTCATTTCAGGGGATGGTATCCAAGTAGAGAAATTGAAAGTGGATGTCATTTCTTCCCTACCATTCCCTAAAAATGTACGTGATGTGCGGTCTTTCCTAGGTCATGCTGGATTTTACCGTCATTTCATTCGTGATTTTAGTAAGATTGCACTTGTAACACCCCAGGTTTAAAATTAAGTTTTATGTTTTGAAAATATTTCCAAGATGTAATAAAATAAATTACCGAATGAAAATATATAATTAGTGAGCACTTTATTCATACAAATACTAGAATACACCCTTGATACACAAGAACTAACCCATTAAACCCATTTCTATTGATAATAAAACAATTGGAAGACTACCGAGAAACACAACAATGCTGATCGAGTAGTTATCATCTCTTGGATCTGATAGAAGAACAAATGTTATGGCAAGGATGATAGCAATGAAACAAAAAATAAGAGGAACATATAAAACCATCTCCAAAAGCAGTGGCGTGAGCGTCGAGATATTTTTCTTCTGAGTGTTTGAAAGACCCATAAAACATTGATATTTATAGAGTTTTTATCCGAACGTTATAAAAACTATCCATTAGAAATTGTAATATTTAAAAAATGACACCTGAAAACTGTTAATAAAATAAATAGAAAATGTTTATTCGAATATTATTATTTAATTTTTAATTACAATAAAAAAACATTGTGTATTTAATAAATTTTTTTAACTAATATATATATTTTTAGATGTTAATATTCTGTTGTAATTCAACATCTAATTTTGCTTTGTTTTCAAATATAGTAATATATATATAGAACTTTATAATTTAAGATTAAAATAAAACAAAAAAAATGAATATCCATCTTTATATATATATATATATATATACCGAAACAATATATATATATATATATATATATTCAGAGAATTGTTTTAAAAAAACAAATCGATAAATGTTTGTAATGAAAATAATTTAACAAAAACGATGAAACGGAATAAAAAAAATAAAGTAAAATGAATTTAGGTGCGGGTTAGGGTTTGGCTCGAGTGGAGAAAACGGGAATCTCGTGCGGGGTTCGTGTTTCAGAAATATGTCCTCCAGAGTGGAGGGTTCATCGCTGAGAGGTGAGGTCGAGCGCTTGTGAGAAAAGGCCCAAGTCGAGGCTGATGGAGTCACGAGTTGACGCCGAAGGAGAGGCCGAGATCTAGGAATGTTGAACACAGTGTTAGAGGAGCTCGAAGCCGAGAAATATATAGATCTTAGATCGAGTGCGTCAGAAGGGATTTTAAGTCCAAAATCCTTCATGCTTCGAAATAAAACAGGAGATTTGTGTTGAGGTGTGATTTCGAAGTCTATTTGTGGAAAACGACCTCCGATTTGTCTGAAACTGCAAGTATCTTATGAGATTATCGTAGATGTCATTGCTTATTGAGTTAGAGCGCGTGAAAGCATAGTGTAAAATTTTATTATTATTGTTTCAGCCCTGATAAATGCAAGTTATGTCTAATCATCCAGAACCTAGACTGGTAAAAGGTCCTCTCTTATTTAAAGTGTTGTGTAATTATTATGTCACTTTTTATAAAAAAATAATAATTACACAGAATTTTCAAGCACCAAGTCCGGAAGAGCGGGCTCGGGGCGCTGCTTTTGGTATCAGAGGAATGGTCTAGATAAATCTGGAAATTTAGAACCCCTTGATAAATTGAGAGTCCTTCTCCGTCAACATATTTCTTTGTAATTTTCAGATGGAAACAAGGAGAACTCAAACAAGTCTCTTAGGCCTTCCATATGAATTACTTGCTATGATCATGGAAAAATCATGCGATGAAGAATTTGATCCCTATGAATCCATGTATCTTTCTTGTAAACGACTCTATAATGTATTAGGCACACCTGATATACTTTGTTTTCATCGTGCTTCTGGTTTCGTCTTCGAAGATATCAGACAGATCCAATGCCACTTCTATCAACGCCAAGGGGCATATTACGAAGGACTTTTTAGGTTCTTTACAATGTTTGAGCAACCAGAATCGATCTCAAATTTTTATAGAGCAGCTGAAAAAGGAAATCTTCACGCAATATTTATGTGTCAAATTTTAAGATTTTGCTTCATAGGAAGAATTTATGATGAATTTGAAACATTCGAAGACAAAGCAATGAGACTTTCTTATAGGAACAAAATTCAAGACGAACTTCTCGGATACTATATTGATTATCATTCCTTGAGGACTGTCTTCCGGTGCCTACATCCATACAACCCCTGTTGCACTAGTTGCATTTGGGCGAAGGAAGTGGAAGATTTTGAAGCCACATTGAACTTTAATTTCATAGGAAGACATGGAAATGATGGAAGACAAAAATACAGACCTTGGGAACATCATGTGAGACTCAGAATGGATGGGAATTAAGAGCGATAAGTGTAAATGAATTTTGAAGGCGAAAATCTATTTAAGGGGGGTAGAATGTAACACCCCAGGTTTAAAATTAAGTTTTATGTTTTGAAAATGTTTCCAAGATGTAATAAAATAAATTACCGAATGAAAATATATAATTAGCGAGCACTTTATTCATACAAATACCAGAATACACCCTTGATACACAAGAACTAACCCATTAAACCCATTGCTATTGATAATAAAACAATTGGAAGAATACCGAGAAACACAATGATGTCGATTGAGTAGTTACCATCTCTTGGATCTGATAGAAGAACAAATGTTATGGCAAGGATGATAGCAATGAAACTAAAAATAAGAGGAACATATAAAACCATCTCCGAAAGCAGTGGCATGAGCGTCGAGATATTTTTCTTCTTAGTGTTTGAAAGACCCATAAAACATTGATATTTATAGATTTCTTATCCGACCGTTATAAAAACTATCCATTAGAAATTGTAATATTTAAAAAATTACACCTGAAAACTGTTAATAAAATAAATAGACAATGTTTATTCGAATATTATTATTTAACTTTTAATTACAATAAACAAACCTTGTGTATTTAATAAATTTTTTTAACTAATATATATATATATATTTAGATGTTAATATTATGTTGTAATTCAACATCTAATTTTGCTTTGTTTCAAAATATAGTAATATATATATAGAAATTTATAATTTAAGATTAAAATAAAACAAAAAAAAAATGAATATCCATCTTTATATATACATATATACTGAAATAATATATATATATTCAGAGAATTGTTTTAAAAAAACAAACCAATAAAAGTTTTTAATGAAAATAATTTAACAAAAACGTTGAAACAGAATAAAAAAAAGTAAAATGAATTTAGGTGTGGGTTAGGGTTTGGCTCGAGCGGAGAAAACGGGAATCCCATGCAGGGTTCGTGTTTCATAAATATGTCCACCAGAGTGTAGGGTGCATCGCTGAGAGGTGAGGTCGAGTGCTTGTGAGAGAAGGCCGAAGCCGATGCTGATGGAGTCACGAGTTGACGCCGAAGGAGAGGCCGAGATCTAGGAATGTCGAACGCAGTGTTAGAGGAGCTCGAAGCCGAGAAAGAATCTAGATCTTAGATTGAGTGCGTAAGAAGGGATTTTAAGTCTGAACTCCTTCATGCTTCCAAATAAAATAGGAGATTTGTGTTGAGATGTGATTTCGAAGTCTATTTGTGGAAAATGACCTCCGATTTTTCTGAAACTACAAGTATCTTAGGAGATTATCGTAGATGTCGTCGCTTATGGAGTTAGAGCATGCAGAAGCATAGTGGAAAATTTTATTATTATTGTTTCAGCCCTGATAAATGCAAGTTATGTCTAATCATCTAGAACCTAAACCAGTAAAATGTCCTCTCTTATTTAAAGTGTTGTGTAATTGTTATGTCACTTTTTATAAAAAAAATAATTACACAGAATTTTCAAGCACCAAGTCCGGAAGAGCGGGCTCAGGGCGCTACTGCACTTCCCCTCTCTCGCTTACTCCAAAAAGAAAAAGATTTATTTTTTGATAAAGAATGTGAAGAAGCTTTTAATAAATTAAAATGGAGTCTCACATCACCCCCGTTAATCCAAGCACCTCGGTGGGATTTACCATTTGAGCTCATGTTTGACGCCTCTAACTATGCAGTTGGGGCAGTCTTGTCACAAAGGGTCGATCAGGCTCCACATGTCATTACCTATGGCTCACGTACTTTGGACCCTGCCCAAGAAAACTACACCACCACTGAAAAAGAATTTTGGTATGGGGTTGTTCATCGAGTTTCTACTCTATATCATCCACAGAACAATGGTCAAGCAGCGGTGTCAAATAGAGAGGTAAAAAAAATTCTTGAAAAAATGGTTCAACCCAATAGGAACGATTGGAGTCTTAGACTTGATGATTCATTGTGGGCCTACCGTACTGCTTTCAAAACTCCTATTGGAATGTCACCCTATCGTCTTGTGTTTGGAAAGAGTTGTCACCTCCCTATTGAGATTGAGCACCAGGCCAACTGGGCCATCAAACAATGCAATTATAATCATTCTGGTGTAGGTTCTCAAAGGAAGTTGTAGATTCCGGAGCTAGAGGAAATGAGAAGAGATGAATTTGAAAACTCTAGGATTTATAAGGAGAGAACCAAGGCTGCCCATGACCATATTATCCTTCATCATTAGTTCCATATTGGGCAGAAGGTCCTCCTTTATAATGCAAGGCTAAAGTTGCATCCTGGTAAGGTTCGTTCCTGCTGATTTGGACCATACATTGTTACTAATGTCTCTCCATTTGGTGTTGTTCAGGTTCAAAATGAATAAACCAATCAAACCTTCACTGTCAATGGGCAGCGGCTATAGCACTTTCATGAACCCGTTCTGGAGTCCCTGATGGAGGAACTCCAAGTTCAAGAAGCACACTATGAATGACATCCACCAGGTTTTATCCTTCCTTCCCACATTCTCTTTTACTATAGTGAGGACACTGCATACTCTAGGTGTGTGGGGGTGGATACATTCCTGGTATAGTTAAGAATTTTCATTGTTTTCTCCTTTTGTTTTCTCTTTTTGGCCTTCTTTATGGTATTTTCATTTTTCCCCCATCAATAATTTCGAAGTTCCATGATTTGGAGACCACAATGTGGGGAAATAAAAATACCATAATGAAGGCTAAAAAGAGTATTTGTATGATTTTAACATCATAGAGTGATTTTTATTGAATTGGTTTTCTGTCAATGATATAAATGGTCGTATCTATGTGAAACATTTGAGATGATTGATGCCCATTGTGTGAGTAGTTTTTGGTAAAACTGTGTCACTAATATCTCCACAACTTTTTACACCAAACTACAAAGTGGCATTATTTCTTACATAATATAAGGTAAATATATGTTGGGTTAATATTTTCCAGCATTAAATGATATTTCCATACATTCGTTCCTTATCCGATCTGTTTCATTACTGTACCAGATTGACCTATGTGTGTGTACCTAATGTTTGACTATTGTACGCCATAAAAAAAATTGTTGTGTCTTGGACAGGTCAAAAACCACTCCTCCTCAACCTTTGATCTTGTTATAACTATTGCAATTACTGTCGTTAGGAGATAAAACAAAGGGTTGAGATATGAGTGTGAGATTTGTTCCAATTGAAACTTCAAAATATATATATATAATAAATGAGGGGATTGATGAAATGTGCAAAATATGGGGATATCTATGTCGGGAGCTTATGGTTTGACTTGTGGGAATGCTTAAATGAGTGGGTCTTAAAATATGATTGCAAAGGATGTAGGACAGGTTCGGTGAAAAATCATTTAAAGCTGAATAATGTTAAAATAACCTATATTTATTTGATTGAAAGTGGAAAGAATAGCATGGAATGGATTTCACACACACACATGGAGAGTTTGTGTAATGGTTGACCTTTTAATTCCTTTCTCATATTGGTGTCATAAATATCTTTGAATTTTATTGTGATATGATTTATGAGACATAATTTTCCATTTTCACAGGGATGAACTCCTTGGTGTGGTTCGTGCATTGATCACTTTACATTAAATAAAATTTTCTCAAATGATAAATATTTAGGATGTTGGAAATATATATATATATATATATGCATCATTTCATTTGGATATGTGACTTTTCCCAGGAGTGAAAATGTTTAGGTTTGGGGGTGTGATCGTACCACGATTCACTGTTTTATTCCACCCTTAAACCGCAATTTTAAACTAGTTTTGTAATGAATATTCAAAATATAATAATAAATTTTACTTTATGTTTGAATCAATAAATTAATGTTAATCAATATTATAATGGGAAATGTTACTTGTTTTTATTGTTTCAATGTAGGTGGAGGTGATTTGGAGGGCCCTTGATGAAGTGAAAGAAAAATGGGCCAATATTGCATGGATTCATGGACATCTGTCCACTGTTTTGAATAGTACACGAAATCCGTGCATCTAAATGGGATGAAATTTTGTGGACCTGTCCAAAATTTAATATTCTACATTTCATAGAAAGAAACTCAATCCTGATTCAGATTCTATGGGGCCTATCCGAACTTATCTGTCCAAGACACCGAATTTGGACCAAGTCAAATGTGGTGTTCTGTATTTTATCAATATTTTGTGTTGTAGTTGTCCAAACGGTGCCAAACATTCGGTGGAGATAGTCAAGAGGTAGGGATACATCATTTATATTTTCTAAAAAGCGAGATAAGAATGTATAAAGTCCTAAACGTGTCGTGAAAGTGGATTGATGAAATCTGTGTGCCTAAAACCACCTTCCAATTTTCCTATAAAAGGGCACCAAGGGATCCTCATTTGCAAGTTCGGCCAAGGAGTGAAGTGATGCCAATTTAGAGTCCTAGAGGAGTCTCCTAATCACCTTGGAGGTTCTGGAGGCCCCAATCATCATAGGGGGATTAACAATGAAGAAGGAGTTCCACCCGAGCTTCCTCCTCCTCCCGATGTCGAGCTAAAAGTTGGGTGTTCGTTGTGAGGGAGCAACACACATGTCAAGGGAGTTCCGATGCATACAATAGATACTGGTTTGGGTTTATTTGTGTGTTTAAACATTTCATTCCATGTATCTTATTTTATTTCATATTTTAATGCTTTATTTGATACATGTGAGTGTTATGCTCTTAATTTCTAACCGATCAGTGTGAGGTTTTGAGTGCGTGACTTGTGTTATTCTTATTGGACATCAGAAGAATCCTTTTCATACCCAACTTATTGAGATTTAAATATGCTTTGGAAGCTCTTATTCCATGTATATGTAATGGACCTTGACAATACGATTGTTACGTCAAGGTTTGGTCCTTAAAGCATTGAAATAAAATCTTAGGAATTAATCGGGATTCAAATTAACTCCAACCAAAGAATTACTCTAAACCCAAGATGAATCTCTATGAACAATGAACTTGATATGTGTGTAGTGAAATCACATCGACCCTTTTATCTCATATTTCTCAAAACCACTTGGTCACTCATCTTTTAAGCTATTTCAACTAAGTCATTATTTTAAACTGTTTTCAAAACCACCCCCTCTCTTAGTCATTTTTATTAAAAATATACACTCTAAACCTAGCAATGCTCCTTGAGAGATGACCTAGGGTCTTCCCTAGACTATAAATCAACCTTAAAAATATAATCAATATGACGTGTCATGACAACGCGGTCACACATCTGGCAAGGCCGCAAGACTTGAACCTGCAACCGAATGTCGATAAGGGTAGATCACCTACCACTGGCACACATGATGTCCTGGTTTGTATAATGTAGTTTTTTTTAAATATTATGAAATTGAATTATAAATTCATTATTTTTGGAACACTATACAATTAGGATAAATAGAATATTTTTGAATTCTATTATCTTTTGGAGTGAAAGGTGAGTTTGTGGTAGAAATTAGTTGAAGGATGGAACTCTACTTGTCAAGTATATTTTTTCCTCTTATTCTATGAATAAATTAATTCTTAAACTTATGGGAATGGATCTTAAAATAAAAAATATGTTATCCTAATACCTTATATTTTGTTGATGTAATGATATTTTAAATCATCATAGATTGATGGCTTTGAGGCCCTCAATTTTACACTTGTCTGTGATTGATGGCCTCAATCACTCACTATAAATATTTACGTTTTTTCTCCAATTATGTGTCTCTAATTTCCACCAATGTTCTCCTAATCAAGATCATAATTTGGTGGTGACTTTCTTATTCCTTTTCCCTCTTATTAATACTAAATTTTATTCACCCAATTTTTGATGTGGGTTTTCCACAAAGGTATTTTTCTATTATTAACCTTTTATTTTTGAAGAACAATTTCAAATTGCAAGGATGAAATTTATTGAAGGATAGGAGAATGTAACACCCCAAGGTTTCATTGTACGTTATCTCATTAATGTAATTCAATATCTTGCGCTACACGCAACATCGAGTTTGAGGGCACCAAAACTTACCAAACTAGCTATTAAAAGAGCAGTTATGAATAGTATTAACTGAATTTTGAATCATATACTCTATATCATTTTAACATAAATATTATGTGTTTCTTACACATAATATGAGAACAACTTTATTTTTTAACATAAAAGAAGTATTTTTCAGAAAATTCAATTTTACTACCTTTTAATGGTGAAACAATTTTAAATCCAATATTTGACACTTTTATATATTCAATTTTTCTAAAAAAATTGTCTTTATAATCAGGACATAAAAATTTAGTTTCGATAAATTTTTGGTGTTTTTCTGATAACTTTCATATTTGGGTGAATAGTGAAAAATACTAAATTTTAATTGAAATAAACTTTTTTAATCGAAATAATTTATAGTGATAAATTATGAATTTGAATGGTTTTGAAGTATAATTATATTATATTTTTTTCATTTAATACAATTTTTGTCATTATAAGTAATTTCACATTTAAATTTGACATAAACACATGTCAATCTTTTGATAGTTTTTACTTTTTTAAAAACCAGCCTTTTGGTTTTGACAACAAGAATTAATTTTAAATTGATAAATTCAGCTTCAATGTTTTTAATTTGGTAAAATAGACTTAATTTTTTAATTTTTAATATCAAAATTAGCTTACAGTAATGTTTTGGTATTTTTCTGAAAACTTACATTTTTTATGAATAGTTAAAAATAATGAATTATTATTTAAAACTGGATTTTTATTTAAATAATTATTTATTTTATTTAAATTTATTTAATGTTAAAATAGATATATAATATCTATATAATTTCAATTTAATTAATCAGATTCATTTTATAATAAAATTAGATGTATAAAATTTTATTGAACTTTTTAACGTTTTTACCCACCTTCTAGGAGCATTTGAAAATTTGCATAAAACATAATTTTACCACTTATGTGAGTTGAATTTAAAAAATCATAGAGAATAGATGACATCAGTAGGTAAAATTTGGTTCAATAAAATGAAAATATTTTTTTGTGAATAGTAACTTTGGACTTTTATTTACCACGGTTAAAAGTAAATAGGGTAATTAAGGGTAAAAATGATTTTATAGTTACCCTAACTCATGTCATAATTCTATTGGATAGGTATAATTTTACCAAAAACAACCTTATTAATAAACGACGACCCCATTTGGTTCACATTGATAAGATTAGAAAAATTATTATTATTTTATTTAAAGAAGAGTTAAAAGAGTTAAATTAAATGTTTAATAACTAAACCATTTTTAATATAAGATTATACATAAGATAAATTAAACTATAAATATTTATTATAAATCTAACAAAATTCCATACATAATGATATTTTACTTAGAATTTTTAGACATTAAATAGTTTAATTTATATATGACACAATGATGATGCAGTAATTACCTTTTTTATGAAAGATTAAAATAATTGATATTATAAATATAAAAATAAATTTAATTTGATAATTTTGATGAATTCCAATAATCATTGAGTATAACATGACATGTTATGGTTGATTGAATAATTTTCTTAAGTAATCATGCTGTTATGATTTTCAGATAAACCAAATACTAAATAGTGTCAAATTGACATAATTGAGTTTTAAAAAAAATATTATATTATTAATTGATAAAATATTCCAAAAAATATAAGGTTTGGCCAAAGTACATATATAAGTATATATATATTAATAATTAACGCCATGGGGTTATTTTGGATTTGTAAATTAAGATTATTAACCATATAATATAAAAATACAAAGAGACATGGTAAATGTCAAACTATTTAACTAAGAGTTAAATATACAGGATAAGGTTAATATGATGAAATAAACATATCTAAAACCTATTGGTTGAGAGGATTTAAACCCACACCCACCTTAAACTCTAAATAATTTATTTTGGAGCCATTAGAAACTGAAAAGGATTTTATTATAAAATAATATTTCTAGATTTTTCTAAAGTGACCCTCTCCTCTCTTATAAAAGGGCACTTCCCCTTCTCTTAATTTCACACCCCAAAACCCTTTTTACTGAGCCAACCCCGGCCCAAATATCCTCCCAACTTTTCTCCCTTAATCCTAGAGGACTTCCACTAGTCAGAAAGCCAACCTAAGGAGCCCTTTTGATCAAATCAAAAGGAAGAACCTAAAGAAGAGGTAAATATTTCATCACCACTTTCAAGTTCTTTTCTTCTTCAACTTCCTCTTTCTTTGTTGTTTCCATTATAATATAATAAATCCAGTATCTTCTATATACTGTGATTTTATTATAAAAATGGTACAAACATTTTCATCACTCTATCCATCCTATAAATGACAAATTCACCTTACGTGCGTACGTATGGATTACTCTCTCCACGCCATGGTGTAGTTTGTTATTCAGACACTTCATTATTTGGATAGGTATAATAGTGAGTATAAATGATGTAAATAATAATTATAAAATCTTAATTATTATTTATATATGATATAACATCCAATTACTTAGGATTTACCATCAATATAATGATATTTTCGCTCGTGCGTACATACGGATTACCGTCTCCACAACGCGATGAGATTCATTTCTACGTTCACCATTAAATGATGATTATAAAAATATATATCATTAATAAGTATGTAATATATGACATAATAATTCTACTGGATATATAAATATATATATACTTACATATATCTTATTCACTTATTTCAATACGATATGAAAACGGAAACCACGTTTATGCATACATACGACCTACCGTCTCCATAAACAGTGTTTTCCATTTCATATATATGTCTATTATACATATTTATATTATAAATATATATGATATATAAATCATGTTTTGTATTCTGGAAGTATTAATATCATGATCTAAGTGATACAATCAAGAGTAACAAGTTAAAACATGTACGATAAAGAAAGCGATTATTACCCGAAATGTAAATTTAACAAGAAAATTATTATTAAATGGGTAGTATAAAGTCGTAAATGAATCATGTATGATTCATAAATATTATTATGGTTCTGGTATAATTTAACAACATACTACGGTATTTATATAGGAGGTTAAACGTTCCCTTGACTAAAGAAAAGTACAATGTAAAGGTTAATTTCACAATCTATTTATTATCCGAGGTTGTTTTTATGTAAGTATCTACGGGGACTTATTTATTATCCATGTACATGTTTCGTAAAAGAGTTCTCAAAGGGATTATTTTTAATGTAAATTTTAATAAAACATCATTTTAAAAGTTTTTATGATTTATCTTTCTAAATCCTTTTAATTAATGTCCATGTTTTCAAAATGATTTTAAGGATTTATTTATATGGACATGAATGTTTTCAAATGATAATTATTTTCAAAATCTTAAAAGTGGTATGGGAAAATTTGATTCAAAGATCTCTTTTAAATTACTTTCTTTATAAATGTGTGAATTTTAAATTTTTTCATGAAAAAGGGATATTTCTCTCAAATATTTTTACTGATCATTTTCAACTATGTCGACATCTTTTATGGGATATTATTCGAGATCAAAGTTGATTTATTATGATACAAATCTTATATATTGTATTGAAATTTTTTCGATATATTTGACTGTGGATGTGTTATTTTTATACCATTCATGGTTTATGGTTAAAGTATTGACATTTCATATGCTAGTTATAATATGAATGTTTATATTATGTTTCAACCTTTTCATATGAGGAATGTATTGGACTTAATAAGTGATGAGTGGAGCCCGATATAGCTCCTCACTACATCAGTAGGTCTCAGGAGACAATTATATATAGAATTGGCTGAGCCTTTCCCAATTTGATATATGTTTTTGGCTGAGGCCATAATCATTTTTAGATGTCTTGGACAAGTCCTTGAAAAAATGTTTCAGAATGTCTGGCATTATACATTCCCTCATTATGAAAATAATATTGATGGTTCATTTGGTTATTCGACTAGTAGAATACCCAAGATTATGTTTTATTATGGCATTATTTAATCATCTCATATTCATGCCATAATGAGTTCATGTTTATTATTTGTAAAGTCATGGGTTTTCAATTATTCACCATGCCTAATGTTTATGTTATCTTCTGCTGAATTGCTTACCCTTACTAAGCATTTGAGCTCACCCATTTCTTATGTTTTATTTTCCCAGGATTCCAATAAGTGTATTATGATTGATAAGTAGTATTAAGCTAGGGTATTAATAGTGTTCTCACAGGATCATTTTTATTATTTTTTTTCAAATTTGAATTGTAACGTTCATGTATGTAGTCAATTTTCCAAAACTGCAAAATTATTGGTCTTTCGGGACTTGATTCCTTGTAATCATGCCAATTTTATGTAATAAAGTACCGACTCTAGGTGACTAGGGCCTAGGAGTTACATAAGGACCTATATCGAAATAAATGGAATAAGTATTTATGAATTTGTGTTGCATTAGAAAATAGGCTATTTAATGATTAAATTTCAAGTATATCCATCATATTTATTTTTAAAATTATATTAATATGGTTTTAATAATGGAAAACATATATGTCGAGTGACAACCAATAAAGTCCGATAAGCCCAATGGTCCTGAACCCATGAACAAAGGACGATAAGGGTTTAACGCCAACCGATGACCTACACAATGTCTTGGTAAAAATGACATTATTTTTAGTTGAACAATTTAATAAATAAATATTGATGATGAACCTGTATTGTTTCTTTTTAGGTTTAGATATTAATTTATCAACCATATTGGATTTTGAGAATATTTAGAGACCACTAGTTAAACTTTCCACTCTTTTATGGACCATAAGATCCATTAAAAGTATATTTTAGTGGTTATGGAATCGAATTTAATTTTTGGATATCCATTTCTTGAAATGATGGATGAATTTGAATTTTATCGATACAAAACCAATAGATGGAATAGTTCATATGTAATTAAAATGTATCTTTTAAGTAAATTTCCCTACATCCTTAGGTACTAAAGAAATTTTTTGATATGAGGACAAAGATCAAAAAAATGGTGTCCTAATACTATAGTTTTTGTTTAATCGATGGCCATCTAAATAATCACATATTTATAGCTTTAAGGACATCAACTTTCCATTGATAATTCACTTGTTTTTGATTTATGACCTCAATCACTCGCTACTAATATATCGATTTTCTTCCATGTATGTATCTCTAATTTCCACTAATGATCTCTTACTTAGATACCTAGTTATATGTTATTCCATGTGACCTTTGTACTTCCCATTATCTATTTTTAGAGTATTTATTATAAAACCTTCTCATGATGTGGGATTTTAAACATAGGAAATATGAAATAATAAACTAGAAATGTTGATTTTAAATTTCTAGGATGCAATTTAATTAAGGTGGGGAGAATGTAACATGCTTAAAATCTAAAGTTGGAATATTATATTTGATAGCGTGTTTGAAACTCAACACCAATCACATAAAGGAATATAATATCTCAAGATTTTATAATATATTTACTATTCTAAATAAATTAAATATATTTATAGATTTTAATGCACATGACACTCAGTTAGTGTACGTCACTCGCAAAAATGAGTTTCTTTAATTGCTTGTGTTCCACGCAAGACCAACTTTTACTGAACAATAATATATTATTAAAATATTATTATATAATATAATAAGATATAAACTAGCCATTAAATTTGAGGTTATGAATAAGATTAACTAAATTATAAAATAAATAGTTTAATTCATTCGTTAATAATTAATTAGAAACAAATATAAAAACCAAATTAATATAATGAAAATGTTTTTATAAAAAACTATTTTTGGCACCTAAAATTATTTTACCTTAATAAATTACATTAATTACAATTAGTGTATGATTTAATGAAATATATATATTATATATTCAATAAAATATTTTTTATATCCATCCAATATATTTAATAAGCATAAGATAACAATAAACACAATATTAAACATAAAAACATATTTTTTTAAAAGCACTTTTATCGACTTTTAATAGAGCACATACATTAAATAAATTTTTTTAAACTTTTATAAATTTTATATGTCAAAATAAACTTAAAAATTTAAATCAGAACACAAAAATTTGATGAGGGATAACTTTTAGTATTTTTCTTTGTAGTTTCATTTGTGGATGAATACTAAAAAATACTAAATTTTAATTGAAAGAAACATTTTAATATTATTTATTTAAAAGGTTAGATATTATTTTAAAATAGTTTTAAATTTTAATAAGATAAATATTAATAAATCAATCCAATTTAGGTCATTTTAATCAATTTCACCTTGAAATTGAACATAAAAACATTGTAATCTTTCAAACGTCTTTACTTTAAAAAATACATTTTCATCTCATCTATGGGATTAATTTCAAATTAATTTTTATCAATTATGTGATTAGAATTTGTAAAAATGGATTCTATATTTTTAATCATAATAAATTACAATTTATATTAATTTCAACTTAGTTTTTGACAAAAACAATATTAGTAAAAGTGATTAAATTTAATTAAATGATTAAGAGAAAAAATAGCTTTACCAGGGACTAAACCTTAAACCTTAGGGAACAAAATGACCTATAAACATTTCCAAAATAATTTATTTGGAATTATTTATTCCTTATACTCCCTTTTCACTAAAGTTTATTATTATTGGATCAACGTTTAAATATAAAAACAAGGGTGGAATTTCCTTTTCCAAAATCTACAAGAGTGTCACTCCTCCTCCAATATAAAAGGAATTCAAGCCTCCAAATTCCTAACACATATCAAGACACTTTTGATAAAAAAAAATATCTATCCATATATCTCCTCCAAATACCTCCACTAAACCTAGAATCCTCACCTTTTTCATAAATCTATCCATGGATTCCCTTTGCTGAAAACGAAAAGGAGTTACCCAATTAAGAGGTAACATTCTTCCTCAATCTCTTTAGATTCATTTCCTTCCCCACACTTTGAATTATACTTATTCCATGATTATATAAGAATACCATTATCCTCAATATACTAATATATTTATATGTAATTTTTTTATCTACACTTACACACATTTCCATCTAATGGGTAACAAACTTACCGTTTATGTGTACGGTGAACAACTGTCTTATCGAATGATGATTGTTCATTTTTCCTTTACCACCCCTCATAGTGGGAATAAAACTGGAAACTATGATTATATATGTTTTATAATATATTTATAATTTCTGTATAAATATATAGTTTTTTTATAACACATTCCTTTATGCACTCTATTTTTTGGAAATATGACAACATCGCTTTTGGAAGTGTAGACAGCATCCCACTCAAAGCAATGTGATTCATTCACACATTACATCATATATATAAATGATAGTTTTAATAAACCTATGTAAAATATATGATATATATAAATAATAATAGAATTATAATATACCTATACATATATTCATTATTTTATTTTCATTCTTTTAATATGAAAACAAAATGAAAGTAGTGTTCATGTGTACGTATGGTATACCATCTCCATGAAAGATGCATTAAATTCCTTATGATAAAATATTATAAATGATTATAAATAAATATATTCAGAATATATATAATTACATCATTTTTTTCTTTTTTTATACAATTAAACCATGACCTATGTAAGAAGAACAACAAGTAACAAGTTAAAACATACTTGAAAAGGTAAGCAATTAACACCCAAAATAATTGAAATAATGAATGTTTACTAAAAAAAAGGGTAATAATATATTTTAAAGAGTTAATATATGATACTGTAAATATGATTATGGTTCTTATTTTATTTATTAAAAATAAGAAATGCATTATACATGATATTAAAGATGTTTACCTAAAAAGGAAGTTCAACGTATGGGATTTCGTCTCAATTTACATTCAATTGATAATTATTTGTTGTAATGCACCAAGTTTCTTTTATATAGTGTATATATAGCCCTTTGAAATTTTATATCATTAATCTCTTTATTATAATGATATTCTAATTTTCATTTAATTTTATTACTTCATGGATATTATTATTCAAAGGTGTCAAATTTTTATTGGACACTTTGGAATGTTTAAAAATTATTCTCCTTGAGAACATTTTTAATGATTACCATTGAAATCTCACTTCATTTTGTGATTTTTAACTATTTCTTGAAAAAATTAATTTGTGTTTATACAAATAATTTCTTGTATATTGTGTAAATATTAACAATGTTTCATGTAATATAATTATTCATTCATTCTTCATGATATTTTGAGTTTCAATTTGAATTATTTCATCTAAGGGGATTAAAATTAAAATTTACCAAGTGGATAATAATTTCATAATCAAATTTCTTTTAATTGGGTGATATTGATTCCTCGTTATCTTTAATATTTAATGATTATGTTTATAGTGACTTTTATTTTCTATAGATGTATTTCTACTTCTATATGTTCATTTAAAGTTAATACACATAATCTACTCATTGATTGATTCTCACTCCAACATTATAATATTTTCAAGTGTTTACTTTACAATATCATTTTGTTTAAGATTATTTACACATGAATTTTAATATGAGTAAATTATTTTATAATTTTCTAATAAATCCTTTCATTTTATTATATTTTCGTTATTCATGTCATTTTTCACAAATTAGTACCATTTTTCACTATTTGGTACTCAAAATGTTTTAGAAAATGTTTTTAACAAAACACGACTTTATTTCTCTATTTAGTAAGTGAACTTGTTTTCTTCGAAAAAAATGTTTTATTAAAAAAATTGAAAAGGATTTAACCTTTTGAAAATTATTTAGTAAATACATTTTTACCCTTTTTTCTTTTAAACATATTTTAAAAGTAATCATCTTATTTTTTCCAAACAAAAATTTTTCAAACCTTTTATTGTGGAAAAGGAATAATATTTTTAACTCATATAACATGTATAAATTTATCCACTATCACTTCTATAAATCATTATTTACTAGTTTAAAAAGTTATTTTTTAAAGTAAATTTTTTTTAAAGTGCTTTTCAAAGAAAAACTATTTAAAAATGTTACTGAAAAGAAAAAAATATTTTTCCCAAGAATTATTTTAAGATGTATTTTATATTATATCAATTCATCAATGAAAAAAACCTTTTCTCTACTCCACTAGGGATATGTTGTATTGATACCATCTTTATTCTTTCTCTTGATATTATATGATTTATTTGGATAAGGATAGCATTCACATGTACTTCCTTTATTTCTTTTAGTCCTCTAGAAATATTCAATTTTCTATGATCATTTGACATTGAATTTCCCCAAATTATCCATATCATTTTTCATAGATATGATTATTTCATGAATGGTATAACATATTTTATATGGTGTTCACTTTGAAATTTATTTTATTATTTTGGGAAATATTGATAAATCTATATCTTCTACTCTATATAGATATTTGGTAGGGAATAATGTTAAATATTTTTTTAAGTATATGAGGAATGCTTTGGATAGGTACAAAATTGATGGTTCCCAGTTATAGAAAGTCCCTAGAGGTATTGGTAGTTTTATGAGATGAATTAGTTGAGAAAAATAGATGGATTTATAACCGGTATTCTAAACCGTCCTATAGAAGTTCATGATGGTAATGGTTCCATGTACCTATGAAACATGGAATATGATAATTAATAATTTTGCTATTTTTTATTTAGTTATTATTATTCCATGAGATTTTATGTCAACGTATCGATGGATACAATTAATTTTAGTTTCATTGATTAAATAGAATGTGTTTTAGTTTCTTACCCTTCCATATGGTATTTTTCTTATCTAGTTATTTGAATGGAATTTATTTCTAGTTATTACCTTTCCATATTGTTTATTCACTTTATTCATAGTTTTTTTACTACATGGTATGTTTGTTTAGTTATTTACCATGCAATATCTATTATTATAATTAATCCATTATTACTTCCATTATACTTTACCCTTACTGAGAATTTGAGATCACCCTTATTCTAGTTCCCATACCTAGGATTCAATGAAGTGTAATATAAAGATATTCAATGATATTAAATATGGAATAAAGTTATTATCCTCTAAAGGGAAAAAATATGTTGTAATTAGTGTATTGATTTGTAATACAAGACTCATATATATATCTTATTTACTAAGAATACTAAACTATTCAGTCCTTTGGAACTCTATTTTCTGGTATCTATGCCAATGTAATGGTATTACGACACAAGCTCAAGGATTTTTGGTGAGGTGTTTCTATGTTACAAGTATTACAGTAAATACGTGGAAAATATTATGTGAACTAATATTGTTTTATTCAAGGTTTATTTAATATTTGAGAGAAAGATAATTCTAGTTAATGACATACTTTTATCACATAATAGTTTTATTATATTACAAGTTATAAATATATAAATAATATTTATGAATCATTAAGTTGGTCATAATATATCGTTTATAGTTTAAATAGTGAGTAATAAATTTTCAGAGCTCGAGAAGCCTTTCTAGGTAATTTCATAATACACTATATATAGGAGGATTGAGGCTATCACATTATGACTATTCACATAGAGTTCTTGAGAGACACTCTATCATCTCCCTCAATCTAGATAGATAAGCTAAATCCATATGATTTTATCAATATCTTATTCTTACATAAATGTAACATCATTGTGATGATCATCAGGATATCGAAGGCAACTTTATAATAAAATTAAAGTACATGGATTCTGATGATCGATGCTCTTGTATAATTGTAAAGCATGTGTGGATGATCTATAGGGATTAAAATACGCATTCTTCATGAAATGATCATCAGTTATGATTGGATGAAACTTGTTACATCGATCACTGGTGAAACATTTTAAATCTCCACCCCCTTACTTTTATTATTCACTCGAATACATACAATCGGTATCATAGGGATGTGTAAAAAAATTTATTCAATAAAAAAATTAAATTTTCATTCAATTTGGAATAGGCCATCATTCTGGTCTTAACACCATAGATGAAATTTCAATCTGACATTAGATGGTGAATTTGTCACTATCTGATGGTTTAGATCAGAATAAAATTACATTTTTTTTCTTGTATTTAATCTAAGACCATTTATATATATGTTGAAATACTAGAGGACAGACAGTGTACGAAATTATAGGGAACCCACTCAACGAACAGAATTATGATGCTCACCGGATGTCCGGTGACCGAAATAGAATTTTATAAACAAAAATGGTTTCCAAAATTTAGTGGAATTATTTTTTCTCAAAATCCTAGCTTTCAAAATTTTATGAATTATATATTAAAAAATAAAATAAAAAACAATTAAATAATAAAAAATGGGAACTAATTTGAGGGGAGGCAGTCGTGGCCGACAAAGGCCAAAATATTGACAAAGAAAAAAATTTGGCTGGGGACCTGCAACCTCCCTCCACCTTTCATGTGAAGCCAGGTCCCCTTTAAGTGACCCTTCATCCAAGAAAATTATACCACCTCATGTCCCTCCTATATGATTTTCTTAATTTTCACATGAGGGTCCCCTTATCAGTCGTTATCCACTAGCATCACCACCTCTTATCCAATACCAATTCCTACACCTCACTTCCCACTGGCGTGACCGGCAATGACCACAACGACCTCTCCCATCTCAGAAACCTGATCCCAACTACCTCAATTTAGAACCTCACCACAAGTCCATCCATTGGAAGGAACATTATTTCTGTCGGTCCATTTTCATGGTGTAACCATATCTCAGTTAGATCCAGTCATCATCCTTACAGATAATTATACACATTCTCCTATTCTCACCACCAGATTGGTTTAGGTCCCCCCCCCCCAACAATTCTAGACACTATGGATAGACTAAGCCCCATCCTTCACCTTTTCTACAAAAACAAGTCACCTGCAGTTCGGCCTCACCCGTCAGTTCCCATCGATAAGCCCTTGCACCATCATAGTCGTCGTATGTGAGCCCCTCTATTAGATTCCTTGAATGGTTACATAGAACCTCAATGATCTCGGCCATATTCAGTTAGATCCCATCGACCCCCCATGTTATAAAACCATCCTTGAGGCCCAGTATGGACCCCTCTTATACTGGCATCCACTCACAACAACACCGAACATCATCAGTAGCCAGCGCTCGTTGACCTGCTTCCCTCAATTGTTGTAGGCCTCACTTCCCCTAGTCACATCGTCCATTATGGTTTCCTATAAAATCATGTACCTAGATCTAGAATACCACTATATTCTTCCATGATCATTCAGACCTGAAACAGTGTGGCCAGGTCCTGCCAAATCCAAAACGAGGTTGGACAGGTCCCTTCTGGGAAAATATAGGCAGTACAGATCTAATATATATATATATATATATATTCATATTAATATACGTATATATATATATATATTTATTTAAAATATCAATTTAATTTTTAAATAATAAATATATAATTAATAGTTAATTAATTTGATGAATAATATTTAAAAAATTATGTTTAATTTTTGGAATATAATTAAATTAAGTAATGGGACCAAATGGCATAAATTTTGAATTAAAAATAATAGTGAATTTTATTTCATTAAAACGTCCCTAGAAAATAATTTATTGTTGGTTTAATTTTTTTGTTATGCAATTAATTTTTATATGCATGGTTAATGTGTGTCAACTGATCATTAGTCATAGACTAATCAATGAATGTATAGAGATTGTTTTCTTGTTTATTTAATTATTGAAATTTATGTTTATATTAATTAATTTAATAATGGTTGATACTTGTGTCATCTATGTTTCATTATATTTATAAGAGTTTATGCACCCAAATAAAGGTTTTAATCTATATTTATTAATCTCAAGGCCTACTCCCATGTGTGCTAGTATTGTTGAATAATGATATGGATGATAAATGATGTAATTTGAACCAATATTTGGCAATGCTCCAAACATTATTTTGACACATTGTATGGGTGAGTACTGCAACTCAAGCCGTAAGAGACATGACTCAAGAAATTACCCCTCAGGTCTAGTTTAATCCATTATTCACTCAATGAATCAACCACGGGTATCTTCTCATGATCACATCATCTAATTTTATTTATGCATGATTTATTATTTTATGTACGTGTAGTTTTATGTGAAATATCTTAAAATAATAAGCAATCATGAATAGATAAAATGAACATGTGACGAGAAGAAGTTTTTTATATATTGTCTGGTCAGTTGTGAGTGGGACACATAGGACATGATTATAAAAGAGAAAATGATTTCATTTCACCATGTGATAATAAATACCTCAAAAAATATTAAGTTGTAAACACCTTCCATCATTTAAATTTGAACAAAACCAGGTGTTTGGGGTGCTT
The DNA here is from genome assembly GCA_963277665.1 of Viscum album. Classification (NCBI taxonomy): domain Eukaryota; kingdom Viridiplantae; phylum Streptophyta; class Magnoliopsida; order Santalales; family Viscaceae; genus Viscum; species Viscum album. The sequence continues at coordinate 290,839,395 of OY728163.1, forward strand.
CGAAACCAAGTTGGGGGTGCCGCCTACTAACAAAGAGTTCTTAAAAGAGTGATCAGTTGAATTAAATAAATTTTATAGCAAATAAGTATCAAAGCTTGATTATTGAAAATTTAGAGGCAATCATTGAATAAATCAAGTTTATGATTTTAGAAGTAGGTACTTCACTCAACAGATCAAGGAATCGTGAATTAATAATGTTGGATAGTAAAATGCCTACCATGATCTCTCTGAGTAGTTTCATAGCTATAGATTTTAGACTATTAGAGTAGGGTTAAGGATCCTTCCCACTAAAATACTCATGTGACATAGTATTCAGATTAAAGTACATAGGGTTTCGAGATTTTGATAAAATAGAGGGACAGATTTAATTATTTAAATAATCGGTAAGGTCTAATCAGTAATCAAGATAGAACTATAATCTACTATATTTTGTATTTTTGGAAATTTTAAAGTGATACCACAATTACACTATGATAATATTGGAAAACTAAATTGTCCAAAAAAACACTAATTTTCAAAGAGTAGCACATGCACTTTTGAAAAGCACTAAGTTGTAAAAGGAACCATGGAAAAATCCTTCAAATAAAAAAGTATTAAACAAGAGGTTATTTTCTCTGTATAAATCTATAGAAGTTTAAATTAAATGAATAAATTTAATGAAGTAAGTATTTGTTTCTTCATTATACATTTTCATCAATTATAAGTTAGGTTCCAATTATAATTTTGGGTATTAATTTCAATAATCCTTTTAGATATGTGTATTTAAATATAGTAACCACATAAGTAAATAAAATGTTACTATAATTAATGTGTGTTATCAAAGTGGCTGAGAAAGGGTCAATCCTAATTTAGCAGTGAGAGGAATGAAAATTCTAATTGCCATGTAAATGGTTCTCACTGAACTTTTGTTAATCATTACCAAAACACTAATATCAAAAGTCCTTTGGAAACAAGGATACATTAATATGGTTTTGTAATTAATTTGTTATGTGGTGTTTAATACTCAATCAATTCTTTTGTAATGTTAGAATAATTGGAATTATGTGATTAATAAAAAATGTAAGACATAAATACCCAGTTGTGGAAATATAATAATTTGTTAAGAAAAACTACGTAGTTTTAAATGATATATCCAATATGGTTTTAGACACTTTGTAGTTAAAGACCATAGGTATTACCTTTACATATATTTATTTAGTTTTGGACAAGGAAAACTTTATAAATAAATGGAATCCCTAAATCCTTCTGAACATATTCAGTTATAGATAACGAACTTTTACAAGGGTAAGTTGGCAGTAATTATACTCCAAAAGAGTGATTTGAGTGTTTAAGGAATGTGAAAATGTAGAATGATATGTTATTAGTCATAAGATATAAGACTTTTTGGGCTAGTGTGTTAAAGGGTATCTTGACTAAGAATTCATCGATCAATATAATGTAGCATGAAGTAATTCCTAAACACACATTTTGTTGTACAAGTGAGATTCATGATGTCAATAAAAGGAGAACAAATGTTAAAATTCATGCATTGTAGATCCTTTAATTTTTTTGAGACATGATTTGAAAATAGTAACATTTTCCCATAACCATATGTCTACTCTCATGAAAAATTGATATTATATTATTTATATCATGATGTAAATACATTATTTCATAATAATATATGTTTATATGCAATGAGTTTGTTAAGGATATAATAAAACTTGCATCAAGGAAAAACACAATGTTCATCTATATAAATTATTCAAAAGTTTTGTAAGGATATTATAAAAATCTCTATGATAGAAAATATATTTCCAATTTATAGAATATATTTCTATAAATGGGTTAATATATCTATTTTAGATAGTTGTATAAAAAATTTCTTTTTTTAGTAAATGCTAAAGATTCACAAATAGTTTACATATAAACAAGTTCCATAATAGGGGTGGAAAAGGAATGTTCTAGATACACATACAATGTTGGAAGGGTAAAACCACAGTGATGGTTTTATATTTACTATTTCTAGTGATAAATTATTCATTGAGAATCATAATTCCTACAAGTAGGAATTATAGGAAAATTAGATAAAATCTACATAATTAATTAAAATTCAATAATGGATTCCATGTATCAAAGTACATGAGGCTTATTATTTTGAATACTCTAGTGTGTATTCAAGTGATACAATACATGAATGGTGAAAGCATGGTGCCGGTAAGGATATATTGGTATCACCAAGTCATTATTCTTAAATACCTTATAATTTTATTTTTCATATCGAATTTATATGATCATTTTATTGATAATTAGATTTCAAGACCACCAATAGTGGAAGGAGTCTATATGATGCAACCAGAAAGGGATAGTGACACAATAAAAATACAATAAGGGGTTCAAGTTACTGAAATATAGATTAGGATTTAATTAAAAAAAATATAATATAATATTTGTTTGGAATGAATCTTTTACATATTTTAATAATATGTTATTGGGAGTGCCAACTTTTTCAAGTAAAATACGTTTGATAACATATAGAAAAAAGTTATTGGTCTTACATTTAGTTAATACATGGATAAAAGTTACTCTCCAGTGTTTGACATAAATTATAAACCAAATATCTAGGGAATGAGATCTATTGAGGTAGACTTAATTGGTTTTACACCAAGTCAACAGTACATATACTAAAAAGTCATCAAAAAATAAAAGTTGTAATAATTTGAGAAAGAATTGTTTCCAATGTCAAATGGCATAAATCTCTCCAAGAAGATATTTAAGGGAAATGGGAGGAGGTTAATGTGGTTAGATAAATTCTATACACTTTATTGGTGGATCAATAACATATTAAATAAAATTTTCAATAAATTATACTTCCAACATATACTTTATGGCAGGAAAATATCAATTATATCCAAGAGAACTCCAAGGGATGAAATCAGAACTGTTCGATTTCACTTGAAGAATGAAAAGTTATATGTTATGTGAAGAGGAAGGGATACTAGTTACAAGGGGATATAAAATATTCTTCATATAGATCAATATGATCTAATATCACAGTTATAATAAGGAAATGAGTAATTAAATCTCATTCAATCCAGTGGTATCCATGCTTACAAACACTGAGTATGATGAAGCTTCTGAGGCAGCTAAGAAGAAGTTTATTAAACAGAATCATTTGTTCCAATTCTTAAAATCACACCAAGAAAGTAAAATATTATCATAATGTGAATTATGGTACTCTTAATAGATAATATTTTAAGTTTTTATAGGGTAAAAAGGGTATATACTCAGGGATTCCATCTCTTCTGGAGACTTAATCAATGTGGTGAGGTCGCACATAGAAGAATAGCCACACAACAGAGATGTGGTAGACCCAAAAACTAAATACATGACTCAGGGGAAACATGATCTTAATCATGAGATAGCTAATAAGGATATTAATCAAGTTAACTCTAGTTCAAGTGGGAGTGTTGTAAAAGTGGGTACCCTAGACCAAAAATGGTCAATACATTTTTATTACCATGCAATGTGTAAAGTGAGTTATGCATGATTTACACTTACCATTATAGTGTAGATATATGTGCATCCACTATTTAAATGGTAATTTCCATAGATTAGTTTTCATATCAAAAGTTTATTTTAGTTATGAGTCTATAATGAGATCCTTGATATACTATGTCGTTAATCTTAAATATATGTCATATTTTTTAGATATATCATAATGGCTATAAACAATATATATCTAACTATTTTTTGTTGATGTATCCTAAGGATTAAGATATCTTCTTATGAAGTTCACACTAAGTGTTCTAGAGTAGGTGAGAGCATGATTACAAACCTTCCAATAGGAACACTATATGTTTTGGGTGTCATTGGTTGTTTCTATATATAGACATGTGTATTCATCTCCTAACTTGAGATCATTATCAATCTATTCCATTTGATTGTGTACTTCGATGCAAGCAAAAACAATGAAAATTGATTTGTGGAAAGTTATCTTTTATTGGGTGTGTAACTGTTGATTGTACATCAGTTGAATGATCATGATAGAATTTTTCTCCTCCAGGTTGAGGAATTAATATCTCAATACTTATTGATTGGCATGATTATACCTTCATAAATCTATGGTTATGGTAGTCAAGGGTAAATAAATCCAATTAGATCAAAAAATAATAAAGTAATAAAGGGAAATGATGCAAGTGTATGTCATGATTTATGATATATATAATGATAGATAGATTATATTACACAGTGTGTTTTCATTGGGAAGTTGTCATTGCAATGACTACTACTTATCTCTTTAGAATCCACAATGATTTGTTAAATTTCTATTCTTCGTTTGTAAATATTGTTCACTAATATTGAGATAAGTTCCTAGAGGGTCATATGCAATAGTGTATTTAAAAGTATTCCCTATTCTAATGAACATGATTTTAAGACATGGTAGGTCCCACCACTAGGGTTCGGGGTTTTCCAACGATGTATGATCACCAATGAATAAATAAATTCATATTATTTCAATTTTTAATAATTTGTAATGAATTTAATGATTAAATTTATTTATTAGTGTTAAAGTAAGTATATGGAAAATATTAATTAAACAAATATTATTTTATTCAAGGTTTATATAATATTTACAGGAATGAAAATTTGAGTTAATAACTCACTTAAATCACATAATATATTTATTATATAACAAGTAAGTGATAAATATATAAATTATATTTATGAGTAAGTTAGTCAGTCATAATATATCAATTATAGATTATATAGTGAGAAATAAATATTTAGGGACATGTATCCTTTTAGAGTAATTTCATAACTAACTATATATAAGAGGAGAGAGGCTCTTGAATGATGACACTTCATTCTGAGTTTTTAGAGCCACACTCTCTTATCCTACTTTCTAGAGATATAATCTCTCATTCCAAGTGATTAGATGAAGCTCGTCTTCTTGCATCAAAGGAATTACGATGAGGTGATCATCGGGACATCGAAGGAATCAACTTAATTCTGTGATAGCACCCAGATTCTAATGATTTATTCTCTTATAAGGTTTTAATGTGTGTTTGGATTATATAAAGGGATTAGACTTCATATCCTTCCTGAAACAATCTCTAGAGATAAGTGGATGATGAACATGATACTTTAGATCAAACTAGGTACTGTTTTTAAGATTTTAGTGGTTAATCTTCTTTATGAATGATAACCAATCTTAAAAAAAGGTATTGATTCATCTAGGATGACATTGTTGCATAAATTTATAGTGAAAAGTTTTAAATCTCTATCCCACTATCTTTCATTTTGGAACCCTATACCTTTGGTTTCAAGGTCAAATATTGGAATCTTAAGATTTAATATTTTTCTAGAAAACGTGGCTTCAATTTTTGACCACACTGTTCTTAGTTTCCATTATTCCAACACTTAAACATACACATGTATACCACCATTGACCTAAATATTTTTAGAGGTCACATGCCTTTATTTTTCCAACATCATTGAAGAGAATATAATTTCTTGAATCTTTCTTATTATAATGATCTAAAATACACTCTCCAATTTTAAAATTATAAATTTTAAATAAACTAAGAATGTAACAACATAAATAGTAAAAGAAAAATGAAAAAAATACCTTATTCATGTTTATTGTAGTTAACTTCCACATATAGATATTTAATGAAGAGTGTATAAAAGTGATTATAGAATATGGTGGGAATAGGGGAAGAGGTAAAATGTTGAAGAAGGCCCTACCTTGTGTATAGTTTAAATGGAGATGAATTGGGAAACCCAATATTTTATAAAAAATATATAAAAAAATATAAAAAGTTCCCATTATAATATGATGTTAGGGTTGGAACAAAATTTATAATTTCTTATATCAGGATCCAAGTGAGCCATAAAATTTCTATTGGTCTATCAATAGGTCCCTAGTGGGGATGCAGTATGTAGAAAGTACTTCTACATGGTTCATTAGATTTCCATTGAGCCACACCAAGATCCCAGCGGCCTTTTAATAAGGGATAGTGATCCCAAACACTTAAAATTATAAATGAATTCCAAATACCAATTTTTAAAACTAATTTTAAATAAAGACTATCCTCAAATAAAATAAAAAGATAAAATTATGAAATCCATCCATTGAACCAAATACATGGGTTGTTACATGTAATATGAGAGATATAAAAACATTGAATGATGGATAATCTATCCTGACACACATCATAAAATAATCTATAGTTAGATTATATCACACCATATGATGAATAAAATATTACATAATAGATATATAATATTTTTTAATCCCTCTTTCATCCCCAATCCAAAATCCTCAAATATTATTTAATATCACAAATAAAATAATTATTAAAATTAATTTGTAAAATAGAAAACAATATGGATTAAAATTAACGATTAAAAAAATATTAATTATAATTATAAGGGTTTTACAAGTTCTTATTAAATAAAAACCATTAAGGATTTTCAAAACATTTCATTTAAAGTGATTACAACTCAAGAATTGAATAATAGGAAAATTAAATTATAACATTTTTTATGTAATGTAAGGATACAATTAAAATTAAAGGAAAATAAAAATTAAATGTTTGATATATGTCATTTTACTCCTAAGGTTCTGTCAAAAAAAATATAACAAATATTCAATATAAATAAAGACATATATTGTCTGTAGATCCAATTTGTTTTATTGGTTGAAACTGCCCTCACCTTCAATAATTGACTTATTTTTCTGAAGTTGAGGTTACCGAGACATAATATTTAATGGGTAAATTCACTTGTATAAGGGTTGGTGTACATACCTAATAGACACTAATTAAAGGGTGGTTCTCCCATTATTCATCTCATTATCAATAATTCATCATATCCCTTCATATTGATAATGTTTTATATATGGTGTTGCATGTTTATTCACTTATTCAAAATATAATTTTATAAGGATGTTCTATTTTTAATAGTGAGAGAGTCTGTACCCACATTTTACTCATAATTATCTTTCTATTTGTCTATGTTTTTACCCCCACTTCATTTGGGGTTCATTCAACCCCGCATCTTGTATTATTTTTTTCTATATTTTTACGACCTATTTTTATCTTAGGATTATTGGTTCACTATAGGCTAATTATTTTGTTCTCAACAAGTGGAAGTTGAGAAAAGTTCTAAAAATTTATTTTTTACATGTTTAGATATTAATAATTTCTATATGAGTATAATCTCTAATTAGTATTTTGATTTATATTTCTCAATATGAAAAAATTATAATGATTATTAAATACTCTATTTTCAAATATTGGTGGTTATAGAAATAAGACAAGTTCAAATGAAGATCAACTCAATATTTAATAATACAATGGGAATAACTTTTCAATATGGAAGATAAATATAAAAGATGTTCATTTTGTGGATAATTCCCAACCAATAATTGGTGAAACACAAAAAGGGTGGTGGAGGAGAAATAGATTGATAGGTATGAGAATGTTATTACTAATATCCTTTGGGAAAAGGTTTATGGGAACTTATTAGCAGTCATATAAAATAAGATAATGAAGGAAATATGGGATACTTTAATGAAGTAATATGAGGCCAAATCACAACATGATAATTTTTTAAGAGGAATTTATGTACTCTTTGAATGGTAGAGTCATCATCAATGAACAACCATATCAACACCCTAAATGAACTGTAAATTTACCATTAAACATTAGGTTATGAAATAGAGGATGTTTAATGTGCATAGAGTATGTTACATTGCCTATCCAATTCATATAATCATTTAATTTGTATTCGCACCAATGATATCTTAATTTATGTGTTACTCTTAAATGAAATTTCAGTTGATATTCTTGAAGGAAATGTCATAATAATTATAATTAATATTAAAAAAAACTTTTCACTAAGTAGATAGTCTATCAAAAGAGATAAAATGGATGATGGAGAGTGGTTTTAATGGGATCCAAAATTATAAAAGGTCAAAATTAAGGTGAAACGTGAATAATTTCACCTATTATAATTTTGGAAATAAGGGAGCTTCAAGAAGGATTGTTGAAAAAATAGGATTACTAGAAATAACTCTCAAGGAAATTCTATGAGTACTTGTGATAATGGGAATAAACTAGTCAATGAAGCAATAAAAACTATTGTAGGTATATAATACCTCAACAAAACATGGATAATCAACTTTATAGAAACATGGAACATGAATTATTAAAGGGAATGGCTTGATTAGTGTGGACCTTTTTTGGAAGAACCTATGTACACATGCTTATAATAACCATTTAATATCATTTTTTTCATTTTTTACATCAGTTAAGGAGAAAAGAATACAACAAAAATTAAAATTAAAGATTTAATACTAATTATTTAAAACCAATGTTAAAAATTATTTCAACATCAATTACTATAACAATAGATGTTGAAAGTCCCAAATAAATATTGACAAAATGTAAATTACAACATCATTTTATTATGAGAATCGATGTTGAAATTCATCTTCCACATCATTTTTTCTTAAAACGTTACATTGAAATCACTTTCAATGTCAATTTTAAAAGTAACCAATGTTAAAACCTAATTAATGTTTTTATAATATAAAAAAATAACCCATGATATATAACATGAATTATAATAGTATAAAACAATTGTAAAAACACCAAATAAAAGTAAATAGAACCAAAAAACTCTCTTAAAACATTATTAAACATCATTTATAAAGAATGAAATATTTATATATATATATATATATGAAGCTTTTAGATATTCAAATAAAAAAAATTCAAACCTATAAAATATTTTGTGAATTAACGTAAATATTAGTTTAATTATTTATTCATATACAATGAATCATCATCAAAAACCTAAAAAAATTACGAAATTAACAAATAAATATTTTTTTAAACAAAGGAGTTATAATTGAACTAAAATTTTGAGAAATATATTACCATTCTAGTCATGATAATCTACAAAAATATAAAGAATAATAACCACATTTAATATGTTCTCTTTGATGATTACACTTTATTTATGAAAAAATAGTTTGAAAATAAGAAACTTTATATATATAGAAGAAAAAATAATTACTAACTAATATAAAATTCATCTTCCAGTAATTTCACGTAATTAATTTTATTTGGATTGTTTATCGACAAGTAAACCTTGTTAAAATCCTTCCATGACCTGTATTTTCATTTATTAATTTCAAAACCATATATAATAATAAATAATCAATATTAAATAAATGACATAATAGAATAAATCACATGAATTCAATAACTTATTAAATTTTTGGCAAACTCTACCCAATTAAGATAATAACTAGTATTCCATGCATTGGTGTGGTAAAAATACACATGACATCCAATGTCCACTAAAATATAATAATTTCATCATTAATGACATTATAAGGTATATTTGTTTGTAATTATATAATTCTTACTACCTTTCTATTAATATAAGAAACCAACACCTAATATTTATATTTAAAAATATATTAAATATATATATTACTTTGGAATAATTATCTATATATCACATAGACATTGAAATGTATTATGGATCTATAAATATATAAACTGAAGTGTTATCATTTTGGATGAAAATATTTTAGAGATACATAATCATATAAGTATTCAATTAGTTCATTATAAGTGATATTTATCTAAATAAATGAAAATTGAAATTGAAATTTACTTGTAAGAAAAACATACAACACAGTTTTGGATATCTTAACACAAATTACAAGATTCATGATATCATTTATAAATATTCTTAATTTAAAGTCTCTATCACATATGTTATAATTCATAGAAAAATAATATTATTATTTCAACATAAAAGAATTTAGGGATAATTTTTTATCTCATAAGAAGCCTTAGAAGTATCTAAACATGCTGGTTTTTGAAAATATTAATTATTTTTCCTTGATTCCTTCTATTTTATATAACCCAATATAAGATAAATATAAAAAATCACTATTAATTTTAAATCAAAACTAAAAAAATTAAATATGACACACCTCCACTAACTAAGGCCCACCTCGACAGTAGAAATCCAAATTTGACACCACATGATTGCCACCAATAGTCTAGGGGTTGGTGACCAATTATGGGTAGACATATCACACACATGGAAGGCTTTAGCTGAAGGAACCTGTACACACACACACACACATGGATCATCAAATACCCACATAATGTTGAAAGAAAAAATATAAATAATAATAATAATCCATACATATATATATATATATATCACATTAGAGAAAGACATAACTATTGGTAATTATAAAGGAACAAATACAATCCCACCAAAACTATAAAAATAGTCCATTATATATGGAAAGATGGGACTACTATCAAATGTTACACTTGGTAAAAACCTCATTGTATCAAGCCCAGATATGCTCTAACTGCTCCTAGTCCACATAGGACTCTATCAAAAGGATTTTAGTATACATAATAAATGACATGTGTGGGAAGATCCCATGTATGAGTGGGTATATAAATACCCTGTTGAACACCCCAAGATTATCAAATGTAAATCATCAAGGGAACAGTCATATCGTCATCACTAAGGCATGTCAATACGGAGATGATACATAATAATAATAAAGAATATATACTCAAGTTAAACACTAAGTCTCTAGGTAAGGTCACAACCATACTTCCATCCTAGGATTCTACTCTAGGCTTTAAGGTAAAGTTTGTCTTGGAGAACTCACTCAATGATCCAGATAACACTGGTGGTGATCATTCAAGAAGTCATACTCATCTGTCCTCGCTAAGAAAAAGTACACACTGGGAATATGAATATATCAATACACATATAGGGGATCTCATCCAAGTAATATGGGGGATTCTTAACCCTAATAGGATAACCCATTAAGTAGGGGGTCAAATGTCTCGGTACATGGGTTACATGGTTTATGACCCTCTTGAGGGAGTAAAATAAGATAGTGGAACACACCCCAATCCACACAGAGGGATTTATGAACATTATATAAGACTAATAGTATAAATTGGATCACAACTTATTCTCGGTACATGATACCTCACTATACCCTCATAATGATGGACCAAGGTAACACACCTTATAGATATTGGTCTATACTGAATAGAAAAATGGCCACAACATTCCATAGAAAACATACATGGAATATATAGGGTATAAATATTTTATCGTAACTACCACTGGTATAATCTTGTACTATATCCCATGACTATGTACTTTGGACTTTGCCCATGTAATCTAGTCATACCCATGTACCTAGTTGTGTATGGGTAATCTGTACATGGAAAAGTATAGGGTCATGCCTGTGTACTCTAGTCACTCCGATATACATGGTTGCTTCCTTGCCCCTATACCCCAATGGAACACCCCGAGTCTCCAAAAATAGGTCACATGGAATGTGTTAGGTCCCACATAGTATGTAATATTTCAATTTTCTGAAACCCTAGTCACCGTAGCGAGGGGACTACACAGTGTGTGTTCTTCAAACAACATATCATGTATGTTAGGTTTTTATAGAACCCAATAATTTTCTACACATTTATTCTTGAATCTATACTAACTTTTATTATAATACCAAATCCACCAATAATCATGGATATGGGGTTAACCAATCCTTTCCAATAGTGGTGGTAGGATTCTAGCCACTAATTTTCTTGTTAATTGTCAATTGTCGCTCTGCATCTCCAAAATGCCAAACCCCGGAACTAGACACTTCTAATACATCACTATATCATCCTTTGTCATCATCAAACCTCGATCTTACCGTCAATCATAATCCCAAACCCATATAAATTATTCATTTCACCAATTATTGAATGTACAATGATTAGTCACCGGGCATTTTTCAAACTATCATCCAAATAGAATTTAAGAGATGAACATATAAAGAACGTGAGGAGAAAATAAAAAAAAATTGAGAACATAAGTCATCCATTATTCATATTTAAATTCATATTTTTATGAGGTAAATCTAAAATTATTAATAATTAATAGAGATTAATGAAACAATATCAATTCTTATTTCTATTTAGATAAAAACATCAATCGTAATCAACCATTGATCTGAGAATCAATTCTTGTTTGATTAATTTTTTCGTAGTAGATATACGTAAAAAATTATATTAATCCAAATAAAAAAATTCCATATCTCTAGTTTATATTGATCACTAATGAATTATGGTTCCATTTCATCGGTCATTAGTGAGATCCATGTACTGCTTTAGAACATTGATTGTCAACCTTTGATATGTTTTCTTTTGTGCAAGAACTCTCTTCTAATGAGTCCTTTCAAATCCCTAGGGTTATATAGATATCACAAAAGATATTCCATAAAAATGTTTTCAAAAAGTTTTTTGGGTATGTAAATATAATAAATAATAAATTTATTTGTTAATTTACTAATCCACCAATAATCACACTTAACCAAAATAACCAATGCATTCAAAGATTATCTCATACCTAGGGAAAAATGTAATATTATATCATTTTATAGATATTACTTGATCTTTTTTACATGTAATATTTTACCCTTATTTTGGTATAACTTGGGTGGGTTTTTTTTTTGGGTTTATTCGGGGGGAAATTTTGAATTTTGGAAGGAAAAAGTGGCAGTGCACGGATGGTGCATGATTTCCCCAAATCTTGTGCCTACCCTAAGAAAATTATGAAACCCCAAAAAATGGGTATTAAATGGTTTTCATGTGGTATTTCAAATCATGAACCCTTTTAGTATAATCCATACACCCCAAAGAAGAGTAGCACGGTTAGGGTGCACTTTTTGGAAAATTATACGCCCTTTCCCTAGAAACTGTGCACACTGTTTTTAATCCCCAAAAATTTTTAAATAAAATTCAAAAAACCCCATCATTCATCCTAATTATCCTTTATTATACCTAATATACATTCCTCAAAATTTTTAATCTCTCATAGGGATTCCAAGTCCTTTAAAACCCCAGACTTGATTGATCAAGGACTATATTGAAGAATATACACCTCTCTTAGTAAGAAATCTCCTCCCGATTAGCTTTTTCTATCTCCTATACCTATTAACATATAAATAGTATCTTTATGTTTCACCATTTAAATTTTTTTATATATAGTTTATGTTTTATTTTTTTTTCTTGTTTCTAGCATTTAGTTCTATATCTCATTCTTCATTGTGATCTTGGTCATTCCATTTCAATTTGGGGAATTTCTATTGGGAAAAAAGCTATCAATGATCTTGAGGTAGGTGGTCTATTTTTCAATTTAAAAAGTCTTGATTCAAATTACATTTATGTAATTTTGAAATTTCTATTTCATTTTTAGCAATGTCATCTATAATTCAACTAATTAATTGTCGAATTTATTGGTTAATGGGGTTGTAAAATTGGTCAATTGATGGAATTGTATAATTTTTTGGTTAATAGTATTTTAATTGATTGAATAATGGGAATTATTAGATGGTTGGATTATCCTTACTGTTTTAATGGCTTATATGAATAAATATTGATAAATGGTTTAATGGTGTATTGATCATATAATTCAATTTGAATTAAATTTATGAACCTTGTATAAATTGAAATGGTATAACATGATGTGAAATGTTGATAATATGGCTAATCATGATTAACCTTGATATTTTTGACATTTTTGAAATTTTTGATTGATTGATAAATGGGTTTTGGGACATGGATTGATGCTTAAAATACCCTAGGGGTGCTAGACAAGAAGTTCAATAACCAAATTCTTGAATTTGATATACGAGTGTGGGGAATGGAATGATGATTTAAAAGAATATATTTGATTGATTGATAAATGGGTTGTGGGACACAAACTTATGCTTCAAATGCCCATAGGGTTCCAGACATGGCATTCTGGTCTTATAATATTTTCATTGGACTATGGTTCCATGTAGTCATGATATATAGTTGAAATGAAATGATTAATAAAAATCCATGATTATGTTATATGTGATATCCCTTGGGGATAGTTCATGAACAGACCAAAGTTGGTATTGATGTTTTAGGTGTCATTGTGAATCCATGTGATTTACGTGGTTATATAATGAATAATTAAATGTGATAATTGTTTAATTTATTATACATTATTATTTATACAACTAGATACACTATTATTGAATTTATATAGTTTTATATACCATTGGTGGTGGCCTACTGAGTTATACTAACACCCTGCTCGGGATACTTGATCAGTACCCAGATAGACTTCATGTTTTCATGACTGGATAAGGGAAATATCCCAATGCTATATAGCTGATTTTGGATAGAGCATGGATGAGGGAACCAAACATGATGTTATACTTACTTGAGGATTTTTCAGTGTGTCTTTATTTTTGGGTTTTATTTGGACACATAACACATATATATAATGAAATATCTACCACTTTAGTTTTGGATATTGTATTCATATTTTGGTTAGCATGTGATACCAGTATTAATCTGGATATAGATATTTCCATTTGGTTATTATTTATTTATTTCTGTTGTTTTGATTTCTTGATAAAGATGGTATAGTCTCCCCATGTTATATATTTTAACATCACTATTATTTGGTAGCCTCTAGAATAAGGGGAGTCATGCCTAAGGATAGGTAACCATCCAAATCGAGGCACTAGTATGTGGAAACCATGTTGAGACATTATGTAGTTGTATTAGAGAAGTTATATTTTATTTTATTTTTTCTTATTATTTTGAAAAGATTTACAAGAGATTTGGATGATTTTATCCTTTTTCAAGAGCTCATTCATGGGAGTATCATACCCATGTATGAGGGTAAATAACAATTACACATGGTGGGATTATTTTTATTAATGATTGATGTTATAGTTGAATGTTATTTCACCTCGAGTGATGAAATTGGTGTGTGATGTTAATGGTTTTTAATATTTGAGGAGATTTGACTTATGGTATGGTATGGTATAAGATTTATGCATGCATGAATTATTATAGGCACTTAGGATTGATTGTGGCATTCATTATTTTAGGCATGCATGGAAAATATGGTTCTAAGGGAGTTGTTTATGTTAAATTTCTTTCATTTCTTGTATAAAATTTTAATGAAAATGGTGCCTAATATGAAACTGGAAAATAGAAAATGATGAAAAATGTGACAATTCTAAATGGATATAATGGGTTTTAAAAGAGAAACTTGAAATGTGAAATTGTTTTACCCAATGAGAGCCATGACCTAGTTGAGGGACAATTGAGGGTAGTGATAGTGCCTTGATTTCAACTGTGTTGAGTGGTATGGGGATGACTTATTATGGGTTTATGTGAATCCATCTCAATTAAATGTGTAAATGTTTTAAAATGACTCCTAAGATGTATGTTTGGAATTATAGATATATTCCTTCATGAAAAAGCTTATTAGTAGGATGACAAGAGGACATGGCTAGGAATGTGCATCCAGTGGTGGAACTTAGGGCTCTGGTAGTTCTAGGTTTGGAATTAAAATAGTAGTTTTGTGAGAATTTTTCTTACTTTATGTAGTATATAGAAGTATACCGAGAGAAAGTTGTAAATTTTATGTCTGACTTGAATTGGTAGTTTTAGTTGTAGCACCCTATGATGTTCACTAGAGAGTGTGGACTTAAGGTAGATGACTTCTATATCAAGTATATATTGATGAATCTTAACCACCTTGAAAATTATTATGAAAAGAGAGTCAAACCGGCTTCTTAAATGTTGTGTAGTCAAGTGAATCATTGGTGGGACATTCGGACTGGGAATGCAAAACTATAGAATATAGTGTGTAAGGACTTTAGGAGATGTTCTTGGAGAAATTTTTCCCTGACACACTCAGGAAGGAGAGGGAAATAGAGTTCATGAGGTTGAACTGTGTTGGTATGTATGTGATAGACTATGCTGGACGTTTTATAGATTTGCAGTGCTTTGTTTCAACATTGGAAGGAGATGAAGAAACTATAGATAATGTTTTTCAAGATGGTATTAAATGTGAGATAAAGTCCTACGTTAACATATCTCAACTTAAAAGGTTTTAAAAAGTGGTGAATTAGGCTCTCATATATGAGGGGAACCTAAAGTATGATTAAAATGGAACATAGTTGGTATCTTACGGATGACCATGAGTTAATTCTTGTGAGGGTAAGAATCATCACTATGAAAAAGTTAACTAAGTAGATATCATTAAGAGTGGCCAGAGGGAAGGGTTGGTTACTCTAGACATTAACCGAGTGATCTACCACTATTGTGGTAGGTTGGGTCAAATTTGGATATAATTACTATGTTCACCAGTATAGTATTGAGATTAGAGGTGTATGGTACATCTATAGTGGTTCTAAAGTAACCCATGACAGATGGGTAGTGATGGAGGTTCAAAGTAGAATCAGAGCATGGAAAGATGGTCTTCTACACCATACCAACCTCGTAGATATAGTTCTATTGGTCTTGGTGGTCATGAAATTGGACGTGATTCTTCTAGGAAACAACATATATATCAGTAGAGTGGTGCATCTTTGGGTACTGATAGCGTATCATAAGAAATATGGTATGGATAGTGGCATTCAATTCATCCTACAGTTGTGGATAGTGATGTTGGACCATACACCGTTATAGGTATAATTCATGTAACCTATACACTTTCTAGTACCTTGTTTGATACTATTTCCTCTCATTATTTTATACATGTACAACTTGTGAATGGGTTTAATCTAGAAATAGAGTTTTAAGTGGGGTAATGATGATCGATACACCTTTGGTGGTATGATCAAGAGACATCTGTTTATTCAAGGATTTTTCTCCTGAGATGTGGGAGTATTATTTTCTACGGGATATTTACACTATTCGCATGTATTTATATGACTTGAATTTTTTTAAAGACCAATTGGTAGTATATAGAGCCCATGTATGTTTTTACTATAGGCAATTGAACTTTATGTCTCTTAAGGGTGACAATTTTTTTCATCGTGGAGAGTGGGATATCAATGTGGGCTATGCAGGGCCAGTTCATCAGCAACTGGGGTAGCTCGCCACCAAGGTTGAAAGTATTTTACTAGATTATGGGGGTATGAACCCTAGTATTTTTACACCCATTGTAGACTAGTTCCATGATGTGTTTCTAGAGGACTTCTCAGGTCTTCCACCTAATAGGGATAAGGAGTTTATGATTGAGATCATGCTTAGAGCTGAGCTAGTTTCTATTCCACCATAGAGAATAGAATGAATAGAGATTCAAAAGATTAAGACTCGAATGTAATAGTTAATAGATAAGGGTTTTATCCATATTAGTATGTCACCTTGGGACTCTCATTTTTTTTGCAAATAAGGCTGGTGGGATGTTGCACTTTTGTGTTAACTACCAAACATTTAATTAGATGAAAGTGTGATGATCTATTTAACCAGTTGGGATAACAATTTTTTATCTGAGATTAACTTTGGATAATGGTATCATCATATCAGATTTCAAATATCTGATATACCTTATACTACCTTAAGAAGTTGGTTTGTCCTTTATGAGTTCTTCGTGATGTCTTTTGGGATGGTGAATGCTTTAGAAATTATTATGGACTTGATGAAATTAATCTTCCAACCATACTAAGATAATTATGTGGTATTGTTATTGAATGATATCTTGGTGTACTCTACGAATCATGATGATCATTCCCAACACCTTTAAATAATTCTAAGTGCACCGAAAGGTCATTGTCTATACGCCATGTTATCTATGTTTTATTTTTGGATGGATTACGAACATTTCTTAGGTCACTTCATCTCAGAGTAATGTGTGTAAGTAGACCCATATAATGTTTAGGACGTGGTTTCTTGGGAGAATCCAAATAATTTCACTGAAATCTATAGCTTTCTAGGATTAGTTGGTTATTATCAGAAGTTCATCTAGGAATTTCCTCCATGGTCACTTCACATTCAATTCTATGTAAGAAGGGAGTTAAGTTTGAATCATCTATATAATGTCAAAAATTCTTTCTAGGAGTTGAAGAATCACATGACTACAACTCCAATATTGATCATACTCGATATAGGTGAGGAGTACACCGTGTTTTGTGATACATCTAGGATAGGACTAGGATAAGTGATGATATACGGATATCGAGTTGTGGTGTATGGATCATGATAATTTAGGTCACATGAATGGAATTTTCTTATTCAAGACATCGAGTTAGAAACATTTGTTTATTCCTTGAAGTGTTGGCAGTCGTAACTTTTTTGCTAATGTTTACTATGTATACTAATTATAAGATCTTAAATTATATCTTTTTGAAATATTAATTAAACCTATAACACCGAATATTGGATAAGTATATAGATTTTATTGACATTGATATAGAATATACATCGGGTAAGGGAAACAGTTTTGTTGATGATTTGAGCAGAACATAATAGAATCATGTTGTTTAGAATATTAATCCTGAGTGGAATATGATAAATCAATAAGTGGAGAATAATTTTGTGATATATGAGGGCTATTAGAATATTTTACTTTCCTCAGTTATAGTTTATTCCACACTTTTATGCTTGATGAGAGATAGGTGGTATGAGAATTCAGAGTGTTTCCCCTTGAGGTAATTTTTTGAAGGTGGGGTGTCACCTTTTTATTAGACTATATATCAAAAATGGATCATCTATGTTTGGGGCCTTGTAGTGGTGCCTGCATGTAATAGATATGGGTGGATACATTAATTTAATGCCTCAAATTGGGAGGTGCATCTGGGTTTGACAAAAATGTACTATGACCTATGTCAATTGTACTGGTGGTCGGGCATGAAAAAAAATATTTCAGGGTTCATGACATTATTCTACACCTATCAAGGGAAGTCCAAGCATCAATAACCTAGTGTCTTACTATAACTATTTACTATTCCATAATTGAAGTGGGATGAAGTTACCATGTATTTTTTTATGGTTCTCCCAAGTATTTCTTAAAATAATGACACTATTTAGGTTTGTGTGGACCAACTGATGAAAGTAGCACATTTTTTCCTATCAAAGGTAATTTATCAGTGGAATAGTTGGGAGACATGTATGTTCGAGTGATAGTCCATCTTCATGGGGTTCCATGAATTATAGTTTCATAATATGAATCATGTTTCACTTCATACTTCTAGAAAGGTTTGAAAAAGGTGCATGGTATGTAGGAATTAATGAGTATGGATTTCTAGCCTCAGATAGATGGGAAGTTGAAGTGTACTATTTAGATTTTAGAGGATATTATTTGAGAATTTGTTCTTGGATTCTGTGGGTTTTGGTAAAATCCCCAATAACATGTAGAGTTACCCTATAACAATAGTAATCGAGAAATTATTTAGATGCCACAATATGAGGCTCTTTATGGTTGGATGTGTAGATCACCTCAATGTTTGATGGAGGTAGGAGATTCAGATCTGTTGGGATTGATTATCATGTAGCATACATCAGAGTAGGTTTAGATGATTCAGAAATGTATAGATATTTATTTAAGTAGAAATAATTCTTTTGATGATAGACGGTGATGACCCCTTTATCTTAAAGTTATTGATTGTGAATTCCTTTGGGTGTCAGCTAGATTGGGTCACCAAAGGATTCATAGATAGAGTAAGTTGGTGCCCAATGTTTTTGGATTTCATAAGTTTGTAGAGATAATTAGGTTGGTGGAATACCTATTGGATCTTACAAATAGGTATAGTTCCATTCACAACATTTTTCATGTGTCACAACTTTGGTTATATCATTGTAACCCTTCCCATGTGACTGGTGTGGATCATGTTGAGATTGATACCGATGCGTCTTTTGAGGAACATCTGATACATATTGTGGTTCATAGTGAGAAATTTTTTAGGGGAAAGAAAGTTTTAATAGTTTGAGTGTTGTGGAAACATGGTTGTGTTCAGGTGGAAATTTGGGAGTGGGAAGCGATTATTCGGGCTCAATGGCCCAATACTTTTCCATCTGAATCATAGAGAAGCTTGGGAGTATAGATCAAGGATGAACTATTATAAGGTAAGGAGATTGTAAAATCTTATCATTTTTAAAGATTTACAGAGATTTTTTATAGGTACTCTTTTACCATTATTTTGGTATAACATGGGTGGGTTTTTGTTTCAAGGTGTTTTGGTGGAAATTGTGAATTTTGGAAGGAAAAGGGGGTGGTACATTATTAGAGCACAGTTTTCCAAAACATTGTGCCTACCCCAAGTAGAACATGAAATCCTAGATAGATGGGGATTTCGTGGTTGGGACATTATTTTCCAAATTGTACTCCCTATTAATATAAAATGTGCACCCCTAAGAAGAGGCACACATTTAGGGCTCACGGTTTGGAAAACCATGTTCCAATGCACTGGAAACAATGACCATAGTTTTTAATCACCTGAAAAGTTTAATTAAATTTCTTGAACCGCCCATCTTTCACCCTCATTCACCCCTATGAAATTTTACTATGATTTTGTAGGCTCTATGATGGTTTTTAAGGCCTTCCAAAATTTATTATTAACAAATCAATGACTAGATTGAAGAATATTCACCTCTCTCAGTAAGAAATATCTTCTCGATTAGATTTACCTCCCTCTCGTCTAACTTCCCTATTGATGAAGAGTGATTTATTTTTCCCATTTTCATTGGTATAGTTATAGGTTTTTTGGATGATGATATTCTTCATCTTTTTTCTCATATTTGGTTATATATCTAATTATTTATCATGATCTTGATCATTCCATTTCAATTTTGGGAATTTCTATTGGTAGAACGTTCGTTAGAGATCGTGTGGTAAGTGGTTTATTTATCAATTCACAAAGTCTTGATTTATATTATGTCTATGTAATTTTTATATTTCAATTGTTTATTTAGAAATTCCATCTTGAATTATATTAATTAATTGGATAATAAATTAATTAACAGATTATTGAATTGGTTTGTTAATGGGGTTGTGAAATTGGTAACTTGATGGAATTGTAGAATTTGTTGACTAATGGGAAGTTGAATTGATTGATTAATGGGAATTATGTGATATTTGGATTAACCATAAAGTATTAATGGTTTATATGACTAAGTATTGATAAATTGGTTAATGGTGAATTGTTCATATTATTCCATGTAAATTAAAGTGATGGACTTTGTATAAATTGAAATTTTTTATAATGATGTAAAATGTTTATAAGAGGCTTAATCATGATTTTCCTTGACAAATTTTCTATATTTAATGTGTGTGATTGATTGATAAACGGGTTTTGGGATACTGATTGATGCTTAAAATACTCATAAGGTGATAGACATGATGTTCTAGACCCCAATGTATGCATGTAATATATGAGGGTGGGACATGGACTGATGCTTCAAAATACCATATGTGATTGATTGATAAATGGGTTATGGGACACAGACTGATACTTCAAATACCCACAGGGGATACACATGGCATTCTAGGCCCAAAATGATGGCACTGGACAATGGTTCCAAGAAACCATGATATAAAATTGAAATGAACTGATATATGAAAAGCCCTGAGTGATGTGATATTTGATATCCCTTAGGGATAGATTAAACACTAGTATGGTACAAAGTAGGTATTGATGGCTCGGGATTCATTATGAAACTAAGTGATTTATGAGCTCAAATAAAAAATAATAAAATATGATAACTATTTACATTATTTTACTTTATTATTTATAGAACTGCATACACTGTAATTGAATGGATATTTTTTGAGATTTTGGATCTGGTTGCCTTCTGATTTGTACTCACATCCAACACTGGATGCTTGATCAATACCCAAATAGACTACATGTTTGTAGTATAGGATAAGCAAAATATCCATAAGCTAGATGGATGAGTTGGGATAGAACATGGATGAGAGAACCAACCATGATGTTGGGACCCACTTTGAGGAGTTTTCAATGTGTATTTATTTTTCAATTTTATTTATACACTTGAAACCTATATGGAATGATGTATCTACATCATTATTTTTGGATATTGTTTTCTAGTTTTGGTCATCATGTGATATTGGTATTATAATGGTTATGGTTTTTTCCATTTTTTTATTTTTTATTTATTTATATTGTTATTATAAATTTATAAAGAGGGTATACTCTCCCCATGTTATATATTTTAACCTCACTACTAGTTAGTAGCCTCTAACATAGAGAGAGGTGTACCTGATGTCACATAACCAACAAGCTCAAGGAACTGTTATGTGGAACTGGGGTCATGATATAAAAAAACATGCATTTAAAATTTAATTATGGTATCATATTTACCATTTAATCCTTCATTAAAGATTTATTTCATTTATTTAAAAAAAATCACATTTCAGAAATAAAATATTTTATATTTTTATTAAATTATTATCATGCCTCTCTGGGCCCTAGAATCCCATTATGACTCAAAAACTAGCCGCAAATATATTTTTAAAAATGTTACCAAGTTTTATAGGGAAAAAATGAGTTATTACATTCTCTCTTTCTTAGGGATACTCATCTGGAAAATTAAAAAAGTACTCAAATAGGTGAGTAAAATGAGCTCACATATGGTTCCACTACCCCTAGTTGACCTTCTAAAGATTCATGTGATGCCACCGAACATGCACCAAGGGAATCAATCACCCACAAAGGATCATATCTTGATATATCTTAGTTTATACTAAGTAATATGTGAAGGTATATCTATACTTGATTTCCATCTCATCCAAATCGATGACAAGTGAGGGTCATGTGCATACCTTCTATGTTGTGACACAAGGAAGACATTGTGTACCTAGTCTAACTATGGAGGTAGGGCCAAGTAGTACTCCAACTCACCAACACAATGCAGTATACGGAAACGAACAAGGAATATTATAGAAAACTTACTTCCCTAATCAAATATCTAAAATACTTGTTAATTTGAGACCTATGGGAATTCATTCCACCCCTCATTGGACTCTGAAGGCCTCCGTCATTGGTCCATATAATACTTTTGATGGATTTGAGTAGTCCTCATCCACTCTTGGATGATCTTTTCCTTCTCTATTATCACTCCCAAAAACTCTAGTACCATTATTGTATTCTCCCAGGTATCATTCCAACATAGTGGTGTCCTACAGGGTCTTTCATACAAGGACTCTAATGGTTCCATACCAATGTTTGAGTGAATGATGTTGTTATAAAAAAAATCCAACAAGGGTAGGTTATCTTCCTGACAATAGACAAAGCTAAACATGAAACCCCAAAGCATGTCCTCTAAAACCAAAATGGTCCACTCAATCTAGCCATCTATTTGGGAGTGAAGCGTTGCACTCAAATAAAAATAGTTCATAAATACCTTCTTTAATCATCTCCATAATTGTGATGTGAAAAAAGAATCATGGTCTAAAATGAACAATAATGGAAGTCCATGATGATGGAATATCTCATGTATGTAAAGGCATCTTAATCTCCATATTTAACTCTACTCTTGGATGGTGAGGAAGTGGGAGAACATTGTGATTTTTTCTATGATCACATAGATAGAAGAGTGTCCTCTATATTATTAGGGAAGCCCCATCATGAAGTATATATATATGCCTTCCCACTACCACCCTAGAACCACAATGGGTTTAGTTAATCAGATTCTACCTAGTTCTTAGACTTCACCTACTAATAAGTGGGGAATTGAGATACAAACCATGTTACACAATATTTCATACCTTTCCACCAAAATAGACACTAAAGGTACTGGCACATCTTCACTACTCTTGGATATACCTCTAAGGGGGTCGTCGAATCTCTTTCTAAACCTCCTCCCATAGTGTCACCACTAACATGGTCCACCCTCTAAAAAGTATTACGTTCTCCCTAACTTCCTAAAATCCACCATGATCATGTCTAGTAGATATATAAACACATACGGTCTCATGGTCAGTATCTCCAAACTAAGTATCCCTAAAATGCTATAGAAATGAACATATAATAGCTATAGACTAAAGCTTATCTACCCCATTCTCATCCACCAAGGAAAACTACTCTGACAACTCATTCAATAGAAATGAACAATATCTCCTACTAAGAACATATGACACCATTTTACAATTTCTTTATGTATTGATTATCTCTAATTTATAATCTTAGAGAAATCTATCCACCTCATTTGTATCAATTTATGGTTCTTATGTGAAAATGTATACTTGAGAATCTTGTGGTTAGAATAGACAATAAACATATCACCCATAAGATGGTGATATCACTTATTCATGGTGAATACCATTTATTACAGCCCAAAATCACATCTTTAATGGTTCTGATCATGTGTTCTTAACTCTAAGGACTCATAGGAAATCACCACCTACCTATAAAATAGAACACATCCAAGCCTATTTATAGAGGCATTGAAAAACTCTACATACTCAACTCCATCCTTAAGAATTATTAAAATGGAGGAACTCCTCAAACTCTATTGAAACTCTTGAAAAGTTATATGGAGTGTCTTTTTTCACATGAAATGATACACCTTCTAGGTTAAATAATTCAAAGGTGTTGCAATCCTAGATAAATCTGGTACAAATCCATAATAGTATCCTACCATCCAAAAGAATCTCTATACCTCAGTCACACTCTAGGGAGGATTTCAAGATAACACTACCTCAACCTTCACCGGTTCTACTACTACTCCCTATTTTAAGATTCCATGTCCCATGAATTGGATCTCTAGAATCCAAAACTATCACTTCAATAGATTCTCGTAAATCTGGTGCTCTCAATGTATGTATAGAACCATAATCAAATATCCATGTGATCCTCCCCAAACACTGATTAAACTAGGATTTCATCAATTAAGAAAACTATGAACTAGTATAATAAGGGCTGAATGGTCCAATTCATGATTCCCATGAACAATTTTGGGTTGTTTGTCATGCAGAAGGGAATCATCAAGTACTCATAGTGACCATAGAAAAATCATAATATCATATTCTGTATATCCTCATCTCAAACTCAAAGATGGTGATAAACTGACCATAAGTTAATCGTATAGAACCATCTACATCATATCAGTTGGTTGAATAGGTTTTTGATTCTCGGTAGTGGATACTTATTCAATAATAACCCATATATTTTATACACATTATTTCATGATTTGTTAAATAAATTCAATCTTTAGAAAATCCTAGAATTTTGAAAGTCCTAGCGTCTTTGTGAAATTAGATACATAACATAATAACATGAAGTAGGGATAAAATAACATTATTTAAAAACTCCATAACATACCCTTAAAATCCTGTAATCATCTAATACAACATAGAACAACCTAGGGAAAAACATAAGAAAGGGGTGAGCTATATATCTCAATAAGGGAACAATAAAATCATAATATGGTGAAATTAATAAATGTTATTCAATTGGAATATCAATATAAAAAAAAAGAGGTAAAAATCATAATCATGATCATCAAAGAATGAAATAAGGTGATAACATAAAGGAAACATAGGAGTGTGAAAACAAGATAAAACACCACATCGTAAACATAAGTCAATGGTAACTACTAAGACATCATAACATATAGTGATTAGGATAATCTATCATCCATCGTACATTGAATCTCATGATATAAAAACATTACCTAATGAATTAGAGGGATATATAATCCTGGGGCCACCTATCACATTCATATCATGTACACACATTTGGGTTCCACCTAGATCATAGAACATAAGAATGCCTTTCATAAGTATTAAAACCATGAATGAGGAGTGTGGGTTATAGAAATGTATATCTCAAATAAATTAATGATATATAAAACTAGTTGAATAACCCTGATTGTAAATGTGGATATGTATTCACTACACAAATGTTTGGCTAGGAGAATTATAGGATACTTTTGGCTGCATAATGGGTGTACATAAACATTTATGGAAAGGGTAAATGAGAGTGACAGTTGGTATCTTGTTACATGGTAATAATAAGGAAATTAATGGGATTTTAAAAAACACATTGCAACATGGATAATTGGAAATCCAAATAGATTAGTACAAAGAAAGTACTTAAAATAAAAAAGAAGGGGAGAGAGCCCCTTACGAGGATAGGGATCATCTAAAAACATGGGATGAGTTTCTTAAGAGATTAGGGGAACCTTTATAGGTATATAAAGAGAGGAAAAGGTGGATTAAAATCACACTAAAATGGTTTTTAGTGAGAAGAAATGAGGGGTTTGTTATTTTTTAAGGAAAATGATGTGGGAATTTTTATTAATATCTAAACATAGGTTTTTGAATATATATAATAAAATAATCAAAACCACAAACCTTCTCAGGGTTTTTTCATTGTATCATACAAAAGAGAGTGGTTTTAAATATATTATAAAAATAATAACTTAAATAATTAAAATAATATTGTTGATAATGTTAAAGTGAGTGGTGTTCATAAATATTTAATTTTAAATCCATAAAATATAATATAGTTTTTGGAGAATTCATTAACGGTTTATAAAATCAAAAAAAAAACATAAAAAATTAAAAAAAATTATTTTTATAGGGAGAGATATTTTTTATAGTGGATTATTTTTATAACAAATATTAAAACAATTTTTGGCTTTTATGATATCATAATACATACCGTATATTTATACCATATTTTCTTTTTACCCCAAAAATTGATTGTCTTAGAAAATTATAAATTATTCACCATTGGATAATATATAAATTCATATTTCAATACTAATATTTATTTAATAAAAATATTTCTTGAATATTAAAATTTACTATATTAAAAAATATACCCATTTATTAAAAAATATGGGGTTTAACGCTGATAATAGTTTCTGGCCCTTATAAAAATGAAATTTGACATCATAAAATTATATTATCATTTATATTTAAATAAATATTATTTAATAATAATAATTTTTAAATATAATATATTTTATGAATTATTAAATTCATCAAAAATAGTGTCTTGAATGAAAAAATATATATTTCCCAAAAATACAATTTGTGTTTCATCATATAAAAACTTATTTTTTATCAAACTCATTGTTTAATCATTTATAAAAAAAAATGATAAATATAATCATTATTTTATTAAAAATAATAATTTAAAAGTTAATACTTTTTAGTCTAAATACAAAACTCTTTATTACACAAGTGTATTCCCTAAGGGTAAAGTGTACAATGGTGACACTTTATTGGGGTATTTTGGTGAATATGGTTTGGTACATGATCTTAATAAGCATGAAATTATCTCACAAATGGTTTAGATCAAGATTTAATTTTTTAATATCTTTGTGGGATTGGTCAAGTTCAATGAATTGTGATTCTATATTCCTTAGAATCTCTAATTGATGATCCTTATATGGTACAATCTTACTTGTTGAGGCCATAGCTTCCTCTATCTATGTCATACAGACTTTATAATAATATTTAATATATAATAATCATAATGGTCATTTTAGAATGTTTATATTATGAATGTTTAAAACTATTAATGTTCACTTAAATCCAACCAAATATATAAGTTAAAAATAGAAAATTTATTGCATTTTTTCAATGGAAAAATTCATTAATAATGAATTTATTAATTCAAAATGGGATTTTCATTTATAAAATATTGGGTTGTAACATTCTCCCCCTTCATAAATTTCACCATAAAAATTCATTTTCTACTCTAGAATGGATTAGGGTAATTTTTTCATTTTATCTTTTGGTTTACAGGTTTCATCCTCAAACTTTTGGTTCCACCACAATAACCTTTTCAAGTTAGTTGTCCTGTTTTTTAGAACTTTGTATCTATGATATAAGATCTTTACGAGCCAATACTTGTTTGAAAGATAATTATTCAATTGTGCCACCTCTTGATTTAGTATA
The DNA here is from genome assembly GCA_963277665.1 of Viscum album. Lineage (NCBI taxonomy): Eukaryota > Viridiplantae > Streptophyta > Magnoliopsida > Santalales > Viscaceae > Viscum > Viscum album. The sequence continues at coordinate 290,867,154 of OY728163.1, forward strand.
TGTGAGAGATATGATATGTGCTTCTTCGAGAGGGATACATGTAACACATCATGTACTTAGGAAAGGATAGTTAATGGTGATAGTTGATAGGCCAAAGCTCTGATGCAATAAAGGATCTAAAATGGTAGATATATAATAGACTATGATTTTTACTATTCCCAATTTTCATGAATTTCTTCCACTGAGATATATGAAGGAACACATTATCTCTAACCTCAAAATACGGGTCATCAAATATTCTCTTCATATCTTTTCTATTGAGTCTTTACATTTTTATATTCATTTTAATGGTTTGAAACTTCTACCACTTATCAGATAAGATCATATCTCACAAGCTTCCACTCTCCAACTTGATCCCAGAATGTTGGAGTCTGACACCTCTTCCTATACAAATACTTATAAGTTTCCATTTTAATGGAAGAATGGAAACTATTGTTATATAAGAACTCTACTAGGGGAATGTGTTGATACAAACATATTTGGAAATCCTTTGATCATGATATCAGCACATCAAATAGATTTTTAATGTTTCCATAAGACTTTCTATCTTTCTAAGGGTGGTAAGAAGTAATAAAACTTAGCTATATATCTAAAACTCGTTGAAGGATTATCCAAAACATCTTGGTAAACCTCATATCATAATTAGGTACAATGGATACAGGAACTATATTCTCTCTTACCGATTCTCTTATGTATATCTTGGTGAGTTGTTCAAGATAGATTTCTTCCTTCATAGTAATTAAATGAACTAAATTTTTAAAGAGATTAACTACTTATAAGATAGAATTATTTCCATTATATACCATAGGGAGTACTATGATGAAATACATGGCCATGTTTTCTGATTTCAATATTGGTATGTGAAATGGTTGCATCATACCCTGGTACTTATGTTATTTTTCCATAAATTGTTGTAATACCAAGAATTGATATACAAATTCTCCAATCTACCACTTCATATTATCCCACAAGATATTTTTCTTTAGATCTCTATTAATATTATTCATTCTTGGATGTATAGAGAAGGATGGTATATGAGAATCATTCAGAATTTCCCTTTTCATCTCTAGTTTTGATGGGACACATATCTGAGTTTCAAACCTTATAATTATTTCTTTATCCAAGTTGATCTCTATAATATTTTGGACCATATTCTATAGCACCTCATCATAATTATGGGATTATTTAATAATATCAAGAATATATGGTTGAGTATTTATTTGAGTAAGGAAATATTATGTTCCTTTTATTCCTCTTATTTCCATCCTTTTAATGATAAATATTATTACACCCTTGCAATCCTCATCATGAATAGGGTTGTGGGATCTTTTATACTCATAACATGTTACAATTTTTTCTCCTTAACTTGATTTTAATGGATTAAACAATAATAATCTTTTATCAGTTATAAAAACCTTCATTGGTGAATGTTTTGATCCTTTTTTGGAATATATACTTTAGGATTTTATAATATGTATATATGTCAAGATTTTTCCCATAGTGATAATTTCACGAAATTTTCAATGTAATAACCACCACATCCAATCGTAGATCATATTTTAGGTAGTTGTATTCATGAATATTTAAGTTGTGTGGGGATTAAGATATAACGTTTTCATATTTCATGAGTAAACAACCTAATCCATATTTAGACCCATGGTTTTTTATCACAAATCCTTCCTCACTGGGGTTTAATATGAGTGTAGTTGAAGTTATTATCCTATTAATTGAATATTTAAACCTATAATTTCATTCATTAGTCTATAAAATAATTACTCCCTTCCAATTTATCTTGGTTAGTGGACTTCAAAATTGTGAGAATATTCGCACAAATTTATAATAGTACCCAACTTATTCAAGGAAACAATGGATTTATATCAGAGAAGTATTCATGGGCCTTCCTTTAATTTCACCTATATTTTAAGTATCTATATATATAGATATATATATTTATGATGATAAAATTCCCCATGAATATTACTTGGTCCATCCAAAACTCACATTTCATATACTTCACATACAACATTTCTTTCCACAAGGTCATCAGCACAACATTCAAATTCTACTCAGGTTACTCCTTTCATTTGGAGTATATAAGAATATTTTCTATAAAGAATTAAAAACAAAATTTGTGGTAATCCCTAAATAACCTATTAATCTATTAAATGAAGATATTTTTATCATTAGTGGGTCCAAATTTAATCACTATGAACTCATAGTGCATGTAATTTTTATAAAAATAAGCCTTCGGAATATCCTCCTTCACCATTACATGATAATATCCTGACTGTAGACACACCTTGGAGAAGTATTGGGATCTATGTAGTTGATTGTAAAATTCATTAATCTAGGGAATATGATACTTATTTATTATTATGGTTGTTTTCATTTCTTGATAATCATTGTAGATATTCATTGACTCAGCCTTCTTCTTCGTGAAGAGGACAACCACACCCCTGGTGATGCACTTGGGTATATAACCCTATTTTCTAGATTCTCCTATAGATATCTCTTTAGCTCCTCGAGTTTAATATTATTCATTCTATATAGAGTATTTGATATTAGAAAATCTATAGGTATAACCTTTATTGATAATTCAACCTCACATCATAGATGATGTCTGGACAATTCTTTCGAAAATACGTCAATGTGTTCCCCCGCAATGGTCATGTCATCAAGGATGATATTTTCCTTAGTATCAATCATATTATATACATATTCTTGATCATAAGGAAATAATATACCTTCTTGATATGATGATACCAATAGAGATACATCCTTCTAACTTTTCCTATATATAATCAGAGGGTGGTTTATGATACAGAGGGTGATTTCATTCTCTTGGAAATTTTCTTAGATCTATAAAAGAAAATACATAAAATTATTATAATTTCTTTAAATTCCACTAAAGGAAGTATCACAAGGTTTTGTAGGAGTTTCATTCGGCAAAATGTACAAGTGGTCAGTTATATCTTTGGATGAAATAATTGAACCATTGTTCATCTTCTCTAATAAATAAACTTACATATTTTAAGGTGATGTTTGAATTGTTCTACTAAACTTTTGTGATATAAAATAATTTTTAGAACTATAACTCTCTAGTATTTTTTGAAAAAAAAAATAATTAATTTAAACTTTTTTATATTTTTCATTTCACGCAATAATGGGTATGGTTTTTTATATAAAAGCAATAAGTTTGACTTTCATTATGCACAACACCAAGTTAATATTACACTATAAAATGCACTTAGATTAGCTTTTGGTGAACACAATACTTTTTTTAGCTTGTATTAAACACAATATAGATCCACTTCTATATCTTGTGTTATACACAAGGGAGAGTTTTTATAAAACTACAATATACTATTAACATAATTATTAAAATATTTTTATAGCTACCCTCATGCTATTTAAATATACATCATGAATAAGATTAATTAAATTGTAAAATATTATTTAAACATGTGTGAAAAATTAATCCTTTGTCTATCAATTAGTATAATTGAATGTAAGAACTATTTGAAAATAAATAAAGTGTTTTTCTAAAAAACTATTTTTATATGTACAAACATGATTTTATCTTAATAAATTATTAAAACTACATTTGATAAATAATTTCAATAAAATTTATGTAATATATATTGAATAAATAGTTATTAACCTCATCCAATATATTTTATAAGTATAATATTTGAATAAATCTAATTTTATGAATAAAATTACATATTTTTCTAAAAGGTAATTTTACTGACCATTTATGGAAAAACATTTTAAATTTAATTTTGGACACATTTATATTTATTATCTTAAAAATAAAATTAATTTTTATAACTGGAATACCAAAATTAACCTTTTATGAAATTTTGGTAATTTTTGAGATGTTTTATTTTTTGATGAATAGTGAAAACAGGGAATTTTAATTCAAAATTGCTTCTTCATCTAATTTGTTTATATATTGAAATTTAGTTTTAATTTTATTTTAAGTTATAATTATATATAATATAAATTAATTAATTCAATTAAGTTAATTTTAATTAATTTCCCATCAAAATTTGATATTAAAATATTTCAACCTTTTGAATATTTTTACTTTAAAGACCTGTTTTGTCTTCCTGTCTGTGGGATAAAATTTAAATTAATTTCTCCAACTTATGTGATTATAATTTGAAAAAATTGATTCCATATTTTTAATCATGTTTATTTATAATATCTACTAATTTAAAAATATTTTTTTACCAAAACTGTTACTTAAAGTGATTAAAACTAATTAAAGTGATTAAAAGAAAAATTAGCTTAACAAAGGACTAAAACTTACAAATAAGGACCAAAATGACATATAATCTTCCAAAAAATAAATTTTATGGATATATTTAGACCTAATATTCAATTTTAACTAATTTGGACCATTATGGGAGCCACTTGACGTTGGAAAGACGTGGCTGGAACTCCCTTTTCCAAAAATTACAAGAATACCGCTCCTCCTCCACTATAAAAAGGAATTCAATCCTCCCACTTATTCACACATATATAGACCATTATATTACATAAAATATACTCAAATAAATTTTCCAAACTCCCTCTATCCATCCTATATTCCTTATTTTTCAAATAAATCTAACCGAGGAATCCATTTGGTGCAAACCAAGAGGAGTTACCAAAAGAAGAGGTAATATCCTTCTTTAAGATTCTTTGTTATATTTTCATTATACACAACCTAAAATATTCTTATTACATGATTATATAATAAAATAAATATAATCACTATAATCATATGTTTTTATTATAAGTTTTCTACCTACACTTACACACACTTCCATCAAATGGGTAATGAACTTACCAATCTTGTTTACGGTGAACTAAAGCCTCACGAAATGATGTTGTTCATTTTTACATTAGCACATCTAATGGATGAAAATTATGATGGAAAATATATTTTAATATTATATATGATATTGGTTATGTATTTATGAATATTTAATTATTATATAAAATATAACATCATGATTTTCATTTTGTAAATATGATATCTTCGTTTGTGGACGTGTGGACTACCGCCTCCTCAAAGTGATTTGATTCATTCACACTTAACATGGAATGTATTAAGTGTGTGTTTAGTAAAATTATATTATATATATGAAATAATAATTCTAATGGAATGATATTATATAAATATATATTTCATTTACTTTCTTTCTTTCAATAAGATAGTAAAACAAATACAACGTTTATGCATACGTACGACCTGTCATCTCAATGAATGGTGTATTCCATTTAATATTTCAATATTATATAGATTATTATAAATACATATATTATAAATATTTATGATATTTTTATAATTTTTAACATTATTTAAATAATTAAATTATGATCTAAGTAAGATGATTAAGAATAACAGGCCAAAACATATATGAAAAACAAATAAAATATTTCTCGAAACCTAACATTAACATAGAGTTGTTAACAAATGAGTCATATAAAGTCACAAAAAATATTTTATGGTATTATATATAATAATATTATTTTTTTGTTAGATTTATAATAAACCTATATTTATTATACATGTGTTTTTATTGTGTATGAATAAAGTCAAGAGTTAGGGTAAGGGTTTTCGCATCTCACTTTTATTTCTATGTGACTTATGTCTTATTCACCACTCATTTATTTTGTGTGGTGTATATAATTACCATGAATGTAATATATTATTAATATAATTAAATATATAAATATTTAGATATAAATTTTATGATCCTTATTTTATGGGTTTTATCGTTTAAAATTTTCCAGATCGGTAAAGTAATTTTGTCTCAATTTCCCTTCTTTGAGATACATGGCATGTTATACACCTATCTTTTTCTATAGGGTCTATATACTTTCCAGTGAAATATTATATCATGAATAAAATTATTTTTGTGATATTTTTATATTCATGTAATTTTATTCTTCCATGGGTATTATCATTCAAGGTTATAAAAGTGGTAATAGTTTCTTTCAACAATCTCATAGTTTATCGGGATTGTTTATGATTATGATTCCATTAAAGAAATTTTATGATCCATATCTCAAGAAAAGTCATTAATTATATTATAAAATTATAATACATTATATCTTCATATATTAGTACCATTTTTAACTCTTGAGTACAAAATATATTTAAGAAATATTTTTTATAAAAATATGACTTTATTTCTCATTTCGATTAGAAATTGGTGTTCTTTGAAAACGGTGTTTTCTAAACATATTTTCAAAAAAAATTCACTATTATCCAATTTTATTTAAATAAATTGTTTACCAAAGTTTTCCCTTTTAAAAAAGTTAAAATTAATCTTCTTTTCATTTTCCAATCAACGCAATTTTCTATACTTTTATAATGATAAAGGAATATTATGTGTGTATGGACTTACCAGCCATCATGACTATCATTTAATTAAAGATTAATTTTTTAGTTTTCAAGGTTATTTTTAAAGAAAATTATTTCATAATATTATGGTAATTTGTTTGATTTAATGTTTTTAAAGAAAATGTTTTTCAAAATGTTTTATATCTTCTTTTATAAATTTTCAATGAAAATGTTATTTACTAATGTTATCAAGATTCTTTTATAAGTTTTCACGGAAAAGGTTTTTCAAAAAATTTTAAGATTATTTTACAATTTGTCAATTTAAAATATGTTCAAAATGTTTTCAAGCTTATTTTATATCTTTTCAAGAAAATAAATTCAAAATTATTTCAAGATTCATTTATATGTTTTAAAAGAAAATGTTTACAAAAGGTTTTATAAACTTCTTTATAAGTTTCCAAGTTTAATTTAAAAGAAAATTATTTTATAAATGTTTTATATTTTAAAAATAATTTCTCAAAGAATAATAGATATTTTACTCAAGAAATTTTTTTAAAATAGATTTAGAAATTATTTTCTATCTATGATGACATTTGTTGGTGTTACTCATGCATTTCATGGAAAATGATCTCAAGTGTCCAGTCATATTATTCTCTAAATGGTTTTTGTTTTTATAGAATTATTTTTAGAAAACCCATTTCTCTTTTAAAAGTAATATATTTATGAAATCCATTTATTATTCATAAGTTATATTTTTTTGAAATCTGATTCCTTTCTCAATTAATGCTTTGATGAAATGATTAGGAAACCTATCTCTTTTTCCACAAGTTATGATATGATTACATATTTATGATACCCAATCAATTTCATGGGTTATGATATGTTTTTTTGTTTTGATCTTGTGGGACACATATGTATGATTTCATTATGAGATGGGTGGGATCTATATCTCCCTCCAATGCATTGAGGAAAATTTTATATCTCGTAAGATAGACATTGATGGAATGGGGTGTAAACTCAGTTCAATAAAGGATTTTATCTGCTGAGATTATCTTGGGAGTGAACTTTGACTAAAAATTTGGTCAAGGGAGTGAACAATGACTACCAATATGGTATGGGGAGTGAACCCATACTACTAATAAGGAATTGAAAGCGAAACATTTACTACTATGGAAACCATTTTATATGTTTATGTTTTTCCACAAATTTTATATCTTATCACTATGTTATGCTTTCATGGATTATACTATTAATTACCTTATGATTTATGTATTATGAACTTCCAATATTTATGTAATGACTACTGTATATGATATTTGATTTTCAGTTTATGATCTTGGAATTTTATTCTCATGTTCTCATACACTTATGATCACACTATGATTATGTATCTCCTCTGTTTACACTTACTAATCATCAAAGATCATTTATCTCTTATATTTCCCTTCCTCGGGTTATATATAAACGTTTTAATTATAAGTACTAACGGTGAGATATTTCTAGGAAACATTTAAGATCTTTCACCGAGTTAGAATATTTTATTCCAAGTTTTCAAATAAACTAAAATATTACCTTTCTCAGGTGTATATTTTGGTAATCTATTGAATACTCATCTAAAATGATTTAATATCCATGTATGTTAAGATGGGTATTTATAGTTAGTATCAAATGGAGTTTTAGTCAACCTTTTAAAACTTGGATGATAAAACCTTAGTGAGATATGTAAGTATATTTCTAAGGATATGTCCAGGTATGTCTCTACAGATAAGACTAAGGTGTCATCAGAAGGGGTCATAATTTTTGGATCCTATAAGTGATTTGTCATGATTATGTGGGTTTAAACTATGATAAGGGATTCTCATACTATAATTTCTAGTTTTTATTCAATGTTAAGAACCAGAAGGAACATAGTTAACATTAAATTTCTTGGACAATTTGCAATGAGGAGTTATCAATGGAGTGAAGGATATTGTGATCATGCCTAATCAATTTTCATGGAACATGATCAAAACAAAAAAACATATATTATATATTCAATTTCCTTTTTAAATAGTGTGTAAAGAATAACCTATGTGAATTACTTATAGGAACAAGAAGTTGTTTTGACTATGGAAAAGAAGGACACAAAGAAAGTAGCTGTAAATGAAATATGATGAGTCCAGTTAATGTAATGTATGGAAATATTGACCTCCCTAAGAAATCATCAAAGGTTGAATGCTTTATGTGTGGAATGAATGTTCATTATAAAAATCAATGTTCAATGTGGAAAGTGCACGAAGATAATCATCAAGGTGGTACGATTAATGGTTATATGGAAGAAAATGATGAGATAACATGTGAAATATCAAATGAAATATGTATTAATTATAATGTTGACATATACTTGTTAATCTATTAATGATGAAATGGAATAATAAATTTTTATATGTACTTATATTAATTAATTATGTTATATTAGTGGTGAAATAAAAAGGGATTGTTCGGTTTATGTTTTTTTCACAAATTATTTACATGAATATATTAAATGGTTCTGATGGACTATAAAAGTGATTTAATGTAAATTTTATGTTCATTAGAAACACATGATTAAGGTATAGCTAACACTTAATATGTTCATTATGTTAAGATAATGATGTTTGGATAAATATATGTTGGATATGAATAAGTAAATTGGAAGGTAATGATTACCATATAAAAAATTATGTATTTTTTGATAAGTTTCTTATGATATCATTGATGAAGTTTAAAAAAAATTTGTATTGAAGGAATATATCAAATAAACTTTGGAATAAGGAAACATGCATGTTTTCAAAAAGAATTTGTTGTAATTCAGGTAATTACTAGGTTTTGAGAGAATGCATAATGAAGTTATTCACAAGTCTGGTATGTGAAAACTAAGAGATACTTTATGATGTATGGGGTATCACTGCAAATTTGTTTTTGAGAAATTTAGTGAGCATATTTCTAAAGGTTTGGACATCCATCCTTTGTAAGGTTTACAAGTTTAACCATTTATAGAACGGTTTATGTTAAACTTTAGATGAGGTTTTAGAGATTAAAGTATTATCTATCCATATAAGGATTTATGCATATTTATAACTTGTGATAACATTTTTATTGTGATAAAGATATATTGAATGAACAATAATTATATTTATGGATCTCAATATCTGTTAAATCTTCAGAAATGAAAAATTCACATTCATTTCTTGGAATGAGTTATTAATTGGAAGTTGATCAAGGTACAAGAATTGGTATGGTTGTCCGGAAATCATGTAAGTATATATTTTAATGAAAATTAATCAACTTCAGGAAAATGTTTCTTAAAAAAATATTGAGAAGTTATCATCCTTTTTTATGATATCAAAGACTTTTTTAAAGATTCTTTAGGTTATGGATTTGTGATTGAAAACTTTCTTCTAACCATGTTCTATATCACTCTCCATAAAAACCTAATATTTTGATTTCTCTTTCAAGTCCATGTTTTCAATTTCCACCTATTTTCATCCACATGGAAACATACTTTTGAGTTACTTTGGGTAACCTTCATGATTCCAACATTCCATTTTTTAACAGAAGTTTTAGTATTCATTTTTATGATATTGGTTTCTATGAAAGTAAATTTCAAGTATTAAAACATTAATAACAAAAATGAATTTAGAGGGAGAAATTAATTTTAATGGGGGTAGAATTTACCACCCTAGGATTTTTTGAAATATTTTTTTCAATTAATTTAAACTTTTTTATATTTTTCATTTCACATAACACAGAATATAGTTTTTTATATAAATGTACTAAGTTTGGATTAAGTTATATGCAACACCATGTTATTATTTTACAATAGAAAATACTTATATTAGCTTGTGATACATGTGACACTATGTTTTTCTTGTATTTTACACAATAATGAGTCCCTTTGACATCTTTTGTTATATTCAAGGATGTGTTTTTACCGAACTACAATATACAATTAATATGATTGTTAAAATATTTTTATAGCTACCATCTAGCTGTTGAAATGGATGTTATGAATAAGATTAATTAAATTGTGAAAATATAGTTTACACATGTTTATAAAATTAATCCTTTGGTTACCAATTATTATAAGTGATTTAAGAACTATTTTAAAATAAATAAATTACTTTTCTAAGAAAACTATTTTTATTAGTACAAATATAATTTTATCTAAATAAATTAATAAAACAACTCGTGATTAATGTTTTAAATAAAATTTATATATAATATATTCAATAAATAATTTTTATACTCATCCAAAATATTTTTGAGGAAAAATAATAATAAATCCAATTTTATGAATAAAAAATGTATTTTCCTACAAGGTAATTTTACACCCTTTTAATGGTGAACTCATTTTAAATTTAATATTTTACACTTTAATAATTTTTATTTTAAAAAATAATATTTATTTTTGGAGTCATAATATCAAAATTTATATTGGGTGAAATGTTGGTATTAATTTAAGAAGTTTCATTTTTTGATTAATTGTAAAAAACACTAAATTTTAAAACAAAACCGCTTTTTTCAGATTTATTAATATGGTTGAATTATGTTTTAATTTGTTTTTAAAGTATAATTAGATAAATTATACATCAATTAATAAATTTTTGGTTATTTAAATCAATTTAACATTGAAATTGAATATAAAAACATTTCAAACTTTTGAACATTTTTACTTTAAAAACCCGCTTTGTTGTCCCGTCTTTGGGATTAAATTTAACTTAATTTCTGACACTTATTTGTTTATAATTTAGAAAATGGCTTAAATATTTTTAATCATAATAATTTATAATTTATAATAATTTCAACATGTTTTTTACCAAAAATATTAGTGAAAGTGATTGAAATTAATTACACTGATTAAGAGAAGCAGTAGCTTATCATAGGACTAAACATTAAACATAAGAGACCAAATAACCTAGAAAATTAACTAAAAGCCATTTTATGTCCATATTTATACCATATACTGCATTTTTATAATTTTTAACATTATTGGAGAAATGTGACATGGGAAAAACATGGATGGAATTCTCCTTTCAAAAATGTACACGAATGTCACTCCTCCACTATAAAAAAGCATTCACCCCTCCCACTTTTTCACACATATGAAGACTTTTTCACCCACTATATTTGGAAATAATATATCAAAATTCCTAAATTCATATTATATTCCTCCCTCTGGTCATAAATCTAACCACATTGTCAATTTGGTGCAAACCAAGAAGAGTTACCCAAAGCAAAGGTAACATCCTTCTTCTGGGTCCTTTGTTTTATTTTCATTATACACCCCCTAAAAACTTTGTATTCATTTATTATATAAAAATATTAGTATAAAAAATATAAATATATTTTTTATTCCAATATTTCTACCTATAATTAAACACACTTCCTTATAATATGTAAGTAACTTATCGTTCTTGTGTAAGGATAACTATCGACTCACGAAACGATGTTGTTTATTTTTCCTTTACCACCTCTCATGGGTGGTCATTATGATGGAAAATATTTTTTTATATGATTTATATTATACTTATGATTCATATATGCTTATTTAATTTTTATATAAAACATATATTCATGATTTATATTTCTTGTAAATATGATAACATTGTTTGTGTATGTGTGGACTCCCGCCTCCTTAAAGTGATGTGATTCATTCACCATTTACATGAAGTGTATTAAGGATTGGTGTAGTGAACATATATGATATATATATGAAATATTAATTATAATTTAATTATATTATGTGTGTTTTTTTTAATTTACCTATATTATTTAAATATGATAATAAAATGGAAATAGCGTTCATGCGTACATACGACCTACTGTCTCCCTGATCAGTGTATTCCATTTAAAATTTATGTATTCTATATATTATTATAAATAAATATATAATGAATATATATGATATTTATACCATTTTTTAAATTATTTAAATAATTAAATCATGATCCAAGTAAGAGGAAAAATAATAACAATCCAAAACATACACGAAAAACAGAAAGATATTACTTAAAATGTAACATTAACATAGAGTTGTTAGTAAATGGGAAATTTGAATTAATTAGAAAAATAATATATGTTATTATATATAATAATATGGTTATATGTTATATTTATAATAAAATTATATTTATTATACTGGATTTCTGTATGTGTATGAATAAATTCAAGACTTAAGGTAAGGGTTTTCTCATCTCACTTTTATTTTTGTAAGACTTATTCCTTATTCACCACTCATTTTTTTTGTTTTATATACATCCAAAGACTTTTTATATGATTTATATAATTATATTTATTTATATTTATATAACCATTTTTTGATCCTTCTTTCATGGGGTTTATGGTTTAAAAGTAACCAAATCAGTAAAGTAATTTTATCTCAATTATCATTCTTTTAGTTACATGTCATGTTATAAACCTATATTTTTATATGGGGTGTATATAATTCCCATTGAAATATTATATCATGAATATAATTATTTTCATTATATTTTATTCTTGAAACAATTTTATTCTTCTTATGGGGATGATGATTCAATGTTACCAAATTGGTAGCCATTTAGAGTTATAATCTCGTCATTTATAAGGGTTGTTTATGATTATACTTCTATTGATGAAAAATTATGATCCATATCTTAAGAAAACTCTTTAATGTTCTTTATCATTTGGTTATATATGATATATTCATATATTATTACTATTTCCCACTCTTTGGTACATAATATAATTAAGAAAATATTTTATAAAAATACGACTTTATTTCTCCTTTCGGTCAGAAATTGGTGTTGTTTCAAAACCATGTTTTTTAAAAATCTTTTCAAAAATATTTTACTATTATAATATGATGTTTAAAGAAAATTTCTGCCCATGTTTTACCTTTTTAAAAAATAGTTTTTAATGGAATATTAATTTTTTCTAATTAAATAAATTTTCTAATCATTTAAGGGGAAAAATATTCATCATCTACAGACTTACCTACCATCATGAACATAATTTCCGTAAATCCTAATTTCTATGTTCATAAGGTAATTTTGAAATAAAATTATTTCCTAATATTCTGTAAATGTTTCAAATTTAAAATTTTTTTCAAAGAAAAACTTTTCCCAAATGTTTTCAATCTTCTTTGATAATTTTTCAAATAAAAAGGTTTTCATAAATGATTTTTTGTTTATTTTATATGTTTTTAAAGAAAAAGATTTTAAAAATAATTTCAAGCTTTTTTTATTAGTTTCAAGGAAACTTTTTTAAAATTTTTTATACATTCTTTTATATGTTTTAATAGAAAAGTTGTTTCAAATGTTATCAATATTATATTATAAGTTTTAAAGTAAAAATGTTTTCAAAACATTTTGTAGGATTCTTTATAATTTTTCCAGTTTTTTTTAAAAGAAAATGGTTTAAAAAATGTTTTGTGTTGTAAAAATTATTTCTCAAAGAACAAATGATTATTTCCTAAAGAAATATTATAAAGGATATTTAAAAATTATTTTCCTTCTGAGATATCATCAGTCAGTGTCACCCATTCCTTTCTAGGGAAATGATCCCAAGGTTATATTCATTTTCATTATCTGAATTTTTTATGTTTTGATGGCATGATTTTTAGGAAACTTGTTTATCTTTTATAGGTTATATGATTATGAAACTCGTTTCTTTTTCACAGGTTATATGTTTATCAAATATTTTTCTTTTCACATGCTATGATTTTATGAAATTATTATGAAACCAATATCATTTCTATAGGATATGATAGTTTTTACTTGTTTATGATACCCATTTAATTACATGGTTTATTATATTATTTTTTGTGATCATGTGGTACATGTAAGTATAATTTCATTATGAGATTGGTGGAACCTACATCTCCCTAAAATTCATTGGGTAATGATTTATATCTCATGATATAGACATGGTTGCAACTGGGAGTGAACTCTTTTCAGTAAATGACTTTTTCTGTTAAGGTGGTCCAACAACTGAACCTTGTCGACTTAGATGGTCATGGGAGTGAACCAAGAATACCAAGATGGTATGAGGATTTAACCCATACTACTAATATGGACTTGGTAGTGATTCTTTGATACTATGGAAAACATTTTATATGATTATTTCTATTCCATGAATTCTATGTATTATTTCTATGTTTTAATTTCATGTATTATACTCTTAATTCTATTATGATCCATGTTTTATGAACTACCAATATTTATTCCATGAATCATGTATATTATCTTTGATATGTAGGGTATGATCCTCAAATGTTACTCTCATGTTCTCATACCCTTATACTCATGTTATAGTTATGTATCTCCTTTTTTTACCCTTACTGAAAATATGAGCTCACTCGTATCTTATATTTTTCCTTCCTCGGGTTATCAAGAATGGTTTTAAGTAGAATTATTAAATGAGAAGATCTTTTTAGGAAAAATTGAAGATCCTTCACTGACATTGAATATTTTGATCCAATTTTCCAAATAAACTAAACTTTTAAGGTCTTTGGGCATATATTTTTGTAATGATTTGAATATTCATATAAAATGATGTAATATACATGTATGTTAATTATGGATCACTATAAAGACTATATTCACATATGAAATTTGAAGTTTATAAATGGATGAAAATCATTCCTCTCACTATTTGATTCTAGTTATAATAATTTACTTAATAAAAAGTAAACTTAGGGATGAGACTTCTCGAACTATTAAACATGTAAAAGGGAAACTGTAAATATTAAATGGATAAACCATAAATTACATATATTATTTGACCTATTAATTTCAATGTTTCAATCTATGATATTGATGATCAATTTCCTAACATAAAATATTATGAGAATTTTTATTCCATAAATAATGTTTTTGTAAGAGATTATAAATTTACCAAATCATGTACCCTAGGATTTTAAAACCAAGTGTGTAGTAAGGCCTATTGTTTTAAACCAGGTGATGAACAATTCAAACCTAATTCACCCATTTGGGGGTTATTTCCCATAGGTACAAGTGTGATAGGGCCACATCCAGTGGTAGTGTATAAAAAGGGCTATATTTTCTTAAAAACAACATACTCTATATGTTTCCAAAATATAATGATGTTTTATAGGTTTATAATTATTCTTAAGGCTTTCACTAAGGTTTTCTTATCATAATTCCCAAAAATAACTTTACTTTCCTTTGATGCCAAATATGACAACCCATATCTTATATACACTTTATTTCATGATTAATTAAATAAAGTCACCCTTATTAAAATACCAGTAGATATAAAGGTATAGTTAATTTGATAAAATATATACATAAAAAAATACCAAGAGGCATGGATATAATGTCAATATTTATAAACTCCATAAAATTATTTTAAAATTATTTGACCTTAAAATGCTTTACATGATAACCTAGGAATATACATAAAAATGGGTGAGATATAAAGCATAGAAAAATAATAATAAAATAATAACATAATAAAAGTAATACATGTTAGTAAATAGGAATATTAAGGTAACATAAAAGGGGTAAAAATAATAAACATGATCATCAAAACATGATATAAGATGATATCATCAAGGAAATATAGAATGTGGAAACAACATAAAACATGACATCATAAACATAAGTCAAGGATAAAAATTGAGACATCATAACATAGTGTTCTCCTGATAACCTATCATGCACTAGACATGGTATCTCATGAGATAAAAATATAACCCAATGCATTTTAGGGCTGTATAAATTTATCCCCACCCATCATATTCATTTCATTATATGAATTTGTGTGCCACATAAATCATACAACAAAAGAAAACCTTTCATAAATTTTAACACCAAGATTAATGAGTGAGAATTATATACATGGAACACCACAATAAATAATGTTTATATACAACTTGGTTAATACCATTGAGTATAAATGGGAATGGGTACTCAAAATACAAATTCTTTTCATGAAAAAATGAAGGATAATTTTGGCAGCAAAACAAGTATACATAAAGGTTTATAGAAGTGGTGAATGGGAGTAAAAGAATATCTCTCATTACATAGGAATAATTAGGATAGTAAAGTTATGTTTAAAAACAAATTATAATATGGATAATTTTAAATAAAAAAGTCTTAGTACAGTAAAAGTAACATTACACAAAATTAAGTAAATAGTAGTGGTTTTTTAAAAACTGACGCTAAAACATTTTTTTACCTACGAAACCCCCCCTCCCAACTCGAAACCCCCATATCCTCTTCCCCCAAACCCATATAACCCTAGTCCCCAAACCTCCATCCCCCATCTCCCCCTCATCATTTTCCCCCTTCTCTGTTATCGTCAGGAACCTTCAGGACCAAGTCCACCAAACTGTCACTATCACTGCTCTTCAAGCCTGAGCTCGAGCTACAGAACCCTCTCTCTGAGCCTGATTCTGACCCACTAACCCCTCTCTCCCCTGAATCATCACTTCTTCAACTATGTAGTTATGGTAAGGGTGTTGGATTCTTATTACCTTTATTCTTTGGTATTGGGTGTCATCTCTTCTATATAGTTATCAAATTGATTTGTTAATGGCCTATCATATTCCTATAGACCTCAAAGTAGAATTCTATATTTATTTTGATTGGAGGAACATTTATTCATATCATATTCATAATGTTTTGGGATATAAATAGATTTCATCCAATGTTAGGTAATTGAAATAGATATTTCTCAACTAAAAAAATCAAATCGATTTACAATGTTTGTAAGTTGTTTTACATACCATGGTTTATGATTATCATATTGATTGACTAGAATACAAATATGTATACTTTTTCATTGTTTTATTATTTTCATTGCACATTAAATAAGTTATTATTGTCAATAAAAATGGAATTTATGTCTTCTCTATTTCATGAAGACACCCTCCATGATTTATAATAATTTTCATGTTATAAAATGTGTTATGATCTTTCTTGTTACTTTCCTAGAATTATCAAAATTAAAATAAATGTTATACTTGTTGTTAAAGTTGATATTAGTAGAGTATGAAACATTATTGAAAGGGATAATTTATAATTATATAGAAAATATTTCTTAGGTACACCCATTAACGATGGGTAGGTTGATGGTATGTGATGGGATCGCTATGCCTTGAAACTAGTATACCCCTTCAATTATTCAAGAATGGATGTGATAAAATATTTACCTAAAACTGATATATATATAATTTCATTAACCTTAAATAGGATGATTGTTTCACATTAACTCTTTTATAACAGTTATATCAGATCATGAGTTAGTCTTGAAGTAGGTAAATCAAGTATGTATCTTCTTGGTAAATTAGGTTTTTCATTATAATTGAAATATATGTTAAATTCCTTTTTCAAGTATATTGTTCATTATTTTTCTTATTTCTATATGTTTTTATTATTTTTTTATACACTTTGTATTATAAAAGGATATTGGGGTGGGGTGGTTATCACCTATTGAGTATATTATTCTCACACCTTACATGTGTCTCACTTAGGATGCGTGTAAAACATTTTCTATGTGGTCCATGTAAGGGTAATGAATCAAAGAAAAATATTTAGTTCAATTTAGAGTCTTGAAAATTAGTTAGATCATTTTTAAAATTTAATTGATGATTGGAGAAGACTTTCAAGGGTTTTCCACAAGTTTTCATTCAAGTTGCGTCACTCATTAAACCTTTATTTTTGGTACACGATATGTCTTTATTTTTTCTAAGTTGTGTATAAGTGGAGTTTTCCAACTTAAATGAACATTATATAATTCATGGATATTTTGGATTATGATCATGTGTTATTTCATGTTCATATAGTTATTTTAAATTATTATCATCCAGGTGTCACCGATAGACATGTACCCTTTCCAACAACTAGGCTATTTGTGTGAGTATTTCTACTTCGGATAAGGTCATGTTGAAAATTTTTCATGAACCTATAATATTTTATTTAACACTAAAAAGAGGGAAACACATATCTTACATATTTATTTATTTGTCCCTTGTATTTACACCATCCTTTGGAAATCCTAAGTTACACCTAATGTGTTATGTATGTGTATACTTAGTATTATTTAGTTTTTTAGATCATGGAAATTAAATATTTGGTGGTTTTTAAATAATTATAATGAATTTGGTTAACAAGATCACTTGATGGTTTAGGTAGTAATTCCAGAAAATAAGAATCCACTATATTGAAGGCTAGTTTTTTTGTTGTTACACTTATATTAGCAACATTTACACTAATTTCAAAGAATATCTCCCTAATTCCAGCCTATAACTTGCGTATTTTCTATCAAAATATCTATCAGATTTTTTTATTCATTAATATAAATTTTTCTTGAAACTATCATTGTTATCTTGTTTCTATCTATTGGAAATACATATGTTAATTTAGTAGTCAAGGTTTTTAATTCTAGATCTACATGTTTTACTAAAGTTAAAAATGGATTTGAGTTACTTAACTTAATGTTTTACACTTTTTATACAGAAGATGAAGTATCAAACACTTTTTCATTAAATAAATAATAAAATCCATCAAATAAATCAAAATTTATTTCATATTCAGATGGTTTGATATATTAATTATGCTTTTCCCAAATTTTTTTATCAAATTTTCAAATCCTTATTTGATTCCTAAATGAAAATTTTATTATATAATACAACTTTGTCTACATGGATTATACTCATCAAAATATAAAAAAGAAAAAAATTGATTTCTCTTATTATGGGTAAATGATGGTATCAAAAATATTAAAGTTGAATTTTTTTAACCAAACTCCATTATTATACTAGAATCGTGGACATTTATGATTGAATTTAATATTTCAAGGAATGGTTTATCCAAGATGATGGTTACTAATCAAAGGTCCAATCCTCCTCTATGATTAAAACATAATAATCAGTAGGGAAGATAAAATTATTCACTCAAAATAAAATATCATCAAATACTCTCAATAGGAAAGTAGTGTATTTGTATGGTAATTTTAAAACCACACTAGTTTTTTTGAGATATACCATCCATAAATTAGGAAAAATAGAATTTGGCATACATAAATAGAATCTCTTAGATCGCTACTAGAAATGCTAGTGAAGCATTATATGAAACCCCCTCTAGCTAGAGATGTGTTAAAACTCAAAATTTACTACTATGGTTGTAGATAATTAAGATGTTAAACGAGACTTAGTGACACTAGGTTGTTTCCCCTATGATGCCTATTTTAAATTAATGAATGTATGATTTCTCTTTTGCTTATATCATACATAATACTATCCAGGATTTATTTCCTTTATTAATTTTAAATTTTTAGTACTTATATAAATCTTATTATAACTACCAAGGTTATGTTTTTTTCACTTCCATTTACCTATTTTCCTAATTAGTAATACTTGTGTTTTTTATTTTTTTTAACAAAGTGTAGGTCCATTGTGATATGGATAAAAGCTGGATCATAATACTAAGGAACTCACCTTAGTTTGCTAAGTATTTAGAGGATTTTTTTAGATTTTTCAATTTCCAGTCAATCCGTAGATAGGAGAATAAGATGTAAATATCCTAAATGTAAATTTAGAAGATTTTTTAAGAGTGAGGATGTTTATGAACACTTGATATTGATTATATTACCTAATAAATATTTGTGTTTGATTTGGAATGGATAATCTAACATTACAAAATGTTTGAACACTAATATCAATCGACAGAATGAGCTCCCAACTTCTTCGATAATGGACAATGAAATGAAAATACTTTTAAATGATGAATTTGGCATTTCACAACACCAACATCAACATCAAAACATATTAGAACAACCTATTGAGGGTTATATAAATAAAAACGTGAAAAGTGATGTTTTTTAGAGTATAGTACAACTAAATCAACATTGTAACTTACCATTGGATCCTCCTCTTGATTCTGTGGAGTCTAATGTAAGAAAATTCTTCACATAGTAGAAAATGTGCTTCATGGTTTAGATGATGATGGAAATCAAGATTTTTATATTGGATGTTTGAAATATTTTAAAATTTATTTTCTAATGAAGTTGTACCATATCAAATGCCTCCGTGAAATTAAAAATATAGTGATGTCCAACATATTAGAATTGTTACATGATGCATTTCTTGAATAAAAGTTCCCTGAGTCTTTTTATGATATGAAAATAAGGTTGTTAACCATCTTGGATTTAATTATACAAAAATAAATGTGTGTACCAATGATGGGATGCTTTGTTGGGGAGACTACTCCTGAAAAATGATTGAAAAAAATATTCTTCCAGAAGGTATTCAATGGGTGATACTGGAAGTATGAATCAATATAATACTTTGAAGAACAAAAATGGAACACACCTAAAAAATATTTGTGTGACTTTACTTTAAATCATTGATTTCAAATATTATGCATGTCACTGAAAACCTCTAGACACATGAAGTGGGATTCTATAGATAATAATAATGATGGGTTAATCCGAAATCCAAGAGATTTTTAATCATGGAATACATTTTATTCATTAAATCCATATTTCTCATCTAATCCTAGTAATTTTTTATTGGGATTAGTTGGTGATGGATTCAATCCATTTGGGACTTTGGGCACTAGTTATAGAATTTGGACTGTTGTTTTTATCCCTTGCAATCTACCTCCGTGGATGTGTATTCAACAAACTTCTTTTATCATTTAAAGTATTGTTTTTATAAAAAAATGAATGGAAATGATATTGATGTATTCTTTTATTATTTAATTTAATAATTAAAGGAGTTATAGAGAAACGGTGTCGTGACATTTGATGTATCATCTATAACAGTGCTTAAAATAAAAGTTGTTCTAATGTGGACCATTAGTGACTTCCCTTGACTTGGGACTTTATATGGTTGTAACACTAACACAATATTGGATTTTCCTATTGGTAACATTGATTTTGAGCCCGAACAACTATCTCATAATTACAAATGGTGCTTCCTATGTCATCAAAGATTTATCAATGCATCTTGTAGATTTTGGTCGAACAATTCAAAATTCAATGGTTCAATTGATCATAAACCACCAACAAAGTTGTTAAATGGTTTTGAAATATTGGAAAACTTTGAAATGTTGAAATAGAATTTGGGATGGTGCATAATTTTAATGATAGTTGGAAATGAGTTTGAATTTCATCATCAAGTGAAATCGGAATTCAATAATGGAACAAAAAAAGTATATTCTTCAAAATTATGTTTTAGGAATTTAATTTGTTGTGGAATAATATTTACGTTATGTATATTGAGAATAATAAATGTGAAATTTTGATCTTCACATTTCTTAATGATCATGGAAAATCAAAGGATCGTCTCAATTCATGTAAAGACTTACAAACAGTGAACATAAAGTATTGTCTATGGCCACAAGAGAATGAAAAGCCTACTCTAAAAATTTTTGCAATAAAAATAGGTATAAAGATACATTCCTTAAAATTTTATCACATGTGAACATATCTTATGGGTTTTCAAGTAACATTTTAACATGTGTTAACATAAATAATCTTAGGTTTCATGGATTGAAAAGTCATGATTCATATATTCTGTTAGAGTAGTTACTACCATTGGAATTTCATACATTGTTACCAAAAATGGTTAATCCTTTTGAACATAAATTTTTATCATTACTTAGACAAATATGTGAGAAAATTATACAGCCATTTGAGCTTGAAAACCTTTAAGAGATATTTTTATTGACACTTTTTCCAATGGATAAGATCTTTCCTCCATCATTTTTTACTGTCATGATGTATCTAATGGTGCATTTGGTTGATGAAGCTAAATTAAGAGTATTTATACATTATCTATAGATGTATCAAATTGATAGGTACTTTATTTATATGTTTTTTATTTAAGTAAACATTTCTTAGAACTTCATAAAATACAAAATTATATTTTTTTATTTTATTTCCCAGATATCATGGGAATTTGAAATCATACTTGAAAAATAATGCTCAACCTGATGGATCTATTTTTGAATTCAATTTTGGAAAGAAGTGTCTCAATTTTTGATCTAGATACATGGATGATATTTAAACAAGATTAAATTGAGTTGGATTTGTTAATGACACATAGACTCAGTATCAACTCTATGGGAAATCAGAAATCTTTCCTGATACTGGGTGGTCAGTTAGGAGGAGCTCAAATGTAACCTTGATATAAATTGGATTATTATAGTCATATAGATATTTTTAGTGGAATAGTGTAATTTAATATCCATTTATTGAAGATTTGAGGATACAAACAAGGGGATGAATGAGAGGTTGAACATGAAATGAGAAATTTATAACAAAATTTGTTAACAAAGATCATGTAGAATGGTTTGAAAGACGTGTAAGTTAATAAATATAGCAATCAATATAAATATTAGGTTGACACATAGATTTTATAAATCTAAGAATGCATATTACTTTTTTTAGATTGTGAATATTGATACTCAAGCTGAGTTTTCAGAAGATTCTATATTTCTTGTTCAATGTCCTCTAAAACAAGATTGAAAGTTTGATGCTTATAATGTGAATGGATTTAAATTTTGTACAGTCAATCAAGAAAATGGTTTTAAAACCCATAACAATGGTATATTTACCTTTTCCTAAGTTGTATACTATGGAAGGTGGACTAATATTATCAAATTAAACTACCACATGCATTTTTGTTGTTGTTTTATTCAAATTAAATCAGTTCGATATTATCAGGGGTGTTAAAAGATATTCCTTGTAATTTACTTCTATAAACTTCTCTCGGTTGATAGATGTTGGTGACTGTGAATTTCATTTTTTGTATATCTTATTGTCATAAGAGAAAATGGTATATTATGTGAAATATGTCATGGATGGAGTCTGGAGTGTAGTTTCTCACATAAAACAGATAGACTTATATGATATGACTGATGAAGTGGAAGAATTTAACTTTGACATTGAATCCCATAAACAAAAAAAAGTGAACTTATTTTTTCATCATGATATTGAAAATAATAGTCTTTTAAGGGTGGATGTAGTATATGAAGTAATGATGGATCAGGAAAATGACATGATTGAATGATAAAATGATTATATGTGTAGTCATCCATTCATTCATCAACCCATTATTTCATTTGTGCAGTCATTCATTATCATAGTTATATATATAATTATTTTTTCAGTATTATGCATATGTTAGCATTTTAAATTTTTTTCATGAATTTTTTGAAATATATGTTATGAAGTTAATTTTATTTGATTAAATGACTAAAATTTCAAGGAGGAATCGTTATAATAATGTCACTCAACTCCCAGTCGATGATCCCTGGACCATATAGAGAGATGATGATCCATTATTCTTCCTCCCTACAACATCATAGACACCCTTGGCTTTCCTCCCTACTCTATCTCTCACAACCTCTGTCAGCGTCCCATTAGTAGCTCAGCCAATGCCTCCCCATTCAGTTGCCTCGGTAGTGAGGGAGTAGGTCTTCACCCCTAATTCATTGTGGGGATATTGGAGGTTGATGGTTATAGGTACAAATTTTAATATGAATAACGTTATTACACTATTTTTTATACTAATAATTGTTTTTCATAAAATAAGGAAATAGTTCTACTATAGATAAAAATATCAAATGTTTATATTTCTGAAATCTAAATAGAATAATGATTTCTGTCCCATTTGAATATTTTGGGTCCCCTACGAATGACGTCATAGGATTATTTGGCCAGATTCTAGGCCAGTTGGCAGTAGAGCCGATTACCCTTCTGATTACATATGCAGATTTGACTCATATGCCTTCATCTTCTAAAAATGAATTTTTTGGTTCATAAATAATGGTAATTTTAATATATTATTTTTTAATTTAATTCCATTGTGTTTTTAAATTCCAATATTTTCAAAATGATTCTCTTTGTAAAGATGTTTTTCTAATTTCTCATTACCGATCTTATAGCATGAAAGTGGACATTTAAAATTTTGGGTAAGAAATGGAATTATTTTAAATGGAGATAATGGACTGAATTCAATGATACATCATTGAGTACCCAGTAACTGTATGGTAAGGTAACCAATGGGGTACCTAGAGAGAAATGGAATGTTTTTTTGATACCATCGTGATGGAAAACATATGATATTTAAATATATATTATTATATTAAAATCATTTTACATTTATACATGCATATGAAAAGGATATGAAATTTAATAAATTACTATTAAATCACATGTTGTTTATTTTAGGATGTTTCAAGGAAGAATACATCACGTCGAGCTAAGAAAATCATCCCTCACACTACAGGGTCAAATATATTTTCTAGAAACCAATCAACTATGGTAATAATTTCATTAGTTTAAATATTTATACGATAATATTATCTATTCCCTCTATTAAATTATGTATTTATCTTTTTTTAATGAAGTCACATAATTTAGGGCACCAGGTATCTCTAATAGAATTATGGTTGGATGCTCATAAAATATTTGATGGGAGTAATGTTAATGAGGCTACCAAAGAATTTGGGGAATAAATTAATTTTTAATTATAATAACTTATTATCATTTTTTACTATGATAATATAAATTTCTTCAAATATGACTGATATTTTATTTATAGGTAAATATTAATGAACTATGAAATGTTAATCCCATGAAGTCCTTCGCAGTCTCCCATGATGACCCAATTGGTAAAGTCCTTGGGAAGAATCATCCTGGTCAAGTGCATAGGATGGGTTTGGTACCATTACTATATGATGTCCTTATCAAAAAATCTGAGATTGCAGATGCATCTACTCTTGGTTTTAGTCACTCCATAAACCGAGATTCTCAGAGAGATTTTGTTTCAATGAAAATCAAAATTTAGGAACACGGGGCTCGGTTATCTTCTTTGTAGAAATAATTGGTTGATTTATATTATAAGACAATAGGATCTATCCTCAGTGATATTGCATCGATGACTAGTGGTGATCATTTAAATCACACAACTTTAAAATCATTTAGTTCAAAAACTTTTACTAGTATAAAGTTTAAATATAAATATACAAAACTGTATAATTTTTAATATAATTGTCTTGCAGATGATGTTAGAAGAAGTAGACATAGAGATGGAGAGGGTGATGAGAAGAGTTCATCATCAGGTAGTGATTAGTGGTTTCTTTGATCTCTTGGACTA
Organism: Viscum album; assembly: GCA_963277665.1. Taxonomy (NCBI): domain Eukaryota; kingdom Viridiplantae; phylum Streptophyta; class Magnoliopsida; order Santalales; family Viscaceae; genus Viscum; species Viscum album. The sequence continues at coordinate 290,892,629 of OY728163.1, forward strand.
ATTTGGAAAGATAGGGTTTGTTAATACATCATTTGTGTCATAGGGTATTCACATGACATTTTTATGATTTAACATGTTTAAAGACGCTGAAAGCATTCATATCATGTTTTGTACTATAACTGTATGGTGGAATGTTATGGTTCATGTAAATTAATATACTTGTTTAGATATGATTAATTTCCTTCATTCATGTTTTAGGGGACTTTGTAGATTAATATAGTCTAATAAAAATATATAGAAATATATAATATTATTTTGGGCCTCTTAAGCTCAGAATAAGTTCTCTTTAGCACCAAAGGTAATTAGAATTTTCCGGTGACCATGCCACCATGGATAGATGGTATTTTGTAAGTAGAAAATAGATATATAATGGTATATGGATATGAGAATTGATGTGTGTATTCTTTTTTCGTTTTGGTAAGGATATTCCAATATATATGAGAGGATTAATATTAGGGAAAAAGTAGGTAAGACAACCGAATGGATCAGGATTCATGATAAACACCCTCATAAGGGTAGGTTGAGGCTTAATGAGCACTGTGAGTGGGGTGAGTCCTTTGGGATGAGATGATGTGTGATAGAGAATGGTTCTAACCAGGAGAATGGACCTCTTTTTGGTTTTATAGGTGGTGTATGTTGGTTTAAAAATAGTAATAGGTTTTATTTGTAAAATGTTTTTTTAATATAGGGTTCGACATAAATGTAATTTATTTATAATGTGATAATTTGATAAATTGGTTTTGAAAAGGTATTTTCACATTAAAGTGAGAGTTTTCTAAAGAAAGATTTTTTTAGGATTTGAAAAAAGGGCCTAGCATGAATAAAATATAGAATGTGGTTACTTTGATGAATTATTTTTAAGAAGGATTCGGTTGGTTTTCAATGTAAATCCATGGATAATGGATGATTTGTTTTTTTCCATTTACATCATGGGTGGTGCCTTGTTTAATAAATATTGTGTGATTTTTTTGTTCCCCTTTCCATGATTACCTTATGTACTACTTTATTTCTTTTTTTTAATTTAATTTTTTCTAATAATGTTAGTTGGTATCAATGTAGAAGGTTATTCTAGATGTATGTTATAGAACCCATAAATAGTTGAGATGAGTAATGGGATGATTTGAGGCATGGGGATGTGTCTCAAGTGACTAGCATCCATACTGTGAGTCGGTGAGTTATGAGACTAGTTGAATACCTTATATGTTATTTTCCACATGTTTCTAGAACCATAATTTTGATAGGAAATCAATGTCTATGTGAGAGAGGGGTCCTGAGGCCTATCTCATCTATGAGTGAGATGGTTCTAGAAGCACCACCAAAATAGAGATGGTGTCCTTGTTTTGTGTGATGTCTAGGCCAATCGTAAGTGATATTGTGTGGCATGACCCCCATTCATTATTTTAAAGGGAATATCCTCCCCATGATTGTGTTAGTCCCTTTCCATTAGTGGTCATACTCTAATGAATATGGAGGTTTTCTTGAGGTCACGTTGAATCCCTACATGGGTGTTGTTCAAGAGATCTGGGTTGAGACATTAAAAAATGGTATCATGGAATGTTTTAGGATTGGATAGTGTAATTATAGGTGTATTTATATTTTTAGGACATGGGAGGTTGACCAAGAACATTCATGGCTAGCATGAAATTGGTCGACACCCAATATTCTAGCGGATGTATAGTATGGGGACTTGGCAATCTATGGTGAGTAAGGTGTTACATTGGATCAAGAATCCCCAAGAGGTATAGATGAGTCTCAAGAAAATTCATATGTCTTAGCTAGGAGTTAATGAGTTATTCATTCATATCAATAATATAATGCTTAGGGAATGATACATGTGCCTGAGGAAATTTTTGTTTTAAATGTCCCCTCATAAAAATCCATTATTAGTTGAAGAAACAAATAATATAATCGATGTATCCACAATAAAATTATAAGAGTTTATTATATTGATATGAATTCAAAGGTATTTTTTTATTGATTATTTATTTTTTGGAAACTATAGGGAAAGGGTTTTTAGAATCATAAGTTTTATATAAAAAAACTATTTTAAGATGAAAAAAAGTTTTTTATTGAAAACATGTGCAGTGGAAGAAGTTGTAAGTGAAATGGTTTTATAAGTTGATTTTACTTTATGGTGGAGTGTTCTGGTCTATGAATTATTTGTTTCATTCTAGGAATGTTTCGGGGATATATATTCTACATCTGGATTCTTTGTACATCATTGTATAGTGGTGGTTTAAACCAATATTAAATATGGCATTTTTTGTGGCGGTTCAAATAGCCACTATATGACGATTTTTTTGTATTAGGTGGAAATTAAAATTGATACTAAATATGTTTCACTATTATTATTTATCATTATTTTTCTTCATTTTAGCTATGGTTTTGTGGTTAATAAACTTTAGGATTTAGCGGTGGTTTTAACCATCTGAAATTCCTCATTATTTCTTCGGCTATAAAATTGCCGCTAAAATAAAGAAAACCACCGTTAAATATAAATTCTTTGAGGCTTATCAAAAACCACCGCTAAATGGAAGGATCTTCCATGTATTGGATACTAACACCAAATTTACCTGTAGATTTTTCAAACCATCACATAACTCTATGGAATCAGTTTAAACTACTGTGAAATCAAAAAATAACTCTCGCTATATGGATATTTTCTTCTATTGTACTTGAAATTAAAATAAGAGGAGAGATCCCCTTACCTTAAGAGGGTACTTCTAAAATCTTGGGGTCTTTTTACCAGATTTGGGGAACCTTTGGATGTATCTAGAGAGGGAAATGCATTTTAAATTTGAAATAATAAGGTTTTGAGTGAAGAAGAATGGGAGGTTGGGTGGGTTTTTATAGAAAAATAGAGGGTAATTATTTATTAATTTCTAAAATTATTTTTTGGACTCTATATATTAAAATCATCAAAAACAAAAACCTTAAAAAAATTTCCCCCTGATTTATACAAAATTGGAGTGGTTATAAATATTTTATTACGCTAATAACCAAAATAATCAAAATAAAACATGTGGTTATGTGAAAGTGAGTCATGTTCATAAATATTTAATTTTAAAACAATAAAATATAATATAGGATTTGGAAAATTCATTAATAGTTTATAAAATTAATCAAAAAACTTCAAAAAACACTATTTTAAATGGAATAGATAATTTTGTTCATTTATACTCATTATAGTATTCAAAACATCACTTTTGGGCTTTTAAGATGTCGTAACACAAACCACATATTTATTCCATATTTATTTTTTAGCCATAATTCTATTTTCTCAAAAATATATCAAAAATCACTATTGGGTAATTTGGAGATGATTATTTCAAAAAAGATATTTATTTTATCAGAATAGATATCTAAATAATAAAAAATTTTACTTTTAAGTAAAAAATATCTTTATGTTGAAAAAATATGGTTTTTTACGATGATAATAGATTCTCACCCTTATAAAAATTAAGTTTGACTTAAAAAATTGTGTTATCATTTATGTTTAATTAAATGTCATTTAATAATAATATTTGAATAAAATAAAATTTATTTAAAAAAATATTGAATTAAAAAAAATGTCTTCACTAAGACTATATATTTTCCAAAAAAAATATATAATTTGTGTTTCATCATATTGAAATCAAATTTTTTTCAATATCCTTATTTAATAATTTATAATGAAATGATAAAAAGAATTATTATATTCATTTTATTATTAAAATTAAAAAAATATACAAATTCACACAGTTAGGGTCCAGATACATAACCCCTTGTTACACTAGTGTAATACTTAAGGCTATGGTTAGTGATGGTGATACTTTCTTAGGGGTGGTTTGGTGAACATGGTTTGGTTCGTTATCTTGATGAGATTGAAATTCTCCTATAAATTATTTTTCTTGAGATTTAGTCATTTAATCTTATCTTGGGCTTAGTCAAGGAAAATCCCAATGATTCCATCTCCCTCGGATGATCTGATGGATGGGCTTCAGAGGGTACGATCCTACTACTCAAGGTCATCACTTCTTCTGTCTATGCCAATTGGTCTTTATCATAACTCTTAATATATAATAATCCTAATGAACACATTAAAATGACTACAATGTGAATGGTTATGATGATTAACCATCTATAAAATCTAACTTTCTATATTAGTTCAAATTAGTTAAATTAGCGCATGTGTTTTATATAACGAAATTAATTAATAAAGAAGTTATTCATTCAAAAGGGGAATTTAAGTTATAATAGACTGGGTCATTATATATTCTTTATAGTCACCTGATTCAGGTGATGGTAATATACACACAAACTAAATCTCCCATCTACCTTCTTGGTGAAAAAAAACTGGGACTACGTAGGGGTAAACACATGGTCTAATAAAGCCCTTTATCTTAAACTACTTCAACAACACATTCAGCACTTGAAGCTCTTCGAGGGACATCTTATGTGTTTTCAAATATATTGGGGTAGTCCCTTGATGTATATCTATGCGTAATTTTATCTCTCGATGGAAATGTAAGCTCGAAACATCCATAGTAAAGACATCTTCATGATCTTACTCCGCTGAAAGAAGTTGAAAGGCCATAGAATCTATAGCTAAAAAGGTAATATTATCCAATTGATGAGTAATTGGTTGTATCCTTCTATGTATGAGAACATCCTAATACTACTAGGTTTCCTTCTCACACACATACGAAAAAATCATCCCATTATCATAGACACACCACATCCAATGCATGAAATAGTTACTTTGTGCATAAACTATAGATTTCCAACCCATACATTATAAGATTTCACAACAACTCAGCAATGCTATGAAAAGATCCCATAAGAAGATATATCCTCTATAATTTGGGTCACTTTCATAAATAAGTGTATGATCACATAAACCCCTATGTTAGGAGTCTAAAAGAACAACATTTGATCCAATGGATAAACTAGAATCAATAGATCTTGAACAAGGGATGTTGTAAGAAAAGAGTAGCTCACGCCTATGTCTATCAGTGTTGTAGCTAAAGTAAAGAAGCCATAGATCATAACTCTAATCATATCTGGAACCTTGGGTTCATAGGCCTTGACATCCTATATTTTTTTCATACCTTACCATAAGGTCCCAGAGCCTACTCTGGACGACCTAGGGGTGGTGATGGAAACAGAACAAATCATCGGCCACCTCATACTTCTCTCCCCGCATTTACATCAACCTATGTTGGCCATAGACTATCTACTATTAATCTTCATTGAGGGGCATACAATCCCCAGTGAGATGTACCTACCCATTGAAAGTGTATAACCAACTCTCCCTCAACTAAATAGATCTACCCTACAAGCCCTAAACTGAAGACACTAAATCTAGATACTATCTCCAAAAATGACTAGATCTCTTAGATCCCTATGTCTTCTATTGGATGCCAGATACCGAATTATCAACCTCAGGATATTCAAAAACTACAAAAACTATCATTGAATACACCTCCAATAATCTATTTACTATTAAACCTCAGTAAAGCACTACAACATAATTATAAATTAAAAGAGATATCACACCAGCCCTTGTATCTCTTCACAAGCTGGTCTCAGAGGTACATGATTGAAATAATTCACTATGAACTATATCAATGGAGTATCATGAGAGTTTAATGAACCTTGAAAATATTCTTCCACGATCATATTACCCTTTTGAAGCTCTAAAATCTCTTGGATGTGTACTTATTACAACATAGATGGATAGAAAACCTCTCTGAATAGATTCCTGAACTCTTTACAAGAAAGTGTCACCTCATCATACATATAAGTCGCCAAACTCCACCATCACCCTACATATCCATGAAGAAGGATCATCATTAGGAATACTATCTAATCAGTAGGGTCCTCACAAGACATAAACTCATGTAACTACCTCAGGGATGTCCTAATATATGTGGGGGTTTATCTCACCATAAAACTTTAGAGGTTCCTAACATTGAAAATAATGAAGTTTTGTCAGATTATTCACACCACTGGTGGTACTATCAGTGAAACCTACTACACCATGGGTGGTGAAATGACTTGAAAATCACTTATAGAAACCACCTCATATACATGACCCCATACTAAAGCTTCATCACTTAGAAGATCATCCTCATGATCCTACTGTGGAATCCTATTTGGCAGTCATCGTGGGGGAATCCTAAAATAGACAAGATGTACCATGATTAAGAGTATATATTAAGAGATGACACGAGAAGGACATGGAAACCAAATCTTATTCTTATATAGTTCATGTTCTAATGTTTTTTCTATAACTAGTTCCTATATGTACTCAGATGAAAAATAGTTTATCAGAAACCTGGTAAATGGATACATCAAATACCACACCAACACTGGATTCCTTGTTCTGATTTATAAACGTGAAACACTTTAATATTGTTTCCCTAGTTCCAAAATATATCTTAATATCTAGAAAATCTTCAAACTCTAGTCCTAATATGACAAAATTTGACACTACTCTATCATGACCTAACCCAACTGGGCCTTCCTAGCCAGCGGAAATCCAAATGTGACACCCCAATCCCATCTATAATTGGCCAAGGGTAGGATTCCAATTCCATGTAGATAAATCACACACATATTTGACCTTATCCTAAGGTATTGGTACACACGTAAACATATCCAAATACCCACATAATGTTTACAGATAAAATATAAATGTTAAAAACAATGAATTAATACACTTATATCCAACATTTGGGTTGGAAATAAATACTAGTATGTATAAATGGACAAATAAAAGACCACAAAAACTATAAAAAGATTCCAACCAACTAGGAATGAGGGGACTGTTTTCAAATGAAACACCTTGTATGAACTAGGTTCTGTCTAACTCAACTATACTTAACTTAATCCTAGTCCACCTAGGAATTTGATGAAATTAATATCATCATCATAATACGTTACATGTGTGGGAAGGTACAATGTAGGTGTGAGTATATACATACCCATTAAGACACCCTGAAATCACCAAACCTAAATCATCAAGGGAGTAGTCAACTCATCATAATAAAATAATATCAATAATAATATGATACAAAAAAATAATAACTCAGATATACTCAAGATAGACACTAAACTCAAGGTAAGGTTATAACCATACTATCAACATGGGATTTTATATGAAGATTCAAGGTAACAATTTTCTGGTATAACTCACTCCACAATCCTGAGAAAACTGATGGCGTTCATTCAATAATTCCTACTCACTCAGCCTCTCCAAGAATAATTACATTTTGGAACTCTAAATATATTTATTCACTAATTGGAGATCTCCCCAATATAATATGGGGGGATTCATAACCCTAAATAGATAACTTTATATGAAAGGGATTGAACATCCCAATATATGGGTCACTTAATTCATGACCCAACCTAGGGAGTGTGAAATGATAGTGGATCATACCCTAGGCCAGATGAATGGATTCATGTACTCTATCTAAGAAAAATACTATAGATTTTATCACACCTTGTGTGTATTATGTGATTCCTCTCTTTACCCTCATAGGGATGGACCAAGAGAAAACATCATACAAATATTGGTATATACTAAAGAGAATAAGGGACTCAACATACCCTTGATAAAGTATATGGAATGTATAGGATATACACGACATGTCTTGGCTACCCAGATTCTACTAATGTACTTTGGCGCATCCCATGTACTTTGGACTATGCCTATGTATTTTTCCATTCCCATGTACCAGAACATGTTTGAGTAATCTGATCATTTCTGAGTATCAAGTTTTACCCATGTACTATAGGGATACACATGTGCCTATCCATGTCCATGATCATGTACCCTAGGGCTACATGATGAGTTTCTAATAACGGGTCAAATGGAATGTGGTATGTCCCACATGGTGTGTGATATTTTATTTTTCCAAAACCTCAGTGGCTATATCCAAGGGACTACACAACATGTATTCTTTGGACTACATGCCATGTATGTCTGAGTTTTCTAAAACATGCTATTTTTCTATGAGGTTCTTCTCATGCCTTATCTATCAATCATTACACAATAAAATATGTGGAAAATGATAGATCTAGGCTTGACTGAGCTTATCCATCACCAGTGGTAGGATTTTGGCCACTAGTTTACTCGGGAATCATATATCATCCCTCTCTATTTCCAATAATACAAACCTATGAATAGGTCACCTCTGATTCATCACCAGATCATCATTCATCACTATAAAACCATGATCTTTCCCTCAATTTCAAACATTCAACTATGTAAATGATATTTTTTCCAAAAATATATTACACAACAATGTTGGACATTTTACATATTTTATTCCATACATTTACAATGGAAACATAAAAAACATAATTATTTAGAGGTATTAATGAATAAATATCAATTATTATTTTCAGGAAGCTCAAAACAACAACTTTAATCAACCATCGATCCACTAATCACTTATTTTTATGTTAATTGATTTGTGTTTAGTATTGGATAACAAAACGAGATAAATAAAAAAATGTCTTACATTGAGGTTGGATCATTTTCAAATGAAAAAAGGGTTCCACATCATCAATCATTAGTGAGATCTAGAAGCTACTTTGGCACACTGATCGTGAACCTCCAATCTGTTGTCATTCATCCAAGAATTCTCCTCCAACAGGTCCTCTAAAATTCATATATATGTTCATATAAGTCTAGGTATCTTCTATAAATTTTTATAAATAGACGGGACTATGTCAATTGATATATAAATAATAAATTTATTTTTTTATTTATTTGTTATATTACTAATCTACCCAGACCACACATTATCCAAACACCCCAACCATGAAAATATTATGTCATTCCTACTGTAAAACCCACATTATAGATTTAATTTATGTATCATATTTCTCATCTGAGACTCTATTCGTGAGTTATTCAATTATTTTACGAAAACTACACACACATGATATAATATATTTAATATCTTTATTGTATCAATATAAAGCCTACCCAGGCCTTGGAATCCAAAATTGACTCAATGCCTAGCCTAAAAAATATTCATTAAAATATTTGAAAGTTTTATAAGAAAAAAACAACTTCATTACGAAAAACCCCAACCCTAATTTTCAACTAATGAATATAGCTAGCTTCCCAGAGTAAAAAGATACACATACAATATTTAATTCTAGCAGCCTCTCAGTAGGAAATAGAACTACGTAGTTGGATCAATAATATAGTATACTGCTCTTACAAGACCCAACTGTAATATTTTATAATGTACATAATCCCTAAAATTATATATGATTCCATTCCATAAAATATATAAATGGGGATCCCATTAAACAACTCATAGCATAAGGCCTCGTCTAAATGAGGAGGTGGGAGATTTGGGTAGGTAGGAAACACATGTTTCATCTATATCACTGTTTCTAAAAATATAAAATGTATAAATTATTTCATTTGATTATACACTATAAGAAAAAATGGTCTTGGAGGAATGTTTTTAGTAGTGGTTTTGAAAAATGCCGCAAAGTATTTCAGAAAAAAAAATTACAGTGGTCTTTTAGGGGATGTTATTAAAATCTCTGCTAAATGTGTTTATTTTTTATTTTTTATTTTTTTATTTTTTTGTGGCAGTTTTTATCGGATTTTTTTAATCCTCCACAAATTCAGATTTTTTTTTAAAAAAAATAATACTATTTTAGTTGACGTTAATGAAAACCGTAGGCATAATGCGGGGAGGTGGTGATGTAGACATGATGTTAACCCAATGATGATGGAATTATGATATAGACATGATGCTAAGTAGGGTCTTCAGGCTAGTTTTTGGGCCTCTGGTCCATGTAATGGGCTTCATGCCCATTGGGGCTTTGAGCCATGTACTGAATAAATAAGGTTTGATGGGTTGGCAATCCCATGGGGGTATGGCCTGATATTCGGACTACTGTGTGTGGTGTGGGTCTGTTTAATTTAATTATACCTCTAAGCAACAAATATATATTAGTTAATAGTTATCGAAAACTTATCTTAATTCTTGTATAAGTTCAAAATCGGAATTAAATATCAAATAACTATAACTTTTGTTTTGAGTGTCCATTTTAGCTCCACAACTAGTCTAATCGAAGCTTATAAAATGAACTACAGCCATGTTAGATAATAAATTGGTAATGATTAATAGAATAACATTTATTATATTTTAAAAAAAATTTAAAATCAAACATCAACTTCAAACATTCATAACTTTTGATCCGAGTGTCCATTTGGGCTCTACCACATATCAAATAAAATCTTGTGAAGATATCTCCACCATTCTAACCAAGGAGAATCACTTTAATGTTTTTTAGGACAAAAATTTCATATAAGGCCCCCAAAACTGTGCTTTTAATTCGGATATCAAAAATTTTGAGCATTCAATGAGATTTTATCTTTGTTTACGAGTGTCTTCATTTTCTTTTTAGGTCATCTATGATTTTATTCCCCTAATTTACATTCCTATTGATTTGATGGTGTTGTAGTTATTGTGGTTTTTTTTTTATTTTGGTGACTTATTATCTATTATATATATATATATATATATATTTGTATATAATTCTATAATTTTTTCTATAATTATTTATAATTTATTTATATTTATAATTTTATTTTTTTAATTATAAATAATTTTATCCGTGCATAGATATTTATATGTATTTATTAATATTTTTCTATATTTATATGTATTTATGAATATATTTTCTTGTATTTTATATGGATATATATATATATGTATATATATATATATATATATTTATATTTTCTTATGTTTATATATATATATATATATTCATATATAGTTTTTTGTGTGAGTGTTTATATATATATTTACATAAAATAAATCTGTGCATATATATATATATTTATTTATTTATTTATTTATGTCAATATTATTATATGTATATTTATTCAGATATATTTATATTCATCTTTTTTTATTATTTATTATTTATTATTTATTATTTAATATTTATTTATTATAATTTATTATTTATTATTTATTATTTATTATATATTATTTATTACTAATTTCTTATTATTTATTATTTATTACATAATCATTTATAATTTTTGCCATTTTTTATTTTTTATTTATTCATTTATTATTTAATCATTTATTAATTATTTATTAAATATTAATTTATTATTTATTAATAATTTATTTTGAAATTATTATTTAATATTCATTTAATATTTATTATATATTGTTACATAATATTTGTTAGTTAATATTTATTACTACTCATTTATTATTTATTTTTATTATTAATTTATTATTTATCATTTATATATCATTTATTTTTAATTTATTATTTATTTTAATTTAATAATTAATGTAATTTTTTTATTTATCTATTATTTATTAATCCATTTATTATTTATTAATTATTATTTATCAATTCTTTACTTCCTACTTCTTTGTTATTTATTATATATTAATTTTAAAATTATTTACTACTTATTTATTATATATTGATTTATTTTTAATTATTAATTTATTATTTTCCATTACTTATTTATTACTCACTACTTGTTTATATATCTATTAATAATTTATTATTAAATTAATAATAATTTATGGGTTTTAATCTTCTAGGGGATGGATCCCTGGTGCCGCATGATGTCATTTGTGTTTCCTTTGCTGATAAGTTGAAGTCAAATCATGTGTTCATTGATTCGAAGAGTTCATCTTCCAGGGTCATGAAAAACTATTTGTATGCAATTATTGAAAACAATTAGAAATTTATTGTAGAAATACTTGATATGTACAAACACTTTATTACTCTTTGGTTGACTTCTCAAGGTCAGGATAACCCATGGAAGATTGGAAATCTAAAGAAAAGGCTTTTTCAAATATGGGGCTTTAGTGGGTGGAGGATTACCTCAATTTGTAAGTGGTTCTTTCATAACATGTTTCCTTCTGGTGAAATGAAATCTAGAGCATGAGGATTGGGATTTATTTATCTTCAACCCGGTATTTCATGAACCCAAGATTGGGATCCCTTCTTCAATCCCTCTATGATGAAGAACTCCATCACTCAGATTTGGATACGAATTTACAGTTTACCGTGGTTTATTTGGAACACTCAATTGCTATGGGATATCACCTCTACTTTTGGGGATCCAATAAAATTTTACAGGGAGGCAAAGATTGCGTGATTTTGACATTTTACCAAAGTAATTGTGGAAGTGGGCTTAAGTTCAACTCTTACAGAGTCGGTTCTATTACTTGCTATTGATCGATGGTTAGAACTATCAATAGAGTTTTTAAAGAAGCCTAAATTTTGAAAGATATGTAGGAATATAGGTCACTTGGAATTCGAATATTGGAAGAAACTTTTTTTCACCAACTAAAATAAGAATTATAAATCTATGGTAAACTTTAAATTGATTATTCTTATAGGTGGTGTTTGTGAACCTACTGATGCTCATGAAGACAATGTGGCTAGTCAGGGTACTAATGAAGCCAATGTGGCCGGTGAGGGTACTGTTGATGAAGTGGTGTAGGTCAATGTTTTGGAAAGCTTCCCTGTATAGCTAGTGATTCCTCCTGATGTTTCTAAAGATGATGAATATATGACTGAGAAAAACGTTTCAGTTGGTGTTACGCAAGACAGAACCCATGTGCAATGTTCTGAAGGCAAAGTGGCATCCCCTCCTAATGTTACCCCAGTACCTGAGCAGGATTCTGATAGGAAGAAATTATGGTAAAACATTATTACTTATGCAGAGTTCAAAGCTAGTGTGGAGTCCCTGAGATCAATGCAGTAGGTTCATAGCGCCAATTCCAGTTGCATGGACACATATTTGTTGTCATAAAGTATGAAATTCATTGATAAGTAAGTTGTTGTGTAGAGAAAAGGGAAGAATTTTTTTTATAATGAAGGTTTTCAAATTATTTAAAGGAAAATGGGCTCCCTACATGAATCACCTAAAGTTGGTGAATAAGAAAATGATCAGGAAACTTTTACTGGGGTCAATAGTTTTAAGGTTCTTGATTCTATTAATGAGGATGTAATTCATGGGTCTAAGCATATCCTTGCTGCTAAAAAGGGTGATCACGATATGATTATGCATCAGCTGACTTGGAGAAGGGTTAGGCACCCAAAGGTTCATGGCCTCGTATGTATATGAGAGGAATTTACTCAAGGGCATGGACAAGGGGGTTCTTCTAGACCTTCTAGGCTCACGCCAGAGCAGTTGGCGCATAAGGAGAAGTATATTGTGCTCTTCATCCAGAAGACCACACAGTCAAATTGGGAATCTGCTAATGTTGCACACTCTGAACATGACTCTGATCATGACTTGGGTGATGTTTGATGTATTTTTTTCTAATATTTGGGGGTCTTGGACTTTTTCTCTATCACTATCCTCCTCGTGAACTGTTTTTATTTTTCATATCAAATAGGTCGATGCCCTAAATTTTTTGATTATTTATCTATTATCTATTATTTATTAATATATTATTTATTTATTAGTTTTTTATTATATATTCTAGTATATATTAATTATTTATTATTATTTAATATCATTATTTGTTTTTATCTATATATGTATAAGTATATTACATATAGTTTACTCATCTGATTAACAGCTTAGTGGAGAGGTAGTGTCTTGGAAGTATATTCAAGAGGTATGGGGTTCAAATATCTCCTAGCGTATATATATTCCATATTTATGCATGGAATGCATGGAATATGAATGAATGGTGGGATAAATTAATAATAAGTAAATAATAAAAATTAAATGATAATAAGTAAATAATATTAGATAAATAAATAAATAATATGTAATAATAAATAAATAATAAATACGTATAAATAATAAATAATAATACATAATAAATAAATAATGGTAATTAATTATGTAAATAAATAATAATAAATTATTTATTTATGTAAATAAAAAATAAAAACCTAAAAAACAAAACAAAAACAAAAAAATGTCGCTAAATATTTAGTGGTAGTTTAAACTGTTTCCAAATGAAACACCCTGAAATAAAAAATCACCACACAAAAAGTGCTTCAAAAATAAATCCTGACACATAAATACATGACTCTTTTAGAATGTTTCATGCATCATTTAGTGGTGGTTTAAACCACCAGTAAACACCAATATTTATAGTGGTATATCATTTGATTCATCTCTCTTATCTCGGCCTTCTAGAAAGCTATTTGTAACTTGAATTATACCTCCCTATTTTTCTTATTAAGAGTTCCGAAAAATTATAATTCTAAAATCCATCTCATATCCTCCAATTGGGATTGGGTACACTTTCTTTCCTTAAACAATAACCAAAATTTCTATCTTGTCCTCAGGGATAATGTTCCCACACATCACTTTCTCCTGAAGTGCATCCTAATATTATAGTTGTACTTTTAATATTAGTGTGATGTATTTAAATAATACTAATATATAAGAAATATAATAATTAATTTATTATAATCTTTTCAACTACTTGTTTTGGTTGATCCATAAATACTTACCCTTCTCACATTCTCAATCTTTTTAATTTTTCATGGTGAGTGGGGGTAATAAAGTGATAAATTAAACCTCTTCAAATACACTACTAGATTTTTCTCTTCATTCCTTGAAATTTTCAATAATCATTTTCTCCTCCTTTTAAGGATACCATCCTCAAGATAAGTATTATGGGTATAAATTCTAATATTGGAACCCTTAGTGAGTTCTCCTAGAGGCTTATTACATGAAAATAAATGAATAAGTCATTAAGTAACATGAAAATAATTTTAAAAATTTATTTTACACACAATAATTATCATCCCAGAATTGATTCATCGTGTCTTCTCGCAAAAAACTTCTCTAATGTCTATGCACTAAAAACCAATATTTTAAGTATTCTATTTTATTGCATTATTCCATAAAAATATAAAATGGGTTCAACATTAATTAAAAATATCCCCATATAATTTCTTGAAAATATAAACACATATTCTTAATTGTTTTTGTATCATGAAATAGGAATATCATATATAATTTAATAGATTAAATATTAGTCATGTGAAATATATAATATTTGAAGAATTCGAAAAAAAAACTTATCCAGCTGTGATATTTTACAACTATGGAAACTGATAACGAATCATACATCATCTGGTGGACACTCATTAAATATGAATATAAAATTATAATATTACAATGGCTCAGAAAGGAAATATAACTCCTAAAATAATTTTCATTTAGGCCAACTAAGTTATTATATGATAAAATTCAATTCATACCTGATTCTCCCAACGATAAAGTGAAATTTTTAGTGGATGTGTAATCCCATGTCTACTAACTCTGTATATCCTCTTCTCTATTGAAGAGGAATACTCTGTTGTGGTTGGCTCACCAGTATTTCTTTATATAATTTTGATAAAAAAATTTAATTTTATTAAATAATTTAATTATTATAGATATATTCATATAAAAACATACACATGCCCTGGTAAATGTTCCACTGGATTAGTGTCCTTATTTTAAATATATTACTGTATTGAAATTATGTGCATCTAAATTTTATCATAATTAAATGATTATTATGAATACAAATTTTTTTAAAAATAATATATATCAAATCAAATATATTAATTTAACTACCAAAATGAAAGAAAGGTAATGATTCTAGGTTTATTCAATCAAATAATTTGTAACTAAAATTAATGAACATAATAATTAATTCAAAAATGGAAGAAATGACAAATATAAATATATATTTAAATATCCAAATTTAAAAAATTATGTTTTTACATGTTCATGTTTCATAAATAAATAATTATGTTGGGTTTCTTAAATGAAATTTTTTTAGCAGAAATTAATGAATAAAAAAAATAATAAAAATAGAATATATGAAAATATTATAGATTTAAATATCCAAGTTAAAAAATAGCATTTTACATCGTAAGTTTCCCAAAAAATGACGATGTTATACGTCTTCAACAATTTTTTTTAATTAAAATCAATAAATGTAAAATTTAATACAAAAATGATATAAATGATCAACATCTATATATTTAAATATAATTTTTAAAAAATAGATTTTTTACAATGGTAAGTTTCGCAAAAAATAAAAATTTGATATTTTCCTGATTAAATAGGATATTAGTATAGTGTTTTCTCATATACCTTCTATGTGGTCATTTCATATATAATGGAATATGACTACATCACACTCATTATTATCATTAAGAAGTTATTTAATAGAGAAAGAAACCTTAAAAAATTCCACACCATTATCAGCATCCTCACCACTCAAATAAATTTTTTCCCTTTCCAAAATAAAGTATCATTGATCATTAAATGGGTTAATGACATAAAATATATTATTCATAAAAATATGCATGATAAATGGTTCTTATTTTCAACTAAATATATTTAAATTAATAATTATAGATCCATAAACATCATTTTTCACACCACTATTACTATCAACCCAGTTACACATAAACACTAGTACTCCAAATTTAGTATAATAAATTATTGATATATCCTCAATAACTCCAAAATAATATGTTCATGTAGAAATTGGTTTTTTTCAATTTATCACAAAAATGTATTAATTTAGTGACAACCACAACTCAATTATTTTAAATGTTACTCCTATCATCCTGATTTTTTATATAAAATTTGAAACCATTAATGTTAAAACCAAATCATGTGATTACATTAATACTTGGTCCCATGGCTAAACATTTCAAGGATTTTTATATAGATGAATTGGTGTTGAATTTCTCCTTAAACCATGAAACAAATCATGCTCATTCATAAATATTTTTTCATTTCTTTTCAGATATCATATATATGTGATTATATATATATATATATATATATGTTAAAACATCACTTTTGTTTTTTAAAATGTACAAATTATCCTTCAATACTATATCATATGTAATTAACTTTACTTTTGAGCCACAGATCCCCTCATATTCACTATTAATAGCTTGATACAGAGATATAGGGATGCCAACATTATTATCTTTATGCAAGTTATTAGTATAGTACTCAACCACCTTCTTTTATATGTATTTTTTAGTAATTGGGGCCTCTGGTCAATGTGTATTCTTAATTTATCCATTCAAAGTTTTCATATATCATTCAAAATGATGCATCAAACATAAATATACAAGCCCATATATCCTTATCTCTTACACCATATAAATCATAAGATTGACCATTATAAACAAAAAAAATTGGTGGAAAATACAATTATTGTTAATAATTTGGAGAATATCTCCATTATCTAATGCATTTAACAAATTCAAATCCATGAATTTATTGAAAATATAATTGAAAAGGTAACACAACTTGATTACCTGATTTTTGAAAGGCATCAATAATAAAAAAATATAGGGCAACTGATTGTGGTTTCTTTCAATAATACATGAAAATCATGATATTTCATTTCTATTAGCATCAAATCCTTTAACAGTACCAAATTTTTAAAAGTGGAATAAAATATTATATTTACTTTAATACCATGTAGACGTTGGTAGATATTCATATTTTTTACTCTTAATTATCATGTGACAAGTCAGAGGAAAATATATTCTTTATCCTTTCATAATGGTAGATAACTCCAAAATTATTCTCATAGATATAAAGTTCAATTTTTCTCACAATACATATTTTTTATATCCTTTTATGTTTAACAATGTTTTGATCAAACTTTTAAATATGTTTTTTGCAGTATGTATAAGAGCAATTTTATGTTTTTATTCCAAAAATATTCAATAAAATAGATAAAATAATATTGACTGTTTATCTTATTTGTTTTTTGAAAACCCAAACTTTCAATATTCTAAAATGTTAAATTTTTTCACCTTTTTTAATAAACATTAATTGAGAAATGTTGTTGAGGAAATAATAATATTTTAATCCATTAAATTCCCTTTTAAATATTCGATAAGGGTGATTCATTAGTAAAAATATCTAATGATCGATGTATATCATCATTCTACCATTATTAATTTGGAAATATAAAGTCCCTTTTCACAAATTAAACATGATTTATGTCGCATAAAATTATATCCAGATAAGCTTCAAAATAAAGGAAATTCATTTATAGATTAGTGAACTATAGCATGAAAAAATTAAATACACTTTCTTATATGCATCAAACACATTAAAACATACCTCCCATAAAAATTTCAAATCATAAATCAATGTTGAAAAATAATAATAAATATCATTTTCATGTTCTTTTGGTAATGAAATCATCAAGCTTAAAAAACCATATTTTTTCTTCATATATGTATCTCAGTATAGTTATAAACTTCCAATATAAGAGACCATGAACTGTGTTGACTACTGAGGCTCTGATATGGAATTCATTTCATTTTTTCACAATGTTATTTTTAGATTTATAAAATCATTTACATAATAATAAAATTGTTAATCAAATATATTATTTTGTGTTGAATCAATAGGGTGACATAGGTTTCCATTATAGATTTACTCATTTGCATGCCATCTAAATCTCTATTTTTCATTTTTATTTTTAAATAAACTTTTCAAATGAGAATCAATTAGAAGATACTATATTTCCTAAGTATGAGTTTTATTGATTGTCCTTAATAATGAATCATATTTGGATCACTCATCAAATTTTATATTATGATATTATTTCTTTAAGATATTTTGATAAATATTCATTTTATTTTATAGATAAAATATATTTATTTGGACAAGGAAGTATTTTCATATATCCTCCTCCCATTGGATATAATATTTTCTTCCACACATTTAGAATCTTGAAGATCATTTCCTTTTGGAAGTAACTCTTCCAAAATTTCAAGTAATTCAATAAAACCTTTTTACTCCAAAAATATATTTCTTTTTTAAGTTAACTCATCTTAGTACTATTGATAAAAAAATAAATTTAGTTCAACTTAGGAATAATGGTTTTTTATCATCCCCATATAATTGTTCAATAGTTGTTGTTTTTCTAGGGTTTCAATGCATGTATCATGAATTAATTCATCCATAAAATCCTTTGTCTCATAACAATTATCTTCAAGAATGTTATATCTTGACATTTGTTTATTTCACCATGCCAAATCTAGAATGAATAACTATGGTTAAAACCATACAAAATCAGATGATCTTTGATTTCTCTAGAATTTAACCTTCTCATATTCAAACACATCATTTATGGAAAAAAATATGATAATGATTTCAAGATTCCAATTAGAAAATTTCAACAAAACATATACCATTTTATCATATTCATCGTTGTTTATTCGTGGATTGATCCAATTATGATCTTTTAATTAATGAAAAAACAATGAAAATCACAAATATATTAAAACATGTAAATATTTAAACCCGTAGATAAATAAATATATTTAAAACATATATAAATATATAAATATAAGATAGATATATTAAAATAATATATACACATATAAAAATAAAATATATAATCATATAATGTTTTTTATATAATACATATAAATAAATAAATAATATATCCAAAAAAGTAAATACACAAAAACACAAAACAGTAAATCACACAATGAATAAGAATATTATATAAAAAAGTACAAAATATAACAAAAATGTAAATAAACGTGTAATAAAAAATAATAGTCAATTAAAAATTTATTTAAAAACATTTGTATAAAAAACAATTGATTAATCAAATTATCTAAAAATTAATGTAATATATACATATAAATATAAACATCTAATAATGTAAATATACATACATTTATAAATATTAATAATTTATAAAAATTTATATAAAAAATTAATTATCTTTTCGTATCTAAAATGGAATATAATTTACACTTATAATCATTTAATAAAAACAAAAAATTATACTATATAAGACAAAATACATTAAATAAATGAAAACAATATAGAAAATGAGCCCAAAATTTATATTAATAATAAATAAATATTAAAATTTAAAAGTCACAAACATGTTATAAATCTTCTAAAAAAATAAAATAAAATTTAAACCCACACAATATAGATGTAGGTGGTATATTGATGACCAATAGGAGAAAAACGAGTATCAAGTGAACCTCATATTGCATGCAATAAAGGAGTGGCATGGTTGAAGAATGAGATAAGTGGCTAATGATGCTAGAACTTGGTAGAGATATGTGAAACAATTCTTATGATAGAAAAATGAGGGAAAGGGTATTGAAAAAGAAATTAAATAAGTATAAAGTGGATGAGGGATGAAATACTTCAAAATGAGGAGGTATGTGGATGAAGTAAAATGGGAGATGGTGTTTTCAACTTTCAAAACTTATGGTTTGAGAATATAACTAATTGAATAAATGAGGAGAATAGAAAGTTTCATATTTTTTAATTTTTAAAAATGTATTATGATAAATTATATGATAATCAATGTTAAAATAAGCATTTATAATATATTATTAATATAATAGATGTAAAAACTGTTATCATGGAGTTGCTAACATCAGTTATATTAATAACCAATGTGAAAATAGTATTGTTCAATGTTTTTATTTTTGTTATACTAATAAATGATGTGAAAATCTAAACTGAAGATCCTTTCATATCGATTATTAGCATAACTATTTTTGAAATCCTGTTCGTTAGGGTCTCTATGTCGATTATTAATAACCAATGTTAAATCCCAGATTTGAAATCTACTTTTTCAATTATAGGTACATCGAAAATTATCATACCTTGAAGATAATTAGATTAAGTAAAATCAAACTGAATACATATTATTGTATGGTACTAGGAATAAAAGGAGAACTCCATGTAAATACCCTAAAGAAAAACATATTTCATTTTGGATAATTTGAAAACATTGGGTATAGGATTCCTAGAGAGAAATGTTTAATGAATATTTTGAAGGGAATATATACAGTTATGAAGGTAAATATTATTTCAAAAAAATTCTATATAATACTTAGTGAAATAAACAAGAATACATGGATAATTATTTCATCAACTTCCTATATGGATGTATTGATGATTCATATAATTAGAAACATAGTCATATGTGTCAATAAGGCTTGAATATTCTTTCTGATTAGAAGTTTTTTTCTAGGAATAAAAAGGTTCCTTACGATTTTTAACACATTTTATCTTGATAAACAATAAAATATATAGTTAATAATGTCAATAAAAACGATCAATGATATGTTATACTTGATCTGTTGTTATTTTTTTGAAATCTAAAGTTATATATTTCGGAGGAGGAGTATACTTTGTATCATTCCTTGAAGACTATTCTTGTTGATGTTGCGTGTTCCCAATCCAGAGGAAGGTGGTTATTCCTGAATTTTTTAAAACATTAAAAGATATGAAGAAACTTGAATCTTGAAATAATATCTAGTGTTTGAGGATTAAAAATTACGGAGAAATACATGCAATTATTTTGACACTTTATGTCAATGAGAAGGAATAAAGATATAACATATAGTGGAATACACTCTTAAATATATTGTAGTGACAGTTTAGATGAACAAAACTATGTTAGATGTGGTTATGGAAATGTTAAAGACTATAGAAGTTACCAAGACATTCTGATAATAAGCAGTGATAAATGCATATTAAGTGATTAATCTATCATCTTCTATGGTGATTGATTTAAAAACACTAATAGATATGGAGAATGTTAAAACTACAAACTATTCTCACTCACATACCTTCGGAAGTCCTATGTGTGCACTATTTAATGGCCATGAGATATTGAAGTTTTTACTTGAGATCCATAAATGTATCTTTCTGGGATACATTAATTTTATAACGGTAAATCTCTTGTGGGACCCCCACTTCCCAATATCTCATCATTAATAGAAACATCATTTTTGTAGAATAGAAGGTGTAAATAATTATTAATGAAGATTTAGAGAAAGAGAATACAAAAACTATTACTATCAAGGTGGAGAAAAGTTTGAATGAAACAATTTATTTCCTATAATGAAATACCATATAACAGTGATAAAATACCAGTTGTATCAAGACCACTATAGTCCACATGGGATAAGGGAACCAATATAGCACTTAGACTATGTCACAAAAAATAGATATTATAATTATTATTAATCAATGATACTGAACCATCTTATTTTATAGAGGTGACCCATATTTGAGACACATCCTCATAGATGGTGGTAATTCAATAGGTTATTGAATCCCTACACAAGAACAAGAACTAAGATATTGTTACATTACCAATCAAAAGTATGGTCATTATAAACTAATGAGTCTTTAAGATCAAGTATAATAAAAAAGACCTTGTGGAAATGTATCATGTGACACTAGTGATAAAAGGGTATTTTAAGAAGTAATTTATTTATTTTAATAAAACATTTTATCCTTTTATTAGCCTCGTGATTGTTCAGGTGGTTTGAGTGATGTGTTCTATTTTCAGTTTACATCAAAATAGTTATATGTAAATATAACTTTTATATATGGTGATCTTGATGAAGAAATATATATGATCTAGATATAATAGTTTTTAGAGGGAATAAATGATAATTTTTTAAAATATTGACCAAATCATTTTATTGTCTCAAACGGGCACCAAGATATTAGCACGAGATATTTGATTCAAATATAATGAGACTTGGATATAAGAGACATCATTCAGATCCTTGTGTATATTTAAGAGGATTAATTGAAGGTGATTTATCATTATTATATTATATATCGATGACATATTGGTTATAATACCCACCAATGATAAAATTTAGTAGATGGAGTCACAAATAGATAAGGATTCTGATATGGAATTGATAATAGAAAGCAACAATATTGGGATATGGATTTATCAATACAAGAATAATGGAAAGATTTATCTATCTTCAAAGAATTAATTGAGTAAATTCTTGAAATGATTCAACCTGAAATACTATAAGATAATCAATATACCTCTTCTAATTAATTTCATTTTATCCTCTACAATGAATCCTACAAGTAAATTATAGAGGAATGAGATTCCATAAGCACTATATAAATAATCTATGGGGAGTGTTATATCTACTACGGTTTCTACATGACATTAAATTAAACATGCATTGGGTATAGTCAGTTGGTATATAGAGAATATATGTTAGGATAATAGGAACATGAATAATAGGATCCTAAGATACATTAAGGATGCCTCAGATGTTATATTATGTTATGCAGGATCAATTTTCACTATAAGAGGCTATGTTAATTCATTTTTTCATGTGATTCGTATTGAAGGAAATCCAATATTGGCTATGTGTTTACCCATATAGAAGGAGTAGTGAGTTATTTCCCAAAGATATAGTTAGTTTTGGATTTATCTATGACCTAATTAGAATACACTCTAGTTACACAAGCTTGCAATATTCAATTTGGATAAATTTATTATCGAAAGATCATGGGAACAAGAAAGTGAAGAATCCTTTATTTTATGTTAATCAGAGATATTTTCCTATTTTGTAAAATCTATCTTTTTTTGTTATAGGAAAAACTAACACTATAGTATAACATCACTTTGTTTGAGATGTGGTGAAAGAAGGAAGTGTGGACATGGAGAAAATTTACACTAAGGAAAACCTAACATATTTTCTAATGAAGGTTATTGGCTTATTATAATTTTATTTAGTGAAGATCCTTGAGTATCCCAATAGATTTGTGAATAATATATTTTTCAGATATAAAGGACACATGGAGATATTATTAGTGCTCAATCAAATCTCCAAGTAGAAGATATGTTATCAAACCCTGTTTTTTCACCCCCCCCCCCCCCAACACATGCCCACCTATATTTCCCATCTTTCTATGAAGATTTGGGCATCACCCCATCATTTATCAAGGGTGAGGGTGATGGTATATGGTTAGGTGATGAACCCTAAAACCCACCTAGTGAATAAGAAATTAAGTATGGTGGATTAGTACACATGGATTGCCTATAAAACGAGGCATCTTCCCTTATTCATGTCATAAATAAAAATTCATTTTCTTCCTTCAATTTTCATGTGTATAGTATTTTTTGAGGAATGTTTCTCCACTTTTTAAATAAAAACATTAATAAAGTATTCTCTCTAAGATAATTAGAGAGTGTAAATGAAATTTTTATCCATGATCAATAATCTATTTCCCCTTGGTTTTTTACACCTCTTCATTTGATATTTTTTTCCATGTTACATAATGTGTTATTTTTTCCATTTTTATATGGAATTTTTAAATATCATTTACTAGTGCACTTTGGAATAATTTTTTCAACCTCAACATATGTATACATAAATTAAAAATATAATTTTTATATAAAAATGAATGTGAGGAATCACTAGAAAATTTTATGCTTTATGATGGTCTATTTACGAAGGATTTCCATCGCAAATAGATTATTTCTAAAAAATTGATCATAAATAATATTATTTGTGAATGACCATTACTATTAAGAAATGTGGTGATATGATTTATGAAAAAACAAGTTAATCCATTATAAATAAGTATCTTTGAGGGAGAATTAATCCATTATAAATAATTTCAAGACAAATTATTTGTGATGGAAATGTCCATCCATCAGAAATACTATTTGGGATGGATTGAAACCCTTGTCACAAATATCTCTAAATAAGTAAATTATATAAAAATTTATTAAAAAAAATATTAAAAAATTAAAATAAAATTAAGAAATTATTAATTTGAAATACTTTTATAGAAAATAAACTTATTCTATAGTTACTGATGGGGAAGTGGATCCGTTATTTGTAGACCTTCGAGTAGAGGGAACTTCATCCCTATAGTGACTGTAGGTTATCACATATACTCCATTATCTACCAATGTTTCTATTCTAGAAACTGATGTTATTATTTCTACTCTCTAGTTAATTTGTGTATAGTAACCTCATAATCTCTTGGTATCTCCTCATACTCAATATTATAAACAGAAAATGATCTTTCATGATCACCCTTCCTGTTATAAGATGAGATCATTATAATGTAATAGTAATTGGTTTTTATCAACAATGAACCAACACTGATAACCCAACCTTTCTCAATTCCACTCATATTCACTAGTACCCAACCCTCCTTATCAAAACAGGACTCACATGAGTCTACATGATTACCACCCTCCATCACATCTTGACTCTCTCGCATGTGATAAGTATCTATCTCATAAGTCTCTTACAAATGTGTAAATAAAAATTAAAAATTCCAAAACAAATAGTATTCTCATTTTAAAATATAAAAATAATATTAAATGTGATATGTGGTTGTTGATGTACGGTTTATCACATGGCCACCTAAAAATGAATTTTAAACCCCTATTTTAAATATAGTTATAGTGGACTTGAGTTCTATCCAAATAGGAGAGTGTTCTGAGTTTATTTTTTCCTGGTTTGATGGGTTCAGGGTGTGATTTAAAACAATGGTCAAATTTATTTGGTTATAAATTATATATTTAAAATTGTGTTCTAGCCTTGGATTACCCTCCTCACTTACACATGAATCATTATAGAATTTTACTCATATGTCATTACCTAATCAAAATAAATCTGTCTAATTTTCTTATCTTAGAAATTTTGATTTTAATAGATAGGTACAATAGTCACTACATTCCATGTACTTACCTGGCCTGGTGATTGGATATCAATAATCACTCTTCAGTCATCCCATGGATGAATTATCATAAATATTGATGGAATTCCTAAGTTGAATGTATGTGAAACCATAAAAAAATAATTTAATTGTAAAAACATTGAAATCACATCACATCTAATCATTCAAAACATGTAGAGAAATAATAATAGAATAATTATCATTAAAATTAAGAGTTCATCACGAGGGTGGAAGAGTTATCCAAGGTTCGACCACTAATCTATTAGTGTTCGATCACTTGGGATATATAACCAAAATAAATGAAAAAAGGTACGAAGATGAAATATATCCCTATCAATCTTATCTTGGAAACCTCTTCCAATATTAAATAGTGGTTCCTATAATAAATGATTGAATAAATGATGTTGAACCCATGGGGTTGGAGCTGGTTGGGATGTAATGTTGAGGTTACAATTCAAAGGAAATATGGATCTTGGTTGGAATGATAATGAAATGTAATGTGGAATTGTTAATGCTTAATTGATTTTTAAAGAATTAATTTTCATAGAGTGTTACTGGTAAAAAGTGATAAAGTAATCTAATGTATCCCTTTAAATGGTTGTGTGCTTATAAAATACCTAGTCTTAGCAGTGATAGCTGGAGTTTGGGAGATGTTAGCTGCAGTTGAGTCTATGACTAGGTTTTTTCCTATAGTGTGGATTTGATCTATATTATATCCTATTCCTTTTTTTCTATACAATAACCCACCCTTTCGATTAGGACGACTGACACCTCAGGGATTATGAACCCTGGGGGAGTTTTCCCCAGCATTCTGGTCAGAGGGATGTAATTTCTTGTGGTTATTCACACACATATATTCGGGATATAGTTTCCTATGGACTACTATAGGTGTAACCTATATAGGTTTTGAAGGATTGTGGATCCTTACTCAGTGTATGGGTTATAATGTCTTGAGGCATAATACCTGACATAAGGTGTATGTTATGCAGGTTGTGGTGGCTTCTGGAAACTACCTGGTTGCCTTTGGTTGTGTGGATGGTGTGGTGCTTCTCCTAGGTGTCTGCGGTCAATTTTTTTGTTACACGAGGTGCATGTGGTAGCTCTCTCCCTAGTTTCATCGGGAAAACCTTTTGGAGAGAGATGTCTTAGGACATGTGACATTAGGGCAAAGCGGAAGACTAGTGGGGAAGTGTTAGTGGGGTACACTTGATATTCTTTATTACATTATATACTCTTGTATGTGATACTTGGTGAGATAGCCATGGTGATCCTAGGAAATTAGTATACCTTTTTAGGTGATGAGTTAGTTTCACTTGTTGTTCACTATGCTTTAGCATGCTTTTTTTAATTTTTCACGAGAGTATCTAGGGAGGATCCTACTGAGTATACTATTATACTCACCCTATGTATATATAAACTATTTTTCAGGTCACTTGGAGCATGTTGTAGATCAGGCTGGTTACTACTAGATTATGGTTACAGGAGTTGTTCAGGCTTCATGGTTACTGTTGTTTTAACTTTCCTTTGGTACTTTCATTTTTCTTTTCAGTTATAGTATTTCTTTTATGACATTACATATGTGTACTTGGGTTTTCTTTTTTATTGCATTCTAAGTTGGAGTTGGTTGGTTTCTATCTTATCTCTCTCTTTATCATGTGTTTCATAAGAGGGAAATTCCTCCCATTTGTGTGTTTACTATACTCTCGGTGCTAGTCACTAACATAGGGCCTACTAGAGGTGGGACTCGGGGGGTCACTATCTCCCTTCTCACATTGTCGGCCCAAGAGGGGTACACCTTGTGGGGTGGGGTCATGACAGAGTAGTATCAAAGGTCTAGTTGAGGGATAGGATAATGTTTGGTGTTAGACACAAGTGAGGATGCATGGGTTGGTAGGGAAATAGTGTTAGATAAGTTCAGAAAATGATATAAAAACTGGAGACCATATGATACATAGGTGTTTAGGGACCCCTGTGATTTGATCCATGTAACTTTAAGTTTATAGTGGCTACTAAAATAGGTGATACTAGTAGCAGGGAATAGACCTAGGAAAGAATCATGAATCATTCTTCTTTGTGCATGTGTTTGAATGGGTTGACCTTGGGATAGGTTAACCTAAAATGAATAAAAGAAAACAATTAATTAATTAATGTCTAGTCTTCCACATTATAGGTTTAGGAGCTCTAATTGTTTGTTAATTTGTAGGTATGGCTCCAGGTCGACGTTCTCATCAGGTTTTCATAGAAGATGTCTAGTATTCTATGCTAGATGATCAGCGTAAGGTATAGGTTGACGATGATGACATTGGGAGGGGGAACTCCGAGAGTTTTAGTGCCAGAGTCCAAATAAGTACGAGTGATCCATTTCAGATACAGTCATGGAAGACTTGTTGGAGGAGGTTGAGATAGCCTTCAGTTTGATGAATTCTCGGAAGGAGCACTGGGTGTCTTTGGTTGTGACGATTCTACATGGAGTAGTGAGGCAGTGGTGGTTCTTGTTCCTCAGGGATTGCAAGGAGTTGATGATATCATGGGAGCAGCTTCGAGACAACTTCAGAGTTGAGTTTCTTTAATTGACTGTGAATGTGTCCAGTATCTAGGAGCTTCTTACCCTTTGACATGGAGCTTCAGTGAGAGAGAGTTTGGAATCTATTTTAGAAACCTTTTACAATATTCTTCAGACCTATTGACAGATGAGGAGGCTAGGGAAAGGCATTTCAAGGAGTCTTTGTATCCAGAGATCCACCACCAGGTCACCCCATTTAAGCAGAAGACATATCTTGAGGTGCTCGCGAGGGCAGAGGTCATCGAGAGTAAATCATCCAGAACTGGATCTTCACGAGAGGAGAGTCATTATGATTCCTCACAAAGAATATATGTGGTCTGGGGTTCCTGTATTTTAGGTAAGAAGAGTTTCTGTTTTTCCAGGGGTAGGTCTCAACCCTCAACATCTCGTTACTCCAGGGGAGGTGGCTCTCAGGCCTATACCAAGAGATCAATCACTTCTTTTTCTTGTGTAGAGCAAGGTCATCAGCAGCGAGAGTGACTGTCCATTTAGAGCAGTAATTTTACATTAGGTGTTCTACTCCAAGTTCCTTTGTTTAGGTAGTTCCCACCAAGGCAGCAACAAAAGGTTTCACCAGCTTTGGATCAGTAGAGGGTGGATATGGCATGCATAGGATAGCCCCGTGAAGCTCCCCATCCACAAAGAGAAGATTTTAGCCATGGTGGTGGTCGTCATTGGGGTCATAGAGGTCATGGTGGAGGCCTTGGTTAGCTTTAGGATTTAGAATTACCGGTGCCAGGAGATCCAGACATTGTTCGAGGTACCCTTTGGTTTTTTTCTACTTGGGTGTATGCCTTTTTTGATTCATGAGTGATGCACTACTTTATATCACCTTCCCTTTTCCATGATTTGGGACTTGAGGTAGAGAGGCTTCCAGTTCCCTTTGTATTGACTATTCTAGTTGGAGGTTGAGCTAACTTGTTTGATGTATATAAAAATTGTGAGCTAGTGTTGGGGGATCACCAATCTTGGGGACATTTCCTATGTCTACGCATACAACCATATGATGTCATTATTGATATGGAATGGTTGTATTTGTTGTTGTGTATCATGGATTGCTTCATTTTTCAGGTAGTATTCTTCGATGCAGATGAAGATCCAGTGGTATTTGTTGGTGAACGAGACCCTCAGATGGGTAAGAGGTTTGTTTTGTTCTTATCATCCCTGATGGTTGAGTTGATGATGAGTTCTTTATAGGTTAATCAGTTGGAGTTTCATAGGGTCTTAGAGTACTACTCTAATATCTTTCTATAAGAGGTTATAACATTACCCCCTCAACGAGATATCGAGTATGGGATTGAGCTACATCCATGAGAGTCTCCAATATCTATGTCACCATATAATATGGCCCCTTCTGAGTTATGGGAGCAGCATATACAACTTTATGGTCTGTTACAATGTAATTTTTTTCTTGGTTGAGTGTGTCTTCATGGGGTGTACCAGTTTTTTTCGTGAATAAGGTTGATGGAAGTTTGTGGTTGGGCATCGATTATCCTCTCCTAAATAAGGTGACGGTGAAGAATGGATATCCTCTTTGGCAGATTGATGATTTATTCGATCAACTGAAGGGTGTAATATGGTTCTTGATGATTGAATTGTGGTTAGGATATCATCATGTGCATGTGAAGGGTGAGGATATCCCAAAGACTAATTTATGTTGTCATCATGGGCATTAAGAGTTCTTTTTAATTCCATTCAGTGTGATGAATGGTCTATCTCTGTTCAAGGGATTTATGAACAATTTGTTTCGTGAGTTCCTAGATAAGTTTGTGGTGTTTTTCATCAACAACATCCTTGTGTACTCCACATCCGAGGAGAAGCATGCTGAGCATCTCCATGTCATTTTGGGAGTTCTACGTCAATATCATTTTTGGGAAGTTTTCAATGTGTGAGTTTTGGGCTTGATAAGTTAATTTCTTGGGGCATGTCATGTCCTAGAAGAGAGTATCTATGGATCCATTTAATATAGAAGAATTTTGTGTCTTGGGAATCCCCTAAGATAGTGGTATAGGTTCAAAGTTTCCTTGGTCTCGTAGGCTACTACAGGAGGCTCATATCTGATTTATCTTGGGTTGTGACTCCTCTGACAGAATTGACCGGGAAGGATCAGGTGTTCATGTGGACTGATAGGTGTCAATAATCTTTTTATTATCTAAAGGAGAAGTTTTTAAGTGCTCTGATTCTTTTTCTTCCCACAGAGGGAGTTCAGTTTAAGGTTTTTTGTGATGCTTTGCATCTGGGGTTAGGTTGTTTTCTGATGCATCGTAGATCAGTTGTTTCTTATGGGTCTCGAAAATTACATCCCCATAAAAATTACTATGCCACCCATGATCTTGAGTTGGAGGATGTGGTGTTTGCTCTAAATGTTCGGACACATTACCTCACTGGAGAGTGCTTTCTGGTTTTCCCCGATCATAAGATCCTGAGGTATGTTTTCTCCCAACATGACTTGAACTTGAGGCATCATTAGTGGATGGAGTTATTACAGGAATATGACTTTGAAATCTCATATACCCCTGGAAGGGGGAATTTTGTGGCTGATGCGTTGAGCAAGAAGTCATGTAGTGATGTAGTGCGTTAATCTAGTGATTCCTAGAGAGTGATGGAAGAACTTTCATCATTTCATCTCGATATGGGGGAAGTTGGGTATAGAGGTTGTCTTTTTCAGATAATGGTGAATTCTTCCCAAGTGAAGTAGGAGGAAGAGTCATAGTAGGGAGATCTAGAGGTGGAGGTTTGGAGAGACCGATTTGTTTGTGGATAGGCCCTTGATGGTTGTTCTAAGGATGAATAACACCGAGTGTTTTATCTGGGAAGTCTTTTCATTCCTTTGACGATGTGTGATACAGTTCTGAGAGGGTTTCATAGTTTGCCTTTAGCGGAACAACCTAGAATCAAAAATATGTACCGAGCCTTGAGGAATCAGTTTTTGTGGCTTAGGTTGAAGCATGAAGTTGTGGAGTTTGTGTCTCTATGTTTGGTCTTTTAGAAGGTGAAGGTCAAACATCGTGTCCCTAGTGGTCTTCTCTAGCTGTTAGATGTTCCTCAGTGGAAAGGGGAGGACATCTCAATGGAATTTTTTATTGGTTTACCTTGAGCTCAGGGAGGACATGATACCATTTGGTTGGTAATGGATTGTTTAACAAAATCATCCCACTATATAGCGATCAAGGAGTTTAGCTTAGTGGAAGTTTTATCGAGGAAATATCTGGAGGATGTGGTGAGACTCCACAGTGTCCTAAGGATGATCATTTCTGATTGAGATCTTCATTTTACCTCTACGGTGTGAAGAGGTCTCTAGCATGCTTTTGGTTATTAGATGTTCCATAGAACTGCTTTTCATCCATAGATTGATGGTCAAACAGAGCGAACCATCCAGACTCTTGAAGACATGTTTCTCTCTTATTCTTGAATTTTTCAGTGTTGTGGATGAGGAACTTACCCTTGGTGGAGTTCTATTACAACAATATTTTTCACTCCACCATCGATATGGAATCGTTTTAAGCCATGTATGGATGACCTTTCTGTTCTCCATTAATCCATACTGGGGTCATAGAGTTAGCAATTCTCAATCCAATACAATTGTAGAATACGACAGAGATGGTTAGGTGATTCGTGAGAGGATGAAGAGAGTGAAGGATCATCAGAAATCATATTCCATTCAAATTATGAGACCTTTAAATCTTCAATTTAATTATAATTTATGATATTTTTTAAAAGAAATATAAAATTTAGACATGATTTTGTAATCATGTCCTTATAATCATTTTATAAATTGTGTACATAAGTTTTTTCAAAATTATAAATACAACCAATAAATTATATGTTTGATTTGACAAAGTGTTGAAATATTTATTATGTTAGCAATCTGATTCCAAAGGGATAGATTTTCATTCTTGTTCCAAAGTGAATTCCATGACAAGAATGATTTCTTATACTTCTAAAACTGCAAGTTAGAGGGATGCCATGAGAGAAAAAAACTACGATGATCAATCCATGAGAGCTAAAACCTGTGATGTCTTCATCTGAAAGGGGTTCATCAACGTTAATTTCTAGAATAAAAGTAATGGAGGGATTCGAAGTACAAGGATCAGTCTTGATCATAGCCTCTACCACCATTGAATTATCTTCCCCAAAAAATGCTAGGATGACCAAGCTCTATGAGTCTTGAACAATAACACCACCACAAATAATCCCTCGTACACAAGAACTGTCTATTCAATTTAAAACAATCACGGGGGGGCTTCCAAACTCCCTCCACCCTTGTGTAGTCGCACCAGATAAAGAACAGGATGAGGGGAGAAGGACCTGCATATCGAAAGGAAAAATGGTGATCTTTCACTACATGAAACACTCAGTTATCTTTCATAACATACGACATTATATTTTAACAAAACCTCGACATATTATTAATTTAGTTATTTAAACGTGATCATTGTAACCTAGCCATTAGACTTAGAAAAATGAATAGTAATAAAATTTTATTAAATATTAATTATATATTTTTCATAAATGAAACATATTGATAATAAAATAACTATTTTTTAGTAAAGACTTTATATGTTTTGAAAATACAATTTTCTCAAAAATGTGTTTTTTATGTCTTTTGTGAACAATAATAAAAATAAATTTTGAAACTTTTAGAAATTTAATTTGATAAAATAAACATTATATTTTAAATCAAAATATAAAAAATTATTTTAGGGTGAAATTAGCATATTTTTCTGAAAATTTTCATTTTTTGATGAATAGTAAAAAAATATAATGAATTTTAATTGAAAACTATCTTTTCATCTAATTTATTTATATAGTTAAATTATATTTTCATTTGTTTTTAAAGTATATTTAGTTCATATATAAATATATCAATCCATTTTTTTCATTGGAATCAATTTTATATTGAAATTTAAACTTAAAACGTTTTGAACTTTTGATATTTTTTCACTTTAAAACCACACTTTCTAAACAAATATGCGTGATTAATTTTAAATTAATTTTTGAAAATTATATGATAATAATTTTAAACAATGGATTCTATATTTGGAATAAAAATAATTTATGATTTATAATAAGGTTAAATTAATTTTTTACCAAAATTATTAGTGAAAAAAAATAAAAATTAATTATTGCGATTGAGGAAAAAACAAGATTACTTAGTGGTTAACCTTAAACAATAAGGTGTAAAAATGACCCAAAACATGTAAAAAAACCCATTTTATTGAACCTTTTAGATCTTATAATGAATAAGATTATAATTTTATCCATTTTGGACACTTTTTTCATATGAAGAAAGTGGTTATAATTCTCTCTTTCAAATATTTACATGTTTTCCACACACCTCCCTTATAGAAGGCCACCTCATTTCCCCCTCTCCTTGCACCTATTAAGACCTTTACCTTGGAAAATTAAAATCCAAATATATTTTAAAATTCCCTTAATTCATCCTATATGCCTTACTTTGATCAAAAATACATCAAAGTAATGCCTTTTGTGAAAACCATAAAGAGATACCCGAAAACGTGGTAGTGTTCATCAATAAATGTTTTTGTATTTTTTTTACTAAAAACCCTTAAATTATTATTATATAATGATTATATAATAAAATAATTATCTTCAACATACTTATATGTTTTTATATTATGTTTATTACCTAAAACAACTCATACTTCCATCAAATGGATTATAAAATCATTATTCTTGTGTAGAGAAGACTACCACCTCATGAACTAATGTCATTAATTTTTCTATTACCACATATAAAGGTTGGTATTAATGATGGAAATACTATTTATATATGATATTTTTTATTTTTTTTATTTTATTATGATTCTATAATTTTTATATCACACATACCTTCATGATTTCTATTTTATGGGAAAACGGTAACATCGTTCATGTGTATGGCAGACTACCACCTCGCGAAGTGATGTGATTCGTTCATGATTTACATGAAATGTATTATGGATGGGTTTAATAAAATTATGGTACATAGATTAGATAAAAATTATTCTTTAATGATAATATATTATATAATTTTAATTGTTTTAATCTAATAAGAAAATGGAAATAGCGTTCATGTGTATCTACGGCCTACCATCTCCATGAACGGTGTATCTCATTTCTTATTTCTATATTTTATAGATTATTATAAATACATATATAATGAATTTATATATACATGATATATATATATATCATGGTAATAAGTATTGAGATTATTAAATTATGATTGAATTAATAGTACCAATAATAAAAATTCAAAACAAGTATGAAAAATAAAGTGGTTATTACCCAAAACGTAACTTTAACATGGAATTTATAATAAAGGAGTAATATAAATTCATAAGTAAATAATATATAGTGTTATATATATGAATTTAGTAATATTATATATTTATAATAAACTTATAATAATTATAAATTAATTTTTAATGAGTATGAAGAGATTCATGACTTAAGGTAAGGGATTTCTTTCTCACTTTTATTTTCTGTGAGACACAAGTCATGTTCACCACCTATTTCTTATATGAGGTGTATATAATTCCCATGGATTTATTTTATTATTCATATAATGATAAATATATTGATTTAAATATCCATTTTAGTATCTATATTCCATAGGTTTTACAGTTTAAAAGTTACCAAATTGGTAAATGAAGTTTGTCTCAATTTACCTTTTTTTGAGACACATGTTATGTTATGCACCTATATTATTTTATGAGGTGTTTATACTGCCACTTTGACATGTTATATAATGAATATTATTATTTTAATGATATTTTAAGCTTCATGTAATTTTATTATCTCATTGGTATTGTGATTCAATGTTACCAAAGTGGTAAGAGGTTATTTTTATAATCTCATCATTTTTCAAGATTTTTTATGATTATGCTTACATCGATGAAATATTATGATCCATATATCATAATTTATCATTAATTATATTATCTTATTTCTATTCATGATATCCTAATGAAACGGTACCATTTTTCTACTCATTGTTTCATCATATAATTAAGAATTTGTTTTAAGAAAATCTAGTTTTATTTCTTTCTTCACTCGGAAATATGATTTCTTTCAAAACCTTGATTTTTTGAAAAATATTTTCAATAATTATTTAATATCTTATATTTTTTTTAAATAAATTTTTACCCATGTTTTAAATTTTACAAAATGTTTTGAGATTAATATTCTTGTCATTTTCCAAAACAATGAACGTTTGTATTTTATAGAAAATCAGAAAGGAGCCTTCATTTTAACATGATGGAATGGATAGAATTCTATTCCACCATGACCTATCACTTATTTTAAGCTTAATTTATAATTTTTCAAGGTTATTTTCAAGGAAAAATATTTTTCATATTGTTTTATGTTTTGAAAAGATTTTTCTTAAGTTGAAATGATATTTTTCTTAGGAAATGTTTTAATTTATATTTCAAAAAAATAAATCTAATATGAAATCTATTGGTGTTACATATTCCTTACTGAGGATACGATCTAATAATACCATTAATATTCTTTCTCTAAATGGTTTGATTTTTTTAAAAGATAATTATAAAACCCGTTTCTCTTCCATGGGTTGTTCCATGATAAAATTCTTATGAAAACGTGCTTATTTTTATAGGTTATGATATGATGAAATTATTATGAAACCTATCTATTTTCCATAATTTATGATATGATAAAAAATTTATGATACGAATTTCATTTCATGGGTTCCGATGTTATGAATCTTTATGATATTGTGTCACACATAAATATGGTTTTAATTATTATACTGGCGGGACCTATATCTCTATCAATGGAATACGGTGAATATTTATCTCTCATGATGTTGAAAAGACTGAAATAGAAAGTGAACTAGGTTCAATAATAATGTTTTGGGATGGGAAGTGAAATCGGTTCAGTAATACAAAGCTAGAATGAGAAGTGAACCTGGTTCAGTAATACAGGGCTATATTGGGGTGTAAACCCAGTTCAATAAAGTACTTTTTCTACTATGATGGTCTTGTAAATGAGCCTTGAATAATATGGAAATTATTTTCTATGATTATTTGTATTCTAAAAATTTCATGTCTTATGCTCTCATGTCGCTTGATCTTTGATTCTCTTATGACTCATGTCTTATGAAATAAAATTTGTTATTACATGACTTATGATTATAATCTTTTATATGTAGGGTATGGTTTTAAAATGTTATTATCATGCTATCACACCCTTATGTTCATGTTATTCTTACATATCTTCCTTGTTTTACATTACTGAGCATCTAAGAATGTCCGTTCTTATGTTTCCTTTCCCCCAGTTATGAAAATATGTATTATGTATGATATTTCTAAGAAGGTTTCTAGTTATGAGGACTGTAGTTGGAGATGAAATATCTTAATTATGGACTAGTGTTTATGTTTCCAAGTTTCTAAAGTAACTAAATCATTATGGTTCTAGGGAATGATTTTATGTAATGTAATGAATATTCTAAAAAAATGAAGTTATTTCTATGTATGAATAATATTGGGTTATTGTAGTTGGTATTAGGGAAACTATTTAGGTAACCTTAAAAAAATGGGATATTAAAACCATGGTGAGCTCTCTAAAGACATGACTATGGATAATTCATAGTATGAGTCAAAGTATATGAAATTTTACCAGAATTTTGGAAAAGGATAGATCAAGTGGTTTCCTAGAAGTACATCCTTGTCCTGATACTAAAAGTGGATGTGGATTTAGAACGGATGTACATAGGGATAACAACTCTAAAACCCTTATTTATCTAGACTCGATTGCGAACTGGTGCATGATAATGGGCCTCACTGCACACCTAGTTTGGCACTCCTAGGGGATACGCTTCAAAAATTCACAAAGTCTTTATGAACCATTTTGAAGGATTTAAATAGAATATGGTTATTAATGGCCTATGATAAACCTAAAGTTTCATATATTAAATAAGGTTTCATAATATATACATCCTACAAGTGATTCTCATGATTATGTGGTTCCCTAATATGATTATTCTTTAATACTTTGTGTTTTTTGTTTTTTGCAATGGACGGAACTCAAAGGAACTGTGTTAATTTTGGGTGTGATGGAAAATTAAATGATTGTATACATGAGAACCAAAATGTTATGGGAAATGGAATGAAAAATATAATTGACATTCTCACACAACATTCTCAAGATATAATCATTTTCGACTTCCAAATGAGCAAAGGAGGGAACAACATTATGCTGAGTTTTTTAAGAGGAAACACCCACCTTCTTTCATAGGATATTCGAATCCACTAGTTTCTAAATAATGGATCAATACCTCTGAAACTATATTTTTATTTAACCCATGTTCAAAACATGAAAAAGCCATTTTGGATGTCTATTATTTTGAAGGTGAAGTGGGTTAATTGTGGAATCTTATCAAGAATACAAGTCAATGGGGAGAAATTGGATCCATGGATTGGGATGAGTTTAAGAACTTATTTTTCAATAAGTAATTTTGTCATATTATTTGTGTGAATATGAAAAAATAGTTCCTCGAGCTAAGGAAAAAGGATGGTGAATATTTTGGAACCAATGAGGATAATTTTAAAAGAAATTTGGGGTACACTTTTAGTATTATCATCCAAATTGAAAGTAAGGTTGATCAATTCCTCAGTGGCTTAAAACCAAGTCACTGATGAGAATTATCCATAAGAGAATTTAGTATCTATGAAGATATTTTTATATGTTTAATCAAGGTGAAAATTTATGTTTTAGTTACATATCAATGTCATTATTTTAACAAGAAAGGAAGATGGATTTCAAATAAAAATTTAAGAACCTTGGTGAGAATTAGAAGACCTTCCCTTTATTCTCTAAGTGTGGGAAGAAACATGGAGTAAATTTCCTTAGGGGGACTAGTAAATGTTTTATGTGAGGAAGGTAAGGTTATCAGGAAATTGATTATTAATGTAATGGTAAGAAGTTAGCTAACAATTAGAATATTGATAAAGCTACATAGAATGAACCTCCCCCACTTCAGTTCTTCAAGTGTAAGTAGAATAGGAAATATGATAACCAATGACCAAAACCAAGTTTTAATGATGTTTCCCAATGTTAGAAACCCCTTAAGATGAGGTACAATGGGAAATATCATATGATAACTATATCTGGTGAGGGGTTTGATAACGATGTTGTGAAAGGTACACTTTCCATCCACTCTAGAACTGTTAATGTCTTATTTTACTCTATATCTACCCATTCATTCATATCTAAATAATTTTCTATGGTTTTAAAGATTAAACCCAAAAAACTATATATGGAATTATAAACTCAAAACCCTAATGGTACAATTATATGATTTCAATTCTAGGATTCCTCTTTGGTTGATGTTGGTGGGAATGTGATTCCTACAAATCTTGTAATTCTTACTCTAGTTGAATTTGATGTCATCCGAATAATGGATTGGATTTCTATGAATAAATATCACATCAATTATCAAGGTAGGGAAGTTATGTTTGATATAAAAAACCAACCTATGATATTATATCAATGTGATTATTAGTATGAAATTATGGTGGAGATTACATCCATTGTATGGGTCTTAATTCCCATTCACAAGGGGTGTTTGTCTCAAATGATTGGGGAAAAACATGAAATCTATGATATTACCATTTTTACAATAATTTATTGATGTTTTTATATAATATATAGTTTCCTAACCATCCACTAAAATTTGAAGTTCAGTTCTCAATATAACTCATACCTAGTGCCACGTCAATTTCAAAGACTCCCCATAGAATGGCCATGAATGAGTTGTAGGAATTGAAGAAAAAAATATATGAAAATCTTGATAAGGGATTAATCCATCCAAGTGTGTCACCTTGGGGTGCACCTGTTGTTTTTTGGAAAAATAAATATGGATCAATTTGTCTCTATATTTATTATCGATAACTAAAAAAGATCACAATTAAGAATAGGTATCCTCTTTTCGAGATTGATGACTTGTTTGGTCAACTGTATAGATATCAATACTTTTCTAGGATTTACCATTGTTCTGGATATCATAAATTGAGGGTCAATAATGATAATATACCCAATATTTTGTTTCATACAAGGTATGGACATAATGAATATACAGTGATGTCGTTCGGTCTTATTAATTCCCATGTTATCTTCATGGATTTAATGAATAGAGTCTTTTGAGATTACCATGATCAATTTGAGGTAGTATTTATAGATGATATTCTTATCTATTCAAAGATAAATTAATAGGATTAATACCATGTGAGAATAGTACTAAATACCCAAAGTAAATGGAAAAATATGAAAAATTTAAAAGGGGGAATTTTATCTGTAAAATGTTTCATTTTTGGGTCACATAATCTTAGGAGAGGGTATATCAATAGATAAATCAAAGACATAGGCTATTGAAGGTTGTCCCAAACCAACAACAATGACTGAGATCTATATTTTTCTTGGTTTAGCTATATTTTATAGATGGTTTTTGAAGAATTTATCATGACTATCTAATCCTATGACTATGTTGAATCTGAAGTGATAAAAGTCCCCTTGGATAGACAAGTGTGCGGAAAATTTAAAGGAACTGAAGAAAATGTTAGCCATCACACCTATTCTTACATTACCATGTATTGAAGAAGGGTTTTTAATCATTCTTTATTAATCCAAGAAGGGATTTTGATACATTCTTATTCATGGTGGCATGGTTATATA
This sequence comes from Viscum album, assembly GCA_963277665.1. Lineage (NCBI taxonomy): Eukaryota > Viridiplantae > Streptophyta > Magnoliopsida > Santalales > Viscaceae > Viscum > Viscum album. Next base: position 290,932,438 of record OY728163.1, read on the forward strand.
TTATATATCACAAAAATTTATGGTACATGAGTAAAATTACCCAAATCATGATTTAGAGTTAGTTGTGGTAATATTTACATTAAATATATGGAGGAATTATCTATATAGACAGAATTATGATATATATACTGATCAAAAATGTTTAAAATATATATTCACATAGAAGGAGGTGAACAAATTCCAAAGAACATGGTTATATAGGATTAAAGATTATGACTAATCAATACATTACCACCAATGGAAAGTGAACAAGGTGGTCAATTATTTGAGTCGAAAGGATCATGATAGCTTATCCATGTTGAGAATCATAAAAGATCCAATATTTCTGTATTTACAAAAGATATATCTAGAAATACTAAAGTAAGTGGAAAATATTATCTTACTCAATTGAATATTAAACTATGTGTCCATGTAAATTAAAGAGGAATATAAGGAAGATGTAGAGCTACAAAAGGAGGTTAGAAATGATCCTCAATTTAACCTTGATCATGATAGAATGATTAGGTTCAGGAACTGTGTATTCATTCCTTCCATACAAGAATTGAATAAGGAGTTGTTAGATAAATCTCATAATTCATAATTCTCTATTCATTCTATAAGTATGAAATTTATATAGATTTGAAAGAATAATTCTGGTGGGATGGAATGAAGAGATATATCTTAGAGTTTGCATCCCAGTGTTTAATAATTCAACAAGTTAAGGATGAAATACAAAATTCTAAGGGGATTTTTTATTTATTACCCATACCAGAATAAAAATGGGAGAACATCACCATTGTTTTTTCATTAGACTCCATAAAATGTCTATAGGTCATATCTCTATATGGGTTATAGTCAATCACCCTAATATGTAAGAAAACATAATCGATACAAGAGAAAACTTCTCTACATATAGGATTCCTGGGATATACATTAAGAAATTTGTAAGGTTACATGGAGTACTACATGCTATTGTATCGGATTGGGATATGAGGTTTGCTTTAAATTTCTAGAGAAGTCTTCAGCAATCCCTTGATATGTAATTGAGGTCATCACTACTTATCATCCCCAGATGGATGGTTAGTCTCAAAGAAAAATTCAAACCTTAGAGGATAAATTGAGTTCTTATTATTTGGATTTAAAAGTTTTTTGGTATCAACACCTTCCTCTAGTTGAGTTTTCTTGTAGAAATATATTTTACTCAAGAATTAATATGGATCCTTATGAAGACATCTATGGGAAGAAATGTATAGCTCCAAAATTTTGTAATGAATTTGGAGAAAGAAAGCTATTGGGACCTGAGATAACTTAAGAAGTGTTAGAGAAGGTTAGCGTCATTTTGCAGCATATCAGGGTAGCTCAAAGTTAGTAGAAAGGTATTGTTGATAATCACAGATGTTATCTATAATGTCAATTTAGTTATAAGGTGTTTATAATATTTTATCCATGGAATAAGGTTATGAGATTCATAAAGAAAGGTAAACTAATCCCTAAGTGTATCGGCCCATTTGAAATTCTTGATTGTATCAGGACAGTATCTTATCATGTGGCACTTCCATCAAACCTCTCTCAAGTCCATAAAGTTTTTCATGTATCTATCTTGAGTAATTACATACCTAGACTTTAATATTTAATTAACTTAGATTTAATACTGTTGGTGTAAGATCTTTCTTATGATGAAGAACTGGTGTAGATTCTGGATCGTATATAGAATGTTATATGAAACAATACCACTCACCTGGTCATATTTTTGTGGTAAAACCACCAATTTTCTAGAGCGACATGGGAACTTAACGATATTGTGAGGCAATATAATACTCATTTTTTTATGAGAGTGATTAATTTAAAGGGAGAAATTCATTTTAAAGGGGTCGAATATAACACCTCAGGCTTTTATGAGCCTTTTTTTTAATTAAATTTCAAAGATGAATTGTGTTACACAATACACTAATTTAATGTTAACTTATACACAACCTTGTTTTATCTTGCACTACATGCAACACTCGGTTATATTGTGTGACACACGACACTGAGTTCTAATAAAACCACGACATATTATTAATATAGTTATTTTAACATGACTAGTGTAACATATCCATTAGACATAGAAAAATTAATAGTAATAATTACTTTTAAAATATTAATTATAATGGTTTTACATAAATTAAAAAAGTTGATAATAGAATACAAAATTTTTAGTAAAGTCTTTATATGTTAGGAAAATGAAATTTTCTCAAAAATGTGCTTTTTATGTCTACTGTAAACAAAAATAAAAATAATTTTTGATAGAATTATAAATTTAATATTAAAAAATAAACATCATCTTTGAAATCATATTGTCAAAATTATCTTAGGGTTATTTTTTTTATTTTTCGTAAAATTTTTATTTTTTGATGAATAATAATGAATTTTAATTTAAAACTAACTTTAAACTAATTAATTTTTACAGTTATATTATATTTTAATTTATTTTTAAAGTATATTTGGTTCAATTATACATATTGTAATCCAATTTAGGTCATTTTAATCAATTTCATGTTCAAATTGAATATAAAAACTTTGTAAACATTTGATCTTTTTTTCTTTAAACCCCCGCTTTCTCAACACATTTGTGAGATTAATTTTAAAAAAAATTCAACTTATTTTATTAGAATTTGAAAAAATAGATTCCATATTTTTAATCAACATAATTTCTAATTTCTAATAAGGTAAACTTTATTTTTGACTAATGTGGTAAGTGAAATCCAATAAAAATTAATTACAATGATTCAGGTAAAAATAAGATTACTTAGTTGTTAAACTTAGAAAATGTGGTGTAACAATGACCCAAAACTTATAAAAAATTCATTTTATAGCCATATTTATACCTTATCATGTCTGACGTTTGAATTTGATAAATTTTGGAGACTTTTTCTATATGAAAAATGTGGGTGGAATTCTCTCTTTCAAAAAATTACACCTTTCCCACTCACCTTCCATATAAAGGTTGCCCCCTCTCCCCCTATCTTTATAAATATAAAGACCTTTGTCTTGGAAACTTTATATATAAATATATTTCCAAATTCCCTCACCTTATAATTGAATCCTTACTTTTTGTGTCAATTTTTAATGTAGTAATTCTCTATTGATTTTCACTCTTACATCATTGTGTTAAACATATTTTGTATCATAAATTTTAAATTTAATAACAAATTTCACATAATTTTTTATTCAATTTTTTTAATAACTTATAAAAAGGTTAATATCACTTGTTTGGATGATTTCATTGTAGGTTCAGGTGATTTGGAGGGCCCAAGATTAAGTTGAAGAAAAATTATCCAAATGTGCAAGATTTCAAGCACTCTAGTCGGATCAACCGCTCACTGATACTAATCCATGAATCAACTTATGATGATATTTTGTGGTATAATGAAAATTTTAGGGGTTTAAAACATTTATTAATGAACTTAATCCCAATTTGTTCATATGGTGGCCCAACCTAACTGATCTATCCAGGACACTTAATCTGTATGATGTCAAAAGTGGTCTGTTGTATTTCATCCATATATCGAGATTTATACCTCCAAATGATTCCAAACTTTATATGGAGATATTAAATAGGTGGGGAAACATATTTTTCATTTTATTAAAATCAAGATAAGACTTTATGGATTTCAAAAACCATGGCCCATGTGGTTTTAAAAAATCTATGTGTCCAAAACCACCTTCCACTCTGTCGATAAATTGGCACATTGGGCACCCATTTTAAGTTAGAACAAGGTGCGAAGTGATGAAATTTTGGAGTTTCTAAATATTAATGTAATCATATTTTATTTTTTGGAGGCACATATCCTCATATGATTATCATGGATGAATAAAGAGATCCACAGGTGCTCCCTCCTCCTCTTGATGTCAGGCTGAACTGTCGGCATTAATTCTGAGGGAGATACAAACATTTAAAGGGAGATATGATGCATATATTATCTTATTTTTTGGATTAATTTTGGTGTTAAATAATTTAATTCCATTTATCCTACATGATTGAATAATTTAATTCTTTTTTATGCATGTGAATGTTATTATCTTAATTTTTAACTGATCTGTGTGATGTTTTGAGTGTGGGAATTGTGTTATATTGATTGGAAAATATAAGAATCCTTTTATTAACCACATTCTTGAGATTTGGATGATACTATTCCATGAATAATTTTTGGACATTGTAAATATGATTGTTATGTCAAGGTTTGGTTCTTCAAGCATTGAAATAAAAGCATAGGAATTAATCTGGATTCTAATTAATTTAAACCAAATAATTAATCAAAAACTGAATGAATTTATAAGAAAAGTGAACTTTAAATGTGTGTAGTGAAATAAAAATGACCCCTTTATCTCATATTTTTTAAAATACACTTGGTATTTTAATTATTATACTCTTTAAATTAAGTTTTTTTCTTAAAATTGTTTTCCAAACCAACCCCCACTATTAGTAAGTTTTATAAAAAAAATAAACACTATAAACCTATAAAATCTCCATAAAATACAACCTAGGGTCTTACCTAGACTATAAATCAACATTAAAAACATAATAAATTTTATGTTTCATGGAAATGAGGTTAAATTTTGGCTCTGTTTTTACTGAGTGATTTTTTTTACAGTGTTCATTTTTTATAAATATATTGTGATTTTTGTAAATATTTGTGCACTTATTTTCTTACAATACTTTGTTTTATTTTTTTTATAAAATATTCATTTAATAATTATTGGGAATAATTTTATATTAATTGGAGTAAATACTTATTTTCTCTCCTGAACCTGAGAGGATCATGCATCATTGGCACTAAGAAGCACTGAATGATCCATTGAAGGAGGAAACATAAAACATCGACACACTTCTTGATCCTTATTATTCTTCTGGAAACCGTGTTAAAACTAAAATACACATGTATAATATGGATTAAAATAACCATAAATTAAAAGAACTAACCTCTTCTTATGAATATATTCATCCCAAAAACTTTCAAATACAAGGTGAAACCACTAATTTTGAACTAAAATCTAGTCTAATTTACTTGTTACCAAGATTCCATGGACTTGTGTGATAAGATCCACATAAAAACTTAAAATAATTTCACATCATATGTTCTACATTAAAACCTGTTAATTTGGATGAATACTAAGTAAATATTATGAAATTTATGTTTTCATTAGAATACATTGTAAAGGATTGGATTTACTATGTTAATTCACCAATTATAGTTTGGGCAGACATGAAACCCCTTTTTCTTGAAAAATACTTCATAGTATCTCAAACTGCAACGATAAAGAGTGAAACTTTTAGTATAAGGAAATCACAAGGGGAAACATTAAATGAATATTTTGGAATATATAAAAGGATTTTTTCAAGTTTACTAGAATAAAAAATAAATGATCAACTTTTAATAAAATATTTTTATGAAGGTTTAATTCCTATTGATCGTAACATGATTTATGATGTGGAAGGTGGTTCACTAGTTGAAAAAACCCCAATTTCATTAAAGACCCTCATTGAGAACATGGAACAGAACAATCAAAAATTTGGTTTAAGGTATAGTGTACCCATTCAAGGTGTCGATGAGGAGTAGAGTACTGAATTCAAGAAGAATTTGGATGCTGAGGTTGAAGAAGTAAGTACCCTTCTTCAAAAAATTTCTCTTTACCAAGGGAAATATCAACCTCCACCTCACACACATTGTGGTATATGTTCTTATGACACCAACTATTATGACCAATACCCTCAATTGATAGAAACATATGAGATTTGTGAGGAAATATTTCTAGGTCTCCCCTATAACCAACCCTTTAGGCAAGAACCATATTATCCATACAACCCTGTGTGAAAATAAAACCAAGACTATAGTCAAGGGGTTATTCAAACCAACCTCAAAAACCATGTACCAAACCTAGGTAGAGTATTCATCCACCACCACCACCCAGAAATCCTCGACCACCAAAAAAAATTTCTAACAACAACCTCAAAAACCAAAGCCAATCATAGAATACATGATGAAAAAAGGGCTGCCAACAATCTCTAATTCCAAAAAACCACCCAAGATACCATATAAGAAATTAAAACCTAATTAGGCTAACTACCAAACATGGTGGGGGAAATCCAAAGTCATAGGTAAAGTAAACTACCCTCTCAATCACTAGTCAACCCTAAGGATAAGGGAAATGTTATTATCATCACCCATATGAGTGGAACAAAACATAAAAGAAAAATTAAACATCTATTAGAGTCATCCCCTCCTAATAAAATCACCATCCTAGCCACTGAAAATGTTCCAAGAGAAGGAAATCCTTATCTTGAGAAAAAATATCACTAATGGAAAGAATGTTTCTGTTAATGTGCCACCTAGAGAAAAAAATCCTCCTCCATTTCCCCAAAGGGCCTCCTAACCAGGAAAACAAAAATAAAGTAAACTTGATAAATAAATCTTGGAAATGTTTAAAAAAGTGAAAGTTAGTATTCGATTGATTGATATCGTAAAAAAAATCCACAATACAAAAGGTTTATGAATGATATGTGTAAATAGTGAAGAATGATTCATGGATATGAAAAGGTGGTCTTGGTGAGGAGTGTCTCAGCATTGATAGATCCCACCAAATGCAATAATTTTGGAATATTATAGATTGAATTCACTATTGGGAAGTATTTTGTTTTGATGCAATGCTTTATTTTGGAGACGCTATAAATGTGATGCCTCACTATATTTTCTTCTCATTGAAAGTTGGGGAATTAAATCCCAATAGAATTATTGTTCAAATAGAAAACAAGAGTACATAACATCTCATTGGTGAGTTAGAGGATATTCTTGTGATGGTGAAAATTTTAATTTTTCCTACTAGTTTTTATGTGTTTAAAATGGAATATTGAAAGGATGAATAGACATGCCCCAATTATATTGGGGATACATTATGTGAATACTACCAAAACCATAATGAATGTCCAAATGGGACATTATATATGGATTTGGTGGTGATAATGACCACTTTAACATATTTGATACAATAAAGAACCCCTCAAAATAACATTACTCACTTTCAGTTAATTGAATTGATGTACTCCCTTACCTAAAAAAAACTTCTTTTCTTTCCCCTGATCCCCTTTTTGAGTTTCCATCCTTGATAGACATTCTAGGTAATGAATCATTAATTGAATTTTGTAGTGGTCTAGGAAACTGTCATATATGATTTTTAATTGATGATTTCTTGAACACTAAGGATCTAATAACCATTAATGATATTGCTAATATTGTAAAAGTTCATTACAAATTTGAGGATGTTACCATTAAGTAGTTAGATGAGATTGATGACCTCTCACTTTAATATTCACTATATCCAATACAAATTCAACCGAAATTAGAACATAAAAAAACCACATCATGATTTAAAATTTTATTATCTTGAGAATTGAAACAAGTTACATGTCAGTATTTCTGTTTCACTCCCTCTATGCATTAATTGCGATTGCTTATCCTTTTTAGAGAGTATTAAAAACCATTGAGATAGACACTTGCTGACATTACTGGTATTATACCATAAATTTATACACATAATATATTGTAAAATGATGAGGTTAAACTAGTTAGGAAGGTATAACGTTGATTTAACTCAAACTTCTATGATGTTTTTATAAAGGAGGTAACAAAATTATTGGTTTTAGGAATCATTTATCCCATCTCTGGCAGTTAATGGGTCAGTCCAATGCAAGTTATTCCTCAAAAATCTGGACTTGTTGTAATTAAAAAATGAAAACAATGAATTGGTTCTATCTTATGTGAAGAATTTTTGCATGTCTGTATAGACTATCACAAACTAAACCAACACACTAGGAAAGACCATTTCCCATTTCCTTTCATTAAAAATATGCTATAAAATCTATTAGGGAAGTCTCACTGATTTTTACTTAATGCGTCTTTTGAATACTTTCAAATCTATATTTCCCGCAAGGATTAGAAAAATAAAAATTTTACTTTACCCTTTGGAACATTTATCTAAAGAGGATTCCATTTAGTCTATGTAATGATCTAAGTACATTCTAATGATTCTTGGTTAGTATATTTTAGGATTACCTGGTGAATTACATAGAAGTATTCATTGATGATTTCATTGTATATAGATCATCCTCTATTTAATGTTTGATTAGTCTTGGTTTTTTCCTACATTTCTATATTCAAAATAATGTTGTATTAAATTATGAGAAATTTTATTTCATGGTGAGACAAGGTATAGTACATGGACATGTCATTTCTCTGGATGGTATCCAAGTAGATAAATCAAAAGTTGATTTCATTTCTTCCTTAACATTCCCCAAAAATTTGTGGGATGTGAGATATTTATTAGGTCATGTTGATTTTTACAATCGTTCAATTTTTAACTTTAGTAAGATTACACTCCCCCTCTCTGGATTTCTCCAAAAATAAAAATAATTTTTTTTTATAAATAATGTGAGGAAGCTTTTAATAAAATGGAATGAAGTCTCAAATCACCCACACCAATCCAACCTCCTCGGTAGGGTTTACCATTTTAACTCATGTGTGATACCTCTAACTATCCAGTTGGGGTTGTCTAATCCCAATGGGTTGATCAAGCTCCAAAATTCATTTCCTATGTCTCGCGTACACTAGACCCTACCCAAGAAAACTACACTACAATTGAAAAATAATTCCTTACCATTGTGTTTTCCTTGGATAAATTTAGGTCATACCTCTTAGGGTCCAAAGTAATTATGTTCTCATACTATTCATCCCTCTGGTATGTCATTAAGAAAATAGAATCCAAACCACATCTTATTCACTAGATGCTCCAACTTCAAAATTTTAATCTAGAAATTATGGATAAAAAGAAGAAAATAATGTGGTGGCTGACTATATGTGTAGGGTCTTCCCATCCTCAGACATTGAATCATCCCCATGTATTCCCATAAATGAAATGCTTCCTAACGAGTAATTGTAGTGTGTGAAAGATTTTATTTATTAGTATAATGAAATTTTAAATTATTTGGTAGCATCTTGAATTCTTGCGGATTTCAAAAAACACAAGCCACTCATCTAAATCATGATTTTCTTTGGTACATTTTTGATAAATCATGCCTTTAGTGCACATGTAGTGATCAATTCTTCAAGAATTGTATTCTCGATAGTGAGTTTTAGTCAGTCCATTGGTTCTGCCACATTCTTGCTTGTGGGGGACACTTTGGTCCCCAACGGACTGCTCACAATGTCCTCAATTCTGGTCTCTTTTGGCCAACATTTTTTCAGGATACCCATGATTTCTATAAATATTTTACTAACTTCCAAAGAATGTGGAATTTATCTAAAAGAAATAAAATTACACAATAAACCTTGCTCTTCTATGACATTTTTGATGATTGGGGAATTGACTTTATGGAGACATTTCCCAATTCCTTTGGAAAATTGTATGTTATTCTAAAAGTTGATTATGTTTCAATATGGGTAGAGGCACGAGCCACAAGGACAGATGATTCCAAGACAATCACGGAATTTTTGAGAACCCAAATTTTCAATTGATTTGGATTACCTAAGTTCATCATTGGTGACCAGGGTTCTAATTTTTGTAACTAAACAATGAGATCACTTTTTTGCTAGTATGGGGTCAGGCATTGAGTGTCTACTACATATCACCCACAAACTAATCGTCAAGATGAGGTGTCTAATAGAGAGGTAAAACATATTATTAAAAAAATAGTTCAACCATATTAATAATATTGGAGTCTTAAACTTGATGATTCATTATGGTCTTACTATACTACCTTTAAAACTACCATGGGAATGTCACCATATCAGATTTTTTTTAGAAATAGTTATCACCTCCTTGTTTAAAGAGAGCACTAGGATTAATGGGTCATTAAATAATGTTATTATAATCCTTCTGGTGGAGGTTCTCAAATTATGTTATAGATTCAGGAGCTGGAAGAAATCCATAGAGATTCTTATGAGAACTCTCAGATCTACAAGGATTGGACCAAGGATGCAGATGACTATCTCATCCTTCATAATTAATTGCAATTTAGGTAAAAGTTCCTCCTTTATAATGAAAGGATGAAGTTTCATCTATGTACACTTTTATTAATTTCTGTCCATTTGGGGTTAATTAGGTTCAAAATAAAGAAACCAAACAATTAATACTATCAATGGGTAGTGGTTCAAGCACTTTCACGAAGCCATTCTAGAGTCTTTGATGGAGAAACTCCAGGTTCAAGAAAAAAACTACCAATAAAACCCACCAGTTTTTATCCTACCTTCCCACAATCTATTTTTTACAGTGAGGACACTACACACTATAGGTATGAGGGATTGGTATATACCTGGTTTAGTTAGTAATTTTCATCATTTTTCTTCTTTTTCACTTTTTCTTATTAAATTGTATTTTTACTTCCCCCATTCATTTTCCCCCCCACTTTTGTGACAGAATATTCATAATGACACCCACTAATCATGGAAAATGATTCCCACTTAATCAAAGAAATTATTGAAAATGCATGAAAAATATACCTATTTTAGTATGTTTTATCATTATAAAAATAACTATTAGAATGTGTGTTTTAGAATGAATTTAATATTGAGGTGTGAATTTTTTTATAAATTGGTTGTTTGTCGATGATATAAATGGTTGTATCATTTTTATGCCTTTTTAAAGAATGATACCTTTTGTGTGAGTAGTTTATGGGAAAATTATGTCACTGAATATATCTATACATCTCTGAACCCAATAATGAAGTGTGATTATTTATTACTAAATATAAGGTAAATATAAGTTAGTTTAATGTTTCTCTACATTTCAAAATTATTTGTACATTCGTTTGTTCCTTATCTGATCTATTTCATTGTTGTACTAGATTGACCTATGTGTGTGTACATATTATGAAATGGATGTACACCCTCAAAAAAACATAAAATCAGACAAAAAAATATGTTTTGGGACTTGGGTAGGTAAAAAATCACTCTTCCTTGACCTTTAATATTGTTATAACTATTACAATTAGTGTCGCGAGGAGATCAAACAAGGATTGAGTGATGAGTGTTTGATTTTTTCCTAATTCAACTTTTGAAAAAAAAATAATAAAAAATAATAAATGAGGGGAGTAATGAAATTTAAAACATATGGGGATATAAATTTTGGGAGCTTGACGTTTTAATTCTTATAATTATTAAGTGAATTGGTATTGAAATTTGATTACAAATGATGTACGGCAGGTTCGGCGAAAAGAATCATTTAAGAAGAAATATTTTAAAATATATTATATTTACTATATATAAAGTGGAATGAATAACATGAAATGGTTTTCACAAACACATGTGTAGAATTAGTGACATGATTATATTTTTAATTATTTTCTCAGATTGGTGTCATGCATATCTTAGAATTTCATTATAATACAATCCATGTGTCCTCTTTTTCTATGATCAATGAGAATAACTCCTTGGTGTGATTTTTGAATTGATCGCATTGTTATTAGTAATTTAATTTTCAATGTCAAATCTTCATGAAGTTGTAAATATCATTATTCATAATTTTTGGAAATGCGACCTTTCCCAGGAGTGGAAATTTTTAGGTCTGGGGGCGTGATTTTGTAGAGATTCTCTATTCATTTTCACTCTTACATTACTGTGTTAAACTGATTTTGTATCATATATTCAAATTTTAATAACAAATTTAACTTCATTTTTTATCGAATTATTTTGTTTTAATAATTTTCAAAATGATTAATTTTACTTTTTTGGATGATTTCATTGTTTTTAGAGGTGATTTGGAGGGCCCAAGATGAAGTTGATGAAAAATTGGTCAAATGTGCAAGATTTCAAGAACCCTGGTGGGAACATATTCACATTTCAACAATTATTCCATAAAATGGGATTTAATTTTGTATGATGATAAAAACTTCAGTGATATACAAATATATGGAATGAAACCATGCCCAATATCTTACTCCTAGTGGCTCAACCAAACTGATTTGTCCAAGTCGTCAAAACTGCCCGAAGTCAAAAGTGGTGTGTTGTATTTCCTAAATATCTAGAGTTATAGCCCTCAAAATGATTCCCAATTTTCAGTGGAGATATTTAAGACGTGTGGAAACAAATTTTTAGTTTTTTCAAAATCAATATAATTCTTTCTAAAAATCAAAAATCAAGGTTCAAGTGGTTTTATAAAATCTGTGTGCCCAAAACCACCTTCCACTTTGCCTATAAATTGGCACCTTGGGAACCCCATTTGTAAGTTTGACCAAGGAGTAAATTGATTCCATTTTAGAATTTTATAATATTCCTCTCCTCATAATAGAATTTATTTATGCCCCTATCCTCATATGGGGGTCAATGATGTAGTGGATCCATGTGAGCTTCCCCCTCCTCTCGATGTCGGGATAAACTGTGGGTGTTCATTATGAGGGAGCTACACACGTGTAAAGAGAGTTATGATGGATATATTAGCTTCTAGTTTGGATTAATTTGTGTTTTAAAACATTTAATTCCATGAATCTTACATTATTTCATATTTGAATTCTTTTTTTGATGCATGTGAATGTTATGTTGTTAACATCTAACCAATCAGTGTGAGGTTTTGAGTGTGTGAATTGTGTTGTTCTGATTGTACTACATGAGAATCCTTTTCATATCCAATTTATGGAGATTTAAATATTCTTTGTAATCTCTTATTCCATGCATAATTTTGGTAAATTTGAAATATGATTTTCATGTCATGGTTTGGTTCTTCAAGCATTGAAATAAAAGATTAGAAATTAATCGGGATTCTAATTAATTTAAACCAAAGAAGGATTTTAGTGATAATCAAAAGGAGATACCTGAAGAAGAGGTAACATTCATCAATGAAAGTTTTCTTTATTTATTCTTATAACCCCTTAAATTGTTTATATCATTATTATATATGAACCTCGATATCTTAAATATACTTAGATGTTTTATTATTAAGGGTATAGCCTAAAATACCACGCATTTATATCAAATGGGTTATGTTATCATTGTCCGTGTGTATGGTGGGCTACCACCTCATGAACTGGTGTCATTTGTTTTCCATTACGACCTATAAAAGTTTGGAATAATGATGGGAATACATTTTATATATTATATTTATGATTTTTATTATTTTATTATGATTTTATAATTTTTTTTACACAAATACCTTCATGTTTTCAATTTTTGGGGAATACAATTTTTGAAACTCCATACCATCAAAGAGTATAAAAAATATGACAAAGGGAATCCATTAGAAAGAAAACGGGAGAAAATAAAAAAAGAAAAGTCAATATTTTTAAATTCATGAGTTTTTGGTCACCCTAGTCTAGCCATACTCATTTGGCGCACAATCCACTTGTGCACCCACATATGTCACGCAACCCACTTGCGTGCCCCCATATATCACTTAGCCTACTTGAACTCCCAACTCATTTCACCCAAATTCACTTATTTTCCGATAAATAAACCCTTAGGGAACTCATTTGTATAGACGAATTTCCCGGAAGTCCAATTGCTGCTTTGGTCGTCGTATTACTTTTCCCCAGTCTTCTGAAACATTCAAGGTAGTTCTTTAAGACCTTGAGAAGAGGATTTAAGGGAGGATCATTGGACCTAAGTTCTTTTAGGATTTTAAAACCATAATACCTATGCACCTAAAACACCCAAACTCCCCAAGTCAGAAATACTTACACGCCTCCCATTCCTCTAACAGTAACTTGAGCACCCCACTTCTGGGATCACCTATGAATACTCTTGAAGGCTTGAGAAATGTCTCTCCCAAGTATTAACATACAGGTTTTTTATCGGTTAAGTGAACATTAGGTCACCCAAGTGTATTAGTGCAGCCATACTTGTGTGCCCTTACCTACTTGGGTTCCCCTCCTTGATTTACTTATATTCTTAACTCTCTTCAGTCTACAAGTCGTCAAGCCTTATTCAAATCCATTCATGGAAAGGCTTCTTCTTTATATGCTCCCTTGACAGAAAAGGATTTTTTTGAGACCTACACAAAAACCTCCTGACTTATCAAACCTTTGGTAAAGGCACATCAGTGTGTCTTCTATTTGGGTTTGTATATCCACAGTTAGAGGTTTCCCACATTTGTTTTACAATGGGGTTAGGATTCATGGGATGTCTGTGGGTTTATATATCCACATTCACATGGAATTTTCTCCTGAAAACAATGTTGGGAAGTTCTCATTTTGAAGGAGGGTTGGGTCCTAGCCTCTCCTTTCTTGAAGAGATGACCTGGAACCTCAAGTCTCTGGTATGGGAAGATACGGTTCATACCAACTTTTCCTTTTAAAAATTAAAGGATAAGTCTTCCTCCCCTTACATGATCAATTTTAGGGCAACCATCATGGCCTAAGTCCCTAGATTTTCTTATAAGAGGTGGAATCATTGCTCCTCCTCTCTTCTTCGGTGCCAAAGACCAGAGGAGAGATGGGCACAGAGACTTTTGTTACCCTTTCCCTCTTACATGGTCGATGCACCCTCTTCCACTAGTGGAGGAGAAATTTTTTGAAAGTGTGAATGACTTTTTTGAATCTTTTATATCCTCTTGTTTCTCACATTGATAATGACTCACGTGGGCATAGAGATTTTTCATTTTCACAACATTTTCACAATCAAAAGAACTCGGAGAACTCTGATTCCTGTTCAAACCAGGATACGTAGGAAGCCCTTTTAGGGTCTGAGCTCACTGAACATACTCTTCAGAAATCCAACCCTAATTCCTTTAATCTAGGCATCCTCTTTAGGGATAATCCCCAAATTAAACCCTTATGTATCCAAGGTATTTTTTCAGGATGTAAGCCCAAACTCATTTCTCCCCAAGGACTATACTCTCCTATGAGACTAATAAAACTATGTGGGCTTTGATTCACATCTATATGGGATACGTAAGAAGCATCCTTGAGGTTCAACCCAATACCCTAAATCAACCATGTTCTCCTTGGGCCATATTCCCAAAAGGGTCTGATCTTACTTGGAAACCCATATCCTTTCCAAGTTCCTTAGGCTGCTTCAGTATAAGTCCAACACTATGTTTTGACTAAGAACCTTCTTCTTAGACTTCCATACCACATGACATTAAACTGTATGGCTAGTTCCTTATCACATGACCTTAAAAGGTATGATGTGTCCCATTTAGTGGTACCGAACTATGGGGGTTCTGATTCCTTTTAAAAGGATATATAAGTAGACCATTTTATGGGCACGATACCAAAATCAAATCAAACCTTCGTATCCTAGGATGATAATAAATTTTAGAGTGCCCCAATGAGTGGCTTAAAAACCAGTATCATCACAATGATGATTAAAATAATCTCTAAGTAGTATATTAGAGGATACCATTGATGCAAAACCTCGAATACATACGGATATATCCATTAATGAAGAACCTTGAATGCATACTAATAATTATAAATTTTACACATGTTAATAAGTGATTGTAAATTCCAAGTGAAACTTATGTTATTCTTGGTGAATTAATAAGGATTCATGAAAATATCTTAAATTTAAAAAGAGAGTCCTGGAGTAGACAATAATTCCCTCCAAAAGGGTGTGATGAGTCCAACCTCCCATCCTCTCAAACAATGCACATTTTTTAAGTATCATAAAGTTCAAACATAACGAAAACCTGCCTCTGGAAATCAGGTCTCCTTTGGATAAATAATTTTTGGAAGTTTCTGGTTCCATAAATAAATCCAATGGAAACCACCTGGAAACAATGATTCTGAAAAATAGAACACACGTTTCAAGGAACTACGAAACAAACATGGTGAACCCGATGTGAATCCTTAACCAAGTTAATAATGTTACCCACCTGTTAGGCCCCTATCAATTGATAAAGGAAGGTTAGAAAAAGGAATCAATCATGCATTTATCCACCTAAAAAGATTTTTCTTTAATGGAGTTTCTTGTTGTTTTATAGTTTTTTCTTCTCAGAATTCCCTTTATTCCAAAAATAGATTTCTCCAAGACAACATCTGTGAAATTCCCGACCACTACTCAAGTTGGATCCCCATCCATGGGAAGGACCTCATAAAAAACCCAGCGTCTTGAATACTGGGTCTCTAATGTGTTGGTAAAGTAATATCGCCCACACGGTACAATCCCAACTTTGGAAGCTACCCGTTAGACCCTCCAGGTCGATAACAATCCTCAATCATCTGGCCAACAAAGACTAATGATCAAGAAGTAGACAGTGACAACCACTTTATTCAACTGTTTCAGGTCCTTATCCCTGAAAAACAACAATCAATCCCTCTCGTACTATAGGTAGGTGGATCAAGAGGTCACTCAAGGACTCAATTCAAGAATGAAAAATTATTTCCAGAGGACTCCCACTAGAAATCTCCACTAGTAGAATCACATAGTAGTAAACCCCCAACATGATGGGGGTGTTTCCTCTAGATGTTTGGCCTAGGTATCTCAGACCTGGGCATTCAAGACAAACCTCTATGGACAATGTCTGGTCAATAGGGAGCAGGTTCTCACTACATCCTCCTCCGGAGAAGTCCATCAACTTAACTTGATGGCAAACAACGAGTGGGAACATACACTCGTTCGTCCTAATTTTGCTGCTCAGGAGACTCATCTAGAAGAAACCAACCAATCCCACCAGATAAAATTGGTGGAGTACTGTGAACTGGTAGATACACCTACTTTCAAGTTATCATCCCGTCAGTAGGCTCCTTTGACTACATTTAAAGAAGTTTGACGATCTAATGTGGTGGAAACCGGTAAATAGGAACATAAACCTTTTTACAATCACCAATTTTTTCAAGAGTCTCATATACCATTATTGAAGGAAGTTAATTAACCATACTTGATGGGAAACAGCCAGCAGGAACATACACCTACCAATGTTCATCAAGCCTGCCAATAGTATCATTTGGTAGCACCCAAAAAAGTCATTCAGAAAGCTCTGATGACAAATTTGAGGCAGACTCAACTCTATGCCCCCATGCATGAGTACTTTCAATATCGATTTAAAGAAAAATGAGGAAAAGAGCAGGCACATACACTTACTCTAGATACAGAATGGACATATATTCCCATTTCGGTCACTGAAGTCACCAAATAAATATTATCAACGGTGAAAGGGAAGATGCAAATCCCTATCCATATTATTGAAGTATGCGAGAATATTATAACAACTACTTCAGAAGTATCAGGGGAACAGACACATAAATATGTCCCCATTCATGGGATGACACATCGGCATTCCATCCCAGAGCATCTACACACATCTATTCTAGTCCAGGAGGGTCATGGGGAATACTCCCCAATATCATACAAACAAAAAGATCGGGAACATACACCCTTTCTAATTAGAGGTAATATGTCTTTTCTAGTAACCACTCCAAGGTTGGCATATACACTTTCCCATGATAACCACTTTTCCCAACAAGTGGCCCCAACTAAGTATAAGATAACATCCAAGAATAATTCTCTCCAATCACTATTGTAAAATCAACATTCAATCTACGATTTGGATCCTATTAATGCTAGAGTTCTTGAAGCCCTGTGACATTTATCTGTTGAAGCTCAAGATTCTACCCTCTCATTACCAAATTTTGGTAGTGGTAGTTGTAATTCTGAAGTTCCTCGTCAGACACTTTATCATGAAGGCTTGATTCCTGAAAATGTGGTCAATCCAGATTGGTTATCTCTAGATCAGAGCCACGGAAACCCTCTGTGTGGCCAGAAGTCCAAGGATCAAGAAGATTTATCCCTTTTTATAATCCATAATGGTGATCCTCTCCATGATAGAATTCACTAAGAAAGACCTCTCCACAGTAGTATTTCACATTTTCAAGAAAATTTCATAATTGACAATGTAGTGACGAGAAAGCCCTCATATCTCGATGCACTTGCAAACACAAGGCCAGTCGTGTCCGATGCCTTGTCATTTATGGGTGAAACACTTTCTCAACTAGAATACATATTAAGGGAATGGTCATTCTCCAAACCTCCCTTGGTTCATTTGTCTTCTAATATAGAGCATCCACTTTGGTCAGACCAAGTGGAGAAACCTCTAGTGAAAGACGATGAAGATATGTTAAAAATGAGAAAATAATTGGCTAAAGGAGAAATACAATTCATGCTCTGGCCTTTGAAAAATTCTAAGTATAACATTCCAGAATTAATGATAGAAGATTGAATAAAATAAATTTTCCTCAACTTATGGAAAACTATTCATCATTTGAAAATCAAAGTATTACCATATGATGAATATCAAAATCATGTAAAGGTAATATAAGGGTTGCAACGCCAAATTGACTTGGGATCTCTCTCAGTTTCCCAACAACTGAAGGTTAAAAATTGTAGAGAACCCTTCAGCGTGCATGTATCAATACTCTAAAGAGGCTATACTAGTTAATTTCTGATTCCCTATCTAGTGTAAATATTAGAGGATGGGGTGCATATAGAGAATTGAATTTCACTACACTCCAAAATCAGAAAAGTCCTTCAAAAGTGGTCTCATGCAATTTTATTTCCCACAGTCGACCACAATCAATAGATTTTGTATGTAATCGAATGTACACTCAAGAACAGGCCTCAGCCAGCTCTCATCAGAGTCAGGCCCTAAAGAAAATAAGTTGATGAGTTACTTTCACATCAAGAATCTGAGAATCCTGAGCAGGCATCCTTATTAGAGGATGTCAGGCATCAGAGAATGGAAATGTCTAAAATAGAAAAGCAATCTTCCAAAACAGGTGATTTGAGTGGTTGTCGGATGATGCACCTAGCTAATTTCCGAACAAAAATCTGCAAAATCAGAAGAGAAGTTGCACGAATTTCAGTCATAAATGTTCATGAATCACTCCATCTTGAAAGTTTGGGGGCTCATTTAATTAAACCTTCAAATTAAATCAAAAAAGTTCAAATATTTGAAGAAGAAGAAGAAGAATAGAAACATCCCCATCCTATAGGGGTGGGAGATTTTTCACATCTGTGATCCCCTCCTCAACTAAAGTCAGTTTTCTCCCGATTAAGAAAGAAGCCACAAGAGAGCGTACAAATAAACTATCTGATGATTCCCTTCAAGTTACTATCTTCCAAACAGTCCCAGGTAATTCATCATATAGTAGAACGAAGTCTCATGGAAGACACAAAGGAAGATGATCTCGTAAAAACAGTGACAGAATACCATCAACGCATTATGCATCAGTGAATTTCATTAACACCACTGGAGAAGATCCTCCAGAAAATGAGTCCAGTTCAGGGGAATTAGAAGATGAACTTCGTATCCAGAATACAGTACACAATGAGGAAAATGAAGAAGGTGTGCACACTCGAAATCATAGGCTTACCCAGAATCTAGGTATGCCTTAAAATAACCAACTCCCCCCTCTCTGAAAGGTATCTAACGAGGGGAAAGGAAAAAAGTAAGATTGCATCTCACTTTTCCACTGGAGAAGGTCAATCGCCTTTTCCTGAAGAGATATTTGCATAGCAAGAAGAGGAAATTAAGGAGTTTAAAAGAATAAATTCAGAGTTACTTTGAAACAGCATTTCTATTAGATGTACTCCCCAAGCAGGTCCTCATCTTACAAATCTTGTAGGACCTCCTCAGAAAAAAGATTTTTAGTAACTATATATGCGGATAATGAATTCCTTCTAATAGGTACACAATCAAGGAAGAATCAAATACATCCTGATAGACATGTTCCTGTGGGTTATCCAAGGTAGATATCAACACCACCATTAGTGGTTTTGTTGGATGTTTCACCGGATCAATCTCCAGTTGCTATACCTACACAGAATCCATCTCATCCAAATATTCATCAAATTCTTATGAACACAATTGAGGCATTAACAACTTGATTGGAAGATATGTAGGAATGACATGCACCATTTCAGCCGAAAAAGAGAGCTTACCCTGAATGGGTGGATGCAATTCCTCCCCCCACCAAATTTTGTGAATACCACATTCCCAATATTTAATGGATCGAGAGATCTACAACACTTAACACATTTTGTTTCTCATTATGATCCCATGATGGGAACTTCTCAACAACATGAAGTAGTTAAGCTTAGGTGTTTTGTGCAGTCATTATAAGGAACAACTTTTTTCTGGTATACAAATTTATAATCTTGATCAATTACTAGATGGGAAGATCTACATCAGAAATTCCTTCTTCAATTTAGCTCAATGATACCAAAGATAACAGTTTTTTATCTAACCAATTTTAAACAAATGGAGAATGAAATAGTTTCATATTTCATTGCTCAATAGAAAGGATTAACATATTCCTTTAGTCTAGCACTCTCTCAAGAAGTGTTTCTGCCAATTTGTGTGGAAAATCTGCGTAATGAGTTACACACACCATTGATCCCTGTGAAATACACAGGAGGGTTTCAAGACCTTACTTCAATCACTCAACAGATATAAGACTCTATTATAGAAACTAAGTCTAAAACTCATGTAATTTCATTAGCTCTGAGGAGGAGGATAGGAAAAGCAGAAGCTATTATAGTCACACTCAAGCAGGAACCTATACATGCTTCAACTTCAAGACCTTCATCATATCGAAGGGCTCCACCTCCTGAGAATCAGTAGCAATGACCGCCTCATAAAGATTATTAATGAGATCAAAGGCGTAAATAGTTTGAGAAATTAAAGAATAAAGTTTATTCTTTCAGGAATGAACAAGTTTCTGGTTACTTCATCTCATCCTTAGAAAACAATTTGGTTCAGTTTCCAAGGTCGAAGAAACTATATAAAAAAGGAGATGAGGATATTTTGAATTATTGTCCCTTTCAACATATGTTAGGACATCCCATCCCGGAATGTTTTGTTTTCAAGGACCTCTTGAAAAAGATGGTAGACTCTGAGCAAGTAAACTAAAAAGTTCATCATCTCAAGTAGCATGTGTTACTACTACTGATCCAGATGAATAAGGTGAATAGAAAGAGTTCTAAGTAAAAAATTCACAGAAATATGATGATTGGATGATCAAAAAAATGATCAACCAGACTCATTCCATTTTACGAACACAGTTGAAACAACCGATTGTGTTTTCTTCCACTCCTGCCACAGTAAAACCATCTTCATAAAAAGGTAATTCCTCAAATAAGTGAAGTGTTTATAAGGAAAAAAAAAATAAGAAGAAGACGATATCATGTAAAAGATAATGTTTTCCTTGACCCTGGAAGATTTTGTGCCATCTGTTTCAAAAGAACAGGAACTACCCCACCAAACGCCACAACCAGAATTAACCTGGCAAGAAGAATCTTTTTCAGATAAAGAATTGGTCTTTGGTTCTGTTAATGTTATATATTTAATGAATTTTTATTCCAATGGTGATTCTGATTATAATGATCCAGAATTCCTTGTACCTAATTGGGGAACTAGAGGAATAGGCCAAGGTTGAGGATACAGGGGAAGATGTGGGAATTCTAAAAACCAACATTTTAACTCTACCCCTTCTCAAACCATATATGTGGTAGAAACTCGTGGAAGATCCCTTTAGCGGTCTCAATAGGAACAAGTAGTTTCTTCCATTAAAGACAGGTTTAGTTCTGAACCAATTATTTTGGAAGACCAATTAGAATTCACACCATCTTCTTCTCATCAAATGAATAGACCTAGTCAGTCTAATTTACCAAGGTCATGAGTATTTGCAGCTTCTGCTCTGACACAGAATACGGCTACATCAAAAGCATTAACTTCCAAAGCACCTGAAAAACCACATCTCTATGCTGGGAAACGCAGACCTTTGGACCAAAATTATGATATCTTGAAACAATTATCCCAATTACTAGTCAATTTATCAATTCTGGATGCTTTGAATTTGTCAAAATATATCTAAGAGGCACTCATTGAGTCTTTGTCAAGTCCTCGAGAGTTTGAAACCAAAGTTGTTGCGGCTAAGGTTTCCCTTATAGAGAATGATCTTGCAGAATGTCATGCAGTCATATCTTTACAGATGAATATGAATATGTTGTGGTGCATGGGAATATCTGAACTTTGTATTTGTCTGTAAAAGTCAATGAAATAGACATCCGACAAGCCTTCATTGATAATGGCTCCAGATTCAATCTCATTCTCATTTGTACACTTCGTCGATTGGGCTTTACTGAATCTGACATATCTCCTTCCACTTTAATGTTGCAAGCTTATGATAAGAATGAACGAGAACCGCTAGGCGATATTACACTGAGATTTTAGTTTGGAGATCTTGTGTCTAATTCAGATTTCATGGTTGTTCATCAGGACACAACCTTCAATATTCTTCTTGGAAGGCCTTGACTACATCAATATGCAACCATACCTTCATCACACCACCAATGTCTTAATTACTATTTCAATGGTCAAATCGTGACATTGTATGGTGACAAGGCTTCATTCAAAACCTGTGAATCTCAATACATTGAGTTACAGTTTTATCACACAAAAGGAACAAAGTCCATGAAAAAATAAATAACCAAAGTTAATGCTAAGAATGGATTGGAAAAGATTCTAGAAAATCCATTCATACATTTGAGTACATATTATGTGTTACCTATTAATCAAATTGAAAAGGTAAACCCAAATCTAGAAACATGTCCTGTAACTTCTATAATGTCAATTACTGCAATTGACCCTAACAACATTAAAGAAACTATTGATCCACCAAGTAATGATGCAAGCCTAAATGGAGATGTTTTCATTTCATCCACTGAGCTACAACAAGCCTCTACTTCTTCAACCATAGAAGAAGAGATTGTAGAAATTATAGAGAAAGACAAAGATATTGATTCTCAATCCATCATTTCCTCTTTATTACCATAGGAAAACCCTTTGTCATCAGTAGGGTCATATATGGTGACCCCTTCTTCAGGATGTTCAAATATTGACTCCTCTCCTAACACTAGAAGTTTTTCCTCGTCATCTACTATGCAAGTGGAAACAGAAGAGGTAATGCATAATGAAGAATAAGAGGAATATGTCAGGGATGCTCCTATGGAATTTTAGGAAAGTGTCTCTACCACTATGGATGAGCTCATAGAAATAAATCTGGGTACAGAAGAAGATCCACACCCCACTCTAATTAGTGTGATCATGGCCTCTAAAGAGAAATATTTGTATACTTCATTTCTAAATTATCATCGAGATATATTTTCTTGGAATTATACAATAATTAAAGATCTTAATACTAATGTAGCCACCCATCATTTGGTTTTGCTAGAAGAACATCGTGGATTCAAGCAGGCTGCAAGAAGAACACACCCAACTCATGCCCCTAAAATTGAAGCAGAAGTTGATAAGCTTATAGAGTCTATCTTTTTCGAGGAAGTTCAGTATCCCAAATAGTTGGCCAACATTTTTCTAGTGAAAAAGAAGAATGGAAAAAATAGAGTTTACATTTATTTGATAGATCTTAACTGGTATTGTCCTAAAGATGATTTTCCAGTTCTAATTACAGAGCTTTTAATTGATGAAATGGTAGGTTATGAATCTCTTTCCTTCATGGATGGTTACTCTAGGTATAATAAAATCTATATGGCCCCAGAGGATGAATAATATACAGCCTTTAGAGCCCCTCAAGGTGTGTTTTTCTATCGGGTAATTCCCTTTCGCTTAAAGAATGCAGGTGAAACATAACAACATGCTATACACCATATCTTCAATCCCTTCTTAGGGAAGTTTGTTGAAAGTGATGTGGAAGATTTGATGGTCAAATCCAGACAATGTTCCAATCACTTGGTTGATTTGGAGAGCATATTCCATAAACTTTGACAACACTTTTTGAATAAAACCCCTTGATATGTGCTTTCAGGGTAAACTCGGGAACTTTTCTTGGCTTTTTTGTATGCCATCGTGGTATCAAAGTTGATCGTATGAAAACAAAATAAATCTTTGGTATGTCATCTCCTCGAAATTTGAATGAATTGATAGGAACTTAAGGAAACTTGGCCTATATTTGACGCTTTATCGCCAATTTGGCAGGCAAGTGTTTTCCCTTCACCAGATTAATGAAAAAGGGAGTCACCTACCAATGGACCGAAGACTATCTGAAGCATTTGATACCATCAGGAAATATCTCTTGAGTCCACCAGTATTAATGTCACTTGTTGTAGGAAGACCACTTATTCTCTACATGACATCTTTATAGCGATCACTTGGTGCCTTCCTCGCCAAAAAGAATGATTCTAGTAATGAAAACATCCTTTATTATCTCAGTAAAACTATGCTTGATGCAGAAGATCAATATTTAATTATTGAAACGTGCTAACTAGCATTAATTTTTCAGTTCAGAAATTGAGGCACTACCTATAACATCATGAAGTCCAACTGGTGTCTCACAATAATCATCTCAAATTTATCCCCAATTTTCCTATGATTATAGTGAGTATGGAACAGTGGGCGGTTATTTTTCAATAGTTTGATATCCAGTTTGTGCCTCAAAAGGCAATAAAAGGCCAAGATCTGGCTTACTTCCTTGTGGAGAATCCATCTGTCGAAGATACATCATTTAATACTGAACTTTCTGATGAATAGTTCTTCCCTATTCATGATAATTCCCAAACATGGGAATTGTATTTTGATGGAGCTTCCAGAAGTCCAATAGAGAATAGAATGGAAAACCCTAAACTCAATAAAGTTGGGTTAGGAATTGTCCTTATTTCCCCAGAAAAGGCGGTATTTCCTTATTCCTTCCCATTGTCAGAAGGTGGTACCAACAATGAGGCAAAATATCAAGCTCTCATCGTAGGTTTGGAATTGGCCCTTCAGGTGAAAATAGATTATTTAAAGGTGAAATGGGATTCAGAACTGGTAATCAAACAAATTAATGGGAAATTTTCTATCAAAAAATAATAGTTAATCCCTTTGTATGATTACGTCAGAGGGTTAATGGCTGGATTTCTCTCAGATCTGACATTGTCTTATGTCCTGCGATCACAAAATGCCCAAGAAGATGCACTAGGTAATGCAGCTACATCCTTGGAAGATCCAAATCAGGATGAGTGAGTCATCAGCATATCCCATCGTCAGGTGGTCTCACCTTTTGTTCAAACCAGAATGGAGAAAATTAATGAAATTATCCCTATTTCTGAACCATATGGTCATACCATGGGATGGAGAACATCCATCGTGGAATATATTCAAAATGGGATACTTCCACCAGATAGGGCTAAAAAAGAATAGATCCAATGACGATCAAGATAATTTCACTCTTTATGATAGTCCACACCACCAAAATATCCTCTACAAGCAAGGCTTTGATGGAATCCTCTTCAGATGAATTGATGGAGAATAGACTACAGTTGTCATAAAAGAAGTACATTCAAGTGTTTGTGGTTCCCACTAGTCAGGGCACTGAATCTCTGATTAGATATGAAGTCTTGGATAATTTTGGCCTTCAATGACACAGGATTGAATAGATTTCACTAAAAAATAGCATCACTTCCAACTGCATTCCAACTTTATTCATCATCCCATGGAGTTGCTACATATAGAAAAATACTTCTGGCCATTTTCCACATGGGAAATGGATATAGTAGGGCCTTTTCCTCCAGCCACAGCTAATCAGTTCAAGTATATTCTCACTGCTACTGACTTCTTCTAAATGGGATGAGGTAATACCTCTCAAGGAAGTCAGAGCCAAAAGCATTGTTAGTTTTTTCAAAACTAATATCATCACCATATTTGGTGTCCCTCGTAATATTTTGATGGACAACGGCACCAATTTTTGTTCTGTTAAGGTAAAAATGTTATATCAGGAACATAATATCAAATCCAACCATTCATCTTGATATCATGCGGCAGCCAATGGACAGATAGAGGCCTTCAATAAGACCCTATCAAATATACTCTAGAAGATAGTGGATAAAGATAAGAAATCATGGACTAATAAACTTTTGAATGCTTTATGGGATTATCGGACAACTACCTGTACTGCTACCCAAGAAACTCCTTATTCATTGGTATATGGAACCAAATCAGCTTTTCCAATTGAAATGAAATTTCCATCACTCAAAGATGCAATCTGTGATCAGTTATCTACTGATCAGAGGTCTAAGAATCAGTTCAATGAGTTGTAATGATTAGTTGAGAAAAGATTGTATACATTGCATCATCTAGAAGTCTATCAGAATAGAATAGCATGATCTTTTAACAAGAAATTTTGCCTTTGTTCATTTCTTCAAGGAGAATGTGTTTTGGTTCTTAAGTCTCTAATGATACTAGGAACGAAACCTCCAAAACTTAATCCAAAGTGGGAAGGACCTTATTCCATATGTAAGGTCTATTCAAATGGAGTTTATGACTCAATCTCAATGGATGGAGAGCTTATTACAACTCCAACTAATGTGATATTTTTGAAGAAATACTTTATGTAGTTGTGCACATTCGTCCTCACAACAAGACTTTAAACTACACAGTACAATGTCCTTGCTGCAAGACTTAAAACTGCATATCCCTCATGTCCTAGTTGCAAGACATTAAACTGCATAATAACCATAAGTGTCCATGTTGCATGACATTAAAATGTGTAGCATCTTTGTCCTTTTTGTGTGATGATAAGATACATGAAATCATTTATACAACTAAAGTTTTCTCTATTTGACGTTGGAATATTCTTTAAACAAACATCATTGATATAATCACTACTCATTAGTTTCACATGGGTCCCTCTCTTTCCTATGTCTGAGTCAAATCTATATAGAGACCTTATTTTAAGAACTATATATGGCTTAATTCTCATTTTCCAATGAAATTCATAGAGACGCCTAAATCTCCAATTTTGGGCCCAGCCACAATCCCAAAATCATTTTATTTTCTTTTCTCCTCCTGTATATGAATCAGATCTATACAAAGTGTTTTTATAAGATATATGATTTGATCCTTATACCATTCTATGTCTTAAGATTTACCATTATTTTAGAATTTGTAAAAATCCCCCATTCTTCTTGTCAAACTCGATTAGCGTGAGGAATGATTGTTTAATGAACTATGTATGTCTTGATTATTATCTATTTGAGATACGTATATATTCCTATATCTTCAATCCTGGGCCCAGCTGCAATAAAAAATCCTTTATTTATTTTATAATAATCAAATATGTATGGGGAATGTTTTAATAATTATGTATGACTTGATTCTTTTTCCAGCAAGACACATAGTGACACTTGGGTTTTATCCAATAATCCAGTTACAATATGTCTCTCCTTTCACATCGGTTCATCTTCATCCTTACCACATGACGTTAAACTGCATGGAAATATAGCACCCCTATTCTTCTCTTGTGTCACATTTTCACTGTATAAGAAACCCTTACTGCTCCTTGTTTCCCACAGTGAGCATAGCTCACATGGGATTAGGAATTGGGTAAGTGGCTTCTTTATATAAATAAGGTGTTTCAATTTCTTATGGGTCTATCAATGTCCTCACATCATGACTTACAACTTCATAGTATAATTTCCTCACTACATGACTTAAAACTGCATAGTATATTATCCTCACTACATGACTTAAAAATGAATAGTATAATGTCCTCATTGCATGACTTAAAACTGCACATCACAATATTAATTCATAGGAAACAATGAAAGTATTTATTTTACATATGAGTCAGATCTATGTAAATAGCGTTTAACTCATGGATAATATTGGTTCAAATATTTCTCATATGAATTGGGAATAACCCCTTCCATATTTCACACTCTTAATCTTGAATATTTCCAGATTCTCATAATATTTCTTACGGTTTCGGGTGACAGAGTTTCTAATACTTGAAAGCTCTTTTTCCTGACTATGCAACACATGCCATTAGGTAGCCTTGCATAAGTTGCCTACATAACAGACCTGTAAGTCAAAAGATTCCACTATTTATGTATGAAGCATATTCCCTAGTTGGCCCTACATAATAAAGCCCCCATAATGGGTTTTTCAAATAATGGTAACATAATTCTTGGTTATAGTATCTTTTTCCCCTTTAATCTTTGATGAAAATATACAAGAATCTGTATTATAAAACAGTCATTCAAGTATACTTGTCCCATTATCTTTCTCACAATATGGAAGTCTTCAAGACCATGGTTTACACATTTCCCTCACCATGTAACCAATACAATATGAAATAACCTTAAAATCACTCGACCACATATTATATGTTTTTTCCATTTCTGGTCCTAGTTGTATGACCTAAAACTACAGACACCATACCTCTTATGTTTAGGTCAAACCTTCATAAAAGTCTTATTCCTCCTATTATTTGGACATCTTGGGTGGAAATACCCTTTCCATATTCAGGTACTTTTCTCTATAAACCAAAGTCTGTTCTTTGTAAAATCTGAATCTCCATAAACTTTCTTTGTCTTTTAGAAATAGAACATCAAACATCTGAGAACTCTTTTGTCTGACTATGTAGCACGTGCCCTTAGGTGGCCTTGCATAAGTTGCCTACATAACAGGCCAGTTAGTAATTAGATGCCACTATTTGGTTATGCAGTATATGCCCTAGTTGGCCCTACATAATACAGCCTCCATAACGGGTTTGTCAAGTAATGGTAACTTTGTTCTTGGAAAAGACATCATCTAATACTTTTATCCATTTTCCCATATCATTCTTTAGTTCTAGAAATTCCCAAATCACAGTTTACAATTTTACCTTCCATACCTGAATATGATAGTATTTTTCCAAACAAATTATCAAGAAATTGGGAGAGTTTTGTACCTTTGGTCAAATCTAAATACCTTAAATTAAAGCCACCCAATATCCTCACTGCATGACTTAAAACTATACAGTACAATGTCCTCACTGCATGACTTAAAACTGCATAGTACAATGTCCTCACTATATGACTTAAAACTGCATAGTACAATGTCCTCACTACATGACTTAAAAATTCATAGTACAACGTCCTCACTAAATGAATTAAAACTGCATAGTACAACGTCCTCACTGCATGACTATAAACTACACTGTACCAATGTCCTCACTGCATGACTTAAAACTGAACAATATGATATCAAAAATTCCTTTTTCTGATAAATTTTTACCATTACTCATACTCCAAATTTTTATAGAAATGGTTTTTCTATTCATGGATTATGTCAGTATAAAATATCCCTTTTTCATTCTTAAAATTATTTTCCTTGGAAAAACCACCTACTGTGGTGTTGAGTCACCCAAATCTTATTTTCCCCTGTTAATCAATAGCAAAGTGTTCAACTTCAAAGATCTATTTTTCTTGACTATACAGCATGTTCCCTTAGGCGTCCTTGCATAAGTTTCCACATAACAGGCATGTCAGTCAAAAGATGCCACTATTTGGATATGCGACATATGCCCCATTTGGCCCTGAATAACACAGCCCCCATAATAGGTTTGTCAAATAATGGTAACTTAATTCCTAGAAAATAAACCCCTTATGTTGATACAGGTTTTAGATTTTATGACCATAAAAATCATGGCCCAAGATTCTCCTTGAAAATATTTATATAATATTATAACAATTCTTAGTCATGGAGTTTTATTTGAGATCAAATTCAAAGTTTATGGTCAAATCTATTTTATCATAAATATTAGCCCATTATAGTCCAACATTCATGACTCTAAACTTCAAAAAAAACAAAAGACTTGGTACTCATTATATTGAGAACCCACAAAGGGCTCTTTGAAGAAAAGTTGAGTCCCAGCTCACTAAACATGCATTTTGTATGGTTTAGGTAATATTGAGAAATAAAAATTCAAGATATATAAATTTTTTTGGGTTATCCATAAAACCCTAGAAAAAAAATCGAACTATACTTATTGGGCCAAATGGCCTAGGTAAAATAAAATAAGTTAATGAAAGTAAAAACACAAATTATTAAAGAAAAAATACATTTCATTTATGAAAAATTTTCACAGAGAAGCATCCAAAAATTGGATTCTCTCTCTTAGAAATTACAAAAGGATTTCTACATAATTCCTCATTTGTTTTACAGCCTCTTGAGCCCCATAAAATGCTTTTTGAGGTTTGAATATTTGACCAACCTTGCTCTCTTCAGCATGATGAAGTTCTTTTCTAGCATCTACAATGGATTTTTCACTATCCTTTTAGACTTCTCTTAATGATCTATGAAGCTGATCAAGCTCCCCTATAATGATATATAACTCCTGTTGAAGGCATAGTTGCTGAATAGTCTTTTCTTTAATTGTCTTCTTAAGTACCTTCATCTTTTCATTATGATTAGCCTCAGCTTGGGACAATGCTGCTTGGAACTCTTAAATATTGATTGATAGTTTGGATTTTCTCAAGTCTTGTCCAAGATTTTTCTCGTTCTCCCTCCTTCAGATAATATCTTTCATCACAGTATGAATTTCATGATATTCAAAGCTTCCAAATCCTAGCATGATAAACCAAGATGAAAGTCAATGAATTATTGAAGGAATTCCTTCAAGGGGCATCTCAGATATTATCTTCCAGATGTTTTTTCATGCTTTACGACGAGCAAGATGAAGATCCTTCTATAATTATGGGTACGATTCAAAATCACTATCATAAGGAGGGGTATATTCTAGGACTAATGCCCTTATAGAAGTTCCATGTTCTGTTCATTCTTGAACAATGGTTACTCCACCATCCAATGTTGTTTGGGATGATGTAGAGGATTCACCTCCAGACCAAGACATTGAAGTTGATAGCCCTATATAGTAAATCAAGAATTATGGTTATAATTATATTCAAGAGATAAAAAAGTGAATGAAATCACAATATCAGAATCTCTTACCTAACAGTAGGTCAGAAGCTTGAGAAGAATCCCCCCCAAAGTTCTTAGTTTCAACAATTTTTTTGATGTCTCTGGATGAGGAGTGTTATCTTTGATATGCTCAGGATTTTCATAGTGAATCTCAGGAAGACCAGTTATCTCAATATCCACCTAATCCAATTTCTCTACAATAGTGGGGTTGACGTTAATATCAACACTTCCTTCAAGTACCATTGTGGAAGCAGTTTCTTTAGATGGAACTGCATATTTCAATCAACCATGGTTAGCAGGTTAATCATAAGAAGATTAATAGGATGAATAATGATAACTCACGTCTAGTTGATTCTATAAAAATAACTCTAAAATATTATAAATCATTTGATATATTAACATGTTCTAATAGTTCTTCAAACGACATGTTAAGGTTCATCATTTCATCCAATAATATCTTAGATCCTAGGTTAGTCTCACCTATGGGAGCACTTGGCGTGTTTTCTTCACAACCTTCCTTCGGCAACCTTTGACCCCGAGTATCTTCTTCAGAAACAATTTTGTGGTCAACATTAGTTGTTTCCCGATGTTCTGGTGCATGTGGTGAACCTAAAAGTATCATATAATAAAAGTTATTTATTGTTGAATTTGATGATTTATGAAGTATTATTGATTTACCATAATCTTCCTATCCTTTGATAGTAGGTTTCGGAGCAGTACTGGGAAAAGATATTGGTTCATTTTGCTTCAATTCCTCTTCAGGAACAACTAGATTTTTAGGAATTTGTGTCTGGTAAATAACACCATATACGGATCCTTGAATCTTATCAGTAGTTTCTTTCAAAGAAGAAACAGAAAAATCCCCTATAATATTTAAAAGTTTAAACACATTTTCATGAATAAAGACTAAAATTCATGATTATCAAGGAGACTTACCACTGGTAATAAAGCACTTAACCATGGCCTTCTTTCTTCAGTGCTTTTTATTCCTCGCCTTTTTGGAGGGCTTGCATCATCATCTCTAAAGACAGGTATCAGAGATTCCATTACCCTCTCTATTTCCTCCCCCACGACCTATTGGCCCAAAGATATTTCTCCCAATTCATAGGGTGACCCAATAGCTCCATGAGAAGTGCCTCCAGGGTTATATTGTGGTGAAGTAACTTCAGTTGTTTTTCCTTTACCCAATTTTAAGTTAAGATGAAATTTCTTCTAAATAACAATGTTTTGAATAAATTCTAAGTTCCAAAATAGAAGAGAATATGAGAGAAAGAAAACTTACATCATTAGGATCTACAAAGCCATGCCACTCTTCATCTAATGAAAGATTGATCTCTTCGGTGGTACCACGATCTATTATTTCTTTTACCTACTTTGTGGTAGGAATTGATTCATAAGTGGAATATATGAGAATTTATAGATCTCTAATATAGTTCCTTAACGCATTGGGATTATCCTTAAAAATAATTTTAGAAGAAGCCCGAAAATCCACTACTCTTAGAATATGATGTCCTTCACAGAGATCCATCAACATGGTTTTAGAATCACAGTACAGATTCTACCATGTTCGAACAGCCTCTGGTCATATATATTCAGAATTTATGTCTAAGGGTTGTGGGTATAATCCTACAACCTTGGACTTGAGTTTCTTCTGAGCACCCACAGTCACTGATGAAGGATTAGAAAATGGAACTTGCCTCTCTTCAGAATGATGGAGACCAGATCACCTTGATATGACTTTGGTAGGGATTGATGGAGTGGTTATCTTAATTATGATAGGAGAGTTATATCTAGAACAAGGTCTCTTTGGGGAATTTGGAGCATCATCACCTCCACCCTCTGATTCTTGCAAGTCGGCCTCTGGTGATGAAGAATAATCTTCCAAAAAATAGGGTTCCTACTTCTACTTCTCTTTATCCCCACTCGACAGATGACATGATTTAATACCCCTTTAGGGTTAGATAAAACCCAGTTTTCAACATACCATATGGTCAATCTGCTTATTGCATCAGTGACTGGTAAATTAAATATGTCCCCAGTCTTCTCTGCAGATGTCAACAACTATAGTTGTCAAAAAACCATTGGGTTTTTCTCTAATCTGACATGCATAGGAGGGGATACAGTATTCTATTGTAGACATTTTAATTGATGTGAAAATCTATAAGGATTATAGGCCCCACATATGATTTCTCCATCAATTCTATTGGCCAACATGCCATCTTTTCAAGCTAACATATATACCCTCAATTCCAATATGGTGGTACCATCATCAACAAATAT
Source organism: Viscum album (assembly GCA_963277665.1). Taxonomy (NCBI): domain Eukaryota; kingdom Viridiplantae; phylum Streptophyta; class Magnoliopsida; order Santalales; family Viscaceae; genus Viscum; species Viscum album. The sequence continues at coordinate 290,965,393 of OY728163.1, forward strand.
CCCTGTAGGTGGATTCCCATAAGGAAAGAAATTTAATTCCTTATGCATGCTTAATCTATCCTTGATGTCATAAGCATTAAAAGACAAGGGTGAAATACAAGAAAAGGTATGAACATACGGTCGGAAAGAACATCCAAAAACCTATACTCCACTTTGTAAAACATAAGTTCTAAATTGAGTAGCAATCCATCCCCACAACACTTGGAATGGTCCTGCTATTCTATAGTGATACTTCCCTTTGTAAATATGCATCAAAATTCTATGAATTTTGGGAAAAAAACAAGAGTATCCAACCCTACAATCCTTCTCTCCGCAAACTTAGCTGCAATAAAAAAGGTTCCCAGCCTCACGGATCCAATGGAGTCTTAGACTTGTAATAAATACATTCTGAGACACATGGCTAAGAAACCTTCCTAACGTGTCTTTGTATGAATTTTTGGGTTGATTTCATATCCCCATTTACCAAATTCTTCTTTCTCCAATGTTGGCCAAAAGGTTTTAGGAGTGGCTCTCTTCTCTTAACTTGGATAGCTAGTCGGATGGGTGTAAGTGGGACCCTTTTCCTTCTTCTTTATTAAAAATATTTCAATACATTCCTTCATATGAATATCCCTCTTGGTGTGAGTTTTCATGGCAATTAAATTCTTGATTTTGTTAAATATTTTCATCAACTCACAAACCAAATATGGTGTCTTCTCTGAGTCATTCCATGTCACCTTGGGAGGAATAAATTCATCAAACATATCTCCTAGGATTGGATCTCCAGAAATATTTTAAACATGCCACAAGCTGATACCTACATCTCCATGTGTTAAATGGAAGGAATTCATCTCTGGGCTCCATCAACTTAATAATTCTGGCATGAAATCACCATTCATATACATGTAGGTTTTCCAAACCCAGACAACCTCATAAATCTCGAATACTCTCAAATCATCTACAAAGTCTGCACATGTCATTCGCACCCAGTATTCCCACATCCATGTGGGTGTTACTCCTCCATTTGAGTAGAAGTCCCAACTTTTCTTCTAACCCTTGGACTGATCTGTCTGAGAATCTCAAAAGATGGATGAATAGCAGTGTGATTGTAGCTCAGGTGTGTGCCTTCAAATCCTGATCACACTGGCTATGATGCATAATATGATCTTTCTCTACTGTCCCAGCATTAGAAAATGAGCCCCCAATAGGAACATTGGCTGATGAGATTTTGGTATAATCCTAAAACCAAGAATCTGGGTTATAGTTCTTTGGATCGAGAAATTTAGCTTCCAGCAAATGTCCATAGAAATACAAAGGAAGATAGGTGATTTGAGGAAAGTCTAAATGGTAATTATTCAAATATTTTTCTAAGTCTAGAAGTGTGGTTTTTCAAAAGTCAAAGTAATCATGACCAACAACATTCATCATGTCATCAATCCTCTTGCTGGAGAGCTCATCAACAGTTCCAATTTTTTTAGGATCAATTGAACCTACAAAAAATATAGAGATCAAATTTTAAAAGTAACTTCATCTTTAGTGTTTTACAAAACAAATGGAAAAGGAATTAAGGAATGCAAGTATAAGTAGGCGTTCAAGTATAGCACCCCACTTATAGCGCACAAATAAAAAATGTACAGAAGAAGCACAGTGAAATAGAAGCACTTGAATGGAAGAAGACTTGTGCACTGAGAACTGAAAATTAAGAATTTGAGAGACTTATAGTGGAAGTGAGTCCTTTATATATAAGTTACACATGTCACCCTATGCGCCAAAAGTCTTACTCATAGCAAACTTGAGTGCCCAAGTTAACTTGAGCACCAATACTTGCACACCCAAGTGCTCTTTTCTCTATCCTTCATTACTTTACCTCAGTATATGATCCTCTTTTGATTTTTGGATCCAATTCATAGGGTGGATTTTTTTGACACTCTATTCCATCAAAGAGTCTAAACAGTATGACAAAGGGAATCAATTTGAAAGAAAAAGGGGAAAATACATAACAAAAATTCAAGATTTTCAAAGGCATGAGTTTTTGTTCACCCTAGTCTAGCCAAACTCTGTCGGCGCATAGCCCAATTGCGCACCCTGATATGTCACACAGCCCACTTGTGCACCCCCATATGTTGTGCAGCCTATTTTCACGCCCAACGAATTTCATCAAAGGTCACTTATTTGCCTAAAAATAGACCCTTGGGATCCTCATTTGTACGAACAAATTTCCCTGAAACCTAATGGCTGCATTGATCACCCTAGTACTTCACCCCAGTCTTCAGAAACATTCAAGGTAGTTATTTAAAACCTTGAGAGGAGGATTTAAGGGAGGATCATTGGACTTAAGTCCTTTTAGTGTTTTAAAACCATAACACTTGAGTTCCTAAAGCTCCCAACCTCCCCAAGTTATAAATACTTCTGCACCACCCATTCCTCTCACAGGAACTTGAGTGCCCCACTTCTGGGATCACTTGTGAATACTCTTGAAGGATTGAGCAAGGTCTCATCCAAGTGTTAACATACAGGTCGTTCATAGCTTAAGTGAACATCAAGTCACCCAAGTGTACTTGTGTGCCCATACTTGCGTGCCCTTACCAACTTGGTCAGACCTCCTTGATTCACTTACTTTCTTCACTCTCTTCAGTCTACAAGCCATCAAGCCTTCCTTAAATCCATTCATGGTAAGGCTTCCTCTTCATTGGCTCCCTTTTCTGAAAGGGATTATATTGAGACCTCCACCAAAAACTCCCAAATTATCAAACATTTTGGGAAGGCACCATAGCAAGTCTTTTATTTGGGTTTATATATCAACAATAATAGGTTTTCCACATTTGTTTCAAAATGGGGTTAGGATTCATGGAGTGTTTATGGGTTTGTATATCCACAGTCACATGGACCATTCTCCCAGAAACAGTATTGGGAAGTTCCCAGTTTGGAGGAGGGTTGGGTCCTGACCTCTCCCTTCTCGAAGAGATGACCCAGAACCTCAGGTCTCTGGTAGAGGAAGATAGGTTTCATACCTACTTTTCCTTTTAAAAAATAAAAGAGAAGTCTACCTAACCTATCAAGATAAATTTTAGGAAAACTATCCTAGAGTATTCCCCTACCATTTCTCGCATGATGTGGCATCATTGCTTCTCCTCTCTACTTTGGTTCCAAAGGCCAGAGGAGAGATGGACATAAGGTCTTGTGTTACCCTTACCCTCTCCCTTTGGGCTTTGTCACCCTGGGCATCCATCCTATTTTAAGCTTTTAACCTTCATCCCTTCCTCCTTACATTGGAACCTTGTCCAATGTAAATTGAACAGAGGGAATACTCGTTGCCTCACCCTCTTCCATGGTCGACGTTCCCTCTTCCACAAGTGGAGGAGGAAAAATTTGAAAGTGTGAATGCCTTTGTTGAATATTTGACATCCTCTTGTTTCTAACACCTAGAATGACTCACATGGGATTAGAGATTTTTCATGGTCACAACATTTTCAAAATTGAAGGAACTACAAAAACTTTGATTTATGTTCAAACTGGGATACGTAGGAAGTCCTTTTAGGGATCGAGCTCACTGGACATCCTCTTCAAGAATCTAACCCTAATTCCTTTAATTTGGACATCCTCCATTTGGATAAGCCCCAAATTAAACCCTTAAGTCACCAAGGCATCCTTTTCAGGAAGTAAGACCAAACTCATTTCTCTCAAAGTACTATAATCTCCTATTAGACTAATCGAACTATGTGGGATTTGATTCCCATCTATATGGGATACGTAGAAAGCCTCCTTGAGGTTCAAATCCAATACCCTAATTCAACCCTATTTTCCTTGGTCCATATTCCCAACAGGGTCTGATCTTACTTGGAAACCCATATCCTTTCAAATTTCCTTGGTTTGCTTCAGTATAAGTCCCACACTATGTTTTGACTAAGCACCTTCCACTTAGACATCTATACCACATGACATTAAACTGTATGGCTAGGTCTTTATCACATAACCTTAAAGGTATGATGTGCTTCATTCAGTGGCACCGAACTATGGCGTCTATGATTAATTTTATAAGGATATGTAGGTATCCCATTTTATGGGCATGATCCGAAAATCAAATCACACCTTTGTCTCCCTGGATGACAATAAATTCCAGAGTTCCCCACTGAGTGGCTTAAAAACCAGTATCATCACAGTGAATTTTAAAAGAGTCTCTAAGTAGTATATTAGAGGATACCATTAATGGAAAACCTCTAATACATAAAGATATTTCCATTAATGAAGAACCTTGAATGCATACTGATGATTCTAAATTTTAAACATGTTAATAATTGATTGTAAATTCCAAGGGAAACTTATGTCATTCTTGGTGAATTCATAAGGATTCAAAGAAATATCTTAAATTTACAAAGAGAGTCTCAAAGTAGAAAATAATTTCCCCCTAATGGGTGTGTTGAGTCTGACCTCCCATCCTCTTGACCAATGCATGTTTTTTAAGTATCGTAAAGTTCAGACATAATGAATGCCTGCCTTTGGAAAGCAGGTCCCCTTGGGATAAAGAACTGTTGGAATTTTCTAGTTTTATAAATAAATCCAATCGAAACTTCCTGTAAACAGTGATTCTTACAACTAGAACACATGTTTCAATGAATTATGAAACAACGATAATGTTGTTCATGTGTACGATGAAATACTATATCATGAAGCGATCTGATTTGTTCACACTTTACGTGGAATGTGTTAAAAATGGATTGAATAAAAATATATTATATAAATGAAATAAAAATTATTCTATAATGATAATATATAATATATGTTTCTTTCTTTTAATCCAACATTAAAATGGAAACAGCATTCATGTGTATGTTTGGCCTATTGTCTCCATGAATGGTGAATCTCATTTCATATTACTATATTTTATAGATTGTTTTAAATACATATATAATGAATATATATATATATATATAATATTTATATCATTTTTATCATTATATATAATTTTAAATAATTATATATGTAAGAGGACCAAGAATAACAAGTCAAAACATATATGAAAAACAAAGCAGTTATTACTCGAAATATAACTTTTACATGGAATTGTTAATAAAATAGTAACATAAATTCATAAGTAAATAATATATGGTATTATATATATTAATATGATTATTTTATATATTTATAATTAGCTTATATTTATTATACCGGATTTTTGAATGATTACAATGAGAGTCAAGTCTTAAGGTAACGGAATTATATATCACTTTTATTTTCTATGAGAGATAAGCCATGTTCACCACCTATTTATTATAAGTTGTGTGTATACTACCCATGTATGTGTTTTATTATTATTACACTAAGAATTATTTTTATTTAAATATCAATTTTATTATATCTCTTTCATGGAGTTTACAATTCAAAATTTATCAAATCGGTAAAGAAATTTTCTCTCCATTTGCCTTATTTGAGACGCATGTTATGTTACGCACTTATATTCTTCTACAAGGTTTATATAATAAAAATTTGAAATATTATATCATAAATATAATTATTTTCATGATATTTTAAGCTTCATGTAATTTTATTCTCTCATGGGTATTAGTATTCAATTTCACTAAAGCAGTAAGAGTTTATTGCTTTAGTATCGTCGTTTATCAGGATTGTTTATGATTTTTCTTCCATTGATAAAATATTATGATACATATCTCAATAAATATCATGAACATTTTCCCCTATGGTTATTCATTATATATTCATATAAAGGTACTATTTTTCACTCTTTGGTTCTTAATATAATTATTAAAATGTTTTAAGAAAATATGACTTTATTTCTCTCTTCGGTCGGAAATCTATTTTCTTTCAAAACCATGTGTTTATAAAAAAAATTAAAAAATTATTTAATATATTCCAATGATTTTTTTAAAATACATTTTTAATCATGTTTTACAATTTACAAATTATTTATAAAGGAATATTAATATCATTTTCCAAAACATTTATCTTTTGACTGTTACATAAAATATGAAAGTAACATTCTTTGTAACATATATAACATAGATGGAATTCTGCACGTCCATGACATATAACTGTTTTAAATATTCCTTTATAATTTTTCAAGTTTATTTTAAAATAAAAAGGTTTTCAAAATGTTTTATGTTTTAAAAAGATTTTTCCTAAGTGAAAAGGATATTTTCCTCAATAAATGTTTTAAATGATCTTTCAAAATTATTTTTCATATAATATGACATCTATTTATGTAACATATTCCTTGTTGAAGATATGAACCAATAATACCTTTCATGTTCTTTCTATGAATGGTTTATGTTTTATTAGCATGATGTTTTTGAAATCGGTTTCTCTACCACTAGTTGTACCATGATAAAATGTTTCTAAAAACCCACTTCTTTTCATGGACTATGATATAAAGAAATGATTATGAAACCTCTATCTTTTCCATAGGTTATGATATGATGAAATGTTTACGATACCCACTTCATTTCATGAGTTATGATGCGATATATGTTTATGATTCTATGGAACAGATATATATGGTATTCATTATAGGATGGTCAAGACATATATCTCCCTCCAATGTATTACGTAAATATTTATATATCATGATATAGATAGGACTGGAATGGGGGAGTGAACTCAGTTCGGTGATATAGGTTTGGAATAGGAAGTGAATTCAGTTCAGTAATATAAGGCTATAATAGTAAGTGTTCTCGGTTCAGTAATATAATCCTGGAACAGGAAGTGAACCCGATTCAAAAGGACTATGTCCACTATAATAGTCTTGGGAGTTATCCTTAACTAACTTTTAAATGGTTTTTTATTCTTATATGTATGAAAAAAATTACATGTCTTATTATCTCGTGGATCACGATCTTTTATTCTCTTATGACTCATTTCTTATGAACTACCAATATATATTCTGTAACGACCCAAAGTTTCATTAATAGAAAATCCCTCTTGATCTTATTAAATGTCTCTTTATATAAAATGTTTTTATAAGATGTCAACATCTTTGGTTTTATGTTATTAATTTTGACCATTTCTAATATATCCATTGAACAATGATCACATGATTAGTATAAATATAGGACTTTAACAAATCCAATTTACTCAGACAAAAGAAGTGATGGATTCATCTAGTAGAATTGCCCCATACAAAGCCTGTTTGTCAGAGCTCGGAAAAGAGGTGGCATCCTTGGGATTCGCTCTTGACCAAGCCCAAGCTGAGCTTCATCATGTCAAGCTCGAATGTGACCGTCTAAAGGAAAAGTGGAAGTTGATTGAAATTACCACTCGAGCGATGTTATATGAGCCACCTCAAGAGTCTGTCACCATTGCACACCTTACCCTTAGGTCTTATGTGGCTTTTTTAAGGGGTTATGTAACAAATAAGTAGTATTATGTTCATGTACATTATTTTTTGTATATAATAATGAATATAATTTCAAGTCATTTTTGATACATTGTAAATAGTTTTTAAAGTACAAATGGTGTTTTTAGTTATTATTTACTTAAGAATTCTATTTTATTAAATTAATGGATTTTTGAATTAAATAATATTTTAATAAAATATTATTATTAAATTATTTTTTATTAAATATAAATTATATTATAATTTTATGAATGCAATTAAAATTTTTATTTAGGTTTGAAAGCCATTTCTGTCAAAACCCGTGAATTTTCGATAAATGTCGGTTTTTATTTTCAAAGTGAAAATTCACAAATTTAGAAAATTATTTATATAAAATAAATGTTATTTTTTTATCAGGATGTCAAAATTATCCAACGGTGAATTTTTCATAATTTTCTAAGACAGTCAAATTTTTGGGTAAAAATTAAATACTATTTAAATATATAATGTGTTTTATGACATCATAATGACCCAATAGTGATGTAATAAAATAATATAATCTTTATGTTCGTCCAATATATGTTTTAGCATTAAAATAATGTTATTTTCATTTTGTTGGACTTACTTTTCACAGCATTAATGGACCCCTGAAGACTTATTCAACACATTGCCTTTTTAAATTAATTTCCATGAGAGTGTGACTCACCTCCACATAAGCAACCATAATATTTTAAGAAGTTAGGAATTTGGCCTTATTAAATATTGTTTTCCTATTACCTTTTCTAAAAACCATGGGCAAAAACCATGGGATAGTTTGTGGTTTGGATTAATTTAATATAAGGGATCCCAACCCTAAATAATAAAGAATTCCCACACCTTTCCTATATAAACCTACCCAAGCTCCCACTTCCTCCTCACTAAAATCCCTTGGAGTTCATCAAACCTCTTCCCTAAAATCTCTAGAATCCTCCCAAGGTTCCCCAAGCTCCCAATAATCCTCTCACAAGCCTCTCTCTAGCCTTTGGAAGCACACTTCCAAGTAAGGGTTTTTTCTTCCTTTCTCTTTTTTGTCCAATTTTCTTTAAGTTGTTTTTCATTTTAATTTCAATTATAAATGTTGGGGTATTGTTTATCACCTCCCACATACTTCCCTATTATTGTTTTAATGATGGGATACCCCTTTCTCTCTCATTAAATTCCTCCCATGTACACCCATTACTATGCCGAAATTCCGAAAAGAACTTATCTCTCCTCAATTACATTCAAGCAATACTTTTGTATCATGAATCTAAATTCCATTACAATTGTTGGTACATATATCTATATGATCTCCTTACTGTCCATTACATGTAAATATGATGAGGAACCCCTTTCTCTCTCATCAACCATTTTTATGAATTCTTATGCCACGCCGTTACGCTGCCGAAATCGCACATATTTTCTAAGCCAATTTCATTGTGTAGTGAATACCATGCCCATTTCTCCATCAAGGGTATTCACCTTTATGCACATTTACTTATTGATTGTAAAGTTTCATGTATGAATCCCACATTCCTTTATCATGGAATAAATGATTATATTTTATGAATCCATGTTTTATGATCCATGTGGCACACTTATGCATGAAATGAAATGTTTAAGAAGGGTGTGCCCTTATAGCGCTCCAATGCATTGGGTATAGTATAGTATCATGATACGTCATGTAAAATGAGTGTTGACTCATTATAATTCAACTTCAACGAGGTTTTACTCGTTCTTTATGTGCAATGAGGATTTACTCATGCTCCATGTGCAATGAGTCTTGGCTCATGCTAATTCCATGTTAAGTATTGTTGCCACATTTCCATGTTATGATTATCATGATTTATCATGCCCTTATGTTCATGTTTCTTTTATGCTCTATTGATATGCCTATTGTCTAACATGTATTGTACTCCTCATGTTATTCCATATGTACTCCCTTACTGGGCTTTATAGCTCACCCTTTTCTTATGCATGTCCTCAAGTTATCCCATGTAATGCTAAGTATGAGGGAATGTAGTGGTCATGTAAAGGATGTTTTCAATAAAGATGTTGTACTTCATGTTTTATGTTTTTATGTAATGATCCTAAGCCCCAAAGACACTAAACCTGTCGATCTTCTTTGTTATATCAAGTGAAGTTTTATGTAATAAATCATGTTTAAGTTTGTAATAAAAGCAGGGTTGTCATATATTCCATGACTCATGATTATGATATTCATATCCATGGTATGGTTTTTAAATGTTATTCTCATATTATCATACCCATATTGTCATGTTATGCTTACATATCTCCCAAGTTTTCCCTTATTGTGCATCTAAGATTACCCTTTCTTATGTTTCCTTTCCCCAGGTTATGAAGATATGTATTATGTATGATATCTATAAGAAGGTTAATATTTATGAGGAACAGAGTGGGAGATGACATAGATCACTTATGGGCTAATTTTTATGATTACATGTTTCCAAATACAATAAACTATTATTATTCTGAAGCATGATTTTATGTAATATAATGTATATTTTGTAAAATGATATAATTTATATGTATGAAAATCCTAGTTCATTATAAATAGGGCCTTCATATTTTCATATCCACTATTTCTCTTCCTTTAAAGTGTTATTATATTGTCCAAGGGGATTCTCTCATACTTCATAACTTTTGTCTTCCTTGAATTTTTTTGTTCCCTTTCCACTAATAAAATTTCCAAATTATCAGTCAGTCAATGTCTTATGTTTTGGGAACTTGGGAATTATCCAAGCCTATGACTTAATCCAAGGGCCAGATCCTAGGATAATTAATGTCCTATTCTACTCCAATAATATATGTGCATCATGATGGATACGACACACTAATCCTATACTCCAAATTTGTGGATGTCATGTTGAAGTTTGTAAGAATATTCCCTAAGTAATTATTATTATTCATCCTTTAGTGGAATGTGATTTGATTTTGAGCATTTATTATCTATCTATACATATATTTGAAATATACTTCTTGAATAATGAAGTCATATTCGATATTTTGAATCAACCTATGATCATTAGTCATTTCAAGGATGAATATGAGCATCCAAAGGAAATTAATTCTATTTTCTGAGTCTTAAATCCTATTTATAAAAGGGTATTTATCTCAAATGGATGGTGATAAACTAAACATTAAATATATTCTTATTATGGGATATAATTTCAATGTATATATGAAATAGTTTCTTAGTGTTCCTATGAATTGTGAAGTTGAGTTTTCAATAGAACTTATACCTGTTGTTACACCTATTTCAATACTCCATATAAAATATCCCTAATTAAGTTGAAATAATCAATGAATATACTCTAGGATAGTCCTAATAAAGTATTCATATACCTGAGTTTGTCACCATAGGGTTCACCTGTTCTTTTAATTAATAATAAATATTAGTCAATGCATCTTGGCATAGATTATCAAGAACATAACATGATCATTATCAAGAACAAATATCATTTACCATATATTGATGACTTGTTTGATTGAATACGCTAAGATTGATTCCCTTACAAGATTTACATTCATTATGGATATCATCAATTGAGGTTCAATAAGAAGGATAAACCTAAGATAGTTTATCTTATGAGGTATGGTCAATATAAATTTATAGTGATTTAATTTTTACTTATTAATTCCCCCAATATCTTTATGGATGTAATGAATAGAGACTTTAGAGATTACCTCAATTAGTTTTTGGTAGTCTTTATAGATGATATTATTATATATTCTAAGAGAAATTAATAATATTAATATCATTTGAGGGTTGTATTAAAGACCCTGAGGAAGGATAATTTCTATGTAAAATTCATCAAGTGTGAATTCTAGCTATAAAAAAATTAATTATTGGGTCATATAATCTCAATACAAGGTATATTTGGAGATCCTTCAAATATGGAAGTTATTGAGAAATTGACTGATCCATCCATAGTGATTGAGATCCATAGTTTTATAAGGATTTCTAGATACTAATAATGCTTTATGATGAATGTTTCATAGATTTCCAATCCACTCACCAAGTTAACATGGAAAAGATTCATGTTCCTTTTCAATGATAAATGTGAGAAAAATTTCAATAATCTAAAGAGAAGGTTTTCCAACAAACCAATAATCACAATACCCTATAATGGAAAAGGGTTTTTGATCTATAGTTATTTATCTAAGAAAGTAATAGGATGTGTTTTTATTTAGAATGACATTGTTATAGATTATTTCTCTTGTCCATTAAAGTTTCATAAGCATAATTTCCTGAACCATGACTTCACTACCACAAAACAGGATTTTATCAGCACTAAAAAAGGCCTTTGTCAATGCTAAAAAAGTACTGATAATAGAACCTATATTAAAGAGGGATCCCCTTTATCAGTTCTATTTTTAGAACTGATAAAGGACCCTCTTTATGAGCTCTATTTCAAGCACTGATAATGTCCCCATTTATCAACGCTTTAATTAGCTCTAATAAATGGGGGCCTTTATCAGTGCTATTTGAAGCACTAATAAAGGCTTCCCTGTCTGGGTATGAAATTTATATAATAGCACACCTAGAAACCTATAAAAAAACACCCAAACAGCAAACCAAAATAAAAAAACTATCAAAAATAACCTACACAAAACAACAAAAACCTGTTAAAAAATAACCACCCATAGTATATATAAAAGAACCACATACATGATGCAAATAATGAAAAAACAAACAGCTCACACAAAGTTTTAGAAAACAATACTATATACATATAATTATAATCATGAATAAAAAAATATTCACTCATGATATATACCAAAAAAACTTCTATATATATTTTGAACAATGTTTTATAAAATTACATTTACAATTATCCAAAAAATAGTTAAAAACATTAATGTTTTCTCTTTTGATGTTTGTGGTACCTGTTAAAAAATTCCCTCTGATGGTAACAGTCATCAAAAAACTCATCCGAACTCGAGAAAAGGTTCCACCTATATTTGAAAACAAATATTATGTTATTAATACTATAAATAAATAAATTAAACATTAATATGAAGCATACATTAGGAGAATGTCGATTTTTAATAAAAATGACACATTTAGTGTAACATCCCTGGTAAATAAAGAATATGACAATTTCATATTTATTAATATTTTTGAATTAAATATTAATTTTACATTAAATGTGATTCCATTTTCTATGGAATACCCGATACACAACAACGAGTTTCTTTGAAATCTTACGTTACACACAACATTAAGTTATACCAAAAATTAATATAAAAATATTATTATTCTAAATGATAGTTAACGCATAGTCATCATATTGGCGGGAATAAACAAGACTAACTGAAATATTATTATACAGTTTTTTTAAATGTTTTTACATTTATCCAATAAAATTTATAATTTTATAATGTGAATGATTCCAATATTAAGTATAAACACTCTAGTATTTTTTTAATGGTCGATTTACCACCTTTTGATGGAGAACCCTTTTAAAATCTAGTTTTTGTAACAATTATAGGTTATATCTGAAAAAATAATATTTTTCTTTATAATCGGGACATAAAAAATTACTTTGGATGAAATTTTGGTATTTTTTTTGATAATGTATATTTTTTAATGAATAGTGAAAAATATTGCATTTTAATTCAAAAGGGCCTTTTAATCAAATTTATTTATGTAGTATGAATATTATTTTAATTGGTTTTAAAGTGTAATTGGATTATATTTTTACCTTGTAATCCAATTTTGGCCATTGTAAGTAAGTTTACTCTTAAATTGGACATAAACAAAGTTAAATATTTTGAAAGTTATTATTTCTTAAAAACATGCTTTTTGTTTTGACAACATGAATTAATTTTAAATTAATTTCTAACAATTCAGTGTTTTGAATTTTAAAAAATGGATTCCATATTTGGAATTAGGAGGCCCCAATTTTTTTAATAGGTAACTTTTATTTTTATACATTATGAGTATTTACTTCAGTGAATATTTTATTTACCATGGTTAAAAGGTAAATCTGGTAAATAAGGGTAAACAAATAAGATTATAATAATATTAAATTACACTAACACATGTCCTAATCCTATATTCTCATATATTTTCGACCACGGGAATCCTTGGATTGATTTTGGGACCCCTTAGAGTCACTTAGGAGTGATAATGTCACTTCATATTAATTTATGTAAAGTAAAGACAACAATTACATAAACATATATATTTTAGTAAATTAATTTTTACATTTGGTTATATAAGTTATCTCTTCCACTATAAATATTAATTTTAAAGATAAAAATATTTCCTAATTCATGGTATTTTATTTTAAAATTTTAGACATCACATAAATAAAATATTATATGACAAAATTATGATGTAGTGATTACCTTATTAATAAATGATATAAATAAATGAGATTATAAAATTTAAAAAAAAACTATAAAAAACCTATCCAATTCTTATTGGATGATTTTACTTCAGAAAATTGTCATCTTATATTCTAATTTAATGAGTTTTTTGACCTTTTGAAACCAAAAATCAGTATATAATAAAATAATGTTTTCAAACTTTCTTAAAGATCCCCTCCCCTCCTTATAAAAATCCATCACCTCTAACCCATTACTAAAACCCCTAAAGACCCTTGAATCGTCCAAACTCTGCCCAAATAATCTCTCAAGATCCATTTATTACACCTATAAGCCTTACATTAGTCATAAATCACTCCATGAAAGCCTTTTGGTTCAAACGAAAGGGAGTTACCCGATTTAAAGCTAATGTCTTCTCTCGTGTTCTTTTTTTTATTTTACTTCTCCAACCCCAATAAACTCTCCTTATTCTTTTATTTTATAAAAACACAAATATCCTCAATATAATAGGTTGTTTTTATGAGAATTATTTGAACTACAGTTACACACACCTTCATCTAATGGGTAAATAACATATTGTTTATGTGGATGACGAACTACTGCCTCATGAAACAATGATTATTCAAATATCTCAAACCACCTCTCATGGTGGCCATTATGATGGAACTATATTTATATATAATATATATTATGTTTATTTTTTCTCTATTCTTCTGTATTTTTAATTTATAGCATACCTATATGGTTTCCATAATGGGTAAACGTGATAATTTCATTTGAGAAAGTGCGGAATACAGCCCCCTCAATCTGATATGACTCACTCATGCCATTCATGGGATGTATAAAGGATAGCGTTAATGAACTTATTTATGATATTATACAAGAATTATAATATATGTATGTATCATTAAGTTTTCATTCCATTAAAATATGAAATATAAATGAAAGTAGCGTTCATGTGTACGTACGGCTTACCATCTCCACGAACGGTGCATTTCATTTATTATCTCCAAATGTTATGTAATGTTATAAATACATATATATACTGGATATATATGAAATATATGATATCTAAATCATGAATATCATTCTAGAGATAATATAATTTTACCAAATGGACAACTTGTAATTATAAGAAGTTTATTTTTGACTCAAGTACCAAATATCGACAAAAATGACCGTTATTAACTTAAATGATTATATAATGGTAATAAGTGATATAAAAGTAATAATAAACCTAAAAAGGTTCTAAAGAAATTATAAATTAACTTTAGTTTATTATTCAGGGTATTAAAGAACGAACGGGTCAAATCGGACACGATGTAAGGGACTTCGTCTCAATCTCCTTTCATTGAGGCATCCTTTGATTTATAAATGACTTAATTTTATGCAGTGTATAAAACCCTTTGAATTTTCATTTCATTCAAAGAGAATATTTTTCTATGAATTGTTTTACTAAATGAAAAAAAGGGAATGCTTCTTTTAAAGTACATAGTGACAACGACCATTCTGTCGTCGCAAGCATTATTTGATATTTGGCTTCCTTAACTAGTCAGAATGTTTTTAAAAGGAAAATAAATACCATCTAATCTTTTATGTATTGTGGTATTGAAAATGGTTTTGATAATGGATTGGTTATGACAATATATTTAAATAATATATTATCATTGAAATGTTTAAATGTTATATTTCCTTTATGTTTTTTGTATGTGTTATGAATATGTTATGGTTCTTGGGAATTGTTTACATATATGAGTGGTTCCATGATAAACCTAGGGCAGGTGAGACCAAGATAGCTATCCAATGAATTGGGTAACATGATGAAGATAAACATAAATGTTTCTCATAATATATTTAAGGAATATATTTTGATGGGTATTCTAAATGTGACTCCCTACGTAGCTGTGAATTCTACAACATAAGTATGTTATGGATGCCACAAGTTAGCTTTATGATTTATGATTTCCATCTTTTATTCATAAATCATATGATTTTGTGTGGTAAGTTAAATATTGAAACATATGATTTTATTTACTTGTATGTATTAATAGACTAATGTTTTATTTCCTTATTTTATAACCCTTACCACACTTTTTATGCTCATCCCAATTTTTTTTTTTGAAATGTATTTCATGAGACTTAAAGTCGAATAGGGTCAAGTTTGGGATCAAGTAAAATTCATGTTGTCTAAAACATGGAACTAGACATGGCACTTTTTTCAAGAATTTTTATTTTATGAAAATAATGGATATTGTGTAGAAGTTTCTACATGTAATATTCAAGTTTTTATGTATATGTTATGTCCTATCTCTCTAAATATCTAAACTTGAAAAGATCCTTGATGTGAATTATTAACTTAATTCAGGATTATGTAATGTTTAAGTTTGGGTAGTTAGTATTAAAGGATGGTTTAGACAACTTTAGGAGTTATAAGATTGTTAAATTAATATCCATAAATTAATTCATGGTCAAATTAAAATGATATAGCATTTACATATTATGATGTTGCTTTGCCTAAGATATTTCTGTGTTCAGAATTGTTTTTCGAAGAGGAAACAAGGAAGTAATGATGGGATGACATCAGGGGGAATAAAACCTTCCAAATTAGCAACCTGAGATGGTTGGAATTGGAACTGAATAGTTTTTTGAAGTTATGGAATAGTTTACTCAGGCTATAAATGGTGGTTTTATCCATGCGCGAGATCACCCAGATCAACCACATAGGAACACGTTAGTAGTGGATGATTTCATGAGGCAACATCCCCCATAATTCAAAGGATCATCTGACCTTGTGCTAGCATAAGGGTGGATTAAAACCCTGGAGAAGATTTTTGATGTCATGGGGTGTTCAGAACATCAAAATTTTAGTCTTGTTGTTTACCATTTTGAAGGTGAATCCGGTTAGTGGTGGTCGATGGTGAAAATATTAGGGATAGTGAAGAGATTGATGCTCTTGATTGGGATAAATTCAAAGGTATGTTTCAAGATAAATATTTTCCTAAGGTGGTTCGTCTTAGTATGGAAAAACAATTCTTATAATTGAGTTAGGGGGATGATTCAGTGGCTACTTATGAAGAAAAATTCACTCGACTGGTAAGGTATTTTCCAAACTTTATATGAGATATTGATAGTAGAATCAATCGTTTTTAATTAGTATTAATGAAAAAGTATCAAAGGGATTTACCTTCTTGTGAGTTAAAAAGTTATGAAAAACTTATTTGATGTGTGGAGAAGGCGGAAATGGATTTTTTTCGATGATTAGGTGTTCTTTGACAAACAATAGAATAAGAGGTTGAGGTGGCAGACCAAAGGGAATAAGTCTTCAAAAAATTCTGATGGTAAGTAAATTAAGTTTATAGTTTGTGAAAATTGTGGTAAAATGAATGCTCTGGAATATCTTTTGAATTCTAGTAAGTTCTAAAAATATGGAAAAAAGGGACATAGGTTTTTTAATTTCATAGAAAAATATCAGGTTAATGTGAAGAAAAAGTCTGATTTACATTCAGTAAAATGTTTTAAGTGCAACGAAATGGGTCATTATGAAAATGAGTGTCCAACGAAGAAATCAATTGAGGGAAAGAAGTCGGACTACAAGCAGAAATGGGTGGTGAAATTCTTTTCAACTACATAAAAATATGTTGGGCCATAGAATGAAGTAATATTAGGTACACTGTTTTTTTATTTAGATTATGGAAATGTATTTTTTGATTCAGGGTCTAAAAACTTTTTCATTTCATATAAGTTTTCTATTAAATTGGGAATTCCATATCAAGATATGAATCTTTAAATTATGGTAAAAACACCAGGAGGAAATGTTGAGACAAAAGGAAATTATAAAAACCTTTTTGTCCTTGTGTGAGGAAATAATCTAAATTCAAACCTTATAGTTTTTACTCTAGTAGAGTTTGATGTTATTTTGGGTATGGATTGGATTTCTGTTTTCCAAGCTAAGATTGACTGCAGAGCTAAATAGGTTTATTTTCAGAAAGAATTTTAGTTTGTATACAAGAATTA
The DNA here is from genome assembly GCA_963277665.1 of Viscum album. Classification (NCBI taxonomy): domain Eukaryota; kingdom Viridiplantae; phylum Streptophyta; class Magnoliopsida; order Santalales; family Viscaceae; genus Viscum; species Viscum album. Next base: position 290,983,088 of record OY728163.1, read on the forward strand.
ACCCTTACTTTTGATAACATGTCAGGAAGATGAGAAACTAGTAAAATATAGAAATGAATGTTACCTTACACATATTATTGAAAACAAAGGAACTATTTAGATTAATGATGTGCCAGTGGTAAATGGGTATCTTTATGTTTTTTCTAATGAGTTTCCAAGTATAATACCTAATCAAAAATTTGAATTTACTATTGACTTAGTTCATGATGCTAAGCCAATTTTAAAACCCCCTTATCAAATGTCTCAAATTGAACTTTTAGATTTAAAGAAGAAATTACATGAGTTATTAAATAAAGGGTTCATTATACCTAACACATCACCATGGGGTGATCCTATCTTATTTTATAAAAAGAAAGATGGTTCAATGAGACTTTGAATTGATTATAGAGCATTGAATAACATCACTATTAAGAATAAGTATCTTTTTCCTCATATCGATGATTTTTTTGATTAGCTCCAGGGAGCTCAGTGTTTTTTGAAGATTGAATTGAGGTCAGGGTACCATTAGTTAAAAGTAAAGGAAGCAGAAATTCTGAAGACTGTATTTTCTACTAGATATGGCCATTATGAATTTGTGGTTATGCCTTTTGGATTAACCAATAAACCTGTTTTATTTATGGATCTTATGAATAGAATTTTCTGTGAGTTCCTAGATAATTTTGTGGATGTGTTCATTAATTATATTTTGCTTTATTCCAAAAGTAAAGTGGAACATGAATTTCATTTAAGGGTTGTCTTAAAAACCTTATAATAAAATAAAATGTATGAGAAATTCAGAAAGTGTGTGTTTTTGTTACAATAAATTTCTTTCCTTGGTCATATTATTTCAAAAAATGGAATAACAGTTGATTCTGATAAAGAAAAAGTTGTTTAAGAATGGAAAAGACCTACCAATATCACATAGATTTGTAGTTTTCTTGGTTTAGTAGGTTATTACTAAAGGTTTTTTGAACATTTTTCATGGTTATCTATCCCAATAACTAAGTTAACTTGAAAAGGTGTTAATTTTAACTGGATAAAAGAATGAGATGATTGTTTTTAGGAATTGAAAAGAAGATTGGTGAATTTTCCAGTTTTGTAACTGCCTTCTAGAAATGGTGAGTTTGTTATCTACATTGATGCTTCATTGAAAGGATGTGGTTGTGTCCTTATGTAGAATGATCATGTCATTTATTATGCTTCATGCCAGTTGAAAACTCATCAGTTAAATTACCCTACACGTGATTTGGAATTATCTGTTGTTGTTTTTTCTTTAAAAATTTGGAGGCATCATTTTTATAGTGTAAAATGTGGAATATATACTGAGCAAAAAAGTTTAAAGTATATATTAACTTAGAAATAATTGAACATGAGATAGAGGATATGGTTGGAATTAATCAAGGACTATGATTTCACAATTCATTACCATCCCAGAAAGGAAAATAAAGTGGTTGATTCTTTGAGTCGAAAAAGTAATGCTACATTAACCTTGTTACGTTTGAAACAAGATCCTTTGATTAAAGACATGATGAACTTTGTCATAGAAGTTGTTGGTGTAGTAAATTACTCTGTTTTGTTTCAGGTGTCAGTGAAATCATCTCTATCAAACAGAATTAAGAAAGCACAGAAAGAAGACAGTAAGTTGCAGAAAAAGGTAGATTTGGTTCAAAAGGGTATGTTGCCTAATTTTAACATTGATAATGACTGTATTTTGAGATTTATAAATAGATTATGCATGCCTTGTGATTCACAATTGAATAATGAGTTGTTATGTTAAGCTCATAGTTATCCGTTTTCAGTTCATGTTGGTAGTACAAAGATATACAGAGATCTTCGGGAGTATTACTGGTGGGATGGAATGAAAAGAGATATTTCTAACTTTACTATGAAGTGTTTGACTTTTCAACAAGTTAAAGAAAAGCAGTAGTTACTGAAAGGGATGTTTCAGTATTTACCATCATTAGAGTGGAAATGGGAAAATATATCCATGGACTTTATTATGGGATTACCGAAGACATCTCGAGGTAATAATGTAATCCGGGTTATTGTTGATCGAATGAATAAATATGCTCATTTCCTTCCAATTTGAGATACTTTTTCCCTAGATCAATTTTCTCAATTGTATGTTAAATAGATAGTAATGTTTCATGGATTTCCCCTCTCCATTGTATCTGATAATGATCATAGGTTTACATCTATCTTTTGGAAAGACCTTCAGAATTCATTGGGTACTGAATTAAATTTTAGTACAACTTTTCATCCTCTATCAGATGGGAAGTTAGAATGAACAATTTAGACCTTGGAGGACATGCAGTGTGCTTGTTCACTAGATTACCAGGGAGTTGGGACCAAGATCTTTATTTGGTTGAATTTTCTTATAATAATAGTTTTTATTCCAGTATACAGATGGCTCCATTTGAGACATTATATGGGAAGCAGTTTCGATCTCCATATTTTTGGGATGAAGTAGGTGAAAGGAAGTTGATGGGACTGGAATTGGTAGAAGAGATGGAAAAAAAAGTTCGGTTGATTCAGAAGAACATGAGAACAGCTCAGAGCACGCAGAAAAGTTATGCGGATAACTTGAGGAAGGATCTTTCATTTGAGGTAGGGGATCATTTCTTTCTCAAAGTTTCTCCATGTAAAAGTGTGATGAGTTTTGGTAAGAAGGGAAAGTTTAGTCTGAGGTTCATTGGACCCAATGAAATCCGGGATAAAGTTGGATCAGTTGCCTATAGAGTTGATTTACCTCCAAGTTTATCCCAGGTACACAATGTTTTTCATGTTTCAATGTTGAGAAAGTATATGTCGGATTCATCTCATGTTTTTTGTCTAGAGGTAGTTCAGTTGGAAGAGAATCTTTCATATGAGGAACAACTAGTCCAAATTCTTGACCAAAGAGAAAAAGTGTCACAGAATAAGGTAATCCATCAGGTAAAAGTTTTGTGGAAAAACCATATGGTTGAAGAGGAAATGTGGGAATCTAAAAATGATATGAGGGATAAATACCCCCATTTATTTGATAAGTGAATAATATTGTGAGGATGTAATTTCCAAAAGGGGGGAAGGATGTAATATCCGAGGTAAATAAATAATATGACATTTTCATATTTATTAATATTTTTGAATTAAATATTAATTTTACTTTAAAGGTGATTCAATGTTTGATGTCGTACCCGATATGCAACAACAGGTTTCTTTGAAATCTTACGTTACAAACAATGTTAAGTTATACCGAAAAATAATATAATATTATTATTATTTTAAATTATAGTGAACGCATAGACATTGTATTGGCGAGAATGAATAGTATTAACTACAATATGATTATATATGTTTGTTAAATGTTTTTATATTTATCAAATAAAAGTTATAATCTTAAAATGTGAATGAATCCAATTTTTTGCATAAATACTCTAATATTCTTTAAAATGTCGATTTACCACCTTTTGATGGAGAACCCTTTTTAAATCTAGTTTTTTCACTTTTATATGTTCTATTAGAAAAAATAATATTCTTCTTTAGAATAGAGACATGAAAATTTATTTTGGATGAAATTTTGTTATTTTTCTGATAATGTTCATTTTTTAAAGAATAATGAAAAACACTGCATTTTAACTCAAAAATGCCTTTTAATATAATTTATTTATATAGTTAGAATATTATTTTAATTGGTTTTAAAGTGTAATTGGATTATATATTTACCATTTAATCCAATTTTTCACATTGAAGTAATTTCACTCTTAAATTGGACATAAACAAAGGTAAATCTTTTGATAGTTATTAATTATTAAAAACATGCTTTTTGTTTTGCAAATAGGAATTAATTTTAAAATAATTTCTACCACTTCTGTGTTTCTAATTTTGAAAAATTGATTCCATATTTGGAATCCAGAGGTCCAAGTTTTTTTACTAGGTAAATTTTATGTTTATACATTATGAATATTTACTTCAGTAAATATTTTATTTACCATGGTAAAGAGGTTAATCTAATAAATTAGGGTAAAAAATAATAATATAATAATATTAAATTACCCTAACATGTGTCATAATCCTATAGGATAATACATGTCAAACCATGATAACCATTTTTTAACACCCCAAGCTTCCATGGTACGCTTCTCTTTAAATAATACAGTAGCGTTTGTTGTACGCAACTTCGAGTTCTAACACACACAATAACCAATCAAACTAGCCTTTATAAACAGTAATACCCAATTTTGGAAATTTTATAAATTTTATCTTTCAAAATAGACTTCATTTTTTTGATTCGAAATGTCGAAATTATCTTAGGGTGATTTTTTGGTACTTTTCTGATAACTTTCATATTTTGATGAATAGTGAAAATTATTAAATTTTAATTAAAACAACATTTTAATCAGAATAATTAATAGTGATTAATTATGCATTTTAATGGTTTGGAATTATAATTAGATTATATTTTTATCATATAATACAATTTAGGTCATTCTAAGTAATTTCACATTTAAATTTGACATAAACAAGTGTCAATCTTTTGGTAGTTATTATTTCATAAAAACACCCTTTTTGTTTTGACAAAAGGAATTAATTTTAAATTAATTTCTACAACTCCTGTGTTTTGAATTTAGAAAAAAGGATTTCATATTTATAATCAGGAGGTCCAAATTTTGTGAATAGTTAAATTTTATTTTTAGACATTTTGAATACTTACTTTGGTAAATATTTTATTTGCCATGGTTGAAGAGTAAATCCGGTAAATAAGGGTAAACAAATAATATTATAATAATATTAAATTACCCTAACATGTATCCTAACCCTATTGGATGATACATTTCCGACCATGGGAATACTTGGGTCGAATGTGGGACCCCATGGAGCCACATGTAAGTGAAAATGACACTTTATATTAATTAAGTTTAAGTAAATACAAAAATGATATAAGCATATATCTTTTAGTAAAAAAAAATTTACATAGGGTTATATATGTTATCTCTTTGACTATAAATATTCATTAGAAAGATAAAACTATTTCCTACAGAATGGTATTTTATATATAATTTCTATACATTGAAAATAAAGTTATTTATGACACAATGATGATGTAGTATTTTCATTATTAATGAAAGAATAAAATAAATGGTATTATAAATGTTAAAATAAATATAATTTAAACGTTTTTATGCCATACACGAATTTTTTAGGTTAAGATGACATGTTAGGATTGATCAAATGAGTTTATTGTGAATTAATAAAGTTTTTAGGACTTTAAAAAAAATCAATTACCAAATAGTGTCCAAATTGACATGAAAGAGTTTTAAAAACAAATATTATATTACTAATTGATATTCTATTCCTAAAAATATAAGGTTCCACAAAAAGACTTATATAAGGATATTTTTATCATTAATAAACCATTTGGGGTTTTATTTGAAGTTTATAGTAATTTTATTAATCATATAATATAAAAATACAAAGAGACATGCTAAATGTCAAACTAATTAACTAAGAGCTAAAACTAAAAGATAAGGTTCATATAGTGACCCAAAACTATCTAAAACCTATTTCTTGAGTTTATTTAAACCCATACCCACATTTTCCTCAACATAAGTCACTTTTGAGCCATTATAAATGGAATATTAATTTATTATAAAATAATATTTTAAGTTTTTCCTAAGGTGCCTCTCACCCCTCTTATAAAAGGGAACTCCCCCTTCTCTCTAATTCACACCTTCAAAGACTTTTGGATCGTCCAACCTATGCCCAAATATCTTCTAAGATTCCCTCACTTCAAAATATAGTCCTTATTTTGATCATAAATCTAACCTATGGAGCCCTTTTGATCAAATCAAAAGGAAGAACCTGAAGAAGAGGTAAATATTTCATCACCTCTTTCAAGTTCGTTTCTTCTTCCACTTCTTCTTTAATTGTTATTTCCATTATAAATTAATAAATACAGTATATTCTATATACTATAATGTTATTATAAATATGGAAAAACTATATTCAGTATTCTATCCACCCTTTGAATGACATGTCACCATACGTGCGTACATACGGCTTATCGTCTCCACGTCGGGGTGTAATTGTTATTCAAAACATTATTATTTGGATGGGTATGATAATGATATGTAATTGATCTAGATAATAAATATAACATTATAATTATTCTTTATATATGATATACCATCCAATTATATATGATTTTAATATCAAAATAATGATATTTTCTCTCGTGCGTACGTACGGAATACCGTCTCCACAAACGTGATGAGATTCGTTACCCATCGTATCCATTCAAGAATAATTTTCATTTGATGATTAAAAAAAATGTTTAAGGACTTGATATCATTCTGAATATGAATAATATACATCCCATCCACAACAAATATGACTCACATAACATGGATTATAAAGTAAAATGAATCCATTAACACCCGAAACGACGATAATACTAAGATATTAATAACAAAGCAATGTCAAAAGATCATATATGATATCATATTAATGTATATGATTATTGTATTATTTAATAAAAATTATTTCACCATTATACATGAGTTTAACTTACCCTCGTCCAAGGAAAAGTACAAGGTAAGGGTTTATTTCACAATCTCTTCATTATCTGAGGTTGTTTATATGTAATTATTTACTAGGGCCTCTTTATCATCCATATCCATGTTTCTTAAAAATGTATTTCAAAACATTCTTAATACTTTATATACTATGGGTTAAAGTCATTTATACCCTTTTTTTGAATTTTTATAAGCTGTTTATAAAGAAATCTTTTCGTCGTTTTCCAAACAAGGTTCTTTTTAACCTTTTTGACAAAATTAAGGTAAGAATGTCTTTTTTAACTTATACGTTGGGTGCGACTATTTTCCACCGTTATCAAATCGTTGAAGCTTACCTTAAAAGCTTATAAGAATATTTTAAAAGTAAATGTTTTCTTTTATAATTATGTGACTTTTAAATGATTTCAAAAAAAGAGATATTTCTCCAAAATAGTTTTGATTTCATCTATGTCAACATCCTTTGATGTATTTTAAGGTTATTTGAAGTTGATTTATTATGATACAAAACATCCATATTGGATTTAATGTTTTTTGATATGTTTGACTGTGGATGTGTTATTTTTATACCATTCATGGTTTATGAAGAAAGTATTGAAATTTTGTATGCTAGCTTTAATACGAATGTTTATGTTATGTTTAAACCTTTTCATATGGGACTGAATTGGACTTAGTAAGTGATGGGTGGAGCCCGCTATAGATCCATTATGAATCGGTAGGTCTCATGAGACAAACTAGTGTCTTGGCACAAGGCCTTGACAAAATCTTACTTGTAGTCTTGGCACAAGGCCTTGACTATATGGTTATGATAGTCTGGCATTATGAATTCCATCATTATGAAAGTGGTTATTGATATTGCATGTGATTACAAGACTAATAGAATATCCATGTGAATAAGTAAATGGAATTATTTCTTTTTATTTTTTCCATATTTTGTTGAAGTTCAAGTTTAAAAGTCTTTTGTTTTAGTTATACATTTCCTTAAATATTTATATTTATTTATAAAAGTTTCCGCTATATTTTTATCCTTACTGAGCATCTGAGTTCACCTCTTTCTATGTTTTATTTTTCCCAAGATGTGAAGAAGTATTTTATTACTGACCTGCAGGGATAGTCTAAGGGGATATGAGTGTGGACTATAGATACTATGTTTTTGTAGTTTTCCATTTTATCATTTAATGTATTACTTATGAATGTATCTAGTGTTTCCAAGGCTACTAAACTAATCGGCCTTTCGAGAATTGATCTTTTGTGATCATGCCAATGTTATATAATAATGCACCGACTCTGGGTAACTGAGGTCAGGGCGTTAAAATTGGTATCAGAGGAAGTTTAGTACAAGCCTTGGAAGCTAGACTTAGATAAACTCTAATTATATCACATAGACCTAAGATGGAATTTGAGGATTAGTATAGAAGAACTTCCTAGAATTTTGATATTGTAGAGATTTTGTTATTTTTCCAAGAAATACATCCATGTCTGTATATAAGCAGGTATAGTCGGCTCTGGCACAGATGTACCTAGGGGTAAAACCCAAAAACACCGCTTTGAGCTAGACTCAAACAGGAACTGGTGCATGAAAACGGGCCGTGCTGCACTCTTGGTTACGACACTCTCAAGGGATATGCTTAGGATAATTCTCATTTTATTTACAAACCATTATTAAGGGTTCATGAGTATATACTTCCACAAAGAAAACATTTTTATGATTATGGATTATATCCATAAACTGTTCAATTTATGTAAAGTGTTTTACAAGTTTGGAATTATGTATTTGGATTCATAAACTAATCTAGTTTATGACATTGTTTAGGAATGATGCCTAGTGGAAGGAATGGGAACTGTATCAATGCACGCACTTCATGTAGGGATTACCCTCCTGCTCAAGATAATTATAATGGAGCTGGTGATACAACTGGTGCTGATCAGCTTATCACCATACTGGGATAACTCACTCAGGTTAAGAATAATAACCTTACCCGTATGGAGCACCCTAATCCACAATGTGTAGGATCAATGTTAGATCTCTTCATGAGGAAACAACCACCAACATTCAATGGGAGTTCAAATCCATTGGTATCTTAGTAATGGATAAGTTCCCTAGAGAAAATAATTCCAGATTTGGGGAGTAGTGAAAGGGAAAATGTTGTCATGGCAGTTTACCGCCTCACTGGAGATGCTGATCAATGGTGGTCATTGATTCAAAATACAAAGTCAGATGAAGAAGTATCATGTATGGAATGGAGGCATTTTAAAGAAATTTTCTTATAAAAATACTTTCCTCATGACCATCGAGCAGATATAGAAAGGAAATTTCAGAGTCTGAGGCAAAAGGAGGATGAGAATGTCGCAAAGTATGAGTCTAACTTTACATGGTTAGCTAGGCATGAAGCAGATTATATACGTAACCCAAGAAGTAAGATTGATCATTTCTTTAATGGGTTAAAACCATTTCTCCATCGATCATTGGTCTCACAATCCTTCTCTTCGTATGAAGATATTATCTCATGTGCTATCAAGATAGAAAATGAATTCTCTAAGTCTTACGACTTTAAAGCAAAGAAAGAGATGAAGATATCTGTTGATCACTATCGAAATGGAAATAAGGGGAAGAAGGGAAAAGTTGAATATCCATACTGTAGTAAATGTGGGAAGAAACACCCTGGTACTTGCCTGAAGAGAATGGGAGTCTATTACAAGTGTGGTGAAAAAGGCCACCAAGCTCGTGATTACAAGGAGAAGAAAGAATCTACCAATGTTCAGTGCTACAATTGCTGGGAGATGAGACATTACGAAAATGAATGTCTCAAGCGTCAGGGAAACCTACCTTAGAAAAGGCCAAGGGATCAAGGCCAAGCTTATACTATCACTACTCCTGAGGTTGAAACTCTGAAAGACGTAGTGGAAGGTAATTTAATGGTTTCCTCAAGTTAATCCAATGCTTTAGTTGAATCTAGATCGTCGCATTATTTCATATCTTCCCATTTTCATAAGAAAATTCGATATTTTCAATTTGATTTAACAAGGGAGTTATTAGTCAAAACTCTTAAGGGATGTATCATTGCTATAAAGTTCTATGAATCAGTTCCAATTATGGAATATAAATGTTCTTTATATTTTGATCTCATCGTCATACCCATGATTGAATTTGATATAATCCTCGGTATGGATTGGCTTTAGGGCCATGATGAAAAACATTATTTTAAGAATAAGGAGGTTACTATTTTTTATTACAATGATAAAGAACACCTTATCTTTAGATCAGAATCGTCACCACCTAATTCTTATCTAGATCCACCCCTAGTAGCTCAACTAAATTCAATTATTGGGGAATAATAGAATGAAATGACTGTGGGTGAGGAAAGGAATGTTCAAATAGAGTATGTACCTATTGTGAGAGAATATGTTGATGTGTTTCTAGAATATTTACCTAGAAATCCTCTAGAAAGAGAAATTGAGTTTTCCAATGATTTAATTCCTGGATCAATGCTCATATCGAAGACCCCTTATAGAATGGAAACTATGGAATTAGTGGAACTGAAGAAACAACTTGAGGAATTGATTAATAAGAGATTTATTCACCCTAGTGTTTCTCCATGGAGAGCCCATGTTCTTTTTGTTAAGAAGAAAGATAGATCTATGAGGTTGTGCATTGACTACAGGGAGATAAATGCTATAACAATAAAGAACAAGTATCCCCTACCTCGCATTGATGATTTATTCGACCAACTTCATGGAGATCAATATTTTTCAAAGATTGAACTTATATCTGGATATCATCAGTTGTGTGTGAATAAGGAAGAAATTCCGAAAACAGTATTTCGAACCAGGTATGGGCATTACGAGTTTAGAGTAATGCCTTTTGGGCTGACTAATACACCCTCTGTTTTCATGGATCTAATTAATAGAGTATTCAAGGTGTATCATGATGACATTGTAGTGGTATTTATTGATGATATCTTGGTATACTCTAAAATCTATGAAGATCATAAAAATCACTTGCGCATTATCCTAAAGACTCTGTGAAGACATGAATTATATGGGAAGTTTATCAAGTGTGAATTCGGGCTTCAGGAGATTTCTTTTCTTAGACATATTTTCTCTAAGGATGGAATCTCTATTGATCCTTCTAAGACAAGAGCAATCCAAGAATGGCCAGCACCAATTAGTATAACCGAGGTATGCAGTTTTATTGGTTTAGCAGGTTATTATTGACGTTTCGTCCAGAATTTTTCTCGATTAGCTAACCCATTAACGAAGCTCACATGTAAAGGGGTTAAATTTGTTTGGAAAAAAGTGTGTGAAGAATGTTTTGAAGAACTAAAGAAAGGATTAGTCAATACTCCTATCTTGACTCTACCATCATGGAATGATGGCTTTGTTATTTATAGTGATGCTTCAATGAAAGGACTTGGTTTGTGTCATTATGCAGAATGATAGGGTCATTGAATATGCATCACAACAGCTAAAAAATCATGAGAAAAACTATCCTACTCATGATCTTGAGTTAGCAGTTGTAATATTTTCTTTAAAGATATAGAGACATTATCTCTATGGTGAAAAATTTGAGATTTATACTGATCACAAGAGTTTGAATTATATTTTCTCACAAAAAGAACTCAACATGAGGCAAAGGAGATGTCTTGAACTACTCAAGGATTGTGATTGCACGATACACAACCACCCGAATCTTTTTATGCAGTAATATTCTAGAAATTTCGAGGATGAAATTATTTAAAGGAGGGGAGAATGTAACACCCCAATATTCCACAGTACGCTTCTCTTTCAATAATACAGTAGTGTGTGTTGTATACTACTTCGAGTTCTAACACACACCACAACCAATCAAACTAGCTGTTATGAATAGTAATACCAAATTTTTGAAATTTTATACATTTTATCATTCAAAATGGACTTCATTTTTGGATTCGGAATGTCTAAATTATCTTAGGGTGAATTTTTGGTACTTTTCTGATAACTTTCATATTTTGATGAATAGTGAAAATTACTAAATTTTAATTAAAAACAACTTTTTTAATTAAATAATTAATAGTGCTTAATTATGCATTTTAATGGTTTGTAAGTATAATTAGATTATATTTTTATAATTTAATAAAATTTAGGTAATTCCAAATAATTTTACATTTAAATTTGACATAAACAAGTGTCAATCTTTTGGTAGTTATTATTTCATAAAAACACGCTTTCTATTTTGACAACGGGAATTAATTTTAAATTAATTTCTACCACTTCTGTGTTTTGAATTTAGAAAAATGGATTCCATATTTATAATCATGAGGTCTAAATTTTGTAAATAGGTAACTTTTATTTTTTGACATTTTGAATAATTATTTCAGTAAATATTTTATTTACCATGGTTAGAGGGTAAATCCGGTAAATAAGGGTAAAAACATAATATTTTTCTAATATTAAATTACCCTAACACGTTTCCTAACCCTATTTTCTGATACATTTCCGACCATAGTCATCCTTGGGTCGAATTTGGAACCCCATGGAGCCACTTGTAAGTGAAAATGACACTTTATATTAGTTAAGTTAAAGTAAATACAAAAATGACATAAGCATATATCTTTTAGTAAAACAATTTTTACATAGGGTTATATATGTTATATCTTCAAATATAAATATTAATAAGAAATATAAAAAGATTTCCTACATAATGGTATTTTATCTATAATTTTTAGACATTGAATAATTAAATTTATTTATGACACAATGATGATACAGTATTTTCATTATTAATGAAAGAATAAAATAAATGGTATTATAAATGTTAAAATAAATATAATTCGAAAGTATTGATGCCATAAAATAATTTTATAGGTTAATATTAAATTTTATGATTAATCAAATGAGTTTATTTATAATTAATAATGTTTTTAGAACTTTAAAAAAAATCAATTACCAAATAGTGTCAAAATTGACATAAAACAGTTTTTAAAAAAATATTATATTATTAATTGATATTCTATTCCTAAAAATCTAAAGTTCTGACAAGATACTTATATAATAATAATTTTATCATTAATGAACCACTTTGGGTTCTATTAGAAGTTTATAGTATGTTTATTAACCATATAATATAAAAATACAAAGAGACATGGTAAATGTCAAACTAATTAACTAAGAGCTAAAACTAAAATATATTGTTAATATAGTGACCCAAACATGTCTAAAACCTATTTGTTGAGTGTATTTAGAACCATATCCACCTTATCCTCAAAATAATTCACTTTGTATCCATTAGAAACTGAATATTAATTTATTATATAAAATAATATTTTAAGTTTTTTCTAAGGTGACCCTCACCCCTCTTATAAAAGGGCACTCCCCCTTCTCTCTAATTTCCACCTTCAAAGCCTTTTGGATCAGACAAACTCAACCCAAATATCTTCTCAGCTTCTATCTATTCAACCTAGAGTCCATAGATTGATCATAAATCCAACCTAAGATCCCTTTTGATCAAATCAAAAGGAAGAACCTGAAGAAGAGGTAAATATTTCATCACCTCTTTCAAGTTCCTTTCTTCTTCCACTTCTTACTTATTTGTTATTTCCATTATAAAATAATAAGTCCAGTATCTTCTATATACTGTGATGTTATTATAAATATGTTACAACCATATTCATTAATTTATCCATCCTTTTAATGACATGTCACCATACGTGTGTACGTACGGCTTACCGTCTCCACGTCGTGATGTAATTGTTATTCAAAACATTATTATTTGGATGGGTATGACAATGATATGTAATTTATGTAAATAATAAATATAACATTATAATGATTCTGTATATATGATATACCATGCAATTATATTTGATTTTAATATCAAAATAATGATATTGTCGCTTGTGCGTACGTACGGAATACCGTTTCCACGAACATGATGAGATTCATTCCACATCGTATCCATTCAAGACTAAATTTCATTTGATGATAAAAAATAATTTTTAAGGACATGATATAATTCTGGATATGAATAAGATACATCCCATACACAACAAATATGACTCACATAACAAAGACTATAAAGGAAAACAAATCCGTTAACACCTGAAACAAAGATAATACTAAGATATTATTAACAAAGCAATGTCAAAAGATCATATATGATATCATATTGATGTATATGATTCTTTTATAATTTAAGAACAATTATTTCACCATTATAATGGAGTTTAACCTACCCTCGACCATGTAAAATTACATGGTAAGGGTTTATTTCACAATCTCTTCATTATCCGAGATTATTTATACGTAATTATCTACTAGGGCCTCTTTATCATCCACATCAATGTTTCTTAAAAATGTTTTTCAAAACATTATTACTATTTTATAGACTATGGGTTAAATTCATTTATACGCTTTTTTGAATTTTTATAATATGTTTATAAATGAATCTTTCCATTGTTTTCCAAATAAGGTCATTTTTAACCTTTTTGACAAAAGTAAGGTAAGAATGTCTTTTCTTAACTTATACGATGGGTGCGACTATATTCCACCATTATCAAATCGTTGAAGATTCCCTTAAAAGATTATAAGAATATTTTAAAAATAAATGTTTTCTTTTATAATTATGTGACTTTTAAATGATTTCAAAAAAAGAGATATTTCTCCCAAATAGTTTTGATTTCATCTATGTCAACATCCTTTGATGGATTTTAAGTTTATTTGATGTTGATTTATTATGATACAAAACTTACATATTGTATTGAATGTTTTGTGATATGTTTGAATATGGATGTGTTATTTTTATACCATTCATGGTTTATGGAGAAATTATTGACATTTCGTATGCTAGGTTTAATACGAATGTTTATGTTATGTTTAAACCTTTTCATATGGGAATGCATTGGACGTAGTAAGTGATAGGTGGAGCCCACTATAGCTCCTCAATGCATCGGTAGGTATGATGAGACAAACTAGTGTCTTGGCACAAGGCCTTGACAAATTTTTATTTGTAGTCTTGGCACAAGGCCTAGACTATGTGGTTATGATAGTCTGGCATTATGCATTCCATCATTATGAAAGTGGTTATTGATATTGCATGTAATTATTCGACTAGTATAATATCCATGTGAATAAGTAAATGGAATTATTTCATTTTATTTTTTCCATATTATTCTGAATTTCAAGTTTAAAATGATTTTGTTTTTGTTATACATTTCCTTAAATGTTTATGTTTATTTATGAAAGTTTTTGATATATTGTTATCCTTACTGAGCATCTGAGCTCACCCTTTTCTATGTTTTATTTTTCTCAGGATGTGAAGAACTATTTTATGAATGACCTACAGGGATAGTCTAAGGGGATATGAGTGTGGACTATGGAGACTATGTTATTGTATTTTTCCATTTTATCATGTAATGTATGACTTATGAATGTATCTAGGGTTTCTAAGGCTACTAAACTAATCGATCTTTAGAGACTTGATCTTTTATGATCATGCCAATGTTATGTAATAATGCACTGACTCTGGGTAATTGGGTCAGAGCGTTACACTTGGGTCAGTTTTGGGACCATATGGAGCCACTTAGAAGTGATAATGACACTTTATATTAATTATTTTAAAGTAAAGACAAAAATTACATAAACATATATCATTTAGTAAGTCAATTTTTACATGGGGTTATATAAATTATCTCTTCAACTATAAATATTAATTTTAAAGATAAAACAATTTAATACATCATGGTATTTTATTTATAATTTTTAGACATAAAATAAATAAAATTATTTATGACACAATGATGATGCAGTGATTACCTTATTAATAAATTATTTCAATAAATGAGATTATAAAATTTAAAACAAACTATCAAAAACTAGTCCAATTATTATTGGATGATTTTATTTAGAACAATAGTCATCGTACATTCAAATTTAATTATTTCTTGACCTTTTGAAACCAAAAATCGGTTTATAATAAAATAATGTTTTCAAACTTTCCTAAGGAGCCCCTCCTCCCCATTATAAAAATCCATCACCTCTAACCCATTACCCACACCTCTAAAGCTCCTTGTCTCGTCAAACCTCTGACCAAATAATCTCTAAGGATCCCTCTCTTCCACCTAGAATCATTATCTTAGGCATAAATCACTTCAAGAAAGCCTTTGGTTCAAACCAAAGGGAGTTACCCAATTTAAAGGTAATTTCTTCTCTCAAGTTCTTTTCTTTTATTTTACTTCTACAACCCCCCTAAACTCTCTTTATTGATTTTTTTTATAACAAAACTAGTATCCTCAATATACTAGGTTGTTTTTATGATAATTATTTGAACTAAAATTACACACACCTTCATCTAATTGGTAAATAACATACTGTTTCAAAGGACGGCGAACTACTGCCTCACGAAATGATGATTATTCAAATATCTCCAACCACCTCTCATGGTGGAAATTATGATGGAAATTTAATTATATATGATATATATTATGTCTATATTTTCTCTATAGTTCTATATCTTTTATTTATAGCATACCGTTATGGTTTTCATAATGGGTAAACACGATAATTTCATTTGAGGAAGTGCGGACTACTGCCCCCTCAATGTGATGTGACTCGGTCATGCCATACGTGGGACATATAAAGGATGGAGTTAATGAAATTATATATGATATTATACTATAATTATAATATACCTATGTATCATTAAGTTTTAATTCCATTAAAATACAAAATATAAATGAAAGTATTCTTCATGCGTACGTATGGCTTACCGTCTCCATGAACGGTGCATTTCATTTCTTATCTCCAAATGCTATGTACTATCATAAATACATATATATACTGGATATATATGACATATATGATATTTAAATCATGAATATAATTTTGTAGATAAAATAATTTTTACCACATGGACAACTTGTAATTATAAGAAGTTCATTTTTGACTCAAGTACCAAATATCGACAAAACGACTGTTATTAACTTAAATAATTATATAATGGTAATAAGTGATATAAAATGAATAATAAACCTGAAAAGGTTTTTTAAGAAATTATAAATTAACTTTATTTTATTATTCAAGAGATTAATTAATGAATGGTTCAAGTTAGACACGTGGTAAGGGACTTCGTCACAATCTCCTTTCATTGAGGCATCCTTTGATTTATACATGAATTTATTTTATACAGTTTATAAAACCCTTTTACTTTTCATTTCATTCAAAGGGAATATTTTTCTAAAAATTGTTTTACTAAACAACAAAAAGGGAATGTTTATTTTAACATATGCGGTGACAATGACATTTCTGCCGCTGCAAGCGTTATATGATATTTGGCTTCCTTAACAAGTATAAATGTTTTTAAAAGGAAAATAAATACCATATACTCTTTTATGTATTTTGGTATTGAAAATGGTTTTGATAATGGATTGGTTATGTTAATTTATTTAAATAATATATTTTGATTGAAATATGGAAATTTTTTCTTTCCTTTATGTTTTTTTTATGTGTTATGAATATGTTATGATTCTTGGGCATTGTTTACGTATATGTGTGGTTCTGTGATAAACCTAGGGCAGGTGAGCTTGAGATAGATCTATAATGCATTGGATAACGTGACAGAGGTAAACTTAAATGTTTCTCCCAAGAGATTTAGAGAATATATTGTGATGGGTATTTCCAAATGTGACTCTCTATGTAGTTGTGAAAGAAACAACGTAAGTGTGTTATGAATGCTACCAGTTGCCTTTATGATTTTTGATTTCCATTTTTTATTCATAAATCATATGATTTTGTGTGGTATGTGAAATATTGAAAAGTATTATTTCATTGACTTGTATGTATTAATGGACTAATGTTTTCTTTCCTTGTTTTATAACCCTTACTGATCTTTTTATGCTCATCCCATATTTTTTTGAAATGTTTTTCATAGTACTTAAAGATGAATAGGGTCAAGGATGGGATTAATGAAAAGTCATACTGTCCAAAACATGGAACTATACATGGATCTTTTTTTCAAGAGTTTTTATTTTATGAAAAAAATAGATACATTTTAGAAGTTTCTACACGTAATATTCAAGTTGTTATGTATATGTTATGACCTAATTCTCTAAATCTCTAAACATGAAATGATCCTCGATGTGAATTATTAACTTAATTCAAGATTATATAATGTTTATGGTTGGGTCCTTATATTTAGAATTATACCGGTCACACCATCAGTCATACTAATGTGGGATTGATTCCTACATGTCATAAATGAATAATGGATTGTTGACCGAACTTTTCAAAAAAATCCTAATGTGTTTCCTCAGTTTTTAGTATGTTAATTGTGTTTTTTTACTAAAATGTATTTTCAAAATGAAAACATGAAATTTGAGTCATACAGGTCACATCATGCATCGTTTTGATGTGAGACTACTTCGTACACATCACAAATAACTAATGAATTGTTGTCCTTAATTTTGAAGACAATCAGAGTGTGTTTTCTTGGTTTTCAGTGAGTGATACATTTTGAGCTAAAATGTCAATTTTAAACTAATAGATGATACTTTTAGTCATACCAGTCACACCCTTCATCGGATTGAGGTGGGTTGATTCCTATACATCACAACTGACTCATGGATCATTTTCCTAAAGTATCAAAAAAATACAAATGCATTTTCTTGGTTTTCAGTACATCAATTGTTTTTTTTAATTTAATTAATGTCAATTTTTTAAAAAAAAAGACACATTTGGAGTCATATCGGTGACACTAAGAGTCGGATTGAGGTGTGGTTGATTCCTACATGTCACAAATGACTGATAGATGTTTTTTATAAAGTATCAAATTAATTGGAAGGCATTTCCTTATTTTTTTAGTATGTTAGTTGTGTTTTTATACTTAAATATCATTCCAAACCAAAAACATGAAATTTTATTCATACCGGGCGCATCATATGTTAGTTTGACGTGAGACTTCTTCATACATGTCAAAAAGAACTGACGAATTTGTTTCCTTAATTTTGAAGAAAAACATAGAGTGTTTTCTTTGATTTCAGTGAGTGACACGCTTTGGGCTAAATTGTCAATTTTAAACTGAATGCTTACACTTTTAGTCATATCAACCACACTGTTCATCAGATTAAGGTGAGGTTGATTCCTACACATCACAACTGACTCATGGATCATTTTCCTAAAGTATCAAAATAATATGAATGTGTTTTCTAAGTTTTCATTATGTTAGTTGTGTTTTTTTACTTGAATTAATGTCAATTTTAAATAAGAAGGCACATTTAGAGTCATACCGGTGACACCATGCATAGGATTGAGGTGTTCTTGATTCGAACACATCAAAAATGAATGATAGATCATTTTATGAAAGTATGAAAACAATGGGAATGAATTTCCTCAGTTTTTAGTATGTTAGTTGTGTTTTTTTACTAAATTTTCATTTCAAACTCAAAACATGCAATTTGAGTCATACTGGTTGCATCATGTATCGGTAGACTGCTTCATACACATCAAAAATAACTAACTAAACATTGTCCTTAATTTTGAAGAAAATAAAAGTGTGTTTTTTTTCAGTGAGTGACACTTTTTGAGCTAAAATTTCAATTATAAACTGATAGAGGACACTTTTAGCCATACCAGTCACATGATTCATCAGATTGAGGTGTGTTTGATTATTACCCATCACAACTGAATGATGGATCATTTTCTTAATGTATCAAAACCATCAAAATAATTTTTCTTGGTTTTCAGTATGTTAGTTGTGTTATTTTACTTGAATTGATGTTAATTTTAAATAAGAATACACATTTAGAGTCATATCAGTGACAGCATGTGTCGTATTGAGGTTTGGTTGATTCCAACATGTCACAAATAACTGATAGATTATTTTCCTAAAGTATCAAAACAATTGGAATGTATTTCCTTAGTTTTTAGTATGTCGGTTGTGTTTTTTTACTAAAATGTCATTTCAAATAGAAAACATGCAATTTGAGTCATACCAGTCGTATCATGCATCGGTTTGATGTGAGGCTGCTTCATATACATCACAAATAAATGAATAATTGATTTCCATAATTTTTAAGACAACCAGAGTCTTTTTGCTTGGTTTTCAATGAGTGACATGTTATGAGCTAAAATGTCAATTTTAAACTAATAACGGTCAATTTTAGTCATACAAGTCACACCATTTGTTAGATTAAGGTGGTATTGATTCCTACACATCACAACTGACTCTTGGGTCATTTTACTAAACTATCAAAATAATATTAATGGGTTTTATTGGTTTTTAATATGTTATTTGTGTTTTTTTACTTGAAATAATGTCAATTTTAAATAAGAAGTCACATTTGGAGTCATACAGGTGACATAGTGCCTCAAATTGAGGTTCGGTTGATTCCAACATGTCACAAATGATTAATAAATCATTTTCATAAAGTATCAAAACAGTTGGAATGAATTTCCACGGTTTTTAGTATGTCGGTTGAGTTTTTTTTAATAAAATTTCATTTCAAACCGAAAACATGCAATTTGAGTCATACCGGTCGCATCGTATGTCGGTTTGACATGAGACTGATTCATACACATCATAAATTACTGAAAAATAATTTTTCCTCAATTTTTAAGACAATCAGAGTGTGTTTTCTTGGTTTTCAGTGAGTGACACGTTTTGAGCTAAAATTTTTATTTTAAAATGATATCTGGCACTTTTAGTAATACTGATCACACCATTCCTCAGATTGAGGCGGGGTTTATTCTTAAACATCCAAATTGACTCATAGATCATTTTTCTAAAGTATCAAAACAATCCAAATGCATTTGATCATTTTTTCAGTATGTAAGTTGTCTTTTTTATTTGAATTAATTTCAATTTTAAATAAGAAGACCCATTTGGAGTCATAACGGTGACACTGAGTATCGGATTGAAGTGAGATTGATTCTTACATGTCACAAATGACTAATACATAACTTTCCTAAAGTATCAAAACAATTAGAATGAGTTTCCTCGGATTTTAGTATGTTAGTTGTGTTTTTTTACTAAAATGCCATTTCAAACTGAAAACATACAATTTGAGTCATATCGGTCGCATTGTGCGTTGGTTTGACATGAGACTACCTCATACACATAAAAAATAACTAAAAAAGTTTTGTCCTTAATTTTTAAGACAATAAGAGTGTATTTTCTTGGTTTTTAGGGAGTGAGAGGTTTGGAGCTAAAATGTCCATTTTAAACTGATAGTGGGAACGTTTAGTCATACCGGTCACACCGTTCATCGGATTGAGGTGTGGTTGATTTCTACACATCCAAACTGACTTATGGATCATTTTCCTAAAGTATCAAAACAATCCAAATGTGTTTTCTTGGTTTTTAGTATGTCGGTTGTGTTTTTTTACTTGAATTAATGTCAATTTTAAATAACAAGACACATTTGGAGTCACAATAGTAAAACCATGCATCGGATTGAGGTGAGGTTGATTCCTACACATCACAAATGATTAATAGATAATTTTCCTAAAGTATAAAAACAATTTTAATTCATTTTCTTGGTTTTTAGTATGTCAATTGTGTTTTTTTACTAAAATGTCATTTTAAACTGAAAACATGCAATTTCATCATATCAGTCGTATCGTGTGTCGATTTCATGTGAGACTTCTTCATACATATCAAAAATAATTGATTAACCATTGTCCATAATTTTGAAGATAATCAAAGTGTGTTTTCTTGGTTTTTAGTGAGTGACACATTTTGAGCTAAAATATCAATTTTAAACTGATAGCGGACACTTTTAGTCATACCGGTCACACCATTCTTTAGATTGAGGTGAGGTTGATTTCTACACATGAAAAATTACTCATGGATCATTTTCCTAAAGTATCAAAATGATCCAAATGTTTTTTATTGGTTTTTAGTAGGTCAGAAGTATTTTTTACTTGAATTAATGTCAATTTTAAATAAAAAGACACATTTTGAGTCATACTAGTGACACCGTGCATTATATTGAGGTGATATTGATTCTTACATGTCACAAATGACTCATAGATCTTTTTCCTAAAGTATCAAAACAATCTAAATGCAATTCCTCAGTTTTCAGTATGTCAGTTGTGTTTTTTTTACTAAAATTTCTTTTCAAATTGAAAACATGAAATTTGAGTCATACTAGTCTCATCGTACGTCAGTTTTACATGATACTGCTTCATACAATGTCAAAAATAACTAATGAATTGATTTCTTTGATTTTGAAGAAAATAGAGTGTATTTTCTTGGTTTTCAGTGAGTGACACATTTTTAGATAAAATGTCAATTTTAAACTGATAGCGGACACTTTTAGTCATACTGGTCACACCATTTGTCCAATTGAGGCAGGTTTGATTCATACACAACAAAACTGACTCATGGATAATTTTTATAAAGTATCAAAATAATCCGAATGTGTTTTATTAGTTTTTAGTATGTTAGTTTTTTTTCTTGAATTAATGTCAATTTTAAATAACAAGGCACATTTGGAGTCATAAAGGTGACATCATGCATTGGATTGATGTGTGGTTAATTCCTACACATCATAAATGACTGATATATCATTTTCTTAAAGTATCAAAACAATCTAAATGAATTTCCTTAGTTTTTAGTATGTTAGTTTTATTTTGTTTACTAAAATGTCATTTCAAACCGAAAACATGTAATTTGAGTCATATTGATCATATCATTCATCGGTTTGATGTGAGACAACTTCGTACACATTGAATTATGAATCTCTTTCCTAAATTTGGATGAAAATCATAGCGCAATTTCTTGGATTTCATTAAGTGAAATGTTTTAAGTAAAATTTTCAATTTTAAACTCATAACGAAAACTTTTAGTCATACTGATCACACGGTGGATCGGATTGAGGTGAGGTTAATTCCTACACATTAGAACTAAATCATAGATATTTTTTTCCTAAAGTATCAAAGAAATAGAAATGCGTTTACTTGGTTTTTAGTATGTCAGTTGTGTTTTTTACTCAGATTATTGTCAATTTTAAATAACAATACACATTTGAAGTCATATCGGTGACATTGTGCGTCTGATTGAGGTGAGGTTAATTCCTACACATCACAAATGACTGATAGATCATTATGAGAATGTATCAAACCAATCAGAATGAATTTCCTCAGTTTTAGTATACTAGTTTTGTTTGTTTACTTGAATTAATGTCAATTTTAAATAAAGACACATTTGGTGTCATATCGGTGACATTGTGCGTCATATTAAGGTGCGGTTGATTCCTACATGTCACAAATGACTCATGGATCATTGTCCTAAAGTATCAGAACAAATTTTAAGTACATTCTTTTGCCTAAAAATCATTGCACCCTTGCCTATGAAACCTAAAAAATAAACCTGACCTGCTCAATATTCTAAATCTACCCAATTTAGAAGAATTATGGAAAAACCTTTGATCCCTATACATTTGACAAGGAATAAAATTCTCATTCTGCTGCATATCTTTAGTAGACCTAGTGAAGAACCAGTTGTCATATATTCAGGACCTCCGAATGAATATATGAAAGTTGGTTCTTCACTAGGTTGACTAATGAGGGGAACTACCAATTTTTTAGATTGAATCGATGTTTTTTGGAGAAAGAACCTTCTCATTATTGAAAACAAAAAGTGTGGAGTAAGATCATGTGCCTATTATGTCTCAATACATCACAACAAATTCAAGGAATGGGGAAACCCCTTCTAAATACTCGTTATATTTTGTGTTATATCAACAACACACATACCTTATAAATGAGGACCACCAATTTCTTTTCAAAAACTAACCAACATGCAATTCATTTATTTCAGAAACAAGGACCACCAATAGCCATGATTTTTAGCATGGTTTTTAGACCATACAAATCACAACATTTCCATCAAAAAAAGAGAAAGATAAGGCATACAAGATTATTAAAGTCAAAATTATTTGATAATTTTACCATCTTCATGTTGTTTTTATACATTCTTTCATATGGTATGTAGCCCATTTATTTATAAGTATATCTATATCTTATTGTGAATATGACTATTTTTTGAAGTCATGGTAGTGCTGAAAAAAATTAAATACACAAAGTATTAATAAATATTTTAAATAAAATAGAAATTATCTTAAAAAATACCTCTTCAAGGATGTTATTTTGTTCACGGAATATGATTCTCTCATAAATTTACAAACATAATAATCATAGTCTTTTCTATTTACTTATTTCAAACACATTAGAAGCATTGAGAAAAATAATTAATTTTTTTATATGTGTTTGGATAGTGAAATATTGTTATATATACCCTAATAATTATCCAGTCATAGTACTTATGAGGTTTCCTTTCCTTTTCCTCTGGCCTCATTCCATTATGTAGACGATATTCATGCACCACCCTATCATAATATAATCCTCATTAAAATATAATATAAATTATATAATTAGATGTTTAGTTCTAAAATATTGGATGTAGTGTATTAAAAATTGAAAAAATCCATCACGTGTGGTCAGTTTTTTGGATATCCATGCATTGAATACAAAAAATAAATCTTTGGAGTATCCAAATTGACCACATTGAGCATCCAATGCTATATAAAACAAAAAAAAAGGAATAATAAATGAAAGAAATTAAAATATATTTGATATGATTAAATTTTAGAGTTTTACCCCTGCATCATTGGTATTAAGAAGAGTATGTCATTAGTAATTTTTCTGTTAAATGATTTGAGAAGGCCTACCACTATTTCACCCTCTTTCTTGGAAGTTATGTCTTTTTGTTCTATAGAGGTGATGTGAGGACTAAAAAGTGAAAAAAATTTGTTCATGGAGAAATCCCTTCAATTGTTTTTCATATATACACCTATGAAAAATAAGAAATGTATTTGGTCCTAATTAATATAGTATATTAGCTTTTGAAAAATAAAATCAGGAAAACATACATCATGTATATATTTACAATTGATCTGCCTAACCCTTCATATTCAAGGATTTCAGTTGCACTCTGAACACCAATGAAGTTTGGATCTTCCCCTCCATACAAATTTTCTTCAAAATCAATTTTTTTAGTTCTACCATATTTCAATTTTTATCCACATGAGTCTTCAATAATAATAAATGTGGATATATAATAGGGGGTTAAGGTGCTTTGGGTAGATGGTTTTGATTGGTTGGTTTATCCTTGAGATGGATTTGAACTATTATTTTGTTTCACCCCCTTCTCTTTGTCTATATATAATAACATGCATTGTTTTAGACCTTTTTTCATTAAATGTTTAAGGTTTATATTGAAAATGAAATTTTAAATTAATACCTCATTGTCGACATGTTTTTTTTACAATATGTGACGGTCATGTGATGAATATTCCACGATCTTGTTCGACCATATGAATATCTGCATCATCAATTGGAACAGGTAGCTCGACACTCAGCTCTAAGTCTATAGTAATTGACACTCTGACATGACCTATCGGAAGTGTTCTGTTGTGTATCATGTCGTTCAGGATATTGAACATTGTATCCCATGCTACAAGGTGATGGGTGGGTGTTGATAGATATAAATCATAGTCATTTTCACCATATAGAATATCAATACAGGAAAGGTATCTTTGTCTAGTGTCTATCTGATTCACATTTCATATAAAAATATATTAGAAAATTTACTACCTCAGTTAAGAATTGTTTTTGAGGGGAATGGCTTGCCTCAAAACCGGTGGAGTGTTAGTCAGGATATTCACATGCAGGTTGTTCTTGAGTTGTTTCTTCTCTTTGCCTCCCCCCATTAAAATTTTTATCATCTCTCTCTGGAATTATAATTCTTCTTCAAACATGGCTAATATTTCTATCATCTTTTTCATTTCCTCAATTTGATCCTCCTCTTTTTTTCTCAAAATATGTTCTGGGTGTCACCCCAAAACCCAAACCTCTGACGCAACCAAACTTTTATGGCTGCTTCAAGTCCAATAAAATATTGTCTGCATTCGATGTGGTTTTTGTTGATTCTTGTGAATATGTTAGATATAAACTATAAGAAAATTAGTAATCATTGTTATGTAATAGTGATTTAAATAAAAAATTATTATGTCATACTTACACATTTTTTCCACACTTTTTTGTGTTTTCATCTATTAGTTTCACATATTTAGTTATATGTACCTCCTTTAATAGCACATGGAGTGGGGTGGAAGAGATCTTGGATTTGGAATCTTCAAGATGTATATAAGAAAAATAATATAGTTATTATGTATTTTTATATCACATAAAAGTATGATGGTTGATTTAAAATATATACCATTTTTTTCAAGTGATGTGTACCCCATACTTGCTTTACAGTAGGGGTACTCTGTTTTTGATGCCTGTTGTTTATTTTTAGCACTCAGTTGATGTTTCATAAATAAAACCATATAAGTCAAAGTGATGAATACACGTACCTTCAAACAACGTATTACCAGACACAATGTACCTGAAAAGAATTCTTCGCACGATAGCCAGTAAATGCATCCCATGATTCTTAGGTCATCAGGTGTGCACAAATAAGAGGTGGGTGTGGTTTTATTTTCCCTTTAGCATCTTTAAGATTCTATTTTGTTAAAAGTCTTTTAAAACCCCTATTAATAATTCTAGAAACCCATAATACATATTCTATGTATGATTAATCTACTATAAATTCACTCTAAAATAGATGACGAAATGTAAGTCAATGTTTCATTATTTAATTTTAAGAAAATTAAAAAAATTATATCATAATGTTACTGTAATATCTCCCCACATTAGTGTCTTAATCTCAGCTACAACATGGTGACATGAATTTACATCAATCACTATGCATTTCAGAGTGACGATTCCAATGTAACTACTGAACATGGCCTTGTTGGGGATAACATGTTGGCTCCGCTTATTCCATACAACCTCGAATTTTATGCGTTTCTCTTTATCATTAATGATTTTTTATAATATCATTAAACTACGGAACTCTTGGTTTTTTGGTTCCACTAGTGTTCCATAACCTTTCATTTCCTAAGATCCACTATCATCAATATGTTCCTCCGGATTCGGAGGGCTAGCATCAGCATGTGTAGATGGTGGTTGTATCTCTACACTTGGAGCAGCAATAAGTTGAGAAACTTGTTGTTTGTCTACACTACGAGAAACTGTAGGTTGAGAAACATGTTGTGCCAGGGGATTGGGAGCATCATCACATGTCGAAGTCATTATATGAAAAAGTGGTTTAAAATTTAATTTAGATATCATAAAAGCTCTGGGGAACAGATATTAACATAAGGAAACTGGTTGAGAAACATGTTATTCATCTTCATTACAAGCAGTAGCGGGTTGAGAAACCTGTTGTGCCTGGGGATTGGGATCATCATCATGTGCAGAATTCATCATCTAAAGAAGTGTTTTCAAATTTAATTTAGATAACATAAAAGTTTTAGTGAACAAATATTATCATAAAGTAACATGATGTATATTATAAAAAATATATAACTTGATAATTGAACTCCTTTTTTAAGGTGTATGGGATTTGACCCGTCTATTGACTATCAAAATACCTTTTTTGTGGTCTCCTCTGACATAAAAAATTCTGTCTACACTAGGACCACTGTGAAATTATTGTGACATCCTAACGAAAGGGTCATCCTCTGTTGAATTTTCTTTTGACTCTTCAGTGGTTTTGGTTGATAATAGAACAATTGACCAGTTTTGGTTTGTGGTATCTAGAACATAAAATACATGTATTGCATGTGATGCCATTATAAATGGTTCGCCTTTGTACTCTTCCTTACTGAAATAGACTTTCACAAATCCCAACTCATTTATCTTAATAGAACATCTGTTATTGATCCACCTGCATTGAAAAATCGGTACTCAGAATTTTATATAATACAACTCCTATATTTTTTTGATGATACCAAAGTATGACATATTTGAATAAACAAGATTTTTTTCCTTAACACTAGAAACAAGCATCACTTGACCCAGAAGTGTAACTCTGTTATTCTATATGGTATTATCTTTATCATGTTCATTAGTATAGAATGTATAAACATTAATTATATAAGCATTGTAAGATAATACGTACACACTTGGTCCTCCGTCTAGCCATTGAAGTCGCTCTAAAATTGAGTCTATATTTTCATCGGACTCCTTAAAAATATAGTCTTGAAACCATCCTATAAAATGTTGATTATGTTTATTTGATATCTATTTTTTATCCCTTTATGGATTTAAAATCATAAGAATTTCTTTGTGGGTTTCAACATATGGGTCAACATCCAAAATGTTATGAAAAACGTAAAGGTGGTCCTGCTCCCGATCTGTAATATTGATTGTGACAACCTCCTTTCTAGAACTTCTTTCACCCACAAGTCGCCCAGTGTGATGAGATTTTGTTAGAACAATTCTTTGCACAGTGGATAGGTATTAAGTACAGAATTCAATGGCTTCCTCAATAATATATCACTTCTCAATACAACCCTATGGCCGAATTTTATTTTTGACATACCCTTTCAAAATATTCATATATATTTCAATGGGGTGCATCCATCTATAGTGCATAGGAACACATATTTGAAACCCTCTCACCAAGTGAACCATAAAATGAACCATTATATCAAAGAATGTCAGCCAGAAAAACATTTCCAATTCACATAATATGACAAAAATTTATCTTTTCATAGTCGGCAATTTCGTTAAGTCTATAACTTTTCTATATATATCTTTGAAGAAGAAATATGAATTTATTAATGTATAATGGTCATTCTTGAGAAAAATGAAATGTAAAGCTATAGGAATTAGATCTTGCATCAAAACATGGTGGTTATGTGATTTCAGACCTTTTAAATTTAATTCATACATTCACAAAATGTTCTTTATATTCTATTAATACCCCTCTGAAACCTTTATGTCATTCAAGAAGTTGAAAAATCAATATATATCCTATTTGGAAATAGTTTAAGTATTAGGAGGAAGAAATGTTCATTTTTCACCCCTTAGTAGTTCCAACTCTTCTCGTATTCCAATGTCAACCATGTCCAACCTAGCCTTAATTCCATCTTTTGTTTTTTGGGGTTCATTTTTCAACATTCTGATGACACTATCACATACATTTTTTCGACATGCATAACATCAAGAAAATGTTTGACGTACAGACAATTACAGTATGGTAATGAAAAATAACTGAATTGTTTTTCCAACTGATTTTCAAAAGGTTTTTTGAAATCAGTTTACAAAAAGTAGTGTGCACATATTTAACTTTATCAAATAGTTTATCACCTGTTAGTGGAGATGGTGTTGTACGTTCTTCTGAACTTTCATTGAATAATGCCATCCACGATCGGTACTTATGTTGGCGGGGTATAAATCTACAATGTCTTAGAAACATATTTTTTGATGAATGTTTCAACATAATTGATTGTGTACCTTGTTCATAGATGGGACTCCAAAGAGTTTCTTTAATGCTATATCTTGAAAAATTTCTATAAGAAAAAATTCATTTATCTTCTCATACAACATGGCTCTCAACTTAAAATCTTCATTTCTAAAATCATAATACATCATAACACTGGAATCCCATAATAATTTCAAATCCCCGATCAATGGAGCCAAATAAACATCAATATAATTACCCCGTTATTTTGGTCTTGATATAAGCATAGATAATTTGATGTGTTTTTGTTTCATGCATAACTACGGTGGAAATTTATAATTTACCAACATAACCGGGCATGTATTGTGAGTGCTTCTTTGAAAAAAAAAGGATTTACCCCATTTGTAGATAACGCAAGATGAAGGTTTCTTGGCTCGTTTCCAAAGTCAGGATAATCATGATCAATTCTCTTCCATTGAGGAGAGTCTATAGGGTGCTTTAGTTTTCCATATTTATTTCTTCTTTCTGTGTGCCACGTTAATTTCCATATAGTCTCCTCACTTCTATATAGGTTCATAAACCTTGGAATGATTGAAAAGTACCATGAAACTTACATAGGACCGAAATCATATTTTTCGTATCGAGAGGAACCACACTTTGGGAATTCTCTAAGTGATTTGTGGTCCTTTTGAAACTATATAAAGTCATTCAGGTATGCATGTATTCTTTAAAATATCATGCCCATTGTGCATAGGATTCATTTGGAATCATATGTTTGGATTAGGGGTTCATTATCTTCTGGGAGCATGTCATTCAAGAGATCCAGTAATTCTGTAAAACTGGCGTCACTACATTCATTTCCTGCTTTCAAATTTTATAGCTTCAGTATGGATGAAAATTTTGTACAATTAGTGAAACTATCACACAATGGCGTCTTTTCACAACTCATTAACTACTTAAACAATTTTGGGTAATCAATAATATCATCTTCAATTATCCATAAAATTTCCTTAATATGATATTCATCATCATGCACATCTGTAATCATGTCCTTGATATGGTATTCTTCACTGTACAAACTTGTAATCATATCAAATGATCAATAAAACATAGTGTTATCCCATTCACTAGCTACATTCACTTTTTTCCCAAAATTTATTCCAACATTTATAACATCGATCTATTCTGCGATAGATCAAGTGTTCTTCCAACTCCTCTGGACTTTCAACACAACAAAACATTGATATAAAAATTAACCAAGGCTAAAATAACACACTATTTTTTAAACTATTTATAAAATAACAAAGATCTAATTTAGAAAAACCATTTACACAGTTTAAATCCCATTAAAAACTATTTATAAAAAGCACACTCTTGGAAAATAATAGTTAAAATCCCATTAAAAACACAATTGAAATACCATTAAAAAACCAACTAGTGACACATATTACTCCTTAAAATAACACCATCTTTTTAAAATAAACCAATTATTTCCAAACATCCTTTTTCAATACCCCAATTCCTTTTTTAATCATTTTAACACTATTTAAAACCAAAAAAGGGTCTATTGAACACATATAATTTTTTAAGAAACATTTCAAAACACTTGAATCATTTAAAAATAGCCAATTAGGAATTTTTACAAATACATAAATCCCAAGAGATAAACTTTATACATTATTTTAAGCTATAAAAACTTCAGTCCTAACTTCACAACCATACATTATATATTATGTTAGATCCCCGTTTATTGGGTTCCCTCCCCGTGCTTAACACTCTCACAGTGATCCTATCTAAAGGTTTAACCCTCACTTATACTAACATGCCACATGATGTTCCCAATTCATGGTGGTGTAATTTTTTACACTATCCTTTATTATACTATAATTCAAATGCCCTCGGCTTTACCCCCTCAATTAATTATACATACCAGTAAATCAAGTCATTCTTGTAGGGTCTTTCCCTAACCAACCTCCCAATTTTTTGGGATTCCTCTATTGGCCAATATATCCTTCCAACCCCAACACATTTGTTCCTTTTGTGCACTATTTTATAACATAGGTAATGTTCATATACTACTTATTTCCCACACCAATCATGGATAATGTGCGATTAAATATCATTATTGGATTATTTCCAAACATAATTGAGGCATTCCATATTTATGATAGGGTTTCTTGTATAGATCCTTCTCATCAATATGTAGACCCTAGTTACCTTTACAAAAATCCA
The DNA here is from genome assembly GCA_963277665.1 of Viscum album. Lineage (NCBI taxonomy): Eukaryota > Viridiplantae > Streptophyta > Magnoliopsida > Santalales > Viscaceae > Viscum > Viscum album. The sequence continues at coordinate 291,014,180 of OY728163.1, forward strand.
ATGAAACCCTTACACATCATTTTTTATTCATGGGTAACCCATATGAAGTATTTTTAATTATATGATACCCTTATGTAGTTCCTGCCATATCCTTATGCAGTGAATATAACATTGGGTCACAAAATTGAAGGAAAAGGGAGATCTAGGACATCACATCGTGAGAGTAACATCTCATAGTGAACCCTAGAATATCAAAAACAATTATTCATAAAACACTAAAGAATATTTACAACATCTATAGACAAACCCATACATAAGAGGAAACAAAAAACAATAATGAATACATAAAATAAAATTTACCTCAAAGCCTCAAGACATTCCAACTCAACAAGTATAGATTCCAAAATTAACAACCACCCCAGACCACTTTGGGTAATTCAACTCAAGGTATTATAGAAAATAACCTAACCACTTTACAACCTTAGTAGGGCCTTAATCAACATGGAAGGAAGGATGTACATTTAAGAAACCCTAAAGAAAAGGATGATCTATATTCACCACTCTATCTGAAGTTTTGGTAAATCCCACAACCCAAATAGATATACCTATTCATGAAAATAATTCACCTTAGGGGATGTTTCTTCACATCTTCTCAAGAACTTTATGAGAGGATAAAATACTACATAGTAAATATTAATTTATCTCATTTATGACTCATAGGATAAAACAAATCATCTTAATTCACACTAAGAAAATAAATCAAATACACAAACATTATTGACCCCAAAACAGACAAAAAAGTATTTAAATATGTTCATTATTCTTTAAACAACACCCCTTCTATATATTATTTTTAAAGACACACACTCTTTGAAAACAATCCAACCCCTTGTTAAAATGCTTCACTAAAATTTGAACACTAACAAAAATCAATTTCCTTAAGATTTACACATTTGAAAAGACTATAATGAATATTTTCACCCAAAGAACACAATTTATTTGAAACTATTTTATTTTACTTCAAAATAAAAACTCCACTTTAACTTATAATTATTCTAATAAATTTAAATCATTTCAAAAAAATTTCTATCAATTCTAATTTCTCTTTAAATTTATATAATGAAATCAAACAATTTTTATAAACTTTAAGATAATGAAACTTTCTCTTACAAAGAAACCATTATTCCTAGTTTTAAAAACCAAGACACATTAAAAAAATTCTGTAACACCCCAATCTTCCACGACACACTTGTCTTTGAATAATTCAATAGCTTGCGTTGTATGCAACTTCAAGTTCTAGTACACCACAACCATTCAAACTAGTAGTTATGAATAGTAATACCCACTTTTTGAAATTTCATAAATTTTATTTTTTAAAATGGACTTCATTTTTGGATTCAAAATATTAAAATTAGCTTTGAGTGAATTTTTGATATTTTTTTGAAAACTTTCAAATTTTGATCAATAGTGAAAAACATTGCGTTATTGTTTAAAAGTGAATTTTATTTAAATAGTTATTATTTTTATTTAAATTAATTTTAAATTAAAAATAGATACATAATACCTATATTAGTTCAATTTAATTCATTGGAGTCATTTTATAATAAGATTAGATGTATAACATTTTATTGAAATTTTTTAACCTCTTTTACCCACATTCCAGACACATTTAAAAATTTGCATAAAATGTAATTTTACCACTAATGTGAATTTAATTTCAAAAATATGAGAGACACAGTTTACATCAGTAATTAAAATTTTGTTCAAAATTATGAAAATAATTTTTGGTGAATAGTAGCTTTTGAATTTTATTTACCACGATTAAAAGTAAATAGGGTATTTAAAGGTAAAGATGATATTATAATTACCATAAAACATGTCCTAATTCTATTTTTTAAGTGTATTTCGACCAAAATAAACCATAGGAATAAAATATGACCCTTTTTGTCCACTGGGATTAGATTAAGACATTTATTATTATATTATTTAAAGAAGTGTTAAAAGTGTTAAATTCAAAGTTTAATAACTAATCCATTTTTAATATAGGGTCATACATAAGAGAAATTAGAATATAAATATCCATTAGAAATATAAAAAATATTTCCTACATAATGGTATTATATTTATAATTTTTAGAAATTAAATAATTAAATTTATTTATGACACAATGATGATGCAGTAATTACCTTATTATTGAAAGATTAAAATGATTGATATTATAAATATTAATATAATTTTAAATAGACACTTTTGATGTATTACATGAATTTTATAGGTTAATATGACATATTATGGTTTATTAAATAATTTTTTTTGAATTGATAAAGTTGTTATGACTTTCACAAAAACCAAATACCAAATAGTGTCAAAATTGACATAAATGAGTTTTTAAAACAAATACTATATTATTAATTGATATAATATTCTTAAAAATATAGAGTTTGTTAAAAGGAAATTGATAAGGTTATATATATCAATAATTAACCACATGGGGTTCTCTTTTATTTTTATTGTATGTTTATTAACCATTTATTATAATAATACAAGAATACATGGTAAAAGTTAAACTATTTAACTAAGAGTTAAATCTAAAAGATAATGTTAATATAGTGACCTAAACCTATTTAAAAACTATTTTTTAGTGGTTATTAACCCATCCCCACCTTAGAATCTGACTAAATCCTTTTGAAGACATTATAAACCGTATATTATTGTATAATAAAATAATATTTCAAGCTTTTCCTAAAGTGGCCCTCACCTCTCTTATAAAAGGGTACTTCCCCTTCTCTAAAACTCTCACCTCCAAAGCCATTTGGATCGAACAACCCCTGCTCAAATATCCTCCCAAATACCCTTAATTCAACATAGAGGCCTTACTTTGATCATAATCCATCCTAAGGAGCCCTTTTTATCAAATATAAAGGAAGCACACGAAGAAGAAGTAATAATTTCACCACCTCTTTCAATGTTCTTTTCTTCTTCCACTTCCCCTTCCTTTTTTGTTTCTATACCAAAATAATAAATCCAGTACCTTATACATACTATGATGTTATTATAAATATGGTACAACCATATTCATTATTCTATCCATCCTATGAATGATAAGTCACCAAACGTGCGTACGTACGGCTTACCGTCTCCACGTCGTGGTGTAGTTTGTTATTCAACACTTCATTAATTTGATGGGTATAATAATGAGTATAATTGATGTAAATAATAAATATAAAATTTTAATGATTATATATGTTTGATATACCATCCAATTACATACGATTCCACTATCAATAGAATGATATTGTTGCTCGTGTGTACATACAGATTACCGTCTTCACAAATGCGATGAGATTCATTCCCCAGGGTAATCATTCAACAATAATTTTTATTGTATTATTAAAAATAATATTTAAGAACTTAATATAATTATTTATATGAATCAAATACATCTTATCCATAAAAAAACATGACTTACGTAACAAAAGATATAGAGTAAAATGAATTAGTTAACACCTGAAACAGTGGTACTACTGAAATATTATTAACAACGCAATATTAGAAGATCATATATGATATTATATTTATATATGTGGTTATTTTATAATTTAATAACAATGATTAAACTATTATAAAGTATTTTAACTTACCCTCAACCAAGGAAAATTAAAAGTTAATGGTTAATTATACAGTCACTTCATTATCTGAGGTTGTTTATATGTGAGTATCTACTGGGACCTTTTTATCATCCACATCCGTGTTTGATAAACGTGTATTTCAAAATATTTTTTACTATTTCCTAAACTATGGTTTAAATTCATTTATACCCTTGTTTTACTTTTTATAAAATTTATATAAAGGAATATTTCCATCGTTTTCCAAACAAGGTCCTTTACAACCTTTTTGACAAAATTAAAGAAAGAATGTTTTTTTACTAATACAGAGAGTGCGCCTATTTTCCACCGTTATAACACCTTACAAGATTCCCTTACAATATTATAATAATATTTTCAAAATAAATGTTTTCTTTTATAATTATGTTACTTTTAAATGATTTCAAAATAGAAAGATATATTTCTCTAAAATAGTTTTGATTTCATCTATTTCAACATCTTTTGATGGATTTTACACTTGTTTGAAGTTGATTTATTATGATACAATCTTCCATATTGTATTGAAGGTTTTGTGATATGTTTGACTATGGATGTGTTATTTTTATACCATTCATGTTTTATGGTTAAAGTATTAACATTCTGTATATTAGGAATTTATTGGACTTAATAAGTGACTGGTGGAGCCTACTATATCTCCTCAATGCATCGGTAGGTATCATAAGACAAACTAGTGTCATGGAACCAAGCCTTGACAAAATCTTATTTGTAGTCTTGGAATGAGTCCTTGACTATGTGGTTATGATGTCTTACATTATGCATTCCATCATTATAAAATTGTTTGTTGATATTACATGTGATTATTCGACTAGTAGAATATCCATGTGAGTAAGTAAATGGAATTATTTGATTTATATTTTCGATTTTATGCTTAAGTTTAAGTTTAAAAGGCTTGTGTTTTAGTCTTATATATTGCCTTAAATGTTTATTATTATTTATGATATTTTTTGCTATATTTTTATCCTTACTGAGCATCTGAGCTCACCCTTTTCTATGTTTTATTTTTTCCATGATGCAAAAAAGTGTATTACGATTAACTTGTATGAATAGGCTCTGGGATATGAGTGTGTTCAAAGGGGACACAATGTTTTTGTTTTTACATTTCACAATGTAATGTAAAACTTATTTATGTATCTAGTACTTCCAAGGCTAATAAACTAATTAGTCTTTTGGGACTTAATCTCTTGTGATCATGACAAAGTTATGTAATAATGCACCGACTCTAGGTAACTATGGTAGGGGAGTTACAGTTGGTATCAGAGGAAGTTTATTATAAACCTTGGAAACTAGATTTAGAAAAAATCTGATTAGAGAACATTACCCTAATATAGACTTTGGGTATTAGTATAGAATAACTTCCTAGAATTTTGGTAATGTAGATATTTTTTGAAATTTCCAAGAAATACATCCTTGTCTGGATACTAGCAGGGTGAGGTGGCTTTGGCATAGATGTACCTAGGAGTGAAAACTTCAATAAGGAGTTTCAGGCTTGACTAGGGGTATCCTGCTACATGACAACAATCCTTGTTGAACTCTAGGTTATGACACTCCCTGGGGATATGCTTAGGATAATTCACATTTTCTTTAAAAACAATTATGAAGGATTTATGAGTAAATACCTCTTCAATGAAAACATATTTTTATGATTATGGATTATATACATAAACTATTCAATTTATGTTAGGTATTTTAATAGTTTTGAATTATGTATTTCAATTCATAAACTAATCTAGTGAATTACATTGTTTAGAAATGGCACCTAGTGGAAGGAATGGGAACTATATCAATGCATGTAATCCATGTTGAGATTTCCCTCCTACTAAAGATAATTATAGTAAAGATAATGATAGAACTGGTGCTATACAACTTATAACCATACTGGGAAAAGTCACTCGGGTTATAAATAATAACATTACCCGTATGGAGCACCCTAATCCACAATTCGGAGGATCAATGTTAGACTGCACCATGAGGAAAAAACCACTATAATTTAATGGGACTACAAATCCATTTGTATCTGAGTAATGGATAAGTTCCCTAGAGAAAATATTTCATTCTTTGATGAGTATCAAAAGGGACAAAGTTGTCATGGTAGTTTTTCACCTCACAGGAGATGCAGATCAATGGTGGTCATTAATTCAAAACACAAAGGAGGATGAATAAATATCAAATATGGAATGGAGGTAGTTTAAATAACTTTTATTAGAAAAATACTTTCCTTGTGACCATGGAGTAGATATGGAAAGACAATCTCTGAGTCTGAGGAAAAAAGGAAGAGAATGTCACAAAGTATGAGGATAACTTTACAAGGTTAGCAAGGCATGCAGCAGATTATATATGTAACCCAAGGAGTAAGATTGATCGATTCTTTGATGGGTAAAAACCATTTCTCCATAAATCATTAGTCTCACTATCCTTATCATCTTATGAATATATTTTCTCATGTGTTATCAAGACCGAAAAGGAATTATCAAAGTATTAAAACTTTAAAACAAAGCAAGAGAATAAGAGATCTACCAAACACTCTAGAAATGGAAATAAGTGGAAGAAGGGAAAAGTTTAATTTATATTCTATGGTAAATGAGGGAAGAAACACCCCAGTACTTTCTTGAAGGGAATGGGAGACTATTAAAAGTGTGGTGAAAAAGGCCATCAATCTTGTGATTATAAGAAAAGAAAGAGGCTATCAATGTTGAATGCTACAATTGTAAAGAAACAGGGCATTATGCAAATGAATTTCCTAAGCACCAAGGAAACTTAACTTAGAAAAGGCCAAGGTAGAAAGTCCAAGCTCATGTGATCACTACTGGTGAGGTTGGAGCTTTTAAAGATGTGGTGGTAGGTAATTTAATGGTTTCCTCAAATTTAGCCAATGCTTTATTTGATTCTGGATCATCACATTGTTTCATATCTTCCCAGTTTTCTAAGAAAATTAGATATTTCCAATTTGATTTAACAAGGTAGTTTTCAGTAAAAACGCCTAAGGTAAGTATCATTGCAATAAAGTTTTGTGAATCCATTCCCATTAGGGAATATTTGACCATGATGCAAAAATTTATTGTAAGAAGGAGGAGGATACAATTTTCGATGATGATAAGAAGTGCCTTATCTTTAGAGCAGAAACATCACCATATGATTCTTATCTAGATCCACCCCCAGTAGCTCTACTATATACAATTATTGGGGATAAAGATAATGAAATAACTATGGGTGAGGAAAAAATGTTCAAATAGAGGGTGTACCTATTGTGCAAGAATATGTTGATGTGTTTCTAGAGGATTTACTTGTACATCCTCTAGAACGATAAATTGAGTTTTCCATTGACTTAATTCCTAGTTCAAGGCCCATATTGATGAACCCTTATATAATTCCCATTTTGGAATTAGTGGAACTAAAGAAACAACTAGAGGAATTTAGTAATAAGAGATTTATTCTCCCTAGTGTTTCTCCATGGGGAGCCCCTGTTCTTTTTGTTAAGAACAAAGATGGATCTATGAGGATGTGCATTAACTATAGGGAGATAAATTCTATAACAATAAAGAACAATTATCATCTACCTCTCATTGATGATTTATTTGATCATCTTCATGGAACTCAATATTTTTCAAAAATTTACCTTTGATCTAGATATCATCAGTTCTATGTGAATAATGAATACATTCTGAAGACAATATTTCATACTAGGTATGGTCATTACGAGTTTACAGTAATGCCTTTTGGACTAACTAATGCACCCTCTATCTTCATGTTTCTAATGAATAGATTTTTCAAGTAATATCTTGATGAATATTTAGTGGTATTAATTGATTATATATTAGTATACTCCAAAATCTATGAGGATTATGAAAATCACTTGCGAACTATTAGAAAAAAACTCTTAGAAGAAATGAATTATATGGGAATTTTGGAAAGTGTGAATTCTGGAATCGGGAGATTTCTTTTCTTTTCCATATTTTCTCTAAGTATGGAATCTATTTTAATCCTTTAATGAAATAGGAAATCCAATAATATCCAACACCGATGAGTATAACTGAGGTACGCAGTTTTATTGGTTTAGCAGGTTATTATCGGTGCTTCATCCAGAATTCTGCCCGATTGGCTAACCCATTAACCAAGCTCACATGTAAAGGGGTTAAATTTGTTTGGAAAAAATTGTGTGAAGAATGTTTTGAATAATTGAAGAAAATATTAGTTAATTATCTTATATTGACTCTACCATCAGGGAATGATGGGTTTTTTATTTATAGTGGCGCTTCAAAGAAAGGACTGGGTTGTGTGCTTATGCAGAATGATAAGGTTATTGCCTATGCATCATGGTAGATAAAAATTCATGAATAAAACTATCTCACTCATGATCTTGAGTTAGCATCTGTAATATTTTCCTTGAAGATATGGAGACACTATATCTATGGTGAAAAATGTTAGATATATATCAATCACAACAGTTTGATGTATATTTTCTCACAAAAAGAACTCAACATGAGGCAAAGGTGATGCCTTGAGCTACTCAAAAATTATTATTTCATTATAAACTACCACTCAGGGAAGGTAAATAAGGTGGAAGATTCTTTGAGCAGAAATTATCATGGAGTTTTGAACAAGATGAGAGTTGAAAGGGATCCTATGTTCATGGATCTAGTAAAGATAGATATAGGAATAATCATGGAAGGTGAAACATAAATAGTTTTTCTAATGGTTTCCAAACCATCTTTACTATAAAGGATAAAAATTTCTTAGACTCGTGATGAGAAGTTTCAAAAGAAAATTAAAGCTATGAATGACGGGAGATTGATTGACTTTGTATGTGAAGATGGAATTTTGAAATTTGGGAAGAGACTTTGTATTCCCAATATACCTAATCTAATAGAGAATTGTTGGATGATTCCCATAGATCCACTTTCTATATACACCCTGGTATCACTAAGATGTATAGATATTTGAAGAAACATTTTTGGTGGGACAACATGAAGAGGTAGATTGCTGGTTATGTGTCAAGATGTATGGTTCGTCAACAGGTTAAGGCAAGAAGAAAACATCTTGGAGGAGTCATGCAACCTATTCCTATACCTGAGTGTAAATGGGATGATATGAAGATGGGATTTTTCATTGGAATACCAAAGACTCCTAGAAGTAATGATAAAATATGGGTCATTATTGATCATCTTACCAAGTCAGAACATTTTCTTAATATAAGAGAAGATTTACCACTTGAACATTTATAAATACTATATATTAATGAAGTTGTAAGAATTCATGGTGTACCCCTATTGATTTATTCTGATCGTGATCCCCAGTTCACATCAAGATTCTGGAAAAGTCTTTAGAAATCCCTAGATACGGAACTTCGTTTGAGTACTGTCTACCACCCTCAAACTGAAGGACAATAAAAACGGACTATTAAAACCTTAGAATACATGTTTATATCTTTATCACTTGACTTTCAAGGTATGTGGGATCAATATTTACCTTTGGTATAATTTATCTATAATAATAGTTACATTAAAGTATTCAAATGGCACCATATGAAGCATATATGAAAAGAGTTGTCGCACACTAACTTGTTGGGATGATGTTGGTGAAAGAAAACTCACAGGCCCAGAACATGTTGAGGAAACAATGGAAAGGTAATGATTATTCAAACCCACATCAAAGCACATAAAAGTAGGCAAAAGATCTATGTCAATAACCGAAGGAAGGATTTTGAGTTTCAAGTAGGAGATCATGTTTTATTGAAGATATCTCCATAGAAGAGTTTTATATGATTTGGTAAGAAGGTTAGATTAAGCCACAGGTACATCGAACCTTTTTATATTCTAGAACTAATTGGATTTGTAGCTTACCATTTGGCAATGCCTCCAAGTCTCTCCACAGTTCATGATGTTTTCCATATATCACTATTGAGAAAATACATGCCTGACCCAACGCATATACTCACCTGTGATGAAATAGAATTAGAACCCGATCTGTCTTATTGTGAAGATCCTCTCAATATTCTTGATACCAAAGAACAATTGTTGGGAAACTAGATGACTCATATGGTAAAAGTTCTATAGAGAAACCATAAGATGGAAGAGTCAACATGGGAACTCAAGGAACTTGTGATGAAGAACCACCTGAATCTTTTTATGTAGTAATATTCTAGAAATTTTGAGGATGAAATTATATTAAGGTGGGAAGAATGTAACACCCCAATATTCCACGGTACGCTTCTCTTTGACTAATGCAATAGCTTGCGTTCTATGCAACTTCAAGTTCTAGCACACCACGACCAATTAAACTAGCCGTTATGAATACTAATACCCACTTTTTGAAATTTTATAAATTTTATTTTTAAAAATTGACTTCATTTTTGGATTTGGAATGTCAAAATTATCTTAGGATAAATTTTTGGTATTTTTCTAAAAACTTTAAATTTTTTATGAATAGTGAAAAACACGGTGTTATTGTTTAAAACCGAATTTTATTTAAATAATTATTATTTTTATTTAAATTTATTTTTAAACTCAAAATAGATACATAATAACTATATTAGTTCAATGTAATCCATTGGAGTCATTTTATAATAAGATTAGATGTATAAATGTTTATTGAATTTTTTTAACAATTTTTACCCACCTTCTTGGCACATTTGAAAATTTTCATAAAATGTAATTTTACCACTTCTTTGAATTGAACTTAAAAAATTTGAGAGACACGATTGAAATCAGTAAGTAAAATTTGGTTCAATAGGATGAAAATAATTTTTGTGAATAGTAACTTTTGAATTTTATTTACCCAGTTAATGGTAAATAGGGTAATTAAAGATAAAAATGATATTATAATTACCCTAACACAAGTCCTAAATCTATTGGATAACATTATTTTGACCAAAATCAACCTTAGGAATAAAATATTATCTTTTTGGTCCACTTGGATTAGACTTGGACATTTATTATTATTTTATTTTAGGAAGAGTTAAAAGTGTTAAATTCAAAGTATAATAACTAATCCATTTTTAATATAGGGTTATAGATAAGAAAAATTACACTATAAAAATTCATTAGAAATATAAAAAAATTTCCTCTATAATGGTATTTTATTTATAATTTTTAGACATTAAATAATAAAATTTATTTATGAAACAATGATGATGCAGTAATTACCTTATTATTGAAAGATTAAAATAATTGATATTATAAGTATTAATATAATTTTAAATTGAGACTTTTTATGTATTCCACGAATTTTCTAGGTTAATATGACATTTTAGGGTTTATTAAATTTTTTTTTTTGAATTGATAAAGTTGTTATGACTTTCAAAAAAAACAAATACTAAATAGTGTCAAAATTGACATAAATGAGTTTTTAAAACAAATACTATATTATTAATTGATATAATATTTATAAAAAAATATGGTTTAGCCAAAGTAATTAGATAAAGTTATATATATCAATAATTAATCTCTTGGGGTTCGGATGTCTTTTTATAGTATGTTTATTAACCATTTATTATAATTATACAAGAATACATAGTAAAAGTTAAACTATTTAACTATGTGTTAAATATAAAAGATAAGTTTAATATAGTTACATAAACCTGTCTAAAACCTATTAGTTGAGAGGTTTGAGACCCATACCTACCTTAGCCTCTAACTAAATCCTTTTGGATCCATTATAAACTGAATATGATTGTATAATAAAATAATATGTCATGTTTTTTCTAAAGTGACTCTCACCTCTCTTATAAAAGGGTACTTCCCTTCCCTCAAAATAACACCTCCAAAGCCATTTTTCTTAGACAACCCCTGATCAAATATCCTAAAAACTACCCTAAATTCAATCTAGAGTCCTTAATTTGATCATAAGCCAACCTAAGGATCCATTTTTATCAAATTAAAAGGAAGCACCCAAAGAAAAGGTAATAATTTCACCACCTCTTTCAAAGTTATTTTCTTCTTCCACTTCCCATTTCATTGTTGTTTCCATACCAAAATAATAAATCCAGTACCTTATACATACTAAGATTTTATTATAAGTATTCTACAAAAATATTCATTATTCTATCCATCCTATGAATGACAAGTCACCATACATTCGTACATACGTCTTACCGTCTCCACGTCATGGTGTTGTTTGTTATTCAAAACTTCATTATTTGGATGGATAAAATAATTCATATAATTGATATAAATAATAAATATATCATGTTAATGATTCTTTATATATCACATACCATCCAATTACATATAATTTCACCATCAATATAATGATATTTTCGCTTGTGCGTACATATGGATTATTGTCTCCACGAATGTGATGAGATTAATTCCCCATTATAATCATTCCGGAATAATTTTCATTTTATGATTATAAATAATGTTAAATAACATAATATCATTATGGATATTAATCTAATACATCCTATTCATAACAAACATGACTTACGTAACAAAACATATGAAGGAAAATGAATCAGTCAACACCCGAAATAGTGATACTACTGAAATATTATTAACAAAACAATATTAGAAGATCATAAATGATATCATATTTATGTATTTGGTTCTTGTATAATTTAATAACAATTATTTAACTATTATAAATGAGTTTAACTTACCCTCTACCAATAAAAAGTACAATGTAAGGGTTAATTCTAAAATCTCTTCATTATCCGAGGTAGTTTATACGTATCTATTGGGACCTCTTTATCATCCACATCCATGTTTGATAAACATGTATTTCAAAACATTTTTTTCTATTTCCTAGACTATTGGTTAAATTCATTTATACCCATGTTTTACTTTTTATAAAATTTTTATAAAGGAATCTTTCCATCATTTTCCAAACAAGGCCTTTTACAACCTTTTCATCAACATTAAGGAAAGAATGTTTTTTTAACTTATACGGAGAGTGTGGCTATTTTCCACCATTATAACACCTTGTAATCTTCCCTTAAAATCTTATAAAAATATTTTCAAAAGAAATGTTTTCTTTTATAATTATGTGACTTTTAAATTATTTTAAAATATAAATATATATTTCTCTCAAATAGTTTTGATTTCATCTATGTCAATATCCTTTGATGAATTTTTCACATATTTGATGTTGATTTATTATGATACAATATTCTATATTGTATTGAAGTTTTTATGATATGTGTGATTGTGGATGTGTTCTTTTTATTCCACTCATGGTTTATGGTTAAAGTATTAACATTTCATATGTTATTTTTAATACATATGTTTATGTTATGTTTTAACCTTTTCATATGAGTAATGAATTGGCCTTAGTAAGTGACAGGTGGAGCCCACTATAGCTCCTCGATGCATCAGTATGTCTCATGAGACAAACTAGTGTCTTGTCACAAGGTCTTGACAAAATATTATTTTTAGTCTTGGAACGAGGCCTTAACTATGTTGTTATGATATCCGGAATTATGAATTCCATCATTATGAAATTAGCAATTGATATTAAATGTGATAATTTGACTAGTAGAATATCCTTGTGAATAATTAAATTGAATTATTTGATTTATCTTTTACATATTATACTGAAGTTTAAGTTTAAAAGGATTTTGTTTTAGTCTTATACATTGCCTTAAATCTTTATTCTTATTTTTGATAGTTTCCGCTATATTGTTATCCTTACTGAGCATCTGATCTCACCCCTTTCTATGATTTATTTTTCCATGGATGCGAAGAAGTATATTATGATTAACCTACAGGAATAGGCTATGGGATATGAGTGTGTTCAAAGGGGACTCAATGTTGTTGTTTTCCATTTCATAATGTAATGTAAAACTTATGTATACATCTAGTACTTCCAAGGCTACTAAACTAATCGGTCTATGGGGACTTGATCTCTTGTGATCATGCCAATGTTATGTAATAATGCACTGAATCTGGGTAACTGGGGTCGGGGCATTACAATTTTTGTTCAAAAAAATCTCCAAATTCAAAATGATGAAGAAGACTACCATTTGAAAACATATTATGAACACTAAAATCAAATTTTTCATCCAAAAAATAAAAGTTTATATAACATAAAACCAAATTTTAAAAACCCAAGACCACACAACAAGGCCCGAATAATTAATTTAAACATCACCCAACATTGTAAGACCACCATAAATCTCCCTTAATCAACCACATACCAATTGTAAGAACTATCTAGATTAATGAAAAAATCAAGGGATCCAAAACTAAAAATCTTGGGGAAGAATAATTGTTCATGGTTTGACCACATTGGTTATATAACCATGCAATAAACATGAAAAACCCATCACAATGGTTATATAACCAACTACATGGGATCTAAATAGTTTTCTAGACCATGTGAGTTAACCCTAAAACTTGGGATCTTTTCCAATTTTCACTTCAAAAGATCAAATTGATCCCAAAATCACTTATAAACTCAATATGGATAAAAATACCCAAATGTCATATCACTAAACATTGATAATAAATATGAAAAAATATATAGAATTTCCAAAAAAAAGAACCTCCATACAACAGTGGCTATTATTATTTCAAGAAGAAGAAGAAGAAATGGAGTTACTCGAGAAGGGAGAGTACCCTTATTAGAAGCAGTAGCAAGGGAAGTGGCAGCGGAGTCAGCAGTAGAGGAAGTGGAGGAGGCAGTGGTGGAGGAGGGGGATAGAGAGGTGGAAGTAGCGGTGGAGGAGGATCAAAAGGTTGCAACTATGGTGGAGGAGCTGGAGGATGTGTTTGCAGTAGTGGTGATGGAGGAGGATTAGGAGGAGGAGTCGACAAAGGAGGAGGAGGAGGAGGAGGATGAGTCGAAGGTCGTGATGGAGGATGAGGAGGAGGATGAAGCAGTGGAGATGGAGGAGGATCAGGTAGCATAGGGTTAGGCTTCTGCAAGAGCTTGAAGGGTGTGGAAAGAAGGGGATGCAGTTATGTTTCATTTATAAAATTGGGGAAAACATTTATCAGTGCAAGCAAAAAGCGTTGATAAATTTATTTTTTATCAATACTAAATTGAAAAGCGTTGATAAAACATAAATTTATCAGTGCTTTTTTAGCACTGATAAATATGGATTTTATTAGTGCTTTTTTAGCACTGATAAAGGCTCATCTTTATTAGCACTAAAAAAGCATTCATAAATGTATGTTTTATTAGTGCTTTTTAATCAGCGATGATAAAACATACCATTTATTCATAATTATAAAATTATAACCAATATATTTATTACATTTATAATTTTATACATATATATAATTAGTATATTTATTATAATTTAATAATTATTTAAATATATATGTATTAATTATATATTTTTTTCTAATTTCATCATATATTTAAATATATATATATTTGTATTTAAATAATTATAACATTATAATAAATATATTTATAATGAATATATTTATTATAATTTTATAATTTAAATTATAATTAATTATATATATATATACATATATTTAAATACTACTAAAACTTAAACAAATGGATATATTAATTTTAATTTTAGTTTCATTAGTATTTAAATATATATATATATATATATATATATCTGTGTGTGCATGTGTATTCATTATAGACATATATTTATAAATAAATATATTCTAATGGTATTCATAAATATATATTTATCATTTTAAAAAAAATAATTTTATAATTATTTAAACATATTTATATTTAATTAGTCTTATATAATTATAATTATATATAATATATTTTAAAATTATATAATTATTTATAACTAAATATTTATATTCATAAATATAATAAATACATTTATTTTTTATTTAAATATATTTATCATGATTTTAAGTATTTTTGAGAACATAAAGCTTCATATATATATGAAATGAATGAATACACCAAGTATAGTACTATAATATATATGGCCAACATTAGGGTAAACAATGAACATATTCACGAGATGGATATGAATGTCCATTACGCATCAATTGACACATTCATTTGGAAACATAAATTTATTTATATATATATATAATAAGTATTTGTATATATATATATTAAAAATTATTTATATATAATATTATAAGCATATAGTATAATAAATACATAATAAAGGTATAACTGAAACTAATAAACATAATAAACATAAATAAGACATAAACATAATAAACATAATAAACATGCATTTTTTTATTTAATGTATACATATAAACATTATTTTTTAATATAATTAAAATATTTTTATATAAATTAATAATATTTTCCAATAAAAACTTTTATCATCTCTTTTATTAGTGGTGATAAAGTATCTTTTTTATCAGTGATTTTTGTTAATGTTGATAAATGGGGGACTTTATCAACGCTAATAATAGCACTGATAAAGGGTAGATTTGTCAACACTTTTTTCTAGCGCTGATAAAATCTCCCCTTTTATCAGTGCTTTCTTATTAGCATTGACAAAACCCAAGCTCTTACCTTTCCTGAATTTTTGGTAGTGCTTAGAGTTAGTCACAATAATATTTACATTAATGATATAGAGGCATTATTATTATGGAGAAATATTTGACAAATATTCTGATCATAAAAGCTAAAAGTATATATTCACCTTGAAAAGGTTGAATATGAGCTAGAGAAGATGGTTGGAGTTAGTTAAATATTATAAATACCTAATAAATTACCACCCTGAGAAAGCGAACAAGGTGGTTGATGTTTTAAGTAAAAAGGATCATGATATATTATCTATGATGAGGATCAAAAAATATCTAATATTTATGGATTTTTAAAGGATATACCTTTTAATAACAAAGTAATGAGAGAAATATTATCATTATTAAATGAGTGTTCAACTATCTATCCTCATGAATATTAAGGATGTTCAAATGGAAGATATAGATATGGAATAGAATATGATAAATGTTCTTGAGCTAAATTTTGATTTTAATGAAATAATAAGGATTAGAAACATAGTACGTGTCCATGTTATACTATAATTAGAGAAGGATTTTTTTGATTAAACTCATAGCTCATCATTCTCTATTCATCTTGAAAGTAAAAAATATGTATAGAGACCTTAAGGTAATTTTATAGTAGTATAACATGAAGAGAGATATTGAATATTATGTATCTTTCTGTTTGGTATACCAAGAATTAAATTCTAAGAAAAAGAAGTTTAACAGGATGTTACAAACATTACCCATAGCTATAACATCATCGTGTATTTTATTTTGGGACTCCCCAATACATATAATGGGCATGATGTTATTTATTTTGTAATTTATTGCATTAAAAATTCAGTTAATTTTATTATAATAAGTGAATATTTACTTATTGATTATCTTAATAAGATATACATTAAGAAAGTGGTAATGTTTTATGAAGTAACGCATTCTATTATATCAGATTGGGATATAAGGTTTACCATGAATATTTGAAGAATTATTCAGTAAAATTTTCATGTGGATTTGAACTTTAGTACTGCTTATCATCCTCAGACAAATGTTAGGTCTGAGAGGAATTGTCAACACTGGAATATATGCTGAGATTGTATTCTATAGATTTCAAAGGAGGATGGGATCAACACTTTTCTTTAGTCAAGTTTCCTTACAATAATAGCTTTTACTCAAGCATTCAGGTGAATCCTTATGAATCCATCCATGGAAATAAGTACATAACTCTAATATGATGGGATGAAGTTAAAGAACAAAATATATTAAGACTTATGCTAGCTGAAGAAATGGAATAGAATGTTGGATTCATTCAGCAGCACATTAGGCAAACGCGGATATGATATAAAATTTATACTGACAAACATTGGTGAGATCTAGAGTTTGAAGTTGGTAATAATATATTCCTATGAATATCTCCTTATAATATGGGTATAAAATTTTTAAGGAATTTCAACCTAAACCCTTTATATATTGTTCTCTTTGAATTTATTGATCGTATCAATATGTTTTATTATCTTTTGGAACATACACCAAATCTCTTTCAAGTTTAGGGTGTGTTCCATGTATCACTTTTTTAGGAACTACATACTTGATCCTTCACATGTACTAAACATAGTGGTATTACTGAAGTTTCAAAGAATCAAATAATAACTAAGAGGGGGAGTTAAATCAGTTGTTCACATTTTATAAGTTTCAAAACATTTAGAAACATAACCCCTAAAACATATTAAGAGTTAATTCCTTGTAAACTTTTAATAAATACTCATACATGACAAAGTTGGAAAGAAAGTAAAGAACACAATATTTATAAGGTTCCGCCTCAGTGTGAGGACCTACATCCTTTCCATAGCCACTCCTATGGGTCTATAGAAATACACTATCAATAATATGTGAATAAAACTTATGAAAACTCCCATTAGACACCTTCTATATCACAATAGTAATGATTATACTGACTCTTGTATATTTAGAATGTTTTCTTATAAAACAATTTATCCAAACAAAAGAATAAATACTTTCTTGAATATGATCCACAATTACTCAATATGAATCTTTGACCTGATTTGGCTAGATTCAATTTCCTCAATCTCATGATATTGGATCCAATTTTCTCAATAAAAATATTTTGTATCCTAGATTTTATTTTCTGAGTGTGATGATTCTAGATCCAATTCTATGAATACGATAATGTTGGATCCTAGATCTGATTTTCTAAGTATGATAATGCTAGATCCTAGATATGATTTACCCAATACGGTGATTCAATATATTCAATTCATTCTCAATATGAAAAACTCAAAATTCTATTATAATTATCAATAAAATTCTTCTTTATTCAGATAAGAAATTTTACTATAATTTCTTCAGTTCTCCACCTTTTGCGCATGTGTGAAAGTTGTGAATGAACAGATGATCTAAGGAAGTATTTATAGGCATCTCGTAAAAAAGGTGGGGAACTTGAAAACATTACCCGCTTTGAAAAATCTCAAAATATATGAAAATATATCACATTTAAAACTTAAACATTGACATATTCAAACCTCCTTATATTTCTCTGAGATTTGTAAAAAAATTAAATTCATGTTTGACAAATTTAAATCCTCATAAAAATTTTGGAGTTTTCTTTTTTAGTATTCTTTGTAATTACCTCATTACTATTTCTGTTTCTTTCTCAGTTAATCTAATTCTGTTTATTTATTAGTACAAACTCTATATTATGAATAATTCAGTATGATTTCATCATTATTAAAAGTTGAGTACAAAAATCTCAATACAGTTTTCCAAGTATGAAAATCTATGTACGAAAATCTGAGTATGAGAATCTTTGTACGATTTTCCTAGTACGAAAATCTGAGTATGAAAATCTCAGTACAATTTTCCAATTATGAAAATCTCTATAAAAAATATAAGTACAAAAATCTTAGTACAATTTTACTAGTGAGAAACTCCCTATACAAAAATAATAGTATGAAAATATCAGTAAGAGTTTCCCTATACGAAACTCCAAGTATGATTTATTTCATCCTCAAGCTTAGCAACATCTTTTTCTTTCTCAGCTCATTGCGATGTAATTCCCACTATGATGAAAATCTCATTATGATGTAAATATCTTTTTACAACTCTGAAATTATTCAAACCTCTATACCATTTCCTCAAAATCATTTTTCATAAGAGTTTTCATGACTTGTGAGAACTTATTGATCAGTAGAGCATCATATGATTTTTTTTAGAAAGTATGAAAACTTTCTAACTTCTGACTTGACATTCTTCTTTCAAAACTCTTCAACAACTTCATTATTTCTCTGATTACATCAAATAAAGACTTCCAAAAAATAATAAATTCTACATATGATTCTTTTTAATCTGATGATTTTCAATTTCTTGCTGATGGACCTGAATACGAAAAATTCTCTAATCAAAAACTTCAACTTCCTAACTTCTTCTGTGTCTGGTCTAGATTAATATGAAACCCTAGCTCTAGAAACATGTGTCTAGAAAATAACCTCATTATGATGGACTGGATCCAATTTCTAGAAAATAAAAAATTCTTTTACAAAGAGAGTTAATTTTCAAAAAATACAAAACTTTTTTAAAACAAAGACCGAAAAGGTTCTTCAATACCCCCCCCCCCCCCCTTGTATTTGTTGTCAACCCTCATTAACAACTTTTCAAACTCTCAAAAAATTTCAGTACTTATCTTCTGTAAACAACTCACATTTTTTGACTTTTATAAAAACATATCATTTCCCATAAAAAAGTGTCATGACACCACACTACCAGATAAAGTAATTTTTTTGATGTAATTTTATCCCGCGGTGGAAATAAAAGTTCGTGGACATGTAAAGATAAACTCCCCCTCACTTTTATCTTTTCCTCTCTCACTTTTCTTTTTCTCTCACTTTATTTTTCTCTCACTTTTCTTTTTCTCACCCCCATTGTATGATCACCATAACTTCAAATTCACAAAATAAAGATAATTAAGAACTTATTACAAAGTAAAAAAACTTGTTACTTTTTCTCCCCCTTTTTCAACATAATCTAAAGCATGGTGAGGGTTACTTCCTTATGAGGTTTAGAAAGTCATTGGACAAGGCTGAACATGAAGTTTCATCCTCAATTCCAAAAACCTTTATTTTGGAATTTCTTTTGTTAAGATATCATCAATCTTATACTTTGTTGAAGTGTATTCCAGGAAGACATATCCACCAGAAACTTTCTCTTTTAATTAGTGATACTTTATATCAATGTGTTTTGATCTTGAATGTTAGACAGGATTTTTAGAAAGATAAATTGCACTCTGAATATCACAAAGTATCCTCAATGGTTTATAAAATTTCACTTTAAAGTCATCTAACTGAAATTAATACACAATATTTGAGTACAATCCTGAGTAGCTGCAACATATTCAGATTCAACTGTTCTCAAAGTTACTGAACTTTTTTTATTATGCCAACCCACACAACATTCACCCAAGAAAAATCTTCCTCCAGAGTTTGATTTTCTATCATTACAATCTCAATCCTAATCAGCATCAGTTTAACTATTAAACTTCATCTCACTATTTCTTTTATATAACAACCAATGTGAAGTTATTCCATTTATATATCTCAGGATCCTCTTTCCTTCCAATATATGTGATTATTTTAGATTACTTTGATACCTAGAAAACAAATTCATAGCATAAACAATATTATTTCTTGAGGTTTTAAAGTAAATAAGACATTATATTAGCTTTTAAAAGTCTTTTTGATTCACACTTATTTCATATTCATATTTACTTAACTTTTTTCTAACTAAAATAGGAGTTCAAAATTATTTGGATTCTGCCATCCCAAAAAATTTTAAAAATTCCCTGGCATAATTTTCTTGAAATGGTAAAATATATTATTCTTTTTTTTAACTTTTATTCCAAGTAAGAAAGTTAATTCTCCCAACATAGACATTTCAAAATTCTTCTTCATTTTCTCAGAAAATATTTTACAAACATATACTCTATCCATAGAAAAAATTATATCTTTCATATAAAAAATTACAATTAGATCTCTGGAGTCAACAGCTTTCACATATAAGTTTCTATCAACTTTTCCTTTATAAAATTTCAACATTATAAAAAAAAATACGTTTAGAATACCACGCACGTGGATCTTGTTTCAACCCATACAAAGCTTTATTTGATTTATAAACATTATTTTCATCCCCCTAAAGTGGAAACCCACAAGGCTGTTCAATTTAAACTTCTTCCTCAATCTAAATATTTAAGAAAGATGAATTTTCATCCATATAATAAAATTTGTAATTATAATGTGATACCAATGAAGGAAACATTATAATAGTTTCTAGCCTTGAAACAGGGGAAAGGGTTTCATCAAAATCTATATATTCCATCAGTGAATATTCTTTATAAACAAGTATTTCTCTATTTCTTGCAACTTCTCCATGCTCATTCAATTTGTTTCTATAAACCCACTTGGTTTTGATAACATTTTTATTTTCTATCCATGAAATATGTTCTCATATCTAATTATTTTCAATATGATCCAATTATTTATTCATATCATCCAATCATTATTTGTGTTGAATAGCTTCTGAAACTGATTCTGGTTCAACTTTTAAGATAAGTGAAGTCTGATTATCTAATATCTACTTTCTTCTTGTCTAAAACAGAGCCTTCTTATTCCCAATAATGTTTTTAGATTCAACATGTTTGTTTAAGGTAGTAAATTTTAATGTTTCTTTCCTAGCTAAAATTTACTCATCACACAATTCTTCTAAGTCTTCATAAGGATGTTTTTAATTACTCTCACCATTATTGGAATTCGGTTTATCCACCTCAGCATTCTCAATATCTTTTTTCAAGGAACTTTTATTTTCAATTACCTTCACATCATATGATTCCACTAACTTTTTAAAAAAAACAATTCCAACCTTTGTAACTTCTTCCATTTGGTGAATAACCCGTAAAATTTCCTTCATATTTCTCATCAAACTTTCCCAAATATGGATTTTTTATTTTGAGAAAACATAGACTTCCAAAAACATTGAAGTATTTCAATGAAGGTTTTTTGTCATACCACATTTCATAAGGAGTCATGTTAGTTTTTGGTCTCAACAAGCATCTATTTTGAACTTGTACAATAGGACAAGTAGTTTCTCTAGAATAGGATTTTGAAAGTTTGTATTCAGCTAACATACTTCTTCACATTTGCACCAATCTTATATTATTTCTTTTTTATACTCCATTTTGTTATATAGTATAAGGAGAACTATACTGATATTTGATTCCATTATTTCTCAAATAATTTTCAAAAGTGTTTCTTGAGAATTCAGTACCATTATTTATTCTCAACTTCTTTATGGAAGCCCCCATTTATTTCTCAACATCCTTTCTAAATAATTTGAACATTTCAATACCCTCTAACTTGTTCATCATAAACATGACTTTTTCCATCCAAGTGAAATTATCAATAAAAGTGATAAAGTATCAATATCCTTTTTTTGATTGATATCTCATCGAACCAGAGAAATCTGAATAAATAAGTTCAAGTGGTCTAATAGATTGAATCTCAATTCTCTAATGACTTTTATTAGTCTTCTTTCCTTTTTAGAAAGCAATACAAACATCTTCATCTCTTCTTTTCAATTATATAAAATTCTGAACGTCATCAACTATATAAAGTTTATTCATGTTTTTTTCAAGGTGTCCAAGTCTTCGATGCCACAATTTGTTTTCATATTTATCACTCATGTAAGAGAAGTTGTTGAATTATTCTTTTTGAAATAGATTTCCACTGGTTCTTTCTCCTTTTGTAATAACTTTCCTATCATTCACACTTTTCATGATACAAATATATTTTATAAAAAAATTCTTTTTCATCATCACAAAGTTTACTTACACTAAGTAAGTTATGTTTTAGCTCATCAACAAACAAAACTTCCTTATATTTCAACTTTATGGGTTCAATATCATTTATTTTGATTACTCTTAGTTTTAAGGAACTATCCTTACCAAAGGAAACTACTCCTTCATCATGAATTTCAACATGTTTCAATATTTTTATATCACTTGTCATATTTTAAGATCGACCACTATCAATTATCAGTGTTTTGTTACTTTTACTTTCTTTCAAAGCTATTTTAACAAAAAAAATCTCTTTCCTCAAATTGCTTCTTTTCATCATTCATTTCTTTTCTATCATAAGAAACTTATTCCCAAAGGAGTGTCATACATATTTAGGCATCATGAACAACTTGATCACATTTTATACATACATATTATAGAGATTTAAATTTATTTCTTGTTGGAATGTTTCTAACATCTTGAGAATTCACTTTTTTAACTTTTTTATGTTTGTCAAGTTTCTCATTCTACTTTCTCTATTTCTTACACTTTCTCAAATATTCTTCTAGGTAAGGATTAGTTGTGCCAAAAAGTATAATCCATGTGACCATATATTCCACAACACTAGAAATAACCATAAAATCTTGATTTTCTATTGAAATAAGATCTTTTTCTATTGAAACTTTGTTGAGGTTGGTAACTTCTTTCAAATATAACATAATCAAGACATGGACCATCATTTATTTAGAGTGATTTTTCTAATTTTATATATTTTATAGGTTTATCATATATTTTTTCCACCCAATCATTCCCAACACTTTTTACAAAACCTGAAATGTTAAAAGAATCAGATGAAACATTATTTTTGGTAATAAAAGATTTCACCTAATTCTCGTATTTAGCCTTCCCATCAACTTTAGAAGTATAATTTTTTACTTTTAAATCATTTTTGAAGTTTCCATTAATATTCCTCAAGGTTATTTAGAACTAAAGAAGTTTTTATTAAAAAAAATTAACTTATTTTTCCTTAGTTTACAACTTCTTACTAAAATCTTCAGTCAACTTTATGTGTTTAGCAATTTCTATGATTGTAACTTAAAACCTCCTAGATGTATTCTTACACCTACTTGATAACATATTTTCTTCCATCATAAATTTATTGAAAATATTTCATTATAAATGTAATTTATTTCTTGATATTTTTTTATCAATACATGAAACAAGTTTTGTTCTAAGATGATACTCTCTATAAGATTCTTCACCAACTTCTTCCCTCTCTAAGGAATTTTTTTATCTAATATTTTGAAAAAAAGGTTCTAAATTATTATGAACTTTCACATTTAGAAGAATTTTTGTCTATTGAGTCTAAATAAACTTTATTACTCAATATACTAATTTTTTTTCAGTAAACTTCTTTTTGTGTCTGTTGGAAGAATTTTATTCTTTATCATTTGTTTTTCATTTCTTCCATCGAGTTTTTCCATCATAATCATCTCAATATTATCTAACTTTATTCTTGGGTAAATTCATAGAAAATTGTCTGATTCCACCACACAAAAAATGTTTAATGGGAATTTTACCTCCATAATTTCTTTTTCTTATTCGATGGTTCTTAGATATTAGAGACATGATTTTTTAATTAAACTCTTCATCCTCTTTATCTTTGGAGTCATGAGGATAAACATCTTCAAAATCATGAATTTTCAACTTTATCATAGATTCAAAAGAAATTTCAACTTTCATATTATTTTTAAAAATTAGAGATTTCCTCATTTCATAAGAAATAAGAAAGTTATGAAATTTATCAAGAGATAATAATATTTATCTTCTAAAGAAAATATTCATGGATGAATCATGTCCGAAAAGTTTCTCATCAGTTTCTTCACAAATGTAGAATCTTCCAAAACATATTTGAATCCTATAATTTTGAAGAAAAAAAATCATTTACTTTTGTGAAGAATCCATCAATTGATTCTTCATCTCTCATTTTGATATCTTCGTACTTACTATGCCAGATTTGCATCTTTTCTTCCATAACTTTTGTATTCCCTTCGAAAACACTTTCCATATTTTCCCACATACATTTTAAATTTTTGAGACCCATCACCTTATAATAAAAATTGTTTAATAAGGATATAAAGATTGTATTTCTATCCTTTCAATCAACCTATATATTTCTCTTATTATCAAATTTCATAAGAGAATCTTTATCAATAGGTAGAAAACCAATAGTATAAGCATAGACAACTTCAAGTCCAAGAGATAGGAGATAAGGAATCATCCTATTTTTCCATCCATAATAATTTTTACATCAAATATTGTAATTACTCTATGATTAAAAAAATTGATATTATCCATGATAAGAATTAAACAAGGGAACCTCCCCTATGATAGCAATTAGAGTTCCAAAGGATATAATAACAACTAAGAATGGGGGTGAATTAGTTGTTAACTTTTTATAAGTTTCAAAACATTTAGAAACATAACCCCTTCAACCTGTTAAGATTTATTTCCATATCAACTTTTAGTAAATACTCATGCATGAAAAATTAGGAAAGAAAGTAAAGCAGACAAGAATTACATGGTTTGGCCTCAGTGTGAGAACCTACATACTTTCCATAGCCACTACTATGGGTTTATATAAATTCTCTATTAAGAAGAAGTGAATATAACTTATGAAAACTCTTGTTAGGAACCTTCAATCTCCCAATAGTAATTAATATATTGACTCCCATTATTTTATAATATTTTCTTATGAAATAATTTATCCAGACAAAATAATAATGACTTTATTGAATCTTACCCACAATTGCTCAGTACGAATCCTTAGTACGATTTGGAAGGATCTGATTTTCTCAATCTGATGATGTTAGATGTGATTTTTTCAATACAAATATGTTGGATCCTAGATCCAGTTTTCTGAGTATGATGATTTTGGATCTGATTCTTTAAATACGATAATACTAAATCTTGGATATGATTTTATGAGTATGAAAATGTTGGATACTGGATCTGATTTTCCCAATATGACAATTCAATGCAATGAATTCATTTTCAATATAGAAAACTAAAACTTATGCTAGAATGATCAATATAGTAATTATTCAATCAGATATGAACTTTTACTTCTAATTCCCTAGCGCATCACCTTTTGTGCATGTGTGAAAATTGTGAATGAATAAATGATCTAAGGAAGTATTTATTGGAATCCCAGAAAACAAAGGTGGGAAACTTGAAAACATTCCCCACATCATAAAATATAAAATTATATGAAAATATCTCAAATTTAAAACCTCTACTTTAAATTCTTCAAACCTCCTTATATTTCTATAATATTTATGAAAAATTGAAATTCATGTTTGACCACTTCAAATCTTTATAAAACTTATGGATCTTTGTTTTTGATTATTCTTCGTAATCATCTCATTATGATTTCTATTTCCTTCTCAATAAATCTGATTCTATTTCTTACTCAGTATAAACTCCTCATTATTAATAATTCGGTATGATTTACTCAATACAAAAATATGAGTATGAAAATATTAGTACGGTTTTCCCAGTATGAAAATATCAATACAAAAATCTATGTACAAAAATCTCAGTATGATTTTCCCAGTATAAAAATCCCAGTATGAAAATATAAGTATTAAAATCTCAGTATGATTTTCTCATTATGAAAATATCAGTACAAAAATCTTAGTATAAAAATATCAGTATGATTTTCCCAATACAAAACTCCCAGTACGAAAATCTCCGTATGAAAATCTTAGTATGAAAATCTCAGTACGATTTTCCCAGTGCAAACTCCTAGTAGGATTTATTTCTTCCTAAGGCATAAAAATGTGTTTTTCTTTCTCATCTCATTATTACTTAATTCCCATTACAATGGAAATATCTTTTTGAAACTATGAAATTCTTCAAAACTCTACACAATTTCAACAAAAAAAATTATAATGAGAGTTTTCATGATTTGTGAGAATTTCTTAATCAAAAAGCATCGAATGATTTTTTTAGAAAGTATGAAAACTTTATAACTCCTAACTTTACATTATTCTTTAAAAACTCTTTAGCAATAGCATTCTTTTTATGATTACAGAAAATATGGAATTCTAGCAAATAATAAATTCTACCTCTAATTCATTTGAATCAGAGGATTTTAAATGTCATGTCTATGGAACTAAATATGATAAATAGAATGATAAAAAACTTTATCTTCATGAAATATTTTCTGTACAAGGAAATTTAATACAAAAACCAAGGTTCAGAAACTTATGTCCAAAAAATAACCTTATTATGATGGATTGTGTCTGATTCTTAGAAAATAAAAACATTATTCTACAAAGAGTGTTAGTTGTCAAAAAATAGAAAAACATTATTAAAAAAACACCAAAAAGGTTATTCAATTACAATTGAAGAATTATCTCTCTTGTGAGTAACAACTGGTGGATATTTTGGATTGAATATAGATCGTTCTACTAAAAAATTCCACCCCCTGGTCAAATTTTTGTGGTGAAACCATAAATTTAAGGAAGCTATATGGGAACCCGAGGATGTGATGTGGTAGAAGTATCTTTAGTTTTTTATATCAGATTCATATAATTTTGGGGGATAAATTATTATAAGGGGTTATGATGTAACAATCCTATATTTTATGATATATTTATCTTTAAATAAATTTAATTTTTTATATCTTTCTCTATATGCAATGACTAGTTTAAACGAATCGTGATATACTATTGAATTATAATTATTTAATGTGATAGTTATCATATAGCCTTTGGATTTTTGGGTATTAATAGGAATAATTAAATTATAAAAAATTATTTTTTACATGTTTATAAATTGAATTCATTTCTTATGAATAGATTATAAATGAAAATAAAATCATTTGAATCTACAAAAGAGATTTTTTTTTCTAAAAATTGTTTTTATATGCACAGTTTGATTATATATTAATAAATTCAATTAATAAATATTTATTAATAAATTAATGATATATTTAGATAATATATTCAATAAAATATTTTAACATTCATATAATGGTTTTTACTATGCAAAGAAAAAAATGAATTCGATTTTTTTCTTGAAAATAATTTTTTCTAAAAATGGTTTTGTTCTGGTTTACGCATTTAATTTAAAATTATTTTCTAAAAATTATAGAAATTTATTATTTTAAAATGGATTTAGTATTTTTTTATTAGAATAATTAATATAATTTAATAATTTTAAATTATTGTTTTTGATAATTAATAGTTAAAATAGTAAAAAAATTGTTATCATAGTTATGGTTAAAACAGGTTTACTAGGGGGTATTTAATTAAAATATAAGTGTAAAAGTGAAACTTAAAATTGTATAAATATTATATTTTAAAGATATTTGGACATTATATTATCCTAAAATTTAATACCTATAAATATTTTGTGACTTTAACTATAAAGTGACCTTATATTAAATAAATCTATTAAGTAATTTCATGTGCGCCCCTACCCTCACTTATAAACAGGAACCTCTTCTCCTCCATTATTCACATAATTTGAACCTTAGAGATCATAAAATTTCTACTCAAAAACAATCCTAATTATAACATCTTGCCTTTTTATCACATAAACTTTCATTACATTATACAAAACTGAGGATCTTTAAGGTTTAGTGTCTTGGAAAACAGGAACTTAATACATGACAACATAAAACATTCTTCTTAAACACTTGAAAGGATTATTCAATTGTTCATAATAAGTTCATTATAGCATCTCATAACCTGGGAGCATACATCAAAGGAAAGGGTGATCAGAAGGCCCAATAAGGGAAATAAGGGAAACATTTTACATGTGATCTTGAGATATATCAAAAGTCATGAAATATAACTTTAAGGCCTGAGAAAGAGATCATGAGGAATATCATAATAAAAATAACATGTTTCATAACTTGAATATGTGGATGAAACATTTAACTTATAAAATTATGAACATATAACCAAGGTCCATCCCCAAGGTATCATTTGAAATTACCAAGGCTATTCACCAAGGTATCGTTAAAATTTTAACCTCTAGTGGTTACATCATTACCCAATGAATTAGAGCTCTATCAGGGTGAACCCTTAATTTGTAATTATTATCATGTGAGACACATATATCATCATCAAAAATTTCATAAATAACCCATATATCATAAAAGAAATGGGTTTCATTTCATAATCATAACATTTTAAAAACTGCTTTAAAGACATGATATTTACGTCACTTTAAACCCACGAAAAAAGGAAAGCGGGTTTCATGTATGTAAATCCCAGAATTAAAAGAGAAAATTTTTATATATATGTGAATACCCCTGTAGAATAAATATCTTTTATTATTCACTTAATAAAATAAAATAATTTGAGAAAAAGAGAGAGACATTTTGAGACAAAAATTCTGCAGCATAACGGCTATGTTATAGGGTTTTAGAAAATATTGAAAAGAGATGGGACATGGGTCACCCACTCATAAATGATCCATAAAACAGTATAGGGACAGAATATAAATGATATAAGAACATGGTAATGAAATTTTAAAGACATACCATATGAAATGAAAAACTTGAACGGAAGCCAAAAATAAGATTTCTCTTATAAACATTCGGCAGCCTAACGGCGTCACTTAAAACTTCACAAAAAAATGAATTGATGAGATAAAATAGGGTCTCTAATCATATGAACATAAAAAATAAGTATTATAGATATAGATATCATACCCCAACATAATAAAAAGGAACATGAAAGACTTGACATGAAAATAGAACTTGAAAATGAGAAGGGTGAAAGAATCCCTTAAAAATTCGGCAGCCTAACGGCGCCACTTAAACATTCTTAAAATGAATTTATGAGATCAAGAGGGGGTCTCTCATCATATGAACATGAAAAGTAAAGTAGGATGAATATCAAATAATATCCTCCAACCTAATAACATGTAGTATAATAGAAATGACATAAAAGAGAGTACTTGGAAAGAAAGAGAGAGGTAGGATCCCTTACCTTGAAGAGTAACTTTGAAATATTGAAGTTTGGGACCTTGGGAGGCTTGAGGGAACCTTATGAGGACTCCTTGGGAGTTAAGGAGACCATAACTTAGTTTAGGAGGATTTTGGAATGGAAATTTTGAGAGAATGGCTTGGTATTTATAGGGAAAGTGAGGGGACAAGGCATTAATGGCCAAGGGACACCTAATTGGTGGTATTGGCAAAGCAAGTGGTATTTTCCCATGGTATTGGCCACTTGGGAAACCTCATACCTTATATTACTATTCATAAGTCGACCATACCTTAAAATATCTCATTACATCATCATGATGCAGTTATGATGTCATTAAACATACCGAAACCCTAAAACTGTATTTTTAATATTCACTGAAAATTCAACTTTCTCATAAAACTCCCAAAAATTTTCCTTAACATAATATCAATGCTCTGAATTCAAAAATAAACTCCATTTTATAAAAATAATTTTCTAAATATTTTAAATTTAATTTCTAAATAAAAATAATATTCACCAAAAATTCATTGTTTTCTGAAAAATCCCCAAAAATTACCTTAACATAATATCGATGTTCTAAATTCAAAAATAATGATCATTTTATAAAAATATTTTTTAAAATATTTTTAATTTAATTTTTAATTAAAAAACACTATTCACCTGAAAAAACTAATACTTGACTAATAATTTTTGAAACAGTTATTTACCTATTTTATCGAATCACATTACTTAATCAAGGTGCCTATATTATATTAATACTTTCTTTAAGTGAGATTACTAATCCATTTGGTCGCATTACTAATCCAAAGTGTAAAATCACTATTCATAAATTACTATTCACCAAAAATTAAGTTGATCTTATTAGACTCCAAATTTATTACTGAACACATTTGCAGAAGACCATTTTTTGAAAATCATTACACATCATTAATTATTTAAGGTTTAGAAAAATATTTTAAAATATCCTTTTTCTTCAAATTCATCAATAATATACATCCTACATTTATCTGAACATTTGAAAATTTACAAAATTCACCATAAGAAGAAAACACAAATTTATTTATCTCAAATGATTAAACAAAGCTGTTATGGTCTCCTTACATATCCCCTTATAACCC
Source organism: Viscum album (assembly GCA_963277665.1). Lineage (NCBI taxonomy): Eukaryota > Viridiplantae > Streptophyta > Magnoliopsida > Santalales > Viscaceae > Viscum > Viscum album. Next base: position 291,045,119 of record OY728163.1, read on the forward strand.
CAGCATAGGACCTAAGTGTAAGGTGTGCTAAGGTGAGATAATCTTAGGGCATCTTGGACAACATCGCACGAGTAGTAATTTCTATCAGTTTGAACTTCTCACGAAGGAGATTCCATTCTAGCTTCACACGATGAAGTTCGGCTTGGGTTTGGTCCAGAGCAAAGCCCAGTGGTGCTACCTCCTTCCCAAGTTCTGTTAGATGGGCTTCGATTGGCCCGAGACTACTAGATGAGGCCATCAAATATTATTTCTATATTAATTAACCAAGATCACTTGTATTTAGAGACAATAATTGAAACATTTAGTTTCCAACGGTCATATTGACCAATGGTCATATAACTTTCGAAACCCAATGGTCTCATTTTAATTATACTCATGTTATAAATGAAACAGTTTTGTTGAGTATAAAATAAAATAACACACAAAATTAGGAAACAATATTTATTCAAAATTTCTGGTCGTTACATTATTCCCCCCTTATGAAATTGTGTCCTCGCAATTTTTAAAATTGGGCTTGGAAATTTCATTGAAAGTCCCACATCGGAAAAGGAGTCAGTAAAACTATTAATTTAAAAGAAAGAAAGGGAATTACAAAGGTCACCCGAGTTAACCCACACTAGGATTCCATGTAGGGAAACATGGATATGGAAGAGAAAACAAAGGGTAATATTCTGATGGGGAGTGATAGAAAACATGATTAGGAGAAAGTTAACCACAAGAAAATCACAAACTTATGATGTGTGTAAACGGTCTTTGATTACCCAGTAGGAAACTTAAACCAACAACATTTTTGTTTTACGTTCCTTTTAATAATTTTGAGGAATTCATTTACTACATAGAATAATAACACAAGGAAATATACTTACCTTCAAGTAGAGTTTCATCCTTTAATAAGTTTCTAACAAGACTAATCTTTTCTCCAAACGATGAGAATTCAAAAATACTTGGCCTCGTCAAAGCACAAGAATCATCTTCTAGAGAATCACGTAATCCAAAAAAGAATAACTATCTATCTTTAAACATTTATCCCAAAAACAGAAAGGGTAAGATAAAACAACTATTCAAAAAGAAAGAACCCCATAGGAAGGGAAACTACTTTAAATCTTCAAAGTTCCACGGTACTACCCAAAGTTCATCATGTACCATTCCATAAATAACTGTCCTTAAAATTCCTCAAAATAAACCAAATTAGTATTGAAACCCAAAAATAAGAAGGATTTTATAACATAGTCTTCCAAGATAAACTTTATATTTCATCTCCAAACAATATCAAACACTCCTAACATCTTATAATAAAAGTAACTAACCTAAACATGTTTTCCCCAAGATATGTTAATCACTTCGATAAGTAACCTAAATTACTATATGTTCACCTTAAATTCATCGTATCTTAAAAATATATGTCAACCTTTTACTCCTAAAATAAAATACTGTAGTAATCTATTTACCTTGATCATATAGGGTTCCCAAAATAGTGAACATCTTTCAAAATAATAATCATCTTTTAATCCCTTAATCATCTTTTTTTTCAAGAAGAACAGCTTCACAACATCAAAATGTGGTACAGAGAAATAAATGTTTTCCTTAATGATATAAAACCATCTTAGGTAGTGACTCGATGTTCTTAGAAAACATTAAAGATATTCTCATAGGTCACGAACTAGAATACAACATAACATAGATAATTATGGTAAATAAGTTACATGTACTTTAGTCATCATGATCTATCTCAGCATAGGACTTGCATTGTTCCCTTGTCCTTGAAGATTGTTGATGCTCATCATGCTTCTCATCCCTTACAAGAGATCATTGCCTTGTATAATGTCCAACTTTTCCACATTTATGACATTGAAGAGTATAAGGTACATTAGATCGAACCTTAACTCTATTCATCACATTATCCATTTTTTTAAAGAAATTGGCTACTTTATGCCCTATCACCCCACACTTAAAACATATCCTGGTTCCTTTGTGACATTCTACTTGGTGCCCCTTTCCACACTTTTTGTACAAAGGAGATTGGGTCTTCTTTCCCTTATCAACTTTATCAGATGAACATCCTTGATACTTCATCTTCCTCTTCCTTGATGAATTTGGGCATTAAACTAGGTACCAATTATTAATTGTGATTTTTGATAGCTGGTTTGGAATAATCACAATATTTTCAACTTGATCTCTCATCATCTCTATCATATTAATAGGGCAATCATCATGTTTCCTATCACATTGGTTGTTGGGACATGTTCTTCCATTTCCCTCCATTAACTAAGAAAAGAAAGTATAATTATGGGGCTTAAATACTTAGCCAATAATCATGAAAAGAAAACTTAAATCATAGAAGGATAAACTTTTAGAAGAAAATTATACCCTAACTTGGGATCCCCTAGGTTCCAATATAGTTTATCCATGATCATATATTATTATGTGAATATTTATTTTATTTTATCGTTGTCCCTTTAATAATGGTTCATACAAAGCTTATGAATTTACCAAAGCATATCCCCTAGGAGTGTCAAAACAAGAGTGAATCAAGGCCCATTGTCGTGAACTAGGTTACCCCACGTCAAGCCCGAAATACCTTGTCAGATTTTTCACTCCTAGGAACATCTGTTCCAGATCCACCTCTACTTGTTCATTTCCAGATAGGGATTAATTTGTTTAGAACCCACTTACTCAATACTCACCAAAATACCAGGAATATTTCCAGTATTTAAAATTTTCTATAGGGTTATTCCTAAAGTTTTCATATCCTAATTTCCACAAATAACTAAACCATACTTTGATACAAACTACAACATCTTGCCCTTTTATCACATAAACTTGCATCACATTATACAAAACTAAGGATCATTAAGGTTTAGTGTCTTTGAAACCAAGAACTTAATACATGACAACATAAAACATTATTCTTAAACACCTTAAAGGATTATTCATTTGTTCATCCTAAGTTCATTACAACATCTCATAACCTGGGAGCATACATCAAAGGAAAGGGTGAGTATAAGGCCCAGTAAGGGAAACAAGGAAAACATTTTACATGTGAACTTGAGATACATCAAAAGTCATGAAAAATAACTTTAAGGAATGAGAAAGAGATCATGAGGAATATCATAATAAAATAATATTTTTAATAACTTGAAGATGTGGCTAAAACATTTAACTTAGAAAATCATGAACATATCACCAAGGTCTATCCCCAAGGTGTCATTTGAAATTACCAAGGTTATTCACCAAGGTATCGTTAAAATTCTAATCTCAAGTGGTTACATCATTACCCAATGAATTGGAGCGCTATCAGGGTGCACCATTAATTTGTCATTATTATCATGTGAGCCACATATATAATCATCAAAAATTTCATAAATAACCCATATATCATAAAAGAAATTGCTTTCATTTCAAAATTATAACATTTTAAAAACTGCTTTAAAGACATGATCTTTACGTCACTTTAAACCCACGGAAAAAGGAAAGCGGGTTTCATTTATGTAAATCCCAGAATTAAAATAGAAAATTTTGATATATATTTGAATACCATTTTAGAAGAAATATCTTTGAGTATTCACTTAATAAAATAAAATAATTTGAGAAAAAGAGAGAGACATTTTGAGACGAAAATTCTGCAGCAAAACAGGTATGTTATAGGGTTTTAGAAAATATTGAAAAGAGAGGAGACATGGGTCACCCACTCATAAATGATCCATAAAACAGTAGAGGGACAGAATATAAAGGATATAAGAACATGGTAATGAAATTTTAAAGACATTCTATATGAAATAAAAAACTTGAAAGGAAGACAAAAATAAGATTTCTCTTATAAAAATTCGGCAGCCTAATGTGTCACTTAAAACTTCACAAAAAATGAATTGACGAGGTAAAATAGGGTCTCTAATAATATCAACATAAAATATCAGTATTATAGATATATATATAATACCCCAACATAATAAAAAGTAACATGAAATACTTGACATGAAAATAGAACTTGAAAATGAGAAGGGTGAAAGAATCCCTTAAAAATTTGGCAGCCTAACGGTGCCACTTAAACATTATTAAAATGAATTTATGAGAGAAAGAGGGGGTATCTTGTCATATGAACATGAAAAGGAAAGTAGGATGAATATAGAAGAACATCCTCCAACCTAATATCATGGAGCATAAAAGAAATGACATAAAAGAGAGTACTTGGAAAGAAAGAGAGAGGTAGGATCCCTTACCTTGAAGAGTAACTTAGAAATATTGATGTTTGGGAACTTGGGAGGCTTGAGGGAACCTTGGGAGGACTCCTTGGGAGGTAATGAGACCATAACTTCATTGAGGAGGATTTTTGAATGGAAATGATGAGATAATGGCTTGGTATTTATTGGGAAAGTGAAGTGACAAGACATTAATGGTCAAGGGACACCTCATTGGTGGTATTGGCAAAACAAGTGGTATTTCATCATGGAATTGGCCAAATGGGACACCTAATACCTTATATTACTATTAATAAGTCGACCATACCTTAAAATATCTCATGACATTATCATGATGCAGTTATGATGTCATTAAACATACCAAAACCCTAAAACTGTACTTTTACTATTCACTGAAAATTCAACTTTTTCAGAAAGCTCCCAAAAATTTACCTTAACATAATATAAATTCTATGAATTCAAAAATAAACTCCATTTTATAAAAATAATTTTCTAAATATTTTTAATTTAATTTTTAAATAAAAACACTATTCACTAAAAATTCATTTTTTTCAGAAAAATCCCCTAAAATTACCTTAACATAATATCGATGTTTTGAATTCAAAAATAAAGTCCATTTTATAAAACTAATTTTATAAATATTTTTAATTTAATTTTTAATTAAAAACACTATTCACCTGAAAAAACTAATACTTGACAAATAATTTCTGAAACAGTTATTTACCTATTTTATTGAATCACATTACTTAATCAAGGTGCCTATATTATATTAATACTTTCTTTAAGTGAGATTACTAATCCATTTAGTCACATTACTAATACTAAGCATAAAATCACTAATCATAAATTAATATTCACCAAAAATTAAGTTGATCTTATTAGACTCCAAATTTCTTACTGAACACATTTGCAGAAGACCATTTTTTGAAAATCATTACACATCCTTAATAATTTAAGGTTTACAAAAATATTTTAAAATATCCTTTTTTTTTTAAATTCATCAATAATATACATCCTAAATTTATCAGAACATTTGAAAATTTTCAAAATTCACCATAAAAAAGAAAACACAATTTTATTTATCTCAAAGGATTACACAATACAATTACGGTCTCCTTACATAGCCCCTTATAACCCCAGTATAGGACCTAAGTGTAAGGTGTGCTAAGGTGAGAGAATCTGAGGGCGGATCACCCAACATCGTCCGAGTAGTAATTTCTATCATTTTGAACTTCTCGCCAAGGAAATTATATTATAGCTTCACAGGATGAAGTTCAGATTGGGTTTGGTCCAGAGAAAAGCCCAGTGGTGCTACCTCCTTCCCAAATTCTGTTAGATGGGCTTAGATTAGCCAGAGACTATTGGATGAGGCCACCAAATCTTCTTTCTATATTAATTAACCAAGATCACTTGTATTTAGAGACAATAATTTCAACATTTAGTTTCCAATAGTCATATTGACCAATGGTCATATAACAGTCGAAACTCAACGGTCTCATTTTAATTATACTCATGTTATCGAATGAAATAGTTTTTTTGAGTATAAAATAAAATAACACAAAAAATTAGGAAACAAGATTTATTCATAATTTTGGGTTGTTACACTAATCCCCTTAAATTTATCTTTTTGAACCCTAATACCATACTAATAACTCTTAAGGTGTTAGCCAAATGAGGTTTCTCAAAGAAGAGGTAATCATCTAACACGGTTCTTTAATAGTTTATTTCTTATTATACTTCTTCTAAATATGTTTTATACATCCTAAAATAGTAAATAAAGTATAATAAATATACTTTAATTTTATTATGATTATGGTACAGGTATTTTCAACCACATTTCTATAAAATTGGAAATGAAAGTACCACTCGTGTGTGAGTGTGGACTACCGCCTCCATGTAGCGATATGATTCATTTTCGATCACCATATTTCGTGTATAGTTATTATGGTGGATTTAATGATAATAAATTATATTTATGACATAATTATTCTTTTTTAATTATAATATATTATATACCTTCTTACCTTCCCATTCGTTGGAAAAATATAACATCGCTCGTGCGTACCTGAGGATTACCACGTCCACGAAGTGATGTCACTCGTTTTTCATTTCTATTTTTTGTGGATTGAAATATGGATACATTTAGTGAATATATATGATATTTATGATATAATTTTAATTATAAAAAAATTTATTTTCATAAACCTTTCTTTCATTCCATCCATTGAAAATTGAAAACATCATGTGTGGGTACATGCGGACTACCACCTCCATGAAGTGATGTACTTTATTTTTAACCATTGATCTATGTGAATGGTTATATTAGTGTATATTATGAATAAATTTGATAATTATTCAATTATTAATATACTGGAGATTATAAAACCATGTATAAATTTCATGTACAGGAACCATCAACTGAAATATGAATGGAAAATGGACCAATTTTCACCTGAATGATCATTTTAATGATGAAATTATTAATAAAAGGTTTGTTAGAAATCATAAAGTGATGATTAATAGTAAGTAATTTATGAACATGGTTCTTAAATATATCTATAATAAATATATATTTATTATACAGGATGTATGAATTCATTCTATTAAATATAGGACTTGAGGTGAGGGTTTATGTTACAATCTCATTTATTTTCAAGATTACATATGCTAAATTTTCATTAAGGGAAATTATTCCAATATTATCCATTAAAATCACTATATTTTATTATCCTATGGTTACTCATATAATATCAAGTATTATTTCCATTTTCCTCTCTTTTTTACTTAAAATTATGGAGAAAATGCTTTTAAATAAAAGTCAAACTTATTTCCTGTTTGGTCGATGCACTTTTTATTCCATGTCCTTGATCTACAAAAACTTTTTATGGAATTTTTTAAATTTAAATATTTTTAAAAAGGATATTATAACTAACCTTAGTTTACTTAATATTTTCTAAAAATAATATTATTAAAAAAAAGTTTTTTTAAACAAGTTATTTTTTGACCTTTTACAAAATTATGAAAATAATGTTCTCTTTTAATATATACAGTATGATTAGATTTTAGTGTAATAATGAATATTATCTTAATTTAATCTTCTTTTACAAGTTTCAATGGTTATTTAAAAATAAAATATTTTTCTAAATAATCTATGAATTTTTAATTTTTAACTATACTGAAATAAAATGGTATTTTTCTTATTTTCAAAGAAATGTTAAAATGATCTTTTAGAGGTATTTTTCATCTATATCAATATACTTTAAGGATTTTTATGCTTCATTGGGGATATGATATTATGGTAAAATCCTCTATCTTTCTCTATATATCTTATTATGCTGATTATTTATGGTTGATTATATGAAGCTTTTTTATTTCCCATGGTTTAATTAAGTTATGATGAAATATTTATGAAACTCATTTATTTTCCATGGGTTATGTTATGATAAAATGATGGAATGTTTATGAAACCTATTTCTTTTCCAAAGGATATGATATGATGAATTTTCTCTAATATTTTGAGAAATATTTATATGTTTTTCATTATGTGATGTGTGGGAACCGAATTATATAGGCCTCCAATTCATTGGGTAATGAATGATATCTCATGAGTTATTAAAGAATAAAATCAGAAGTGAACCTAGTTCATTAAGGGGCTATATTAATTATGATAGTCTTGGGGGTGAACCTTGTCTAAGTAAATAATGGAATAGAGAGTGGACATAATCAACTATGATAGTCTTATAAGTGAGTCTTGACTAAGGAAACGATTTTTTATGCTTACGTGTATGCCACAACTTATATATTATGAATATAATATATTATCATGGATTATGACTAATTGTTGATTATTCTACACTATTATATCCTGTGTATTTTTCTATGAAAAATCCTTATTCTGGGATTCATAATTAAGGATATTTGACTTATTGGGTATGCCATTCTTAAGTTACAGTCATGTTCGTATTCCCTTATATTTATTCTCATTCATGATCATTATTAATATCTCTTATTTTCATTTATAATTGATTATTTATTATTAACGATTCACTACCCTATTGAATTCATTTATAATGAATATATTTAATTTTTAAATATATGAATATCTGTATCAAAACCATGAAAATACATCCAATAATGGACCAAACATTGACAAAACTCATCTAGGAATATATATCATTTCACAAACTTCGATTTTACTGGTCATAAATCCTGGAAAGAGTTACAAATCAAGAGTTATGTCAGTTTGAAGTTGGGCTTCCAAAAATTTTCATGTAGGTCTATCTGTAGAGGTTTGTTCACAGAGGATCAATTCATAGATCTCCCTTTGTGAATGCGCGTATCCTTGATGGTAACATTCACATAGTATATGTCTGAATTCATGAATATCTCTTTATAAACACATGAATCCTTGATGGTAACCTCCATGTAGTGTCATTTAGATTCTTAGATACACATCCATTCATGAAGCTCATATGGATTCATGAATACCTCTATTCTTCATGAATCCCACACCCTATAAATACCCCCCTCATGACTTAATTCATAGGGGGGGACTTCATCAGGTCACGACATCATGATCTCAATTCTAAAATCCCGTGGGATTCACGATACACTCCTATTAAATTCTCTTAGGCATCGCAAAACCTCCTCCCTTGTGTTATTGAGAGTATCCATCCTAGGTGAAGATTCCTTTCATGAAGGCATACACCCTTCACAGAGGAAGAAGGCACTATGAGGCACTTGAGGATTTACAAAGCTTTCATCAGTTGTGAATCACTCCCCCTGGTAATCCAAACTTCATTATGAAAAGGGGTCACCCTATTTTAAGAAATCTCCAACCTTCACGAGACCCCGATCTTCATGAAGATCCATACCCTATGAGACCCTGAGCTATAAAAATATCTAGCCTTCATGAATCTTTGAGATCTGTGAACCCCTATCCTTCATGAGGCTCCCACCTCCGCACCCACTAGTTCATAACGTGATAGTTTCACCACCACACCCCCACTCAACATCAGCGATGGTCTGCAGTCTGGGGCCTCCAACCTAGTCCCTTCGCTACCATCACTAACCCCTATGAAAAATGGAAAGTTTCACCATGAAATTTTCAAGTCGGTTTGAGGACATTTTGAGTTGTTCATTATACATCCCTGACATCCATGTAACGCCCCGACCCTAGTTACCCTGAGTCGGTGCATTATTACACAATACTGTCCTAATATAAGGAATCATATCCTGAAAGACCGATAAATTTAGTATTATTGGAAACAAGATATATACATAAGTTCAATATTATAAATTGAAAAGAAATACAACACTAATATATTCCATTAGAAACATCCAAGCCTCCTAGATTATGTCTACAAGTCACTCATAAATAACCTATTCATATCCTGGGAAAATGAAACATAAGAAAGGGGTGATCTCAAACACTCAGTAAGAGTAAGAAATATATTGAAAGATAACATAAACATTAGGCATGGTGAATAATTTAAAACACATGCCTTTAAAAATAATAAATATGAACACTTTATGGTAGGAATATAAGCTGAGTAAATAATTCCATAATAAAACATATTCATGGGTATTCTACAAGTAGAATAACCACATGAACCATCAATATTATTTTCATAATGAGGGAATGTATAATGCGGGACATTCTGAAACATTTTGTCAAGGCCTCGGCCAAGACGTCTAAAAATGATTAAGGCCTTAGCCAAAACCATATATCAAATTGAGAAAGGCCTTGGACAATTCCACTTTAATTATCTCATGAGACCTACCGATGCATCGAGGATCTATATCGAGCTCCACCTGTTACTTACTAAGTACAATACATTCCTCATATAAAAAGGTTGAAACATAACATAAACATCCATATTAAAACTAGCATATGAAATGTCAATACTTTAACAATAAACCATGAATGGTATAAAAATAACATATCCATATTCAAACATATCACAAAACCTTAAATACAATATAGAATATTTGTATCAAAATAAATCAACTTCAAACAAGTGTAAAATTTATCAAATGAAGTTGACATAGATGAAATCAAAACTATTTGAGAGAAATGTCTCTTTTTATTTTGAAATCATTTAAGAGTCACATAATTATAAAAGAAAAAATTTATTTTGAAAATATTCTTATAACCTTGTAAGGGAATCTTCCACGATGTTATAACAGTGGAAAATAGCTCCACCCACTATTTAAGTTAAAAAGACATTTTTACCTTAATTTTTTCGAAAAGGTCATAAAGTACCTTGTTTGGAAAATGACGAAAAGATTCCTTTCAAAACATATAAGTTCAAATAAGGGTATAAATGAATTTAAAACATTGTTTAGTAAATAGTAAAAATGTTTTGAAATAAATTTTTAAGAAAACAAGGATGTGGATGATAAAGAGGTCCCAGTGGATACTTACGTAAAAACAACCTCGGATAAAAAAGAGATTGTAAAATTAACCCTAACTTTGTACTTTTCTTGGGTTGAGGGTACATTAACCTCCTGTATAATATTTAAATCATAGTTATTAAATTATAAGAGAACTACATACATAAATATAATATCATATATGATCTTATAATATTTCTATGTTAATAATATTTTAGTAGTATCATTGTTTTGGGTGTTAATTGATACGTTTTCATTTAAATGTTTTGTAACGTAAGTCATGTTTGTTATGGATAGGATGAATTTGATTCATATACAGAAATATATTATGTTATTAAATATTATTTTTAATAATCAAATGAAAATTATTCTTGAATTTTAAAGACTTGTAAATTTCAATGAAAATGTTTTCTTAAATTCTTTGGGATTTTACGAGTACACAGTTTCTGATAGCACCTGATTCTGAGGCCCGGTGTGCCCAGAATCAGTTTCCAAAGTTTAGCTTAGGTACGTTTAGCAAACGAACGAGTGGGTTTTTTCTATATTTTGAACCGGTGCTCAGAATTGAAATATGAGGGCACTGATGAAACCACGGCGATCGTAATTGCTTAAGGTGACCTTTACCGTGGTTGTGTTTTCATGGGAGGAGAAGTTAAAATTTTTGTATTAATAAAGAATTGAATAAAAATTTTGGAACAATTTTTATTATTTATCCAAGTGGTTATATCCTATATGGGGTGGTTGGGGTGGGACCCATAAGCCCCTAACTACCCATGTGAGGATATTTGTGAGGTGCGGACCTCACAAGCCCCACCCCTTCACATTCCTTAAAACTACTCTAACCCCCTCTTAAAGTTTGTAACCCATCTTAACTTGTGAAACCTATACTCTTCCTCTCTCTCTCCCTCGTAAATTCATGTCAAAACACACTTAATCAATTAATTTAATTAAGTGTTTAAATTTTGTAATTTGAATTCATGGCATGTTTTAATAAAATAATAGGAGCCTTATTTTATTTGGGGGTTGGCTCGTTGTGTTGAGAATTAGAGGAGAGAGCTCTAGTTCCTTTGGAATAACTTCTTATTCAATGAAGAACACCAACTCTCCAATGAAAAACGTCAACTCTCCGATGAAGAACATCGACTTGGAGGCTCGGTTTCTTTATCCTGTAATTCCTCCGTGATAAGGGAGGAGACACCGACGATGCGGGAATTCACCAGCGATGCCATCATCCATGGTTCTTGACAACCGTGAACATACTTTGAGGTAGGGGTGCTTTTGGATTGGGTAATGATTTTTTTTCCTTCCATGTTGTTTTCCTCTTAAACCACTTGTTATCGGACTAATGCGGAAGGGACTGGACCAAACTAAAACGTACTGATTCCTCCGCCGTTCTTATGAATTTGTGGAGTTCTTCATGATTTTTTGAGCGGTGAATCATGTTATGTTTTCAGAGCTGATCGGGGGACCAAAAACATCGTAAATGGCCTTAGAGAATCAGGGCGACCTAGAAGCAGAATTTTTGTAGAAATCGGATCATCATAACGAAGAACGGACACCTCGGGAGGCATGCTGGCTAGAGGCGTCGTTTCTGTAAAATTCTAGAATACACGGCGTGTAATTCAGAAGCACACACCGTGTAGTAAAAGAGTATTTTGGATTCCGTTTCAGACATTAGAAAAGTAACACACGGCGTGTGACTCTAGACACGCGGCGTTTAATCTCCACACTGTTTGTCATAGGAGGCTTCGATGGACATGGCATGTATTCAGTAAAAATACATGAACACGGACAGTAATACACGGCCAAGTAACACGGCATGTATTCACTTCATAGAAAGGCAAAAGCGGCTTCACGAGGCTCGGTGTGTAATTTGGGAGATACAAAGACACGGGCAGAACCACACAGCCAAGAGGCACAGTGTGTACTACCTTCACCATGGCAGAAGCGGCTTCGTGATGACTCGGCGTGTATTCTAGGAATACACGGACACGGGGTGGAGTACACGGGCATGTACTCTACTACACGGCCAAGCATGGCCAGCGCACATGGAAACGAGCCTAGAGGTTTGGACATAGTGTGTAACTATACCACACGTCATGTAATTACATATCTACACAAACAGCCCTACGACATGGGCCATTTCACACGGGCAGTACCCAGTGTCTGATGACACGGTGTGTATCGCTTACCTACAAGCCGTGTACTTTAGGAAAATTGATTGGTTGTCCGGTTCTCTGTGACTTGGGCACGTTCTTCTTGGTTTTCCCCTATGACGTGGGAAATAACTATGGAATACATCAACTCTGGTATTCGTGATGGTTGATGTATCCACCCCTTTGACTCGAAGAGCGGACCCTCTCAGAATCGAGTATGCTATGTACGGTAACCCTAGAGTTGGCTACAATTGCGACGACTACCTTGCTGGGATCCTCTGTGGGTTCGACTATGATGATGATTGTACTTGGATCCTACATGGGTTCGGTAGTGAGGACGACTGTACTTGGATCCTCTGTGGGTTCGGCAGTGATGACGACTGTACTTGGATCCTTCGTGGGTTCTGCAGCGATCGTTACTGTACTAGGATCCTACGTGGGTTTGGCAGCAACGACTTCTATACTGGGATCCTATGTGGGTTTGGCAGGGGAGATGATTCAGAGGCTATATCTATCATCTCGACCCCTCTTCGTGAGTAGTATACCTATGTGAGCTGAGTCTTGACTTTCAATCTATATAATCGATTTTATTGACTTGTTTTCCTATGTGGATTGGGTTGTGATTTCCTGTGTGGATTGGGTTGTGCTTTCCTGTGTGGACTAGGTTGTACTTGGTCTTGAGAGTTGGAGCCGAACTGGAAATGATTACTTAGGTATATATATGGGCATACACCTAAGTAGAGTTGGTTGATACTTTGTGTTATTTATCTTTCCTTTGTGATATATCCTTTGTAGATTCTGGGAAACCCTCGGGAGTCTCGGGCTCCCTACTGATTATCATATACTCACCCCAGCACGGGTTATGCCCGCACTATGTTGTGTTGTATGAAGACGACATAAAGCATTGATTGAGGTGGAGTCTAGTGGAGCGGACGGTACCTGGGGGTGGACCACTTGGCAGGACATACACGGAGTGGACAGCCAGACCCGAGGAGCTGAGGAGACCATCTGTACCCACCATTCAGGTGGGATAGCCGGAGGATGACCTGGTTGTTGCTGATTTACTTTACTGCTGTTGTATTTTCCTTTCAGTTGTATTGTACTTTCAGTTGGGTTTGTATTCTGGCCCATTTATTTTCCAGCACTTACTTTTGTACTCAGTTCACTTAGTGTTTACTTCAGCTTGCGTACTTTGTTGTGTTTCTTTACTTATATAAAGGCAACTCCTTCCCTTTTATCGGGATTTACGCCTTTGGTGCTAGTCTCTAGCCCCTGGACTATGGAAGGTGGGCTTGGGGTAGTCACGACACGGGCCCTGAGGACGGGTCGTGAAAAATTGGTATCATAGGAGTCGGTTCTACCGCAGAACTTAGGACTCTGATAATTTATTCTATGTGAAGCAATAATGTTTAGAGTAATGAGTATGGTTATTAGTCCAGGGTGTCCAGTGTTCGTACAAAGGCTGACGTATCCATACACCAGGACCCTGACTTCTGATTTCTAACTCAGTGCACGAAACCATTGATTTCATGTGTGTTCCAAAAGTTTTCTTTGTGATTACTTTGTGTCATCTCACCAGGTATACTGTATTAACCATGGAACACCTGTTTCTTTCAGGATGTCCCCACGACGGCAGCCAGCTAGGGTTCCGGGATTTGTGAGAGATGGTAATCCACCGAGCGATGAGGCCTCAGTACAGGGCCCCATTACAGTGGAGGCACCGGCGGTACCTCTACCCGTCGAGCCACCGATACCACCAGCCCCAGTAGGGGAGAGTGCACATTGCTTGAGTGCACTGCACAAGTTTTAGTGTCAGAGGCCGCTCAAGTTTCATAGAGAGAAGGAGCCTCAGGCAACAGAGGATTTGCTGGAGGCTGTTGTCTAAGTCTTCAGATTAGTAGGGACACCAGCTGACCTCATGGTGATCCTTGCAGTGAGTCTCCTTCATGAATTAGCAGGTAGATGGTGGATCCTGATGCTCTAGGTGCCCGATGAGGCATCTCTTCTATGGATGGACTTTGAGAGTCTATTCCGGTCAGAGTTCGTTCTAGCCACCCTCCGTGCAGTGCGCATCTGGGAGTTACTACTGCTATGGCAGGGCAGCATGATAGTAGCCCAGTACTCAGCGAGATTTACCAACCTCTCGCGCTACTCCACAAACATGGTACGGGACCCATTCTTCTGGGCCTGGAAATTCGATCAGGGACTGAGGAATGAGATCAGGGCTTCGATGATCTCCCTCAGTATTCCGGTGCAGGCAGGAGTACTGGATCGAGACCTACTTGTGGAGAGCTTCCTTGCTGAGCCTACACCAGCAGTGAGGCCTACCGCAGGGTGACACGTGGTGGAGTCTTCTGCAGCCAGTAGTAGACAGATGTCGTAGAAATCCAAGAGGACCAGGCCATCAGGTCGGAGACCTCAGGATACTGGTTCGGATGTGCGGGGCACACGCAGCAGAGCCAGTCATACAAGAGGCAGATAGTGCTATGCATGCGGCGAGCAGGGCAACATGGCTCGTGACTGCCTGACCCGCCATGCAGAGGAGCAGCAGACGGTTGAGGGACCACCCAGGAAGAGTCAAAGGTTCGACCGTGGCAGTCCATAGGGAGCAGTCGGATGGGGTAGAGGAGCTGGCTGAGTAGCAGGTGGTGGATGACGCTTCAAGGATCTACCACCACCACTACCAAGAGGACCACCCCGACCATAGGGAGCTGGAAGACAGGGGCAGGCATAGCTCCAGGTAGTCAAGGCCTATGACCATGACGCACCTGAGATTATTCGAGGTACTATATGTGTCTACTCTACCCTTGCTGCAGTTATTATTGAAACAGGAGTGATTCATTCTTTTATTTCTACTGCCCTTGGTCGGAGCTCGGAGATTCCGACAGAGCTGTTGGCTTGATCCTTATGGCTAGAGACTCCTACGGGAGTAGACTCTATGATTACGCACTGGTTCCAGTAGTGTGAGATTACTCTAGGTGGTGAGAACTTCAGATGGGATCTTTTTATAGAAGCTTCGAGGCCTTACGACGTCGTCTTGGGCATGGATTGGTTATCTACGGTCTATGCTCAGATTGACTGTATTAGGCGCAAAGTGTGGTGTTTCTGCACAGATGGGAGTATGTTCACCTTTACTGGTGAGAAGGGAGTCTTTGCAGTGCAGGACAGACTCATGTAGACGAGAGGGCATCCGATCACACATCATTTGGCTAGTCTCATCCTCGGAGCAGTTGATGTGCGGAGTTCGAGTTTCCCTGTTGTGGTGGATCAGTATGCGAACGTTTTTCCGGACGACGTTCCAGGACTACCTCCTCGTAGAGAGGTAGACTTCTACATTGACCTATACCCCGAGATAGCCCTGATATCTATGCCAGCATATCGAATGGCTCCCATTGAGCTTCATGATCTACGATTACAGATGGAGGACTTTCAGGGCAAGGGATTCATCCGACCCAGTGTTTCACCCTGGGCTTCTCCGATTTTGTTCTCCAAGAATGTGGAAGGGAGATTATAACTGTGGGTCAACTACCGTCGTATGAACCAGGTGACCATGAAGAACAAGTATCCACTTCCAAGGATTTTCTACCTCTTTGATCAGCTCAAGGGAGCACGCTAGTTCTTGAAGATAGACCTCAGGTCAGGCTATCATCAACTCAGAGTTGGAGACTAGGATGTGAAGAAGATGGCCTTCAGGTGTCGGTATGGCCACTATCAGTTCTTGTTTATGCCTTTTGGCGTAACCGACACTCCAGCAGTGTTCATGAGTCTCATAAACAGGATCTTCCAGCCTTACCTCGATTGGTTTGTCGTAATCTTCATCGACGACATTTTGATTTACTCGACTACAGAGGAGAAGCACACCTACCACTTGCGGGTTCTACTAGACACACTCCAAGAGCACCAGCTTTATGGTAAGCTCTATGTGTCAGTTCTGGATTTGAGAGGTTCACTTCTTGGGTCACGTCATCTCTGAGGTGGGAGTTGCGGTGGATCCTGTGAAGATCACGGCAGTACTAGCTTGGGAGCCACCCAGGAGCGTGACTGAGGTGCGGAGTTTCCTAGGTATGGCTGGATACTATCGAAGATTTATGCCAAACTTCTCCAGAGTTGTAGTACCACTTTCAGCTTTGATGAAGAAGGGGAAATCCTTCGTGTGGTCAGATAGATGTCAACAGAGCTTCCAGGAGCTGAGAAAGAGATTGACTAGTGCACCTATCTTGAGGCTATCAGAGGAGGGATTAGGGTACGTAGTTTACTATGATGCATCAGAAACTAGACTCAGGTGTGTCATGATGCAGAAGCGGGCAGTGATCTCCTATGGTTTACGACAGTTGATGCAACATGAGCAGAACTACGCTACCCATAACCTAGAGTTAGTAGTGGTGGTCTTCGCCTTGAAGATGTGATGGTACTATCTGATGGGTGACCGCTTTATAGTCTACTCTGACCACCAGAGTCTCAAGTACATCTTCTCGCAGAAGGACTTGAACCTGAGACAGCGGTGATGGATCAAGTTCCTCCAGGTCTATGACTTTGATATAGTCTATACTCCTAGGAAGGGGAACGTAGTAGCTGATGCTCTCAGCAGGAGGTTGGGCATTCAGCTACTTGGAGAGGCGACAGAGCAGTTAGCTGCTTTGCAGATATCCTTCGTGGATAGAGATGAGGCAGCCTTTCTATAGTTTCTCACAATCACTCCTCCACTACTTCAGCGGGTCAGGGAGGCACAACGTGGGGACGTTGACTATGAGACTCAATGTGCACAGATATCCACAGGACAGGCACCTGATAGATTTTCTGTAGGAGGAGAGCACATCATCCTTTTCAGAGGATGTACCATGGTACCAGTTGCATTACAAGAGGAGGGTTTTAGAGAGTTTCACACTTCCCATTGGCGGTACATCCAGAAGTAGAGAAGATGTACCAAGATTTCAGGCGACATCACGGGTGTCCGGGTATGAAGAAGGTTTTGGCAGAGTTCGTTTCACGATTCCTCACCTGCCAGCAGGTGAAGGCGAAGAACCAGGTAACAGCAGGCTTGGTATAGCCCTTAGAGGTTCCGGAGTGGAAGTGGGATGGGATATATATGGATTTCATGACAGGGCTTCCACATAATTCAAGAGGACACAACTCCATCTGGGTGATTGTCGACTGACTCACCAAGTTGGCCCACTTCCTACCTATCAGAGAGAAGGGATCAGTAGAGATCTTGGGATGCCTCTACATTCATGAGATCATACAGCTTCATGGTGTTCCATCATCTATCGTCTCTGATCGTGACGCTCTCTTTACTTCACGGCTTTGGAACTGTTTGTAGGAGGCTTTTGTGACGCAGCTACGCTTGAGCACCGCCTTTCACCCTCAGACGGATGTCCAGATGAAGAGGACCATTCATACTCTTGAGGACATGCTCCGTGCATGTTTCCTTGACTTTGTTTGTAGCTGGGAGGATCACCTACCATTGGTGGAGTTTGAGTACAACAACAGCTACCACTCCACCATCGGGGTGGCACCGTACGAGACATTGTATGGCTGACCTTGCAGATCACCTCTGTGCTGGACTGAACCTGGGGAGCAAGCACTCGTAGGAACAGAGATGGTTCAGGCTACGATAGAGAAGGTGCATACCATCCAGGAGCGGATGAGGACTATACAGAGAAAACAGAAGTCCTATGCTAATAGGAGGCGGAGACCACTGGAGTTCGAGGATGGCGACCACGTTTTCTTATGGGTCTCACCACGACGTGGATTACGGAGGTTTGGCTAGGGCGGAAAGTTATCTACATGCTTCATCAGACCATTTCAGGTTCTCAGTATGATAGGATAGGTGGCTTATCGCCTAGCTCTTCCACCTTAGTTCCACCGGGTGCACGACGTCTTCCACATATCTTAGCTGAGGAGATACGTGCATGACCCGACGCATATCATTGACCACGGAGAGCTGGAGATCGATGACGGGGCAACTTTTGTGGAGGTCCTAGTGGATATCGAGGATCGACAGGATCGGTTCCTACGTAGATGGTCGATTCCTCTGGTGCGCATTCGTTGGCAGCACGGTAACCTCCAGGAGAGCACATGGGAGCGGGAGGCTCAGATGCATGCACAGTACCCTCATTTGTTTCCCTAGTTTATGATGTAGCTTTATGGGTACATAAATCCTTGAGCTGGGAGTAATTTAAAGAATCATAAATTTCAAGGAAATTTTTTTTAAATTCTTTGGGATTTTACGAGTACGCAGTTTCTGACGGCACCTGATTCTGAGGCCCGGTGTGGCCGGAATTAGTTTCTGAAGTTTAGCTCGGGTATGTTCAGTAAAAGAATGAGTGGGTTTTTCTATATTTTGAACTGGTGCTTGGAATTGAAATCTGAGGGCACCGATGAAACTCCAGCACCGATAATTGTTTAAGGGGACTTTTACCATGGTTGCGTTTTCACGGGAGGAGAAGTTAAAATTTTTGGATTAATAAAGAATTGAATAAAAAATGTGGAATAATTTTTTTTTATTTATCCAAGTTGTTATATCCTACATGGGGTAGTTGGGGTGGGACCCATAAGACCCTAACTACCCATGTGAGGATATTTGTGAGGTGGGTCCCACACGATCCCCACCCCTTCACATTCCTTAAAACTCCTCTAACCCCCTCTTAAATTTTGTAACCCATCTTAACTTGTGAAACCTATCCTCTTCCTCTCTCTCTCCCTCATTAATTCATGCCAACACACACTTAATCAATTAATTGAATTAAGTGTTTAAATTTTGTAATTTGAATGTATGGCATGTTTTAATAAAATAAGACGAGCCTTATTTTATTTGGGGGTTGTCTCGTTGTGTTGAGAATTGGAGGAGAGAGCTCTAGTTCCTTTGGAAGAACTTATTCTTCAACGAAGAATGCCAAGTCTCAAACGAAGAACGTCAACTCTCCGATGAAGAATGTTGACTCAGAGGCTCGGTTTCTCTATCCTCTTCTTCCTCCACGATAAGGGAGGAGACACCGATGATGCAGGAATTCTCCAGCGACGCCATAATTCGTGGCGCTTGACAACCGTGAACTTCCTTCAAAGAAGGGGTCTGTTTGGATTGGGTAATGATTGGTATTCCTTCCTTATTGTTGTTCCTCTTAAACCACTTGTTATCGGACTAATGCAGAAGGGACCAGACCAAACTAACATGGACCGATTCCTCTGTTGTTCTTGTGAATTTGTGGAGTTCTTCAAGCATTCTTGAGTGGTGAATCAAGTTATGTTTTCGGAGTCAATCAGAGGCCCAAAAACATCGTAAACGGCCTCAGAGTGTCGGACCGACCTAGATCTGGAAGTTTTGTAGAAATTGGATCATCGGAACGAAGAACGGACACCTCAGGAGGTGTGCTGGCCAGAGGCGTCATTTCTTGAAAATTCCAAAATACACAGCATGTACTCCAGAAGCACACACCGGGTAGTAAAAGCGTATTGTGGCTTCCATTTCGGATGTTAGAAAATTAACACATGGCGTGTGACTCTAGACACACGGCATGTACTCTCTACATTGTTTGTCAGGGGAGGCTTCGATGGACATGGCATGTATTCAGGGAAAATACACGGACATGGAAAGCAATACACGGCCAAGTAACACAGCATGTATTCACTTCATAAAAATGTAGAAGTGGCTTCATGAGGCTCGGTGTGTAATCTGAGAGATACACAGACACGGGCAGAACCACACGGCCAAGAGGAACGGCATGTACTACCTTCACCATGGAAGAAGTTGCTTCGTGATGACTCGGTGTGTATTCTAGGAATACACGGACACGGGGTGGAGTACACGGGCATGTACTCCACCACACGGCCAGGCATGGACAGCACACATGGAACCGACCCTAGAGGTTTGGAAATGGGGTGTAACCATACCACACGCTGTGTACATAATTATCTACACGACCAGACCTGTGACATGGGCTGTTTCACACGGGCAGTACCCAGTGTCTGATGACACGGCGTGTATCGCTTACCTACACGCCGTGTACTTTAGGAAAATGGATTGGTTGTCTTGTTCTCCATTTCTTGGGAACCTTTTGCTTGGTTTTCCCCTATGACATGGGATGGAACTATAGAATACATCAACTCTGGTCTTTGTGACGGTTGATGTATCCACCCCTTTGACTCGAGAAGCGGACCATCCCAGAATCGAGTATGCTATGTGCGGGAACCCTAGAGTTGGCTGCGACTATGACAACTAACGTGCTGGGATCCTCCGTGGGTTCGATGGTGATGACGACTGTACTTGGATCCTATGTGGATTTGGCTGCGAGGAAGACTGTACTTGGATCCTCCGTGGGTTCAGCAGTGATGACGATTGTACTTTAATCCTATGTGAGTTCAGCAGCGATGGTTACTGTACTAGAATCCTACGTGGGTTTGGCAGCGATGAATTCTGTACTTGGATGCTATGTGGGTTTGGCAGGGGAGATGATTCAGAGGCTACATCTATCATCTCCACCCCTCTTCGTGAGTAGTATACCTTTGTGAGGTAAGTCTTGACTTTCAATCAATATCATCGATATGGTTGACATGCTTTCTTGTGTGGATTGGGTTGTCCTTTCCTGTGTGGATTGGGTTGTGCTTTCCTGTGTGGACTGGGTTGTACTTGGGCTCTTGAGTTGGAGTAGAACTAGAAATGATGACTTAGGTATATGTATGGGCATATACCTAAGTATAGTTGGTTGATACTTCATGTTATTTATATTTCCTTTTTGGTATATCCTTTGTGGATTCTGGGAGACCCTCAGGAGTCTTGGGGTACCTACTGAGTATCGTATACTCACCCCTACACAGGCTATTCCCGAACTACATTGTGTTGGATGCAGACGACAGACAACACTGATCGAGGTGGATTCTAGTGGAGCGGACAGTACTCGGAGGTTGACCACTTGGCGGGACGTACACAGAGCAAACGGCCGGACCCGAGGAGATGAGGAGACCATCTGTACCCACCCTTCAGGTGGGATAGCCAGAGGATGACCCAGTGGTTATTGATTTACTTTACTGCTAATGTATTTTCTTTTCAGTTGTACTGTACTTTCAGTTGGGTTTGTATTCTGGCCCATTTACTTTCCATCACTTACTTTTGTACTTAGTTTACTTACTGTTTACTTCATCTTGCGTACTCTGTTGTGTTTCTTTACTTATATAAAGGAAATCCCTTCCCTTTTATCGGGATTTACACCTTTGGTGCTAGTCTCCAGCCCCTGGCCTATGGAAGGCGGGCTTGGGGTAGTCACGGCACGGGCCCCGAGGATAGGTCATGACATGAATGGTTACGATGGGGAATGAATCTCATCACATTCATGGAAATGGTAATCCGTACGTACGCACGAACGCTACATCCATTTTTTTATTTTAAAAGGAAATAAAACTAAATTATACATAGGTATATTATTATCCCAGTATAATATAATATTTTATATATGTTACATAAGTTCATTAACAACATACTTTATACGTTCCATGTATGGTATGAATGAGTCATATCACTTTGAGGGGGCGGTAGTCCGCACTTCCTCATATGAAATTATCGTATATATACAACAAGAATAGAATTAGGGTATGCTATAAAATAGAATTAAAAGAGCTTATAGATAAAATAAATATCATATATAATTACAGTTCCATCATAATTTCCACCATAAGAGGTGGTAGTAGAAGATTGAACAATCATCGTTTCGTGAGGCGGTAGTTCGCTGTCCACAGAAACATTATGTTCTATACCCATTAGATGGAGGTGTGTGTAAGTTTAGTTCAAATGATTCTCATAAAAACAACCTAGTATATTGAGGATACTAGTTTTGTTATAAAATAAAGGAATAAAGAGAGTTTATGGGGTACGTTAAGTAAAATAAAATAAAATAACTTAAGAAGAGATGCTACCTTCAAATCGAGTAACTCCATTTGGTTTGAACCAAAAGGCTTCCTTGAAGTGCCTTCTGCCTAAGGTAAGTCTTCTAAGAAGAATAAATGGATTTAATTAGATTAATTTATTAGATTTTGGATGATCCAAGAGCCTTGAGAGGTGTTAGAGATGGGTTACAAGTGAGGGCGTTTATAAGGGGGGAGGGGCTCTTTAAGAAAGTTTGAAAATATTATTTTATTATATAATGATTTTCAATTTATAAAGGTCCAAAACTCATTAAAGTAAAAGATAAGATGACTCATGTTCTAAATAAAATCATCCAATAAATATTGGACAGGTTTTGGATATTGTTTTAATTTTTATAATCTTATTTATTTTAATCATTTATTAATGAGGTAAACACTACATCATTATTGTGTCAAAAATAATTTTATTTATTTGATGTCTAAAAATTATAAAAAAAATAACGTATTGTAGGAAATATTTTTATATTTGAAATGAATATTTTCAGTTGGAGAGATAAATTATATAAGCCCTTATAAAAAATTTCTTACTAAAAGATATATGTTTATGTCATTTTTATCTTTACTTTAAATTAATTGATATGAAGTGTCATTATCACTCTCAAGTGGCTCCATGGGGTCCCAAAATCGACCCAAGGATGCCCATGGTCGGACATGTATAAATAAATAGAAATATGACACATGTTAGGATAATTTAATATTATTATAAATTATTTTTTTACCCTTATTTACCAGATTTATCCCTTTAACCACGGTAAATAAAATATTTACTGAAGTAAATATTCATAATTTCTAAAAATAAAAGTTACCTATTTATACAATTTAGACCTCATGATTCCAAATATGGAATCTATTTTTCCAAATTCAAAACACATAAGTTTCTGAAATTAATTTAAAATTAATTCTCGTTGTCAAAACAAAAAGCGTGTTTTTAAGATATAATAACTATCAAAAGATTGACACTTGTTTATGTCTAGTTTAAACAAGAAATTACATCCAATGAACTAAATTATATTAAATGATAAAAATATAATATAATGATACTTAAACACCATTAAAATTTATAATTTAACACTATAAATTATTTTGATTAAAAAAGTTGTTTTTAATTAAAATTTAGTATTTTTCACTATTCATCAAAAATTGAATGTTTTCAAAAAAGTACCAAAAATTCACCCTAAGACAATTTTGATATTCCGAATCCAAAATTGAAGTTCATTTTAAAGAATAAAATTTATAAAATTTCGAAAAGTAGGTATTACTATTCATAATGTCTAGTTTGATTGGTCATGGTGTGTTAGAATCTCAAAGTTGCGTATAGTACAATCTATTGCAGTATTCAAAGGGAAACATACCGTGGAAGATTGTGGTGTTATATTCTTCCATATTTCAAATAATTTCATCCTTGAAATGTCTAGAATACTTCTACATAAAAAGACTCGGGTGGTTCTTCATCATAAGTTCCTCTGGTTCCCACGTTTCCTCTTCCATCTTATGATTTCTCCCTAAAACTTTCACCAGACGAGTCGTTCGGTTTCTCAAAACTTTTCTCTGGTATCAAGAATCTTGAAAAGGTATTCGCAATAAGATAGATCAGGTTCTAGTTCTATTTCTTCATAGGTGAGTATAGGCATTGGGCCAAGCATGTATTTTCTCAATAGTAATACGTGGAACATATCGTGAACTTTGGGGAGACTTGGCAGCATTGCCAAATGGTAAGCTACAGTCCCAATTCATTCTTGAATTTCTAAAGGTCCAATGTACTTAGGAATTAATTTACCCATCTTACTGAAATGTATAACACCCTTTCATGGATATACCTTCAATAAAATATGATCACCTACTTGAAATTCTAAATCCTTCCTTTGATTATCGGCATAGCTCTTTTCCCAACTTGGAGCTGCTTTGATGTGGATTTGGATAATATTCACCTTTTCCATTGTTTTCTCAACATGTTTTGGGCCTACATGTTTTCTTTCAGCAACATCATCCCAATAAGTTGGTGTGCAACATCTCTTTCCATATAATGCTTCATATGGTGCCATCTAAATACTTGATGGAAACTATTGTTATAGAAAAATTCTACCAGAGGTAAATACTGATCCCACATATCTTGAAAGTCAAGTGAGAAAGATCTCAACATGTCTTATAAGGTTTGAATAGTCCATTCTGATTGTCCATCAGTTTGATGGTGGTAGGCAGTGCTCAAACGAAGTTCAGTATCCAGGGCCTTCTGAATACTTTTCTAGAATCTTGATGTAAAACAGGGATCCAGATCAGAAAAAATTGATGGGGGTACTCCATGAAGTCTTACAACTTCATTAATATATATTATTGTTAAACGTACAAGTGTTAAATCTTCTCCTATAGTGAGAAAATGTGCTGACTTGGTAAGATGATCAACAATGACCCATATTGCATCATTCCTTCTAGGATTCCTTGGTAGTCCCATGAAAACTTCCATCGTAATATCATCCCATTTCACCTCAAGTATAGGAAGAGGTTTCATGACTCCTCCAGGATGTTTCCTTCGAGCTTTAATTTGTTGAAAAACCATACATCTTGACACATAATCAGCAATCTCCCACTTCATGTTGTCCCACCAAAAATGTTCCTTCAAATATCTATACATCTTAGTGCTACCAGGGTGTATAGAGAAATTAGAGCTAAGAGCATCATCCAAAAATACCCTTTTTAGATCAGGTATATCAGGAACACAAATTCTCTTCCCAAATTTCAAAATTATATCTTTATATAAGAAGTCAATCAATCTCCCATCATTCATATCTTTAATTTTCTTTTGGAACTCCTCATCATCAGTCTAAGAACTTTTAATCCTTTCTAGTAAATATGGTTTAGCAACCATTTGAGAAAGTATCAATGTTTTACCTTCCATTATTATTCTCATACCCATATTTACTAGATACATGATCATAGGATCCCTTTCAACTCTCATCTTGTTCAGAACTCCATGATCATTTCTACTCAAAGCATCTGCCACCTTATATGTCTTCCTCGGGTGGTAGTGTATAGTGCAATCATAATCATTGAGTAGTTCAAGCCATCACCTTTTCCTCATGTTGAGTTCTTTCTATGAGAAAATATAATTCAAACTCTTGTGATCGGTATATATCTCACATTTTTCACCATAGAGAGAGTGTCTCCATATATTCAATGCAAAGATTATAGCTGCCAACTCAATATCATGAGTAGTTTTTGTTTTTTTCATGAATTTTTAGTTGTCGCGATGCATAGGAAATAACTCTTTCATTCTGTATAAGGACACAACCAAGTGCTTTCTTTGAAGCATCACAATAAATAACAAACCCATCATTTCCCAATGGTAGATTCAAGATAGGAGCATTGACTATTCTTATCTTCAACTCTTCAAAACATTATTCACACTCTTTTTTCCAAACAAATTTAACCCCTTTAAGTGTGAGATTGGTTAATGGGTTATCCAATCGTACTAAATTCTGGACAAAATGCCGATAATAACCTACTAAACCAATAAAACTGTGTACCTCAATTATACTCGTCAGTGTTGGCCATTCTCAGATTGCTCTTGTCTTTGAATAATCAATAGATATTCCATCCTTAGAGACAATATATGAAAGAAAAGAAATCTTCTGAAGCCAGAATTCACACTTGATAATCTTCCCATATAATTCATTTCTTCTGAGGGTTCTTATAATAGTGCGCAAGTGATTTTCATGATTTCCATATCTTTTTGAGTATACCAAGTTATCATCAATAAATACCACTAAAAATTCGTCAAAATATTCCTTGAAAACTTTATTCATTAGATCCATGAAGATAGAGGGTGCATTAGTCATCCCAAAAGTCATTACTATAAACTCATAATGCTTGTACCTGGTTCAAAATGTTATCTTCAGAATTCCTTCCTTCTTCATGCACAAATGATGGTATCCAGATCGAAGGTCAATCTCTAAAAAATATTGATCTCCATGAAGTTGATCAAATAAATCATCAATGCGAGTTAGGGGATACTTGTTCTTTATTTTTATTTCATTGATCTCCCTGTAGTCAATGCACAACCTCATAGATCCATCTTTCTTATTAACAAAAAGGGAAGGGGATCCCCATGGAGAAACACTAGGGTGAATAAATCCCTTATTAATTAATTCCTCTAGTTGTTTCTTTATTTCCACTAATTCCACAATGGCCATTCTATAAGGGGTCTTTGATATGGGCCTTGAACCAGGAATTAAGTCAATGGAAAACTCAATTTCTCATTCTAGAGGATGTCCTATTAAATCCTATGGAAATACATCAACATATTCCTGCACAATAGGTACATCCTCTATTTGAACATTCCTTTCCTCACCCATAGTTATTTCATTCTCTTCCTCCCCAATAATTGAATTTAGTAGAGCAATTGGGGGTGGATCTAGATACAAATCATATGGTGACATTTCTGCTCTAAAGATAAGGTATTCTTTATCATCATCGAAAATTGTAACCTCCTTCTTAATACAATAAATTTTTGTATCATAGTCCGAAATCCAATCCATACCAAGGATTATATCAAATTCAATCATGGTCATGGAAATGAGATCAATAGATAAATAACATTTATATTCCCTAATGGGAACTGATTCACAAAACTTTGTTGTAATGATACTTCCCTTAGGAGTTTTAACTAACAACTCCCTTGTTAAATCAAATTGGAAATTTCTAATTTTCTTAGAAAACTGGGAAGATATGAAATAATGCAATGATCTAGAATCAAATAAAACATTGTATAAACTTGAAAAAACCATTAAATTACCTACCACTATATCTTTCGGAGCTTCAACCTCAGCAGTAGTGATCACATATGCTTGTCTTTTCTCCCTTGGAATTTTCTAAGGTAAGTTTCCTTGGTGCTTAGGACATGAATTTGCATAATGTCCTATCTCCTTGCAATTATAGCATTTAATATTGGTAGCTTCTTTCCCCCCCTTACAATCACCAGCAAGATGGAATTTCTATCCACATTTGTAGCATACTCCTTTTCCTTTTAGATAGGCACCAGGGTGATTCCTTCCACAATTATCACAGGGTGGAAATTCAAATCTTCCCTTCTTCCCTATTTCCTTATATCCTTTCCCATAGTGTTCAGCAGATCTCTTCTTCTCTTGCTTTGCTTATAAGTCATAAGACATAGATAATTCCTTTTCCGTCTTGATAGAACATGAGAAAATATCTTCGTACAATAGGAAGTATCGTGAGACTAATGTTCGACAGATAAATGGTTTTACCCCATCAAAGAAAAAATAAATCTTACTTATTGGGTTACGTATATAATCTGAAGTATGCCTTGCGAACTTTGTAAAGTTAGTTTCATACTTTGTGACATTCTCATTCTCTTTATGCCTCAGACTTAGAAATTTCCTTTCCATATCCGATCGTTGGTCATGCAGAAATTATTTTTCTAAGAAAAGCTCTTTAAACTCCCTCCATTCCATACATGATACTTATTCATCCTTCTTTGTGTTTTGAATTAATGACCACCATTGATCTGCGTCTCTCGTGAGGCGATAAACTTCCATGACAACTTTTTCCCTTTCGCTACTCCCCAAAGCACGAAATATTTTCTCTAAGGAACTTATCCATTGCTTAGCTAAAAATGGATTTTTATACCCATTGAATATTGATAGTTGTTTCTTCATGAAATTTTCTAACATTGATTCTCCACATTGTGGATCAGGGTGCTCTATATGAGTAAGGTTATTATTTATAACCTCAGTGAGTTGTCCCAGTATGGTGATAAGCTAATCCACACCAGTTGCATCACCAGCTCCACTATAATTATCTAGAGTAGGAGGGCAGTCATTACATGTATTATGTGAATTGATATGGTTTCCATTCATTCCACTAGGAACCATTTCTAAACAATGGAATACACTAGATTAGTTTTTCAATTGCAATACATAATTCCAAACTTGTAAAAAAAATTAACATAATTTGAACAGTTTATGGATATAATCCAGAAACATAAAAAATGTTTTCTTTGAGGAAGTATATACTCAAAAATATTTCATAATGGTTTGTAAAGAAAATGTGAATTATCCTAAGAATATCCCCCAGGAGTGTCATAACCAAGAGTGCAGCAAGGCCCATTGGTGTGTAGCAGGATACACCGGGTTAAGCTCTAAACTCCTTGTTGGAGTTTTCACTCCTAGGTACATTTGTGCGAGAGCTTCCTCTACCTGATCATATCCAAACATGGATGTATTGCATGGAAAACTCATAAAATATCTACATTATGAAAATTCTAGGAAGTTCTTCTATACTAATCCTCAGAGTCTATCTTAGGATAATGTTCTCTAATCAAAGATTATCTAAATCTAGTTTCCAAGGTGTATACTAAAATTCCTATGGTACCAATTGTAACGCCCTGACCTTAGTTACCCAGAGTCAGTGCATTATTAAATAATATTGGCATGATACAAGGAATCATGTCCTAAAAGACCGATCAGTTTAGTATTATTGGAAACAAGATATATACACAAGTTCAACATTACAACTTTAAAATAAATACACCACTAATTTATTCCATTTGAAACATCCAAGACTCTTATATTATGTCTACAAGTCACTCATAACTATCTTCTTCATATCTTGGGAAAATGAAACATAAGAAAGGGGTGATCTCAAATGCTTAGTAAGGGTAAGAAATATAGTGGAAGATAACATAAACATTATGCATGGTTAATAATTGAAAAAAATGCCTTTACAAATAATTAATATGAACACTTTATCGTAGTAATATGAGATGAGTAAATAATTACATAATAAAACATAGTCATGGGTATTCTACTAGTCGAATAACCATATGAATCATCAATATTATTTTCATAATAAGGGAATTTATAATATGAGACATTCTAAAACATTTTGTCAAGGCCTTGGCCAAGAAGTCTAAAAATGATTAAGGCCTCGTCCAAAACAACTTATCAAATTGGAAAAGGATTCGGCCAATTCCATGTCAAATTGTCTAATGAGACCTACCGATACAACAAGGAGCTACAGCGGGCTCCACTCGTCACTTACTAAGTCTGATACATTCCTCATATGAAAATGTTGAAACATAACATAAAAATTCATATTAAAACTAGCATACGAAATGTCAATAATTTAACCATAAATAATGAATGGTATAAAAATTACACATCCACAGTCAAACATATCACAAATACTTAAATAAAATATGGAATATTTGTATCATAATAAACCAACATCAAACAAGTGTAAAATTTATCAAAGGATGTTGACATAGACGAAATCAAAACTATTTGAGAGAAATATCTCTTTCTATTTTGAAATCATTTAGGACCCAAATGTTTATAAAATAAAACATGTCAAACCCCGCTCTATCTTTTCTTTTATTTTATATTTTTCATTGACTTTTTAAAATTTTTTTGGGTTCGGGTTGAGTCCCGGATGAAAAAAAAACTTTTGAGTCATGTTAAAAAGTGTGTGTTTTTCAACTGACGTCGTTGAGTGCCCAGGCAGGGTGCGTTTTAAGTTGACGTTTCTAAGAGCCCGGGCAGAGCGCATTTTGGATACCCCGCGCGGCGCCGCTTAGACATCGGCATGACCCACCTACCTTCGGAATTTTTTTTAAAATGAGTGATGTTTGTGATTTATTGTGTTGTTTAACCTTTTTTTATTGTTGGTAATAATTTTATAAGTATTATTAAATATTAAATGATAAATAATAATAATATTATAATTATTATTATTTTAGGCCGGTGCGCGGGCACCGCGCGGCTAGCGTAAGCCCTGTAGTCAGCCCGAGTACTACGCAGTTGCAGAGTTTGAGTCGGAAAATAGAAATA
The DNA here is from genome assembly GCA_963277665.1 of Viscum album. NCBI lineage: Eukaryota > Viridiplantae > Streptophyta > Magnoliopsida > Santalales > Viscaceae > Viscum > Viscum album. The sequence goes on from OY728163.1 coordinate 291,075,623, forward strand.
AATTAAATGAGTTAGGGAGATAATAATTAAAACTAAAATTTAGTGAAATAATATTATGTTATTATTAAAGAATTTTTATTATTAAAAATATTTTTTTTATCATTTCTATTATTATAATTAAAGATATTTTTCTTATTACTATCAGGTGTATTATTAATATTATTGTTATGGATGTTATTATTATTATCATGATTATTATTCTTTTCTTATTATTTTTATGTGAAGTACTTTTATTATGGGTCAATGTTTCCCTTGTTTTATTTATGTGCTTTTTTCATTTTTGTTTCCATTTTCATTTTATTTTATTATCATTGTTATTATTTCTTTTATTTTTATTATTTCTTTTTTTCCTCTAACCCTAGTGGCCCTCCCATTCCCCTCGTTTTTTTTCTCCCTCTCTCACTCGGCTTCCGCCTCTCCTTTCTTCTTCTCCCTACTCCCCTGCCCTGCTTGCCTCGCCGCAGCACCCTTCTCCCTCGGCTCTCCCTCCTCCGCGAGCTTCCCCCCTGATCTCCCTCAGCCCGCACCCCACTCTTTCCCAGCGCACCGCAGCAGCTTCCCCAGCTCCCCTGTCGCAGTGCCCCTCCAGCAGGTTGCAGCTCCCTACCTCCCTGCCCCCTGCCTCCCTGGCACCCGTTGGCTTGCTCCAGCGTACACCCGACTCTCCTCCCCTTTACCTACAGAGCTAAACCTAGACACCCTCTCTAATGGCCGTCACCTTACACTAGTACCCATCCCGCACCCTGTCATCGGCAACTGAAGCTGTGCCCCTACATTTCAGCGGCCATCCGACCACCCTCCGGCCACCTCTAGCAGGCCTCCTCCACCTGCCCTCCGTCCGGCGCTCCTCTCCTCAGTGCGGCAAAACCCCAACGACATCCTTGGCCCGCCTTCCAGCAATGCATGCATGACCCTCCTACCAGCTCCGACAACCACCAGACCACCCATGTCTGCTCTACCACACACCGCCTGACCCCCAGCCGCCTACCTGCGTTGCCCCGTCCGACCTCTCCGGTCCTAGCACACCTGCTGGCCTTCTCCCTGTACAACGCAATGCCTCACAACACCACCTCCCAGCTCTGGCAGCCCCATGTATTCTCCTCCCTGCTCTCCATCATCATCCAGAACCCCCTGTCGGATCATGAACCCATTAACCCAAACTGCTCCCTCCTGTCCGGCTAACTCAAGACATCTAACGCCTTCCTCTCCTATGAGCGCAGCCTCTCCGACGACTGTGACCTCACCGATGTCCATCTCTTTTGGTAGAGAATCCCCTTTTAGATCGATATTAACATCATCGGGGTGCGAACAATGTGCGTTTGAAGTTTCGCTTCGGAATTCTTAAAGTTTCTTCATTCTTGAGGTTGAATCTCATTGATTATGCCTCTTTAAATTAAGTTTAATTTGTTTACTTGAGGTTCGCACCTCTCGGGTTGCTAGGTATTCATTGTTGTTGTTAAATTGATGATATCATTTTGAAATTGTTGGTTCTCCCTTTCTTGGATAATTTTTTCATTCGGTTAATTAATTTGAAGTGTTTTGTGATTGATTAGCTTAGTGAAAAATTGTTTTTCTTTTTAAAAGAATTTAGTTTGTGTTTGTTGTCTTTTCAATAAAATGTGCATTTAGTTTTTTTTTGAAAATGCAAGTCATGTGTTCTTTATTATGGATTTTTGAGGATGTGCGGCTGATCATAACAAAGGTTTTGAAGGGGCTTTGGGTGTATAATTTCATGGGTGTCTTTGGAATGGTTTAATAAATTTTAAAGTGGGTTATTAAATAGTGCAGATGGTTCGCACTGTGTTTTGAAAGCATGTCGACATGGTATTTGCTTCGTTTGTTCGTTTGAATTGTTTTAGGTCACTGGTTATGTGTTTTTAATTCTTGTGTGGTGGTTGCAACATGTCGGCGATGAAAAACCGTGATACTGCGGTCATCAGCTTGCGTGGTTGCGCACCTTTGCGAGGAGTGTCGCGTCATCATGTTTCCACTATGTATCGAGGTAGGTCCCCCACTGCATTCACCTTTAAATTTAGAATTTATTAATTGCTTGATGTTTTATTAATTTTAATGAATGATAAATAATATTAGATAATAAAACTTTAAATTATTATTTAGTGTGAAAAGAGCAGTTTATTTTATACCGAACAGTTGGGACATTTTCTTGACGAGCGGACACCCAGTATTTAAAGAATGAATGTTTGGACTTTAAACATAATTCATGTAATTTCAAATGTACTTCTAGTTTTAAAGATAAATGATTTATTCTGAACAAGTGTTTTGGGTTTTCTCGAGAAATGAGGTTTTGCATTAAAATTGGTGAATGCCCGTTTGGCACTTTAATAAAATAAATTGTTTTGGAAAAATCATTAAGGGGTGATCATTGGTGTGCGTTGATTGCATGAGCTGTATGTGATGTTTGTGCATTGTGACTGATTGATTTACATTGTGGACGCACCCATTTTTATTGCTTGTGTTGACATGGGAACCTGGCATAGTGAGTGAATCTTCTGAGAACAATTGTTGCACTAGTTTAGACCACACACTGACTAGTGGCCCCATAGTAGGAGAATATTGAGTTATTGATGCTATGGGGATTGGGCCCCTCGGTTAGGCCATGCAGGGCTATACCGGGTAGTAGTATGGGCGTTATGACGTCATTGAGTTAGGGCATGCCTTCAGGATGAGTCAGATGTATAGTATGTTCTGGATTTTTCACGATCTCCTAGGTTCAACCCATGTTTTCTTTTAGTGTTTATTTGTACGTGGCGGATGATTGAGAGGTCTAATTCAGTTTCTGGCCCCGTGTGCCACTTTTTCCATTGCCCTTAATGTGTGTTGTGTGTTGTGTGTGGTTTTCCGTTTGACCAACAACTAAAATTTGGATTTATAAATTGTTCTCAAAAGTGTTTTAAAATGCAATGCATCTGTTTCTTCCAAACACTAAAGTTGTTCTTAAATTAAAAAGTGCAATGGACTATTACTTGTTTTAGAAATGAAAGTGTGTGTGGAAACCAATATTTTATATAATTTAGTGCAAACCTAGAATTGATAAATTCCTTATTTAATGGTATGTGCATTGGGAATAGAATTTTTCGTGCCTACCTACTGAGTTTTAATACTCATTCCTATAGTTTTTTCCTGTTTTTAGTTTCTACTGTAGGTTGACTTGATCTCTCTCATTGTGGGTGAGATTTGGTTGTGGACTGGTGAGCGCCTCTCGAAGTTGAGAGTAATTTTTTGGTCATGGTCAGGTTAGTTGTTGTTGTTGGACGTTCTTTCTTTTTGTGTTGTTTATTTACTTTGTGTTGTTCTATTTTCTTTCCACTTCTATATTTAATTTCTTTGGGTGAAATCGTTCCCCATTTCTCTCTTTGATGCCATGGCGCTTTTCGCCAGCCCGGGAGGATCGGGAACGCCTCTCGGGCCATGCCGCGGACCGACTCGGGTGACCGGTTCAGGGTCAACCCGGGTTGGTTCGTGACAAAATGGTATCAGAGGAGGTCGGCTCTTGAGAAGACCTTGTTTTTTAGAGTGCCCCTTGTTATTTGGGGTTGTCATGGTAGAATGAGTAAAATTGTCGGGACTCAGGGCGTACGGGTGAGAAGGACGTCATGAACCCTTGCTCGTTCCGAACCTCGGGTCACCATGAGATGTCTGGGTTGTTGGTGTCCTTTTGGTTCCTTTGACTTTTTTTATATTGGGAAATGAAATGAGAGTTGGGCAAGTGACCTCCGTGAGCTCGCATGGTCTTGAAAGCCATGTGGAGTCGGGGACTTTGCCCTAGAATGCTTTCAATGATGATGGTGTGACTGACGTATGGCCGCTAACCATATGTCTGAGTTTCCCATCACCACTTGTTTTCCCCTAGTCAATCGTTTGGGTTTTCCTTCATTCTGAAAATTGTTTTGTAAATATTTATTTTTGAAATAGTGAAAATTTGAAATTGAAATGGCTATTTCCATGTTTTGATTGTGTCCTTTGTTTCCTTGTTCCATAGTGTTCAACCCCACGACGGTTTGATGGATGCTCAAGGTGCAACTTCGGGTGGTGTGCCCCTAGCGAATCCTATAGTTGATCAGCCCCTAGACTATGTTCTGGAATTCCAGAAGTTGAACCCTCCCCTGTTTTATGGTCAAGCATATCCACTTGAGGCGGAGGATTGGTTGCAGAAGATTGAGATGAATTCAGTTTCATTGGGTTTCTTGAGTCGTTAAAGGTGAAGCTATCTACCTTTATACTTTAAGGTCCAACCAGGAAGTGGTGGAATTATGTGTCTCGTAATAAACCTCAGAAAGATCTAACATGGGAGTTTTTCAAGTCATTGTTCTTCCAACAACACTTCTCTGAGGTGACGAAATCTGAGGAAGAGGATGAAGTTGTGTTGTCTTCAACAGGACGTTGAATCGGTAATGGGATTCTATCGATGTTTCATAGACCTAGTTCCGTATGATCAGTGGTTCATTGAGAATGATCCTGGGAAGGCTCGACAATTTGAGTCTGGACTCCGACCTAGCTGCGATCAAAAGTTGAAGAGCTCAACCTAACCACCTTCTCGGATGTTGTGGGGCAAGCCTTTTTGGATGAAGCTGGATTATCAGGAGGACTTGAGGTGGTGAATCCTCCAGCTTTGGGAAACAGTGCAGAGGATGGTGATAAGAAGAATGAGAAGCGACCTAATGCTAGTGGTGCTGGTAGAGGAATCAAGAGGCCTTCAGTCATCTTCCTCACAGCGCAATTCCTTGATCTGTCACCTGTATGGTAAGCGGGGGCACAAGAGGCTGATGTGCCATAATGCTCCGAAACTCTGCCGCAATTGTGGACGTCTGGGTCACTTGTAGAGATTCTTCCGCGGTGTTTCAAATAAGCACGCTGAAGTGAATACTGGATCGTCGAAGGTCACCTCGGCCCATCAGCAAGAGTAGGGTGATGTTTGGGGATCAGTTTGAGGTCTTCTCTTTGTAATTTTTCTTGGACATAGTCATTGTATCTTGTAGCATTTTGCAGTGTTCCTTTTCTTTCAGTTGTAGGAATGGTTGTGGTTTAACCTCTTGAATCTTTTATTTTATTGGAGGTTTGTTTGGTGAAATTCTGGTTGGTGGGTTGTGTTCGGGAATTTCTGAAGCCTGACTGTGAGGAAGAAGATGCTTCAATCATCAGTGCTCCAGCTATAGGCCTCGGAGTGAAGATGGCGCGTAGTCAGGAGAACCCCAGTGGTGATGAAGGGCCTTGGTTTAATCTCAGTCCATAGTGTGGCTTGGTATGTGTGTTTTTGAGGGTGCGACATTGTTGATGGGGAGACGACAATAGTTTTGATGCTCTATCAGTTGGGCCCTTCCCTTCTTCCCCCCTTATGGTGGGGGTTTCTGGTCCGTGTGGAAAGTTATTAATTTCGTATAATATCATCAGTTCTTATGGTGGGGAGACCCACAGTGGGACTCGCAGAGTCACACTGAAATTAATTTAGGGTTAGCCCGATCCTTATGGTGGGGAGTCCGTTTGGGCCTCCCCGTGTCAGTATCAGAGTTTCTTTTCATGCATCATTGGGGGGTAGGTGGTCTCGTGTGGAACCACCTAATCTTGAGTTCTTCCTCTCGAGTAAACGTTGAGATTGGAGTACACCCAACAGTTTCGTTGGACGAAGATTATAGGGATAAGTCTCGGAGGAGATTTAAGTTCATTCGTTCCTTGGTTGAAATAGATGGCTGGGTTCTACTTGGTGACTATTAAGGTGATATTGTTTTGAGGATGAGTTGTGTGACAAAGGTTTTCAGTGTCTATTTGGATCGATCCATTGGAGGCGCTTAAACTTTTGGGGGTGAGTGACACTTAAGGAGTTTCATCTTTGGGTCTTGATCTTGTTTTGGCTTTCCAAGGGTGGAAAGCGTTATGGTGGGGAGAACTGTCACACCTTGATCTATCTTTTCTTTTATTTTATGTTTTTCTTTGACTTTTTAAATTTTTGTTGGGGTTCGGGTTGAGTCCCAGACGAAAAAAAAACTTTTGAGTAATGTTAAAAAGTGTGCGTTTTTCAACTGATGTCGTTGAGCACCCGGGGAGGGTGCGTTTTAAGTTGACGTTTCTGAGTGCCCGAGAAGAGCGCATTTTGGATACCCCGCGCAGCACCACTTAGACATTGGCACGACCCACCTGCCTTCGGAATTTTTTTTAAAATGAGTGATGTTTGTGATTTATTGTGTTGTTTAACATTTTTTTATTGTTGGTAATAATTTTATAAGTATTATTAAATATTAAATGATAAATAATAATAATATTATAATTATTATTATTTTAGGCCGGTGCATGGGCACCGCGCGGCTAGCATAAGCACTACAGTCAGCCCGAGTACTGCGCAGTTGCAGAGTTTGAGTCAGAAAATTGAAATAAATTAAATGAGTTAGGGAGAGAATAATTAAAACTAAAAGTTAGTGAAATAATATTATGTTATTATTAAAGAATTGTTATTATTAAAAATATTTTCTTTATCATTTCTATTATTATAATTAAAGATGTTTTTCTTATTACTATCAGGTGTATTATTAATATTATTGTTATTGATGTTATTATTATTATCATGATTATTATTCTTTTCTTATTATTTTTATGTGAAGTAATTTTATTAAGGGTCAATGATTCCCTTGTTTTATTTATGTGCTTTGTTTCATTTTTGTTTCCATTTTCATTTTATTTTATTATCATTGTTATTATTTCTTTTTTTTTATTTCTTTTTTTCCTCTAACCCTAGAGGCCCTCCCATTCCCCTCGTTTTTTTTCTCCCTCTCTCACTTGGCCGCCACCTATCCTTTCTTCTTCTCCCTGCTCCCCTGCCCTGTTTGCCCCACCGCAGCACCCTTCTCCCTCATCTCTCCCTCCTCCGCGAGTGGCCCCCCTGATCTCCCTCAGCCCGCGCCCCACTCTTTCCCAGCGCGCCGCAGTAGCTTCCCCAGCTACCCTGTCGCAGCGCCCCTCCAGCAGACCACCGCTCCCTGCCTCCCTGGTACCCAGTGGCTGGCTCCAGCGTACACCCGACTCTCCTCCCCTTTGCCTACACTGCTAAAACTATACTCCCTCTCTAATGGTTGTAACCTTACACCAGTACCCTTCCCGCACCCTGCCATCGGTGACCGAAGTTGTGCCCCTACCTTGCAGCTGCCATCCGACCACCCTCGGGCCACCTCCAGCAGGCCTCCGCCACCTGCCCTCTGTCCGGTGCTCCTCTCCTCGGTGTGGCACAACCCCGACGACATCCTTGGATCGCCTACCAGCAACGCATGCATGACCCTCCTACCAGCTCTGACAACCACCAGACCACCCATGCATGCTCCGCCGCACACCGCCTGACCCCCAGCCGCCTACCTGCACCGCCCCGTCCGACCGCCCCTGCCCCGGCGCACCCGCTGGCCTTCTCCTTGTATAGCGCAATGCCTCCCAACACCACCTCCCAGCTCTGGCAGCCCCATGTATTCTCCTCCCTGCTCTCCATCGCCGTCCAGAACCCCCTGTCAGATCATGAACCCATTAACCCAGACTGCTCCCTCCTGTCCGGCTGACACAAGACATCTGACGCCTTCCTCTCCTACGCGCGCAGCCTCTCCGACGACCGTGACCTCGCCAATGTCCATCTATTTTGGTGGTGAATCCCTTTTCAGGTCGATATTAACATCATTGGGGTACGAAAAATGTGCGTTTAAAGTTTCTCTTCGGAATTCCGAAATTTTCTTCGTTCTTGAGGTTGAATCTCATTGATTATGCCTCTTTAAATTAAGTTTAATTTGTTTAATTGAGGTTCACACCTCTCGGGTTTCTAGGTATTCGTTGTTGTTGTTAAATTGATGATATCATGTTGAAATTGTTGGTTCTACCTTGTTTGGATAATTTTTTCATTCAGTTAATTAATTTGACGTGTTTTGTGATTGATTAACTTAGTACAAAATTGTTTTTCTTTTTAAAAGAATTTAGTTTGTGTTTGCTGTCTTTTCAATAAAATGTGCATTTAGTTTATTTCAGCAATGCAAGTAATGCATTCTTTATTCTGGCTTTTTGAGGATGTGAAGATGATCATAACAAAGGTTTTGAAGGGCCTTTGGGTGTGTAAGGTCATGGGTGTCTTTGGAATGGTTTAATAAATTTTAAAGTGGGTTATTAAATAGTGCAGATGGTGCACACTGTGTTTTGAAAGCATGTCGAAATGGTCTTTTCTTCGTTTGTTCATTTGAATTTTTTTATGTCACTGGTTATTTGTTTTTAATTCTTTTGCGGTGGTTGCAGCGTGCTGGTGATGAAAACCCATGATACTGAGGTCATCAGTTTGCGTGGTTGCGCACCTTTGCGAGGAGTGTCGCATCATCATGTTTCCACTGTGTGTCAACGTAGGTCCCCCACTGCATTCACCTTTAAATTTAGAATTTATTAATTACTTGATGTTTTATTAATTTTAATGAATGATAAATAATATTAGATAATAAAACTTTAAATTATTTTTTAGTGTGAAAAGATCCGTTTATTTTATACCAAACAGTTGGGACATTTTATTGACGATCAGACACCCAGTATTTAAAGAATGCTCGTTTGGCCTTTAAACATAATTCACGGAATTTCAAATGTACTTATAGTTTTAAAGATAAATGATTTATTCTGAACAAGTTTTTTGGGTTTTCTCGAGAAATGAGGTTTTGCATTAAAATTGGTGAAGGCCCGTTTGGCACTTTAATAAAATAAATAGTTTTGGAAAACTCATTCAGGGGTGATCGTTGGTGTGCATTGATTGCATGAGATGTATGTGATTCTTGTGCATCGTGACTGACTGATTTACATTGTGGATGCACCCCTTTTTATTGCTTGTGTTAACATGGGAACTTGGAATAGTGAGTGAATCTTCTGAGAACAATTGCTGCACTAGTTTTGACCACGCACTAGCTAGTGGCCCCATAGTAGGGGAATACTGAGTTATTGCTGCTATGGGGATTGGACCCCTCGGTTAGGCCATGCAGGGCTATACTGGGTAGTAGTATGGGCGTTATGACATCATCGAGTTAGGGCATGCCTTCCGGATGAGTCAGATGTATATAACGTTCTGGATTGTTCACGATCTCCTAGGTTTGACCCGTATTTTCTTTTAGTTTTCATTTGTACGTGGCGGACGATTGAGAGGTCTAGTTCGGTTTCTGGCCCTGTGTGCCACTTTTTCCATTGCCCTTAGTGTGCGTTGTGTGTTGTGTGTGGTTTTCCGTTTGACCAACAACTAAAATTTGGATTTTTAAATTGTTCTCAAAAGTGTTTTAAAATTCAATGCATCAGTTTCTTCCAAACACTAAACTTGTTCTTAAATTAAAACGGGAAATGGACTGTTACTTGTTTTAGAAATGAAAGTGTGTGTGGAAACCAATATTTTATATAATTTAGTGCAAACCTGGAATTGATAAATTCTTTATTTAATGGTATGTGCATTGGGAATAGAATTTGTCGGGCCTACCTACTGAGTTTTAATACTCACGCCTATAGTGTTTTCCTATTTTTAGTTTCTGTTGCAGGTTGACTTGAGCTCTCTCGTTGTGGGCGAGATTTGGTTGTGGACTGGTGAGCGCCTCTCGGAGTCGAGATGAATTTTTTGGTCGTTATTTCTTTTCGTGTTGTTTATTTGCTTTGTGTTGTTCTATTTTCTTTCTGCTGCTGTATTTATTTTCTTTGGGCGAAAACGTTCCTTCTTGCTCTCTTTGATGCCCTGGCGCTTGTCGCCAGCCCGGGAGGATCGGGAACGCCTCTGGGGCCATGCCGCGGACCGACTCGGGTGACCGGTTCAGGGTCGACCCGGGTTGGTTCGTGAAAAAACATTTATTTTGAAAATATTCTTATAATATTGAAAGGTAAGCTTCGATGATGTTATAACGGCGTAAAATAGATGCACCCTCCGTATAAGTTAAAAAAGATATTCTTACCTTAATTTTGTCAAAAATGTCATAGAGTACCTTGTTTGGAAAACGACAGAAAGATTCCTTTAAAAACATATAAGGAAAAATAAGGGTATAAATTACTTTAATCCATTGTTTAGTAAATATTAAAAAAGTTTTGAAATACATTTTTAAGAAAACACGGACATGGATGATAAAGAGGTCCCAGTAGATACTTACGTAAAAACAACCTTGGATAATAAAGAGACTGTGAAATTAACCCTTACCTAGTACTTTTACTTGGTCAAGGGTATGTTAAAATTTTGTATAATAGTTAAATAATTGTTATTAAATTATACAGGAACTATATACATAAATATTATATCATATATGGTCTTCTAATATTGGTTTGTTAATAATATTTTAGTAGTATCATTGTTTTGGGTGTTAATTATTTCGTTTTCATTTATATGTTTTGTTACGTAAGTCATGTTTGTTATGGATGGGATGTATTTGATTCATATACAGAAAGATATTATCTTACTAAATATTATTTTTAATAATCAAATGAAAATTATTCTTTAATGGTTATGATGGAGAATGAATCTCATCGCGTTCGTGGAGACGGTAATCCGTACGTACGTAAGAATACTACTTCCAGTTTTTTATTTTAAAAGGAAAGAAAACCAAATGATACAAAGGTATATTATTATTACAGTATAATATAATATTTTACATATGTTATTTAAGTTCATTAACACCATCCTTTATACGTTCCATGTATGGTATGAATGAGTCATATCACTTTGAGGGGGCGGTATTCCGTACTTCCTCAAATGAAATTATCGTATATATACAACATGAAAAGAATAAGGTAATGATATAAAATAGAATTAAATAAGCTTATAGATAAAATAAATATCATATATATCATATATAGTTACAGTTCCATCATAATGGACACCATAAGAGGTGGTAGTATAAGATTGAAAAATCATCGTTTTGTGAGGCAGTAGTTCGCCGTCCACAGAAACATTATGTTCTATACCCATTAGATGGAGGTGTGTGTAAGTTTATTTAAAATACCTTTCATAAAAACAACCTAGTATATTTAGGATACTAGTTTTTTTATAAAATAAAGGAATAAAGAGAGTTTATTGGGTTGTATATGTAGAAGAAAAGAAAATAACTTAAGAGGAGATGTTGGCTAAAAATCGGGTAACTCCCTTTGGTTTGAACCAGAAGGATTCCTTGATGTGCCTTGTTCCTAAGGTAAGGCTACTAAAAGGAATAAAGGGATGTAAGGAGATTAATTGGGTATATTTTGGACGATCCAAGGGGCTTTAGAGGTGTGAGAGATGGGTTATAAGTGAGGGGTTTTCATAAGGGGGGGGAGAGGCTCTTTAGGAAGGTTTGAAAATATTATTTTATTATATAATTATTTTCAGTTTCTAAAGGTTCAAAACTCATTAATGTCTAATATATAATGACTCATGTTCAAAATAAATTCATCCAATAATAATTGGATAGGTTTTGGATATTGTTTTAATTTTTTTTAATCTTATTTGTTTAAATCATTTATTAATGAGGTAAACACTGCATCATTATTGTGTCATGTATAATGTTATTTATTTGATGTCTAAAAATTATAAAAAATATAATGATTTACGAAATATTTTTAGCTTTCAAATGAATATTTTTATTCAAATAGATAACTTAAATAACCCCTTTTAAAAAAATTACTAAAATATATATGTTTATGTCATTTTTGTCTTTACTTTAAATTAATTAATATAGTGTCATTATCACTCTCAAGTGGATCCATGGGGTCCCAAAATTGACCCAAGGATTCCTATGATCAGAGAGTGCCTCTCTTGGGTAAGTCCCACACCTTCCATTTCAAGGGATCTTCTTCCGAGTAGTCCTTACTACATGACTTTAAACTGTATCATACCCTATATAAGAATTATAGGATGCCTTGTATAGTAAACACAAGATGCCTTACATACCTATAATACAATGCCTCATTTCATGATCATGAGAACACATTCCCTAGTCCTCACTACATGACTTTAAACTGTAGAATATTCTATATGGAAAGTATAGGATGTATCATCCGCTAAACATGAGATACCTTCCATACCTAGTGTAAGACTTCTCTTGTCATGATCATGAGAAAATATTTCCTAATCCTCACTACATGAATTTAAACTATATAATCCCCTATAAAAAACATAGGATTCCTCTAGTGACACACACGATATGCCTTATGCATCAAGTGTAATATGCTTCATTCCATGATCATTACACGACTACCAAAAAACCACCTTGGGACTCCTCATCAGGTGTAAGCCCCAATTATAAACCTTGACCAACTAGTGAGTCAAGATTCCCTCATGACCTGAAATGAGGATGGTGAAGGGGCATCCCTAGAGTGCAGGCCCCACATGTATCCCTATTGATCATAAGCATCCCTTGATGGGACGCCTCATCAGGTGTAAGCCCAAACCAAATTCCCTTGACTCATCATCAAGTCAAGATTCCCTCATGACCAGACATGTGGATGAAATCATGGGAATATCCCATCCATAAGTCCCAACCACATCATTGATGCTCCTAAAATCACTTGGACCTCCTATATAGTCTAATCCCTAACCATATCTAATCATATATGGGCATACCATCCGATATAAGCCCCAACCATTCCAAACTACATGGTATTTGATTCTCGACTAACTATGATACATAGGAAGCCTCCTTGAGGTCTAAACCCAACACTCAATTTACCCCAATGTTCTTTGGTCCACATCCTCGGTAAAATCATTCCCCTCACCTAGGAGACCACATTTTCTCAAGGTCCCTTGGGAATATCAATGCATAAGGCCTACACCATCCCAACCAAGATCAATCCTCTTAAGAAGGGAAGCTTTCACACATAATCCTAACACCATACCTCACAAATTATCCTTTCGCAACACGAGCATCCTTACTGTATGACATTAAACTGCATGGATTGTTCCTATCACATGAACTTAAACTACAACATCAAACTACATGGGTTTTGATCCATGTCCTCTAAACAGAGTATGTAGGAAGACTCCTAAAGGTTCAATCCCGACCATGGTAAACGCATAGTGTTCCCTCCTAGGGATACACTATCATGGGTATGTCTTAAGGGATGTTCTGATCAACCTATCTTAGATCCACCTCCATTGGGGGTTCTGATCTATTATTAAACCTTTTAGGTGTGTCATTTTCCCTCCAAGGACATGACATTTTATCTTCCTCCACAGGGTTTCTTGATCAACCTTTTCCTCCACAATACATTAAAATAATGCCTCAAATCCACCTCTATGGGGTGTCTTGGCCCACTGGTAAGCCTTCTAGGTGTGTCATCATCCCTCCTAAGGAAACACCTCTTTGATTCACCTCAAGGGGTGTTCTGATCAACCACTATAGTTCTGTATCAAGGGATATTCTGATCCATCCATTCTGTATCCACCACCACAGGGTGTCCTAATCCACTAGTAAACCTTACAGGTGTGATATCATACCTTCTAGGGATACACCTCCTTTATCCACCTCAAGGGGCATTCTGATCAACCACAATGGGTCTGTTTATAGGGATGTTTTGATCTATCCTTACTGGATCCACCTCTATAGGGTGTCCTAATCAACTAGTAAACCTTCTAGGTATGGCACCATCCCTCATAGGTACACACCTCATTGATATACATCAAGGGGAATTCTGATCAACCACCCTGGGTCCTTCTCAAGGGATGTTCTGATCCATCCATCCTGGATCCACCTCCATGGGGTGTCTTGGTCCACTAGTAAACCTTCCATGTGTGACATCATCCCTCCTAGGGAAACAGCTCCTTGATCCACCTCAAGGGGCATTCTAATCAACCACCTTAGGTCTGTCTAAAGGGAAATTCTGATACATCCATCTCAAATCCACCTCCACAGGGCATCCTAATCCATCAGTAAACTATTTAGTATATCCCTCTTAGGGATGTAACTTCTTGATATTTGTCCATGGGGAGTTCTGATCAAGCCTCTATCTTCAAAATAAATTAAACTCGTTCTATGATCCATCTCAACTAGATGTTTTGATCCATATCAATAAGATTTTAAACTCATGTCCTGATCCAGAATACCTACCTTGTGTTGTAAACATGGGATGCCTGAGGCAAATGGCCTTTGAATACTTATTCCCAAAGATTTAACTACCTTTTGGCTAACATAAGATTCCCTAGGTTATGTATCTAAAATGCCTCATATGAGATGCCTCCAAATTCAAAAAGGGAATACCTCCATTGACGTCAAATACCTAATGATTGATAAAGGATGCCTTGGGTATCATGCCTAATATACCACACGTGAGATTACCTACAAAGATGAAGAACTTACAAGTTACATACACACCCTGTGTCTAGAGATTCACATACATTCTTGATGTTACCATCTACTTTGATGAAAGGTTTATTCCCTATCAAGACATAAGTAGTGTAATTAATTGGAATCTATAAAGAAATGGAACTAGGAATGAGTTTCATGAACACAACTCAAATATATGAGGGAGACCTGTACTAGAAAATGGTCACCAAGGAGGAATCCAATGAAAGATGAACTGACATCTCATCATCCTATTTTGATCTAGGAGCTTGTATCACCATACGTGGTGGTGGAGGTCATCTACCTTTGGAAAGTGGGAATATAGAGAATGAAATGAATAATGTTTTATTGTTATTATCTCCTACTAATAAATCCTTGGAAAACATTATATTTCATGGAAACCCTATTATGTTCTTTTGATTCTTACATTACCATTACCATAAGAGTTTTTACATATTAATTTTACTTCATTGTGAAATGATGGGTATTCACCACTTGTTTCATTTTTGTGGTGCATATATTATACATGGACTTATATTATCATATTTTAATGAAATCTAATCGATTTATGAATCCATATCACATTTTATCTAACATGGTCATTTAATTCAAAAGTTACCAAATTTGAAAGAGTTTTAGTTAACTCAAATCCCTTAGTTGAGTTAAAATAAGTCTCCCTAAACATATTTTTTCCAATATTGGTTTATTCAACCCAAATAATTTATTTAATGGTACCTTGAAATCCTATGTGGAGTAAAATTACTTTTTTAATTGAAATATTTTACCTTTATGGACTTGTTTAAAAAAATTATATCATTGTTGAGAATAAATCTCATCCTCTTTAACAATATTTTTCCCTCCTTGTCCATAATTTCCTTTCCTTATAATGTTCTCCTTTATATGTTTTAACCCAATTTTGTGTTATCTAATGCGACCATTGCATTTCCCTTTTACTCTTTTCAAATGGACATTTTTATACCTTTTAATGATGTGAGTTTTAACAAAGGTATTTTAAAATATTAAAATGGTTTTCCTTCTATAATCATTTGATTTATCTTCTACTTCACATTTACCCAGGATAGCCTTTATATAATTTTTTAATGTGCTATTATTGGGGTTATTTTTAAAATTAATTTTTTTACATATTTTACATCGTCTTTTAAAAAAATGTCTTTTAAAATTAACCTATAGCTTATTCTTTTATGAAAATGTTAAGAACATTTTCTAAAAACTATTTATAGTTTTGCTATTATTTTTCTCTATCAAAAAAGGGGTCTTATTTATTTTTAAATTAATTTTCATGAATTTTCCTCTAAAATATATTATACTATATTGGGTGATGAAACTCATTTAAATCAATTGCTTATTTTGTCTTTCTTAATTATAAACTATGTAAAAATATGGTTTTTCTTTCATTACCTTTCCTCTATAAACACTCTATATTTCCTTCCTTTGATTAAAGGTTATCCACTTAGATATAGTACATAAATTTATTGTGGAAATTATTTAATTAACCATATATGTTTTTTATATATACGGTATAAATTCCATATACCTCGTCATCTTAATTGAAGGGTATTTACCTAGAAAGTTACTTGATATCTTTGGATACCCATTTATTTTCTAGGGGTTTATCGTGTTATGGTTTCTGATGGAATTATTAATGACTTATTTATGTGATTAAATTTTTAAAGGATGTGAAACTCATTTTATTTCTATGAGTTCTTTATGATATGATAAATTATTGATTTAAAGTTGCACACATAATTATGGATGATTAATGGATGGGGCCTTGTATCGCCCTCTGATGAATTAGTTAAAAGTTTATTTCTCATGAGAGTATATGCAGGAGAAATTTCATTTCTTGAAATCATGGGCGAAATAGTGTGACTCTTGAAGGTAATTTTTCCCTATGATAATGTTTGTACAGCATTTATAAGGTATCCTGATGTTATACTTCGGTGGATCATGTTTACTGTATAATATTTCCAAACTATTAAATTCATTTCTTATGTTATTCCATGTCTTATTCCATGACTTGTGATTTCTGACCTATGATTTGATGGGCATCATTTTCTTTTTTTATTCCCATGTAAAATTATTTTACTCATATTTCCAATTTATACTCATTTAAGATATTTAATTATTATCTCTTATGTTTACCCTTACTGAAAATTTGAGATCACCTCTTTTCTTATGTTTCTATTTCCCAGGATTATGAGGATGAGTACAAATTATGAGAAATATATAAGATAGTAATGTGGATAATTATGAAGAAATGTTCAAAATTGTTTTTAAAAAAGTTACATACAAAGATATTCCAAAAATACACTAAACCTTACATCCTTGGGATTTTGAGATTATTATGAGGTGTAATATTTAAATTATGGAAATGATGTAAAATAAATATATGTTTTCCTTGGGTTTCTATACATGAGTTTCATCAAGTATTAGGTGAATAATAAGTTCCCATGTGAAATTATTTATTCTCTAACCTTAGGTTTATAAATACCCAATTATGTCATTCTCTAAACCTATCCAATCCTAGCCATGAAATTATAGTCATTATGAATAATGAATTATAGATAGAATTCTATCCAGACCAAGTGATATATTCCTTCATAATAATTTCAATAATAGAGAGATATCTACTCCTCTACCCTCTCAAATATAGAGAGAATAAGAAGAAATATTCCTCCTTGAAGAGATTCTTGTGGAAATCAATAGAGAATGACTCAAGCATTAGAATCTTCCACATTAGCATATGGGGATTTCTATAGTGAAATTTAGAGGATCATAATACACACGTGGATCGATGATATAAGGATTCATCACTTAAATCCTCTCACTATTGTGAAGGTATACCAAGAAGTGGTCAACAAATTCATCAATGAAGAAAGAATTCTAGTGATAATTAATTCTTTATCTTAACTCAAATTAATTATAAATTATATGTGATGATCCTGTATCATGGATTTCAAAGTTTACATTTTAATAATTTTTTAGGATAAATCTAAAGTATTTAATGAAAAATAATTTTTGGTCATGGGATCGACCACTTTTGCTACATCCCAAATCCTTCAGATTCTTTAGTGGATCAACATGTTCTTTTTAATGTTTTATAAAGAACATGTTTATCATCATGTAACTATATCAATCCCACTTGAAATTACCTTATATTATAAATTATTTTGAGACACACTTACTTGAGGATATGTTAATAATTAACATAGTCTCAAGTGAAACCTTTAATATATGATTATACAATAACATATCATGCACTGGCACTTAACCTTATGTTATTGAGTTAACATTATTTGTGTCAGGTAACAAAATTATGTTATACTAATAACATAATATTGAGTATTGAGTGGAAATTATGTTATAGGATAATGTATCATATATCACATTCCATGGAAATAGTGTATCATAAAATCCATTCTAAACATTACATTGTGAGACAATGTAATGTGAGATCCAAATCTTGACATAATTTTGTGATTCAAGGTAGTGTGATATACTCTACTAACACTGCATTGTGAGACAAAGTAGTGCAGAGTGATATAATCACCTTTACACTGTGTTATAAGACAATAAAATGAGGGGAGACAATTTGAAAATATGTTAATTGTTTATGTATTCTCAAGTGATAGTTCGAAAAAAAATTAATATTTAATTTATTTTTCTTATAATTTATAATTTTTTTATAAATGATAAGTGTTAAATATTTTAAAATTAGTTTCTAATTCCTAAATTAAATATAAAAAGTTTATATTGGTTTCACATGTTTTTTATAATAAATATAATGTTCATCTATTTACTAATTACTTTAATGTTATAATTTATAAAATGTTTATGAATTGTGAATATTGTGTATTCTAAATTTATGTAACAAATTTATTATAGTATAATGTCTTTCCATGAATAACATACTAGGTATGACTTTATAAGATGTATTTTTTATCTACCTTTTCCTCATTTTATAATTAAAGTTATGAGATTGAATTTAGTTATTGTTCATTGTTTTTTCATATTAGGTTTTAGAATTATTATGAATCTAATTCTCTCTAGAATAAAGTATCATCAGTCATGGGGATTCGGAGTAAAAATCCTAATTTCCTGGAGGATTATGCCTTATTAAATAATGATGGGAGTTTGATATCTATGGCTGTAAGATTACTCATATGGGGAATTTCAATCCCATATAGTTTTAATAATTTACATGAAAATATCATTTACCATTTCCATAGGATGCCTTTGGATATATATATATATATGAATATGTTTGAATTCTATATTTCAATTAGTAACACAAACCTTCCATTTGTGTAAAGAGTTAAACCTTAATATGATGTAAATTCATTAATATGTTTGATAGAATAGAGATTCCAAAACTAAATAATTAGAATCATAAAAGTAATAAAAACATGAGATAATTTATTATAGGATATTTAATAGGTTTAATATGTATATGATTTATGTTAAACTAGTGTGACTTTTAAATAAGACCCTTAAAATACTACGTGTCTGATTCTGCTAATGTTGGATTACCATGGGTTATCTTTTTTAATTCAAGCAAGTAATGGGTGATCTTAATAGGATGAGGCACCCATTAATGGCATTTTATTTGGGTTACACAAGCCAATATACCCCGATAGACTTAGGCTATAGAAGGAATGGAGTTGAGTGAATCCATATTATGGATTTGGATAAAGATTGTATCTAATCAACTATCCATGAATCATATTTTTTATGATTGGAAATTTAGGCTGACTAAAAAGACAAATAATGGGACAAATGTTAAAGAAACCCATAACATAGTGAAATATTGATCTTGTCTCACTAAATAGATGTGATGTAAGGGGTTATCATTTTTAATGGGATCACATTCATTAAAATAACTTGATAGAAAGATATTAAACATGATCATCACCTATAAATATATATTTGATATAGATTATGGTATACTTAATGAAAATAATATTGAGATCCCTTATAGGTATGACCTATAAGACAGTTCAAAATTGGTATCTGGTGTTGCTAATTTCTCTCAAAGCGAATCGTTTTGAGTATCTAAATTTGATTTTTATAGAGGTTAATTTCACCAACTTTGACTCATGAGTATTTGATATTGAGTGTGTGTTTGTGTTGAAAAATATTTACTTAGAGATAGGATGGAATAAATAAATGGAGAGATAGATATTTCTATCGGTAATGGAGCTAGATTTGTTGCATTAAAATTCAACAGTTATGATATAAGTCTACCTTGTAGATTGGTCCTAGAATTAGAGAATAGTTAGTAAGTTTCAACCATAAATAAAAAATTTATTTTAGTATCTTATTTGGATAATATGGGATTTAAATTAATTATAAAAAACAAGAGTTTTTATATAGATAATAATTAAATGTTTTATATAATAGGTAATATGGAAAATGTTTTATAGATTATAAACATGGATAATACTATATATAACATTAAGAATAAGATGCTCAAAGTTTATTATAATTCCACCTACCATTTTCATTATTTCTTTGAATATATAAATGATAAACACATCCAATGACTTAATGGAGATATATTAGTGGAAGAATTTGATTGTTAATCCTTTTATATGTGTGAGTCTTGTTTGTTAGTAAAGTTGAAAAAATAAACTTTTAGTGGTAAAGGTGAAATGGTTAGTGAAATATTGAATCCCATGCATAATTATGTATACAGACTAAGGAGACCTCAAGAAATTGGTGGTTTTAGGTACTTCTTTAATTTTACCTATTACTTTAGTTAGTATGGATATGTGTGTCTAATGAATCATAAGTATGAAACATTTGGAAAGTTTAATGAGTTTCAAAAAATCAAAATTAACTAGGCAAGAGTATTAAGATCCTTCAATAGGATTGTGGTGGTTAGTACTTAAGCTATGAATTCATATACAATTTTAGAGATTGTATAATTATTCCACAACTCACTCTTCCTACAACCCCAAAATGTAATTGTGTGTCTGAGAGGAGAAAATAGACCTTTTTATACATGGTTTGATTTATAATGAGTCAGTGTGGCCTTCTTATTTCATTATAGGGTTATTATACATAGACTATAGTAATTATACTAAACTATGTTCCATTTAAATCATCCATAAAGATATTGAAAATGGAATATTAACTCTTCACCTTTTAAATATTTGGTTGTTAAAGTGATTCTTGATGAAATGCATGTGTAAATCAACTTATATATTGGGTATGAAGATATATATAAATGGATTTAATATGATATATGGACTTAGTCATTAAACATTCATTGGTAAAGTATTAAAGTGGTTTAACATAAAGAACACCAAGAATGGGTACTTACTAATGTTTAATGGAATGAGTATTAAGAAGATATGGGATCATTATAATGAGTTAGAAAGGATGGATAGAATTTCATATACTTCTACCATAGGATCTTTCACGTATACCATTTTCTCTACTTGATTTGGTGTCTCTTATGCTCTTATAATAACCCATAGAAACCTATATAATATTGTTTAGAGTTATTCTATTATTGTTGATAAAATCCTAAAATATTTTAGAATGAATAATGATATGTTATTTTCCTTTAGAGGAGAGCATGAGCTTTGTAAAAATGGTTACACTGATGCTATTTTCAAATCTAACAGAGATGACATGAGATCTCATCCAAGTTTTATGTTTTTCTTAAATGGTGGAGATATTAGTTAAATGAGTTCTAAACAAACTGTTGAGGAATACTCAATAACACATATAGAGTTTATATCTACATAAAATGCTTCAATAGAGGTTGTTTGGATCAAGAATTTCATTACTAGACTTGAGGTGGTACCTAGCATCAAGAGAGTGATCGAGATTTATTATGGTAATAATATATCCATTTCCCAGGATAAGGAACCCTTATCTCACTAATGAAATAAACACATCCTTTAAAATTAGCATCTCATGTGAGAGATCATTGATAGGGGAAATGTTAGCATATTTTGGGTTCCTATAAAGGATAATGTAGCAAATTAATTAACAATATTGTTATCACAGTATAAGTATAAGATTCATGTAGAGTATCTTTCTATATGGAAGTTGATTGATTTTTTTAATGATTGAATAATTTATTATGGTTTTATAAATAAAGGCATACTTTTTTATCATTCATTCATGTGTGATGTAATTTACTTTATATGAATGGTGAAATTATAATATTCCCTCAAAGTAAAACTTTGAGTTATCCCTAATCAATGATCATTATGGATTATTATGCATTCTGATAATATGATAAGGTTATCATGAAAAAAAATATTATACTTTTTATAGGGGTTTTATATGAGATGTAAATAATAGATTTATGTTGTGATAAGTAAATAATTATTACTTGGACCAACCCGCCAAAGTATATCTCATAGAATGTCATACATTAATTTATAACCTTCATACTTTTATACCTTTCTTATAAAATCCTTGAGTCTTAGCTAATCTGAGGGTGGTTGGGTATGTTATTTATCATTTCACTGGTTAGAACACAACCAGGATGGGATTTTTTGACTCGTATGAAGAGTTAATAAATCCTAACCCTTGATTGAATTTTATTGAGAAAATGTATGTACATGGTTAGTTAAGTCACATATGATGCGATTAGCTATTTGGGTGAGCAAATATTTATGTTATTATCTGTTAGATTAATGACATGTGATGTATTCATTGATATGGTCAATATAATTCAAATAATTAAGAACTTAATAGAGTGTTTATACTAGATTTATATGTTCCATGTCTGGTGGCCACTTGATATCATGGAAAAATATATTATATAGGTCTGCATATGAAGTATATGAAACATGTTGTGGAAGAAATTTTCATATAGATATATGAGTGTGTTTGATTGAGATCAAACTAAACCCCTTAGTAACTTGAGAAGAAATGGTGATTTCCTAAAGGTATGTCTTTTCTTATATCTATAAAACCAAAATTTCATGTTTCTTTTCAATTATAACAAGAACCATAGGGTCATATAGTTATGATTTTTTATAAGAATAATTTTTTGGATAACTTTTTTCCCAAAAAAAAGAGAGTTTGATAAACTATATCCAAAAGGTTTTTTTAAATGAATTTAAAAAGAGTTTTGAACTTTATCAAAAAGTCATTCATAGTTTTTAATAAAATTGGGATGTTTTTTTATTTACACTAAAATGGATATGTATATGATTTATATCATACTTAAGGATTCATTTCCACTAACATGTCTGTAAGTATGATCTTAAGCATATGTTGATTCTAGCATAGTTCAGTGTGCATGTGATGTATCCTGAGATAGCATCGAAACTAACATAATAAGAGATTATGAATTTGAGTACATGTATTTGGTCAAATCCAACCACATGGTTTAATCAGTTATCAATCAAATAATTGATTCATTTATGGTATGAAGATTCATTTTAAACCTTCAAGGTAATGTTACCCAATAAGCAGTAATGAGTTTTTATATGGCCAGTGCTCTTCATTAAATGAAGAGCATCAAGCATGGATTATAAAGGGGAAAGATTTCGCTAGATTAGGTGTAACCTGGTTACATGTTTTTTGGGAAAAATATCTCTTCATTATAGTATATTAATTAATATTATAAAAATCATAAACTAACACCCCTTTTAAATAATCGATATTCTCATGTTACCAATGTGGACCCACTGGACAGTGTAATCCCCTGAGAGGTAAGATCCTTTTTGTTGTCTCTTTAGTGATATCCATTAATATTACTCTGTACAATAGTAAAATATGGAGGATATCATTCTTTAGGTGCACATTTTAAATTTTCTTAATTTCTACATATTGATGTTGTTGATGATAGATTAGGAATATATTGGTTTTCATCTAATGTTATTATTCATATAATGAACACCCAAAACCAATTAAATTTCTATAAACATTACATCCTTGACATTAATGGTGATGAAACTATTAATTTTTATAATATGATTATATTATTATGATAATTATTTTAAACATATTATCTATTTATAATATATAATTAAAACTAATTTATATTCTAAATTCCATTTAATTAAAGCATCAGATTCCCTATAAGCTATTAACTAAAAAGAAATTTTGGAGTGTGCATCATATAGGGGTAGTCATCCAACCCTAGGGGAGTTAGATTGATGTTACAACCCCCTTTTAATGTGTTCTATTTTTTATTAAAACTTATATATACTACTTATATAACATCTTACATAAACAAATATGTTTTTATTTTTAAAAATAGTATGTTATGATATTTAAAATTTATGTTTCTTTTCTATTTTTTCTATTTAACTATTAAGAATATTGAATTAAGTACCTTGGGAATAAATTTTAATTTTTAATATTATGTATACTAATGTAAAAATACCGATTAATGTCTATTATTTTTAGTCCTTAATTTAAGATAAAAATCAATATCATTATAGACGATGATAAAAGTAATGTTTCCACATTGTTTATAAAAAACCTTAGGTATAGAGATCTCGTCACTAGTATCAGCATCCATTATATATTTTATAAATTTTATTAATGCATATTCTCTCTCAAATATCTTATTGATCATCTCAAAACTCATAATTACTCTCTAATAGAGAAGAATTAATTTTTTATTTTTTTAAACTTGGATAAATCCGAGAAGAATCTAAAGGTGCAGGTTCTTGAAATTTTTATTCATTTGAAATGAATCTTTATATTTAACATACTCTTATATAAGATAATTGTAAGAAAAAAATATAAGTGATTTAAAATTAAAATTAAATAAAAATTGAAAAAAACATATACCGCATATGTCAACTAAAAACAAAGACTAGTTGGCTAGAGTAAAAAATGACCAATACTCTATCCAAATGTGCTCACCTTCTCGGTAGACAATGTCATTGGAAAAGTTAAATCAATAACATCAAGAACATATGTTATTACTTGATCTAACTATATAATATAGTTATATAAATAATCCCCTGTATTATATATAATACCATATACTACAATATTTGAATGAGGATATTCAACCGGAAACTCACATTACACAGTCAAGTCTGAATGAGGAGGTGGAGAATCCAGAAAGGTGAGATGGATAGGCTAGGGAAGACACGTCTGTTTCACCATTTCTAAAAAAACTTATAAATATGATCTAATTAGATCATCTATTAACCAATTCAAGCCTCATAGATTATACTTCAAGGAAGATACTTCTCCCATTTATTTTATCTCCCTCTTTGTTATACTAGGATGGTCATAAACTTTTTAATACCAACACCTACCTTATATCTTCTTAAATGGCCCGAGTGTTCTTATTTTTATAAAGTGGTAGAAAAAAATTTATATCCGTTCCTTAGGTAAAAATTACTCATGAATCAATTATTCTTTATTGGAATCCTATAATAATATATGAAAAGTTCATATTAGTGGGATAAAATTAAAAAACACTAATATTTAAGAACAATAATTATTATCTTATTACAATATTCTTGATTGTTGCTTCTGATTGATCTATAAAATATTTTCCCTTTTTTCATCCTTACACTTTTTTATTTTTCATGGAGAGTGAGAGGATATGTGTATAAACCTGAGTTTCTCAGGATTTTTAAATTGTGTAGAAATTTAAATTTTTTATTTTGGGCTCTTGTGAGGGGTAAAAAGTTAATTTCCCTCTAGTAGATGATCTCGGATAATTTTTATGACTAGTATTTTTGTAAAATAATAAGGATTTTACCATAGGATAGGATTTTTGTGGAAATAAATGTTGTTCTATTTTTGGGGAAATATTTATTATTTAATAAATTAAATATTAAATTATTCAGATGAGTTCAGCTAGTGATATCTTTTGAGTGGAGAGTCGAGATAGTATTATGAATTCTTGGTTGAGTCCAGAATATGGGGTTTTATTAGGATAGGTATAAACCACTTTAGGTTATGGGACTCAAGATAGGTGTTTTAAATGGGTTTTGATTAATTAATTAATTAAAACATCCCCCCTCCCAATTTGGGGATTTATACACATGTCAGGAAGGGAGGGTACCTCCCTTTCATGTGATGATTAGACCAGGAGGGGGAGGAGATGGATATATTGATAGACTTCATCCATGGCAGAGATCGGGATTAGATCAAGGTGTAGTGGGTTCTAGGAGTGGATTTAGACCTGAATATTTGGCGTTTAATCCATAAGGTAGGTCGGTTTTTGAGTTTTATGCCCCAATCTCTAAAGATTAATTTTTTCGTGTTTTAAATCCATATTATTACTACTAAGGACCCCATGAGAGTCGATCTATTCCTAGTCGGAGAAAATAAGGGATTTTGGGAGGTTTACATGGGTTTCTAGTTTGGAAACTCTGATCACATGGTATGTAGTTCATGAACACACTTCTTGTGTTCTTCTTGTTATAGGAAGATGAACTTTTGGAACTACACATCATATACTAGGGAAACATGTCTTATAGTGGTGAATGTCCATGGGGATAGGTACTTGAGAAGGTGAAATTTTGGGACTGCACACCATTTATTCAAGTTACACTGCATGTAGTAGGATATAGACTTGTGGCTAGGTATATAGGTAGAAACCCCATGTAAGGGAGGACATGGCCATGTGGAAGTACACAGAAAGACCCCAGGTATGACATTGCCATGTAATTATTACATGAATATTCCCCATTTATGTCATGGTCGTGTAGTTATACATGGAAAGGCCCTGAGTGTACCTAGACCATGTAGAGGTACATGGATCAGTTGGAGGTTTTAGTGTACACATTATATAATTGTAGTACATGTCGTATACTAACCCGGTGTTGCCCATTAGATTGTTTTGAGTGGTTTCTTGAACTAGAGTCATAATTGGACATAGGAGGTGTCCATTTTGAGTGTTTTTCTACATAGATTGAAATTTTGGAACCCTTGTGGTGTTTTGAGAAATTTTAAGTGGTGGTTTTGAGGAGATTAAGATAAGATATATATTTTTTACTCTAGAAAGTGAAGTCCACCTATCTCTTAAGGGTGAGACATGGGATGAGTGTTTGTTGAGTTTCATGAGGATGATTAGAGGATGTAACATGAATTGGTCAAAGACCTCAATTTATTATTGGAATGGGACTCTACTTGGTTAGAGGGACTTGGTTGTGCTTGAGGTGGTGTATCGGTTCGATGTATGAGCCAACCTATAGTTACTTGAAAAAATGGTTGGTCTTGAGGGAATATCCCTTTTCAGGATTACTACTTTTTATGCCTATGAGGATATGATATGCAAGATACTAGGTTACAGGATGTGTGATCCCCAAGAGATGGTTGTTTTCCTGAGAGTTTGGTTATGAAAAAAGATAGGGAGAGGGATGGATCCACTGATTTTATGACATGTAGGATCCAAGGTGGGATACCCCCACTTGAGTATTAGTACTGAGGATCCAAAGAGGGATGCCTCTATTGTTGTGTGAACTAATAGGGACAAGTGTGTGACCTATTGATAGTAAGACCCTAAGTGGGGGTGAGTGATTGAGTAGGTTTGGTTATGGGTGTTCCCTTGGGCACCAATTTGATGTATGAGCCGATAAGGCTTAGATTACGCCTGCAAGGCTCTTATGATATGGTTGGGTTGCAACATTTTTTAGCCCAGATTACTATTAACGGTTGTGATGGATAAGAGATATATAAATATGATCCAATATTATGATTTTGGATATCTTTAATTGAGAATGTTGTAAAATAATCTTTATATTGGTACTAATAGTTTGTTTATGGCTTGAGTACTAGACCAAAGTTCTAGTCATATTGTTTGATAATGTTGTGTCTAGTGTATGTTATGTTACATATGTGTGGTTAGATGTTGTATTGATTCTCTATGAATGGATAGTATACTATATGAATTAGGTTCCAAACTGAGTTTCTAGACAAAGATATTATACTTAATTGTTTATATTCCAGATTAATGCTCTAGGAAATGATGGTTTACTAGCTGGTATGGATGGTGGATTGATGCTCTAAATCCATAATTTAGGTGTCAGGCTAATACTCTAGGTAATAATTTTGATGTATGGTTTAGTTGATGCACTAATTCTCTAGGAATTATTGATTTGATATGCAGTTTAGGTATTGGACTGATTCTCTAAGCACTATTGTTTATGGTACATGGGTTAAAGGTCGGGCTGATGATTTGGGTTTTGGTAGTATTTTTGTGTGGTGACTGGGATAGATGTGTCAGGGTGACAAGTATGAGATAATTTTTGGGGTCATGTGGACATGGTAGGGGATGGAATAGATTATTTTCATATATGATTAGACAATTATAGGAAGGATCTGTATAATCATCATGTTTGGTTATGGATTCCATGGATATTGAGCCCATAGGTTATTTGACATGCATGTTCATTGAGATATGATTAGAGGCACCCTATCAATGGAAAAATTATGTATGGTTGACCAAGGTCTTGTACCTAAGGATTGATAGTGATTTTTTTCATTTATTTCAGTTGTGTTTCATCAAGGCTAAGTATATTTAATGGGCTTGCACTTATGCAAGTAGGTTTTTGGTTCACCATTTGGGGTGGCCTATTGAGATTTATTTCTCACCCCAAGTATGTGCAATATGGTTTGTATATAGAAATTATATATACTTTCATGTTGATAATGGATGCATGATGGATAGGGAATAGTCCTAGGAGTTCATTGCTAATATATTTTCCCATGTAGAGTTTGATGATTAAGATGGAGATGCATGACAAGATACTAGCGATTGGGTATTTGATATGGATTGTTGTTGGTAGTAGAAACTTATGTATTTATTTTTCATTTATCTTTGTTTTTTATATGTGATCATCCTAGTGGGAGATCGATGTTGTATGTATGGAATTATTATTTGAGCCTTTATTGTATTTTATTTCATTACAGCAAGCTTTTATTTCTGTTTGTTTATTAATTCCATATAATCTAATGTGTATGATTTTTGGTTATTTACTTCTGGTTGTGCACTCTGATATAGGGGGTAAGTCTTATCATAGATAGATTAGACCCCCTCTATGAGTCTATATCCTCTGGCATACAAGGAGGTGCGCTTGAGCTATTGTGGAAAATTGGCTCGGGGCACCGATTTTGTGGAATCTATGCCAGTATGTTACAAAGTTGTATTAAACGAGTTATTTTCCTATTATTTCACTATTTTGGGTTTGGTAGAGTAGATATATAGGAATGTGTTAGAGACTATAATGGATATCAGCTGGTACATTATGAACACCTGTTGCAGTAGGAAGTCCAGGATACTAAGGCATGTGATTGATGTTATTGGTATTTGATGTTATAGTTTTATATGTTTTTCATTTGGGAAGAAGAAAATTTGGTTTGGATTTGATGATTTATGATAGATTTTTTTTTCTCGGGTGATTAGAAAGAGGCCAGTGTTTAGTTTGACTCTTGTTTTATAGATTCAAGATCTGTATCATGCTTTATGGTAGACTTGTAGGATTCACATGTTATAGGCCTTATAGTGTGTAATTTTACGGATTTTCCTCTGATTCTAGGTTATGTGGATCTATGGTGAAACGATTAAGGATGACTTTATTGATGTGGTCCTTGGGAAAATTACATGGAGTGACCCTAGTGGGTGAGCATGGTATAAGTTTATATCTCTTGGACCCCTTGTTGGATGTTTTTGTTCAAGGTTAATTGTGTGGATTGGTCCTCGAGGGAGCGATCTAATGTGAAGATTCTCAGAGAGGATAGGTTCCCTAGTTGTTGGAGGTTGGTTTTACATGTGACATATTTCATATGTGAGACCCTAGAGATAATTGTTTTGGTATGATGATGTTGTGATATGTTGGGTTGGGATTTTATTTTATGCATGTGACTTTTGGGCTACAATGAGTTGACATAGACCTAGTCGGTTGGACCTAGTGACTTATTGTGAGACTTTATCAGTGGGGATAGGTGGGAGATCTAAGTGACCTTCTTTGAAAGGACTCCAATTGAGGTATTTGGTGCCTTGTGGCCTTTGAGGGTGACCCATGAGAGGGATCAACCAAGTTGGGTGTGTTTTGGGTGCTTGAGGCATAAATAGATGTTTCAGTACTATTGAGGAGGCATAAATAGATGTTTCAGTACTATTGAAAATAGTGCACGAAGGTTAAAGATATGTTTGAGATTTATCATCATTGTATGCCTTTATTTTGAGAAGGATCACTTGTATGATTGTTCTCTAGTATTGTGGTTGTTTCCACAAGGGGAAGGTTTGTTCAATTTTTTATCTTGAGTAATGGTTTTACGGGAAGGTTGTGCCTAATGGTTATAAGATAGATAGGTAGAAAATGAGGTGCTTGAGTGTATGTGGTTAGGGATTGTGAGCATAATTTTTGTGATATGTGACTCACTAAAGTTGGAATAGGTTATGTGGTTAGGTTACACAAGAGTGTGTAATGGTTAAGAATTAATGGGATCTCAAAGACATAAGTGCTGGTGATGCACTGTATCATTTGGATTATAGATCGGACAATATAGGAGTGTACACCCATAAGTCTTGATTTTAGTAGTTAGACATGAGTAGGATAAGAAACAAAGTGGGTGTGATAAGGGGCTTATGGGAAAGGTGACCCTAGGTGCTTGGGATGGAACTGTGATTTTTTAGAAGTGGATGAGTGATGGTGGTATCTGTAAACAACATATTGGTGTACTCCTAATCTAGAGATGATCATGACCAATATCTTGAAATCATAATGAGTACACTAAGATAGTATCAAATATATTCCATGTAATATAGACGTTTCTTTGGGTTGATAAGGGGCCCCCTGGGAGGTTGCACTTGTGAAGTAGTGTATATAAATTCATATAGTGGGGAGTGAACCATTGGCTATCTGTGAGTGAGGTCCATGTGATATATCATATTTCAGTGAATACCATGGGTGTCATTATCAAATATTTGGAATGGTAAATGGTTTATGTTTCAGTTTGTTACTCTATTAGAATTGAGATGTCCATGTCCAATTTTGAGGTTTGGTTGTGATTGGGGCATGGTCTATGGAAAATATGTTTGGTTGTATAGTGAAAGTAAGGATAATACTATGGTGGGGAGTATTGAATCGGTCATGGTGATGTGACCCTTATGTGGGTAGGGTTGAGGATGTAGTACGGACTACATAAAGCGGGTTGGTGTACCACTGAGGATGGTTTTTAATGGCGACTCTGATGGTGGGAAGAGTCTTGGATCGTAATCAGTAGTTATGGGTTGAGTTCTATGGTGTGGATCACCATGAGCATGAGGATTATTTTTAAATGATTTGGTGATTTATTATTATAGAAAGGTGTGGTTAAGGTCTTTCCTAGTGATTTTTTAAATGTAGAATGTGGTGGATTGACCTTGGATGGGTTGTACACCCTATCTTAGGAGTTATGCAGAGAAGATTGGTTATCATATCTAAGTAGAATTCAATGATTTGAGATTGAGTTTATGACCCAAGTGGGTTGGGATGTGCAGTTGGAAGACCATTGAGTCTTCAAATGGATACGTACTATGGTGGGGAGGTTGTAGATACCTGAGTTTTTTATGATTTTCGAATTGTGTAGAAATTTGAATTTTTTATTTCATGATATTTTTGAGTGGTAAAATGGTCATTTCCCCCTAGAATATGATATTGGATAATTTTTATGACCACACTTTTGGTACCAAAATAAGGAGTTTACATTAGTATAGAAGTTTTTCAGAATTCCAAATTGTTTGAGTTTTGGAAAAATGTATAATATTTAATTAATAAAATATTAAATTATTTCCACAACTTTGGGCAGTGATATAATTTGAACAGATCATCGAATTGAGATTCTAACTCTACAGATGATATTGAAATGGGGGGGTATTAGGAAAGGTATAAACCAACTTTAGGTTCCAAGACTAAAGATAGGTTTTTTAAATGGGTTTTAATTAATTAATAAATTAATTAAAACAACCCCCACCCATTTAGGGCTTGCTACACACTGAAGGAGGGTATGCATACCTTGCACATGATTGATATACTAATATGGGAGGATAATTTCATTCCATCATACTTCACCCATGGTGTATATTTGGACCGGATTGAGGTCTGGTGGCTTTCGTGAGTGGATTTATACCCAGTGCTTCTGCATTAATGCCACGAGGTAAAACAGTTTTTAAGTTTTATACCATGATCCCATATATTAGTTTTTATTATGTTTTAAATCCCTATTATGACTCCTATGAACCTTGTGAGGGTTGATCTATTGCTAATTTGGTCCAAACAAGGGATTCAAGAGATTCGTAGAGGTTTTGAGTTCAGAAATTCTGATCAAACGGTGTATAGTTTGGGAACACATATCATGTATTCTTCATGTTTAGGGAAGATGATATTTTGGAACTACTCACCATGTACTAAGGGTACACACCATTTATTGGTGAATGTCCATGTGTATTAATACATGGGAAGGTTGAATTTTGGGATTACATACCATGTAGTTGAGGTACACGACATACAGTGGGACATGGTCGTGTGGCCATGTACATGGAAAGACACCCCATGTGAGGGGGGGATTTTCCATGTTGTGGCACATGTCCAAACAATAGGTATGACATTTTCGTTTAAGTAGTACATGTCTAGACCCCAAGTATTCCATGTCCATGTTGTAGTACACAGCAAGAACCTGGGTGCACCTAGGTTTTGTATATGTACATGGCCAGGTTAGAGGTTTAAGAGCACACATCATGTACTCGGAGTACATGTTGTTTGCTTCCCCATTATTAACCTTTGGAGGGTTTTGAGTGGTTTCACACCTTGTAGTTATAATTAGACACAAGATAATTCCATTTTGAGTGTTTCTCAATGTATATTGTGATGGTGGAACATTTGGGGAGGTTTGAGGACCTCTAAGAGGTGGTTTTGGAGTGAGTGAGTTAAGATATGGATTTTTTCCTCATTAAAGTGAACTTCACCTATCTTCTAAGGGTGAGAAATGGGATGAGACCCAGTTTAGTGTCATGGGAATGGTTTTAGGATGTATCATGAGTCCATCTGAGACCTTTATTAGGTATTGGAATGGTATTTTACTTGGTTAGTGGGACTGAGTTTTTATGTGAGGTGGTGGATAGGTTGGGTGTATGATCCAACCTAGGGTGACATGGAAAATAGTTTAGATTGAGGCTATAAAACTTATTATTATTACATCCTTTGAGGCCTAAAATTTTATGAGATTCTAGAGACTAATTTATAGGATGTGTGATCTTTTAGAGAAGGGCGTTGTCCTGAGAGATTTTAGTGACCATGGATGGAGAGAGGGATGTCTCTTCTGATGTTTTGACCTAGAGTATCCAATGTGGGATTCCCCAGTTGAGTACTAGTACTGAGGATCCAAATAAGGATTCCTCTATTGATGTGTGGACTCATAGGTCTAATTGGGTGCCCTATTGATGGGATGACCTAAAGTGAGTGATAGTTCTTGAGTGGGATTGGTTATGGGTTCTCCCTTGGAACCCATGTTGATTTATGAGCTGATGAGGTTTGGTTTACCCCTGTGAGTCTATTTTGATATGTTTGGGTAGCCACATTTTGGAGCTTGGTTTACAATTATGGGTTGTGATTACAGAGAGATCTAGAAAAATGATCCACATGTATGGTTCCAAATAATCATAATTGATAATGTTGGAAAAGACACTTCATTTCAGTGTTGATGGTTTGTTTATGGTTTGAGTATTGGACTGAGGTTCCAGGAACATTTCATAATAATGTTGAGTATAGTGGATGTGATGTTCCATGTATATGGTTAGATGTTTTACTGATTCTTTGGGCATGTATAGTATACTATATGTATTTTGTGTGAGACTGAGGTTATAGATACAACTAGTATTCTTTATTATTTATATGCTAGACAAATGCTCTAGGAAATTATGGTATACCTACTAGGATAGATGGAAGATTTATGCTCTATATCCATGGTTTAGGTTTTGGATTTATTCTCCAAGTAATAATATTTATTTATGGTTTGGGTTCTATAATAATGCTCTAGGAATGATTTATTGGATATATGGTTTATCTATTGGACTAGTTCTCTAAGTACTATCGTTTATAGTACATGAGTTAAAGGTTATGATGATGCTATGAGTTTTGGTAGGAATTTTGTGTGGTAACTGGGATAGATGTTTCTAAGTACCAAGAATGAGATAATGTTTTGGGTCATGAGGACATGGTAGAGGATGGCCTGGATTTGTTTCATGGATGATACGGTAATCATAGGATGGGTCCTTAGAATTGTTAGGTTTGGTTGTAGCTACCATGGATATGGATTCTGTATGTTTTTTTGGGATGCATGGTCATTGATACATGCTCAAAGAAACCATATAATTGGTCATAGCAGGAATGGTCAATCCAAGTCTTGTACCTAAGAATTGATGGAGGTTTTGTGTGCATTTATTTCAGTTATGTTTCAACTAGGTTAAGCATATTCATTAGAATACACTTATGGTAGCTAGTTATAGGTACACCATTGGGGGTTTCCTATTAATATTTATTTCTCACCCCCTGTACATACACCTCAGTGTGGGTTTAGATATTACGGATGCTTTCATGTTGATCAAAAATGCACAATGGATAGGGAAGAGGCCCATAATTTCCTTATTGAGAGTGTTTCTCATATAGAGTCTAATGATTGGGTTATACTTAATTGACATGATACAGGGGACCAGGTATGTGATATGGATCAAAGTTAGAAGTAGATACTGATGTATTTATTTTTTAATTGTTTCTTATATGTGATCAACCCCATTAGATACTGATGTTGTATGTATGTCATGGTTGTTCAGACCTTTATTTTATTTCAATTAATTACATCATGCTTATGTTTCAGTTTTTTTATCTGTTCAACATACTCTGATGTGTATGATGTTTGGTTATTTACTTCTGGTTGTGCACTATGATATGTGGGTATAGTCTCCTCACAACCACCTTATACCCCTACTACTAGTCGGAAACCTCTAACATATGAGGAATCGTTCATGAGTTTTGTGGAAAACTAGCTTAGGGAACCGGTTTAGTAGAATTTGGGCCAAGACGTAGCAAGATGGATTTCTAAACCAAATCTCTTCTGAGACACTACTGGATTTAGACCTTAATTTATTAAATTTTTAAACAATCATTTTCTCCTTTAGTAACTAATACTATGAACATGATAAAGTATAAGGGTGTAAATTTTTTAACTGAATATCTTGGTAAGATGACATAGAATCTTGTTAGATAAGAATAAATAAATAAGTTTTTAGGTAAATAATAAATAATTTTACAAATTTATTTTAAAAACAATAATTTTCATAACATAAGTGGTTCCTCCTGTTGACTGGTGGGAAACTTTTCCCAAGCCTCTACATCTATAAAATAACATTTAAGGTATGGGTTTTCATTCTATCATTTCCCAAAAATATAATTTTAATTCAATTTTGTTCTTAAATATATCTATCTAACTAATAAAAAATACATCCACCTCTTTTTAATATATTTCATTACATGAAATTTAAATTTCATTGGTAATTACATAGATTAAATATTATTCATGAAATATATAATATTTTA
The DNA here is from genome assembly GCA_963277665.1 of Viscum album. Lineage (NCBI taxonomy): Eukaryota > Viridiplantae > Streptophyta > Magnoliopsida > Santalales > Viscaceae > Viscum > Viscum album. Next base: position 291,110,454 of record OY728163.1, read on the forward strand.
AAATTTAGAAAAAAAATTAAATTTGATAAGAAATTATACTATTATAGACTCCCAAAGATAATCTTTTGTTATCTTGTCAATGCTCTTCCAAAAAGGATATAAAATATTAATCCATTAATGGATTTTCATGGTCATATAACTCCTAAATTTATTTTCATTTAGGACTATTAAATTGTTATTATTATCATAAAATTCAATTATTAATCTCTAACCCCATGATCAAGTAAAAGTTTCGGTAAACATGTAAACCCACATCTACCAACTATGGGTATCATTTTTGCTGGATAAGAAAAATACTCTACCATAGGAGTCTCACCAGTAGTGCTACAAATATGGTTGGAAAAACAAAAAATTAATTTCATTAAATAATTTATTTATTACAAGATATTAATATAATAAAATTTAAATAGACCTAAGAAAGTGTTCATCTACCTATGTGTTTATCATTTAAATATATGAAATAATGTAATGAATTTTTTTTGTTCCTATATTTTATTACATTTAAATAATTTTTCGAAGTAAAAAATTTTGATTTTTACTAATATAAATAAATTTATATCTATTAGATTAACTAATATAGATGAAGAAAAATGAATGAATAAAAATAATAAATATAAAGAAATAATCAGGAAATAATAATGAATTAGGGCTTCTTTAACCATAAAATGTGTACCAGAAATTGATGAATATAACAATTAATATAAAATTCACATAAATGATAAATATTTATATATTTAAATATCTACGTTAAAAATTAGTTTCATTACATGTGTAAGTTTCATAAAAAATTGGTTATTTTAGGCTTCCTCAATCAAAAAATGCTTAATGAAAAATTGATAAATATAAAAATTAATCTAGAGATAGAATAAATGATCAACATATATAGATTTAAATATAAAATTTAATAAAAAAATTACATGTGTAAGCTTGATAAAATATAATAATTTTGGTTTTTTTCAGTTAAAAAATGTTTAACTGAAACTAATGAATATAAAAATCACTAAAATGTTCAATATCTATAAATTTGAATATCCAGGATAGAGTTTTTACATGAATAAGGTTTAGAAAAATAAAAGAAAATATATATTTACCTGAATAACTAGGATATTAACAGTGTGTTTTCTAATATCTCTTCTATATGATCGTTGTGTATTTCATGGGATATATCTACATCACAATTATTGTTATCCTCAGGTAATTGTTAAATAAATGAATAAAACTCAAATAAATTCTCAACATTATCAAAATTTTCATCACCAAAATTAATTTTTTCCATTAAAAAATTTCATACTACTAATCATTTAGTGATTCAAAAATATAAATATATGATTTTCATGCATCTCCAAGATAAATTATTCCCCTTTACAACTAAATGTTTCCAAAACATCAATTTTAAATCCATAATCATCTTGTTTCATAACACTTTTATTATCAACCAAGTTACAGTTAAACATAAGTACTCAAAATTTAGTATAATCAATATCCCATATGTCCTTAATAACTTCAAAATATGTTTTTGATAAAAAAATTATGTTTTTATCTTTTTCACTTGAAAAATACTTTACTTTAATGATGACTGCTAATCCACTATTTTTAATGGTATTCTTGTTGACCTAATTTTCTTTAAAAAATGTGTAACCATTAATGTCAAAAACCTTAATATGTGATCATGTTAAAAAATATTCCTCCTGATAACCATTTAAATTTTTATATTGTAGATAAATTTGTGTTTAATTTCCCCTTAAACAATGAAACAAAAGTAATTTTATGTTCATTCATCAACCACTTTTCATTTATTTTTGAATATATTATCTTCAATCTAGAAATATTTGATTATATATATGTTTAAACCTTATTTGTGATGTTTAAAATGTAAAAAAAATTCTGAATCACTTAAGTGTGTGGAATTAACATTACTTTTACACCATGGATCTCTTTACCTTCACTATCGATTATTAAATATGGTGATATAGTGAGACCAACATGAAACACTTTATACAAATAACCATTTTAAAACTAAATCTCTTCTTCTGATATATATTTTTAAATAATAAAGTCCTTGTTTTATGTATATTTTAAAAATATCCCTTCAAAATATTCATATATCATTCAAAAGGATACATAAAATGTAAATAAATAATCCCATATATTCTTATGTGCGGCACTGAATGAATCATCATATAAACCATTATATTAAAAAATGATGGTGTATAATATATTTTTAGTTGAAATAGTACAAGTATAGATTCATTATAAAACACATATAACAAATTTAGATCTATAAATTTTCTATAAATGGAATTCAAAAAGTAACAAAACCCGATGATATACTTTCTGACAGGTATTATCAATATTCCACATAGTGAAACGGGTAAAAACTATTGCATTAATACATAATAGTCATGTTATTTCATACCTATTAACTTTAAATACTGTAATGGAACTAAGTTATTCACATTTTAAGAAAACTCATTGGTACTTTAATAACATGAATACATTGGAAAAAAATTTATCTTCTCACTCTTTCTTAATATGTGTCAAGTTTGAGATACATATGTTCTATTTTATTTAATAGAGGGAGCTTACTCCAAACATATTCCCTTTGATATTAATTTGAGTCTTTCATTAAATATATGTTTCTTCTTTCCTTTTATATCTAACAAAGTTACAATCAAACTATCACATATGATTTTATCAATATACATAACTTTAATTTTATATTTTACCACCAAAATTTTCAAATAAGGGTACCTTGAATAATATGGACCATTTCTTTTATGTGTTTTTTTGTTGACCAGAACTTCATTTATTTGAAAATGTGACATTGATGATTTTAACCTATTCATAATATTATTCAACTAAAATTGGTTGTGGAGTGAAATAATACTTTTTTAAACCATTAAATTCTTTTTTTAATATTTGATAAGGATTATCAATTCGCAAAAATATCCAATGTCCCATGTACACTATCTTTCTTCAATTCTATGATTGATGATATAAATTCCCATTTTTCTAATTAGATATGATTTATGTCCCTTAAAACTATATCTAGATAATTTTACATATATATTAAATTTATTTATAGTAAAAAATATCATAGCACATAAAATAAAATACTCTCTATTATATGCATAAAAGTATTATATCAATTTTCTCCTGTGGAAATTAAAAATCATCAATCAATGATTATAGATAAACATTAATATAATTTTTGGGATATTTTGGTACAAAATCCATAAATTTCATCAATATATATTATCTATTCATATATATCATTGGGATGAAGTTGTTTAAAACCAAAAAATAGGCCACAAACTATGTGGGATATTTAGGCTCTCATATAGATTCATTCCATCTGAGAAAAATCTCATTATGATATTTTAGAATTCATTTTCGAAATTATGAAAATTTTGATCAAATATATTACAATATAGTTAATTAACTATGTGACATGTATTTCCATCAAAGATTAGCTCATCTGTATGTCACTTAAACCTCTTTTCATAATTTAAATTTTTAAATGGTTGTTTCAAATGAGGAATTATTGAAAGATGACAGGTTGATTTTCTGGGAGTCTTGGTCCCTATTCTTGAGAAAGAGTCATATTTTTATTTTTTATTTATTTTATATCATGATGTACCATATTTATGAAATTCTGATAATCTTCCATATTCCTTCCTATACAATACATAATCATTGGGAAAAGAATGTATCTTTTTATATTGTGATACCATTGGATTTTTTTATGTTTTTGCCTCAAAATTAGAATATATAAGCCTATTTCCATCTAAAAGTATATATTTTAAAAGTCAAATAAATTCATTGAAACATTTCACACTCCAAACATTTCATTCTTCCAAGTAAAACAATATCAACATTGTTGATAACACTAAAAATTTATTGTAACTTGGGAATAATGGTTTCTCATAATCTTTGTGAAATCATTCAAAAAAACTTATTAATGTTCTCAATTCCCACATCATGAATTAATTCTTTAAGATAATCCTTTGTCTCATATTGATCATATTTGTTATCATTAGATCTTGACTTGTTTTTTATTTCACCATTCCAGATCTAGCATCAATATTGTGACCCGCATTTTTATACAATATTTTAAACATAATTACTTGATAAAATATTATATGAATAACTTCAAAGGAACTTTTTATTTTTATTGTCTTTAAAACTAGGTACATGGTACAAGATATACATACTACATAAAAGAAAACAAAAACTAATTTTCAACCCTCTTGAAATCCCTCTTTATTATCCCTTTCTAGAAGACCTCACTGTAAAGGTTTTCCTAGGAACATTTATCAAATGAAAGGGGTGAGCATAAAGTTTTTTAAGGGATAAAAAATTTAATATATTTACATAGGTTATACATACATAATTACATAATAACATGTACATAAGAACTTGATTCATAAAAAAATTACATGAACATAATAACATGAAGAATACCATATAAGTGTGGATATGATATAAACATGAGAAATTCATAAAAATATCCACAAAGATCATCATTATTATTTTGTAAACCATATTACTAATTATTTTGATCAAGTAATCAGAAATCATTGTCAAGGAATACTACCAAGGTATCATGAACATGTCATCTCTAGAGATTAATTCTTTACCCAATGCTTCAATGCGCTATTAGAACATACCCTTCATATGGATAACATTATATATGAAACATCAATTGAAGATTAAAATTGTATATCATTTTTAACTTATGATAAGGGAACATGGGTTTTATAAATGTATTTCCCTATTAAATAATTGAATGATACATCTAAATGAATACCCTTTAATGAATATAGGGTTGGCTATTCTTGACATGAAATTATGGAAAATCAAGGGATGAATTCAGTAGTATAATGGGTATAAAAAAGAATATTGGAATGGGTTTAATGAGATATAAATTAAGTATAAGATTAATGATATGTCATATTTATAGTAATGGGGGTGTTTATAAACACGTTATAAGAAATTAGTTTGAGAATCAAAAGGCATATACAAAAGAAGTACTTGAATTGAAAAAATGGTAGTAAGAGAACCCTTTCACTCAGAGGATGCTTATTAAATCTAGATAGATACTCCTTATAATCCTATGAACACTTTTTGTGGTATTTATAGATAGATAGGGAGAGGAAATTCATAATCAATTTGTTTTTAGTGGAGATTAAAGGTAGAAATGGTGGTTATTTATACTTATGGAGGGGAGGTTTTAAGGGTTAAAATATTTTTTATTTTATTATATAATCCAACTACATGTGGGTAAAATCAATCCCAAATAATTTTCTACCTTATTAATGATTTAATTTGAGTTGGTTTTCAATCAATGAAATCCCAATTCTAAATTCACCTTCTAACCAACCCATTTAATGCATAGAATCTAAATAATATTTTTATCTCAAAATTCCAATTTTTGGTTCCAAAATATAAAGTATACATTTATAAATTAAAAATAATATATTTAAATTCATTTTTAATCTTATTAAAATAAATTTTTTTTGAATAAATTTTTTCATAAATTTTTTAATCATGATCACGTCATAATGATTTCATAAAATCATGGTACTCATAAAATGATAATTTTCACTTTTCCACCAAAAAATCAACTTTGTTAGAAAGTTTCCAAAAATTCAGACTAAAATAATTTGGATGCTATAAGTTTAAAAATAATATTTATTATATCAAAATAATTATATTAAAATGATAATTTTAATTTTTAAATAAAAAATTCTTATTTATTGAAAATTAAGAGTTTTTATGACCAAATAATCTTTCTGACCATTTTAAAAAGTTATTTTGACTCCACTAATTTATATTACCATTTAAAAAGTGTTTTATAAGATTATTTGACAAAAAAATTGGTCCCAACTATTTTCCCTCTCCAAATCCACCCCAACGCATTGGAAATCTACACATCTTCCAATAAGGTGATTTATATGGATCCTTTTTAATACTTGTATGAAAACTATTTTCAACAAGTGGAAGGGTTTGGTCTCAAATAACATGAAAATAAAGTGATATATCCCTTAAAATTTACTTAAATGTTTTAATATTCCCCTTATACTATCCATCAATTTGAGGATTATAGGTTGTGCTTAGATTGATCTCTATATTTATTGATTTTTTAATGCTCCTCTATAACATAGAAGTAAACCTCATATCATGATAAAATAAAATTGATAGAGGGTACCCATGAAGTCTCACCACTTCATGAACATACAAAAAAGAAATTATCTCAGGGGATAAATCCTCTCATATATAAATTAAATGGAAAAAATTTTATTTATCAATAATTACCCATATAGAATTATTTCCCTTGTATATCTTATGAAGGTCCATAAAAAATTCCATAGTGATGTTGTTTTAATTACATAAAGGTATTGGAATTGGTTGTATCACACCCTTTAGTAAGTGTTGATCTACCTTCACTTGTTGACATGCTAAACATCTTTTAGTGTAGTATGAAATCTCCCTTTTCATGTTATCCCACTAATAATTATTGTTTTGATCTCTATAAATTTTTGTTCTTCAAATCTGTATAAATAATTAATAGCTTTTAGCTTTATAAAATAGTTTTTATTAAACTCTATAATAGATTGGATGCATTAACTTGTTATGAACTGCATTAATCCCACTTGATCAAGATAAAATTTAGTAATCTTTCCTTTTTTTCATCACCACTATATTATATTGTATCATGGGATTATCTCTTTATTCCTTCTTGATTCTCTCCAACAATGATGTTGGGGAAATCATTTGGGATTGAATTTAGGATGTCCCTTCACTTATGACTTAAATGTCTATCTTTTCTAATTACTTGATCAAAGAATACCCCTGAAACCTCGTTCTTACTTGAACTATGAGGTCTTTCCAACTTTGTGCATCTGTGAATTTTTTAGATTTTCCAAGGTGATAATAAATAATTCAATCATAGTCCTTAATAATCTACAACCATCGTATATATCTCATGTTCAATTCAGTTTTTGTGAATATATACTTCCAAATTTGGTGGTATGTGTATATATCACAATTCTCCCTATATAGATAGTGCCTCCAAATATTTAATTCGAAAACAATCATGGGTAAATCTAAATCATAGGTTAAATAATTATTCTCATGAGGTTTCTGTTATTGAGATGTATAAGAAATCACTTTTTCATTCTATATGAGTACACATCCAAGTCTTTAAAGGATTCATTTGTAAAAATGAAAAATCCTACACTATTAGAGGGTAAAGATAGAAAAGGTATGCTAACCAATATTTCCTTCAGATCTAAAAATATTTATTCACACTCTTTTTTCTAGGTAAAATTGAATCCATTTTGAGTTAAGTTGGTTAGTGGATTAGAAATTCACAAATTAAAATCACACACAATCTATAGTATCTAGATAAAACAAGTAAACTATGAGTTTAAGTTATTGTTTTTGGATAATTCAACTCCTCTACTACTTTATTCTTTGTTGGATCCATATATATTCCTTCAAAAGATACAATGTAACCCAAAAAATCCACTTGTTTCCACTAGAAATCACATTTAATGAATTTATAAAAAAAAGACTCTTTTTCCTTATAGTTTGTAATATAAAATTTGGTGTTCCTCATGACTTTTGGAATATATCAAAATAGCATCAATAAATACGAATAAAAATTTATTAAGGTAGTTCATAAATATTATATTCATCAAATCTATAAATATCTTGAGAGCATTAGTCAAACTGAAGGGGCTAATAATGAACTCATAATATCCATACCTTATTGAAAATTTTATCTCTGGGATATCTTCTTTCTTTATCCTCAGCTGATGATACCCTGATCTAAGATTAATCTTAGATAAGAATTGAGATCTATGAAGAAAGTGGGATAAGTCATCAATTCTCAGAATAGGGTATTTATTTTTTATTATGATCTCATTAAGTTTTATGTATTCAATTCATAGTCTCATTATTCCATCATTATTATTCAAAAAGAGAATAGGAACTCCCCAATGATACACACTTGGATGAATAAAACCCTTCTCCAAAATATATTACAGTTGATTCTTTAATTATTATAACCCTCTAAATTCTATTATGTATAGGGTATTTAATATAGGTTTGGATCTAGGTATGAGTTCAATGGAGAATTATATCTCTATTTTTGTGGAAGGATTATATAATTCTTCTGTAAATACATCAATGTATTCCTAAACAATGGGTACAAATTCTATATTTTTTTACTTTCACTTTTTCCACTTATTTTGTAATCATTTTCATAAATAAGGCTATAATAGGTATTTCTTGACAATACCCATGCAGGGATATCTCTCCTTTGAAAATAATTTAATTATTTTACTTAGATAACTAAAATTTACTTACTTCTACAATTGATCTTGTCATTATACTTTGAGATCCATCACATCCCTATTATTATGCCAAATTCTAAAATTGTAATAACTTCTATATTTTTTATGAGATTATTCTCACCAAATTTAATAGTGGGATCCCTATATACTATTGTGATATAAATAGATCCCCTGTATGTTTTAATTGATAAATATACTTTTAAATATTTTGGGTTTGATTCTATATTCTTTTTAATCTTAAAATAAATAAATGAGTGTGTTGAACTAGAATCAAACAGTATACTATAAATTTTTGAGTGAAAAACAAGTGTACCTTCTGCTACATCATTTAGATCATCAAATTCGTATATCTTTATAGAAAATTAATGACCTTTATACCTTGGACACTTTTGGTATTTGATTTAGTTTCCCTCTACCATTATTGGATTTAGTCATTGATTCAAAAATTTAATAAGCTCCACATACTTGAAGCATTACACCATATGACTCACTTACACTATCTTCCCCTTATCATTAGTATTATTATGTTAATACTTTATATCTCCCCAAACATTTTTATCAATGTTTCCAGACTTTCCATACATTTATCACATCCCACTTCCATGAAGATAGTTCCCTAAGTTCATTTTCCCATTGTTTTTTCATAAGAGATGTTTTAGTTTCTTCTCTTCCTTTTCAGGATTAGAATTCTTCCCAATTTTTTTCTCCATTCATCTCTTTTTATTATTCTGTCAATGAGACCACTATTCATATAAAAATTCCATATCTATATTGATATCACATTGTATTATTTCCTCATAGATCCAAATGTAATGTATTTCCAAAATTTTATATAGATGAGGTCTCAATCCACTAAATAATTGATTGATCATCCCATCAAAATTGATGATAAAGCTTGAAGCATAAATTACGAGACTTGTGAAGATCATAACATAAAATTTCATAGATTCACCATCCTTTTTATTCAACTCAAGGAATTACCTTTCCATTTTTTTCATAGGGTGTGAGGAAAATACTTATTGAAAAAGACTTTTTTGATGTCTTCCCACTTCATAGCATCAATTTTATCCTTAGTCATTTTATTCTTGATTAATTCCCACCATTGATCTGCTTCTCACTCTAAGATATATACTTATAGGGTAACCTTATCTTTCTCAGAACAAAAAACTATAGAAAATATATTTTCTATAGTATTGATCCATTATTATGAAATCAACGGGTTGGAGGTTCTGCTAAAAATTTTCAGGTGTTGCTACATGAAGGATTCAACAACTAGTTGTACCCAACTAGGTGGTGATAGATGCTATATGTGGTTCATGTTATTATTCATTACATGTGATAGTTAATTCAACATCATCATGGAATCTTCTACCCCATCTCCCATTATATTAGGAAAGTCATCGTTTCATTACCCATTACATTCATTGTTCACATGGTCCCTTCTATTTCCCCCAATTTTTTAAAAAATAAGAACACTTAAATAAGAAAATGGACTTTATTAAGAACAAATTCCAAATAGAAGTTTAATCCTAATTTTTTTTCTAATATAGGGATTCTAGGATCATATAATTTAATCTTATGTTTCTTTTAAAAATAAATATGTATCTTGTTTATACAACCTTTCATGATGGTTTGTAAACAAATAATATGATAGCCAAATAATATCCCTTGAGATTGTCTAGCTAGGTGTGTAGTCTTAGGGATCTTTTTCAGGCACCATGGGATGATAGAGTTAATACCCAATCCTCCCTTTTATGGGTTATTACCCCTAGGTACATATATTCCATAGCTGTACCCACTTGTCAGTATCTAGATGTGGATGTATGTTCTAAGAAAACCACACTCACTAAACTTTACCCAAGATTCAGAGATGTTTTCTTATATTTATTCTTATCCCTATGGTTCAAAATACTATTTTCTAGTTCTAATTTCCAAAAATAACTAAACCTTTCCTTTGATAGAAACTATAGTGACCTTCATTTTTCTACATGATTTTAAACATAATTACTTGAAGAAATATTACATAAATAACTTTCAAGTGCCTTTTTATTTTTAGTATCAGGGAAACTAGTTACATAGAACAAGACATAAAAGGTACATAAAATAAAACATAAACTAATATTCAACCCTCTTGGAAGGATTATTTATTATCCCTTCCTAGAATACCTCACTACATATGATTTTATGGGAACATTTATCAAATGAAAGGGGTGATCATAAAGTCCAGTAATGGAATAAAAGTAATATATCATTATAGGTGAAATGTTAATCATAACATAAGAAAATTTACATAATATCTTTAGTCATAACATAAGTGAACAAACATAATAACATGAGGCATAACATAGAAATTTGGATATAACATAAATATGATACATTCATAAAAATCTCATCAAATCTCATCACTATGGTATCATAAAAAATATTACCAAGGATTTTGACCAAGGTATCATAAAAAATTACCAAGTAATAACTCAAAGGTATCATGATCATGTCATATTTAGAGATTAATTATTTACCCAATTCATTTAAGTGCTATCAGGGTGCACCCTTCATGTGTCTAACATTATGTGTGTCACATTGATCAAATATAAAAATTAAATGTCATTTTAACCAATGAGATGGTAATGTGGGTGTCACATTGATCAAATATAAAAATTAAATGTCATTTTAACCCATGAGATGGTAATGTGGGTTTTATAAATTTATATACCAAATAAATAATTTAAATATACCTCTAAATTAATACCCTTTAATGAATATAGGTTTGGGTATTATTGACAAGAAATTATTTAAAATAAAGGGTTGAATTTGGCAGCATAATATGTATACATAAGGGATGTTGGAGGGGTTTAATGAGAGATAAAGGGAGCCTCTAATTAATGACACATAATATTTATAGTAATGGGGATTTTATAAATACTTGGAAATATAATAATTTTATAATCAAAATTCTTTTAAAAAATAAGTACTTGAATTGAAAAGGTGGATTAAGAGAACCCTTACCTTGCAAGGATGCTACTTAGAGCTAGACAGATACTACTTAGAAGCTTATAAAAACATTGGGAGGTATTTATAGAGGGTTGTAGAGATTAAATTTGTGATAAATGGGTTTTTTAGTAGAGAGTAAAGGGATAAAGTAATAATATTTATACTTATGGAGGGGTGGTTTAAGGGCTGGAATATTGGTTATTTTATTATATTATCCAACCAATTGTGGGTGTAATCAATGAAAACTAATTGTATATATTATTAATGATTTAATTAGAGTTGTTTAATGTTCAATGAAATCCCAAGTCTAAATTCACCTTCCAATCAACCCATTTAATTTATAGAATCTAAAAAAATTATCTCAAAAATTCAATTTTTTATTCCAAAATGTAAAGTATAATTTTCTAAATTAAAAAAAATATTTTTAAATTTATTTTTACACTTATTAAAATAAATTTTGATTGAATAAAATTTTTAATAAATTTTTAAATCAAGATTATATCATAATGATTTCCTAAAATCATGGTACTCATAAAATGGATTTTTTTTACTTTCTTACCAAAAAAACAACTTTATCAGAAAATCCTAAAAAATTCACCCCAAGAAAATTACGATGTTGAAAAAGGATCGCATAGAGATATGAATACACTAATAGGGGTGATTCGGTGTGGGATAACCTATTAAAAACTTTTATCCCATTTATTACCTCCTCAAGTGTTTAGGGATTGGATTTATCTTTCTTTCATTTTATCTTATCTTTGGTTAGTGTAAATAATGATTTGGAATCAAAAAAGAATACAAGAGAACACCATAATTTTTTTTTGGGTTCACATCCAATGTGTATGACTACACACCTCATGTACGATGGTTATTATCTCACTCACACACAGCTTTCCTATTATTATCAAGAAAAGCACGAGCAAGGGTATGATCTTGAACTCATTATCCTATCCTCAATCAGGTAAAAATAAAGAGTGGGATTGGTATCTATTTACCAAAAATATTGGGCTTTAAGCACCTTGAAAAAAGATCACATATTTTTACTTGAATCTCTCCTTGACTATAAAAATTTATCTTCTTCTTCTCCTACAGTAATCAGATAGGATGCCTCGATATTCTTCAGACTTCTGCAATATAGGAATATATTGTAGGTGGTATACTTAGATCTTTGGTTTGTTCTTGATAAATTATATAATTAAACTATATATAACTTTTTCTTGTGATCTTCGACACACAATTTAATATTGCAGTTGTGATGTTTGATTCTCAATCAATTCAATTTTATTCAATCAAATAAACTATTCTTCATGTGAGTGGGATACTTTACATGAAATTTATCAAGAAAACCCAATATCATACCAAATATTATAATTGATATTTTATATGATTTTAAGGTTATATATCACTAGTTTTTTCATTGTATTTATTCCTAATACCTTTGTTTCCCTTAGAAATGTGGTTGGGTCAGGATTTATTAAAACCGAACGGTTTCCAACAAGTTTGTTCCTGGAACTAGAAACACCCAAAAGTTATGTATCTATGGGGACCTAATTTCTAAAGGTAGGTTCTCATTGGGATGTTTGAACAATGATTCTTAATGACTCACATTGTTTAATAGGATATGCTTTCGGGCTCATCACACCCTTTGGGGGGGTTATTTTCCACTCAGGGACTCTCTTATCGATTTAAGATATGTTCATCAATCCTTTAGTAATTCCCAAGTATGATGTGGGTTTCCCATGAATTATAAATCAATTATTAGAACATATGTAATTTAGATTCATCTATATGTATCTATGGTTTTTAATCAATGGAGACATCTGTATGTATCCAAGGTCCTCTATCGATGGTATCTTCTTATGTACTAATTAGAGATTCTTTGTTCGTTATTATGATGATGCTAGTTTTCTAGAAACCCAGTGGGTAACTTTGGATTGTGTCATCATCCAAGTAAATGGGAGTTATTTTTTGTTTGGATTGAACCCATAAATGGGATTCCTATGTATACTTGTGAAATGAATCAGAACCTACGTAGTTTAGAGTCGATTAATAGGGAACATTATACATTTTAAGTTCATGTGGTAAGAACCTAACTATATAGTTTAATGTCATGTGGAAAGTAAATCTAGTCGAAAGGTTCCTAGAAAAAGTTTGGTGTGGTACTTATGCTAAAGTGACCCAGGTAACCTAGAAGGAATATGGATTCCCAAGTTGAATTAATCCCTACTAGGAAAGTTTTCCATAGATAATAAGGTTGATTTTGGATATTGGGTTTGGACCTCATGGAGGCTTCCTACCTATCATGTTTGGATGGGAATAAAATATCACATAGTTTTATTATGATGAACCATGCCTATATAGGCCCTCAGGTTTGTCTCGTAGGGGAGTATGGTCCTTGGAGATTGTTAAGTTTGGGATTATTCCCGAGGAGGATTCCCTGTGGTGATTTGGTATTTTTTGATTGGGGGTTACTCCTAAAAAGGATTCCCCTTGATCTTGGACCTTAGGTAGGAATCCTATGTATCCCAATTATAGAAAGAATTTGAGTCACATAGTTCAATTATTTACGTCTAATGCACTAAGGATTCTCTTGTAAATGGGTTGAAAATTGGGGGTTACTTATATGGATGGTTCCCATGGATTGGTTTGGGATTTCATTGGAATGAGGCCAGAGTATTAGTATGACTGGGGCTTACTCTTGAGGAGGATTCCTAGAAAGTTTGGGATCATATGTATGTCATGACCATCATCAACCCCTAAGCTCACGTGAGTCATGATCGGTGTGAGAAATAAGAGGAAATGGAGGATCTGATAAATTACATGATCCACTTTTCCCAAAATTGGATACATGGTCTCGAGGACTCATGCCTATGGAAGAAATTTTAAGAAGGTTGAGATGAAGATTCAAAGGATGATCCACTAACAAAACATGCATCCAATTGTGTGTGTATCGCAATCAGGGTTATTTTTTGTGTCCACATGAGTTAGGATGAGTCATGGTTGATTATGATAGACAAGAAGTAAGCTGAATATATATAATATAACACACTTCTTCTAATATTATGGTGGAATAGGTTGTGGCTACTACATTTCCCTCTCTTCACTTTACCCTGGAATGGGTCCAGGGTATGGAGATGGAGGAGCTAAGGGGGTAGGAGAAAGATGATAGGGTTTTGGTTCCCATCCCTTATCTAACCTAGGGTCTAGGAGAAAGATATGATTAAGAATGAAATAAAATGTAAGAAATTCTATAAGATTACTCTGGGAGTGATGCTCTAAAATGGGTCCTTTATCAAAGGAGGATCTCATTCCATGTTGTTTGGAAGAGCAAGCCTAATCCTTACCCTCCCCACTAGGAACTGAAGGATCTAGGTCATAGAGAATATAAGGGTAGTATATGATCATAACCCTTGTATCCAAGACCAGGAACTCCCTGACATTTTCCTTAGAGTAGGGGTCCTTGTGACCATGGAAATACACACTCAAATGCACCCTGAGGACCCTTAATGGCCAACCGGACAAGTGCAAGAAACCTCTGGTCGTAGGAATACGCACCTAAATGGGGGACACACTAGTGTGCCACTTTACATGGTTGGGTAAGTCCCGAGGCTTTAGTGGAGGTTTTTACTTGATACCTCTTAGATAAGGGAGCCAAAGGAGGAGATTCCCTGCCATGTATGGCATTGAATAAGGCCTGATAGGTGAATTACATAGTCTAGAGGTTAGGGATAACCAAAAGGGATTATGCAGGGGGTTCTCCATGTAGGAATTTCAAGTTTAACTGATATAACCTTGGGATATAGACCACCTGGTCGACTACACTTGGGTGATTCTTTTCTCAAGCCTTCAAAGGTCTCCACAGGTGTTCTCAGAAGTGACTCGCATGGATCCCTAGATGAGGAAGGGTACCCCACACTAGTCTTATCAAAACACTTGGTGATAGAGTACCTCACAAAGGTATTTTTTGTGTTAAACCCTGAAATGAATTTATTTTTACTGTCCCCATTTAATTACCTTTTCTTTAGGTTTTATAAAGCTACCTAGAAGTTTTTGGAGGTCTTGAGCAAAGGACTATAGAGAACAAATCATCGCCTGGCCTTTAGGAATTTTTTTTATACAAATGAACACCCTAAGGTCATATTTATAGGATAATATAGGACATTGGGTGAAGGTGGCATCTCATTTATGTGTCTTTCTTTAGTGTCTCACATAAGATGACACGCAGGAAAATTGCGTAGGTTGATGTGTAGGTATCATGCGTGATGACATTGTTTAGGGGTACCTAGGAAAATGGACTTTGGAGGCTTTAGTAATACTCAACCTTCTTCATTTATCTTATTATCTTCTCCCCAAGTTATTTTACTTTGTCACCTTTTCATCCATGTGAAAAAACAGAGTGTCAACAAAATCCCCACCCCATGAGAGGATCTTGATCAAAAGTAGAGGGTCTAATCATAAGGTAAATGGATGAAAATGGTGGTTGGATCATGCAAGTATTACACATAGGTAGTCCACATAGGGTGTATTCATAGGTCTTCCACATATGTGTTCCATGCAAGGGGGATTCCTAGTTTATAAATAGGGTCTTCATTCTGATGGTCGGATCTCATGACTTCGTACTTTTAGGTCTTTCCACGCTAGTCTCTTTCGCTGAAAGCCACATTCATGTAGAAATGGTATGTATCTTTCTATGTGATGCATATGCCTGGGTAAGTGATTTGTACAGGGACCATGAGTGATGGTCCTATGTGAGACACTTACACAAGGAACTTGTGTGATGCATTTGAGTGAGTCACCTGCACAATTTCATGTCTTTTCAAACTTTTCTTTATTTATGAAAAAACATTTAAATGAAGACGTATCTAAACCCAAATATTTGATGCTTCTTTGTAGGTTCCATAGCCTCTCAAAATACCAGATTCTCTGATGAAAAAGCTGGAAAGTTCCTTTAAGATATGGTAAAGGTTGTGGGTCGTGACTACTATGATGCTCGTGACACTACTTTACCTGATATGGTGGGACATATAAATAATATCATCACAAATTTATTCATATTAATTATATACCACTTTATGTTCATGGTCACCATAATGATTTCTTGATACCATCTTCGAATAATTATACCCCACTATCCTGGTTTCAAGACTATAAGAATTTCACTACTACCAACATTTCTAGCATGGTTGTGTATATTAATGTTGGTACATCATACACATGTCATGCACCATAGCCATTGTTCTCTATATCTAAATCTGCACACACCTAAATTGAAGCTACATTATTATTCATCCATATTTTGTAATTCCCAAACTAATCAGTCAAATGGTTGGAAGAAAAAGTGGTATTTCCTCCAGGGAGGGGGTGTTAAGCCTGAGTGTATGTGAGTGTACTGTGTGCACCAAACTTGTGTGAAGTTCAAGAAGTATCTTCAAGATGTTAAAATTTATGAGTTTTTCTATATAAGGAAAAAATATGTATATAAGAACACTGAATATATTCATGATTTTTTATGTCGGTGGAGTTGACAAAAAAACATGTTCCACTTGATGCATGGATAAGTTGGTATTAGCTTGTAGGATGTCCACAAAATCTATGGGGCTCTAATACTTGGAGATATGTATGATGAGTTCATCCCTCCAAAGGTGATGTGGGATGATGATGAAAGGACTCCACCTCTGGCACATGAGCTACTGAAAATATCTCATGATATTATAGAGTAAGACCCTCGCCCCAAGGGGGATATCCATCCTAAAATATGGATAAAGGACTTCCTAGATCCATAGAGGAAATCCCCAATTACAAACGTCCAACTGGGTTCCACAAGGAAACTAAGTGGAGTGATCTTAATACATTCTGTTTGACTTTGGAGAAGGGGGAGTATGACAAACAAGATATAAGCTAAAGTCCAGCATTCCTGTGAAGACATGCCACATGGGCTTTTAGACATGTGGTTAAGTGCCTATCTGATGCCTACCCATGATTCTAATGATGGAGTAAGGTCAAGAACATTTTTTATGTCGGCCAAGTTGGCCAGGAATATGAATATAGGGTTGGAAATCCCTATCCTAGAAAAACATTATCAGATCCTGCTACATAGTCATGTGGGGAAGGCCTCGTTTCGAATTGTGGGACGGTTCCAAGTACTATGGGGATGGTTAGACACTAACTTCAGATCCTAAAATATGTTTAGTGGGGTTGAGGTTCCTGAGATCCCATTTCGACCGTATGTTCAGAATATTTATGGTATTATACCCTTATCCCTGAAGTATAGTTAGATCTGAATGAGGTTGATCATGTTCAAAGAGTTCAAATTCTTCCCATATGGAGGCCCACCTACCAGAATCTTTATTGATGAGGGTAAAGAAAGCATAGAACTAAGTTTTATATGATGACCTTAAGAGACAGAGTTCTAGAAACTCGTATTGATGGAAAGGTTATATGCGAGGCCTATTCCCCATACTGGTTTCCACACCAATTAATGTGCCTTCAACAAATAATTGTATCTCCTCCAGTGCATGTCTGATCAGAAAAGAATATAATTTTAGTCTAATAGCTATGGATTCTTACATCCTTGGAGTTTTCTCAAGAGGTAATCAGCCTTCCTCCAGCGGGTGCGACTAGTGTATTGGATTCCTATTATGATAAGGCTTGGATTGCATCGTACCCTGAAGGGGTTTTAGCATAATATGTTTCTTGATTCGGTACTGGACCATTATCTAAGCATAGAAAACAAGGTGGGAAAGATTCTAATCTAATATACAGTGTTTCCTCTCCCCTGAGGTATGCTTCTTCCCCTTTTGAGGATATGGATGATGAGGTCCCAACATTATCCAAACGGCCTCATGAGATATTAATTCTACCAGCCATAATTAAAAGGGTTACACCAAATTAGATTGCACTCAGATGGTCCAGTCATCACTACCAAAAAGTGAGCTGAGTTCCTTTTTCTCATCATTCATCTATGATATAGAGGGTTGTTAATCCCATGAAATCCAAATTTTTTGAATCATATTCAAGATATAATGGTACATATTTATAATTTGTATGATTAGAGGTGGTCTAATTTTGTTAGGACATGTCCTCTGCTGCTGAAATCATATGGTCTCTTCTTTGTGATAGACTAAGGATCCCTAGGATAGGAGATACCTAAACCCACTTGATCTTCACTTCAAGGGAAATCTTAATGAGGTGAATATTTATATCTGGGAGCCAAAAATTCTCATTTATGCAACTAATGATCTAATTCCTGCTAAAAGACTAGTGGAGGACATGGTGACTTGGGGCACTGCTAAAGGGGTTGACCACCCATATTTTGAGTAATGTATTGATGATGTCAATACCAAAGACATAAATTATCCTTTTCTAATATTTATTTTTTTTCTTCATTTCTTTTATCTATAATAAATCATTATTTATGATAATAAGGTCATTTTGGTTTGTAGGAGGAAAAGGGTAAATCAACTGAGTTTTTCTCACCAAAATATATCCCAAATGGTACCCCTCTTGAGGTTAATGAATCGTATCCCAGAAAGGGACATCTATCCCTAGGTCAGCTTGCAATGGATGCTAAGATGGTGAGAGAAACTCTATCCCCCCCCCAATACCCATCTTTGAGAAGGTTATTTCTATCCATCATTAATCAAAACATATGAACAATAAGGAACATTGTTGGGTGAAATATTTGGAAAAACCTTTCTTCAGAAGTGGTGACTCATCATGGTGAAATTAATCTCTAATTTGTCCAGAACAATTGTCTAACCCTATTTATGACTAAAATAATTCCTTACCTCTCCTACCTCAAGGGTTTTATAAATGAACCTTCAAGATCTTATGAAGGCGCTATGGACCAAGTGTAGATCATTGCTAGTGTATCGGATCCCTAGATAGAAGAAGTGCTGAGGGTTGAGGATATGCAATCTGTTCATATCATTATTCCTGATATTGGAGAATGGGAGGAGGATTTTGGTAATGTCAAAGGTTCATCATAATGTGTTCAAGTTGATTACTCAATTTTTTCCTTATGATATTTCAGATTCATCCTATGCACTGAAGAACCATGTGATGACAGATGTTGACCCTGTTGTTGTCACCAAGGAAGTTATTTGAGGTCTCAAGTTATTGGAGGAGGGTGATGTTCTAGGTCTCGATCCAAATATTCTAATCATCTCCATGGGTGTGAATACCACATGTCTTGGGATGTCAATAGATTTGATGAAAAATATTAGCATGACCTTTGAAAAAAATCTAGAACATATTAAACTTCCTACTAATTTAGAATAATTTTAGGCACTTAATAGGGAATTGAATGTACTTGAGACTATTTTTTTGTGCAATCAATATTTTTATATCTGATCCCCTAATAATGATTGATTGGAATGTGTAGCTCCGTCCGTTGAGAAAATCGTTGTAATGGGACATGAACATGATGTTAAAGTCTGTATTTTTTCTTCTATTGACAGGGGGCCAAATCATGTGAACCCTAAAATGAGTATTCTTCATGATCCTTATTTGGAAAAACCTAATAAGACCAAGGATAGTGCCCCTCTTAAATAGGTTCAAGTTCAAACTGTCAAAATTGGGGATGCTAGGGAGAAAACTGCACTTATTTTTGACTTTTTATTGGGTAAGTGTCACTAATTTCTTTAATCATTCTCCTTTTTTACCCCTTTTGAAGTTAACAACAAGTCTTTCCCGTCTATTTAGCACCATACAATTTTGTGGTTGGGTCCAAGGGAAAATCCCCTATTACAATACAGTAGGGACCTGAACAAGAAGCCATTATTAATCAACATGGAATGGGTAAGGGTTCTTCATTAAGTTCACTAATCCCGGAGTACATTCCTCCATCTAAAAACAACTCTAAGTCGGATTTAGATCTACATAAATATCTTCACATCACATGCCATAGTGTTTGGTAGTATATATGGAGAATAATCTATGAGATGGCCCTTGAAGACATTACTTATTGAATCCAATGACTTTAATTCTTGTTTGGTATGCTAGGATATGGAGAATATGATTACTGTATGATTCATGTGTCTATTAAGTGGATCATTTTCAAATGAGAACAAGAGCATGATCTTCAACAATACCTTATAAAGGAGAAGTTTCTCATTAATGTTGATGATCTGGAGGTTGCATTATCCTAGGTTGAGGCTAACCATACTAATAGGCTGGTGAAATGTAAAGAATGTATTAATGAGAAAGTCATCTAAGTGTCACACCTTCAACATGAATTGGATTTTGCTCAAGGTGATCTTGTACAACTCCATCAATCATTAGAAGAAATCCAAACCTAAGAGTCAACTGCCATTATGTTTGTGGAATAATCACTTCACCAGGCCAAGGAGACTGAAGCTATTTGGTTGATTGGGCTTCAACAGGATATTGATGGGGCTAGGGAGTACATTCAACAAATGAAGAGTTATGTTGATTGTATCTTGTAAATTGTGATGGAGAGACTCTATCTTGTGAATTCTCCTCCGGTTTTGTTTCTCATAAATGAAAAGAATTTTTTTTACAATCATCAATACCTTCATCCTTGTATTCCTTATATTATCATAAAATAATATTGAAAAAAATTTCTATAACAAAAAAAGTATATTTGAATCAACTAGTTAAAACCATAGTGATGGGATGGAGAAATTCCCTGATTTTTTTCTAATCCATGGGGCTTAGTGAGTGTAGTTTGACTATTTCTAAGGTCGTATGAACAACCCTCCAATATTTTTACCATTTTATATCATCACCCATATTTTTTCCTAAACTCAATATGAAGGAGACTTAACGGGTGAGACGTGTCTTTTTATTAGGATTCTATTTTTGGGTTTTCATCTTAATAATTTATGTTCCTTTTATATTTGTATCACTTGATATTTTGGCTAAACCATACAGAGTAAAGGTCTAGTGATCTGAGACTTGAATTTTTTCCAGAGTTCCCTTTATGAGTTTTCAATCCGGTGAGAACTATGTCTCTTTTTGGGGGTAGTTTAAATTCATGCAAGCTAGAATAATGATACTGGTGTTTTAGGTTGAACAACTTTCATCATAAATTTTGAAATGATGGTCCAAATAGGGCTTTTGGGATGAGAATATTCTGTCATTATTCATATATCCAATGGGTAATCTTGAGCCACAATTTCGTGGTTCCTAGATATAAAACACGGTATTAGAGAATAGAGAAGGTATATCTAGAGGATGAAGTTACCACCAATTGAAAAACTTGTTTTGTGGGATGTTTTATGCAAGACCAACTAGGGTATGTACTACATATTCAACAGTGGTATCCTTTGATGATATGTCTATTATGAGAGTTGTTTTATTCAAGGGAAACTATGGCACGTACTTTATAGTCAGGTGAAGGAGTCCTCAGGAATTCTGACATTCTATTACTGATGGTCGAAGATTAAGATATAGATTTATCAAGACCGTAATGGGTGGTTTTTTCAAAGGGATGTGTCTAAGAATAAAGGGAATATTTGTATTACCATTGGATGTGAATGGGAAATCGCTACTACATGAATTTGGTGTATGAAAGACGGTACATTTTTTGATGGTTGATATAAAGTGGAAAATACCCTTTTTGATAAATCTAAAAGTATTTTTCAATTTAATGTCATGCAATCAGGACATTGATCATGTAGTTTAACATCTAACAGTGGGGATATTATGTTATGCAGTTTAAATTCATTCGACAAGGACATCATGATACGTAGTATAAATTTGTGTTTTGAGGAAATTATGTTATGCAATATAAATTCATGATACCAAGACATTAGGGGGATATAATTTAATGTCTTTTTCTTTGACCAAAAGTTTTATGATTCTCCCATTCTTGGTAATTTTTCATGAAATGTGATACTATATTCAGGTGTGAGATGAGAAAGTTATAAGTTGTTATTTGGGGATTCTTAAATCCGAAGAGTGGTATGGGGAACAGGGATTATGGAGTTAGAGGAGGTCTCTATCATGGATGAAGTTTCCACTGATTGAAAAACTTGTTTTATGGGTTGTTTTATTAAAGACCAACTAGGGAAAGTACTTCATAGTCAATAGTGGAATTCTTTGGCTAACAAGATCTGAAATTTGTGTCCAACTTATGCAAAGCCAACTTGGGCATATTAAATTATAGTTAGGAAAATTATTCCTCAAGAATCGAAACATTATATCACTAAGATCCCATAAATTTTTATAAATATTTGAATCTCCCCAAGCATAGAGTTTGGTTTGTGGGAGAAAAGTACATGAACACGGAAGGGGAATTTCAATTCAAAATTTTTTAAGGAGTTATGGAATTGTTTTTCTACATAGGTATGACCTAGATATAGGTAATTAGGGGTGTATAGATTTTTTAGATCACACGAATAGGACCATGGTGTTATGGGAAGTGAAAGATGATATGTGGACATGAGTTATAAGTCTCTTACATAGATCTGACTCTTATATAGAAGGGGGACATCTCTATTTCCTTGGAGGGATCCCCTAATGAGGAGGCCTAAAAATAAGAGCTCTTATATGGATATTTGTTTGTATGCAAGCGAGGGGCATTTTTATTTACCTTGAGGCTGGGACTATGACCTAAGGCCTAGGTGTTACTACGTATCTCAATGGGATGAGAATCAAGTCACATGTAGTTCTTAATATCCCATGCATTTTAATGTCATGTGGTAAGGACGAATATGAACTAAAGTGAAAAAAAAATGTCATGGCTGGGATAGGGCATAGGACATGGGTGTTACTAAATATCTTGCTAAATTAGGAATCAAACCACATGTAGTTCTAAATAGGTGTTTCCATATCAGGTTTGAATTCGTACATAGTGATTAAAGGTAGTTTTATGGTTTAATTATGGATAGACCTGAGATTGGAGATCTAGGTGTCACTACAAATCTTGTTGGAGGAAGAATCAAGACACACATAGTTCTTGAAAAGGTTCCCTGTGCAGGTCTGATCCATTCATAGGGAGTGGGGGATTTTTTGATTGTGGTTAGACCTGAGATTGGAGATCTTGGCATCACTATGTGTCTTGATGAAGCAAGAATCAATCCACACATAGTTCTTTAATGTTTTTCTTACACCAATCAGACTTTAATGTGGGGAAAGGGGCTTTAATATTTTCTAGACTAATGGTTGGGCGGAAAACATTAGGTATAGATGTCACTATGAATCTCATTATAGTGAGAATCAAGCTATATGTTTTGGAAAAGTTCCCTATGAAGATATGGTTCATACATAGGGAAAGGAGGGATATATATCAATTTATCATGGTTAGGTCAGAGGATGGGAATCCAGGCATCACTATGTATCTCATTAGAAATGATAATCAAGCTAGACATAGTTCTTGAATAGATCATGTAATTTATCATCATACGATGAGGAAGTTGGCCAAGTAATTTATCATCTTGTGGTAAGGACATCAAAATGTTGGGTCTTATACCTATAAAGGGAGACCAAATTTCATTATGGAGTGGAAATGATGTAAGTGAGGCTTATTCATTGGAGCTTCCTAGTTTTTTCTTCCACAAGTCTGACCAAGAGGTCATCTTGACCCATTGAAGGGTTATAAGGATGTGATTGGTACCTACACATGAGATAGAGTCCCATTTTTAAGAGTCCAAGAGGAATATCTCAACTCATGGTACTTTGGGGGTTTTATTAATGTCGAATGTGAGGGACATTAATCATGCAGTTTAATGTCATGTGGTGAGGGAAAAGGGTATCTTACAGTTTTAAGTCATACTATTAGGACCATATGTCATGCAACCAGGAAAATAATTTCATTTTGTTTAATTTCATGTAGAAAAGACATTATTTCTTCCCTTTTAAGGTCATATAACAAAGACCCACTATTCCATTTAACATATTGTAGCTTGAACATATACGGTACTATGCATTTTAACATCATACAGTTAGTATGAATGTCATGTGACTACATAAAATATTTCTTCAAGAACCTTATATTGGTTGGAGTCATAATGACCTCTTTATTCATTGAGATTAAGTAATAAGCTCTGTTAGGGAGGACCTGGTGTATAGAGTATGGGCCCTCTCAATTTGGCTCAATCTTTAGAGGCTTCTTTCCTAGAATCATTGGAGTCATAAGGACCAATAATGATTCTCCTTGGATGAATAAATAGAGGTGGAACTTCTTGTTGAAATCTCATGCTATCTAATTCTGGTATACTTCCATGTGATGAAAGGTATGCAATTTGTTTTATTTAGTTTCTCAAATTCATCCATTAATTTCTGGGATTGATCATCTATGGATAACAGATAACATATAGAAACACGGAATGATGGAACCTAAACCTAAATGGGAAGAACTAATTTTTTCCTATACACCAATGAATACGGGATCTATCACATAGTAGTACAGGTCATAATCTGGTAATCCTATAAGTAATGCAATAGTTTTTCAGGCCAATATATCTTATTTTAATCAACCATCTTCTGAAGTATGTTCGATAGGATCTTGTTGAAATCCTATATCTATCCATTAGCCACTGCATGATAGTGGCATGAATGGTTGAATTTGATATTGTATGTAATGGCCCGGACCCCCCTGGACATTACATTACAAAAAACATGGCTCCACCATAATGGTGGCACCATGACGGTGGCACCGTGATGGTGGCACTGGTGACGGTGGCACTGGGACGGTGGCACTGGTCACGGTGGCACTGTGATGGTGGCACCGGTTAAGGTGGCACCAGTCATGGTGGCACCGTGACGGTGGCACCGTGAGGGTGGCACTGTGACGGTGGCACCGTATCCCCTCGCCGAGCCTTTCATTCTTTTTTTTCCAGTACCCGACCTTTCTGCTCCCGTAATGTATCTTTTGACGTAAATTAATCTTAATACCCTTTTTAAAGTCATTTAAAGCCCAGAATTGATTCATATAAATCCCAAGAAGCCTCCCCAATGGGGTAATTAAATAAAACCTTAATATCATCATGTGTAACTACCCACCCATGTAGGAAACCGCGATCCGACTTTCCAGGTGTTCAAAATTCCATATCCCGATCTCCTCTTTATATCTCCCGCTAGAGTTCTCCTTTTCTTCTCGGTTGAATTTATTTCTTCTTCCTAGCACGCTTGGATTCCTTCTTCCCATGGATTGTGGTGCGCCTCTGCTGGAGCCTTCTGCAAATCTTAGAGTCCACTGATTTCCTCCCCTGCAAGCCACACATCCCCTGTTCCTGGCGCGTGGAGAAAAACTTCGATATTTGATCAATCAAGTAGGGATTTTTCCTTCATCTCTCTATTTTGTGTGTCATGTGGGGTGGGTACTCTACTATTTCTGGGGGAATGGATGAAACCTAAACTTAATGAAGATAACAAATGGACTTTTAAAGAATAAAGGGGAGGGTGTGATCGATATGATGTTGTTCTGTTTTCTCCTCTTCCTTGATCATTATTTTGTAAATTGTCTGGGTTTATACCTACTAAAAATCATGGTCGTTGGTGGTCTTTATTTGTGCACTAATAAACTCTTGTAACCTGTGATGATTAAATGGATGTAACATAGAAATTTGTTAATCATGTGAACTTGGTGGATTAAATGGATGCCCTGAAAACATAAAACCTTGTGTGGTCACCCCGGATAACCAATAGAAAGAAGAGAATAATAAATTATATGCTTGAACCTGGAATTTTTCCTACTCTATTTTGGTAGTGGGTGTTGTTCTGTTCGATGCTTATGGGGGAAATTGGTAGAGGATGGTATCCTCCATTTTGGTACGGTTGTTGGTTGTGAATCTGAAGCTGTGTGTTTGCTCTACTGTGACATGAACTCAGGTGGGATCCTTTATTGTTGAGAAATCGTTGGTTCCAGGTTTTAGGGACACGGGGCTATGTATTGGGGTCTGCCTTGTTTCTAGTACTTCGAGGGATCTCACTTATCCCTTTTTGTGAGGTTTTCTTTTGTTCCTGTACTTTGAGGGATCTCACTAATCCCCTTTTGTTGTTGTAACTTTACAAGAGAACCGGGTGTGAATGCTTAAATTGTTGTTGGGTTGTTTTGTCTTCTCTGGCTTGTGGTTGTGCCTTTTTGTTTCCCGGTAGTGTAGTTTTCATCAAAATGGGATCACTTGAACATGAAAATAAGAATGGATTAAATGGGGAATTGGTTTTTGGGGATGATTTGTGACTTGGCCGTGAGTGTTGTGATTTTCTTTATGAATGAATAGTAACAAGGGTGTTTGAGCTTAGGTTTTGGAGCCCCTAGGTTGGGATGAGTGCCAGTTACCTATACATATATTTTATTTCTTATGTTTTTTATTCTCACCCCACCCCAGTTGAGCACTTAGTGTCGAACACCCCATTTCATGGGGAGGGTGTTTTTTCCAACACTCCTATGAATGGCTGGTTATTAGCTCCTTTCGGCTCTCTTTCCTGAATATCCCAAGTCTCTTCAAGTAGGTTGTGATGGCCTGAAGTCCATTATTAGCCCAAGAATATTCGGGAAGGGTGGTTGTGGTTGTTGGCCCAGGTTTTTTCGGGTAGGGTGTTTCCCAAGTATCTTCGGGATGAGGCCCAGGAGTCTTCGGGCGTGGCAGTAGTTGTTCTAACCCAGGTGTTTGTGGGTGTGGTTATGTGTGGTGGTTGTGGCCCAGGTGTCTGTGGGTGGGATAGCGGTTATGGCCCAGGTGTGTCCAGGAGGGGTTTTTCAGTGGGACTGTGGTGAGAATGGCGGGATTGGTTCGATGCGTAGGATGTCTTCAATAACCAATGGGAAAGTGGAGCGGGGTACCCAAATATCGATGTGATATTACTATACTTTACTTGCCTTGCATTATTTGGGGAGTGTGCCTTGGTGAGGCTTGGGTGGATAGTTTTCCTTGCTAGGGGATTTGGTTTCTCTTTTCTCACGGGGCATTAAAATGCTTCCCCCACTTGTGCACGAGATCTTTTGGTCTTCCCTACTGAGTATACTTGTATGCTCACCCTACGTATATAAAACTGCTTTCAGGTTTCCAAGAGGACTTCAGGGATCATGCGGGACCATGCTAGCTCAGACCTCGGGGCAGTTGTTGTTGCCTTTTTCCTTTTCTTGGTACTTACCTTTGGAGTTTTTGTGGCTTGTATCATTTACTATTGAACATGTATATTAAAATGGGTTACTTTTGGATTTACCTTTACTTTTATCTTTGGTGTTGTTGAGGTTTCTATCTTATCTCTCGATACTATTAAAAAAAGGGTAATGCCTTCCATATTGTGTGTGATTTTATACCCTTGGTTCTATTCGCCACTCTAGAACCTATTGACGGTGGGTCTTGGGGGTCATTATCTCTCCTTCAAATTAAAGAAGGAAGGGTTTGGCGATCTGTTATCCCTTCCCTCCTTTTGGTGAAGGCGATTCATGACCGAATGGTATCAAAGGTGTGAGGTTGAGAGGTAGGATGGAGTCTGGAGTTAGGCACAGTGATTATTGCATGGGGTAGTAGGGAAACAGTGTTGGGTGACCTTGGTGTATGAATTAGGCTAGGGAAGATCGGCTAAGATATTTGATTTTAGGGCCCCCCATGATCCGATGCAAGGAATCTGGACCTACCGAACGACCAAGTGAGGCTACACTGATTGAAGGGTAGAGACCCTAGGAAAGGTACATACATTATAATGACTTGTGTTCTTTTTTTTCATGGGTGTCTTGGGGATTCAAAATAAATAAGGAAGTCTAAGAAAATTTAATAATAATATTCTACACTACTCGGGCTTAGGCATTCCTTTTCTACCTTGTAGTTATGGCACCTGGGAGACAACCATGAGTTGTGCGGGAGATCAAGGCCCAGGAGGTTGACTCGGATGATCGACGGAGGGCTGGCCGAGAAGAGGAGGACGACCAGTGACAGAAGATGCTTTATGCCTTTCAGCAACAGACCCTCAGGAAGTATGAGGGTAGCACCTCTATCATGGAGATGGAGAGCTGGCTAGAGGAGCTGGTGATAGCTTTCTGCTTGATCCGGGCTCTGTTGGAGTATTGGGTTCCTATGGCCGTGAGCTAGATGTAGGGAGCAGCACGTTAGTGGTGGACGCTTTATCTAGGGGAGAAGAGGGAGGCTGAGGTGACATGGGCTGATTTCTAGAAGGAGTTCTAGGCGGAATTCCTATCTTCTACGATGAAAGCTAAGAAGAGGCACGAGATACTCTCCCTCCAGTAGGGGGTATATTAGTGAGAGATTTGGGGATCAAGTTCAATGATCTCCTCCTCTTTGCTCCGGACCTCTTTCCAGATGAGGAGTCTCGGGAGAGACATTTGGAGGAGGCACTCCGACCTTCCCTACAGTATTCCGTTACTCCTTTCACCTTATCGATATACTTAGAGGTACATAAGAAGGCCAAAGTGGTGGAGAGGATGCACATGCTGGGAGGTGTATCGTGAGAGGGAATCCAGTCAGGCTCGTCAAAGGGGAAGGTCGTCAGCAGCAGGCCTCCAGCATCAGGACCCTCTAGGTTTCGACCAGCAGGGAACAGGCCCCAGTAGTTCCAGTTCCAATCTCCCAGCCCTATCCCTTCCTTTTCAGGCCTATGACCGAGATGCTTCATCTGTGGAAGCCATGGGCACCTTCGGAATCAGTGCCCGGACAGAGTGCAGTATGGAGGCAGTGGGTAGGTTCAGTGCCCACCTCAGCAGCAGCAGTTTCCAGCCAGGCCCTTTCAGCAGCAGCAGGGTCAGCGAGCTCCCGCTCCTCCAAGGTCAGACGTTTTAGGAGGAGGCCGACCTCAGGGCGCTCCTCAGGGACCTTGACCAGGGCATGGTTGGGGAGGCGGCCGATAGCCGAGAGGCAGAGGAGCTGGGCGTGGGTAGTTGCATGCCACAGAGGCAACAGTTCCAGCAAGACCGGAGGTCGTTCGAGGTACGATCATCTTGTTTAGTACCCTTTCTTATGCCTTGTTCGATACCGGAGCTTTGTACTCCTTTGTTGCACCCATTCTGGCTCATGCTCTAGGTTTAGACGATGAGAGATCTCCAGTGCCCCTGGTGATGATCACACTAGTCGAAGGTCAGACAGACCTGTTATATGTTTGTCAAGGATGTGGACTGATTATAGGGCCACATCAGTCAGTCAGGTATCATCTATTGTTGCAGATACAGCCATACTATGTCATCCTAGGAATAGAATGGTTGTTCTTTGCATGTGTCGTCATTGACTACTTCTGAGGAAGGGTCATGTTTTCAGACTTTAGTGGCCGATGTGTGACCTTCATCGGTGAACGGGGTTTCCAGAAAGGCAGTAGGCGAGAGGAACCCCTCCTCTCCTTGTTAGCTGAGCTATCAGTGGAGTTGGTGGATGCGGAGATGTTGGAAGTTCTAGTGATCGTTATTGAGTTCATGGACGTCTTCCCTGAGGAGGTGACGACTCTACCCCCTTGATGTGATATCGAGTTTGGGATTGACTTGCAGCCTGGTGCTTGTCCGATTTCTATGGCCCCCTATCGGATGGAACCTTCTGAGCTCCGGGAGTTTCGGATGTGCATCACCATGGGGTGATCCAGTCTTGTTCGCAAAGAAAGAAGATGGTGTTTGTTGGCTGTGCATAGACTACAGGAGGCTGAATTAAGTGACAGTCAAGAATTGCTACCCTCTTCCAAGGACAGACGATCTCTTTGACCAGTTGAAGGGGGTAGAATGGTACTCTAAGATCGATTTTCGGTTGGGATATCACCAGTTGAGGGTGAAGGAGGGTGACTTCTCAAAGACATCCTTCAGGTAAAGATATGGACACTTTGAGTTTGTGGTCATGTCATTTGGCATTACGAATGCACCATCTATGTTCATGGGACTTGTGAACTCCGTATTCCAGGAATACCTAGATCAGTTCATAGTCATGTTTATTGATGACATCCGGATCTACTCAAGATCAGAGGAGGATCACGCCGAACACCTGAGGATGGTTTTAGAAGTCCTCTGACAACACCATCTCTATGGGAAGTTGTCTAAGTGCAAGTTCTGGACGTGATAGGTGCACTTCCTTGGGTACGTGGTGTCTGAGCAGGGGATAGTGGTGGAACCGTCGAAGGTTGAGGCGGTTGTTTCTTGGGCAGCACCCAAGAACGTGGCAGAAGTTTGTAGTTTCCTCAGGCTGGCAGGTTACTACCGGAGGTTCATGCCCAGCTTCTCCTGAGTTGCGGAACCTTTGACGGCTTTGACCAAGAAGGGCCAGGCTTTTGTGTGGAGTGGGCAGTGTGAGATGGCCTTCAGTTATCTGAAGGAGAATTTGGTTAGTGCCCCAGTGCTGAGGTTTCCATAAGAAGGGGCGGCATATGAGGTATTTTGTGATGCTTCAGGAAAAGGCCTCAGATGTGTGTTGATGCAGCGGCAAGGGGTGATCTCCTATGGGCCTAGGAAGTTACTTTCTAATGACCGTAATTATGCCACCCATGATCTGGAGCTTGTGGCGGTCGTGTTCGCACTAAAGTTGTGGCGGCATTACCTCATCGGGGAGCGCTTTGTGGTCTTCACGGATCACAATTGTTTGAGGTATGTCTTCTCTCAGCGGGACTTAAACTTACAGCAGTGAAGGTGGATGGAATTCCTTCAAGAATAAGACTTTGATATTTCCTACACCTCATGAAAAGGGAATGTAGTGGCTAATGCCTTGAGCAGGAAGAAACAGAAGGATGTGGTTCGAGAGTCGGCAGATGCTTGGAAGGCAATGGAGGAATTGGTTTCCCTACACCTAGATGTGAGGATGGATAGTGGTAGAGGTTTCCTGTATTAGATGACAGTGAAATCCTCTCTTCTACGGTAGGTGGAGGAGTCCCAGTGGGGAGACTCAGAAATTGAAGTTATGCATGACCCGGTTACCCAAGGTGATGCCCCGGAAGGATGGGAGGAGGATGGTCATAATCAGATGCTTTTCCAAGAGAAGTTGTTTGTTCCAGAGGCGATGCATGAGAGAGTGGTTGGTGAGTTCCACAAATCACCCCTGGAGGTGCACCCGGGAGTTTCCAAGATGTATCAGGGATTGAGGGGATATTTTTGGTGGCCCGGGGTAAAGCGGGTGGTGGCAGAGTTCGTGGACAAGTGTCTAGTGTGTCAGCAAGTGAAGGCTGAACACCATGTTTCAGGCAGTTTGTTGCAACCCTTATATGTCCCCGAGTGGAAGTGGGATGACATCTCGATGGATTTCTTCACAGGGCTTCCCAAGGTTCAAGGAGGCTGAGACACTATCTGGGTGGTGGTGGACCGGTTGAAGAAGTTGGCTCACTTTCTGGCGATTAAGGAGTCGAGTGCAGAGGATGCTTTATCACGGAGATATATGGATGACGTGGTGCGATTGCATGGAGTTCTGAGGTCCATATTCTTAGATAGGGATGCACGGTTTACCTCACAAGCCTGGAGGGGATTGCAGCATGATTTTGGCACCCAGCTACGACTTAGCACTGCCTTCGACCCCCAGACAGATGGACAGATAGAGCGCACCATCCAGACATTGGAGGACATGCTACGGTTATGTGTCCTAGATTTTGGGGGATCGTGGGTGCGACACTTTCAACTGGTATAGTTTTCCTATAATAATAGCTATCACTCTACCATTGGTATGGCTCCATTCAAAGACTTGTACGGGAGGCCATGTTGCCCACCCATGTGCTGGACAGAAGTTGGGGAAGAAGGTTTTCATGGCCCAGAGGTGGTGCAGAGCACGATGGAGAAGGTGCGGCTTATACGAGAGTGGATGAAGGTGGCTCAGGACTGACATAAGTCTTATGCCGATGATAGGAGGAGACTCTTGGTGTTCAATTTTGGGGACCACGTGTTCTTGAAGGTCTCCCCTCGATGTGGGCAGCGAAGGTTCGGTAGGGGGAGTAAGCTTTCTCCCAGGTTCGTCAGACCTTTCGAGGTGTTGTAGTGGGTCGGCGAGGCAGTTTATCAGCTAGCTTTTCCACCAATGCTGCAAAGGGTGCACGATGTCTTCCATGTGTCCCAACTCTAACGATATCTGCACAATGATTCACACATCCTCCACTAGGGAGAGCTAGACATCAAGGACGATGCAATGTTCGTGGAGAAACCAGTGATGATTGAGAGTCGTAAAGAGAGGTTGCTTTGTGGATGAACCATTCCCTTGGTTCTTGTGCTATGGATTCATTGTGTGCTTGAGGAGAGTACCTGTGAATGGGATACGTAGATGCATGCCCAGTCCTTAGAGCTGTTTTGATTTGTTCTATTTTTTTCACTTGGTTGATGGAAAACTTACTGTGTTGACTATGGAATGTGTGGTTTCCTTTTCTATGGATGTGTGTGAAGTGTCCTGAAATGTGGGGAGGGGAGGACCAGATCCCTAGTTAAGACGCATTAAAGTGGATGCGCTTAAACCTGTGCGGGCGAGTCAGTGTCTCCCAAAGCTGATAGTATCTTAACATGGAGGAATGGAAACCCCTCACCCACATGACTGGACAGTTTGAATCTTTGTTTTTCACAATTGCATGAGGAAGGGGGTGTTCCTTGGTAACAAGGAGGTCTAATCCTGAGAGTTATCTTTCAAGGTGGTTGTTCGGACCCCTCTCCTTTCTTCGGGTCTGGTTTTAATTCTCGAGGGCGAGAATAGTTTGAGAGGTATCTGATGTAATGGTCTGGACCCCCCTAGCCATTACTTTACCAAAAACATGGCCCCACCATGATGGTGGCACCGTGATGGTGGAAACGGTGACAGTGGCACCGTGAAGGTGGCACTGGTCACGGCGGCACCATGACGGTGGCACCGGTCACGGTGGCACCGGTCACGGTGGCACCGGTCACGGTGGCACCGGTCACGGTGGCACCGGTCACGGTGGCACCGGTCACGGTGGCACCGGTCACGGTGGCACCGGTCACGGTGGCACCGGTCACGGTGGCACCGGTCACGGTGGCACCGGTCACGGTGGCACCGGTCACGGTGGCACCGGTCATGGGGGCACCGTGACGGTCACACCAGTCACAGTGGCACCGTGATGGTGGCATCGTGATGGTGGCACCGTGAGGGTGACACCGTGAAGGTGGCACTGTGAGGGTGACACCGTGACGGGGGAACCGTGTCCCCTCGTCGAGCCTTTTGTTCTTTTATTCCAGTACCCGACTTTTCCGCTCCCGTAACATATCTTTTGACATAAATTAATCTTAATACCCTTTTAAAGTCATTTAAAGCCCAGAATTGATTCCTAAAAATCCCAAGAAGCCTCACCGATGGGGGTTATTAAATAACACCTTAATATCATCGTGTGTTGCCCACCCACGTAGGAAACCGTGATCTGACTTTCCAGGCGTTCAACATTCCATATCCTGATCTCCTCTTTATATCTCCCGCTAGAGTTCTCCTTTTCTTCTCAGTTGAATTTATTTCTTCTTCCTAGCATTCTTGGAGTCCTTATTCCCGTGGCTTGTGGTGCGCCTCTATTGGAGCCTTCTGCATGTCTTGTAGTCCATGGATTTCCTCCCCTATAAGCCACGCATCCCCTATTCCTAGCGCGTGGAGAAAAACTTCGATATTTGATCAATCATGTAGGGTTTTTTCCTTCATCTCTCCTTTTTTTGTATCATGTGGGGTGGGTACTCTACTGTTTCTAGGGGAATTGATGAAACCAAACCTTAACGAAGATAAAAATGGAATTTTAAAGAATAAAGAGGAGGGGTTTGATCGATATGTTTCTGTTCTGTTTTCTCCTCTTCCTTGATCATTATTTTGTAAATTGTGCGGGTTTATGCCTACTGAAAATCGTGGTCGTCAGTGGTATTTCTCTGTGTACTAATAAACTCTTATCTCCTGTGATGATTAAATGGATGTAACATAGAAATTTGTTAATCACGTGAACTCGGTGGATTAAATGGATTCCCTGAAAACATAAAACCTTGTGTGGTCACCCCGGCTAACCAACAGAAAGAAGAGAGTAATAAATGATGTGCTTGAACATAAAAGTTTTCCTACTCTATTTTTGTATTGGGTGTTGTTCTATTCGATGCTTATGGGGGAAAGTGGGAGAGGATGGGGTCCTCCATTTTGGTACGGTTGTTGGTTTTGAATCTAATGATGTGTGTTTTCTCTGCTGTGACATGAACTCGGGTGGGATCCTTTATTGTTGAGAAATTGTTGGTTCCTGGTTTTAGGGACACGGGGCTATGTCTCGGGGTCTTCCTTGTTTCCATTACTTCGAGGGATCTCACTTATCCCTTTTTGTGAGGTTTTCTTTTGTTCCAGTACTTTGAGGGATCTCACTAATCCCCTTTTGTTGTTGTCACTTTAGAAGAGAACCGGGTGTGAATTCTTAAATTGTCGTTGGGTTGTTTCTCTTCTCTGGCTTGTGGTTGTGCCTTTTTGTTGCCCAGTAGTGTAGTTTTCATCCAAATGGGATCACTTGATCATGAAAACAAGAATGGTTTAAATGGTGAATTGGTTTTTGGGGATGATTTTTGACTTTTCCATGAGTGTTGTGCTTTTATTTATGAATGAATAGTAACGAGGGTGTTTGAGCATAGGTTTTGGAGCCCCTAGGTTGGGATGAGTGCATGTTACCTATACATATATTGTATTTCTTATGTTTCTTATTCTCACCCCACCCCAGTTGAGCACTTAGTGATGAACACCCCATTTCATGGGGAGGGTGTTTTTCCCAAAACTCCTATGAGTGGCTGGTTATTAGCTCATTTCTGATCCCTTTCCCGAATAGCCCAAGACTCTTTGGGTAGAATGTGATGGTCTGAAGTCCATTATTAGCCCAAGAATCTTCGGGCGGGGTGGTTGTGGTGGTTGGCTCAGGTGTTTGTGGGCATGGTGCTTCCCAAGGGTCTTCAGGGTGAGTCCTAGAAGTCTTTGGGCATGGCAGTAGTTGTTCTGACTCAGGTGTTTGCGGGTGTGGTTACGCATGGTGGTTGTGGCCCAGGTTCCTGCAAGCGGGATAGAGGTTATGGCCCAGGTGTGTGCGGGCGGGGTTTGACAGTGGGACTGCGGTGAGAATGGCGGGATTGGTTTGATGCATAGGATGTCTTCAATAACCAGTGGGAAAGTGGAGCAGGGTACCCAAATATCGATGTGCTATTACTATAATTTACTTTTCTTTCATTATTTGGGGAGTGTTCCTTGGTGAGGCTTGGATGGATAGTTTTCCTTGCTAGGTGCTTTGGTTTCTCTTTTCTCACAGGGCATTAAATTGCTTCCCCCACTTGTGCACGAGATCTTTTGGTTTTCCCTACTGATTATACTTGTATGCTCACCCTATGTATATAAAACTGCTTTCAGGTTTCCAGGAGGACTTCAGGGATCGTGTGGGACGATGCTAGCTCAGACCTCGGGGCAGTTTCTGTTGTCTTTTTCCTTTTCTTGGTACTTACCTTTGGAGTTTTTGTGGCTTGTATCATTTACTGTTGAACATGCATATGGGAATGGGTTACTTTTGGCTTTACCTTTACTTTTAGCTTTGGTTTTGTTGGGGTTACTATCTTATCTCTCGATCCTATTAAAAAAAGGGTAATGCCTTCCATATTGTGTGTGATTCTATACCCTTGGTGTTATTCGCCACTTCGGGACCTATTGAAGGTGGGTCCCAGGGGTCATTATCTCTCCTTCAACTTAAAGAAGGAAGGGTCTGGCGATCTGTTGTCCCTTCCCTCCTTTTGGTGAAGGCGGGTCGTGACATTGTACTCTCAATATAGATTCCTTACCTTAGAAGAACAGAAATTGGTGCCATTTTTCATTATTATGGTATAAGGGACAAAAAAGCCAGTAATTATGTTGTATTTCATGAAGAAAACAATGATTTTGGACCTGAATTCTTTGAGGAGGTATTGCATCATCCTATTTAGAAAATAAATCGGTAGTAGTTAAGATGTATTTAAACTGGTTGGATGTATCTGATGGGTATATCCCAACTACATCCATTCCCCATATAGAAAAAGGCCAGGAGTATTTCTCTGTATATAGAAACTCTATGGGTTGATGGATGTAGTTTGCATACACCTAGAAGGAATGACATTTCTTGTTGAATTATATACAATACTATATCATCAAAGTACAGAAGTACCCAAGTCTTTGTATTTGATTATAAAGCCTATATCTTGACAAGTGTGCACCAAAATATCCTATATTAATTCTTCCATGATATCTATATTATCTTCTCCATTGAAACATCTAATAAGTAATCCATCAAATCCTCTCTTATAAAGGACCTTCTGGTGATTTGGGCCATCATAAAGAGTGAAATTGACCACTCACCACTAGATTTTCTCCTTCCCAATTTTGTCCAATGGAAGTAATATGTCTTCAAGGTATTCTATGATGGGTGTCATCCATCACATGGTCGGACCATATGGATCAGGGATAGGCTGAATTCATTAATATCCTTTGATTTAACTTAAAAAGGTGAGACCATGCAGTGATGGGAAATGCTAATGATTGTTTCTTCCCAGTTTGGATCTACCAGTGCTATAGCTATATTTTCTAATGCATCGGCCTTGGAGTTATAGGATCATGGGATGTGAGTCAATATTGTCTCATAGGGTAACTCTTCCATTAACCCTCAATCATAATCAAGCATGGGGGGTTAACTCTTCTTTTCTTATAGTGTAATCTTTGTTGATCTATTTGATCACCAACTCTAGGTTACCATTCACCTCTATGTGGTTTACCAGTATTTAGAGTGTCAATTATAAACCTGTACTGAGGGCCTGATATTATACCTCTTTTTTGGTACAATCTTTAGATAACAGGAAGTATTATGGAAATACTACCTTCTCTGGGGAGATAAGCACAATCCCTAACCCAACTTTTTTGATCTTAGGGTCTTCTATTTGATACCTTATTGGGCTCTTGGATTCACCATCAAAATACATTTCCCATATTTGGGGTTTACTTGAATAGATAATATATCTTCATTAGGTAGTTCAATATTTAACGATGTTCCTTCAGTAGATGGGTGCTCTACAAGAAAATATTCCAAGGCATGGCCTTTCAATGATTTCTGAGGCACAAATTGTATATCAAACTGTTATAGAATAACTTCCCATCATGTTAGACGTCTTTTCAGCATAGGATGACTGAGGATAAATTTTATCGGGTTATTATAAGAAACCAAGAGGACCACATGGTGCTAAAAATAGTTCCTCAGATTTTGAACCATATATATTAATTATAGGAATCACTTCTCAATATCTGAATAATGATTCTTAGCATCAATCATGGTTAAATTGAGATAATAAAGGCTATTTTCATTCTCATCATCATTCTTTTGTGCAATTAAGGCACCCAATGATCGCTCTAAGTCCATCACATAAAGAATAAGTGGATTTCCTTATATAAGTGGAATTAATACAAGTGAACTCAAGAGGTATTTCTTAAGGTTATGAAATTATTCCTAACAGTCGTTATTCCACTAATATGTGACCCCCTTATTCATCAGTTTAGTGAATTGAAAACACTTAAATGCAAGATTATCTATGAATCACGAAATTTAGGCTAAGTTTCCTTGAATTCCTCTCAACTATTTGAGGTTTTGAGAAGGTTACTTTATAAGGATAGCTTTAGTTTTATCATGATCAACTTTGATATCATGATGGAATATGATGAAGACTATAAACTTCCTTGAGGTTACCCCAAAACTAAATTTTAAGGGGTTTATCTACAAGTTATGTTTTTATAGTTTGTTGAAGATGGTTTATAGGTTCATCTATATTTGGTTGTACCCTAAATAGCCATCCATGAAGGATAGGGATTTCTAACTGGCTTCTATATTAATCATGAATTTTGTGATTTGAATCGGGAAGTCATCTTTGGGAAAATGCCAGTTGAGATCTTTGAAATCAATGAAAACTCTGATTTTCACATTATTATTCTTTCTTGGGATAATATTATCTATCCATTTTGGATATTTTTCCACTCTAATGAAGTCATAATTGATGATCTTATCCACTTCAGCCTCAATTTTGTAGGATTGATTCATGTGTCCTTATGACTGCTTTATTATACACTCGATGGTATTTTGGAAAACCCAAATGATGGTTGGCCACCTCAATATTGAAACCTAGTATATCTATGTAGTTCTAGGAAAAAATGTCCCAATTTTAATTCATAAAGGAAGTATATACCTTCTATTCTTTAGAATTCATGACCACACTAATCAAAATGGGTCATGGATCTTCTTTTGTACCCAAATTTATCTCTCTGAATTCATCCACTATGGTGGTGACATCTTCCTCAAATGCCGGAAGGGAATTCTAGAGGTCTTCTTCTTCTTCCTCTTCCTCATTATTTACTTCTCTAGCCTCCTCCTAGTAGGTAAGCGATGAATCAAGAATCTATGTGTTAGGGGAGGAATATTCATTTGGACATTCAAAAGCTGAAGTAATCATGTCTAGATCAATCAATGGTATGAGGCCTTTTTGGAGCTCTAAAGGGAATAAAAGGGATTGAGAATGAGAATATTTTTATTCTTCCATTAATTTGACAACGTATTCCAACCTAGGTGATGAAACAATAATTTATTGATGATCTAGGGTGAGGAATGAAGATATTTTCATCCAGGATTTCATCACTACTTGAAGAGTTGAAAACTTCACCTATGATGTTGGGTTCAATTGTCATGACTGAAATTATAGAATTCACTAAATGAGTAATTGAATTTGGTACCACACCTTTGATTTGATTAATGGGAAGCATGTAATCTGTACTGAGTTACTTGAAAGGATTAGTCATAACCATCTCCATACCATTTGGGTCATTAATGTGGGCAACATCATCAACCATGGAATGTTTTCCTCCCTTGTGGTAGAATATTTTATCAATTTATTTTGATTAATAGGATTTGAATGGGTCATTTTCACTATGAAATGTCCCAATTTTACTATTGGTTCAATATTTGAGAAATTGGTGGTATGAAATGGGAATAACTACATGTTGATTTAACCAATGTTTTCATAAAAGAACATTGATAATTGTATCATGTCAAACAACAATGAATTATGAGTTTGACATGAGATTGTTGAACTGGGTTCTGAGTGTTATCTCTCCAAGAGGCTCTTTATCATTCTTTTTATAACCTTGAAACATCATAGTAGAGGGGAGAAGTGAGATTCATTGAGACTTAGTTTGTGAAATTTCTAGACTATAATGAGGTTAACCCCTTATCCATTGTGAATAAAGGATATTTGGATATCAATTTCATTTATCTTGCTGAATATATTCAAGGGTTTGATATGCCCTTATATGAAAGAATCTTCATCCTTGTCAGTGAAGGATATGATTGAAGAAAATTATGAAGGATCACTCTCTACATGATATACTTTAGCAGCAGCAGCCTCAACTACAAACTCCTAGGGGCTTGACAAGTCCTCTATGAGTGATTTATGAAGATATTTTGATAGAATCAGGGTATCCAGGATTGATAACTTAGCTAGTAGTTAGGCCATTTACTTCAAAAAATCATAATTATGATCCAAAAGCTTGCACTTCACCACATGTGGATGTTATTTCATATATTCTTTGGAATCTGATGTTCCTGGGGTAGACGGATCATCCCTTGGAGTAGGAGTTTAAATTTCTTCCACTTTTATAGGGTTAGGTTGGATGGGTCTCCCTATATGTCGGGGTTAATCAGGTGATGATATATCCTCTAACTGATCTTCTAGGGTGATCATGTCTGGGGGGATCCTTTCATGCATGGGGGAATTCCCTTGTTCCTGATAATCTCACCATAGATCTCTCCCATTATTTTTTGCCACGTAGATGGTTCGAGCAGGGGTGTGGTTGAAGTAGTGAATTCTGGCATGACCACATCTTCCCCTATATCCTCAACTCTAATGGACTATTCCCCCATTTCCCCAATCAAATATATGGAATTAAAGTATATAACCATGCTCATAATCTCCAAAGGTATACATTAAGTGAATAACATTAATGGAACCAAAGATCAACTCCTTATCTGGTGAATATTATCTCTAACAGGTCGACTCTTGTTGTGTCGTATGGCCGGGCAATGCCTGTGCTTTTGGGACTATAGGCATGAAGTATGTTAAACTCAAAGATAGTTTCATCTTTGGAATAGGCTCATATTCCTAGTCTTTCTCCTTAATCTTCTGGCTATGTCTCTTTTTGGAGGAATGGATTTCCTAGGATTGATAATTGGTTGCATTGTAGCAGAAGTGGTTGAAGGAACAACTAGATATTTAAACAACATTTTGATGATATCATGAGTTTGGTTGATTTTATTTATAACCATAAAATTATTAAAATTATTTTTACATTTTATATTAACTTATTTCCATTCATTTTTCTCCTTTTGATTGGTGAAAAAACATACACTACTTGGGTGGGTGAATTTTTTAGTTTCACCTGGCCAGAGTCCACTATTTTTTACAAGAGGTATTTAAAAGTAAAATAATCTTGGATATAGTGTCCCATAATTTTATTAAAGAGTAAATAGTTTGTTAGACCTTATTCGCCTTATTTACTAGACATCTTAGGCTTTTTAAACTTGACTAAGTTGTTTTCCAATGCTGATATGAAGTATCCAAGGACTTGGTTATTTAAAAAAAGAAAAGTCCTTGTTTTTAATCTCCTACAATTGTTTCCATAATTAATATCTTTGATCATCCTAATGAGGCATTCATTACTTCTGATGCTCAGGAGGTGGATCCACATGGTATGGTGCAATCTTTGAAGTAGGATTGGGTACATAGGCCTGCTTAAGTGTAACAGTAGAAGCCTCTACTTTTCCTATTCTTCTTCCCTGAGTTGATGGAATTTCTTTTAAATTTTTCTTATTCTATTCAATGGAGTCCTCCACTTCTGGGAAATCATAGTAAGGTCCTAAAACCCTCCTGCGTACTTCATAGGAAAAATTGGTGTTCGCAACTCTTCACAAAGATTCACTATATAGATGAGAAATAATTCTTCTATAGGGAGTGGTAGATTCAAGGAATTTTTCAATCCTTTCCACCAAGCAATTAAATATGAGAATCTTTCATTCTTCCACTACTTATAGTTTGACAGGTCTAATACTTTTTTTCTCTATATAATTGATCTAAACTAGAAGATAAAGTTCTGATGGGGGTATTCCCATATAGTGATTTACTGAGATTGAAATCTAGTGTACCATATAAAGGCTGGTACCTGTAGTGATTGCACAAAAAATTGGAGTTTCAAAGCTTCCTGTTGTTCAGGGGGACCCATAATGGGGTCACAGTGAGAGACGAAACATGTAAAATGTTTCTTTGGTTCCTCTGATCCATTAAGAATTGTAAATTTTGGGTTCCCAAAATTCAGTGGTGGGAGAGTTAGATCTACCCATTCATGGTAAAGATTCTTTTATGACAATATCAGAGTGTGACATTCCTCTATATATTCCAATCAAATTGTTAGTGAATCAATAATATTCATTATAATTCAAGGAATATTTGGTTAATCTAAATCTTAAATGGGTGCAGTATCTAGAGACTGAATAGGTGTGGTGACTGGTAAGTCCATTTGTGGTGGCGTTACTGGTACCTGTTGTGGGTAACCTATAGGGGAAGGCCTATAAGTATGTGCCTAGACATGCTCTGTTTGCACACCCAATTAAGGTAATCCTCAATCTTCTACTATGGGATCCAAATATATTATTGATTGGTATCCCAAATTAATTGAATGTACCAAATCTTCTTTAGTTGATATAGTAAACTCCATTTTTTGGAATACTCCATATGGAAGTTCAAGTTGAGGATTTTCTTGAAGAACATATCTTGAAGGAAGA
Organism: Viscum album; assembly: GCA_963277665.1. Lineage (NCBI taxonomy): Eukaryota > Viridiplantae > Streptophyta > Magnoliopsida > Santalales > Viscaceae > Viscum > Viscum album. The sequence continues at coordinate 291,152,501 of OY728163.1, forward strand.
CAGCCTCTGAGTATTTTTTTTCACTGAGTATCCTCAATTATTTTATCTCTTCTTCTTACTAAGAAATTATTTCCCTTGAGTAAAAGGGGCCTAACCACTTTAGAAAGAAGGTGGGGTACCATTTTAACTTTTCCTTTCTTCTTCTTTCAAAGAGTTAAAGATGAATTGTTCAAGGGAGTGCCCAAATTTAGGGCAAGCCTCTGGTTTTAGGAAATCACACCTCCTTTATTTATTTCGGTGTGGACCACATTTTGAAATGGAACTTCCTCTTCTAAATCCTCTGAATTGGCCTTGTGTTCTATAGAATCTGGAAGGGTGGTGTTGATGACATTCACTAATGCAAAATGCATTGTAGTAATTATATCAGTGACTTTTCCAAACTGTCTTCTTTTACACCCTCTATAAAGCCTTTTCCTTTTCATGTATGACTTTCTAGAATCTTCTTAGTAGACATTAATATGAAGTGAATGTCCAAATAATTTATTCTTACGTGTTACAAGTAATGGAACAGGATCATGGGATGGGAGGAACTAGGAGGATTTATTCTACGGCACTCTCCCTAATTAGGAAAAGACTAATTCTCTATGAGGAGGATATTATTGAGGTGAAAACTTCCTCATCCCTAGGGGATAGGGTTATTCTCATTGTACTTTCACAACCCTTTAGGTCTATTTTTCTGACCTCAAGGGTTGGATTAAAAAATCCCCCATCCCTGTGGGATGGGGTTTCTCCCAAACAATCATGGAAGATACTATCATGATTTCTCTTTTGATTCTATGGATTTTTTTTTGAAAATTGGTCGGGTGAATCATTCAGAACAAACTTAAATTTCCCACTTTTGAAGACTGTTGTGCTATTTCCAACATATGTGCTATCTGGCAATGAATTTCCCCCAAATAGGAGGATTACTCGATATTCTTAGATACTTGATGCAAGATTATTTCAATAGATTTATATTTTATAGCTTGGAGTCGGTGAGAGTCGGTCGGGTCCTATTTTTACTGAGCATTTCTTTGGTTATGAACAGATTCTTTTTGTTGGATATAGCCTCAATCAATGATGTTACATGATACCACGTTCAGCAAGATTTACTAATTAGTAAGTGAATTTAAATTTAGCACTCCATGTGCACCACATCCTATGATATGAACACCATATGGGGTATTAATTATTAGTTTTCTCAATCTAATTAATGCAATGAGGCATGCATGTTGAAGTAATATTTTCTATTTCTTGACCTTTTAATGTCATGAAGTCAGGAGAGTTTCAAAGTCAATTTGGAATTACAACCCTTATATTACCTTTACATTTCTTTTATACTAATCTTAAGGTAATATTTTTATTGTAATTGATGAATAGTTTTCCATATGTTGAGGTGGATTTCATGCACACAATTTTATGACAGTTCCTCTGGAATGCTATATTGAGTGGTGGCTAAAGGCCAGAACATGACCAGTGCATCATCTTTAGCTAGTTTTTTCCTCATGTTAGGCATATCTTCTTCATATTTTTCTGGATGTTCATCTACCTGTTTCAACCAAATTGAATGATTCTCTACCACTTTATCATGTTTGGTGAGATTAGTAGGGATTTCATATCTTACACCATAAGGTAAGTGGCTTGAGGGTGGTTTGGAAAATTGTTTTCGCCTTAGGATATATTTTGGTTGATAAATGATTCCACCTTCTAATGATAAGGCATCATACATAGATTGTCTTATTTTCAAAAGTTCATCATGATAGGAGGTCTTTCTCATCACTAAATTTCTAATTTGAGAATTCTATTGACAATGTGAAACACTACTACGGTAAAAACTTTCATAGTGAACATCATCATTGGGAGGACCACCATGGTGGATTACAGAAAGGGGAAAAACCTCTTGCTCCTTAATCTTCCATCCATGCAAATGGCTACCGAAACTCTCATCAAGAGATGGTCTCTAGATATCTATCATATTGTATACATGAATCATGCCTTCATGATGAAGTGTCTGAGGATGACCTTTGGAATTACTACTAATAATCCCATAATTTGGTAATAGGGTGATTAGGATCTTAACCTCCCACAGATAAGTGTATGAGGTTCAAGAACTCCAACATTGAGTAGAATAGAATCATAGATCAGCTCTTTACTTTATAGTTTTTTTGGTGGGGCTTCTTTTTGGATGCCTTCTAATGATCTACTGGGTCCATTTTCTAGGGTAATTGGTTTTCATGGGTAGGTATTTTTTCCTACTCTGGAGTGGCCATTGGGATCGAACAATTGCCTCCATTTTGATTGGGTGTATGTTCCCGATCTGATTTTCCATATAATATGGGGAAGTTTTCTCCATGACCCTCTTGGATGGGAGCATGGGTATGTATATACTCTAAGGTGACATTATGATGAGCAATCCCACTTCTAGTTATATAGTTATGTGTTCATTCCTCTGTCACTATTTTCATCAACATTATGATATCTTGGAAAGTATGTAGGATGTGGGAATGGATTTACATCTGCCCTTTTACCATTTTCATAATATTTTTTGTGACTATATTGATTAGAATGGGGATATATGCCCATTTCACAAGTGGAGTAGGTGTATATTCTTTCTCATGTCCTCCCTTTAATGACAAGGGATATCGACAATACTCATATTGGGGGAAGATATTGGAGTATGATCCTTGGTTTTCATTAAGACTTTACAACTGAATTCTTTAGGTGATTCCAAAAAATGATACTGACAGGCTTGATGAATACAGGAAAGTGTGTGTTCCTACTCATGGCTTTCCGCTAAACTTTTTTGGTAGGGTTTTTTGAGTGCTAATAGATGAGTCTGCTGGAAAGATCAGTGGGTTAAGGTAGGTGTATGTTCTTGATTGTGATATGATATCGATTTTGAATGGCGGGATTCCTTGAACGTCACCATATGAGTCTTATGGCTAGCTGAATGAAGGCAGACAGGTGTACATACCCACTAGAAATTTTCCACCAAAATTGGGTTGGTGGGCTTCTTTGGAGGGGTTAGGTGTGACCATACTCCTTATTCACTAGTTTATACCCATTTCAAGTAGTCTTGAGTGCCTAGGTTTGGATGACCTAGGTCGTTCGGCCTAGGAATACACCCCCATAATGTTGAGGGCTCACTATCGCATGGTGTTGGAGGTGGTGACTATTGGTAGGATCGCTTGAGAAAGACACTTGTGTCTTTAGTATGAGGCCATATGTGGCCTCTTGATCCACCTCCCTAAGGTAATGCAGATAATTTCTATTGAATTTCGGGGATAAACTCTTGAAACAGTTGAAGAGGGTGGTTGGTTCCATTTATGTCAGTACCATCGAGCATCGCTAATTAGATGAGTGGTGGGGCTTGGTAATATTTAGGTCCTATTGGGAGGCCTCCAAAGTTGGGATGGTACCATTTTAATGGTACTTATTAACTGGTGAATTAGAGACATAATTTCGAAGATGCTAGGTTGGTGATGACATCCTTTTCTTGGATGAAGACTCATTGAAAGTATTACTCGGGGTTTACATCCACAGTATCTGGAATGAATCCATTGGATTGAAGGGATCTTTGAAAGTAAGTGACTATAAGGTATGAAAAACACAAAATAAGAAAACCCTATAAATGCATGATCTCATTTGGATGAACACATGAATGATTGATTACCTTATCTAGACCTATTTTATTAAGTGAAAAGGGCTTGATAGGAGGGTGAAATTATCATATTGGTTAAGGATTCATGTCAGGTTCACCATTTTTGGTTTCCCTCAGAAATGGTTTTGGGTTAGGAATCATTATTTTTGAAGGGATTCCAATGGGTTTGTTCATGGAACTGGAAACACCCAACAGTTATGTATCCATGGGGACCTACTTTCCAAAGGCATGTGCTCATTAGGAAGTTTGACCAACAATGATTAATAACTCATATTGGTCTAAAGGATAGGATTTCAGGCTCATCATGCCCTTTTGGGGGGATTTATTGCCTACTTTGGGACTCTATTATATACTTAAGATATGTTCATGAATCCTTTATTAATTCCCAAGTATGACATAGGTTTCCCATGAATAAGAAATCAATTATTAGAACATGTGTAATTTAGAATCATCTATATGTATTTGAGGTTCTTTGTCAATGGATACATCTATATGTATCTGAGGTTCTCCGTCAATGGTATCCACTTATATACTACTTAGAGATTCTTTGTTTTTTATTACGATGATGCTGGTCTTCTAGAAATATAGTGGGGTGCTCTATAGTGTGTCATCATCCAAGGATATGAGAGTTATTTTTATGTTGGGATCAAACCCATAAATGATCTTCCTATGTATCCTTGTGAAAGAAATAAGAACCCACGGAGTTCAGTGCCGCTTAATTGGTCACATCATAACTTTTAAGGTCATATGAAAAGGACAAAATCATACAGTTTACATCATGTGGAAAGGGAATCTAGGTGAAAGGTTCCTGGTCAAATTTTGGTGTGGGACTTATATTGAAGAATCCTAGGGAACCTAGAAGGAATATTGTTCTCAGGTTTAATTAAACCCTGCCATGAAAGTAGACCAGATAAAATAGTGTTGATTTGGGTGTTGGGTTTGGACCTCATGGCAGATTTCTACATATCCCATTTGGATGGGAATCAAATTGAATGTAGTTATATTTTTAGGAACCATGCCTAAGGATTCCCTCGAGTTTTTCATGCATGGGAGTATGTTCCTTTGAGACGGTTAAGTTGGGGCTTATTCCTAAGGATGATTCATTGTGGTGATTTGTGAGTTTTAATTGAGGATTACTCCAAAGAAGAATTCCTATTGAGATCAGGCCTTAGGTAAACATCCTACATATCCTGGTTATAGAAGGAATCAATGTTCTCATAGTTCAATTATTTTTATCTCACGCACTGAGGCTGACCTTGTAAATGGGGTGAAAATTGGGGCTTACTCCTAAGGAGGATGCACATGGATAGGTTGGGTCTTACACTTGGAATGAGGCCTAAGGATTAGTATGACTGGGGATTACTCTTGAGGAGTATTCCCAAAATATTTAGGATCATGTGGATGTCATAAACACAGTCAACCTCTTAGCCCATGTGATTCATGATTTATGTGAGAAACAAGAGGAAACAAAGGATCTGAGAAACCACACTATCCACTTTTCCCTAAATTGGATACATAGCCTTGAGGACTCACTCCTATGGAATCACTTTGAAGGAAGTTGAGAGGAATATTCAAAGGATAATACACTACCAAAATAGGCATCCAAGTGTGTGTGTATTACAATCATTGATATCCTTTGTGTCCACATTAGTCATTATGAGTCATTTTTGAATGTGATGGACAAGGAGTAAGTGGAAGATCTGATATACAACATACTTCTCCTCCTATGTTGGTGGAATAGGTCAGGGATACATCACTTCCCTATCTTTAAATTACCATGGAATAGGACTGTGGTATGGATACAAAGGAGGTAAAGTTGAAAGAAAGAGAGGAGAGGGATTAAGTTCGCATCCCTTATCTAACCTAGTAGATAGGAGGTAGAGAGAAACAAGAGTGAAACCTACTGTAAGATATTTTAGGGGATTAATCTAGTAATGATTCCCTAAAATGGAACATTTAGTGAAGGAGTAGGATCACATTCCATGTTGAATGGAAAATCAAGCGTAATCCTTATCCTCTCTGCCAGGAAATGGAGGATTCATGTCTCGTAGATGAGAATGGTAAGACATGATCCTAACCCTTGTATCCAAGAATGGGAACTCCCTAACACTATCCTTGGGTTAAGGGTCCTCATAATCAAGGAAATACACACTCACATTCTCCCCGAGGATCCTAACCATCCATCCAGACAAGTGCAAGAAACCTATGACCATAGGAATACAAATCCAAATGGGGGACATGTTGGTGTTCCACTTGACATGGTTGTGTAAGTTCAGAGGCTTCAGTGGATGTTTCAACTTGGTCCCTATCAGAAAAGGGAGCCAAATTAGGAGAGGATCTATCATGTATGGATTTGAAGAAGGCTTGATGGGTGGATTTTGCATGCTATAGGTTAGGGTGAACCAAGAGGTCTTGAACAGGGGGGGTTATCCACGCAGGTAGGCCTGGGAGAACTAGTAGAACCTTGTGAAACTAACCACCTAGTCTACTACACTTGGGTGACAATTTATTCAAGCCTTCAAGGGTCTCTATAGGTGTTCACGTAAGTGACTTTTATAGGTCCCCAGTTGAGGAAGATTATCACAAGCTAGTCATCGCCAACCACGGGGTGAGTGAGTTCCTCACGCATGTATTATTTTTTTAAACCATGGGAGGATTTTAGTTTCACTATCCCCCTTTAATTCCCACTTATTTAGATTTTAGAAAGATACTTAGAGGGTTTTAGACGGATTGAGTGAAGGAATAGGTTGAAAAAAAGAGTCAGTTGTCCTTAAAGAATTTTAATCTATACAAATGAAGATCATAGGGTCCTATTTATAGTAAAATATAAGACCTTGGGAAAAGGGTCCATATCAGTTAGGTGGCTCTATTAGGTGTCTCGAATAGGTTGATGCACAGGCCGATTATGCAGGATAACGCATGGGAAAATTTTGTAGGATGGCGTGCAAGTAACCTATGCGATGATGGTGTTTTGGGGTACCTGGGCGAATAGACTTTAGAGGATTTCACAATCCTTGACCTTCTTCATTTCTATTCTTCTCTTCTCCCCAAGTTATTTCCCTTTGTCACCTTTTCATCCATGTGAAAAAATCGAGTGCCAAAAACCATATATTCTTCAGTATTTTTTATAAAAATGTCCTAGGTATCACATTTATTTCATGCACACATGATCCTATTATGAAAAATGAATAACATGTATGATTTCTCAAAATTCTTGTTTCTTCTTGAAATTCATAAGCATGGATTCTCCTAAAAATAAAATCACACTAATAGATGATCCCTATAGCTTTTTTTACTCATTTTCAAGAAAATCATAGTATAATACATACTTAAGTGCTCAGTATTCCTTCATGAAAAATATGATCATTGAATAGTTTTTTGTCAGTGATCGTGTTGTCGAGTGCGTCAAATTAGATGTTTATTTTTAACTAGAATTTCTACAGTATAGCAGCAACCCTAGGTCGTCTCTCGATGGAGCCTTAGATCATTAATTACAAAGTGTGGTTCTGATTAAAAAAGTAAAAAAGATAAATGGGGTTTTATAATACTTGGGTTTGATGATTAAAGAACAGAAATCAACAGTATATTACTACTTAGAGAAACCGGTTGGAGAAATCGTGATCAACCCGGGTAAGTGTCCATTAATGCTCAATCCATCATCACTCTCAAGGGAAAGGGAAGGATCATTGATTCCTTGATTTTATAATTACTGAAACCAGTAATGTTATGTGAGTTATTACTAGGTTACCACCTATTTTTTGATCGATCAACAATATTGATTATCAGCAACTGCTCAAAATCAAAAAAATGAATCGATGTAAAAACGGAACTCAATCAAGGCATCAAATAAAAAACATGATGTGATGACCAGATTTGTATAATTGATAAGAATATTACACAATAAAATAACATGCATATTCATATGTTAAAGCTCCTATATTTTATCAACTGATGTAATCTATTTGCACACTCATGAAAGGGAGGGGTGAGAAAAGAGGCAATCACACTCAAATCATCACAAGATCTGGGTTATGCATGGAAGCATGTGGATTCTTATTCCTTTGATTTTTATTTGATAATACTATAATAAACACAAATTTAGAAGTTATTAATGAATAATAATGGACAATAAACCTGAAAATCAATTACCTTATGAAGATTACAAGTGTGGAGCTCGGGATTATAACAAAGGACGCTCCCCAAATTGATCACTAAGAGGTTTAGAAGTACATGAGGGAGAAGAGAAATAAAATGGGTGAAGAGACCTCTCAAACTAGACTAACATTCACCCCTGGTCGTAAAACATGATATAATGAGGGGGGAGTGATTTTATGGAAAAAACATCACACTCTCCACAAAAGAGGTCAAGTGCCTAAGGGACTAGGTCACTATTCAAGACATAATTTTTAATCCCACTTTATCCAGCTGGTTGACTGACCAAAACGTGTTCAAATGTCATGAAATTAGGTTTAGAGGTGATCCTTCAAGTTATATGTCCAATGGAGGTGGAATCAGCCCAATTTTATCTGAGAGACCCGAGTTATGGTTTCAATATAGAAGGGTGGTCCAATCTGGCCCACCCAGAATTTCTTCACATTGTGGGCCTATTTTGGGCCTCCAAATGGAAGAATTGGGATTCATGTTCTTCTAGAGAAATGTATACCACATTTTTTTCATGAATACACCCATTTTTTCCAATTGGATGCATAGATTATCCATAGTACAAATAATTGTCCACATGCATGATTGGGCTCTCGTGCAGTTTGGCCCATTTTGCATGAATTCCATCACTAGCTCTCCAAATCACCTCCTCCTACAATGTAAACACCAAAACAAGTAAAATTTCCCTATTAAACAGTGATAAAAATTAATTCATTGATTCAAACATAAAGTGAAATTTATTATTATTTTTGGAATATTCTTGGAAAAATCTGTTTAAAATAGCGGTGTAAGGGTAGATTGGAATAGTGAATCGCTATGCGATCACACCCCCACACCTAAATATTTGCACTCCTAGGAAAAGACACATATCCAAAAAAATGATGCATGTATATATTCCCAGCATCATGAAGATTTAACATTTTAGTATATTTAAATTCATTAAAGTAATGTGATCAATGCACAAACCAGACCAAGGAGTTCTTCCTAGTGAAAATGGAAACAAGATGTCTCATAAATCGTATCACAATGAAATTCAAAGAGATTCATGATACCAAATTGAGAAAGGAATTCAAAAGTAAACCATTCCACTAAATCTATATGTAAGTGTGTGAAATCCATTTCATGCTATTCTTTCCACTTTCTATCCAATAAATTTAGGTTATTTTAACATTATTCATCTTAAAAGATTTTGTCCATCGAACCTACCCTACATAATTTGAAATCATATTTCAAGACCCAATCGCTTAATTATTCCCATAAGTCACACCATAAACTCCCAACCTAGACATCCCCATATGTTTCACATTTCATCACTCCCTTCATTTATTATTTTGGATTTCTTTTTCAGAAGTTCCATTTGGAGAAAATCTCACACTCATCTCTCAACCCTTGTTTGATCTCCTCATGACACTAATTGTAATAGTTATAACAAGATAAAATGTTGAGGAGGATCGGTTTTTTACCATCCCAAGACAAAACCCAAAATTGTTTTTTTAGGGCATGCAACAGTCAGATATCAGGTACACACACATAGGTCAATCTCGTATAGTAATGAAATAGATTGGATAAGGAAAAAACATATATTAATATCATTTTAAGCTGAAAAATATTAACCTAATGTATATTTACCTTCTAGTAAGTAATAAATATTCACACTTTGTGGTTAGTGAAAAAATGTGTTGAGATATTAGTGACATAGTTTTTTCAAAAACTACACACAAAATGGTCATCAATCATCTCAAAGGTTTCACATAGATACAAACATTTATATCATTGACAGAAAAAAATTCACTAAAAATCACTCCCTGATGTTAAATTCATACAAGTATTCTTTTTCATCTTCCTTATGTTATTTTTACTTTCCCCCTTATGGTCACCAAATCATGGAACTTTGAAATTTTTGATGGGGAAAAAATGAAAATACCATAAAGAAGGAGAAAAAGAGATGAAAGAAGAAAGACAATGGAAATCCTAATGAACTCAGGAATGTATCAACCCCCCCCCCCCCACACACACACACATCTAGAATGTGTAGTATCCTCACTGAAATAATTGATAATGTGAGAAGGAAGGATAAAACCTGGTGTGTTTTACTAGTATGTTGCATCTAGAAGGTGGATTTCCTCCCCCGAATTCTTTGGAAAATCCTCAAAGAAGTGTTTAAGTCATTGCCCATTGACGGTAAGACTTCGTCCACTCTGCTCATGCAAAATCTGTATTGCACCAAAAGGGTAAACATTAGTAACAGTATAAGGACCAAACCATCGGGAATAAAGCTTACATAGGTAGAGATTTATCCTGGAATTGTACATGAGGACCTTCTCACTAATATATAACTTTCACTGATGAATTATGTTATCACGGATAGCCTTTTCCTTCTCTTTATAGATCTGAGAGTTCTCATATGAATCACGTCTAATTTCTTCCAACTCTTGAATCTGCGGCTTCCTATGCTCACTTGTATCTGAAAGGTTCATATGAAATTGTTTAACATCCCAATATGCATGGTGTTCTACCTCCACTGGGATGTGAAAAGACTTTCTAGACAAAATTCTATATGGTGAAATTCCGATTGGGTTCTTAAAAGTTGTACAGTATGCCCAAAGTGAATCAACCAAGTGCAAAGTCCAATCTTTCCGGCTGGGTTGTACCATTTTTTCCAAGATTTTTTTAACTTCCCGATTTGAGATTTATGCTTGTCTGTTAGTTTGGGGGTGATATGTAGTGGAGACATTATGATCAACCCCATACTTATGCAGTAAATTTTTCATGTTACGATTGCAAAAATGTGAACCATGATCACTAATGATGAATCTCGGTAAACCAAACCTACTAAAAATCTGAGACCTCAAAAAATCAACAACCACACGATAGTCATCGGTCTTCATGGACTTGGATTCCACCCATTTAGATACATATAAAATAACCAATAAGATGTATAAAAATCCAAATGAATTTGGAAAAGGCCCCATTAATTCCATGTCCCATGCATCAAAAATTTCACAGAATAACATGGGTTGTTGGGGAATGTCATTCCTCTTGGAGATATTCCCTATGAATTGACAATGACTACATGATTTGAAAAATATATGGCATACCTATACAATTTTGTCTAATAAAGTCCTGATTCAAGGACCTTTTGAGTTGTACGTTGAGAGCCAAAGTGGACCCCACAGGCCAAAGTGTGGAAGAAGGTCAAAACAGAAGTGAACTCATGGTTAGGGACACACCAACGAACTACTTGGTCACCACAAATTCTCCACAAATATGGGTCATCCCAAATGTACCATCGAGAATATTTCTTAAAGTCTCTGGGGTTGTGAAGTGCTGAAATTAGTGGGGACCCTAGATGTTGATAGAAAATTCACAATGTCCGCATACCAGGGGTAAGGTCCACAATATCACAAAGGTTCTTATGAGGGAATAATTCTCCAATGGGGAGGGGTGAGTCAACATGAAGGTCCAATGGTGGAGAAATCCTACTAATGTGGTCAGCTACAACATTTTCTACTCCCATCTTATCTCTAATCTCAAGGTCAAACTCTTGTAGGAGGAGCATCCACCGTATGAGGCGAGTCTTAGATTCAGGTTTCTTTTAGAGGAGTCGAAGGGCAGCATGGTCAGAAAACACAATCACTTTTGACCCAATAAGATATGAACAAAAATTTTCCCAAGGCAAACACAATATAAAAGAGTTATGTTTAAGTGGTTGTGTAGTTTACCTGGGCAGGGTCAAGGGTACATGAGGCATATGCAATGATATGAGGAGCCTTCTCAACCCTTTATGATAAATCTTCCCCAACTTCAAAGTTAGAGGCATCACACATAATCTCAAAGGGGAGATCCCACCTTGGTGGTTGGATAATGGGAGGCAATGTGAGACTCATTTTTAGTGAATTGAATACATCTTCACAATTTTTATGAAACAAAAACTCAGATTTTTTTTGCAATAATTGGGACAATGGAAGTGCAATCTTACTAGAGTCTTTAATGAATTGGTGGTAAAAACCAGCATGACCCAATAAATATCGCACCTCATGAACACATTTTGGATATGGAAGGGTTGAGATTAATTCAATTTTATATTTATCAACTTGAATTTCCTTATTTGAAATGATATTCCCAAGAACTATCCCCCGCTCAACCATAAAATAGAATTTCTCATGATTTAAAATAAGATCCTTTTCAATGCATTGGCGGAGGATAGAACCTAGGTGTTCCAAAAAATCATCAAAAGAAGAACCATATATCATAAAATCATCCATAAAGACTTCTATAAAACCCTCAAGGTACCCAAAAAAATAATCAATATACATTGTTAAAATTACCAGGAGCATTACATAGATCGAATGGCATCCTTCTATATGAAAATGTGAAGAATGGACAAGTAAATGTTTTCTTTTCTTGATCCTTAGGGGCTATATGGATTTGGAAATTACCCAAATATCCATCAAGGAAAAAATAATGGGACTTACCATCCAATTGTTCTAACATTAGGTCAATAAAAGGTAGAGGAAAGTGGTCCTTCCGTGTGGCTTGATTTAGTCGACGGTGGTCAATAAAAACTCGCCAACTGTTTTGCACACGTGTTGAAACCAATTAATTCCTTTCATTTGACACAATTGCTATTCCTGTTTTTCTAGGCACAATTTTCACTGGGCTAACCTATTTACTATCAGATATAGGATAAACAATCCCAGCAGCAAGTAATTTAGTGACTTCAAATTTTACCACTTCAAGGAGAGTGGGGTTTAACTGGCATTGATATTGTCTCACAGGCTTAGCCTCATCATCCAAAAGTATATGGTGCATACAAATAGATGTGATAATCTCATGAATATCAGACAATGTCCATTCTATTTCCTTTTTACACTCTCTCAAAAGGTTGAGAAATTTCAATTCCTGATGTGGAGAGAGGTTATTGGTAATAATAATGGGAAATTGGTCAATACCCTCAAGATATGCATATTTTAAATTAGAAGGAAGTAGTTTATGTTCCAACAACAGTGGTTTCTGGATTGAGGGAGGGGGTTTAGGGGGAGTGAGGTCTATTAAACTGTCTATATTCTCAAGTTTATTCTCTAAAGATTGAGAATCTATTGAAATGAGATTTTCAGAATCATCGACGGTCATGGGTACCTCAGAATGAACACACTCGTCAATTAAAGCACAAAATTTACACTTTTTAGAACCCACAAAACTCTCAAAACATGAATCAAAACTCAAATCATCCAAGGGTGAAGAAAAGGAAAATGAAACAGAGTTTGGTTGGAGGAGATAATTGTGTGTGTGTGCATCATTTGAGAGCACTTCCATCAAATAAACAGGAAGAGTGGAGTGATCTTCAATGGGGTATTTCATAGCCTCAAGGATATTAGAACTTATCTTTTCTACACTGAACTCCATGGATAAAATACCATTGTGAACATTGATGATTGTCCTTTCTGTTTTGAGGAATGGACTCCCAAGTATGAGAGGGGCATATCCTTGGGTTTGGGTATCTTCCATCTCAAGAATATAGAAATCAGCGGGTAAGATGAGATTCTTCACTCTAAAAAGGACATTCTTAATCACTCATGTTGGATGTGTTGTACTCTGATTGGAAAGTGGCACAACAATGATTTTTGGTTGAAGCTCTCCAACCTATAGAGAAGTATACAGGGAGTGAGGCATTACATTAATAGAAGCACCTAAATCTAACATAGCATCTGAAAAGAATGTATCCCCTATGGTACATAGTATTGTGAATGTGCTCGGATCCTTGCATTTAGTTGGAATTGCTGGTTGAATCAAGTTTGAGACATTCCTTCCCAAGTTTACTCGCTCATTCCCCTTCAGCCTTCTTCTATGGGTGCAAATCTCTTTATGAAATTTGGTATAACGGGGAATTTTCTTGACTGCATCCAGTAAAATAATTTTAACTTGAACCTTTTTAAATGTATCCATTATTTCAGTATCAATCTCATTATCAGAGTTTTTCTTAGATTTAGAGAGTCTTTGGGGAAAAGGAATAGTAATGGATTGTTCATTTGAATCATCAATGATAACTCAATTACCCTTTTTTCTTGTTTTTTATTACTTGAAATTTTTGAGGGTTGGGAAAGAGAGTTTTCAAGAGGGGGACATACCTTTTGTGTAGAATCAGTAGAAGGAGAGACTTCTTTAGCAACTACGAAGTGTAATTTCACATACATTACCCTTTTCCTTTGGATTGGAAATGGGTTGGGATGGTAGTTTTCCAGAACCTTGCATATTAATCTCACTTATGGTGTTTTCCAACTACCCCACTTGAGTTCTTAGGTCTTGAATTGCTGATTGTGTGTTCTGTTGGAACTGGAGGTTCTAGGTTGCAATTTTCTTCACCATATCCTCAAGGCTTGGTTTGGATTTGGGAGGAGTATGATGATTGTTTAAATAATTTGAAGGATAAGAAGGTTTCATACCTTGGCCTTGTGGATACCAATTCTGCTTGGTGTAGCTTGAGTTTCCTCCTTGTCAGTACTGGGGTTGTGCTTTCCACCCATGGCTTAGATTTGGCCTAAATTGTTCCTTCTTGAAGGGAGATGCTTGTTGGAATGGACGCCCTAGGAACACAGCTGCATAAAACTCAGGTGAATCATTAAGTTGTGGGCACTGGTCAGAAAAATGAGTATTTTCAGAACAAATACCACAATGTAATGGAACATGAGGAGATTGTGAATTACCTTGTTCTTGAGATAATTGCTTTAGAATGGTATGAATCTCATCAATATTGTTATCTAACTTTTTTCTAGAGATGAATGACTTACCTCATGAACTCCTCGAGTTGGTGTAATAGCTCGTGTACCAAATTGTTGTTCATTTTGAGCAATGTTGGCTATTAAGTCACAAGTGGCAGAAGGATTTTTATCAACCAAGGAACCACCAGCTACTACATCAATCAGTCCATGATCCATAGGGATAATTCCCTCATATAATTATTGGATTAATATTTTTTCACTAATCTGGTGGTGGGGGAAGCTTGAGCAGAGTCGTTTGAATCTCTCCCGGTATTTATGAAGGGTCTCTCCTTGTGATTGCCTAATGCCACAAATTTCTTTCCTAATTGATGTTGTTTGGGAGGTAGGGAAGAACTTCTCTAAAAATAGTCTCTTTAGGTCATTCCAGCCCCCAATTGTGGTAGGAAAATATTATATCCAATCTTTGGCTACACCATCAAGGGAGAAAGGGAAGGCCCTAAACTTAATTAGGTCCTTGGACACATTTTGGGGTTTCATGGTGGAGCAGACTATATGAAACACTTTGAGATATTTTTGAGGGTCCTAACTAGGAAGACCATGAAATTTGGGAATTAGTTGGATGATTCCTGATCTTAGCTCAAATTTGGCTGCTTCCTCAGGATATTGGATGTATGCAGGTTGGTACTCCACATCTGGGGTGGTCAGTTATTTTAGGGTTTGATTATTTGTGGCCATGTTTTCTTGGGTTTGATTGGGTTAAATTTTAGATTGGTTTATGGAAAATTGAGGTTCTAAAATGGGTTCTTCAGTATTACTTGATTTACCTTCTCTAGATACTTTGATTTGTGAACGGAGTGTCTTTTCAATTTCAGGGTCAAATTCAAGCAGTTTTTCTTTTTCTCATCGGGTCATGCAAATAAGTTGTGAAGTTTGTTTGTTTGTTTGTTTTTGTTGTTGAATATGGATAAAATAACTTAATAAGGGTGAAAGGAGAATATAATTTTATAATATAGAATTATATAGACATATATGGAGAAGAATAATAAGAGAGAGAGAGAGAGAGAGAGAGAGAACACACAAAAAAACCAAAAATAAAGACAAAAACCCAAAACAAAAAAAAATAAAATGGGGTGGGGTATTGAAAGGATTACTAATTAAGAAGTAAAATAAATAAATAAAAAGGTAAAAATGATCTTGTATCCCCATAAATGGTACCAAAATTTGATCGCGTTTTTGAGCACGTCAAATTATATGTTTATTTTTAACTAGAATTTCTGCAGTATGGCAGCAACCCTTGGTCATCTCTTGACGGAGCCTTAGATCATTAATTCGAAAATGTGGTTTTGATTGTGAAATTAAAAAGTGAAATGGGGTTTTATAATACTTGGGTTTGATTATTAAAGAACATAAATCTAAATTATATTACTACTTAGAGAAACCGGTTGGAGAAATCGTGATCAACTCGGGTAAGTTTCAATTGATGCTCAATCCATCATCGCTCTCAAGGGAAAGGAAATGATCATTGATTCCTTGATTTTATACATAATGAAACCATTAATGTTATATGAGTTCTTAATATGTCACCACCTAGGATTTTATCAATCAACGATATTGATTATCGGCAACCGCTCAAAATCAACAAAATGAATCGATGTAAAAACGAAACTCAATCAAGGCATCAAATAAAAAATGTGATGAGATGACCAGATTTGTGTCATTGATAAAAATATTACACAAGACAAGAACATTAGTATTAATAGGTTCAATCTCCTATATTTTATCAATCGATGCGATCCATTTTCACACTCATGAAAGGGAGGGTGAGAAAAGAGGCAACCACTCTCAAATCATCACAAGATCCGGGTTATGCATGGAAGCATGTGGATTCTTGTTCCTTTGATTTGTATTTGATCATACCATAATAAAAAAAATTATAAGTAATGAAGAAAAATTGACAAAAAACCTAGAAATCAATTACCTTATGAATATTACAAGTGTGGAGCTCGGGATTACAACAAAGGATGCTCCCCAAATTGATCATTAAGAGGTTTAGAAGTACATAAGGGAGAAGATAAATAAAATGGGTGAAGAGAGCTCTCCAATTAAACTAAACTTCACCCCTAGTCTTAAAACATGATAGAATGAGGGGTAGGAGTGATTTTATGGACAAAAACATCACACTTTTCACAAAAGAGGTCAAGTTCCTAAGGGACTAGGTCACCATTCAAGAAATAATTTGTAATCCTTCTTTATTTGGATGTTTGACTGACCAAAATGTGTTCAATTGTCATGAAATTCGGTAGAGAGGTGAGACATAGCGGTATATATCCAATGGATGGGTAATAATCCCAATTGGATATCAGAGGCCCGAGTTATGGCCCAAATACATAAGGGTGGTCCAATCTGGCCCACCCAGAATTTTTTCACATTGTGGGCCTATTTTGGGCCTCTAAATGGACGAATTAGGCTTCATGATCTGATAGAGAAATGTATACCACATTTTTTCACTCATAAACCCATTTTTATCCAAATTTAATTCACAAATTATCCACATTACAAATAATTTTACACATGTGTGCTTAGGCTCTCGCACAGTTTGGTTCATTTTGCATGAATTCCATCACAAGCTCTCCAAATCACCTCCTCCTACAATGTAAACACCAAAACAAGTAAAATTTCCCTATTAAATAGTGTTAAAAATTAATTAATTGATTCAAAAATAAAGTTCATTTTATTATTATTTTTGGAATATTTTTTACAAAACCAGTTTAAAACAGTGGTGTAAGGGTGGATTTGAATTGTGAATCGCTATGTGATCAGTTAGTCAGTGTGTGATGTTGTCTTCAGTTTTTAAAAAAAAAATCATGGAAATTTCCTTTGTGTAACTTGTAATTTTTATGGTTCTTCTTATTGTAATAGTTTTTCATGAAACACCTTATGCTCTTCATTAAAGGTACTTCATGGATACTCTATTTCTCTTCCAGAGAAATGATATCTCTCATGTTTTCATCAACCCATCTTTATGTTGGTACCTTATTATTTAATGAAAAATTTCACCACCACTTCCTATCTATAAAATGTGTTGCACCTAGAAAAAATGGAAAATCAGCATATGTTTTAATACCACTGAAGATTTTGGTATTTTATGAATGTTCGTTTCTTTTACATGATTCCAAAAATCATTATGCCTTTGTGTATCTAGCTTATCATTATCTTCCTTCTTCTATTGTGAAAAAATTATCATGTTCATATGAAAATAAATAGTTACCTCATCTTGAACTCTCTCATGATTTTGGATGCATGAATATTTCATTGTAACTTCATTTATTTCTCAACATAAGATCCTATTTTTTCCATATGGGTATGTGAATCTAAAGTGTAGCTTGCATGAGTATTGACCCGTAGAATAATATTATTCATGCTCATTTCGATCACTAGTCCTAATTATTGATCCATATCCTGATCACTAGTAGTGGTATACTTTAATTATCATCTCCAAGTCATGCTTCATGGTGAGAGGAAGAAAATTACTACATGGATGTCGGTGTAGTGTTGGATCAGTGAAGATTAAATGGAATGTGTTATGTTTGTATATTATTTAACATGTTAACAATGTATGTGTCATGCTCATCCCTCATTGGACGTGGATTTGATCAAGCTCTAATATATTAACTATCCCATTTCTATTGGCTTCCCAAGAAATAATCATGGTTAGACACCAAGAAAATATTGTACACACACCCTCATCGGGTCACACCACACCAACACAGTCCACCTGGGAACCATGCATAATCAGCGCACACCATGCACATACCTATACACACCCATGTGGGTGTTATGCACCCACTTCCTCATGTCTCGTGTCTATCTAGCCTATATAGCTCTCCCACATGATTGATCTTGTTCCCATATATCTAGTATTGAGCTAAACTAAACTGGTTGGCTATGGCTAGCCAATTTTTTTTCAACACCCAACACTTATTAATTATTAAGTATGAAATTTTCCAAACCAAATTTAATTCCTTCTTCAAAAAAATAATTATGAAAAAATATATATGTATTTATATTTTTTCATGTCCATTAAATATATTCTTGAAAATTAACATTTTCTTAATCTTCATAAAACTCATCATATAATAATGAAATATTATATGGCCTTATTTATTGAAGTGGACAATGTAAACTTATTCAAATTTCATTTTCACATGTCTAAGATATTAATACCAGTTCAATAATCATCAGAGTAATTTAGTTATTCTTTATAAAGCATGACATCCAATTCCAAGTTCTGAAATATTCATCTGATAATATTCATTAGCATCAACTAACAACTTTCCCATATTTCTTTTTGAGTCATGAATTAAGAAAAGTACCTTCAATATCCATGATTCAAGGCATCACTTCAATTTCCAAGAACATTGCCTTGGATTGTTAACTACTTCTTCGTAGTATTTGGGTTCTCCCAAATTAGATTCCAAGAACATATACTCTATTCTAATTCTTCCTCAACATATTGACATCAAATACTCCTTGTACATTTATAAAAAATAAAATACACACAAAGTTCACTCAACAATATCCTTTTTTGTATTTGTTATCAATGCCAGTAGAAAATGACATGTCAATATGTTCACCCAATTTTTACATATGATTTATTTCTTCTCTCCCCCTTTATCCTTGATATTTTCATTTTATTCTATCCCCCTTATTGATAAAAAATGAAAATAGTTCCAGAAGAGAGGTTGGTGTCAATTCATTCTTAGTATTTTTCTATCATTCGTCCTACTTAATGTCTATATTATTCATAATCTATATAGAAAACATGAGGGTTTTGGTTACACAAAAATGAAATACATTTCAAAATTAAAAATGATACAAGCATATACTTATTTAAATTTCTTTAATATTTTCCTCAGAGTATATTCACATGTATTCTAGTTTAAACATATTGTTTTAAATTAATGTGAATATTTCTAGAGATATTCAACCTAAATTTTCTTCACCACTCAGTACATAGAGTAAATACATTCAAGTACAACCAGAAGGTTTTATTTCATACAGCCCTGGAACATCAAAAAATATTCCCATTTTCTTATCATTAATTAAAATTATTTTTCTCCACATTTATTTTAGAAAAAATTCTTGTAAGATGATAGAATTTAAAGGAATGGAATTTAATAAAAAACATAAAATCACCTACCATAATTTAAATGTGTATGAATTATCAACTCTGTTATCTTCTCAAAAACTACCCCTAAAGGGTTTATAACCTTATTTATATCCTTAAGGTATATATTTTCATTGAATATTATGTGATATATCAATTGAAAAATCATGCCAATATAGAACTATTTCAAATATGGAACATTTATTCTAGCTTACTTTTTTTTAGTTCTCTATTTTAGAACCAGTATCACCTTCAATTACCAGCATGGTTAAAATAAAATACAAATGATTTAAAAAATAATATGGGACCTTTTTTATCCTTAGTGTTTGCAACAAGGCTGGGAATTTCTTCTCAACCATATGAATCTTTTATTTTTTGTTCAATATTTAACAAGATTATCTATGTTGGAATTTCTAGATTTCATAATAGTATTGGTTAGAATGGATAATTTTATTTTCTTCTTATATGGAATATTCCTTTTAACATGATCCATAAAGGAACATGTATCACCTATTTCATATTTCATGCTCTTAAAGATTTCTTCTTGGGTTGGATTAATTGTTATACAATCATCAAGTAGTGTCCATCTATATTGCACCTCTGGTGTTGTTTCTCATAATCATTTGATAAGAACATATCATTAAATTTGATTTATTAATGTGAAATATATTTCTTTCCTTTGTATTTTCCTTTATCTTCTTCTTAATCCTTTTATCTTACTTTTTTCAGGTCATCTATCCAAATGATCAATAAATCATTGGGAATGTATAAATATGACTTTCTTATTCCATATTGCATCTCCAAAATGTCCTCCACTATACCAATCCTACTATTTCTTTAATAGAGTGATACATTACTTTGTTTATTAGTATTGTTTTTATATGATCTGTATTCCATGTATTGTTTTCATAAGTCCATTATGTGGCCATTTTTACAAAAATAAACACAGCTTCTCCCATTTGGTGAGGCATTCATCTTGTACTTATTAGGTGTGTTTGATTTTATATTTTTATTTTTCTATCCTTCCAAGGGAAACTTATATAACTTCTTCATGAACTTCCTAGGAATATTATTTCCAGAACAATTCTCATGATTCTTTACAAAGACATGATTATATATATTCCTTACTTTTTTGTATTTCATTCTCATTTGTTTTAGTTTCATACTTGAATGATTTATAACTTTATTATTTTTTCACTATGACCATTGATGTTGAAAATACCATATAGACCACTAATTTTTATAAATCCATGTGTGACTGAAATATTTTTTATTTCTTTATTGGTCTTTTCTTTACCTAAACTTTTCTCCCCCTTGATGTAGTATTTATTTTAACTTTAGTTGTTGATATATTATGCCATCAGTCAACAACCTTATGCCCAAACCTATAGCAATTCCAACAATATACCAAAAATATTAATCTTTTTATTTATGAAAAAATCTATCTAGAATTTAATGTGTGATTATTTTGTTCCTTCCCATTCATTGAATATGTTTTTTTAGGGGGGAAACATATTATAAACTAACTTTTACCCACCTTGTTCATAATGGTGGGTTTCTCACCATTTTTATTCATCCAAACTTATACATATTTTGATTTTAAATCTATAAAATTCAAAGAAATATATATATCCAAAATATTATTTTCAAAGGTGAATGGTACCTTATCATTTTTAATTTATATATATTGATCATTAGATGATCTCAAGATGGTATTTCCACTAGATAGAGGTATTTTAGCTACAGATTCTTCATTTTTTAGTTTTTATGGAAACAGATTTCCTTTAAACTTGTTTTGAAGACACAGATTGGTTTATTTAAATATTTTCATTTTAACTTCAATCTCAAACAATATCATTTTGATAATGTGTTTTTTATTATACATTATCTTTAGTTTTTATTTAGTGGATTTCTTTATTTTTTCAATCTCATCATCATAATTTTAATTCTTTTATTTCATTGAGTTGTCAAGTTATTTGATCTTATTGTCCTTTACTTCCATATAATCATTTTTTACATCAATGGTTGAATTTTTATTCTCATCTAGTGAATGGAACTTTTTTTCAATGCTCTTAATGGATTGAAATTTCTTTAGGATTGCCTCAATACAATCTTTCCAAAATCTGTAGCATACCTCTTTAATATCCTTAATTCTTATAATTTTGGAATTACACTAATTGGTGATATCTTCACACATCATCACCTTATTTTCCATTGGTTTATCTATTTTTCATCTCATCTATAAGATATGTTATTTTCCTCTTAAAAATAATCAAGTAGATTTGTACTGTAATATTTCCTGTAACAACCCAAACATTTATGAATAAAATTCCCTTTATTTTAATGTCTTATGGATATAGAAAACACATTAACTCTTATTTTTATTATTGGGTCAAAATTATTATTAAGTATCCTTACCATTGATAATATAGTAATTGAACATTTATCACATGACTAGTACAAATATAGGGTTTTAACAAATCCTTTCGACACAGACAAAAGAGGTGAGGCCTCATCTAGTAGACATGGGCCGTATGAAGGTCATTTTTCAGAGCTTGGTAAGGAGGTAGAATCATTGGGATTTTCTCTTCACCAAGCCCAATCTGAGCTTTAACATGTTAAGCTTGAATGGAATTACCTATAGGAGAAGTTCAAGTTAATAAAGATTACCACACGGGCAATGTTATCCGAGCTAGCCCAAGAGTCTAACACCATCACACACCTTACCCTTAAGTCTTATACATGTTTTATAAGGTTTTCTGTAACAAGGTATTAGATACTTATTATGTAATCCCTTTTTATAAATAAAATACTTATTCCATTAATTCCTTTATGAGAATAGTCTTTCTTAAAAAATGATGAATTTGATAAATTTATTATTTGGGTAAAAATGGTACTTTTGAGAAATATATACATTATTTTATTAAACTAAGGTTTTTATTAATAATATTATAAAATAAATTCTTATAAATTATGATTATATCATTTCCTTATCTATAAATGATTAGGTAATTAGTTTTATAAGAGTTATATTTTTATATGATAAAACTGAAAGTGTATTTTTAATTAAAGAATTTATTTTAAGGAATTAATAAATTTTTGAAGTAATTAATAAAATATTATAATAAAATTACTTTTATTAATAATAAATGGTTATATAATTTTTATGAAGTCAAATTTAATTTTTATTAAGGTTTAAAAACTATTTTTGTCAAAACCCATCAATTTTCAATAAATGTCATATCTCATTTTAAAAGTAAAAATTCACATATTTAAAAATTATTTAGATAAAATGAATATTTTTTTTGGAATCAGGTTGTCTAAATTATCCAATGGTTAATTTTTCATAATTTTCTGAGATAATCGAATTTTTGGGTAAAAATTAAATAATATATTAATATATAGTGTGTTTTATGACATCTTAATGACCCAACAGTGGTGTAATAAATACCATAAAAGGGATCTTCAACCAAATATATGTTTTAAATTTAAAATAATGTGATTTTATATTTATTTGACTTATTTTAAAAGGTCGTAGTGAAACCTTCAAAATGTATAATATATTTTATTATTTTAAATTCATTTTCTTGAGAGTGTGACTCACCTCCACATAAGAAATGGAAATATTTTAATATCATCAGCCTTTCATCTAATAAAATAATATTTTACACTACCCTTGTCTAGAAACCATTGTAAAACCATGGGTTGGTTTGTGGTTTTGAATATTTTAGTGTGTAGTGTCTAAAACCTAAATAATAAATAATTCCCCATCCTTTCCTATATAAACCCACCCAAGCACCCATTCATCTTCACTAAAACTCCTTGAATCTCTTCCTAACTCTTCTATATAGTCCCTATAGCCATCCCAAGGCACCCCCAAAGCTCCCAAAAAGAGTCCCCCAAGCCTTTGGGGTCACACATCGAAGTAAGGGATCCAAACTTTTCTTCCTTTCTCATTTTTTGTCCAAATTTCCATATATTGGTATAACATTTTATTTTTCAATTAAAATGTTGGGGTATGATTTATCACCCCCCCCCCTCATAAATCCCTTATTAT
This sequence comes from Viscum album, assembly GCA_963277665.1. Taxonomy (NCBI): domain Eukaryota; kingdom Viridiplantae; phylum Streptophyta; class Magnoliopsida; order Santalales; family Viscaceae; genus Viscum; species Viscum album. The sequence continues at coordinate 291,176,245 of OY728163.1, forward strand.
GTTTGAATGATTATACAACCCTTTCACTCTCATTAATACCTCTCATGTACACCTATTACCATGTCGAAATTCTATAAGGAATTTCTCTCTCCTCGTTTCCATTCAAGCATTTCTTCTATATTATGCATCTCAAATTCTATTTTATATGTTGGGATATTATTCTACATGATAACCTTACTACCCATTTCATGTATAAATTTTTAGATACTCCTTTATCTCTCATTAAACTATTTTATGAATCCCCATGTGATATCGTTATGTTGCCGAAATTGCACCACGATTTTTCATGCAAAAAATCATCATGTAGTGAATACCATTCCCATTTCTCTATCAATGGTATTCACCTTTATAAACATATAATTATTGATTATAAAATTTAATATATATATTCCACATTACTTTATATTGTAATAAACTATGGTGTTGAATGAATCCATGTTATATGATCTATGTGGCACACTTAAGCATGAAATTAAAATATTAATAAATGGTGCACCCTGATAGTGCTCTAATGCATTGGGTAATGTTTAATATCATGATACGTCATGTTGGGATAGGGGTTTACCTAATTATTTTTAGGAAATTTTTCCACCATGTTGGGACAGGGGTTTACCTAATTCCTTTATGTTTATGATGTGGTGTTTTAAGTTGTTGCCACATTTCCATGTTATAATAATCATGCTATATCATGCCTTCAAGTTCATATTTCTCTTATGCTCTACTGAAATGTCTATTTTCAAACACGTATCATATTATTCTTTTTATTCTTTGTTTACTCTTTTACTAGGCTTTCTATCTGACCCTTTTCTTATATATATCATCAGGTTATCCCATGCAATGCTAAGTACGAAGGAATATTGTGGTCGTGTAAAAGAAGTTTTTAATAAATATGTTGTATTTCATGTCTTAAGTTTTCATGTAATGTTTCTAATCCCCAAATACACTAGACCACTCAATATTGTAGGTTTTATTAAGTTTATTTTTAAGTAATAAATCATTTTGAAGTGTGAAATAAAGACCAGGGTTGTTAGAGATGGTATCAGAGGATAGGTTTAGTTATTTTTGGGATTAGGATTTAAAAAACCTAGTGAAAGTGTTTAGGATAAGTCTAAGTATAAAAAAAGAATCCCTAAATTTTTGTGATTATAGAGTAAGTGGTTTATCAAGAAAATACATCCATGTCTAGATATGAACTAGTAGATATATATTTTCCATAGATGTATTTAGGGGTAAAACCCAAAACACCACTTTCAACTAGACTCTAATGGGAACTGGTGCATGACAACGGGCCTTGCTTCTCTCTTGGTTTGACACTCCGAGGGGATATACTTTAGTAAATTCATAATATTAGTAAAAACCGTTATTAATGGAACAAAAAAATCCCATAAGAATATATGTTAGGAATTAGATCATCGATAACTTAGATCAAAGCTTAGAAATTCATAAGTTAATAAGATAAATTTAGTTTATAAGTTATCCCTTTTTTTCATTGGATTCCTTTTTATGTGTTCAATAGTATAAAAGAACTCATCCTTAATTATATGTTGGATATAGATGAACCATAATAAAATAAAGTGAATGTTAGGGTTATCATCCATAGTTCTACGCATTCATTTATATCCCGAAAGTTTAGTAGAATATTCTAAACATCACCAAAAAGAATGGAAGTAGTGATGTCGGTGAAAATGGAAAATGGGGAAATTATTTCATCCAAAGAATATAACACCTCCCCTATCACAATATTTGGATTAAACTTCCCAAAAAACTTTATCATACTTCCCTTGGTGGAATTTGATGCAACTATTGGCATGGATTGGTTTTCTCTATATATATCCAACATAAATTGTCGCGAGAGGGAAATCACTCTCAATACGGTGAATTGACCCTCGATCCTATTCAAGTGAAAGGAGGAGGATGAATCTTCTTTAGAACAATCATCTCAAGAATGGATATTAATTCCCTACGAGTATTCATATCTTTCTCAGATGATTGAGTCTAAGGAAGAAACCATCCTTGAAGACATGCATATTGTGAAGGAATTCGTTGATGTGTTTCCCAAGGAATTGTCTAGCCATACTCCTAAAAGAGATATTGAATTATCAATTGATCTTAAACCTATGGAATTAAAAATATCCAATAATATATATAGAATGGGTGTAGTGGATCTTGATGAGATAAATAAACAACTATAGGAGAATCTAGATAAAGGGTTTATACGGACAAGTGCTTCACCATAGGGTGCACCAGTCCTCTTCATCAAGAAGAAGGATGGGTCAATGCACCTTTGAATTGATTATTGTGAGCTCAAAGAAATCTTGATAAATAACAAGTATCATTTTCCATGAATCGAGGACTTATTAGATCAGCTACGTAGATCACAACACTTCTCTAAGGTGGATTTGTGGTCAGGATATTACCAAGTAAGGGTGAATAAGGATTATATCCCCAAGACTACTTTTCATACAAGGTACAGGCACTATGAATTCATTGTAATGAATTTTTGAATCACTAATGATCCATAAATATTCTTGGACTTGATGAATAGATTCTTTATAGATTACCTCGACAAATTTTTGGTAATATCTATAGATGATATTCTAATATACTGAAAAACCAAGGAGAAGCATGAGGAGAATCTAAGAAATGTACTAGAGACCTTGCAAAAGAAGATTCTCAATGAAAAGTATAGAAGGTGTGAGTTCTAGTTGAAGGAAGTATTATTATTGGGGAATATCATCACAAGCAATGGGATATCTATGGATCCTTCCAAAACAAAAGAAATTAAGGGATGATCGAGGCCAACATTTGTGACGGATATTCGTAGCTTCATGGGGTTAGCTAAATATTATCACTTATTTTTGAGAAATTTCTCATGATTTTCACACCCTCTTACCAAGATAACTTGGAAGTGAGTCAATTTTTCTTGTAATGATGAATTTGAAGAAAGATTCATGTAGTTTAAGAAGAGGCTTATCACTATTCATGTGCACACACTACCCAAAAGTGGGGATATTTTCATAATCTTCAATGATGCTTCGAAGAAGGGAATGGGTTGTGTGTTGATACAGAATGAAAAATTCATTGCCTATTCCTCAAGGCAGTTTAAAATTCATGAGAAAAACTATCCCATGCATTCTGTAGTTGGCAGTGGTGATCTTTGTGTTAAAAATCTTGTGCAATTATCTCTTTGAGGAGAAGTGTGAAATATATACAGATCAAAAAAGTTTCAAATATATATTCACACAGAAAGAGATTAATATGAACCAATGAATATGGTTATAGATCATTAAGGATTACAACTTCTCAATCCATTACCACCCTAGGAAAATTAACAAGGTGGAAAATTATCTAAGTAGGAATTACCCAGCAATTCTATCATTAATGAGAATTAAAAAGGATCAAATATTATTATATTTGATGAATATGGATATGAAAATCATAAAAAAGGGAACATAATGAATCCTTTCACAAATTATTTCTCAAACATCTATATTTGAAAGGTTAAAGGATTATCAAAAAGATGATGGGGTAATTCATAAGAAATTGGAAAATACCAGAAAAGGGAAATCCTTAAAGTTCAATGTTAATGAATAAGTAATTTCGAGATTTTGGTCAAGACTATGTGTTCCAAAAAATCTGAAGTTAAATAAAGAACTTTTTGATGATGCAAATAGTTTGAATTTCTCCATTCACTCGGGAAACACAAAGATATATCAGGGTATATAAGAGTATTATTGGTGGGATAACATGAAGAAGTAGATCGCCAAATATACATCAAAGTGCCTGTTATGTCAGCAAGTGAAGGCTGAGAGGCATATTTCTAAGGGGATGATGCAACCATTACCCATACCAATATGGAAATGGGAGAAAATCACCATAGACATTTTCACTGGACTTCTGAAGACATGAAAAGTAAATAATGCTATCTAGGTTTTTTTGTATTGTTTTACAAAGATGGCACACTTCATTGCAATTTGAGAGGATTTATCACTAGATCAGATAGAATGAATATACATCATAGAAGTGGTAATGCTTTATTGTGTACCTCTTTCGATTGTATCCAATTAAGATCCATGATCCACCTCTAAGTTCTAGAAGAGTCTCCAACATGCTCTGAATACTGATCTGAACTTCAGTAAGGATTATCATCCTCAAAATGATAGCCAATCTGAGCGGACTATTAAAAAACTTTAGGACATGTTGAGATAATGATCAATGGAATTCAAAGGAGGATGGGATCAACATATTTCTATGGTTGAGTTATCTTACAACAACAGTTTCCACTCAATCATCCAAATGCATCCTTATGAAGACCTTTATGGGAAGAGGTATAGAACACCGGCATGTTGGGATGAATTTGGGAAACTGAAACTTGTAATTCCAAAAATGGTCAAATAAAAGGTGGAGAAGGTTAATACCATCCATCAGCACATCAAAACTGCCTAGATTCAACAAAATATCTATACTAACAACCATTAAGGAGACCTAGAGTTTTATATTGGAGATATGGTTTTCCTCTGCATATCTCCATGGAAGAGAGTTATAAGATTTGTGAAGAAGGGAAATATTAGTCCATGGTACATAATCCCTTCTGAGATACTTGATCGCATCATATTAGTATCCTATTGACTATAACTCTTACCAAACCTATCTCAAGTACATGATGCATTCCATGTATCACTCTTTAGGAAGTACATACCTAACCCATCACATGTACTCAATCCAGAGGTGGTACCATTGGATAATTACCTATCCTATGAAGAAAAGATGGTGAATATCTTACATCATAAGGAAACATTTCTACAAAATAATACAATTACCCTCATCAAAGTTTTTTGGATAGACAATAAGTTGAAAAAGAAACATGGGAACCCAAGGGAGTGATGAGGTAGAGTTCCCCTCATCAGTTATAGTGTGGGAAAATAAAATTTTGAGGGTGAAATTTCTCAAGGGGGGTTGTAATGACCAAAACAATTATGAAAAAAAATTCCCTTTATTTTAATGTCTTATAGATATATAAAATGAATACACTCTTTTTTATTATTGGGATTAAATGTCCATTCAGTATCCTTACCATTGATAATATAGTTGTTGAACAGTGATCACATGACTAGTATAAATATAGGATTTTAACCAATACTTTAAACATAAACAAAGGAGGTGATGGCCTCATACAGTAGACTCAGGCCATACGAAGCTCATTTGTTAGATCTCAGGAAGAAGTTAGCTTCACTGGTATTTTCTCTTGACCAAGACCAATATGAGCTTCAACACATTAAGCTTGAATGGAATCGCCTAAGGGAGAAGTTCAAGTTAATAGAGATTACCACCCAGGTGTTGTTATCTGAGATTCCCCAAGAGTCTATCACCATCACACACCTTAGCCTTAGATATTATGCAAGTGTTATAATGGGTTATATTATAAGGTATTAGTTACTTATTGTGTAATACCTTTTATAAATAAAAGACTTATTCCATTAATTCCTTTATGAGAATAGTCTTTCTTAAAAAAATAATGAATTTGAAAAATTGATTTTTTGGGTAAAAATGGTATTTTTGAGAAATATATACATTATTATATTAAACTAAGCTTTTTTTTAATAATATTATAAAAACAATTCTTATAATTGATTATTATAATAGTTTCTTATTTATAAATGATTAGGTAATCAGTTTCATAAGAGTTATATTTTTATATGATAAAACAGAAATTGTATTTTTAATTAAAGAATTTATTTTAAGGAATTGATGAATTTTTTAAGTAATTAATAAAATATTATTATCAAATTATTTTTATTAATAATAAATGATTATATATTTATTATGAAGTAAAATTTAATTTTTATTAAGGTTTAAAAACTGTTTTTGTAAAAACTCATCAATTTTCAATAAATGTTAGTTATAATTTTAAAAGTAAAAATCACATATTTATAAAATTATTTTAATGAAATGAATATTATTTTTGGAATTAGGACATCAAAATTTTCCAACAATGAATTTTTCATAATTTTTTGAGCGTCGAATTTTTGGGTAAAAATTAAATAATATATAAATATATAGTGTATTTTATAACATCATAATGAACCAATAGTGATGTAATAAATACCATAAAAGGGATATTTGAAAAAATCTATTTTTTAACTTTAAAATAATTTTATATTATATTTATTTGAATTATTTTATAATGACTTAGTGAATCCTCCAAAATGTAAAATATATTTTATGATTTTAAATTCATTTCATTGGGAGTGTGACTCGCCTCCAAATAAGCAAGGGAAATATTTTAAAATATTTTTTCATTTTCCAAATAAAATAATATTCTCCACTCCACTTGTATAAAAACCATGGTTTGTTTTGTGGTTTTGAATATTTTAGTATGTAGTGTCCGAAACCAAAATAATAAAGAATTCTCCCTCTTTTCCTATATAAGCTCATCCATGCACCCATTCCTTTTCACTAAAACTCCTTTAAGATCATCATCACTCTTATATTCACTACCTAGACTCCCAAGGTTCCCCCAATCTCCCATGAAGTCTCTCCCAGGCCTTCGGGATCACACTTCCAAGTAAGGGATCCTCACTTTCCTTCCTTTCTCATTTTTTTCCAAGTTTCCTAATACTGTTATACCCTTTTATTTTTCAATTAAAAATGATGGGGTATGTTTTCACACCTCCCCCATACTTCCCTTATTATATTTGAATTATGATATACCTTTTTCACTCTCATTAATCCCTCCCATGTACACCTGTTACGATACCAAAATTCCGTAAGGGATTTCTCTCTCCACATTTCCATTAAAGCATTTCTCTTATATTATACATCTCAAATTCCATTTCATATGTTGTAATATTATGCTCCATTGTCCCCTTACTTCCCATTTTATGTCTAAATTATGAGATACCCATTTCTCTCTCATCAACCCATTTTATAAATCTCCATGTGATGTTGTTATGCTACCGAAATTGCACTGCAATTTTCCATGCCAAAATCATCATGTAGTGAATACCATGCCCATTTCTCTATCAAAGGTATTAACCTTTATATAGATACATATATATATATATATATATATATTAATTTCATATGTATTCCACATTCCTTTATAATTTAATAAATGATGATGTTGAATGAATCCATGTTCTATGATCTATGTGGCACACTTAAGCATGTGATTAAAATGTTCATGGAGGGTGTTCCATGATAGAACTCCAATGCATTGGGTAATGTTTATTATCCAGATACCCCATGTTGGGATAGGGTTTTACATAATTTCTTTTAGTACATTTCTCAACCATGTTGGGATAGGGGTTTACCTGATTTTTTAATGTTTATGATGTAGGGTTTTAAGTTATTTCCACATTTCCATGTCATGATAATCATTCTATATCATGATTTTATGTTCATGTTTCTCTTATGATCCATTGATGTGTCTATTTCCTAACATGTATTGTACTCTTCATTTTATTCCTTGTTTACTCCCTTACTGGGATTTATAGATCACTCTTTTCTTATTTATGTCCTCAGGTTATCACAAGCAATGCTAAGTAGGAAGGAATGTTGTGTTCATGTAAAAAGAACTTTTTAATAAATATGTTGTATTTTATGTCTTAATTTGTCATGTAATATACCTAATCCAAAAATAAACTATCCCTCTCGATATTATAGGTTATATTAAGGTCAAGTTTATGTAATAAATCATGTTTAAGTGTATAATAAAGACCAGGGTTTTTATAGTTAGTATCATAGGATAGGGTTAGTTATTTTTGGGATTGGGATTAGAAAAATGTAGTGAATTTTTTAAGGATAAGACTAAGTATAAGAAACTAATACCTAAATTTTGGTGAGTATAGAGTAAATTTTTTATCAAGAAAATAAATCCCTTTATGGATACGAACAAGTAGAGGTGGTTCTGGAATAATTGTATTTAGGGGTAAAACCCAAAAACACCACTTTGAGATAGACTTGAACATTAACTAGTGCATGAAAATGGGCCTTGCTACACTCTTGGTTCAACACTCCTGGGGAATATTCTTTAGTAAATTCATAAGCTTAGTACGAACCATTATTAAGGGAACAAAAAAATCTCATAAGAATATATTTTAGGAAGTAGATCATGGATAACTTAGATTGAAGCATATAAATTCATAATTTAAGGAGATAAATGTAATTTATAAGTTATCCATTTTGGGTCATTGGATTCCTATTTATGTGTTCAATAGTTTAAATGAACTCATCCTTAAGTCTATGTTGGATAGAGTAGAACCAGAATCAAAAAAGTGAATGTTAGGGTTATCATCCATAGTTCAACACATTCCTTTATATCTCGAAAGTTTAGTAGAACAATCCAAACATCACCACAAACTATTGAAGTAGAGATGTCGGTGAAAACAAAAAATGGGGAAATTATTTTATCCCATGAATATAACTCATCCCCTATCACAATTTGTGGATTAAACATCCTAGAAAAACTCGTCATATTTCCCTTGGTGGAATTTGATACAATTCTTGGCATTGATTGGATTTCCCTATATATAGGCAACATAAATTTTCATGAGAGGGAAATCACTCTCCATATGGTGAATCAACCCCTAATTCTATACAAGTGAAAGGAGTATGATGAATCTTCTTTAATACCATAATCTCAAGCATGGATGTTAATTCCCAATGAGCATGCGTATCTTTCTCATATGATTAAGTCTAAGGAATGAACTATCCTAAAAGACATGCCTATTCTGATGGAATTCATAGATGTGTTTCCTAAGGAATTTCATGGTCTTCCTCCTATAAGAGATGTTGAATTCTTGGTTGATCTTATACCTGGGGAATTTTCAATATCCAAAACTCCATATAGAATGGGTGTAGTGGAGCTAGAGGAGATAAAGAAACAACTACAAGATAATCTAGATAAAGGGTTTATAAACTCAAGTGCTTCACCATGGGGTGCACCAGTCCTCTTCATCAAGAAGAAAGATGGGGAAATGCTCCTTTTCATTGATTATCATGATCTCAACAAAATCAGGATAAAGAACAAGTATCATTTTCCATGAATTGATGACTTGTTCGATCTTCTACGTGGAGCATGATATTTCTGTAAGGTGGATTTGCAGTCGGTATATTACTAAGTAAGGGTGAAGAAGATGGATATCCCCAAGAATACTTTTCATACAAGTTACGAGAACTATGAATTCAAATTAATGCCTTTTGGACTCACTAAGGGTCTATAAATCTTCTAGGACTTGATAAATAGAGTCTTTATAGATTACCTCGAAAAATTTGTGGTAGTCTTTATAGACGACATTCTAATATACTGTGAAACCAAGGAGGAGCATGAGGAGAATCTAATCACTTTACTAGAGAACTTGTGGAATGATAAGCTCTATGAAAATTATAGAAAGTGTGAGTTCTTGTTGAAGGAAGTATCATTCTTGGGGAATATCATCACAATCAATGGAATATCCATGGATCCTTCCAAAACAAAAGAAATTGAGGGATATTCGAGGCCAGCATCAGTGATGGATATATGTAGCTTCCTGGGGTTAGCTGGATATTATCACCAATTTGTGATAAATTTCTCATGATTTTCAAACCTTCTTACCAAGTTAACTCGGAATGGAGTCAAGTTTTCTTGGAATGGTGAATGTAAAGAAAGATTCATGGAGTTAAAGAAGAGGCTTATCACTACCCCTGGGTACACACTACCCATAAGTGGGGATATTTTTGTAATTTTCAGCAATGCTTCGAAGAAGGGCATGGGATCTATGTTGATGCATAATGACAAAGTCATCACCTATTCCTCAAGGCAGTTTAAAATTTATGAGCAAAACTATCCCACACGTTATCTAGAGTTGTCAGTGGTGATCTTTATGTTGAAAATCTGGCACCATTATCTCTTTGTGGAGAATTGTGAAATATATACGGATCACAAAAGTCTAAAATATATATTCACACAGAAAGAGATTAATATGCGCCAATGAATATGGTTAGATCTCATTAAGGATTACAACTGCTCAATCTATTATGAGCCTAGGAAATCGAACAAGTTGGAACATTATCTATGTAGGAAGGACCCAGAAATTCTATCATTGATAATAATTTAAAAGAATCCAATCTTCTTAGATTTTATAAAGATGTACATGAGAATAAAAAATAAGGTAATATCATCAATCCTTTCACAAATTATTTCTCAACCATCTATTTTGGAAAGGTTAATGGATTCTCAAAAAGATGATTTGGGAATTCAGAATAAAGTGGAGACTATCAAAAAAGGTAAATCATAAGAGTTCAATGTTAATGAAGAAGGAATTGTGAGATTTAGGTTAAGACTATATGTTTCATCAAATATGAAGTTAAAGAAAGAACTTTTGGATGATGCCATAGTTTAAATTTTTCCATTCACCCAAGAAACACAAAGATGTATTGGGATCTCTGAGAGCATTATTGGTGGGATAACATGAAAAAGGAGATCACAAAATATAAATCAAAGTTAATGTTATGTTAGTAAGTGAAGGCTGAGAAGTAGAATCCTAAGGGGGTGATGCAACCATTACCCATACCAATATATAAATGGGATAACATCACCATGGACTTTGTCACTAGACTTCCAAAGACATCCAAAGTAAAAAATGTTATATGGGTTGTTGTGGATCATCTTACAAAGATGGAACACTTCATTGCAATTCAAGAGGATTTCTCACCAGATCATCAGGCATGAATATACATCAGAGAAGTTTTAAGGCTTCATGGTGTACCACTATTGATTATATCTGATTGAGATCCAAGATTCACCTCTAAGTTCAAAAAGAGTCTCCAACACACTCTGAATACTGAGTTGAACTTTAGTAAAACTTATCATCCTCAAATTGATGTCCAACCTGAGCGGACTATCCAAACACTTGAGGACATGTTTATATCATACTCAATGGACTTAAAAGAAGGATGGTATCAACATCTTCCTCTAGTTGATTTCTCTTATAATAAAAATTTCCTCTCAAGCATCCAAATGGATCCTTATGAAGACCTTTATGGTAAGAGGCTCAGAACACCGGCATGTTGGGATGAAGTTGGGGATTGAAAAATTCTAGGTCCAAAAATCATTGAATAAATGGAGGAGAAGGTTAATAACATTTAGAAACACATAAAATATGACTAGAGTCTAAAAAAGAGCTATGCTGACAACCATCGACGATGCCTATAGTTTTATGTTAGAGATATGGTTTTCCTCTGCATATCTCCATGAAAGAGAGTTATGAGATTTGGGAAGAAGGTAAAGCTTATTCCAAGGTACATCGACCCTTTTGAGAACTTTGATCGCATCGGAGTAGTGGTCTATCGACTAGTACTCCCACCGAACCTATCTCATATACATGATGTATTCCATGTATCACTCTTTGAGGAAGTACATACCTGACCCATCACATATACTCAATCCATAGGTGGTACTATTGTAGAATGACCTCTCTTATGAAGAAAAATATGGTGAATATCTTAGATCATATGGAAAAAGTTCTACGAAATAATACAATTCCCCTCGTTAAAGTGTTGTGGAGAAACCACAAGTTTGAAGAAGAAACATGGGAACTGGAGGAAGTGATGAGGCAGATTTACCCTCATCTATTTTAGTGTGGTAAAACAAAATTTTGAGGGTGAAATTTCTTAAGGGGGGAAGGTTTTAACGACCCAAAAATGTATGAATAAAATTATTTTTATTTTTATTTATTATGGAAATAGAAAACACATGCACTATTTTTTTTATTATTGGGTTTAAATGAACATTAATTATCCTTACCATTGATAATATAGTTGTTGAACAGTGATCACATGACTAGTATAAATATAGGGTTTTAACAAATACTTTCGACATAGAAAAAGGAGGTGATGGCCTCATCCATTTGACTTAGGCCCTAAGAAGATCATTTGTCAGAAATCAGGAAGGATTTAGCTTCACTGAGATTCACTCTTGACCAACCTTAAGCTGAGCTTTCACACCTTAAGTTTAGATGTAATCACCTACGGTAGAAGTTCAAGTTAATAGAGATTACCACTCGGGTGATGTTATCTGAGCTGCCCCAAGAGTTTGTCACCATCCCACACCTTACCCTTAGGTATTATGAGGGTGTTATAAGGGGTTATGTTATAAGATATTAATTAATTATTGTATAATACATTTTTATAAATAAACTACTTATTCTATTAATTCCTTTATGAGAATAGTCTTTCTTAAAAAATGATGAATTTGATAAATTGATTTTTCAGGTTAAAATGGTACTTTTGATAAATATATAAATTATTATATTAAAAAAAAAGTTTTTATTAATAATATTATAAAAAAATTATAATTGATCATTATATCAGTTCCTTATCTAGAAATGATTAGGTAATCAATTTGATAAGAGTTATATTTTTATATGATAAAACAAAAAGTTTATTTTTAATTAAAGAATTTATTTTAAGGAATTAATGAATTTTTGAAGTAATTAATAAAATATTATTATCAATTTACTTTTATTAATAATAAATGAGTTTATAATTTTTATAAAGTCAATTGTAATTTTTATTATGGTTTAAAAACTATTTTTGTCAAAACCCTTCAATTTTCAATAAATGTTAGTTATCATTTTAAAAGTAAAAATACACATATTTAAAATTTTATTTAGATAAAATGGATATTATTTTTGGAATCAGGATGTTGAAATTATCCAATGGTGAATTTTTCATAATTTTATGAGACGGTCGAATTTTTTGGGTAAAAATTAAATAATATATAAATGTATAGTGTGTTTTATGACATCATAATGACACAATAGTGATGTAATAAACACCATAAAATGGATTTTATAAAAAATATATGTTTTAAATTTAAAAAATGTGATTTTATATTTATTTTACTTATTTTATAATTCCTTAGTGAATCCTCTAAAATGTATAATAAATTTTATGATTTTAAATTCATTTTCTTAAGAGTGTGACTCGCCTCCACATAAGATAGTGAAATGTTTTAATATATTCAGAAATTTTCCTTATAAAATAAAATTTTCCACTACTCATGGATAGAAACAATGGGCAAAAACCATGGGTTTGTTTGTGGTTTTCAATATTTTAGTGTGTCCAAAACCTAAATAATAAATAATTCTCCCTCTTTTCATATATAAACCCACCCAAGAACCCAATACTCTTCACTAAAACTCCTTTAATATGATCCTCACTATGATATACACTCCCTAGAGTCCTTCCAAGTCCCCCCCCCAAGGTCCCAATAATCCTCTCCTGAGCCTTTGGGATCATACATCCAAGTAAGGGATCCTCACTTTCCTTCCTTTCTCATTTTTTTCCAAGTTTTTTTATAATGTTATACCCTTTTATTTTTCAATAAAAAATGAGGGGGTAGTTATTTTAAACTCCCCCATAATTCCCTTATTATTTTTTAATGATGAGATACCCCTTTCACTCTCATTAATCCCTCCCATGTACACCCGTTACCATGCCGTAACTCCTTAAAGGATTTCTCTCTCATCATTTACATTCAAGCATTTATCTTATATTATACATCTCAAATTACATTTCATATATTGGGATATTTTTATCCATGATCCCCTTACTACCCATTTCATGTTTAAATTATTACATACCCCTTTATCTCTCATAAACCCATTTTATGAATACTCATGTGATGTTGTTATGCTGCAGAAATTGCACCGTGATTTTCCATGCCCGAATCACCGTGTAGTAAATACCATGAACATTTCTCTATCAAGGGTATTCACCTTTATTCACATATACTAATTGATTATATAATTTCATATATTTATTCCATGTTAATTTATCATGGAATAAATGATGATGTTTAATGAATCCATGTTATATGATCTATGTGGCACACTTAAGCATGAGATTAAAAGGTTTAGGAAGGGTGCACCCTAATAGAGCTCTAATGCATTAGATAATGTTTAGTATCATGATACGTCATATTGGGACAGGGGTTTACCTAATTCCTTTTAGTACATTTTCCCACCATTCTTGGATAGGGGTTTACTTGATTCCTTTATGTTTATGATGTAGTTTTTTAAGTTATTACCACATTTCCATGTTATGAGAATCATGTTACATCATGCCTTTATGTTCATGTTTATCTTATGCTCCATTGATAAGTATATTGCCTGACATGTATTTTATTATTCATTGCTTTTTTACTCCCTTATTGGGATTTATAGCTCACCCTTTTCTTATGTATGTCCTCAGGTTATCCCATGAAATGCTAAGTATAAAGGAATGTTGTGGTCATGTAAAATACGTTTTTAATAAATATGTTGTATTTTATGTCTTAATATTCCATGTAATGTTCCTAATCCCCAAATACACTATACCTATCGATCTTATGGGTTGTATTAAGTGCAGTTTTATGTAATAAATCATGTTTAAGTGTGTAATAAAGATCAGGGTTTTTATAGTTGGTATTAGATGATAGGTTTAGTTATATTTGGGATTAGGATTAGAAAAACCTAGTGAAATCCTTAGAGATAAGACTAATTATAAGAAAATAATAGCTAAATTTTGGTGAGTATAGATTAAGTTATTTATAAAGAAAATACATCCCTTTATGGATACAAACAAGTAGATTTGGCTCTGGCACGGATGTATCTAGGTGTAAAACCCAAAAACACTACTTTGAGCTAGACTCGAATGGGAACTAGTGCGCGACAATGAGAATTGATGAACTATTGGTTCGACACTCCAGGGGGATATGCTTGAGATAATTCATAAGCTTAGTCTGAACCATTATTAAGGGAACAAAAAAATCCCATAAGAATATATGTTAGTAAGTAGGTCATGGATAAATTAGATCAAATCTTAGAAATTCATAAGTTAAGGAGATAAATGTACTTTATAAGTTATCCCTTTTTGTCATTAGATTCTTATTTATGTGTTAAACAGTTTAAAAGAACTCATCCTTAAGTATATGTTGGATAGGGTAGAACTAGAATCAAAAAAGTGAAAGTTGGGGTTATCATCTATAGTTCTACGCATTATTTTATATCCCTAAAGTTTAGTAGAACAATCCAAACATCACTGCAAAGAATGCAAGTAGAGATGTCAGTGAAAATGGAAAATGGGGAAATTATTTCATCCCCTAAATATAACTCCTATCATATCATAATCTGTGGATAAAAAATTCTATAAAACCACATCATACTTCCCTTGGTGTAATTTTATGCAATCCTTGGTATGAATTAGCGTTCCCTGTATATAGACAACATAAATTGTCACAAGAGGGAAATCACTCTCTATATGGTGAATCGACCCTCGATTTTATATAAGTGCAAGGGGGAGTATGAATCTTATTTATCACTATTATATCAAGCATGGATATTGTTTCCCTATAAGAATGTGTATCTTTCTCAAATGATTGATTCTAAGGAAAGAACCATCCTCGAAGATATGCCTATTATGAGGGAATTTGTGGATGTGTTTCATGAGGAATTTTCTAGTCTTCCTCCTAGAATAGATGTTTAATTCTCAATTGAGCTTATACTTGGGAAATTTTTGATATCCAAGACTCTATATAGAATGGTTCTAGTGGAGCTTGAGGAGCTAAATAAATAACTACAGGCGAATATGGATAAATTTTTTATGCGCTCAAGTGCTTCACCATGGGGTGCACCAGTCCTCTTCATCAAGAAGATGGATGGGTCAATGTGCCTTTTCATTGATTATTGTGAGCTCAACAAAATCATGATAAAGAACAAGTATCCTTTGTATCGAATTGATGACTTGTTCGATCAACTATGTGAAGCACAATACTTCTATAATGTGGATCGGTGGATGGGATATTACCAAGTAAGTGTGAAGAAGGAGGATATACCCAAGACTACTTTTCATACAAGGTACGGGCACTATGAATTCATATTAATGTCTTTAGGACTCAATAATGCTCCAGAAATCTATATGGAATAGATTAATAGAGTCTTTATATATTAACAAATTTATGGTATTCTTTATAGAGTATATTCTAATATACTCTAAAACCAAGGATCATCATGAGGAGAATCTAAGTATTGTACTAGAGACCTTACGAAAGTAGAAGCTCTATGAAAAGTATAGAAAGTGTGAGTTTTGTTTAAAGGAAGTCTCATACTTGGGGCATATCATTACAAGCAATGGGATATCTATGTATCCTTCCAAAACAAAATAAATTGAGGGATGGTCGAGGCCAACATCTGTGATGGATATTCGTAGATTCCTAGGGTTATCTAGATATTATCGTCGATTTGTGAGAAATTTCTCATGATTTTCAAACCCTCTTACCAAGATAATTCAAAAGGGATTAAATTTTTCTTGGAATGATGAATGTGAATAAAGATTCATGGAGTTGAAGAAGAGTCTTATCACTGCCTTTGTCAACACACTACCCAAAAGTGGGGATCTTTTTGTAATCTTCAATGATGGTTAGAAGAAGGGAATGGGTTGTGTGTTTATATAGAATCAAAATGTCATCACCTATGCCTCAAGGTAGTTTAAAATTCATGAGAAAAACTATCCCACACATGATCTAGAGTTGGCAGTGGTGATCTTTGTGTTGAAAATATGGTGCCATTATCTCTTTGGAATAAGTATAAAATATATACATATCACAAAAGTCTCAAATATATATTCACATAGAAATAACTAAATATGGTCCAATGAATATGGTTAGAGCTCATCAATGATTACGACTGCTCAATCCATTACCACCCTAGGAAAGAGAAAAATGTGAAAGATTATCTAAGTAGGAAGGAACCAATAATTCTATCATTGATGAGAAATGAAAAGGAACTGATCTTCTTAGATTTGATGAAGATGGACATAGGAATCCTAAAGAAGGGAATATCATCAATCCTTTCACAGATTATTTCTCAACCATCTATTTTGTAAAGGTTAATGGATTCTCAAAAAGATGATGTAGGAATTCAGAAGAAAGTGGAAACTATCAGAAAATAGAAATCCTTAGAGTTCAATGTTAATTAAGAAGGAATTGTAATATTTGGGTCAAGACTATGTGTTCTGTTAAATTCAGTGTAAATGAAAGAACATTTGGATGATGCACATAGTTCGAATTTCTCTATTCACCTAGGAAACAAAAAGATGTATTGGGATCTTCGAGAGTATTATTGGTGAGATAACATGAATAAGGAGGTCTCCAAATATACATCAATGTGCCTGGTATGTCATTAAGTGAAGGTTGAGAGGCATAAGTCTAAAAGGATGATACAAACATTACCCATACCAACATAGAAATGGGAGAACATCATCATGGACTTTGTCACTAGACTTCCAAAGACATCTAAAGGAAAAAATTCTATCTAGGTTGTTTTGGATTGTCTTATAAATACGGAACACTTCATTGAAAATTGATAGGATTTCTCACTAGATCAACTGGAATGAATATACATCAGAGAAGTGGTAAGGCTTCATGGTGTAACACAATCGATTATATCCTATTGAGATCCAAGATTCACCTTTAGGTTCTGTAAGAGTCTCCAACACACTCTGAATAATTAGATGAACTTCATTACGGATTATCATCTTCAAACTGAATGCCAATCTGAGAGTACTATTCAAAAACTTGTGGGAATGTTGAGAGAATACTCAATAGACTTCAAAGGAGGATGGGATCAACATCTTTCTCTGGTTGAATTCTCTTACAACTAGAGTTTACACTTAAGAATCCAAATGGATCCTTATGAAGACCTTTATGAGAAGAGGTGCAGAACACTGGCATGTTAGGATGAATTTAGGGAGTGAAAACTTCTAGGTCCAAAAATTATTGAAGAAATGGTGGAGAACGTTAAGACCACCCAGCAGTACATCAAAGCTGCCCAGAGTCAAAAACAAAGAGCTATGCTGACAAATGTCGATGATAACTATAGTTTGATGTTGGAGATATGGTTTTCCCCCATATATCTCCATATAAGAGAGTTGTGAGATTAGGGAAGAAGGGAAAGCTTATTCCAGGGTACATCGGCCCTTTTCAGATCATTGATCGCATCATAGTAGTGTCCTATCAACTAGCACTCCAACCAAACATGTTTCAAGTAAATGATGTATTCTATGTATCGCTATTGAGGAAGTACATACCTGACCCATTGTATGTACTCAATATAGAGGTGTTACCATTGGATAATGTCCTCTTCTATGAAGAAAATTCGGTGAATATCTTAGATTGTAGGTAAAGAGTTCTACGAAATAAGACAATTTCCCTCATCAAAGTGTTGTGGAGAAACCACAAGTTTTAAGAAGAAACATGGGAACCGAAAGAAGTGATGTGGAAGAGTTAACCTCATCTGTTTTAGTATGGGAAAAAGAAATTTTGAGGGAAAAATTTCTTAAGGGGGGGAAGTTGTAACGACCCAAACATTTATAAATAAAATTACCTTTATTTTAATTTCTTATGGATATAGAAAAAAACATGAACTCTTTTTTTATTATTTGGTTTAAATGACCATTGATTATTCTTACCATTTATAATATAGTTGTTGAACAGTGATCACATGACTATTATAAATATAGGGTTTTAACAAATTATTTCAACATAGACAAAGTAGGTGATGGCCTCATCCATTAGACTCGGGTCATACAAATCTCATTTTTCATAGTTCGGGAAGGAGATATTGTTACTGGGATTCTCTCTTAACCAAGACCAAGTTGAGCTTCAACACATTAATCTTGAATGGAATCACCTACTGGAGAATTTCAAGTTAATAGAGATTACAACCCAAGCAAAGTTATCTGAGCCACCCCAAGATTTTGTCATCACCACACACCTTACCCTTATGTCTTATGCGGGTGTCATAAGGGGTTATATAACAATGTATTAATTACTTATTTTGTAATCCCTTTTTATAAATAAAAGACATATTCCATTAATTCATTTATGAGAATATCCTTTCTTAAAAAATGATTAATTTGATAAATTTATTTTTTTGGTAAAAATGGTACTTTTGAAAAATATATACATTATTTTATTAAAATAAGGTTTTTATTAATAATATTATAAAATCAATTCTTATAAATGATGATTATATCAGTTCCCTGTCTATAAATTATTAGGTACTCAATTTGATAAGAGTTATATTTTTATATGATAAAACAGAAAGTGTATTTTTAATTAATGAATTTATTTTAATGAATTAATTAATTTTTTAAGTAATTAATAAAATATTACTATCAAATTAATTTTATTAATAATAAATGATTATATAATTTTTATGAATTGAAATTTAATTTTTATTAAGGTTTAAAAAATATTTTTATCAAAACCTGTCAATTTTCAATAAATATCAGTTATCATTTTAAAAGTGAAAATTAACATATTTAGAAAATTATTTAGATAAAATGAAAATTATTTTTTGAATCAGGATGTCAAAATTATCCAACATTGAATTTTTCATAATTTTCTATGACAGGTGAATTTTTGGGTAAAAATTAAATATTATATAAATATATAGTGTGTGTTATGACATCCTAGTGACCCAATAGTGATTTAATAAATACCATAAAATGGATATTTTACCAAATATATTTTTTAAATTTAAAATAATGTGATTTTATATTTATTTTATTTATTTTATAATGCCTTAGTGAATCCTCCAAAATGTATAATAAATTTTATGATTTTAAATTCATTTCTTTGAGAGTGTGACTCACCTCCACATAAGAAAGGGAAATATTCTAATATCTTCGGCCCATTCCCTAATAAAATAATATTTTCCACTACCCTTTTCTAGAAACCATGAGAAAAAATCATGGGTTGGTTTGTGTTTTTAAATATTTTAGTGTGTAGTGTCCAAAACCTAAATAATAAAGAATTCCCTCTTCTTTTCTATATAAACCAACCCAATAACCCATTACTCTTCACTAAAACTCCTTTAATATCATCCTCACTCTCATATCCACTCCCTAGAGTCCTCTCAAGGTGCTCCCAATATCCTAAGAAGCCTCTCTTGAGCCTTTGGAATCACACATCTAAGTAAGGGATCCTCACTTTCCTTCCTTTCTCATTTTTTGTCCAAGTTTCCTTATATTGTTATATCCTTTTATTTTTTATTTAAAAATGATAGGGTATGATTTTTAACCTCCCCCATACTTCCCTTATTATGTTTTAATGATGAAATTACCCTTTTAGTTTCATTAATCCCTCCCATGTACACTCGTTACCATGCCGAAATTTTGTAAGTGATTTCTCTCTCCTCATTTTCATTCAAGCATTTCTCTTATATTATGAATCTCAAATTCAATTTTATATGTTGGGATATTATTCTACATGATTCCCTTACTTCATATTTTATGTATAAATGATGAGAGAGACCTTTTTCTCTCATCAACCCATTTTATGAATCCCAATGTGATGCGGTTATGCTGCTGAAATTGCACCATGATTTTCTATGCCAAAATCATAATATAGTGAATAAATTTCCCATTTCTCTATCAAGGGTATTAACCTTTATGTACATATAATTATTGATTATATACTTTCATATATTCTTTACACATTCCTTTATCGTGTAATAAATGGTGATGTTGAATGAATCCATTTTATATGATCTATGTGGCACACTTAAGCATGAGATTAAAATTGTCATAGAGAGTGTGCCCTAATAGAACTCCAATGAATTGGGTAATGTTTAGCATCATGATACATCATGTTGAGATGGGTGTTTACCTAATTAATTTTAGTACATTTTTCGACCATGTTGGGACAGGGGTTTACCTAATTCCTTTATGTTTATAATGCCATGATTTCTTTATGTTTATGATGTAGTGTTTTATGTTGTTTCCACATTTCCATGTTATGATAATAATACTATATCATGCCTTTATGTTCATGTTTCTATTATGATCCATTTATATTTATATTACCTAAAATGTATTGTATTTTTCATTTTATTCCTTTTTTACTCCCTTACTGGGCTTTATATATCACCCTTTTCTTATGTATGTCCTCATGTTATCCCATGAAATGCTAAGTACGAAGTAATGTTGTGGTCATGTAAAAGAAATTTTTAATAAAGAAGTTTTATTTGATGTATTATGTTGTCATGTAATGTTCCTAATCCCCAAATACATTATACCTCTCAATCCTTGGGTTGTATTAAGTGAAATTTTATGTAATAAATCATGTTTAAGTGTGTAATAAAGACTAGGGTTATTATATTTACCACTTGTTATTTATTATTATATTGGAGTGTCTTGAAATAAGATATCGCATACCTATTCATCAATTTCTGACATATAAAGGTTTTCCATTTCCTTGGTAGTATTTTGAACTACCAGGTCATCTTCTTAATTGTTGGGAATATATTTTATAGAATCAAAGAATGGGAAACATCTGCATCTTCCTCTTTATATAAGAGGGACACTTTCTTTATATTTTTAAAATATTTCTTCTCTATATTATTTAGGGTCTTAGAATATATGAAAACTTTATCAGTATTTGATATAATTCCTTAAATCTTACATTCCATATTACTTTTATAATAACAAAATAGAATTTAATAAAGGTGAAAACTACATTGATACCAATTGAAAAATAATCACATAGGGATGTGACCAAACTGAGAGGGGTTGAATCAGTGTGGAATGTCCTACTAAAAAATCTTATCCCATTTTTTACCTCCTCACTTATTTGGTGACTGGATTTCTCTTTCTCTCCTTTTATATTATCTTTGGTCAGTGGAAATGCTGATATGGAATCAAAAACTAGCATAATAGAACACAAATATTTTTGAGTAGGTTCGTCTCTAGTGTGGATAACTATGTCCCCAGTGTAGAGTGGTTATTATCCCACTCATAAATATATTTCTTATTATTATCAAGAAAAGTATGAGCAAGGGAATGACCTTGAACTCATTATATTGGCATTGTCTAGGTATAAACTAATAGTGGGATTATTGTCCCTTTTTACAACATATTTTTCTTGTACCACCTTGAAGAAAGATTTCATGTTGTGACTTGAGTCCCTCCTGGAATCTAAGAATTGATCTTCTTCTTCTCCTACAGTAATTAGATGTGTAGCCTTGATATTATTTAGACCTCTATAATATAGTAATATATTATAGGATATATTCTTAAATAATTTTCCTATGTGTGATCAATTATAGAATGAAACTCTCTATATATTCTTCTTATGATCTTTGACACACAATTTAATATTGCAGTCATAGTGTAATATTCTCAATCAATTAAAATTTCTTCCATCAACACAATTTTTTCATTTGAGTGGGATAATTTTTATAGAATTTCTCAATCAAACCCTAGAACATACCAAGTATTATAATTAATATTTTTTGTAATTTTCAAGTTATGTATCACCATTTTGTTCATTGTATTTCTTAATACTACCTTATATTCTTTAGTATTATTCTATGAAAATGGCATGGGTATCTCAATTATTTCATGCACACATAATCCTACTATGAAAAATGAATAACTTTCATGATTCACCAAAATTATTATTTATTCACACAATTGATAAGTGTAGATTATACTTAAAATATACTCTCACTACTGACTGAAATTTAAATTTTTTATTTCTAAACACTTTTAAGAAAAGTGATAAACCGTACAACCCTTAACACAAACCAGATCACAACTTGAAACATCTATGAAATAAACAAAAGCAGAACAGCCACAAACCAACCAGCACATCACAAAACTACATATCATAATACATGTAGTCATCTCCACATCCCACACAGAACTCCCCTTCTGTCGTAGCCGATTCCCACTCAAAGGCCGATTTATGCCACCTCAAGAAGTAATTTCTTTGCACAAAGTTCCCTGTCTGATCCATTAAAGGTTTTCCTGAGCAAGGTTTCTTGATCAAGTTGTCTTTTTTGAAGGCGAGAATCACACCTTTTTCCTGTTTAAGGTATGATCTGGTACACATAGGTCGTATAATGTAAGAGTAGTCTTTCCTTGTTCGTCTTCTTGGATTAGCATAAAGAGTTCCTTCACACACAGTCAGCCTTCCAGCCCCACTTTGTACAATATCACTATATGAAAGGAAGGCTAGACCACTCATATTCTCCTTATTTCCCTCAGAATAATTTCTCCATTTGCTCCTCGAGCCATTAACCTTTCAATCTGAAGTATTCCCCCTCCTAGTAATCGGTGTTTTATTATCAATTGATGCAAGATACCCAACCGATGTAGCACCCTCTTCTTCAATCATATGGATATCCTCATTCCTCAACCTTCCAGTATCATGCCCTCCTGCACTAGCCCTTTCAGCATCACCATCGGGCATAGGACTAGACTCCAAGACTTCTTCAAAACTGTCTTCCAAAAGGCCTTTTATTACTATTATTTTTGAATGTTATAGTATGAGATCAACTCAAATGCTCTGTATTCCTTTGTGTGAAAGATAAGTGAGTAACCACTTCACATAAGTTAATTCATGACACTAGATTTGGTTATTTGTAAACTCAATAGAGTTTCAAAGAACATTCCTTCTCAAAACCAAGAAATTTCATGGTTATTCCTCACACAAGAGTTGTTCATGGAACACCTTCTGCTATTCAAGAAAGGGACTTAACTAGTTCTCTATTTCTCTTTGAGATAAATGAGAGCTCTCAAGTAATTTAGTAGCCTGTCTTGATATTGGTACCTTGTTATTTATAAAAAGATTTCACCGCCTCTTCCCATCCATAAATCATGTCATGCTCAAAAAAATAGTGAGTCAACATATTTTTTAATATCACTGAAGCTTTTGGTATTTTCTAAACATGATTTTCCTTTACTTATTTCCAAAAATCATAGAATCTTCACATAGAAAGATTATCATGATCTTAATTTTTATTTTTATGAAAAAAATTATCATGTGCATATGAAAATAGTCACATGCCTCATCTCGAACTACCTCCTGCTTTTGGATGCATTAATATTTAATTATGAATTTATTTTTATCTTAGTAGAAGCTTTTCTTTTTCCTTGATGATATATGAATTCATGCATATAAATCCATAGAATAAGATTTTTCATGCATATTTTGATCACCGAGATTCTCAATGTACGGATTGATCATTGGTGCTAGTTGAACATTGAGTATCATAGTTGATTTGTGCTTCATAGAGAGAGAAAAACAATGACTAAATGGAGGTTTATGTAGTGTTGGATCAAAAAATATCAGATGGCGCACATTATGTGTGTATGTTTATTAACTCATGATAAGTTCATGTGTCGCATTCATCCCACATAAAAGTTGGATTCAGTTGAGCTCCACTCTATTAACTATATCATACATGTTGGTTGTTTGAGCAAGTATCAAGGTTCGGCACCAGGTACACATTTCACACACACCCTGAATGGGTGGTGCCACACCTTCATGTCCCACATGGGAACCATGTGTGATTAGCATGTTCCATGCACATACCTTTTTTCACCCTTGCGGGTGCTATGTTCCCACTTCCTCCTTACCCATGGCGGATTGGCCTAGCTAGCTCTACCACATGGGTGGGCTTGCTCCCATATATATGGGATTGAGATGGCCTGGTCTGGTTGGTCATAGATGGCCAATTTTTTATCAATGCATGACACTTAGTAATTACTGAGTGAGAAAATTATGAAACCAACTCTAATTCCTTCTTCAAATAAATTCATCATGAAAAAATATATATGTATTTATATTTTTTCTTTGCCTTCAAATATCTTCATGTAAATTAATATTTTCATGATATTCACAAAACACCTCATATAATAATGAAATATTTCATGGTCTTATTTACTGAATTAGATAGTGTGCACTTATTCAAATTGAGTTTTCACATTTTAGAAATTTTAAGACTAATTTAAAAATCGTCATATTAATTTAGTCATTCTTTATCAATCATGACATCCAATCCAAAATTTTACAATATTCATCCAAGAAGTTTTAATATCATTACAAACATCTTTACTTTCTTTCCTTTTTCCCCATGAATTAGGGAAATTACCTTCACCATCCAAGATTAAAGGCATCACTTCAATTTCTAAGAATATTTCATTAGCTTGGGAACTTTTTCTTTATAATGCTTGGGTTCTCCAAAACTATCTTCCAAGAAATTATACTCTATTCTAATTCTTCTTCAATATATTGACATTAAATACTCTCTGTACATTGATAAAAGACACAACACATAAAAAGTGGGATCAAAGAATATTTGGAGTTAAAAAATTATATTTATTTTATCAAAAAATTATCTAAATATATGGATTTTAATGTTTAAATAAAAAATAATATTTTTTGAAAATTAATAGTATTTAAGACATAATAATCTTTCTAACTGTAATAAAAATTTCATAGGACTTCATTAATTTATATTATCATTTAAAACGTGTTTTATAATGTTATTTCATTAATATAAATCTTATCATAAAACATATTTTTATTGTAATTTAAATATATTTACAGTTTCCAAACAAAATATGCAGTTTTAGTTATATCACAATGGTCACTTTATTGCATGTACATAGCCAACAATAATAATTACCAACTTTCTTATAGGACAATAGTTATAATTCCTATGGGCCATATCAGTCAACATTCATAATGTCGAATGATCGTATTTCTCTATAAATACACCATCATTCTCACATCATCATTCACTAATTCTCTTAAAAGTTTTTTATAGATCCTTTGATAATATCTATCATTTTCCTAATGGTTATATTTCATTTTACACTCATTATGGTAAGATCTATCTTGATGGGTGAATTTATGCCTATGGAGTACCTTTTAGAGATTTTACTATTATTTGGTGTTTATATCCCTTTATTGTTTCTAGTTGTAGTATTCAATATTAACACACGATGTGTAAATAAATGTAATATTCATTCTATGTACAACAATTATAAAATGTAATAAAATATTTATTATGAGACAATAGTTATTTTATTAATAAAAAAATAAATTTTAGTGTTGTTAGAGTCCATAATTATTATTAAAACCATAGAAAATCATATATTATTTGATTTCTTTATACCTTAATTTTTGCATATTCAAGCACATCGTGCATGGATATAAAATCAGATCTTCATTTTCATAATTTTTTTAGAAAATTCCAAAAAAAATTCAACCTCTTTCTCATATTCATCACTAGTAATTTCTATATTTATCCAATTATAATCTATTAATTACATGAAATAAAAATACAATAGGTGATTATATTAAAACATAGACAATTTTGAACATATATATAAATAAAAAAATTAAAACAAAAACATATAAATATTTAAACATGAAAAAATTTATAATAAGTTTATAATTGAAAAATATTTTATAACCTAAAAAAATTGACAATCGAAAGAAATTATAATAAAAATACAATTTCTAAAAATGTATAATTGAAATAAATTTATAAATAAATAAAACATTAAACATACAAAAATTATAATAGAAAAAAATATAAACACAATAAATTATAAATACAAACAACTACAACTACAAATAAATTATACACATAAAATCACAAATAATTTATAATCAAAAGTAAATTAAAATATAAAACTAATTATAACCATAAAAATTTATAAATGAATCAATAAAATCACTAACAAATAATTAATAAAGCTTAAAATAATTTACAATCATTATAAAATAATTAATAAATCTTTAAAAAATAAGAAATAATTTTTTTACTTTCAAAATATGAAGATTTATCTTTTAGATTTGAAATAAATTGTTCTAAAATAGTGATTCATGGAGTATAAATTGCAAGAAATGAAATTTCAGTGGTGGAAATGGTGTAACTTAAAGGAAATGACTAAAATTCACCTTTGAGGGGGAGATGGAGCAAATGGAGGTGAAAACAAGTCGATCGATCCAAGAGAGGTGAGAAACAATGTAAAAATAATATAAAGATAAATTAATTAAAGTGGTTTTAGAATGGGAGAACATAGATGCAAGATAAATTATTGTGGTTTTAGTAATGAGAGATTTTAAATAATGAGGTGGATTTTTATGATTTATTTTTAAAAATGTTTTAACATCAATTTATATAATAGATGTTAAAAGTCAATCAAAATGGACTTTAATTTCAATTATGTAATAATCAATTTTAAAATACTTCCAGTTTTCTTATTAACATTGATTTTAAAATAACTGATGTTAAAATCCTAACATGAAATCTACTTGTTCTACTAGTGGTAGTATCATAGTTAGATGTCTGTTGTTTCTTGCGGGATTTTATTCAGGTGATTAGCAGTGGTTTAAACCACCTCTATATACTGAAAATGTCCATTATCTATTGATAGACAACTAATAATTAATTCATGATAACTATAAGCACCACTGGTTTAGGAAAAAAATATAAAATTAAAATAATTGTGGCTAAATAGTTATCCACGGTTATAACCACCACTATATTTGAGAATAATATTAGATATTAACCTTCCAAATTAATCATAGTTGAAATTTTGAAATTTTCACTAACTATGGATTAAAAATGGTTCTACAATACTACTATTAATAAAAACCCATCAAAAAGTAATATTAGACTAGTAAAATCTGGTGGTTTTAGAAAACAATACGAATCAATTAGCATCGATTTAAACCAACATGTATTTAAAAAAAGTCACTAGTAATTATTTTCCTTGTAGTGATTAATGATTATATTTTAGGTTATTTAAACCATCATGGGGTTTTCACCAAGGTTATCTACTTTCCCCTTATCTTTTTTTCATAATTGTTAATGTTTTTATTAGATATATTTATTTTGAAAGGGAATAGGGAAAAATTCATGGAATGAGGGTGTGTAAAATAGGTCCATAAGTAACTCATTTTTTCTTTTTAGATGATAACTTGTTATTCTCCATAGTGATACTTGAGAAGTTATAATTGATTATAGTTTTATTAAAAAATAAGAGAAGGTTTCTAGACAAAAGGTCAATTTCATGAAATATAATTCATCATTTAGTAAGGGTGCTTTGATGAGTAAATGGATTTATCTTTGTGGGATTACTAATGTGAGACTTTTGGATAAACATTATAAGTATTTTGGTGTCCCTATTGTCATTGAAAAATACAAACATTATGTTTTTTCTTCAATTTTTGGTAGAATTGATAAATAGGTTAGTTGATGAAATGGAAAGTCTATTTCGAGATCTTGAAAGGAAATTATTTTGAACTATATTACTCAGTATATATATCCTTAAGTGAATTATGTCGGTATTAAAGCTTCTTGTAGTTTTTCTTAACCAACTCCATTATATGTTCTCTAATTTCTAGTAGGGTTATTATAATGGTTAAAATAAAATTCATTGGTTGAAATGAGAATAGTTATTCTAGCCTAAATCATTAGGAGGAATTAGTTTCATAAATATGGGTAATTTTAATATAGTTCTTCTAGTTAAATAGGGATAGATATTTATTAATAGTTTTAAATATTTTTATAGTAAGGTGTGTTGGATTTGGTTCCATTGAAGCAACTACATTGTGATTTATATTACATCTAATATTAAAATAAATTAATATTAATAAATATAGTATCACATGTTATTATTTTTTCAATATTAATTTAATTTGATAATGCCTTGGAGTATCTATTTCATTGAAAAGGTCATAACAATTCCTTGTTATGATGAGAAACATGAAATGTTATGATGATATTTTTAAACATATCCCTATCGCCAGATAACATTCTATGATGGGACACATAGTGTGTTGATTGTAAGTTGTGAGTACTTTTAAGTGGCTGAGACTTCATCTCATGAAGTTAGTTCTTGGTAATCTTCAAGATGAGAGATTATAGGGACGTATTATCCAATAGTAATTCCATATATTGACATGACATTTTATATTTCTATCTACAAGTGTATGTAATGATCTTTAGACCTTAAGATTATTATTAATTCATATCACAAGTAACTTACTTAGATATATTGATATAAATTGTGGTGATATATGTTCATGATGAAGCTAGGTGTGTTGGGTGTGTCATAAATGATATGTCATTAATTAGTAATTAGGGGAAGGATTTGTCCCTTCCACCTTTAGGTGAGTTTACATCTCTACCCTTTTATTAGAATGAAATCGTCAAACTAAAATCCATGGCTATAGTGTATTAACTAGTTCATTTTAGATAGTCAAAGAAATGTGTATCAGGAATATAGGTTTACAACATGAGTATCTAACCTACCTGATGAGATATTAAGACAAAGTGATTGTATTGCATAGTAAGTTCTCATATATGGTTGTCATTATTATGATATTAACCTCTTCCTTTTTGGTGCCTTTATGTGTTTTTATATGAAAATATTGGACTTTAGGCCAGCCCTCTTAATAGAATTGAGGAAAAGGCCTATAGGTTCACATATTAAGTGTTTCTATTAATATCAATTAAATTCTATTTGAATTTAATTATTGGAATAAACATTATTCTTCAGACCAAGGAATAATATTTTTCAAGATTTATTGATCAAAAATATTAAATAAATATTTACTCACAAAATTATGAATATAATATTTATTTATTTATTTATTGAATAATATTTAATTAAATATTTATTTGTAAGTTCAATAATTATTGAGTAAGATAATAGGACTGGGTTTTGGGACCAATGATAAATATTTATATACCATATCTTAAAATAATATTTATCATAGCATGGGTTAGTGCACACCATGAGATAAAATATTATTATTATTTTACATGTTTAGGATATATTATAGGATTAATATATTATAAGGTACTTTATAAAATTAATTAATATTAAACCCTATCCCTCTCTCTATATATATGCCTTTTTATGTCAATTGGTAGGATACATTTATGAGATCATCATTGTGTACAACACCTCTCCTCCCTAGAAATTTCTCTCTGTCGATAATGTTTATAGGGTCTCTCTCAAGAATGAGAGAAGTGAAATTTCTCATTTTTCCTCTAAAGATATAGATACCAAGTGGAAATAATTCCAAACTAAATGTAACATGGTAGTGATCAAAGAGAGCAATGCAAGATAATCGGTATCATCGCACCACCACCCAGAGTACCATCAACGACACTTCAAGATCAAAGGATCACATGTGGATTACTTCTAAAGGGACTATATCATTGGATAATCATAGAACAATGATGGTTCAATTAAATAGATATCAAACAATCAACTACTTCTATGAATAATTATTCTCAATACCAACGTATTTTTTATAAAGTAACTATAAATTTAACATGAAATATCCTCTCTTGGTTTCATGATTATTTTATCTTATTTAATTGGTTATATTCATAATATATGATGATTATTCATCAAAATATTATGGATTAGTTATTTAATATGATTAGAAACCATCATTGGGTATAGTATTGATCGAATTATTATATGTTTGGAACCTACAAGTGGTTTTAGAGCTGTCACATTCAAATTTATGGTTATTTATTAATTGTTTATTATTATACACATTGAAAGTTAGTTTTCATTTCTAGTTTATATATTATTTAATCTAAATTAAGAGATATATTATTATTAATTCACCATCATATGGCCAAAAATTGGTTAATAATTCATTATGAACATCTAAAGAACTCATCCATAGGTATTGAGGACTCCGTCCAGATAACACATAATTACACAATATATATCCAGACTATAAGATATGTATCTTGGTTCATTGTACCAATATTAAGGTATAATTAATTAAAAATGTTGTGTAATTAATGATACACAATTTATTAATACACTATATGTTGACAGGGCCAGGTTGGCACATGGGTTTTCAGATTACATGGCGTGTAACTTGTGTACATGCCAAGTAGTCTAAGCATTTTCAAGGTGGAAAATGCATGGTAAAATGAGCATAGTTTATTGAATACACAATGCATGGGGAATTAAAAACTTGAAACATGTAATATACCAAATGTACACCCCATGTACCTTATAAATTTTTGTAATTAAATACATGCCTAGTCTATGGGATTGTATTGTAGACAAATGGTGAGAAATATATATGATGTGTAGATGGTATTTCCACATCGTGTATCTTACATATTTATGATTAAAGTTAAAATTAATTAATTACTTCATTAAACATGATCAACACATGTTCTTGTTCCATTTTTTATAAGTACACACCATATTATAGGTTATATATATAATTAAATGATTCATTATTTTTGCATAAAATTCAGAACTACATGAAGTGTATGGTCATTACACATCGTGTCATATATTTCCATTGAAATCATTACATGTTTCATAATTTACATGTGTCTATGTGTTATTAATTGAGAGTAAATTATATGTAACTATATCACACATTGTGTTCAATAGATGTTGTGTGAGTGCATTGTACATGATAAAGACCATTCTGGGTAGTTTAGACAGGTACACATCATGTTGCCTCCAAGTACAAATTGTGTACTTAATTAATTTTAAATAAAATTAATTTTTTTTAATTTTTTTTAAATTAAAATGGATGGGAATTTCAGGAAAAGTTTGGATGGACAATAATATAAAATGAATTAATTGATTAATTTTATAATTAATTAGATTAATTCACATGCTTTAAATTAAAAAAGGATGAATTGAAATAAATTCTAGCCAATTATTTTAAATACATATTTGGTGCATGTTTAGATGAACATGATCTTAGAAGGAACCATATATGTGTTGGTATTATTTAAATTTAATTATTATTTCATGGGTTTTAGTACTTATTATTTTTAAATAAAAATGGTGGCATGTGAGTCAACCCTCCCACCTTATTATGTAAGGTCCTACATTCCCACGGTTTATTTGTCTGTAAACCTCCTTCTAGTTCCTTTCACCTACATATAAAGTAAAATAATATGCAAGGATGGAGCTCCGTGGAGCATGGAGTCAGTTCTAGATAGTTCTAAGGTGATACCAACTTATGTGACACATGGGATGATAGGTGGAATGATGCAAATTAATTCAATTGTGACTTAAGTATTTATTCCCACGCGATTAATGTTTTTTTATTTTTTAATTAATAAACAAACCGGTAATTAAATGCTCACAATCATGCCTTGTTTTATCTATTTTATTTCTATCTAATGCATGATTAATTTCTTTATGGATGATTTAACATGATTATATAAATAAATGGATTAATAAACATAAAATATGGAATTAAAATAAATAGAATATGTGTAAATGTGTTATTGAAACATGGTTAATTAATTATATAAAATCAACATAATATTAACAAGACATGTAAAATGATAAATAAGGAAATTTATTCATAATAAATAAAATCCTTCAAATATATATCAAGCCTATAAATCTTTACATCACTTTAGTTATGAGTATAAAAATATATCAAAGTAATTTTATGGCTGAATTTGGGGTGCATTCAAATAATAGGGAGTTCCAACTAAGGTTTGGGTTTAACTTGACTAAGTTAAATCAAGGGTTGTCTATAAAAGTATGAATTTTATATCGTAGAGGAAAGTGTTAAGGAAATTATAATTATGATTTTGGGATTGGGGATTCCACTCAATAGAACAAAGAGATTATAGTTTATAGTTTTCAATACTGACTACCTAAATACCTTCGATTAACTTATTAGGATAAATTTTGGGTTATTAGAAAGTAAATAGGGATCCATTCCACTAGGATGTCCTTAAAACTAGAAATTACAATTATAATGGTGAAGGATAATTGGACTTGATAAAATAGTGGGAGACTAATTAAATTAAATTTATTATGTCACATCTAGTAACTAATTAAATTACTAAAAATATTCTCTTATATTTTTAGAGTAAAATGAAAACTACACCGACTTTGTTATCACTGTAGTTGATACTAGAAAAATATTATCTCTTAGATAATAGTAACTTCCAGAAGTGTTATAGGTTCTTATAAATTGTATTATTTCAGGAATAGAAGATTTATTATCTAGAATCCCTAGTTTTTTATTTAACTGCTAAGGAGATGAGTGAGGAAGATCTCCTTGTTTAATAAAAACACTATGATGATGTACTAGATATCTAGTGTTTAATGTTGTTATCCATGTTGAGTTAACTCTAGAAGTCACATGAAAACATGGATGTGTATACTATGTTCATTCATATCTATGATCTTTATCATGAAGGATCTAGACAAAAGTAGTGTGATATTTCCAAGGCACTGTTTTTGTACAATCTTAGAGAGAGTGCACTAGAAGTCCCTCACATAATCAAGATGACTGACTATATTGAACATGTTGATATTATAGGGTTTAAATTACCTGATGAATTGTGCACAAATATCGTAATTTCTTCACTCACTCAGATCTTCTCTATATTTAATGTGAATTATAACATGAAAAACATTGAGAAGCCTCTCTCATATCTTCTTATTCCTCTTCACCAGGATTATAAGGATATGAATCTCAAAAGGCCTTCTTTTCTTATAGTGAATAAAAATAAGGGGAAAGTAAAAGGACCTAATATTTGAATTTAGTCTAAGGATTCTTCACAATTCTTAACCAAGATAAGGAGGATTAGATGAATTTATGGGGAAATTATTTCATTTTCTTTTATTATGGAAATAAGGTCCACTAGAATAAGAACTACACCCTGAAAAAGATGAAATGGGGATATTTGGGTGCATTGATATTAAGAACAATAAACCTATGGGGGGTTATGTCCTGCATTTCTAGCCTATGTGTGTGGTGTGTGTGTGTGTGTTTAATTTAATTATACCCCAAAGAACCTAATATATATATATATATATATATATATATATATATATATATATATATCATATGTTAAGTTAATACGTAATTAAATAATGGTCTTTATGTGTTGGATTACATAGAGAAAGTAATGCCAATCAATAATAAATCTAGTTTCATGAATCCTATCACACCAAACTGTGGCATCCCCAATTAGGTCATGTAAATGAAAATTGCATGACTAGATAATAACAAAATGGATATTTATATTATTTTGAACTAAAATCATTTGGTGTATATCATTCTTGTTTTCATATTAAAATGACAATATCCTCATTTGGTAAAAATGGTTAAAGGGCCATAGAGTTTCTTGAATTGGTTCATACATATGTGTGTGGACCATTTCAGTTGAACCAAGGGGTGGATACTTGACATCTTGTA
Source organism: Viscum album (assembly GCA_963277665.1). NCBI lineage: Eukaryota > Viridiplantae > Streptophyta > Magnoliopsida > Santalales > Viscaceae > Viscum > Viscum album. The sequence continues at coordinate 291,210,311 of OY728163.1, forward strand.
GGGTGTCATTAATATCTATGGGGCTACCCAAATTAAATAATTTATAAGACTTAGACAAATTACTAAAAATATAGTACTTGTAAATCCCGAGTGTCAAATACATAGGTATGATCCATATGTTCTAAATTAATTAATTTATTAAATTTAAATTGTTTGGTTTTTTTAGAGACATATAAAAGGTTCAAGAAGGATTGGGTTTGATTTAGAGAAAAGAATAATAATTACAAGTTTAGTTATTTCAGGTTAATATACTAGGGATTCAATTGGTTATGTGTTTATTTAGGATTTCTATCAAAACTAGGTCAACCATGGTCTGGGTATCCTTCCCTAATCCTATGATTGCACCATTGGAATGGTCATATACTAGATTAAATCATAGATATAGGTGACCCAAAACCTTTTCTAAATATAATTAACATAGATTTCATGATGTTCATACAAAAAATAGGCCAATTAATTGATGTGATGAAATCAAACACCTCAAATAGCACACAATGTTCATGCAATATGAAATGAAGATGAATTAGAATTGATAAATGGAGTTCTATCAATCTAAAACAATGATATAAAATAGAAATAATCCCTAATCAGCACATCTCCTTACAATAACATCACCTAGAACAAAGAAAAATACTCGCTCGTGCTAGTCATGATGAGAAAAAGAAGCATGGGTACCCAAGGAAGAAAGGTGTTGAAGAACGGTGGTGAAGTAGGGCTCTAGATCATCACTCTATGTGTATCGATCATCTATCAGTGTCACTCTATGTCCTTTGGTCCTGAATCCCTTTTTTGTGTATTTGAGGGGTATTTTTATAATAATTTCATAACCCTCATTCATACCATCATTTATTTTTCTATCCATCAAAATATTCATGATGTGTAATCTTTTACACAGCATGTAATCCATATCAACAATATCTTTTCTGTATCTTTTCATTCATACACTTTCACATTTTATATTTTTGTACATGATGTGTAACTTATTATCATAGTATGTAATCTTTATTACATTCATTGGGTGGTGTAAACTTCTTTTGAAAAACTCACATCATGTAATCAGATACACGATGTGTAAATGGTCAGATCCAGTTCTATATCTCTTCTTTGGCTTCAAAAATATAATGTTGTATCGTTAGCATGAAAATTTTCCACTTTTCACTCCTTTTCCAAAGATAAGTTTTATCCTTCCATAAAACACAAAACAAGTCAATCTGTTCCAAAATTTGAAATATTTTTCTATTAAATATAAAAAACAATACATTAAAATACCATAAAATATATGCATGGAATATAGCTATCAATACTCATACTTCATAAATTTTAATGATGACTTTAGTATATATTGATGTGTCAACTTAATGAGGTAAAAGTTATATTCCTTTGAAAAAATAAAATAATTTAGGAAAAAATTGATAATTAGATTAGTAATAAAATAAAGAAACTCTACACGATACATAGTAGGGAATATCTTAACCAAGAATTCATTTATTATTTATTATAGTTTAGTATTTTATCTAAAAACAATCTTGTATATAAACTATAATGGAATGGTGTAAGTGAATGAATAAACCACACCCTATTCGATATGGTTAAATAAATTATAATTCATGCAAGTATTATATTATTCTTTTGGTGATATATGTTATAAACAGTAATGTACACACTAAACTGAGTGAAAATTAAGGTGAAAAATGGCATTCCATTTCAATTATAGAGTAGAAAGAAACACATATTATCACTTTTTTTCTTAGGGATTTAAATTATTTATTAAGGCCTCTTCAAGTAACAAACATGAACCATGGAGCACAAAGTGTATATTTATAGGATATCCTAAGAAAATTAAAGGATATTACTTATACTTCCCATCATAAAAAAATGTAATCATGGAAAGACAAACCATATTTTTTAGATGGAGGACATATCAAAATTAGATACATGGATCAAGATATAATTCAATTAATTCATTGATCAAGATATTTAAAAGTTTGAAAAGGAACAATTTTTAAAAATCCCTATGGAAAGGGATGTTTCAAAGACACAAGTATTTCATAAGAGTATAAGAGAGGTTAGAGAACATGAATTTTTTTTTTCAAGTTACCAAAGATAAATAATTGTTATTAGTTAATAATAATGATCTTTTAACCTACAGGGAATTAGTAAGTATCATAGAATCTATTAAATGGAAAGAATCCATGACTTTTAAAATAGATTCCATCTACCAAATCCATGTATGGATTTTTGTATATCCTTAATTGGATGTAAATACTATTTGTTTCAAATTGGTAGTCAATAATAAACTAGATATGGATGCAAAATTTTATACCTATAAGGCATAACTCATTGAAAAAGTTTTTAAGTAAAACCAAGAAATATATTATAATGAAACCTTTTCACCAGTTTCTATACTAAATTCCATCATAATTCTACTTTCCATGATGGATTTCTATGAATATGATATTTTTCATATGGATTTCAAAACAACATTCATTAATATGAACCTTTAGAAATATGTCTCTATGAAATAATCATAAGGTTTTGTGACTCAAAATGGTACCAAAAAAGTATACAGGTTCCAGAGATTCATTTTTTGGATTGAAGTAAGAATCCGGGCCATGTAACATTTTCTTTGATAAATCCATAACAAAATTTAGTTTTATAAAGAATGAATGTAAACCATGTTCCTACAAACGGTTTAGTGAGAATGTGATCATTTTCCTTATAGTATATATTAATGATATGATACTTATTAGAAATGAGATTCTATTTTTGTAGTCTTTTAAGACATGGTTGAATACATTCTTCTCCATGAAGGACTTATTCCAAGAAACATGAATTATTTGGATTAAGATCCATTGATATATATTAAATAGTTTATTTTTGAAGTTTTAGGGGAATTATAATCACATTGGTGAGTGTTAAATTAAAATTTCATTTAATTTATGGTTACCTGAAACCCAAATAGAGAATATTTCATGTTAAATTTATAATTAATTTATTTAGATCTGAAGAAATAATTATCTTATATTAGGATCATTTCTTTGATGAAGTTGTTGATCTTATAAAAACCCTTTTGGATTACATTTATTATGATGTAATGTTTCAATTATAAAATCCCAATAGTGGTGATCCACATGGTATCCTTTGATCTTTGAGCGACACTAATTGATTTTCAAGTGCTAGCATGGTGAATCAATTTTTCTTGAATTTACCATCTTGATCACTTTAAGATCCTTCATGCTTGAAGGATTTCTTCTTGTTAATGATAAAAAGAGAGGAGGAATTTTAGAGAGATAGATAGAGGTTTGTTTTCAACAATGATTCTCTATTCTCAATTTTTTATTAACATAAAACATTAGACATAAACATCTATTTATAGAGTTAGGTTTTAGGTTAAAATATTATTTTATTTTGTATCATCTCTTGAATAATGTTATAATCTTTAACAAACCCCATTCCAAAATAATAATAATATTATTATTATTATTATTATATGATGTGAATGCTAACTTGAACAATAATAAATATTATTTTACTACCTAGTAAATTAATATTTATCACCAGACACAATCTTAGTATATTTTAACTCCTCAGTATTTATTGAATACCTAGATAAATATTTAATAAAATATTTCATTCATCAGTAAATATTTAGGATTAATAAAACATGAATAAAATTATTCCTAGGTCTTGAGAATAATATTTATTTCATTAATTAAATTACAATTAAATTTAATTGAGATCAATGGAAACACTTAGTGTGTGACCCTGTATGATTATTTCTCAATGGAATTAGACAGGCTTTCCCAAAGTCTAACATTACTATCTAGAAACAATTCAAGTGACACAATATAAGTAACTTATGTCACAACATCAAATACCACATATGAATGCTCGATGTGTAATATTATCCCTTTGTCTCAATATCTCATCAAGACGGTTGCGCATTTGTGTCATCAACCAATATACTCAATGCGTATTTATTTGATTATTTGAAATAAACACATCAATGCATCATGGCCATGGAATTTAATACAGTGGTTCTATTTAAATTAAAGGGTCAATATATAAGCATCTATAAATATGGAAGGGAAAATCCTTCATTGACATATCTATTAATATCATGTCATTCGTGATGCACCCAATGTACCCTACTTCCTGCCAACATATGGCATGATGGTTTTGGTCAATAAATCTAAGTGTGTGCATCAGGACATGAATTAGTGATAATATTAATGTCTAAAGACCATTACACATGCTTATGTATAGGAATATATGATGACTGAAAAAAATAAAAAATTATTACTGGAAGTTCTATTCTCATAATCTCACATCTGGGAGATTACCAAGTATGAACTTCATGAGAAGAAGTATCATCTTCTTATGAGTACTTGCACTTAACAGGATATATACTATGTTATATATCATAGTCTATTATCTAACCATAAAACTATATTTAAGAATATCATCATATCACTTCAATTTTCTAATCATAGTGGGGAACTGTTATGGATTTATCAATTCAAGAGATACCCTAGGACATTATTTCATTAAATTTATATAGAATAATGAAAAATATAAAATAACATGTTTTATTAATATAAAATTTATCGAATCTACATTTAATAAAAGTATAAATAGTTGGTCCTAGGAAACCAAATACAACAAACTCCCACTTATAAAACATCCACTAACCACACCAATTTTTCTTCTATGGAAATATTGCTCACTATAACCTCATATAACTGAGAAAAAATCCATAAAGGGATAATACCTCTGAAGTATATGCTTCATCCACTAATGCGGCCTTGTCTCCTTGGAAAGGGCCACCACTAAAGTATTATCACAATAGAGTGTGATAGGATCTTTAAAGAAGGGTATAATTTCATGATATTGGATGAGGTTTCATATCCAAACTTCTTTTCTAACTACCTCAAAAGATGCAATATACTCAGACTCTAATAGGAAATCTATGACCACAACTTAATTTGAGCTCTTATAGATTATAAAAATACCATTTAAATTGAATATGTATCATGTTTGTGATTTTATATCATCTTGATATATTTATAAACTTTCATATTTATATCCTCTAATGACTAGTTCCCCATCTCTTTCATACACTCAGAACATATCCTTAGTATGCATCATATACTTAAAGATAGTCTTGACTGACATCCAATGGCGATCACCTAGGTCATCTTGATATCTTCCTAACACACTAATGGAATAAGAAATATCTATCCTAGTGCATAGCATTTCATAAATGGCTATTCCAATATCCTATGCATATGGAATCATTTCCATTCATTTTATTTCCTCATGTGTTTGATGGCACATTTTATTAGAAAGATGAATTCCATGTGACATTGGAAAAAATCCCCTTGGATTTTTCCATATTGAATCTCTTAATTATCTTTTTAATATATGTACCTTGAATTAGGTTCAGTATCCTATTGGATCAATCACAATGGATCATGATACCAAGAATGTATGTCACCTCACCTAAGTCCTTCATGGGGATCCATTTATTCAACCAGGTTTTAACAGACTACATGAATGGTATTTTCTTCCCAATAAGTAATATTTTATCAATATATACTATTAATAAAAAAACCATGCTTCCACTAAAATATTTATAGAAACAAGGCTCACATTCATTTTTTATGAAATCAAATTCCATTATGGACTCATAAAATTGAATGTTCCAAGACATAAATGGATACTTTAATCCATAAATGGATTTTTTTTATTTTTAATATCTTGTGGGAATCATTTGGAGTCAAAATACCTTCAGTTTGTGTTATATATACATCTTCTTTAAGGTTATGGTTAAGGCTATTTTTAAATCCATTTTCTAACTCTCATAGTCATGGAAGGTCACAATGGAAATTATAATTCTAATGTATTTTGTCATTGAAACTAGAGAAAAGGTTTCATCTTAGTTTATTCCTTGATGTTGTTTAAAACCTTTTGCAACTAGTCATGACCAGTCATGCCTTATAGGTAGTTAAATTTATATCCATATCTAGTTTCTTCTTGAATACCCATTTACAACCAACGGGCGTTATATCTAATAGAGAATCTACCAAAATCTAGACTTTCTTATACTACAGGGAATCCATTTTATAATTCATGATGTCTTTTCACTTGGAAACATTTGTTCTACTTACTAATTAATTATAGGTTAGAGGGTCATTATTATTAATAAATAAGGACTCACCATACTTAGTGACCAAAAAAACATACCATTCTAGTTCTCTAACCTATCTTGTACTCATATTCAATACTTGTGTCTCTAGAAATTCTTAATCATCCACATGGATTTTTGGGATCTGTTATTATGTCAACTCTTATGTACCTTGATCCTTGACTTCATTGAAGTCTATCTCACTCCCACTATCTCTTTTAGAGATGTGCTCCCTCTCAAGGAATATGGTGTTTCTTTCTACTATTACCTTTTTGTATAAGGTTTAGTATAGGTAATATCCCCTTGTTTCCTTAGGGTAACTGATAAAGGTATATTTTTTATCTTGATGTGAAATTTTTTTACCATAATAGGCCGTAAAAAATGCTTCACAATTCCACATATATAAGTTGGATAGCATGGGTTTATTTCCATCCAAAAATTGGTATAGGATATTATCTATCACTTTATTTGGAACTTGGTTTAGTATTTGTGTTGTTGTTTGGAACGTGTATCCCCAAAAATATAATAGAAGACTCATATGACTCATCAGTGATCTCACCATGTCCAAAAAGTTTTGGTTCTTTATTTATATTACATTGTTCCATAGAGGTGTATAAGGAGGAGTGAGTTGGTATAGGATCCCAAAATCCTTTAAATAATAAATGAAGTATTGATTAATATATTTTCTACCACAGTCTAAGAAAAGTTTCTTAATATTCTTACTAATCTTGTTCTCAACTTCATTATTGTATTCCTTGAATCTATCAAAGTAATCTGACTTATACCTCGTCAAGTATACATATCCATATCTAATAAAATCTGTAGTAAAGGTTATGAAATATGATTACCCACCCCTTTCTTCAACAAGAAATGGTCCATACACATCGGCATGAACTAATTTAAGAAAATATTTGGCCCTTTCACCATTTACACTAAATGGGGATTTGGTTATTTTTTCTTAAAAATATGTGTGACATACACCTAGTAGTTTTTGTTCAAAAGAATCAAAATATCCATCTGGATGTAATTTAGTCTAACACTTTTTTTTTTATTACCTAACCGATGATTCCAAAGTTGGGTGTGGTATGATTAATGTGAAGAAGTTTTGTTATTAATTTTCATTGCTTGGTTTGTGTAATCCAACACAAAAATAACGTTATTTAAATGTGTCTTACCATAACAAAAGTTATCTTTATAAAAGAAGAAACATTTATTCCTGAACTTGAAAATAAATCCATCTATATCGTGTATAGATACAGAAATAATTTTTTGGGTAACAGATTCAACAAAATGACAATCGATTAAAACCAAGATCATTCTCATTGGTAAAGTGGGGTGGTAGTCCCCAATATCCATAGTATCTAGTTTGGATCCATTGGTGGCTTGTAGATATACCTTCCCTCGATAAATATTTCTAAATATGATTGTTTCATGTATTTGAATACATATATGAGCACCAAAAATAGTATCTAATATCCAATTTTTAGAAACTGATAAATTTCACTTGATAACCAATATAGTGGAAGATTCCCATTACTTCTTAGGTAGGGTGTAGTTTTTTTTTCCAATGGACCTTATTTCCACATGTGAAACAAATAGCATCATGATCCCTTTATTTCCCCATTTTATTTCTCTTCTTGGAAGGAAATGAATAATTTTTTGTCTTAGATCTCTTCACATTCCCTTTCCATTTATTCATCATAAGAATGTAAGGATTTTAACACTATTTTTCTTATCATTTTAGTAAAGAAGTGTAAGTGGATCTGGTAGATACTTATCAGTGTTGTTCATATTAAAATTAACAGTAATTTTATATATGTTATAAGGGAATGATTCAATAATAATATCGATGCACAGTTATTTAGGGAGTTTAAACCTTAGACCTATAGGCACTCAATGTATCTAATTATCTTGACTACATGAGGCCCAGATGATGCACCCACACCAATATTCCTCTAAAAATGACTCCTAGATATATCAAATCATTCTTATATATCTCTCTCCTAATATAAACCATAGATATGCTCGATAATTCCATAACCATCCCAATTTTCATGTGACTTTGTGAGTTCACTAGACATAGATGATAACATCAAACATTGAACATCAACCGCTTAATTCAAATGTTTTTCATAGATAAGGAATTATTCATCACTCTCATCCTTGTTAGGTGGATCAGACATTGAGGATTCTAACATGTAATATTTCCGTTCATAGCACAAAAAAACCCTAAGGAAACCAATCTACTCCTAGAAGTTACTACTAGTTAGGAGACGGTCTTTCTATAATATAGATAATAGAGACAGTGTGGATGATGAACTTTCCATTTTATAAATTTATAAAAGAGTATATTATTTGTACTTTTCTTGATTAAAAATCATATGAGAAATAATAAAATTAAGTTTGTTAAATCTTCCATTATTTTATCAAGTCCCAATAGCTATTACCATTGAAATCGAAATGTTTTTTTGTTAGGTCATTATAGTGGAAAGGATTCATATTCCACTTTATATAACTTTAATGAGGGTTGGTCAAGTTATTTAAAGGTATTTAGGGAGGCATGTCTTTTCCAACTATGGGATTTTAACTCCTTGATCCGTTTATTGGACTCCCCAATCCTGAAATATTTACTTGGATTTCCTCATCACTTGCCTCCAAGTTATATCAATTCTAGTGAGGGATACTTCTCTTGATGTAAAATGCTTAAGTCAACCCATAACCTTTATAAGAACTCCAAGTTAAAATTAAGTGTCCCAATGAGGGTTGGTTAAACACTTAGTTCAAAGGATTTCATTCCTAATAAATTAATGGAAGGCCAAGTCTGGCTTAATATTTATTTGAGGGATTTTAATTTATTATGAACAAATTTTATCTTGTTTTATCCTTTATATTAATTGTTAATATTAAGTGTATTTTACTTAATTAATTAACCATGTTGGATAAAAAAATTTATGTATAATCCATTTATTTAAATTATATATTTGAAGATTAATTCATTTATTGATGTGAGTGTGGTATTAAATCCATAAAATAAATAATACATAGATAGAAATAAATAGATAAATAAATAACCTGATCATGATCTTATCTAACAGTTGATTTAATGAGCGGATAATAAATCAACCTATGACCTAAGGGAATAACTCCTTGTGTCATTCTTAGCATGAGTTGGAGCATTCCACATGCCCACCTACGTATCACCTAGGTTGGAATCATTATAGTTCCATCTTGAACTGACTCCATGCATCTTGGGACACTTAATTAATTACATGTACTTATAACCCACACATAGATGAGGGGAACTAAAGGATTGGTTAAGGGGGTTATATAAATGAACTTGGACATGTTGTTCCTACATAATAATGGAGGGAGGGATGACTTGAAAGCCATCATATTTAATTTAATAATTAATAATTGAAAACTCATAAAATAAATTAAATTAAAACAACCAATGCATATATATGTATTGGTCAATCGCATGAACAACCATACATGCAATGAATACACAAAAGTAAAACTAGTTAACATTTATTTCTTATTAATTTTAATATTATTAAGATAAAAACACTTGTATTAATTAATTAATTAATTAATTATCTTTCATCTTAATGACCATCTAAATTCTCTTGGTGATACCCATCATAAATTCATTCATGAAAAATAAACAACAGAACCAAAAATTAAAGATTATTATAATAAATTAATTGAGAATTTAAAATTCACTAAAACCATTAATAAATTTTTAAAAACAATAGGTTCAAATAAATATAATAAGGTTTTAATGTTGCTTTTGGAAATTTAATGTAATTTTAATTATGTCCTTTATTAGGAGATTGCATGGTGTGTACTGTCCAGCTATACACCTTGTATCTCGATTTTTTTGAATCTAGCATAGATGCATGGGGATTTGGTGTCTTAATTGGAAAAACTACATGGTGTGTACTAACTAGTTACATGTTGTGTGCTCTTCTTTCCGTGTTTCAAAACAGCTCGCTGAAGGACTCGTCATGTTCATCAGATATGGGACTACGTACATGACGTGTACAATCTAGCTACATGTTGTGTATATCACATGTCATGTTTCTGCATTACTCTTCAAGGAACTTAGTGTGTATTTCAGATGTGGGAGTTAATAAACTACATGTTGTGTATGCTAATTACACAACATTTGCTTCATTAATTCTCCAAGATATCTGTCTCATGTGGTTTTAGCCATGTATTTGACCACGTGGTTTTCACGAATTTCACCGCTAAACCACGTAGACTACATGATGTGTGCACTATCGACACATCGTGTGCTAAGTTAGACCGGTATACACACAATGTACAATAAATGAATCACGTGTAATTACTTCTCGACATTTCATTTATCCCACAACATAGCCAAGTATAGTGAACATAGTTACACAGCGTATAATCTGGCTACATGCCATGTAATTCCATGTTATTAGGTCAAATTTCTTGGCACTTTCTGATGGAATCTATAGTCGATCTTTAACTTTTCTTATAATTAAGAAATTTTGAATCTTTAATTAAGAAAATAAAATTTTGAATGCATGTTAATTTAAACAATTTGATTGAATAACAAATAATTATATAAATAAAAATAAAAAAACTTTTGCGTATATAGATCAAAAATCAAATTATTAATTATAAATTTGAAACATGACCTCTATGATACCACTTTAAGGTATCAGGCACAACAGAAGCTCCTTGGTGGGCATTAAATTAAAATTTATTTTTATTTATGGTTTCCTCGAAACCCTAATAGAGGATATTGCATTTTAAATTTATAATTAATTTATTTTGATCTAAAAATGATTACCTCATCTTAGGATCATTTCTTCAATGATGTTTTTGATCATCCAAAAACCCCTTTTAGATTACCTTCGTTGGGCTATAAGGATTCAAGTGTATAATCCCTCCAGTGGTGATGTAAATACCCAAACTCCAATATCCCTGATCTGGTGCCTTACGTTATTGCATTGGCATAGATATAAGGAATCACATCCCAAAGGATCGTATAGTTTATTAGTTATGGTAAACTAGATACATATTTGAAATTCAAATTATATTTTAAACATAATATACAAAAATAATTTTTCTATGAGGACACCAATATCCCCCTTAGCATAACTCTGCATATCAATCATAATAAACTTCTTGGAAACTTGGGAAAAATAAAACATAAGAAAGGGGTGATATCAAATGATCATTAAGGGTTAAGTACAATGGAAGCTAACTTGAGTCAATAATAATAATACATATGGAATGGTAAATGATTAATCACACATGACATTTAATAAATAAACTAAGAATGAAATTTATCCATAGATATTTTCATGGTGAAAATACTCTGGATAATAATATCTGAATTTTGAATGCAGGCAATTCTTAATTATTGGATATCATGTATCTGGCACATGAACCACAATACCATCATAACCTTTTATAAGAAGGTTTAAATATATGGGTAGAAACCCGTATGATTCTTCTTGGAAACAAACTCGAAGGGTTTATCGCCAACTAATTTATCTCATAAGACCTATCGATGCATCGAGGGGATATCTATAACCGGGCCCCACCCATGTCTACCAGTCCAAAAAATTCCTCATATATCAAAAAATCAATTTAATTAATTAATCAATATTCCTTAATATCAAATATCTATATTGATTAAAGGTTACATACTTACCAATATTTCCCCAGCTAATCAAATAATATTCAAAGTAAATACCATATGTAAAAAAGGTATATGGTTTAAGAAATACTCATATCCATGATATAAGGAATATGGACATCAAATGAAAATTTATCTCAAGGGAGTATTAGATACACCACATAAAAATTATTAGGTGCACAATACCAAGTAAGTCTCAATGAAATGGAAATTGAGATAAAGTCCCTTACCTTGTGGTTTCCTTTAGTTGAATGTGATTTAACCTCCTATTTAATGGTTTAAAGCATTTTATTAATTTATAATAAAAACTTATCCATATTTATTATATCATATATGATTCTCCTATTTCATTTTATCATTTTTGTTGTTAATAATATTTCATTATTACCCTTTTTTCGGGTGTTAACAACTTCATTTTTCTATGCATGTTTCATCATGTAAGTCTCATTTCTTATGTATATGATATAGTTCCATCATATAAATAATGATATTAAGGTCGTATATATCATATTTTTTTATTAAATTCATTTTTTATAATCATTATTTAATGGTTAATATGGAAAATAAATTACATCACGTCGTGGATACGGTAGGTCGTGCGTACGTATGAGCGACGGTGTCATTCCCTTAATGGTGAGAGGGTAAGGAAGTGGATGTTATATTAATTTCTCAAGAAACATAATCATGTAATAATTATAATATATATACATTATTTCCATAATTATACTCATCCAAGTAAAGTGGTGATGAAAAACAAATTACACCACGGTGTGGATATGGTAAGTCGTACGTACATACATGCGGAACTTTAATTTTTTGTAGGATGGATGAAAGGTGGAATATGATTTCCCCATAACCATAATAATATATAAAAATATAAATTATATTTTATTTATTACTTTTTCATGGAAACAACACATGTATAAGAAGTGGATGAAGAAACAAACTTGAAAGAGTTGATAAAGACGGTTACCTCTTCTTCGGCAGACTTCCTTTAATCTCTTCTTATTTGATCTACGGTAGTTCTTTTGGAAGTAAAATAATATATATAACTTAACTATGGTTTTTTATAAGATAAATGGGTAGGATTTTATCGATCTAGATGGCTCAAATTGGTGTGATCAAGTGGGGGAGGAGGTTCCCTTTTATAATTGAGGTGAGGGGTACTTTCAGAAATGCACAAAATATTAAAATATAATAAGGCTATTATATATCCAAAGACTTAAAAATATACTATAAATGAATAGGGGAAGAAACGTTTGACCATATATTATCCCCTTTGTGATTATTCAATATTTTTGTGATTTTTAAATAATTTAATAATATATTAATTCAATAAAATATCATTATTTTCAATTTTGATACTATTCATTTAATTTGACTACAAATGCATAAAAAAATTGGTAATTTAAATATAATGATTTTATATAACTATAATATATCATATATATCTATAAAATTTGTTATAAACATTAAATAATCCCTAATATATCAAAATTAATACTTTTAACATCAATTATTTTACTTTTCTGATAATTAAATAAATAATTTTTTAGGAACGCAAAAGCATTTAAGGTAATTGTATGATTTATAGAAATTAAAAAAAATTATATAATGAAAAAAACTCATTATATCAAAATAGATATTTAGGTCTGTTCATGTCTTAATTTTGTACCTATTTGGGCATATAAAAGATATTAAATACAAAGAGAGTGATATTTTGTAATTATATTTGATTTAAATAATATATAAGTTATTTTTATAGATAAGTGTCTATTAAAAAACTCTAATTGTATCTTAAAGTGATAATGGTATAACCCTCTTAATACAATACTTCTTTTTGAAATTTAGGTCATAGTTATACTCTTATCTTTTAGTTTTAACCCTTATTTAACCCCTTTGACTCTTACCATGACAACATGAATTTTTACTCTTTGAGGGTTAATATAGTTACTATAAAATGATAAATGACCCAACACTACCACAGATCCAGGCAAGAGATGCACTGGATTTTATCAATGCTAAACAGAAAGTACTGATAAAAGGGGGTCTTTTATCAATGCTAGAGAAAAGCACAGATAATGCTACCATTTATCAGTGCTAAAAAATCACTGATAAGGGTGTACCCTTTATCAGTTCTTTTTTTAGTGTTGATAAAGGGTATATTTATCAACATTTTGTTTAGTGATGATAAAAAAAATTAATAAAAAAATATTATTAATTTAATAAAATTATTATATTTATATTCAAAAATAATATTTATTTATATAAATTAAACCAAAAACTGCATGTTTAAAATTAATATATATTTTTTAATAATTCAAATATATATATATAATAAATTTCATTAAATAATTAATATATTTATTATATTTATTATATTTATATGTTTATAATTATATATAAATATTTTTAAATATATATACATAAATATTTTTTAAATATGTATATTTATAATTATATTAAATATGTATATTAATAATTATAATTATAATATTTATTTATTTATTTATTTAAATAAATATATGTTTCCAGTGAATTTGGTCAATTGATGTGTGAATATAATTAACATTCATATATATGTTATGTATTCAGCATGAATGTTCATTTATACATTACATCCTTATTACTATTCATGGTGGTCATATATATGATGACCCGTTTTTTATGATCTATACTTTACTTGGTGTATATGATTCATTCATGTTTCCATGAAGTTATTATGTTCTCATAAATACTTAAAATCCTAATAAATATATTTAAATAATAAATGTATTTATTTTATTTATAACTATAAATATATAGTTATATATATATAGTTTTTTAAATATATTTATAATTGCAATTATATATAACAAAATATATATATATATAAATGAATATAAAATTACAATAATTTTTTTAAATGATAAATATATTTATTATAGTTATAATTATAAATATATATATATATATATTAAATAAATACATGTCTTTAAAGAAAATATATATATATATATATTGTAATGTCCCAAATTTTTCATGTAAAATTTTTGAAAATTACATGGGATTATTTTAAAACTAGGTGCTGAGACGGCACTTGATTCTGAGGCCCAGAGTGTCCAGAATAGATGTTTGAACTATTTTTAAATTTATAAAAAATAGAGTGCATGTGCGGTTTTAGTAACTTCTAAAAGGGTGCCCGGATCGGAAATCTGAGAGCACCGTTGAACTCAGAATGGCGATTTTACCTTAAGTAGGGCCTAACATCGACCGGCTCAGGTCGAATGAAAAAGGTAATTTATGGATGTTTTAAGAGAAAAATAAAATATACATAAAATGTTATTTTATTTTATTTCTTCAACGTTACGTAGTGACTCAGCAGCACTGTGATGCAGTGACTCAGCGATGTTGCAATGCAATGTCATGAAAATGATAAAACATGTTTAAAATGATGAAACGTGTTAATGTGTTTCCTCCATTAATCAGAGGCTGGGACCAACATTATAATTCATAACGCTGGAAAATTTTCCCCGAAGCTCGAAAGTTTCGTAGAGGAAAGAGAAGGAATACCTCTCACCGACGACGATGATTTGGAGATCGGAGCTCGGATCAAGCACCGAAGAACAATGGATCAAGGACGTTCATGGATGGATCACCATAAATGAAGAAATCTTTCCTCTGAATAATCTTCTTTCTGGTAGGGGGTTTAATTTCTCTGTGATTTTATTCTTGTTCTTTCTTTCAAACGATGAATGAGGATCAACCCATGAACAGGTTGATCCATGGGTCGATCATTCTTGTGGGATGGGTGTTCTGTTGTGGGGTTTGATTCGAGAATTATTCATGCTTAGAGTTGATGTTGTTTTACCTGTCGTTCTCCAATTCTAACATGGATGGATCAAGGGTGACAAGAACAAGGACCAGATCCATCCACTTTGGGTGTTCTTGTGCTTCACCTTTTCCCCTATTTTCATTCTCCTTGTTCTTCATTGGGCACAATGATCCGGAGGAGGATCTAGGATGGGGGCGGTGTGAGGCAGCTCCATCCTTTCCAGGTTAGCACGGTGAGAGGAGGTCGATGTCGAGGTGGTTGGTGATGGAGGTGGCATTGACCCGACGACGCGGCCGGGCTAGGCAGATGGTCACCGAAATGGGGTTCGGTGGTGGTGAACTGCGGTCCAATGTGACCACAGTGGTGGGATAACCCACCACATGGGAATTCGGGTGGAGGAAAATGAAGTCACTGGCTCGAAGGCCGATGGTGGGAGAACACAATGGAGTTGTCCGCGAGCAGCAACATTGGTTGCGGGCGGTAGCGACAAGCCGTGGTAGGAGGCCGCAGTGGTGGAGGGATGTGGATCCCTATGCCGCCTTAGATAGAGGACCCACAATAGTGTTGTGGGTGTGAGATAGACACGCGTATCGGCCATGTGAAATAGGGTCTGGCGGTGTCGACCCAAGGAGACGCGGCCAGTGGGCCGTATCCAGTGTGAGGTAGGGGTCGGCCCGCCTACGGGGGGTTGGAATGAGCGGATCGGGCCGCTCCAACGGCCTGGTGGGCTGGGTCCAACTGACTGCGGCCTAACGGCTTAACGGTCCATGCCAAGTAGTTCTGATCAGACCGGAAAGTCGGGCTAACCTACTGGGTCGGTTTAGTCCTCAGTTTGGTTCATTTGGACTGGGTTGGACCAAACCCAAACCCAACCGACCCCTTTTTTCTTAAATGATCATAAATCTCAAATCGTAAGTTCATTTGACGATCCGTTTTTGGTGTTGGGACCATCACGATAAGGAATCCATTTTTTGATACTCTACGTGATTTTTCATGGAGGTTGTAGTACAAACTATTGGCTCAAGGAGTAGGTACTTCCATAATGAGCATGCTAAGAGTGTAATCTTGTGACTGGTTGTGGCAAAGACGTAGAGTTGGTCTCCTACAAAGATGTGGAGTTAGTCTCCTGCGAAGACACAGATTTCGTCTCCTATGAATACAAAAATTTGGTCTCCTGTGAAGATATGTAGTTGGAATCCTATGAGGATGCGGAGTAGGTATCCTATGAGGGTGCAGAGTATGTCTCCTGTGAGGGCGTGGAGTAAGTCTCCTGCAGAGATGTGGAGTAGGTATCCTACAAATACTGTATGTCTCATTGGATTTTGATATGCCTAGACTTCTTAGTATATGTATCCTAGTGTGAGATAACTCTAGTGACTCTCTTGAATGTACTTATTAGAGGCTACACTCTGTGTACCTCTTTAGTAGTCTGACATTTATTTTAACTTTATGGTTTGGGGTCCCTACTGAGTATTGTTTTACTCACACATTAACGGGCTTCACCCACATGTGTCATGTCTTGGAAAATGATTGATAGCTTTGACGAAGTACTTGGTGGGTCGTAGATAGGTGGTTATTATGCGTGACCCAACGAACGTGGTACGCTTCAGCGACATTCAGATAGTTTACTGTACCTACCATTCAGGTAAGGTTTTCTGCAGATGAGATCCATGAGATTGTACTTTTATGTTTCAGTTGGGATTGTATTCTGGCCCGTTTAATTTACTATTTTGTACTGTTACTCTTAGTGGTTGTCTTAGTGGCATATATATCTATTTACTCAGTATTTTCAGTTCATCACTTTTTCTTGGATACCTGTGTGTGTGTGTGTGTAAGTATATAGGAAAATGCCTCCCCTTTGTGGTATATGTATACTCAGTGCTAGTCTCCAACCCTTGGCCTAGGGGAGGCAGGCTTGGGGTAGTCATGGCACAGGCCTTGGGTGATGGTTCGTGACATAGTAGTATCATAGGGTGGTTGGTTTTATTTTTATTTTTTGGGGGGGGAAACAGTGTTAAGTGTTTTGAGTTTGGATTTCAGTCCAGGGAGTCCATTGTTGGTGTGGCGACCGACATATCCATACACTATGACCCGAAATTCTACTTTTCAATTTGGTAAATGAAAACACTATTTGCATGCATCATATAGGAATTGAGTATGTTCACATTTACTTATTGAGTTAGAGTCAACTCACCAAGTATACTCTATTGATTGTGGTGAATCTTGTTCTGTTTCAGGATTCTTAAACACTGGAAGCCAACTAGGATTTTGGGGTGTGACCATGAGGATAGTATGCCGAGAAATGAGGCATCGGTATAGGGACTCTTTCCGGAGATAGCACCTCCCAGTGGTGTACCAGTGAAACCACTACCCAGAGAGTATCAGTTCCTACCGGTGTTACCAGTAGAGGATGCACATAGGTTCAATGCATTGTATGAGTTTCAGAGATAGTGACCTCCTAGGTTCTGAGGTGAGATAGATCCTCAAGTAGCTGAGTATTGGCTAGAGGTGGTTACATGAGTTTTCCACCTAGTGAGGATGCCTCTTGACCAGATAGTGGTCCTATATGTGAGTCTTCTATTGGGCTATGTGAGGAGATGGTGGAGGTTGACGATCTAGATGCATGAGGAGGTGATCGTACCACGATTCACTGTTTTATTCCACCCTTACACCGCTGTTTTAAACTTGTTTTGTAATGAATATTCCAAATATAATAATAAATTTCACTTTATGTTTGAATTAATTAATTAATGTTAATAAATATTATAATTTTCAATGTTACTTTTTTTATTATTTCAATGTAGGAGGAGATGATTCAGAGGGCCCTTGATGAAGTGGAAGAAAAATGGGCCAAAATTGCATGGATCCATGAAGACATGTCCATTGTTGTGATTGTATAGACAATTGTGTGCATCCAAATGGGATCATATTTTGTGTTCTGGTAAAAAATATAATGAGCTACAAATCTTGTGAAGGAATCCAAGCCCAATTCGGCCGTCAAGGGGCCCAAACGAACTGATCTTTCCAAGGAATCAAATCTTCACAATGTCAAATGCGGTGTTCTATAATCTGTCCATATCTCCGGATCCACATGTCCAATTGATGAAAAATTTCGGTGGAGATAGTCAAGAAGTGGGGATACAACTTTCCAGTTTTGTAAAAAGGGAGATTATGATGTCTTTTTGTCAAAACGCATGGTACAAGTGGATTGAAGAAATCTTTGTGCCTCAAACCACCTTCCAATTTTCCTATAAAATGGAACCTTGGGCTCCCCATTTGAGAGTTTGGCCAGGAGGCAAGGTGTTGCCATTTTGGATACCCCAAGGAGTCCTCTCAACATCCCTTGAAGTTCTTGAGGCTATGGGAAGTTCTACCCCAACATCTTTCTCCTCCTCCTCTCCCATGGGTTTCTAAACCCCTTGTGATCACCCGGGGAGGAACGTGATGTAATCCCGAGCTTCTTTTTTGTATTATATTGAATGATCTTTTTAATTCCAGGTTGTATGTTGTTTTTATTCGTCATATATTTTAATTTTGTTGATTTATGTACTGGTATGTCATGCTCAACTCAAATGATCAGGGTTGGGGGTACCCATTCATGTGATGTTTCACACACCGTTCACCACTTCCTTTTCCCCCTTTCAATTGTGATGTTTGTGTGAATTATATTGGTCAATTTAACTCACATAATCACTATCAAGGCTATGTAAATTTATGTCATGGTATCAAAAATAAATAACATACAAACCTGGACATCACATCGAGTTCTTTGTGTGTTACCTTGCGGAGTTTCGGTTATGAAGTCAAACACAAATCACCCAATCATCGGCGGTGTCTGGTGAATCATTGTGTGTTTTTGACTGAACCCTATGAGGTATCCTAATATCACTACCACAAAAACAGTTTTTACCAGTGCCACATTTTTATCAGCGCTAATGAAAAAGTGCTGATAAAGGGGGGTACCTTTATCATCCCTAAAAAAGTGCTGATAAAGGGTACCTTTATCAGCGCTAAAAAAAGCGCTGATAAAAGTACCCTGTTATCAGTGCTTTTTTTAGCGCTGATAAAGCTACCCCCTTTAACAGTGCTTTTTTAGCACTGTTAAAGGTACCCCCCCTTTATCAGCGCTTTTTTGTTAGCACTGATAAAGGGGGTCTTTATCAACGCTTTTTTTAAAAGTGCTGATAAAGGCTCTACATCCAAAAAAATCATTAAAAAATATATTAATATTTAAATATATAGATATAGTTATATTGATATAAATATAATATATATTTTTTAAATATAATTTTAAATATATTTTAGATAAGTATAGATATACAGTTACACCTAAAATAAAAGATATTTAGTAAAAATGGCTTATAAAAAAATTAAAAAATATTTTAAATTAATAATTTGATAATTATTATGGAGTAATAGTCATTTAATAAAAATTTGAATACTAAGAAAATAAAAAAAATAAAAAAAGATCCAAAATATATTGAAAACGTAACTCAAACTTCAAACGATCATAACTTTTGATCTGGGAGTCCGTTTGATCTCTACCACATATCTGTTGACGCTCCTTTCGTCACAGAATCTAAAGATCGAAAAAGGGAATATCTGAGCTCAAAGTGATTCATCCTTTGAAGAAAACATCAAAAATCGACAAAGGCATGAACAAAGGATCAACAGCAAATCCACCTCGCAAATTATATCACTACCGCGCAAGTACACTTGCGCGACGCTCTTGGTCGCGCAAGTGACTTGCACGACCTAAGTGGTAACCGCCCGGTAACCGCCCGGGGTCTTCTTTTGCCTATAAATAGACCCTGTGGGCCCCCCATTCGGGAGGATCTTTTTCCAGAAACTCGGATTGAAGCTCCTGATGCCCAAGTCTCTTCTCAAAGCTTCCGGAACACTTATAAGGTAATTTCTTACCTAGAACGGAAGATCTAAAGAGAAGAAGGAAGGCCTAAGTGTTGAAACTTATCAACACTTGCGCGCCGACTTATTTCCTTCAATATAACTTGCGCGTCCCTTTTCTGGAAGAACCTCAAGAAAATTCTAAAGGGTTTAAAAAAGAGTCACTCAAGTATTTCAATGCTGGTTGAAAATCACGCAAGTACACCATGTGTCGCGCAGGTATACCTGCGCGACCAATACTTACGCGCCCACGCAAGACTTGCGCGCCTTTCAAGACTTGCATGCCCCTACCTTTTTGGGTGCCCATCTTGCCCATTTTACCCCTCTTAAGCCATTTCACCTTTCCTTTTCAAGATTCAGTCTTCAAGACACTCTTCAAAGCCATTTATGGCATGATTTTTTTATTTGACTTCTTTATCTGAAAGGAATTATGTGGAATATCTCTCAAAACCTAGTGATTTAAATATCCTTATGTCACTAAATATGGAGAGTTCATTCATTCAACCTCATCCTTTAAAGATGAGAGAATCCTTAACTTGGGTCTCCTTTTTTAGGAATAATCCCCAGTTATAAGTCCTTTAAATATGGGCATCTTCCTTAAGAGTAAGCCCCAAATACTTAAAGTTCCCAAACTTTGGGCATCCTCCTCAGGAGTAATCCCCAAAACATAATTCCTTAACTTGGGAATCCTCCTTAGGAGTAAGCCCCAATCACAATCCTTTAATATGGGCATCCTTCTTAGGAGTAAGCCCCAACCTCAAATATGGGCATCCTCCTCAGAAGTAAGCCCCAAACCTTAATCCCTAACCTGGGTCTCCTTTTCAGGAATAAGACTTAGTCATAATCTTGGGCTTCCTTTTCAGGAGTAAGCCCCAAGTCCCCTATCCTGGGCCTCCTTTTTAGGAGTAAGTCCCAGTCATAATCTTGAGTTTCCTTTTCAGGAGTAAACCCCAATCATAAGTCCCCTCCTAACTTGGGCATCCTCCTTAGGAGTAAGCCCCAAGATTAGAGTATTCAAATCTCCATGAAGCACATATAACTTTATGGACCCTGTTCATGGATTTTCTCCCTAAAAGTGAATCCTAAACCTTCATCTATCTGGGCAGTCATACATACATAAGCCCCAAACAAATTCTTATGATTGCATCTTTCATGGCACAATTGTCTAATTTTTACCAATACCTCTTGTTTCTCACACCGAGCATGACTCACGTGAGCTTAGAGTGTAAAAGTAATTATGACATTCTTCTTTGAGCCATCAATCATAAACATCATACTCCATTACTCGAACTACGTGGGTTCTGATTCCTTTTCCAAAACAAAGGATACATAGGTAGCCCATTTTTGGGTTTGATCCCAACTTTGAAATAATCCCTGTCCTTCTGAATGACGATAAACTTCAAGTGCCCCACTGAGTATCTTTAAAACCAGTCTGGTCATCATAATGACCAAGAGACTTTTATATAAATGTTTTGAAGGATACCATTGACCAAGAATCTCTAAACAGATATAGATGATTCTCTATTGATGAAGAACCTCGAATACATATAAAAGATTCTCTAAATTTCTTGCATATTTAATCATTGATTGTTAAAACTAAAGGAAAGCACATTTTATACTTGGTAATGTAATAAGGATTCAAGAACATAACTTAAATCTATAAAGAGGGTCCCGGAGTAGACAATAATTCCCCTCAAAAAGGTGTGATGAGTCTGACCTCCCATCCTCTCAACCAATGTAAATTCCTAAGCCTCATCAGTCCACAAGCTAATGAGTGCCTACCTTTGGAAAGTAGGTCCAAACGGATGTGGAATCATTGGATGTTTCCGGTTCTACGAACAAACCCGCTAGAAACCGATCGGAACGTTTGAATCTCAAATCAACGAGGTCATCCCTGAAATCCGTGAGGAAACAAAAATGGTGAACTCGACGTGAATCCTTAACCAAGTTAAAGTAATGTTCTTCTTATTTGTTAGGCCCCTTGGGCCAACAAATCAATCATTGAAATGTGCTCATCCAAAAGATGCAGTGGCCGGATTCATATTGATTATGTCTGTTATATGGAATAGGCACTCTTTTCTCAAGATCTTCTGCAAAATGGATTTCCTTAAATTCACCCCTGTGAATACTGCTGCTGTGAACACCTCTACTGTGAGGTCTGCTGCTGTGAAAACCAATGCTGCTACTCCTGCTGGAACGTCGTCCGCTCTGAGGATGACATCACCAACTCAGCGTCTTCAACGCTGGGTTTATAATGCACTGGTTAAGGAGTACCGTCGCAACGGTACTATCCCAACTCTGGAGGCCGCTCGTCAAGCCCTCCAAGTTAACAAATCTACCTGGTCGTCCGGACAACGGCGGCCAGCGATCAAGAAGCAGGCGGTGCTGACTACCGTCTCCAACCGTTTCGGGTCGTTATCCCCAGAACGCAATTTCCATTCACTCCCTTACTCTGAGGAAGTGAATGAGAAGGTCCCGCAGGACCTTAATTCAAAAAGACAGGAGTCCTTCTCAAGGGCTCCCATCAACAATCGCCGCCAGAATCGTGCGGTAGTGCGCCCTCAACATGATGAGGGTACCGACTCCAGGTATTCAGCTCAGGTTCCTCGAACCCGAGCAGGCAAGATGAACCGCTAGAGACGGAATCCGGTTAACAATGGGCAGGTTGTCATCCCTTCCATCTCCGGAGAAGTCCACCAACCTAACTTGGTGGAAAACAATGAACAGGCACACACACCTATCCGTTTTAATTCCGTTGTCCAGTAGACTCGTCTGGAAGCATCAAGCCAATCCCGCTAGGCAATTCCAGCGGAGTATCATAGGCAGGAACATGCACCTGCTTATACATCACCAGTTAGTCAGCAGGCTCATCTGACTACATATGATGGATCTCGTCAACCGCGTTTGGAGAAGTGTAATCAGCAGGCACATACACCTGCTAATACTAATCAAGCCTACCAACAGTCTCGCTTGGTAGCGCATGGAGGAGTCAGTCGGAAATCCCCGACGACAAACAGGAGGCAGACTCAACTCTCTACCTCCACACTTGAATACTGTCAGGATTCACTGACAGGAAAAGGAGGACAGGAGCAGGCACATACACCTACTCCAAGCCCGGAATGGACGTATATCCCCGTTCCGGCGGCTGAAGTCACCAAACATATTTTGTCAATGGTGAAAGAGCAGAAGCAAATTCCTGCTCATATTCTGGATGCTTTCCAGGATATCATAACAGCTTCAGCATCATCACAGGGACAGACACATAAATCTATCCCTAGCAGTGGAGTGACACATCAACGATTCACTCCGGAACAGACACACACATCTATTCCAGTCCAAGAGGGTTATGGGGCATACTCCCCCATATCATACGGACAACCAAGTCAGGCACATACACCTGATTTAAGTGGAGATCGTCAGCCTAACCTGACCATCTTTCCTGATCAGGCACATACACCTGCTCAGAGTAACCACTTTCGTCAACAAGTGGTTTCTAAAGTGAGTAAGAAGGCATCTAAGAAAAAGATCCGCCCAGCACAGTCAGGAGATCAAAGGCCAATCTGCAACAAGGCCTTGCTCGATGCTGGAGTTCTTGAAGCCCTCAGACATTTATCTGTCAGAATTCAAGATTCTACTCCCTCAGTTCCCAATAACGGGAACATTAATTTTGAAGGTCTTCAACAGACACTTCCTCATGAAGGCTTGCTTCATGAAAGTTCGGTCAATCTTGAAGTTTCTTCTTCAGATGAGAGACACAGGAACCCTCTGTGTGGTCAGAAGACCAAGGAGCAAGAGATTTCATCTTTTGTTGTAACCCATCATGACGGTCCTCCTCATGGTGATGAACTTCGCTGCGAAAGTCCTCTCCGCAGTAGTGATTCACGTTGTCTCGAAAATTCTTCAGAAGGCAATGTAGTGACGAGAAAGCCCTCCTATCTCGAGGCACTTGAAAACGTAAAACCAGTCATGTCTGATGCTTTACTATCGGAAGGTGAAACTCTTTCTCCATCAGAAGATAGCCTGGGGTTCAGGTTATTCTCTGAACCATCCCTGGGTCGTTCATCTTCCAGCATGAATAGTGATCTCTCTACCAATCTTGTTGAATCCGATGAAGCAACAAGGAAACACCAACTCTGGTCCAAACAGGTAGAAGAATCTTCATTTAATGATAAAGAGGAAATGCTGAACATGAGGAAAAAACTGGCAAAAGGTGAAGTACCAGTCATGTTTTGGCCTTTGGCTGACTCCCAGTACGACATTCCAAAGATGTTGACGGATGATGGAATACATGATATTCGTCTCAACATATGAAAGAATCTTTGTCTATTTAAGAATAAAGTATTATCTTACGGTGATTATGAAAATCATATTAAGATAATAGAAGGGTTACAACGCCAGATTGATTTGGCATCTCTATCAGTCTCTCGGTATCCGAAGGCTGAAAAGCAACAAAGAACCCTTCAACGTTCATGCCTTGGCGCACTAAGAAAATTGTGTCAGTTAATTTCCAATGCTCCATCTGATGTACATATCAGAGGATGGGGTGTTCACGGAGAACTACATTTCACAGTGCTTTCCAGTCAGCAAAGCCCGCCGAAAATGGTCTCATGCAATGTTATTGCCCATGGCCGGCCACAGTCAATGGGCTTTGTTCATAATCAAAAGCTTGCTCAAGAACAGGTGTCACGACCCGTCCTCGGGGCCCGTGCCGTGACTACCCCAAGCCCGCCTTCCATAGGCCAGGGGCTGGCGACTAGCACCAAGGCGTAAAAATCCCGGTAAACAGGGAAGGCATTGCCTTTATAAGTAACAACCACACAGAGTCAGCAAGCGGAAAGTAAAGTGCAGAAAAGTAAAGGGGGCCGGAATACAAGCCCAACTGTAAAGTACAACTGAAAAGTAAAGCAGCAACTGAAGAAAAGACGGCGGCCTCGTGTCGTCCACTGGCAATCCCACCTGAAGGGTGGGTACAGATAGCCTCCAGGCTCCTCGGGTCCCACGTCCGCTCCGAGCACGTCCCGCCCAGTGGTCCACCTCCAGGTACCGTCCTGCTCCACGCCCCAACCGTGATCAGCGCTGTCCGTCGTCTGCAACCAACACAACAAGGTGCGGGCATAGCCCGTGCAGGGGTGAGTACAAGCTACTCAGTAAGGACCCCGAGACCCCCGAAGGTCTCCCGAAATCCACAAAGGATATAGCACAAAAGAAAGATGCAATCACGAAGTAACATCTGACTTGACTTAGGTATATGCCCATACATATACCTAAGTCCCCATTTCTAGCTCTGCTCACGAGCTCGAGAACAACTCAATCCACAAAGGAAAGCAAGACTCAAATCCACAAGGAGAGTAAACAGTAAATCCACAAAGGATAGTTCAACACAATCCACAAAGGAGAGTAAACAGTAAATCCACTTAGGATAGTTCAACACAATCCACATAGGAGAGTAACATAAGATTCAGCTCAACCAGGTATACTTTTTCAGATGACGTCAAAGATGATCACTGATCCATCTAAGTCGTCGGACCCACGAAGGATCGATAGGTACTAACCCCCGCAAAAGACCCACACAGGATCGGGCTCACACAGAACCTGTAGGCAGTGGCTCACACAGAACCGGTAGTAAGGACCCACACAGGATCGGGCTCACACAGAACCTGTAGGCAGAGGCTCACACAGAACCGGTAGCACTGATCCACGTAGGATCGCTGAGTGCAGTAGTCGACGCAGTCCACGGAGGATCTCTGCTCTGTCGTCGCCGCAGTCCACGAAGGATCTCTGCTCTGCCGTCGTCGCAGTCCACGGAGGATCTCTGCTCTGCCGTCGTCGCAGTCCACGGAGGATCTCTGCTCTGTCGTCGCCGCAGTCCACGGAGGATCTCTGCTCTGTCGTCGCCGCAGTCCACGGAGGATCTCTGCTCTGCCGTCGTCGCAGTCCACAGAGGATCTCTTCTCTGCCGTCGTCGCAGTCCACGGAGGATCTCTGCTCTGCCGTCGTCGCAGTCCACGGAGGATCTCTGCTCTGTCGTCGAAGTCACAGCCAGCGCTAGGGTTCCCGCACAAAGCGAGCTCGTTTAGGAGGGTCCGCTCCACGAGCCGAGAGGCTGATACATCAACTGACACGTAGTCCGAAGTTGATGTATCCAAAAGTTCCGTATCGACAACAGGATCTCAACGCAGCAGACGGCGCGTCAATCGGACGCCCGGACTGAGAGTTATTGGCATTTTCGTCCCAGGGGCCCGGTTGGTTTTTAGGGCAAAACCGACCCGACCGTACTCCGCCTGTATCCGATCCTCGGGCGGAGTATGCCAAAAGTTCCGTCTCACTTAGAGGAAACTACCACAGCTGACGGTACGTCGTTCGGACGTCCGTAGCTCAAGTTATGAGCGTTTCTGCTCCGAGGGCCCGGTTGGTTTCGTGTACGAACCAACCCGGCCGAACCCAAAGTCTTCCGAAACCTTGAGTATAATATACCGAAACGACCGTCTCGATCCAAGGATCGCGTAGGCGCTGATGGTTCGTCAATCGGAGGTCCCATGCCCAAGATATGGGCGAAAGACCGAAGAGGGCCCGAAACGGGGGTTCTGGGCCCGGGGCGACCCGGCCCGAACCCCCCCTGGGGTCGGCCGGGTCCGGTCTGGCCTGGGCGCGGCCCGGCCGACCGGACCGGCCGGCTCGGCTTCGGCCGAGCGGCCGAAGGGGCTGCCGCCGCGGGTCAAACCCGCGGCTTTGAGGGAAACGCGGCCCCCGCGGGGGGGCCGCCTGTCACGCGGACGCGGCCGGGCCGCCGCGTCCGTTCCCGGTTCCGCGCGGCCGCGGAACCGGCTGCCGCCGCCGCCGCGGCTTCAGCCGCGGCGGACTTCCTCCACGGCGGCGCGCCGGGCGCCGCCGCCTCCGGTCGCCGGCGCCGCCGCCTTCCGCGGGCCGCCGGAGACGCTCCGGTGGCCCGATTCCTTTCCCGTCTGCGCCGTTGCTCCTCCCGGGGGGCGATCTTCACTGCGGAAACCACGAATGGCCCTTTCGTCATGCTTTTGTCGTCGCCCGCCAAATCCGCAAAAATGAAGATCGGTGGAGGGTTGTCGGGTCTTGTTCGTTAGACCCGCACCCTCCGCGTTAGTCATAAAATCATCGGGAGGAAAAGGATTAACCAAATCAACAATTTTAAATAGATTAAAATTGTTCCGATCGGGTTCTTTATTTGAAAAGAATAAACACGGGAAAAGAAATAAAATATTCCAATCAACCCTTACTTGTCGTCGCCGTCGGACGAGAGGTCGTCGCGGAAGAAGGGGGATCGTCGCGTCGTCGCGGTATCCGGCGTCACGTCGCCAATCTCCGGATCAAAAACAAACGGATTTAATTAATTAAATCCGTTGTTATTGAAATTAAAAAGGGAGAATTAAGGTCCGATTCTCACCTTAGTTGCCGAACGAGGATCGGCCGTGGAAGAAGAGCGTCGCCGAAGAATGTCACGGGTAGAGTTCGTCGACGTCGCAGATCTCGGTGTGCGTCGTCGAATTCCGGTCGCCGGCGTTCTTCACGTTCTTCACGTTCTTCGCGTTCTTCGCGTTCTTCGCGGAGAGGGTGGAGGAACGAAGATTCTTTCAAATCCTTTCCAAGGATTTTTAGGTTGGTCTTATTTTATAAACATGCCAACACACGAAACCGGTTAAGAAACGATCCATCAATTCGTTGAATTAATTCAACGAAAGAAACGACCCATTTAATTCACGAAGAAACAGTCCATTTAATTCACGAAATAAACCGCCCAATTAAATGGTCTGTTAAGAATTAAAGAAAACGCGTCGGTTGACTTTTCAGTTACTTTGACGGGTTTTCGCGGGTGCGTTACTTAGCGAAAGAAACGGCGGGGCTCGTGCGGGCCCTGCCTCACAAATATCCTACCAAGAGGGTAGGATATTTCTGGATAGCATCCTATCCAGTTCAACTCAGTTCAAGCCGTCTTTATGTGGCTTCAAGTGGCTTCCAACAGCTTAAGTGAAATAAAATAAAGTTGTCGCACAAACTTTATTTTATTTCTGACTTAAAGCCGCAAAATTTAAAAACCACGTCTGAGCAAACGCAACTCCGGAAGAGGCGTTTCTAAGCAAATACCGGCGCTGTGATTTCATCGGTGCCCTCAGAATTTGATTCCGGGCACCGGTTCAAAAGATAGAAAAACCCGCTCGTCCGTTCACTGAACGTACCCGAGCCAAACTTCGGAAATTGATTCCGGGCACACCGGGCCTCGGAATCAGGTGCCGTCTGAAGCTGCGCTCTTGTAAAATTCCAAAGAAAATTAAGAAAAAAATTTCCTTGAAATTTGCGGGTCTTTACATTACTCCCACCTCAGGGCTTTACGTCCCCGTAAAGATACATCAAAAACTAGGGGAACAAATGGGGGTACTGAGCACGCATCTGAGCCTCCCGCTCCCAAGTGCTCTCCTGGAGGTTCCCGTGCTGCCATCTGACGCGCACAAGAGGTATCGACCGCCCACGTAGGACCCGCTCCTGTCGATCCTCGATCTCCACTGGGACCTCCGCAAAAGTCGCCCCATCGTCCACGTCCAGCTCCCCAAAGTCGATGATGTGCGTCGGGTCGTGCACGTATCTCCTCAGCTGAGACACGTGGAAGACGTCGTGCACCCGGTGCAACTGAGGTGGTAGAGCCAGGCGATAAGCCACCTCTCCTATCCTGCTAAGGACCTGGAAAGGCCCGATGAAGCGTGGAGACAACTTGCCGCCTCGGCCAAATCTCCGTAAACCACGTCGAGGTGAGACACGCAAAAAGACGTGGTCGCCATCCTCGAACTCTAGTGGCCTCCGCCTCCTGTCAGCATATGACTTCTGCCGGCTCTGAGCTGTCCTCATCCTCTCCTGGATGATCTGGACCTTCTCTGTCGTGGCTCGGACCATCTCTGGTCCCACGAGTGCTGACTCCCCAGGGTCTGTCCAGCACAACGGTGATCTGCAGGGTCTGCCGTACAATGCCTCGTATGGTGCCATCCCGATGGTGGAGTGGTAGCTGTTGTTGTACGCGAACTCCACCAAGGGTAGGTGGTCCTCCCAGCTGCGACCAAAGTCGAGAACACATGCACGGAGCATGTCCTCGAGTGTCTGTATGGTCCTCTCCGTCTGACCATCTGTCTGAGGGTGGAAGGCTGTGCTCAGATGGAGCCGCGTCCCGAACGCCTCATGCAACCCCTTCCAGAACCGGGAAGTGAAACGAGCATCTCGATCGGAGACGATAGATGATGGCACACCGTGAAGCCGTACGATCTCC
This sequence comes from Viscum album, assembly GCA_963277665.1. Taxonomy (NCBI): domain Eukaryota; kingdom Viridiplantae; phylum Streptophyta; class Magnoliopsida; order Santalales; family Viscaceae; genus Viscum; species Viscum album. The sequence goes on from OY728163.1 coordinate 291,240,180, forward strand.
TGGACGTAAAGACGTCCCAAGCTCTCCACTGAGCCCTGCTCTCTGATGGGTAAGAAGTGTGCCGACTTGGTGAGTCGGTCGACAATCACCCAAATGGAGTCGTGACCTCTGGAAGTACGTGGAAGTCCAGTCACGAAGTCCATAGATATGCTATCCCACTTCCACTCCGGGACCTCCAAGGGTTGTACCAAACCTGCTGGTACCTGATGCTCTGCCTTCACCTGCTGGCAGGTGAGGCATCGTGAAACGAACTCTGCCACAGCTTTCTTCATGCCCGGCCACCAGTGCTGTCGTCTGAGATCCTGGTACATCTTCGCCACTCCGGGATGTACCGCCAAGGGAGAAGTGTGAAACTCTCTCAGCACCTCCTCTCGTAAAGCAACGGGTACGAAGGTACTCCCTATGAAAAGGATGTCGTGCTCTGCTCCAAGGGAGAAACCATCAGGCGCCTGACCTGAGGATATCAGTGCACGCCGGGTCTCACAGTCAGCGTCCCCACGCTGAGTCTCTCTGACTCGCTGTAGAAGTGGAGGAGAGACTGTGAGAGACTGAAGAAAGGCTGCTCCGTCTCTATCCACGAAGGATATCTGCAAGGAGGCTAGCTGCTCCGTCGCCTCCTCAAGTAGCTGAATGCCCATCCTCCTGCTGAGGGCATCGGCTACCACGTTCCCCTTCCCAGGAGTATAGACTATCTCAAAGTCATAGTCCTGGAGGAACTCAAGCCATCTCCGCTGTCTCAGGTTCAGGTCCTTCTGAGAGAAGATATACCTGAGACTCTGGTGGTCAGAAAAGACAGTGAAGCGCTCGCCCATCAGATAGTGCCGCCAAGTCTTCAGAGCGAAGACCACTGCTGCTAACTCCAGGTCATGAGTGGCGTAGTTCTGCTCATGCGGCCTCAACTGACGTGATCCGTAGGCGATCACGGCCCGCTCCTGCATCAGGACGCACCCGAGTCCAGTCCCTGATGCGTCGCAGTAAACTACGTATCCAACTCCCTCCTCAGGCAACCTCAAGATAGGTGCGCTGGTCAATCTCTGTCTCAGCTCCTGGAAGCTCTGCTGACATCTGTCTGACCACACAAAGGGTTTCCCCTTCTTCGTCAAGGCTGAGAGTGGTGCCGCAACTCTGGAGAAGTCTGGCACGAATCTCCGATAGTATCCCGCTAGGCCCAAGAAGCTCCGCACCTCTGTCACGCTCCTGGGTGGCTCCCAAGCTAGCACTGCCTCGATCTTCGCGGGATCCACTGCAACTCCCGCCTCAGAAATGACGTGCCCCAAGAAATGGACCTCACGTAACCAGAACTGGCATTTTGAGAGCTTGCCATAAAGCTGGTGCTCTCGGAGTGTGTCTAGCACAACTCGCAGGTGGTAGGCATGCTCCTCCTCAGTCGTCGAGTATACCAAATGTCGTCAATGAAGACAACGACAAATCGGTCGAGGTATGGCTGGAAGATCCTGTTCATGAGGCTCATGAACACTGCTGGAGCATTGGTTACGCCGAATGGCATAACCAAGAACTCATAATGGCCATACCGACACCTGAAGGTCTTCTTCTGTACGTCCTCGTCTCGAACTCTGAGCTGATGATAGCCTGACCGGAGGTCTATCTTCGAGAACCACCGCGCTACCTTGAGCTGATCGAAGAGGTCATCAATCCGTGGCAGCGGATACTTGTTCCTCACTGTCACCTGGTTCAGGCGACGATAGTCGACACATAGTCGCAAGCTCCCGTCCGCCTTCTTGGCGAACAAAAACGGGGAAGCCCAGGGTGAAACACTGGGTCGGATAAACCCCTTGCTCTGCAAGTCCTCCAACTGTACCCGCAGCTCTCGAAGCTCGGCGGGGGCCATCCGATATGCTGGAGTAGATATCGGGGCTGTCCCGGGGTACAAGTCGATGTAAAAGTCTACCTCTCTACGAGGAGGTAGCCCTGGAACGTCGTCGGGAAAGACGTCCACGTACTGGTCCACTACTGCAGGAAAAGCCGGACTCCGCACGTCCACTGCTCCTAGGATGAGGCTAGCCAACTGATGAGAGATGGGCTGCACTCTCCTCCGCGGAAGTCCATCCTGTGCTGCAAAGGTTCCCTTCTCGCCAGTGAAGGTAAACCTGCTCCCGTCGGTGCGAACACATCGCACCTTGCGCCTAAAACAGTCGATCTGGGCATGAACCGTGGATAGCCAATCCATGCCCAAGATGATGTCGTAAGGCCTCGACGCCGCTACAAGGAGATCCCAGCCGAAGCTCTCGCCTCCTAGAGTAAGCTCACACTGCCGGCACCAGTGCGTAATCGTCGAGTCTGCTCCCGTAGGAGTCTCTAGCCGTAAGGATCGAGCCAACGGCTCAGTCGGAATCTCCGAGCTCCGAACAAGGGCACCACAGTCAGAACAGTATACCTGGTGAGCTGGCACAAGTAATCACAAAGAAAACTTGAGACTTTCGTAAAGCAGATCAGTATACCCGGTGAGCTGACACAAGTAATCACAAAGAAAACTTGAAACACACACGCAATCAATGTTTTCATGCATTAAGTCGGAAATCAGGAGTCAGGGTCCTGGTGTACGGATACGTCGGCCGCCGCACCAACACTGGGCTCCCTGAACTGATAACCACACTCAATACACTAAACACTATTGCTTCATATAGAAAGAAAGGACGATCAGAGTCTGCGGTAGAACCGACCACCTCTGATACCAATTTGTCACGACCCGTCCTCGGGGCCCGTGCCGTGACTACCCCAAGCCCGCCTTCCATAGGCCAGGGGCTGGCGACTAGCACCAAGGCGTAAAAATCCCGGTAAACAGGGAAGGCATTGCCTTTATAAGTAACAACCACACAGAGTCAGCAAGCGGAAAGTAAAGTGCAGAAAAGTAAAGGGGGCCGGAATACAAGCCCAACTGTAAAGTACAACTGAAAAGTAAAGCAGCAACTGAAGAAAAGACGGCGGCCTCGTGTCGTCCACTGGCAATCCCACCTGAAGGGTGGGTACAGATAGCCTCCAGGCTCCTCGGGTCCCACGTCCGCTCCGAGCACGTCCCGCCCAGTGGTCCACCTCCAGGTACCGTCCTGCTCCACGCCCCAACCGTGATCAGCGCTGTCCGTCGTCTGCAACCAACACAACAAGGTGCGGGCATAGCCCGTGCAGGGGTGAGTACAAGCTACTCAGTAAGGACCCCGAGACCCCCGAAGGTCTCCCGAAATCCACAAAGGATATAGCACAAAAGAAAGATGCAATCACGAAGTAACATCTGACTTGACTTAGGTATATGCCCATACATATACCTAAGTCCCCATTTCTAGCTCTGCTCACGAGCTCGAGAACAACTCAATCCACAAAGGAAAGCAAGACTCAAATCCACAAGGAGAGTAAACAGTAAATCCACAAAGGATAGTTCAACACAATCCACAAAGGAGAGTAAACAGTAAATCCACTTAGGATAGTTCAACACAATCCACATAGGAGAGTAACATAAGATTCAGCTCAACCAGGTATACTTTTTCAGATGACGTCAAAGATGATCACTGATCCATCTAAGTCGTCGGACCCACGAAGGATCGATAGGTACTAACCCCCGCAAAAGACCCACACAGGATCGGGCTCACACAGAACCTGTAGGCAGTGGCTCACACAGAACCGGTAGTAAGGACCCACACAGGATCGGGCTCACACAGAACCTGTAGGCAGAGGCTCACACAGAACCGGTAGCACTGATCCACGTAGGATCGCTGAGTGCAGTAGTCGACGCAGTCCACGGAGGATCTCTGCTCTGTCGTCGCCGCAGTCCACGAAGGATCTCTGCTCTGCCGTCGTCGCAGTCCACGGAGGATCTCTGCTCTGCCGTCGTCGCAGTCCACGGAGGATCTCTGCTCTGTCGTCGCCGCAGTCCACGGAGGATCTCTGCTCTGTCGTCGCCGCAGTCCACGGAGGATCTCTGCTCTGCCGTCGTCGCAGTCCACGGAGGATCTCTTCTCTGCCGTCGTCGCAGTCCACGGAGGATCTCTGCTCTGCCGTCGTCGCAGTCCACGGAGGATCTCTGCTCTGTCGTCGAAGTCACAGCCAGCGCTAGGGTTCCCGCACAAAGCGAGCTCGTTTAGGAGGGTCCGCTCCACGAGCCGAGAGGCTGATACATCAACTGACACGTAGTCCGAAGTTGATGTATCCAAAAGTTCCGTATCGACAACAGGATCTCAACGCAGCAGATGGCGCGTCAATCGGACGCCCGGTCTGAGAGTTATTGGCATTTTCGTCCCAGGGGCCCGGTTGGTTTTTAGGGCAAAACCGACCCGACCGTACTCCGCCTGTATCCGATCCTCGGGCGGAGTATGCCAAAAGTTCCGTCTCACTTAGAGGAAACTACCACAGCTGACGGTACGTCGTTCGGACGTCCGTAGCTCAAGTTATGAGCGTTTCTGCTCCGAGGGCCCGGTTGGTTTCGTGTACGAACCAACCCGGCCGAACCCAAAGTCTTCCGAAACCTTGAGTATAATATACCGAAACGACCGTCTCGATCCAAGGATCGCGTAGGCGCTGACGGTTCGTCAATCGGAGGTCCCATGCCCAAGATATGGGCGAAAGACCGAAGAGGGCCCGAAACGGGGGTTCTGGGCCCGGGGCGACCCGGCCCGAACCCCCCCTGGGGTCGGCCGGGTCCGGTCTGGCCTGGGCGCGGCCCGGCCGACCGGACCGGCCGGCTCGGCTTCGGCCGAGCGGCCGAAGGGGCTGCCGCCGCGGGTCAAACCCGCGGCTTTGAGGGAAACGCGGCCCCCGCGGGGGGGCCGCCTGTCACGCGGACGCGGCCGGGCCGCCGCGTCCGTTCCCGGTTCCGCGCGGCCGCGGAACCGGCTGCCGCCGCCGCCGCGGCTTCAGCCGCGGCGGACTTCCTCCACGGCGGCGCGCCGGGCGCCGCCGCCTCCGGTCGCCGGCGCCGCCGCGCCGGCGACCCGCGCCGCCGCCGCCTTCCGCGGGCCGCCGGAGACGCTCCGGTGGCCCGATTCCTTTCCCGTCTGCGCCGTTGCTCCTCCCGGGGGGCGATCTTCACTGCGGAAACCACGAATGGCCCTTGCGTCGTGCTTTTGCCGTCGCCCGCCAAATCCGCAAAAAGGAAGATCGGCGGAGGGTTGCCGGGTCTTGTTCGTTAGACCCGCACCCTCCGCGTTAGTCATAAAATCATCGGGAGGAAAAGGATTAACCAAATCAACAATTTTAAATAGATTAAAATTGTTCCGATCGGGTTCTTTATTTGAAAAGAATAAACACGGGAAAAGAAATAAAATATTCCAATCAACCCTTACTTGTCGTCGCCGTCGGACGAGAGGTCGTCGCGGAAGAAGGGGGATCGTCGCGTCGTCGCGGTATCCGGCGTCACGTCGCCAATCTCCGGATCAAAAACAAACGGATTTAATTAATTAAATCCGTTGTTATTGAAATTAAAAAGGGAGAATTAAGGTCCGATTCTCACCTTAGTTGCCGAACGAGGATCGGCCGTGGAAGAAGAGCGTCGCCGAAGAATGTCACGGGTAGAGTTCGTCGACGTCGCAGATCTCGGTGTGCGTCGTCGAATTCCGGTCGCCGGCGTTCTTCACGTTCTTCGCGTTCTTCGCGTTCTTCGCGTTCTTCGCGGAGAGGGTGGAGGAACGAAGATTCTTTCAAATCCTTTCCAAGGATTTTTAGGTTGGTCTTATTTTATAAACATGCCAACACACGAAACCGGTTAAGAAACGATCCATCAATTCGTTGAATTAATTCAACGAAAGAAACGACCCATTTAATTCACGAAGAAACAGTCCATTTAATTCACGAAATAAACCGCCCAATTAAATGGTCTGTTAAGAATTAAAGAAAACGCGTCGGTTGACTTTTCAGTTACTTTGACGGGTTTTCGCGGGTGCGTTACTTAGCGAAAGAAACGGCGGGGCTCGTGCGGGCCCTGCCTCACAAATATCCTACCAAGAGGGTAGGATATTTCTGGATAGCATCCTATCCAGTTCAACTCAGTTCAAGCCGTCTTTATGTGGCTTCAAGTGGCTTCCAACAGCTTAAGTGAAATAAAATAAAGTTGTCGCACAAACTTTATTTTATTTCTGACTTAAAGCCGCAAAATTTAAAAACCACGTCTGAGCAAACGCAACTCCGGAAGAGGCGTTTCTAAGCAAATACCGGCGCTGCGATTTCATCGGTGCCCTCAGAATTTGATTCCGGGCACCGGTTCAAAAGATAGAAAAACCCGCTCGTCCGTTCACTGAACGTACCCGAGCCAAACTTCGGAAATTGATTCCGGGCACACCGGGCCTCGGAATCAGGTGTCGTCTGAAGCTGCGCTCTTGTAAAATTCCAAAGAAAATTAAGAAAAAAATTTCCTTGAAATTTGCGGGTCTTTACAACAGGCTTCAACTAGTTCCTCTCAAAATCAAGTATATAGAGAACAAGTTGTTGAATTTCTCCTACATCAAGCAGGCAAGAATATTGCACAAGCCTCTCGTCTGGAGCAAACACGTCATCAAATGACAGAAGTTTCGGAAATCATCCAACGGTCTGTTGAACCAGGTGATAAAAGTGGATACAGGTTAATGCATCCAGCTAATTTCTGAACTAAGATTCGCAAGATCAAGAGAGATTTTAAGAAGATCTCAGACATAGCATGTCAAGAGACACCCCAGCTTGTCAGACTGGGGACTTCTCTAAACCAACCCTCAGAGTCAACAAATGGGATTCGAGGAGTTGAGCGGAAGCAGCAGGAACATCCCCAGTCCACCGGACTGGGGACTTTTTCAAATCCTCAATCCCTCCCTCAGAGAAAGTCAGTATTCTCTCGATTAGGGAATAAGCCTCAAGAGGAACAAAGAGCCAAGCTATCAGGAGATTCTCTCCAAGTGACGGTTCTCCAAGAAGTTCCTGAGGGATCAAGTCAACGGAATGCCATGTCTCATCATGGACATGGAAGAAGACAATATCACAGAAATGATGATAGAAAGGATTCCATGCAATATGCATCCATTAATGTCATCAATGTCGTTGCTGCTGATTCACCAGATGAGGCTCAATCAGAGGGATCAGACGAAGAGGTTTCTACTCAAGAAGTTGCACACACAGACCTAAATGAAGAAGGTGTGCACACACGTAATCAAAGGCTTACCCAAAATCTGGGTATTCCTTCAAGTAACTCACTTCCCCCTCTCCGAAAAGGATCCAATAAGGGGAAAGGAAAGAATCAGGTTACTTCTCACCCTTCCTCTGAAGGAGGTCAATCTCTCTCATTAGAGAAAAGTTTTGCACAACAGGAGGAAGAAATGAAAGAATTAAGAAGGTTGAATGCATAACTACTTCAGAGTAGTCTTCTTCTTAAGAATGCTGAAGTCCGACAGCCGAAGGAATTTGTTGTAACTACTGAGATGGATCAGGAATATCCTCCTTTATCAGTACACCCTCAGAGGTCTAATCCTATGGGTCAAACGCAACAACGGTTGGCAGCACTACCATCAGTTGCAGCACCAACCACCACGTCTGTCCAAGCTCCATTCATTGCACCTACCCAAAACCAAGTTCAACCTGATGTTTCTCAAAAGTTAATAACTACTATTGATTCATTAACATCTCGGTTAGAAACTATGGAAGGGAAACGGGTGCAAGTTCAACCTGAAAAGAAAGTTTACCCTGAATGGGTAGATTCAATTTCTCCTCCATCCAGTTTTGGAAACCCTTTTTTCCCTACTTTCAATGGATCAGGCGACCCTGAACAACATTTGACGCATTACGTGTCTTGTTGTGATCCTATGATGGGAACTCCAGAGCAGTAAGAAGCAGTGAAACTCAGATGCTTCGTGCGAACCTTGCAAGGACCAGCTTTTGTCTGGTATACAAGCTTGCAATCCCGGTCAGTCATCGGATGGGAGGATCTTCGTCAAAAATTCCTTCTTTAGTTTAGCTCAACTTTGCCAAAAACGACAGTTTTAGATCTTACAAACTGCAAGCAAAGGGAGAATGAAAGAGTCTCTGGTTTCATTGCTCTTTGGAAGGGATTAACGTATTCCCTGAGTTTAGCACTCCCTCAGGAGGAACTGTTGCCAATCTGTGTGGAAAATTTGCGTGACGAATTACGCACACCATTGATCCCTGTGAAATACACAGGAGGGTTTCGAGACCTTACTTCAATCGCTCAGCAGATTGAAGATTCCCTTATACATGCTAAGGTTAAATCTCGTATAATTCCATCAGCTCCAGGAAGGAGAATGGGTAAAGCGGAAACTGCTAAAGTTATGCTTAAACAAGAACCTGTACCTATTTCTACTTCAAAACCTTGATCTTCTCGAAGGGCTCCACCTCCTGAACGCCAACAACAAAGGCTGTTTCGTCCAAATGATCAAAAAGATCAACGACGAAAACAATTTGAGGATATGAAGAGTAAAACATACTCTTTCCGAAGTGAGAAAGTTCCTGGTTACTTCATTTCAGCTCTGGAAAATAATTTGGTTCAATTACCAGTGCCCAAGAGGCCAAACAAGGAAGGAGATGAAGACCGTCCCAATTATTGTCCCTTTCATCAAATGTTGGGGCATCCCATCCAGGAGTGTTTTGTCTTTAAAGACCTCCTACAAAAGATGGTCGACTTGGGACAAGTCAAATTGAAGGGTTCTTCAGCTCATGTAGCGTGTATTACCGCTACAGATCCAGAGGAAGGAGGCGAGTGGTAGGAAGTCAAAAACAAAACTGCGAAAAAATATGATGATTGGATGGTCAGAAAGACAATCAATTGGACCCATTCCATTTTGCGAACACAATTGAAGAAGCCAATTGTGTCTTCTACAAAAGCTGCAGTAAAGCCTCCATCAAAAGACAAATCCTCAAAAGGGCAGCGCAATTCAAAGAAGAAAGAGGAATCAAGAGAAGATGAGTATGTATCAAAGCCTAAATTGTCTTTGACTCTGGCAGATTTCATGCCATCTACTTCAGAGCCACGGGCACCATCCCACCAAACGGCACAGCCTAAACAGGCTAACCAAGCAGAGTCTTTATCAGACGAAGAGTTAATCTTTGGTTCTGTTAATATGATTCAATTAACAGATCCATATTCCAGTCTTGATGAGCCTGAATTCATTGTATCAAATAAGGGAATCCGAGGAAGTTCTAGAGGTTCAGGATACAGGGGAAGACGTGGATCTTTCCGAAGCCACTACTCTAATTTTACCCCCGCTAGCACTGTATATGCAGCAGAAACTCGTGGTAGAGCCCTTCAGCGAGCTCAAAAAGAACAAGTAAGTTCTTCTGCCAATGGCCAACTCAGTTTTGGCACAGTTATTTTGGAAGACCGATTAAAAGTTCCATCTTATTTATCTCAGCAAGTAAATGGATCTAATCAGTCTAATCTTCCAAAACCAAGGATGTTTCCAACTTTAATACAAGATGCATCAGCTTCCAAAGCATCTGCTTCCAAGGTACCTGCTAAACCGCATATTCCTATTGGGAAACACAGACCTCTAGATCAAAAGTATGATATATTGAAACACTTGGCCCAAGTACCAGCCAAGTTATCAATTTTGGATGCTTTGAATCTGTCAAAAGATCTTCGGGAAGCACTCATCGAAGCTTTGTCAAGTCCTCAGGAGTTTGAAGCTGAAATTGCTGCAGCTGAAATCTATCACATAGAGAATAATCCTGCAGAATTCCATGCAGTGATATCTTTTACTGATAAAGATGAAGATGATGTTGTGCATGGGAACATAAAACCTTTGTACTTATCTGGAAAAGTCAATGGTGTAGATGTTCGAAGAGCTTTCATTGACAATGGTTCAGGAGTCAACCTCATGCCCATTCGTACACTTCGTCGATTAGGCCTCACGGAATCTGATTTATCTCCTTCTACCATGATGTTACAAGGATATGATAAAAATGAACAAGAACCACTGGGAGAAGTTACACTCAGAACTCAGTTTGGAGATCTTGTATCCAATTCAGATTTCATGATTGTTGATCAAGACTCAGCTTTCAATATCTTGCTTGGAAGACCCTGGCTACATCAGCATGCAGCTATTCCTTCATCATACCATCAATGTCTCAAATACTATTTCGATGGTCAAGTTGGAACATTGGATGGTGATAAGGCCCCGTTCAAGACATGTGAGTCTCAATACATTGAGGCGGAATTTTATCACATGAAGGGAAGAGAAAAATCTACAATGAAGGAAATTACCAAAGTTAATGCTCTATATGGTTTGGAGAAAATTCCAATAAATCCATTTTCACATGTGAGTACAGATTATGTGTTACCTATCAGTCAAATTGACAAAATAGGCCCAAATCAAAATACTCTTATGGAAAGATCCATAATGTCAATTACGGCGATCGAGCCAGACAACATGGGAGAAATTGGTAACCTACCAAGCAGTGATGAAAGCATAAGTGGTGACGTTTTCATTTCATCTGCTGAAGTCCAACAAGTCTATACTTTTCTAATCAGGCCAGAAGAAGTTATAGCAACACCAGAGGTGAATAATGATGTCGATTCTCAATCCATCATCTCCTCTTTATTTCCCAAAGAAGACCCTTTATCATCAATAGGGTCGGAAATGGAAGCTTCTTCTTCAAAATGTGAAAATTTTGACATCTCTTATGATCATGAGAATTTCGTTTTTTCATCTACTTTTCAAGTAGAAACGAAAGAAATAACACATGATGAAGAGGAAGAGGAAGATCTTAGAGATGCTCCTCCAGCATTTGAAGAGGGTATCTCTACCACTGTGGATGAACTCAGAGAAGTAAATCTGGGTACAGAGAAAGATCCACGCCCCACTTTAATTAGTGCGGCCATGACCCTTGAAGAGAAAGAGATGTATATTTCTTTTCTAAAGCAAAATAAAGATATTTTTGCTTGGAATTATACAGAAATGTCTGGGCTTGATCCTGATGTTGCTACTCATCATTTGGGTTTACCAAAAGAACATCGAGGTTTTAAACAAGCCGCGAGAAGAACACACCCAACCTATGCTTCCAAAATTGAAGCTGAAGTGGATAAGCTGATCAAAGCCAACTTCATTAGAGAATTTCAATATCCCAAGTGGTTGGCTAATATTGTCCCTGTAAAGAAGAAGAACGGACAAATTAGGGTTTGCATCGATTTCAGAGATCTTAATCGGTATTGTCCTAAAGATGATTTCCCAGTTCCTATTACAGAACTCTTAATTGATGCGATGGCTGGCTATGAAGTACTTTCTTTCATGGATGGATATTCTGGATATAATCAGATCCGAATGGCCCCAGAAGATGAGGAATATACAGCCTTCAGAGCTCCTCAAGGTGTGTTTTGTTACCGGGTGATGCCCTTTGGTTTAAAGAATGCAGGTGCAACATATCAACGCGCCATGCATCGTATCTTCAAACCTCTTTTAGGGAAGTTTGTTGAATGCTATGTAGATGATTTGGTGGTTAAATCCAAACAACGTTTTAATCACTTGGCTGATTTGGAAGTCATATTCCACAAGCTTCGACAACATAATTTGAAGATGAACCCCTTAAAATGTGCTTTTGGGGTAACCTCAGGAAAATTCCTTGGCTTTGTTGTACGCCATCGTGGTATTGAAGTCGATCCTGAGAAGACCAAATCAATCCTTGGTATGTCACCTCCTCAGAATTTGAAAGAATTAAGAGAACTTCAAGGACACTTAGCCTATATTCGGCGTTTCATCGCCAATTTGGTAGGCAAAAGTTTACCCTTTACCAAATTATTGAAGAAAGGAGTCACTTAACAGTGGACTGAAGAATGTCAAGAAGCATTTGATGTTCTCAAGAAATACCTCTTGAGTCCACCAGTACTCATGCCACCTGTTGAGGGTAGACCGCTTATCCTCTATGTGACATCTTTAGAGTGATCATTGGGTGCCTTTCTCGCTCAAAAGAATGATGTTGGGAATGAAAATAGTCTCTACTATCTCAGTAGAACTATGCTTGAAGCAGAAACCCGGTATTCAAGTATTGAAAAGTGCTGCCTAGCATTAATCTTTGCAGTTCAGAAACTGAGACACTACCTGCAACATCATGAGGCCCAATTGGTATCTCGTAATAATCCGCTCAAATTCATCCTTAGTCGTCCAATGCTTACAGGACGTCTGGCAAGGTGGGCGGTTATTCTACAGCAGTTCAACAATCAGTATGTGTCTCAAAAGGCAATTAAGGGCCAAACTCTGGCTGATTTCCTGGCTAAACATCCTTCAGTGGAAGACACGTATTCATATATCGAACTCCCTGATGAGGAAGTTTTCTCTATTCAAGAGAGTCCTCAAACATGGGAAATGTATTTTGATGGTGCTTCTAGAAGTCCAACAGGGAAGAAAATGGAAAATCCTAAATTCAACAAAGTTGGTTTAGGAATTGTGCTCATTTATCCAGATAAGGCAGTGTTACCTTATTCCTTTTTGTTGTGGGAAGGTGGTACCAATAATGAAGCTGAATACCAAGCTCTCATTACAGGCTTGGAATTAGCGCTTCAAGCACAAGTGAATCACTTAAAGGTGAAAGGTGATTCAGACCTGGTAATCAAACAAGTCAATGGGGATTATGCCATTAGAAAAGAAGAATTAATCCCTTTGTATGATTACGTTAGAGAGTTAATATCAGAATTCCCTTCAGAACCGACATTTTCTTATGTCCCAAGATCACAAAATGCTCAAGCTGATGCACTGGCTAATATAGCCACAACTTTAGCAGATCCAAATCGGGACGAGACAACCATCTGTATTTCCCACCGTCGTGCAATTTCACCTTATGTTCAAGTTAGAACAGAGGAAATTAATGAAATTAGTCCCATTCCTGAACTGTATGGTCATACTACAGTATGGATGTCACCTATTAGGGAATACCTTCAAAATGGAACACTTCCGCCTGATAGAGCTGAGAAAGAACAAATTCGGCGACGTGTGGTCAATTTTACTCTTTATGATAGCCCAAACCACCTCGAGAAAATTCTCTACAAATGTGGTTTTGATGGAGTTCTCTTTAGATGTATTGATGGTGAAGAGACAATGGCTGTCATAAAAGAAGTGCATGCAGGAGTCTGTGGTGCCCACCAGTCTGGACATAGACTGTCTGATCAAATTCGAAGGCTTGGATACTTTTGGCCTTCAATGATACAAGATTGTGTTAATTTTACAAAGAAGTGTCATTCATGCCAAGTATATGCCAACTTTATTCATAAACCTCCAGAGTTGCTTCATACAGCTAAATACTCATGGCCATTTTCCAAATGGGGAATGGATGTGGTGGGACCTTACCCTTCAGCTACGGCCAAGCAGTTTAAGTACATTCTTACTGCTACTGATTTCTTTTCCAAATGGGAAGAGGAAGTACCTCTCAAAGAAGTCAGTTCTAAATGCATTGTTAGCTTCATCAAGTCTAACATCATTACTAGATTTGGTGTCCCTCATACCATATTGACGGACAACGGCACCAACTTCTGTTCTTCTGAGGTAAAGAAATTGTATCAAGAATACAACATTAAGTCCAACCATTCATCTCGATATCATGCAGCGGCTAATGGCCAGATAGAAGCCTTCAACAAGACTCTTTCAAATATACTACAAAAGATGGTGGATAAAGATAAGAGGTCATGGCCTGATAAACTCTTTCATGCTTTATGGGCTTATCGGAATACCACTCGCAATGCAACGCGGTCAACTCCATATTTATTGGTATATGGAACAGAAGCAGTCTTGACAATTGAAGTTCAATTTCCCTCACTCAGAATATCCATTTGTGGTCAGTTATCTACAGATGAGCAATCCCAAAAGCGGTTGAATGAATTGGAACAGTTAGATGAGAAAAGATTATGCACTTTGCACCACTTGGAAATCTATCAGAAACGAATAGCACGAGCTTTTAACAAAAAATTTCGTCTTCGTTCATTCATTCAGGGAGAATTGGTATTGGTTCTTAGAGCACCAATGATACCAGGAAAGAAGCCTCCCAAGATTGAACCAAAATGGGAAGGACCTTATTCAATACATAAGGTATACTCCAATGGAGCGTATTCTCTAATCTCAATGGATGGAGAACACATCAAGACTCCAACTAATGCCAGATTTCTAAAGAAGTATTTTGTATAAACACAAAATATTGTTCCCAGATCCAAAACAATCACATTGGTTCATGATATGTCCTACATGACACTAAACTGTATTATGTCCTATCTACATGACATTAAACTATACAGAAGTTCCTTATTTTTCCGAGATGACATTAAAAACTATATTATGTCCTACATGACACTAAACTGTATTATGTCCTATCTACATGACATTAAACTGTACAAAAGTTCCATATTTTGTCTGAGATGACATTAAACTATATTTTGTCCGAGATGACATTAAACTATATTTTGTCCGAGATAACATTAAACTATATTTAGTCCGAGATGACATTAAACTATATTGTGTCCTAGCAACATGACATTAAATTGTGTGGCACTTTCATCGTCCAGCATGACGTTAAACTGTGTCAGTTCCCTTATCGTCCAACATGACGTTAAACTGTCACATTGGTTACTATTACGTCCTACATGACACTAAACTGTATTATGTCCTATCTACATGACATTAAACTGTACAGAAGTTCCTTATTTGTCCGAGATGACATTAAAAACTATATTATGTCCTACATGCCACTAAACTGTATTATGTCCTATCTACATGACATTAAACTGTACAGAAGTTCCTTATTTGTCCGAGATGACATTAAAAACTATATTATGTCCTACATGACACTAAACTGTATTATGTCCTATCTACATGACATTAAACTGTACAGAAGTTCCATATTTTGTCCGAGATGACATTAAACTATATTTTGTCTGAGATGACATTAAACTATATTTTGTTCGAGATGACATTAAACTATATTTTTTCCGAGATGACATTAAACTATATTGTGTCCTAGCAACATGACATTAAACTGTGTGGCACTTTCATCGTCCAGCATGACGTTAAACTGTGTCAGTTCCCTTATCGTCCAACATGACGTTAAACTGTCACATTGGTTACTATTATGTCCTACATGACACTAAACTGTATTATGTCCTATCTACATGACATTAAACTGTACAGAAGTTCCTTATTTGTCCGAGATGACATTAAAAACTATATTATGTCCTACATGACACTAAACTGTATTATGTCCTATATACATGACATTAAACTGTACAGAAGTTCCTTATTTGTCCGAGATGACATTAAAAACTATATTTTGTCCGAGATAACATTAAACTATATTATGTCCTATCTACATGACATTAAACTGTGTGGCACTTTCATCGTCCAGCATGACGTTAAACTGTAAAAAGTCCCCAGAACTGATATCCTCATATTGGTTCACCTTAGTCCTAGCTACATGACTTTAAACTGTACAGCACCAGTTCATCCTTGCTATATGACGTTAAACTATATAGCAATGGTCCAGTATGACTTTAAACTGCAACTTCGTCCCACACGACATTAAACTGTGAAAAAGTTCCCTAAACCGTCCAGCATGACCTTAAACTGCATCATACCTGGTCCATGTATATGACCATAAACTATTTACAAATCCCTTATGTCCAGCAAGACGTTAAACTGTGACGTCCTAACCACATGACGCTAAACTGTATAAAAGTCCCTCACGTCCGGAAAGACGTTAAACTATATAATCATCAAATTTCCAGCATGACATTAAACTGCACCATTCACGGTCCATGTATATGACCTTAAACTATTCGCACTTTCGTCCGACATGACGTTAAAATGGTACACTCTTTTGTCCTTACTGCATGAAAATAAACTGCACAATCCCCCTTTCATCCAATATGACGTTAAACTGTATTGTCCCCATCGTCCTAACTACATGACGCTAAACTGTACAGAAAGTCCTTGATATGTCCTACATGACATTAAACTGTTATTTTGTCCTTGCTACATGACACTAAACTGTGCAGCACCAATAGTCCTAACTGCAAGACTTTAAACTGCATAGTCCCTTTTTTATGTCCTACATGACATTAAACTGTGCATCGTTAAGGTTGTTATTACCTCTTGTTTCTCACACCGAGTATGACTCATGTGAGCTTAGAGAAAACCTCAACCATAACACTCTCTTTGGGCCCCTAACCATGTGTAAGTCCCAGCAACATTTTAATTAGATCGTTGTCCCCAAGAACAACTTGATCATTAATTCATTCTTTAATTGAACTACACGGACTTTGATCCTTGCCCTCCAGGCTGGGTATGTAGGCAGCCTCCCAAGGTTCAAGCCCAAAAACAATCTCTTCACATCGGTTCACCACCATCTCATATGATGTTGATTCGTGAAACCGCACCTAGAATCAATATCTTTACATTGATTCACTTTCGTCCTTGTTATATGACGTTAAACTATACAGCACTTTTGTCCGGTACGGCAATAAACTACAATATTCTTTGATTTCCTCATTTGAGACGGAACCATTATTGACATTGATTTTTTTCAATCATGTTTCATTTCAAAAGACTACGTGCATACATGGTAATGCCTAAACTTTTTATCTCAGGTTAAAACATCATTGCACTAAAGTCCCCTTTCACCCTTCACATGTACGAACCAAATTTGTACAAAGGGTAGTTATAGAACTACGTGGGCTTGATTCCCATCCTTATGGGATACGTAGGAACGTTCGAGTATCCCTCGAATCCAACCCCAAGTCTTTTGGGCCTAACCCCAAATTTCACTTTCAGTCCCTTGGCTGAAAATTCCTTATGAAAACACACACTGTGTATTCATTATTATGGTCTGAATTCTATGACCCTAAACTAAGATCACTCATACTTTCATCCTGCACGACGTTAAAATGCATTTCAAGAACTACGTATGGCTTGATTCTCATTCTTATGAGATACGTAGTGAAGTCCAAAATTTCAATTCAGGACCCAGCCACAACATGATTATGGTTTTCATTGACCTATGTATCTCTATATACACTGGACAATACCCATCTTTATGTGTTATAATCCTAACCTTAAATATTTTCAGATCTTCATAACCCTTTTCATGACTTCTAATCACAAAAATGTCAAACTTCTGAGAATTCTTTTGCCTGACTATGCAGCACGTGCCCATAGGTGGCCTTGCATAAACAGTCCACATAACAGACTTGTCAGCCGAAAGATGCTATTTATTTGACCATGCAGCCAATGCCCTTAGGTGGCCCTGCATATTTCAACCCCTTAACGTGTTTTGTTAAATAATAGTAACTTCATTCTTGGGAAGAATGCCTCTTTTGTCCTTATTTGTCTTAAACGACAGTATGTAGAGATCCGCAAAAAATATCCATCCTTAACATATTTGTCCCATATCCTTTTTCATGATCTGAAAATATTCAAGCCTATGGTTTATTCTTCTTCCCTACGTTTAGGTCAGACCTTCGTAGGAGTGATATTCATCTAGTTCTTCGATATTCTTGTTCGGAAATATCTTCTCCATATTCAAGTACCTCTTTCCATACAACAAACTCTATACTTTAGAAAATTTGAATCTCCATAAACTTTCACTAGCTTTTAGCACTAGGAAAGTAAATTTCTAGGAGTTCTTTTGCCTGACTATGCAGCACGTGCCCATAGGTGGCCTTGCATAAACAGTCCACATAACAGACTTGTCAGCCGAAAGATGCTATTTATTTAACCATGCAGCCAATTCCCTTAGGTGGCCCTGCATATTTCAACCCCCTAACGGGTTTTGTTAAATAATAGTAACTTCATTCTTGGAAACTACTTCTTCTAATGCCTTTTAGCTCTTTTTCATATCATTCCTCATATTCAAATATTCTTAAGCCATAGTTTACATATTTTCTCTCATACTTGAGTATGGTAATATGTTTTCAGATAAATTTTCAAGGAATTGAATCAATTTTAATCCATTTCGGTCAAAGCTATTTCGACCTTAAACATTAGCCCCTTTATGTCCGGCATGCATGACTTTAAACTGCCCACAAAAGACAAAGGAACTCTGAATAAAAGTCAAGTTCCAGCTCACTAAATATACATTTTTTGTATGATTTAGGTAATATTGAGAAATTAAAAGGTTCAAAATTTGTAGGATTATTTGTAATAATCCTAGTAAAAATCAAACTATGCTTACTAGGCCCATTGGCTTAAGTAAATTTGAAGCAGGTAATGAAAGAATGCAGGTACAAATGATTGAAGATGAAAGTGTTTTTCATTGATACACAGGAGACAGAAAGACATCCACAGACTGGAGTCTCTTCTCTTTTTCAAGAATTACAGAAGATTGTCAACATAAGTCTTCATTTGATGTATAGCATCCTGAGCCTTATCAGCAGTTACTTGAAGCTCGTGCACTTGACCAGCTTCACTCTTTTCAGCTTGCTGAAGTGCCTTCTTAGCATTTGTGATGGCTTTCATGCCATTCATATGAGTTTCATCCAATGATTTGTTAAGCTGATCAAGTTCCCCAGTAACAGCATCTAACTATTGCTGGAGTTGCACCTGCTGGACGACCTTTTCTTTGATTTTTTGCTTCAGATCCTTCATCTTGGCAGCATAATCAGCTTCAGCTTGGGATACCGCAGCCTCAAATTCGCCTATGTTGACTGACAATTTCACTCTGGTCAAATCTTCACGACTTGCCTGTACTTGCTCCCTCCTGAAAATGATCTGTTTCACCGCGGCATGGATCTTTTCATACCCAAAACCACCAAGTCCCAGTATAACAAATTGGGATGAAAATCGAGAAATTTTTTATGGTAGCTCTTCTAAAGGCACCCCAGATATGATGTTTCATATGTTGTTCCATGCCTTACGTCATGAAAAGCTGAATGCTTTAAGCATCTCTGGATCTGATTCAATATCATCGTCAGAAGGGGGTATGTAATCTGGAATTAGCGCGCTTAAGGAAGTGCCTTGTCCTGCTCTTTCCCCCCTGACTTGTGCTTCTTCACTTTCAATTCCCGTTGGGGCAGAGGCTGAGGCCTCATCTCCGGATCTAGCCATTACAGTTGATGGCCCTGCATGATTAATTGAAAGATTTGGTTAGCGTTAAAGGATAACAAAAGAATAGATTGTCTTGCGAATAAATTACAATCACAAATATTGTTATCCCTTACCCAAGGATGGTTCAGCAACCTGAGAAGACTTTTCCCCATCTTTCCCGGTTTCAACAGGATTTTCAAGATGGGTCTCAGGAGGGTTTATTGGGTTTAGCTCTACTTGAGATAATGTTTCTGCAATGGTAAGATTGACATCAATGTCCACACTCTCTTCAGGCATTGGCAGTTCAGCGGCTTCTACGGAAGAAACTGCATATTTTTTTCCGTCATGGTTAGAAGTATAATTTTTTAAAAAAAAAATTTGGGCGAAGGGTAGCACTCACGCCCAAGGTCTTATAAATCATATGAAAACTTAGCATGATCATAAAATTCTTCAAAATTCATTCCTTGATTCATCATTTCATCCAATGATACTTCAGAATCTTGATTAGTCTCACCAGTGGGAGCATTTTCTACATCTTCTTGCCGACTTATGTCCTGCAACCCCTGACCCTGGACAACATCTTCAGTAGTAGGAGGGATACTGGGAATGGATGGTAGCTCTTATCCAGGAGCAACCAAGTCATCTTGGGTCTGTGATTGTTCTACAGCACCCTCCACGACCTTTGAAGGAGGGTCAGTCCCTTCCCTCAAGGGGGAAATTGAAGAAGCCCCTGCAATCCTCAGAAATATGAGTAACCATATGATTATGGGTATAAACTCATGATTGTTCGAAGGACTTACCACTGCTAATGAAACGTTTAGCTATGGATTTCCTCCTTCGTTGCCTTGGCTTCTTTTGTTTTTTCGGAGTATCAGTAGTCTCCATTATTGGCACTTGGATTGTCGAATGGAAGGCTATGTCCAGCGCCTCATTCATGGCCTGCTGGCCTGGAGATATCTCGCCTGGTTCGCGAGGAGAATCAGCAGCAGCCCCGATAGCAGTACCACCAGGGCTATATTGTGGCGAAGTAACCCCAGTTCCTTTCTTTGCAAGCTTCAAGATGAAGAAAATAACTTCCTTAAGTAACAAAGCTTCAACTGAAATCAAGTTGCAAAGAAAATAAGGAAAGAAAACTTACATCTTCAGGAGCCACGTACTCTTGCCATTCCTCATCTCCAGAACCACCAGCCCCCTCAGTGGAGCCACGATCAATCATTTCCTTCACCCGTCTGGTGATAGGAACCGAGTCATCAGTGGCATATATGAGCATTTCCAGCTCTCTGATGTAAGCTCGCACTTCATTGGGGTTATCTCCGTATTGAAGATTTTTAGAAGCTACAAGATTTCCTATTCCAGGAAGTTGTAGGCCCTCGCAAAAATCCAGCCAGGCAGTCTCAGTACCACAGTATAAGCTCTGCCATAGCTGAACAGCCTCTGGTCTTAGATATAAAGGCTGTGAGGAAGGTCCTACAATTTTTGATTTTAATTTCTTCCCAGCTCCTGCAACTACAGATAGAGAATAAGAAAGTAAGACTTATTACTTTATAAAGTAGCAGTGATTGAAATTACTACAATGAAATAACTCACCAGGAGTTGATGGAGTGGGTCTTTTAATTCTGGCCGGAGGATTATATCAGGCATGAAACCGCTTTGCTGCCGGTTGTGCCTCATCATCCCCATCGTGATAATCCGATGAATCGGTTCTAGAAGAGGAGTCTGTTGAACCTATTTCAGGTGGAGAAGCGTCACCTTCATGAGGAAGGGTTTCTTTCTCTACAGTCCTCTTCCTCTTTCCCACTTGATATACTGGGTGATTTAATATCCCTTTGGGGTATGATGCTATCCAGTGTTCGGCATAAAATGTAGTCAGATTATGTGCCGCTTTTTCAACTGGTAGATCAAATACTGCCCCAGTCTTCTCTCTTCATTTCAGCAACCATAGTTGTCGAACAATTATTGGATGTTGCTCTAACCTGACATGTACCGGAGGGGATACAATAATCTATTGCAAACATTTGAATTGGCGTACAAATCTATATGGAGCATAGGCCTCACATATGATTTCTCCATCAATCCTGGCTACTAACACGCCATCCCTGTAAGCTAGCATGTATGCCCTCAAATCCAAATGGGTTGTCCCATCATCAACAAACCGCCCGGATGGCGGACTTCCATAGGGAAAGAAGTTGAATTCCTTAAACATGCTCAGCCTTACTTTCATGTCATAACCATTAACATCTAAGGGAGCAATTCCAGAGAATGCTTGCACTGACCGTCTGAAAGAGATTCCAGGAATTTGTAATCCATTCTATACATTGTAAGTCCTGAAGTGAGTGGCGATCCATCCCCACAAAACCTGGAATGGTCCCACTATTCTTAAAGGAGATTTACCCTGGAAGACGTGAAGTAAACTCCTGTGAATCTTTGCTAAAATGGGGGTATCTAACCCAACCATTTTTCCCTCAGCCAACTTTGCCGCAATGATGAAGGTCCCTGGCCTAACGCCTCCCTTCGAATCCCTGACCGACAAGAGATAAACACTGAGCCACATTGCCAAGAAACCCGCCAGACGAGTTTTCTTTGGAATTCTTTGATTCACTTCATATCCCCACTTTTCCAACTCTCCTGCTTCTAGAGTTGGCCAGAATGTGCCAGGAGCTCCTCTCTTCTCAGGTTTTGGACAAGTGGTAAGACGTCTGGGCCTGGTATCCTTGGATTTCTTTTTCTTGGATCCTTTTTCTTTTGGCTCCATCCCTTTCTTCTCAGTAATAAACACATTCATCCATTCTTCCGGATGAATATCTTTTCTAAAATGAGTTAATGAGGTCTCTGAACTCTTGAGCCTGTGGAAGATTTTAAATAATTCTCGAGCTAAAGCAGGAGTCTTCTCTGAATCATTCCAAGTCACCTTGGGAGGAATGAATTCATCATACATATCGCCCAAGATTGGAGCTCCTAAAATCTTGTGGACATCCCACAAACTGATACCTACTTCTCCATGAGTCAAATGGAAAGAATTAGTTGCTGGGCTCCAGTGGCTGAGTATCTCTGGCACGAAGTTATCATGTCTGTAAACATATGTTTGCCCGACCCAGACAGCCTCATATATTGCAGCTCTCTTCAGGTCCTCGATAAACTCTGCGCAAGTCTGTCGCACCCAGTATACCCACATCCAAGTTGGCTTCACACCTCCCCCAGGACAGAAATCCCAACTTTTCTTCCAGCCTTTGGATTGATCCATCTGAGCATTTCAGAAGATTGAAGGATGAAAATGTGGTTGAAGCTCAGGTGTATGATTTTTCAGATCTGGTGTGCAAGGGCTATGATGCATCACATAAGCCTTCTCCACTGTTCCAGCAGTTAGAAATACTCCTCCACCTGAGATATTTGCTGAAGCAAAATTGGTATAATTCTGAAACCACGAAAATGGAAGATAATTCTTTACTTCTGGAATAATGACTTCTTGTAGATGACCATAGCCATACAAAGGTAGATAAGTGCTTTGAGGAAAGTTGCGATGATCGTTTTTCAGATACTTATCCAAATCTGGAAGAGTACTATCCTTGACAGTATAGTAATTGTGGCCAATGATATCCATCATATCATCTATCCGCTTGCTAGCCAGTTCATCAATTAATCCAGGTCTAAGATCCATTGAATCTGCACAAAAGTTGAATAAATTAAACTCTTAAATGGGTTTATTTTTCATAAAATTTGTGAAATAATTTGGAAAAAATGGCTAAGGAATTAAGGCGCGCAAGTATGGAGATGTCGCGCAAGTGTTACATGTGCCGCGCAAGTTTCTGTCGCGCATGTATCACCGCGCAAGCCCTATTACCTTGAGAGTAGCACGGCAGCGAGGAAACAGTGGAAAAAGAGACTTGCGCGTCGAGGAAGACTTACGCGGCGAGAGATCGAGAAATTCGGGATCAGATGTTGTCCACGGCCAAAAGCGGTGTATTTATAGGCCAGGAAGCCTATCTGCGCGCCGTACCCAGAGCGCTTAAGGCCTGCGCGACGCAAACTTGCGCGCCGCCCTCTGTGCACTGAAGACTTGTGCGCCCCCCTTTTCCTTTGGATGGATTCGATTTCCTCAGAGTCAAATCCTCATTTCTCTCCGGATCCAACTCTGAGGGGGGACTTTTGTTGACGCTCCTTTCGTCACAGAATCTAAAGATCGGAAAAGGGAATATCTGAGCTCAAAGTGATTCATCCTTTGAAGAAAACATCAAAAATCGACAAAGGCATGAACAAAGGATCAACAGCAACTCCACCGTGCAAGTTATATCACTGTCGCGCAAGTACACTTGCGCGACGCTCTTGGTCGCGCAAGTGACTTGCGCGACCTAAGTGGTAACCGCTCGGTAACCGCCCGGGGTCTTCTTTTGCCTATAAATAGACCCTGTGGGCCCCCCATTCGGGAGGATCTTTTTCCAAAAACTCAGATTGAAGCTCCCGACGCCCAAGTCTCTTCTCAAAGCTTCTGGAACACTTCTAAGGTAATTTCTTACCTAGAACGGAAGATCTAAAGAGAAGAAGGAAGGCCTAAGTGTTGAAACTTATCAACACTTGTGCGCCGACTTATTTCCTTCAATATAACTTGTGTGTCCCTTTTCTGGAAAACCTCAAGAAAATTCTAAAGGGTTTAAAAAAGAGTCGCTCAAGTATTTCAATGCTGGTTGAAAATCGCGCAAGTACACCATGTGTCGCGCAGGTATACCTGCGCGACCAATACTTGCGCGCCCACGCAAGACTTGCGCACCTTTCAAGACTTGCGCGCCCCTACCTTTTTGGGTGCCCATCTTGCCCATTTTACCCCTCTTAAGCCATTTCACCTTTCCTTTTCAAGATTCAGTCTTCAAGACACTCTTCAAAGCCATTTATGGCATGATTTCTTGATTTGACTTCCTTATCTGAAAGGAATTCTGTGGAATATCTCTCAAAACCTAGTGATTTAAATATCCTTATGTCACTAAATATGGAGAGTTCATTCATTCAACCTCATCCTTTAAAGATGAGAGAATCCTTAACTTGGGTCTCCTTTTTTAGGAATAATCCCCAGTTATAAGTCCTTTAAATATGGGCATCTTCCTTAAGAGTAAGCCCCAAATTCTTAAAGTTCCCAAACTTTGGGAATCCTCCTCAGTAGTAAGCCCCAAAACATAATTCCTTAACTTGGGCATCCTCCTTAGGAGTAAGCCCCAATCACAATCCTTTAATATGGGCATCCTTCTTAGGAGTAAGCTCCAACCTCAAATATGGGCATCCTCCTCAGGAGTAAGCCCCAAACCTTAATCCCTAACCTAGGTCTCCTTTTCAGGAATAACACTCAGTCATAATCTTGGGCTTCCTTTTCAGGAGTAAGCCCCAAGTCCCCTAACCTGGGCCTCCTTTTTAGGAGTAAGTCCCAGTCATAATCTTGGGTTTCCTTTTCAGGAGTAAACCCCAAGCCCCCTTAAATTTCTCTTAACCAGTCCTAATTTACCCTTGATTTGGGTTTCCTTTTCAGGAGTAAAACCCAATCATATGTCCCCTTCTAACTTGGGCATCCTTCTTAGGAGTAAGCCCCAAGATTAGAGTATTCAAATCTCCATGAAGCACGTATAACTTTATGGACCCTGTTCATGGATTTTCTCCCTAAAAGTGAATCCTAAACCTTCATCTATATGGGCAGTCATACATACATAAGCCCCAAACAAATTCTTATGATTGCATATTTCATGGCACAATTGTCTAATTTTTACCAATACCTCTTGTTTCTCACACCGAGCATGACTCATGTGATCTTAGAGTGTAAAAGTAATTATGACATTCTTCTTTGAGCCATCAATCATAAACATCATACTCCATTACTCGAACTACGTGGGTCCTGATTCCTTTTCCAAAACAAAGGATACGTAGGTAGCCCATTTTTGGGTTCGATCCCAACTTTGAAATAATCCATGTCCTTCTGAATGACGATAAACTTCAAGTGCCCCACTGAGTGGCTTTAAAACCAGCCTAGTCATCATAATGACCAAGAGACTTTTATATAAATATTTTGAAGGATACCATTGACCAAGAATCTCTAAACAGATATAGATGATTCTCTATTGATGAAAAACATCGAATACATATAAAATATTCTCTAAATTTCTTTCATATTTAATCATTGATTGTTAAAACTAAAGGAAAGCACATTTTATACTTGGTAATGTAATAAGGATTCACGAACATAACTTAAATCTATAAAGAGAGTCCCGGAGTAGACAATAATTCCCCTCAAAAAGGTGTGATGAGTCCGACCTCCCATCCTCTCGACCAATGCAAATTCCTAAGCCTCATCAGTCCACAAGCTAATGAGTGCCTACCATTGGAAAGTAGGTCCAAACGGATGTGGAATCATTGGATGTTTCCGGTTCTACGAACAAACCCGCTAGAAACCGATCAGAACGTTTGAATCTCAAATCAATGAGGTCATCCCCGAAATCCGTGAGGAAACAATATCAAATTGAAGCCTGCAATGAGATCTACGTTATTGTCACTCAGGGGGACCCTGGTCAAGGTTTTTTCGATGCCAAAAAAGGCCTAGAAGGCCACCAAAACTGAGTTTTTAGTCGGGGTACCCCGATTTTTTCTTATTTTGTGGATTTTCAGCCTCGTTTAAGGGGATATTATTGTATTTTTTTGTGGGGAATGAATTTATTACAAGGTATTACATTCATATTGATATTATGTTTTTGAAATTTCATCGTTTTTTATAATGCACTTATATTTATAATCAAATATATAACAATATATACATATTTTTTATATATTCACACATAAAAATTTAATTATATAAATATAAATAATAAAATATATTTACATATAAAATATATTAGCTTTATCTAAATAATAACTAATATCCATTTTATTTAAAATACAAATAGATGAATATTTATATACCTATTTATTAATCTAACTATATATATATATATATATTAATCTAACTATATATATATATTAATATAACTATATATATTAATATTACTCTAAATATATATATTAATATTACTATAAATATATATATTAATATCACTATAAACATATATTAATATAACTATATATATATATTAATATAACTATATATATATTAATATAAATATATATTACTATCTGAATAAATATAACTAAATATATATATAGAGAGAGAGATATATTAATATAATTATATATACATTAATATAACTATATATATATTACTATATGAAAAAATATAACTAAATATATATATATATAAATAGAGATATATATTAATATAACTATATATATTAATATAACTATATATATATTAATATAACTATATATATATTACTATACGAAGAAATATAACTATATATATATAAATAGAGATATATATTAATATAACTATATATATATTAATATAACTATATATATTAATATAACTATATATATATATATATTAATATATATATATATATATATTACTATACGAATAAATATAACTAAATATATATATATATAGATACTATGAAATGGAAAACAAATCAAAATAGAGGAGTGGTAAGGGCTTAGGCGCGCGCGGGGGGGAGGTCTCGAGTTCAAATCCTGGTGGAGGCAAGGGCACGCGCGCATGAGGGAATATGGGATCAAGTGCTGTAAAAGGGTGGAGGGGGTGCGTGGGGAGTTGTAGGGGAGAGGAAAAGCACTGTAAAGGGGGGGGGGGGGGGCTCAAGCACTATAAAAGCCCCCCCCCCCCCTGACTGGTAGTATTTTTTAAATTTTTTAATTTTTTTTTAATTTTTTTAATTTTTTTAATTTTTTTTAATTTTTTTAATTTTTTTAATTTTTTTAACTTTTATCAGTGCTAAAATGAAAGCATTGATAAAGGAATCGCTCATAAAGGGGTATTTTATCAGCACTAATAAAGGACCCTTTTATCAGTGCTTTGTTTTAGAGCTGATAAAGGGGA
This sequence comes from Viscum album, assembly GCA_963277665.1. NCBI lineage: Eukaryota > Viridiplantae > Streptophyta > Magnoliopsida > Santalales > Viscaceae > Viscum > Viscum album. The sequence goes on from OY728163.1 coordinate 291,267,105, forward strand.
CCCCCCCCCCCCTTTATCTTCGCCGGCTTTAACAGCATTTTTCTAGCGCTGTTAAAGGCCATTTTTAGCACTGATAAAAGTTGTATTTGTAGTCGTGTATAAACTCAGTAACATTCTGGTTCTAGGTGTTACAAACCAGGGATTAAAAGATCATAACCCTATATCATGATGTGATGAAGGATAAACATCATGAGAGTACCCTGAGTTGATCACGCTTAATTAATTCTGTTAATCTCTACATTGTTTATTCATTTTCATTTTCTATTTTCATCTTTAATAATCAAAACCCCAAGTTTTAAAAAACCTAATTCACCTTCTACTTTCATAATCAAAACCTTATTTTTAAATTAATGATCTAAGGCTCTGTCGAGAGATGACCTAGGGTTGCTGCTATACTGTAGAAATTCTAGTCAAAATCAAACAACTAATTTGACGTGCTCGACAACGCGATCAAATTTTGGCACCGTTGCAAGTGAGCCAATATCATTTCTTTCATTTTATTTATATATTTTACTTCTTAATCAGTACTCTATTCAATATCCCCCCCACATTTGATAGTTTTTTTTTGTGTGTTATTTCTCTCTCTCTATCTATTATTCTTTTTTTTCTCTATCTCTCTAACTCTGTAGTATAACATTCTATTTTATATACTCCTTTCATTTCTTAAGTTTTTTTATTTTTATTCATCTTCCATAAAACAAAAAAAAATTAAAAAAACAAACAAACAATCAATCAAATTGGACATTGTTGTTGCATGACAAGATCTGGAAAAGAAACACTACTCGAATTTGACCCTAAAATTGAAAAGTCACTCCACTCACAAATCAGGTCATCTAGAGTAGGAAAATCAAGTAACACTGAGGAACCCCATTTGGAAACTCAAGTGGTCTTAAACCAATCAAAAATTGAACCAAATCAAACCCCAGAGATCATGGCTGCAAATAACCAAACATTAAAAGAACTGACCACCCCGGATATGGAGTACCAACTTGTGTTCATCCAATATCCTGAGAAATCGGCCAATTTTGAGCTATGATCAGGCCTCATACGCCTCCTTCCAAAATTCCATGGTCTTCCCGGTGAGGACCCTTACAAACATCTAAAGGATTTTCACATAGTGTGCTCCACCATGAAACCCCAAAATGTGTCTGAGGACCTCATTAAGTTTAGGGCCTTCCCTTTCTCCCTTGATGGTGTAGCCAAAGACTAGCTATAATATCTGCCTACCACAATTGGGGGCTGGAATGACCTTAAACAACACTTTATAGAGAAGTTTTTTCCTACCTCCTGAACTACGTCTATTAGGAAAGAAATTTATGCCATTAGGCAGTTACAAGGAGAGACCCTTCATGAATACTGGGAGAGATTCAAAAGACTTTGTTCAAGTTGCCCCAACCACCAGATTAGTGAACAACTTTTAATTTAATACTTCAATGAGGGACTTATCCCCATGGATCGTGGAATGATTGATGCTGCAGCTGGTGGTTCCCTAGTTGATAAAACTCCTTCTGCTGCTCGTGACTTAATATCCAACATGGCTCAAAATGAACAACAATTTGCTACATGAGCAATTGCCCCAACCTGAGGAGTTTGTGAGGTAATTCATTTAGCCCTAGAACAAAAGGTAGATACTAAACTTGATGAGATGCATACCCTTATAAGGAAATTATCTCAAGCACAAGGTAACTCACACTCTACTTCTATTCCATTACATTGTGGTATTTGTTCTGATAACACTCATTTTTCTGACCAGTGCCCACAACTTCAAGATTCATCTAAGTCCTGTGTCGTTGTGTTCCCAGAGCGTCTATTCCAACAAGCACCTCCCTTCAAGCAAGAACAATTCAGGCCAAATCCAAATCCAGGGTGGCAAGCACAACCCCAGTACCGACAAGGAGGAACCTCAAGCTACCCCAAGCAGAATTGGTATCAACAAGGCCAAGGTATGAAACCTTCTTATCCATAAATATATCAAAACAATCCCCCTCCTCCCAAATATGAACCAATCCTCGAGGATATGGTGACGCAAATGGAAACCCAAAACCTCCAGTTCCAACAGACCACACAATCAGCAATTCAAGATTTATGAAATCAAGTGGGACAATTGGAAAACACCATCGGTGAACTTAAGATTCAAGGTTCTAGACAACTACCATCTCAACCCATTGCCAATCCAAAGTACAAAGGTAATGTATGTGCAATTACACTTCACAGTGGTAAATAAGCTTCTCCTTCTACTGATTCTACTCAACAGGTATGTCCCCCTCTTGAAAACACTCTTTCTCTACCCATAAAAGATTCCAATGAAGAAAAACAAAAATAAAAATGACAATAAAATTATCATTAAGGATTCCCATGAACAATCAATTCCTCTTCCTTTCCCTCAAAGACTCTCTAAATCTAATAAAAACTTTGATAATGAGATTGATAATGAAATAATGGATACATTTAAAAAAGTTCAAGTTAATATTCCATTGTTGGATTCAGTCAAGAAAATTCCCCATTATGCCAAATTTCTTAAAGAACTTTGCACCCATAGACAAAGGCTGAAGGGGAATGAGAGAGCCAACTTGGGGAGGAATGTCTCGGCCTTGATTCAACCAGCAATTCCAACCAAATTCAAGGATCTGGGCACATTCACGATACCGTGTACCATAGGGGAGACCTTATTTTCTGATGTTATGCTAGATTTAGGTGCTTCCATTAATGTAATACCTCACTCCGTGTATACTTCTCTACAGGTTGTAGAGATTCAACCAATAGGTGTTGTTGTGAAACTTTCTAACTAGAGTACAACTCATCCAATAGGAGTGATTGAGGATGACCTTGTACGAGTGAAGAATCTCATCTTCCCTGCTGATTTCTACATTCTTGAGATGGAAGATACCCGAACCCAAGGACACTCTCCTCTCATACTTGGGAGGCCATTCCTCAAAACAGTAAAGACGACCATAAAAATTTACAATGGTACGATGTCCATGGAATTCAGAGGATAAAAGGTAAGTTTTAACATCCTTGAGGATATGAAACACCCCATTGAAGATCACTCCACTCTTCCTATCTATTCGATGTAAGTGCTCCCAAACAATGCACACACACATAATTCTCTCCTCAACCCAAACTCTGATTCATTTTTGTTTTCTTCACCCTTGGATGATTTGAGTTTTGATTCATGTTTTGAGTGTTGTGTGGGTTCTGAAAAGTGTAAATTTTTTGCTTTAATTGATGAGTGTGTTCATTCTGAGGTACCCATGACCATCGATGATTCTTCAAATCTCATTTCTATAGAATCTCTATATTTAGAGAATAAACATGAGCAGATAGACAGTTTAATGGACCTCACTCCCCCTAAATCCCCTCCCTCAATCCAGAAACCACCGATGTTGGAACTTAAACAGCTTCCTTATAATTTAAAATATGTATATCTTGAGGGTATTGACCAACTTCCCATCATTATTTCCAATAACCTCTCTCCACAACAGGAATCGAAACTGCTCAAACTTTTGAGAGAGCGTAAAAAGGAAATAGGATGGACATTGGATGATATTACCGGGATTAGCCCATCTATTTGTATTCATAATATACTTTTGGATAATGAGGCTAAGACTGTAAGACAATATCAACATTGGTTGAATCCCACTCTCCTTGAAGTGGTAAAATTGGAAGTCAGTAAATTACTTGCTGCGGGGATGATTTATCCTATATCTGATAGTAAATGGGTTAGCCCAGTGCAAATTGTGCCTAAAAAATAGGAATAACAGTTGTGTCAAATAAAAGGAATGAATTGGTTCCAACATGAATGCAAAACAGTTGGCGAGTCTGTCTTGACTATCGTCGACTGAATCAAGCCACGCAGAAGGATCACTTTCTATTACCTTTCATTGACCAAATGTTAGAATGATTGGATGGTAAGTCCCATTATTGTTTCCTTGATGGCTATTCGGGTTATTTAAAAATCCATATAGCCCCTGAGGACCAAGAAAATACAAAATTTACCTGTCCATTCGGCACATTTTCATACAGAAGGATTCCATTCGGTCTATGTAATGCTCCTGGTGCTTTTCAGCGATGTATGTTGAGTATTTTTTCTGAGTACCTTGAGAGTTGTATTGAAGTTTTTTATGGATGATTTCACTGTATATTGTTCTTCTTTTGATGATTGTTTGGAACACCTAGGTTCTGTCCTCCTCCATTGTATTGAAAAAGATCTTGTTTTAAATTATGAGAAATGTCATTTTATGGTTGAGTGGGGGATAGTTCTTGGGAATGTCATTTCAAATAAGGTAATTCAAGTTGATAAATCTAAAATTGAATTAATTTCAACCCTTCCATATCTAAAATGTGTTCCTGAGGTGCGATATTTCTTGGGTCATGCTAGTTTTACTATCGATTCATTAAAGACTTTAGAAAGATTTCACTTCCATTGTCCTGGTTATTGCAAAAATATTCTGAGTTTTTGTTTGATAAAAATTGTGAGGATTCATTCAATTCACTAAAAAAGAGTCTCACATCACCTCCCATTATCCAACCACCAAGTTGGGATCTCCCCTTCGAGCTTATGTGTGATGCCTCTAACTTTGCAGTTGGGGCATTTTTATCACAAAGGGTTAAGAAGGATCCTCATGTCATTGTGTATGTCTCGGGAACCCTTGACCTTGCCTAGGTAAACTATACAACCACTACAAAATAACTCCTTTATATTGTGTTTTCCTTGGAAAAATTCCCTTCATATCTTCTCGGGTCAAAAATCATCATCTTCTCTGATCATGCTGCCATTTGTTTCCTCCTAAAGAAACCTGAAGCCAAGTCCCGCCTCATTCAGTGGATGCTCTTCCTCCAGGAGTTTGACCTTGAGATTATACACAAGAGAGGAGTGAAGAATATGGCAGCTGACCACATTAGTAGGATTTCCCCACCATTGGACCATCATGTTGACTCACCACTACCCATTGGAGAATTCTTCCTTCATGAGAACCTTTGTGTTGTTGTGGACCTTACCCCCTGGTATGCGGACATTGTGAATTTTCTAGAAACATCTAGGGTCCCCACTGATTTCAGAACTTCACAATCCCAAATACTTAAGCATGATTCTCGGTGGCACATTTGGGATGACACATACTTGTGGAGAATTTGTAGTGACCAAGTAGTTCGTCGTTGTGTCCCTATCCATGATTTCACCTCTATTTTGACCTTCTACCACACCTTGGCCTGTGGGGGCCACTTTGGCTCTCAACGTACAGCTCGAAAGGTTCTTGACTCAGGACTTTATTGGCCAACATTGTATAGGGATGGACATAGATTTTTCAATTCTTTTAGTCATTGTCAATTCACAATAAATATCTCCAAGAGGAATGAAATTCCCCAACAACCCATGTTATTTTGTGAAATTTTTTATGCATGGGGCATTGACTTCATGGGGCCTTTTCCAAATTCATTTGTCTTTTTATACATTTTACTGGCTTTTGACTATGTATCTAAATGAGTGTAAGCAAAGGACACTAGGACCAATAACTCTCATGTGGTTGTTGACTTTATGAGGTCTCAGATTTTTAGTAGGTTTGGTATACCAAGATTAATCATTAGTGATTAGGGTTCACATTTTTGCAATTGAAACATGAATATTTTGCTTCATAAGTATGGGGTTGATCATAAAGTCTCCACTGCATATCACCCTCAAACTAACAGACAAGCAGAAATCTCAAATCGAGAAGTTAAACAAATATTGGAAAAAATAGTACAACCCAATAGGAAAGATTGGAGTTTGCACTTGGATGATGCACTTTGGGTGTACCATACAGCTATTAAAACCACAATTGGAATGTCACCATACAGGATTGTGTTTATAAAGGATTTTCACCTCCTGGTGGAGGTAGAACACCATGCATATTGGGTTTTTAAACAATGTAATATGAATCTTTCAGATGTAGGTGAGCATAGGAAGCTACAGATTCAAGAGTTGGAAGAAATTAGACATGATGCATATGAGAACCCTGATCACTATTCATGTTACGACTGCAAAAATGTGAACCTTGATCACTAATGATGAATCTTGGTAGACGAAACCTACTGAAAATTTGTAACCTCACAAAATCAACAACAACTCGAGAGTCATCAGTCCTAATAGCCTTTACTTCCACCCATTTATAGTCAACAGCTAGTAAGATGTATACAAATCCAAATGAATTTGAAAAAGGCCCCATGAAGTCAATGCCCCATGCATCGAAGATTTCACAGAATAACATGGGTTTTGGGGGAATTTCATTCCTCTTGGAGATATTTCCTGTGAATTGACAATGACTACATGAATTGAAAAATCTATGGGCATCCCTATACAATGTTGGCCAATAAAGTCCTGATTCAATAACTTTTCGAGCTATACGTTGAGAGCTAAAGTGTCCCCCACTGGCCAAGGTGTGTCAGAAGGTCAAAACAGAGGTGAACTCATGGTTAGGGACACAATGACGAACTACATGGTCACTACAAATTCTCCACAAGTATGGGTCATCCCAAATGTACCATTGAGAATCATGTTTAAGTCTCTGAGATTGTGAAGTGCTAAAATTAGTTGGGACCCAAGATGTTGCTAGAAAATTCACAATGTCTGCATACTAGGGGGTAAGTTCTACAACATCACAAAGGTTCTCATAAGGGAAGAATTATCCAATGTGGAGAGGTGAGTCAACATGATGGTCTAGTGGTGGGGAAATCCTACTAATGTGGTCAACTACCATATTCTCAACTCCTCTCTTATCTCTAATCTCAAGGTCAAACTCTTGGAGGAGGAGTATCCACCGAATGAGGCGAGGCTTACACTATTGGAAAATGGACCTATCCCCACGGTTTTCCCCAAAACCGTGGGGATAGGTAACCCTATAACCACGGTTTTGGAAAACCGTGGGTATGGGTGAATTTTCAAAACCTATACCCACGGTTTTGGAAAACCGTGGGTATAGGGGGGGTCTATCCCCACGGTTTTCCAAAACTGTGGGGATAGGTCCTAAAAATTCACCTATACCCATGGTTTTCCAAAACCGTGGGTATAGGGTTACCTATCCCCACGGTTTTGGGGAAAACCGTGGGGATAGGTCTGGGTTAAAATATCTATACCCACGGTTATGAAAAACCGTGGGTATAGGTTTCCCGTGTGTGCGCGAGAATTTTTTTTTTTCACGGGAAGGAAATTTTTTTTGGTGGGAGTCCTATACCCATAGTTCTTCCCTCTATACCCACGGTTTATATTACTATATTTAACTAAATATAAATATATATACATAAAATCAGTGTTGGTGTAGTGGTTAGGTTCTTCGTCTGCAGCGGAGAGGTTGCGGTTCGAAACCCGTCAGCTGCATTATTTTAGGACTTATACCCACGGTTTTGAAACTATGGGGAAATCCCTTTGACACCGTGGAAATTAAATATGTTTCATTGAAACGGTGGAAGAACACCTATACCCACGGTTTTGGAAAACCATGGGTATAAGCTGGGGACCTATACTGACGTCGTTCCAGCCCACGGTTCCCAAAACTATGGGTATATCCTATACCCACGGTTTTGAACCGTGGGTATAGTCTATTTTTATAGTAGTGTTAGCTTTAAGTTTCTTAAGGAGAAACCAAAGGGCAACATGATCAGAAAAGACAATGATTTTTGACCCAATGAGATTGGAATGGAACTTTTCCAAGGAAAACACAATAGAAAGAAGTTATTTTTCAGTGGTTGTGTAGTTCGCCTGGGCAGGGTCAAGGGTACGTGAGGCATACGCAATGACATGAGGGGACTTTTCAACCCTTTGTGATAAAACTGCCCCAACTACAAAGTTAGAGGCATCACACATAAGTTCAAAGGGTAGATCCCACCTTGATGGTTGGATGATGGTAGGTGATGTGAGACTCATTTTTAGTGAATTGAAAGCATTCTCACAATTTTTATCAAAAACAAATTCAGAATCCTTTTGTAATAACCAATATAAGGGAAGTGCAATATTACTAAAGTCTTTAATGATCCTTCCCTTTCCCTTGAGAGCGATGATGGATTGAGAATCAAGGGACACTTACCCAAGTTGATCACGATTTCTCCAACCAGTTTCTCTCACTTAGTAGTATAGTTTCAATTGCTATTTTAAAATCACAGACCCCCAAACCAATTAATTTAATTTCAATTTTTTTTAACATAATCATAGCCTTATTTTGAAATTATTGATCTAAGGATATGCCAAGAGATGACCTAGGGTTCATACTATACTGCAGAAATTCTAGTAAAAACTTAACCTCTAATTTGACGTGCTCGATAACGCGATCAAATTTTGGCACCTTTGTCGAGGATCCAAGATCATTTATTACATTTTATTTATATATTTTACTTCTTAATCAGTACTCTATTCAATATCCCCCCCATTTGATAGTTTTTTATTTAGTTTTTGTTTGTTTTTGTTGTTGTGTGTTCTTTCTCTCTCTCTCTCTCTCTCTCTTCTTCTTATTTTTCTCTATCTCTATAATTATGTAGTATAACATTCTATTTTATATACTCCTTTCATTTCTTAAGTTTTTTTTAAATTTTATTCACCTTCCATAAAACAAAAAAAATTAAAAAAAACAAATAATCAATCAATCAAATTGGACATTGTTGTTGCATAACAAGATCTGGAAAAGAAACACTACTCGAATTTGACCCTGGAATTGAAAAGTCACTTCACTCAAAAATTAGGTAATCTAGAGTAGGAAAATCAAGTAACACTGAGGAACCCCATTTGGAACCTCAATTGGTCTTAAACAAATCAAAAATTGAACCAAATCAAACCCCAAAGATCATGGCTTCAAATAACCGAACATTAAAAGAACTGACCACCCTGTATGTGGAGTACCAACCTGCATACATCCAATATCCTAAGAAAGCATCCAATTTTGAGCTAAGATCAGTCTCATCCACCTCCTTCCAAAATTCCATGGTCTTCCCGGTGAGGACCCTCACAAACATCTAAAGGAGTTTCACATAGTGTGCTCTACCATGAAACCCCAAAATGTCTCTGAGGGCCTAATTAAGTTTACGGCCTTCCCTTTCTCCCTTGATTTTGTAGACAAAGACTAGATATACTATCTTCCTACCACAATTGGGGGCTGTAATGAACTTAAACGACTCTTTCTAGAGAAGTTCTTCCCTGCCTCCTGAACTGCATCAATTAGTAAAGAAATCTATGGAATTAGGAAATCACAAGGAGAGACTCTTCATGAATACTAGGAGAGATTCAAAAGACTTTGTTCAAGTTTCCCCCACCACCAGATTAGTGAACAACTTTTAATTCAATACTTCTATGAGGGACTTATCCCCATGGATTGTGGAATGATTGATTTTGCAGCTGTTGGTGCCCTAGTTGATAAAACTCCTTCTGTTGCTCATGACTTAATAGCCAACATGGATCAAAATGCACAAAAATTTGGTACACGAGCTATTTCACCAACCTGAGGAGTTCATGAGGTAATTCATTCATCCCTATAACAAAAGGTAGATAATAAACTTGATGAGATGCATACCATTCTAAGGCAATTAGATCAAGAACAAGGTAACTCACACTCTCCTCTTGTTCCATTACATTGTGGCATTTGTTCTGATAATACTCATTTTTCTAACCAGTGCCCACAACTTCAGGATTCATCTGAGTCTTGAGATGCAGTGTTCCCTAGGCGTCCATTCCAACAAGCACCTCTCTTCGAGAAAGAACAATTCAGGCCAAATCCAAATCTAGGGTGGCAAGCACAACCCCAGAACCTCCAGTTCCAACAAACCGCACAATCAGCTATTCAAGACCTGAGAACTCAAGTGGGTTAATTAGAAAACACCATCAGTGAGCTTAAGATGCAAGGTTCTGGACAACTACCATCTCAACCCATTTTCAATCTGAAGGAAAAAAGGTAATGTATGTGAAATTACACTTTATAGTGGTAAAGAAGCTTCTCCTTCAACTGATTTTGCACAGCAGATATGTCCCCCTCATGAAAACTCTCTTTCCCAACCCTCAAAAATTTCAGGTAAATAAAAACAAGACAAAAATAGAAATCGAATTGTCATTGATGATTCAAATGAACAATCCATTCCTCCTCATTTCCCTCAAAGACTCTCTAAATCTAAGAAGAATTTTGATAATGAGATTGATAAAGAAATAATGGATACATTTAAAAAGGTTCAAGTTAACATTACTTTATTAGATGTAGTTAAACAAGTCCCTAGATATTCCAAATTTCTTAAAGAGCTTTGCACCCATTGAAGGAGGTTAAAGGGGAATGAGAGAGTCAACCTGGGAAGGAATTTCTCGTCCTTTATTCAACCAGCAATGCCAACCAAATGCAAGGATCTGAGAACATTCATGATACCTTGTACCATAGGGGAGACCTTATTTTCTGATGCTATGCTAGATTTAGGTGCTTCTATTAATGTAATACCTCACTCTGTGTATGCTTATTTTCAGGTTGGAGAGCTTCAACCAACAAGAACTGTCGTGAAACTTCCCTACTGAAGAACAACACACCCATCAGGAGTGGTCAAGGATGTCCTCGTAAATGTTAAGAATCTCATCTTCCCTGCAGACTTTTACATTCTTGAGATAGAAGATACCTAAAACCAAGGACATTCCCCTCTCATACTTGGGAGGAAATTACTCAAAACAGAAAAGACGATCATCAATGTTCACAATGGTACATTTTCCATGGATTTTGGTGGATAAAAGGTAAGTTTTAACATCATTGAGGCTATGAAACACCCTATTGAATAGAACTCCACTCTTCCTATCTATTTGATGGAAGTGCTCTCTAATGACAAAAACACGCAAAATTCTATCCTCAACCCATCCTCTGATTTATTTTCCTCTTATTAACCCATGGATGATTTGACTTTTGGTTCTTCTTTTGAATGTTGTGTGGGTTCAGAAAAATGTAAATTTTGTGCTTTAATTAATGAGTGTGTTTATTCTGAGATACCCATGGCTATCGATTATTCTTCAAATCTCATTTCAATGGAGTCTCTTTCCTTTGAGAATAAACATGAGTAGATAGACAGTTTGATAGACCTCACTCCCCCTAAATCCCCTACCTCAATCCAGAAACCACCGATGAGGCCAAAAAGAATATTTGTATGAATTTAACATTAGGGAGTGATTTTCTTTTTTTTAGTGAATTGGTTTTCTATCAATGATATAAATTGTTGTATCTATGTGAAACCTTTGAGATGATTGATAGATTTTGTGTGAGTAGTTTTTGGGAAAATTGTGTCACTAATATCTCCACAAATTTTTGCACCAAACCAAAAAGTGTGAATATTTGTTACTTAATATAAGGTAAATATATGTTAGGTTAATATTTTTCAGCTTTAAATGATATTTACATTAATTCATTCCTTATCCGATCTGTTTCATTACTGTACTAGATTGACCTGTGTGTGTGTACCTAATGTCTGACTATTGTACGCCCTCAAAAAAATGGTTGTGTCTTGGGAAGGTCAAAAACTCCTCCTCCTCAACCTTTGATCTTGTTATAACTATTTCAATTAGTGTCATGAGGAGATCAAACAAGGGTTGAGAGATGAGTGTGAGATTTGTTCCAAATGCAACTTCTAAAAAAATAAATAAATAATGGGAGTGATGAAATGTGCAAAATATGGGGATATCTAGGTCGGGAGATTATGGTTTGACTTCTGTCAATGCTTCAGTGAGTGGGTATTGAAATATGATTTCAAAGGATGTAGGGTAGGTTCGGTGGACAAAATTATTTAAGCTGAAAAATGTTAAAATAACTTATATTTATTGGATAGCAAGTGGAAAGAATAGCATGGAATGGTTTTCACACACACACATGGAGAGTTAGTTTCAGTTTTGACTTCTAAATTCCTTCCTCAATTTGGTATCGTGAATCATTTTGAATTTCACTATGATATGATTTATGAGACATCTTTTCTATTTTCACTAAGAAGAACTCCTTGGTGTGGTTCGTGCATTGATTAAATTACATTAATTAAAATTTCATCGAATGTTAAATCTTCATGATTTTGGGAATATATATATGCATCATTTTATTTGGATATGTGAATTTTCCCAGGAGTGCAAATTTTTAGGGGTGGGGCTGTGATTGTACCACGATTCACTATTTTATTCCACCCTTACACCGCTATTTTAAACTAGTTTTGTAACGAATATTCAAAATATAATAATAAATTTAACTTTATGTTTGAATCAATTAATTATGTTAATAAATATTATAATGGTCAATGTTACTTGTTTTTATTATTTCAATGTAGGAGGAGATGATTGGAGGGCCCTTGATGAAGTGGAAGAAAAATGGTCCAAAATTGCATGGATCCATGAAGACCTGCCCACTTTTGTGATTGTATATACAATTAAGTACATCCAAATGGGATCATATTTTGTGTGATGGAATAAAATATAATGGGCTACAACTCTTATGGAGGAATACAAGACTAATTAATCCTTCAAGGTTCCCAACCGAATAGATTTTTCCAAGAAATCAAATATGAACAATGTCAAATTCGGTGTTCTATAATCTGTCCATATCTCTGGATCCACTATTACAATTGATTCCAAACTTTCGGTGGAGATAGTAAGGAAGTGGGGCTACAACTTTCTAGTTTTTTCAAAAGGGATAATCGGATTTCTTTTGGTCGAAACGCGTGGTACAAGTGGATTGAATAAATTTGTGTGCCTCAAACCACCTTTTAATTTTTCTATAAAATGGTACCTTGGGATCCCAATTTGAGAGTTAGGCCAGGAAGAAAGGTTATGACATTTTGGAGTCCCCAATTAGTCTTCTCAAAATCCCTTTAAGTTCTGGAGGCTATGTGAAGTTCTACCCCAACATCTTTCTCCTCCTCCTCTCCTATGGGTTTCTAAACCCCTTGTGATCACCCGGGGAGGAACGTGATGTAATCCCGAGCTTCATTTTTGTATTATATTGAATGATATTTTTAATTCCAGGTTTTATGTTGTTTTTCTTCATTATATATTTTAATTTTATTGAGTTATGTACAGGTATGTCATGCTCAACTCATATGATCATGTTTGCAGGTACCCATTCATGTGATGTTTTACACACCGTTCACCACTTCCTTTTCCCCCTTTCAATTGTGATGTTTGTGTGGTTTATATTGGTCAATTGAACTCACATAAGCACTATCAAGGCCATTTAAATTTATTTCATGGTATCACAAATAAATAACATACAAACCTATACATCTCATTGAGTTCTTCGTGTGTTGCCTTGGTGAGTTTCGGTTATGAAGTCAAACACAAATCACCCAATCATCGGCGGTGTCCGATGAATCATTGTGTGTTTTTGACTGAACCCTAGGAGGTATCCTAGTATAAACATATTAAAATTATGGTTCTAGGTGTTACAAACTATGTATTAAAATATCATAACCCTATATCATGAAGCAATGAAGGATAAACATCATGAGAGTACCCCGGGTTGATCACACTTAATTAATTATTTTAATCTCTACATTGTTTATTCACTTTAATTTTCTATTTTCACCTTTAATAATCAAACCCCAAAGTTTTACAAAACCTAATTTACCTTCTACTTTCATAATCAAAACCCACTTTTTAAATTAATGATCTAAGGCTCTGTCGAGAGATGACCTAGGGTTGCTGCTATACGGTAGAAATTCTAGTCAAAATTAAAAAACTAATTTGATGCGCTCGACAACGTGATCAAGAGTAGAACATCTCCTAGAAAGACTTTGTGTTTCTATTTAAGGAGGAGTTTTTTTCAACTATGTTACGCTCTGTTCATATATAGGATCTCCTACATATGCAGTAGGGTAGCCAGACGGTGGTATAGTACTCAGTGAGATTCACGGATCTTTCTCGCTACTCTATAGACATGGTGAAAGACTCATTATTCAGGGCCCCATACCTTTGAGTAGGGACTACACCTGGAGATTAGGGCATTGATGATATCCCTCATAATTCCTACGCATACTGGGGTGCTAGATAAAGCTCTGCTGGTGGAGAGATTTCTTACGGGGAAGGCACCGGTGGTGGGATCTACCACCGGGCGTCAGGTGGATGAGTCTTTTCTAGCGGGTATCCGATAGCTAACACAGGGGTCCAAGGTTACTATATAGTCCAGGGGATTACCCCAAGACATGAGATTAGTGGTTCTGGGATTTTAGGGTAGAGAAGGTCGGCCGAAGGAAGGGATTTTCTACATGTGCGGTGGTCGGGGATATATGGATGGAGATTTTCCAACCAGTCATATGACTAACTAGGAGACAGTTGATAGATCATTGAGGTAATGGAGGTGGTAGTAATAGGTCAGTCTACTAGGTGGTGGATGTGGAAAAGTAGTGGGATGAGCGGTAGGAGGTGGATGGTGGTTCGAGGCACTACCACCACCACCCCTAGGTGGTCCACTACGAGCTTAGAGAGCTTGTGAATAGGGGTGAGGCCAACTCCAGGCGATGGAGGATTATGATATCGAGACTCCCAAGATGATTATAGGTATGATATGTGTCTTTTACACCCTAGAAGTGGTTTTTATCGACACAGGTTCCACTCACTCTTTTCTCTCCACAACCCTTGTTTGAGACATAGAGATTCCAGTGGAACTGTTGACTCAAACCCTATGCTTAGAGACTCCTACGGGAGGATATTAAATGATCAAACATTGGTTTTGATAGTGTACCCTTCTTCTTGGGGGTGATAGTTTTAGTTGGGATCTCTTAGTGGAAGCATCGAAGACTTATGACATCATTCTTGGTATGGAATGGTTATCCACAGTTCATGCTCAGATCGACTATTTTAGGCACACAGTGTAGTGTGTCTGCAGAGATGGGAATAGGTTTTCCTTTATTGATGAAAGGGAAACACAAGCAGTACAGAATGGAATCACACATAGTTGGTTTCATTAGATCACTCAGTAGTTGGCTATCATGACCCTCGGTGTAGTGGATGAGATACGTCCTCAGATTCCTACAATGGTGGACGAGTACGAGGATGTATTTCTAGAAGATGTTCCAGGACTACCACTTCACAAGTAGGTAGACTTATACATTGACTTTTACCCTAGGATGGCATTATTATCTACACCAGCATATCATATGGCTATCGCAAATCTTCATGAGCTGAGGGTACAGTTGGAAGACTTGTAGTGGAAGGGCTTCGTGAGACCCAGTGTTTCACCATGGGTAGCCCCAGTCTTATTTTCCAAGAAGGAATACAAGAGCTTGAGGTTATATGTAGACTTTTGGTGGCTGAATCAGATGATATTAAAGAATAAGTGTCCACTACCAAGGATTTATGACCTATTTGATCAGCTGAATGGAGTGATATAGTTCTCAAAGATAGGCCTCAGATCAGGTTATCACCGGCTTCAGGTGTGGGATGAGGACATTCCAAAGATGGATTTCAGATGTTTCTACGGCCACTATGAGTACTTATTGAGGTTTTTTGTTATGAATAAAACCATAGTAGTGTTCGTGGGAATCATGAATAGGATTTTATAGCCTTACCTAGACTGGATTGTAGTGGTCATTATTGATGACATCCTGGTGTACTCAACATCCAAGGAGGAGCACATGATACACTTGAGGATGGTCCTGGACTTACTCTGAGATCACCATCTTTACAATAATCTCCCTAAGTGATAGTTATAGATACGAGAAGTCTACTTTATGGGACACGTCATTTTTGAGGATGGAGTTTTAGTAGATCTAGTGAAAATAGAGGGAATTCTTTCTTGGGAGCCACCCAATAACGTTACCATGGTGCAAAGTTTCCTGGGGTTTGCTGGGTACTATCGGAGGTTTGTGCTTGACTTTTCCATATTAGTAGCATCAATGATAGCCTTGAAACAAAAGGGAAAACCTTTCTTATGGATGGATAGGTTCCAAGAGATCTTTCAGTAGCTAAGACAAATTTTGACTAGGGAACGCATCCTGAGATTTCCATTTAAGGGTGTTGAGTATATGGTGTTCTACGACGCTTCAGGACCAGGCTTGGTTGTGTCCTAATGTAGGGGAAATAGGTGATTGCTTACAGTCCATGGCAGTTGATACCACATGAGCAGAACTATGTGACCCATAATCTGGAGTTGGCGGTGGTAGTCTTCACATTGATTATTTGGAGACACTGCCTTATGGATGAGCGGTTTATCATCTACTTAGACCATAAAAGATTCAAGTATATCTTCTCTTAGAAGGGTCTAAACTTGAGACAATGGTGTTGGATAGAGTTACTCCATGAATATGACTTCGAGATAGTATATACTCCTAGGAAGGGGAATGTGGTGGAGTATGCTCTTAGTAGAAGATTGAGTTCATGGATACTGAAAGAGGCCTCATAGCAGTTGTCCTCACTTCAGATATCTTTCGTGGATGGGGATAAAAAATATTATCACCAGTCGATGGTAGTTACCCATCCACTATTACAGTGAGTTATGGAGGCATATCTCGGAGATACCAGATGTGAGACTACATGTGCTTAGATGTCTATAGGGCATGCCCTTAATAGATATTCAAAATGTGGGGAGCATGTTGTTCTTTTTAGAGGATGTACAGTTGTACTGACAATGTTACAGAAGGAGGTTTTTAGGGAGTTCCATAAATCCCCTTTGGTGTTATATCTAGGTGTGGAAAAGATGTACCAGGACCTCTGATGTCATTTTTGGTGGGAAAGGATAAAGAATTTAGTGGAAGAGATTATCTCTATATGCCTCACTTGTCAGCAAGTAAAGGCCAAGCACCAGGCTTCAGCAAGTTTGGCTTAACCCCTTGATATTCCAGAGTGGAAGTGGGATGGAATATCGATGGAATTTGTAATGGGTCTACCACATACGTCCAGGGGGAATGATACCATCTGGGTGATTGTTGACCAACTCATCAAGTCGGCCCACTTCCTAGAAATTCGGGAATAGGGTTCAGTAGAGAGCTTGGTATGCCTCTACATATAGGAGATAGTTCGACTCCATGGAGTCCTATTGATGATAGTCTAATATTATAATGATAGTTTCATATATCAATTTTGTAATGGATTATAGGAGGTATTTGGGACTTATCTATGCTTGATAAGAGCTTCCCACCCATAGACAGATGGTCAGATAGAGTGGACCATTCAGGTCCTAGAGGACACGCTACATGCTTGCATCCTTAATTTTGGTCACAGTTGGGAGGGTCACCTACCTCTGGTGGAGTTTTTATACAACAACAGCTACCAATCCACCATTAGTATGACAGCATTCAAGACCTTTTACATGTGACCCTGCAGGTCACCACTTTATTGGACTAACCTCCAAGAGTCAGCACTCATGGGCTCGGAGTTGGTGTGGACTACTACGGAGAAGGTGTAGATCATCTAGGAGCGGATTAAGACTACACAGAGCCATCATAATTCATATGATGATAGGGGCAAAGACCCTTGTAATTCGAGGAGGGAGACCATGTACTCCTTTGGGTCTCTCCTCGACGTGAGATACAGAGATTTGGCTGGGGAGGCAAGTTATCTCTTAGGTTCATCAGACCTTTTCTGATACTACATAGAGTGGGAAAGGTGGATTAATTCTTGGCGCTACCTATGAAGTTCGAGTGGGTCCATGAATTCTTTCACGTATCATAGCTGAGGAGATATTTACATGACCCATCATATGTTATTTACTAGGGTGAGCTGGACATTGACGACGGGGAGACTTTTGTAGAGTTCCCAGTAGATATCAAGGATCGATATAAGAGGACCCTATATGGGTGATCAATTCCTCTAGTGCACATTTAGTGGAAGCATGGGAATCTATAAGAGAGCACGTGAGAGAGGCGGGCTCAGATTCGTGCTCGGTATCACCATTTGTTTGTTCATCCCTTGGGTTTGGCTTTTAGGAACATAAAACCCTAAGGTGGGGAGAATTCAATGTCCTAGATTTTCCATGTAAAATTTTTGAAAAATATATGGGATTATTTTGAGACCATGCACAGAGACAGAACATGATTTTGAGTCCCAGGTTATCCTCAATAAATGTTTGAACTATTTTTAAGTTTATTAAAAACATCATGTGTGTGCGGTTTTATTAACCTCTAAATGGGTGCCCAGATTGAAAATCTGAGGAAACTGTTGAGCTCAGAACAATGATTATACCTTAGGTGGGTCCTAAAATCAGTTGGAGCTGGTCAGATGCAAAATTTAATTTAAGTACATTTTAAGAGAAAAATAAAATATACTCAAAAAGTTATTTTATTTTATTTCTTCAACATTACGGAGTGACTTAGAAACACTATGATGAAGTGAGTTAGTGAAACTGCAATGTAACTTTGTGGAAACGCTGAAACACTTTTAAAACACTGAAATGCATTAATGTATTTTTTCCATAAATCAGAGGTAGGGACCAGTGTTAGAATTCATAACATTGGAAAATTTTCTCTGGAGCCCTGAAGTTTCATTGATGAAAGAAAATGAAGATATATCATCAGTGAATATGATTTGCAGATCGAAGCTCAGATCAAGAACCAAATAACGAAGGATTAAGGATGTTTGTGGAAAAATCACCATTAATAAAGAATTACCTCCTACGAGTGATAATCTTTCCGATAAGGGGAATATTTTCTGCGTGATTTTCTTCCCATTCTTTCTTTCAAATGACGAATGTGGATCAACCCATGAATAGGTTGATTCTTAGGTCTATTGTTTATATGGTATGGGAGTTATATTGTGGGGTTTGATTCGGGAGTTATCTACGCTTAGTGTTGATGTTGTTTTACCCATCGTTCTTCAATTCTAATGTGGATGGATCGAGGCTGACATGAACAAGGCCCGAATCCATCCACTTTGGGTTTTATTATGCTTCTCCTTTTTCCCCATTTTTATTCTCCTCATTCTTCATTGGGCACAATGATTCAGAGTGGGATTTGTGGTGGTGGTGGTGTGAGGCGGCTTTGGCCTTTCCAAGGGGAACATGGCGAGAGGAGGCCACCGGTGGAGCGGCCTACAGTGGAGGAAGCATCGTCCGGATAGTGTGTTCGGTCCAGGAGGATGGCCTCCAGTATAGTGTCCAGTAGTGGCAGTGAACTGCGGTCCAATGGGATAGCGGCGGTGGGAGCCCGTAGCAGAATCGGCCCTAGGCAACGATGACAAGTCACGGTAGGAGGCCGTAGTGGTTGAGGGATGCAACTCCCTAAGCTGTCTCAGATGGAGGACCCATGGAAGAGCCGTGGGTGTGATCTGGTCTGTGGAGCAGCTATATGAAATGCAGACTGACCATGTTGACTCGGGGTGATGTGGCCAGCAGGCTACATCCAGCGTGAGGCAAGGGTCGGCCCCCCTGCGGCGGGCTGTCCTGAGCGGACCGGACCGTGACCCGGTGGGTTGGGTCCAGCGGACCATAACCGAGTAGTCCCATGGGCTGGACCGCACGGCCCAATAATTCGGGTTGACTGAGTGGGTCAGTTTGACCCGATGTGTTGGGTCACACTAGTGGGTCAGTTCGGTCTAACCGGGTCGGCCCAGATCTGGCCCCTTTTTACTTAAATGTCCATAACTCTCAAATTTTATGTATGTTTGATAATCCGTTTGTAGCATTGGGACCCTCACAACGTGGTGGTCCTTTTGTGATCTTGTGACTGTAAGTGGAATAAACACAGATTTTGTCTCCTGTGAAGATGTGGTGTCTGTCTTTTGTAATGATGCGGAGTTGGTCTCCTGCAAAGACGCAGTGTTGGTCTCCTGTAAAGATGCAGAGTTGGTATCCTATGATAAAGTGGAGTAGGTCTCCTAAGAGGGAACGTAGTAGGTCTCCTATAAGGGAGTAGAGTAGGACTTATTTAGATACGTGTATTGTGTCTTCTGTAAAGACTATATGTCTCATTGGATTTGGATATGCTTGTACTTTCTTAGTATATGTATCCTGGTGTGAGTTGACTCTATTGACTCTCTTGATTATACTACTTAGAGGCTACACTCTGTGTACCTATTTAGTAGTCTGACTTGTGTTTTACCTATATGGTTTTGGGTCCATACTGAGTATTGTTTTACTCACCCATGTACAGGCTTCACCCACATGTGTCATGTCTTGTGCAAATTATTGATATCTTTAACGGAGTCCTTGATGGGTCGTAGATAGGTGGTGCTTCTGGGTAACCCGAAGGGTGTGGTACGCTTCAGTGACATTCAGACAGTTTACTATACCTACCCTTTAGGTAAGGTTTTCTACATACGAGATCCATGAGATTGTACTTTTTTGTTTTAGTTAGGCTTGTATTTAGGCCCATTTAATTTACTGTTTTGTATTGTTACTCTCAGTGGTTATCTTAGTGGTATTTATATCTATTTACTCAGTATTTTCAGTTCAGCAATTTTTCTTGGAGACGTGTGTGTGTGTGCACTGGTACTTAGACAAATGTCTCCCCTTTGTGGGATATGCCTATTCAGCGCTAGTCGCCAACCCCTGACCTATGGGAGGCAGGCTTGGGGTAGTCACACATGGGCCCCGGGGGATGGGTCGTGACATTTATACATATATAAAAATATTTATACTTATAAGTATAAATAATATATATATATATATATCTATGTGTTTAAATAATTATGAAATTAAAATAAATATATTTATTATATTTATAAGTATAATTATAAATAAATAAATATTTATTTATAGTTGTAAATATAAATATAAATATATATATATATATTTAAATACTTGTGAAATTAAAATGAATATATTAATTAAATATAATTTTTATAATTTTATAATTATTTTAATAAATATATCTTTATATTTAAACAATTGTAAAATTATAATTAATATATTTATTTTAGTTTCATTATTATTTATATATATATTTAGAGTTGTTGTTGACATTGATATAGAGATCCTCTCTCTCAAGGATGGTGAGACTCTCTCTCTAGGTTTCAAAGGGATTTACATCCAAAAAACCAATATTTATGATGAAATAGTTGGTCATTTTGAAATGTTTGTAGTGTGTGGTTTCCACCATCAGGTTGATGCTAGTAAAAAATTGAGCGGTGATCTATTTGTGGTTTCTATCCCTGGTGGCCATCTTGGCGACGATAGCAGGACTGGTCAGGGTAGTCTAGTAGTGACGGTGAGTTGATGGGGCTTTGGAAGAGGCCTTTATTATCATCAAAAGATAACAAGGGATGATTGGGTGCATCGAAAGTTGGATCTAGAGCCTGGTCAGATGCTAGATGTGGGGAGTGAGAGGAGGTCTCGATCTATTTTGTGGGTTGTTAACAGTGCGATGTCCAGTGAAAAGTGGAAGGAGAAGGTGAATATCAAGATCTTGCAGGAGGCCTCATCAATTGATGGTGGTGCAAGTGAGCTTCAAGGAAGCTGATGACGTCGGGGTAATTATTGTTTACATGTGGCCTCACTATGGGTTTGGGACCCCGATGGTGGCGATTTGTGTGTGGGTGAAGGACCGTAAATTGAGGGGGTGGTTAGATCAGCTGACGATATTTGGTGCAGTGACGTAGGAAGTCTTTGGCTTCAGGAAGAGGCGGCATCATGTTGGGTGTTGGCTACTGCTTGGCGACGATGGAGACTAAGCAAGGAGCTTGCGCATCGGTGTTTTCTTGTAGGTTGGAGATTCTCTATGAATCTGGTAATGAAGAGACTGGGATGTGGGGAGTGATTTTTCCCAACGGTGGTGGTGGTGAGGATCATTGCACGGATTTCGTCGGTGTTGATGTGTTGATGGAGATATGATCTGAGTGTGGGCTGCATCGAAAATGAGGAACAGGAAGGCAGACCTTGGGATGTTGATGGGGTGTGATTTTTGGGAGTTGTCAGGCTATGACATACTATTCAGTGAAGACTTTTTAGGATGGGATTTGGGTTGATTTTGTGGGCCATTGGGCCATTCTTTTTTAAGGATTATTGGTCTCTTAGTTGTTGGGTATATTGTGGGCTATTTTTTATTTGGGGGTATGTGATGTACCCCATTGTTTGTACTTATCTGTTTTCTTTTTTAATAAAATTTAGAGACGGCTAAAATCTATGGTCTGCATCATTTTAGTATTTATTTATTTATTTATTTATCTATAATTATGACTATAAATAAATATATATTTATTTATAATTATAATTATTACAATTTTATAATTATTTAAGTATAAATATATATTTATTTAAATAATCATGAAATTATAAAAAATATATATAATTAATATATTTATTTTAATTTCATAAGTATTTAAATATATATTTATTTATTTATTTATATTCATGATTTTATATAATTAATATATTTATTTATAAATATTTTTATATATATTTGTAAATATATTTATTTAATTATATATATTATTTAATAAAAATATTTATCATAATTTTGTAATTATTTAAATATAAATATATATTTATTAAAATAATTATGAAATACTTATGAAATAAATATATATTTATTATAAATATATATTTATTATAAATATATATTATTACATAAATATTTTAATTATAATAATAAATATAAATAAATTTATATTTATTTATTTATTTAAATAATTATAAAATTATAATAAATATATTAATCATATGTAATTATTAATATAATAAATTTATGTATTATAAATTTATAATTATAAATAAATATATAATTAAAATAATATATATTTATTTATATTTATTATTATAAATAAATATATATTTATTATTATAAATAAATATTTATTTATTTATTATACATATAATTTTATAAGTATATATAAAAATATAAATAATTTTTTATCATTATCGTTTTATCAGTTCTTTTTAGCACTGATAAAAATAAGACTTTATCAGTGCTAAAAAGTGCTTATAAAAGGTTTCTTTATCAGTGTTAAGATTTTAGCATTGATAAATGCATGTTTTATTAGTGTTTTCTAATACAGCGCTAAAAACATACCTTCATTAGTGATTTTTAACAAGTGCTAATAAATGCGTCCCCCGGTTTTATAAATAAACCCTAATAGTTTCCTCATTCCTTCACATGCCTCAAGATCTCGTGGAAGCCTTATCCTATCACTGATGACTCCTCCTCCTCCTCCTCCTCCTCCACTGCCACCATGAATCCTCCTCCTACTCCTCCTCTTCCACCGCTGTGAATCCTCATCCTCCTCCTCCGTTGCCACCGACTGCTCCTCCTACTCCGCCTCCACGATACCATCATTTGCCACATCCGTGAAGCCCTACTCTATTGTCGCATGAGCCCTCCTCCACCCTAATTTTTAGAAGTGCTTCTCTGCCACCGCATTAATCTTGGTTACTTTTTTAAATCTCTTTATGTTCATCTTTTTTGGTCTCTATGTGGTAGAGTTGTATGGCTTGGATCTGGAATGTTGGAAATTTCTGGTGTGATCCATTTTTTTTGCATGGTGGGTTTATCTACTACTAAAATATTTGGATGGTAGTTGTTATAGTATGTCTTGGGAACTTTTATTGTGATTGCTTTTTTTATGGGGGTATTTATCCCCACTCCCTTGTAGGTAGATGAGATACTATAGGTTGTTCTATAAATTAGGATGATTTGTGAATTGAAATATGAATTGTCCAGTGAAAGAACACTAGAAAGGCATGATGTGTTTTATCTAGTACCATAATGGTTTTAAATATATTAATCTTTACTTTAGGATTCCCAATTTTTTGAAATGTAACATTGAAAATGAATTTTTTGGATACTTTGACACCCCAAAGAGTACCATAGGTTTCTTTTTCACCTATAGGGTAATAACAATTAAATATATGTTATGTTTCTAACTAGTAGTTACAATATTGTCCATGAACATTTATTAGATGGCTACAATTCATTCTAGAAAATAATCGGTTGGATGATACATCGTTTTAAAGAGATTAAATTGATTTAAGGGGTAGGGTTGATGTTTTGTGATAATTATAATGCAATCCATTTGAATCAAAAAATTATGATTCCCCCATGGATGAAGAATATCATCATATAATACAATGTCATCTTGAAATTGTTTGAGGACTTTGTATATCAGTTCTAAAATATAGTTGGAAAACACCATGTTTTGTATGGATCGGATTTTTATCTTTTTTTGAAGAGTTATATGATATTGTAGTCTCCACGAAGTAGTCTTCAAGCATGAAAAATATTTTTAATGTGAATCCTTACTCATTTTTTGATTAATTCAACCAAAAGGAGAGGCTCCAGAACATAGCCTCAATTTTCTTATATAGGAATTAGTTACTTAAATATCCTATAGATGTGGTAATTTTGAAAGATATGATTTTTATAAGTGGATGGTCTAACTGTAAGTAGTCCAGAAGTTATGAATATGAGTTTTGGTTTTTTAAATATGGGTTTTTTAATGGTGATATGTTAAAGTATTCTCCTCGTTATATTGTGAATTTTTTTTTGTAATGTAAGATCCATTAATTGAAAATTAATAGTGACATTAACTATTCATCAGAAGTGAAAGTTTTTAGCTAGACATGATACAAGTGTTAGAAAGTCCACATGTTCAATGGGGAGACTTCCATGAAATTTTGGAAGTCGGTGAAACTGGATGAACAACTGATACTTACTATAAAAAAGTGGGACATCATGCATAATAAACATGTGATAGGGCTATTTTTGTAATACTCGTTGATAATAAAAACATTTCACACGAATCTTTGTAACATGAAATGATAATTTTATTGTGCTGATTTTGTTAGGGGTTCACTTTTATTACTAGAGGGTCAACTGGGATTCTTCCTAATTAGAAGTACTAAGAAGACCTTAACCAATAATGTGGTATGGTTCCTTTTCTTATATGTTTATGATATATCCTTATAATATCTCAATGATAGATTTATTAAAACACTAATCATAACCATAAATGATCTGGGTAATGAGTATGACTTATTTTGTGATGCATCAGGAGTCAGCATTTGAACGATTCCAGCCCATGATGGTCATGTGGTTGCTTATGGGTCCATACAGTTAAGAACACATAATATATACTTCCCAAAATCCTTTTCTATATTTGGAAATAGTGTTTCTTTCCATGAGGTGTTATTGGAATACACTAAAAAAGTGTTTGAAATATATTTAATCGCAAAGTGAAATGAACCATTAATAGCGGAGAAGGTATGAGTACCTATAGTCCTTTAACTTTGACTTAATGTATACCCTCAAGAAGGGGAACATTTTTTCTAATGTTCCATATTGGAAGTATCAAGCTTAGGTGGTACATGATTCAAGCATCAAGTGGAAGATGGTTTCCCACTTTTAAGAGATATGACTTTATGTTCAAAAGTAGCATTTCCAAGTGACACGTATGTCATTATCTGTCACTTATTCACTATTTAGTAGTATTAGGGTAGTACACTATAGTATCCATAATATTTATTCATGAGAGAAATTATAAACCTTTTATATATTTATATTTTATAAAATGGTGGTCATTTTTTATTCATTTATCCTTTGTAAAGTGCCTCTCTTGGGATTTATGTCTTTATGAAAATGCCTAAGTGGATCTTTTAAAATGATTCAAGTATTTTGAAATGTTTCATAAAAAATTATATGTGTTCAACATATATTTTTATTATTTAAATAGATTTAAAATTATTTAAACACTTTTCATGGACTTGGGTTGCATGCCAAGTGTTTGTCAACTCACCTAATTGGCTTTCAGAAAGGGATGTGAATGTTTTGAAAGCGTATGTAATGATGGTTTCATTTGAAAAAGGGGTGTGTGAAGTTTTAAATGAAAATTTGTAAAATATATAGGGTTTTCATTCATTTTAAATAATTAATATTATTGGGTCATAAAGTTTCCATGAATTATTTAAAAAAATGAATTGGGGTTTTGAGAAAGAGTGTTTGAAACTGATTGGATTATTTTAAAAAGGGTGTGTTATTTTAAAGAGGAATTTTTGTAAATGGTTGGTTTTTTTAATAGGATTTAAACTGTGATTTGATAAATAGTTTTCAAATTATACTTAATGTTTATAACTTTTTTAGCCTTGGTTAATTTTTATATCAATGTTTTTTGTATTTATTTTGTTAAATATTAATATCACCGAATCAAATAGGATGGATATGAATAAATAATGGATGGATGTAAATCATTTGACTAAATAGTATGAAGATGGAGTGAAAAATTTCATCATTTTTGCAAAATATCATGCATATGACCCTTCTCAAATCCTTTGTCTGTGTTTATGATGTTTTTATTCAAGACAGGTTAGTCTAGAGGAGTTGGAAGAACACTTGATCTATCATGGAATAGATCAAAAGTATAAATGTTGTAATAAACATGGGGAAAATAGAATATATCTAGTGGGTGGGATAGAACTAAATTTTATGGATCATCTGATATGATTACAAGTGTGGAAAATGAAGAATATCGTATCGAGGATGTGATTATTGATGTGAATGATGATGATGATTGTATTGAGGAAATGACAATTACAGTTGAAGATGAACTTCATGATTTACCAAAATTGTTTGAGATGTTTAAGAGTTATGCAAAGACGTCATTGTATGGTGGTTGAACTAAATATACATCATTTTCATCCATACTGAAGCTATATAGTTTTAAAGAAGGAAATGGATGGAGTGACTCTAGTTTTATGGAATTACTTTCTCTCTTCAATTCCATGATCCCAAAAGATAATGAGCTCCTGATCCGAATATACGACGCCAAAAAAATGCTATGATCGATGGGTATGATCTCTAAAAGAATACATGCCTACCAGATTGACTTTTTACTATTTCACAAGGACCAAAAATCACTTATAGAATGTCTAAAGTGTGGTGATTCTAAATATAAGAAATATAAATTTGGTCCTACGAAAGTTGTATTGTTATTTCCAATATTTCCAAGGTTTAGGAACCTATATGGAAGTGAGGAGACTATATGGTAATTGATGTGGCATGTAGACAGAAGAAATAAAGATGGGAAACTATGTCACCCGATAGACTCTCCTTAATGGAAGAGAATTGATCATGAGTATCCTGACTTTGGAAATGAGCCCAGAAACCTTTGTCTTGTATTATCTATAGATGGAGTTAATCCTTTTGGTATTAAAATCAGCACTCATAGTACTGTAAGGGTTTGTGTCCTCAGAACCAACTGTTTTGTACTTTGATTACATGAATGTTCACTTATTATATATTGTTCATTGTTCTGCATGACTATAATATAATAATATCCTTGAATATTTGTTGCATTAATAAGGTCATAGAAAATCCCCGCTATGATGAGAACCTTGAAATTCTATAACAATATTCTTAAATAAAGTTCTGATGTTGGATGACATACTATGATAGGACACATAGTATACAGACCGTCATGTACGAGTACTCGTAAGAAGATGAGACTCTCTCTCATGGAGTTCACACTTGGTAATCTCCAAGATGGGATATTATGAGAACAGACCTGCCAGTAGTAATTCATCATGTCTTGGTGTCATCGGATATTTCTATCTGCGAGCGTTTGTATTGGTCCTTAGACTGGAATATTATCATTAACTCATTTCATGACTCGCGCACTTAGATTTACTGACGAAAACCGTCATGCAGACAGTTGGCGGGAAGTAGGGTACGTTGGGTGCGTCACGAGTGACATGTTGTTAATGGATACTTTGAGGAAGGATTTGTCCCTTACATTTATGGAAGTTGATATCTCGGCCCTTTGATTGAAATAGAACTTTCGCATTAAATTCCATGGCCATGGTGTAAACGACGAGTTTATTTCAGGTAGTCAAAGAATGACAGATCAAGCATATAGGTTTATGACACTGCCATGAAACATGCTTGATGAGATATCGAGACAAAGGGATTAAATTACATAGTAAGCATTCGTATGAGGTGATACGTCAATGCGGCGTCAACTTCTTTCTCTTGGGTGCCTTGACCCATTTCTAGACAGTAATCTTGGACTTTAGGCAAGCCTTCCTAATGCCAATGAGAAAGAGGCCTAGAGGGTCACACACTAAGTGTATCCAAGTATCTCAAGTTGAATAAAGATTATTCCCGTATGTGGTTTAATAATTATTCAAGGAATCCTAAGTTGTTTTAAATGATGGAGGAAAAATAAAATAAAATAAGTACATGCCATGTATTATTAAATGTACACGCTGTGTAGTTTTATTTTGGAAAGGAAATGAATAAATTAAAACAAGATATGCACGCCGTGTACATTTAATGTACACGCCATGTAGTTTTGAATGAAAAAAAAGTACATTCGTGTATTTATTATTACACGCCGTGTAGTTTTTTCAGTCGGGATTTTGAGGATATAATATCGTTTTATTAAATGATATTTATTATAATCAGTGTGAGCGCATGTTAAGGAATTAATTATTCAACATGGGGGTTTTCAATAAGAGTTAATGAAATAAATGA
Source organism: Viscum album (assembly GCA_963277665.1). NCBI lineage: Eukaryota > Viridiplantae > Streptophyta > Magnoliopsida > Santalales > Viscaceae > Viscum > Viscum album. Next base: position 291,295,440 of record OY728163.1, read on the forward strand.
AACGCGTAACGTGTTTATTTATTGTCATAACTCTACAACCTCAAAATCGATTATAAATATCCTCACAACCCCAACTCTTTTCTTACACAAGAGAATCGTTGTGCACAACATCTTTGGAGAATTATTTCAAGGTCTAAAGAACCTCTTCCTCCAAGAATTCTCTCAAGACCGAGAGAGATCCTCTTCCATCGGATCAAGACGATCTAAGGCGGACAACACAAGAAAAGGCTTCTCCACGCTAGCACCCGGAGAATCCTTTGGCGACATCCAGAGATACAAGGTACATGTTTGGATCACCGCTAGAGGGATTCTACACTTGGCTTCTGCGATGCAACGACGGATCACATTGAAAACGTGATTGAGAACATCAACGAAGAAAGAACACCCACAAGGAATTTCTTTATAATTAATTAAATTAATTATAATCAATCTGTAACGATCCTTGTTTGTGGTTCCGGGACAAACCATCTTTTTTGTCTTTTTCTGTGATTCGATCTATGGAGATTGGCATTTATCGTCGTATTGATCCCGGATTGATCATTTCTAATGACAAAAATCCAAGTGGGCACATCCACCCATGCGCTTCCGCTGTGCCCGGAACCTTCAAATGGTATCAGAGCGAGGTTAAAACGTTGATTATAGTTATTTAATTTTTGTTGATAATTTATGCATTTATATTTGATTCAATTTGAAATAAATCATTCTATAAATCTGAATAAATGAGATCTGTTCTTCCTCATTTGTTTCTCGATTCATATCAGAGAAACGGCTTTTTAATTTTAATTTTGATTAAAATAAAAACGAGCAACTCATCTGGAGGAGTCGCTCTTTCTGTCTGTACAACACGGGATTACACGGCGTGTACTTAAAACAACACGCCGTGTACTTAGGTTCAACGAACCGGCACTGGTCCTCCAAACCATGTCGTGTGAATTGATAATTCCTAAGTTTTAATCATGCCGTGTTGACCAAAATTGAACGGCGCGTGGAAACCGGAATACACGGCGTGTATGTTGGAGCAACATGTCGTGTAGTTCGTTCTGACCCAGGTGAAACCGTGTACAAAGATAAGCCACGTACCGCGTACACGGGATCGCCAGGCCGGTTATCGCATAACAAGGAAGTACACGCAATGTATGATTCATCTACACGCCATGTACTCTAAAATTTCCAAAGTACAAAAAACACGCCAAAGACTCGGTGTGTACTTTGGATAAAGGGTGAAAAGAAAAATACACGCCGTGTAATTATAAACTACACGTCGTGTACTTTCCAGAAATGGAATTTCACCAGGTTTCCTCCAATGTACAAAGACCCGTACAAGGAATATGGATGAGAAGAATCTCAAGGAAATTCAGAAAGTAATTTAAGATAAAGAATTGATTAATTATAAGATCATAATTAATTGAATTCGAGCGCGTCTTATCTTAAATAAAAGAACGATTAAAAGAATTTGAATTCTAAATATGCATAAATGTTGTTGCATACTATGGATGATCATGAGCTAGACCAAAGACCCTTTTTATGTGTATGGTTTCATTTAAATTTATTTAATTTAAATTTGTTGGCCTACGATCCTTCTTCCAATAAAATGTAGGGCCTGCGTGCCCATGGTTTCTTTAATGTAAACCCATGTAATGGAGGATCTCCCAAGCAAGAGGAGACGGTTCAAATCCCAAAGCTGAGGCGAAACCGATGCAAGAAGATACAAAGGTGGACAGGTGGGAGATTCAAAACACGAACCAACAGGTTCAAGGTGTTTTCCCTAGGTCAGGGTTAGCTTATCAAAACCGCTAGATAAGATAACCAATAGAAGCTCATGATCATGCCATCTTATTTTATTTCTGTCTGATTTCATGGTTTATTTATTATATATGTGTTGTCGTGATCACATAATTAATAAAATGAACAAGCATGAAAAGATGGAATAAAATAAAAACCGGACTATGCGTAAACATTATCAGAACATAGTTAATCACTTAAGCAAGTATCACTTAATATTAACAAGAATGTGATAATGCGAAACTACGCATAAAGGAATAAAATCCCTCAATACCATATTAAATCAGACCAAGCCTTCCGTTACCTGATTAAGGGAAAGACTCAATAAAACTATGTGTTTGACCAACCCTTGTTGGGACACTTACTTTTATAAAGGAATCCCTTATGAAAGGTTTCGGGTTGACTTAACCATATTACATCAAGAGAACTATCCCTTGCTAGACTTGGTGTAATATTGGAGGCAAGAGTTGAGGAAATCCAAGTTAGGATTTCAGGATTGGGGAGTCCACTCAACAGATCAAGGAACTGTAAGCTCATAGTTGTCAAAGACCTGCCTACCTAAATACCTTCAAATAGCTTGACCAACCCTTGTTGGGGTTATGCAAAGGGAAATATAGATCCTTGCCACTAGAATGTCAAAGAAACTAGACATTCCGAGTTCAATGGTGAGGTCCATTGGGACTTGATAAAATAGTGGGAGAATTAAATTTTTTATTATTTCTCATAAAAATGTAATAAAGAAAGTACTAATAAATCTGCTCTTTTAAATTGTAGAATCAAGATGACAAACTCTTCAACCACTTTTTCTCTGCGATCAATTCTGGATAAGGACAACAGCCTCACCGGTAGTAACTTTCAGGAATGGTTTAGGTGCCCTCGGGTTATCCTACACCATGAACGAAAGTTTTATGTGCTGGAGTCCTCACTTTCTGATTCCCCTACCCCAGGGGCGAGTGATGAAGATTTCCTAGTCTATGATCAACATTTGAACGATGCATTCGATATTCAATGTCTGATGCTATCATCAATGTCTAGTGATATCATGAAGTCTCGTGAAGACATGGATGCCTATATCATGCTCGAGCATATCCATGGTCTATACCAGGAGAGAGCAAGATAAGAAAGGTTTGAGATCTCCAAGGCTCTATTTCAGAGCAATCTTGGAGAGGGTGCCCCAGTCGGGCCTCATGTAGTCAAGCTCATTGGATACATTGAGAGCTTGGAGGTTCTAGGGTTTAAACTCCCCGAAGAACTGGGTATCGATCTCATTATTGCATCACTCCCCTAGAGCTTCTCAAACTTTGTTGTGAACTTCAATATGAACAACATTGAGAAGTCTTTTTCTAATCTTCTCATCCTCATTCACCAAGTGGACACTGACATGAAGTGTGAAAATCCTTCTATCCTCATGGTGAATAAAAGGAAAGGGAAGGTGAAGATCTTTAAGCCCAAATCTTCTTCAAGGCCTTCCAATAAAAGGAAGATCAAAGGGGAGGCAAAGGAACAGGATGTTGTTTGTTTTGCATGTGGCAAGAAGGGCCACTGGAAGAAAAACTGCACCTAGCCAAGGAAGAAAGGGGAAGATTCAGATGCGTTTGTTATCGAATGCAATCTATCTGTTTCTACTAATTGGGTATTAGATACTGATTGTGGTTCTCACATATGTATCCAAATATAGGAACCAAGTAGATTCAGGAAGATTGGTCGAGGGGAGGTAGATCTACAAGCAGCCAACAGAGCCAGACTTGCTGTTGTAGCTGTCGGGGACTACCACCTCACATTGCCTACGGGGATGGTATTGGTTTTGAAAGGATGTTATTATGTAGCCTCTATAACCAAAAACATTATTTTAGTATCCATATTAGATACTGATGGATTCATCTTCAAGTTTGGAAGAGGATGTTGCTATTTTTATAAAGATAGCATTTGTTTTGGTAGGGCACATTTATATAACGGCCTTTATGTGTTAGACTACACAAACCAAGTAATGGAAATCGATAACAAATTTAATTCAAATGACTCATACCACACCCAACTTTGGCATCACCGGCTAGGTCATGTCAATGAGAAACATTTGACAAAATTACATCAAGATGGGTATTTAGATTCTTTCGAACTAAAACTGATTGGTGTATGTCATGCGTGTCTACAAGGCAAAATGACCAAAGCCCCATTTAGTGGGAAAGGTGAAAGAGCTAAAGAGATTCTAGAATTAGTTCACACAGATGTGTGTGGACTATTTCCAGTTGAAGCAAGGGGTGGGTTCTCGTACTTCATAACTTTTACTGATGATTTTAGTAGATATGGATATATCTATTTAATGAGGTATAAGTCAGATTCTTTTGATCAATTCAAATAATACAAGAATGAAGTTGATAACCAGCTTGGTAAGAATATTAAGAAACTTCGCTCAGAAAGAGGAGGAAAATATCTTAATCAGGACTTCATTGATTTCTTACGGGAGTTTGGGATTCTATCTCAACTCACTCCTCCTTACACACCGCAGTGGAATGGTGTAAGTGAAAGGAGGAACCGCACCCTGTTGGACATGGTGAGATCAATGATGAGTCATGCGAGTCTTCCATTATCCTTTTGGGGATATTCATTACAAACAGCAGCACACATACTAAACCAAGTACCAACTAAATCGATAAATGGTATTCCATATGAGTTATGGAGTGGACGCAAAGCCATGTTATCGAATTTACATGTGTGGGGTAGCGAATCATTTGTTAAGGCCTCTTCAGGTAACAAACTTACACCCAAAGGCATAAAGTGTATCTTTATAGGATATCCCAAGGAAACAAGGGGATATTACCTATACAACCCCTCAGACAAAAAGTTTACAGTGGCAAGACACGCCATATTCCTTGAGAGGGAGAACATCTCCAAAAGAGATAGTGGGAGCGAGATAGACTTCGATGAAGTCGAGGCTCAAGATACACATGATTTGGTACAAGAACAGACTCCACAAAGCCCCGTGGAAGAACAATCTGTTCTAGAGACACAAGAACTGCGTAGGAGCACGAGAGAGGTGAGAGAACCAGAATGATATGGTTTTCTTATCACCGAGGATGGTGACTCATTATTGGTTGACAATTATGATCCTCTTACCTACAAGGAAGCAGTTGAAGGCACAGACGTTGCCAAGTGAAAAGAATCCATGAATTCTGAAATGGATTCCATGTACCAAAACCAAGTCTGGATTTTGGTAGATCCTCCAGTTGATGTAAAGCCTATTGGTAATAAATGGGTATTCAAGAAGAAACTGGACATGGAGGGGCAAGTCAGCACCTATAATGCACGACTAGTTGCAAAAGGTTTTAGACAATGTCAAGGAATTTAATATGATGAAACCTTTTCACCAGTTGCGATACTGAAATCTATCAGAATCCTATTGGCCATTGTTGCTTACCATGACTATGAAATTTGGAAAATGGATGTAAAAATAGATTTCCTTAATGGGAACCTCCAGGAAGATGTCTACATGATACAACCTGAAGGGTTTGTGACTCCAAAGGATGCCAACAAAGTATGCAAGTTGTAGAAATCCATTTATGGATTAAATCAAGCATCAAGGTCATGGAACATTCGTTTTGATGAAGCTGTTACAGAATTTGGCTTTGTTAAGAACGAATGTGAGCCTTGTGTCTACAAAAGGTTTAGTGGAAGTGTAGTCATTTTCCTAATAGTATATGTTGATGACATATTGCTAATTGGAAATGAAGTACCTGTCTTACAGTCAGTTAAGGCATGGTTGCATAAATTCTTCTCCATGAAAGACTTGTGCGAGGCGGCATATATTCTTGGGATCAAGATCCATCGTGATAGATCCAAGAGAATGTTGGGCCTGAGTCAAAGTACATACATTGACAAGATACTGAAGAGATTCAGTATGGAATAGTCCAAGAGGGGATTGTTGCCAGTGTCACATGGCATTCATCTTTCCAATAAAATGTGTCCTCAGAAACATGAGGAAAGAAAGAGGATGACAAGGATCCCTTACGCATCCGCGATTGGTTCAGTCATGTATGTTATGCTATGTACGAGTCTAGATGTTGCTTATGCATTAAGTGCGGTAGGCAGATATCAAGCTGATCCAGGAGACCTCCATTGGATGGCAGTCAATACTATCCTTAAGTATCTGAGGCGTACTAAGGATATGTTCCTGGTTTATGGAGGAGATGAGGAACTAGTCATCAGAGGACATGTATATGATAGTTTCCAGAATGATCAAGATGACATGAAGTCGCAGACTGGATACATCTTCAGTTTGAATGGAGGTGCAGTGAGCTGGAAGAGATCAAAAAAAGTGTGGTGGCAGATTCTACAGTGGAGTCCGAGTATATCACAGCTTCTGAGGTAGCTAAAGAAGTAGTATAGATGTGAAGCTTCATCCAAGAGATGGATGTTGTACTAAGAAGTAAAGATCCTATCACACTCTATTGTGATAATACTGCAGTAGTGGCACTTGCAAAAGAGCCAAGGTCACATTAGTAGACAAAGCACATACTTCAGAAGTATCATCTCTTGAGGGATTTTTCTCAGAGAGGTGAGGTTGCAGTGAGCAGTATTTCCACGGAAGACAACGTGGCAGACCCATTGACTAAAGCCTTGACTCAGCAGAAACATGATCATCATGTGAGGCCTAGAAGACTAAAAGTCGTAGGCAGTTGGCTCTAGTCCAAGTGGGAGTTTGTAAGGGTTTTTGTCCTCAGAACCAACTGTTTTGTACTTTGATTACATGAATGTTCACTTATTATATATTGTTCATGTTGTACCCCTCTCTCTTGGATTTTAATGATCACAATCACTCTCATCGTGTTCTAACTTGTTTTCAAGTTTGTTTGATGATAGGAAAAAGGTTGCCAAAGAGATGGCCCAAGGAGACTGGAAAAGGACTCTCTGAGTCCACCGGCCAACCGGTGGATTACCACCGGCCAGCCGGTGGTCTCTGGCAGAAGCAATGCTCTCTGTCAGGTTCCACCGGTCAGCCGGTGCCTGACCACCGGCCATCCATTGGAACCAGACAGTAGGCCTTGCCTACTGCCAGGTGCCACCGGCCAACCGGTGTCTGGACCACCGGCCAACCGGTGGAACCAGACAGAGAGCTTGCTCTCTGTCTCGACCACCGGCCCACCGGTGGAACCAGACAGAGAGCTTGCTCTCTGTCTCGACCACCGGCCCACCGGTGGAACCAGACAGAAAGCTCTGCCTTCTGTCTGGAGCACCGGCCAGCCGGTGGCCCAGCACCGGTCAGCCGGTAAGCCCAGTCAAACTAGCCGTTGGGCTTTGACCGGACTTGTACTTTTGACCCCCAACGGCTCCGGAAGCCCTCTAACGGCCATATTGAAGTATTTGGGAATATTTCTCCTATAAATAGACAAGGATGGATGCCGGGAACATCACCGATACATTGGAATGATATTTTGATCCCTTGAAGCTCTAACGACAATTCTCTAAGGCTACTTGTGATCCATCTCCATCCTTGAAGCTTGGGCTGCCTCTACATCAACTACTCTCACACTCTTGGCGCTCAAGGATTCCTCAAGTTTGTTGTAATTTATTTATTTCAATTGTTTAGTTATTCATTGGGTTTGTATTAAAACAAACCATCATTTTCTTCCTCACTTTCATTTTGGGTTTCTTACTACAACCATCATAAAAAAGAAAGTTGTACGAAGGTGATCTAGCCTACCTTAAAACGGCTAGTGGGTTTCTTGCTACAACCATTAAAAAGAAAGCTGAAGTAAATCTCTCAACGGTTGAGTTGGGAGCGGAGACGTAGGCTTTGGTTTAAGCCTAACTCCGTTATCAAATTGTGTCTTGCCCCTTTTTATTTCCGCTGCATTTATAAATTGTTTTTAAATTGTTAATTAATTTTTAAAAGGGAATTCACCCCCCCCCCTCTTGCCATCACTCTCCGACCAACAATTGGTATCAAAGGGACATTTGTGTAATACCTTAACCGGTTACAAACCTAAAATCCATAGTGATGGCTTCTTCCTCACAAGCACCCGAAGGGTATTCCATGACTCAGGCTCCATTCTTTGATGGAACCGACTACACTTATTGGAAAACTCGCATGATTACATTTCTTAGAAGTATTGGCTATCCTATATATAGAATTGTTTTGCAAGGCTACACTCTCTCTAGCAAAGATGAGTCTAAATGGACCCCCGAAGACATTGCTAATTTTGAGCTTGATGGCAAAGCCATGAATGCTCTTCATTTTGGGTTAGACCGTAATGAATTTAATCGTATTTCTACTTACACCACTTCTCATGAAATTTGGAAGCTTTTGGAAGTGACCCATGAGGGCACTAACAAAGTCAAAGACACTAGATTAGATATGTATCGTCAAGACTTTGAAAGTTTCACCATGCACCCACATGAATCTATTACGGAAATGTTTACTCGCTTCACTGATGTGTGTAATGGGAGAAAGTATCTTGGAGATGATGTTTCTGCAGAGATGATGGTAAAGAAGATTATTTGGGTCCTACCAAGCTCATGGGCTCCAAAGGTGACGGCAATCCAAGAAGCGAAAGATGTCAAGAAAATGTCGGTTGAAGAACTCATTGGATCACTTATGACCTATGAGATAACCATGAAGAGGCAGGCTGATAAAGAAGGTAAAATATTCAAGGAGAAAAAGAACATAGCATTCAAAGCAAATCAAGAAAGCTCCTCCGATGATAGCGAATCCGAGATTGCTCAACTTGCAAGAAAAATGAACAAGTTCATGAAGAAAAAGAAGAATTTTCAAAGGGCATGAAAGGAAGAGCCAAAAGCAGAAAAAGAAGTTACATGCTTTGAATGTGGAAAGAAAGGCCACATCAAACCGGAGTTCTCTCTTTTCAAGAAAAGGATAAAAGAAAAGAAAAACAAGAAGGCTTTCAAAGCGTCAACATGGAGTGCAAGCGATGACTCCATGTCTTCAAGCGACTCAAGCGATGAAGGTGGAAAATGCCTAATGTCATTTGATGAGGTATCTTCTTTCGACTCCTCTTCCTCATCTTCTTATTTTAATAATGACATGTCTTATGAAGATCTCCAAAATGCGAGAGATAAATTAGAGGAAGGTTTTCACGAACTTACTTCTAAATTTTTGGCCTTAAAAAAGAAACACAAAATTCTAATTTCTGAAAAAGATCAACTTCTCAAAAAGAATGAGGAACTTGCCTCTAAGGTCAAAGATATTCCAAATGTTGATTCTTTGAATTAAACTATTAAATATTTAAGGGAATATCTTTCCAAGTTCACCCAAAGTGAACAAAATTTGACCAAATTTCTAGGTTCTCAACGTTCGGCTAGAACCACACATGGACTTGGCTATAACAAGCAAGCCACTTCTTCTAGAGCACCCACTACTTTTGTAAGGGGGAGCTCTCAAAATAAATTTTGTAATTATTGTAGAAAAACCGGACATATGATTTATGAATGCGATTGTAAAAATGCTAGATATGGCCGCCCCAAAATCATTACCTACTTGGATGAATATCTTAGGATGTATCCCTCTAGACAAGTATGGGTTCAAAAGTCTCTTTTAGCTAATCTTTCCAGACCGAAACTTATATGGGTACCAAAATCTATTCTCTCTTGATTTTGTAGGATAAACACCAAAGAATTAGGCCTTCGAAAGGCTCGTGGTATCTCGACAGCGGATGCTCGAGGCACATGTGTGGCGATCCCTCCGAGTTCAACTCCCTTGAAGAATTCGATGGAGGATACGTCACCTTCGGTGACAATTCAAAAAGCAAGATCGTCGGAATAGGTACCATTGGTTTTGGTAGCACCTCCTTTATTAAATATGTTTTATTTGTTAAAGGTTTAAAACATAATTTAATTATAATTAGTCAACTTTGTGATAGTGGTTTTTCGGTGAATTTTCAAAATGATTTATGCAATGTGTTTGATTTTCAAAACAAATTGTTATTTTCTGCTTCCCATTTTCAAAATGTTTACACTATTGATTTAAAGTCTTTAGCTAGCCAAAATATTAAATGTTTAAGTGATCTTGACAATGATTCTTGGCTTTGGCATAGAAGGTTGGGGCATTGTAGCTCTCATTCACTTCTAAAGCTTAATAAGAACAAGCTCATCCGTGACCTTCCTAAACTTAAGTTTAAGAAAGATTTGATTTGTGAGCCATGCCAACTTGGCAAGCAACACAAATCTTCTTTCAAATCTAAGAAAGAAGTGTCCACTTCAAAATCTCTTGAGCTCCTTCATCTTGATCTTTTTGGTCCTACCCCTGTAGCAAGTCTAGGTGGAAAATCCTATACCTTTGTCCTGGTAGATGACTTCTCTCGTTTCACTTGGGTTTTCTTTTTAGCTCATAAAAATGATGCTTGTAGAACCTTTTTGAAATTCTCTAGAAAAGTAGAAAACGAAAAAGGATATAAAATTATATCGCTCTGTAGTGACCATGGAGGTGAATTCGAGAACAAAGAATTCGATGAATTGTGTTCCTCTCAAGGATACAATCACACCTTCTCTGCCCCTAGGACTCCACAACAAAATGGAGTGGTTGAAAGGAGAAACCGAACTCTCCAAGAAATAGCTCGAACCCTCCTTAGTGAATTCAACCTCCCTCAATATTTTTGGGCCGAGGCAGTAAACACTGCTTGTTATACTATTAATAGAGTCCTTGTAAGACCCCTTCTTAAGAAAACCCCCTATGAACTTTGGAAAGGAAAATTTCCCAAAGTTGGTTATTTTAAAGTGTTTGGTTGTAAATTATTTATCCTTAACACAAAAGATAACCTAGGGAAATTTGATGCCAAATCCGATGAAGGTATTTTTCTTGGGTACTCCAACTCAAGTAAAGCCTATCGTGTCTTCAATAAACGTTCCAAAACCATCGAAGAATCATCTCATGTCAAATTTGATGAAACTCTTCCAAAACCTCACCGGGTCATTGAAGATGTTGAAGATAAGCTTGATAAGCTTCATTTGAATGATTCCTCTTCTCCTCACAAGGAGGATGACCATCAAGAACCCTCTTCACCTTCTTCGCCTTCCACCTTGCCTAAGGTTTGGAAACCTTCTAGAGACCATCCTTTAGAAAATGTTATAGGTGATCTTCAAGCCGGTACTCGAACTAGAAGATCAATCCTCAACGAGGTTGAACATCAAGCCTTTCTTTCTCAACTAGAGCCTCAAACCATTAATGATGCCATTAATGATGAGAATTGGGTTCTTGCAATGCAAGAGGAACTAAATCAATTCTCTAGAAATGATGTTTGGACTCTTGTTGAAAGACCCAATGATCATCCAATTATTGGCACTAAATGGGTTTTTAGGAACAAACTTGATGATCAAGGAAATATAACCCGGAATAAGGCTCTCCTAGTAGCTAAGGGCTATAATCAAGAAGAAGGAATTGATTATGGTGAAACCTTTGCACCCGTTGCTAGATTGGAATCCATTAGGATCTTGTTGGCATTCGCCACTCACTTAAATTTCAAACTTTTTCAAATGGATGTTAAAAGTGCTTTTTTAAATGGTTTTATTTCAGAAAAAAATCTTTGTTGAAAAACCCCCCGGTTTTGAAGATCCAAAATTTCCAAATCATGTTTTTAAATTAACCAAGGCTCTATATGGCTTAAAACAAGCCCCTCGGGCTTGGTATGAGCGGTTAACAAAATTTATTTTAGAAAATGATTTTAAAATGGGTCAAGCTGATTGTACCCTATTTTTAAAACACACCTCCAAAGATCTTTTAATTGTCCAAATTTACGTTGATGATGTTATATTTGGTTCAACCAAAGAATCTCTTTGTACTGATTTTTCAGATTTAATGAGAAAAGAATTTGAAATGAGCTTTATGGGGGAATTAAAATTTTTTCTTGGTTTTCAAATCTTTCAAAATTCAAATGGTATTTTTCTAAACCAAGGAAAATACACAAACGAACTTTTAAGTCATTTTGGTATGGATCAAGTAAAGGAAATTAGTACCCCCATGAGTACTTCTTGTAAACTTACGTTAGATGAAGCCGGGAAACCGGTTGATAACAAGCTTTATAAGAGTATGATCGGGAGTCTACTTTACCTAACTGAGACCTGTCCTGACATCATGTTCAGTGTTTGTCTTTGTGCTCGTTTTCAATCCAATCCCAAAGAATCTCATTTTAAGTCGGTCAAAAGAATTTTTAAGTATTTAAAAGGATCCAAAAACATTGGTTTGTTTTATCCCTCTAATACTTCTTTCGAACTTTCTTCATATTCGGATGCTGATTTTGGCGGATGTCAATTAGATCGTAAGAGTACTAGTGGCACCTGTCATCTGCTAGGCAAGTCCCTTGTTTCATGGAGTAGCAAAAAGAAAAACTGTGTTGCTCTTTCTACTGCCGAGGCCGAGTACGTAGCAGCTGGTAATTGTTGTGCCCAAATTATTTGGATGCAGCACACTCTCTTGGATTATGGCCTTTCCTACGATCATGTCCCTATACGGTGTGACAACACTAGTGCCATTAGTATTTCTAAGAATCCAATACAACATTCTAGGAAAAAGCATATAGACCTAAGGCATCATTTCCTTCGTGACCATTTTCAAAAAGGGGATATCACTTTGGACTTCATTTCTACTGATTTCCAATTAGCTGATATTTTTACCAAACCGCTCTCGGTTGAACGTTTTGATTTTATTAAAGGGGAGTTAGGAATGATTCGTCAATGAGCACTATTAAATATTTGACTCTTTTTGGCTTTCTTATATTTCTTTTTAAGTTATTTAAACTCTTTTTTTTTTTAATTTTTTTTATGAATTTCAATACCACCGGTCAACCGGTGGTACATCACCGGTTAACCGGTGGTGTCGGGTTTTTCTTTTTTGGGCCGGCCGGAGGAAGGGTTAAAATTAAAACCCTTCCCATTCCTCTCTCTCTCTCTCGTGCGCCTCCTCCAGACCCGCGCCTCCTCCTTTCCCTAGCCTCCCTTCTTCCTTCTTTCCCTCTCAAACTCCTTCTTCTCTCAATCTCTCTCATTTTTTCCCTTTTTCCATCATGGGTCCTCGCTATTCACGCAAAGGAAAGGGAATCTCTCAAGAAGCACCTCCTCCTCCTTCAATCCCTTAACTTCCGGACATTTGGCATGAAAAATTCATTCTTCCTGGTAGAGTAATTGACTACTCTTGGATTTCTTCTGCTCGTCTCGAGCTTTTCTCCATCATTGAATATCAACACTGGCATTCTTTTTTTGAACCTCCTACGAAGGATGTTATTTATCCCCTTCTTGTCAAAGAATTTTATGCTCACCTAACGTGGTCGGTTTCTGACGACGTCGATACCATTTCCACCACCGCTCTTGGGCAACCCATCACTTTCACTTCTTTGGAGATTGCCAGGATGCTAGGGGTTCCTCATGTTGGACCTCATGCATTTGCTCAGGGGGAGTTTCCTCGGGACCCTGATTTTGATCTTGTTGTCGCTCTTGAGCATATCACAGGGCATCCCACCGATCCCATTGTCAAGCTCTCCCAGCTCTCCCCTAACCATCGCATCATTGAGCGCCTCATTCAAACCACCCTTGCACCCCGTATCGGTGATCACGATACGGTGAAATTTATTGATATTTATCTTCTTTCTTATATCACCAGAGGCGTTCATTTCAATTTGGTCCGGTTCCTGTTCCGGGCCATGTCTTATGTGGCTGAGCACCCGCGCCGGTCCAAAACTCTACCTCACGGGCGCTTGTTGACCAAAATCTTTACCTTTCTTGATGTCCCACTCCGTGCTACCTCCTTCGAGCAGCCAAAGAAGGATAGCATCATCAATTTTATGATGGTCCAACGGATGAACATTCGTTGGCATCCTTGGCGTCAGGAGTGGATTACTGACAAGGAGGGCCTTCTCAAGGCTTACTCCCCTCAGACACATTCACACCCTCCTTCCCATGACATGCCTCCTGCTATTGCCGCTGCCTATCCTCTTTCAGATAGCGAGGACAGTGGTGATGATGAAGAGGAAGGGAGTGGTGACAACGAAGGTGAGGCTGCTGCTGCTGCTGCTGATGAGGGAGATGGAGCGGGTGATGATGCACCGGAGCCTGCTGAGGTTGTGCCCCCTCCCGCTGATACTGGTGGCTTGTCGGTGACGGCTGATCAATTCCTTCGCTTCCAGGATCAGATTGAGACCCGGCTCGACTTACAGTTTTCTTAATTCAGCTCTCAGTTTGATCAGCTCCACTCTCGGATCGATTCTCTTGATCGTCGCTTTGAGGCGGTCCAGGCTCCTCCGGCTCCTCCGACCTTCAGGCGTCGTCGTCACTCTCGGCCCTCTAGGAGTGAATAGAGACGTTCCTGTTTTTGACTTGTCTTTGTTTTTGTATTTTGAACTTTGAATGTAACGTTTCATCTTTTATAAAATTCAAGTTGTCTTATCTATCAATCCTTTTTGTCATTGCTTACTTCCTTATTCTTGTTTTTCTAATTTTCTTTCATACTTTTCCTCCTATTTTGATAATCCCAAAGGGGGAGAAAAACTCTCTATTACATACTTAGTTACTTATTTCATTTAATTAGGTGCTATTTTTAAAAAGTTCAATTTTAATTTAATACTTTCATCAAAATCTGTTTTTAAATGGTTAAGTTATCGATTTCAGTTGTTTCTTTTAAATGACCTATGATTACAATTTCAAAATAAACCATTCTCTTTATTTCAATCCTTTCAAGATTAATATCATTTTCAATACATGATACATCTATGAAATTCTTGTATTAAAATGATCTCTAAAATTTTCCATGTCCAAGTGTCTTATTTCTTTTTACTTGGCATATCCTTTTTAAAAGCTTTCTCATTTGTGATTGTGATCATCAAAATAGGGGGAGATTGTTGTACCCCTCTCTCTTGGATTTTAATGATCACAATCACTCTCATCGTGTTCTAACTTGTTTTCAAGTTTGTTTGATGATAGGAAAAAGGTTGCCAAAGAGATGGCCCAAGGAGACTGGAAAAGGACTCTCTGAGTCCACCGGCCAACCGGTGGATTACCACCGGCCAGCCGGTGGTCTCTGGCAGAAGCAATGCTCTCTGCCAGGTTCCACCGGTCAGCCGGTGCCTGACCACCGTCCAGCCGGTGGAACCAGACAGTAGGCCTTACCTACTACCAGGTGCCACCGGCCAACCGGTGTCTGGACCACCGGCCAGCCGGTGGAACCAGACAGAGATCTTGCTCTCTGTCTCGACCACCGGCCAACCGGTGGAACCAGACAGAGATCTTGCTCTCTGTCTCGACCATCGGCCAGCCGGTGGAGCCCAGACAGAAAGCTCTGCCTTCTGTCTCGAGCACCGGTCAGCCGGTAAGCCCAGTCAAACTAGCCGTTGGGCTTTGACCGGACTTGTACTTTTGACCCCCAACGGCTCCGGAATCCCTCCAATGGCCATATTGAAGTATTTGGGGATATTTCTCCTATAAATAGATGAGGATGGATGCCGGGAACATCACCGATACATTGGAATGATATTTTGATCCCTTGAAGCTCTAACGACAATTCTCTAAGGCTACTTGTGATCCATCTCCATCCTTGAAGCTTGGACTGCCTCTACATCAACTACTCTCACACTCTTGGCGCTCAAGGCTTCCTCAAGTTTGTTGTAATTTATTTATTTCAATTGTTTAGTTATTCATTGGGTTTGTATTAAAACAAACCATCCTTTTCTTCCTCACTTTCATTTTGGGTTTCTTACTACAACCATCATAAAAAAGAAAGTTGTACGAAGGTGATCTAGCCTACCTTAAAACGGCTAGTGGGTTTCTTGCTACAACCATTAAAAAGCAAGCTGAAGTAAATCTCTCAACGGTTGAGTTGGGAGCGGAGACGTAGGCTTTGGTTTAAGCCGAACTCCGTTATCAAATTGTGTCTTGCCCCTTTTTATTTCCGCTGCATTTATAAATTGTTTTTAAATTGTTAATTAATTTTTAAAAGGCAATTCACCCCCCCCCCCCTCTTGCCATCACTCTCCGACCAACAGTTCATTGTTCTGCATGACTATAATATAATAATGTCCTGGAATATTTGTTGCATTAATAAGGTCATAAAAGATCCCCTCTATGATGAGAACCTTGAAATGCTATAATAATATTCTTAAATAAAGTTCTACGGTTGGATGACATACAATGATGGGACACATAGTATACAGACTGTCATGTGCGAGTACTCGTAAGAAGACGACACTCTCTCTCATGGAGTTCGCACTTGGTAATCTTCAAGATGATAGATTATGAGAACAAACCCTCCAGTAGTAATTCCACATGTCTTGGTGTCATTGGATATTTCTATCTTCAAGCGTGTGTAATGGTCCTTAGACTGGAAGATTATCATTAACTCATGTCATAACTTGCGCACTTAGATTTACTGATGAAAACCGTCACGCAGACAGTTGGCGGGAAGCAGGGTGCGTTGGGTGCGTCACGAGTGACATCTTGTTAATGGATACGTCGAGGAAGGATTTGTCCCTTCCATTTATGGAAGTTGATATCTCGGCCCTTTGATTGAAATAGAACTGTCACATTAAATTCCATGGCCATGGTGTAAATGACGAGTTTATTTCAGGTAGTCAAAGAATGACAGATCAAGCATATAGGTTTATGACACTACCATGAAACCTGCTTAATGAGATATCGAGACAAAGGTCTTAAATTACACAGTAAGCATTCGTATGAGGTGATACGTCAATGCGGCGTCAACTTCTTTCTCTTGGGTGTCTTGACCCGTTTCTAGACAGTAATCTTGGACTTTAGGAAAGCCTTCCTAATGCCAACGAGAAAGAGGCCTAGAGGGTCACACACTAAGTGTATCCAAGTATCTCAAGTTGAATAAATATTATTCCCATACGTGGTTTAATAATTATTCAAGGAAGCCTAATTTTTTTTTAATGATGGAGGAAAAATAAAATAAAACAAGTACACGCCGTGTATTATTAAATGTACACACCGTGTAGTTTTATTTTGGAAAGGAAATGAATAAATGAAAACAAGATATACACGCCGTTTACATTTAATATACACGCTGTGTAGTTTTCAATGAAAAAAAAGTACATGCCGTGTATTTATTATTACACGCCGTGTAGTATTTCCAGTCGGGATTTTGAGGATATAATATCGTTTTATTAAATGATATTTATTATAATCAGTGTGAGCGCATGTTAAGGAATTAATTATTCGACATGGGGGTTTTCAATAAGAGTTAATGAAATAAATGAAATGTGTAACGCGTTTATTTATTGTCATAACTCTACAACCTCAAACTCGATTATAAATATCCTCACAACCCCAACTCTTTTCCTACACAAGAGAATCGTTGTGCACAATATCTCTAGAGAATTATTTCAAGTTTGAAAGAACCACTTCCTCCTAGAATACTCTCAAGACCAAGAGAGATCCTCTTCCATCGGATCAAGACGATCTAAGGTGGACAACGCAAGCAAAGGCTTCTCCATGCTAGCACCTGTAGAATCCTTTGGCGATGTCCAGAGATACAAGGTACATGTGTGGATCACCGCTAGAGGGAGTCTACACTTGGCTTCTACGACGCAATGACGGATCACATTGACAACGTGATCGAGAACATCAACGAAGAAAGAACACCCAAAAGGTATTTATTTATAATTAATTAAATTAATTATAATCAACCTGTAATGATCCTTGTTTGTGGTTCTGGGACAAACCATCTTCTTTTTCTTTTTCTATGATTTGATCCGTGGAGACTGGTGTTTATCGTCGTATTGATCCCGGATTGATCATTGCTAATGACAAAAAGCCAAGTGGGCACATCCACCCACGCGCTTCTGCTGCGCCCGAAACCATCAAGTACATGGACGGTTATGATGGTAAATTATAAATTTCCAATGTGGTTATACATTAACCAAAAAAAATCATGTTATTTATGCTTATATCAGGACCAAAACAATCAGTTAATGATATTGATGTTTATTTGGAATCATTAATTAAGGATTTGAAATTATTGTGGTATTCAGGTGTTACGTTGTATGATGCTTACAGAAATGGAGATTTCAAATTGACAACCATCTTGTATATGATGATAAATGACTTTACTGTTTATGGAAATTTTTCAGGATATATAATTAAAGGAACTCATGGGTTTCCCATCTGTGAACAAGGTACACAGTTTATTAGGTTGAAACATTCATTAAAAACTGTGTTTCTAGGACACCGCATATTTTTACCCCAATGACATAAGTACCGATTTTGGATGACATCATTGGATGGAAGTTCATAAGAACGTATAGCACCATCTCACGTGTGGTCAACTATTTGGGAAAGTAAAATATGTGGAAACTACTTTTGGTAAACCATTTTCAAAAAAATTAGGAAAACCAGTTGGAAAAACATGTCAGTTTTTATTTAAATTACTATACTGGAATTGTCTATATGTCAAACACTTTCTTGATGTTATGCATGTTGAAAAAATGTATGTGATAGTTTCATCGGCATATTTCTAAATGAACCCAACAAAACAAAGGATGGAAGTAAGGAAATGTTGGACATGGTTGACATGGTAATATGAGAAGAGTTGGTATCATTGAAGGGTGAAAAAAAAATTCTTCCTCCAACTACTTACACTCTTTCCAGGTAGGAGAGATATCAGTTTTGAAACTTTTTGAATGACATAAAGGTTCCAAAGTGGTACTCATCGAATATCAAGGAATTCGTTTCAATTACTGATTTAAATATAAAGTTTATGAAATCACATGACTTCCATGCATTAATGAAAGATATGATTATTATAGATTTACATTTCATTTTTTCCAAGAATTTCCATTATACATTAACCAAAATCTATTTCTTCTTCAAAGATATATGAATCAAAGTTATAGACCCAGAGAAATTACCAAGTATGGAAAGATAAATTGTCATCATATTATGTGAATTAGAAATGTTATTCCTGCCAACATTCTTTAATATGATGGTTAATTTGATGGTTCACTTGGTGAGAGAGATTCAACTATGTGGTCCTATACACTATAGATGGATGTACCCCATTTAACGGTATATGAATATTTTGAAAGGATATATCAAAAATCAAAGTCGACTAGAGGGTTGTATTGCAAAGCTATATTTTTTTAGGAAGTCTTTGAATTCTGTATCGAATACCTATCCAGTGTGGAAAGAATTGGTCTACCAAAATCTCTTCACACTAGGTGGCTTGTGAGTGAAAGAATTTATAGAAGATATGTTGTCACAATCAATATTACTAATCAAGAGTAGGGATACCTTTACATTTTTCATAACAGTTTGGATGTTTCCCCATATGTCGAAACCCACAAAGAAATTCTTAGGCATTTGAATCCATTAAAGGTTGAAAGATGGATATCAAATACACATAATAAATAGTTTATAGGATGGTTTCTAGACCATATTTTAAAGTATTTAGATGAAAATACCGATTCAATTTTAGAATGAATTTGATGACTAGCCGGAGCACAAAGTGTGTATATATTATCTTAAAATGTTTATATAACTAATGTTTATATGTTCTATAAAAATGAGAATGAGGAAGATAGTGTTGGAGTTAGTTCCCTAGAACCAACTTCTTTGTACTCTATGATAAACATGTATTCATTGGATGGATATTAATAAACTCTTTATCAAATCATGGTTTTTCTTCTGTGTAACATTGTATGTGATAATGTCCCAAGAGTGGTTGTCGTACTAAAAGGTCATAGTAGTTTCCCACTATGATGATAACTTAGAAGTGTTATGACACTATTCTTAGATATATGTTCTATAACCACATGATATCATTTTAGGGACACAAATGATACAGGCTATCAGGGGTGGAGACTCATAGGACTTTGAGACACCTTTTAATGGTTTGCACCCTTAGTGATAACTAGTAGGATATTATGAGAATGAGACTCGATAGTAAGAAATCCACAGTTATAAATTTCATTGGATGTTCCTATATGCGGACGTGTGTATTGGTCCTTATACTTTAATATTATTATTAATGTGTATTATGACTCATGCACTTAGATGTATTAGAGAAAATTGTGATGACATATGTTCGCGGTGAGGTAAGATATGTTTAGTGCATCATGAGTAATACTGCATTAATGAATAATGTGAGAAAGGATTTGTCCCTTCTGTTCTATAATAGAAGTTTATATCTCAGGCCCTTTTATGGAAATGATATAGCCTAAATAAATCCATGTCCATTGTGTTTTATAGGCAAGCTCAATTTCTAGGAAGTCAAAGAATGAGAAATCGAGCACACTGGTTGATGGAACTTACATGAAACCCTCTTGATTAGAGATATAGAGACAAAGGGATTATATTACATGGTAATTATTCATATGAGGTGACATGTCATTACAGCATTAACTTATTTATCTATGGATGCCTTGGTGTGTTTCTAGACTCTAACCTTGGACTTTAGGCTGCCCCACCTAATTCCACTAAGAAAGATTCCTAGAGGGTCACACACTAAGTGTATACAGTATCTCAGTTAAATAATATATTATTTATTATTTTACATGTTTAGAAAAGATTATTCCTGGTTGTGATTGAATAATTATTCATGGATGCTTGATCACATTTATTCCGATGCTAGTTATTCAAGAGAATATAATATGGGAAGAATAATTAATAAATATTTATTTTCTATTTAGTGAATATAATATATATATATATATATATTAGTGAATAATGAAGTGATATTAATTTAATAAATAAATAGTCATTATTCAATGTTCAATAAATATGGTGGAGGATTGGCAGACCGAGTTAAGGGTCTGGTGAGAAATAATAATATTGAATATTATTTTATTAAATAATATTTAATTATAACTCGTAAGTTAAGCATATATCAGGAAATAATAATATTTCTATTATTATTTGATATGGGGGTTTTTCTAGGATTAATAAAAAAATTAAGGCACTTGTGAAAATTATTTATTATTACCCTAGTGAAATAAATGCCCAGTTATGTTATTATCTTATTAGTTAAGCGCTAGCCAAGTGACAATTATTATTATTTTTCACAAAGAATTGGAGAAAAGATCTCAAGATTGGAGAGTTCATCCCTCTCCAAGAATTATCTCAATAACGAGAGAGATCCTCCTCCACTGAATCAAGGAGAATGCTTTAGAAGAGGTTCTCAAGGAAATTGAAGGCAGACATTGAAAGTGCAAGGATCTTTCATTCTAGAACTCGGATACTCCTTCTATGATGTCTAGAGATATACCGAACATGTATGGATCACCGATATAGGAGATCTACTCTTTATCATTACAACACATAGATGGTACACATGTAGATCTATGGATGAATGCATCAATGAATAAAGAATCACCTTGGAGGTAATTCTTTAATTTAATTTAATTAATTATAAAAAAATATTTTGATCCTATCTATTGGTTTCGTGTTTCTATTCCTTTATCTTAATCTTTGATTCAATTCTGTGGATACTGACGTTCATCATCATATTGATCCTAGATTTTTCATTAAATATGGTAAAAAATAAAGTTGGGCATCACCTATCCCGCACTTTTGCTACGCCCAGAACCTACAAGTGGTATCAGAGTGGACATATTATTGTCTATAATTATTTAGTTTCATTGATGATTTATGCATTCATAATTTAGTTTTTCAAATCAAGTTTAATCATTATTTAAATATGAATTATGAGATCTATTTCTTCCTTCATAGTTTCTCCCAAATCTAATAGAAATGATCAATTTTATGAATAAAATAAAATTAAAAAAATCATCTGGAGGTTCCAAAGACCATGGCCATACAATACCAGACTACACGTCGTGTAATCAGAATTGCATGCTATGTATATTGTTCAACTCATCAAGATTTGGTTCAGTAGTCAATTTGAGATCTTGTATTAATTAGGAATTAATGACACCATTAATGAACATTAATCCATGCAGTGTTGACCAGGATTAACTGGTTCATGGAAACCGGACTACACTCCATGTGGACCATTATACATGGTGTGTAGTCCCTTCGGTTCAGGGTCAAGTCATGTATCCCAAACACGGCTTTCTCGGATGGTGAATGTGTAATGCAGAGTCTACACGGCCTGTGGCCCACTAGACACATTTTGTACTCTAAAGATTTCTGAAGTACACCTCACACACTATTTACCCAGGCATGTACTTCAGATGGATGGTGAGAAGGGTACACACCATGTAGTCAGATCAACATGCCATGTAATTTTTCCAGATTACATAGATTTAAAATTTATTATTATATTATTTTACCCTTGATACATGTACCTTTGTGAGGGCGTAAATCTGGGACACAACATTTTATAGGTGTTTGATATATTTGTGTGTGTGTGTGTATGTTTGTTTGTTTAATTAACATTTGTGTGATGTTAAAATATATGCACATCATGTATGATTTGTATTACAGTTATAATTTTGTGTGTATGCTACATGTCACAAAGAATAAAGTGTATACACATATAATACATGTTGGGTAGTTTTTGACGGGTATTCACTAGGTTTCCTCTAGGGTAAAAGTTATGTACAAGGTTAATTTTAAATGAATTGTAATTTGTTTAAAATTATAATGGATGAGAATCTCAAGTAAATTAAGAAAAAGATTTAAGATAAAAGGATTGACTAATTAAAGATAATAATTAATCAATTTGATCATGATTTATCTTAAATAATAACAATTAAAGAATTGAATTCTAGTTTTATTAAATGCATAATTCATTGCATGCATGTGGATGATCATGAGCTATACCAGACCTTTGTATGTAATTGGTTTCCCTTTTAATTTATTATTAAATTAAATTATTGGCATGTGTTCCTTCTCTCTTAATTAATATGTAGGGATTGCGTTCCCATGGTTTTGTTAATATAAACCACCTTTTACCCCACACCTGTGTGTGAATAAAAGCATATGTAATGGATGGATCTCCCAAGCTGGTGGAGGAGGTTTAAGTTAGGATCCAAGGAGAAACCAATCCAAATAGATACAAAGGTGGATAGGTGGAAAGTTGTAAACATGAACCCAATTGGTACAAGGTTTTTCACCCCTAGGTTAGTAGGCTGTTTATAAAATGCTAGATAAACTAACCATTAGAACAAGATCATGATCATACCCTTTATTTTATTTCTATTATTTTTATGTTTATTCATTATGGATGTTTTGTTGAAATCATATGATTAATGAATTAATAAGCATGCAAGATGGAACTAAAATAAACTATCTTATGCATAAATATTATCTAAGACATGGTAAATCACTTAATTAGATCCCACTTAATATTAACAATATTGTAATAAAGATAATAATTGGAAATTTATGCATAAAGGGTAAAATCCATCAATAAAATATTAAGTTGGTATAGTCTTCCATTTCTTCGGTTAGAATTAAACCATAGTTCAAAGTGCTTAACTAGCCAAAGTTGGGGTGCTTTCAATTATTGGGGAATTCTAATTTGAGGTTTTGGGTTGACTTGACTTATTTTACATCGAGGGTTGACTTCCAAAGAAGGACATGGTGTAACTGAGAGTAAAAGGTTGAGGAAATCCAAAATTAAGGATTTCAGAATTGGAGAGTCCACTCAATGGATCAAGGAGCTATGAGTTAATGTAGTTGGCATTTGGAATGCCTACCTAAAACCTTTCAAATTGATTGACCGGCCAAATTTAGGGTAATGTGAAGGGTAATATGGATCCTTACTGCTAGAATTTCCAAACAACAGGATATTCCAAAGCCAATGGTGAGGGCTATTGGGTTTCGATAAAATAGTGGGAGACTAATGAATATTTATTTATTTATTTGTCTTAATTTTATCATATAAAGTACTAAAACTCTATCCATCTTATTTGTAGAAATGGAATTAAAAATGACATAAAATATATCATTGTGATATATACTCGAGAAGGAAAACCTTAACACTGACACTACTTTCTAGGAGTGACAAAGGTGCCTTCAGGTCATCTTCCACCATAAAAGGAAACTATATGCTCTGGAAGAACCTTTACCAGTTGTTCTTAGAGTGATGAGGATCTCTTTATGTACGATAAACATCTAAATGATGCTATAGATTTTCAGTGACTCATGCTATCGTCCATGAACAATGAGATCTTGAAGCAACTTGAGGAAATGGATGCTTATAACATGATATCTCATCTTTGGGATCTCTATCAAGATAAGGTGAGACAAGAGAGGTATGAGATATCCAATGCTTTGTTCACCACTAATCTTGGAGAGTTTGTGCCTATTGGGCCACATGTAGTCAAGCTTATTGGCTACATTGAGCATCTGGACATCTTAGGGATTAAATTCCTAGATGATTTTCATATAGATATCATACCATCATCACTTCCCAAGACCTTCTCTAGTTTTATTGTGAATTATAATATGAGAAATAATGATAAGAGTTTATTGGAACTTCTTACTTTAATTCTCCAAGTGGATAAGGACTTGGGGTGTGAAAAACCCACAATATTTATGATGAATATGAAAAAGAAGGACAAGGAAAAGGGTCCTAAGACTTATAAACATTCTAAATCTCCCGATCACCATCCAACCAAGAAGAAGAAGATCTAAAGGTAGAGCAATAAAAAATGAGGTAGTATGCTTTGCATGTGGAAAGTCGGGACACTAGAATAAGAACTGTATCTAGAGGTAAGGGGAAGCCAAATGTGTGTTTGTTATCAAGTGAAATCTTTCCATTTATACACATTGGGTATTAGATATATCTTGTGGTGCTCACATCTATATTCAAATGTAGGAACCAAGTAGATTATGGAAAATTTCTAGAGGAGAGGTGGATCTGTGAGCTGTCAATAGTTCGAGGCTGGATGCTCTTGCCATTGGTGACTACCACCTTTCATTTCTGAATGGGATGATTTTGGTTTGAAATGAATATTATTATGTACCAAGTGTTACCAAGAACATAATTTCTGTATCAAGTTTAGATATATATGGGTTTATTTTCAAATTCAAAAATAAAAGTTTATTTTATAAGTACAACATGTGTTATGGTATGGAACACTTAAATAATGGTCTGTATGTATTAAATTATGAAAAAAAAGTGTTGGTAATTGATAATGAACCAAGTTCACATGACTCATATAACACCCAATTATGGCATCACCATCTAGCTCATGTAAACAATAAGCGCTTGAAAAGGCTATATAAATATGTTTATTTATACTCTTCTGATCTAAAACCACTTGATAGATGTCACTCTTATTTACAAGGGAAAATTACCAAACCACAATTTGGTGGATAGGGTGAAAGGGCCACAGAGCTTCTAGGATTGGTACACACTTTTGTGTGTGGACCATTTCTAGTATAAGATAGAGGTGGATATTCTTACTTCATAATTTTTACTGATGACTTGAGTGGATATGGGTATATTTACTTGATAAGGCATAAGTATGAGTCCTTTGATAAATTAAAATAATTCAAGAATAAAGTAGATAATTAGTTTGGTAAGAAAATAAAGAATCTTTGATTGGATCGATGTGGAGAATATCTTAACCAAGAGTTCATCAACTTTCTACAGGAGTTTGTGATTCTATCTCAACTCACTCCACCTTATACACCACAGTGGAATGGTGTTAGTGAAAGGAGGAATCATACCTTTTTGGACATGGTAATGTCGATGATGATTCATGCAGATATTCTATTATCATTTTGGGGATATTCTTTACAAACTGTGGCATACACATTAAACCAAGTACCAACTGAGGTGGAAAATGGAATTCCCTTCGAGTTATGGAGTGGAAAGAAACCCATTTTGTTGAATACACATGTATGGGGATGCGAGGTATTTGTTAAGGATTTCTTATGAAACAAACTAGCTCCCTGGGGCACAAGTTGTATCTTTACAGGGTATTCTAAGGAAACAAAGGGATACTGCATATACAACCCCTCGGACAAGAAATTAATTGTCACCAGAAAAGCCATATTTCTTGAGAGAGAGCACATCCTTGAAAAGGATAGTGGGGGAAAGATTAACTTTGGTGAAGTTAATGCTCAAGATACACAGGAGTTGGTACAGGAACAAGTTTAACAGGTCCCTGTGGAAGAATTAGTTCTTAAAACATAAGTACTTCATAGGAGTGTACGAGAGGTATGGGAACTAGAGAGATATGGTTTTCTTGTCACCGTGGATAATGACTCGTTATTATTGGAAAATGATGAACCTTTATCCTACAAGGAGGCATTAGAGAGATCAAAAGCTACAAGATGGCTAGAATATATGAATTTTGAGATGGATTTCATGTATCAGAACCATGTTTGGGTTCTGGTTGATGTGCTAGTTGATGTAAATCATGCTGAATGTAAATGGGTATTCAAGAGAAAACTAGACATGGAAGGTAAATTAAGTACCTATAAAGAACGGGTGGTGTATAAAGGGTTTAAACAGTGTCAAGTAATTGACTATGATGAAACATTTTCTCCATTTTCCATGTTTAAATCCATCAGAATCATATTTTCCATAGCAGCTTACCATGAATATGAGATTTGAAATATGGATGTAAAAAATGTATTCCTTAACAGGAACCTTTAGGAAGATGTATATATGACACAACTAGAGGGGCTTTTGACACCAAGTGATTTCAAAAGGATTTTCAAGTTGCAGAGATCCATTTATGGATTGAAGTAAGCATCTCGGTCATGGAACATTCGATTTGATGAATCCATAAAAGAATTTGGTTTCATTAAAAATAACTGTAAGATGTGTGATTGCAAAAGGTTTTATGGGAATATGGTCATTATCCTAGTATTATATCTTGATAAAAAAATAATTATTGGAAACTAAATACCATTTTCACAGTCAGTTAAAGACTGGTTGAATAAGTTCTTCTCAATGAAGGACTTAGGCAAAGCAGCCTACATTTTAGGGTTCAATATCATTCGTGATAGATCCAAGAGGATGCTTGGATTAAGTAAAATTAAATATATTGACCAGATACTAAAGATATTTAGTATGGAACAATCCAAGATGGTATTGGTTCTAGTGTCACATGGTTTGCATCTTTCTAAGAAAATGTGTCCCCAGACATAATAGGAGAAATATATAATGAGTAAGATCTCATATGCTTCAGTGATAGGATCTATCATGTATGTCTTGTTATGTACTAGACTCGATGTCTCCTATGCGCTGAGAATAGTAGGTAGATATCAAGAAGATCCAAGATAACAGAATTGGACTACTGTTAAGATTACCCTTAAGTATCTAAGAATAACTAAGGATATGTTCTTGGTGTATGGAGGAGATAAGGAGATTTTCATCAGAGGATGTGTAGATGCTGGTTTTCAGACAGATCATAATGATCTAAAACCACAATATGGATATGTTTTCTGTCTTAATGAAGGAGTTGTGAGCTGGAAGAGTTCAAAGTAGCCAGTTGTATATGATTCTACTGCGGAGTCCGAGTACATAGTGGCTTATGATGCATCCAAGGAAGCCTTTTGGATTCAGAACTTTGTCCAAAATATTGATGTGGTACCTAGCATTAAAGACCCTATCACATTGTATTATGATAATACTATAGTGGTGGCTCTTTCAAAAGAGACAATCTCACATCAACGGACAAAGAACATAATCCATAAGTATCAACTCTTGAGGGATTTTTATTAAAGGGGTGAATTTTCAGTGAGTAGATTATCCACAGAAGAGAATGTGGTAGACCCCTTGACTAAAGGAATATCTTAGAAGAAGAATGAATATCATGTGAGAGCTAGAAGACTAAAGATTGTTAGCAGTTGGATCTAGTGAAAGTGGGAGTCTATTGGAGTTGGTGCCCTAGAACCAACTTCTTTGAACTTTATGATAAACATATATTCATTAGATGGATATTAATAAACTCCTTATCATATCATGATTGTTCTTCTACGTAACATTTCATGTGATAATGTCCCAAGAGTATTTGCTACACTAAAAGTTCATAACAGTTCCCCATAATGATGAGAACCCAAAAGTGTTATGACACTATTATTATATATATATATATATATATATATATATATTCTATAGTCGGATGATATCATTTGAGGGACACAAATGATACAGTCTATCAGGGGTGGAGACTAATTGGACTTTGAGACACCTTCTCATGGTGTATTCCATTGGTGATATTTAATAGGATATTATGAAAATGAGACCCGATAGTATGAAATCCACATTTATAAGTGTCATTTGATGTTCCAATATACGAACATGTATATTGGTCCTTAGACTTTAAGATTATTATTAATGGGTATTATGACTTGTGCACTTAGATTTATTGGTGAAAATGGTGATGACATATGTTCGCAGTGAGGTAGGATATGTTGGGTGTGACATGAGTAATATTTCATTAATGAATAATGCAATAAATTATGTGTCCCTTCTGTTCCATAACAGAAGTTGATATCTTAGGCCCTTTGATAGAAATGATATGTCCTAAATAAATCCATTTTCATGGTGTTCTATAGGCAAGTTCAATTTTTGTGAAGTCAAAGAATGATAAATCGAGCACATGGGTTGAGGGCACTTGCATGCAACCCGCTTGATTGGAGATATCGAGACAAAGGGATTATATTACACGGTAAGAATTCATATGAGGTGACATGTCATTATGGAATTAACTTATTTCTCTATGGGTGCCTTGCCATGTTGTTATACGCTAACATTGGACTTTAGGCTACTCCATCTAATGCCACTCAAAAAGAGGCCTAGAGGGTCACATACTAAGTGTATCCAGTATCTCAGTTAAATAATATATTATTTATTATTTAACAATATGAATAAATATTATTCACAGTTTTAGTTTAATAATTATTCATGGATGCCTAATCGCATTTATTTCGACACTAGTTATTCGAGAGAATATAATGTGGCTGGAATAATTAATAAATATTTATTTTTTATTTAGTAAATATAATATTTATATATTTATTAGCAAATGATTCAGTGATATTTATTTAATAAATAAATAGTCATTATTAAATGTTTAATAAATATGTTATATGATTGGTAGACCAAGTTAAGGGTCACGTGATAAATAATAATATTGAATATTATTTTATTAAATAATATTTAATTATAACTCACAAGTTAAGCGCATGTCAAGAAATAATAATCTTTATATTATTATTTGATATGGGGATTTCTCTAGGATTAATAAAATAATTAAGGCACTTGTGAAAATTATTTATTATTACCCAATTGAATTAAATGACCAGTTATATTATTCTCTTATTATACAAGCACTATCCAAGAAATGATTATTATTATTGTGCAAAACAAATTGTAGAAAAACTCTCAAACCTATAGAGTTCATCCCTCTCTTAGAATGCTCTCAAGAACGAGAGAGATCTTCCTCCACCAAATCAAGGAGAAAGCTTTGGAAGTGGTTCTCAAGGTAATTGAAGGTGGGCATCATAGGCGCAAGGATCTTCCATGCTAGAACCCGGAGACTCTTTCGGCAGTGTTCGGAGATATGTGGAATTCATTTGGATCACCACTAGAGGAGATATACTCTTGATCTCTAAAATGCAATGATGGTACACCTGCAGATCTGTGTTTGAATGCATCAATGAAGAAAGAATCACCTTTGAGGTAATTCTTTAATTTAATTAAATTAATTATAAACAAAATATGTTGATCCTCTATCTTAGTTTCTAGTTTATACTACTTTGTCTAAATCCTTGACTAAATTTTGTAGATACTGGCATTCATTGTCATATTGATCCCAGATTTTTTATTGAATAAGGAAAAAATTAACGTTGGGCATCACCCATCCCACACTTCCGCTACACCTGAAACCTACATATAGTACCATGAAAAATAGTGGAGTTACACTCATGGCTGAAGTGATGCATGTTTCTAGTACTAAGGATAGAAATAAAATTTATGTGAATATGTCATACTTTGGCATCGTCAAATAAATATTATATTTTTATTAAACAACATTACAAGTGCTGATTTTTCAATACAAGTGGGTTGATAATAAGGTTTTCATTAAAATATATGAATTGAGATTCATGAAAGTTTATTTCAGTAAGGAAGGGTACAAAGGTGAACTATTTATAATGGAATCATAGGCAGTATAAGTATTTTATGTTAGAGATCCCACACACCAAAAGTGGTCAATTGTTCTGTTATCGACCAAAACCACTGAAGGGTCAGATAAAAATTCAACCGAGGATGACCCTTTCATTGGGATGTTGCAATCATTTCATAGTATCCCCAATATAGACAGAATTCTATATGTCATAGGAAACCAAAATTAATGGATTTAGATCATCGATAGAGGGGTCAAATACCTTTATCCTTTAAAAAATAAAAAGAGAGTTCAATAATCAGGTTACGTTTTTTTTTGTAATATACATCGTGTTACCTCATGTTATAATCCATTTTTTGCTGCATTTATGTACTCTGAATTAAATGTTAAACCACTTCTATAGATAATGACTTTCGCACAAGCTAGTGCTCCCAATCTATAGGAACAATAGGTCTCTCAACCTACTATTGTTCACAGTGTAGAGGAGCGACCTTCTGCACGTTTTTGTGCTCCCATTCCTGAGGAACAATAGGTTTCTCAACCTGCTTCTACTCCCATCACAAAGGTACAAAAACCATCTACACATGCCTATGACACTACTCTAGAGGAACATATTAATGATGTTGATTCTGTGGAAATGGTAGGTGATGAAGAATTGGCATTATAGGAAAAAAAGGAGCATCATAGTTTGACAGTGTTAGAAAAAATCATTAAGGCGAAAGTCAAAGTCATCAAATAAGAGGTTGGATGAAATTTGTGGGGTCATCATGTTAACCCCAACAAGGTCATATTTATAAATTATATTATAATCGTGACTCAGAAACATGTGCCAGTTGACATAGATTCATGGAACTATGTTCTGACTGGGATTAATACACTGGTGAGGGAAGAGATTATGGTAACATTATAATATAGTTTCTTTATTTTAATAAAAAATAAAATAATGAAACATTGACTTACTCTTCATCATACATTGTAAAGTTCATTTATAGTAGATGACTCCCACAAAAAGTATGTATTAATGCTTTCTGGAAGGATTAATATAGGGTTTCTCACAATCCTAACAAGACATCATATTAAAGATGTTGAATGGAAAATAAACCTACACCCACCGCTTATCTATGCACACCTGATAACCCACGAAGTGTAGGATGTGTTTACTGGCCATCGTGTAAATGTGTCTTTTCAGGTACATTGTTTCCAATTACACGTTGTTTGAATATATGTGTATTCATCACTTTGATTGACAAATTTTTATTTATAAAACAACAACTGAGTGATAAAAATAAGAAACAAGCGGAAAAACTAGTTCACCCCTATCGTAAAGAAAGTGTGGGGTACGCTTCACTTGAAAAAAAATGGTAGGTATTTTAAATCTACTGTAATACTTTTATGTGACATGAAACAACACCATAATTATTTTCCTCTATTTATATATAGATTTATGTCCCAAAATCCAAAACCACTTCCATCCCATGCCATATGATATGGAAGGAGGAACGTGTAAATAATGATGAGATATTAATAGATGAAAACACACAAAAAGTTTGGGAAGCATGTGTAAGTATTACATAATAAAAATTTGTTTTTATTTAAATCACTATTAATTAACAATGATCACTTATTTTCCTATATTTTCTATCTGACATAGTCATAGGAATTAGCAACACCTATACCAGATGAACACATACTATCAACATCCTTGAAGCAGCCAAAATATTATGGTTGCATCAGAGGTGCAGGTTTTGGGGTGTCACCTCGAACATATTTTGAGAAAAAAAACAAGAGTATGATCAAAGTGAATTAATAAAACAAATGAGAGAAATAATATCTACCCTTGAAGGAAAATTCCAATGGTAGAGGGAGATGATGGAAACTTTAATGAGGAAGATGAAAAGAGAATAAGAAACTCAAGAACAACCACTGTGTGAAGATCCCGCCGCACCCCCCGCCAGCTATGAGACTAGTCATTCCCCTCTAAGAGATGTCGTAGAATAATTAATCAATGTTTTGATAAATGTTTCTATGAAATGTGAATCAAACAGACACTAATACATTTCCTATAAATATATTCTACATGGTAATAATGACTATGATTTATAACTAGAAACACCCACTCATTGCCTTGTAGAGAGGGCTACGATGTTCAATATTCAAAACGATATGCTACATACCAAACCACTTCTAACAGGGCATGTGTGAGTGTCAGTTAGCATAGACCATGAGTTGAGTGTCAAGATACTTATTCTAATTCATGAGGATAATATTAATACAATTGAAAAAGATGTTGGAACATTCATCACATGGCCATAAAATCTTGTAAAAAACATTTCTACAAAGAGGTATTCATTTCCAATTTAATTTTCAAGGTAAACCTTTAAAAAATAGTGAAAAAGGTTTGAACCGATAAATGTTATTAAAAATGAACAAACAGAATGGGATGAAATGAAATACCATCTTAAAACCATCTAAAGTATTGACCAACTAATCAAAAATATATACCAAAAGCACAATTACCCCACCTGTTCTATATCCACATTTATTATCATTCAAGGCTCATGTGGATACAAAGTTAAAAGATGGTCACAATCACATAGTTTATTTTTGAAGAAAATATATATGGAGAGAAATATAATGACTTTATTAGTATTGAGAGTGCAACTAAAATCCTGGACTATAACTAGCTATAAATCTCAATTGTAAATGTATACAAGAGGTATATATTCTCATGATTTCATTTTCCAAAAGCTAATATACTTTGTTAATTATGACTAAATACATTTCATATTTTTGGAAGGCGTATATATGAAAAACATTTGAGGGTATTTTCCCATGATAAAAAATTAAAACTCATTAGTCCCCACGTCACCTCAACAAAATAAGATAAAATAGAACAAACAAAAAAGGAAGAAATAGTGGTGGGTCTTCTCAAATCCTTTGAAAGTAAAATTTTGGATGATAGACACTATATAATACTAGTAATTCAGGGGTAAGACTCTAAAATTTAATAATATAAAATTTATTTTTATTCCTTTCATTACTTATTCATTTTTTGTGTTTTTAGGCAACATTGGATGCTCATTGCAGTAAATTTGGATACTCTAAAGATTTATTTTCTGGATTCAATGCATAGATATCCAACAAACCATCCACACATTATGTAATTTGTCAATTTTTAATATACTACATCCAATATTTTAGAACTAAACATCAAGTTATATAATTTTTATTATCATTTAATGAGGATTCTATTATGATAGGGTGGTGTATCAATATCATGAAAAAAAGGAATGAGGACAAGGGCTAAGGACAAGCAAGAAGACAAGTACTGTGAATGGATAAGTATCAGGGTATATATAATAATATTTCACTATCCAAAAATATATTAAAACAAATTACTTATTCTACTTAATGTTTATGCAATGTCTGAAACAAACCAAGGGAAAAGATTATGGTTATTATGTTTGTAAATTTATGATAGGGGTCATATTATATAAACAAACTAGCATCCCCGAAGAGGTATTTTTGAAGATAATTACTATTTCATTTAAAATATTTACTAATCCTTTGTATATTTATATATTTCCAGTACTACTATGATTTTCTAAAAAACTCATATTTAAAAGATGATATAGATGTGTTTAGAAATGAATGGGTAGCATACCTGATGGAAGAATGTGCAGAAATAGCATCAAGATGTGACTTCCATATGTAGGGTATGGATTTCAAATGTTAATATCACCTTCTAACATATTTATGCTCATTTTATCCTTATATTATCATTGACATCTCCCTTATTTACACTTATTGAACATCTATGATCACCCTTTCTTATGTTTCATATCGTTAGGTTATTAAGAATGGTTTTAGAAATGATTTCTAAGAAGGTTTCTAGTAAAGAATAACTTAATGATAGAATCTTATGAACTAGTTCTTTATGTTTTCATGTTTCCAAAAGCACTAGAACTAAACTATTCTGGCATGTATCATTATTTTATGTAAGGATTATTAATCTACTAAGATGTGATATATATCTATGAAATGTCTGGGTAAATATAGTTGGTATCAGAGAAACTGACCTACTCAAAATTGAGAAAAAATAACAAGTGATTGATATCACTCAAAGTGTCTCTTTTTATTTAAAATTGACATTACTTTTAGTAAAAAGAAAAAATTACATACTAAAAATTGAGAAAATTCATTTGAATTGTTTTGATATTTTAGGACAATGGTCCATGATTAATTTTTGACGTGTACGAATCAACTGCACCTCAATCTAATTAACTATGTGTCTGGTATGACTTTAAGTGTGTATTTTTATATTAAATTGACATTAAATTGATCAAAAAGAACAAGTGAAATAATGATAACTGAGTAAATGCATTTGTATTGTTTTGATACTTTAGAAAAATGATACATGAGTCATTTGTGACATGTAAAAATCAACCACACCTCAATTCGATGCACAGTGTGAACGGTATAACTCCAAATATGTCATTATTTAAAATTGACATTAATTTTAGTAAAAGAAAAAGTTACATACTCAAAACCAAGAAAATGAATTCGGATTGTTTTGATATTTTAGGACAACAATCCATAACTCATTTGTAACGTGTAAGTATCAACCCTATCTCAATAAGATTCTTGGTGTGACCGGTATAACTCCAAATGTGTAATTTATATTAAATGTTGAAATTTTATTAATGTGTTCTTTAATATTAATGTTTAATTAATTTCTTTACAGTATTACTAACATAATATTTTTTTTCTTATATAGATGGAATCTTTTTATCAGGTTGAGATGATTTTTTCGACAACTAATACCATGGGTGGAGATTTTTTAGAGGGGGTCATGGGCATCAAAATATGAAATATTAATGTTTTAGAATGTTTGTTGGACAATTGTAAATGTAATTATATAAAACATTTTTTTTTTGAAATGTAAATAACAATGTTTTTTTGTATATACCATGGGTGGAAAGCTTTGTATTCATGATGTCAATTAAATGTATATAGTAGGTTTGCTTTTGGTGTGATATTTAAATTGCAGTTTGCTTCTATGTTTCATGTGTTGTGTTTAAATTTCAGGATTGATTGTAGGTTCACTTCTGTTAGGTGTGCTGTTATATAAATAGTACACTATAGGTGGGTAGCCCTTTATCAACGCTAGAAAAGTGCTGATAAAGAGGTTCTTTTTTCATTTCTTTTTTTAAAGTAGATAAATGACCCCCTTTATCAATGTTTTTTTAGGGATCATAAAGGGGACCCCCCTATCATCATTATGATTAAAAGTGATTTTTTAGTGCCGTTAAAGTCCATTTTTCACGCTGTTAAAGGGCATATGTTTAGTAGTGCATCCAATAAAAATAGAACAAGTGTTGGGTAATTTTATAAAATTTATAATATTATTTTTACCCTTAACCATGGTAATTGAAATTACTCAGTTTACTATCCATATTATACAAAAATAAAAGGTAACTATTTTCTATATTTTTAATTTCTTATTCCAAATATGGAATCCATTTTTAAAAATTCAAAACACATAAGTGACTAAAATTAATTTAAAACTAATCCCATAGATAGGTCGTAAAATCAGGTTCACTACTAAAAAACTGGGTTTATCCAACACAGGGGATTTAATAGTACTAGTTAAAAACTTTGTTAAGTATCCCCTTTTTCAGTGCTAAAAATAGTTTTTAAATGAGAAACTTTATCAGCACTTTTTTAAAATTGCTGATAAAGGGGGGTTTATCAGTGCTTTTTTAGAAGCACTGATAAAGACCCCCCTTTATCACATTTTTTTAGTAGCACTAATAATGTTATACTTCAAAAAAAATATTTCATTAAAAATAATATATTAATATATAAATGTGTTTATATTGATATAAATATAATATATATTTTTTAAAATGTGTTTTAGATAAGGTAAATAGGAATTTACACTTAATATATAAGATATTTGGTGAAAATGGATTATAAAATAAAATTAATATTTTAATTAATATTATTCGTATTATTATCAAGTAATAGTCATTTAATATCAATTTGAAGATAACAAAAATCAAAAAAAATAATAAAAGATCTAAAATAAGTTGAAAACGTAACTCGAACTCCAAACAGTCATAAATTTTGATTTGGGTGTCTACTTTTTCTCTACTACATATCAAATCTAATCTTGAAATGATCTTTATGCCCTTAAAAATATAAATAAACCTTTTTCACATTTTTGAGGCTAAAAAGGCCCAAAAGACCTCTAAAACTGAGTTTTTAGTCAGGGTACCCCAATTTTTTAACATTCGATGGATTTTAATCCTCATTTAAGGGGGTATTTTTTTCCTTTTTCAGTGGGGAATGAATTTATTCCTAAGTATTACATTCATATTGATGTTATGGTTTTTAAATTTTCTCATTTTTTACAACATAATTTTATTTATAGTTAAATATATGCATGTTTTCTTATATTTACTTATAATAAATCACTCATGTAAATACATATATCAATATATTTACATAAAAATGTATATTCTAATATATCTAAATAAATAAATATTTTAAAATTGTATTTAAATAAATATCCAACCATTTTTTATATTATAAAAATATATTTATAATGTTTATATATACATATATGTGTATATTAATAAATAGATTTATATTTATATTCTATTCTATTATATGTAATTGAATATAATATATAATATATTTAAATAAATATAAGTATATATATCACACACACAAATATATTATATAAATGTATTTAAAATATATATCTAAATATATGTAATATATATATATATATATAGCAAAACAACATGGTGTAGTGGTAAAGGTGTTCCATATTCAAAGGAGAGGTGCAAGGTTCGAATCCAGGTGGTCACAAATGAGGCTGGAAATTCATAAAGCACTAATAAAAGAGTTTATGGGGTGAAATTTTCTAATAAAGGGGGGTGGAGCGCTATTGAAGGGGTTGTGAAAGCACTGATAAAGGGGTCGGTCTCATAGGTGTCTGAAAAAAATATAAGTTTACCCCTTTAACGGTTATTTTTTAGTGGTGATAAAAGTTTCAATATTTTAACTACACTTTGATTATCAATGTTTTTTATCACCAATAAAGGCATATTATAACACTATTAAAGGCCTCTTTTATAGTAGTGGTTTTTAAAGTGAAAATGTTCGAATGTTTGAAATGTTTTTATATCCAAATTCAATATAAAAAAATATTATAATTACCTTCATTGAATTAATAGATTTATTATTGATCTAATTTCTCATTAAAACTAATTTTAATTTTAATTTAACATTATAAATTATTTAGATGAAAATAAATTTTTCAATTAAAATGCAGTATTGTTTTACTATTCATCAAAAAATGAAACATATTATAAAAATACCAAAAATCCAACCAAAGTAAATTTTGATATTCATATTTCAAAATTTAAGTTTATTTTTTCTTTTATTATTTATAAAAGTTTAAATTTTAAATTTTAAAACAAGTTCTCTATCAAAAGGAGACAAAAATACCTTTATAAAAATTTATTTTTTTATGTGTACAAGTGGATTTATTTTTATATCATGTCTAGAAAACACATAAGATGAAGGTTAAAAATTATATTGAACATATAATATATAAATTTTATAGTGTGGTTAATATTATTCATTCCTTAGAATTTAACTTATTGGTTATAAAAATATTTCATTGTTCATTTAAGTTGGGTGTTGCGTGCAACGTAATCTATCAAAGAGATTAAATTTAACAAGAGACGTACCATAAAATCTTGGGGTGTTATAGGTGATATACACATTCTAATTTTATCTCCATGTGATTCCAATTGAATTTAAGGTTCTATCATAGTGAATCTATTCATCTTGAAATGCTCGTCTTGATCGCTCCAAGATCCTTTAGCCTTTAAGGAGTTATTATAATTCTTGAGCGGAAGAGAGAATGAATTAAAGAGAGATAGATAGAGAGGTATATTGTGTGCAGTGATTATCTATTCTCAATTTTCAATTAACTCTACACAACAGACATAATCATCTATTTATAGATCTAGGGTTTATGTTAAAATATTATTTAATTGTGTATCATCACTTGAATAATATTATAATCTTTAAAAAACTCATCCCAAAATAATAATAATTATAATAATAATAATATTTTATGGAATAAGTGATCACTTGGAAAATAATAAATATTATTTTACTATATTATAAATTAATATTTATCATCGGACACGGTCTTGGTCCATTAAAACTTATTGGTATTTATTGAATACCTGAAAAAATATTTAATAAAATATTTCATTCATTAATAAATATTTTTTATTGGTAAAATATGAATAAAATTATTTCTCAGTCTTGGGAATAATATTTATTCCATTAATGAAATTCAAATAAAATTTAATCAATATCAATGGAAACACTTAGTGTGTGTCCCTCTAAGATTCTTTCTCATTAGAATTAAATAGGATTGTTTAAAGTCCAATATTACTGTCTAAAAATGGGTTGAAACCCCAAGATAAAGAACTTAATTTCACATCATCAACAACCATATATGAATGGTCACTGTATAATATAATCCCTTTATCTCAATATACCATTAATGATGTTTCACATTCATGTTATCAACCAATGTGATCGATGTGACTTTCTTTGTATATATGAAATAAACATGTCTATACACCATAAACATGGAATTTAATGTGATGGTTATATTCTAATAAAAGGGTTGAGATATAAGCTTTCATAAAGATTGAAGGGAAAAATCCTTCCTTGACTTATCCATTAATAACATTTCATTCATGATTCACCCAACCTACTATACTTCCCACCAACATATGGCATGATAGTTTTGGTCACTAAATCTAAGTGTACGAGTCATTAAATGCATCAATGATAATATTAAAGTCTAAGGACCATTATACATTCTCATGGATAGGAATATCCAATGACACCAAAACATGCACAACTCTTGTCGGTGGCTCTATTCTCATAATCTCCCATCTTGGAGATTATCATGTGCGAACTTCATGAAAATAATCATAATCCTATTACGAGTACTCACACCTAACATTCTACATACCATGTGTCCTATCATAGTATTTTATCCAACTATAGAACTCTATTTAAGAATATCGTCATAGCACTTCAAGTTTCTCATCATGTTAGGGAAGTTCTATGACCTTATCAATGTAATAGATACCCTAAGATATTATTAAAATAAAGTCTTGTAGAGAAAATAAAAAATATCTGATAATATGTTTTATTAATATTAAATTTATCGAATATACATGTAACCAAAGTTCAATAAGTTGGTCCAAGGACACTAACTCCAATAGTTTGTATTAATTCAATATGAGTACATTGAAAACATACTAAAGAGACTAAATATGGACCAATCCAAGAGGGTATTTTTGATAATGTCGCATGACATACATTTCTCTAAGAAAATGTATCCTCAAACACAATAAGTGATACAGAGGATAATAAGGATCCCATACACATTAGTGATAGGGTCTGTAATGTATGTCATGTTGTGTACCAGGATTGATGTTGATTGTGCCTTGAGTGATGTGGTAAGATATCAAGCAGATGAAGGAGACCTCCATTGGATGGAATTCAATATTGTACTTAAGTATCAGAGGTATAATAAGGATATGTTCTTGGTTTATGGAGGAGATGAGTAGTTAGTCATTAAGGTATATACAAATAATAGTTTATAAACAGATCAAGATGATCTAAAATCAGATTTGGTATATATCTTTACCCTCAATAGAGGATTTGTGAGATAGTATAGTTTAAAGAAAGATGTGGTTGTTGATTCTACAGTAGAGTCTGAGTATATGGAGACTTATGATGTAGTTAAAGAAGCGGTTTGGATATGAAAATCCATCTAATATCTATAAGTGGTTCCTAGAAGTAGAGACCATATCACACTATACTAGTATAATACTACATTGGTGTATCTTTCTAAGGATCCAAGGTCACATCAACGGATGATGCACATAATCAAACAGTATTATCTCTTGAGGTTTTTTATTAGAGAGGTGAAGTCATAGTGAAAATATTTTACATGAAAGACAACATGGAATACCCCTTTACTAAGGTATTGTCTCAGTAGAAGCATGAACATCATGTGATATCTAGCAGACTTAAAGTCATTAGTAGTTGGATCTAGTGTAAGTGGAAGTCTTTTGTAATTGGTTCCTAAGAACCAATAATTTTTATTTTAAATTACTTTTAATATTGAAAAAAGTGAATATTAATAAATATATTATCATATATTTTTCATTATTATGTATGAATTTAATGTAATAATGTCCTAGAGTAACTATTGAATTGAAAAAGTCATAGTAATTCATTACTATTATGAGAACCTTGAAATGATATGATGATATTCTTGAACTTAAATCCTATGGTTGGATAACATTCTATGATGGGATACATAGTATGTTGAATATTCAGTGAGAGTACTCATAAGTGGATGAGACTTCATCTCATGAAGTTCACACGTGGTAATATCCAAGACAAGAGATTGTGAGGATGGACCTACCAATATGAATTCCACAATTTTACATTTCATTAAATATTTCTATCTATGAGTGTGTGTAATGATCCCTATAATTTAATATTATTATTAATGCATATCATGAGTCATGTACTTAGATGTATTTTTGTAAACTGTGATGTAATATGTCCATGATGAAGTTGGGTACATTGGATGCATCCTAAATCATATGTCATTGATTAATAAGTCAAGGAAGGATTTTTTTTTTTCTCTTCCATATTTATGGAAATTTGATATACTATCCCTTTGATTTGAATGGAACCATTGAACTAAAATCTATGGCTATGGTGTGTTGATGAGTTTATTTCAAATAGTTAAAGAAATACATGTCAAGAAGATAGTTTGATGACATGAGTATGCAACCTACTTGATTAGATATTAAGACAAATGGATTATATTACACAATGAGCATCCATATGTGTTTTTCATCATTGTGACATTAACTTCTTCCTCTTTGGGGGCCTTATGTGTTTCCAGATGCTAATGTTGGACTTTAGTTCATCCCACATAATTCCACTGAGGAAGAATCCTATAGGTATACTCACTAAGTGTTTCCATTGATATTAATTAAATTCTATTTTAATTTAATTATTAGAATAAACATTTTTATCCATAAAAAAGAATAATATTTATTCAGGATTTATTGATCAAAAATATTAAATAAATATTTGTTAGTCAGACTTTCAATATAATATTTATTTATTTATTAAATGATTGATATTTTTTAGATCATTATTTTAGAATTTAATAAATTATGAGAATAAGAGAAATTATTTTTGGGTTCAATGATAAATATTTATTTATCAAACCATAAAATAATATTTATTATAGAGTGAGTTATCACACACCATGAGATAAAATATTATTATTATTTTACATGGTTTAGGGTATATTATGGGATTAATATATTATTAATATTATTTGTTCATTTAATTAATATTAAACCCTAACATTCTCTCTATATATATCCTATTATGTCACTTGAGAGCATAAAATTATGAGAGAATTCATTGTGCACTACACCTCTCCTACCTGAATATTTCTATCCACTAAGAACATTTATAGGGTATCTATCAAGAATGAGAGAAATGAAATTCCTCTTACTTAATTTCAAGATGGATAGACCAAGAGATGATTCTTTCAGACCTAAGGTATCATGTCAGTGGTCAAATGGAGCGATGAAAGGTGATCGGTACTGTCGTGTTAGTACCTAAAGTACCATTAGTGATGCTTTGAGATCAAAGTAGCACATAACTATCACCTCTGTAAGGATTCTATCCTTATATACTCAAAGTGCAATGATGGTGCAACCGAACGATGTTTAGATGATCAAACTCTTCTATAAAAATATTCTCAAGTTCGATGTATTTTTATTATTATAAATTAATTATAAATTTAACATGAAAGATCATATCTTGTTATAGGATTATTTCATCGAGTTTCATTATGTATATTCATGAGAGATGATTATTATTTATTATTTTCTTATATATTATTCATTTTATAGGATGAGAAACTATCATTGGACATAGGCTTGATTGGCTTCTACTATGCTTAGAACCTACAAGGTGATTGATGATAATTATTTTCCAAGGTCTCACTTCCTTCAATTAATTTTTATTCCAAGACCAATATTTTTTTAGTGGAGAGTTTTCAATAAAAAATCTCTTCTTAATTATGGTATTTTATGGAGGATTTGGAATGGTATTAATGTGAGGATATGGCATAATCCATGGTTTTGGGGTTCTCCTAGTAATCAAGTTACTTATCCTATGGTTCCTAGAGTGAATTATGTTGTTGTCAAGGATATTATAAATGATGACCTTATAGGGTAGTGTTTTGATAATGTGGGTACATGTTTTAATGAGAGGGATAAACAAATAATTTTGAGCATTATACGTTTTTTTAAAATTACTATGGATAAATCTGCAAGATCATTCTCCAAAAAATTGCATTTGTGTTGTTATGATTATAGTATGACAAAGAGGTTTATCATGATCTCAACTGAAGAAATTTTCAAAAATTCATGTAATTTTGATGTTCCTAAAAAGGTTCATCATTTTTGGTTGAGAGTTTGTAAATATTTTTTTCTTTGAAAATATTTTCTTTTATGTGTAGAAAAGTGCATAATATTTTGAATAAGTTTGTAAAAAGTATTTTTTTTAGTGCCTAATTAGATAATCAATCAAAAATAGGTTCTCCTAGGTTAGATCTTGTCTAATGAAAACAAGGTTGTCCAGGAAGCTTGTGGTCTTGAACAGTTTATGTGGATGAAACAGAATGATTTGTGGTTTTAATGGAAAAATTATTCTAGATGATGTATGGATTTAAAATAAAATGATTTTTCATGAATTTTAGTGATCAAGAAGTTTGTATTTTATCCACGATAGTGGTGTTCAATCAAATTTATACTAGATTTCACTTGAATATAGGCTTATTTAAACTGAATTTTGATGCTATAATATTTAATTCATGCAAATGGGTTTAAGTTTAGTCCTTAAGGATGAAAATGTAATTGTATATCTTATATTCATAAAATGGTTACAGCTAACTAGAGACCTTAATTTGTGGATTCTATAGCAATTATTACTAGGCTAAGTTTTTCATTTTTAAATGGGTGGAAGAATATTATTGTTGAGTGAGATTATCACCCTAATTAACTTTATTTTTTCATATAGGGAAAAATTGTTTGGTATGGTTGTGGAGGATATTTTGAGTCTTGTAGTTTGTTTTGATGTTTGTCGCTTCTCTTTTCAGGAGATCAGGGAATCAATTTCCACATCATCTTGCTTGTTTTTATGGTGAGGGTGATGATTTGTGTTGGTTTTGGTGTGTTCCATTTATTTTGTTGTTTTTTATTGGGATTGATTTAAATTCAAAACCAATATTAATTTTTAAATGTTATTATACTTCATAATATAATTACTTTACAACTATAATGTTATATGGTGTTTTGTTAAATGACAATAAGTGATTTAAGTCTATTAAATCCATTATCTACACTAAATAGTGTGCCTTCATATACATGTGTCACCCTCTCCTTCCTCCATGTGAATGATTCACCCTATCCTTCCTCCTCCTCACACCTCAATTATCAATCACCAGAACATAACCCACTCTCATTCCCCCATCTCTCCCTGACCCCCTATCTCCCCATCTTCACCTACCACATACAAATCCCCGCCTCCCCATGTCCTCGCCTCCCCTTCTATGCCCCACATCCCCTTCTCCCCATGTCCCCACCTCCCCAACTCCTCATGTCCTTACATCCTGACCCCCGCCTCCACCTCCACCTCCACCTCTCTACCTCCCCACTATTCCATACCCTCATCCTGGTTTTTCATAATTCACCCTCTTCTTCCATCAATTCTCACATCCTTCCTATTTTTAAACCCTATGTTTCTCTACAATCGTTCCTTTTTGATACCTTCATAATCTTCCTATGGATCCAAACTCATTATTTATTAGTGTTTTATTTAAATCATGGATTTTAGACTAGATTGATTCACCCCCATCAGTTTAGGATCAAAATATGAGATTTAGATACTCAATTATAATAGGGGTGAATTTTAATTTTAAAAACTTTCATTTTTAACCTTAAGGAAACTTTGATTAACAAAGTTAAACAAATAAGATTCACTTAAACCCTCTTCTATAATTTCAAGGAAAAACACTTTTGGTTTAATAAAGATGTATAATGAAATAATCACAGAGGTATACTTAAACAAGATTCTACATTAAAGCGTATTGAATATTTAATTAGAGTTACAAAAAAATAAAGTACAAGAAACACTTTATTTTTGTTACATATTGTAGTGGAAATTTAAAGTACATGTAAAAGAGTAAAAATATTTTAACCCAAAGATTACGGTATCCAAAACACCTTGGATAAAGTTCCTCTTATTTATACTTTCAATAAATTTTGTCTTACTCACACCATGGTAAGCCCTCGATATGACGATAGGTATTTGTATTGTTATCCTTGCAATCCCTCGATCTGTAAGGTGATCGAAACATCTGTCTTCCTTCATCTGTAAGCCCTCGATGAATTAGGTAATTGAAACCTCTATCTTCCTTAATCTTGGAAGCCCTCAATTGTATACTGCAACAATTGGAATCATACAAAGAAAAATAAATCTTGTTGAATATTTAAGTATGTAGAACAAGATATTAACAACTTAAACTCTTCAAGGCTTTCGCACAAAGCAATTTTGGCAGATCTCTCATAGAGTATCAATTCTTCCAAAAGTTCACAGCATTGATCACGTTCAAATGATTGGGTATTTAGGAAAGATCTCCAATGGTAAAAATTTTCTTCAATGGTCATATTTTTTCTGAAATTTCAGAGGGACCTATATAGCTGGCACTTACAATGGTCATATAATAATAGATTGGAAGACATCATTTAATATAAAAAAATATCATGAGAAAATTCAAGTATGTATGAATATGATTATATAAAACATTATGTTAAGGAAAAAAAA
This sequence comes from Viscum album, assembly GCA_963277665.1. Lineage (NCBI taxonomy): Eukaryota > Viridiplantae > Streptophyta > Magnoliopsida > Santalales > Viscaceae > Viscum > Viscum album. The sequence continues at coordinate 291,340,274 of OY728163.1, forward strand.
TAGTAACTTTAAGAAAGATATAAAATATTAAATTAAGGAAATATCATAACTTTATGAAAGTTGTAAAATCATATTCTTAAAGAAACTTTAAGAAAGATATAAAATCAAATTTGTAAATTATTGATAATTGGAATTGAAGAAATGAGAATCAGATTCAGAAAATTAGATGTTTCTAAATTGATAAACCATGAATTTGATTCACATTTTTAAGTGAATCATAGTTTAAGAAAGTGTTAATTAGATTCAAAAATTTTGTTGATTAGAAATTGAGCAAGTGAATCAGATTCACAAATTTGAGAGAATCAGAATCACAATTCTGGATTATTCGAAATTGAGAAATATAAATTGGATTTGATTTTCTACATGATTCGGAATTGAGAAACATAAATCGGAATCACAATTCTGAGAGAATAGGAATTGATAAAGCAAGGGATTCCATGTTTCGTTAAGGATCCAACTTATTCTTTTGACTTAAGGAAAATAACGTTATACTTAGTTATAAAAAGTTTAAAGAACATGCATATAGATTTATTTATAGATAGAAATAATTATTAAGGAAATGTATAAAAAAATTCTTATAGATAAAAAATATTATTAAGAAAACATGTTTTTGATTTCTAAAACATAAATAAATGAGAATAGTTATAAGGAAACTTTTGACTCAACAATCACCCAATTTTGTAAAGAAAAAATAGTCGATTTAAAAAAAATTAATACCATAAGACTTCATATTTTAACTTAAAAGAAAAAATTATCTCCCCATTAGTTTATAACTCAAGATGAATATATGACTAAATCCCCATTAGGTTAAGAAATACCCCTAAGGATCATATTTTGACTTTATATATTTATCATCCTTTCTTAAGAAAATGTCCCCCCTTACTTTAAGTATATATTCTTTAAACGTTTTCCTCCTTAGACTAATATTATTTTCAGAACATTCTTCTCCCCCTTTGTGATTTTCAAAATGGAACAGGGAAAGGTATAATGTACGTAAAAAGTTATAAAAAACAATATGAAAACAAAATAGGTAAAAATTACTTATCATTGATTGATTTTTTTATAACAAAAGATTAGAAATAAAAGAAATATCAATATTTCTTTGGTATTAAGGTCCTGATTAGAGCCTTCAACTTCTTGAGCTCCTTGTGATCATATTGAAACTTCACAAGGAGAACTTTCTGATCCTGACTCTTCTTCTCAAGGTTATGAATCTTTTCTTTCTGGATCTTAATTATTTCTTCTTGGGACTTAATCTTCTCATCCACCTCATCTTTGTAAGATTTTAATCTTTTAACTTCTTGTAAAATAGAATCAGTTTCCCATATAAATCCATTTCTTCTTACAACCGAATAGCTTATTCTTCCTTTATCCTTTTTGAGAATTTGTTTGAAAGAGTTTTGAATTTGGATTCTTATTCTTTTAAGGAACCCTTTACTGTCTTAAACATATCATCGAAATATTTAACATCATTTTTTATCTAATTTCACCACTTCATTATACCTCTGCAAGATTTACTGTGATAATCATAATTCTGAACAAAGCTTTTGAAATTGGCTTTAAGTTTTATGAGGTTTTCCATGAAAAGGTTTATTGATTCTGATTTCTAATTTATGGATTCTTGAATAAGATAAAATCTTGACTCATGGTTTGGGAAATAAGTAATGGGGTTAACCTGCTTCTTTAAGGATTGAACAACAAAATATTCTCCTATAGAATAGGAATACCTTTCTAACTCTAATTCAACTTCCTTAGATGTGCCAACATCTAATTTCTTGACCTTTTCATACTTAGACTCTATTTTTATTGACCTCTGAATTTCTTTCCTATCATCAGAAACTTGAATTATTTGATCATCATCATCACCATCATATTCTTGATTTTCATCATTTCCACCATCAACATTATCATCTTCATCAACTTTATCATTGAAAGGTATATGTTGAACTTCACTTTCAATATCATTGTCTTTATGAGATGGGGATTTTTGGACTGATTTTCCTTTTGAGGAATTTTTTTTCTGAAGAGGCTTTAGATTTTATTAAAGATAACCTATCATATTGAATATGCCTTTGTGTTTATTCGATTTATTGAATCTCATCATCACTTTGTTTCTGTTGACTGTGAACTTCTACTTCTTCTTCTTCTTGAATTTTTTCATGAATAATCGAAACAGAGCTTGGAAAACTTTCTTTACTTTTTTTGTTAGGGTAGCCTCTATTGCAACTGGTTGAGATTATTAAGGAATTTTGGTTTCTTTAAGAAATTATTCCACAACTTCAAATTATTCTGAGGCTCTTTCTATGTCTTTCAACAATGCTTGAACCATCTCATATTTAGTTAACTTATTCTAGAGCTTCTTCTCTTTTGCTTGTTTCTCAAGTTCTTTAGCTTCTCTAATTTAAATGCTTTAGCTTCTGCTAGATATAATCCAAACATTACATATCCTTCTTTCCTTATCTCTTTGTCTTGTCTCCACTTTTCTACAACTTCATCTGGGTAGGATTTTTATTTCTTTGAATTTGGGGGTTTGGAAGCTTGAGTTGTTTTCTATAGTCCCAAGGATTGAGGCTTTATTTTCTTAAGCTCATCTGATTATTTCTTTGATCTTTATTCAAATTCCTTTGAATTTATAGATAACTCATTTGTCTTATCACTAAAATAATATTTCATCCTTTTAAGTGAATCATCACTTAAAAGAAGAATCTTGAATTTATTTGCTTTTGAAATTTAAGGAACATTGCAGAAGTTCAAACATCTTATGATAATCTTGGAAAAGGTTGCTAGATACATCAGAATCTGAGATTTGATTGACTCATCCTTAATATTACTAATAGTAATAAATATTTACTTCATCAGGTTAATCTTCCTTATATTAATGATAAAATACATCATGAAAATTCATGTTATCTTAAAGGTTTCATTGTCTCCTTTTCTTTGTATTAAAATACCTTGAATCCATAATTCCATGATTCTATAGTTAGCTGAAAGTTTTGAAATTTTAGGCATTTTTACTCCCTTAATACCTAAGAAATCAACAGCTTTAACTCTGTAAAAAGATACTTCTGAATCTGGAAACTTATAAGAGAAATAATAAGCTTCACCATCATATGGTATCTCAAGAATATTCACAGCTTTCTCATAAGACAAAGAATAGGTTTTTTAGTAACTTTCAAACTGAAACTTATCCATTCCACCATCATTGAAAAACTCTACTAATTGATAGTATTCAACTACAAAGTCCACATAAACAGGATCTTGTTCTCCCTTATTTTTTGTAATGAAAATACTTTCCCATCCTTGAAAATTTATGATCTTTCTTATCAAAGAGTCATATTTAAAGAAGAAATCATGATCAACTAAACTTTCTATGAAGATTAACCGATCTTTAAGTTCCTTATTCGAAAGAATTGAAGTCTTAGAGGTTATTGAAAAAGACATTTTGAACTTAAGAAAGAGATCTGGAAACCATAATGGAAACTTTGAAGGGGGTAGAAACTCGGGCAAAAAAATATATGCAATTCGATGTGGGACACGAGGGGTTCCCTCACTTATATAGGCGTCAACACGATGGTTCAACTTACAAGATATCCCAAATGGTTGACATTGATATGATATGATCTGATAGTTTTTATTAAGCTGAAGAAATTTTATAGATTCCAATCTTTTGAGGTTTTAAAGAAATAAAACAGATTTAAGAAAATATGAATCCACTGAAGTTTTTCTTAAAACAAGACTGAAATACCAACAAATAGAAATGAAAGATAAAAAGTAAAAAGTAAAAAAGATATACCTTTATAATTTCTCATAATATTTTCTAGTATTTTATAGTATTATTCTTAATATATTATATTCCGAAAAGTATTATTAGAGTCTGAAAACTTTTTTTAGGTTCCAAAAACTTTTTTTAGGTTATGAAAACTTTTATTAGGTTCTGAAAACATTTGATAAAAAAATTGTACCCCCCTCCCCCTATGAAAAGGAGTATCTTAATGTTAGGAGATAGTTTTAATAAAAATTATATATAATGATTACCTTATAGTTATCATTACTAACTATGGTTTAATGTATTCAAATCTATTAGAAGGTATGATTTTGTAAAAATATCATCAAGTTGTAATTGCATTCAGATGAATTGTAAAATAATATCTTCTTTAAGTTTCTGATACCTAAGAAAGTGAAGCCTAATATCTATGTGTCTTGCATGAGAGTAATGTGTAGGGTTTTTTATTAAGGTTGTGGAACTAGTGTTATCACATAGTATCTGAGTTTTAGTAAAACTCATGCCATAATCTATGAGTGTGTGTTGCATCCACAACACTTAAGAAATCATGAATCAGATTCACATTTTTGAGTGAATCAGAATTTAAGGAAGTGTGAATTGGATTCAAAATTTTGGATGATTCAAAATTGAGGAAGTGAATTGGATTCAAAAATTTGAGAGAATTTTAATCACAATTATGGATGATTCGGAGTTGAGAAATAGAAATCGGATTCGATTTTCTGCATGATTTAGAATTGAGAAACCAAAATTGGAATCTAAATTTTTTAGAGAATCAAAATTAAGAAATATGAATCGGATTTAATTTTCTACACGATTTAGAATTGAGAAATAGAAATTAGAATCACAATTCTGTGAGAATTGGAATTGAGAAAGCAAGGGATTACATATTTCATTAAGGATACGACTTATTCTTTTGACTTTAGGAACATAATGTTATACTTAGCTATAAAAAAATATTAAATAACATGAATATAGATTTCCTTATAGATAGAAATAATTATTAAATAAATGTATAAAAAATTTCTTATAGATAAAAAATATTACTACGAAAATATATTTTTGATTTCAAAAATATAAAGTAAAGAGAAAAGTCATAAGAAAACTTTTGGCTTAACAATCAGGAGGACAAAAACATCATGGATATGGTCACGGTGCATAAACCTTCCAAATAAGTGATCCCCATCCAGAAAAATGGTTCCTATAATTTCCCACTTCAACCATTTTAGGGAATTTATACTTCATTTTCACCATTTTTCATTTCATTACCTGAATTTTCATTAGGTATTTTTAGACCTAATTTTGACTTTAAAGACGCCAATTTGTTCAAATAGGAATCACTCAATCCCTAGTCCTAATAATTTGGTTACCTTTTATTTTTTATTTTTTATTTTTTATCATTTTTTACAATTCTTAATATATGGTACTACATTAATAATTTCTAATCTGTAATAGTTTTTTCTACCATAAAGATAGGTGACCAAGTGTGTAAGCCTAGTCAACTCATCACAGTAATTTTTTTCACTATGGTGTCTACTATTTCGATATGAAATTTCATACACATTTAAATTTATCTACCTTATTATAAAAAATCATTAAGAAATACATTATATTTCATTTATTCTCATTCTCAATGTTCATCCTCTACTCCTTCTAGAAGATTTTGAGTTGTTCGAGGGTTCACTTCACTCTTATCCTAAAAGGTCTCCATCACTGAAAACTCAAGTTCAGTAAGATGTTATGACTTTTCCTTTTACCCTTTATTATTTATTTTATATCTATAAATAATTATTACTTATGAGTATTAAATCATAGATTTTTCAATAGGGGAGTAGTTAGTCTAAGTAACATCAAAACTGAAATTTCTTACTTTCTTTGATTGTTGAATACATCATTCTAAATTGATTCATACAATATATATAATCTAATATCATCAGGACTATGGTTAGACATTTTAAAATTGTGTTTCTCATAGAAACTAATCTTCATCCATTTTAATTATAATATTTTATGGGTAAATTGGATAATTCACTTCTAATTCAACATATTTTGATCATTTGAATTAGTAAAAACAAATACATATGTTCATAAGGATTTAAAACCCCTAGATCAAATCGTGATCTTATTTTCTAAGTTATTAATAATTTAATGACCAGAATAATATATCTAGGTATATATATTTTACATCATATTAATGATAAAATAAGTTATAGAGTTTAACCAATTGAACCCACTACACTTTGTTCCAGTGTTTATCGATGGTGACTTGAGACTCTTTTTCTCATCCTATTGGTTGGTATATCTTTACTATTTTTTTCTAAGTGCATATGAACATATAAACATTAATTGGAAATGTATCTAATAACCAACATTCCAGTTAGTATCAATTATAATTTTCCACAAATTTAAACTTCATTTTTATGAATTTTATAATATAAAATACTAAATTTTGAAAAAATTCAACATGATTAACTAATATAAAATCACTCTATCCTTTTTTTTATTAGGTTTTTTATATCTACTGTACCACTGGATTATTTTTTTTTAATTGGATCGTCAACCTTCCAAGTTTTTTTTAAATGAAATTTCATGGCATGTCGAAAAAAAATTCCTCTTTAGTTTGGAATCATTTATTTAATTTCAATTTTTTTATCCTAAGCACATAATGTTAGATTTTAAATTTCATGTAATGGAACCCAGAATATATGAGCCTCATGTAGACGTTTCATGAAATTATATTTCAATATTATTTTCATTCAGACTATTTATGAATTGCTTTCTAATCCTATGAAGGTTTGGTTACTTTAAACATGATCTAAGTTAATTATTTTTACACATGGAAGGTAATTAAACCTTGATTTATATAAAATAAAAAGTATTAAGTTCTCCAATTTATCACTAAGCTGATTGTGGGTTATTACACTAGATAAAATTAATGGTGTTGAATTGTTTTCCCACTATAAGTATGAATACTTCATTCACCAAATCTTTTTGAAATTTCATTTCATATTTTCAATATCATTTTATCTATTCTTTAGTTTATTTAACTAATCTATGCATGATTTTATAATTAAATAACTGTATGAATTCTAATTTCTTATAGGAATTACTCACATGATAATTTTTTAATAATGTAAAAATAAAATAGAATCCTATGAAATTCAGTTTTTCTTTTTTATGTTGTCCACTTATTTTCTTTATCCAACTATGTATATAATTTAATATATCTTTTACCATATAGGTTTTTAATAAATGGTATTCTTTATTGAAATTCTAGTATATATTTTAATATAAAACTGAGGCATACCTACCTATGAATTTGAAGAAGGAAAATGGTTCTCTATTGATAATGAAAAAAATCATGATTAAAAGAATATCTACCTAAAGTTTGGGGTGAGGAAGAGTATCCACAAGTAGACATTAATAATTTTTTATAATTTCATATGTTTTTTATTTAGTTTTTTAGAAGATGCATGTGTTTCAAAAATTATAGTAACTATCAAAATTATAGATGTAAAGTTCAAAGAAGGTAATTCACTCAAATCCTAAGAGGTTATGATGCCTCAAGCTATTATAAATATGGAAGGTACCCAATGGTTGATGCTTGAGGCCAAAAAATTAAATTTCAAATAGAAAATGGAAATCATTTCTTAAACATGATTCATGCACCTCTCTAAGGGGGTTTCTTTTACTTTGTTTTAGTAAAAACTCAATTATTTATGTTTATTAAACTTGACATGATATATATGTTTTTTGTAATTAATCATCATGAATTTAAATGTCCAGTAAATATTTTATTATTTAAAAACATGGTTTATGTAAAAAAATGTATACTTAATTAAAAAATATTATGAATATCCTTATTTTCAAAAAAATGATTTGTAGTGGTTTCTGAAATATAAACTATTTTTTTAATATTTATTATGGGGTAATACTTTTATAGTTTTTTAGGAGATCTATAATTATATAATAGAACATACCTCCCAATACACATTCCATCACTACATTCAGTCAATTCTATATGTCACCATCATTGCAACTCACTCCTTTTCCACTCCCAATTTCCTTCCACCCTCCCCACGAGCAACATTATCTCCCCATTCTCATCGATGTCACTGCCTCTACACTTCCCCATATCCTATCTCATGTATCCCATTGATTTATCATAAAATTAAACCTCCTTCCCCCTCTCCAACTTACCTTCTCATTCCCAATGAACCAACAGAATCCTTTAAGCAACCTTGGATTTTTTTTCCTAAGGTTTTCTCACATCGTGCTCATATTTCCTCTCTTCACCCTGTGAAATTTTCATTTCCTCACAACACCATCTAATTTCTAATTCCATGATTTTTTTATTAGCTATGATTTTCATCATCTTAATTAATAATTATTTTCATCGATACAAGTGTTCATCCATCAAAAAATACATGTTCTTCGCTACATCTAGGGTTCATAGGGTCTCTGATATATCCTTCTCAGTGTCCATCTCTAGTAAGTGATTCATTCTACAGTCAATACATGTGATTTGACTACCAACTCCACCATATTATTTCTTGATGTGTCCCTATTTGACTTGTAGAATGTTTTACACAAATCAGCTGATTCTAGGATTATAGTTTGATAGTGTTTTAATTAATACTTATAAATTTTTACATGAATCTGCTGATTCCATATTCCAGGTTCCAATACCCTTTATTTTTTAAAATTTAATACACTATTTTTAATTTATTAAGTTCATATAATTAAATTTTTTAATCTATCAAAACTATTATACATTTTTTCCTTAAATTATTTTTCCCTTTTAAATGATACTTGATTAATTAACACATAGAGTTTTGTACCATAACTATATTACAGGTAAACAATTATTATTATTTCTCCCTCATGGTTGTAGGTTCATGTTTCCCTTGATATAAAAGGTATATATCTATTTTAAGTGACTACTACAATAGAATGTATCCATGTTACCAAAATTCTTGGGGTTTCTTAAACTCTTCAAGTTTGTGTTTCCATTGGTATATATCTATTTTAGGTTACTACTGAAAACTAATCTCCCAATTAAAATATCTAATTCCATAAAATATTATAAATATATTGTTCTCCAATTACAATAATTACATTATGATCCTATTCTGCTATGAGTGTTTGAAATCATAATTCATTGAAGCGTGATTTATTCATGTAGTTATACTTCTTTTATTTTTATAGGTAATTTGATTTGGTCTACATCAATGTTTTGGTATTTTCTTCACACCTCATCAATAAAAAAATTATTTTATAATTTTTCTACAAATAATCCTCAATAACAATGACATGATTTGGGAATTATAATTTACCTATAAATGATTATTTTAATTACAATGATCAATGTTGACATCAATGTTTTTTTAGTCTATATCAATGTTTATATATAATTTGGCTCTAAATAAATCAATGTTTCAATATCTTATTCATATATTATTAATACTGAATCTGTTTTGTAATCTGAAATAATGTTGACATGAATTGGAAATTATAAGTTACCTATAACTAATTCTTTTAATCTCAATGATCAATGTTTACATAAATGTTTGGTTCAGTCCTTAACAATTTTTATTGGGAATTTGGTACTATCTACATCAATTTTTTAGTGTTTTCTTCACATATTATCAATACAACATCTGTTTTATAATTTTACTACTATTAATCTGCAATAACAATGACATGATTTGGGAATTATAATCTTCTTATGATAATTATTAAATTACCATATAAAATCTCTATTTATCTTACATTATATAATATTTGTATTATTTATTTCAATTACTATCAATCTATTATTTGTCATCTTCTAATATTTTATTCATCATATCTTATTTAATTTAATTATTGTAATATTTTATTTATCATTTTTTATTTATTTCAATTGCTATAATATGTTATTTGTGTGTCTATTAATATGTTATTTATGTGTCTCCTAATATTTTATTTATATATCTATTATGTATATATGATTCTTTAGGTATTTATAAATAAGTTATTATTTTAGCAATATTATATTGAATTGAAATTTATGTAAATAATTTTCAGTGTGTGTATTAAATTGTTTATGATTTTGAATCAATCCTTTACATATAATTATAATTTGTAATTTACAACTAGCTATATAATTTTTATAGTTCACTATTCTAATTATGGATGCATTGATGTTATTATTATAACTCCATCAAATCTAAATAAATATGTCTTTAGTAAACCTATCAGTAAGTAATCTAGTGATGCAGAATGTGACATTAAATTGCAAATCAGTGAGAAGAATACTTCTAAAAAATTAGTGTATTAACTTGATGATCCAGGTTTCTAAAAATGAACACACTTACATCGTGTCAAATAAATTCTATATATTAACAGATATCAATAATGATTACTTAGTTCCCTTACATTATTTAATGAAATAGAAGTTATTGAGCACGTGAAGAGGATGGGGAATTCAATGAAGTATCCACTGTGTTTAGAAAATAAGGTTCTTACAAGGGCTTCATATTTATCATTGAAATGAATATAATTGTTTAGATTTATTAAGGGAACATCAAATTTGAAACTAATTAATCACTTACTAAATTAATATAAATAATTAATTTATTATTATACTGGATTATCTAATAGTTAAAATTGAGAAATTTAACTTTTTAATAGTCTAAAATTTGTAGCTGAAACCCCACTAAATTTTCATGACCTTATTCTTTATGGTTTTTTGAAATTGAGAACCATTCATGTTCCCTCACATGATGAGAAAGAAATTCTAAAAGTAAAAAAAACTTGTCATTTTGGATGCAATGTATTATTATTTTTTATAGAGAAGTTAAATGTTTCCATGATATTCTTTTTATAAAAAAAAATTCTTTCTCTCTATGATGAGTGGATCCTACTTAATTATATATAATTTAATTGATCTAATTGGTGTGTAATGAAAGGTATCAAGGTAGGGTTTTTATTTCCCATCTTTCATTGTGATTTTGTAGTAGTTTATAAAAATAAATAACATCGTGCATTTGTAGCATATGTATTTGGAGTTTATTCTCAACATTTATTTTGTAGCAGCATACATTTTTAGCATATGTATTAGTTAGTATTTTTATTATATATATTAGGAGTATAATTTTGAGATTAAGATATATGCTTTTTGATGTTATCATTGTGTACGATTTATAAAAATATTCAATGGTGGTTGTTTCTCAATGCACATTTGTAGCAGTGGGAGAGAGAGAGAGATGTGGTTGAATAATAGATGAGGGGGTAAATATTTTTTACGTGTTCAATAATCCTATGTTTATTATAAAAATAAGGTTGAAGGGGAAATATTTAAGGTTTCATTGATCCTACATGTATAATAAAAAGGATAAAGGGGAAATCGCTAGGGGTTTTGTCATTGTGAATTTCATTCCTAAAAATATAGATCATTTTTTACTATAATTTTCAATTTTTGTTTGTCTATAGGTTCCTTTCATACAACTATTCACCTTTTTTGTTTTATAATGTTTGTTACTTCCTTGGTAGACTTTCAGTTTTTTGGTTGTATGTTTTAAACCACAACAGTGAGTGGTTTTAAATGTTTTTTTATTGCTTCCTTTAAAGTGTTGACATACCAAAAACAATTGGGAATACATTAATCAATGAAATTTATAATTATATCCTACATTTTTTAAATTAGAAGGGGTTAGTAGGTCATTAAAGGAGTAGGGATTTCCCCACTTTTTTCACTAATGAATAATTCTATTTTGATACTAAAGGTATGAATTTTCCTTATTTATTTTAATGATTCTCTTAATTTATAACTTTTTTAAAGTATCAAATGTTAATTGTAGTTTTTCATTTTCAAACTGTGGATTACTATGAAAATGCAGTTTTACTATAAATAAAGTTTTTAACATAATACTACCTATGAAAATGTGTCTACTTAATTAATTTTCTTTTTATAATATGTGTTATATATAAATGAATAAAGTGTTTTTCACATACTTAATATTAGAATGTGTTTAACCATACATCCCACATATTTTTTTATGAACATTACTTCATGCATCCATCATCTACCATTAATTTTATGAATATTTGATTACACATAATTATGTTTTATCCCCCCTAGTGTTTCTTTAATTTATGCCTATTTTTAAAAAATTGTTTGTTATTTATATTTTTATACAACTACACGTGAATTATACTTTATACCATAAAATAAAATATTTTTCATTAAATAAATTTATATTTATTCTTTACATTTTTCATCAATCAATAACTTCTCACCCTAAAATACCTGTTGTTTCTAAAAATAGTACATATATGGAAGCTCAATGTACCACTTATAAAAGAAGGTCAGAGTTTAAACCAACATTCTTAAATTTCATATCTTTATTTATTTTTTAACATTTTGATTAAATTTTATATATTTATTTTTAATTTCTATGATTCTTTTTAGTTTTCTATTTTTTTATGATATCAAGGAAAAATGGTTGGAAAAGGAAAACATTGCATCACCAATTTCTTATGGAATTGGTCGATTACAAGTCTGATGATTTGATTTTTTTTTGTAATTTTTTTTTTTGCATCTTGATTGTTTTATACAATAGGTTACCTTTCATATTTTATGTTAAAAAAATTAGACTGGTTTATAATTACTTGGTAGATTTTTTATGGTATAATACAAAGAAACACATATATACACATACTCATAGGTTGTAAGGATAGGCCATAGCTTCCCCTAGAGATAACCCATCCAACTATTTGCTTTTATTACATTATTATTTTGGCTCAAAGGCCTAGTGGTCATGAAACCCATTACATGGACCAAAGGCCCATTTACTAGCCAAAAGGTCCAGTGCAATGTTATAACTACATCATCATGTTTGCGTCACCAGGTTTGCATCATGACTGCATCACCACTTGCATAGTATTGTAATAGTAAATACGCACATTATGGATTGAATGAAATGATTGATTCTATATAATTGTATGGGTTATTGTTTTTTATTATTACTTCATATTATTTTTTTCACATTTGTTTATACAAGTTCATATTTGGTCACAAAATAATTGATTACAATTAAATATATAGGTTATATTTGTTCCTTATTGTAGAAAAATAATTTTATATTAATAAAAAAATTTATAGAGGTTCATTTTTGTTCATATATCTTAATACAAGTTCATATTTGTTAACAAAAAAAATGATTCCACTTAAATATACAATTTTATATACTTGTTCTAATTTTTTCATATACAGATTCATATTCTAATTATTTTTTCAGATCTATTTGTATTTTTTAACTAAAAAAAACAAATTCATATCTATTAATAATATTTTTTTCATTTTTTTAATAGTAATTTTTTTAATATAAAAATGTGTAAATATGCATGTTTGAATATTTTTTTGACTTAAATGTATGGGTGTAATAACAATAATTTTTTGACCTAAAACTAATTTCTACTTGCTAAAAATCAATATTAATTTCTACTTGTTGAAACATTTGATAACAAGAAAAATGCACATCTTTTGGAATATAGAGAATATAAGGGTGATAATTCAAATTATATGTGTTTTACATATAAGCCAAATTTTAATGTTCTTCCACCACCTTATCCTTTTACATAAATTTATACTAATTTTTTTATTTATCAATTATAGTTCACTTAGATATTGGCAACCCCACCCATCTCTGACCTAAAATCCTGAATGCCTTACATTTTAATTTTTTTTGGATAATCACCTTTTTAGTTGGGTTGAGGGGGAACATTTTTATATGACCCGTAGGCTCAATAGGAATATGGCATAATATATGACCCTAAAGGCCCCAAATACCTGAAACCAATAGAACATACTCTCCCAATATATTTTGAAAAAATTAATCAAGATCCCGACTTTGCAAGACAGCACAACTAGCATTGCCTCGTGCAGAGATGCACGGTGCCTGGTACCGATAACAGAAGTCATACCCTCTCATTCTTCCATTTTAGTATCCTTGTAAAGATTATTGTTACTACTCTAAATCCCCCTTATTGGATCTAAATCGATGTATATTGAGGCTCGCATATAAATCTTCCAAATCCTCCTCACTGTTGAGCAGGGATACCCCCGTTGCCGTCGTCGCTGAAACGAGGTTGTCATCGTCGAATGAGCCTACCACTATCGCATAAGGACACTATCCAACTGGACACGCCCAACGTCACTGTCACAACACCCGTTGTCTCCACTGAAATCATAATCGTCGCAAGGTCCTGGCACTGTCGCATGAGGATGTCATCGAACCAGATGCCCGACTTCACCGATGTAGAAAGTCTGATCGATCCCCCCCCCCCTCCGAGTCATCACAAGGGCCTAGCACCATCGCATGAGGATTTCACCGAACCAAATACCTAACATAACTAACGCAGAAAGTTTGAATGACCCCCCCCCCCCACCCACCCCCCTAAGTCATCACACCCCCATCGAGGTCCACCTTCACATCCTGTCATAGCCTGCGACATGAAACATCACCCCCCCCCCCCCGAAATTTGTATCATCTAGGACTCGAACTCGGGATTTTTGGTGAAATATTACAAGGTTAATTTACAACTAGGCTACAACCCCAACTGCCCCCACCCATCTCTGAAGATATTGAGGTTTGTTTTTATGGTTTAATGAAAAAATTAAAAACATATGGTGGTAAACAAACCTACACTTTTTATTATTGTGTTCCACCATTATTTCTGTATATGAATTCAGTATTCATTTAATATTTATTAATTATTAAATTCGATTAATTGGTTTCTAAAAGTATATGGAATGTTTTATTTAGTGGATTTGTGAAAAGTATAAGCTTTACATATTCTCTAATTTAGTATGCGATAATTATTCATTATTGATTTTGTTTGTGTTTATTCATCATGCTACAACATGAACTATTACTGAATAGTATGTATTTAAACAGTTTTATTCCTCACTGAGAATTTTGAATGATTGCCATAAAATTTATGTACATGAGTATATTGAAATTATTTGAGAAAAATAATATTTTTTCACCAAACCTACAATTTTTATATTCCCTTATTTTACAACTGTTATCAAGGAATTTTATGAATTCCTTTTCAATTTTCTTGATTTCTCATAAAATTAAAATTGATTTCCTATGATTTCCACAACCACTTATTTAGTCAAACATATTAATATGTCTAGTGCATATTGAAAATTTTATTTCTATGCACAAATGCATGTTCAATTGTTTTATAGATAGTTCTTCACCATACTAAGATTACACTATCTATATCATTCAAGTAGTCATCCTAATTAATGCATGAGATATTTTTGTGAAGTTTCATTAATATTTCCTCTAATATAGTTCATTTATCCTCAAACATCCTTCCTTAATGGTTAATTTCCTATTAACAACCAAAATTTCATTTTATCATTCTATCTCTATGAATGATTGTTATCTTTTTATGCACCTGGACCATCTCCTCTTATGTATAAGCATGTTGTATAAAGAATTCCCCTTTTCTTTTTTCATTTCTATAATAGATGCATTTAATACATGTTTCATATGCTTTCCATTCTGGATAATCCAGCAGATTTCATATCATCATTGCATGATTCCACATTGTTACGCACAAAGAAATCTTATCTTTGGATGTACCATATCATAAATGGAGACATCAAAATTTATCTCTGTTTTATGATAATCATTAATGGTGATTTCATACATTTCCTTTGTCATAAGTTTTTCCACTATAGTTGCATCATGGGACATGCTGAATATATAATGGTGTGTTGAGTTGTTGTTGAATGCAACTATAACAACCCTACTCTTCATTACACACTTAAACATGATTTATTACATAAACTCTTCACTTGATACAACATATAAGATCGAGAGGTCTAGTTTCTTTGGGGGTTAGGAACATTACATAATGACTTAAAACATGAAACAGAACATCTTTATTGAAAACTTACTTTACATGACCACTAAATTCCCTTGTAATTAGCATTACATGGGATAGCCTGAGGAAATGAATAAGAAAAAGTTGAGCTATAAAGCCCATTATGGGAGTAAAAAAGTCATAACATGAATAATATAATACATGTTAGGAAATAGGCATATCAATGGAGCATAAAAGAAACATGAACATAAAGGCATGATAAAGCATGATTATCACAACATGGAAATGTGGAAACAACACTTAACATGGTATTATGCATGCTCGTGCGTCATTGGGAACAGGTGAAAAACTAAAATTTACAAACTACTTACTACTTAGAATAGTGGCAAGATAGGTTCAAACCACAGAGGGATAATTTTGTGCTTGGTGATCTAAAAGACAAAAAAAACAAAAATACACACAAAAACCAACAAAATTGGTTGGTGGTGGTGAAGTGGAGTGAGTGGAAATCAGTGTGAGGAAGTGAAGGTGAACTGGTGATTTCAAGGGGACAGTACAAACAACAGGCAGACAATGTGTAATGGGAACAAGATTGAGTAGTCAATGTGATAGATAAGGGTAAATCAACCGGCCGGATTCAATATTGTTTTTTCCTTATTTACGCATTTAAATCAAAGGATATGGATCTGATTGAAAGTAGTTGGCCAGATTTGTCATCTGTTCAACATTTTACTAAATAACCTCTACAGTTATCTCAACTATAGAAATCATTCGATCAAGAAATGTTTAAAAAATGGAATTCACCAGGTTCAACTTGTCATTTGAACTTGGTGAATCTCCCTCTCTTTTGAGATTGACTAGATTTTTAGTTAAATAATCATGTTGAAAATGGTTATAAATTGGTTCCAATCAAGACCAGTTTTCACTGTTAATTGACATTTAAAATAAAATAACTATCCAAACGATGTGAGAAAGAGAGACAGTTATCTAGTAGAAAATGAATGCGTAAACAATAGATCAACAACTCTAGAAGGGTATCCTATTCTCCCAAATAATATTAGCCTAGCATCATGATCGACTTCAACAAATTAAAAAAGTTAAACACAAGTATTTTCATAATGAAGGAAGATTCACAAAACAGAGTAATGAGAAAAATATTTTTCTCCATACTTGAACTCCAGAAAACTCCAATTCCAGCTACTTGATGGTGTATGAGGTGTTGGAGTATGCTCGATGTCCCGCCCTGGGAATCGAGATGTGGAATCGTGATCTGCAGCTCCAATCCTCAAATATGCTCCCTGAAGTGGTGAAGACCCAAGGGATGGTAGGATGGCTATGCATGGATCATCGAAGTCTCCCCCGTCTGACGTCCCAGTACGAGTCCCTGATGAATCCCCTAAATTCTTGATCACTCATCTAATTCCTCACCTCCTTATGTCACGTGTTCCCCCTCCTCTGCTCGATGAAAAGAACTCTCTAGAATCCCACCCTAGGTGTTCATCGGCCTCCATGTGGGGCTTTCACAGTGATGCTTCCTCTAGCCGGTCACTAGAGTAGTTGCTCCTAACTGAATGAATGGATCGCGCGCACCGAGCCACAACCCAC
This sequence comes from Viscum album, assembly GCA_963277665.1. Taxonomy (NCBI): domain Eukaryota; kingdom Viridiplantae; phylum Streptophyta; class Magnoliopsida; order Santalales; family Viscaceae; genus Viscum; species Viscum album. The sequence continues at coordinate 291,357,549 of OY728163.1, forward strand.
CATCTGCATGGAACAACAAAAACACACGGGAGTCATATAAAAAATAAAATGAAACTATTATATGCCATATATTATATCACTACTTAAAATTAATGAAAATACCTATAAATATATATATTTATAATATCAAATATTATTATTATTAATATATGTTTTAATAATTATTATATTTATTTAACAACATATATTATTATGATATATTAATATTATATATAAGCTAATACACTATCATTAATATACCTATTATTAATATTGTATAGTATATGATATAATATATATATATATATTATTTTATGTTATAATAAAATAAAAACTAAAAAGAAGAAAGGAAAATGAAATGGGGGGTCGAATCGTGCAGAGGGTGGAGCGTAGGGAAGAGGGTCCAGTAGGGACTCGGGAGTGGTTTGTAAAGAGGACAGGGGGCATCGGTTTGTAGATAGAAGTGGTAGTGGGCTCGTGTGAGATTCGGAATCGAGGTGGTGAGGTGGTGGCACAGCTAGATATGGCTAGGGAAGATCAAGGGGTGCGGCGAAGCTTGGCTGGGAGATTGGGATGTGGTTGCAGCACAGTGAAGCTTGGTCAGGCTTCAAACTGCAGTGCGGCTAGGGGACGGCTAGGGTTCGAAGGAGGGGAGCTCTAACAGATGGTGGAAGACCGTCTTGGTTGGTGAAATGGTTGTGGCCTGTAGTGGCGGTAGAAGATAAGGATGTTGGGTCAGGCGATGGTGGTGTAATGTTTGATCTAGAGCATCTCGAGGTGTCTGTCTACCAGCAGATGTGAGGGAAAGGGTTTGATTTTGGGGTTTCATTTTGCTGAGATCTGGTTGTGTGATTCTTCTTCAAATCAGTTGTGATGTTAAATGTTTTGATTGGTTGGTTTGTGTGATGATGCATATAATTTCTTATGGCATGAGTTTCTCAAGTTGTGTTTCATTATATTTTTGAATTTGAATTTCTTTTTGTTGTGTGGTTTAGTATGGAAGGGGCGTGGTAGAGGGTTCTGGTGCTACTGGACGAGTGGATGCGGGTAGCAGTGGTGACGGTGTGTGGGGGGCGGTGCCATAATGGAGATGAGGTGGTGAGAACAGTGATACTGTGAGGATGAAATGGTTGCATCATGAGTAATACTCACGGTTTCTGTGAGACAGCAAGGGATGAACAATAGTGGGGGTTTGCTATGCCACCGTGAGGAACGGTGGCACTGCAAATGATGCTCATGGTGGGATAGTCAAGAGGAACGGTGTCACTGTGAGGAGATGAAATGATGGTAGAATTTGAGTGAAGGAACGGTGGTTGGGTGTGAGAATGGTGAGACAACACTAGGTGCGACCGTAACATCTGCAAAACAAAAAATAAATAAATGAATTTAAAGAAATAAATGATTTACTAAAACTAAAAAAAAATTAATAACTCAATCAATTGAATTAATAAAAATAAATAAAACAAAGTTAAGTTAAATAATAAAAATAATTATGCATTATTTAAAAGAATGAATTTATCAATATTATAAACAACTTAGTTTAAAACAAATTAAAATATTTACAAACACTTGTATAAATAAATTAACCAAGGAATTAATTTAAGAATTAATTAAATTAAGGAATAAAAGTATTAATTGAATAAAATTAAATTGTTAAAACTAATTAAATTATTAAAAAACTAAAAACTAAAATGAGTTAATTATTTAAAATTTTAAAAAAAATTACTTAAATTAATGAATTAATAAACTAACTTGAAAGAAAATTTAAAGAAGTGAAAAATTGAAAGAATGAAAAATGAAAGTTAAAATAAAAATGATTATTTAATTTGAAAATTATTCAAAATTACACAATTAATCACCAAAAGAGAATATTTACATAAAAATGATTATTTTACAAATTAATGTACAAAAAAACAACAAACAAATTATTTAACAAAATACAACACTTTGAAATTAAAAATCTAGTAAAAATACAAAAAAGGATGTGGAAAAGAATGTGAAAACACCACCACATCAAACTCCCCCACACTTAAAACTTTGTTTTTCCTCAAACAAATTCTTTCCTTAGACTTTTAAACAACAGATGATTTGTGAGTTTTAGTTCAAAAGGTGCATGATTAAACTTTAATACCCAGAGAAACAAGACAAAATAGTGGGTCAAGCTTTTCAAAGGTGTTCCAAAATGATGTCCTGCATAGCTTCAAATACTCACTGGAAGTTAAAAGCCTCACAGATTCACACACTATCAAGTATGTCATGACTCATATGTGTACTCATTAACTATCCTACTTCAAGTTATTATTCAAGGGGTGTTGACATGTTAGATAAGCGGAACTAAAAAATTAACCAAGGGCACCTTCCATACTCACCTTCCCCTAGGTTCCAAAAATTAAAGTACATTAATTTCATCACACTATTGATTAAAATCAAATGAATTTTTAACTAAGTCAATTGCTCCCTTCTTTATCTAGGTTCAAAATTCCCCTCACCTTAATGAGTTCATTTTTGACAAGGGCACTTTTATTTCTATTTTTCCCAGCCATATTACATGTGCGGATCAATGTGCATAGCATTTATTAATATTGAAATTGGATTAATTTATTCACAGAAACACACCCAGTGTGCCTTGTCTTAGATTCTCCCCATGGGATCCCTGATAGAGATAATATTTTCATTATTTTTCAAATGTTTTTTAATGATTTATCCCCTTCCAATTAATCAATTTGATCTGATTTGTATCATTTTAGTGTCTTCATGAATTATGGTCTTAAGTGTGGAAATTGGTTAATTCTGGAAATTTAGCAGTTTTGTGGAGCTTCTGTATTTCGGGCATATCCTAATCCTAATATTCCATTTTTATTCAAAGAAGTAAAAAGTTCCACAAATATCCAAGGAAAAGATACAACAGTGGTCTGAAATAGTGAAGACCGAGGTAATCCCCTCTAATAATGGTGATCCCCATTGTTTTCAGAGTTTGAGGGGTGTGAAAAAGGAAAGCCTCCAGACCTGAAGATACTATTGAAGCAAGGTAGTCAGTAGCTTTGTTTCCCTCACGCCAGGTATGAGAGACTTTTGTGTTATTTTCAATGAGACCCCGACACTTCCGGATGATGTACTTGATAGCCCAAGGGATGCTCTCGATGCCCTGGAGAGCATTAGAAAGGAGCATGGAATCGTTTTCCACCTCCACTGGAACCACACCCCTTTGGCTGCATTCCTGGAGACATGCCAACATGGTCTTCGCCTCTGCAAGAAGAGGTGTGCCATGGCCCAACCAAATGGAGAAAGTAAACAAAACTAATCCGTTGTGATTACGAATGAGACCCCTGCCACTAATGGTACCCGCAAGACAGGAGCTATCGGTATTTAGCTTGAAACCGTGATGCGGGGGGTCCATCGGACCTAGTGACCGGAGTGCGGAGTAGGGACCGGAGAGGGATTACGCACGGTGGGAAGAAGACGCTACATAGTGGGAGCCTCCCTCCAAGCACTGAGAACAACTGCCATATCAATAAGAAGGCTCTTAATGTATAAGATGATGGATCGAACAGAGGAGGTCACCCCTTCGTGCAAGTACATGTTCTGAGCCTGCCACAAACTCCAGCATCCGGCGTGAAGCACCAAAGTGCGCGCTCTTCTCTATGGACCCTCAGCACCCAAGCCGTGAAACCATCAGTTAAATAAGGATTGTTCCTCCATGGCGGTAATAGAAAAACCAGTGAAAGCACCAAAGAAAGTCCACACCTCGCACGCCCAATCACTTTCAAAGAATAAATGATCCGAAGATTCCTCCTTGTGCTTCTTACAGCAAACGCATTTGGAGGCCATGCTCACCCCGCACCTTTTATCCAAATTGTGTGATTACTTTTTTTAGGCTTTTTATTCTCATGGGATTAAACTTTTTATTTTGGACTTGGGTCTAATTCAGCACACTATGGCCCAGACAAATTCATCAAGTGGAAAACGTTTTATGGCCGACAGAATGGACCTTACCATAATTAATGAAGAATATATCGGCCTACACAAGTCCAAATTATCTGATTCTAGATGTAGAAAAAAGAGGACTCATAGAAGCATGCTTATGTTTAATTTTATGAATAAATTCAGTCACTAAGGCATCCATTTAATGCGGACAAAGAGAGGGATTTGAAGAGTCACCTCGGGCAGAAAAATATGTCAGTGGTAATTAGAGCATAACTTTTGTTTCAAGTGCCCAAATTCTCTAATATTTTGAGTAAGCATTAAGAAGACATAGGGTAATAACATTTATGAAGACACCTTCCCTATATTAGACCATTTAATATTCCAACCGGACTCAAACATTTGATAGATTAAATTTTGGATGGAAATTTTCTACTCCAAAAGCCTATAAATAAGAGTGTTCACTTCCATTCAGAGGGGTTGAAGAAGGTGAAAGAGAGGTTGTGCTAGAGGATTGACTTCTTGAAGTTCTTTATATTTTCTATTTTCACTTTTCCCAGTTTCATTATGCTCTCTTCTTTCCCTTTCAACTATAATACCCTTCACATGAAGGGGTAAAGCCTTTGAGTGATCGGGGAAGGAGGAGTTTCTCTTTTGTAATGTCGGAGTTTTGTTCTTAAATGTAAAACCCTGTTTTTCTTTTGAATTACTTCTATTATCACTATTTCACAACTATCTTAATGCTATTGTGTTTTGATTTTGTAGTATTCATTTTTAAAAGCTTTGGTTAAATAATTTTAATCTCCCTCCGCCTAGTGCAATTTGTCTCGATCGAGCATATTTTGTTATGTGGTGAGTTCCCAACGATCTTTGGCATGTGTGTGGAACTAGTGGACTTTTTCTAAAGTTATAAGGATCAAAAATTCCCGATCATGACTTGCCTTAGTTTTTTAGGGATTGTTTATGAACTTCCATGCACATAGGAGTGAGTTCTATTTTCTTCTTTAACCATGGGTGATAGATAACTCGATCGAGGAGTCTTTCATTTGTCATTAAAAAGGAAGAGAGGTAAGATGATATTTGTGACTATGATGACATTAAAAAAGGTGATCTTGCCCTAACCATATCACTCTCTTCATCCATTAGTGTTCAACCTTTCTTTTTAATTGCTTTCTTTATTTTTCTACTCAAACAATTTCAAAAAGAACCTCTTCTTATTTCTTTAATTTAAGTGACAAACGTAATTGTTGTGCACTCCTCTCTGGATACAACTTAGGTTAACCAATCTACTACATTTTAACTTAGGTTTTATTTGTTTTTTCACACCCCATGATAGGCATGTGTCAAAACTTGGTGTCGTTGTCGGGGAGGTTGTGCCAAAAATATTATTCTAACATTTTGTAAATATTTTCATTTAAAAAAATTAAAAAAATATATTTTCTATGATTTATTCCAACTACAATTATTCTTATTGGATTGATTACTCACAGTTATAGGGACAAATGGTTCATAATGATGAGGAATCCCTCTTTCAAAGTCTTGATTAACTCACTATTTTGGCCAAGAAAATGTTGAATCAACATGTCACAGGTATCTTGCTTCAAGAACTGATGGACATGGTGAATCAAGTCAACATTGATTATCAAAGATTGAAGTCCATATAAAAGGTTACATTGGATCAAGAACCTCAACCTGAACCAGAATCAGAACCAGTGAGGGAAGTGAATTTACCACTCATCTTTCAAATAGAGGAGCCTGACTACCTACCTCTACCCAATGAAATTCAACTCAATGAGGATATCTCCACTGAAGAATCAATTGAATTCAAGCCACTTAAATGAGATAATATTTTTCTAAACTCTATTTATTCTGATTTTATAGAATATTATTTGAGTACTAATTCCCCTTGCATGAAATTTTCTGATTCTGATAACTCTTGTATTTCCTTGGTGGATAAGGAAGAAAAAGATGATGCATCTAATGAAGAACATATGGAGCTCCCCAAACATGTTGATCATTTATTGTAGGGATTTCAAGAGGTAATCCAAGTGGATTTTCCTAAGGAAAAAGAGACACAAGATGCTTAAATTGAAAGGGAAGAATTCGATATTGATTCTTTATGTTTTAACTTTGTTCAAATAGAATTTAACTCTAACATTCACTTTGATTATTCAATTGATGCAGCATACCTTCAGAACTCACTGGAGAATGAAGAGGGGGGTGTGAAATTAGAAACCAAGAAATATGAGGACTCATTCTTTGTCCTACCCCCACCAAGAAAGTTGTATCTTATTGTCCTAGGGGTGGATTTGGTGTACTATAACCATGGTGTCCTCAACAAAAAGTATGAATCACATGATGTGAAGAATAATTTGTGTTGGTTCATCACAAAGAAACTTCACCCACCTTCAGATTGGGGATAACCAACTGAAACTTCCCATCTGGAGGAATTCAAAACCCAGGGCCCACTTGGGGGATTAAACAAAGATCTATCCTTATTTTTCCATCTTATTTCTATTTTCATTTCTTTCATTAAATTTCTTATGTTTTCTTTTGTTCTTTTTTGTAGGTTTTTAGTGTTCAACACTTAGGAGCTTAACTCAATATTGCACTACCAATAAGTTAGGTTGTACCTCTCCTTTACACTTGATTGCTGATGTGATTCATTTTAAAATCCACTTACATGTTACATCCATTTGAATGCATTGAGGACACTGTATCATTTAAGTGTGGAGGAGGGAACCTTTTTAGTTTAGGATTTTCATTTGTTGTGTGTTTTTAAAAAAAAACTAAAAAAAAATGTGTGTTTTCAAATTTTTGTGTGTTTATTTTTTCAGTTTTTTTTATGTGTTTTTGAAAATTTTGAACTGAAATGATTATCATTACCATTTATGAAACCCATGTTATTGAGTGAACCAATTTATTCCATGAAACTGAGCTTAAATGAATGCTGAAAATGGTTTTGTTTCAAGTTTAATTATTTGATAATTTCTTGAAAAATACTCTGATTTTTGAATCCCATGACACGTCTCACTGTCTTTATATTTGAAATCACTTTCCCATGAGGATTCTGAACCATTTTTTGTCATATTATTTTCATTCACCTCACTTCTTGAGAGAACTAGACTGTGCTTGTTTTAACAAGAATTTGATTTATTCCTTTCAAAACTTGAGGGTTTGGGGTACATGTTTTTTAAATGATTGAGGCATTTCTTTGGTTTGAAAGCCCTATTTTCAAGATAATCCCTTTCATTCTGGCCTTCCTTGTAAATTTAATCCTTTTATCCCTTAGAATCCATGAATATCCTGTTAGGTTAGCCACATTACAAGCTAATTTTCCCTATCCAACCTGCTCTTGAAGTAAAATTGCATGATCTAGTTGAACTTAAGTGTGAAGGAAGCTTTCTTGTGTTGTGCTACCTCATTTGGTGAAACTTTGGGTGGAAAATAAAATGCTAAAGAGATGTGTGTGCTGATGAAAAACTATTCTGTTGAAAGTTGTGCCTTTTCTGGAGCTTTCATGATAAAAGAAGTTGTGCCTTTCTGGAGCTTCTAATGGAGGAATAAAGTTGTGCCTTTTCTGGATCTTTCAATAAAAATCATGTTTGAGAAGATTGAATTTTTTGCTGTTAGAATTCTGGGATGTTTGAAAATTTCTGGATATTTCATGATGATGGATCTGAATTTCTACTAAGGGGAGTGGAGAGGATACCATACTTAAGTGAAAATTAGAATTGTGCAATTTTGCTTCAAAAAGAGTCAATCCCTCCTCATTCGGCCTTAGGATGTTTCACATAAAAATCCTACCAACCAAAATCCATAGAACAAACATGCAAAGTCCTCATGATAAACATATGTCCTTGACTCACATCGGGTGGAGAACTAGGATTTTTTCAAACCTATGGTGACCCTTGCAATGGTTTGGATGAGAAAAACTTTGTTGAAAATTGATATTTGTGAGATGAGAGAAAATTCATGTGAGGTAGGTGTCTTGTGTGCATGGGAGGATAAATGAAGAGGAAAAATATTTAATGACCTGATTTGAGAACTTGTAATAATGGTTTTTGATGAGGCATGATATCTTTTATTTCTTGGTGTGTGATTGGTGGATCTTAATGGCATGTGTTTTGAATTTGGTTTGATTTGATTTTGATTTTGACTTGTCTGGGAGTCCAAGCGCTAAGTGTAGGGGGAATTGATAGAGATAATATTTTCATTATTTTTCATATGTGTTTCAATGATTTAGCCTCTACCAATTAATTAATTTGAGCTGATTTTTATCATTTTAGTGTCTTCGTGAATTATGGGCTTAATTGTGGAAATTTGTTAATTCTGGAAATTTAGAAGTTTTGTAGAGCTTTAGTATTTCGAGAATATCTTTTAAATTTTTTATCCAAATTGTGTGATTAATTTTTTTAGGCTTTTTATTCTCATGGTCTTAAAATTTACCTTTTGGACCTGGGTCTATTTTGGCACACTATGTCCCAGAAAAATTCATCAAGTGGAAAAAGTTTTATGGCCTATAGAATGGACCCTACCATAATTAATGAGTCATATCTTGGCCTAAACATGTCCAAATTAGGTTATTACAGCTGAAGAAGAAATATATATCTTATAAGAATGATTATGTTTAATTTTATGAAGAAATTCAGTCAGTAAGGCATCCATTTAATGCAGACAAAGCGAGGGAGTTGAAGAGTCACCTCGGGCAGAAAAAGATGTCAGTGGTAATTCGAGCATAACTTTTGTTTCACGTGTCAAAGTTTTCTGAGATTTTGAGGAAGCATTAAAAAGACATATGGGAACAACATTTATTAAGACACCTTCCCAATATTCTGCCATTAATATTCCAATCGTACTCAAAAATTTGGTGGAGTGATTTTGGAGGGAAATTTTCTACTCCAAAAGCCTATAAATAAGAGTGTTCACTTCCATTCAGAGGGGTTGAAGAAGGTGCAAGAGGGGATGTGCTAGAAAATTTAATTCTTGAATTTCTTTCTATTTTCTATTTTCACTTTTCTTGGTTTCATTATTCTCTATTCTTTCCCTTTCAACTCTAATACCCTTCACATGGAGGGGTAAAACCTTTGAGTGATCGGGGAAGGGGGAGTTTCTCTTTTGTAATGTCGGAGTTTTGTGCTTAAATATAAAACCATCTTTTTCTTTTGAATGACTTATGTTATCACTATTTCCCAACTATGTTAATGTGATCATGTTTTGATTTTGGTGTATTCATTTTTAATATCTTTGGTTAAAGAATTTTAATCTCCCTCTGCCTAGTGCAATTTGTATCGATCGAGCATATTGTGTTAGGTGGTGAGTGTCCAATGATCTTTGGCAAGTGTGTGGAACTAGTGGAATTTTTATAAAGTTATAAGGATCAAAAATTCCTAATCAGGACTTGCCTTAGTTTTTTAGGGATTGTTTATGAACTTCGATGCACATAGAAGTGAGTTCTATTTTCTTCTTTAACCAAGGGTGATAGATAACTCAATCAAGGAGTCTTTCATTTGTTATTCAAAAGGAAGAGAGGTAAGATGATATTTGTGACTATTATGACATTACAAAAGGTGATCCTACCCAGACCTTATCACTCTCTTCATCCATTAGTGTTCATCATTTCTTTTTAATTGCTTGCTTTATTTTTCTACTCAAACAATTTCAAAAAGAACCTCTTCTCATTTCTTTAATTTAAGTAACAAACGTAATTGTTGTGAACTCCTCTCTAGATACAAATTAGTTTAACCACTCTACTACATTTTAACTTAGGTTTTATTTTTTATTTTCACACCCCACGACAGGCACGTGTCAATCCCATTTTCCCATTTTACTCCAGTTACAAAGGACTTAATTAGTAATCAATCGAGTTGACTTCCGAAAGTGATTGAATATTGTTATTTTTTAAAAAGTGTGAGTTACTTGGGTTCCAGTGAGAACTTCTAGCTACCCTAATTCATGATCCTTATTCCACTAAACTCATCCCGTCACACTCCATTCCTCAGTTCCTAAATAGACAGGTCTATAAAGACAATGAACAATTCCACTTAGCAATCACTCAAACTTAACAGTTTCTGACTAAGTGTCAATCTCAATAACTAGTAAACAGTTATCCCTTACACAGAACATAATTTAAGTAGCATTGAAACTCCAATGGCCATAAAGTGATGATTTTGTTTGACATATTGTGAATGATATTTGAAAAAAAAATGACCATTTTTTTTACAAACTCAGTTTCAGGAAGGGGGAATTTGACATGACACTAGAATGAACCCTGTTGGGAAAAAACCCCTCAAGGAATCATTGAAGTATTTTTGAGGTGATTCTGTTTGTTGAAAAAGTGGGCCTCCATGTTGTGTTTTTCCACAAAGCAGACCATGATGTAGAATTTGTTGACAAAGGGGGTTTATAAGGTGATTTTTAAGGTTCAAGAGATGTTATTGGATATCCAGGTTTGATTGAAGAACCTCGACAATGTAATGGATGATCTGAAGGTGGTACAAAAAGAGTAGATACAAGGTGGCGTTGTTTTCTAGTGTTTGCCAAATTTTTGGGTCTGAAAATCGAAAAACGGAGAGACGTGTTTTTGGAAAAGGAAGGTGCGTGAAAAAGAAAAGTGGTGCGTGAAATATTTGCATGATGCATGAAAAAGAAAAGTGGTGCGTGAAATATTTGTGTGGTGAATGAAAAAGAAAAGTGGTGCATGAAATATTTTCATGGTGCGTGAAAAATTAAAGTGGTGCGCAAAATATTTTCCTGGTGTACGAAAAAGAAAATGGTGCGTGAAATATTAGCATGGTGCGCGAAATAGGGGATTGGTATTTTTCGCACAAGAGGTGTTTCAAGAAAAGAACCTCAAAAATTGGAAAAGGCATGAGGTGTGTGAAATATTGGAGTAATGTGTGAAAAATGATGTTGTGTGGAAGATGTGTTTTTCACGCTCGAAGTGAATTACGTGCTCAAGGAGGGTTTTTTGTGCAGGGGTCGATTTTGGCTATAAATATAAAGTGACCCCCCTCATTCAAAATAGATCAAGAATTAGAGAGTATTTGAGATCTGGTGCACGAAATTGGAGTGCACAAGAGAGTTTCATGAAAACAAAAATTTTGTGTGTAAAAGAACTGTTTGAGCGCAAAGCAGAGGTTGTGCGGAAAAGAAGAATATTGCACGAAAAGTGGATTGCATGCAAAAGTAGAAAATTACGTGCAATGAAGTGTAGAGATTTCACATAAAATAAGTGGTTGCATGTAAAAGAGGTGTTGTGTGAAAATTGTATTTCATGCAAGGCAAGATAATTACGCGCAAGGTGCAGTAAGGGCTGCGCGTAAAAATTGGGGTTGCCCGATACACCCGGTGCAAAGTGAGATTCATCTACGGGTGAAAGTTGGATGTTAACAGAGCATCAATCAACAGTTAAAGATGCAGATTTCATTAGTAATAATGAATGGACCTACAAATCCATAAACTGTGTGTGGATCCTTTCCAGAGCAGTGAGAAAAGGAAGAGGAAGAAGGTGATCCTTTCTACCGGCAGTGAGCCAAAGAGAGATAGGAACAGGGAGTGACCCTTGGGAAAGCAGTGAGCTAACCCTAAACATTTTAAAGGAAGTGAGTATGGGCATAGAAGTGGTCTAGCCCAAACATTGTAAATTGGAAGTGAGCTTTAGTGGATTTGGTACAGCAGCACATCATTCTTGTATGCTCCTTGGACATAGCCCAGTGAGGGTGAACCAATTAAAAATATCTGTGTCTATCTGCTTGCTTCCCTGCATTGCATCCAAAGCATCATTATCAGATAAATAAGGAAAGAACAAGATAAAAATTAACAATATAAGAGAAAACAAAGTTACCCTTATAATATATAGGTCAAGATCCAGTGGGGCAGGAAGAATTTTCAAATAGAATATCCATACCTTGATTCATCCCCTTTCTCAGGGTATCTAGGCCCCTTTTGGTACTAACAACCCCTCTCCCCCACACTTAAAACCCAACATTGTCCCCAATATTGAATTATAAGGTGGAAGAGAGTTTAAGTTCAAAATAGATGGACATTTATGTGACACCCCAAGAACTTGTGTTTCATATAATAGTAATTTATATGTTTTATTGTTATCTTTTACCTGAACAAAACTTATCTCTTATAGAGAAATAATAGTTTGATGCAACAGAATAAGCACACAAAATGGGTGCAAGGAGTTTTATTCAAATAAGAACACATTAGTGGTTACAATAAACTAGTATTAAGAGGGAAATCAAACTAACCAAATATACTTATTAGAAACCCTATCAGGATTACAGGGAGACCTCCCAAAACAACAAGAACCCTGAGAAGATAATAGGGGTCCTTATCATCCTCCATAATAAACATGATAACAGAAAAAGCCACTATGTCTATGCTGAGCATAAATGGTATGACAAGAACCATCTTCTTCTTCTTCAATCACCTTAAACTTAAGACACCCCGAGACAAGGTTTTACATGGCACCAATCCGACCGTTACCTCGAGTAACCGTTGGGAACCCAATAGCTATAATTATAGTCATTCGTATTATGATGTTTTAACTAAAGAACAATTAAGTACAACTTCACAATATGATTTGAAAATTATAAGATAAAACCAAAACTACGATATTATACTTTGAGTTGCATTTAAGTTTTGAGAAAAATAATAAGTAATTTGGAAACGGTTTTGCAAATATTTATTTTTTTAATGTAAAGAGTTTAATTTCTTAAACAGTATTACAAATTATGTTTTATATCTTCTAATCAAATTATGTTTTTTATTAAGACCAAGTTTTCTATATAAGAGTTATCTTATAGGTTAGTAAATCTCAATTTATAATTCTCATATTAGATATTTAATGTTTATACACAATTGTTTTCTAGAAAACAAAAGTCTATTTCACGTGCACTTTTACCTACTAATACTTAATAAAAACCATGTTTAAAAGAAAATTTTCTATACAGTATTACTACCCTTAAGACTACATGCTATTAGGTTAGAATCTATAAAAAAAAATTGGGCCAGCTAGGGCCAGCCCTTATTGACCGGGGCCAAGGGAGGCAGTTCACTCAAGGTGGCTGAGCCTGGCCCTCAGCCCAAGCTTGGGCCAGCCTGAGATCGGGCATGGGTCTCTCGAAGAGAAAATGTGTGAGCAGCACGGGAATGAGGTCGCGGTGTTCATGGGAGCACATAGAAGCGCTTGTGTGCGCGCAGCGCGGGCGCAATCCACGTATTCTTGGGTAGCCCGAGGCCTGCGGGGCAGACGGAGGCCCGTGTATAAGGCCTCCTATGTGTGTTCTGTGTTATTTCCAGCATTGCGGGAGGCCGAAGCTTATAAGGGAGGTGAAATCAGCTCCCTGTTTCTATGTGGGAAGAGATTTTTCGGAAAAAATGCAATTATGGCCGTTAGATCTCTTATCGCGGGATCTGGGCCGCTGATCTCAACCCCGCGTACGACCCTCAGTAATTTAAAATGTCACGTCAACTCTGGTCTGTCCGATCAACTCAAATATAATCTGAGTCACTTTTTTTAAAACCCCACGAATGTGCCCAACCCTTGGATCAAAGGTAGTCGCGATCTGGTCCGTTGTTTTTCCTCCCAGTTTTCTTCCAGCGACGCTGTCTTCTTCCTCGCAACGTGCCCTAAAACAGTAGCTATACACCCTATTTTATCACCATTTTCTTCACTCCCTTAGCCGTTGGACCCTCCACTCTCGCACGGTTTCCACGAAGACCTTTCACCCTAGTATTTTTTTTATAAGGCAAGTTGGCCTCGGATTCCTTCCTTCATGCATTAAAATAGTCATTATAGGTATCAATTATAAAAACTTCACCGAGGAATTTGAAGAACCCTCTCGGTTATTTGCACTCAGCCTCCAGCAGATCTCATCAAAGTATTCTGAGTTTTCCAGTGTCTCCCAAGAACCTCCTCCCCCTCTTCCTCAAGCTAGGTAAGGGTTTATTCTTTTTCTTGCTTGTTTTAAGTTGTATGAACATGTATATATATATACTTGTAAAACTAGTAAAAATCATCATACGGTTTGAGTTTATATTTTTTAAAAGTTGTAGGATCTTGAATATAATGTATTAACAACCCTAAGCATGGATACCCCATGCAAATCTATGCCTTAAGAACATATCGGTTATGTAATAACCGTGTTTGTGAAAATATATATAGGTATATTGTATACTTCCCTCAGTTTTTTTTATGAGCCTAGATTTAAGACTTCTAACCTTGAGTTTCAAAGTTATTAAGGAATTAAGAAATCCATGGAGTCATTGTTAAGAAAATGTTATACACTTGTTTATATGTGTTCTTAAATATATATTGATAATACACATACATGCGGTTTAAGAACATCATTTTTATACTTTTAGATAATAATTTCAATAATCATGCAAGTGTCGAATAAGAATGGTATGAGATCCTTATGAATATGTGGGGACATAAGACAACTTCGAATACCCAATTGTATTTACCAAAGTTTTCGAAGCCTTACGAAGAAAGTACTAATTATATCTCCTCGATGCATTTTATATCTAATCGTTATGTTCTTATGAAAATGTATATACTTAGTATAAATAAAGTTTGAAGGGTATTTTATCATTTTCGTGAACTTGTATATATATATATATATGAATAGTTATATATGAATGTTTTTTTCTGTATAAAACCGTATCTTCTTAATCCAATATATATATATATATGTGTGTGTGTGACTTCTAGATTTAAATGATATTTCCCCAAAAATCTTATTGTTGTAAATGGTTTATTGAATTTCTTCGATCATCCTTGGTTTAATAAGTTTTTTTGAATGTATATATATATACCTATATGTATATGAAAATATATAAATATAAAATACACGACTCATTGATTTGCATGAACTTCATAAGAAGATTAAGGATTTTGTTAAGTTTTGATTTTCAGAATACCAACGTGGGTTTCTATTTTTTTTTAGCTTATAAAATCCTATGTTATGTGAAGAAAGTACTACACATACATTTCAAATGTTTTAGGCTTGATTAATCACTATTTTCTTATGCACGTCTATGTTGAATGAATATTTTACACCACATGAAACCCTAAACATAGTTTTCCAAATGCTTACTTTTGATATGTTGAGTTCATGAGTATAGATATGGGAATATCAGGACCTCATATTTTTATTACTAATTACTCTTTACCCATTATATTAAATGATAATGTTTAAGGATGAGTTTTATACCTTCAAGTTTTAACCATAAGTGTTTGAGATAATGTGAGTATAGTAAACTGCATGAAATGATATGTTTACCTCTTCTTTTATTATGTTAAGTTTATCTTTTTATTTAATAATTAATGTTCTTGATTACTATGGTTAAGGACTTTGTCATTTTAAGTGATCAAAATGGTATTTCATGTGTGTTAGTTGGCATCATAGTTACTCTTAATACAGCTACTAATTTATGGCTTAACCACACAATTCATTGTTTTGTGCTAAACTCACTGCATATGCTTAAAAGTGGATAACCGTAATAGTAAGCTTATATGACCTATTCTTAGTTTATGGATTTAACTGTTCAAGGTGGTGTGTGACATCTTGAATAAAATGTGAGGTGAAATAAGAAACCAAGTGGGTAATACACTTGGTTTGATATGTGATAAGTAATTAATAAATCAAAGTGGTATATGCACTTTGATTTATAGATATGAAGAATTCATTGTACCTAGTATATTCCAGGTTGGGGACCAGTAAAAGTAAGTCCTCTGGGTTGGGTTCTGGTTACAGCAGATCCTCCGGGTTGGTGTCTGGTTACAGAAGCACTTCGGGTTAGAGTCCGGTTACAGAGGCTCTCTGGGTTGGGGTCCAGTTACAGTTAGCTCCTAGGTCTTGGCACGAGGCCTTGATGCGGTCCGACATATGCACTTACCTCATTATTACTATGTAATTTAATTAACCAGAAAAATATTCAACTAGTAGAATATTTGGTTAAAAGAGCTTATGGATTTTTGGTCGAGGCCTTAAATCATTTGACGTCTTGGCCAATGCCTTGATAAAATGTTTTAGAATGTCTTGTGTATTTATGGCATAACATATGTTTAGAACTCAGTAATTTAGTATTCAGCGTATGTAATTGAAGTTTTTATTTTATGCCCAACTCTGATTATTCATTACTCTTAGCTGTTTAATTTTTTATTACATATTCTCATGACATACATGTTTAGAATTTATTTTATTCAGCATGCCTATGTCTGAATTGTGTGTCTTGGTAATTCTGCTAGTATGTTTTTAATTAATTACTTTTATTATGACATGTCACATGTGTTATAGCTTTTATTTAAGAATATTTTTTTATGAATGGTTTAAATAATGTTTTCAAAAGTTATTTTGGGTATAATATGTTATTTTTAAACCCCTTACTGGGAATTCGTATGCTTACCCTACGTTTTAAATGAAAAAATTTCAGGTATCAGTCATGTCTTCAATGAAGTTTTAGAATGCAGCTGGTTTCCCAGAACCTGAACCTCACGATCCTCTGTAGCATGGGACATGATGTGATATTTTTAAATGAATGTGATGTAATAATTATGGCTATGGTACATCATGTCTCATGGGAACCGGCTCCAGGCACTCGGGGGTTGGGTCCTTACAGTTGGTATCAGAGGATTGGTTCAGAAAATTCTGGAAAACCAGGTAATAAAAAAATATATAGCTATGACTGAACCTTACTAAATGATTTTATTATAACTTTCAGATGGAAGATGAAAATATGCCTACAATTTTACTATTACTCTTCGTTGAGGCCATAGAGACCATTTTTTCTTTAGCTATCCGAGAGAATTTTCTTAACTATGCTCATATCTGCATGACGTGCAAACACATGTATGATGTGTCAAACTCACCTCGGGTGCTTCAACTACGCCGGGGGTTAGGATTTGATTACCTTATTATGTTTATGACCCAATTCCCCTCCTATATACGTCGGGGAAGGTACCATGAGGTACTTTTTCGAGTATTCACGGTAGGTGAGGACTTTGGCTTTATGGCCTTCAACACTTTTCAAGAAGATGATGTTGCCGGTGACCTCCGAACGGACTATCTTTGTCAAATCTTGAACTATGGTTCCTGGGGCCAATTGTTGGACTTCAGAATGTTACAAGATGAGTCCACCCAACTGTCTTATAGGCAACAAGTGTATTTTGATGTCTCCCAACTTCATACCCCTCATGCTACACTCATGAGACGTCACATGTGTTCCCATGAGTTTAACGCTGAATGCTTAGCCTGTGTTTGGTTTAAGGAGATAGGGAGTTTTTCTTCTCTATGTGGAGTTCGTGTAGTTGGTCATTAAGGGAACTCAGACACTAATGCTTAGTAATAAACTCTTAATTTTTTGAAATATTATCTTTTCCATTCCTGTCTTTACTATATCTGAACTTTCAAAGTGAATTCTCACGAATATGTTTTCAGATGGCTAGACAAACAAATATCTCATCTCTACCCAATGAGATATTGGAGGATATCTTAATCATAAATTGCGCTATGGACTATCCTTTTTTCCTCAACCTATGAGGATCATGTCAACACATGTTTGGATTGTCTAAAAACCCTGAGATCCTTCGTTCCTGTCAAGAGAATGAACATGTCTTCCAATCCATCGCCATTACCCAACTCCCCTGTTATAGGAAAATAGGAAGATACTTCGAGGGTCTTTTTCAGTGTTTCACTCTGGCACAAATTTTTTTTGTCAGAGCATGTTTCCTAATGGCTTCCCAAGATGGGAACCTCAGACCAACCTTTATGTTCTAGATCCTAAACCTCAGTCTGTTTAACCGCATCATTCCAATCAAATATCTTGAGCAAGATGTAGTCTGTCGGGGCATCAGAGAATATGTCCATCCGGACATCTCCAAAATTTGTACCACTCAAGCCTCCCTATGGAATCCTGAGTGTAGAATGCATGAGCCATAGTTCAAAACGTACTGCTCGAGGTTTATCTAGGATAGAGAAGCAGAGGAACTCAATACCAACCTGGGTATTCCGTTAAACAAGCCGAATCTCCCGTTTTGGTGATGATGGTCGTATGGGAATTTATCTTCCAGTTTCTGAATAGAATTGCGAGGATGCAATTCTTCGAAGGGGGGATAATGTGACACCCCAAGAACTTGTGTTTCATATAATGGTAATTTCTATGTTTTATTGTTATCTTTTACCCAAACAAAACTTATCACTTATAGAAAAATAATAGTTTGATGCAACGGAATAAGCACACGAAATGGAAGCAAGGAGTTTTCTTTAAATAAGAACACAATAGTGGTTACAATAAACCAGGATTAAGAGGGAAATCAAACTAACCAAATATACCTATTAAAAACCCTATTAGGATTACAGGGAGACCTCCCAAAACAACGAGAAACCCGAGAAGAGAATAGGGGTCCTTAGCATCCGCCATAATAAACATGACAACAGCCAAAGCCACTGCAGCTACACTGAGCATCAATGGTATGACAAGCACCATCTTCTTCTTCTTAAATCACCTTAAGTTTAAGACACCCCGAGACAAGGTTTTATATGGCACCAATCCGACCGTTACCTCGAGTAACCATTGGGAACCCAACGGCTATAATTATAGCTATTAGTATTATGATGTTTTAACTAAAGAAAAATTAAGTACAACTTCACAATATGATTTGAAAATTATAAGATAAAACCCCAACTATGATATGATACTTTGAGTTGCATTTAAGTTTTGATAAAAATAATAAGTAATTAGAAAATAGTTTTGAAAATATTTCTTTTTTTAATGTAAAGAGTTTCATTTCTTAAACAGTATTACAAATTATGTTTTATATCTTCTAATCAAATTATTTTTTTGATTAAGACCAAGTTTTCTATATAAGAGTTATCTTATAGGTTAGTAAATCTCAATTTATAATTCTTATATTAGAAATTTAATGGTTATACACAATTTTTTTCTAGAAAACAAAAGTCTATTTTGTGTGCATGTTTACCAGCTAATGCTTAATAAAATCCATGTTTTAAAATAAAAATTTATATATAGTATTACTACCCTTAAGACTACATGATATTTGGTTAGTTTCTATAAAAAAATTGGGTCATCCCTTATTAACTGAGGCCAAGGGAGGTAGTTCACTCAAGGTGGTCGAGCCTAGCCCTCAGCCCAAGCCTGGGTCAGCCCGAGATCGGGCATGGATCTCTTAATGAGTGCATGTGTGCGCAGCGCGGGCATGAGGCCACGGTGTGCATGGGAGCACGCAGAAGCGCTTGTGTGCACGCAGCGGGGGCGCAAGCCATGTATTCTTGAGTAGGTCGAGGCCTACAGGGGAGGTGGAGGCCCGTGTATAAGGCCTCATGTGTGTGTGCTATGTTATTTCCAACATTTCAGGAGGCCGAAGCTTATAAGGGAGGAGAAATTAGCTCCTCATTTCAATGTGGGAATCGATTTTTCGGGAAAAATGCAATCGTGGCTGTTGGATCTCTTATCGCGTGATCTGGGTTGTTGATATCAACCCCACGTATGACCCTCAGCAATTTAAAATGTTGCGTTGACTCTGGGTTGTTCGATCAACTCAGATATAATTTGAGTCACTTTTTTTTTAAAACCTCACGGATGTGCCCAGCCCTTGGATCAAAGGCAGTCATGATCTGGGTCGTTGTTTTTCCTCCTAGTTTTCTTCTAGCGGCGCTGTCTTCTTCCCTGTGGTGTGCCCTGAAACAATAGCTATACACCCTGTTTTATCACCATTTTCTTTACTCCCTTAGCCGTCGAACCCTCCACTCTCACACGGTTTCCATGAAGACCTTTCACCCTATTTTTTTTATAAGGTAAGTTGGCCCCAGATCCCTTCCTTCATGCATTAAAATAGTCATTATAGGTATCAATTATAAAAACTTCACCGGGGCATTTGAAGAACCCTCTTGGATCTTTGCACTCAGACTCCAGCGGATCTCATCAAAGTCTTCTGAGTTTTCCAGTGTCTCCTGAGTACCTCCACCCCCTCCTCCTCAAGCTAGATAAGGGTTTAGTCTTTGTCTTTCTTGGTTTAAGTTGTATGAACATGTATATATATATATTTATTTATTTATATATACTTGTAAAACTAGTAAAAATCATCATACGGTTTGAGTTTATATTCCTTAAAAGTTGCAGGATCTTGAATACAATGTATTAACAACCCTAAGCATGGACATCCCATGAAAATCAATGCCTTAAGAATATATCAGTTCTGTAATAAACGTGTTTCTGAAAATATATATAGGTATATTGTACACTGCCCTCAGTTTTTTTTATGAGCCCAGATTTAAGACTTCTAACCTTGAGTTTCAAAGTTATTAAGGAATTAATAAATCCATGGAGTCATTGTTAAGAAAATGTTTTACACTTTTTTATATGTGTTCTTAAATATATATTGATAATACACATACATTCAGTTTAAGCACTTCATTTTAATACTTTTAGATAATAATTTCAATAATCATGCAAGTGTCGAATAAGAAAGGTATGAGGTCCTTATGAATATGTGGGGACATAATCCAACTTCTAATCCCCAATTGTATTTACCAAAATTTCCGAAGCCTTGCGAAGAAATTGCTAATTATATCCCCTCGATGAATTTTATATCTAATCGTTATGTTCTTATGAAAATGGATATACTTAGTATAAATAAAGTTTGAAAGGGATTTTATCATTTTTGTGAACTTATATATATATATATATATGCGCATAGTTATATATGAATGTGTTTTTCTGTATAAAACTGTATCTTCTTAATCCAATATATATATATATATATATATATATAATATGAATTCTAGATTTAAAAGATATTTCCCCAAAAATATTATTGTTGTAAAGGCAATCATCCTTGTTTTACTAAGTTTTTGTGAATGTATATATATACCTATATGTATATAAAAAGATGTAAATATAAAATATGTGACTCGTTGATTTGCATGAACTTCATAAGCAGATTAAGGATTTTGTTTTGATTGTGAGAATACCAACGTGGGTTTCCATTTTTTTTACTTATAAAATCCTATGGTATGTGAAGAAATTACTAAACATATGTTTCAAAAGTTTTCGGCTTGATTAATCACTATTTTTTATGCACATCTAGGTTGAATGAATATTTTACACCACATGAAAACCTAAACACAGTTTTCCAAATGCTTACTTTTGATATGTTGAGTTCATGAGTATAGATATGGGAAGATCGTGACCTCATATTTGTATTACTAATTACTATTTACCCATTATATTAAATGATAATGTTTAAGTCCGAGTTTTATACCTTCAATTTTTAACCAGAAGTGTTTGAGATAATGTGAGTATAGTAAACCGCATGAAATGATATGTTTACCTCTTCTTTTATTATGTTAAGTTTATCTTTTTATTTAATCATGAATGTTCTTGAAAACTATGGTTAAGGTCTTTGTCATTTTAAGCGATCAAAATGGTATTTCATGTGTGTTAGTTGGCATCACGGGTACTCTTAATACAGGTACTAATTAATGGCTTAACCAC
Source organism: Viscum album (assembly GCA_963277665.1). Lineage (NCBI taxonomy): Eukaryota > Viridiplantae > Streptophyta > Magnoliopsida > Santalales > Viscaceae > Viscum > Viscum album. The sequence continues at coordinate 291,378,978 of OY728163.1, forward strand.
ACAATTCATTGTTTTGGGCTAGACTCACTGCATATGCTTAAAAGTGGATGACCATAATAGTAAGCTTATATGACCTATTCTTAGTTTATGGATTTAATTGTTCAAGGTGGTGTGTGACATCTTGAATAAAATGTGAGGTGAAATAAGAAACCAAGTGGGTAATACACTTGGTTTGATATGTGATAAGTAATTAATAAATCAAAGTCGTATATGCACTTTGATTTAGAGATATGAGGAATGAATTAGACCTAGTATGTTCCGGGTTGGGGACTAGTAAATGTAAGCCCTACGGGTTGGGATCCGGTTACAGTTAGCTCCTAGGTCTTGGCACCAGGCCTTGACATGGTCTGACATATGAACTTCCCTCATTAAGACTATGTAATTTAATTAACCAGAAAAATTTTCGACTAGTAGAATATTTGGTTAAAAGAGCTTATACCGAGGCCTTAAATCATTAGACGCCATTGTCAATGCCTTGATAAAATGTTTCAGAATGTCATGTGTATTTATGGCATGACATATGTTTAGAACTCAGTGATTTAGTATTCAGCGTATGGAATTGAAGTTTTTATTTTATACGCAACTCTGATTATTCATTACCCTTAGATTTTTAATTTGTGATTACATATTCTCATGGAATACATATTTAGAATTTCTTTTATTCATCATGCCTATGTCCGAATTGGGTGTTTTGGTAATTCTGCTAGCATATTTCTAATTAAGTGCTTTTATTATGACATGTCACATGTGTTACATCTTTTCTTTAAGAATATTGTTTTATGAATGGTTTAAAGAATGTTTTCAAAAGTTATTTTGGGTATAATATGTTATTTTTAAACCCCTTACTGGGCATTCATATGCTCACCCTACGTTTTAAATGAAAATTTTCAGGTATCAGTCATGTCTTCAATGAAGTTTCAGAATGCAGCTGGTTTCCCAGAACCTGAACCTCACGATCCTCTATATCATGGGACATGATGTGATTTTTGTAAATGAATGTGATATAATAATTATGGTTATGGTACATCATGTCTCATGGGCACTGGCTCCGGGCACTCGGGGGCTGGGTCCTTACAATTTCAGCTTAAAAAGGATATGAAGAGGGTAGAAACAAGGTTCAAAAAATTTCTTTTCCACAGAAAAAATAAAAATAAAAACAAAAACAGAAGAACCAAACCCCACCAATCAACTCCAGAAACAAGCTCAGTTATATTCCTAAAATTTTCATGCTTTGAATCATTATGAGTAGAAAAAAGATTTTATCAATGACATTTAATTAGTAGTATGATTAAAAAATGATGTACAGCAGCAGCTCAATGAGAAGAAAAACAGTGGGTGTAGCAAGTTTCAAAATGCATCTCAAAATACTTTGTCAACTAATTAACACCCAAGAAGGAAACATAGTACACTTTTCACAAGTCAGGGGGAAGTCCCCTACACTTAATTCATAGTGAAGATTAAGCAGGTAATTAAAATTAGAAAAGGGATGAACAACACTTCCCTGAATTATTGGATCTTTAACACTGAATTCCATAAATTGATCCTCTTCAGCAGCACTGGGCGGCTACTCCTCTTCATTAACCTGCAAGTTCAAATAAGTAAAATAAGATTGCATAGTTTTATGTTCAAGGTAAGTAACCCAAGGGGGTGAGTAGAAATAAATTTTATCCATATGATGCAGTGGATTTCTCCCTTGGGTTTTCATTGCTGAGTTTCTGGCAGCAACAACTCTCTCTCTCAAACAACAACAGATCATGAGGCACCATCAATCATTTAAGAGGTTAGACTAGAGATCAAGTAGTAGGGGTTAACTTTATTGAAGAACAAAAATAAAATTAAAACAACTAAGCAACCACAGGTTATTTCCCATGCAACACTGAGTTTATAGTCCTCAGTTAGACTTGAAATGGTTCATTCTTCCAACAGAGATATGGAAGCCAATCCCTTTGTATACCCTTCAAAGAAGTGATTTATTCATTGAACATTTACTAATAAAGGTTTATTATCTTCTCCAACTAGCTCAACAACTCCATTAACCAAAACTCTAATAATGGTAAAGGGTCCTGACCACTTGGTCTTAAAATTTTCTGGAAATGGATTCAATCTAGAATTAAAAAGTAGGACCCTCTCACCAACCTTGAAATTCCTATTTTGAATTATTGAGTCATGAAAATAATTTGTTCTCTCTTTGTAAATTTCATAATTCTCATAGGAATCTCTTATAATCTCTTCCAGGTCACTCGGCTCTAACAGTCTCCTCGCACCAGCAGACTGGAAATCAAAGTTTAGAGCCTTCACTGCCCAATAAGATCTATATTGTAACTCAACAGGTAGATGAAGTGTTTTCCCAAAGAGTATCCTATATGTTGACAACCCTATAAGAGTCTTATAAGCAGTTCTATAGGACCAAAGGGCCTCATACAACTTCCTTGACCAGTCCTTCCTAGAGCTAGACACTGTTTTCTCTAAAATCTATTTGAGCTCTCTGTTTCAAACTTATGCTTTCCCATTGGAATGTGGGTGTTAAGTGGTGCATGTCCTATGTGAGCACCCATACTTCTCCATCAAACCTTTGAACTTATAATTCTTGAAGTGAGTCCCATTATCAATGATGAATGCTCGAGGCACACCGAACCTGGAAAAGATGTCTTTCTTGATGAATTTCACAACACTAGCAGTTGAATTGTTGGGAAGAGCTACTACCTCAACCCACTTGGACATGTAGTCCATAGCAACCAAAATTTACTCATTCCCATAAGATAATGAGAATGGTCCCATGAAGTCCAAGCCCCACACATCAAAGATTTCAACCTCTAGAATTTTTTTTGGGGACAGTTCTTGCCTTCTTCCAACATTTCCCAACATTTGACATTTCTCATAGCCAATAACCAGACTCCTAGCATCTTTTAACAATGTTGGCCAGTAGAAACAAACCTATAGGAACTTTTTAGCAGTCCTTTCTCCTCTATGGTGGTCACCCCAAGGTGATAAATGGTAGCTCTCAAGTATGGGAAAAATATCATCCTCAACCACACATATTCTCAAAATACCATCAAAAAATCTCCTAAAGAGAAGAGGGTCATCCCAAATATAATATTTCAGCTCAGATATAAACCTATTCCTCTAGTTGTGTGAGAGATCCTTGGGCATAACTCCAGCTTCTAAAAAGTTGGCATAGTCTGCGAACAAAGCAGACTGCTGCACAGAGGCAGCAAACAATTTTTCATTAGGGAAATAAGTGTTGATCCCTATTGGTTTCTTATTTAGGGTATTGGGAAATTGGGGCAAGTGATCTGTAACTACATTCTAAGCCCCTTTCTTATCCTTAATCACTAAATCAAACTCCTGTAACTACAAGGTCCACCTCATGAGTCTGGGTTTTGAGTCCTTTTTAGCCACCAAGTACTTTAGGGCTGAATGATTTGTGAAAATTATGATCCTTGATCCTATCAAGTACTGCCTAAACATTTCCAAAGAAAACATCACAGTAGCCAACTCCTTTTCAGTGGTAGAATAATTCTTTTGGTCGTAGTCCAACAACTTTCTTGAATAGTAAGTAACATGTAGTTTCTTATCCTTCCTCTTCCCCCAAAATAGCTCCTACTGTAAAGTCACTATCATCACAAATCACCTCAAAGGGAAGATGTCAGTCAGGATCAGTGATTACAGGTGAATTATTCAACTTATCCTTGAGCAGATTAAAGGCCTCTAGATATTTCTCATCAAATACAAAGGGTGTTTCCTTAAACAGAAAGAAGCACAGGGGTCTAGTAATCTTAGAAAAGTCCTTAATGAACCTCCTGTAGAACCCAGCATGAACCAAGAAACTTCTGATTCCGTTGACATTTTTAGGTGGGGGAACTTTTGTATGACCTCAACTTTAGCATTATCGACCTCCAACCCCTTCTTAGAAACTTTGTGTCCAAAAACTATGCCTTCAGTGGCCAGGAATTGTAAATTTTTCTAGTTTAAGACTAATATGGTCTCTTGGCACCTTTCTAACACTAGTTCCAGATTTTTCAGATAGTTCTCAATGTTATTTCACACAACAACAAAATCATCCATGAACACTTCAATTATCCTTTCAATCATGTTTGAAAAAAAATCCATCATGCACCTCTGAAAAGTGGTAGGAGAACCACATAAGCCAAAGGGAATCTGCCGGTAGTAAAATGTCCCAAATGGATAGGTGAAGGTGGTTTTATCTTGGTCCTCAGTTGAAATGGAAATCTGGTAGTAACCAGAATAACATTCAAGAAAGTAGAAGAATTTATTGCCTGGAAATCTCTCTACATTTGATCCAAAAACGATATAGGAAAGTGATACTTTCTTGTGGCAGCATTCAACTTTCTATAGTCTATACAGACTCTCTATTGATTAACTATGCTTTTCTGGATTTGCTCATTTTTTTCATTAGTAACCAATGTCACTCCACTCTTTTTGGGTACCACCTGGATAGGACTTACCCAAGGTCTATCAGAAATGGGAAAAATTATTCCAGCATCAAGAAACCTAATCACTTCTTCTCTAAAAACTTACTTCATGTTTGGGTTGAGACTTGTTTGGGCATATAATCTAGGCTTACACTCATGTTCCATGGTAATTTTATGCATGTAGAAGGCTGGACTTATCCCCTTGATATCAGCAATCGACCAGCCTATGATGGACATGTACTTCTTCAAAACACTAAGCAGTTTTTTCTCTTAACTCACCTCCAGGTTGGATGAAATGATCATAGGAATGGTGGAACTGTCTCCTAAAAAAGAATATTTGAGATGTGCAGGGAGGGGATTGAGTTCAAGGGTTGGTGGTAACTTTCTTGAGGAAATATACTTGGGTCTGGGTGTCCCAAGGTCTTCATGCTGCCTCTTGAATAAGGCAGTAGAGAAGGCTTATTCCTCATCACTAGAGCTTCCAAAAAAATCTCCTCAAACTTATACTCCTCTATCGGAGTAAGAATGTTCTACAAAAAACTCATCTATGTTCTCCAAAAATTCTCCCTCGTACTCATCAACAAATTCTCTCTCCTTACTTGAGCCGATCCCCATGCAAGCGGCAGCAGGGATTTCAAGTTCACTATTGATTTCACCTATCATTCTCAAAAACTCCTCTTCCTCCTTATCAATCCTACTCTCAGCATCTAACATCTCATATTTAGGGAAGATTGAGTGGGTGGGTTCTTGGATTTTCTTAAACACGTTGAATTATTCTTTCTGTTCACCCATATTGAAAATCAGTTTCCCCTTAGACACATCTATCACAGCTCCCCTTGTGGCTAGGAAGGGCCTACCGATAATGATAGGAACCTCCTGGTCACACTCCATATCAAGGATAATAAATTCAGTAGGCAAAAGGAGTTTTCCTACTCCCACTAACAGATCATCGACCCTACCCACTAGATGAGTAATGGACCTATCAGCAAGCTGTAACACAATAGTGGTGGGTTGGGTAACTCCTAATCTCAGGTGTTGAAAACGTGATAGGGGAATCAGATTAATACTAGAACCCAAATCACACAAACAATTGAACTTACCACCTTTATCCTCAAAGGTTCAATGGATGACAAATCTTCATGGGTCCTGAAGCTTAGGAGGTATCATATTCTGCAAGACGACACTACACTCCTCTGTTAAGCTATAGGTGGAAAATTCTTCCAATGTATTTTTTTAATAGATTTTCTTGAGTGATTTCAGATATGATAGGCTTTTAATCAAGGATTCCAAGAATGGGATATCAATGTTCATCTTTTTAACCACTTTCAAAAATTTCAACAGTTCAGAATCATGAATTGGTTTCTTAATTCTTTATGGGAAGGGGATTGCATGGGGAAAATTCCTCACAATTGGGGGCATCTCTATAGCTTCCTCTTCAAAAAAATTCTTCCCTTTATTGTATTTGTTTTTTATTCCATCTTTGTTGGGGTTTTTGAGATGGAACAGAAGGAACTTGAAGGATTATAGTGGTGTTGTCCAATTTTACAGATTCATGTTTTTTTAGATTTGAGTTTCCAGCTTCATCCAGTTTCTCATTTTCAGCATTTTGGGGTTCTTTCCTAGGATCTTAGTGAGTTTGGAGACCACTTTTGGTGGTCACAGTCATGGAATTCTCCCTAGGATTGGATTCAATGGTTCCAGGCAGCCTACCCTTTTCTTTATTACTAGCGTCCCTAGCCAACTACCCCATTTGAATTTCCAAGTTCTTCATTCTTGCATCCATTTGAACTTTATTATAATCATTTTTTTTCTTTTTTCATTAAATCTCCTAATCAATTGATGGAACATGTCTCTCACCTCATCTTTTGAGTTGGATGACTCAGCTTTAGGTTGGGGTTGGGATTGGAATTACTGCCTAGGAGGCTGCTGGAATCCAAGAGGGGAAGTAGGTCAGAGGACTCTCTTCTCCCTCTATGACAGGTTCGGATGGTTCTTATACCCCTGATTTTAGGTGTTGGAAAAAGGATCTTCCCTAGGCTGAATCCAAGGTCTATAGCCAGCAAAGGTGGCACTCTCATGAGGCTGGACAGGCATATTGAAGTTTGGACAGCAGGTTTGAGAATGGCCATACATACCACAGTGGTGGCACTGCTCCTTAAGGGTATGATGTGGGTTCTCATTAAAGAACCCAGCGGCTTGGAATTCAGCTTGAGGGGAAGGGGTGGTTTCCTTTATCACAATGGTTCTCCACCTAGATCATTTGTGATGGGACTTTTGAGCTAAGGTATTAAAGATTTGTTTGAGCTCCTCAGTAGTCCTATCACTAAAGTCTCCTCCAGAAGACCAATCCACCAAGGTTTAGTGGTAAGGGGAGAGACTATTATAGAAGGTGTCCATGAGGAATTGGGGTGTAAATTGATGGTTTGTACACTACCTAAGAAAACCTCTAAACCTATACTAGGATTCATGAAATAGTTCTCCTTCATCCTGAAGGAATCCAGTTATTTTGTGCCTAATTTAAAATGTCAACCTCCTAGGATAGAATTTCTTTGTGAAAGCATTATAAAAATGATCCTAGGTGACAAAGATTTATTCTTATAACTGTTGAAACCAAGTCCTGTAATTGACCTTGAGGAAGAAGGGGAACACTCTTAGTTTAAGCTTTTTCTCGATGAGACCCCTAAGTGGTAGTTGTTGGACACTAAAATAGAAGGCTCTAATGAAGTCAAGAGATTCTTCACTAGGCATTCCATTGAAGGTAGGCAGCTGACTAAGCATGGATTGCTTTATTTCATAATTCATGTACCTAGGAGAGATTATAATGCATGAAGGGTTACTAGACACCGAAGGCAGCAAGAACTCTCTCAAACTACGTCTCTCAACTATCTCATTTCCAGGTGGGTTAATCATTACAGTTTGGTTCAAATTCTCAGGAAGTGGATTGTTTAAGTTTTCATTTCTGTTATCTTCCATTTTGATCTTATCTTTTTTCTTTTTCAATTCCTTGAGGTTCTTATCAATTTCTGGATTACCAGGTACTAAGTATTCTGGCTTAGACCTGGTTTACATGAAGCAGGTTCACAATTTTTTTTTGAATTTCAATTTTCTTTTTGCATATTTTTTTTTAGTTTTTTTTATTTTTTTTATGTGAATTTTTGTTTTGTTTCATTTATATCGCATATGGACTCCCCAAAAAAAATTCCAAAATTTGAATGCTCACGCGCCATTGGGAACGGGCAACAAACTAAAATTTATAACCTACTTACTACTTAGAACAGTGGAAAGATAGGGTCAAACCACAAAGAGACCCAATGTTGTGCTTGGTGATCTAAAAAATAAAGCAAACAAAAACTCACACAAAAACTAATAGAATCAGTTGGTTGTGGTGAATTGGAGTGAGTGAAAATCAGTGTGAGGAAGTGAAGGTGAACTGGTGAGTGCAAGGGGTAGTACAAACAATAGGCAGACAATGTGTAGTGGGAACAAGCATGAGCAGTCAATATGATAGAGAAGGGGAAATCAATTGGCTGGATTCAATAATTTTTTCCTTTATTTACGCATTTAAATCAAAGGATCTGGATCTGATTGAAAGCGGTTGGCTAGATTTTTCATCTAGTCAACATTTGACAAAATAACCTCTACATTTATCTCAACTGTAGAAATCATTCGATCAAGTAGTGGTTAAAAATCAGAATTCATCGGGTTCAACTTGTCATTTGAACTCGGTGAATATCCCTCTTTCTTGAGCTTGAATAACTTTTTAGTTAAATCCTCATGTTGAAAACAGTTAGAAATTGGTTTCAATTAAGACCAGTTTTCACTGTTACTTGACATTTAAAATAAAATAAATGTCCAGATGATGTGAGAAAGAGAGAGAGTTATCTAGTAGAAAATGAATGTGTAAACAATAGATCAACAACTCTAGCTAGCCAAACTATTCCCCCAAATAATATTATCCTAGCATCATGATTGAATTCAAAAAATTAAAAGATATAAACACAAGTATGTTCATAATGAAGGAAGATTTTCACAATAGAGCAATGAGAAAAATATTTTTCTCCTTGCTTGAACTCTAGAAAACTCCAATTCCTACTACTTGATGGTGGATGAGGTGCTTGAGTACGCTCGATGTCCCACCCTGGGAATCGAGATGTGGAATCATGATCTGTAGCTCCAATCCTCGAATCTGCTCCCTGAAGTGGTGAAGACCTGAGGGATGGTCGGATGGCTATGGATTTATGATCGAAGTATCCTCCATCTGACATCCCGGTACGGGTCCCCGATGAATCCCCTGAATGCTTGATCACTCATCTAATTCCTCACCTCCTCATGTCACGTGCTCCCCCTCCTTCGTTCAATGAAAAGAACTCTCTGGAATCCCACCCTGGGTGTTCCCCAACCTCCACGTGGGGCTTTCACAGTGCTTCTTCCTCTAGTCGGTCACTGGAGCAGTTGCTCTTAACTGAAAGAATGAATCTCACGCGCTGAGCCACAACCCTCCCTCTGCATGGAACAACAAAAACACATGTGAGTCGTATAAAAAATAAAATGAAAGTATTATATACCATATATTATATCACTACTTGAAATTAATGAAAATACTTATAAATATATATATTTATAATATCTAATATTATTATTATTAATATATATTTTAATAATTATTATATTTATTTAACAACATATATTATTATGATATATTAATATTATATATAAGCTAATATACTATTATTAATATACCTATTATTAATATTGTATAGTATATGATAATATATATATTATGTTATAGTAAAATAAAAAATAAAAAGAAGAAAGGAAAATGAAATGGGGGGGTCTAATCATGCAGAGGGTCGAGTGCAGGGAAGAGGGTTCTGCAGGGTCTCGGGAGCAGTTTGCGAAGAGGAGAGGGGAAATCGGTTTGGGGATAGCGACAATAGTGGGATCGTGCGAGAGTCAGAATCGAGGTGGAGAGGTGGTGGCGCGGCTAGAGATGGATAGGGCGGAGCAAGGGGCACGATGAAGCTTGTCCAGGAGATGAAGATGCGGTTGAAGCACGACAAAGCTTGGTCGGGCTTCGAATGGTGGTGCGGCTAGGGGACCGCTAGGGTTCGAAGGAGGGGAGCTCCAGCGGATGGTGGAAGACCGGCTTGGTCGGCGAACTAGTCGCGAACAGTAACAGCAGCAGAATTTGAGGATGCTAGGTCAGGCGACGGTGGCGCAATGGTTCATCTGGGGCGGCTCGAGGTGTCCGGCTACCACCGAATGTGAGGGCAAGGGTTTGATTTGGGGGTTTCATTTTGCTGAGATCTGGTTGTGTGATTCTTCTTCAAATCAGCTGTGATGTTCAATGTTTTGATTGGTTGGTTTGTGTATTGCTGTGTAGAATTGCTGATGGAATGAGGTTCTATGGTTGTGTTTCATTATGTTTCTGAATTTGAATTTCTTGCTGTTGTGCGGTTTAACAGGGCAGGGGTGTGATAGAGGGTTCAGGTGCTAGTGGACGGGTGGATGTGGGTAGCGGTGGTGACCGTGTGTGGGGGGCGATGCCATAATGGAGATAAGGCGGTGAGAATGATGAGACCGTGAGGCTGAAACTGTGGCATTGTGACTAATACTCATGGTTGTTGTGAGATAGTAAGGGTTGAACGGTAGCAGGGTTTGGTTGTGCCACTGTGAGGAACGGTGGCACCGCAAATGATACTCACAGTGGGACTGTCTAGAGGAACGGTGCCACCATGAGGGGATGAAAGGGTGGCACAGTTTGAGTGACGGAATAGTGGTTGGGGGTGAGAATGGTGAGACACCATTGGGTGTGACGGTAACATCTACAAAACAAAAAATAAATAAATAGATTTAAAGATATCAATAATTTACTAAAACTAAAAATAAATTAATAACTCAATCAATTGAATTAATAAAAATAAATAAAACAAAGTTAAGTGAAATAATAAAATTAATTATGAATTATTTAAAAGAATGAATTTGTCAATATTATAAACAGCTTAATTTAAAATAAATTCAAATATTTACAAACACTTGATTAAATAAATTAACCGTGGAATTAATTAAAGAATTAATTAAATTAAATAATAAAAGTATTAATTGAATAAAATAAAATTGTTAAAACTAATTAAATTATTAAAAGTCTAAAAACTAAAATGAGTTATTTATTTACAAATTAAAAATAAATAATTACTTAAATTAATGAATTAATGAACTAACTAGACAGAAAATTAAAAGAAGTGAAAAAATTGAAAGAATGAAAAATGAAAGTTAAAACAAAAAGGATTATTTAATTTGAAAATTATTCAAAATAACACAATTAATCACCAAAATAGATGATTTACATAAAAAATTATTATTTTACAAATTAATGTACAAAAACACAACAACAAAAATTATTTAACAAAATACAACACTTTGCTATTAAAAAACCAGTAAAAATACAAAAAATGATGTGGCAAAGAATGTGAAAACACCGCCACATCATATTAACAAGAGTCAAGGCTCATTGCACATGGTGCATGAGTAAACCCTCATTGCACTTTAATTAGCATGAGTAAACTCTCATTGAAATTGACGTATTATGATACTAATCTTTACCCAATGCATTGGAGCGCTATCACGACGCACCCTTCTTAAACATTTCATTCCTTGCATAAGTGTGTCACGAGATCATACAACATAGATTCATTAAACATTATAATTTATTCCACGATAATGGAATGTGGAATTAATATACGAAACTCTTCCATAAATAAGTAAATTTTCATAAAGGTGAATACCCTTGATAGAGAAATGGGCATGGTATTTATTACACAATGATTTTGGCTTGGAAAATGGTGGTGCAATTTCAGAAGCATAACAACGTGACATAAAACATCATAAAAAAGGTTGATGAGAGATAAAAGGGTGTATCATCATATGTAAATGAAATGGAAAGTAAGGGGGACATATAGATATATTTCCCAACATAAGTAATGGAATTTAGATTCATAATACAAAAGAATTTCTTGAATGTAAATGAGGAGAGAGAAATTTTGTACGAAACTTCGGTATGGTAACGGGTGTACATGGGAGACATTAATGAGAGAAAAAAGGGGTCTCTATTTATTAAAAAATAAATAGGGAAACATGGGGGAGGTGATAAATCATACCCCAATATTTATAATTGAAAATAAAAGGGCATAACAATATTAAGAAACTTGGATAAAATGAGAAAGGAAGGAATCCCTTACATGAAAGTGCGATCCCAAAGACTTGGGAGGGGCTTGAGAGTGGATTATTGGGAGTTTGGGGTGCCTTGGGAGGATTCTATAGAGAGGAGGGAAGAGGTTGGATGAACTCAAAAGTCTTTTAGTGAAGAGGAAGTGGGAGCTTGGGTGAGTTTATATAGGAAATGAGAGAGAATTCTTTATTATTTAGCTTTGGGATACCACACATTAAACTAATAAAAACCCCAAGCCAACCCATGGTTTTTGCCCATGGTTTTTTCAAAAAGGGAGTGTAAAACATTATTTTATAAGGACAATGTCCAAACTTCTTAAAATAATAGGGTTTCTTATGTGGAGGTGAGTCACACTCTCAAGGAAATCAATTTAAAAAGTTAAAATGTTTTCTAAGTCTTGAAGGGTCCACTAAAGCATTGTAAAATAAATAAAACAAATCTAAAATCACATTATTTTAATGGTAAAACATATATTGTCCGAACATAATGTTTATAGTATTTTATTAAATCACTATTGGGTCATTATGATGTCATAAAACACCTTATATATTTAAACGGTATTTAATTTTTACCCAAAAATTCGACTGTCTCAAAAAATTATGAAAAATTCACCATTGGATAATTTTGACATCCTGATTCCAAAAATAATATTTATTTTATCTAAATAATTTTCTAAATATTTGGATTTTTACTTTTAAAATAAAAACCGATATTTATAAAAAAATTCATGGGTTTTGACAAAAATAGCTTTCAAACTATAATAAAAATCACAATCATATTCATAATAATTATACTATCATTTATATTATATAAAAATTAATTTGTTAATAATATTTAATTAAAATATTATTTAATTCAAAAATCCATTAATTTATCAAAATATATTTTTTAATTAACTAAAAATGTTATTTTTGCTTTAAAAAACTATTTACAAAGTAACAATAATAAAATGAAAGTATATTCTCTATAAGAAAATAATGTACATAATCATAGTACTAAGGTATCATTATATAACCCCTTATAACACCTGTATATAACCAAAGGGTAAGGTGTGTGATAGTGATAGACTCTTGGGGTGGCTCGGATAACATCGCTCGGGTGGTAATCTATATCAACTTCTAATTCTCTCGTAGGCGGTTCCATTCGAGCTTAACGTGTTGAAGCTCATCTTGGGCTTGGTTAAGAGAAAAGCCCAATGATGCCACCTCCTTTCCATGCTCCGATAAATGGTCTTCGTATGGAGCAATTTTATTAGATGAGGTCATCGCTTCCTTTGTTGGAGTAAATTGGATTTGTTACAGCCCTATATTTATATTAATCATGTAATCATTGTTTAACAGCTATATTAGCAATGGTAACAATTCTTAAAGGTATTTTAAAATCCAAAAACATAAATCCAAAGAAGTGCATATGTTATATAACCATTTTACATAATAAGACATTTAATTAGATCAAGAATAATTTCCATTAATAAAAGTTTGGGTCATTACAATCTTCCCCCCTTATGAAATTTCACCCTCAAAATTTAATTTTACATTATAAGACGCAAATAGGTGCGGGTAATTTTCCTTCATTGCCTCCTCCAATTCCCATGTTGCCTCTTCGTACTTATGGTTCCGCCATATCACCTTGACCAAGTGGGTAGTCTTGTTATGTAGAACTTTATCTCTACGATCCAAGATCTTCATTGGATACTCCTCATAAGAAAGATCATCCTCTAATTGTACTACCTCTGAAGAGAGTGCATGTGAAGTGTCTGGTATATACTTCCTTAAGAGGTATACATGAAAGACATCATGTACTTTGGCCATGGTAGGTGGGAGTGCTAGTCGATAGGCCACAGCCCCGACACGATCAAGAATCTCGAAGGGGTCGATATACATAGGACTTAACTTACCTTTATTTCCAAACCTCATGACCTTCTTCCATGAAGATATGCATAGAAATACCATGTATCCAACTTTGAACTCAAGGTCTCATCGACGGTTATCTGTATAACTCTTCTGTCGACTTTGGGTTGCCTTGATATGCTGCAGAATGGTTTTCACTTTCTCCACCATTTCTTCGACCATTTCAGGTCCTAGCAGCTTACGCTCACTGACTTCATCCCAACACGTCGGTGTTCTGCACCTTTTCCCATAAAGGGCTTCATATGGTGCCATTCAGATGCTCGAGTGGAAACTATTATTATAGGAGAATTCAACCAGTGGAAGATGTTGGTACCATCCTCCTTTGAAGTCCATAGAACATGATCTTAACATATCTTCTAGTTTCTAAATAGTTTACTCAGATTGGACATCAGTTTGAGGATGATAGGCCATACTGAAGTCCAGTTCGGTGCTTGGATCATGTTGGAGACTTTTCCAGAACTTCAAGGTGAATCTCGGATCATGATCGGATACAATAGATTATGGCACTCCATGCAGCCTTACCACTTATTTGATGTAAATCTGTGCAAGTTGATCCAATGAGAATTCCTCTTGAATCAGGATAAAGTGAGTTGTCTTTGTAAGATGATCCACAATGACCCATATAGCATTGTTTCCTTTGGATATCCTTAGAAGTCCAATAACAAATTCCATGGTAATGTTCTCCCAATTCTATGTTGGTATGGGTAGTGGTTGAATCATCCCCTTAGAATTTTTCCTCTCAACCTTCACTTGCTGACATACCAGGCACTTTGATGTATATTCAACAATCTCCCTTTTCATATTGTCCCACTAAAAGTTTTCTCAGAGATCCCGATACATCTTTGTGCTCCCTGGGTGAATAGAGAAGGTTGAGTTATGTGCGTCATTCAGAAGCTCCTTCTTTATCTCTAGATCAAATGGTATATATAATCGTGACCCAAATCTCACAATTCCATCCTTGTCAACCATGAACTCTGAGGATTTCCCATTTCTGATAGCTTCCACCCTTTTTAGAATTTCCACATCCTTTCTTTGAGCATCCTTTATTTTCTCCATGAGGGATGGTTGAGCAATCATTTGAGAAAGGATTTATGATGTTCCTCCCTTAATGATTCCCATTTCTATCCTCTAAAAATCTAAAAATATTGGATCCTTTTCAATTTTCATCATTGATAAAGATTCATTATTCTTTCTACTTAGAGCATTTGCCACCTTGTTTGCCTTACCGGGGTGGTAGTGGATTGAGAAGTCATAATCCTTGATGAGCTCTATCCATCTTCTTGGCACATATTAAGCTCTTTTTGTGTGAATATATATTTGAGGCTATTGTGATCAGTATATATCTCACACTTCTCCCCATATAGATAATGTCACCAGGTTTTCAACGCAAAGATCGTAGCCACCAACTCCAGATCATGAGTGGGATAGTTTTGCTCGTGGATTTCAGCTACCTTCAGGCGTAGGCTATCACTTTATAATTTTGCATTAGCACACAGCTTAAACCCCTCTTTGAAGCGTCATTGTACTCTACAAAGAGTTCTCCACTTATTGGGAGTGTGAGTACTGGTGCAGTGATAAGCTTCCTTTTCAACTCCTTGAATCTCTCTTTGCATTCATCACTCCAAGAAAAAATTACTCCCTTCCGAGTTATCTTGGTAATAGGGTTGGAAAATCATGAGAAATTCCTCACAAATCAGAGATAATATCCAGCTAACCCCAAGAATCTACGAATATATGTTACCGATGTTGGCCTCGTCCATCCCTCAATTGTAGTTGTATTGGAGGGATCCACATATATCCCATTGCTTTTGATGATATGACCCAAGAATGAGACCTCCATCAACCATAACTCACACTTGTTGCATTTCACATAGAGTTTCTCCTTTCTCAAGATATCTAGTACAGTGCTTAGATGCTCCTCATGCTCCACCTTGGTTTTGGAGTATATAAGAATATCATCTATAAATACTACAACAAATTTTTCAAGGTAATCTCTAAAGACTCTATTTATCAAGTCCATGAAGATTGATGGAACATTGGTGATTCCTAAAGGCATTAATATGAATTCATAGTGCACGTACATTGTACGAAAAACAGTTTTGGGGATATCCTCCTTCTTCACCCTTACTTGGTAATATCCCAACCACATATCCACCCTATAGAAGTATTGTGCTCCACGTATCTGATCAAACAAGTCATCAATTTGAGGTAGAGGATAATTTTTCTTTATCATGATTTTGTTGAGCTCGGGATAATCAATGCAAAGGCACATTGACCCATCCTTCTTCTTGACGAAGAGGACTAGAGAACTTCATGGTGAATCAATTAGACGTATAAACCCTTTATCCAGATTATCCTATAGTTGTTTATTCAGCTCCTCAAGCTTCACAACAACCATTCTATATGGATTCTTGGATATTTTCAATTCCCCAGGTATAAGGTCAATTGATAATTCAACATCTATTCTAGGAGGAAGACTAGGCAATTCATCGGGAAACACTTCTGCAAATCCTCTCACAATAGGCATGTCTTCAAGGATGATTGCTTCCTTAAAATCAATCATCTAAGCTAGATACGCGTGCTCATAGGGAAGTAATATCCATGCTTGAGATCATAGTGCTAAATAAGATTCATCTTCCTCATTGCACTTGTATAGAATCGGGGGTCGATTCTCAATACAGAGAGTGATTTCCCTCTCATGGAAATTTATGTTAGCTCTATATAAGGAAAGTCAATGCATGCCGATAATTGTATCAAATTACACTAGAGGGAGTATGAAGAGGTTCTACAGGAATTTTAAATCCACAAATTATAATAGGGGATGAGTTATATTCTTGGGATGTAATGATTGCCTCATTTGTCATACTCACTGACATCTTTACTTTCATGATTTTTGGTGGTGTTGGGATTGTTCTACTAAACTTTCGGGATATAAAAGAATGCATAGAACCAAAATCAAAAAGTATGTTCACTATTCTTGAATGAATAACCAGCATACCTTTCACCACTTTGTTTTTGGGGTTCACTTCAGCAGTAGTGATGGAAAAAGATCACCCTTGCTACCTTGGAGGTTGTGGTTGCCTCCAAAAACCCTTAGCTTAGGGCACTAATTTTCAAGGTTCCCTAGTTCTTTTCAGTTGAAGCAATGAACAATGCACTGAGGGTCGAACAAAGTGTTCCTCTCCTATTTCACATCCATAGGTTTCTCTTGTCTTTAGTTAATGTCTAGGTGCCCTTCTCTTCCACACCTAAATCATTTCCTCATCCCCTTCAGGCAATTTCTGGAGTGCTTCTTTCCACACATTTTTCAAGTGGGGTGTTAGATCTTCTTAGCACTGTTAGATTTATCCATCAGACCATCAGAATTGAAGTCCACCTTACACTTATTATCCCCATTATACCCCTAGGATTCGTTGATCTCTATTTCAACTTTGAGGGAACATCAGACAATTTCCCCATAGCATCGAAGTCATGGATCATCAGGGCTTTCCGTAGGCTAGGTTTCAGCCCACCAAAGAAGAGGTCAACCTTGCATTTGGGGGTAACGACAAATATGAAGGTGTATAATAAAATCCTTGTGAATTTTTCCTCATACGCTCTAATGGATTCATCATCTTTTTGCTTGAGTGAAAGGAAGTCCCTTTCCATCTTAATTCAGAGGGTGTGGGGAAAATATTTATCAAAAAACATTTTCTAGAAATCCTTCCATTACAACACCTTGGTCTCCTCCTCAGGATTCATATTTTTTATCAATGTCCACCATTGACCAACTTCACCCTCCATACGATAAGTAGCCAAAATAACCTTCTCTTGTTCGGAGCATTGAAGGATTGAGAAGATATTTTCAATGGAGTTGATTCATTGTTTAGCAATTGAGGGATTAGATGATCCATTAAAAGTAAGAGGCCTTTGTTTCATGAAGCTCTCGATTGTAACTTTTTCTTTCTTAGGGGGGGGTTGAACTTACCTCTTGACCCATGTTTCCATTAAAATATTGATTTAACTGAGAGAGTATTGTGACAAAGTTTCTAATTTCTACTCCCATTGGATTGGGCATCTCATTAGAACAGTCATCACATTGATCTTAACATCAGTTGTTAGCTCGAGTCCTCCTATTACCGGCCATTGGTTGGAATAAAAGGAAAGTTAGGGGTAACACATAAAAGGTAATCCAAGGACAAAAACGGTTGACTTATAAATAACTTTTATTTCCTTAACTTATGAATCTATAGGCTTCAACCCATGTTATCCATGATCTATTTTCTAACATATATTCCTAGGGAAATTTTTTTAATTCCCTTAATAATGGTTCATACTAAGATTATGAATTTACCAAAGCATATCTCTCAGGAGTGTCATAACCAAGAGTGCAGTAATGCCCATTTTTGTGTGTCAAGATACCCCAGGTCAAGCCTGAAACTTCTTTTTGGAGTTTTCACTCCTATATACATCTATGCCAGAGCCGCCTCTACTTGATCGTATCCAGACAAGGATGTATTTTCTTGATAAACCACTTACTCAATACTCACAAAAATTTAGGGATGTTCTTATTATACTTAGTCTTATCCCTAAGGCTTTCACTAGGGTTTTCTAATCCTAATCCCAAAAATAACTAAACCTACCCTTGATACCAACTATAACAACTCTGCTCTTTATTACACACTTAAACATGATTTATTACATAAAATCTTCACTTGATACAACATGGAGTATCAATAGGTCTAGTGTCTTTGGGGCTTAGGAACATTACATAATGAATTAAAATGTGAAACACAACATCTTTATTGAAAACTTCTTTTACATGGCCACTACATTCCCTCGTACTTAGCATTGCATGGGATAAATTGAGGGCATGCATAAGAAAAAGGTGAGATATAAAGCCTAATAAGGGAGTAAACAAGTTATAACATGAAGAATGAAATACATATTAGGAAATAGGCATATCAATAGAACATAAAAGAAACCTGAACATAAAGGAATGACAAAACACGATTATCACAACATGGAAATGTGGCAACAACACTTAACATGGTATTAGCATGAGCCAAGGCTCATTGCACATGGAGCATGAGTGAACCCTCATTGAACTTGAATTAGCATGATTAAAACCTCATTTTATTTGACGTATCATGATACTAATCTTTACCAAATGCATTGGAGCGCTATTAGGGCATTCCCTTCTTAAATATTTCACTTCATTCATAAGTGTGCCACAAGATCATACAACATAGATTCATTAAACATAATAATTTATTCCACAGTAAAGGAATGTGTAATTAATACATGAAACTCTTACATCAATAAGTAAATGTTCATAAAGTTGAATACCCTTGATAGAGAAATGGGCATGGTATTCACTACACAATGATTTTGGCTTGGAAAATGGCGGTGCAATTTTGGCAGCATAACAACGTGACATAAGACTTCTTAAAAAAGGTTGATGAGGGATAAAAGGTCATATCATCATATGTAAATGAAATTAAAAGTAAGGGGGTCATATAGATACATGTCCCAACATAAGTAATGGAATTTGGATTCATAATACAAAATAATTGCTTGAATGTAAATGAGGAGAGAGAAATTCCTTACGGAATTTCGGCATGGTAATGAGTGTACATGGGAGGCATTAATGAGAGATAAAAGGGGTCTCTCATCATTCAAACATAAATAAGGAAGTATGGGGGAGGTGCTAAATCATACCCCAACATTTATAATTGAAAATAAAAGGGCATAACAATATTAAGAAACTTGGATAAAATGAGAAAGGAAAGAATCCCTTACTTGAAAGTGTGATCCCAAAGACTTGGGAGGGGCTTAAGAGAGGATTCTTTGGAGGTTGGGGTGCCTTGGGAGGATTCTATAGAGAGGAGGGAAGAGATTGGATGAAATTCAAAGGCTTTGAATGAAGAGGAAGTGGGGTCTTGGGTGGGTTTGTATAGGAAAGGAGAGAGAATTCTTTATTATTTAGGTTTGGGACATCACACATTAAACTAATCAAAACCACAAACCAACCCATGGTTTTTGCTCATGGTTTTCGCCAAAGGGGAGTGGAAAAAATTATTTTATAAGTTAAATGAATGAACTTCTTAAAATAATAGGGTTGCTTATGTGGAGATGAGTCACACTCTCAAGGAAATCAAATTAAAAAAGTTAAAATGTTTTGTAAGTCTTGAAGGGTCCACTAAAGCATTGTACAATAAATAAAACAAACCTAAAATCACATTATTTTAATGGTAAAACACATATTGGATGAACATAATGTTTATAGTATTTTATTGCATCACTATTGGGTCATTATGATGTCATAAAACACATTATATATTTGAACGGTATTTAATTTTTACCCAAAAATTCAACTGTCTCAGAAAATTATGAAAAATTAACCATTGGATAATTTAGACATCCTGATTCCAAAAATAATATTCATTTTATCTAAATGATTTTATAAATATGTGAATTTTTACTTTCAAAATAAAAAATGACATTTATCAAAAATTCATGGGTTTAGACAAAAATAGCTTTCAAACCTTAATAAAAATCATAATCATATTCATAATAATTATACAATTATTTATATCATATAAAAAGTAATTTAGTAATAATATTTAATTAAAATATTTTTTAATTCAAAAATTCATTAATTCATCAAAATAGATTTCTCAATTAACTAAAAATGTTATTTTTGCTTTAAAAAACTATTTACAAAGTAACAATAATAAAATGAAAGTATATTCTCTATAAAAAAATAATGTACATAATCATAGTACTAGGGTCTCATTACATAACCCCTTATAATACCTGCATATGACCGAAGGGTAAGGTGTGTGATGGTGACAGACTCTTGGGGTGGCTCGGATAACATTGCTCGGGTGGTAATCTTTATCAACTTTCACTTCTCCCATAGGTGGTTTCGTTCGAGCTTAATGTGTTGAAGCTCGGCTTAGGTTTGGTCAAGAGCGAAG
Organism: Viscum album; assembly: GCA_963277665.1. Taxonomy (NCBI): domain Eukaryota; kingdom Viridiplantae; phylum Streptophyta; class Magnoliopsida; order Santalales; family Viscaceae; genus Viscum; species Viscum album. The sequence goes on from OY728163.1 coordinate 291,399,511, forward strand.
CCCAATGACGCCACCTCCTTTCCAAGCTTTGACAAATGGGCTTCATATGGAGCAATTCTATTGGATGAGGCATCACTTCCTTTGTCTGAGTAAATTGGATTTGTTAAAACCCTATATTTATACTAATCATGTGATCACTGTTTAATGGCTATATTAGCAATGGTCACAATTCTTAACGGTATTTTAAAATATAAAAACATAAATCCAAAGAAGTTCCTATGTTATATAACCATTTTATATAATAAAAATTTTAATTATATCAAGAGGAATTTCCATTAATAAAAGTGTGGGTCGTTACAACAACTACCTTACCACTTTTTTATACATTTTCAATCTATTTATTAAAAGATTTAAAATCTTCGATAATGTTCGCACACAATAAAAGGAACTAAAATCTTTCCTGTCAATTATTTAACATGTAATATAGAACTTTCATTATCACTATATAGGGGTATATGTATTATGACCATTCAAATTGCGGGGGGCACTCCTAATTTGAGAGAGTGATTTGTAGGAGTCCTCTATCACCAACAACTCCGCACTGCAGCTTCTCCTTTGGTGGGCAGTGCAGTGGACGGTAGCCGGCATAGCAGACGCACAATAGGCGGTAGGAGAAATGTAAATGGTTGATGAACCAACCCTTGACAACTTTGTTTTTTCAGTCTCTATATAACGGGATCACATCCCATGAATTTGAAAGCAGAGAGTATGTGTGTTTTGTAATCCTCCAACGAGATATGGAGAATATAAATAAAAGCGACGAACCCCTATTTCTCCCGTGGACGTGGGTCATCCGACCGAACCACGTTAAATTCAAGCGTTCTTCCTGTTCTTCTCATTTTTGTGCGATTTGAGGTGCCACGCACCTCTGTTGCGCCCTTATAAGTGGTATCAAAGGGAGTCGGAGCGAGCGGAGTTGAAACAGAGAACCGACAGAAGGATTTTCAGGTGACCATAAATTTGAAAGTGGTCGGAAAATTTTTTTGACGCTAGATCTGTGAAGAGGAAGACGAAAAGATTCCAACGGGGTAAGCGGCGTTGAAAATTGAGTTGAAATGAGCCCTGGAGAGCCGGTCAAAGTTCCAGTCAAACCACGGGTGAACAGAAACCCCGTACCGGAGAATTCAGTACTATTCACACTGCCGGTGAAATTTCTGGTGAGATTCTGGCGGCTGCTCTAGTATGCCACATCAGTGCCATGTCATCGCCACGTCAGCAGACGATATGGACCGTTGAACTTGTTTTGAAGATACCTCAGCCAATCAGACTTCGTTTTCAGTGATCCAAGAGTCGATTCCTAATATTTCAACCATTCTGAATGCATCCGTATGGTTAGTTTTTCAAAATTCTCACTCCATCAAGTGGTTTCATAAGGGTGAGACATCAACGGTAGTAACCGCGTTTTGCGACATCAACAATGGCTAGTGGCGGTGCACTACCAAAATTTGAGATCAAGAAGTTCGATGTCGGAATATTTTTGGCTTGTGGCAGAGTATGGTGAAAGATATTCTTGTGCGACAGGGCGTGATCAGATTTTTGATTAGAGAAAAGCCCAAGAGAACTAGTGACGATCATTGGGAAGAGCTCGAGATGCAGGTCGTCAGCACAATTCGACTATATTTGGCGAATGAGGTAAAGTACTCAATGTTGGACAAGACCTCCCCGAAGGAGATCTGGAAGAAGTTGGAGAAGCGATATATGGCGAAGTCACTCACCAACAAATTATTCTTAAAGAAGAAATTGTACCAGTTACGGATGGATGAGAGAACAAATTTGTTGGACCACACCAATGAATTCAACAAGATCCTGACGCAATTATTGGGGCTCAGTGTGATGGTTGGAAAGGAAGATAAAACACTTTTTCTTTTATCATCTCTACCAAAATAATTTGATGGGCTTGCGACTACATTGCTCGGGGAAAAGAAAACATTGAAGTTGGACAAGGTGATGGTGTCACTTCAAGATTCAGAGGCATTCCGAAGACCCGCAACACATTCAGGCGAGAAAATCATGGTGATGCGAGATGATCAACGTGGGAGGAGCTAATATCAGAATTCAGGAGGTGAAGAATTGCGGTCAAAATCAAGGGGACGTGATCCTACCAAAATCACGTGTTTTTGGTGCGAGTCACTATAAAAGTGACTGTGGAAAGCGCAAACGGTACGTTGCTGGGAAAAATAAAGGTGAAGAGAAGGATGCGAACATCACAGAATTATCAACAGATGATGAAGTCTACATGACAATGAGAAGCTTACACTCGGATGGGAGAATCGAACGGGGAGAAGTGCAGTGTCATTAATGCAAAAGATATGGGCACATTAAGAAGGAATGCCGATTTTTAAAAAAGAAGAACGAGCGAGCTCAAAATCCAAAGGAAGACGGATGATGTCACGACCCAACCCTACCCGGGCTCGAGCCGCAACTACCCCAAGCCCGCCTCCATAGGCCAGGGGCTGGCGACCAGCGCCGAAGGCACAATAACTCAGGGAGGCCTTTGCCTAAGTACCTGTACACACACACGCAGCAAACTCAATGCAACAGCGCAGAGTAAAAGGAAGAACAAGCAGAGTAAAAAGGACAACTGCTATAAATAAACCGCAATGTGCATCGACCTCTAAAAGATACAAGTAAAGTGATAAAAAGGAAAAAGGGGCAAAACACGCGCCCAACCAAAAAGTGTCACAACCCGACAACAGGTAAACAAAAGAAACTGCTGACCGGTCTCCCACCTGGAACTCAGCCACGACCACCGCATGTGGTCCAAGCTCCCAAGCTCCTACACTCCTATGCTCCACTAAAGCCATGCTCCACCTGTCCGTCATCTGCAAGGGCACACCAAGTGCGGGCAAAGCCCAAGCAGGGGTGAGTATAAAAATACTCAGTAGGATACCTCGAAGGCTCGAGGGCGAAACAAAGGAGGTACCGAAGGGTGAGCAGTAGAGCGAACAGAGAAAAGTAGAGAAGTACAACCAAGAGTGCAGTAAAGAGTACAGTAAAGAGTCCAGCTCAACCCAATAAGAGGAAAGAAGGTAGACTCGTCCAGGCACAGGGAGCTGGAAACGGTGAGAAGACGAACTTCTCGTCGAGTCTTCGCTACCTTTTAGCAGGAGAGTCGACTCATCCAACCACGAGAAGCTAGACACGGAAAGCACGTAGCATACCCCGCGCGTCTTCGCCTCTCCTGGAGGGAGAGTAACCAAGCCCAAGAAGTGGGTACTCGAACAGGGTATATACATATATATATGCTCTACAAGAAGCCCGAACAAGCTCATAAGGGGATCTTCGTCCCGTAGCTCAGCCCAAGAAAACGAGTCGCCAACAGTCCCAGAAGTAAACTCCATCGATGCCCAGCATCCCGCACGTCTGCCCCGAACCACAAGCCAAGGGGCTCAATCACCACACCTTGATACTATCCGCTTTGGGCGGCACTGACTCACCCGCACGGTTTTAGATCGCGTCACAAGAACGCGTCTCGGTGGGGAAAGTGCCCCTCGTACTTGAGAGTTCTGGGGGAACGTCAAACCACAACTCGTCACTGCCCGACAGTCGAGAGGTCTCCTCAAAGTCAAGTTGTTCCATCACCGACCCGTACAACCAAGGGTCCCGCTCCGGTAATCACGGAGGAAAGCCACAGACTATCCTAGTAGAAAAAACTGAGTCTGGAATGCCAACAAGTGTCCCACTACCCAGCCTCGCTGGAGGGTGATTTATAACCAGATATCGGGTGACCCACTGCCCAGCCCCGCTGGAGGGTAAACCCTAATACATCGTCAGGCGACCCACTGCCCAGCCCCGCTGGAGGGTAAACCATAACCAGATATCGGGTGACCCACTTCCCAGCCCTGCTGGAGGGTAAACCCTAATACATCATCAGGAAACCCACTGCCCAGCCCTGCTGGAGGGTAAACCATAACACATCATCAGGTGACCCACTGCCCAGCCCTGCTGGAGGGTAGACCTTAACATATCATCAGGAGACCCACTTCCCAGCCCTACTGGAGGGTAGACCTTAACATAAGTCGACAGGTGACCCACTGCCCAGCCTTGTTGGAGGGTAGACCTGGAACTAGACGACGGACGACCCACTGCCCAGCCCTGCTGGAGGGTAGGCCCTAAGAGGTCGTCGGGTGACCCACTGCCCAGTCTCTGCTGGAGGGTAGACCCTAAGAGCGTCGGGTGACCCACTGCCTAGTCTCTGCTAGAGGGTAAACCCTAGAAATCAGTGAGCAACCCACTGCCCAGCCCCGCTGGAGGGTAAACCCTAGAAGTCGATGAGTAACCCACTGCCCAGCCCCGTTGGAGGGTAAAACTCAGAACTGCCCTGGCCATCCCCACTGGAGGGTACAACACTGGCCAACCGAACACGGAGTGGGTATCGCGCGACAACCCAACTCCAGCAAAACTCACCCAAAGGGGTTTTTAGCGCATGTTCCATCACAGGGTATCACCAGCACCTCTACTAGCTAATCCATCGAGAAAAAGACCAGGGGGAGACCGCTCAACCCTACTGGTCCGACAAAAGAGCACCAGGCCAGGGGAAACTCCACCCTGCTGGTCAAACAAACAAGCACAAAGTCAGGGGAAAACTCCACCCTGCTGGTCAAACAACGAGCACAGAGGGACCCTCTATGTCGTGAGAGGTCCAAGTACGCAAAGCAGAACATGACACGCACGTGGGGCTCACACAACGTGTGTCCCCAAGTCAACCCCAACTGAGCGCACAAACATCCTCAGGTACAAACAACCACACGTACCTCCAAGTGCTCTCGTATACTCCCAGAGTATACCTCGTCCCAGCCCAAAGGCTATCATGCACACGGCACCCATCGTCAACGCAAAGGTGTGACATAACAACTCCAACCTGCCACCTCATCGGCTGAGGCACATCCAACCACATCTCATGAACCATTTGAATCACTCTCCCCTGAATGCACGATCACACTCCAAGGGTCCGCTACAAACAAGGTAGGGCGAACCACCACTGGAGCATCTCCATGCTTCTGCTGTTAATAAGATCACGCAAGAGGCTCCGCACAACCAAACGGATCACACCGTTGTAATCCTCGCGGAAAAACACGCGATATCGACTACTTACTCACCTCCAACGGATATCCGACAGAAAAGTCACCAACATCGCCTCACGCCCGAACGGCGTCCCGTGATCCCGAGCCTCGGCCCTGAAAACAGTCGGGCACATCGCACTATTGCGATCCCCTCGGGAAAACACGTCAAAAGCACTACTCACTTGAGTGCAATGGATATCCGGAGAAAAAGTGCATCCCGGCGCACCGCACCCGAGCGGTGCCACGCGGGACCCGCATCCCGGTCCCGAAACTCAACGAACGGATCGCACTGTTGCGATCCTCTCAAAAAAGTACACGAAATGGACTACTCACTTGTCCAAAACGGTCAACCGGTGATAAAGCTGGAAATCACCGTCAACTCCTGAAACGGGCCTCGCGGGACCCGCATCATCGTGCCGAATTACAGCGGGCAAACTGCGCCAACGCGTTGCCCTCGGAAAAACACCCAACATCGGCTGCTCGCACGCCCCGAACGGACGTCCGAGGAAAAAGTTGCTACTAGCTACACGCAGCTCAAAAGACGGGCCATGGGGCCCGCGCCTCAACTTCGGCCTCAACGCCTGAAACCACCCTAGAAAGCTCCGGCTCAATGCCAGGGTCCCAACGCAACTGACGGCACTCAAAACGGACGTCGGATGCGTCCGCGCCGCTCACAACGAGATTCTTGGAAAAACGATATTCCACTTAAAGACGCGTCGCGCCTCCGAGGCCCATCGTTTCGGGAATTAAAAATTCCCGAAACCATCTCAAAAGATCCGCCTCTGTTTAAGAAACTCACCGCCGCTGACGGTGAGTAAAACCGACACCCGAACTGCATTTTATGGGTGTTTTAAAATTTTGAAGAACGATGGCAGGTGGGTCGAGCCGGTTCGGTCGGCCCACCCTGCTTGAACCGGCCCGCAAGCGCGCGGGCCGGCCTGACTCGCCCGGACTGGCTCGGCCGGTCCGATCTCCCAAGTGGACCCACATGGAGCGGGTCCTGTCTGTCAGCCGGGATCACAAGACCCCCGCCCTTCCGCGTCGTCGCCCCCTGGCGACGACTCCGCCGCGCGGTCCTCCTCCCCACTCGCCCGCCGACGTCGCAGCCTCGCCCGGCCGCCTCCACGCTCGCCCGCCGAAGCCCGCAGCTGCGTCCGCCGCGCTCGTCGTCGCTGACACCTACCGCCGCTCTGCCTCGGCCAGCCGCCTGCTCGCCGCGCCACCGCCGACCTCCGTTCGGCCTGGACCGCCGGACCGGCGCGCGAAGCCGCCGGACCGCCGCTACCCTGGGCTGCCGCCGCCCGGAACAACCCAAAACTCCTCCACAAAACCGCAATCTTCGGCGAATGATTGCGGGTTCCTCAGAAATCCAAAACCGAATCCAAAAGATGCGTCAGATAGCACATAAAAACTACTACGTGCTCAAGGGATTTGATTCGACAATGGAACAACAATCGACGCATAAAACTGAGGTTGAAATAAGGTTCGGAAATTAAAACGCAATCAAAACCTCCTACCTCGCGGGGCTTCGCCCGAAGCTTCGCGACGATCCGCCGGCCACCACGCCTTGCCGGAGCTGTCTCGCCGGAGTGGAGAAGGAGGGGGAGAGCTCCTCCTTGCTGCTGTCCAGATGAGGAAGAGGAAGAGCGAGGGGGGTGACTTGAGCGTTTAAATAGAAAACGCTTAACCACCCGCCCGTCGTCCCGAACCCGAACCCTCAGCAGGGTCGAGGTTAAGCCTCCCTTGGGGTAAACACGACCTCTCGAGCACAACGGTGGTCTCGGAATTTTAATCTGAGGCCCGGTTCAAAAGTTATAAAATTTAACGTCTGAAGCCTCTAAATTACGAAAATGCCCCTGGGGCCATTTTTCACAAACGGCCCGCACCCGCAAAACTTATACCCCTACTAGGGTAAACGGCACACTCCGAAATCAGCGGTGCCCTCGGTTTTACAATCCGAGCTACCGTTTAAAAGATGCTAGTGTTTCTCCATTAAACGAATAAATTAATTAATTTATTTATCTGTTTAACCTTCCGAAAGCGAGCGAGGGGTCCAAACATCCCACGCTGACAAGTTTTATGTCGTTCCTAGGGTAAACACCCCATTCCGGACCCATCCTTACACTCGAATCCATGATCTGGAACTCCGTTTAGGAGTTATCTTATTTATTTAGCGTTTCCAGTGTGAACGCACTGAAAATTTAATTCCGGCCACTCCGGGGCTCGAAATCCCACGCCGTCTGAAGGCACTGCTCTGGAATATTATCAAGAATATTCCAAAGTATTTCTCAGCAAAAACTGGGTTCTTACATCATTCCCTCCTTCAATATTTTTGTCCCCGAAAAGCAAAAACTAGGGAGCAACACAGGGTATTAAGCCCACACCTGGCTTTCCCATACCTAGAAGAACCCACGCACAGCTCTGTGCCACCGCACACAGACCAAAGGATTGATCTGTTCATGTGGGGTCGGCCCTTACCGACGTCGTGCACCCACTCCAGACTTTGGGGTTAGGGAAAGGCGGTAGGGAACCTCGCCATCCCTTTGCACAGTCTCAAACGTTCCGAAGGCCCTCGAGGGTAGCTCACCTCCCCGGTCAAGCCTCTACGTCACACGCCGCGACTGGAATCACCGCCCGCACCTGAAACAAGGCCCGGTGATTCCCTCCTTTAGAATATCCATATGTTGAAACACCCAAGGATATCTGGTCATACAAGATTCTACATTCGATGCTCTCTTACACGCTCAAAAGGCGAAGGAGTCAACACCATCGACTAAAGGAAAAGGTCTCACGCCTTTTACCTTACCAACACAGGGTTACACCCGACGCCCTGCGTCACCCCGGTAACACCTCAAACAAGGAGCAGGGAGAAAAGCCTTTCACACGCAGAGCCTAAAAATTCTACTGCAAAAAGTAGAAGAGTCGCAAGGGGTACCTCTCACCATCTCATGCTCTGCAGGATCGTAGACATCCAAAGCCCGCGGCTGTCCGTGGTCCCAACTATCAGCTCCCGGAGCCTGACGTGGACCGCCTAGTGGTGATGGGGGGATCTCGTAAAGTTTTCCCCCTCTACCGGCTCCTCCCGCTCCTCTGCTAGCAGCACCTCTTTGGGTACTACCCGATCATGGCGCTACCTCTGCCGTGGTGGTGCGCCTGCTGCCTGCCTGAAGCTCTCAGCAACTCGGGTCAGGTAGTCTCGTGCCAAGTGACCTCGCCCGTCACAATCATAGCACCGGCGCTCTCTGGGCTGCCATGTTGCCCTCTGGCGCCACTGTGGTGTACGACCACGGCCCGGGATCCACTCACGGAAGGGCATCCTCGACTGAGGCCCTTCGCCTTTTCGCCACAATGGTATACGACCACGTCTCCGAAACCGGCAGTGGGAAGGCCACCTGCATCGAGATCCTGTCCTCTGTCGCCTTCTAGCTATGGCAGACGCCCCGGCTCCGTTGCGCCCACTGCCACTACTAACCGCAAAACATGACAGGAAGCCCTCTGTCACCAGCGCCTGCTCTAGCACCCCGGCATATGTGGAAATGCCCAAGGGTACTATGACAGCACGAATCTCTCAGCGGAGACCCTGCTCAAACTTCCGCCCTCGGAAGTTGTCGGCACGGACCAAGTCCGGGTAAAAGCGTGCACGGTCTGCAAAACTAGCCGCGTACTCGGCCACCGTCATCCCTCCCTGCTGAAACTGCAGGAGCTCCTGAATCCGAATGGAGCACAAGCAGGAGGGGCAAAACTCCTCACGGAGCAACAACTAAAAGTCATCCAATGAAAACGACGACTCGCCAAGAAACTGAGTCACCAGACTCCACCAACGCCAAGATACTCCATGAAAAAGGGTGGCTGCCAAAGCCACTCTCTGATCTGTCGGCGTCTGCACAAGCCTGAAAAGGCTAATCACTGCCTCGAGGCAAACCTCTGCTGCCTAAGGGTCTGGCTCACCACTGAACCTCAGCGGTCTCTACCGCTGGAACTCACGGAGCGCGCTCAACCCGCGCTCACGCTCAGCCTGCTCTGCTAAAGCTGTCTGCTGCTCAACAGGTGGGGGTGTTGCTACCGGCCCACCCGGAGAAAGGGCTCGCATGATGGGTCCTGGACTGTGGCCTCATAGCTCACAGGGTCGTCGTCACGCACCCAAAGCTAGTATCTGGGCTGGCTGTCTTCGCGGAGACATCCTGAATATTATCAAGGTGTGTCGCGGTCAGATGAGCATATATGTATATACCACAACAACAACGATGGGGAGCTGACTCAAGAAGGACAGTCAAAGACTCGGTCTTATGTGATGCACAAACCAATTATTCCCTGCAACAAGTGTCTCAGCATGCCGAGTCGACAAGCGGGTTATCAGGGTCCTGGTGAATGGATACGTCGGTCGCCGCACCATCACTGGACTCCCTGGCCTGAGAGCCGCTCTCGAGACACGTTAACACTGTTGCCCTGAATCCCAACCAATTCCTCTTTTAGGGACGTCCGAACAGCGTCCCAAGGAACGAACCACCTCTGATGCCACTTTGTCACGACCCGACCCTACCCGGGCTCAAGCCGCAACTACCCCAAGCCCGCCTCCATAGGTCAGGGGCTGGCGACCAGCGCCGAAGGCACAATAACTCGGGGAGGCCTTTGCCTAAGTACCTGTACACACACACACAACAAACTCAATGCAACAGCGCAGAGTAAAAGGAAGAACAAGCAGAGTAAAAAGGACAACTACTATAAATAAACCGCAATGTGCATCGACCTCTAAAAGATACAAGTAAAGTGCTAAAAAGGAAAAAGGGGAAAAACACGCACCCAACCAAAAAGTGCCACAACCCGGCAACAGGTAAACAAAAGAAACTGCTGATGGGTCTCCCACCTGGAACCCGGCCACGACCACCGCACGTAGTCCAAGCTCCCAAGCTCCTATGCTCCTACGCTCCACTGAAGCCATGCTCCACCTGTCCGTCGTCTGCAAGGGCACACCAAGTGCGGGCAAAGCCCAAGCAGGGATGAGTATAAAAATACTCAGTAGGATACCCCGAAGGCTCGAGGGAGCAACAAAGGAGGTACCGAAGGGTGAGCAGTAGAGCGAACAGAGAAAAGTAGAGAAGTACAACCATGAGTGCAGTAAAGAGTACAGTAAAGAGTCCAACTCAACCCAACAAGAGGAAAGAAGGTAGACTCGTCCAGGCACAAGGAGCTGGAAACGGTGAGAAGACGAACTTCTCGTCGAGTCTTCGCTACCTTTTAGCAGGAGAGTCGACTCATCCAACCACGAGAAGCTAGACATGGAAAGCACGTAGCATACCCCGCGCGTCTTCGCCTCTCCTGGAGGGAGAGTAACCAAGCCCAAGAAGTGGGTACTCGAACAGGGTATATACATATATATATTCTCTACAAGAAGCCCGAACAAGCTCGTAAGGGGATCTCTGTCCCGTAGCTCAGCCCAAGAAAACGAGTCGCCAACAGTCCCAGAAGTAAACTCCATCGATGCCCAGCATCCCGCACGTCTGCCCCGAACCACAAGCCAAGGGGCTCAATCACCACACCTTGATACTATCCGCTTTGGGCGGCACTGACTCGCCCGCACGGTTTTAGATCGCGTCACAAGAACGCGTCTCGGTGGGGAAAGCGCCCCTCGTACTTGAGAGTTCTGGGGGAACGTCAAACCACAACTCGTCACTGCCCGGCAGTCGAGAGGTCTCCTCAAAGTCAAGTTGTTCCATCACCGACCCGTACAACCAAGGGTCCCGCTCCGGTAATCACGGAGGAAAGCCACAGACTAGCCTAGTAGAAAGTACTGAGTCTGGAATGCCAATAAGTGTCCCACTGCCCAGCCTCGCTGGAGGGTGATTTATAACTAGATATCCGGTGACCCACTGCCCAGCCCTACTGGAGGGTAAACCCTAATACATCGTCAGGCGACCCACTGCCCAGCCCCGCTGGAGGGTAAACCATAACCAGATATCGGGTGACCCACTCCCCAGCTCTGCTGGAGGGTAAACCCTAATACATCGTCAGGCAACCCACTGCCCAACCCTGCTGGAGGGTAAACCATAACAGATCATCAGGCGACCCACTGCCCAGCCCTGTTGGAGGGTAGACCTTAACATATCATCAGGCGACCCACTTCCCAGCCCTACTGGAGGGTAGACCTTAACATAAATCGACAGGTGACCCACTGCCCAGCCTTGCTAGAGGGTAGACCTGGAACTAGAGGACAGACGACCCACTGCCCAGCCCTACTGGAGGGTAGGCCCTAAGAGGTCGTCGGGTGACCCACTGCCCAGTCTCTGCTGGAGGGTAGACCCTAAGAGCGTCGGGTGACCCACTGCCCAGTCTCTGCTGGAGGGTAAACCCTAGAAATCAGTGAGCAACCCACTGCCTAGCCCCGCTGGAGGGTAAACCCTAGAAGTCGATGAGTAACCCACTACCCAGCCCCGCTAGAGGGTAAAACTCAGAACTGCCCTGGCCATCCCCACTGGAGGGTACAACACTGGCCAACTGAACACGGAGTGGGTATCGCGCGACCACCCAACTCCAGCACAACTCACCCAAAGGGGGTTTCAGCGCCTGTTCCATCACTGGGTGTCACCAGCACCGCTACCGGCCGATCCATCAAGAAAAAGACCAGGGGGAGACCGCTCAACCCTACTGGTTCGACAAAAGAACACCAGGCCAGGGGAAACTCCACCCTACTGGTCAAACAAACAAGCACAAAGCCAGGGGAAAACTCCACCCTACTGGTCAAACAACGAGCACAGAGGGACCCTCTACGCCGCGAGAGGTCCAAGTACGCAAAGCAGAACACGGCACGCACGTGGGGCCCACACAACGTGTGGCCCCAAGTCAACCCCAACTAAGCGCACAAACATCCTCAGGTACAAACAACCACACGTACCTCCAAGCGCTCCCGTATACTCCCAGAGTATACCTCATCCCAGCCCAAAGGCTATCGTGCACACGGCACCCATCATCAACGCGAAGGCGTGACATAACAACTCCAACCTGCCACCTCATCGGCTGAGGCACAGCCAACCACATCTCACGAACCATTTATATCACTCTCCCCTGAATGCGCGATCACACGCCAAGGATCCGCTACAAACAAGGTAGGGCGAACCACCACTAGAGCATCTCCATGCTTCCGCTGTTAATAATATCGCGCAAGAGGCTCCGCACAACCAAAGGGATCGCACCGTTGTAATCCTCACAGAAAAACACGCGAGATCGACTACTTACTCGCCTCCAACGGATATCCGACGGAAAAGTCACCAACATCGCCTCACGCCCGAACGATGTCCCATGATCCCGAGCCTCGGCCCTGAAAACAGTCGGGCGCATCACACCATTGCAATCCCCTCGGGAAAACACGTCAAAAGCACTACTCACTTGAGTGCAACGGATATCCGGAGAAAAAGTGCATCCCGGCGCACCGCACCCGAGCGGTGCCACGTGGGACCCGCATCCCGGTCCCGAAACTCAACGAACAGATCGCACCATTGTGATCCTCTCAAAAAGGTACACGAAATGGACTACTCACTTGTCCAAAACGGTCGACCGGTGATAAAGCTGGAAATCACAGTCAACTCCCGAAACGGCCCTCGCGGGGCCCGCACCATCATGTGGAATTACAGCGGGCAGACTGCGCCAACGCGTTGCCCTCGGAAAAACACCCAACATCGACTGCTCGCACGCCCCGAACTGACGTCCGAGGAAAAAGTTGATACTAGCTGCACGCAGCTCAAAAGACGGGTCGTGGGGGCCGCGCCTCAACTTCGGCCTCAACGCCTGAAACCACCCTGGAAAGCTCCGCCTCAATGCCAGGGTCCCAACGCAACAGACGGCACTCAAAACCGACGTCGGATGCGTCCGCGCCGCTCACAACGAGATTCCTGGAAAAACGATATTCCACTTAAAGACGTGTCGCGCCTCCGAGCCCCATCGTTTCGGGAATTAAAAATTCCCGAAACCATCTCAAAAGATCCGCCTCTGTTTAAGAAACGCACCGCCGCTGACGACGAGCAAAACCGACACCCGAACTGCATTTTATGGGTGTTTTAAAATTTTGAAGAACGATGGCAGGTGGGCCGAGCCGGTTCGGTCGGCCCACCCTGCTTGAACCGGCCCGCAGGCGCGCGGGCCGGTCTGACTCGCCCGGACCGGCTTGCCGGTCCGGTCTCCCAAGTGGACCCGCATGGAGCGGGTCCTGTCTGCCAGCCGGGGTCACAAGACCCCGGCCCTTCCGCGTCGTCGCCCCCTGGCGACGACTCCGCCGCGCGGTCCTCCTCCCCACTCGCCCACCGACGTCGGAGCCTCGCTCGGCCGCCTCCACGCTCGCCCGCCGAAGCCCGCAGCTGCGTCCGCCGCGCTCGCTGTCGCCGGCACCTACCGCCGCTCCGCCTCGGCCAGCCGCTTGCTCGCCGCGCCACCGCCGACCTCCGTTCGGCCTGGACCGCCGGACCGGCGTGCGAAGCCGCCGGACCGCCGCTACCCTGGGGTGTCGCCGCCCGGAACAGCCCGAAACTCCTCCACAAACCCGCAATCTTTGGCGAATGATTGCGGGTTCCTCAGAAATCCAAAACCGAATCCAAATGATGCGTCAGATAGCTCATAAAAACTACTACGTGCTCAAGGGATTTGATTCGACAATCGAACAGCAATCGACGCATAAAATTGAGGTTGAAATAAGGTTCGGAAATTAAAACGCAATCAAAACCTCCTACCTCGCGGGGCTTCGCCCGAAGCTTCGTGACGATCCGCCGGCCACCACGCCTCGCCGGAGCTGTCTCGCCGGAGTGGAGAAGGAGGGGGAGAGCTCCTCCTTGCTACTGTCCAGAAGAGGAAGAGGAAGAGCGAGGGGGGTGACTTGAGCGTTTAAATAGAAAACGCTTAACCACCCGCCCGTCGTCCCGAACCCGAACCCTCAGCAGGGTCGAGGTTAAGCCTCCCCTGGGGTAAACACAACCTCCCGAGCACAACGGTGGTCTCTGAATTTTAATCCAAGGCCCGGTTCAAAAGTTATAAAATTTAACGTCTGAAGCCGCTAAATTACGAAAATGCCCCTGGGGCCATTTTTCACAAACGGCCCGCGCCCGCAAAACTTATACCCCTCCTAGGGTAAACGGCACACTCCGAACTCAGCGGTGCCCTCGGTTTTCCAATCCGAGCTACCGTTTAAAAGATGCTAGCGTTTCGCCATTAAACGAATAAATTAATTAATTAATTTATCCGTTTAACCTTCCGAAAGCGAGCGAGGGGTTCAAACATCCCGTGCCGACAAGTTTTATGTCGTTCCTAGGGTAAACACCCCATTCCGGACCCATCCGTATACTCGGATCCCTGATCCGGAACTCCGTTTAGGAATTATCTTATTTATTTAGCGTTTCCAGTGTGAACGCACTGAAAATTTAATTCCGGCCACTCCGGGGCTCGGAATCCCACACCGTCTGAAGGCACTGCTCTGGAATATTATCAAGAATATTCCAAAGTCTTTCTCAACAAAAACTGGGTTCTTACAGATGAGTTTTGGATTTTGGGAGCTCAGAACACGTATGTACGACGAAAGGTGCATTTCATACCTTTTAGCAGGTGCAAGATTTGGTGAGACTTGGTGACGGGTCAACATGCGAGGTTCGAGGAGTCGGGACGGTGAAATTGAAGACACCCGACGGAGGAGTACGAAAACTGGCTGATGTGAAATTCATTCCGAGGATGAGACAGAACTTGATATCATTAAGTAGGCTCGATGCGAGAGGATACAAGATTTTCATAGCAAGTGGAGTGTTGGAAGTCTCGCGTGGGGATGCAACGATACTTACTGGGAAGGAGTCTCAATGGTTATATCATTTGATAGGGACCACAGTCAGCCCGAGATCGATCGAAGATAGTGGAAGTGTCACGTCATCTTGCATGAAGAAGTGTGTTCGATTTGCCGATGAAGTTTTCAACACCTGTAAGGAGATTGCAGGTGAAACTTCTACCCTAAATTGATCGTGAGAGGGGATTTGTGGGAGCCACTCCCAATTTGGGAGAGTGATTTGTGGGAGTCCTCTGTTGGCAACAACTCTACACTGCAGCTTCTCCTTTGGTGGGCAGTGTGGTGGACGACAGCCGACATAGCGAACGCACAACAAGCGGCGGGAGAAACGTCAAGGGTTGATGAACCAACCCTTGACAACTTTGTTTTTTCAGTCTCTATATAACGGGATCAAATCCCATAAATTTAAAAGCAGAGAGTGTGTTTTGTAATCCTCCAACGAGATACAAAGAAGAGAAATAAAAGTGACGCCCCCTGTTTTCTCTCATAGATGTAGGTCATCCGACCGAACCGCGTTAAATCTGAGTGTTCTTCCTGCTCTTCTCATTTTTGTTTGATTTGTGGTGCCACGAACCTCTGTTGCGCCGTTACACAAATTGTTCTCCATTTATGATCATTCAATACTATTAAAATATATTCTGCACATTGGATTCTATTTTTATAATATAGTTGTCTATAGTTACATACATATACTCTGCATTGATACATGTTTTGCATAACTTATCATGTATAATTCAATTATTTTTTTATATGCGAATTCATTTCAATTTGAATTTCTATACTTTCAAATGAAATATGACATTAAATTATGCAACTGATTTATGAATATAAATTAAGCGTTTCAAACTATTGCAACTTTATCGTCTTTTAGTCTGAATTTTGTCGGATATTTTACTGAACATATTATTTGTAGAGACATTTAAAACATGAATTCGATCAAAAAAAGTTTGATACGGTAAATAAATCAACACTGAATTCAACAGAGATGATTCAACTTTAGAGGATCTTAAAAATCAGTTCAATGAACATCAATGTAAAATGAAAATAAAAATTAAATACACCAACCAAAAGTCAATTACGATGTTCAACTGTTTATTTGTGTTTCGATTTTATTTTATGTATCAACTATTATTTACTTTTACGTTTCTTTCTCTTCCTATATTGCATCTGTCTAAATGTTTTAAAAACTCCAAATTATGTGTGTAAGTGAATTTGCAATTAAATGATTATATTGCGGAAATATACGGGTTGGGGCAGGGATGCAATGGAAATAAACTGTTTCCCAATATTTAAATGGACCAACGTCGGATCTGACCCAAATTTCGTTATCTACCGTTAACCCTTTTTGGCAGGTTCCAAATGGTACAGCCCGGTTCGATCTACCACCGGCCCACTTCCCAAAGCCCAACCGGCAACGTTCCCCGTACTTGTGAAAACTCCCGCCCTGCGGTCTGCGAACGCTGCAGACACTACTGCGCAGCATGACTCGCCTCAGGGAGATGAAGAGGAAAACGACGAGGAAATCCGCTGCGGCGAGCTTTCTGGAATCGCCTTTGCTTCTGGGCACGCCGCCCGCCTCTCCTCACGAGAATCCAGCGATCTCCCCCACCGGAATCAACTTCGATCTCGACGCGCCTTCCAAGGCGAGGAAGTTTACACCAGCGGTATCGCCGAAGGGGACGGGGATTCCGTTGCCTCAGAAAACTCTGACCGCAATCCCGGACGTGAGGGACTGGGCGTCTTCCAGTGTTTCCTTTATCAAACGCAGGCTCGATTTGTCTCACTCCGAGATCCTCAAGGACATTGAGTCTTCTCAATCTCGTCTCCACAAGAGGTTCAAGGTATTTCCGTGATTCCTGGATGCTTCAAATTGAGGTATCTGATTCAGATGTCTCCTTAGTTTTTCCTGCCTAGTTTTCCGTGTCTCTGTATCAGCTGCTCGGATCGTTGTTTTGATGTGCACTCACTTCGAATGTGAATAAACGTAAGACGATTGTTTCTTTTAATTCACTCCAGGAGTCCTTACAAAACCTTGTGGTTGATTCGTGTGTTTGCTGGAATTAGTTTAAAATTCGTCGTTATCTTCTTCCATTTCTCTTCGTAATACGTGATTGTCCTTTCGGAATTAGTTTAAAACAGTTAAAGGAGTCTTTCAGAAACGTTTGGGTTCGTTGGATACGGCATTTATATTTAATGGACTGTTAAGCTTCCTCTCTGTCTTCCATTTCAATAGATTCAAAATCAACAATATCAACAATTGATGAATGAAACAGAGAAGGAATACAAGAAGATGTCCGAGCAGATCAGTGAAAAGCAGGAAGCAATGAAGGTAATTCTGTTTTCTTCATCCTTTTGGTCATCTCCATAGTCGCAGCATAAAAAATGATAAATATATAATTCATTAGCATAAATTATTTTTCAGGCTTGTCATATTTCTGATTTTTTTTCGTAGGATGATAATATGTTTTTTACTTGATATTGTATCAGAATATAAGATTTGGAGTCTCTGATTCAAATTTTCACCACGGTATTCCCAGATTCCCAACTTTCTTCGTCTCTCTACTTCCCTCCCTCCCTCCGTCGCTCCCTCTCTCTCAAAACAATGCCTTTGTTGTCGTGATCTTCTTTTTTCAGTCCCGCATCAACCAGCTTAACTTTGATGGAGGTGTTCTAGATTTCAAATATATTTATTGCTTCTTGAATGCTTGCCGTTAGTGCATACTCTCTTTCAACCTTTGTGTCGGACTGCTCCCTTAGTTCTATCAATTTGTGGCAGTCTGCTACATGTTAGTAGCTCTGGCAAATCATCCCTTTCCTCCGGGAAATCCTCTATTAACGATTACCTTTTCTTGTGCATGCTACCGACACCCCTACTCCACATGAATGCTGTTACTGTTCTCCTATGAACCTTCCTGTTCGCATAATACGTGTTTAACGCCTTGTGAATGTTGAACCAAAAGAAGCTGGCAAAGTTCTCAAGGATTCTGCTGCCAACCCCTTCCCACGTTTTCTGTACTTCCAAACACTTTCATCTGTCGTTGCTTCAATTTAGCTTTGTTTTCAATTTTATCAGACTGAATTTCACTTTAACATCGACTTTGGCGGGCCCTATAGAGATTGGAATCACCAAATCAAGTGATCCTAAAAGAACTTTTGATGAGTCTTACATCATCAAGAATTTTATCTCATCACAAACCATGAATTGTGGACATTTGATGTATATGCAACAAACAATAAAGCATTTCAGTCGGGAACTTGTTTTAGTTGCACTTTGCTTCCGAAGGCTTTGTTTACAAGACGTGCCTTTTCTTTCTTTGATCTTTTATCAATTTCACATAAGTAACTGATGATTTTCAGGCTTCTTATGCAAAGATTATGGACGAAGCACAATCTTCAGCATCTCGAGGTACGCAAGTTCAGTTAAAATCTTGTAAGTTATTGTAAATTCTAGTGTGTTGCGGATAAGCAGCTTTGTGATATAGGTTTGGTTGCATAGTTTATGACTTTGTTGTGCATAAATTGAATAAATAACAGGTGCAAATGTAGCACCATCAAGGATTTTATCTGCCAACTCTGTAGAAGATGATAACTAATGAAACATCAACCTTTGATTCTTCCTTTTAATAAGATGCCACGTTTCTTAAAAAAACGAGGCTTTCAATCTCAAGGAAAAAAATACAGTTTAGGGGCATCAAAGAAATTGATTTTGGCACAAGATACTCAAATAAAAATAATGGAGGATGAGCTAAGAAACTAGAAAATATTGAGGGCATCAAAGGGAAATAATCTAAAAAATTAAATGTACATACTACTTATAAACAGGGGGTTTGAGATGTTGAGGTTCAGCCCGCACGCGTCATCGTCGTCGTGCCACACGGGCCACCGCAAACGCGGCAACCCCTTCCCGGGTTCACTATCTCGGCTACATCTTGCTGGCACACCTCTTGTTTGCCACCAGCCGCTTCCCCTTTTAAAGCCTTTGATGTTTCCTTTTTCATAATGCAGATAAGATATGAAATATTATATCTTATATCTCTAAATCACCATGTATCTGCCATGTTAAGATTCAAACACTTATCTCATCTAAATAGATAAGATATATCTCCCCATGAGATACACATGCAGCCTTATCTGTGTGATATGATAAAAGATATCTATTATTCAAAAACATATCTTATCTCAAATCTGGAAACACCAAGATGCGGGCTGAACCTCAACAATCTCCCCCTTCAGCCCGTCAATGGAGATACCATCCAACAAACTCAGTTGGACCAAAAAAAACTTGTTGGTATCGCACCAACCACCGTCCTCTGCAGAAAAATGACGACTCCCTTTTGCAACTTTGGCAGAAACCTGACTGCTCCCCCTGCAAAAGAAACTCAAATGCCGAAGTCTTCGTCATACCCGTGTCTGCACCGCCAATACCAGAATCAACAATATCGGGTTCCCTCAAAATCGTGATCGCCACAAAATCTGGAGCACCTGCAGGAATTCCTTGCTCCCCCTGCTCAAAATCTCGAGCACCTAGCGCATCACCTCGATCTTCAAATTTTAATTCTTTCTTCACTTAGTCGCACTGAAGAAAAGAATTAGGTGTAAGATCTGGAACACCTCCTTCAACCTGCTTTCGAAACCTTATTCTGTCTCACGCACGCGCCATCGATCCTCTTTGAATCTTCCAAAAAAAATCTCACCACAAATTGCAAGCCCAAACCATCACCTCTGATACCACTTGTTGGGGGAGAATCCCGAATCCGGGCCGAAAATTGCTTGCCAAAAATTCGTGAGAAACTCGTCGAAATATGGAAGCGATATAAGCAGAATGAAGATGTCAACACGCAAGTTTTTTTAACGTGGAAAAACCCTCCCATGCGGAGGATTAAAAAACCACGGGGCAATTCCCAAAATATCCACTATGAATCAGAGAATACAAGAATCCAAGTAATGCCCGAACTTGAATTACAAATGAGAGAGCGTAGAAAACCTGTGTGAAAACCACACCCTGATACGTCTCTTCCATCTCTCTGATAAACATCCCGCTGACGCCATGTATCGGAAGATCAATCTGTGACAAAATGCCACCCTTCTGTCGACGAAACGTCACTACCTCGGAGATCTTCACCCGAACATGCGTCAGCCTCGCATCAGCTTGCGACACCCGAAAGATCTCGCCATGATGATGTACCGCCAATCTCTAATCGGGACACGCCACCTGATCACCGCTATCAGGCAGACTTTCGATACGTGACTCCGATCATCAATTGTGTTGTTGCTGCACCGCACCTGTCAAACGCCGACGCGTCATCGTCGTCGTGCCACACGGGCCACCGCAAACGCGGCAACCCCTTCCCGGGTTCACTATCTCGGCTACATCTTGCTGGCACACCTCTTGTTTGCCACCAGCCGCTTCCCCTTTTAAAGCCTTTGATGTTTCCTTTTTCATAATGCAGATAAGATATGAAATATTATATCTTATATCTCTAAATCACCATGTATCTGCCATGTTAAGATTCAAACACTTATCTCATCTAAATAGATAAGATATATCTCCCCATGAGATACACATGCAGCCTTATCTGTGTGATATGATAAAAGATATCTATTATTCAAAAACATATCTTATCTCAAATCTGGAAACACCAAGATGCGGGCTGAACCTCAACATGAGAGTATTCATTTTATCTCACCGTTAACAAATAACACGATCCATTTGTGATTTGAGTGAGAGAAAATCTGAAGATCTTTATGATTCTGTTTGAGTGGGATAGAGATGTTTTTTTGTGTGTGCAAATAACACGTTCTATTTTCTTATTTTTATTTTGTTGAAGCCTACGGTACATGTAAGGGTTTCCCTCATCCCTTAAAAAGGGAGATTATCAAAAAAATCAATAAAAATTAAAGGCTTTCAGGACATTCAGGCAGGTTCCAGGATAACATTTTGCGTCCTGTAATTAATTATTGCAAAAATCATTTTTCATATTTTTATAATTTTCTTTCAGTGTGCAAGTCAACAATTCCTGAGATGTTGCAGTCCTTCAACCAAGCCGTTGATACTCTCAGGAACCGTTTTGAGTTTTCATCAACTTCTGCGAACCACTTGGCAAGCAAAGTTCCTTAGTGAGTATTGGATTGGATTTAAAGCTACCGTTTTTTTGGTTGAAGTTATTGATCTTTATGATACCTTGCAAAAACATTCATCTTTCTTTAGGCATAATGACCAAACTTTCCTTCTTCCACGGGTCCCCCATTTCCTTCATCCATGTTGTAGGACACCGTACTGCTATTTAATGGGACGCATGCACTTAATGCGTTTATCGTTTTGCAGATTGCTGGTGCAATGCAACAATCCTACAACATTCTTACTAGTGGTATGTTCAAGACGTCTATTGAATGAATCGTTACGCTATAAAAGCGAATTGAAAAAACATACTCATGTTTCCTATACATTTTTAACACGTTTTTTAAAATATAAAAATAAAAATGTTTTGATAAATTATTTGTAGAAAAAGGTATGCGTAATCATTTTATAAAAGTTTGTTGTAAAATTTTGTTCTTATCAAATATAATTTAAGTGATAGGAGTCATAATAAATGGAATTAAAGGCTTGTTCAAGTTTTGGTTGGTGAAATTAAGAGAATTGAACCTTTTATTGTTGAGATTTTAGTGATTATTTATTACTTAACTTGTTATATAAGATAACTCACATGATCTAAAATTTAGTTGTCTTAGAAGGCTGGATATGTCTAAACATTGCATAATTTAGTTTAAATTACACGAGCCATGCATTCTTCAATAATTAACCTTCACTTCATGTTATCTTAGTATAAATTATACACAATATTCACCTTGATCTCACTGGAAAATGGTAAAACATAAAGGAGTGAACTTAGGTATCTAGTACGAGTCAACACATCAAATGAATCTGATTCTTTCCTACCCATCAGCTACTTATTTGACAACTCTTCTTGTCACTGGAGCATAACATACATCATACGGAAATGTCGGAGTCTGCTACATTCGAATGTGGAACTCCTTCAAATGTGGCCCGAAGGGAATAAGGCAATAGGCCTCCTTGTTTCTAAAGGTAATCAACTTGACCCTCTTATCCTTTTTACTAGTGTTTTTTCTTTACCCTCGGATTGTAATAACATCATATAAGGGGATGCCCTTGGACTCCATTACTTTCGGTCTCCTTCCCACTCTCTCTCTCTCTCCCTTCTTCCTCTTCCCCCTTCTATTATAATAAAAATTCAACTTTTAGTCATATATCAAAACATAATTTTGACATTTATAATAATACAATAATAAATAATCAAAATAATGTTAATGATGGAGTAGTGTTTTCATAACCAGATCGATCTTTGAAGTAGTGAGGGAAGTTGTTTGAGGTTGGATCGATCACATTGGTTAAGCAAGGGTGGTTGAATCCACTTTATTATTTTATTATTCATTATAGATCACAAATTTTTTTTTATATTATTCTAATTTTATTTTCTTTAATTAAATTTAATTTTTACCCATAAAATATTACAAGTTTTATTTATTTATTGTGGAGTCCCATGTTGAAAATAAAAAACTTGAAAATATCTAACTAAATCTATAAAATGAGAGTTGAGTGGGTTAGAATCCCACATTTGAAGATTTACACAACTTAATCAAACCACTCTTATAAAAAGGTGGGTTGATAAGTGTTTTTTTATAAAAAAATATATATTACAAATACTTTTTAAAGTGTTAAATGTATATTTAGTTTTTTTTTATTTCAGACACATAAAATATATCATATATTGGAGGTATAATTACAATAAAGCACTATCTTAATCAAACCACTCTTATAAAAACGGGGATTGATAAGTGTTTTTTTGATAAAAAATTAAAAATACTTTTTAAAGTGTTAAATGTATATTTAGTTTTATATTTTTTTGACACATGCACACATATAATATTTGATATTGAGGGTACAATTACACACACACCTCACACCCATAGGCCCCTAGGGATAACTCACCCATCAAACCCCATTTATTTATATATTATAGGCTCGCATACCTTATTATCTAGGGAGGTTCAAATGCCCACTTTCATTTCGCCCAAAGCTCACAATAACCGCCCCGAAGGCCCAGTAACGCCTCCCCCGCCTTGTTCATCAACCAAGACCTCCGCCTCCCCCTTTTTTGCGGTCTTTGCCCCCCTTAAAATTTGGGCTGTAGCTCCACTACGAGACCCCTGTGCAGTCGTTGTGACCTTGCCATCCCACGAAGACCCTTGCGCACTCGAAGCCCCTGCGTCAAAGTGATGTCGTCCGTCAAACTCCACCCTGAGGGCGTCGATGTGCCACCACTTCAGCATCATCACCCGTGCGTCGTCTCGTGTTAACACACTTCATCGTTGGACTTGTTCCACAAACCCATTGACGTCCCATACCATCGACAACCGCAGTGAGCCGAGGTCATCACACCCATCAACGTCCCATATTGCCGACGGTTGTTGTGGGATTCGCACCCCACCAGTATCCCATGTTGCCGACAGCTGCTCAAGAGTCCTGCAACCGTCGCCGAATAATAGTCACTGCCGCCACTGCCGCCACTGCCCTAGGTTGTCGTTGTCCATCCAGGCCTGCTCGCAGCCCTGCCATCGATCTTACCTGCACTGCAACCACAAGTCATCGAAGCCCGTAGCCGCATCCTCCTGTCACTCTGCGCCTGATGGCGCGGACCCTCCATCGCTTGCGCTGCCAACCATCAAGATTGCCCCCAGAAAATTGGGGGCCAAATATTGCAGCGGTGGGATATGAACCCTAACAATCGCATCAGAGATGCAGTATTATAGAGAACCTTAACCACTGAAGTGTAACATTCAGTTACCTTCTTTCAGATATTTTTTGACTCTTGTTTTGATCTCCTTTAAGTTGAGTCTTATTTTGGGGTCGTTTCAGTAGAATTTGGATTTTTTTTGGAAGCCCAAGGGGCTGTGCATGTTTAGGGAAAACCGTGCGGTTTGACCCAACAAATCGTGCGCCTTGTTATGAGCCACTAGAAGGGGGTGCACAGTTTGTCCAAATCGTGTGACCAACCCCTCCAAACCGTGCAACCTCAAACATGGAGAGTTTACACGGTTGGTGCATGGTTTTTCAAATCGTGCACCCTCATAGGAGAAACTGTGCACCCTACCAACAGGGGCACATGCTTAGGCGGCACAGTTTGTCTAACTGTGCGGCCCCACCCAACAAACCATGTGCGCGAGTTTTAATTCCTCCAATTTTTTTATTAAAAATCCTGAACCCCCCGTTTAAGATGCCTAATCACCCCATTCGACCCTAACTCAAATTCCTTGGCTGTAAAGGCTCCCAAGAGGCGATTTTGGTTCCCCAAACCCATTTTCATGGTGGATAGAAGTGTCGTTGATCTCATTTGATCTTCTCTGGGTAAGTTTATCTCATATCGTGTGGTTTCTTTTAATCTATATTTCTCTCCTTAGCGAGTGACGAATTATCATGTTTTTGAAGGATCTAAACTCCTTTTTGATGGATCTTGATTCTAAGTTGCGTTTCTTGATCTCTTACACCTCGTTCTTCATTGGTGATCCCGTTGCAGGTGTTTTCTTTGACCACATGATAAAAGGTAGGTGGTTCCATATTGTTGTGCCCTACGATCGAAACCTGAATTTACTTGATTGAATTGAAATGAGTTTTTAATTGTTTTAAAAACTCCGATTTGAAAGGATTTGACGTGTGATTTGAAATGACATGGAATTTGTGAAAAACCCTAATTTTAATGGAATTGAAATGTGGGGTGAATTTTGGGAAAATGATGGATTGATATTGAAATTGATTTGATCAATTGATTTGATGTTGAACCTTGAAAAAAATGACTTAATGTTGAAAACTAAAAATTGGGCAATTGTTTGAATTGATTTGAAATGTTTGAATTGCCCATGTTTGAATGATTAATTTTTTGAAACACATGTTAGCCTGGGTAGTTAGTGGTAAATGGGACAATCACGCTAGGATGTTTCCTCCTTAACAATGGATTGATGATGACAACTAAACTAAAACAACTGCGACATGACTGCTAGTGATGGGTTCCCCTATTGGGGTGTAGATTGCTCGTGATGGGTTCCCCTATTGGGGTGTATTTGTGTGTGAACACTTGACTAGAGTTGAGATCATTATTGAGATGTGTGATGGTCCTATTACCTTAAAAACTAACTTACCGTGGGGATTTTGTACATGGTGCTTTGTTATGATTTGTTGACTTGATTACACATGTTGTTGATTATTGGACCGTTTTATTCATGCCAACTTTTTTATACAAGTCTTATACAAAATGTTTATTTAAGCTGATATATCCTGCCATCTCTTTTAAATGCGAAAGCATATTTTGGTTTAAAATTTGTGAATGAAATACCATGCCTTGTTTATTTAAATTGAAATCATAATTGGTTTAATTGTTATGACGTTGATTGGGAAACACTTGGTGAGACCCTACTGGGCTTTATAGCTCACACCCACCTTTTCCTTTAGTCGTTTGTAGACTTTCTTATGCTAGGCCCGAGCAAAGGGAAAACACCACTTGGAGGTGGTGAATGTTCTTGATTCTTGGGACTGTGGAGTGATGATGGTGTCTGCTGGAGTTGTTGTCCACTTGTTACACATGAGTTTTTTGAGACTTTTATTTGGTTAATGTTGCAGTTTCCTTGGGGATGTTTATCTATATGTTTGGGTATTGTTTTTCCTGTTTGTCTCTGATACTTCTCCTTTTGGAGTATCAAGCATGTTGACTTGTATCTTTTATCTTCCACTGTTTTTGTGGCAAATTCATTCCCTCCTTGATCTTGTATGATTCCATGCGCTAGTTTCCAACCCGTGGGGATCGGGAATGCCCTTCGTGCTATGCCAGAGATGGCTCGGTTATCAGGGTATCAGGTTATCTGGGTTGGTTCGTGACAAAGTGGCACCATAGGTGCATATGAAGCATCTTTCCTTGATGTTAATATGCAGTTTGAGATGTCTTGATGGGACTGAGGAGGTAGTTGTGAGCGAGTGCTTGGTCATCTCTCATCGTAACAACCCCTAAGTCACCATGGGTGTTTGGGAAAAGTGTCTTTTGAGGATTGTTTTGATCAGATTCTAGTCTTTTCTCTACCTTTGATTTGAGTTTGTTGAAATCTCAATATTAATTTTTCTGCTTGATGGAATTGATATTCTTGTATTGTCACACCCTGACTTTTGGAAATTATTTTATTCTATTATTTTCTTGGCATTGGATATTCTTGTTGGGGTTCGGGTTTAGTCCCGGTTTGAATTTTTTTAAATTTTGTTTTGGAAGCAAGTGTTTTGGGCTCGACAGCGTCTGACGCACGGACAGAGCACGGTTTGGATACTGTGCGGCTTCACCCAGATAACTCTGCGTCCTGCTTGGTGTTCAAAACAAATAAAATTAAATGGATAATAGAATGAAAATAAAATAAAATTAAAAGGAAGATGGAATAAAATAAGTGAAGTAAAATAAAATTAAAAGAGTTTTAATAATAATAATAATGATAATATTATTATTAAGATTTTTTTTAGAAACCCGAAAGGGGGATCTCCCCTTCCTCCGTCCTCACCCCCACACGACACCCCCTCACTTTCCCCCTCTCCCTCGCGCGACCCGACCCCCTGCACATCTCCTTAGGCGCGCCACCCTCCTCCGGTGACCCTTCCTCGCGCGGCGCCACCATCCTCCGGCGCGCCCTCCTTTTCCAGCGGCTCCCCCTCCCCTGTGCAGTCTCCCTCCTCACAGCTTGTGCGCAACCCGCCTCGACCGAGGCATTTCGGCGCGCCACCTCCCTCCCTCCGGCGAGCCGTCTCTCCCGTTGGTTTGGTGTGCGGTGAGTATTCTTTCCCTTGATTTCTCCTTTTTAGGGTTAAGCCTCTCCTTTTTTAGGGTTAGATCTCTTTTGTTATGGTCTAATCTTGGTGTCTTTGGTCAAACCTTGCCTTCTTAGGATTTGTTCGATGTGCAGTTGCGGTTTCACACCATTTTTCATAAGCTTCTTGGTTCAAGATAGGTGGTTCCATGCCCTAACATTATTTGATGAGTTTAATATGCTTGTTTGAATTTATAAATGTGTTCTTTGGTTTAATTATGCAGTGAAAATGATGTTTTTGAAGTGTTTGGTGTGCTTATATGTTAAAAATGAGTTTTAATAAAGAAAATGACTATGTTGTGTGTGTGTTATAAAGTATTGCTTCTTAAAAAGGGTTTTTTGGGGTTGTTTGAAAGGTGAAAATCATGTTTTTAAAGGCACTTGCGGGGCAGATGAGTTTGGGTGTAAGTTCTTAAAATGAAATGTAACGCTTTGGCATGTTTGGCTTGTTGTGAATTTTTAAATATGAGTTGTAAATGGTTTAAATGACGAAAGACATGTTTTAGAAATGAACTTGGTTTATGTTTGTCTTTAAAAAGGGGCTTGGCCATGACCTTGCTCAATTTATTCTTTATTTATGCTCTATGGGTAATATATGTGGTGCAAATTGAGTTTTTGAAATGATTTAAAGTTCTTTGGTATTGAAAAATGGGTTTTCAGAGAAAATGGATGATAATCCATGTGTATTGCACATGTGCCTTTGTGTTTTATGCCTTGAATGTGTTTGATAAAATGTGTAGGTTGTGCGAAACCTTTTTTGAAATGGTTTTGATATGCTTATAGCTTAAAAAGGGGTTTTCCAAAAAAGGAATCGGGTGATTGCCTAGTGTAAACTCTTATGGTGAATGTCGAAAGTGTTTTATAAATTATGAAACATGTTTATTAGATTGTACAAGTGGGGCAGATCATGTTTTGAAGTAGTTTTGGTGCGCGTTTGATTTCAAAAGAGGTTTTTGGTTGGATAAGTTGTGATATATGTTGTGTGTTACATTGTTTGGCTCGAGAAGTGTGATAATGATGTGTTGTGTGATATGTGGAGCATAATTGAGCATAAGGGAATCCTGAGTAACTAGGTGGACGGACTAGGACTAGCTTGCTAGTGATACAGTTGCGACTTCGACCTAGTTTCACTTAGCTGGATTGACAACGACAACACTAACTAAATATGGATGATGATTGGAGACCACTAGGTTATGAGAGCGTCCTCTACTAGTGACTCATGCATGAGAACGCTGTTGGTCGTGGTTTCTATACCACATTTTCACCGAGATACGAGGTTCATAGAATCCCACATGAGCTAGTTTGACCCTAGGGATCTACCCATGGCGCTATACCTATCATGATGCTTATGTAGAATGGTGCCTTCCATCAGCATACAACATACCTCTTGTGTGTGTGTGTTTTCTTTTATAAATCTTTTTTTTTAAATTTTAATCTAGTGGTTGTGAAACGGTTTCCCTTGAAAGTGTTCCTTTTTAAACTGTTTACCTAATAAATGTTTTTCCTAGGATTTCTTTAAAAAGCTTTTACTTAAACGAGCATGTTAGATTATCTTTAAAATGTTTTGGCATGAAATCTTTTTATCTGGTGGCATCCTACCGGGCTTTGGTTCATACCCCACATAAACCATTGGGTGTATGTAGATCTTGTTTTATAATTTTTCCAGGTAAAAGCAAGGTGCGTTGTGTAGACGGTTTGGGTTCCTAGTGTAACTCCTTGTGGATCTTGGTGGCAGCGGTGGCTTGAGGATGTTGCTCCTCACATTTCATGGAGGTTTGGGTAAGAGTTTTAGTTTTCTTTTGTTGTAGTCATTTTGGGGTTTTTGCTAAGAGTTTTAAACTTTAAATCTTAATTTGCTTATACCCTGTTTGGTTGTGTATATCTTAAGTCTGGGTTTATTTGTCCCGTGAGTTGTTTTTATTTATGCAATTGGGTAAAATTATTCCCAAAGTATTTTATCGATACATAGGAACTAGTTTCCAACCCGTGGGGATCGAGAATGCCCTTCCGGCCTTGTCGTAGATAGACTTGGGTGACCGGTTTAGGGTCGACCCGAGTTGGTTCGTGATAAAATGGTATCAGAGAGAGGTTCGCTCTTTTGGGTCATGTTCCTTGAGGAAGAGTCTGGGTAGACCGAAGCTAGGCTTTTCAGGACTTGATGTTTTGGTTACGAGTACGGTGCTTGGCCAACACATCTTGTGATGGGACTCAAGTTACTAGGGAAAGTTAGGTTTTGTTTGAGTTTTTTGGTTCTTGCAGTTCGTTGAGGTTTGAGAAATGAAATGGGAGTTGGGTCAACGGTCTCAGTGAGCTCGCAGGGCCTGACAAGCCACATGGAGCTGGAGATATGGTCCCAGAACACTCTCTGTGACGGTGGTGCGATTGGCGTATGACTGCCAACCATATGTTTGGGTCACCCATCGACACTAGTTTCCTCTTGCATCATCTTGTGTCTCTTTGGGTTTTGAAAAATCATTTTTGAAAAGCCCTGATTTTGGAATCATAGAAACTTGATTTTAAAGTAAAAATGATTTGGTTTTGGGAAGGTGGAAAATGAATTTTTAGAATTTACCAGAAGGAAGTTTTGGAAATGTGAACTTTTTTAAAATGATTTTGAGTAAATGGGATGAGTTTATCGGGGGTGGATTTTTATGAATAAAGATTGTGGTTTATTAGAAGTTGGTTGTTTGGAAAAAGGGAAGATTATTTTTGAAAAGGTTTTGGAAACTTGTTTTAAAATGAGAAGAGTTGAGTTTTTAATTAAATGGTGATCGATAAAGTGGAGTTTTTTGTGT
This sequence comes from Viscum album, assembly GCA_963277665.1. NCBI lineage: Eukaryota > Viridiplantae > Streptophyta > Magnoliopsida > Santalales > Viscaceae > Viscum > Viscum album. The sequence goes on from OY728163.1 coordinate 291,429,087, forward strand.
AAAGTGTTTTGAAATGGAATGAAATGTTTTGAAATTGATGTATAAGGTTTGAAAATAAGTTTTTATTTGAATGGTTGGTGTTTTTCTGAAAAAGTTTTGTGAAACTCAAAATGGGTTTTGATTTTTGTGGCAAGAAGGTTATGAAAAGACGCTTTAGTGAATTTTTGAAATGGAAAAGTGAGTTGAATGTTTATTTTGGATAGTGGAAGAGTTTTTCTTTAACCTTTGGTATTTCTGTGAGTGTTCACATGCATAGGATATGTGCAGGAAGTGAATGAGTTCCCGGTTTGGCATGAGAAAAATGCACGTGAGAGGCTCTATGGGATACCATTGGTGAATGCGCAACCCACTGATCCTACTTTATTTTCAAATACGCTTTTAAAAGAAAATGTAATATTTTGATAACCGGTAATTGTGTGGTGTGTCGTCTTGTATTTTGGAAATGTTGTTTGTGAGGCATTTCAAGACTGAGAATTCATCCTGGTCGACTCGCGTTTCGATTTTGAGTTCTTCTTGGTGAGTTAGTTTTGGGATAATGGTTAATGGTTCCTTTTTGGGAATTGTTTCGGGAAGCCTTTGCGATGGTTCCCTTTTCATGTTTGGAGTCTGTGTAGCATGTCTTTTCCAGTGAGTTATTTTGTTTGGACCCTCTGTTTTTTTCTTTTATTGGCTAGTGTACGCCCCCATAAAGAATTAATGCATGTTTGGAGTGCGGCCATAGGTGATTCACCGTCGACAGACCCTCTAGTGGATTAATGTAAGGAATATCTCCTTGAATTTCAGAAGGCGAGTCTTATTCCCTTCTGTTTTGGTTAAGTGAGTTCTCTTATAGTGGGATGAAAGATGCAATAAGAGTTGAAAGAGACATTGGTTTCTTGAGTTTCTCGGGTCATCGGAGGTGAATTCCGACACCGGTGTGTCTGAAGGTCTTGTTCGGAAGCGGTGGAAGGAATTACAGTGAGGAAAGCTGGAAGCAGCCTAGAGTTGTTTGTGCTAGCTGCTGTTTTAAAGGGCCTCTGGGTCTTTCGTTGGTTTTGTTTAAGAAAAGGTTCATGTTAGGCCACCAGTGTGGCAAGTCTGGTCGTAAGAGGCTATTATGGTTGTTTACAGGAATTGTGTGCTGCTTGGGACTCAGTTTAAGGTCTATCTCCTTGTAATGTTTCTATAATTTGCAATGTTCATGTTTGGTGACACTTTACAGTGTCGTGTTCTCTCCCGATTGCAAGAGTGAAGGTTGTGCAATCTTTTGAGAACCTCTGTTTTGACAGAAGCGTGTTTTCCTTCGGGAAATTCTAAATTCCTCCGTTTTAGAGGAAGGTGTCTTCTATGTGTCTTTACTCTCGATGTCTCTCATTCTAAGTAGAAAGGGTTGATGCATAGGAATATTCTAAGCCCCTTGGTGAAGGTTCCATGTAGGGTGAAATTCGCTGTCATGGGTGCTCTCAAATGATGTTCAGTTTGGGGTTATTTAGGTGCACCATGGTGGCTGACCTAAGTCGTCTCTCAAAGAAGCAGTAATTAAAACAACTTAATAAAGGTATTTTGAAAATAAAATTAAATAACTTAAACACACTACTTGAAAGGATGAGGTTTTTTTATCGTTTATAAAACTAGAAGAAGTTTGTAGGAAGAAGATTGCATTTTTTTGTTTTTAATTTTGAAATGGAGTTCGATTAAAAAGACACAACAAGAAGATGTTTTTTGGACAAATTTTAAAAGACGTAATCGATCTAACACTACCTCTTCAATTAATTATTTATCATTATCATTTAAATTAACATCCACTTAATTATGATCCCCTAACTTGTTAACCCCTGAACCCTATGAGAATTAACTTTACCACAAAAATGAAGTGAATTAAACCTGAGGCTATCTTCAAAACATGCAATCACAGTAACCTGCTTTGATTGATTTTTAGGGATAACTTATGGTCAGTAGTAAATTAAGACACATATCCATTAAGGGAATGAGGACTAATTGAGTTTAGAGATTATGCTTGTACTATACAAATTGATCCCGTGTGGTTTTGAATTATCGATTAAGTTTGCGTTCTCACAATTCACACAATTCTCGACCTCGCGTGTTTTGTGTTTATTGTTCAATTGCTTGCTTAGTTTAATTTAAATTAAAAACTCAATTAATAGATCATATTATGTGAATTAAATTAGCTCATTTATTCAAAATAAATGAATGAAGGAGGTTAGGGGTAGATCGATTACTAAAAAGAACTACTCTTCCATGAGCGGTGTAGTTATCGTAGAAACGTTTTGTATGTGAAAATGTTTAGAAAGAGTATATCTCAATTTTGTTTCTACTCTTGATTCCATCCCAAATAGGATGAGTAAAAAATAATATAATTGATCAAAACAGATGAAAAGAGAAGAAATAGAAGAGGAACAAAGAAGTATATTATGAAATTGCAAACATTACAACATGAAGAAGAAGAAGGCTTCAATAAGGGGATCCTTACTTCAAGAGATACACATCTTAAAATGGTTGGATAATTTGAGTGAAACCAATTCTACTCTGCCTTAAATCTCTTAATGAATGTCCCAACCCCTCCAAATGACAAAACACCAATTTATAGGGTGGAGGTGAGGTTAGGTTTAAAGTGGTTTCAAGTGTGAATAGGGAAATTCGGTCAAATAAATTAATCTAACTTAAACCACCTATTTGACCACCAAAACGCATGAAACAACTATCATTTCAGAAGGATGATTTGTGAGAAAATGAGTCCTCGAGCTCCTCTCAAAATTTGGGCTTAATCCAAACACAGATGAAGAAGTTATGACCCAAATATAGAACCAATGTCCAATCTGGCGAGTCCAACCCAACTTTGACTTCATGGCCCATTTTCACCAACCAAATGCATGATTTAACTCAAATGTCTTGAATAAAAGCTGTATACAATTAAGTCAGAAACACATTTAAAAAATATTAAGTTCAAATAATTCAAATAAAATTATTTATGTTTGAAATACTACAGTGAGTTTTTAAAGGGTAAAACTAGAATTTTCATCAAATTTTCAAATGAATGATCTAATCCCAAATATTTTATAAATAAATATATTTAACACAATGTGAGAAAATTTTGTCATTTATTATCAATAAAATATTCAACAAAATTGTGTTTTATCAACTCCCCTACACTTACCTTTTTGCACTCATGAGCAAAATCTCATATCATGTATTCGAAAAAAATTGTGACAAGATATGCATATTCATATTTCTCAATCCACAGTGCAAATATAGGCAAAGTAAGAATCCCATCAAGAGTCAATATCAATAAATTTTAAATTCATTGTCTCATAAATTGTGTCAAAACAAAATCCAGTGAGATTCATAACACTAATCACAATGAAACAAGTCATGGGTCTACCATGCCAATAATTCTCCACGTGTGTGTGCCAACCATTCCAAGCTCATAAATCCACCCTTTATTCAATATATTCAGGTCAAGTAAAACAATTCTTCATACCTGGTTTAATTCACAGAACCCGTTCTACATTCCTTTACAATCGAATTTCAAGACCCACTCACTTAAGCATTCCGAAAAGTCAAACCTTAAGCTCCCGACCTAGAGATCCCCATATGTTGTACATTTCATCACTCCCCTCATTTATTATTATTATTATTTTTGTTTTTTTGATGTCGCACTTAGAAAAAATCTCACACTCAACTCTCAAACCATGTTTGATCTCCTCAAGACACTAATTGTAATTGTTATAACAAGATCAAAGGTCGATGAAGAGTGATTTTTGACCTTTCCAAGACACAACTCATATTTTTTTTGAGGGCATACAATAGTCGGATAACAGGTACACATGCATAGGTCAATTTGGTACAGTAATGAAATTGATCGGAAGAGAAACGAACGTATGGATCAACCAATGATTTTTTACCTAACTTGACTATACCTTCAATTGCTTAGGAAAAATTTCACAAGTCATTGTTGAGTGAAAATTTGTGTGGAGAAATCAATGACACAATTTACCATGAACAAATATCACAAATAATGATGTCAAAATCTAAAAGGTTTTATAATGAGACAACCATTCATATCATTGATGACTTCAATTTTTATAAAAATAAACTCTTGATGATGAAATCTTACTCATGCTTATAATTCTACCAATGAATTTTGAAAACATGCATTTTCCATATGTTTCACATGAGAATGTTACATGATATATTTTTTTTATCGATTTTGTTTTGAAAATTTTAACCAAAAACTTAATAGAAAATACACACAAAACAAACAAATGAAAATCCTAAATATCTACCCAAAAATGTTGTCCCCTCCCCCACACTTAAAATATTGCATTATCCTCAATGTAAACCTATGAGATGATATATGCACATGAAATGTATAATTTTAAATAGCACAAATAATATAAAAGTGAAAGGGTTAGGAACATCCTGATATGTTCAAGTGATGATGGGGTCATGCAGTGTGATGAAATCCACTGCATCAGTTGGAAGTCCCTCAACGTATTTCTTCAAACGTTGCTCGTTGACTGTAAATCTCCTTCCAGTGTCCTCTTGTGTGATCTCCACCGCACCATAAGGGAAGAAATTAGACACAATATAAGGACCTAACCATCTAGAATGCAACTTACCAGACATCAGCTTCAGTCGTGAACTGTAGAGAAAGACTTTCTCTCCAACATGAAACTCCATTTGTTGGATCATTCTATCATGAGATAATTTTGATCATTCCTTTCAGAGCCTTGAGTTCACATATGAAGACAATCGAATCTCCTCAATCTCTTGAATTTGAAGCTTCCTTTGAATTCCATCTTTGGCCAAATCTATGTTGCATTTCTTTATATCCCAATAAGCCCGATGCTTAACTTCCATGAGGAGATGACACGCTTTCCCAAAATCAATCTGAAATGGGGACATAATGATGGGTGTCTTGTATGATGTCCTATAAGCCCATAACGCATCATCCAAGCGCTTCCAATCCTTTCTATTCGGTTGCACGGTTTTCTCCAAAATTTGTTTCAACTCACGATTTGAAACCTCAGTCTGGCCATTTGTTTGGGGGTGGTATGGTGTTGATGTTTTGTGTGTCACCCCATACTTCCGAAGGAGGGAAGCCAAATTCTAATTACAGAAGTGTGTACCTTGGTCACTAATAATGGTCTTTGTTACTCAAAACCTACAAAAAATACGTGTCTTGACAAAGTCTACTACAACATGAGAATCATCAGTCATGGTGGCCTTATCCTCCACCTATTTACTCACATAATCAACAGAAACCAAAATATACAAAAAACTAAAGGAACTAGGAAAAAGGTCCATAAAATTGATGTCCCATACATCAAAAATCTCACAAAATAGTATGGGTTGTTGGGGCATCTAATGTCTCCTAGAAATGTTCTCAGTGTGTTAGAAATGAGAGCATGACTTACAAAACACATGAGCATCATGAAATAAGCTAGACCAATATAATCCAGAGTCTAATACTTTCCTAGCTATCTATTGGGGTCCAAAGTGTCCACCACAAGCAAGTGTATGACAAAAATGTAAAACAGACTCAAACTCATGATCAAGAACACACCTCCTAATAACTTGGTCACTATACATACACCATAGATATGGATCATCCCAAACATAAAATCTTGACTCACTCTTTAACTTTTGGACTTTATGTTTCTTTAAATTTGTAGGTATTTCAAAGGCAACAAGGTATTTAACTAAATCAACATACCAAGGATGCGTACCTGAGATGGAATAAAGATTCTCATCGGGGAAAGTGTCCCAAAGTGGTACCTGGTCCAAGGTGTCATCCTCTAGTGTGTGAGTAAGCCTACTCATGTGGTCCGCCATTAGGTTTTCTGACCCCTTCTCATCCTTTATCTCAATATCAAATTCCTGAAGAAGGAGCATCCATCAGATTATCCTAGGCTTAGCATCCGACTTCTTCAAGAGGTACCTCAGAGCTACATGGTTAGAAAAAACTACTTTAGACCCCAATAAATATGAATGAAATTTATCTAAAGAAAATATGACGGCAATAAACTCCTTTTCTATGGTTGTGTAATTTTATTGGGCTGAATCTAATGTCCTCGATGCATATGCAATCACATGTGAATGTCCCTACACCCTATGAGATAAGACAGCTCCGACCGCGAATTTAGAGACGTCATACATAATCTCAAAAGGAAGCTCCCACTGTGGGGGCTGTATGATCAATTGAGTGGTCAAACACTTCTTTAGCCCATCAAAGGAAGTCCTACAAGAATCATCAAACACAAAGTCAGAATCATTTTGAAGTAATTGTGACATAGTAAGAGTAATCTTACTAAAATCTTTGATGAAGCACTGATAAAATCTTGCATGCCCTAGGAAAGATCTAACATCACACACACATGAAGGATATGGTAAGGATGAAATAATATCTACCATAGATTTATCAACCTCTATTCCATGTTTTGAAACTACATGCCCTAAGACAATGCCATGCTCTACCATGAAATTCCACTTTTCAAAGTTTAAGACCTGATTCTTTTCAATACAATGATTCAAAACCTTTCCCAAATTAGAGATACAATCATCAAATGAAGACCCATAAACTGTAAAATCATTCATAAATTCCTCCATGCAGGTCTCAATAAAATCAGAAAAAATACTCACCATGTATCTTTGGAAGGTACCTAGGGCATTACAAAGTCCAAATATCATCCTTCGGTAGGCAAATGTACTGAATGGAAAAGTGAATGTTGTCTTCTTCTGATCCTCTGGAGCAATAGGAACCTGAAAATATCCATAAAATCCATCCAAGAAACAATAGTGTGTTTTCCCAACTAGTCTCTCAAACATCTAATCAATAAATGGGAGGGGGAAATGGTCCTTGTGAGTGGACTAATTTAGTTTCCTATAATCAATACACACACGCCAACTGTTTTGTACCCTAATTGGAACTAACTCCTCTTTATCATTTTTTACAAATGTAACACATCTTTTCTTAGGAAAAATTTGAATAGGACTTACCCACTATGAATCTTAAATTGGATAAATTATACCTGCCTCGAGAAATTTTTCAACTTTTTTTTATAACTTCCAGAAGAGTTGGATTCAGTCTCCTTTGTGGCTGCCTCATTGGTTTAGCCTCATCCTCTAAAATAATCCTATGCATGCAAATAGAGGGACTAATACCTGATATGCCATCCAAGGTCCACCCGATTTCCCTAATGTCCTCCCTCAAAAGATTCAAAAGTTTTTCTTCATGTTCAAAAGGGAGATTATTAGCAATGATAATAGGTAATTTATCACCACTTAATAAGTATGAGTATTTGGGATTAGGTGGAAATGGATTGAGTTCCAATGTAGGTGGGTGATGTATGGATGGAGAAATTGAAGGAACTGAAATATGTGAATAATGAATATCAGTATCAGAATATACATCATCAAAACTAGAGAATAAAGCATAAAACCCATCAACATACTGGATAGCCATGTCATAATTAGGGTTTACATGATCAAAATCAGAATATCAGTCCATTTAAAAATCAAATATAAGATATTTTTGTGCATTAGAAACGGGTGTGGAAGTACTCTTAGAAATCAAACTAGAACCAATGCTCATAATCTCCCTAATCACAGGATAATCAAAATCCATGGGGTTTTTACTTGGTGGTTCAAAATAGGATATAAAAAAAGCAGAATGGTCCTCTGAGGGGTACTTCATGGAGTCTATAACATTAAATATCACAACTTCATCTCCAAACTTCATGGAAAGTGTACCCTCATGAAAATTTATGATATTTTTTGCAGTTTTGAGGAAGGACCTACTTAAGATAAGGGGAGCACATGAACTTACCTGATCATCCTCCATTTTAAGCGCATAGAAATCTGCTGGAAAGATCATGTTTCTTACCTGGACAAGTACATTCTCAAGGACTCCCACTAGATATGTTGTAGCTCTATTTGCCAACTGTACCACTGCTCTCATCGGCTTCAACTCACCAACCTGTAAAGAAGAAAATACAAAGTGAGGCATTACATTTATAGAATCTCTTAAATCACAAAGAGCATTAGAAAAGTGTAACTCCTCTATGGTGCATGAGATGGTGAATGTCCCCAGATCCTTGCACTTTGTTAGCATTACTAGAGTTGGTGTAATAAGTGCTGACACATTCCTTCCAAGATTGATCCTCTCATTTTCCTTGAGCCCACTTCGATAGGTACAAAGTTCTTTTTAGAATTTCACATACCTTGGGATTTTCTTGATGGATTCAATTAGAGGGATTTTGAACTCCAAATGCTTGAATGTGTCCAAAACTTCTTTTTTGCATCGCCTCTTCAACCATCTTCTTGGTTTGTACAACTCTATTTGGAAATGGAAGAGGTTTAGGAGGAACATCATTAATCTTTTTCTTACCTTTATCTTTCTCCTTGGATTTCTCATCAGTTGGTATGGAATGGGGCTTTTCTGGAGTTGAGGTGAATCCCGGTGGAATGACAAGTGTAGATGTATTAGTTGTTTTCTTACCACTTCTCAATGTGATGACACTGACATTCCCCTTGGGATTTGGAGTAGGCTGCGAAGGTAGATTTTCATAATTTTTACTTATCAGTTCATGGAGGGCAGTGGAAATATGGCTCATTTGAGTCTTCAACTCCCTCAGCTCCGAACCTTGACTCTTCAGCTCATTCTATTGATTAAGAACAATTTGTTTCAAAATATCATCAGTGTTAGAATCTACCATTGGTTGAGAAGTCCCTTGTTGTTTACTTGTTGATGCTTTAGCTTCAAATCTCCTTTGGGGTTGTTGGAAACCCTATTGGTAAGGCGGAGACTATTGGAAATTTTGTTGAAAAGGGGGTCTTTGTTGTTGTCCAGAGTCATATCACATGTCTGATTGATCCTTCCACTCATGGTTGTATGTTGGTTCAAAGGAATAATACTTATTTTGGGGATGTGGGTGTTTTTGCTGTTGATATGGTCTCCTAGGGAATACTGCTGCACAATCCTCTAATTTTTGTAATTGGAGGAAACAATCAGTTGGGTGGTCTGTTTCAGTGTAGATTCCACATGACCTCATAGGAGCGGGTTGGGATGTATTTTGAGCCAAAGAAATCTGTCTCACCATAGTGATAAATTCTTCTAACTTAGTATCAATCAAATGATTTTTTAAGAGAGGGAGGTCTTACCTGATGTACTCCTCTAACATGTGGTATACCTTGATCACCAAACTATTGGGAGTTTTGTGTCATTTTGTCGATCAATGCACGTGAAACTGCTGGTATTTTGTTGACCAATGCCCCTCCAACTGCAACATCCACCATGTTTCTCTCCATAGGTTTGATTCCTTTATAGAAGTATTGGATGAGGAGTTTCTCATTGATTTGGTGATGCAGACAACTTGCGCACAATTTCATGAATCGCTCACAGTACTCATACATTGACTCCCCTTGTGCTTGCTTGATCCCAGAGATCTATTTTCGAATGGATGTGGTCTTTGATGTTAGAAAAAGTCTCTGCAAGAAAAGATTTTTCAAATCGTTCCCACAAGTTACATCTTCAGGTTGTAAATAATACATCTAATCTTTCATAGCTCCATCAAGTGAGAATGAGAATTCTCTTAGTTTGATTTGATCTTCAAATACATTTCTTGGTTTTAGGGTTGAGAAAACCAAATTAAATTCTTTAAGGTATTTGTTTGTATCCTCACCAAATAATCCATGAAATTTTGGAAGAAGGTGAATTGATCCAAATTTTAATTCAAAGTCTGATTCGAGATTTGGGTATGCAATACAATTTGGTTGATAATTAATGTCCGGTGCAACCAATTCTAGAATGGTTCTATTAAGTTCATTATTATTGTTTTCAGTCATTGGTTCTTGTTTTAAGATTGATTTAGGAGTGATTCCAATTTCTATGTTCTCAGAATGGAGAAAATTTTCAACTGATTAAATGTTGAAACTTCCCGTAGACTGAGAATGTCTGATTCGATCCCTAAGGCTGCATTCAATCTCAGGGTCAAGATCTAAGAGATCATCAGGATTATTTCATGTCATAAATCAAATAAAAATTAAAAGAAGAAAATTGGACCATAATAAAATAAAAATGATAAGTTTGAGTTGATGGTCAAAGAAGAAGAAGAATAAGAAAACAAAAGAAGAAAAAAAATTCAGATTGGTTAAAGAAGGAAGAAAGAAGAGAAGAAGAGAATAAAATGAAAAATAAAAGGAATAAATCTAATTGGTTGACATAATTACTTGCATCCCTGAAAAAAATGCCAATTTGAAAGGTGTTGTCATGGGTGATCTCAAATGATGTTCAGTTTGGGGTTATTTAGGTGCCGTAGGGTGGCTAACCTAGGTCACCTCTCAAAGAGGCAGCAATTAAAACAACTTTATAAAGGTATTTTGAAAATAAAATTAAATAACTTAAGCACACTACTTGAAAGGATGGGGGGGGGGGTGTTTATTTTTTATAAAACTAGAAGAATTTTTCTGGAATAAGATTGCATTTTATTTTGTTTTTAATTTTGAAATGAAGTTCGATTAAAAAGACACAATAAGAAGATGTTTTTTTGAAAATATTTTAAAAGGCATAATCGATCTAACTATACATCTTCAATAAATTATTTATCATTATCATTTAAATTAACATCCACTTAATTATGATCCCCTAACTTGTTAACCCTTGAACCCTATGATAATTAACTTTACCACAAAGATGAAGTGAATTAAACCCTAGACTATCTTCAGCACATGCAATCACAACACCTTGCTTTGATCGATGTTCTAGGGATAGCTTATGGTCAGTGGTAAATTAAGGCACATATCCATTCCATAAATTAGGACTAATTGAGTTTAGGGATTACTTTTGAACTCTAAAAATTGTTCCAGTGTGGTTTTTAATTACCGATTAAGTTTACGCCCTCACAATTCACAAAATTCTCGACATCACGTGTTTTGTGTTTATTGTTCAATTTCTTACTTAGTTTCATTTAAATTAAAATATCAATTAATAGATCATATTATGTGAATTACATTAGCTCATTAATTCAAAATAAATGAATAAAGTATGTTATAGGTAGACCAATTACTAAAAAGAACTACTCTTCTATGGGCGGTGTAGTCATCGTAGAAACGTTTTGCATGTGCAAATGTTTAGAAAGGGTATAACCCAATTTCATTTCTAATATTGATTCCAGCCCAAATAGGATGAGTAATGAAGAATATAATTGAACAAAACAGAAGAAAATAGAAGAAATATAAGAGGAACAGAGAAGTATATTATGAAAATGAAAACATTACAACATGGAGAAGAAGAAGGCTTCGATGAGGGGATCCTTGCTTCAAGATATACCCCTATTACAATGACTGGAGAATTTGAGTGAAACAAATTTTACTCTTCCTTAAATCTCCTAATGCACGTCCCAATCCCTCTAAATGAGAAAACACCAATTTATAGAGTGGAGAGGAGGTTAGGTTTAAAGAGTTTTCAAGTGTGGATGGGGAAATTCGGCCAAATAAATTAATCCAAATTGAACCGCCTGTTTCACCCCAAAAACGTGTGAACTAGCTGTCATTTCAAAAGGATGATTTGAGAGAAAATGATTCCTTGATATCCTCTCAAAATTTGGTCCTAATCTTAGTACAGATGAAGAAGTTATGACCCAAATACATAACCAATGTCCAATCTGATGAGTGCATCCCAACTTTGACTTCATGGACCATTTGCACCAACCAAATGCATAATGTAACTCAAATGTCCTGAATAAAAGTTGTAAAAAATTAAGAAAGGAACACATTTAAAAAATATTAAGTTCAAATAATTCAAATAAAATTATTTATGTTCGAAATACTATAGTGAATTTTTAAAGGGTAAAACTGGAATTTTCATCAAATTTTCAAATGAATGATCTAATCCCAAATATTTTATAAATAAATATATTTAACACAATGTGAGGAATTTTTTTTCATTTATTATCAATAAAATATTCAACAAAATTGTGTTTTATCATAGGGGTAAGAAAATTTCGGGATGTGTTGTGTTCTGTTGATGTTTTTGGATCGTGGTGTAGTTGCTTGTGGCACCAGTAGGGAGGAGTTCCATTCAGGGGTTTTTAATGCCTGACTACGAGGCAGGAGATGATTCAACCATCAGAGCTCCAACCATAGGTCCCAGAGTGAAGCTGACGCGTAGTCGGGAACCCTCAGTGGTGTAGAGGATCTTGGTTTAACTTCCGTCTTCGGTGTGGGAGATGGAGGCGGTTTAAGGTTTTGATGTGGTGGTTCCATTTCAAGTGGTCCCATGGGGTGGAAAGGGACATGGGGACCCTGTTCCTCAATTTTGTGATATGTGTTGGTGGAAGAGTCCCTCCTTGGTTATAAGGAGGCGGGGTGATTTTGTTTCCTCGAACCCCAATGCTTGAACCCTTATGGGTGAAACTCTCCATATGTTTGTTCATGTATGAACAACCTTATAAGTCCATTTTGATCTCAGTTTTTGTTGGGATCATACAATGATGGTAATGCCCGTGGGAGTGGTGAACCATGTAGTGTCTTCTGTATGGTTTGGAGTTTCGTTAATCGGGTCCCTTACGGTGGGAGAACAGGTTATGCGGGAAGCACCCAAGTCAGCCCATGTTGGATTTCTTTTGTCGGATCGTGCTAGTTGATCAATATGGTTGATTATTATGGTGGGGATACCCATCGTGGGTCTCACCAAACTTCCTCTAGAATAAATTTATGTGAGTCTATTCTTTACAGTGGGGAGCTCATTCGGGCCTCCCCATGTTAGGATTCCAGTTTCATCTTGGGAGTTAGTTTGTTCCTCATGTTGGGGAGTCCGTTTGAGCCTCATTATGCCAAAAATTTGGTTTTTTTCTTGGTTTTTCCTTAGCAATGGGTAGTCTCATTCAGATCTATCTAACCCCCAACTCCTCTCTTGAGTAAATGTTGGGAGTGGAGCGTGCCCAACAATTTTTTTGAAGTAAGGTTACAAAGGTAATCATCGGGATGTGGGTTGATCTTGTTCGCTCATTTCAGACAAGTGGTGTGGGTTCCGTTAAATAATGTATGAGGTGTTTCAGTTTAAGGGATTGGATTGTGCGTTGTATGAAGTTTCTCTCCTTTGATCAATCAAGTGGAGGTGTTTCTACTTTTGGGGGTGGGTGACTCATAGCGGAGAGTCCATTTTGGGTCTCCCAAGTTCAATTTTTAAGTCTTTTTCTTTGTTGGTTGTGTTATTGCCTCACTCTCATTTTTTGTTCATTGGGAATCTCTTTGAGTTGAGAAGGAGTACCAGTTCTTATTTTCTAAACAATCTTGGGATGGATTTCCAGGGGGGGAGCATTATGGTGGGGAGAATTTTCATACCCTGACTTTTGGAAATTATTTTATTTTATTATTTTATTAGCTTTGGATATTCTTGTTGGGGTTTGGGTTGAGTCCGAGTTTGTTTTTTTAAATTTTGTTTGTAAGTGAGTGTTTTGGGCTCGGTAACATCTGACACACAGACAGAGAACGGTTTGGATACCGTGTGGCTTCACCTAGATAAGTGTGCAATCTGCCCGATGTTCAAAATAAATAAAATTAAATGAATAATAAAACGAAAATAAAATAAAATTAAAAGGAAGATGAAATAAAATAAGAGAAGTAAAATAAAATTAAAAGAGTTGTTTTAATAATAATAATAATGATAATAATAATAATAATATTTTTAGAAACCCTAAAGGGGGATCTCCCCCTTCCTCCTACCTCACCCTAACGTGACACCCCCTTCCTTTCCCTCTCTCCCTCATGCGACCGACCCCCCTACCCACCGCCTTCCTCTGGCGCACAAACCTCCTCCAGCGACCCTCCCTTGCGCAGCACTACCCTCCTCCGGCGATCCTCCCTCATGCGATGCCACCCTTCTCCTGTGCGCCCTCCTTCTCTGGTGGCTCCCCTTCCCTCGCGCGACCTCCTCTCTCCTGGCTCACGCGTGACCCGCCTCAGCCGAGGCCTTCCGGCACGCCACCTCCCTCCCTCCGACAAGCCGTCTCTCCCGCCGGTTGGGAGTGTGTTGAGTATTCTCTCCCTTGATTTCTACTTTTTAGGGTTTAGACTCTCCTTCTTTAGGGTTAGATCTCTTTTATTAGGGTCTAATCATGGTGTCTTCAGTTAAACCTTGCCTTAGGATTTGTTCGAGGTGCGATTACAGTTTCACACCATTTTCTGAAAGATTCTTGGTTCAAGGTTGGTGGTTCCATTCCCTATCATTATTAGATGAATTTAATATGTTTGTTTGAATTTACAAATGTGTTATTTGGTTTAATTATGCAGTGAAAATGATTTTTTAAGTGGTTGGTGTGGTAATATGTTAGAAATGAGTTTTAATAAAGAAAATGACTATGTTGTGCGTGTGTTATAAAGCATTTCTTCTTAAAAAGGGGTTTTGGGGTTGTTTGAAAGGTGTGAATCATGTTTTTAAAGACACTTTCGGGGCAGATGAGTTTGGGTGCATGTTTTCAAAAGTAAATGAAACACTTTGGCAAGTTTGGCTTATTGTGCATTTTTAAATATGAGTTTTAAATGGTTTAAATAATGAAAGGCATGTTTTATAAATAAAATTGGTTTATGTTTAACTTTAAAAAGGGTCTTGGCCCATGGCCTTGCATTATTTATTATTTATTTATGCTCTATGGGTAATATATGAGGTGAGAATTGAGTTTTTGAAAAGATTCAAAGTTATTTGGTATTGAAAAATGGATTTTTAGAGAAAATGGGCGATAATCCATGTGTGTTGCTCATGTTCCTTTGTGTTTTATGCCTTGAATGTGTTTGATAAAATGTTTAGGTTATGCGAAACCCTTTTTGAAATGGATTTGATATGCTTATAGATTAAAAAGGGTTTTTCCAAAAATGAATCGGGTGATTGCCTAGTGTAAACTCTTATGGTGAATGTTGAAAGTGTTTTATAAATTATGAAACATGTTTATTAAATTGTACAAGTGGGGTGGATCATGTTTTGAAGTATTTTTGGTGTGATTTTGGTTTCAAAAGATGTTTTGGGTTGGAAAAGTGGTGTTATATGTTGTGTGTTACATTATCTGGCTCGAGAAGTGTGATGATGATGTGTCGTGTGATATGTGGAGCATAATTGAGCACAAGGGAATCCCAGGTAACTTGGTGGATGAACTATGACTAGCTTTCTAATGATACAGATGCAGTTTCGGCCCGGTTTCACCTAGCTGGATTGACGATGAAAACACTAACTAAATATGGTTGATGATTGGAGACCACTAGGTTATGGGGGCGTCCTATTCTAGTGGATCGTGCATAAGAACGCTGTTGATTGTGGTTTCTATACCACATTTTCATCAGGATGCAAGGTTCCTAGAATCCCACATGATCTAGTTTAAGCCTAGGGATCTACACATGGTGCTCTAACAATAATGATGCTTATGTAGAATGGTGCCTTCCACTGGAATACGGAGGAAATCTTGTGCATGTGTGTTTTCTTTTATAAATCCTTTTTTTAATTTTAAGCTAGTGGATATGAAATGGTTTCCCTTGGAAGTGTTCCTTTTTAAATGGTTTACCTGATAAATGTTTTTCCTAGGAATGCTTGAATTTTTTTACTGAAATGAGCATGTTAGATTATATTTAAAATGTTTTGGAATGGAATCTTATTATCCTATGTCATCCTATTGGGATTTGGCTCAGACCCTACATACACCCTTGGGTGTATGTAGATCTTGTTGTATATTTTTTCTAGGTAAAGGTAAGGTGTGTTGTGTGGACGGTTTGGGTTCTTAGTGCAACTCCTTCTGGATCTTGGTGGTGACGACTTGGTGATGTTGCTTCTCACGTTTCATGGAGGTTTGGGTCAGATTTTTAGTTTTCTTTTATTGTAGTCCTTTTGGGTTTTTTACTTAGAGTTGTAAACTTTAAATTTGGAATTTGATTATACCCTGTTTGGTTGTGTATATCTTCAATTTGGGTTTATTTGTCTTGTGAGTTGTTTTTATTTATGCAATTGAGTAAAATCGTTTCCAAAGTATGTTATCGATACCTGGGAACTAGTTGTCAGCTTGTGGGGATCGGGAACGCCCTTCGGGCCTTGTCGTGGACCGACTCGGGTGACTGGTTCAGGGTCGACCTGGGTTGGTTCGTGACATGTATATTTGTTCGATAAGTCCATTCTGATGCCTTTAGTGATGACTATTGATGTTGTGTAGAATTATTCCTCTGAGAAGACGTGTGAATAGGTCCCAGGAGGAAGCTTCTGGTAAACCACAATAAAAAAATCCTCCAGTGGACCAGAATCTTGTCGAGATGGTGGTTTGGACTATCCAATATTTAAGACAAGTGTCTGCACTCATTCCCGTTCAGGCTTTGATAGTGGAAACTCAAAGGGATGAATCTTGTGATCATGCTAAAGAGTTCCTTTTACAGAAGCCACATGTTTTCCAAGGCTCTAACGATCCTCAAGTGGCTGATTACGATTGAGAAAGATAGAGCTTCCTTTTGAATTCCTGGAAATTCCTAAAGCTATTAAGGTGAAATGTGCTACCTTTATGTGGGAAGGGTCTAGTAGGAGATGCTAGGATTTGATGGTGAAGACAAAGAATCATGAGATTTTGGAATGGAAAGACTTTTGAGTTCTTTTCACCGATCAGTTCTATACAGAATCTATGGTCTTAGTGAAATCCATAGATTTTTTCAAATTCCAGCAGGATGACATGATTGGGATTCAGTATGAAAACCGTTTTGCTGATCTTGTTCAGTTTTCTCCTGAGGTGGTAACTAATGAGAAGTTGAAGACAAGAAGATTTGAGATGTGTCTTCGACTTGACATCTGATATCAGGTTTTCCTACTAGATCTGGCTTCTTATGCTGATGTGATGGATAGAGTGCTGATGGTAGAGCCTAACCTGGATGGTAATTCAAGGTTGAAGGGAGTTACTTTTTCTCCCAGTGGTAGCTTTGTGAGTTCCTTTAAAGGAAATAGGAAGCACAATGATTCTCATGGTGGTTCTAAATAGCCTTGTGCGTTACATTGACTTGATTTCAGTGTAACAAGGTTGGGAAATCAAGACGTGTTTGTACTGTGGCGCCAAAGATCTGCAGTTCTTGTGGTCACTTAGGAAATTTATAGAAGTTTTTCTATTTGTTTTCTATTCCATGAAGAGGCAAAAGATCACCATCTCCAAAAAGTACTTCGGTGCAATCAGATGCTTCAAGATCTAAGGGGTTTTAGCCACATGATTTCGGAACAAAGC
Source organism: Viscum album (assembly GCA_963277665.1). NCBI lineage: Eukaryota > Viridiplantae > Streptophyta > Magnoliopsida > Santalales > Viscaceae > Viscum > Viscum album. The sequence goes on from OY728163.1 coordinate 291,446,321, forward strand.
TTCTTCACGCAGTCTAAGAGCCTCTAGTGGAAGCTGATATAAGTCCAATGAGTGTGAGAGGTACCAACACTTTAACTTCATCTTTAACGACTGCTTTATCTGATACTGGTGAATCTCACTCATTTATATCAGCTCATATTGTAAAATTTCTAAATATTTCTATAGAACTTTTGTCTTGTGTGATGGATATTACTATGCACCTCAAAACAAAGAGAGAGAGAGAGAGTAGGGTCTATGTTGTCTTGTTCGTGTTTTCTCATTATCAGAAATCGAGCTTACATGGAATTTTTTGGTTCTCAATATGAAACCACTTGACGTCATCCTCGATATGGATTGGATGATTTATAATTAGGCCCGAATTGACTGTTATCTTCGAAAGGTCTCCTTTACTGCACTCGATGAGCTATGCCGAATCTTTCAGGGATATTGGGACTCGAGGTTGAGTAGAGTCGGATCATTTTTTACAGAGTTGGATAGGGTAATACTGGTGTTTTTTTTGACTTGGAGTGATAATATTTAGGTAATGATCTCCCTCTGGTCATCGTCGAGTTTCCCGACGTGTTTTCTGTTGATTTCTCTGGTATGCCACTGGTAAGAGAGGTAGAGTTATCTATTGATTTAATACCCGGTATTCAGCTAGTAACTACTCCTTACCATATGAAACTAGTGAAATTAAAAGAGTTAAATATTCAATTGGATGATCAGTTAGAGAAAGATTTTGTACACCTAAGTGTGTCACCTGGGGCGACACCTGCTCTCTTTACGAAGAAAGATGATGGAACACTTCGCCTTTGTGTTAATTATCAAAAACTCAATCGAGTTACGGTAAAGAACAATTACCAGTTTCCAAAGATTAATGATTTTTTTGACCAGTTGAAAGGGTCAAAGTGGTTCTTGAAGAATGATCTTCGATCTGGTTATCACCAGTTGAGAATAAAAGAAAATGACATTCAAAATATTCCCTTTAGGATTAGTCATGACCATTATGAGTATCTTTTCATGCCATTTGGTTTAACCAATGCTCTTGTATTTTTTATGGATTTAATGAATAATATTTTCCATGAGCACCTCGACTTATTCATAGTTGTCTTTGTGGATGAAATCTTGGTTCACTCTAAGACTGAGGAAGATCATGTGCATCATTTGAGAGTAGCCCTAGAAATCTTGAGAGATCACATACATTATGATAAGATTTCAAAATGTAATTTTTGGATTTGGGAAGTGAAATTATTTGGAAACATGGAGTCAGAATATGAAATCTTAGTCAATCCTGAGAAGGTGAAGACTGTTATGACATGAGAGCAGCCAAGTAATGTTTTTGAGATATGAATCTTCTTGGGCTTAGTGGGGTATTAACACAGGTTTGTTAAATATTTATCGAATCCGGATTCTTCAATGACTACTCTCACTTGGAATGGAGTTAAGTTCTTGTGTAATGAAAAAATGTAAAATTTATTTTGTTGAGTTAAACGTCTTTTGTCTTCTGCGACAATGTTGACTCTTCTAGAGGCTGGTTAGGGCTATGTGGTCTTCTGTGACACATCAGGTTTGGGTTTGGGATTTGTTCTTATACAAAGTGATCACATGGTATCCTATGGCTTTAGATAGCTTAGGCCACATGAGAAGAATTATTCGACCCATGACCTCAGACTCTCAGTTGTGATGCACAATTTTAAGAGTTAGTGACATTACCTTTTTGGAGAAAGGTTTACCATTTATTCTGACCTCAAAATCCTAAGTTAAACCTCTTTTAAAAATATTTTAACCTCCATTAGAGGCATTGGGTGGAGTACCAGTAATCTTTTTATTTCGATATTACCTACACCCCAAGAAGGGAAATGTCATTGATGATGCTTTGAGTAGGAAACATCTGACCTAGGCCATGAAAGAATCATCAGAAGCATGGAACTTGATGGTTCTGTTTGCACAGTTGCATCTAAGAGTCCATGAGGAAGAAGTTGAGGTTGTCTTGAAATTTTTTTCATTGACCTCCATTCTTCTTAAGACGATTCTTCAAGAATAACATCATGATGATGAATTACTTAGTATTAGGGACTCTCTTTATGGCAGTGATACCATATACAAATGAATGTTCTTTTCTGAGGGCATCCTATGTTTTCAGAATCGATTTGTTGTTCCTTTGTTTGTAATGAAGGATGTAATGGGGGATTGTCATAATTCCCAGTGGTAAGTGCACCTTGGAACGATGAAGATGTTTTATGATATGAAGTGATGATTCTGGTGGCCAGGTATAAGATGAGACAACACTGACTTCGTTTCTCATTGTTATACCCATGAGCAGGTCAAAGCTGAGCACCAAAGACCTTCAAGTTTTCTTCATCCACTTCCAGTGCCGAATTGGAAATGGGATGATATTTATATGGAATTTTTGGTTGGGTTTCTGTGTTCCCCTTAGAAAAATAATGTGATATGGGTTATGATTGATCGACTGAGGAAATCAGATCACTTATTACCCATTCGTGATACAACCAAATTTGATGAATTGGGATGTCTCTATGTATATGAGATTGTCAAATTGCACGGAGTTCCTTATACTATAGTCTCGGATAGGGATCCCCATTTTACTTATCGCTTCATGAGAGGACTCTAGGAGGCATGAGGATCTCAGGTACATTTGAGCATGACATATCATCCGTAGACAGATGGCTAGGCAAAAAGAGCTATACAGATTCTTGAGGACGTGCATCATGATCGTGTTCTTGATTTTGGTGGAGCTTGGGATGTCCATTTGGGACTGGTTGATTTTTCTTATAATAACAGTTACCAGTCTACAATTAGGATGGATCCTTTTGACAACTTGTATAGTCGGCCTTGTAAATCTTCATTGTGTTGGTTAGAGATGGGTGGAATTTCTTTGGTTGGGCTGAGCTTGGTCTAAGAGATGACATCAAAGATTTAGTTGATTCTTCAGAGAATTTTGATGAAACAAATATGATAAAAATATTATGATGACCGTAGTAAGCGATCTTTGGTGTTTTCAGTTGATGACCAAGTGTTTTTGATAGTTTCACCACGTTTGAGTCATCATCATCTTTGGAAATATGATAAGTGTAACGTCCCGGTTCTGGAAGCCACCCAGAGGCGCCCCGTACCCGGTTGGTCACATGGCCTCAAGCGCATTTCCCCAAACTCCAGAGGCTGCCGACTAGCAGTGAGGGCCTTGGGTATGACAGTGGGGAAACTATGCCCTCATTGGCAGAGTACACAGCGGAAGTAAAGAAAACATATAATAGTGGAAGTAGTAAATATAAAACAACAATGCACAAGTAAACAGCGGAAGACTAAAACAATAAACCACTGGAGCACATATGTATATATGAAATGATGCATGATACATATCTAGGAAAACAGCCAAACAGGTCATAATACTGGAAATACAAATAGTAACAAAACAAGTACAAAAGAAAAGATAACCAGCTCCTCAGCATCGCAAGCCTAATCTTGGTCCCATGCTCTCCTGCTCCAAAGCAATCAAGTACCCGAAGTCGAAGGGCACTTTCCCTTATCTATACCTGCAACAACATAGTCTGTTTGGGCCCAAAAATATGACCCAAACAGGGTGTGCGACTAAATCCTAGTAGGTAACCACCTGAAGATCTGTGCCTCACAGACAGTGAGAAATTGGCAGGTAATAGTACAGTAAGCAGTAAACAGTAACAGTAAACAACAGACAGTAATTAGTAAGCAGTAACAGGATGATATACCACATTAATAAATCCACAGAACAACAAGCAGTAGTGAAGCAACAAGAAACCACAACAGGAACCCCTCTGGGAAGTACTCGCAGCCAACCCCTCTGGTCCTATCCAAGAAGTACCAACAACCCTATGGGCAGTGCACTCAGCCTAACCCATCTGGTTTGGTTATATGAAATTATAAGAATCTTTGAGGAAGCTCGCTCGGTCAATTCCCCTTATAGTCTAGGGTAGTCAGGGACTCTCTAAGGAAGATCACGCGGTCTAACCCTCTTATAGCCCCAGGGTTTAGAAACTCTCTAAGGAAGCTCACTCGGTCAATTCCTTCTATAGTCTCAGGTCTATCACATACTCTCTAAGGAATCTCACTCAGTCAATTCCTTCTCTAGCCTGGAAAGGTTTTAAAGAAATTCAAACAAGTAAAGACTCTCTGAGGAAGCTCACTCTGTCTACCCTCCTGTAGTCTATAATATCCATGACTCTCTGGGAAGCTCACTCAGTCTATCCCCTGTAGTCTATAATGTCCAAGACTCTCTGAGGAAGCTCACTCGGTCTACCTTCCTACAGTCTATAATATTCAAGACTCTCTGGGAAGCTCACTCGGTCTATCCCTTATAGTATATAGCACGAGGTTCTCACAGTCCCGTTCCAGTCAGTTAATAATAATGCTATAAGGCCAAAGTACACCTATAGAGCTACTTGGCTAAACAGTCTACGGCATAACAAACATGCCAATAATATCATTCCATCCTACAATCACAAGGCATGGAAACAAGCATAACGGTCAAAGGACAAACAAGACCCAAAGGTCGTAACAAGAACAAAGGCATGGAAAAACATCCAAGCATAGAAATTATCCACAACTATGATCAAATTACCCTACACAAGCATACAAGCAAGGCAGGAAAACAACAGGGTCAAAAAGGTAAACACGCAATACCCCGTTCACAAGTATCAGTGGAATTTGCACATAAAACTCAAAGACTTCGAAAGTTAAGGCACAAACCACCTACCTTGGTTCTAGGAGATCAATATACTTTAACCACGAGGCTTGATTCTCCTTAGAACGGCGTAGATCGAAGAAAATGCACAAAACGTTCAACCCACGATATCCAGAGAAAGAGGGAAAATCAAGGGATGAAACTCAAGAATAAGAGCTCACCGTTGCGATTTGAACGCAATCGACGACGATCAATTCGGAAAATAGACGGAGGCTCGGGGGCTCAGAGGAAGTTCACGGCCGTACGGGTCACTCTTGGTCAAGGAACCTGGAGAAGAAGGTGTTTTTGTCGATTAGGGGTGACCCCGGTCCGTTTAATGAAAAAAAAGAAAGTACACGACGTGTACTTAGCCTTTCCGTACTATGCTTTAAGCGGCCTCCACATCTCCCCTACACACCGTGTGTGTGGCCCGGACACGGCCAACACACGACCTTGTTTGGAAACAAGGTACACGGAATGTACTTATAAAGTACACGGCGTGTACTCTGAAAATTTCCAGATTTTCCTCTTTTTCTCAAAAACGACCAGAAAAGGAAAAACATACTTGAAATGAAGATCCGGGTTCTTAAAAACTTCCCCCTTAAAGAAATTCGTCCCCAAATTTCCCTAGCGAGGCATAGAAGAAGAAACCCCGAACAGCTTCAGCCACTACGATCGTACATCGGCCTCCCTCTCCCAGGTCTCATCTTGTACTCGCCCGTGCTGCCATAACACCCATACCAGAGGAACAGACTGGCCACGAAGAACATTCGTATTGCGATCAAAAATCCGAATAGGATGCTCCTCAAATGACGCATCCGCTTCGAGCTCAACCTCCTCGGGTTGAAAGACGTGAGACGAGTCTGAAAAGTAACATTGGAGTTGAGAGACGTGGAAGACGTCGTGCATAGCCCGGTACCTTTGAGGTAACTGCAAACGATAGGCAATCGGCCCAACTCTCTCCAATACCTCAAACGGCCCGACGTACCGCGATGAAAGCTTACCCTGTCTCTGAATCCTCTTATGTCCCAACCTCAGTGCGACACGCAGGAAAACCTGATCCCTGACCTTGAACTCCAGAGGTCGTCTCCGCTGATCAACATAAGATTTCTGTCGAGACTGTGCTGTAGCCATCCTCTTTTGAATCAACTCTATCTGCTTTGAGGTCTCCTGAACAAGATGAGGTCCCAACAAAGCTGCCTCTCCTGCCTCCAACCAACATAAAGGTGATCGACATGGCCTACCGTACAAAGCCTTGTAAGGTGCCATCTGAATAGTCTCCTGAAAATTGTTGTTATAGGAAAACTCCACCAGAGGAATATGCTTCTCCCAAGAACCACCAAAGTCTAGAATTCAAGCTCAGAGCATATCCTCAAGCACCTGGATCGTATGCTCGGACTGGCCATCTGTCTGGGGATGGTATGCTGTACTCAAAAGTACCTGTGTACCCAAAGCCTTCTGAAGCCCCTGCCAGAACCGAGAAGTAATGCGCGCATCCCTGTCTGAAATAATGGAGTGTGGAACTCCATGCAAACGTAAAATCTCATGGATGTACAACCGTCCCAGCTCATCAACACCAAAGGTATCCTTGATCGGCAAGAAATGAGCAACCTTCGTAAGCCTGTCGATGACTACCCAAACAACATCATTCCCTCGAGGTAACCTCGACAACCCGGTAACGAAGTCCATCGTGACATCATTCTACTTCTACTCAGGGATGGGTAACTGCTGTAAAATCCCTGCTGGTCGCTGATGCTCCGCTTTCACCTGCTGACAAGTAGAACATCTCATAACGAAACCAACAACATCTCTCTTCATACCTGGACACCATTACTGGCGGTGTAGATCACGATACATCTTGGTGACGCTAGGATGAACTGCCCAAACAGAAGAATGAAAATCCCGCATCAACTCCTCACGTATGTCTGCTGTCACCCATACGCGTCCCTAGAAATGCAAGATCTCATCCTCACCCACGGTCCATTCTGGAGGAGGATCCTCTCCTGACACACTCTCCTGCAGGACTAGGCCTTCTGAGTCTGATAGCTGCCTCATTCGTACCCGATCAAGAAGTGTAGAGGTAACAACCACAGAAGATAGGAAAGTCTGTCCCTGTCTATTGTGCACCTCTAAATGCATCTCAGATAACAGAGCCATAAGATACCAATCACTGCTGGCCTCCTAAACTGCCTGAATCTGAGTTCTCCTGCTCAACGCATTAGCCACTGCGTTGCCCTTTCCCGACGTATAGGCAAGCTCAAAGTCAAAGGACTGAAGATACCCGACCCACCTACGCTGTCTCAGATTCAGATCGTGCCGAGTGAAGATATATTTGAGACTCTTGTGGTCGGTGAAAACCACAAAGTTCTCTCCTAGAAGATAATGTCTCTAATAGTGTAAGGCATGAACAACAGTTGCCAAATCCAGATCGTGCGTCAGGTAGTTCCTCTTGTGTGACCTCAACTTCCGGGACTCGTACGCAACGACTCCATCTTCCTGCATAAGCACAGATCCCAATCCGATACCTGATTCATCACAGTAGACTGTATAGCTCTTGCCCGGCTCTGGAAAGAATAGTATCGGTGCTGACGTCAACCTCCCTTTCAGCTACCGAAAGGCTGACTCAGAAGAATCTGACCATAATAACTTCGTCCCTTTCTTGGTCAGACCTTTCAATGGTGCTACAAGGCGTGAAAAGTCCTAAATAAAGCACCTGTAGTATCCAGCCAGCCCTAGAAAACTCCACACCTCAAAGACGTTCTTCGGCTGCTCCCAGGAAACTACAGCTCTCACCTTCTCTGGGTCTACTGATACTCTTGTCTCTAAGATGACATGACCGAATAAGTGAATCTGGTCCATTCAAAAGTGGAACTTTGAGAGTTTAGTATAAAGATGATGCTCCCTCAGTGTACTCAGAACGATCTCAAGATGTGTGGCATGGTCGTGTCGAGTGTGAGAGTACACCAAGATATCGTCCATGAAGACCACGATGAAGGAATCCAAGTATGGATGGAAAACTCGATTCATCAGTGCCATGAAAACTGCTGACGCGTTCGTGAGACCGAACGACATAACCATATACTCATATAGACCATACACTCTCCTGAAGGCTGTGAGAGGAATATATGATGGTCTAACGCGCAATTGATGATAGCCGGATCACAAGTCAATCTTCGAGAACACTTAGGCTCCTCGAAGCTGATTAAATAGGTCATCGATCCTAGGCAAGGGATATCGGTTCTTGACTGTAAACTGATTCAACTTCCAATAATCCACACAAAGCCGAAGGGTACCGTCTGCCTTCTTCGCAAAAAGGACAGGCGAACCCCAAGGAGAAGTACTGGGTCAGATGAAAACCTTTGCCTGCAACTCCTCCAACTGCTTCTTGAGCTCCTGCAACTCAGGTGTAGCCATCCTATAAGGAGGAATGGACACCGGTGCCGCTTCTGGCATGAGCTCAATAGAAAAGTCTACCTCACGCTCCAGAGGAAAACCTGAGAATTCCTCTGGAAAGACATCCCTGAAACGATCCACCACTGGAGGAAAGTCTAACTGTGAAGTCCCCTGGTCATCCAAATAATGACTGGAAATCTGGGCTATAACTCCTCCTAGCCCATGATGCTCTGGTCCAGCTCTACCCACCTGGACATCCCACTCACCTCTATGAAGAAAATACTCGCCTTCTGGTGATACGAAACTCACCCTGCAATGATAGCAATCGACAACTGCCTGAAAGGGAACTAACCAGTCCATACTGAGAATGACATCATAGCCTGTCATCTCTAGGACATAGAGGTCCCATAAGAAGTGACACCCTGCAACCTCAAGAGGGAATTCTCTGCACTGACGTACGCTAGATGTCCTCGTTCCCAATGGTGTATCAAGAGTCAACATGTCGGCAGGCGAAAAGATACAGAGCCCAAGGCTCTCTACAACAGCAACAAAGATAAAGATATGCGAAACACCAGTATCGAAAAGGGATGAAGATAAAACAGAGGCTACTAAGATCGTACCTAGAACGGTGGAAGGTCCGGGATCCTGCTCCTGATGGTTCTGCTCCACAGTGAAATTCTGGCCTGTACTGTGACCCTGTGCCCCTGGCTGACCACTCTGAGCTGATCCACTATGCTGTCGCTGGTAACCTGGTGACTGACCACCACGGCCGCGACCTCCACCTCAGCCTGAACGGCCGGAAGAACTCCAGTTCCCAGACTGTTGAGAAACTGGCGATGCATCTCCTGTACGAGGGGTCATAGAAGAACCCCTACCACCAGCTGCAGGCGAGAAGATCTGACAAAAATGATGAAGATGGCCCATCTTGCTGCAAGATCGACACTCCATCGGGTCTCTCTGGCACCGAGGCCTATAATACACACTCCCACCACACTGGTAGCATACTACCTGGTTGCCCGAAGATGAATTCCGCCTACCCTGATCTCCCCGAGCAGACTCCCTGCGGCGCTTCCTGCTATCAGTAGGAGGAACACTAACTCTGGATGTAGAACCGCCCTGGCTCACTGCTCCAGAATCCCTCAGATTGTGCTCAGAGATCAGCGCCTGGTTGACGATCGAGGATATCGAAGTCAACATGAAGATATTCACCTGGGAACATATCTCCTGCCTGAGTCTGTCCTCAAACTTCCCAGCATGGAACAACTCATCACCTGCTGGAATTGGCGTGAAGAGCTACAGCTCGGTAAAACGAGACGAGTACTCCATAACAGAAAGAGTACCCTGCTCGAGATTCATAAACTCCCGGGCTCGGTCGGCCCTCAAGGTCTTTGGATAGAAGTAATCGTATAAGATGTGCCGAAACTCATCCCAAGTCATACTCTGCTGGCACCCTGACTGTGAGATCACCTCCCACCATCTCTTGGCGGTGTCTCAGAGAATATAAGTAGCCAGCTTTACCCTTTTCTCTGGAGGTATCTCCAGATGCTCGAAGATCGTCAGCGTGACCTCTAGCCACGACTCTGCAGCCTGGGGTCCTCCATCCCCTGAGAAAGTAGGAGGATGCTGCTGCTGGAAAACCCCCGTCAACTCAGCCATCGATAGGGCAGGAGGCGACACTCCCTGAAAGGTCTGCACCATCCTTAGGAAGTCCTCCCTGAACTACGCATCGGCGCCTGCAATGGGTATAACTGCTAGTTCCAAGGCTGGCACAACAGGAGGATCTGCAGGAGGTCCCTGATCGGCCATATCCGGTGTCTGATCACCGTCTGGCAGCTGACGTACGACCGAAGGACGTCTCAGAGGCATAGCTCTGAAAGATCAAAAGCACACCTTAGACCAGGATTATCAAGGACAGAGAACACAAGAGTACAAAACGGGAACAAGAGGAAGAATCACTCAAGTTTACAAAACATGACTACACGACGTGTATAAAACCACACGACGTGATTCTTAAGGCCATTCACATGGGCGTGTACTCTGCCACCTCTGGTCATGTAACACCCCAGACTACACGGCTTGTTGTCCCCACACACGACGTGTAATTGAACTCCATTCCCCTGCCCGAGTCTCTTTACACGACTAACTCACACAGTCCTCTTAACCCTAGACTACACGGCGTGTTCACTAAGGACACGTCGCATACTAGACAAGATTTCAGTGACCCGTGTTGTTAGTTACATGGCCGGCTACACGGATGAACCTTACACGGCGTGTTCCGAACAAACACGGCATGTACAGGAGAGATAACACCGACCTGTGTTGTTCGTGACACAACCGGGTACCTAGACAAGGCTACACGACGTGTTCATACCAAACACAGCGTGTACGACACGAGCTTCCTCGACCCGTGTTGTTAGTGACACGGCCGGGTACACGGCTCACTACTACACGACATGTAAGGAATGTACACGACGTGTTTCTAAAAACTTTTTCACCACCCCGTGTTTCTTCTCACATAGTTAGCAACATGGTTTAAAACTACACGGTGTGTAGTCAAGTACACGCTGTGTATTCTGGGTTTTTTCAGGAAGTAGCTCAAAAAATGCACCGAATCCCAGAACACACTGAAAAACAAACATGGAGGTGCCAAATTCCGATCCGTGAGGGCCCATACTCCCCGCGAACCAAAGCTTGGAATCTCCTACATATCATATACAAGGAAACAAGTCAACCAAACAATGATCCACCAAATTTCGGTTCATGAGGGCCCATAACACCTCAAGAACCAATGTTTGGTCTCCATTTAAGCAAAGTACTATACAAACAGATTCTCCATCAAACTGTAGGGATTCTATCAAAGCATCTATCAAAACAACATTCATAATCTACACAACGTCTATCGCAACAACATGAAATCGCTAATGCACCCTAGATGGCATGACAAGAATGCATGACATGTGATTTCTAAACAGTGCCTATATGATGCATGAGATGACATACCCTCATCTCATCGGGTTGCGACAGAAATAGAACTGCAATAACAACAAGGGTAACGACGATAAGCGTGTGAATCACTCTAGGTGAAATCAAATCAACTGTAACATAGCAAAACCAGAAAATTGCAATAAGCGAGGTAGATTGGATTTTCCCTGTACACGGGTTAGCTACTCCCGAGAACATCTCATTACCAAGTACCCAATCTGTCCTATCCCTAACTAAAGGCTCCAAATAGTAATTCAAGAGAAAATAATTCCTCTGATACCACTTTGTAATGTCCCAGTTCTGGAAGCCACCCAGAGGAGCCCCGTACCCGGTTGGTCACATGGACTCAAGCGCATTTCCCCAAATGCCAGAGGCTGCCGACTAGCAGCGAGGGCTTTGGGTGTGACAATGGGGAAACTATGCCCTCATTGGCAGAGTACAAAGCGGAAGTAAAGAAAATATGCAATAGCGGAAGCAGTAAATATCCAACAACAATGCACAAGTAAACAGCAGAAGACTAAAACAATAAACCACTGTAGAACATATGTATATATGAAATGATGCATGATACATATCTAGGAAAACAGCCAAACATGTCACAATGCTGGAAATACAAATAGTACCAAAACAAGTACAAAAGAAAAGATAAATATCTCCTTAGCATCGTAAGCCTAATCTTGGTCCCATGCTCTCCTACTCCAAAGCAATCAAGTACCCGAAGTCGAAGGGCACTTGCCCTTATCTATACCTGTAATAACATAGTCTGTTTGGGCCCAAAAACATAACCCAAACATGGTGTGAGACTAAATCCCAGTAGGAAACCACCCGAAGATCTGTGCCTCACAGTCAGTGAGAAAATGGCAGGTAATAGTATAGTAAGCAGTAAACAGTAACAGTAAATAGCAGGCAGTAATCAGTAAGCAGTAACAGGATGATATACCATAGTAATCAATCCACAAAACAACAAGCAGTAGTGAAGCAACAACAAACCACAACCGGAACCCCTCTGGGAAGTACTCGTAGCCAACCCCTCTGGTTCTATCCAAGAAGTACTAACAACCCTCTGGGCAGTGCACTCAGCCTAACCCCTCTGGTTTGGTCATACAAAATTATAAGACTCTCTGACGAAGCTCGCTCGGTCAATTCCCCTTATAGTCTAGGGTAGTCAGGGACTCTCTGAGGAAGATCACGCGATCTAACCCTCTTATAGCCCTAGGGTCTAGAAACTCTCTGAGCAAGATCACTCGGTCAATTCCTCCTATAGTCTCAGGTCTATCACACACTCTATAAGGAAGCTCACTCAGTCAATTCCTTCTCTAGCCTGGAAAGGTTTTAAAGAAATTCAAACAAGTAAAGACTATCTGAGGAAGCTCACTCGGTCTACCCTCCTGTAGTCTATAATATCCAAGACTCTCTGGGAAGCTCACTCATTCTATCCCCTATAGTCTATAATGTCCATGACTCTCTGAAGAAGCTCACTCGGTCTACCTTCCTGTAGTTTATAATATTCAAGACTCTCTGGGAAGATCACTCGGTCTATCCCTTATAGTCTATAGCACCAGGTTCTCACAGTCCCGTGCCAGTCAGTGCATAATAATGCTATAAGGCCAAAGTACACCTATAGAGCTACTTGGCTAACCAAAATACACCTATAGAGCTACTTGGCTTAACAGTCTATAGCAGAACAAACATTCTAAGAATATCATTCCATCCTACAGTCACAAGGCATGGAAACAAGCATAACGGTCAAAGGCCAAACAAGACCCAAAGGTCGTAACAAGAACAAAGGCATGACAAAACATCCAAGCATAGAAATTATCCACAACTATGATCAAATTACCTCTAAACAAGCATATAAGCAAGGCAGGAAAACAACAGGGTCAAAAAGGTAAACACGCAATACCCCGTTCACGGGTATCGGTGGAATTTGCACATAAAACTCAAAGAATTCAAAAGGTAAGTCACAAAACACCTACCTTGGTGCTAGGAGATAAATATACTTGAACCACGAGGATTGATTCTCCTTAGAATGGCGTAGATCTACGAAAATTCACAAAACATTCAAACCCACGATATCTCGAGAAAGAGGAGAAATCAAGAGATGAAACTCAAGAAGAAGGGAGAGCTCACCGCTGCGGTTCCAACGCAATCGATGACGATCGATTTGGCAAACAGACGGAGGATCGGGGGCTCAGAGGAAGTTTGCGGCCGTACGGGTTGCTCTCGGTCGAGGAACCTAGAGAAGAAGGTGTTTTTGTCAATTAGGCGCGACCCCAGTCCATTTAATGAAAAAAAAAAGAAAGTACAGGGCATGTACTTATAGGGTACACGACGTGTACTTGGACTTTCGGTACTCAACTTTAAACAGCCTCCACATCGCCCCTACACACCGCGTGTGTGGCTCGGACATGGCCAACACACGGCCTTGCATGGAAACAGGGTACACGGCATGTACTTATAAAGTACACGACGTGTACTCTTAAAATTTCCAGATTTTCCTCTTTTTCTAAAAAACGACTAGAAAAGAAAAAACATTCCTGAAACGAAGATCCGGGTTCTTACAATAAGCTTGCACCTCGGTTTGTGGGACCTTTTGAGGTTGTTGAGAAGGTGGGGAAAGTGGGTTACCGTTTGGAACTTCCATTTCATTTGAAGCCAATACATAATGCATACCATGTATCACAGCTTCAGAAGTATCTTTATAACCCATTTCATGTCTTGATTTGATATGATCTTGATGTTGAGATTGATTTATCCGTGACTGATCATCCAGTCAGAATTTTTGATTCTGAGACAAAGGTACTTTGTGGGAGGATGATACCTTTGGTCTGTGTGCTATGACAACATGGTTCTGATTCACATGAGACCTGAGAGTGTGAAGCATTGATGAGAGAGCAATGGACTCATCTCTTTGCTATGGATCTTTTTTGATATGATTTTTGGGGACAAAAAGGTTTTATAGTGGGGAGGTTGTAACACCTTGTTACCTTATTTCAGGTATTCCTTAACCCTTGTTTTGATCTCCTTTAAGTCAGGTTTTGTTTTGGGGTGGTTTTGGGAGAATTTGGAAAAAATTTGGAATCCCAAGGGTCTATACATAGTTGGCGCATGATTAGGAAAAACCGTACAGTTTGGCCTAGAAAACCATGCGCCCTATTGTGAACCACTGGAAGGGGCACAAATGGTTTGTTCAAACCATGCAGCCAACCCCTCCAAACTGTACAACCTTAGACAATGATAGTTTTCATGATTGGTGCATGGTTTTTCAAACCGTGTGCCCTCCTAGGAGAAACTGTGCACCCTACCAGTAGGGGCGCACAATTAGGGCACATGATTTGTCTAACAGTGTGACCCTACCTAGCAAACCATGAGCATGAGTTTTAATTCATCTAAAAATTTTATTCAAAATTCCGAACTCCCCGTTTAATATGCCCACTCACCCCATTCGACCCTAACTCAAATTCATTAGTTGTGAAGGCTCCCAAGAGGAAATTTAGGCTCCTTAAACCCCTTTTCTTGGCGGATCAAAGCATCATTGATCTCAGTCGATCTACTTTGAGTAAGTGGATCTCCTCTTGTGTGGATTCTTCCAATCTCTCTTTCTCTCCTCTTTAGATAGTGATTTATCATCATGTTTTTGATGGAACTAAACTCCCTTTTGATGGATCTTGATTCTAGGTTGCGTTCCTTGATCTCTTACACCTCTTTCTTCATTGGCGATCCCATTGTGTGTTTTTCTTTGACTGTGTGATAAAAGTGGGGAAGATTTTGGGAAAATGATGGCTTGATTTTGAAATTGATTTGATCAATTGATTTGATGTTCAACCTTGAGAAAAATGGATTAAAGTGGAAAAAATGATTTTAAATGACATGAATTGATGAAAACCTCTATTTTGGTTTTGAAATGAAAAAGACTTGTTGGAAACTAAAAACTAGGCAATTGTTTATATTGATTTGAAATGTTTGAATTGCCCATGTTTGATTGATTTATTGTTTGAATTATATGTTAGCCTGGGTAGTTAGTGGTAATTGGGACAAGCATGCTAGGACCTTGCCTCCCTAGAAATGGATTTATGATGAAACCAGTTACTAAAATAACTGTGACATGACTGCCCATGATGGGTTACCCTATTGGTGTGTTGATTTCCCATGATGGGTTCCCCTATTAGGGTTTATTTTTTTATGCATACCTAGCCAGAGTCGAGATCATTATTAAGATGTGTGAGGATCTTATTACCTGAAAAGATGACTTACCACAAGGTTTTCATACATGGTGCTTTGCTATGATTTGTTGACTTGATTACACATGCTGTTGAAAATTGAACTTTTTTATTCATGCCTAATGTTTTATATAAGTGTTTTATATAAAATGTTTATTTAATATAGTTTTGATATATCTTCCATATCTTTTAAATATGAAAGTGTGTTTTGGTTTAAAACATGTGAATTAAATACCATGCCTTATTTATTTAAATTGAAAGAATAATTGGTTTAATTATTATGGCATTGATTGTAGAACACTTGGTGAGACCCTACCAAGCTTTATAGATCACACCATACCTTTTCCTTTGGGAATTTGTTGAATTTCTTATGCTAGGTCCGAGTAAAGGGAAAACAACACTTGAAGGTGGTGGATGTTCTTGATCCTTGGGACCGTGGAGTGATGATGGTGACCAGTGAAGCTATTTTACACTTGTTACACAAGAGTTTATGAAACTTTTTTTGGTTGATATTTTAGTTTCCTTTGGGATTTTTATCTATATATTCAGGTATTATTTTACTTGTTTGTTTCTAGTACTTATCCTTTTGGAGTGTTGAGCATGCTGAATTGTATATTTTATCTTCTGCTACTTTGGTGGACAATTCATTCCATCCTTGATCTTTTATGATGTCAAGTGCTAGTCACCAACCCGTGGGGATTGGGAAATCCCTTTAAGCTATGTTAAAGCTAACTTAGGTATCAGGGTACCAGTGTATCTGGGCTGGTTCGTGATAGAAGCATACCCCAATTGATATATATATATATATAATATACATTAAAAAAATTATTTTCTACAAATATGGTTGGTATTTCAATCACCAACCACTGTAGAATCCATATTCTTCGCCATCTCTGTCATTTCCAGCATCGAGGACACACAAAATTGCCAACAGAAAATGTTTCTATTTTTGAAGTAGATGATACTCCGCTACTACAGGATTGAGAGTATCTTATCCTTAAGACATGAAGTGAAACTAATACACCTATAGATCCAGGGGCCAAGCTCTTACATTTTTGGGTTGTGAGTGACCCCAAGATGATTTAAGAAAGGAGTTTAGTCTAGAAGATAGAGTGGAGGCACGCACATCCTAAAACTAGTAGAAACTTCAATCGGAGCACCAACTACGGAGGGAATGAAACTATGATAATGTTCCACAAAGAGAGGGATACAAATCATCATTTGGGGGTACTATAATTAATATAAAATAATAATTAAATAAGAAACCCAAATTTAGAAAGGTTTATAACAAAATAAATTTAAGATATACATATAGAGAAAGAGAGGAATAAACACATATCATGATTCACTTCCTAGTTTTAAAAATAACTTGTATAATTCTATTATATCCTCCAAATTGACATGAAATAGAGAGTTTTTGAGAGAGATCTCAAGATGAATTTAACTAAGATTCTAGACACACTTATTGTGTGACCCTCTAGGCCTCTTTCTCATTGATAATACACAGATATGCCTAAAGTCTAAGGGTAGAGTCTAGCAACACGTCAAGATATCCATAGAGAAAGTAGTTAATTTAGAAATGATATAAAACCTCCTATGAATTCACACTATGTAATATAATCCCTTTATCAAAATATCTTCAATCAAGCTGGTTTCATATTGGTGTCATCATTCTATGCGCTCGATGTCTCTTTTTTTGACTTTTTGGAAATGAACTTGCCCACAGAACACCATGTGCATGGATTTATCTGACAATTCCATTCACATCAAAGGGTCTGAGATATAAACTTCCATTAATAGAAATAAGGGACACATACTTTCTTATATTATCCATTAATACAATATCACTCATAATGCGCTCAATGTATCCTGCTTCATCGTGATCATACACCATCACAGTTTTCATCAATACATAAAAGTACATGACTTATGGTACTTATTAATGAAAATTTTAAAGTCTAAGGATCAATACACATTTCCTCATTAGGAAAATCCAATGATACATATAAATTTGGTTTTCCTACTAGCAGGTCTCATTATCATAATCTCCTACTCTGAAAATTACTAATGGTGCATACTATAAGAAAGTTCCTCAAATTCCTATGAGTCTCCACCCCTGATAGCCTATATCTTATGTGTCCCATCAAAATATATCATTCAGATACAAAAAATATATATTCAGTAATACCATTGTGGAACTTCTAAGTTCTCATCATAGTGGGGAACTGTTATAACCTTTCAATGTGACGAATATTTTCAGGACAATATCTCATACTATGTCATACAGTGGAAAAATCATGATGTGATAAGGAACATCATTAATATTCAAGACAATGAACACATGTATTCATCAAGTACTTAGAATTTGATTCTAGGGAACAAACTCCAACAATCCATGTTGTGGTTCAAGATGTAGCTCTAGTCCTTGATCAGGCTAGAGAAGTAGATCCAGGGAAGAGTGGATATAAGGATCAAGCCCAAGAGTTTCTACACTAGAAACCACCATCCTTCCTGGGGACGAATGATCCTTAGGAACCAGAGGACTAGTTGGGGAATATTGAAAGGATATTTGAATTCTTAGAGATTTTTGATTCTATTAAGGTTAAGTGTGTTATATTTAATCTTGAAGGTTGTAGTCTCAGGTGGTGGGATCTAGTGGTTCTAGAAAATCATCACAAGGGTTTGGAGTGGAAAAGATTTAAAACCATCTCTACTCAGCATTTTTACCCAAAAATAATGGTTTTGGCTAAGTCCACAGAGTTCCTCACCCTTCAATAAGGTGACCAGATAGTAATGGAGTATGCCAATCATTTCTTCTAACTTAACATTTTATCATCTAAGGTTGCATTGAATGAAAAGATAAAGGCCTGAAGGTTTTGGATGGCTTTGCATCCATATATCTGATCTCATGTATTCATGTTGAAACTTTCCACCTATGGTGAGGTTTTGGATGGCTTTGTATCCAACTAAATTTACTCCCACGACTAGTGGTAGTTATAGTTTCCCTCACAAAAATAAGAGGAAGTGGAAGGTTAGAAAAGGAAGAGGAAGTGGCTTTAAAAATCAAACTTATACCATGATATCTATAGTGGATATTATAGTCCATATGACTTACTAGTAGTTTGGAAAGATAGAGAATATGAAACATTCTTACCCAGAATATCCAAAGGGTTTCCACTCATTTTGATGTCTAGGTTACTTGCAATGATCCTGCCAGGCTTTCTCTTTCCAGTGAAGTAGTTTAAGTTCTTCAACACCGAGGGGGTCAGTGGTGCAGTCAAATGCTTCCAAGGTAGTGAATTTCCTACCAAAATATTTTGGAGGAAAGGTTGAATCACATCATAGATAGATTCAGATGATGGTTGGACTTTATGTTGGTGGTAAGAAATATTCATCTTCTAGAATAAAGTAGTTGTATGCACTGAAAGAGTCTCTAGTGAAAATTGAGGTGGCTCATGTGTCTACGAGAGGTTCTATTTTTATTTCTTCTTCTATAGAAACTACTCTATTTGATACATGTACCTCTCACTCCTTTTTATCAACCCACTTTGAGAATCTATTGAATCCCCCAATGGAGCTCATGCATTATGTCATGGAGTTAGCAACCCCTCTTGCCGTCAGCGGCACCTATGGGCGCCGCACTTCTCCCACGCGGCCGACTCAGGCCGACCGCTTCTGGACATCATGGCATGCGACGGCGTGCCGCCTTCCCACTGCCCATGGCTGGTTGCCGTGGGCCTCCTCCGACCACCGCTGGCATGGCGCACTGACGGTTGTTTCCGCGGGCCACTGGACGTGCTCCAGTGGTGCGTTCTGGGTGCCATCTGCGCCTATGGGCATCCTGGATCACCGCCGCCACAACATGACTTTCTGTCTCACGTTGCCATCGAATTGGGAAAACCATCCCCAAAGAACGCAACAATAATAAAACAAGTGAAAGAGGGTCCGAGCCTTGTTCATTTTGCCCGCTCCCTCTGTGTTAGCTTTAAAACAAGAGGGTGGTAAGAACCAATCATCTTCTGGAATAAAGCAGTTGTATGCACTCTCTCAGTCACCTTTTCTATATCAGAAGTTGAGTTAGATTGGGATTTCCTATTTCTCTAAATAGACCTCTATGATGTTATTATCCAGATAGACTAGATGGGTTCCTATAAATCTTAGAATGTTTTTTTTATCATTGGTGGGTGTCCTCCATCACCCCTAATGGGAAATATTGAGTGTTTCAAAGAGATTAGTATCTGAGGTCTATCCAAGCAGGACCTCCTCTACCAGATCTTGGTAAGTCAATGTCCCTATTTATGGTTGATTTGGAAGAGGAAACCTCAGGTTGTGAACTCCCTCTAGTGGTCAAGGAGTTTATGTAAGTGTTCTTAATCAACTTTCCTGGTCTACCTATAGAGAGAGAAGTGGAGTTCTCGATCAAACTAGTGCTAAGGATACAACCGATATCTATACCCTCCCATCGTAGGACACCAGAAGAATTGAAGGAGATGAAAATTTAGTTGGATGATTTGGAAGTTAAAAGATTCATATGTCTGAGCGTGTCATCATAGAAAACTTTAGTTCTCTTTTCAAAGAAGGTCGATGAGACTCTTCATTTATGCATTGATTATTGAAATCTCATTCAGGTGATGATTAAAAATATATAACCCTTTCCCCACATCGATGAATTATTTGATCAATTAAAGGGGACAAGGTGGTTCTTAAAAATTGATCTTTGGATTGGATACCACCAACTAAGAATTGAAGATTCAAATATTTCAAATAATTATTTTAGGAGTAGGTATGGTCACTTTGAGTATCTTGTGATGCTTTAGGTAGAGGTTTGTGATGCGTTCTTATGAAAGGGGATCATGTGGTGACACATGTATCTCATCATATTTGAACACACGAGAAGAATTATCCCACCTATGATCTAGATCTTATAGCTATAATGAATTACCTTAATAGTTACTGACATTATCTTTTTGGGGAAAGGTTCACCATCTATTCTTACCATAAAATTTTGAGCTATATATTTTCTCATAAGGACTTGAACCTCAAGTAGAGGTGATGAGTGGAGTACCTTCGGTGATTTGACTTTGATATCACCTATACCTTAGGAAAGGGGAATATTGATGCTGATGCTCTTAGATTAAAGTTGATCTCTCAGGTCGTGACTGAATCAAGGAAAAAATTAAACCTCATGGAACTTTTTACTAACATGCACTTGGATGAAAAGGAGGAAGGGAATAATTTTTATCTGGTAAGCATTCAATTAACATAGTCTCTTCTCATGTTAGTTTTACCGAAGAAGCAACGAGATAGTGAATTATAGAATACCAGGGATTGTTTATAAGGTGGGGATACCATCATCGAGTGGCCTCTATACTCAGAGGGTTCCCTTTTCTTTAAAAATCAATATGTCATTACTTTTTTTATGAGAAAGGTTGGGACAAAATATTTTCATTTCTATCAATGGAATGTTCACCCAGGCACTACTAATATGTATTATGGCATGAAACATTGGTTATGGTGGACCGATTTGAAGTAGGATATAGTCAATTTTGTATCCTATTGTTATTCATGCTAACAGATTAAATTTGAGCACCTTAAACCTTTCAGTCTGCTTCAACCCATCCCTATACTGATATGGGAATGTGATGAGGTGTCCATGTACTTTGTCGTTAGAATAACATAGATTCCCCAAGGGAAGAATTTAATATAGGTGGTGATTGACCGATTAACCAAGTTCGATAATTTTATTTCAATTTGGGATGCCACCAAAGTGAAAGATTTGGGTAAACTTCTCATGCATGAGTTTTTGTGGTTTACAGGATACAATCAACTATCATTTAATATAGGGATCCCCGATTTACCTCTCTATTTTAAAAAGGAATCTAGGAGGCTGTAGGATCTCAATATAAATTGAGCACATCTTACTATCCCTAGACAGATGAAAAAACATAGAAAATAATTCAAATTCTGGAGGATATGATCAGTGCATAAGTCCTAGACTTTGTACATTCTTGGGATCATCATTTGAGATTGGTTGAATCCCCCTACAACAATAGTTACCAGTTTTACACCAGAATGGATCCATTTGAAGCCTTGTATGAACAACCTTTCAGATCACCCCCTTGTTGGTCTGATTTTGGTGAAGCTACTTCGGTTGGGTTGAGTATTGTTCAATATATGAAGAGAAATATCTAGACTATCCACCAACAGTTGGTGATATCTCAAAGTCAACATAAATCTTATGTGGATCTTTGGCACCTTCCTTTGGAGTTTTTAGTTGGTGATCAAGTTTTATTGAAAGTTTCACCTCAGTTGGGTCACCAATGGCTTGGAAAATAGGGGAACTTGGCTCCAAGATACATGGGTCCTTTTGAGATTGTTGAACATATTGGAAATGTGGCTTATTTATTATCATTTCCACCTCATTTTACTTCAATAAAAAATGTATTCTATGTGTACCAACTCAAGATATATCATTCTAAACCATTTCAAATTCTAAATTGGGAGGAGTTTAAGTTAGTGCTCGATATGTCGGTGGTCGAGAAACCACTTCATATTGTAGATTCCCTAGAAAAGACCCTACAAGGGAAATATATTCCATTGGTCCGAGTGATATAGTATAAAAAAATATATTCTCATGAGATTTGAGTGTGAGAGTTGAGTATAAGGGAGAAATGGCCTCTCCTCTTCTTGGATCAACCTTCTTAAACTTGAATTTCTGTGGGAAGAAAGAAATATGGTAAGGAGAATTATCATAACCTATTATTTATTTCAAGGATGAAATGTTTGTTTATATTTATTTTCATATCTCTTACTGATATTATCTACCTTTTGGGGGTTTTATCTCTTTGAAGGAGTTGTAACACTGCTGTTGTAGTGGTCCACAATGTGAATTAATCATTCACATCATGAATGATTGAGGCGTAGAGCCTGTTTTTTATAACTGGTGGATAACAACATGAATCACCTATACATTCCATGAACCAATCGATATGAAGTTATTTTTAGTGTGAATATATGTTTCATTTCATAAACCTATTGGACCATCTTTTAAAATTTAGTTCCCCACGATTTCCCTTGGTTTGATTTAAACCTATTCTTTCCCTTCTTTTTCAAGTCATGAATATATCTACATCTCTCTCATATAGACTTATTCTACCCTTATTAGTTTGATTTAAGTGGGATTTCACCCTATATCTTCATGGAATTCATGTTAAGTGGTTGTCCTCATATTCCCTTGGTGTTTTCTCTTTCTCTTTTGTGTTTTAATTCCACCTAAATTCTATGGTGGACTAGGGTTTTTTGGATCTGAATTTCTTAATGGGAGCTTTTGGTTTAGGGTTATCTCTTACCTTATAAGAGTTTTTTCTCCCATAAGCTTATGAATTCCATATGGTTTTAGATGATTCCAAGTGTTTGAGGTAGTTGGTTTCTTAATATGAATTTTTCATATGAATCTTGGTTTCTTAAACATGTTTAAATGGGTTTTTAAATTTCTTAAAGGTATGTTTTTGATTCCTTGAAAACCTTTTTGAAGGTTAAAAATTATTTGAAACTAAAATCGATTTTTAGGGATTGTTTTGGGAATATTCTTGTGATTTTTTATATTATATTTGATAAATATGAATTTTTATTGATGAAACAACCCTTTAAATGGTTTTTAATTATTAAAATGGTGCCTTTTTGAGAGGGGGATGACCCATGGGAATTTGAGTATTATGTAGGTAATTTAGGAAAAGCATCAATAGGTTTGGTTAGCCTCCCTAACATTAGAGATATTCTACAACACTAACTAAAACATTGGTAAGCTAGGGAGACACATGTTGGTAATCTCCCATCCCTAGAACCAAGTTCTAGGGATGTATGGTCACTTGTTTGTTTTTCTTTGATTATTGAGGTGTGAGGATCTTAGTTATCCCTAACATGATATACCTTAGGACTCCTTATTATAGATCTAGATTTTTTTTTCAAATTGGTTATTTATTCATGCCTTTATTTTAAATTGATGCAAATGGGCCATTCTCCCCGTTTTATGTAAAATTATAAAAAGCTTATCTTCTTCTATTTTTACTTATTTAAAGAGAATAATTGGTTTATTTGATAAATTATACATATTGAATACTTGGTGGGAACCCATTGAGATTTTTTCTCATACCCTTAATACACCCAATGGTCATGTGTATAATTTTTTATGACTGATGTTGGTAAAACAAATACATTACTTAGAGGTGGTGGGTTCTCATTCTAGTCAACTATGGGTTATAGTGGTCGAATGGTGTAATGTTGACCCGCATTTCATATGGAGTTGTGTTACATTATTTTGGTCTATTCTATTTTATCCCTTGGACCATTACTTGTATTGACTATTTGGAAATTTTTATATTTCTTGTTTGAATTTGAATCTATCTTGTCTTGATCTGCACTTTCTTGGAGTTTTCTTTTATTTATGATATATGTTGGAGTGATGTTTTATTATAAATTTCTTGATAGATTTTTGTTTTAATGTTTTTATGGGATAAATAATTCCAATGTACTTTTTTCAATTCCTAGGTTCTTGTCTCCAACCCATGGGGATTGGGAGCGCCCTTTGGGCTATATAATGGGACAACTCAGGAGTACAATTTAGGGATATCCCTGGTTGGTTCACTATAGAACAAATAATAATAATAATATAAGTTAGGTACCACCCAGACTTCATTAATTTTAAGTACATGTGTTGGGTATGACATGTACCTCCTTTAGAATGAAATATGGAACACATCATGTATTTGGGATATGTTGGTTTTTGAAGGTCCAATGTATCTTTTTATTAACTTACATTTCATTAAAAATCACATAAATTATTTCCATGGATATATCTTTAGGAAAACATGGCCCCTTACTTGGAACTCTAATCTCATCCTCTAGTTACTAACACAACTTTTTTATTTACTTTTAACTACCTTTATGTGCTTATAGACGACTCAAAATTTCTTCATTGTCTCCTCCATACATTTCATAGCTAGAGATTCCCTTTCTCCAACTTCATTTAAACATGTTGGAGTTCAACATTTCTACCTTTATAAAGGATCACTTAACATAATTTGGATTCTCAAATGAAAGTTGATGCTGTAAAAGAACTCCACCAATGGATAATTTTGATTCCAACATCCTTATAATTCAAGGGATCAAACCCTCAATACACCCCTCAACATTTTAATACTTATTTATAATTTTCCATCCGTTTTAGGTGGTTTTAAAGTTTAGATCTGCACTTAAATACTTTTAAATACTCCTCTAAAACATTAAAGTGAACTTTGGATCTCGATAAGATATAATTGATAGTGGAATACCATGGAGGCTTACCACTTCACACATATACAAACTAGAAATATTCCCCAGCATTAGTGGTGGGGTGGTAAGGGTTTGAGGGGGTCAGGGGTAGGTCGCAGGTTCAAGTCCCCAAGCCTGCAAGTTTATTGTGATTTTCTTCCTTATGTTGCGTTTTATGGTGGTGGATGTAATCAACCTATTATATATAACCTAAAAAGATGCTCGAGGGATAAATATTAGCATATTAATAAAAACACTATATTTTGTAAAGATATTTTGATAGCCCATATTGCATTGTTCTACTAGGAATTATTTGGAAGATCAATGAAAAATTCCATTGTGATATCATCTCACTTCAACACCAGTTTCAGTTGAGGTTTCATAACCGCTTTGGGTAGTTGCCTCTCAACCTTCACTTATCCCACTAATAATGTTCCCAAGGACCCTTATACATCTTTCTATTTCTTGATCATATAGATAAATCCAAGATATGAATTTCATCTAATAAAAAATTATTTAGTTGTATTTATGGGGCATATAACCTCTTACCAAACCTCAATACTCCATATTATTCAATTATGAATTTAGGCAGCCTCCCTTTCCACACAAATTTAATCTTATTTTATATCCCCTTATCCTCTAGTTATGCCTTCATGATCCTATATTTTAAATATAGTTGAGTGATTTTATGTGAAATATAGGATTTTGTACCTTAATAATCCCAAATCGATCCTTATTATATCCTTGAAAATTGAATTACTTTTAATTATCATCATGGATAAGAAACTATGACCCTTCCAACTCAATGTGTCAATTTTATTGTTTCCTTTCCTCAGATTATAATGAATGATTCAATTTTAGTCTTTCAACCATTCCATCGATCTTCATTTTGCATTAGGATGCATCTAAGTCCTTTCCTTAACTCATCTTTCTAGATGAATAATCCTTCCTTTATCATTGAAATCATCAAAACATGTGCTTTTACTAGTATCTTATTCAATTATTTCAAGTTATCCTTGCATCCCTTAGACTATGTGAATTTGATCCCCTTATGTGTTAGTTTATTCAACAAATTCGATAGTCGAGAAAATTTTTCAACAAACCCACGATAATAACCTATTAAATCAAGGAAACTATATAATTATATTATATTTATGGGTCTTGGAAATTCATCAACTACCTTGTATTTTGAAGTTTTGATAGATATAACATCCTTAGCGACAACATCATTTTCTCTTAGGGTATCAAGAAAAATCCATAAGTGAATTTCATGTTTCTCATAACTCTTACAGTATAAAAATATCTCATTGATAAATACAACTATAAATTATTGAGATAATACTTGAAAACTCGTTATATTAAATCTATAAATATGTAAGGTACATTTTTTAACTCTAAAGGCATAACTATGAATCTTAATGCTTGTACCTTATAAGTAAATCCATTTTTGGTATATCATTTTTTCTTTACATTTAGTTAATGACACTGTATTTCTCATTGTTGGTGTGAATTCAACACTGAGAGAGGGATGAATTAGTTTTGGTCACTTTTATAATTATTCACAATCAACCTTTTCTTATAGGTTAAAGTAATGAATCTCTCCCTTTTTATAGAATATTCCCTTACTTGTATGCATTAATATAAATAAGAAAATAAAAACATACACATAATTAACAAGGATCTCCCATAATATGGGTGATTTCATCCTTTCCATTAGTGAATTCATCATGACTAGATATTAATCCATTAATATGATAAATCAAGTTATAATAATGAATGAGAAGTTATGATCATTTACATAATTATTTTTGATATCCTATCAGTTTCAAATAAAATCCCCCCACTTTCTTATAATGATATCGAACTTAGAATTTTGAAAAAAAATGATCTTCATCATTTGTATATTAATATTTATTAGTTTTTAGAGAGTCTAATCGAATTCTTCCAAGAGTTATTTAATATCTTAATATATGACTTCGTCATAGGATACCCAATCTTTCAATGCTTCTGAATCTCTCAATAATTTACATAGATCATTTTCAATATTTTTTATCTCCATCTTTCCTATATTTATCAAATATCTTTCATTAGATAATAATTCATTTAAGATCCAAAGATCTTATAATATATCTCTTTTAATCATTATGAAATCTATTAGATTTATCTCATTTTTAAATTTAAACAATTGTCACTATAATAAAAAGGATACTTTGTGGTGATTTTAAAAAATCACCACTAATTAAAAAACCCGAGTCTTATTCTGATTAATCCCACTTTATTAGTAATAGTTAAATATAATCTCCACACAATAAAATATTAGTACTAATTATTTATAAAACTATTGCTAGTATTATTATTATCAATAGTTATTTAAAAAATGTCTCTATTTAAACCTTATTTTTACAATGGCTTCCCATTTCCTCTTCTTTCCTCCATTGCATGCCCCCTTCACTTCTCCTTCTTCCTCCATCATTCCCTCCCCTTCTCCTTCCTTGAATAAACCACCCCCTTTTTTCCTTCTTCCTCTGTCATGTGAACCTCATCTTATTTTCCCCAATCTCCCTTCTCCTTCTTCACAATGAATTCTCCTTCTTCACAGTGGCTTCTCCTTCTTCACAATGGAATCTCCCTCATCATAATCTATCACATAAACCTCTTCCCCTACCTTGTTCATTGCTTCTAGGTACAAGGTAAGTTTCTAGAAACTATACTATTATATTCTCTATATTATTATTTTATTTCAACGACAACCAGGAGATTTACATAGGGATTTCAAATTGGTGATTTAGGGATTTGTCTTAGTAAGATATAAAGGTTTGTTTTTATCATGTTATTAGATTATCTTGTAAAACATACTTGTTGGGAAATTTTAAGGGATCTAAACTTTAACATCCACCCTATATTTTACTATTCACCTCTAGTAGTACAAATTCAATGATACAATAATGTGTTTACATTTTTAATTTATTGTTATTTTTATTGATTATATAATATGTAGTTAATTTTTAGTTGATTATGAGTGAATATCTTTTTGGGGTAGTTTTATTATTTTATTTTGTTTTGTTTTTGATGCATTCATGATTTATGTTTTCATTTTCATTTTCATAATTTCTTTGTTAATACATTATAGAGTAATTATTATTTTACTATTTCATATGTATTTTTCTATATGTTATATGATATATTTATATCATAAACTATGAAATCATAATATCAATTTATTGTAATTATATTTTATTTGATGATTTGTTGTCAGCCAAATTTTACAAATGCCTATATCTTATTATTAGTTATATTTTATTTTTAACCTGACTTTATTTAGTTAATATACATTATGTTTTTATGAAAATATTTATTAATATATTATAAATAGATAAAAGTAGGATTATTTTACATCAAAATATACCTCAATATATTAAAGGGTTGGAGGTGTTTTTAGATTTGGTAATTGAAAATCGATCTATATAAGGAATAATAAAATTACCATGTTCTAATTATAATTTTAGACGATGGTTGAAAAGACATGAAGTTTATGATCAATTGATATTGAAATAATTTCCTATAGGATTTGTGAGATGGATTTCGCATGGGGAATTGAACATTGTAGAAATTTTGATGTGTGACCATCAATAGAATGGACAACTGACTGCCCCAATAGTGGGGGATGAAATTCAAAACTTGATTAATGATATTTTTTGAATTTTATCACAACATGATGAAAATTGTAACATATCATCAGGGTCTATTATTTTCTAGAGATTAATACTTGTAAGAATATAACTGATAAATAAAAATGAGTTTTATGAATTATTGGATGATGGAAATTCGGAATTGTACAAAGGATGTAACAAATATACAAAATTTTTCATTCTACTAAAGTTTTACCATATCAAGTGATTATGTGTAATTATAGATAAAGAAATGTTAATGATATTATAGTTGATGTATGATGCATTTTTTGAAGCTAAGATTCCCAAATTATTTTATGATATGAAGAAATTTGTTTACAAGCTTACTATCAATTATAAAAAGATACATGCATGTTACAATGACTGCATGTTGTATTAGGAAAAAGATTCAAATAGAGAAGAGTTTAAAATATTTCATACTTCTAGATGGAAATTAGTTAATTGTGATAAAATTTTGAATAAATGCACTACGAAGAAGAATTGAAAAAAAAAACTATTGCAAATGTTATACATTACTTTCATTTAAAATAGTGATTTTAAAGATTTTTCATATATTCTAAAATGATAGAGAAAATTAAGTGTCATGACATATAAAACAATAATTATGGGTTTATATTATATCCAGAAGATTCAAAATCATGGAAATCCTTTAATTATTTAAATCGAAATATCTATTCAGATCCTAGGGATGTGTATTTGGGATTGGATACTGATTGATTTAATCCATTCCTAACTCATACATCTTATAATATATGGAAATTTATTTTGATACCTTACAATCTACCTCTATGTATGTTTATGTAAAAAAATTATTTCATTATTTCTATGATCATTCTAGGAAATAAAATGCCTGGAAATGAAATAGATGTATACCATCAGCCTCTTATAGAATAATTGAAATATTTTTGGGACAATGGTGTAGATACATATGATGCATCAATAACAAAATGTTCTAAATGCATGGTTCTCTAATGTGCATGATTAGTGATATACCTAGATTAGGAAACATGTTTGGTTGGAACACCCACACTTTCCAGACATATCCAGTTTGTAACTTTGATTTTGATCCTAGAAGACTACCATATAGAAGAAAGTGATGTTTTATGCATCATTATCAATTATATGATTTATATCATATATATCAGTTTAAAAAGTCATGATTCGATGGATGGAATGATTTTAATTCACCACCAAAATTATTATCACGTTCAGTAATCATGTCACAATTATCAATTGTAGATGAAAAATTTGGGAAATAGTATGAGTTGAACATTTTTGGGAGAATAGTTCAAAGCTCAAAAGTTGTAGTTGGTACACAAAAATGTAAGAAACATATTATTTTTTTAAACTATCGTGTTGGGAACTTCAATTTTTATAACACAATCTTGACGTTATGTATATTGAAAAGAATGTATGTTAAAATTTGGTTTTTACAATATTGAATGGGAATAGAGAATAAAAATATCAACTTAATTATCATAAGGACTTAGAAGAAATGAATATAAAGCACGATCTATGGTTAAATGATAATGGAAAGTATCATGAAATAATTTTTGTATTGAAATATCAATAAAAAGATGTTTTTTTAAAGATTGAAAATTGTTAAAGTATGTATCACCCTCAGTTTGAGGTATGTAACCTTTGTTTATGACTTTTTATTTGTATAAAGTGGTTGGGTAATGTTTGAGAGAGTTTATAAAGTTTTTGGAAAGGTTTTGGGTCTTTCTAAGGGAGAATGGTTTGAGAATGGTTAGTGGAAACTGTGCAGAATCTCCAGAAAACTGTGCAAGTTGAGGCAGAGGGTTATGGGATGGCACATGGTTAAAGAACATGGTTTAAAAAATTTAAGGACACCCCAAGTAAAGCCTGTAGATTGAGATAGTGGGATTTCACACGGTCAGCACACGGTTTGTCTAACCGTGTGGGCCAACCATGCAGGGCACCTTTTGAGATAGTAGTAGTCACATAGTTAGCTCACATTTTTTCAAACTGTGCGAGATAACCATGCATGACTTAAAAAGATGTTTTAAAGAATGAGGGGGGCTCAAGATTAACCCTAGACACCCCATTTATTCTCCCTTACAAACCCAACTCATGATTTCTCCAACTTAGGGATTAGGGAGGCTTTCCAACTCATTTTGAAAGTGATTCAAAGGGTTTTCAAGGTACTTTGAAGGTGATTCTTCCCCAGTAAGTCTCTTATTTTTTTTTGTGGTTTTCCTTAGATATACTCTCCTCTCTATCCCATTTTTCTATATCTACTTCTGTCACATGTAGATCTAGTATTTTTGTTTCCTATGATGGTAAGTTTTGGGCATGTTGATGTTAGGGAAAGGGATCTAAGGGGATTTTGTGGAATTTTAAAAAAAATTTGGTGTGTAGTTGTGTGGTGGATAGATTTCACCAAACCCTAAGGTAGGTGGCTTCAAAATCGAATATATTTTTCTATAATTAGAAGCTTAATTTCCAATTAATTGACTTTTCTTGAAATTGATTTTTAATGTGATGTGCGAAGCTTGATTGGAACCCATTTTGTGATGATCTATGGATTTTAGGGAAAATGGGTTATTTTTGTGAAATGTGCCTTGTTGTTGGATTTTAAAATTATGATTTTAAAATCTATGTCTTGGTTGATTTATGGAAAATGGTTTATGAAAAATAGTTTTCAACAAAAATGTTGTTTTATTGAAGTGTAGTTTGGCATGGTTAATGGATTAAGTGTGTCTTCAATAAATGGGTGATTTATTGAAGTGGGTTTGGCATGTTGTTGGAATTGTGGATTTTTTTAAGTTATTGTTTGGGTTGGGAAAATTATTGGGTAGTATGGCTTGGCATGTGTTTTTTGATATGAGTTTGGAAATTGTTGATTGTCTTATTGTTGTGGTTTTGGTAAATGTTGTTGACTTGATTGTCGGATTAAGTGGTTAAGCATGTGTTGGAATGTATGGAGAGTGGCATGAATAACTGCTATAAAATGGGGATGGATATTGGGCATGAAGGACCACTATCAAGGCTAATTGTGTGTGAATTACCACTATAATTAAAGGAAGATGGGTTTGGACGTGAAGTTTCGCGATCATGGTAACACCGAGCTCGGGAGTGTGTGTGTTTAGAACTTGTGAATATGGTTGGATTATGCATGCGGCCATGCAATAGGAAATGGGTTATGCAGATATGTGTTGGTAAAATGGTTAATGGAGTGGTTGGTTTCTTTCCTTGGCATTGTGTTGATTTGGGTAAAATGGTTTGGTAAAGGTGTGTTTGGATTGTTGGAAAATTATTGCCTTGTTTTATGGTTTTATAAAAATTGTTTATATTAATGTAATAATGGTTCTATCCTAGTGGCATGTGTAGGGAATTCATTAGGGAAAAACCTACCGAGTATTATCACTCACCCTCTGCTTTGACACTTTGGTGATTTTGAATATTCTGTACTTCGGGACATTGGAAAAGGCAAGGCATCTCATTTATTTAGTGGTGCATTATGATTCTTGGGCAGTATTGTGGTGCTTGGAGCATGGAGATTAGTGTGGATCTGTGGAGTTGTGTCATGGATTCTTTGGGTTTTTTGTTTAGTCTTCCAATTGGTACTCTGATTATGGTATTGTGATGTCTTTGGTTTTGTTGGTCTTTAGAAAATTTTGAATTGTAATACATTATTGACATGAATCATGTAGTACTTTTGATATCAGCACGTTTGGTTGGTTGTTTTCTTTTCAAAGGAAAACTTACCCCACCATTAATGAATCCCTTGAAATTTATTACTAGTCTTTGGAACCTTGGGGATATCACCTAAGGCCTAGGCATCAAATCTACCTCAACTCAATCAAATGAGGAGGGGTAGGATGTTGCAAGTGGTATCAGTTTGTTCGGTCCTTGACTTTTAAGTGAAAGTAGTTTTGTTTGGTTATGTGGCATTGTTTGTCAGTCTTGGAGTTGTTATTAATTCTTGGTTTATTCCTTAAGTTTGTATGGTATCAAGCAGTATGATTGATGGAACATGAAATTTATATCATAAAAGGACATAGATAACCCTTTTATACTAAACTTAAAGTAACTAGGGAGTTGGGTACATAAGTGTTTTGAAGATGCTTATAGTAGAGTGATCTCATTGATATGGGTGTAGCCAATAATATAAGCATGAAATGCATGGTAGAAATGAATTCCCACTAGGAATGAATATTTCATTAGGAATAATGATTTATTTTTGGCATGAATGTGTTGTTTTTTGAAAAAAATATGGAAATTATTTTCAAATGTCAGGGTTTGAAAAGAGAATGGTTTTGGTAGTTTCAATATGGGTTGATTTTCAAAACATAGTGGATTTTTAAAAAATGGCTGAACATGGAAATATTGAAATTTTTGAAATCATGGTTGTGATAGATGGAATGTGATATAATTTGAAATTTAAAGCCTTCAATTGATTGGGAGTGAGACTTATGGTGGTTTTTTGTGTTGATGGAAATGGAACCGGGTAGGCGTCATCGTAGGATGATTCTAAAAATGTGGTTGTACCTGAGACCCTAGTGAACAAAAAAATAGTTCAGAGCAAAGTTAAATCTTTCCAAGCTGTGGAAAGTAGGAATAGAATGGATGAGCTTAAGAATGTGGATCACTCAGTTCAGTTTCAGAAGCAGAATCCACCCATCTTTAGGGGTGATTCATAACTAGAAAGGGTAGAAGCATGGTTGAATAGGATGAATTGAATATTCAATTTCATGGGAACAATAGTGGAGTTGAAGGTAAATTTAGCAGAATGTATGTGGGAAAATATCGCATGTTATTGGTGGGAGTTAGTGGTCCAGGAAAAAGGAGACCAAGGAAAGGCATGACATGGGAAGATTTTGAAGAACTATTTAACAAAAAATTCTATCCTCATACGTTCAAAATTTAGAAAACAACAGATTTATTCAGTTTGAATCAAGATAACCTATTAATAATGGAATATGTGACTAAGTTCATGAACTTAGTCTGGTTTGTGCACGTGGTTGCGACTAGTGCGTCCTTGAAGGCGTGGATCTTTGAATTGGGTTTAAGGTAAAAAATTTGTTCCAAAATTGCGGTGCTATATATAACAGATTATATAGTTATGGTAAATAAAGAAATAGTGGATAAAAGAGATATCTTGGGGGATATAGGAAGGGGAAGCATGCTGGTACCCATGAGAAAAGATGGGAACTCTAACGCAGGGAGAAAGATGAAGAGGGAAACTTATTTCCAGGGTGGGAGTATGGCTCAGAATCTGATGGAAGGATAAGAGAATCTTCCTCTAAAGCCCCAGAGTAAGCTAATATGTTTTTAGTGTGGTTCTACAGGCTAAATGAAGAAGGATTGTATGAAACATCCTTGATCATGTAATAACTATGAGAATATGTGGCATCTTCAGCGTTATTATCGCAATGCTCTGATGTTGGGTGTTCGTGGAACTCCTTAGGGGTCGTAGCCATCCTATGCCTCAATGGGGTGAGGGTAGTAGCATACCCCTCATCATAAGATCCTAGTTATTCACAATTATTCTAGGAATACCATGAATCCTTAGTAGGGTAACTTTGATCAGGGGAATAAAAAGCAAAGTGTGGAAAGTAAGCAGTTGTTTGGAGCCGAGCAGGTTGCAGTGAATGATCAGTCAGGACCATACATGGTGATAGGTATATTTCTTTTGAATTCTACCTTTATGAAAGTGTTTTTTGATATAGGTGTGTCACATTATTTCATTTCTTCTTGTATCATTGATTTGTTGGGTTTCAGTATGAAAATTATTCCTTTAGTTTTAAAACTCTAAACTCCTCTAGGTAAAAGAGAGTGTTGAGCCTTTCTGTATAGATCATGTTGTATATTAGTTGATGGGGTTGAGTTGATGTGGGAATTATCAGTGCTTTAGATGTATTTTTATGATATAATTCTAGGTATAGATTGGCTGATGTTGTTTAAGGCCCACATCTACTATTATGCATGAACTATTACTTTCACGAGGAGTGATGGCATCAAACATATCTTTAAAGGAGAGAATAATGTAAAGGTGGGTGAAACAGGCTTGTTGGCACTAGTTGTTGGGACCATATCATACTAGGTTTTAGCTTTGTTGTTGGAATCAATGGAAGAAATTAAGCAAAACAATTTTCTAAGGGTTGTTGATCAGTTTCTAGATGTATTTCCTAAATAATTCTCATGGTTTCCACCCATAAGAGAAGTGGAGTTTACGATTGATCTCCTTCCAGGAACTAATCCTATCTTACTTTCATCTTAACAGATGGAACCAATAGAATTGTGGGAATTGAAAGTGCAGTTGAAAGAGATAAAAAACAAAGGTTTTATCCGGCCTAGTACGTCTCTGTGGGCAGAACCATTATTTTTTGTTAAAATAGAGGATGTAACTCTTAGACTATGCGTTGATTATCATAATTTTAACCAAATTATGATAAAGAATACATATCCACTACCACACATTGATGATATATTCAATCAATTGAGGGGAGCTCAGTGGTTCTCTAAAATTGAATCGTGATCAGGATATCATCAATTATGGGTGCAGAAGGAGGATATTATGAAAAAAACTTTTATAAGTAGATATGGCCATTATGAGTATGTGGTTATGCCCTTTGGTCTAAAGAATGCACCAGCTGTATTTATGATATTGATGAATCAGATATTTCATAGATATCTAGATTCTTTTGTGGTGGTGTTTGTTGATGATATATTAGTGTATTTTAGGGAAAGGGTTGAGAATGAGAAACACTTGGAGATAGTTTTGGGGATCTTGAGAGATCATATGTTGTATGAAAAATTATCAAAGTGTGATTTTTGGATACAAGAGTTTTGTTTCCTTGGCCATGTTATTTTTGAGAGAGGTATTTCAGTGGATCTGGAGAAGATAGAGGCTGTTATCTCTTGGAACTTCCAAAGAATATCTTTGAGATATGAAGATTCCTTGTTCTATCTAGATATTACTAATGCTTTGCTCATGATTTCTCATGAATAGATTCACCAATGAAAACTTTGACAAGGAATAATGTTCCATTTCAATGGAACAAGCTGTGTCAGGAGTCTTTTGAATAGCTTAAGATTCACCTTACATTAGCACCAATCTTGGTTTTTCCAAAACTAGGGAAAGGGTATGTGGCGGTTTGTAACACATCGAGATCAGGTTTGTGGTGTGTTCTCATGCAAGGGGATAATGTGGTTGCGTATGGGTCACAAAAATTGAGGTTTCATGAGAAGAACTACCCAATTCATGATTTGGAGTTAGCATCTATGGTGCATGATTTAAAAACATGGCATCTTTATCTCTTTGGAAAGAAATTCATAGTGCTTACTGATCATAAGATCTTGAATCATATTTTATCATAGAGATAATTGAATTTGAGGTAGAGTATATGGATTTAGTATCTCCAAATGTTTGAATTTGACTTGATGTACAAACATGGTAAACAAAATTCAGTGGTAGATGAATTAAGTGGAAATTCATATGCTCATGTGGTGAAATATGCATCAGATCAGTGGTAGTTGATGTCAGTTATATCCTGTAGCGACTCAAGTTTTTTTTTCAGAAATACTTTTCTATATTCTTACAAATATTTCTAGACTTATGTGCTGAGACGGTGTGCGATTTTGTGGACCGGTGTGCTCGGAATAAATTTCATAAAAATATCAAGTATTTTTATACTATACTCATGTAGAAAATGAGTTATCTCTCAAACAGTATCTCAGATCAGAAATCCAAGGGAACAGTTGCATCCGAAGTGTGCCGTTTACCCTAGGCGGGGTATAAGTTTTGTCGACGCAGGCCTGCTGTAAAAAACGTTATCGAGGGTGTTTCTGTAAATAAAATAAAATAATTTATTTTGGATGTCATCTTGAATAACCTCTAAATATAATCCCAGATTGAATTTATAAGACCGTATTTGAGTCCAAAAACACCATGTTTAACCTAGGTGTGACATAATTTTGACAGCATCGGGTGATGGGTCAGAGGCGAGTCGGGCCGGGGTGTTAAGCTGATATTTGTTTTAATAAAAAAATTAAAACAAATAATCATCCCATCCTACCTCCTCCTTGGTGTGTATGAGATGGTAGAGGTCCCTCCCTCTCCCTTTTATATACAAACGAACCAGGTGAGCAGGTGCCGATCGTCGGCAGATCGAGCATCAACGCGTCGCAGGCATCGTTCAACACCCAAAGCTTCGGCGTTCCGCCACGAGGTAGGCAGTTTGAGTTTTGATCCCATTCCCCCTTTTTTATGTGTCTTTTTTTATGAAAATATTCACTGTAGTGATGAATATCACATCTTGAGGTTTCTGAAATAGGTTTTAGATCGTTTTTGTGACCACCAGAGTGGTCCTGGTGGTCTTTGAAAGTTCCAGTGGTGCTCTGGTGACTTTTCGGGGAGGCACGACTCTGGAAGAAGGTGGAACAATGGTTTTTAGTTGTGAAAATGGTTTCCAGCTATGGTGACAGTTTCCAACAACGGTGGCTATAGGGCGGCACGACAGAGGGATGGTGGGCCGGTCCAACCAGTTTGGTCCGGGGGTGTTTAAACCACCATAACGCGCAAAACAGGGGTCTGTTTTGCGTGTCGTCTATAGAAATGCGACCCTTGCTTCAAGAAAAATATTTTGAGTCCACTTTGAGGAATTTTTATTGTGTTCATGGGGCTCGGTGACACAAAACGTTCAATAATAATAATAATATTTTAATTATTATTATTTGGCGAACCTTGGATCAGACGTATCTCCTGCGTCCGATGTCCGTTTGATGCACCGTCAGCAGTGTTGCGACCCTAAAATTAAGGTGGGAGTTTTAAGACTGATTTAGGGTGATTAAAATGAAAATTTAGTGTGGGAACCATGAGTCCCGGTTTGGGTGTTTGCGGTGAAATGTGCCTTTTTCACCGAGTGACCGTTTTGGATGAATGAGTAATCGAACTCGTGTGTTTTTTCAATGGTGCGATCTATCAAATGTGTTTTGGGATTGGGGAATGGGTCCCATGAGGTCCCTTTCAGGAATTCTGTGGTGAGAAGCTCCCTTTACACCAGTTTCCCAATTATGGCAATTAAATATCCTATCCTGCATGTTTTTCCACATAGAGCGCGATGATGGCCTCTCTTACGGATTATTAGACATGAGGTGGTGTGAATCGGGAATAAAACATGTGGAGTGGTGCTATGACAATGTTGGAGATCGACAGTTTTTGAAGAGATACGTTGGGTCAGGTACTCCCATGTGGAACTAAGGCGCGAGTTTCCCTTACCTCTCTGCTTAGGTAGAGATGGGAATCCCCATGTCGTGGGTTCGGATTCATTACCTTTGGGTGGTTTCCTTTGGGGTTTTTAATCCCTTGATGGGCTAGGGTGAGGGTTCCCTATGACTTTCTTATAGTTGGACTACTCCCCTACTATTCTAGGGTGTGGGTTATCCAATATTGTTGTATGGTAGAGTCGGTACTCCCTTTCCATATCGGGGTGCAGGTCCTCTAGACTCAATTTGGTGCTCCCCTTCCGTGGGTGCGGGCTCATGTCACTTGCAATGGTGCTCCCCTACCATGTGTGTGGGATCACATTCCTCAGTGTGGTGCTCCCCTATTATGGGTATGGGCTCACGTCTCTCACAGTGGTTCTCCCCTACCATGGGTGTGGGATCATGTTTTATAGACTGGGGCTCCCCTACCTTGTTAGGGTGCGGGATCACATTTCATAGGGTGGTAATCCCCTAATGTACCATGGAACGTGTTCATGCCTATAGAGTAGTGCTCCCCCATTCTTGAGTTGTAGCGGGGAGCGGGCCCCTCCACTTGTTATGTGTGATTCTTGGTTAGGAGTTAGCACTACCCCGATGTACTGGGGTGAAGTCCCCTCTAGACAGGAGCAACATAGGTTTCATAGGTTGATTTAGGATCTAGTACTCCCTCGATTGCAGGTCAGTGGTGAGGAGTGGGACTCTCCACAGTTCTTTTGACCCTACACAGGGTAAAAGTTATCATTGGTGGCATCACTTGGTTAAGTTATATATGAGATGGTGTGGTTGGATCATCTACTTCGAGTTGTCAATGCTTTCCCCCTATCATTTTGCGAGCTATCAGGGATGGCTTGGATCTTATTGCTGTCTGTGAGGTTGTTACCTCAAGAGACCGTTGTGAGTGTTGTGTTGGAACCTCATGTGGTTCACTATGGACAATCTATGGTCAGGACCATGAGACTTGGTGATGGAGATGAGTATATCTGGGTGTGTTCTAAGACTCCCGTGGTATGAGTTGTTTTGTTGAAATTCCAAGGATATCGAGCTAACTAGTAAGGTATTGTTGAGGATGGTCTCGATATGGAGATTCTATCATGTTTGGGTTCCCTTAGGTTGGGTTGAGTTAACTGATGCCTATTAGTTACTCCCTTTTTAGTTTAGGGTTTTTGGGGTGACTACTGAGTATCTTATAATCACCCATGTATGGGATTTTCCCACACATGTCTTGTGTCTTGTGCAAACCAAAAATCCTTTAATGGAGTCCCAGTTAGACCCAGAGTAGGTAGATATTAGAGAGATATACTGAACATGGTTTTCACCAGATCTTGGTCGTGGATCTTACTGGCGGGTGTTTGACAGAGATCCCCTTCTTCTGATCAGGTTGGATGCTTTTACAGTTTTCTTTGGTGGGCCCTATTTTTTCTCTTTTTGTACTTCTGCTATACTCTAGTTTGGGATAGAGGTATGCATGCATTTTTTTAGTTTTTGTATACATCTCTACACTGTTTCATGGAAGTGTATGTGGGTGCATGCATATAGGTACTTTAGGCTAAGGAATCCTTGTATGTGATAGCCTACTCAGTGCTGTACGCCATCCCCTATCCTATGGAGGTTAGCTTGGGGAGTCGCAGTTCAAGCCCCATTGGGTTGGGTCATGACAGAGTGGTATCAGAGGGAGTTCCACTTTGGGACCGTAGTCGAGATCTTGTTTGGGTTACATAGAATCAGTGTTTGGATGTTTGAAGTTCGGATTTCAGGCCAGGGACTCAAGTGTTGGTACGGGCAGCCAATGTATCCATACACTAGGACTCTGATAACATTCCTTTCAACTTGGTACATTAGGACACTGGTCATAGGGGAATAATGGTACATACATCATATAGGAATGAGTTTTGAGTTTTTTTTGTCTTTCTTGAGTCAGCTCCCCAAATATACTCTTTGACCATGGTGTGTCTTGAATTTGTTCAAGATCTATCCACGAAGATAGAATTCAAGTGTTTCTCATATGGGTAATCAATGAGTGATGATGTTTCATTATAGGGGCATGATCATGAGGAAGGTTCTTCTCTGGTTATATATCTAGTGGAACCACCACCCATCAAGCAGAGCGTTGAACCACCTCCAAGGGTTTGGGTGGATGCAACCTGTCAGACTGAGCCATGGATGACTCTGTTAGTGTTATTGTTGTTCGATATAGATTTGAATACAGGAGTAAGAGGGATCCTTCCCCCACCAAGGCATGTTTTTTGTGACGCAATGAAAACCATGTGGGAAAGTTAGTTCCGCCCAAAGCAAACAATATCAAGGTGCGGTGGTTGAGTCCCTTTGACTTGTGTACATGAGGTTTGGCAGCGTGTTGGTAACTGAGGTCCCGGTAAGACCCAGTGTGAGCGTTTGGGTAGGCCTTTGTCATTCGTTGGTTCCCTTGCGTGCTCAACGTCAGCTTGTACACAGGATGCTTGAGGAGGTTATGGCGTGGATCATTGTGGATTCGAATTCACAATAAGGATGGAAACTACTCCCACTAAAACATGTCCTTCAGGCGTAATGCAAAAATGTATGGGTGAGTCAGTGATTCCCAAAGTGGATAGTGTCAAGGTGCAGTGGATGAGTTCCTTCAACTTGTGAGTTTGAGGTCGGTTCCATGCATTGGAGATGGTTTTATAAGGTCTTGTAAGACCCAGTGTGTACACTTGGATGACTCTATTTGTTCTCCAGGTGGTGGAGACGTTTTCCTTGAGGTGTTGTGGTTTTGTCACGACGCCTCGTGTGATGGGATATCCACTAGGCGTGTTCGCAATGGATTTTCCAAATGGTGGGGAATGTGTCAACATTTTGAAGTTTGGCGTTGGCACCAGTCACATGGTGAGATGAGGTGATAAGGTGGACTTTTTTTTGGCATCTTGTTGGTGTTGGAATAGACCGTTCAGAGCTAGTTGAGGTCTATTGGGGCTCGTTCGGGGTGGTTCTATACTGACGAGGGTAACCCTAGGTGTTCGGTGATGAGGTCTTGTGTTCTGTTAGATCTCATCGAGGGTTCATAGTGTTATCTAAGGCATCAGGCTAGCTCAGAGGTTTGTAAACCCACTCTTTCATTGCTGGTGCTATGGTTTTTCTTGGTGCGAGTTAGTTACAGCCCAGGAACCTCTCACGAGCTTGCTAGTGTGGGAGTCCCAGTAGAGATATTAGGTCCTTTTCCATGTTCCTAGCCATTTTATTTTCGGGAATTAAAAGACTTAATGTGGGGAGGATGTAGCGACTTAGGTTTTTCCCAAAAAGACTTTAGAACATTCCTACAAATATTTCTAGAGTTAGGCGTTGAGAGCGTGTACGATTCCATGGCCCGGTGTGCCTGGAATAAATTTTATAAAAATATTAAGTATTTTTATACTATTTACATGGTGGAAACAAGTTATCTCTAAAATAGTATCTCAGATCATAAATCCGAGGGAACAATTGTGTCTAGAATGTTTCGTTTACCCTACGTGGGGTATATGTTTTGTCATCATGGGTCTGCTGTAGAAAAGGTTATCAAGGGCGTTTCTGTAAATAAAATAAAATAATTTATTTTGGACATTGGATCAAATAACTTATGAAAGGATTCTCAGATAGAATTTATGAGGCGGCAGTTGAGTCTGGAATTTCATGTTTACCCTAGGTGCGACATAATTTTGTCAGCGTTAGGTGATGGGTCAGAGGCAAGTTGGGCCAGGGTGTTTAGATGATATTTGTTTTAATAAAAAAAATTAAAACAAATAATAATTCCCTAATACCTCCTCCTTGGTGAGAATGTAATGATAGTGTCCCCTCCCTATACCTTCGACGAATGAATGAACTAGGGAAGTAGGTGCCGTTTTTGATGTCGATCGTCGGCAGATCAAGCATCAACGCGTCGCAGGTGTCATTCTGCACCCAAATATTCTACATTACACCACAAGGTAGGTGGTTTGAGTTTTTATCAAATTAAACCTTGTTTACATATTGTTTTTGTGTTAATTTTCACCTTAGCGATGAATATCGAATTCCAAGGTTTCTAAAATAGGATTCAGATCGTTTTTTTCCACCACTGAAGTGGTCCCAGTGGTCCGCAGAAGTTCTGGTGGCACTCTGGATACTTTCCGGTGAGGCACAACTCTGGAAGAAGGAAATTTAGTGGTATACGGAAGTGGTGGTGGTGGTTTTTGGCAGCGACGCGGTGGTGAGGTGGTGGCCGCAGGGCGGCGCGGCGTTGGGCCGGTGGGCCGATCCAGCCAGTTTGGTCTGGGGGTGTTTAAACCCCCATAACGCGCAAACCAGGGGCCTGTTTTGCACACCGTCTATGAAAAAACAACCCTTTCTTTAAAGAGTACCTTTTGAGTCTGCTTTGAGGACTTTTTTTTCCAGTCTAGAGGCTTAGTGACACGAAATGTCAAAAAATAATAATAATATTTTAATTATTATTATTTGGCGTACCTTGGATATAACATATCTTCTACGACCAATGTTCGTTTGACACACCATCAGCAGTGTTGCGACCCTAATTTTATTACGGAATTTTCAAGAATGATTTCAGGAACTTAAACTGAAATTGTGGTGCGGGCCCCACAAGGCCTGATTTGGGCGTTTGCGGTGAAATGTTCCTTTTTCATCGGGTGTCTGTTTTGGACGAATTCGTAGTCGATCCACTGTATTTTTACATGAGGATCGCAACTGTGAAATATATAGGATGTGTTTTGTGATTTATGTGTGGGCTCTATGAGTTCCCTTTCAGGTGTGCTATAGTGAGAAGCACCCTTTACATCGGTTTCCTAATTGTGGCAAGTAAATATTCTATCCTACATGTTTTTCCATGTAGAACGTGCTGGTGGCCTCTCTTACATCTTACAGAAAATGAGGTGGTGTGAATCAATCATGATGCATGTAGGACAGTTTTAGGCCAATGTTGGAGGTCGAATTTTTTTGAAGAGATACGTTGGGTCAGTTACTCCTATGTGGCACCAGGGCGTGGGTTTCCCTTACCTCTATGCTTAGATAAAGACGGTACTCCCCATGTCATGGGTGTGAGTTTGTTACCTTTGGCTGATTTACTCCTTGGTTTTTACTCCCTTGATGGACTAGGGTGTGGGTTCCCTGTTAAGTTTATACAGTTGGACTGCTCCCCTATCGTGACAGGGTGTGGGCTCTCCAATCTCGTTGTATGGTAGAGTCAGTACTCCCCTACCATATCGGGGTATGAGTCCTCTATCCTCAATGTGGTTCTCCCCTACCGCATGTGCAGGCTCACATTCCTTTGTGTGGTGCTCCCCTACCATGGGCACGAGCTCATGTCTCTCGCAATGGTGCTCCCCTACCATGGGTACAAGATCAAGTTTTACAGAGTGGTTCTCCCCTACCATGTTAGGGTGCGGGATCACATTTCATAGTGTGGTACTCCCCTGATGGACCAGGGTGAGAGTTCATGCATAAAGAGTAGTGCTCCCCCATTATTGAGTTGCATCAAGGAGTGAGCCCCTCTACTTGTTACACGTGATTCCTGATTAGGAGTTAGCACTCCCCCAATGTACTGGGGTGCGGGCCCCTCTAAAAAGAAGTGAAAGAGGTTTTGTAGGTTGGATTAGGAGCTAGTAATCCCTCGACTATGGGGTAGTGGCGAGGAGTGGGACACCCCATAGTTCTTTTGACTCTGCACATGGTGATGGTTAGTGTTGGTGGCATCACTTGGTCAAGTTCCATCTAAGATGGTGTGGTTGGATCATTGAATTTGAGTTGTTGATGATTCCCCCCTTTAGTTTTTTTGAGATATCAGGGATGGATTGGCTTTTTTTGTTATCTTTGAGGTTGGTACCTCA
This sequence comes from Viscum album, assembly GCA_963277665.1. Taxonomy (NCBI): domain Eukaryota; kingdom Viridiplantae; phylum Streptophyta; class Magnoliopsida; order Santalales; family Viscaceae; genus Viscum; species Viscum album. The sequence continues at coordinate 291,489,669 of OY728163.1, forward strand.
TGAGATCATTGTGAGTGTTGCATTTAAACTTCAGGTTTTTCATCATGGGCAGTCTATGGTTGGGACCATGATACTTGGTGATGGAGCTGAGTATATCTGGGTGTGTTCTAAGAGCCCTGTGGTATGTGTCGTTTTGTTTACATGCTAGGGACATCAAGCTGACTAGTTAGGTATTTCCAAGGATGGTATTGAGATGGAGATTCTCTCTCGTTTGGGTTCTCTCAGGTTGGTTTGAGTTAACTGATGCCTATCAGTTACTCCCTTTTTGGTTTGGGGTTTTTGGGGAGCCTTCTGAGTATCTTATAATCACACCTACATGGGATTTTCCCGAACATGTCTTATGTATTATGCAGAACACAAGTCCTTTGATGGAGTCCTAGTTGGACTCAGAGCAGGCAGAGCTAGCGAGCTAGACTGACCAGAGTTTTCACCAGAGCTTGGCTGTGAAGATTACCAGCGGGTGTTGACAACGATCCCCTTCTTCTGAGCAGATCAGACGCTTTTACATTTTTCTTTGGTGGGCCCTATTTTTTACCTTTTTGTACTTCTTCTGTACTCTGGTTCAGGATAGAGGTATGCATGCATTTTTTAGTTTTTGTATATATGTCTGTAATGTTTCATAGAGGTGTATGTGGGTGCGTGTATACATGTACTTTAGGATGAGGCCTTCTTGTGTGTGATAGCCCACTCAGTGCTAGACGCTAGACCCTGACCTATGGAGGTGGGATTGGGGAGTTGTGGCTGTATCCCCATTGGATCAGGCCATGAAATAGTCGACATGTGGTTGGAATGTGAAGACTAGGGTGATTTAGCAGTTTTCTTTCCATTCTCGTTGGTTCCTAACTTGGTTGGTTTGGTAAAATAGGTGCATAATTCGATTCAGAATGTGTGGCTATGAGGTCAAAACTCAATGGTGAGGAGATCATTGAGGACTATAAACTGGATAGCAATTCAGATTTTTGGTTTCAGAATCAGATGGGTGTACCTGTGGCTTGTTAGGAGAATCTTCTTAGTGCTTATCATCATTACAAATGGTATTTCCATCCTAGAATTTAGAAAATGTATAAGGTGTTGAAAGTGAATTTTTGGTTGGAAATATGAAAATGAAAGTGGCTGAGTTTTTTTCGAGATTCTTGACTTGTCAGAAAGTCAAGGAAGAACATCAATGGTTGGAAGATAAGTTACAGTCCTTACTTATCCCTATGTGGAAGTGAAACAGATAGAAATGGATTTTGTTACAGGTATCCCAAGAATGGTTAGGAAACATGATTCCATATGGGTGATTGTGGATTGTCTAAAAAAGTTGGCTCATTTCATTCATACTTCTCAATCTCATATGGTGGGGGATCTATCCAAAATCTATATCCATGAGGTTGTAAAGAGGCATGGGGTGCCATTTTTGATTGTATCAGATAGAGATATGAGGTTCACATCTCATTTATAGAAATGCTTGTAGTAATCCCTTAAGACTCAATTGACTATAAGTATGATGTATCATCCTTATATGGATATACAATATGATAGGATGATAAAAACATTAGAAGATATGTTGCGGGATTGTTTCATGGATTTTTATGGCTCATGGGAGGATCACTTTCCATTGGTGGAGTTATCCTATAATAAAAGTTATCAGACCTCAATACATATGGATCTGTTTAAATAATTGTATGGGAGCCCATGTCATTCTCCACTTTTTTGGGTGGAAACATGTGAGACATTTATGGTTGGGTTGAGCCTTGTCCAAGAGACTACGGAGAAGATTAAGTTGATCAAGAAGAGAATGGAGATGACACAAAGTCGTCACAAATCCTATGTAGATCATCGTTGACGACCATTTTCATTCAAGGTGGGTAATCATGTGTTCTTGAGAATCTCTCCTAGGTTAGGACATCATAATTTTGGAAAGCAAGTCAAGTTATTTCCGAGGTATATTGGGACTTTTGAGATACTTAATCCGGTTAGAGAGGTGGCATATCAGTTGACTTTTCCACCACGGTTCAGTGCAGTGCACAATGTGTTTCATGTTTATCAGTTGAAGAAGTATCATTCAGATCCTAACCATGTGATTTGATGGGATAATGTTGTTCTAGAGTTAGATGCTTCATTGGTTCATTTGCCAATGCAGATTATGGATAGGAAATAGAAAGTCTTGCATTGTAAAAACATTGGTCTAGTTTGGATTTTTTGGAAACATGGTCATATTAAAGAGGAGAATTGGGAGTGGGAGAAAGAGATGGCTGAGAAATGACCTGATCTCTTTCAGAAAAGTCATGGTTCTCTACTTTTTGATTACGAAAAGTCCAATGGTGGGGAGAATTTAGCACACCCGGTTTGAGGTATGTAACCTTTTTATGCCTTTTTATGTGTATAAAGTGGTTGGGTACTGTTTGGGAGAAATTTTAAGGTTTTTAGGAAGGTTTTTGGGATTTTATATGGGTGAAATTTTTGAGTATGGTTTGTGGAAACTATGAATAATCTCTAAGAAACCATGCAAGTTGAGCCAAAGGGATATGGGATGGCGCACAGTATAAAAACCATGCGGACACTCTAGGTAAAGCGTGTAACTTGAGACAGTGAAATTTTACATGGTCAGTTCATGGTTTGTCTTACCATAAGGGCCAATAGCACGGAGCACCCTTTGGGACAATAGAAATCGCACAACAAGTGCACGGTTTGTATAACTGTGTAAGCTAACCGTGTGTGGATTAAAAATGTGCTTTAAAAAATGAGGGGTGGGGGGGCACCAGATTAACCCTAGTCACCCCATTTATCCTCCCTTATGAACCCAACTTAGGATTTATACAAATCAGGGGTTAGGGAGGCTCTCCCACTCATTTTGGAAGTTATTTGAAGGTTTTTCAATGTTCTTTTATGGAAATTCTTCCACAACAAGTCTCCTCTCTTGGTAGTTTTGTGGGTTTCCTTAAATCAACTCTCCCCTCTCTCCTATTTTTCTAGATCTATTTCCATCACATGTATATCTATGTTTTTTTGCCTATAATGATATGTTACAGGCTTGTTGATGTTAGGGAAATGAATCTAAGTAAATTTTGTAGAAGTTTCAGCTAGATTTGGTGTGCGGTTGGGCGGTGGGTTGATTTTGCCAAACCCTATGGTAAATGGATTCACTCTCAACTCCATTTTTCTAGAACTAGAAGTCTTAATTTCAAATTAATTGAATTTTATTTAAATTGATTATTAATTCTATGTGTGAAGTTTGATTGTAACCCATTTTGTGATGATTTTTGGATTTTGGTGAAAATGGGTTATTGTTGTGAAATGTGCCTTGTTGTTGGATTTTAAAATGATTATTTTAAAATCAGTGGATTGGTTGATTTATGTAAAATTGTTTATGAAAAATGTTTTTTAATAAAAATGTTGTTTTATTGAAGTGTGGTTTGGAATAGTTAATGGATTAAGGTAATCTTCATTAAATGGGTGATTTATTGAAGTGGGTTTGGCATGTTGTTGGAATTGTTGATTTTCTTAAGGGATTGTTTGGATTGGGAAAATTGTTGGGTAGTATGGCTTGGCATGTGTTTGTTGATATGAGTTTGAAAATTGTTCATTGGATTGTTGTTGTGGTTTTGGTAAATGTTGTTGGCTTGGTTGTCAGATTAAGTTGTTAAAAATGTGTTGGAATGAATGGAGAGTGGCATGAAGTACCACTATAAAAAGGGGATGGATAGTTGGCATGAAGGACCACCATCAAGGATAAGTGGTAATGAAGTACCACTTTAATTAAAGGAGAAAAAGTTTGGATGTGATGTTCCACCATCATGGTAACACTGATCTCAAGAGAGTGTGTGTGTGGAACTGATGAATATGGTTGGATTATGCATGAGATAACACAAGGGGAAATGGGTTATGCAAATATGTGTTGGGAAAATGGTTAACAACATTATTTTATTTTCTTCTCTTGGTACAATGTTGATTTGGGTAAAATGGTTTTATAAGGGTGTGTTTGGCTTGCTGGAAAATTGTTTCCTTGTTTCATGGTTTTATAAAAATTGTTTATATAATCGTGCTAATGGTTCTATCCTAGTGTGGTGTGTAGAGAAGTCATTTGGGGAAAACCTACTAAGTATTATTACTCACCCCCTGCTTTTTCACTTTAGGGATTTTGCAGATGTTGTACTCCAGGACATGGGAAAAGGTAAGGCATCTCATTTATTTAGTGGTTATCATGATTTTTGGGAAGTATTGTGGTTCTTGGAGCATAGAGCTCGGTGTGAAGCTATGAAGTTATGTCATTTCTTCTTTGGGTTTTGTTGTTTAGTATTCTTCTTGGTACTATAATTATGGTATTGTGATGGTTTTGGTTTTGTTATTATTTAAAAAATGTTGAATTGTAATAAATTGTTGACATTCATCATGTAGTATTTTTGGTATTTTCACATTTGGTTGTTGTTTTTCTTTTCAAAGGGAAAATATTCCCCCACTATTCATGAAGCCTTAAACATTTATTTCCAGCCTTTGGCACCATGGGGATTTCGCCTAAGGCCAAGTAGCATCTCCACCTTGACTAAATCCAATTAGGAGGGGTGGAACATTACAAAGTAATTGAGGGATATTCAAGTAACATTTCAATATGTTTTAACATAAAACATCATAAGTTACATGCGATTAAAATTTCCAACTCACATATTTTTATAGAGAAATTTCTATCTTTGGCATTGTGTAAATTGTTACATGATAAAATAATAGTAGTTTTAATTGAGTTTTGTAGATTCTTTTGACATATTAGTGAGAAAATATTAAACCACTTTGATCTTGAAAAACTCTAAGAACAATTTTTAATGAAACTTTATAATTTGGAGATGATATTTCTCCCATTGTTTTTCACCATGATGATTTATCTAACTGTGAATTTGATTAAGGGAGTTAAAGTTGAAGGGATCCCAAATTATTTACGGATTCATCCCATAGAGAGGTATTGTAATCTTACTTATTTAATATTACTACATTAAAATTTTCAAACTCATTACATATATTGTCTATTCTTCTTTGTTTTTTTAACAAGGAATCTAGGTCATTTGAATTATTTTGTGAGAAATAAAGATCAATTAGAAGGATATTTTGCTGAAATTTATATGTTCGAAGAGAATATCACCTTTTTTGGAGGTATTTAAATAATATTTAAACATGATTCAATCAATCTATACTTGTTTATGATAGAAAAAATCAATTTAAATCCTATAGTAAATCAACAAACATTGTAATGTTAGGTCATCAAATTAGGAAAATATCATTAGTTTCATTAACATAAATAGAATTCATAAAATATTATATATATGTGCCACTCAAATGTGATATTATAGATCCTTTCACTAAATAATAGAAGACACAAATATACGAATTCATAGCAACACAAGAAATGACAAAGAGATAAAAAAATTTGTTAACAAAGGAATCATTGATTGGTTTTCATATCGTGTAAGATCATAATCAATTTCATACTCATAATATGTTGATATAATTATCTTATGAAACTAATAATATTTTTTATTTATATATATAGATCATGAATTTTAATGATCAAGATGTAGTTCCATATGATTTGAAATATTTGATTTGAGGACCTTTGAAGAAATATAAGAGATTCAATGCTTATAATATCATTGGATTTCTGTTCTATATAGTTTTTCATGAGGATAGTTTAAAAAAAAATAGTGGCATCTTTATAAAACTATTAGAGTTTTTGTACTATGAAAAGTTGATTAACATTATTGAATTAAATTACCATAGATATTTTTTAGTTGAGTTATTAAAATGCAAGTGCTTTGATATTTATAGGGGAATAAGTAAAGATCTGTTACAAGTTACTTATGTCAACTATCTTAGTTGATCGACACCAGTGATCATGAAGAAAATGATCCATATATTTTGGATTCACAAGATAAAATTATCTATTATGTGGATGATAGAGTTGATTAAGGGTGGATTGTTATAGTCCATGTCAAGCCAAGAGACTTTTATGATATGAGTGATGAAGTTGAAGAATTTATTTGTGACTATGAACCCCATAAACAATAGGAGATTCATCAATATATCTATGGTGATATTGAAATAATCGATATTACAAGGGATGATGATGATGATGAAATATTTTTAACAGTAAAGGATGAAAATAATATGTTCAATGATTAATTAATTGATTGTATTCTCACTCAACCTTTAACTTATCTAATATTTGTTTATTTTAAATACATGAATTAAATTAATCTATGTATAACATTTTCAAAACATTTTATTGTTTTATATCATATATCATATACTAACTTATTTTATATTCATTTTAGATGTAGTAATGGTGAAAACAATATGATTTAAAGATATGATTAGGTCTTTAAAAACTCTTATACCATCAGATCCATATGATATATTCCTATTTTTATCAAGTACACTCATTATTTTGATATTACCCCATTCTTCCATTTGATTCCATTTTATATGATCCCATATTCATCATCTAGGTTTCTTAATTTCAGTACATCACCTTCTGTTTTAGGGATACTAGGTGGATCATATGGGGTATCTAATAAGTATTCATCAACTAATCATATGGGGTCATAGTAATAATCATGAGGGTATTGTTGAGTGACCGTTATTGGTATGTAATTTATAAAGTGAAAAAATAATTTATTACATCTATATAGTAATTTTTGAATATATTTATTGAATAGATTTAGATAATTAAAATATAGAATCAAACATGTGCACATAATATGCTTAGATACAAAATAAATTTAAAGTAGTTGGGATAATTGACATGTATGGGGTTTCTACAGATGATGTTGGTGGATTATACAAGTATATCATTTGGAAATTAACATATGAGATGAAATACCTTCCCATCACATATCATGACTGGAGGAACATCCCCAACACTTATAAGAATTATATTTTTGATAAAAAAGTAAAATTAAATTAAATTAAATATTTCTAGTTTATTCTATTTGATATTACTATCAAATATAAGTATAATTATTTTTTAATATCTATTTCAAGGAATTTTTGGGAGTATTCATGTATACATTTCATCCTTGATATGGATAGTACTAAATCTGTTACATTTTTTATATTATTATGATAATTTTTGTAAATATATTTTTATGTACAATATGTAATTAAAACAAATTTAATTTAAAATTTCATTTAACATGGGAATTAGATGTGCCATAAGTTGTTAATAAATATTAATATCAGGAGTGTGGAACATTTGGGAGAAGCAATCCTGACATAGATGGGTAGATTTTTTGTTGGATCACCTTATTCATGTGCTGTAATTTTTTTATAAAGATTATATATACTTTCTTTGTATTATCTTACTGAAGTAAACATATTTGTGTATTTAAAATTTTGTGTGATATAATGTTTACAATTTCTATATCTTTTTTTTTCAACTCTTAAAAGTTTTATATTATTTATGTTTTGAATATATCTATATTTTAAATTTTATATAGTAGATTATTTAGATTCTTCCTATCACTTGTTAAATTTTCTAGTGTTTAGTAGAGGTCCAAACCGCCACAAAAACAAAAAAAGTGTTGCTAATTATTTAGTGATGGTTAAAGCCACTACTACCTACTATTAAATAACTATTAAGTAATGGTATTTACTACTAAAGTTTATCTAATTAATTTATGATTTTTAAGTGATTCTAATTTATAAAAATACACATAACATAACAAATATTGTGAAAAATTTTAACAATGGTTATAACTACCTCTAAATATTATAATAATACCATATTTTTACCACCACATTCATTATAGTAGAGGTTTCAAAACCATCACTAATTAAGGAGTCATAGAAGTTCCAAAAGGTCAATATTAATAAAAAAACCACCAGTAATCAATAGCTGACTCAGTAAACTATGAAGGTTTAAGAAAATGATGTGAATCAATTCGTAGTGGTTTAAACTAACACGAAATTAAGAAAACCACCACTATAAGACATTTTACTTATAATTTTTATAGCTTATATATTCTCATTGATAAATTATTTTCAATTATTTATTTAATTTTCACAAATCTTCACACATGATGCATGATTTCTTTCTTCTTTAAAAAAAATTTAAAACACTTATAACGTTCAAAAATCCCACACTAAACAATTATATAGAGTATAAATAACTCAATAATTTAATTTTTTTATCCATTTACCTTTTTTAAATTCTTATTTGAGTATGAAATATTATTTTGCTCCACAAATTGAATTAATCACTCAAATATTAAGTCATATTGAGTAGAATGTTTTTATCACTTAATGTGATAACTATAAATTCTATATATAAAAATAGATATGTTGAGTAGATTATGTTCACTACATTGAGTATGATTTCTTATATTGAGTAAATTTAGTCATTTGTTTTCACCAAAGCTTACTATATTGAATAGTTATTTCCATTTTACCTCATTTATCTATTATATATATCATTTATTTTTCATTTTAAATAACTGTGTTGGGTAGACTACCATATCTACTTTACTTATAATCAATTTTATACAACTCATTATGTTGAGTACCAATGGTTCTCTAACCGGTATAAAAATAAGCTTTGTGTACCACCCTAATATCACCTCCAATAGGCCATGGGATGATGACTAGTACTGAGTAGGCATATCACATAATATGGGAGGATTAAGCCTATATAAACCCAGAACAAACACAATTTTCCAATACACAAAATAACTACCAACACCAAGAGTATATATATATATATATTGAACTAAACTATATACAATGAATAAATGATACATCACATTGTAAGTACACCACCACATAGGTTAAACACCATAGGATCCATACATTAAACAAGGTCTTTGAACTCAACAAGCCATGATACATAGGAAAATCTCCTCAATCAACTTAAAAACACCTTCAAACAACTTCAATGAATATTTAAATAAAATTAATTTCATATTCATATATTTTATGATATCTCAAATATTATTTCATGTGACTCATTTAATATCTCAATCCCATATGGTAATGATCAATAAATAACCACAAACTAAATTTTACAACGCCTTTTGTTTTGGTGTAAAGAACCATTTTTTATAAATAAGAAAGTGAATTCATGTGGTCTTGGTTCCCATCATCATATAAAATATAAATATTTTTCAACCATAACAACTTACCATAATGTTCAATAAAAATATCAACAATAAAAACAATTCAATCCATGAGTTATTCAATCTACCCTAAGGGAAATTCAATCTACACCTTTGGATTTTTTTATCAAAATTATAAATCATCATGATTTGATTAATTAATTTTCCCAGCAATGTAGTTTTCAATATGTTATGAATTAATTGTTCAAACATACTCAAAAAATTTTATTACCTTTTCTCATTAAGAGACTCATTGGAACTACATCACTATATTAAGTGATAATTTTGAGGAATCTCTATCCCTAAGTAACCAATATTTTATGTCTTATGGAATATTTTTTGTCTCACATACATATTATCTTCCATCTCTATCTTTTTCCCCTTTAAATTATTTTTATCAACTCAATATCCCATTCCGCTTCATTTCTTTTAATAAAAATAGATTTTGATTCCAATAAATAAACAAATATTTGAATACAAAATCATATAATATTTATTTATTTCTCTCCATTTATAAAAATATCCAAATTAATATATATTTAAGGTTACTATGACATTTCTTAAGTATCTCGAGGGATAATCTAAACATTAATCTTCAACCTCAGTTTTTGAAACCATTCCTCTAATAATACCTTTGTAAAGATTTCTATATCCTGATCATGTGTAGATGTATACATAAATATTATGACTATCATAACCAATACTCATTGGTAAATACAATTTCATATTTAAATTTTTAACTTTATCTTTTATCTATATCATTTTTTATGTGTTTGTGTGATAAACACATTCTTAACCTCTGTAGTTTTAGTGTGACTGAATGTTTCTTTTTGTAGTGATAACTCATGAACTTTTTTTCAAAAAGAATGATCCATTAGATATGTATTTTTTATCATTAACATACACACTCAAACCTCTCCAGTTTTAGGCGAAACTGAATTTTTATTCTTATAATTCCAATTAATACACTTTCTTCCTAAAAAAGAATGATCAACAAGTATGTATTTCATATCATCAACATTTCCCATCCAATTAGCATCTTTATAACTAATTAAATCATTTTTATTTTTTTCTAATAAATTAGTCCATAAAGAAGTATGGGACTTATATACACATATATTAAAAAAGAAAAAATAATACAAAAGTACTTTAATAGTATCCCCATCTATATCTCTAAGAAAGATATTATATAACTCCTAAAGTATTCCGTGATCCACTATTACTTTGACATATTTTATGATCCTTTTATAATCCTTCATGTGTGATTATTTTGTATCATTATGAAATCTATCATATATTATACTTGTATAAATAATTTAAAGTATTTCTGCCTTTAAATAAATTAAACTTCCAATCAGCTGTCTAATGTATTTTTTGATCAATACTTGGGGTAACATAATTTTTTCATTTGATAAAAAAAATCCTTATAAATATGATATGAATGTCCTTTAAAAATTATGTTATCAATATATATAATATAAATAAGTATACTTATGATCATATATTTCACATGGATATTGTTATCCACTCTTTCTTTCTTTAAATACTAATCCCTTAGAGTCTGTTTGAGTCTATGTAATTCCACTTTTAGTTTTCACACCACTGGTCCATATTCATTAAGGATAAAACCCTCAGATTGTTTAATATTGACCTCTTTTTTGTCTCTCCATTCAAGAATGAATATTTTATATCCATTTCATATAATTTTGAGTTTATTTCTAGATACAATGGAAGAAAATATTCTTATAGACTCTAATATGGAAATAATATAATTTTTTTTTCAAAATATATTCCTTAAATATAAAAATACTATTTTTATATAAGTCTTAATTTATTTTCATCAATTTATAATTTTTTTAATATATTCTTGAATATAAAATTAGTTTAAATAATTAATTTTTTCTTTTTGGTCTAGAGACAAGATACCAATTATATTTGTTTCTTAATTTTATCAACCAAATTCATTTCACATACCTATTATCTATTATCAACATCCTCATCAAAAACATTTTGGTTCAATTTGTGAAATTAGAGCTATATGAATTGATATTATTGGTACTTTTTTGGTTCAAACTGATGTATTTTGATTGCCAATTATTTTTAATATTTTAAATATTTCATTAGTTTTTCATAATTCCTTTCAGAGTCATTTACAACTCTCTATTCATCAATGCTATAAACTAAATTTGTTTCCTTATGAATTTTTTCTTTAAAATTTAATTTAGTGTTATTCTCATAAATCTATATGTAATTTTGTATTTTAACTTATTTGGTATTAAACCTCTATCCCCTTATCATGGGATAGTTTTTAATTATTTTTATTATAAACCCATCGACAATATACTTTATTTTATTATTCTAGAACATATATTATCTTTTACCAGACAAGTAACCCATGAATATATATACCTTCATCAGCCTTTTAATCAAACATTTCTATATTTTTACTTTAATTTTTACTGAACAAGTATTTTTAAATATTTTTAAATTTTTAAATGAAGGTTTCATTTTTAAAATATTTCTCATAAGGAGTCCTACTTGATTTAGTCCTCAGTATACATCTATTTTTCATGTTGACTATAATTGATATAACGCCTTTACATAAATGTTTAAGGATTTTATGTTCTCCCAACATGGTTCTTCCCATATCAATAAATATTATATTATTCCTTTTAAAACTCAATTATTTTTAATGGTATAAGTTTAACTATACTCATTATTTATTCCATGTTTTGAAATATATTTTTTAAAATTAATGAAAGTTTACTGATTTCTATTATCAGATAAATTTTTTTTGATAAAAATTTCTAAATAATTATTAAAATACATTTTAAACATCCTTGATTTATTAATATATTCATATTTATGATTCATAAATATCATATTTTCAATTAATATACAATCACCAATAAACATAATGAAATAACAATCACCTTTTGATGATTTATGTCACATAGAACTATATAAACCCATATTAATAAAATCCAATGGCTTCTTGGAATAAATATATACCTTCCTATGAAATGTTTGAACTATTATAATTTTTTTGAAAGTTTCACATACTACATCTCTATCTCTCTTTATTTAGTTTAGGAATATGTCTTATAACTTCTTCCTTAGTAATCCCACTCATGATTGTTTGGAAAATATGAAATAGTATTTTATTCCTTAATTTTTTTCATTATTAGCACTGAAATATAATGTAATCTATATATTTACAATTTTAAATATATTTAAATTAGTTATATCACATTTAGTGATAATTTTTCTATTATTCAAGCTCTTGATGGTAGAACCATTTCTTTAGAAAATGACTTAATTTTCGCCAACACATGGTTGAATACCACACAAAAAATTATTCTTTAGACCATCAAAAAATAACACTTATTTATACTTATACTTACATATTTGAATCTCAAAAAATAATACCATTTATATTAAAGGCACTTTTATTTCAAAAGTTAACTGAGCCTCCACTATGAATTTCTATGTTCTTCAAGATTTTTGTATCACATATCCGGTGTATGAAACAACCATTATTAAGAATATATGCCTTATAATTATTTTAAGTGTTCAAGGCTACTCTAAAAAAAATTTATAACTCAACTATTCTGAATCTTTAAAGATTATCAACACCTCCTTCTTATCATAATTTCTCTAAAATAATGATCAAACAATGATTAGTATCATGACCAATTTGACCACATCTTCCACATACCACCCTAAGACCATCAAATCAAGTTCGAGTATCTAGAATTGATCTTATCTTATTATACATAGTTTGCATAAAATTTATTCTTTTTTCAACTTATGCTACATTTACTTACTATTTCTATATTCCCCATTTAAGAGAATGAAATTGTAGAGACCTGGTTTTTTCCTTATAAGATTTGAAATATTTCTATATATATTTCCAGAGTTAGGTGCGAGACAATGTGTAATTCTAAGGCCCGATGTGTCCAAAATTAATTTTATAAAAATATTAAAAATATTTTATATTACGTATGTAGGGTTTATTAAATAAAATAGGATAACTCTTAAACAGAAGTTCAAATCAGAAATCCGAGACCCCATTTATGTCTGAAACATAGGGTTTACCATAGGTGAGACTTAAAATGGGTTGGTGCATGGAGTTAAAACTCCTCACTCATTGGCGGTATGTTTAATGAGTCAATTAATTATTAAAATAATTAATTAATTCATTTTTACACAAATAAATGTCTATATCTATAATTCCATGTAAAATTATCCAAGGTTAGTCACATAAACCCTGGGAGAATTCTAGAGATCCTCCTTCCTCCTCTATTGGAGAATCACCTCGGACGATGACGCAACACCAGATTAGAGTAGATGAGGACGCAACAAATGAAATGACTCCTATCAATCATTGTCAAGTGCGTTCTTTGATGAAAAATGATATAATCTCAAGTTAGGACTTATCAATTGTTGATTTATTCCCTTTGATTAAATTGATTGAGGAGATTGATCCTTTTTCTTGGATCTTCACCAATTGTGGCCAATTTCATACATCCATATACAAGAAAATTAATTATTTTCTGTTATTTTGCATCCCTGGTTTCCACATTCTTGATTTATTGGACAAGAATGCTTGGAATCGATCCTTAAACCTTTGGTTTTGAGATTTCTACCTCATATTCTCCATGTTCTTCACTGATTGGACCACGTGGTCCCAGTTCGACATTGCCAAGCGGTATTAAGCCATATCGAAGCCCTAAAACCATGAAAGATCGACGAATGAGGATTTTATCGATGAAATTAGGGTAGATATGGGATCATTTATAGGAAAAAATGACCATTTTGATGATTTAAGATCAAGAAATAAAATGCGGAATAATTGGTGGTGTACGGGATGAACAGAGAAATCTCTGACGAACCACGAGATCTAATTTCCAGCGAACCGATTGTCAGAAACCGCAATCCATGGCCAGACCCATAAGTTTCAAGCAGAGATAGAATCGAAATCAAAGAATAATGGCTTGATTCGAGGCACTAGAAGAAGATCTAATATTTTGTGAAAAACTCGATTACACTCCATATACAAGGATGAACACACCACATGTATCCCCTTATGTGTGGAGGCTAAAGTTTGGGAAAAGATAAGTATGATATGATGTGTATCTCTCATACACACCACGAGTCCCTTCCCCAGATGGGAAACCCATATGAGGGATCACATGGTAAGGATCCCATGTAGAAGTACATGACTAGGTACATGGATGTGTACCCGAGTACATATACATGACTAGATCACATGGGAGACACCCCATGTGAGGAAACACGACATGTACCAAAGTACAAGGACATGGGGTTAGTACACAAACATAGGGTTTGGTACACGAAAATAGCTAGAAGGACACATCCTGGTCCTGGGTAGCTTGGTCATGTCGTGTAGTCCACCTGAACAGTGTGTACTCCTATAGGACTGGGAGACGTGTGCCATCTAGGGACACATCTAAGCGGTGGAGCAAGACCACACACTATGGGGTCCCCTAACACACTGTGTACCACTTGATCCCTTTTGAGGAAACTTCAATGTTTTGTATTTCCTTCGTTTGGACTCATATTTTGGCATGCAAGTATCCTATTCTGAGTTTTTTCCACATAGAATGCGATGGTGCCCCCGATTGTGGATTTAGAGACATGATTTGAAATTTTCTAGGAATGGTGCTTATTGAGGTGATGCTCGATGATGACAGTGATTAGGTAGGCTAACAAGAGGATTCTTCCAAGTGGAACCCTCCTATCGGATAGGGTGCGGGTCCTCAACGACTAGAATTGAACTCCCCATTAGTATGGACACAGGTCTTCTATAGCTACCTTCTGAGTGGAACCCCCCTAATGCACTAGGGTTCATGTCATTGATGACTAGAGTAGACCCCCCTATGGTACTAGGGTGTGGGTCCTTGACTTCCAAGTGGAACCCCCTATCAGATAGAGTGTGGGTCCTCGATGACCAGAGTGGAACACCCTGTCATACTAGGGCGTGGGTCCTTGACCTATATAATGGACCCCCATCATCAAGGGTGTTATCCTCTACCTTACCAGTGGAATCCCCTATCAACATAGGTATGGGGTCCTAATGAAACTAGAGTGGAACCACCCACCATTATGGGTGAAAGTCCTCTATGGATAATTTCAGAGTGAAACCCCTTAACCACTAGGGTGAAGGCCATCTAATTCAAGTTTGTGGCCCCTCAACTATGAGGAACAATGAAGAGGAAAGGATTGACTTTCATAGTTACTTCTGGGAAGACACATGAGTTACTAGGAATCATTGATAGACTTTTGGAACTATTGGATACTCTTTTTATTATGTTGAGCTACGATATGGAGATCCCCTTACTATCTCATTTGGGATTATTTTAACTGGGCACACACACACACACACATATTTTTCTTTATTCATACCCTTGGATTTGGTAAGTCTTCTTCTAGGTGAGGTGAAGAATCATGGGGTATGCCACATGAAATCTGTATCTAGATTCTTGTGGTTGGATGAGTCTAATATCATACTATAGGTAGTGAAGACTCAACATATAGTTCACCTTCTCACATGTTGAGCCCTTTTTGTTTTTACAAGGTTACTTTAACTCTTGGTTTGGGTTGAGATTTTCTATTTGACTGTATCTTCTATCTACCATATTTCTTTCCTATTGTATCTCTGACTACTCCCCCTTTAGATTTTATGGCATCCTACTGGGTATGTATATAATCACCCCTGCATGGGCTTTTCCTGAACATTTCATGTCTTATGAAAATGACATACAAGCTGGTAGTGACTTAATAGGAGCTTAGGGATATGTGGTAATTTGGACCACATATGGTGGTCACAACTTGGGATTCAGGATCTAGGTTATCTCTAGAGTTTACTTTTCTAGTTTTTTTAGGTTGGGACATATTTCTGGTTGGGAGTTTATTTTTACCCTTTACTTTTTAGTTTACATTACCTTACTCATGTACTGTCTAGAGGTTTTTCATGTATTTTTATTACCTCAACTTTCTATTTTTTTACTTTTACTACCTCTGTAATTTTTCATCAAGATGGATGTGTGTATTTGTATAGGTACTTAGGAAAATGCCTCCCCATGTTAGTTATCCTTTCGGCGCTGGTCTCCATCCCTTGGCCTATGGAGCCAGGCTTGGGTTAGTTTCAGTTAGAGCCCTGACTTGGGTCGGGTCGTGAAATATTAATATCATAGGTGATTCGATCCTTAAGACATTATTTGGACTAGTCCAATTATAAGGATTTTGGTAGGGTTTAGGTAAACAATGTTAGAGTATCTTGAGTGTGGCTCTCAGGATGGGGAGTCTAGTGATGGTGCAGGTGACCGATGTACCCATTCACTAGGACCCTAACTATCTTCTTTTAGACTTGTCATACCAAGACATTTGTTATAGGGATATATGGTACATGAATAATATATGATTATGTATTTGAATTTCCTTCTTGAGAAATCTCCACATTGTTGTTTTAATATATATATATATTCTCAACTGACAATGGTACGTCTTGATAAATCTCATGATTCCTCCACGACGATAGCCAACCACGATTTTAGCTCTAGATCATGATGATGATATGATGTAGGATGAGGCCTCAATTCAAGGCCCATCTTACAGCCCATTCCTCCAAGTGGATAGGTTTTAGTACCTCCACCTATCGAGTAGAAGATCGTTCCATTAGAGAAGGCTAAGGATATACATAGTCTTAGCATGGTCCATGAGTTCCAGTGCCTGGGGCTGCTGAGGTTCTATGATGAGCAAGATCCTCATGCAGTAGAGTATTGTCTAGATCTGGTGGTCCATACCTTTATGCTTGTTCAGACCCCGATTAATCAGATGGTTGCACTGATAGCTAGCCTTTTCCATAGAGTAGTTTATCATTGGCGGATCCTTGTTACACAGATGCACAATGAGTCAACACTCTCGTGGACCAACTTCCAGTAGCTATCCTGTGAGGAGTACTATCCCTCCTATTTGCACTAAATTCAGATCCAAGATATTCTAAAGCTACAATAGGGAGGGATGATCGTGGATGAATATGCAGTGAGGTCTATAGACCTTATGCGGTATTCTATTGACATGATCTGGGATGGATACTTTCAAGCACCGAAGTTTGAGCAGGGAATCTGTAGAGAGATCTAAGCCAATGTTGTTCCCTTATGCATCCCCACCTATGTTGGGGTGATAGTGCGAGCACTAGTGATAAAGATATTTCTTCGATAGGGATACCATACAACTAGAGCTACTAGTGGGAATCATAGGGCTGAGTTATCTACAATAGATAGCCAATTCCAGGCTCCAGGATATCAACGTAGGATACCTCTATGTGATTAGAATCAAGCACATGGTCAGGGAAATCACATAGGACCATGGCAAACTGAAGAGGGGCATTGCTTCACCTATGATGAATGAGGCCGCATAACATGAGACTACTCGACCAGAAGTGTTAAGTAGTGCAGGTAGATAGCTGACAGAATGCTACGACATAGGCAACACCGTGATCCAGGATCTCTTAATTAAGGATAGGGTGGTACCTAGGGAGGAAAATATGGAAGATGAGTAGGAGTATCTATGGGTGGAATATGAAGTTATGAGATATTTCAACCACCTATCCCACTTCAGGGTCAAGGATATGGGGGTTGAGGTCATAGAAAGTTGCAGGATTTGGAGTTTTATGATTCCACAGTGCACGAGATGATTAGAGGTTCGATCCATGTTTATTATAATATTTATTTAGTATTAGTGACATAGGTTAAAGTCATTCCTTCATCTCTATACTCCTGGTGTAAGAGATGGAGATCCCAGTTGAGGTGCTAGCCCAAAAGATTTGTCTTGAGATTCCTATAGGGAGCACTTCTTTTGTATCTTTTATCTGTCGACATTGAAAGGAATCATTTGGTGAAGATAGGTTCAGGTGGGAACTTATGGTCATCATGATAAAACATTATGATGTCATATTGGGTATGGATTAATTTTCAGGTCCTGATACTAGATTGATTGTCACTATAGATGAATCAGATTCCTACTCATTAATGGGACGAGATTCTCCTTTTTTGGTGAGAGAGATCTCATGGCATGGCAAGCAAGTTTTGTGAGCAGGAGGGTACAACCAATCACCCATAATTTAATGATTATATCACTTTGTTTTGTAAGATCTTCAAGCATATGGGTTTCTTCAGTTGTGGAGGATTATATGGATGTCTTCTCCAAAGACATTCTAGGGCTACCTCCGAGGCGATAGATGCAATATTGAATTGACTTGAATCCCTTTACCACTCTTACATATTCTATGGTATATTGTATGCCCCCCCCTACGGAGCTCTAGAAGCTAATATTGTAGTTGTAGGACCTTTTTGATAAGGGTTTCATCCGGCCTAGTGTGTCCCCATAGACAGTTCCAGTGTTTTTCATGAAAAAGGCATACATGAGCTTGTAGCGTGGGTGGATTATCGTCACCCGAACCAAGCTACGATAAAGAATAAGTACCCCTTTCTAAGGATTGAATACCTATTTGGATAGTTGTGAGGTGCAAGATGGTTCTAAAAGATTGATCTTAGGACCGAATTCCACCAGTTGAGGGTTTGTGAGACTGATATTCCAAAGTTGGAATTTCAATGTTTCTATAGACACTATGAGTTCTTAGTGACGCCATTTGGTGTGACAAATTCACCTACCATGTTTATGGATTTGATGAACCAGGTGTTCTAGCCATACTTGGACCAGTTTGTGGTCATATTCATTGAATACATAGTCATCTACTCTACATCAGAGGAGTAACATGCATATCACTTGAGGATGGTTCGATATTTTCTTTGAGAGCACTAGCTCTATGGGAAACTCTTAAAGTTCCATTTATGGAATCATGAGGTTAAATTATTGGGGAATTATATTTCTAAGCATGGTTCATCCATGGAACCAGTGAAGATCGATGTAGTGCTATCTTGGGATCCACCCAAGAGTGTGTTAGAGTTGCAGAGCTTTCTTGTCTTGGTGGGGTACTACATGATGTTTTTGGAATACTTCTCTAAAATTGAATCCCTTTTGAATTCCCTAACATAGAAAGGGAAAATGTTTAACTGGACTGTATAGTGCTAGAGGTCCTTTGAGTAGTTGAGGATGAGGATGACAAGTACTCCAGTGTTGATACTACTAAAGGAGGGAGTGGAGTATATGGCGTATTGTGATGCCTAAGGAGTTTAGCTCAGATGCATGTTGATGCAACATCAGACATTTATCACATATGAGTCGAGGTAGTTGATACCACAAAAGAAGAACTATGAAACTCATGACCTAGAGAAGGAAGTGGTAGTATTTTCCCTGAGTATGTGGAGGCACTACCTTATAGGATAATTCTTTGTGGTTTATTTAGACCACCAGAGTCTCAAGTACACCTTCATACAGAGAGACTTGAAACTAATACAACAACTTTGGTTAGAATTCCTATAGGACTATGACTTTGATATATTCTATAATTCAGTGAAGGTAAACATAGTAGAACATTACCTTAGAAATAATACCTAATATCTATTAGTGCAGGAGGCTTCAAAAAAGTTATCCTCCTTGCAGATGGCATTGGTGGAGTAGGAGAGTACAAATTTTCCATAGCTGATGGTGTTGACTCCTATGCTTCCTGAGAATGTGAGAGAGTCCCAGCTAGGAGACATTAAATGTGAGGTCTTATGTGACCATATATCCATAGGTGACTCACTATATGGATATTATGAAGGAGGTAACCATGCCATCATTTTCTAGGGACGGACAATGGTCCCAGTCTTGATATAGGAGGAGGTGATGTGAGATTTCCACATTTATCACATAGCTATACATCTCGATGTGGGGAAGATTCATAGAGACCTTAAAAATATTTTTTTGGTCTGACATGTGATGAATCATAGATGAGTTCAACTATGGGTTCCTCACTTGTCAGTAGGTGAAGGCTGAGAACTAAGTTTTGGAAGGTTTGTTGTAGCCCCTTGAGACCCCAGAGTGAAAATGGGATGGAATATACATGGAATTTGTGACAAGGATTTCATGCACAATGAAGGGAGATGACGCTGTCTGAGTGATAGTCGACTGACTCATGAAGTCAGTACACTTTCTTGCTATTAGGGAGCAAAGTTCGGTGGAGAGTTTGGGGTAGTTTTATATACAAGAGATCATTCTCTTTCATGGGATTCCCTTGATGATTATCTCCGATCGTGATGTGTGGTTTATATCATGATTGTGGAGAGGCCTGCAGGAGGAATTTAGGACCCAAATAAGGATGATTACGTCCTTTCATACCCATACCAATGGTAAGACCAAGCACACTATCCATGTGTTGTAGGATATGCGAAGGGATTGTATGATAGACTTTTTACAGAGTTTGGAGGATCACCTGCCCTTGGTAGAGTTTGTGTAAAACAACAACTACCACTCTACCATTGGAATGGTACCTTTTAAGGCCCTGTATGGGAGACCCTATAGATCACCCTTGTGCTGGACATACATCAGTGAGACATCAATTTTAGGTCTAGAGTTGGTGAAGGTGATGACAGAGAAGGTCCAAGTCATCCATGAGTGGATGAGGACAACCTAGAGTAGATATAAATCTTACATAGATCACCATCATAGGCCCTTGTATTTCAAGTAGGGAGACCACATCTTCTTGAGAGTCTCCCCATGATGAGGATTGTGGAGGTTCGGCTGGGGAGGAATGCTATCCCTAATTGGGCCGTTCAAGATTATACAGAGGTTTGGGGAGGTTTCTTACCACCTCTCCCTACCACCACAGCTAGAGCGGGTACATGACGTCTTCTACATGTCACAACTGAGGAGATACGTGAATAGCTTCACACATGTCATCGATTGGGGTGATATGGACATTGAGGATGAAGCCACCTTTTTGGAGCACTCGGTGGCAATTGAGGATCTATAGGAGTAGACCCTATGTGGATGAACCATCCCCTTGGTTTGCATGTTGTGGAAGTATGGGATTGTTTAGGAGAGTTCCTAGTAGCGGGAGAATGAAGCGTTGGCTTAATATCCTGAGTTGTTTATTTATTTTTCTTTTCAGGGATGAAAATATTGAAGGAAGGAATGATGCAGAGGCCTGATTTTTTTCTTTTAAGACTTTGAAATATTTATATATATATTTACAGAGCTAGGCACTGAGATGAAATGAAATTATGAGGCCCAGTGTGCCTGAAATTAATTTTATAAAAATATTAAATATATTTTATATTTTACATGAAAAATTTCATAAATAAAATGGGATAAATATTAAATGGAAACATGGATTATAAATGAGACCACAGTTGAATCTAGAACATAGTTTTTACCCTAGGACCGACCTAAAAAGGGTCGGTGTTGGGTATTCATACTCCTCTCTCATTTTCAGTATGTTTAGTGAGTTAATTAATTAATTTATTTCAACAAAAATAAATTATATATCTAGACTACCAAGGAAAATTATCAAGGGTTAGCCACAGAAACCCTGGGAGAATTCCAGAGCTCCTCCCTCCTTCAAGGGAGAATCACCTTTGATGATGAAAAAATGCCGGATTAGAGAAGATCAGGACATAGTGAACACAAAAAATACCCTCAATCTTTGGAAGGTACATTATTCGATGAAAAATGATCAAATTTCTAGGTAGGACTCTTCAATTGGTGATTTATGCCATTTGATTAAATTGATTAACCAAATCAATCATTTTTCTTGGATATACACCAATTATGGACAATTTCATTCGCCAATGTACAGAAACATAATTATTTCCTATTATTTTAAACCCTAGTTTCATCATTATTTATTGATTAGACAAGAATGATTGAAATCGATCCTTAAACATTTAGTTTTGTACTTTTCTCCTTTGAATACTTCGTGTTCTTCACCGATTGGACCCTGTGGTCCCGATTTGACTTTGTCAGGTGGTACCGATCCTAATCAGACCCTCGAAACAATGATGGAATGACAAAAAAGGCTTGGATCGATGAAATAATGTTAGATTTGGGATTATTGTGAGAAAAAAATGATGATTTTTAGGATTTAAGATCAAGAAATCAAATGTGGAACCATTGGAAGTGTACGAGATGAATGGTGAAACCCCTGATGAATGACAAGATTTGATTTTTGGTGAAAGTTGACTAGAAACTATGATCCATGACAAGATACATAAACTTATAGCAGATATAGGGCTGAAATCGAAGCGGAATGACTCGATTTGAGGTGCTAGAAGTGGATATGAGATTCTATAAAAAACCTGACTATATTCCATATACAAGGTTGAATACATGACATGTATCCCCTTAAGTTTGGTGGATAGGGTTTGGGAAAAGATAAGGATGACCTAGTGTGTACCACTCTTACCTACAGTGTACCCCTTCCTTGGATGGGAAACTCATGTGGAGGATCACATGGGTAGGATCCCATGTGGAAGTACACGGATAGCTACACAACCATGTATCCGAGTACACAGACATGGCCAAATTACATGGTCAACACCCCATGTTAAGAAACATGTCATGTACTAAATTACATGGACATAGAGTTAGTACATGGACACAAGGTCTGGTAAACAGACACAACTAGAAAGACATAACCCAATCCTAGGTAGCTTAGAAATGCCATGTAGTCCACCTGGATGGCATGTACTCTTACATGGCCAGGAGTTGTGTACTGACTGGGGACAAGTCTAGGAAGTGGAGAAGAAGCAAACACCATGTGGGTCCCCTCACATGATATGTACCCCTTGACCTATTTTGAGAAAACTTCAATATTCTATATCTCTTTCATTTAGGCTTAGATTTTGGCCTGTGAGAATCCTATACAAAGTTTTTTTCCTGTGTAGAATGTGATGGTTCCATTGGTTGTGTATTTTGAGATATGATGTGAAATGTTATTGGCAAGACGCTTATTGAGGTGATTCCCGATGGTGGAAATGATTAGGCATGATCATCGTAGGAGTCTTTCGAGTGGAACCCCTCTATCAGATAGGGCACAAGTCCTAGATGACTAGAGTGAAACCCCCATCAGTATGGGCATAGGTCCTCTACATCCACCTTCTGAGTGGAATCCCCCTGGTTCACTAGGGCGCAGGTCCTTGATGACTAGAGTGGAACCCCCCTGTGGTACTAGGGCACATGTCCTTGACTTCCAAGTGGACCCCCTATCAAATAGGGAGTATGTCCTCGATGACCTGAGTTGAACCTTCTATCACACTAGGGCACATGTCATCAACCTATAAAGTGGAATTCCCATCATCATGGGTGAGGTTCCTCTACCTTACCTAATGGAACCCCTATCAGCATAGGGGGTGGGTCCCTATGACACTAGAGTGGAACCCACCATCGACATGGGCGCGAGTCCTCTATAGATACTTTTAGAGTGGACCCTCTTAACACACTAGGGTGTAAGTACTCTACTTTGATTTTATGGACCCTAAACTTTGTAGCACAAGGATGAGGTATGAATTGACTTGCATGGTTACTTCTGGGTAGACACGTGAGATGTTGGGCATCATTGATGGACTTTTGGAACTATTAGCTACTTTTCTTCTTAGGATGATATGTGAGATGGAGATCCCCTTACTCTCTTGTTTGAGATTCTTTTTACTGATCACACACACACACACACACACACAAACACACACACACACACACACATATATATATATATATATATATATATTCTTCTGTATACATACCCTTTGATTTGGAAACTCTCCTTCCAGGAGAGGCAAAGACGTGCAGAGTATGCTATGTGCTTTCCATGTCTAGCTTCTTATGGTTGGATGTGTCTACTCTCCTTCTATAGGTGGTAAAGACTCAACGTGTAGTTCAACTACTCTCCATGTCAAGACCCTTGTGTTTAGACAAGGTTATATTCACTCTTGGTTTTGGTTGAGCTGTTCTCTTTAATTAGATCTTGTATATACTATCTTTCTTTCCTTTTGTATCTCTTACCAACCCCTTTAGATTTCGGGGCATACTACTAGGTTTGTATATACTCACCCCTGTATGGTATTTTACTGCACGTTTTGTGTCTTATGTAGATGATGGAAAAGTTTGGGTGACTTTAGAGGAGCATAGGGATATCTGGTAATTTGGACCGCGTACGATGGTTGAATCTTAGGATTCAGAAGCTCGACTCTCTCAGTAGTTTACTTTTCTGGTTTTTTCAGGTTGTGACATATTTCTGGTTGGGTGTGTATTTTTCCCCTTTACTTTTTAGTTTATACTACTGTACTCTTGTACTGTATAGAGGGTTTTCATGCATGGTTGTTCCCTAAGCTATCTTTTTATTTTAATTTTACTCCCTCTACACTTTTGAATTGAGATGACTACGTGTGTGCATATATGTACTTAAGAAAAGGCCTCCCTTTGTTAGTTATACCTTCAACACTAGTCCCCAGCCCCTAGATTATGGAGGCAGGCTTGGGGTAGTTGTGACTCAAGTACCGTCTTGGGTCGGGTCATAACATAAAGATTGGGTCAAAAAACATAGGGTTTATGCTCATAAACTCTAGAACACTACCAATTACTAGAAAACCATGAATCTGAATACTAGAACTTATTCTGTTCTAATATGACAGGTTTTTGTTTAGGTTTCCAAGGGAAAAATAAGTCACACATTCATCTTTTTCTACAGATATATTTTTCTATGATTGTTTCTAACTTTATTTGATCAATATATTAGTTTTTATTAATATTTATCAACCCAAAATTTAAATATATTTTTTCTTTAAACCTATACTATAAGGAGAAACAATTTTATAATTTTTAGTACATTATGGAATAAAGTTTACCTTTTTCCCATTTTGATTATTTCAATATATTCCATTTAATAAAAAAATTTATTTCTTATTACATGAGGTTTTTGATAACTAATACACCTATCCAATATCTGGGGGAAATCAATTTCTTATCAATAGTTTTGGATGATCCGAATTTAATCTCTATAATTTTATCAAATTTATCCTTTATCATCTCCAGCTCCTCTTCAACTCTTTAGTACATATATTTTACTTCTATAAAATCTTTTTCTTTTATTATAAAACTATCTTCAAACTATTCTATAATCTTCTCAAGCTCAAAAGCATAAAACTTTACAACTTTTTTTATCTTTTATGAATTTATATATCTATTAATAGAATTCAAATTCATTATTATTATGATTAATAATTTCCATTTTAAGTTTCTTAATATGATCAAAATTTTCATAAAATTTATCTTTCAACATATTCATATAATATATATATTTAGATTCTCTTTAAGATGTTCCATCTTCCTCTTCAAAATGAACCATGGATGTTTTATACCTTATATTATATTATTTGTCACAATATGTTTCTATATTGGAAGAATATTCTTCCTCATTTTATTTGGGTAATAATTAAATGTGAAAAAACTCTTATTTTCATTAGAATAATTCCTATATTTTTTGAATTTTATATTCAAGATAGATTTTATTCTTTTTGTCTCATATCTTGATTGATCTTTTATATCAAATTTTAGTAACTTTATTTTTATGAAATTATTTGGAAAATTATCAGACTCTTTCATAATTTAAAAATTTAAATGGTATTTTACAATTATAATTTCCATTTATTGTTATCAAATTATTTGGGATTAGAATCATAAAATTATAAAGAATACAATCACCATCATTATATTTTGATTTAGTAGAAGAATCACCTTCAATTTTTTTCAAAATCATATTTTTTTAAAATTTTGAATTAAATTTCCTTCTCATCCTCAAGACTTTTTTTAAAAACCAGAGCCTCACTCATCTAATATTCAATGAGTATATTGAAAATATCATCTAGAGGTATCTCATTAAGATATCTATCTTCTATATTTAATCATTTTTAAACCAATATAGAAATATTCTTGAAATATTTTTCATAATTAGAGGTTCTTATAACTTTTATAAAAAGAATATTATGGTTATAAAAATCTCATTAATTTTTGTAAAAAAGAATCCATGGTATCATTATCTAATATCCTTATATATTCAAACTTAAGTATCAAAATATTTTCCTTTCCACTTTACTCTTGAGTTACGTTTATAAATATTTTTCAACTTTCCTTAAATATACTTGTTAGTTTTAGATCCCATCACTTTTGTAAATTATTTTTTAGATTCGGTCATTTATATGAAATTACTCAATTTTTCATCACTCTCAATATATTTATTTTCATGTTAAGGAATTAAAAATTCTTTTTTATATGGATTAAATCCAATTATAAGAACATCAATAATTTATATACCAAATTATAATAAATATAGAATCATCTTGTTTCTTTATACATGATAGTTTTTTCTATTGAATACAACAACTCCCTTATTGTAAAAGAAATGAGAAACACTCTATAAAAACTAACTAAAATCGATAAACTAAAAAATTCATAAAAAATTTATATCTTATAGAAAATATAAATTCAAACATAAACACGGATGCTCTAATACAACTTATAGTTCTTAGGATATGTGAAAATCCAATGTTGAGAAGAGTATGTGGGAGGTGGATAATTGTTAGTCACTTTTACTATTATTCTCAATCATCCTTTGTTTATTAGTCAAAGTGAATGAATCTATCATTTTTTCTTATATTATTCCCTCACCCATATACATAAACATAAATAAGGAAGAAAACAAAGAATAATATTTATATGGTTCCCCCCAATGTGGGTGACCATGTCCTTATTGTGATAAACATAATCCATAATACAAATTAATCAGATAAAATGATAAATTAGATTATAATGATGTAAAAAAAGGTATCATCATTTACCCACTATTTTGATATCCCATTAATTTCAACCATAATCATCTTTATTTAATACAATCATATAAAATACAAAACATAGAATATCATAATGAAAAAATATGATCTTCATCATTAGTAAGTTGATATTCCTCGATTTATATAGATACAAGTAGATTTATTCCATGATTTTTTCCATCTCATGTCATATTATTTATCTATAGAAAATCTAATTTATTAATTATATAAAGTCTCTAAATAATTTATTCAATGTTTTTTTCATTTTATTTTATCTCCTTATTTATACCATTTATCCAAGATCTTCATTTATAGAATAATTTAGTTAAGATCTAAATATCTTAAAATATATCTATTTTATTTATTCTAAAATACTCTAAATTTATCGCTTCTTAAAATTTGAATAATTTTGGAGTTTCAATGAGATAATTGACTTTGACTCCTTCATTCATCATACAAAAATCACGACACATGACCTATGGTTTCTATATTTTTCACACAATATATATAAAAAAATATAATATTCAAAAATCATCATTAAAATTTTATATAGAGTATAAATAACTTAAGAGTTGAGTAATCTTCTCTATTTATTATGATTTTAATTATGCACTGAGATGGTAATTTTAATTTGTTACATATATTGAATTAATCAATAAAATATTAAGATGATTGGAGTATAATACTCTTTACTGATTTACATGATAACTCTAAATGATGTATATGAAAATATATATTTCGAGTAAATTTTGTTTGATGTTTTGAGTATGATTTCTTACAATGAGTAACTTCAATCATTTAGTTTCATGAAATTTTACTGCATTGAACGACTCTATGCAGTTCACCTCAAACATATTCTAGATTTTTTAGGAATTATTCACTTTGTTGTTTTTAATATTTGGGTTTATTATATTATTTCATATAATTTAAGAAAAATCAGTATATTGAGTTGAAGTTTAATTCCAATTTATGAAAATTAATCCATTTATTTTCTCTACAATTACGTTTTCAAAACTTTTGAGAGCCTTTAGAGTTCTCCTAAAACTCATTCAACCAACTCAGAAATTATTTCAATTAACTTCAATGAGTCTTAAAATCAAATTCCTTTAATATTATCATATTTGATGATATATATAATATAGTTTCATGTGATTGAAAAAATACCTTGATTCCATAAGTCAATGATTAATAAATAATCATAAACTAACTTCATCACCTTGTCTTTGCTTTAGTATAAAAAATTATTCTATTACACATAGAAAGTTAATAAATGAGGTATTTAATTTCATCATTTTATATGATATATCAACAATCATCAATCATAATAACCAACTGTGATATTTTAAATTACAATATTAATGAAAAATACAACATAATCCTTGGGTTCTTTAATCCCTCCTAAGGGAATTTCAGGTACCCTGATCTAAAATCAATGTTTAAAAAATATTCATCCCATTTAATTTGATCAAATAAGGCATAAATACAAGTCAAAAATCAATGTTATTTAGGAACATGTCATAGATATCTCTATTTTAAATTCCTTGGGATTGTTAGAACCATAGATGGGGGGGGGGTTGAATTAGTGGTGTTATTTTATATAAATTCAATTCAATTTAATTTAACTCTTGTAACTTATTAGAGTTATTATCCCTATAAAAGTTTATATAACAATATCACAATCATGAAAATATAGGAAATTAATTCAAGGCACACAATATTTATAAGGTTTACCCCTAGTGTTGGTGACTACATTCTTTCCATGAAGACTCCCATTGGTCTATGGAATTCACTATAAAAAAAAGATAATACATTGAGACAACTCCTATTATAACCCCTCTATATCCCAATATAAATTATTATGTTGACTCATGTTAGTTGATTATATTGAATCTTATTTGCTACAACAATTTTTGTTTTGAAACTAAGCCACAATAAATTAAGCAACTTTTCACTAGTACATTGAAATCTATTCTAAAATAATCTCCATCTGATTTTTTATATTCAGTAGGTGTATATCTGATGCTCTCTACCTTTATCTAGAATTATATATCTGGTATGACTCAAAGAAACTCTACCTATTTTCCTAACATGTATTTTTAATGATGAATAAAACCTTTGCACCTCACAACACTGTTCGAAAGCTCTGTTCGATTACTCTATCCAAAACTCAGGAATCCTATGTACAAAAACCCTGAATTAGAATGTTGTTTAGTATCTAATCTCTAAAACACTGTCTATTTACTCTAACCGGTTCCACTATTCTTCAACCAATTTGGATAGAAATTCACACTGCTCAAAACTTTAGCATGTCATCTTTTTCACATAGATGAAAAGTGTTAAATTTTTTTTTACTTACATTGTCTTTTTATAGGTTCAATATATGTATAAAAGGTAGGAACCTAAATTGGTTTTCCCACTCATTGAAATTCATTTGATGGTTCTCAATAATTCTAGAGTTTTCCTGAATATTCTTAAAGATTCCTAAAAACATATCATCTCCAACATTCCTTGAAATTCCTTAACCTTATTGGTAAGAAAATTCTTTAATATTCCTTATACTATCTAGATAACAACCTTTCATAGATAAAATCAACACCAACACTGTAATAGGATTTACAAAGTTACGTAAAGCTTCTCAAAAACTCTATCTAGTCGATGTTTGTCTGATAAATTTAGTAAGAAAATTATATTTGATTAAAAATATACACTTATACATTATTTTATTTTTCCTAATGACTCTATCCAATCATCATTCCTTAAATAAAAATTCATACATTTCATGGATTATAAAACTCATTCTGGTATAAATTTTTTGAATCTTCCATCTGATGACATCATGAAAGTTCATCAAATGCTCATTTATCTGATAAAGAATTATCCATTTATTTTACTTCCTTTCCTGTGTTTGGATTAACTCAGTCTGATAAATCTCTCTATTCAATGGTTCATCATCTAATGGGCTTGAACCGATACATTCATAACTTATCCTTCATGACTTCAAACCTCATACCACATGTAAAAAAATCAGTTCATTTGAAATTCATACAGAATGTATGTCTGGAAACTTCATATACCTATGTAAAATTCACTCAATATGTTTATGTGAAGTAAAATTATTTCCACTTCTAAATATTTTTATCATAGCATATTTTTCTCATCTGATTAGAACTTCTATGCTCTGTTCGGTTTTGAAAATTCAAAAATATACTACCACTTAAACATTAATCTTCTCACATATCTATACTTATTTACTTTATATACTTCTTAAAAATCTTCATCTGGTAACACCATGCATGTTTTATCTAGAATATCTAGCCTCCGGATATCAATTACCTTTATATAAGGGTAATATTGACCTTACACAAGGAATTATTGGATTTATCCTTATATGATATTCCTCAACCTTTACATATCCTTTATAACTATTCCAGTACCCTTACATACCAGATGATAGACCTTTACACAACCTCTTTATGATAACCATATTTTTGGTCCGTCTAGTACACTCAGCTTTGTCAGTTATCAAAATTTATTTGACGAACTATGTTATGGGACATGTTTTGAGGAATATTTTTGTGATTTTATCCCAAATATTCATTAGAAACTTCTTTCAAATGGTTTATATCTAGAACTTAAGCTAAAAATTTATACACTCTCTTGGATTATAAATTCTTCCCATTTATAATCTTATTTGTTCGATCAAATTTCATTTGATGATCTATGTATAGTGGTCGCGATATCCCCCTTTGAACATAAGCTTGAATAACGAGTTTTTTCATGATGTTTGGAACTTTATGAATGGATTAGAATCATATTACTTAAGGAATGTTTCTTAACAATGATAATAAAAACTTACTATACCTTCTCAATCACTTCATATAAAAAAATTCACAAGAACTTTCATAAAATCTTTCTAACGTATTTAACAAAAAATTTATCAACAAAAATATGTTGTCAGTAAATATAAAACATGTTACAAAAAACTCCATAAAGTATATTCAATCCACAACTTTGGATTTTTTGGAAATATTGAAAAAATAACTTTTAACAAATCAGTATTTTTCACAAATCATTTTTTTAAACAACTCTTTTTCTATAATTTTACCAAACCACAACCTTTCTCCTAGAGAATGTCTTAGAACCACACTTCTGGATAAAGAAATGTTTTTGAAATAATTATATTCCTTAATGAAAAGTAATTTTGTGTTCATGTTAAGATAAACCCCTCTTTATCCTATCCATTTATTTTTCTATTTCCCCTTTATATGATAAACATAACTTCATTTTCATAATAGAAAGAGTTATACACCTTCTAATTTTTTTACCTATTCTTATCCTTTGAAAACATAATACAAAGCATGAAGGGGGTGTTCCTTAATTAATTTAGGAAGTCATTGGAAGAGTCTGAACATGTAGTTAAAATATTAAATTCTAAAAACATCTTACAGGCATAGATTTGGTGAAAACATCAACAATTTGACACTTATTTGAAATGTAATCAAGTACAACATCTCCATAAAAAACATTCTCCTTAATAAAGTGATACTTAATATCAATGATCGTTGATATTGAATGTTGTGCATGGTTTTTAGAAATATCAATGTCACACTAATTATCATAAAGTATATTCAATGGTTTTATAACATTCATTTTTAAATCATCCATCTAAACTTTTATCCACAACATTTGAGTGAAAGATTGGGTGGCAGTAATATATTTTTCTTTTAATGTACTAAAAGTAACTGAAATTTGTTTCTTACTATTCCAAATCACACAATATTATTCCAAGAAAAATGTTCCACCTAATTCTAATAATTTTATTATGATATAAAAATATATATTTTCTTTAATTGAACTTGTAATCCTAGAAAGAATGTTAACTCTCTGATCATTAAAATTTCAAAATTATTCATAATTTATTCAAAAAATTCTTCACAAGTTTTATATATATCACCTAAAAAAATTATATCACCAACGTAAACAATGAACATGAGATTACTTGTACTCACATCCTTAAAATAAAAGTTTCTATGAATAAACTTCACAAACAAGTCGATCTTTGTTTCTCGAAATATCTCCATGTTCATAATTTTTTTTTCTAAACACCCACTTTGTTCCTATAACATTATTTTCTACTAGTCATGGAAAATTTTTCCAAGTTTTATTTTTCAAAATATGATCTAACTCTTCATTCATATATTATAACCACTATTTATGTTCAAATTACTCTAAAACTAATTATAGTTCAATTTACTAGATAAGAAATGTTTGATTTTTCTAATATCAGCTTCCTTATGGTTTAAAATATATATTTCAAATTTCCAATGATGTTATCAGATTTAACCTATTTATGTGGGGTATGAAATATAAAATATTTTATTCCTATCTCACTTTAATCAAATTATTCATGTGATTCAATTTGCACATGCTTTTCCTCACATTCATCTTCACTTTTATTATTCTTGTTAGAATTTATCAATCTATATTCTGTAACATCTTCAAGAAATTTTGTTAAGGAGGTTGGATTTTCAATAAATTTCACATACTAAGAATATAAAAACTTTTTTAAATATTTATTCCAACACTTATAACTTCTTCTACTGGCTGAATATCCCATGAAAATTGCTTTCTTATATTTTTCATCAAACTTTCCAAGATCTAGATTTTTGATCTTAAGAATATAAGGACTCCCAAAAAACTTGAAGTATTTCATTGAAGATTTTTTCTTATACCACATGTCATAGGAACTCATTTTATATTTTGGACACAATAAACATATTTCTTACATGAATAATAGTACTAATAGCTTCTCTCTAGAAAAACATATCGAGTTTGTATTCAACCAACATAGTTCTTCCCATTTCCACTAAACATTAGGTTTTTCCTTTCCACCAATTCATTTTATTAAGGTTTTTATGGATTAATATATTGGTGTTTGATTCCATGTTTATTTAGATAGACTTTGAAATCATTTCTTGTGTAATACTTTCCATTTTCAGTTCTTATCTTCAGTACATAGATACCTCTTTATATTTCAACTTATTTTCTGAAATATACAAACATTTCTGTAGCATATGATTTATGTTTCATGAAAATTTTGTTGGTTATTTGAGTGAAATAATCTATAAAAGTAATAAAGTACAAATCAAATTTTTTATTGATGTATCATCAAACTAAAAAGTTTAGAGTGAATGATCTGAAGTGGTTTTTTGGATTGAATTTCAACTTTTTTGTGCCTGTAACCAACCATATTCCATTACTGAAAAGTTTCAAAAACAAAAACATCTTTACACTTATGTTATGGAAGGTTTCTTATATAATTTTACTTATAAATTATTCTCATAATTTTCTATCCAATACTCTCAATTTATCGATGCCACAACTTATTTTCATCCTCAACAGTTAAGTAACATGATATACAAAGATCTCTAATTTAGAAAAGATTTACACTGGTTCTTTCTTCCTTAGTAACAAATTTTACATATTTCTAGACTCTAATGATACAAGAATATTTATTGAATACAATTTCCTTACCATAATAAAATATTTTTATAACACTAATTAAGTTATATTTAATCCCATAAACATGCAAAACTTCCTTAAATTTTAGTTTTTGAGCTTTAATCTCAACCATTCCTATTCCTATGATTTTTAAGAATGTGTCATTACCAAAAGTAACTGATATTCCTTTATGTTATTCAATATATTATAAGATCATTATATAACTTATCATATATAAGGAATAACTATTATCAAGAATCAAAGTTTTGTTCTTTTTACTATCTTTTATAAACATCTCAACAATAAGATATTGTTACTAAATTTTCTTCTTTCCAACCTAATTTTCATTTCTATCATAAGAAATATATTATAGAAGAGTTTTCATACATTATTTAGTATTGTGACCTGGTTTTTAAAATCTTACAAAAGCTTCCTCCAGGTATTCAAATTGGTTATTTATAGGAAACCTTGTAGCATCTGATAATTTTTCCTTTATTTCATATAAAGACTTATGAAAGTTTCTCTATTTTATTCCTCTATTGCTCCCCCTTAGTTCATTCCTATTTATGGGGAGAAACATGTTGTGATAGTAGTTATAATATTTTTCCCCATAAATTCTATATCACTAATAAAACCCATAAAATATCGATCTTATATAGAAAAATGATTTTTCTTCATAGAAATTTTGTTGTGGTTCTTAATATATTTATGTATTCGTTTTCCCATAGTGTGGATCATCTTCTTATGAAGGTTTTTTACAAATTTTATTAACGTGATATGTTTTTCACATCCTTTATCTATTGAAGACTTCCCAACATTGCTTATAACATATTCATGGTTAGAATAATCAGATGAGCTTTTGTATTGAGTGGGTGTAGATTTCACCTGATTCTTGGAATGAGTTTTCTTAGTAGCTTGAGATGATTTGGACTTTAACTTTAATGTATTTTTGAAAATTTCACTCATATTCCTTGAGGTAATTTCATCTTCAAAAAATATTTATTTAGTTTTACAAACCTCATCTTCCTTAGCAGCAAGTTTCTTACTAAGATCTTCCATTATCTTTTCTTTTCCTGTAACTTTCAGTTTGAGGTTATTAATTTTCTAAATGTATACATATTATTTTTTAAGAATATATTCCTTTCCAAAATTCCTTTTCACACCTTATCAATATATTTATTATTATTTCTTTCTTGATTTTTTTCCCACGACATACTACAAGTTCTGCTCTCAACTGATATTATATGTCAGTTTATTCACCTTATTATTATTCTTCTTCTTCACTATTTGATGAATATTATTTTTTATCAAAATTTGTAAAGAATGTTTGAAACTTATCTTTATTTTCAACTTCTAAGGAATTTCTTTAAGTATATTTGTACTCAAATTTCTTATTCAATGTGATTATTCTATTTTCAATGAGTTTTTTCTTACTTTCAGTGAATTTCATATCTTCCTTAGTAGTGTTGTTCCACTTATTACACTAAGGATTCTATTCAAAATAATCACTATATTTTCAAAATTTATTATTTTTACAATTTATAGTAAAATTTACAATACCTCTATAATTGAAATATTAAGTGAGAGTTTTCCTTTAAAAATTACTCTGCCTATCTGTTAAGTATTAGAGATAAGGGATATAATTTTATCATTTTATTTATTATTAACTTCCTTATCTTATGAATCATTGAGGATATCAATATTATGATCAAATTTTTTTATTTTAAACTTTATCTAGATAAAAAATCCATTTCATACTTGATCTTATTTTTGAATACTGGAATTTTTCTCATCTCATATTATTTAATTAATTAAGGAATAAATCATCTTTATCTAATAAGGAATAAATTTTAGGGTAAAAAACTATCAGGGAAGTTTCTCATAAGTTTATTAATAATGGTAGAATATTCCATGAAATATCTGAGTCCTATGATGTTTCAAGAAATCTCATTAACTTTGGTGAAGTACTCATCAATATTTTCTTCATCTTCCATTATGATTTATTCAAAATTTCTATAATATATTTGTATCTTTTACTTCTTCACTTTGGTATTTCCCTTTAAAATCCTTTCAAGTTTATGACAAGCTTCTTTAGCTATTTTGAGACCCATTAACTTCGTAATTTTTTTTCTAAAAAAGTCATTAGAATGGAATTTATATCCTTCCTTTAAACATAAATATTTATTTTTTAGATAATTTCATAGGTGTATATTTCTCAATGGGTGGAAACCAACCATATTTACATAAATTACCTCTAAGAAAAGAGACAAAAGATAGGATGTCATTCAGTTTTTATAACCACGAAATTTTTTTTACATAAAAGGACGGAATAACTCTTCTATTGACTAAGTTAATATTTTTTATGATAATGATAAGATAGAGAAAATTTCCTTTGATACTAATTGAAGTTTTTTAATATTGTTGTAACCACTGAGGGGGAGGGGGGGTGAATCATTGGTGTTATTTTTTATAAATTAAATTCTGTTGAATTTAACCCTTTTTACTTTTTAGATTTATTATCCTTATCAAATATTATATAAAAATATTACAAGAATCCAAAGAGAGAAAAGTAATTCAAGGAACACACAATTTACAAGGTTCGTCTCCAGTGTGGGTGACTACAACCTTTCCATAGTGACTTACATTGGTCCATGTTTTTCTATAATATAAAAGTGAATATAATGATCCAACACCCACTTAAATCCTTCTATCAGCTGATAGGAATGATTATACTAATAGATATCAGTTTATTATACTAACTTCCATCAGTTACAAAAATGTTTCTTATAAAACTGAGCCAGAAAATAATTAGAAACTTTTCACAAGCTCTCTGAAAGTTTATCCAGAAGAATATCCATCAAATTTCTCAATTTTATAGGTGTCCATATAATGGAACCTAGATTTATATGTAATGCTTCATTTAGTTAACCTCACTAAAATCACACCAAGTTTTATAACCATTGTTCTATCTAATGAAAAATATAGTTGTACCTCGCAACACTTCTCAAAAACTGTATACGACTACTCTGTTTAGTTCTCTAATTGATGAAAATACTTAGTAAACCTTTGTTCAGTAATTATAAAAGGAAATTATGTTTGGTATATTAATTCTAAAACTTAATCATATTACTATGATTGGTTTCATTATTCTTCAACCAATTCGATTGGAAACTCATACTGCTCAAAATTTTAGTGTGTTGGTTTTTTTCATGGATGAATAGTGTTAGCACAATTGTACTTACAACCCAGTTTTATAAGTGAACTAGAAGTAGAAAAGGAAGGAACCCAAATTTATTTTCCCTTTCATAGAAATTTTATTAATGCTTCTCAATAATTTTAGAGTATTCTCAAATATTCTTGAATCTTTATGAAAACTCAACATCTCTAACCTTACTTGAACTTCCTTAACCTTAGTTTTATAGAAATTTGTCAATATTCCTTATAACATCTAGATAAATAACTTTGATAGAATATCTCAATATATTTATTATAATAGTCTCTATAATGTTATGAAAAGATTATCAAAAACTCTATTTAGTGGATTTTTGTTGGATGACTTTATTAATAACATTCCATCTGATGAAAAATATTTACCTCTCCATTATTTTATTTGTTTGACTGAATTTGTATGATCTTACTACCTCATCTTAGACTTCATATATTTTTGGATTACAAAAATCAGTCTATTACAACATTTTTGAATTGTATAACCAATTACATCATTAAATTTCATCTGATTCTATTCTATCAGATGGATCCTTCTCCATCAAGTACACTTCCTTGCCTATATTGAGATCTTCTTAGTCCAATATATTTCTTTGTATAATGGTTTATTGTCTACTGTACTCAAACCAATTCCTTATTAAATAAACCTTCATGACTTCAAACTTCATATAGAATTTAATTAACTCATTTCATTTGAAATTTGTATATATTAACTATTTAGAAAATTCATCTACCTATGTTTGATGCACTCAAGCCATTTATGTGAAGTGAAATTGTTACATTTATAAATAC
Source organism: Viscum album (assembly GCA_963277665.1). Taxonomy (NCBI): domain Eukaryota; kingdom Viridiplantae; phylum Streptophyta; class Magnoliopsida; order Santalales; family Viscaceae; genus Viscum; species Viscum album. The sequence continues at coordinate 291,527,095 of OY728163.1, forward strand.
TTCTATCATATAATACTTTCCTCATCCAGTTATAACTTCCATGATCTATCTAGTTATAAATCTTCAATAATATACTACCTCTACAACATTTATCTTACCATGGATCTGTACTTCTTTCCTTTTTGGACTTCTTAAAAATATTCATATGGTAACACTATGCATGTTTTTTTAGTATCTCTAGCATATGGAAATCAGTTATCTTTAAATAATGGTAATATTACCCTTATGAAAGTCATTATGGGATTTACCCTTACAAAATATTCTGATACCTTTATGAATCCTTCATAACTTTTCTAACACCCTTATATAGTTGATGGAAGACCTTTACGTAACCTCTGTTTGATAACCACATGCATGGTCCTTATGGTACTATGATATTTTTCTATTAAAAAACATAATTTAGTGACCTACATTCAGTGACTTTCATCTGGTAACATTTTTATGCTTTAGTACCAAATATTCTTCTATAACTTCTGTCCATTGGTATGTGTTTGGAACTTTATTTATCACTCTATATTCCTACTTGAATTATGACTTATAACAATTGAGAGAATTCTTCATCTGATCACATTCAGCCTGGTGATCTATGTTCGGTGGCCATGATATCCCCATTTTAACATAATCTTGAATCATAATATTTTTCATGATGTTAGGAACTTGATGAATGGATTTGAATTGTATTACCTAAGTAAATTTTCCTAAAAATGTTAAGAAAAACTTCTTACAACTCCTCAAGCACTTAATACGAAAAAAATTCTTAATAAATTTCAAAAACACTTTCTAGAAAGTTTGACAAAAACATTCTAAAAAAATGTTATTAATAAATAAAAAAGATGTTACAAAAAATTCACAAATGATCTTCAATATTTAGTTCACAGTATCATTAACTTATTATTATTTACAAAAAATACAAGCCCTTCATAGGTCAAAACACTTATAAAACTAATCGTTTATCAAATATTTTTTCCTATTCTTATTACACCCACCAATTAAACTAATTTTATTTGATAAGGTGTTTTTTATATGGGGTTTTCTTATAAATGTGGTTGATAAAGAATTAAAATTCTTGATCTAGGGTAAATCAAAGAACTTCGTTAAAAAATATATCAATTTATTCATGATAAATGTGTATACATTCTATTATTATACCATATTTTTATCTATTTTTCATGTATCATCTACTTGATCACCAAGAAATTTTATAAAATTCACTACAAGGGTTAATTATTAATATGATTTAGGTGAAGAAATATATTCTCTAAAGATAAGTATTTTTATATCTCCATTAAGAATTGTAATGTAAGGACCCATACTTTCCTAGATCTATATTATGTATTTTCTTGGAGTCAAAGGTTCCCAGAGGAAGTTTATAGATGAATAAAAAAGTATAAGTATATTATTGGCTGAGATTGTATCTAGAATAATTGATCACACTTTAACTATGTATATTGTGGTGAGGTCAGTTTCCTAGAGAAGAGGAGATTCTTTATTTTGGGGAACTATGCTATGATCAAAGAGGTTGCATCATGAGAAGGTGTGTTGCAACATGGAGCTTGATCCATGAGGTTTTGGTTCACTTTTGATTAGATGAGCTTTTTTGGTTGCATCATGATTGTTCAGGTTGTGGCATGGGAAAACTCTAGGTGTTTTTATGTTAATATTACATGGGTTCCATTACACCATAGACATGGGTATTTCACTATGGAGTATTGAGCTATAGGATTCCTTGGTTTTTCTATTTTTGGGTCATTATGCCATGATGTTTGTGTTTCCTCATGATCTTGGTTTGGAGATTTATCAAGTTTGAATTATGGGTCAAGGTTTATAGTGTAATTATCAGAATTTAAAGAATTACAGCATAACCCACTTTGTTGTGATGTGCTATTTCTTGGTTACATCAAATTTAAATGGTTTGAAAACCTAATATTTGGGGATGATCATGCTCTGTTTTTTAGATCAATACCCCATTTTGTCATAAATAATCCCATAACATAGTGATGGTATGTTTCCCCAACCGTCAATATAAATCCAATTATCCCTTAAGTCCATCTCTAATTCCTTTAACCACCTCTGGGACCTAGGAATGATGTGGATTTTATTATGTGCCCTTTTGTCATCATTTATTTCTCTTTGATCCTTGAATTTATTTGATTGGGATCCATTGATATAAGGGGTTTATTCTATTTCTCTTTCCTTGTTCCTCCCCAATTATTTCCTCTTGAATGAAATGTGACAATGGGTTTACTTAGATTTGGTTCAATTATAGTGAAGTTGTTTCATGATCTTAATGGGGTTTGATGTGTTATAGTTTTTTGAGGGTTTCCTTATAGAATCTTGGTGGTGTGAAAATATTTATCTCCTCATTATTATACAATTTTTTGAAGCTCTGATAGAGTTAGGGGATTCAAGATATCTACCATAATATTTATGTGTGAATGTGAAATCAATATTCTTGTGTTTTTTGGGTGGATAATTTAATTAACCTAATAAATATAATGAACTAGATTAATGAAATTGGGAAGGGTGAGACAATTCACATGTGTTTTATATTATTTTCCTATTATTTCTTATGAATACCTTCCCTTGTTATTGATATGTATTACTATAGAGCCTTTATTTACTAACATAGTAATGATTTATCACCATCATAAGAGAATAATCACTTAAAATGATAAAAAATAAAGATAATGAAAATCAATAATTAGAATTAATGTGTTTAATGGTTATGGAAATATGGTTGAATAAGGATTTTTAGTGTTATTTTATAATGCTTTATTATTGTTTTCCATTGTATTGTTGTGTTTATTATTAATATGTTTGGAAGTAATCTTAGTAGTGAGTTATGGTGGCTAGTTTGGGGTGATGGTGTGATGTTAATTCTATTGTGAGAGTTGGTTGGGATGATATATCATTTATTTGGAAGTGTTTTGGATAATTGACATGGAAATGGGATGATATTATGGTTATAGTGGCATCATTGTGGTATTTTTTTTAGAATTGTGTGGTTTAATGTTTTGTTTTAAGGGGATTATGATGTGGTTATGTCACAATTTTCTAGTAACATGGAAAGTGATTGAAATAATGAATTAATAAATGGTTAATGGGGTAATATTGATGATAAATAGGATATTTAATGAAATATGAAATGGCATGGTTGAAATATAATGTTAGTGGATAAAATGAATGTAACTAATTAAACAAAAGATTAATAAAAAGAACATATGCTAGTTGATTATAATGTCATTTGTAGTGATAAACCTAAAATTTGATAATGATGTGATGAATGGGAATTTGATTATTATTATGGGTTTTTTATTGTGAATATATTTTTTAGTTTTATTGTTGTGTTGTGGATATTTTTGGAAACATTTGTTGGTGTGAGGTGGCCAAGTTAGCGTGGTTGTTATATGTTGTAGAAAAAAATGAAGTGGATTGAGAATTAACCCGTATTCGTGGATTGTGTGTGTCTATTACATTCATTATATTTTCCTTATTATTTCTTATGCACCACCACCTGAGTCATGTAACCTTACTAATTATCATATGTGGTCATGGGTCCTAGGTGTTTTACCCCAACATTAGGGCTATAGAGGGATTGGATGGTTGATTACAACCTCTTCCTTGATTTATATTTTAGATATATCACATGGCATGATGGATCAAGGTTTATGTATACATATACATGATATAATATATTGAGTTCATGGCATATATATATTGGCTGACATGGTTTTGATATTTGGTTTTGGATGCATGGTGGGGGACATGTATGGAAGGAAGAGGTCACATGGTCGATTTCCTTCATGTTCACATTACCCAACTATGATGAGGATATGATGTGCAGTTATGATGCGGTGATATAGAATGTGAAAGTGTTTATGGTGTGATGTGTCTATGTATACATGGTTGTTTTTATGATATGGTTGTGGTTATATGTATATAAAAGATATGGGAGCACTAAGGCATATTCCATTAGGGTGTGTGAGCAACTAGTTCAGTGGGATAGTGGTTCTGGGGAAATTTATTGATATATTATTTAAATAATATGTTACTATTTTTTTGCATGAGATGTTTGTTTATTGATCGTTAGTAAGGATGTGTGGTAGTTGACATGGAATAGGTGACATATTGGTTTAGTTTTTTATTCACCAAGGCATCAGTATGCTTCTTCCATATTTTCATGAGAGGTTTTGGGGAGGATCCGACTGATTATACTTGTATGATCATACACACACACATAAAAGTGAGTGTGTGTGGTGTGTGTGTTTTTACAGATTTTTTTGGAGGGAGTTGGCAATCGGGCCAGACTATACTAGCTCATGGTGATTGTGGGTATTCATAGATCTACTTCTATATGATTTGTTTGGTATTTTATTTTAGAGACCCTTGTTTATGAATGGAATTTACATGAATTGTGGGATTTTTTCTATATATTTATGATATGGAATTGATTGGAAGTATTTATCTTATTTACTAGGATTTATGAGGTTAATATATCCCATGTGTGTGTTTCTATACCCTCAGTGCTAGTTTTTGACCCATGGATTATTAGAGGTGAGCTTCAGAGGTCACTCTTATCTTCACTACCAACCTAAGAGGGGTTCTAGTAGGAGTGGGTCATGAAAGAGTGGTATCAAATCTATGGATGATAGTTAATTTAGATCTTGGAGTTAGGTGCTAGGTTTTTAATGATTGATTAACGATTAATCAAGAAAGAAAAAAGAGATAAAAACCATAAATCGCAAGATCACCATGGATTTGTAACTTGAAACCATAAAAGATGTAAATGAAGATAACCATTTACCTTACGCTGATGTTTCTAATGATCTATATCTAATAATCATAATAAAGTTCACTAGGATAAATTCAAACATTTCTCCTTCTAAAGGTATCCATGGATCATGGGAATCACTTGGTGGTCTGGTAAAACATATCTCAACACCATGATTTTCTAGAAAATTAGTTCAAGGTTATATATAATGATAAAAGGTAGAGAATCAACTTAATAATTTTTAATGATCGCAAAAAAAAAACATGCAAGATAATTGAATAGATTTATATAGGCTATAAATAACTCAAAATGATCATCCAATATTGATCGGAATGTTTTATAAATATTCAAACATTTCAAATCCTTTCAAACATTTTTTTAATCTCCATAATAATTTTTTACATTTAAATATTCATTTTATTCATTTAAACTCCTCACTATCATCATATTATAGTGAACAATGAAATATGATAGCATTTAGTGATGATTTTTATTGATTCTCATGAGACATTACAAAATATGATAATTATATGAAGGAAATACCATGACATAGTGCCTCACACTATTTTTTGGTGTAATCTAGGATATACCATGACATGGTATAAAAAGTTACATCATTGTGGTTACTTTAGTGCACAAATCTATTAATCTCATACTTTTACTAAAGCCTCACAAACTTAGCCACTTATGTAACATCACATAAAACAACTCATAAAACAATATCTAAAAGTAATCTTGGATATTTTAAAAAATATTTTGAAAAATATTGTAAAGACCCGTAAAATTCAAGGGAAATTTTTTCTTAATTTTCTTTAGAATTTTACAAGAGCGCGGTTTCAGACGGCACCTGATTCCGAGGCCCGGAGTGCCCAGAATTAATTTCTGAAGTTTGGCTCGGGTACGTTCAGTGAACGAACGAGCGGGAATTCCTAACTTTTGATCCGGTGCTCGGAATTGAAATCCGAGGGCACCGATGAACTCGCAGCGCCGATATTCGCTTAAAGAGACCTTTTCGGGAGTTGCGTTGGTTGCGGGTTGAAAGTTATTTTTTGAGGATTTTAGTTGAGTTAAATAAAAAATTGTGTAGAACAATTTTTTTTTATAACTAGTTTAAACCTATCAAAGGTGGTTGGAAGTGGGACCCACACCCACTTAACCTCCCTTGGGTGGATTAAGTGTGGTGGGGCCCACACGAACCCTTAAACCTTTCAAATCCTCCCAACTCCTTTAACGCCTCTTTTAATGGCTTAAGTTTACTTAATTAATTAAGGGAGTTAAACCCTTTTTGAATTTCAAACCTTTGAAATTCTTGTGGTTAAGTTATGTAATAATATAAGTTAAAGCTTATATTATTCTAGGGGATTCTTTTAACACCTTGGGAGGATTTCTTGAGAGCTTTGGAAGCTTTTCTTTTTCTTCTTCAACTTGACGAAGAACCTTCGAACTTGACGAAGAACCTTCGAACTTGACGAAGAACGCTCAAGCTCCGACGAAGAACGCTCTCCTCTCTTCTTCGTCTTCCGTGTCAACGAGAGGGAACACCGCACCCTCCTCGGACCTTCTTCGTCGGCATACGAAGATTCGCCAACGACGTGCCTCTTCGGACGCGCCTCTTCGTCGTTGAATTTGACGAACGACGACCGCGTCGCCCGACCTCCGCGACGTCGTCTTCCGCGGAACCTAGAACAATCTTCGAACCTTATACCAAGGTAGGGGTTGTTGTTTAATTCTTTAATTATTCCATTTCTTGCTCGTGGATCGCATGTCTACGTGAGGCTTTGAAATAATTTATTTAAGTGTTATAGTTAACGCGAGGGGGGCCGGACCGCACGAACACGGCCGAACCCCCCTCCATTGTTCTTGTTTAATTATTTTTGCGGAGGAAAGCAAGTGGCGTGGTGCCGTCGCACCACGCGGATGAACGTGCAAATATCTTGCGCGATGCCGTCGTGCGCACCATGGAAGAAACAACAAGAACGCGACGCCGTCGCGCCGCGTTGAATGAATATCAAAGCACGGCAAAGGGGCGCGGTGCCGTCGCACCGCGCCGGATGACGAACGCCGCGGCCGGTTCCGGGCCGCGGCGGGACGAGGAGACCGTGGCCGGTTCCGGGCCGCGGCGGAAGAGAAGACCGGCGGCCGGGCCGCCGGCGTCGGAAGCCGAAGGGGGGACCGGAATTTCTGGTCCCGTTTGAGAAAACCGGCCGGCCAGCTGGCCGGCCGGATGTCTTAAAAACCGGGGGAATTAATCCCCCGGCCATCCCATAAAAACCCCCCTCTTAAAGAGGGGGGCGGTTCTTGAAGGAGGGGGGCAGCCGGCCCCCCGGTTCTCTTAAATAAACCGGCCCCCACGTGGGGGCGGTTTCAATCAAGGGCGCGGCAATTGCCGCGCCGTTTTTCCAGGAACCGCGGGGCTTAGCCCCGCGTGCCGCCACCTCGCGGCGCCAGGCCGCCGCGGCCCGCCGCGCCGCCGCGCCGCCGCCGGCCGCCGCCGCCGCCCAGGGGGGGGTCGGGCCGGGTCGGCCCGGACCCGGACCCCCCCATTTCGAACCAGATTTGGTTTTTGGCCCATAACTTGAGCCTCGGACCTCCGAATGACGAACCGTCTGCGGCAACGCGATCCCTGGATCGAGACGGTCGTTTCGGTATATCGCACTCAAGGTTTCGGATTACTTTGAGTTCGGCCGGGTTGGTTCGTTCACGAAACCAACCGGGCCTTCGGAGCGGAAACGCTCATATCTTGAGCCACGAACGTCCGATTGACGCGCCGTCAGTCGCGTTGCGTTCCTCTTAATGAGACGGATCTTTTGGCATACTCCGCCCGATGTTTGGACGCAGGTGGAGTACGGTCGGGTTGGTTTTGCCTTAAAAACCAACCGGGCTCCGGAGACGAAAAAGCCAATAACTCACAGACCGGGCGTCCGATTGACGCGCCGTCTGTTTCGTTGACTTCCTCTTGATGAGACGGAACTTTTGACATACTCCGCCCGAGTTTTGGATGCAGTCGGAGTATGACCGGGTTGGATTGTACCCGAAATCCAACCGGGCCCCTGGAACGGGAAAGCTAATATCTTTCAGACAGGACGTCCGTTTGACGAACCGTCAGCGGCATTGGTGGTTACGTTGAGTAACGGTCCCATTGAGTATACCCTATGGGAGTTCGGGGTACAGTTGAGATACGGCCGTGATTGGTTCGCACTCGAAACCAACCGGGCCCCCGGGACGAAAAGGCTAATAACTCACAGACCGGGCGTCCGATCGACGCGCCATCTGTTGCGTTGAGACCCTTGTGACGAGACGGACTTTTGAGATACTTCCTTGCGGGACTTTGTGATACTTGGAGTATCGACCAGTAGCTCGTGGAGCGGACCCTCCCGGAGACGAGCGTGCAGAGTACGGAGACCGTGTAGCCGGCTGAGACCTGACGACTGCTTGACCGACTCGACTTGGAGTGAGTCGACTAGCCCAGTGGACGGAGCGCCCGGTATTTGGCGGCAGACCCACGGCGGACGGAGCGCCTGGTAGTTGGCAGCAGACCCGCGGTACTCGACAGGAGGAGTACCTCAGTAGGATATCTGGGTAGCGCCCGGTATTTGGCAGCAGACCCTCAGCGGACGGAGCGCCTGGTAGTTGGCAGCAGACCCGCAGTACTCGACAGGAGGAGTACTTCAGCAGTCTTAGGTTAGTGAGCGGCGACCTCGGAGTCGTGACAGGACCACTGTACACTCTAGAGACGGAGCTCTTCAGCAGTTACGGTTTCGATAATGAAAATCCTGGTTTGAGCTGAGACTTTTGACCTTGTGTTTACTTCATGATTGAGATGGGTCACTTGCTAACTTTGGTATATGTATGGGCATATACCCGGGTAGTGGTTATCCGTCGTTTTCACAATCCTTGTGTTTCCTCATGATTGAGATGGGTTACTTGATAACTTAGGTATATGTATGGGCATATACCTAAGTAGGGTTTATCTGTTGAGATCTTCTTGTGTTTATCCTTGTTGGTTTTAGTGAGACCTTGAGGGTCTCGGGGTCCCTACTGAGTATCGTTATACTCACCCCTGCACGGGCTATGCCCGCACCTCGTTGTGTTGGTTGCAGACGACGGACAGTGCTGACAGAAGCCGAAGGTTCGAGGACTGGACGGTACCTGGAGGTGGACTATACGACGAGGCGGTACCCGGAGGTGGACCACTGGGCGGGACATACTCGGAGCGGATGGCGGGACCCGAGGAGCAGAGGAGCTATCTGTACCCACCCTTCAGGTGGGATTTCCAGTGGACATCTCAGCATAGCAGCTTTACTTTTCAGTCGCTGTTTACCCTTTTCGAGTTGTACTTTACAGTTGGGCTTGTATTTCCGGCCCCTTTTTACTTTTCAGCTCTTCTTTTTGTACTTAGTGTTTTACTTCCGCTTGCTTACTCTGTGGTGTTTGTTTACCTTACAAAGGCAATGCCTTCCCTTTTTCTGGGATTTACGCCTTGGTGCTAGTCGCCAGCCCCTGGCCTATGGAAGGCGGGCTTGGGGTAGTCACGGCACGGACCCCGAGGGCGGGTCGTGACAAATTGGTATCAAAGGAGTTCAGTTCTACCGCAGAACTTATAACTCTGATCTTTCTTTCTGTGAAGCAATAGTGTTAAGGGTACCGAGTGTGGTTTTCAGTTCAGGGAGTCCAGTGTTGGTGCGGGCGGCCGACGTATCCATACACCAGGACCCTGACAACTGATTTCCGACTTTGTGCACGAAAACACTGATTGCGTGTGTGTTTACAAAAGTTTTTCCCCTTAAAACAGCTCAAACCAGGTCAGCTCACCAGGTATAATCGTTTGATCGTGTTACGTTGTTTCTTTCAGGATGGCCCCACGACGGCAGCCAGCTAGGGTTCCGAGAATCGAACGTGACGACAGCCCACCGAGCGACGAGGCCTCGGTGCAGGGCCCTTTGTCAGTAGTGGCACCAGCGGTAGCTCTACCCGCCGAGCCCCCGATGCTTCCAGCAGCAGCCGCTGACGATGCACGTCGCCTCAGCACACTGCATGAGTTTCAGCGCCAGCGACCGCCCAGGTTTCGCGGGGAGACGGATCCCCAGGCTGCAGAGGACTGGCTGGAGGCAGTGGTACGAGTGTTTAGGCTAGTGAGGACACCAGCAGACCTCATGGTGATCCTCGCTGCGAGCCTACTACACGCAGCAGCAGGACGATGGTGGAGCTTGATGCTCCAGGTGCACGATGAGGCATCTCTACTTTGGACGGACTTTGAGAGCCTCTTCCGCTCGGAGTTCGTCCCAACCACCCTTCGTGCGGTGCGTATCCAGGAGCTTCTGCAGCTGCGGCAGGGCAACATGACGGTCGCTCAGTACTCGGCGAGATTTACCGATCTCTCGCGCTACTCGACCGACATGGTACGGGACCCATTCTTCCGGGCCCGGACCTTCGAGCAGGGTTTGAGACACGAGATCCGGGCATCGCTGATCTCCCTCAGCTTACCGACTCAGACAGGAGTACTGGAGCGGGCCCTTCTGATTGAGAGCTTCCTTGCTGAGTCTTCACCAGCGCAGCGACCCAACGCAGGGCGGCACGTAGCGGAGTCTTCGGTAGCAGGTAGCCGACAGATGACTCAGGGGTCCAGACAGACCAGACCTTCAGGCAGACGATCTCAGGGCACTGGCTCAGCAGTGCAGGGCACACAACGCGGAGTCAGTCTTTTGAGTGGAAGACAGTGCTTTGCATGCGGCGGGCAAGGCCACATGGCTCGTGACTGCCCGACCCGCCATGCGGAGGAGCAGCAGACGGTTGAGGAACCACCTAGGCAGAGGCAGAGGTTCGACCGTGGCGGTCCGCAGGGAGGAGGCGGACGAGGCAGAGGAGCTGGCCGAGCAGCAGGTGGTGGACGACGCTTTGAGGCTCTACCACCACAACCAGGAGGTCCACCCCGACCACAGGGAGTAGGTGAACATGCGAGAGCACAGCTTCAGGCAGCTGAAGCTTACGATCATGGAGCTCTGGGAGCAGGTGGACAGGGGAGGAACTAGTGGATACGTCTTTTGTACTTCTAGTTCCATGTTGATGTTGCTTTTGTGTAGCGTCTTGTAATATGAGCTGCAATAATAAAAGACGCATCCTTTGTGATGTTTTCATTCCTGTCCTCTTTTGTGATGTTACTAAGAGGTTCCAGTTGACTGTTGACTTGACCCTCACTTGTGAGACATCTACTGGAGGAGACCAGTTACCACACACTGATGCCGACAGTGTGACTCAACCCTTGGAGGCGAGAGTAACGGTTGGATCTCTTAGTAGTAGCGTCGAGGCCTTACGACGTCATCCTTGGTATGGATTAGTATCATCCATGTTAGGATTGACTGTTTTAGGCAAAGAATGTGGTTCATCCAGGGGATGAGACCAGGTTTCTCTTATCGGCAAAGAAGAAATCTTGCAGCTCTTGTGGGACCAGAGATGGTCCGGGCCACGTCGGAGGAGGTCCATGTCATCCAGGAGCGGATGAGGACAACACAGAGCCGGCAGAAGTCATACGCTGACAGGAGGCGGAGGCCACTAGAGTTCGAGGATGGTGACCACGTCTTCTTGCGGGTCACACCTCGACGTGGTATTCGGAGATTTGGCCGAGGCGACAAGTTATCTCCGCGCTTCATCGGATCCTTCCAGGTCCTCAGCAGGGTTGGTGAGGTGTCTTATCGCCTGGCTCTACCACCTCAGTTACACCGGGTGCACGACGACTTCCACGTGTCTCAGCTGAGGAGATACGTGCACGACCCGACGCACATCTTTGACGATGGGGTGACTTTTACGGAGGTCCCGGTGGAGATAGAGGATCGATAGGAGTGGGTCCTACATGGGCGATCGATTCCTCTTGTGCGCAACAGATGGCGTCACGGGAATCTCCAGGAGAGCACATGGGAGCGGGAGGCTCAGATGCGTGCTCAGTACTCTCTTTTGTTTCCCTAGTTTTTGATGTATCTTTACGGGGACGTAAAGCCCTGAGGTGGGAGTAATGTAAAGACCCGTAAAATTCAAGGGAAATTTTTTCTTAATTTTCTTTAGAATTTTACAAGAGCGCGGTTTTAGACGGCACCTGATTCCGAGGCCCGGAGTGCCCGGAATTAATTTCTGAAGTTTGGCTCGGGTACGTTCAGTGAACGAACGAGCGGGAATTCCTAACTTTTGATCCGGTGCTCGGAATTGAAATCCGAGGGCACCGATGAACTCGCAGCGCCGATATTCGCTTAAATAGACCTTTTCGGGAGTTGCGTTGGTTGCGGGTTGAAAGTTATTTTTTGAGGATTTTAGTTGAGTTAAATAAAAAATTGTGTAGAACAATTTTTTTTAACTAGTTTAAACCTATCAAAGGTGGTTGGAAGTGGGACCCACACCCACTTAACCTCCCTTGGGTGGATTAAGTGTGGTGGGTCCCACACGAACCCCTAAACCTTTCAAATCCTCCCAACTCCTTTAACGCCTCTTTTAATGGCTTAAGTTTACTTAATTAATTAAGGGAGTTAAACCCTTTTTGAATTTCAAACCTTTGAAATTCTTGTGGTTAAGTTATGTAATAATATAAGTTAAAGCTTATATTATTCTAGGGGATTCTTTTAACACCTTGGGAGGATTTCTTGAGAGCTTTGGAAGCTTTTCTTCTTCTTCTTCAACTTGACGAAGAACCTTCGAACTTGACGAAGAACCTTCGAACTTGACGAAGAACGCTCAAGCTCCGACGAAGAACGCTCTCCTCTCTTCTTCGTCTTCCGTGTCAACGAGAGGGAACACCGCACCCTCCTCGGACCTTCTTCGTCGGCATACGAAGATTCGCCAACGACGTGCCTCTTCGGACGCGCCTCTTCGTCGTTGAATTTGACGAACGACGACCGCGTCGCCCGACCTCCGCGACGTCGTCTTCCGCGGAACGTAGAACAATCTTCGAACCTTATACCAAGGTAGGGGTTGTTGTTTAATTCTTTAATTATTCCATTTCTTGCTCGTGGATCGCATGTCTACGTGAGGCTTTGAAATAATTTATTTAAGTGTTATAGTTAACGCGAGGGGGGCCGGACCGCACGAACACGGCCGAACCCCCCTCCATCGTTCTTGTTTAATTATTTTTGCGGAGGAAAGCAAGTGGCGTGGTGCCGTCGCACCACGCGGATGAACGTGCAAATATCTTGCGCGATGCCGTCGTGCGCACCATGGAAGAAACAACAAGAATGCGACGCCGTCACGCCGCGTTGAATGAATATCAAAGCACGGCAAAGGGGCGCGGTGTCGTCGCACCGCGCCGGATGACGAACGCCGCGGCCGGTTCCGGGCCGCGGCGGGACGAGGAGACCGCGGCCGGTTCCGGGCCGCGGCGGAAGAGAAGACCGGCGGCCGGGCCGCCGGCGTCGGAAGCCGAAGGGGGGGACCGGAATTTCCGGTCCCGTTTGAGAAAACCGGCCGGCCAGCTGGCCGGCCGGATGTCTTAAAAACCGGGGGAATTAATCCCCCGACCATCCCATAAAAACCCCCCTCTTAAAGAGGGGGGCGGTTCTTGAAGGAGGGGGGCAGCCGGCCCCCCGGTTCTCTTAAATAAACCGGCCCCCACGTGGGGGCGGTTTCAATCAAGGGCGCGGCAATTGCCGCGCCGTTTTTCCAGGAACCGCGGGGCTTAGCCCCGCGTGCCGCCACCTCGCGGCGCCAGGCCGCCGCGGCCCGCCGCGCCGCCGCGCCGCCGCGCCGCCGCGCCGCCAGGCCGCCGCGCCGCCGCCGGTCGCCGCGCCGCCGCCGGCCGCCGCCGCCGGCCCCCGCCGCCGGCCACCGCGCCGCCCAGGGGGGGGGGGTCGGGCCGGGTCGGGCCGGACCCGGACCCCCCCATTTCGAACCAGATTTGGTTTTTGGCCCATAACTTGAGCCTCGGACCTCCGAATGACGAACCGTCTGCGGCAACGCGATCCATGGATCGAGAGGGTCGTTTCGGTATATCGCACTCAAGGTTTCGGATTAATTTGAGTTCGGCCGGGTTGGTTCGTTCACGAAACCAACCGGGCCTTCGGAGCAGAAACGCTCATATCTTGAGCCACGAACGTCCGATTGATGCGCCGTCAGTCGCGTTGCGTTCCTCTTAATGAGACGGATCTTTTGGCATACTCCGCCCGAGGTTTGGACGCAGGTGGAGTACGGTCGGGTTGGTTTTGCCTTAAAAACCAACCGGGCTCCGGAGACGAAAAAGCCAATAACTCACAGACCGGGCGTCCGATTGACGCGCCGTCTGTTTCGTTGACTTCCTCTTGATGAGACGGAACTTTTGACATACTCCGCCCGAGTTTTGGATGCAGTCGGAGTATGGCCGGGTTGGATTGTACCCGAAATCCAACCGGGCCCCTGGAACGGGAAAGCTAATATCTTTCAGACAGGACGTCCGTTTGACGAACCGTCAGCGGCGTTGGTGGTTACGTTGAGTAACGGTCCCATTGAGTATACCCTATGGGAGTTCGGGGTACAGTTGAGATACGGCCGGGATTGGTTCGCACTCAAAACCAACCGGGCCCCCGGGACGAAAAGGCTAATAACTCACAGACCGGGCGTCCGATCGACGCGCCGTCTGTTGCGTTGAGACCCTTGTGACGAGACGGACTTTTGAGATACTTCCTTGCGGGACTTTGTGATACTTGGAGTATCGACCAGTAGCTCGTGGAGCGGACCCTCCCGGAGACGAGCGTGCAGAGTACGGAGACCGTGTAGCCGGCTGAGACCTGACGACTGCTTGACCGACTCGACTTGGAGTTAGTCGACTAGCCCAGTGGACGGAGCGCCCGGTATTTGGCGGCAGACCCACGGCGGACGGAGCGCCTGGTAGTTGGCAGCAGACCCGCGGTACTCGACAGGAGGAGTACCTCAGTAGGCTATCTGGGTAGCGCCCGGTATTTGGCAGCAGACCCTCAGCGGACGGAGCGCCTGGTAGTTGGCAGCAGACCCGCAGTACTCGACAGGAGGAGTACTTCAGCAGTCTTAGGTTAGTGAGCGGCGACCTCGGAGTCGTGACAGGACCACTGTACACTCTAGAGACGGAGCTCTTCAGCAGTTACGGTTTCGATAATGAAAATCCTGGTTTGAGATGAGACTTTTGACCTTGTGTTTACTTCATGATTGAGATGGGTCACTTGCTAACTTTGGTATATGTATGGGCATATACCCGGGTAGTGGTTATCCGTCGTTTTCACAATCCTTGTGTTTCCTCATGATTGAGATGGGTTACTTGATAACTTAGGTATATGTATGGGCATATACCTAAGTAGGGTTTATCTGTTGATATCTTCTTGTGTTTATCCTTGTTGGTTTTAGTGAGACCTTGAGGGTCTCGGGGTCCCTACTGAGTATCGTTATACTCACCCCTGCACGGGCTATTCCCGCACCTCGTTGTGTTGGTTGCAGACGACGGACAATGCTGACAGAAGCCGAAGGTTCGAGGACTGGACGGTACCTGGAGGTGGACTATACGACGAGGCGGTACCCGGAGGTGGACCACTGGGCGGGACATACTCGGAGCGGATGGCGGGACCCGAGGAGCAGAGGAGCTATCTGTACCCACCCTTCAGGTGGGATTTCCAGTGGACATCTCAGCGTAGCAGCTTTACTTTTCAGTCGCTGTTTACCCTTTTCGAGTTGTACTTTACAGTTGGGCTTGTATTTCCGGCCCCTTTTTACTTTTCAGCTCTTCTTTTTGTACTTAGTGTTTTACTTCCGCTTGCTTACTCTGTGGTGTTTGTTTACCTTACAAAGGCAATGCCTTCCCTTTTTCTGGGATTTACGCCTTGGTGCTAGTCGCCAGCCCCTGGCCTATGGAAGGCGGGCTTGGGGTAGTCACGGCACGGACCCCGAGGGCGGGTCGTGACAAATATATCATAAATTCACTTTTTATTACATAATATGTAATACATTGTGAGTATTCATCCTAAGCTTCTTCCGGATATCCTCCAAAACACTTTTTTTGTAGCTCTCAATGTTGCAAAAAAATTGATCCTCATTCACACGACCACTAAATGAGACCCCATGGGCCTTTTCAATATTAAAAATAATTATGAATTTATAAATCCATACATGTAAGAAAATAATGGTATTTATAAATAAATCAATGCTACTCAATAAATGAAGTGTTTTTTCATGACCTCCACCATACACATGTATCACTATACTCATGTCCACCAACTGCACCATATACAAGTATACATTTTTATTTTATCCCTTTGTCCAAGGCATTGAGTAACCACAAGACCTGGAGAATGTTTATCCAATATAGATACTAATATTTTCTTGATTCTTCAATTATATACTAACTAGGTTGATGAATAAATCACATGTCATTCACCCTTAGGGATGGGCACATCACATACCCCACATCTAATAGATAATCACACCACATGTATTAATTGATATACCATATTTTATACTCTATATGAGAGTAAAAATCTCATCTCATTTAATATCCAATTGATGAAATGATTAATAACATACCCATCCATCCCCTGATTAGCCAATACTCAAGGATTTCATAATATTTGTATCAAAGAATAATGGTTCTCATTCTAGGTATCTCACCAACCTTAGGTATGAGGAAATATAAATATTAAACATCCATACCTAGTATACCAAATACATAGTGTATGACACTCTATGTGGTATATAATTATTGGATCATCCAACAAACAAAAACCATTTTATGCCTCACAAGTATATTTTATATCTCAATACAAGAATGCTTCTTATCATAACTTGGACATTTTTTCACAACCTATAATACTCTGTGATGAAAAAAGGTTAGGGATAGCTCAAAATCATACCATGAGAGGTTAATAAACATAATATATCTATCCAACATAAAAAATGGAGACCAATGTTTTTGTATTAACATGATAAATTTTATATCCTTACACTGCTTTAAAAACATTAACAAAATAATACATAAGTTCCTATATAATCATATACCATATAATATATCACCATATTGGATTTATGTTTGCTGATATTTTAAGGTTTTATTAAATTAATTACATCTATATGTAATTCCCTCCTCATCTCTATGTGACTACATGATAAAATATTTCTCCTAAACTCTTTTAGTGAGTAAAATCTATTGATTAAGGCAATTTTAATAACGGAGAGTCTTATAAATCATATTCCTAATGTTTATTTATTTGAATATATATTCAAACTACTTTATTTTACAAACTCAAATTTTATGATGTTAATAACTTCAGTTTTCTATGTAAAACTATTTCTAAGTTCATCATCTTCAACATTCT
Organism: Viscum album; assembly: GCA_963277665.1. NCBI lineage: Eukaryota > Viridiplantae > Streptophyta > Magnoliopsida > Santalales > Viscaceae > Viscum > Viscum album. Next base: position 291,544,150 of record OY728163.1, read on the forward strand.
CGGAATCTTTCCATCAAAATTTTCTTGAAGATAATTTTGGTAACTAATGAAACTCTTTACATTATTTCTTTACCAATACATCCTAAACTCCTTTGGATTATAAAGTGATATTATACTCTTTATTTTAATTAAATGTTACAATTTAAATTCATCTTTACAAACACACCCAAAACCCTTTTAGGATATTAAGTAATACCCACCTGGAATAATGAATGAAATAATTTTTTATTTTTAATATTTTAACTTTTTTAAATCCAAAACATACTTCTACTAGCCTCTTAGAAGCTATGTTATTTTAGACTATCTTGTTAAGATTCAAAAAATATTTTTTTAAGGAAATAACACTTATTTTATTAGAGTGTAAATATTTAATAAATAATGTATTAACCATCATATACTATGTTATTTTATATGTGTTTAGAGTATCTTTATAAAAATAATAATTTATTCTTTAAAATATGTCACTAATGGTGGTGGAGTCATATTCATAAAATTTTAACTAACTATATAAACTACTTTATCATGGATAAAACTATTTTATTCTTTTCTCATTTTCAAAACATGTTATAGAATTCGAAGAATAAAAAACCATGTGTATTGAATCTATCATTTCATATTATTTATAAAAGCACTTTATTAATAAACAACTTATCTTATCATATAATAGAAATAAGATAAAAATAAAAATCCTTTTAAATTTCATCCGAACTTTTCATTTGAATCTATTATATAATTCAATGACCCTTTTCTCTATCATTTAAAAATATACAAAAATATCTACCAAATGTTACCTTGATTTTGAACTCATGTTTACTTACAACACTTTTAAATCATATAGTTGTTATCATATACCCTTTAAAAACCAAATAATTTATTTCTATAACACCAATACCTGTCATGACATCACATAGAGTTTTATTAAAACCCTTCAGATATCTTAGAAAATTATATCACATAGAAACATTTCCTTTATTTCTGATAAATTTAGGTTTCAATGACCTTGGATGAAAATTTTGAGAAACATTATTGGACTCCCCATCTGATTTTCATCATATGGTTTTAACTTTTATCAACTTGTGCTATTAATATAGCACCAAAACCTTGAAATAACATGATCTAGTTTATATATCCAAAATACTTTGAGAAAAAGGATAAAAATTTCTTGAACTCATTCAAAATTTCATAATATTTTTGACAATGACAACAAAATGAATACTATAGTCGGAACATTCCTTAAAATAAACCTAAAGTCTTCCACAGTCATTAACATATCCAATAATATTGAATATATGATTGGATATTTAAATACATTTGGTTATTTTTTATATAAAACATTTATTAAATCATTCTATATTTCTTATAAGAATCTTGATCCACATGTTAAATAACTTCGAAAATTGTTAACTTAGGAAGGTATTTTCCATTACAAATAGAATTTATATTACTTAATATTTTTTCTTAAGTTGTCAGTCTAATAAGTTTCCTATATTAAGATTCTAATTTTTATAGGATATTTCTAAAATTTGAGTTTTATGATAATGGTTTATTTTATTTATAAAATAATCTTTTATCAAATGAGTATAATGTTTTATATTCATTTAATATGGAATTTTATTAAATATATTACCATTAAAATGATGACCCCTTTTAAAACAAAAAAAATACATTAGTGGTCCAAGATCTAAATTTCATCATGACTTAAACTAGTTGAGAATGTAAATTAGCCATGATTATACCTAACAGATAGTCATGTTAATCATATAATCTATCACCTTTGGATATTTTAGTGGAAAAATATTTTCCCAACCAATCATATAGATTATCTCAATTTAATTACTTTAGTATAATAATATCTATGGTTTCCTAGTTAAGTGTAACCCAATGAATATTCCAAGAATGAGGCACTTAATGGTTAATGCCACCTCATTACTTTCTTTTCTTACATAAGATAATCTAGGGGCACCAAACTTTTTCATGTCTTAAACAATTGGATGATTGAGGACTTGAAAAGTGTTCACTTTGTAAAGAATATAACACTTAGTATTTTAAGGGGAGTTAATCAAAAAATCTTATCCCATTTATTCCCTTTACATGTATACATGATTCTAATGATTTTTTTAGAATCCTTATTCATTCCACTTAATCAATATGTTCAAACCATATTGATGTGTAACTCCTTACACAACTCATAACTTATGTTACTAATATAAATTAAAATACAACTATATTCATACATTCGCAAATTCATCCCATGAAATGGTACATGAAACCCTATAATATAAAGTTTTAAAATATTATATAATCATCAATCCCCATAATAATAATATTAGAGTGGTACATAGTTAACCCCTAATTTTCTTGACAAGGAATAAGCCTATAGGCTATTGAGAAGTCTAACCCAAAGTCCCTCTATCCATAGATACATTACTCAAGAGATATATCAATTCCATCATAATTCTAACACCTAATATTTATAAATCATAATTAACTTATTAATTAAATATCATAACCTAATACAAGACAAAATCAAGGTATAAGACAAAGTTCCCTGATCATGTGTAGAATCACTGAGAGGGGGAGGGGGTGAATCAATTATCACTATTATTTTATAGGAAATTTTATCAACTTGGTAAGGAAACTTATCCTAACCTTTGAAACATTTTAGTGTTACAATCAATTAAAATATACATCTCAAAATCATATTTCATATGAAAAAATATAAATAGATATAAAAAAATGATATTTAAAAGGATTTGTAGAAATACTTACTCCATGCCATGTTGGTTATCCCCCCCAACATGGATTCTTTTACTAACTTCTTTTTGGAATACAGAGGCATAGACATCAACTAGTTTTAAACCCTAGTAATAATTCCTATATCCAACCTTGGTTATACCACCATTAATAATCCCTTATTCCATATTTATTTATACCCCCCAATTTCCCTAATTACATCCACTTTCTTCATAACTTGTTATACCCCTAGCAATAAGACTTTTCAAAAACTGGTTATACCACCCAGTTACATGCTATTTATTTCTTCTTTTTTGATCCACTATAGAAAGAACTTCTTCATCAGATTATCCTTCTCCACAAGAAATTTAGATCACCTTGTAATGTGTAAAATCTTCAAGAACTTCAATAACTCACTTAAGAGTTTGTTGGTCATGAAAATTTACCCTAATCTTAAGAAGACATGGATATGATCAATCTAAACTTTTCCAACACTTTACTAGAAAAATACCCTAGAACAATCCATATAATCAACCTTCATCTAGTATAACCACCATCCAATGGGTCTCCATCCATTTCTTCTCAACAAATTATACCTTATTCTAACATGCGCTATTCAATTAACCTCCATATGATGATTTTAATTTTATGACTCTCTATCTGTTGAATAAATTTTGGTCTGATGAACCTTCTTCAAATAGGTAGGAACTATTATTAGTAAATAACACACTTCTCTCTCTTCATCTAACGATTCTTGGTCTGATTTAACTTTTTTACATCTAATAAAACTCATTCTAGTGGAACTATTCTTTAACCCGGTAGGAACCTTGGTTGGATTCTCATGGAGAAAATCCTTTATCACTTCCAATCCTCTTCATATATACACATTTTTATCCACTTTTTTATACCGTACCGACACCATATTTATATAGGAACTATTCAAGAATTTTGGCTATGAATTCAAATGTATTTTATTTCTCAATAAAACTTTGAATTTTGAAGCTTCCAACTCGTTTAATTTTTTCAGGAATGATTATCAAACATTCTGGAACATTAGAGACGTTAAAAAACTTTCTATAACTTTTTTAAATTCCATATATAAAAACCGTTGACTGAATATCTCATCATCTATATTGTTAAGGAATTTTCATACTTTATGTAAATCCATTTAGAACTTATATTTATGATGAAACAACTCCATATTCCTCTATCTAATGGACATAGAGACTTTTAATGTCTGATGAACCCCTATGTGGTTTCCCTTTGTTAGAAAAACTCTGTTGTTTAAGCTCAATAAATATTTCTCTAATGAAATCTCTAATCTCCATCCGGTGGATCTTCATATTTCTCTCTGACTAGTGATATTAATATGAAAACTTTGACCGATGATCATACATATGATAATATCATGTATATGAGTATAATTTTTTTATGTCCGATGCCACTCAACTTCATCTCAGACTTTGAATGCCCTTATCTACTTATTGCGCCTTCATATTTCTCCTTTTGATGAAATATAAAATATCCATCCATTGGATCCTACAAATGTATGACCGATGATAATTTAACCATTGAAACTTCATAGACATATCTATTTAGTACTCTACACAGGTTTCCTATAGCTGATATCATAGAAAATATATCCTCCATCCACTAAAATTTTTACTCCCCCATTCTCCATCTGATATAACTTCATCAAATTATATCAACAAATTAGAACCTTTTAAAATTATCTATCTAATCATTATCCATCAGAACTTTGTAAATCAATATTTTTAAAGGCATATATTAATAGATCAATATTTATACAACCTATTATTTTAACTTCATAACTTTAACTACATAAAACTCCATCTGTTCACATTGAGTTTGTTCATATGATCACATTGCTTGTACGTTCGATCACATTATAAAAATCCATAAAAATAGACTATTCAATAACTACAGATTAAAATTTATACTTCTTCTTGATCTTATAATTCTATCACCTTTTTACTTCTCCCCCTTTGTAATTATATCACTTTATAAAAAAGTGTATAAGCACATATTTGATCATGATTACCTTCATGATGTCAGGAACTTGAAGAACAACACAAAATCATATGAATTTGTATAAAATGTTTCCATAGTTACATAAACTTTCTTATATTCCATAAGGAAAGTTTCTCACATGACTCCAGAAAAATCTATTCTCTCAATCTTATCTATCTCTTATAAGTAAATTCCTCTTTAAACACATATTTATATATTAAAACTAAATTCTTCCAAACTACCTTTGAAACAAAAATCTCCACCTTTGTTTTTGTTGTCAATATCCACAAAAAACTTCAAACATATAAGAAGTAAATATGCATTATCAATACTTTCTCACCATATGATGTATTCGTTTTCTTAGTCCCATTATGTTATTTGTCCCCCTTATTAACAAATAAATGTAGATTTCATCATAATGATAATCTCAGCTCATATTTCTTTATCTCATAAATTTGAAAACTTTTCTTAAGAGGAAAATAGTATCACATGATCTTCTTAACAAATAAAATTTATCTAAACAACTCTAATTCTACATGGGAAAACCCTGTGTATAAAAAAATAATGTATAATCAAGGTGATCAATAATGTCTATAAAACTTATTTCATGTATCAATTTCCTCAAGTTTCTTCCAACAAATTTATTTTTGTGGAAATATAAAGTATATAGGGAAGTGATGTACCCCTGAGAAGCGGGAGGGGGGGGGGTGGTGGTGGTGGTGGTGGTTGAATCAGTGGTACTATAGTTTTATAATTTCTTTTATTTGAAATAAATCTCTGATGACTTGTTATAGTATGATCCTAACAACATAACTTTTTTACAAGGCTCTCCCCCCAATGTAGGGTGACTACATCCTCGCTGTGGTTGGGTTTATATGAGCCATAGATTCTATACTAAAAATAAATCACAAATTACAAGTGGGATGGTTTGGTATCACCCCGAAACCAATAAGGGTAGGTATCAACCAATTACTGATACAATGTCTCCTAATAAAATATTATACTGACTCACACTAGTTTACAAACAAAACGAAACCAATTTGAGAAGGATTTTAATCTTCTCCTAAAATACAAATATAATCTTTCTCTTTAAGACACTATAATAAGATGATATCGATATTTCTCATTTATTCTAGAGACCCTATATCTGAGTATCAATAAAATGTAACACACCACTATATACTACAACTAATTCACACTTCTAATTATTCTAGAAATACTCATAACAACTCATACTCAAAAATAAAAGTATGCAAAAACCTTCTCTTCGTGTAAATTCACACTATTGATTTACTCTCTCATGAATACCCTATACATTTCATCACATGCACACACTGTACTTTGCATCACATGCACAAATTGAATAAATGCACAATTTTTCCCACTTAATGTCCAAAATTTTTTGTTTCTTAAAGTGTTTATATTCACACATGCATCAAGCCATGCATGATCTTCTTACTGCCCTTTTGAAAGTAAATTTCCTTTATATAGACACCCTTCATGCAAAACAGAATGATAAAATATACACTATCTATTATTTATTTACGCCACAAACCAACTATTTGAACAATTCACATGCATATACAACATGCACGACACTTCTCTCTTCACAAAAGTGTACTACCTTCACTTGGAGTGTGTACTCATACTTTCTTCTTGCATACAAACCCAAATGAATATATTATTGATGCAAAAAAGTTATTAATGATATGCAGTTTAGGTTTACATAGTTTCTTGGTTCTTAAATGATTATCTTCATGAAAAAAAAATCTTCACAGAACAAAATTCATTGATATTCTATTCGAGTGTGAAAATCACATGTTGAACAGTCACAAATACCCTTTTACTTTGAACAAAAAGAATGACTGCCTCAATCTTTGCGAGCGAGACACTTTCAGTGATCTATTTCTATGGAAATGAGAGCTTCTAAAAACTAACTAGACACTAAAAATTTAATTCATTAGATGGTATTTATAGGAAATTAAAGATGTGTTAGAACCTTCTATAATCACAGAGATGAATACTCATTAATATGACCATTAAAACACTATCTATGTTTGGAACCTTCAAGAATCACCATCTCAAAATTTAAATCTCTTGCACATTAGAAATTTGATCTTAATTTGTACATAGAATAGATCCTTAGGTGATTTAGATTATCATGGAATTTTTAGAACACCCAAAAAATACTCGGAAGGCTCAGATTGAGCTTCTGTTGATGTCACCCATGGAGCTACAGATGAACTAAATATCTCAACAGATTCTTGAAAAAGACAATGTGGATGCATAGAGATCAAAAGAACCAGATATTTAGATAATCAAATCAAACAACTCACAACATTCAGCTCTATTAAGATTGGGTGGCCCTAGTTATTTTCGTATTTTAAAAAAAGGATAAATAGATAGACGAACCATATAAAATGAAATATTGATTTGATTGTTCTAGTTTATCTAGTGCAATCCCACATTGAAATGGACCAAGTTTCACAGCTTCCTTATAATATACAACACCATAAAACCCACCAGAATTTTCCTCTCCTTCCTTGGGTAGTGTCCTGTACTGGTTCTTATAGGCCCACTCCTATGGACACCTCCGAGTTTGCACACCCTTGTACAAACTCAGATACAACCTCATACTTGTCGACATGGGCTTGAGCTCAGCCGCCCACAATGGTGTGTTGTACCCCTTAGTTGGATTACATGGTTAATTTTTTTAATAAGAACCTTATAAAAGTTTTACCAAATTTATCATAGAATATCTAACTCAAAATATTCAAGAATACCAAAACCTCAAAATCATACAACAATCAACAATAATTACTCTTCATGTAAAATAAACTATTTTGCATGGATCTTTTTTATTATTGTGAATATTGTGAATTACTATTTTCATAAGTCTTTAGAATTAAAGACCATCTCAACAATAATCTCATATAAGGTTGAAAACAAATAAAAAAATCATCAATGAAATCATGGGTTCTTCGATATCCCCCTTATCAATAATATCAATTCTCTTCAGATGATATCAAAGACTCAAATGATCTCCCTCACAAACCTTTCACTTACTCCCCCTTTTTTCAATAACCACAAATCCATATTCACATAAGATAATAAGATAATTACATATTCTTCTCCCCCTTAACATCATAATCTAAATAAAAGTGGGGACAACCCCAACACTCTCTAAGTGAGAGGGGAAGGATGAATATGGAGTTTTATACTTAGTTCCTAAAATCTTTCTCTTATTATATCTTTAGTGAATATATAATCTATCCTATATTTTATAGAAATGTACTCCAATTTACAATTTCCATTAGAAACTCTTTCTTTGATAAAATGATATTTAATATCAATATGTTTTGATATAGATTGTTTCACTCGATTCTTTGAGATATTAATTTCTCTATGATTGTCAAAGTCAAATTTCTGTGGTATTTCAACATCTACCTTTAAATATTCAAGCTATAATTTCATCCATAACATTTGAGTACAAGAATTAGTAGTAGAAACATACTTGGATTAGGCTGTACTTAAAGTCACAAAATTCTATTTTTACTATGCCAAATTAAAGAACATTATCCCAGGAAAAAAGTTTCTCCTGATGTTGATTTATGATCATTGAAATCTTGGACCCAATCAACATCCACGAATCCTAGTAAGTTAAAATTTTCAATTCTTTTATACGTCAAACCATAATTTTCCATTCCTTTAATATAACTAATAATTCTTTTATCAGTGATTATGTGTGATTATTTTGGATCACTTTGATATCTATCACATAATTTTACTGCATATACAATATCTGGTCTTGATTCCATAAGATATATTAGGCTACCAATTAATTTTTTGAAATATTTCTAATTAACACTCTTTCCTAGTTCATATTTACAAAATTTTACACAAAATGTAATAGGTGTGGAGACTTACTTTCAATCTTCCATTCCAAATTTCTTCATTAACTCCTTGGAATATTTTTATTGTGAAAGAAATATATAGCCTTTATTTTGAATAAATTATAGTCCTAGAAGAAATTCATCTCTCCGAGCATTGATATTTCGAAGTACATATTCACTTCATTAACACATTCTTCACATGAATATTCCTTGTAACCTATAAAAATTATGGCATTAACATACAAAAAATAATAAGTGTACATATTTTCAATTCCTTTACATATAAGTTGCCACAAAATTTTCTTTTATAAGAGTTCAATTTATTTAGGCAACTATCCAGTTTTGAATACCAAGATTGAGGAGCATGTTTCATCCCATATAAGGATTTATTCAACTTAACCACTTTAGTTCCATCAGTATCAAGTATAAATCCTTCAGTTTGATCAATGATAACTTTCTATTCAAGATATCCATTCAATAATGTAGACTTTACATCCATCTGACAAACTTTAGAGTGTCTGTGAGCTGCAACTACAAGAAATATTCTGATAGCCTATAGTATTTACACAGGTGAAAATGTTTCCTCAAAATCTAAACCTTTCACCTGTGAATAACCCTTACAAACTAGTTTGGATTTATTTCTTGATAAATCACCTTTCTCATTGAGTTTATTTCTAAACACAGATTTTTTTCCTATTATATTCATTCATTCAAGTCTAAGAAAAAGATACTAGGTTCTATTTTTCTCAATCTTATTTAGCTATTAATTTATAGAATTTATCGATTCCTCATGTTCAATAGATTATCCAACCGACTTTGGTTCAATTTGATAAATGAGAGCTGTTTGATTTTCAATTCTCAATCTTCTTCTATGCTGTTCTGAAGCTTTTTGATTTTCAATAATATTTTATGAATCAACATGTTTTTTCAATTTCTAATGCTTTGTTTTTTCATTTCTAGAATCTTTATCCTCATCACTATTTTGATCTGAGTCAACATCTACTATCTATAGGTCATGTTCAATATTCTTTTCATTTTATCCTCCATAAATCTGTGTTTTTTCAACTTCAATTTTTTCAAAACCTACTATATTTGTTGAGTCAAAATTGAATTGAATTTAAAAAATCTTCACATCAAAATAGTGTACAAACTTATTTAAATTTTTATTCCAATATATATATCCTCTTCCATTTGAAAGATAACCCATGAATATCCCTTTTTCAGATTTCTCATCAAATTTTCCCAGATTTTCATTCTTGATTTTTATGAAACATAAACTACCAAACAATTTAAAATATTGAAAAGTTGGCTTCTTATTATTCCAAATCTTGTATGGAGTCATGTTGGAATCTGGTCTCATTAAATATTTTTTCTTTATATGAACAAATTTACACACTAATCCTCTCTAGTAAAAGTTAGAAAGTTTATATTCTTCTAGCATTGTTCTTCCCATTTCAACTAGAGTTATATTCTTTATCTCTACAAATCCATTTTGTTGAGGAGTATAAGGAGTAATATATTGATGTTTAATTCCATTATTTACAAGATATGATTCCAAAAAATTACTAGTGAACTCCCCACAATTATCTGTTCTTAGTTTTTTGATATAGATTCCCAAATCTTTCTCTTCCTATCTTTTGTAAAACTTGAACATTTCAATTTCTTCTGACTTATGCTTAATAGACATAAATGTTTTCATCCATGTGAAATCATTAATGAATTTTATAAAATAGAGTTCACCACTGGTAGAATTATGTCTCATAGGTCCATAAATATCAGAGTGAATAAGCTCAAGTGGTCTAATAGACTGAATCTCAACTCTTCTATGAGTAGCCTTCACAAGATTACCCTTTTTATAGGTTTAACATATAGTTTCTCTCTCTCCTTTTAAATGAGGAAGACCCCTTACCACATTATTACTTGAAATATTACTCAAATTATTTTGAGTAGGATGGTCAAGTCTTATATTCCACATATTGTTTTCTTCTTTCATACTCAAGTAACAAGAATTTTTAGCATCACCAATTTGGAATAGATTACCACTTGTTCTTTCACCCTTGATGATAACTCTCCTATACATTGAATTTTTGATAATGGAAGTATATTTTTTGAATTTTTTTTTACTATCATAAAAATTTTATACCACAATCAATAGATTGTGTTTAATCCCTTAAACAAAAATAAAATCTTTGGATTTTAGTTTATGGGATTCAATCTAAAAAATACCAAAACCTTTGATTTTCAAAGAAATTTAATTTCCAAAAGTAACTAATCCACTATTGTGTTATTAAATATTATTTAAGATTTTTGTATCAACTGTCATGTGAGAGGAACAACCACTATTAAGAATCCAAGGTTTTTCAATTTTTCTATCCTTTAGAGCAACTTCATCAACAAGATATTTTTCTTCTATTTTGGCTTCCTGAATTCATTTACCCTTTGAATTATTGGAAAGATTATTAGGAAGAAAAACCATACATTTATCAGAATTATGACTCTATTGATCACATATTCCAAAACTTTATTCTAAACAATCAAATTCATTCTGAATAGATAAATTTTTATACTATTGTTGATTGACTTTTTCTTGACCGATATTCTATTTATCTTTTTAGAATTTCTTATAATAGACTCATACTTGCTTCAAGGAAGTGACATGTTTTACCAATAAGAATAAGCTTTGTTCCCTAAAATTCCACAACACCAATAATACCCATTAAATCTATATCGGCCATACTGTTAAAGATTCTATGTAGGATACTATTGTTGATGTATTTACACAAATTGATCTTTCCTCTGTCTTGAGGTGATAACTTCCTCAGAATTTCCCACATCATTTGTTTTGCAGATAAATTTTTATCATTATTCTTAACTACCCAAATTTCCCCATTGTTTTCAATATAACCTGCATTATTAGAAACAAAATATTTATATTGAGTTTTAGTAGAAGAATATGTGACCAATTTCATCGAAAAAAATTTCTCAATTGCATAAGATGTTTCATCTTTAACCTCTACATCTTTTTAAAAATCTTCATTGATCTTCTTAAAATATTTTTCATCTTTTAGATGCTCTATCTGATTCTTATCCAATTATTTATCCTTTAAATCTTGTTTCTAAAAAAGGGAATTCAACATTTTTCCATGCTCTATAATTTTCACCTTTAGATTACTGATCTCATCAATGTAAGTATATTATCTTTTAATTTTTTTCTTAAACAATTTCATATATTTCTTGTGTTTTGTATTTTTCTCTTAGAAAGCTTCAAGTTCTAATTTCAATATATGTACCATGTATGGAAATTCATCATCTTCTTCATCACCACTTGAGGTTTCATCATATTTCCAAATTTTATCCATAAAGTATCTAAATTTTTATGGAACCACTTATTTAGAAATACTACATGAGGAAGAATATGTTTCTTATTATTTAATAAAAAAGATTTTTCTTTTCCTTTGAAACCTTTTCTTATTATCAACTATTTATAGAGTATTTTGAATATTTTCCCCATTTATTTTTTTGAGATATTTCATTTTAATCATCACTCTAATATTTAGAACTTTTCTTCTTTGTAAAATTGACAACAAAATTTCCTATTCATCCACAATTAAAGTATTTTAGTGGAATATTTCCTTTGTACTTACCCTTGACCTTTTTGATGTATATTGATATAAGTGACATGATTTTATTATACTCATAATATTTTAACTATTAATCTTTAGATTCACTAGAGTCTTTAGTTTCTTCTTCTTTGATCTTTAGTATACTCATGGCCATGAATTTATTTTCTTCCGTAACATTTTTCTTGAAAACTGGTGTCTTCCTCATCTCATAGTTGGGTAAAGTATTGTTAAAATCATCAAGTAATATATCTTTTTTTTCTTACATAGCCTAAATATTTGGGTTAATTATATCTAGAATGTTTCTCATTAACTTCTTGACAATAGTCTAATCCTCCAGATTTCCTCCAAACCCTCTGATATGGCTCACAATTTCATTAAATTTGGTAAAATAATTCTCTACAGTTTCATATTCTATCATTCTAATATCTTCAAATTTGCAACTTGTATTATTTTATCTTTACATTCCCTTAATACATGTTTTAGACTTTATACCAAAGATCCTTGGCTGTTTTAAGTCCCATCACTTTACTAAATACTTTATCAAACAAGGACGATAAATATTCATTTCTAGATTTTCCATCAACCTCCAAATTTATTTTGTCACCAAACCTCATGAGAACATAATTTTCTAAAGGATTAAAACCAACAGTCACTACATCAAAAACCTCCAATACTTGTGATAGTAATAAAGGAAGCAGCCGATTCTTCTAACCATAAAATTTCTTACATCAAAAATTGGAACACCCCTGATGTTAATTGAATTCAAATTCTCCACCACTGCTTAAAATGATCCTTAAGAGGTACATGATCATCATCATTCTTTATTTAAAAGGGAAAGAGAAGTAAAAGCTACACAACATGAGTGAGTGGCCTAGGGGGTACAAAAATAATGAATACTAATGGAATCCCCTCTAATAAGGTTAAACCCTTTAGGTTTCAACTGGTTTAAGTTTTAGAAAAATGAAGTACCCTAACCAAGCACCGCAAGTGACACCATATGAACGACCACCATATTTCCCTCACACCGTGAGTGACTTAGCTAGATGTTGTTAGAGAGAAGAGCACAACACTTCCTGATGGGGTAGGTTATTGACTAGGGGGCATGCTCAATGCCATGAAGTGAGTTAAATAGAATAAGCGAGTCAGTTTCAACTTCAACAATTCCAATGCCTCCTTGGTTGCAAATAGTAAGTCTTGAAAGAAAAGAAAGGGCCTCTACCTGAAGGGAGGAGCCTCATCCAAGGTGCACCATGAATGAAAACACAATGGGTCCCCTAGAGTCGTGAATCACCCCACCTCCCCTCATGTCTCCTAAAATACAAGATCCATTGGTATTGAGTTTCAGGCCAGAGCGAGGTGGATGACAATAAAACCATTGACGGTGAGCAATATTAGTAGTAGGATTCACCTAGGTAGCTATTTGCAGGAGATAGAGAGAGAGAGAATCTCACCAGTTATCAATACACCTAGTCATATCTAGAGGCAAGCTTTGGGTTTGAGCAATAATGGATCTCCTAGTAGAGCTGATCCCCTCAAATCTCTCTCTTTTCCTAGATTTCTAGAGACACCAAATTCTTGCATGTAAGATTGATGACCTGGACATGCGTTCAACTCCCCTATTACTTGAACCATGAAACTAGAACTCATAGAAGGAAGCATCAGATAGAGTGTGAGCCTGGACAGTAGTTAAACCACCAAAAAAGGACCAGACCTCCTAATCCCCTTATCCCTCAAAGAAGAGGTGGTCTCTTCTCTCCTCTTTGTGAACTTTTCATCACAAGCAACATGAAACCATAGAGATACCGCATTTTCTAATGTTCTCATTCATGGAAACTGAAATATGTACGATCCTCCAAGTGAGGATGTTGAAATTATTTAGGATACTCTTGATCCAAATAATTCCACTCCACTGGTAATCCTACAGTTAAAGTACCAAGACATAGTGGTAGTCCTTAGAAGAGAATGCACCCGAGGTTGAGGGGGAGAAAAGACACCCGTCGGGTTCTGCATTAATAATGATGAGATGAAAAATAGATTGTTGGTACTTGTTACGAACTTCCTTGATGAAGGTCGGGAATATACTAGCATCCTCATATGTGATGTTATAGTATGAACACCTTGGGAATCTGATAATGATTCCCACCTAGTTGGCATGTGAGAAGGGGACTTTCCCTTCCCCAATAATCCACCAGACATGGGGTTGGATAGTGGTGAATAGTGGGAGTAAAATGGCCATGAAGGAAGATATGTGACCTTCTACGATCAAAGTTCCATCCATTTAAGAGCTTCCCATAGTATTACCCCAAATGTTCTGACACTCATGAAGTTCCTAAAACATTTTTTCATGCATGGAAAGAAGGGTATCAGCAAGACTACAAACACTTATCCCACCTTATTGAATGGGCCTTGCCATGTTCCCCCAGGAAACCTAGCTAAATTTTTCCTCATCCTGAGAATCCTATATGAAGAGGGTGAGGATCTTGTTAATCTTTGAGATAACTCCCTTTGGAACCTTCACACAAGAGAGTGCATGGACATGGGTGGTCAGGAGGATGCTGTTCACCAAAGCAATCCGAACCCCAAATGATAGTTACCTATATTTCCAATTGAGGACTCTCTCTGTGATTCATCTAACAATGTGGTCAAAATACTGAATTCTGAGACGACCTGATGAAAGAGGAGCTCTCAAATAATTCATAGTCCAACTACCACTTTGGATGTAAAGAAGGTTATAAATCTGGGCATCCCGGTTGGGAAAACACTTTCTAGATATGAAAAAGATACTTTTACTCTTATTGATGACTTGCCTGCTCCAAAAGAAATAATCCTCCAAAACCTTAATAAGGCCACAAATAGATCTATTGGTAGAATTCAAGAATATAAGGGTTTCATCAGCAAACATGATATGGGAGATGGAGGGGACATTCTATTTCCTTCTATAGGGTAGGACTATGCGGTTGTTCATACTTTGGTGGATGAGTTGAATGAGGATCTATTGAGATAGAATAAAAAGGCTCAGGGAGATGGGTTCGACCTGTCTTAAACCTCAAGAATCCTTGAAGAATTCACTATATACTACAGTTTATTCACACTATTGATTATTATATAAATACTCATGAAAAGTCATACTAAAAAATAAAATTATGCATGAACTTTATCTTTGTGTAAATTTCCATTGTCGATTCACTGTCTCATGCACAACCTGTACTTTTCATCACATGCACACACTATACTTTGCATTACATGCACACATTGAATACTTGCACAATTTTTCCCACTTACTATCCAAATTCTTTTGTTTGTCAAATTTTTTATATTCACACATGAATCAAACCATGCATGATATTATTACTAACTTTTTCTAAGTAGATTTACTGTATATTCAAACCCTTCTTTCACACAAAACAGAATGATAAAATATACACTATCCACTATTACTTTGTGAAACACACTGAATATTTTCAAAATTCACATTCATATACAACATTCATGAAACTTCTCTCTTCGTGTAAGTGTACTGCCTTCACTTTGAGTGTGTACTCATCCTTTATTCTTGAATTAAAACCCAAATGGATATATGATTGATGTGCACAAGTTCTTCATGATATGAAGTGTATGTTTACACTATTGCATGGTTCTTCAATGATGTTCTTTACACAAATAAAAGCTATGTGGAACTTAATTAATTTTAAGGCTATCCAAGTGTGCAAAGCATATGTCGAACAATCGAAAATACCGTCACAAAAAAATGAGTGCATAAATCTTCACGATCAAGAAACTCTTAGTGCCTTGTTTCTCTAGAAATGAGAGCTTCTAAAGACTCACCAACCACCATAACCAAATTCCTCAGATGGTATTTATGGGAAACAAAAGACATCTCAAAACCTTCAAGAATCACGGAGATGACTACTCGTTAATCTGCTAATTCAAACATTGTCTCTTTTTTTGTAGCTTCAAGGATCACCATCTCAAAATTTAATTTTTTTTTCACATTAGCAATTTGATCATCATTTTCATATAAAATATATCCTTAGGTGATTTTAATCATCATAATTTTTTTAGAAAACTCAGACAATACTCAGAAGGATTGTATTGAGATTCTGTCGATGCCACCCATGGATCTTCAGGTGAACTAAAGATCTCAACAACTTCTTGAAGAATATAAAACAAATGCATAGAGATCAGAAGGATAATATATTTAGATGATCAGATTAGAAGGCTTGCAACATTCACCTCGATTAAGATTGGGAAACCCTGTTTCTTTCCAAGTTTTTTTAAAATGGATAAAAATATCGAAATCCTGGATAAAATTAATGATCTATAGGATGGTTCTAGTGCATCTAGTGAAATAACACATTGAAATGACCCAAGTTTCACTGCTTCCTTATAATACACAGTGCCACAACAACCCACCAGAATTCTCCTCTCCCTCCTTTGGTACCGCCTTGTACCAATTCTCACAGGCGTGCTCCTGTACCCACCTCCACATATGCACACCCTTGTAAAAACTCGGCTACAACCTCATGCTGGTCAACATGGGGTTGAGATCAGCCACCCAAAATGTTGTGATATATCCCTTAGTTGGGTGGAATGGTTAATTTTTTTTACGTAAGAACTATATAAAAGTTTTACTAAATTTATTATAGAATAACCAACTCAAAATATTCAAGAATACCAAAACCTCAAATTCATACCACAATCAACATTAAAACCACTTCATTAAAAATAAACTATTCTACATGGATCTCTTTAAATGTTGTGAACATTGTGAATTACTATTTTCAAAATTCGTTGGAACTAAAGACCAGCTCAGCAATTATCATATTTAAGGTTGACAAAAAATACAAAATCATTAATGAGATCACGAGTTCTTAAAAATCTAAGTATTCTTATTAAGATAAAAACCTACACCCATATTAACAAACATATCAAAATAGTTCTAGTGTATAAACACAACATCAATACTATTTTATATTTCTTAACATCATTACTTATTCTTTAAAGAAAAGTCGATACTCTTACCTTAACTTTAGTTTTTCTCCCCCTTAAGTGTAACCCTTCATTCCTCACTATGGTTGGAAAATGTTCCATAATGGGTATCTATTCTTACTGTAAAACTTCTATAACACTTAACTTACTTATATACTTATTATACTTTAATTCCCTATAATTTAGTAAAAATAATCATGAATATTGGGAATAAGGAAGAACCATAGTGTTCCTTAGAAGTAACGATCAAGATGAGAAACATCACCCAGTCTCAACTTATTGTTCTTATTCTTATATTTGGCCTTAAATTATTTTCCTTTATTCTCATATATAGAATCTTCATATAAATCTGTTATCTTCTCTTTATCTTTCATAACATATTTGTTACCTTGAGTTTGTAACATCCTTTTCATTCTTTCTTCATAGGCTAGTAAGATATCCATTTTTTTTGTAACATGAACATATTTCACACACCTCTTTCATTTTTATGAATATTTAACTTTATATTTATTGATAACATGATATCAACATTTTTATTATTTTATAAAGATTATTTATTCCCTTTTTATTTAGTAAAATTTTGTTCTTACTCCATCTTTCTAGACATGTACATTTAATCTGGACAAATAACTAACTAATCTTTCTTTCCATTCGTAACTTTCATACCCAAATAAACATTCTTAAATTCCTTTATTTTATCAAATTTATTAAGATTAATATTTTTCTCTATTAAATATTTATCATTTTTTCCTTCTAAACTTTATTTTCTTCCTCATCAAAATTTCTTGGAATTTTTTTTCTCTACTCATTATAGACCCCCTTGATTTATACCTCTTTTTTGGTAAAGTCATGTTATACCAACATGAGTATGCTATATGTCCTAAAACTAACCAAAAATAGTATTTTATTATGAATATTCTTCTCTTATTTTATAATATGTTATATCCACATTTCATAGGTTGTATACCCTGTTGTTTTTGAGTAAAACCATCACTCTTTTTGAAAATTATTGGGGAAAATTTCTTCTTAAATATTTTATCATCCGCCCTTGATATGGTGATTTTATCATAATTTTTCACCATACATACTTTGAAATAATTTATTTTGAAACCTATAACAATAATTTATACAACCTTAGTACAATAAATAGTTTCTAGTTATGATATACCTTCTTCTTGGTAGATGTTTCCACTTGATAATAGGATGATATCATTATCTTATTTATATAAAAATAAATTTTATTAGATTCATTACTCTCAATTAAAACTTGTGTGGGCATGCAACAACCCAAAGTTTATAAATGATATTTGTTTCTTGAAATAAATGTGTGTTATATTATATGGCATTATACACATAAGAAATAAAAAGAAACCAACAATTTTTTTTTTCATTAATAAATATCATTAAATTAATAAAAAACTAAACACATGAAAATTATAAACATTATAATGGGATAAAAAATATAAATTAAGAAAAGTATGGTGAAAAAATTCAGATCATTCTAATATGATAGAATCATCTCCCCCATAGCCAAAACTATAGAAAATTAATAGTTTATTAGTAAACTAATCAAAATTCTAGAAAATGGAAATGTATAACCTTGAGATGAATTGAGGTGAATAATTAATAAAGCAATTAATTTTTATTTATAGTAGGTAATGTGACCATTGGAATAGTAATGTGATCGTTGTAATGGTAACATGACCATTGGGAATAAAAACTAGACCATTAGGAATAGTAACATGACCATTAAAATATTAATTTAAACTCAAAATAATAATATTTAATATAAATAATATTTATCATGATTAATTTTGGTAAATATAAATATTATAATTCCATAAAATAAATATCAAGATTAAAAACTCAAATAAAAAATAAACACGTTTTTAATAAACTATATTTTAAGGTATTTTATAAAAAATAATATTTTTTATATTAAAAATTTAAAAATCAATTATTAAAAAATTAGTTTGTTAAAATGAATTTCATTTTAAAATCATTACATCAAAATTTTCCAAGGTTTATTGTTTTAATAATTTTATAAAATTCTTCAATTTTTTTGTGAATAGTAAAAATATAGTTTTTTCGTAGCCGATGTATTTTAAATAACACCATTCATGATATAACAATGATATAATCAATTATAGAAACATTGGATTGACTAATAACAAATTAAATTTTATAAATGAGTAATTAAAATACAAAAACATGCTTTCCAAAACAAAAAATTACTTTCCATAGTTTAAAGTCCAATGTATTCCATTAAAATAACAATTTTCATTTTTTTCACTTTCATTTTTAATAAACTATTGAATTATAATTATAAAGGCGTTTTATGCCCTAAAAAATTATGTTTTATTTATATATGATCCATAATTTCATTAATATAACTATTACAAGGTTTACCTTGGATATAACATTTTATTCAATATTTTATTCTAAAAATACCCCTCTCCTCAAGTATAAATAACCCCTCTCCCTCCCACTGGAAAACTACTACTCGCTCACTTAACAAAGAAAAAAATATTCCCAAATACTATCTATTAATTCCCTTATAATTATTAGGGATTTTATAGAGTAACCAACTCCAATATTTAAGGGATTTTAGTGCCATACAAGAGAAGCAACACCAAGAAGTCTGTATGTTTTCATGCACTCTTCTTTACCTTTTCCTATTCTTTATGTCATTTTATCTATCAAAAACAAAATAAAATCTTCTAGGATTAATTAATTAGTATTTTAAAATTATATTAATGATTTTACCCTACTTAAATAATCTTATCTTCTATATAATTATATTTCATAGTTTATGTACCTCCTCATTAGACAATGTCCCGTTAATAGTCAATTAACTGCTAATGAGGAAATTTCTAATTATTTTCCCATCACCAACCTTATATATGGTTATAATAAATTATTTATTATATATAAAAATTTAAAAATATTTATTTTATTATTTTGTAATTAATTATGCTAATGTTTAAATGACCTTGAAAAAAAAACAGCAAAACCGAAAAAATGGAAATTTTTTAAGAAAAAAAAGATATAAAAATGTTTCCCTTTAAATGATAGGAATTTAAAAATATAATCAAATAATTATAATTGATAAATAGTGATAAAAATAAAATAATTCAATTTTGGTTCCATTTTTTATGAACCTAATTTTATTATTCAGGTGATGAAAAAGCGATGAAATAAAGGAGGATTTTAGGTAAGGTGATTCTCAAACCCAAAATCTTTATTTTGGGTTATGTTATATTTCAAATTTATTACAGTATGAATTTTATTCTAATATCCAAAATATTTCATCTTAATATTATTTAACTTTTATTTTTGGGATATAAATGTTTCTACCCTTCAGAAATGTTTTCTAAGCTATTTACAATGGGTTTTCAAAAAGACTTCAATTTCCAAAACATCTCTTGAATCCTTTTGATTTGTTTCTCATTTAAAATAGAAAATGATATTTTATGACAATTTATGATCTCACTTATTAATTTTGGAATCCTAAAGTTAATTTCATGAAGTATGATATGTGAAATATTTTACGAAACCCATTCCTTTCCATGGGTTATTTCATGACTATGATTTTTATCCTTTCATATAGAATACATGATTATGAGAATTTTATGATGTGATGGGTGGGACCAAAATTTTATATACCTAAAATTCATTAGGTAATGTGATATATCTCATGATATTATACGTATTATTAGTTAACATGATTCCAACTTTCTTCATAATTATTATTTTATGATTCATGCACATATGTTATGCATGAACACGATTCAATATTTGTTTACAAATATGTGCGATATTTGACCAAAATGTTATGATGTTTCATTATTATGAATATGCCACATTACATGAATTTATCAATTATTTCCCTCATTATTATGTTGGTGATCCTATGCTCATGATATGATGATGTTTATTATGCTCACCCATGTAATATTAATTTATGTCTCTTATTCCTCCTCTTACTAGGATTTTAGCTCACCCATTTGTTTTATGTATATACTCATGTGATTACATGTACTAAGTAGATCATGATTGATTTATAAGAATAAATAATAATTTTTTGAATAATTTTTTAATTTTTGTTCTATATAAGTGTTGTATGAGCCTAATTTTTCCAAGATACTAAACCTTTGGATCCTAGATTGTATCACTGTTATGTTTTTTTATCTTAAAAGTGATGTAATATTCATGTAAGGATAATTTGGGTCTCTATAGTTGGTATCTGAGAGTGGTTTAGTTAATTTGGTAATTAAGATTAGAAAATGTTAGTAAAAAACCATAAGTATAAGTCTATGAATAGGTAAACATCCTAGAATAACCATTTTATAAAAATACTAAACATATGGATCCTATAAGATATGAATTTAGAGTTAATTTTCACATAAGTAAAAATTATTTATTCATTCTTTGTTGAATTATGATTTTTTAAAAACTTTTCTATTTTATAAAATTTTAGGAACCGGGTGAAACCAAAACAACAACCCGTGTAAGGTACAATGCAATGATTTTACAAACTACATCCCCAATTCCATGGGAGGTGGAGTCCAAAACTTCATGGTGATGCTTACCTAGTTGTCTCTTGCTATGAATAATATCCTTAACTATGTGTAATTTCCACCTTTGACCAATAAGGACCAAATTACTATCGATTATTTTATTCTAAAATGACCACCAACATTCTATGGGTCTTCCAATCCAATTGTCTCTAAACAGTGGGTTAACTCAATGGAGAAGATATTTTCTATGCTCTACTATTCTAAGTAGGTGATGGTGACTTTGTATTTCTATCATTTTTATGGAGAGGCTGATCAATGATAGGCATTGATAAATAATACCAAGATGAAAGGATAAAATAAAAGATATGAAGTGAGAAGAATTTAATAAAATATTTTATAACAAATATTTCCCTTGAACTCCCCAAACAAATATTTAGAGATAACTCCTATAGTTCAAGTGAAAGCAAGGTCAATCAGTCATGGTTTACAAGGTAAAATTCACAATGCTAGAGTGATATGCCTCAAGTTTTGTTATTAATAATGATAAAAAAATACATAGATTATTTAGTGGTTTAAAACCACACCTTCGAAAGGGTATAACTATCTGAGACTTTGGGAGTTAGGAGGAATTAGTTTGATGTGATCTCAAATTAGGGATGGATTTTGGTGAATGGTACCATAACTATGGATATAAAAAATTAAATATAAAGTTTTATACTGGTGGATCAAATGAAAAAGGAGGAAAAAAGATTCAACCACCCACATGTTAAGAATGTGGGAAGAAGTATCATGATAATTTCCTCAAAATGACAGGTAAATTGTTCCAGTGTGGGAGAGAAGTACACCAAGGTCATGAATGTAAAATAGAAATAGAAAATATGACCAATGTGATGGATGAAAGGAAGGAACCACCCATGGTTTAATTCTTAAACTATATGTATTAATCATGCAAGCTAGTGCACTAACCATGGGTTATTGAGGAAAATCCACACCAACAACCACCAAAGATTAAGGATAAAGAGAAATACTATTCCATCACCATAGTTGAGGTGTAACATGAAAATAAAGTCATGAAAGGTACACTTACTATTCAATCAATAAAGGTAAAGGTTTTATTTTATTCTAGTTCTATGAATTCTTTTATATCCTATAATTTTTCTAGAACTATTGGATCAAAACTTCAATACCTTGAAGTATAGATATCCATAAAAACACCTAGTGGTTCGATCAATGAAACCCATGTGTTGGAATCTTCTCCTATTAGCATATATGATAGGATTATTCTAGTAAATCTCATAATACATCCCTTGGTAAATTTTATGCTATACTGAGCATGGATTGGCTCTCATTATATAGAGAAAACATCAAATTTTGGAAAAATGAAATCTCTTTTCATATTATGAACCATCCTATGATTCTGTACAGATACAAGGAAGATCATGAATCTCATTTTGAGAATCACTTGATTGTGTGGGTGAAAATAACATGAATATAAACATACCTTTCCCAACTGGTTGAGTAAAATTAAAGAATCAACCATGAGGAAAATACAATTTTAGGGAATAAATTGATGTATTTCCTAAAGAGTTACCTGGACTTCCACTTGATCACGAGGCAGATTTATCAATAGAGATAATACCCAGATCTACTATTATCTCTAAATGTCCCCACAGGATGGTCCTAATCAAATTGGAGGAGTTAAATATACAACTGTAGGAGCATTTGAATAAAGGGTTTTTACACCCTAGTGCATCACCTTGGGGTGAACCAGTGATCTTTGTAAAGAAAAATGATGGATCAATGCTGATTTGTATAGATTAATGCGATCTCTACAAGATCACCATGAATAATAAATATCCACTATCAAGGATTGATGTATTTTCTAATCAACTAATAGAATATTAGTACTTCTCA
This sequence comes from Viscum album, assembly GCA_963277665.1. Lineage (NCBI taxonomy): Eukaryota > Viridiplantae > Streptophyta > Magnoliopsida > Santalales > Viscaceae > Viscum > Viscum album. Next base: position 291,567,853 of record OY728163.1, read on the forward strand.
AAAGTGGATCTTCATTTTTAATATCATCAGTTGAAGGTAAAGAAGGATGATATTCCGAAGATAAACTTCTGTACAAGGTATGAGAACTATGAGTTTAGAGTTATTCCATTAAGACTTACTAACCCCATATAATTTTCATGGATTTTATGAATATATTATTGAGAGGAAACATTGAAAAATATGTGGTGGCATTTATCAATGATATTCTCATTTACTCCAAGAGAAAGTAGGAACATGTATAAAATCTAAGGATTGTAACGATGACACTAAAAAAGGATAAAATGTATGATAAGTTTAGATAGTGTGACTTTTTGATGCAAAAAGTCATATTATTTGGGAATGTGATCACAAGTGAGGGAATTTATGTGGAACCTTCAAAGATAAATGAAACTGATTAATTTTCCAGACCCACTAGTTTCATGGAAATCCATAGTTTTATTGGAATAATAGGGTAATATCGACATTTTTTGAGATTTGTTTTCATGATTTTATATCCCACTAACCAAGTTAACATAGAAAGGATTAAATTTTTTTGGGATAGTATAATTTTAGGAAATATTTAAGGAGCTGAAGAAGAGGTTAATCACTGCACCTGTACTCACACTACTATAAAATGGATAAAGTTTTGTGATATATAGTGATTCTTAAAATAAAGGCTTGTGTTGTGTACCCATATATAATGAAAAAGTGATATACTAAATCTTATCATAACTGAAGAACCTTGATCATAACAACCTAATAAATGATCTGGAGTTAGAATTTGTAATATTCACCTTGAATATTTGGTGGCACTACCTCTGTGAGAAGGGTGAAATTTATATCGACCACAAGAGTCTAAAGTATATATTGACATAGAATTATATCAATATGAATAAGTTAATATGGTTATATATTACCAAGGACTATTATTTATCTATTTACTACTATCCAATAAAGGTGAATAAGTTAGTTGATGCTCTTAGTAGAAAAGAACTTGCTACTTTATCCATGATGCATATTGAGGAAGAACCTATCTTCAAGGATATGAAAATAATGGATTTGGAAATCATAATAACAAGTAATAAATCTTACCTTTCCAAAATTATTTCCCAACCATCTATCTAAAAGAAGATCAAGGAGGTACAAAGGGATGATTTGGATCTTCAAAAGATGGTGAAATAAGTAAAGTAATGGAATCTTCATGAGTTAAATATAAATGAAGATGATATCATTAGATTTGTAACTAGAATTTGTGTTCCTTAATCACCTAATATAAAGAAGGATCTATTGGATAATGCACATAGATCATATTTCTCTGTCCATAATGGAAGTACCAAGATATATTGCGATCTTCGAGAGAACTTCTGGTGGGACAACATGAAGAAAGAGATCACTAAGTACACCTAAAAGTTCTTAGTATGCTATAAAGTTAAAGAAAAGATAATATAAGTACAAGGGAATGATTAAACCATCGTCGATACCCATATATAAATGGGAGAACATCACTATGTACTTTTTCACTGTTCTCTTGAAGACATCTAAAAGAATCAGTGAGATATGGGTTGTATAGGATCAACTCACCAAGACTTCACACTTCATTATTATTTAGGAATATTTCACACTTGAAAAAATTGACAAGATTTATGCAAAGGATGTGGTGATGCTATACGAGGTTCCAATTTCGATTGTCTATAATGATGATTCAAAGTTCACTTCTAAATTATATAGAAGTCTTCAACATGCTCTGAATACTGAACTAAATTTTAGTACCCCCTATCACCCCTAAACTGATGGCCTATATTAAAGGAATATTTAGACACTTAAGGAAAAACTAATATCCTTATCAAAGGAATTTTAAAGGTGGATGGGATGAACATTTAATATTAGTTGAGTTCTCATATAATAACTATTTCCACTCAAGTATTCAAATGGATCCATATGAAGATTTGTATGGGAAGAAATTTAGAACTCTTACTTTTTGGGATAAAGTTGTGAATGAAAGCTACTTGGACCTAATCTTGTGAAAGATATGACACAGAAGGTTCAATCCCTAAATATTTTTCTTAGTCTCATCAAAATACATATGATAAAAACCATATAAGGTACTTGGAGTTTAAAATTGGAGAAATTTTTTTCCTTAAAATATCACCATGGAAAAGAGTCACGTGGTTTGGAAAGAAAGGGAATATTAGACCTAGGTACATTGTTACCTTTGATATCCTTGATCTAATCAGAGTAGTGGACTATCGACTTGCACTTCCACAAAATATTTCTCAAGTTCATGATGTGTTCCATGTATCTCTCTTAATAATGTAAATACCCAATCCATCACATATAATGAATCATGAGGTTGTACAACTAGAGAATGAATTATCATATTAGGATAATCCAGTGAAGATATTATATTATAGGGACAAAGTTATATACAATAATACAATTTAACTTTTCAAAGTATTGTTGAGGAACCATAAATATGAAGAAGTGACATGAGAACTAGAGGAAATAATTAAATAGAAGTAACCTAACCTATTATCAACTGAGAATACGAGTTGAAAATTTGGGGATGTAGTTTATAAAGTGGGGAAGAATTTAACAACCTAGAGTTTACTAGTGATATTTTTTTCTTGAAATAAATGTGTTTTAGATTAGATGGTATTATACAAATACAATAGATAAAGAAAAAAAAAAATATTTCATTAAAAAATATCACTACATTAATCAGCAACTAAACCCAAGAAAATGAAAAATATTATAATGGGGGAAAAATATAAATTAATAAATATAGAATGGGAAAATTTGGATCCTACCAATCTACTAGAATCATTGTCCCCACAGCCACAACTATAAAAAATAAACAGAATATTAGTAAACCAATCGACATTCCATAAAATGGAAATATAGAACCTTGAGATTAATTGAGGTGAATAATGAATAAAGTAATAAATTGGTATTTATAGGAGGCAATGTGGCCATTATAATAGTAATGTGACAATTGGAATAATAACATAATGTTGTGAATAGTAACCTGACTATTGGGAATGATAACCCAACAGTTGGAATAGTAATTTGACCTCAAAATAATAAAATTTAATATAAATAATATTTATCATTTTTGATTTAAGTGAATACAAGTATTATAATTACATAAAATAAATATCCAGAATAAAAACTCAAAAAAAATATAAGCACATTTTTAATAAACTGTATTTTAAGGTATTTTATAAAAAATCACAATTTTTATATTAAAAATTAAAGTAACCCATATCATAAAGTTATTTTGATAAAATTAATTTCATTTTTTAAATCATTATGCCAAAATTTTCAAGGGTTATTTTTTTGGTAATTTTTTAAATTACTTCAATTTTTAAGCGAATAGTAAAAATACAGTTTTTTCATAACTTGTGTATTTTAAATTTCATCATTCATGATGTAATAATGACCTAATAAATTATATAAAATTTGGATTGATCAAGAATATATTAAATTTTATAACTGATTCATCTAAATACAATAAACATGTTTTCCAAAGATTAAAATTATTTTCCAAAGTCTAAAGCATTCCATTAAAATAACAAATTTTCATTTTTTCCAATTTCCATTTTAATAAACTATTGAGTTAGAATTATAAAGGGGTTTAAAGTCCTAAAACCATTATATTTTATTTATATATAATCCATAATATAATTAATATCACTATTTCAATGTTTACCTTCGATATAGTATTTTATTCCATATTTTATTCTAATAATACCTCTCTCCTCAATTATAAATGACCCCTCTCTCTCCCCTTGGAAAACCACTATTCCCTCACTTAAAAAAAAGAAAATCCTCATACCAAATTCTATCTCAAAATCCCATTAAAATCCTTTGGTATTTTCTAGAGTAACCAACTCTAATCATCAAGGGAGTTTAGTGGCGTACAAGAGAAGAAACCCTGAGAAGAGGGTATGTTTTCATTAACTCTTCATTTTATTTTCCACTTATCTTACCATTTTATCTATCCCTTACAAAATGAAATCATTTTATATTAATTAATTAGTATGTTAAAACTATATAAATAATTTAATTCTATTTAAATAATCATATATACTATGTAATTATATTTTATAATTTCCATACCTCCTCTTTGGACAATGTACCGTTAACGGTCAGTTAACCACCAATGATGATGTTATAATTATTTTCATATCACCAACCTTATGGATATTTATAATAAATTATTTATTATATATAAATTTATAAATATATGTATTTTATGATTCTTTAATTAATTATATTAATGTATAAATGAACTTGTACAAAATAGAGAAATTGAAAAAATTTAGAAATGATTATGGAAAACATGATATAAAAACATTCCCCTTTTAATGATGGGAATTAATAAATATAATCCAATGATTATAATTGATAAATAGTTATAAAAATTAAAACAATTCACTTCTTGTTCCATGTTTTAATTAACCAATGTTTATTATTCATGTGACAGAAAAGCGATGAAATAAAGTAGGATTTAAGATAAGGGGATTCTCAAACCCAAAACCTTTATTTTGGGTTATCTCCTATTTTAGATTTATTTTAGTATTAATGTTCCTATAATGTCCAAAATATTTCCTTTAAATATTATTTCTATTCTATTTCATGTATATAATTGTTTCTACCCTTCCAAAATTTTTTCTAATCCATTTATAATGCTTTTTCAAAAAGAATTTTCCAAAACATCTTTGTAATCCTCTAGAGTTTTTTATCCTTTTAAAGAGAAAAAGGTTTTATATTCAAATTTATTACATCCCTTATTCATTTGGGAATCTTAATTCTCATTTCATGAAGTATGATATGTGAAATATTTTACAGAACCCATTCCTTTCCATGGGTTATTTTATGACTAAGATTGTTATCCTTCTATGTGGCATACATGGTTATGAGTATTTTATTATGTGACGGGTGGGACTATAATTATATAACCCTAAAATGAAATGGGTAATTTGATATATATCATGAGATTAATCGTATTATATACGAGCATGATTCTATCTTTGTTAACATTTATGATGTTATGATTTATTCACATATGTTATGTGTGAACATGATGCTAGTTTTGTTCAAAACTATGTATGGTATTTGAAAACTAGGTTATGATGTTTCATTATTATACATATGCCACATTCCATTACTTTATCAAATTATTCCCTCATTATTATATTGATGATCCTATTATTATTTTACGATAAAGTTGATTGTGCTCACCCATGTACTATTGATTCATGTCCCTTATTCATTTTCTTATTGATATTTTAACTCACCCCATTCTATGATGTATATATTCAGGTAATTAAATGTACTAAGTAGATCATGAGATATTTATAAGGATAAAGAAGAATATTTTAAATATATGTTTAATTTTTATTATTTATAAGTGTTGTATGAGCCTAATTTTTACAAGATACCAGACCTTTGGATCTTGGATTGCATCCCTATTATGTTTTTTTATCTTAAAAGTTATGTAATATTAATGAAAATAAAAGTTTGGTTGCTATAGGGAAAATATTTTTTTTAGGAACTTAGAAAGTAATATCTTGTGGTGATTCATGATCCTTCAATATTACCTCCAACTCAAAACACTTCATGTTGAGGGAGTTATTTTTATCCTCAATAGATCTAATTATATCTTCCCAATCCAAATTTATCTTTATTTTTCCATCATGAATGCTTATTGATTGTTATAAATAATTGTTAATATCCTTCTCCTTTTTTTATTTAACCTCTAATTTAGTATTTTTGACATCCATAGAAACTTTGTATAATTTTTCAAGTGTATAGAAATGTTATATAAAAACAAAATCAAAGAAATTATTCTAATAAGTATAAATTTATAATTATTTATCAACAAGAATAATGGATTCATTAATTGGGAATATGAGAGTGATGAGCTTTATAAACTTCTCACTTAATACATTATCCATTTCTTCAACTTCATTTTTTACATATTGTAAAAAATAATCTATTGATACATTTTATCACTTATTTTGTAGAATTATTTAGATATTATATAAAATCATAATGAAGATCACTAAGATAAGTATCATTAATGCAGATGGAACTAGTTTCACTAGAAGAATCACAAGAAAAAGAATTATCAAAAGTTATACCACTCTGATTACCTTCAGTTAGTGATGTTTCTCCATTTACTTTTAGATTCATCTATAAATTCCTTACCAATATTTTATTCCTATTTATCTGAGTCTTGGAAGAAATATCCAGATTTTTATCCTTAAGAGTAATTTTATTGTTCTCTCTTTGAAGTGATTAAAATACTTCCTGAAATATGCACTTCATAGAAGCTAAAAAACAATTAGAGACAAAATTTGGATATTTTAGTGAGAAACCCATATAATACCAATTGAAGGTTCATAATTGTGTGTATAATCACTCATATATTGATATGGTAAATTAGTGATCACTTTTATTTTATTGGAAAATTTATTAACTTAGTAAGGATACTTTTCCTAACCTGTTAAACTTTTTAGATTTACGATCCACTCAAATATAAATCTCAACCTCACATATCGTATGAAAAAAATATAAATAGAGTTCTGTAAATGATATTTAAAAGGTTTAGTAAAAATTATTACTCCTTTTCATGTTGGTTATCCCAACAATAGGAATCCTTTTACTAAATTCATTTAGGAATACAAAGGCATACGCAAAAACTATTTCTACACTCTAGTAACAACCCCTCTAGATAACATTGGTTTTACCCCCCAATAATTATACATTTTCCATAGTTGGTTATTCTAGTAAATATCCCAACTATATCCACTTTATTTATATCTAGTTATACCCCCATCCAAAGTCTTTTTAGTAACTGGTTATACCCCCAGCTATAAACTATTTCCTTCTTATTTTCTGATGAACTGTAAAAATATATTCTTCTTTAGATGAAATTTATCCAAAATCAAGTTGAATAACCTTCACCTGTGTATAATATTTAAGATCTTCAACAAATATATTAAGAGTTTGTTACTCTTGAAACTTTATACAGATCTTAGGAAAACCTGGATATGATAAATATTATATGTTCCAAAACATATTTGGAAAAATTACTTAGTAGTGTATGCCTGATTGACCTCCATCAAGTATACCATACATCCAATGGGTCTCAATCCATTGCTTCTAAACTCACTGAATTTCATTATGGAATGATATTTTTGATTCAACTTCATAAAATTATCTTGGTCTAATAATTATATATTTTATGAAGAAAGATCAGTTTGATGAACCTTCTATAACCAGGTAGGAACTCTAGTAAACAAATCACACACTGCTCTCTCTTCACCCGATGATTCTCGTTCTCATGAAACTTCTACTCCATTCAATAAAACCTAGTCTAGTAAAACACTTCTTTAACCAAGTAATAACATTGGTTTTATTTTCATGGAACAAATCCTTCCTCACTTCCACTCCTCCATGTGTATGAATTGTGTTCTCCACTTTTTCATACTATACTTACAACATCTTTATATAATATCTCTTCTAGAATTTTGGGTAAGAACTATAATGTATTTTACTACTTAATGAAGCCTTGAATTACAAATCTTATCACTCATTGAAATGTCACTATAAATATTCTCAAAAATTCTGAAACATTCAATATGTTAACAAACTTCCTCTAATTTACTTAAAATCTATAGATAAAAAACATTGTACGGTCAACTAAACCTCATCATTGTTAAGTAATTAACATATTTTATATAAATATACTTATAAATACTCTATCCAATAAAAAAATCCACCTTCCTCCATCCAATAGACTCAAATATTTTCTTCATTTGATAGAACTCCATTCAATTTCCCTTTGATAGGAAACCTATGTCTGATAATCTCAACAAATCTTTATCCGATCAAATATCTAATCTCCATATAGTGGATATTTATATTGCTCTCCAGCTGGTGATATTCATATGAAACCTCTTAATGATGATCATACATCTGATAACATTGTATATCTTAGTCCGGTGTTTATTCATCTGATTCCACTCAACTTCATCTCAAACATTATACACCCTTCTTTGCTTATATCACTTTCACATTTCTCAATATGATGACATCACAAATCATTATACCTTGGATCTTTTGAACGTATAACCAATGATTATTTAGCCATTTCAACATCATATACATATACATCAAGTTCTATACACGTGTTTCATTTATTTGATAGTATATAAAAGATATCCTATATCCGGTGAACATTGTACTCTCACATTCTCCATCTGATGAAAATTCATAACATCCCTTCGATCGATCATAAATTCTCTGACACATCTATCTGATCATTCTATATAATAACTTTGCAGCTCAATCTTTTTTAACATTTCAACCTCATAGATCAATATTTATACAACCTATTCTTTTAACTTTATAATTTGAACTATATATAACTCTATCTGTTCACATTGATTCTGTTCATCCAACCCAATTTTTCTGGCTATCCGACCATATTATACAACTTTATAAAAATAGTTTTACTAAAAATTATAGTTTGAAATTTTTACTGTCACTTGATCTTAGAATTCTCTCACATTTTAATTATCCCCATTTTTACTTTTATCACTTTATAAAAAATCATAAAAACAAAGATGGGTTCATGATTACCTTCATGATGTAAAGAACTTTAATAACATCATAATATCATTTGACTTTGTAAGGAAAGTTTCCTAACATAGTAAAGTAAACTTTCTTACACTTCATAAGAAAATTTTCTCACACAACTCCAACAACATCTATTCTCTCAAACTTCTCCAAATTTCTCAAGTAACTTTCTCTACAAACATATATTGATATATTGACAAAAAATGAAACCAAAATACCTTTGAAACAATAAAAGATAACTAAATAAATTATCATATCAAGCGTGAAACTTCTTAGATGCATGCATGATAATTTAAAGAAGAAATTTAACATTTAAACTAAATCATACATAATAATTCATAATAAAATAATTATATTTATGAATAGTAAACAAGGGAATAAAATAAATAAATGAATAATTCATATATTTAAGTATGACACAAATATTTATGAACAATTCATAAATAAATCTAAAAATAAACACTTTATAATTTGGTTACCCATTATGGACATTACATAATTGAATAAATATAAAAATTTTATATTTATTTTTCAATGAAAACTCCTCTATATTATCCATTATAAGTAATTTATCTTTAAATATATAATATTGCATGAAATATAAACATTTTATATTCCAATTATATTATTTAGACAATTTACATATTCTAAATATCATATATTAAATATTACTTAAACCTTGATTGTATCAACTATAAAAAATAATTTTTATTTGTTTTAAATTATTTCTCAAATAAGGCTCTTTTAATTTGAACAATTCAAATTAAATTTTATGAATAATTTATAATATTAATATAGACTTATTTATATTTTTACCTTATTTTATAATTTATAAAAACTTATAAAAATTACTCTTATAATTTCTATATAAACATTTTATATCTAAACTATAAGACATGCTATATAATTATGAAAATGGTATTTAAATATGAAATTTTAATATTAGAGATATTTATTTAATAAATATTTCATAAATATTTAATAACAAAATTAGAAAAAAATTATAATTAATTAATTTATACATACCTTTATGCATTAAAAATGTCCAAAAATACCTTTAACCAAAATTTATAAATGATTTAAAAATAATTAATATCAATTCCTTAATTGAAATATTAAAAAAAAGATATTTACTTATAATTCATTTTTAACAACATACCCATCACAATAAATCATGTATTACATATGAAAATAGGACCTGTGTGATATTAACATTGTAATTGCTGGCTCTCTTAAGGAAAAATCAATGAAAGGTGGTTTGTGTAAGAGTAATCTAGTGCCTTGTTACATGGTCCATGACAGGGCACACCTAGGATTAAATCTAGTGTATGGGCCTTAAATAAGCATAAAATCTCTCCCCTGGTGTGAACCTAAGAATAAAACAGATCAAATTTTAATCATGTCTTATGATAAGTCACTATATGGTATTGACTTAATGTTTTGGTGGCCTATGTCAGATTAATTTTGTGGTGAATACACAACATTAATATCATGGTGTTTTCACCAACTTATGATTAAACCTTTCTAACCAGGTCTTATGCAGGATCATTAAAATGGTTCCTGGTTTCATGGATAATGACTTGGACTATGTTAGAAAAACCCAACACATCAAAGGCCTATGTATAATTAACTTATCTTATGGGTATCGTGTTATATTAAACTTGAGGTGCCTAGATGTTGGATTATATGACATATAATATATTATATATATTCTACAACATTATATTTTTTTATCATTTCAACCACTTCATTTTTATAATTATTTCAAGATTCAAATCACATTACATTACTCTTATATGAATGTTAGGTTTCTAATGATTTATTAGGGAATAATTAATGTGGTGAAAATAGATAGAAACTACAAATCCCAAGATCAAAATGAATTTACAACCTAAAACCATAAAAGTTGTAAATAAAGATATCTATGTACCTTAAAATGATGATGTTTATACTCTATCTTGAATGAGTATGCTTTATGGAGAACACTAAGGAGAAATTGAAAGATTAATCCCTCCTAAAGTATCTATAGATTATAGGAATCACCCAATGCTCAGGTGGGACCTTTATCAACACTACTATCTATTATAACCTTAGTTAAAGGTCAGAGACAATGATAGTAAGGAGAGAAGTAGATTTAGGGGTTCTAATGATAATAAAAAAACCATTAAAGAGGATTGAACTAATTTATATAGGCTCTCAGGATCTCAAAACTTCTATCCTATATTGATTATAATGTTTTATAAACATTTTAATGTTTAAACTACCTTGAAACGATTGATTTTAATTTCTATAATCAATTTTTCATGTTTAAATATTCATGTTATTCATTTTAACTGCTCACTAGAATTATATTATGATGATAAACCAAATATGATTGAATTTGGATATGATTTGGGTTGATTTCCACATGACATCACATAATGTGATAATTATAAAAAAGAACCATCATGGTACAATGTCTCACATTATTACATGGTACTATCAATGAAAACATGACATGGTATAAACCACCACGTCTTAGTGGTTACTTCAATACAAAAATAAATCATTAGAAACCTCTGAGGATTACATGGGTTTGGTTGGGTGAAAAAATTAAATCAAACATAGCATGTGAAAAAGTAAGGGGGGATGGTTATGAAACAAGTGTTTAGGTCCCACTATGATCCAATTAAAGGACCTTAATATAATTAAAAATCCTAAGTGAGATGATACTGGTTATAGGGTAGAGACCCATGTGAGGTATATGCATCATGTTTTTTTTGCATCCATGATTGATTTTTTGTGATTATGGGGAAGTTTAAATGAATCAAATTAAATAATATTAAATGAAATTTATATATTGGGTGTTAAGAGTTTTTTTATTTTGTGTTATAAAAATTGATAGTGGGTGTTATCCTCATATAGTTTGGATCAGAGAGGTACAATATGATACTTTAGTCGGTCATGGGAGGGTCTAACTGGTAAAGGATGATGATCCACAGAGGAAGGCACTACATGAGTTTCAACATCAGTGTTTAGTTAAGTATGAGGGTACTTTATAGAGACTAATTAGTGGTTAAAAGATCTTAAAAATTCTTTCAGTTTGATTAGTGAATAGAAGGATCATTGAATGAAATTGGATGTCAGTTTGTTGAGGGGTTCTTATAATTAGTTGTGGATCTTGTTCTCAGGTGAGTGTGAGGATTCTACAGTCTCATGAAATTATTTTTAAAGAAGATTCATGTTGAGTTTCATTCATAAATTCTGATGGAAGACATGAAATGAGAGTTTCTATATCCTCAATAGGGAATATTGAGTGTGTGAGAGTTTGGGGTTCAGTTTAAGAATATTGTTATTTTTTATCTGGATAGTCTTTCTAATGATGAGTTTAGGGAATGAAATTTTGAGGAGTCATTTAATCTTTAAATCTAGTATTGGGTCACCCCATTTACATTTATATAGTGTTTTAAGGTGTTGGAGAAAATGGGATGTTTGATAATATTCATGCATTGATCGGTTCATCTTAAGAGGGAAGTAATAAAAAGTTTCCAAGGATCAAGGCAATGGATGGAGGTTTTCAGTTGTTTGAAAAGTCAAGGTTTCACTTAATGGAGCTTGGTATCAACCTCCTTATACTTCTATAGAGTTAGAAGTTATATAAATTTACTAGGAGTTTTAGTTTGGTAAGTTTTACTTGTGTAGGTAATGTTTATTAGTTTTTCTAACACCCGACCATCCTTATTGGTTATTTTGGGGTAGGAATTTAGTTTTCTATGGATCCATAGAAGTCATTTCCTTTGAGGACTTATCCGCTTTAGTAACAATTTTGGTATAATTTTAGCAACAAATAGAATATGGGGATTTGAGAGGATATCTATATAATGTTTCTTATCTTTGGGGATGTAGGTTTGAGTATAGTCATGGAGGTGGTTATCATCCATGGAAGCGAGGAAAGAAGAGTAGGGCATGGTCAGTTACATTCCATGTAGTTTTTAGTGCCAGGAGGGCTAAAGATTGTGTGAGGAACTGTTTATATATATTCTACTATGGATTATGATCTCACTTCTAGAAACTTTACCCATACCAATGGTTTATAATAGTTGGTATTGGGGAAGGAACTATTGGTATACCCTATAACAATGGTTATCACAACCATTGGGTCTTACAATATTGAGATAGACCTATAAAAAAGTTCTTCTACAACCATTGGTATAGGTTATTCAGGGTTGGATGAAACTAATAGTTATAATAAATGTTTCTATAAGAAGAAAATACCAATGGTTCATAAAATTGTTGGCATAATAAACAATATCAATGATACCTACTTTCTAACCATCCTACACCCAATACATAAAAAACATACAACCAATATATAACAATACAGAAATAAAATTATGTATTTAACTAGTCATGATATGAATTTAAAACTAAAAATATTTTATATAAATCATATTTAATTAGTTGATAACTTAAAAAACAAATCATAACACATATACAATTAGTTTAATTCATTAAAAACCATCCACATGATTGTGTCATAAATATGAAGTAAGAAATTTAGGGGATTAATATATCTCTCATCAACACCACTACCACCATGTTTAACACTATCATGAACCTCATCATGAATGTTCCCACTAAAATAATTTCCTTTAATATCTTTATCATCTTCACCACTATGAATGCTTTCACCCCAATCACTACTAAAATCATCAACACTATCACCTAGTGCATCATATAAGGAGTGTTTCATCTGTATGCATATAACAACAAGTACAGTGGTATATGTTGAATGTGATTAATATAATGCTTTTATATCTTTCATAAACCACTTGGTGACTTTTTTAATTAGTTCCCACTCTTTCACGGATAATTTTTCTTTCCACTACATCTTTTTCATGAGCCTCTTGCAACTTGGTGCTACTGGAGTTGTTAAAGGCACCTAAAGGGAAAAAATACCTAGTGGGTATGATACTATTCCTAGGTTGATATTGAAATATCTCTTGGTTTTCATCACTTAATATGTATAAAAAATTATCATGTGGAATGAATTTGTAATCATATTGATTACCATGGGCCTTCAAAGCACATTGTTGATAATATAAATGTGATATTTAGTTGTGAAATATATATTAAAATTTCAAATCATCATAATAAGACTTATAACCTTTTCTTTTGTATTTTCATTTTCAGAATTCATGTATTTATTCTTTCTACTTGAGAAAAAAATTACTCGAGGCCTTTTCCCTTTCATGTTCAATACCCCCCAATGAAAATGACATTGAAAGTAAGAAAACATTATTCAATAATACAATATTTCTAATAAAAATTGAATCATTTAAACCAATATTTAAATAAAAAATCCAAAATAAAATGAACTAAAATTCATTGAAATGAATCATATTAACCTCACCAGTGTGAAACTAGAATCAATCAAACCAAAATAAAAAATTTGGATTATTTTGGTTAAGGTATATTTAGATTAGTTTTATTATTTTTGTATTGATTTATTTTGGATGGGGTTCATTCAATTTAGTTATATTAATTTTTTTTCATTTTTCATTGGTTCTACTAGGTTTGTGTGAGTTCAACTTGATTAAGTATTGTTTAGATTAATTTGGAACTTCTATATCAAATTTGTCTCTTTTTTATGAATAAAACATATTATATTGGTTTAGTTTGGGTTAATATGGTTTAGTCTATATCAGGGTAGTTCAGTTTTGGTTAATTTTGGTTTGGATTGGTTTATATTTGTTAGATGTTGTTTAATTTAAGTCATATTTGAAAAGATCAATTAAATTTTATTCCATTCAGTTTAGTTCAATTTTACTCATTTTAGTTTCATTATATTCGGTTCCATTTAGTGCATTTCAATTTAATAAAACAAATTATTACAATTCGGTTTGGATAAGTTTTGATTGTATTTAGTTTGATCAAATTTAATTTTATTTAGGTCCAGTTGGTTCAGGTAAATTAGGGTATTTTTTTCCATTTTGGTTCAACTTTGTTTTGTTATTTTTGATTTGGATTGGGTTATGTATAGATAGTTAAGTTTATTTATATTTATTTTTATCATATTCCCACCAGATTAGTTTGAGTTTATAGCTTACAGTTTTATATAATCAAATAAAATGAATATATTGACATGTTTATATGTTAATAATAAATGAAATTATATACATGTTAATATAGTTTAGAGTTTTAATTTTTACATATAAACTGTTAATATGTTAACAAGTTAATATAGTTTATTTTTTTTATCATTTATATGTTATTATTATGTAGAGTTATTTTTATGTTTACATGATAATATTAAATTATACTATTTATACTATATACAATGAAACATTTAATCATTATATCAAACTATTTATACTATTCAACCATTTAAATGTTAGTACAATTTATATATTAACATATAAATATATAATGTATTTACAGATTAATGTATACAATGTATTAAGAAATAAAATATACTAATATTAAAGCTATTATTTACGAATTAAGTTTATAGTTAATATGTAAACTTTTTAATGAATATATAATCTCTTCGTAGTTTATAGTTTAAAGTCTATATGTAAACTATAAAATCTTTACAGTTTAATGAAAATCATAAAATATTTATAATTTATATGTAAACTGTAAACTAAATATAATTTACATGTAAATTATAAATAATTTAAATTATATATATAAAATTCTATAGTTTTAATTTTAATATATTTTACACTAAAAAATACATTTGTTTTGGAAAGTCAAACCACACATATCTTTCCATGAAGATTTAAAATCTTGGGTACTCTTGGATGGAATTCATATTTTAGGTACATTTTAAAGGAGTTTAGAGACCCATTTCATTAAAAAAGAGCCCTTGATTTTTGAAATTGAAGACTGTATATCCATTGGAGAAATGAAAAAGCACTTTATAGGAATGGAAAGAGCACCAAAACAACCAAAAAAATGGTTTGGAATCAATCAACAATAGCTCCATAGACTGCACATGAAGAATTATAACCAATTTTTTATAAAAATCAGAAACCAAAATATACTTAAATTGAGTGGGAATTAATATTACATAAATTTTTCATCAAGGAAAAGGATTTATGAGATTGGTAACCATTATTTAGAGTTTTTAAAATCTTTTAGAGGTGAACCAAACACATGGTAAACATGGGATATCAACCATGGAAGTGTTACTCATTCCCAAGGCTATATAATTAATGTTAGAGGGAAAACTCCGACTTGAATTTTTGGGATAAATAACTAATCCAAAAATCTAGAATTCCTATAAACTAGTTTTTAATTGATAAATTTCCAATTTATAGTGATCCAAATTGGGGTAATCACATAAAATCTCCTTGGAGGAGTTAAATAGACATAAGTTAAGTAGGAAATCCACGAATTCAAGAGAAAACTAAGGGTGGAAAGAAAGGAGAATATATTTAGAACCATATTTTCCTAAATATAGAGTAACCAAATTAGAGGGAGAAATTGGACATTACTTTAAGAGACCTTAAAATCCTTAAACATGTTAGAAATACTGGATTTAAGGGGTATTTGTTTCATACTTTTCTAGGAAAAAATGAGTAGTAACCTCATATCTATTTTGATCATTCCATGTTATTTTATTTTGATTTGTTATGGGTCACATCTATTAGATTTTGGATGGGTCAGTTCATCCTTGGTATAGTCAGTTCATGCCGGTTTTTTGTTTTATTTTTATTTTCATTTTACTTTAATTAAATTGATTTTTTTATTCATGTTCAGTTATGACTAGTGTGATAGGCTTGATTTTTTTGGTTTAGTTGTATTGATTCCTAATTAAACTTAGTTGGACATAAAAAATACATAGTTTCTCTCAAGATCCTGTATAGTAGTTCACCCAAAAGCATGCATGTACTTCATAACACCCTTATTTTTTAATTTATTTTGAATAATCCTGAAAAATTAAATTAAATAATATAAAACAAAGTATTAATAAAAACTATAATTATTTATATTTCAATCAAAAACCATTACATATGTATAATACCTTGAACTCATTACTCTTCCAATAAGTGATCATTTCTTAATTTATGTAACTAAACAATCATTTATAGTTTGTAAACCCTCTAAATTGGTGTCAAGTCTATTGATCTAACCAATATATAGCTCATACTTATATGATATCCAATGTTCCCCTAATTTTATCAACCGTGCATCCTTCACATACCGACTTTTAAAAAAGTTAAAGTGAAGATTCAAGAAACATATTAATTCATATAAATAAAATAATAACATAGGTTTAAATTTAACAAACTTTCTTAACCATATCCTTATCTATGAATTAAATATGATTTTATTATTAAAATATATCTATGAGATTATTTTAGCCAAAATTATGTCACTATACTTGGCTAATGTCGCTATAAAAATTCTATGTTATCTACCATTTTTTCTGATTAATTGGTTGTCTTTGTTATAATTTACCATGATTTGGGAATAATTGTTATAGAATTCACACATATGAGTAAACCCACATTTACTATTATAATATCCCAATGAAAAATTTAATTAATACATATTACAATTGAAATAAAATTATAGTGATAGAATCTAATGCACTTGTAAACAAATACCTTATCCAGGATAACCATTTCATAAAGGAAAAGGGGATTAAGAAACCTGATATAGGTGTGAGTTTATAACAATATTTGTAAAAGAATATTGGTATAGGATAAACCTATACTAACCTATACCAATTATCAATTAAATCCAATGGTATAGGTCAATTGGTATAGGTTTAAATTCCAGTAGTACCTATTTGATTCAGGAGCTTTACACTCATTTATTATGCCTACCTTAGTATGATATACAGGGACCAAGGTGGAGAGAATTATAATTCCATTAGTGTAATTTATTCTAGATAAAGGTAATTTTTATGTACTTGAGGTGTATTATAGTTGTGATTTGATGATGGGGTAACATCATCCATAAGGAGATCTCTTATTTCTCAAGATACAACCATACAATGTCATTCTTGGAATAGATTGGTTATATTATACACATCCCACTATTGATTTCTTCCAAATTAAAGTTTTTTTCATTGATGTAGAAGGTGAGAACACAATATTCTTTGTAAATAGGTATTATCAAATAGATCATAAAAATATAGATCCCTTGACTTTACAGCTGGTGGAGTTGTTTTTGGGTTCAGTGGAGGTGACCAAATAGTGTTTTTGAGGTAAATCAATTAGTTTCCAGATATTTTTCCTAAAGAGTTTTTGACTCTAGTCCCTTGACATGGTATCAAGTTTGGGAAAGAGTTTCAACCCAGTGTATTTTTGATTTGGATGTCTTGTTATCGAATGAAATCATCTAAGATACTAGATTTATGGATCAAGATTTATGATCTATTACATAAGGGTTTGATCAAAACTAGTGTGTCTACTTGGGGTGTTTTGATTTTGTTTGAAAATAATACAGATTCTAGTTTGAGATTGTGTATAGACTACCAGTGGCTGAACCAGGTAATAGAGAAGAACTATGACAACCCTACTTTTTTTTACACAATTAAAAATAATTTATTACATAAAATTCACTTGATACAACATAGAAGATTGAGAGGTCTAGTGTCTATGGGGCTTAGGATCATTACATAACAACTTAAAAGATGAAATAAAATATCTTTATTGAAAACTTATTTTATATGACCACTATATTCCCTCCTACTTAGCATTTCATGGGATAATGTGAGGACATGCATAAGAAAAGGGTGAGCTATAAAGCACAATAAGTGAATAATCATGGAATAACATGAGTAATACAGTACATGTTATACAATAGACATATCAACAGAGCATAAGAGAAGCATAAAAATAAAGGCATGATAAAGCATGATAATCTCATAACATGGAAATGTAGAAACAACACTTAACATGGAATTAGCATGAGCCAAGGATCATTATACATGGAGCATGAGTAAACCATCATTGCACATGAAGCATGAGTAAAACCTCATTGCAGTTGAATTATCATGAGTAATCACTCATTGCACATGACGTATCATGAAACTATACTTTACCCAATGCTTTGGAGCGTTATAAGGGAACACCCTTCTTAAACATTTCATTTCATTCATAAGTGTGCCACATGGATTATATAACATGGAATCATAAAACATCATCATTTATTATATGATAAACAAATATGGAATTCATACATGAAAATTTATAATCAATAAGTAAATGTGCATAAAGGTGAATACCCATGATAGATAAATGAGAATGGTATTCACTATCTCTCCAATCTTCTTTAATTTTATAAAACACTTTGAGGCTAAGTAAGAACCACCAATCACACAAAAGTAACCATAAGTGGGTCCGACTTGGAACCACGACCAAGACCAAACTCATCCAAAAAACACAAAACAGTAACCAAAATCCAAAAAAATGGACCGGCAAAGGAACGCTGCCAAAAATGACCTGCACAAAATACATGACCAAAAAATCACACACTGTTCGTCAGGATGCAACACCACCGCCGCATCAGGGACCACCTATTCATGTCTGCTGTGCCGAGAGCCGGAAATCCAGATCACTGGAAATGGGCACGAGGGAGGGGCTCAAATCCATGAAGGCCGACGGAAAAAAACATAAGGAGTAGCCTGCACCACCACAATCCCCACAAAATGACGGGGGCCATCCACAGACCAGATTGTCGAAACCAAGACAGCCGCACATCTCACCCAACAACCACCCGTTTTAGTACCTCCATCATCAAAACCACCAACACCATCCCAAATCTCCCAATAGCCCTTCGAACTTAACCATCCTGGGGGCATGCGTAGAGGGCCAGGGAAAAAATAGTAGGGGAAATTTTTTCTGATGATGGTGCCGGACATGGGGGAACCAGAACACCACCATATAATTGTAACAAAACAACCTTCAATAATAAGTCAAACAAGGTAGTTTCGCATGCCACGAGCGTTCCTGGGGTCATCCTCAATGACCTCATAGTAACTCGAGAGGAAGACAATGAACCTGTGGGCCAGAATAAAAGATAGGGGGCAACGACAGAGAAATTGGTCAAGGTCGTCGCAAGAGTGGGAGTGGAGATCTTCAAACCAGATCATCAAAGGAGGTTGACTGAAAGTTGACAGAGCTCCAGATCTGTGAAACCTTAGTGCGATCGAGACCCTCACGCGAGACCGCACAACCAAACCCTCGGCAGTGTGACAACGTGACGTAAGAATTCATAAAAATGGTTGATGAGAGAGAAAGGGGTGTCTCATAATATGTACATGAAATGGACATTAAGGGGTTCATATAGATACATTTCCCAACAATTTTAATGGAAAATAGATTCATGATACAAAAGAATTTTTTGAATGTAAGTGAGGAGAGATAAATTCCTTTCGGAATTTTGGCATAGTAACGGGTGTACATGGGAGGAATTTATTGAGAGAGAAAGGGGTCTCTCATAATTAAAACATAAAGAGGGAAGTACGGGGGAGGTGTAAAACCATACCCAAACATTTATAATTGAAATTAAAAGGTCATAACAATTTAAAGTATATTGAACAAAAAAAAGAAAGGAAGAAAAACCCTTACTTGGAAGTGTGCTTCCAAAGGCTTGAGAGAGGCTTCTTGGGAGCTTGGGGAACCTTGGGAGGATTCTAGAGAGAGGAGTTCATAGGTTGGATGAACTCCGAATGATTTTTGTGAGGATTAAGTGAGAGCTTGGTTGGGTTTATATAAGAAAGGAGAAGGAATTTTTTATTATTTAGGTTTGAGACACCTCACATTAAACTAATCAAAACTAAAAACCAACCCATGGTTTTTGCCCATGGTTTTTAAAAAAGGGGAGTGGAAAAAAATATTTTATAAGGTCAAAGTCCTAACTTCTTAAAATAATGGGGTTTCTTATGTGGATATGAGTCACACTCCCAAGGAAAACAATTTAAAAAGACAAATTTTTTAATAAGTCTTGAAGGGTCCACTAAAGAATTGTAAAATAAATCAAACAAACAAAAAATCACATTATTTTAATGTAAAAAAATATATTGGCTGAAAATAAAGTTAATTGTATTTTATTACATCACTATTGGGTCATTATGATGTCATAAAACACATTATATATTTAAATGGCATTTAATTTTTACCCAAAAAATTTGACTATCTCAGAAAATTATGAAAAATTATCCATTGGATAATTTCTAAATCCTGGTTCTAGAAATAATATTCATTTTATCTGAATAATTTTTTGAATATGTTAATTTTTACTTTTAAAATAAAAACTGGAATTTATCGAAAATTCATGGGTTTTGAAAAAAATGGCTTTCAAACGATAATAAAAATTACAATTGCGTTCATAAAATTATATGATCATTTATATTTTATAAAAATTAATTTAATAACAATAATAATATTTTTTAAAATATTATTTAATTCAAAAATCTATTAATTCATCAAAATATATTTCTTAGTTGAACATTAACTAAAAATACTATTTGTGCTTTAAAAACTATTTACAAGGTAACAATAATAAAATGAAATTATATTCGTTATTATATAAAAAAATAATGTACATAACCATAGTGCTAAGGCCTTGTTACATAACCTCTTATAACACCCTCATAAGATCGAAGAGTAAGGTGTGCGATGGTGACCGACTCTTGGGGTGGCTCGGATAACATTGCTTGGGTGGTAATCTCTATCAACTTACACTTCTCTCGTAGGTGGTCCTGCTCGAGCTTAACATATTCAAACTTGGATTAGGCTTGGTCAAGAGTGAAGCCCAAAGACACAACATCCTTTCCGAGCTCTAAAAAATGGGCTTCGTATGGGGCACGTCTACTGAATAAGGCCATCACTTCATTTTTTTGAGTAAATTGGATTTGTTAAAGCCCTATATTTATACTAATCATGTGATCACTGTTCAATAGCTATATTAGCAACAATCCCAATTCTTAACTGTATTTTAAAATCCAAAAACATAAAACCAAAGAAATTGACATTTTATATAAATATTTTACATAAAGATACATTTAATTAGATCAAGAGGGATTTCCATTAATGAGAGTTTGGGTCGTTAAAATCTTCCCCCCTTAAGAAATATTTCCCTTAAAATTTCTTTTTCCCACACTAAAACAGATGTGGGTAACTATGCTTCATAATTTCCTCTAATTCCCATGTTACTTCTTCAAACCTGTGGTTTTGCCACAACACCTTGACGAGGGGTATTGTCTTATTTTGTAGAACTTTTTCTCTATGATCTATGATCTTCACTGGTTGCTCCTCATAAGAAAGATCACCCTCTAATCGTACTAACTTTTAAGAGAGTACATGTGAAGGGTCTGATATGTACTTCCTTAAGAGGGATACATGAAAGACATCATGTACTTTGGAAATGGTAGGTGGAAGTGCTAGTCGATAGGCCACAACCCCGGCATGATCAAGAATCTCGAAGGGGATGATGTACCTTGGACTTAACTTACCTTTATTTCAAAACCTCATGAACTTCTTCCATAGAGATAAGCATATAAATACCATGTCTCCAACTTTAAACTCAAGGTATAATTGACGGTTATCTTCATAACTCTTCTGTCGACTCTGGGATGCCTTGATATACTGCTGAATGGTTTTCACCTTCTCCACCATTTCTTCGACCATTTTTGGTCCAAGCAACTTACGCTCATTGACCACATCCCAACACGCCGGTGTTCTACACCTTTTATCATAATGGGCTTCATATGGTTCCATTTGGATGCTCGAGTGGAAACTGTTATTATAAGAGAACTCAACTAGAGGAATATATTGATCCCATCCTCCTTTAAAGTCTATTGAGAATGCTCTCAACATTTCCTCAAGTGTTTGGGTAGTCCGCTTGGATTGGACATCAGTTGGAGGATGATAGGCCGTATTGAAGTTCAGTTCAATATTCAGAGCATGTTGAAGACTCTTCCAAAACTTAGAGGTGAATCTTAGATCTCAATCAGACACAATAGATAGTGGTACTCCATGAAGCCTTACCACTTCCTTGATATATATCTGTTCCAGTTGATCTAATGATAAATCCTCCTGAATAGCAGTGAAGTGTAAATCCTTTGTAAGATGATCCACAACAACCCAAATTTCATTATTGTCTTTGGATGTATTCGGAAGTCTGGTGACAAAGTACATGGTGATGTTATCCCATTTCCATTCTGGTATGGGAAATGGTTGCATCATCCCCTTAGACTTATTCCTCTCTACCTTCACTTGCTGACACACCAGAAACATTCATGTATATTCAGTGATCTTATTCTTCATATTATCCCACCAATAATTCTCTCATAGATCTCAATACATCTTTGTGTTTCCTGGGTGAATAGAGAAATTTTAACTATGTGCATCATCCAGAAGTTCCTTCTTTAGCTCCAGACTTGATGGAACACATAGTATTTTCCCAAATCTCACAATTCCTTCTTCATTAACATTGAACTCCAAGGATTTACCTTTTCCGATAGCTTCTACTTTTTTTTTGAATTCCCACATCATCCTTTTGATAATCCTTTAACATTTCCAAAAGTTACAGTTGAGTAATCATTTGTGAAAGGATTGATGATGTTCCCTATTTTATGATTCCCATGTCCATATTTATCAAATCTAAGAAGATTGGATACTTTTCAATTCTCATGAATGATAGAATCATTGGGTCCTTTCTACTTAGGGAATCTGCCACCTTTTTTTCTTTCCTAAGGTGGTAATGGATTGAGCAGTCACAGTCTTTGATCAGCTCTAACCATATTCATTGGCGCATGTTCAATTGTTTCTGTGTGAATATATACTTGAGGCTTTTGTGGTCCGTATATATTTCACACTTATCACCAAAGAGATAATGCCAGAAAATTTTGAAATCAAAGATCACTGCAACCAACTCAAGGTCTTGTGTTAGATATTTCTATTCATGAACTTTCAATTTCCTTGAATCATAGGCAATGAATTTGTCATTTTTCATCAACACACATCCCATTCCCTTATTCAAAGCATCACTGAATACCACAAAAAGTTCTACACTTGTGGGTAAAGTGAGAACATACATAGTGATAGCTTCATTTTCAACTCCTTGAAGCTTTCTGCACATTCATCACTCCAAGAAAACTTTACTTCCTTTCGAGTTAGCTTGGTAAGAGAGTTGGAAAATCATGAGAAATTTCTCACAAATCATCAATAATAACTAGCTAACCCCAAGAATCTATGGATATCTGTTACCAATGTTGGCCTCGTCCATCCCTCAATTTCATCTGTTTTGGAGGGATCCATAGATATCCCATTTCTTGTAATGATATGGCCCAAGAATGAGACCTACTTCAACCAGAACTCACACTTGCTGTACTTTTCATAGAGCTTCTCCTTCCGTAAGGTCTCTATTACAGTTCTTAGATTCTCTTCATGATCCTCCTTGGTTTTGGAGTATTTCAAAATATCGTCTATAAAGACTACCAAAAATTTGTTGAGGTAATCTCTAAAGACTCTATTCATCAAGTCCATGAAGATTTATGGAGCATTAGTGAGTCTGAAAGGCATTACTATGAATTCATAGTGATCGTATCTTGTATAAAAAATAGTCTTGGGGATATCTTCCTTATTAAACCTTACTTGATAATATCCTGACCGCAAATCCACCTTGGAGAAGTATTGTGCTCCAGGCAGCTGATCAAACAATTCATAAAGTTTTGGGAGAGGATACTTGTTCTTTATCGTGATTTTGTTGAGCTGACGATAATTGATGCAAAGTTGCATTGAACCATCCTTCTTCTTGAATAAGAGGACTGGTGCACCACATGGTGAAGCACTTGGGCATATAAACCCTTTATCCAAATTCTCCTATAGTTGTTTATTCAGTTCATCAAGATTCACAACAACCATTCTATACAGAGTATTGGATATTTGAAATGCCCTAGATATAAGATCAATTGAGAATTTAATATCTCTTATAGGAATAATACCATACAATTCCTCAGGAAACACTTCAGCAAATTCCCTCACAATAGGCATGTATTCAATGATGGTTGCTTCCTTGGACTCAATCATCTGAGCCAGATACGTGTGCTCAAAGGGCATTAATATCCACACTTGAGATGATGGAGCTAAATAAGATTCATCTTATTCCTTTCACTTGTATAGAATTAGGGGTCGATTATCCACATGGAGAGTTATTTCCCTCTCCTGAAAATTTATGTTGGATCTATATAAGGAAATCCAATCCATGCTAAGAATCATATCAAATTACACCAGAGGGAGTATGAAGAGGTTTTCTAGGAAGTTTAATCCACATATTATGATAGTGGAGGAGTTATATTCATGGGATGCAATGATTGCATCATTTTCCGTACTCACTGACATCTTCACTTCCATGATTTGTGGTGGTGCTAGGATTGTTCTACTAAACTTTTGAGATATAAAAGAATTTGTAGAACCTGAATCAAAAATTACGTTTACTATTATTGAATTAATAACTAGTGTACCTGTCACCACTTCATTTTCAGGGTTCAATTCAGTAGTAGTGATGGAAAAATCTCACCCTTGCTGCCTTAGAGGTTGTTGGTTGCATTCGAAAACCCTTGGCTTAGGGAACTGATTTTCAAGATGCCTTCGTTCTTTGTAGTTATAGAAATGAACCAAGCATTGAGGTTCGAACCGAGCATTTCCTTCCTCTGTCATAGCCATGAGTCTTTCTTTCTGACAGTTAATAGCTAGGATCCCTTCTCTTTCACACTTAAAGCATTTCCTCATCCCCTTCAGGAAATTTCTGGGGTGCTTCTTTCCGCACCTTTGGAAAGTGGGGTGTTGGATCTTCCTAGGACCATTAGATTTATCCATAAAACCACCAGCATTGAATTCCACCTTATACTTCTTATCCCCATGATACCCCTGATATTCTATGATTTCCATTTCATCCTTGAGGGCACATCGGACAATTTAATCATAGCTGTCGAAGTCACGAATTTCCAGCACTTTCCACAGGCTAGGTTTTAGCCCACCAAAGAAGCGGTCAACCTTACCTTCAGGGGTAACGACAAAGCTAGAGGCATATCATGCAAGACTTGTGAAGTTTTCCTCATACTCTCCGAAAGATTCATCATCTTTTTTCTTGATGGAAAGGAATTACCTTTCCATATTAAGCTGGAGGGTGCGCGGAAAATATTTATCAAAAAACATCTTCCGAAAATCTTTTCATTTCAACGCCTCAATCTCCTCCTTAGGCTTCTTATTTTTGATCATCGTCCACCATTGATCAGCTTCACCCTCTATACGATAAGCAGCCAGGATAACCTTCTCTTGTTCAAAACATTGAAGGATGGATAAGATATTTTCAATGGAGTTGATCCATTGTTCATCGATTGAGGGATCATATGATCCATTAAAAGTAGGAGGCCTTTGTCTCATGAAGCTCTCGATAGAGACTTGTTCTTTATTAGGGGGGTTGAACATTTCTCTTGACCCATGTTTCTATTCAAATCTTGAGTTAGCTGAGAGATAATCATAACAAAGTTCATGATTCCCACTCCCATTGGATTGGGTATCTCATTAGTACAATACTCACATTGATCTTCACATCAGTTGTTAGCTCGATTCCTCCTATTACCGAGCATTGGATAGAATAAAATGAAATTTAGGGGTAAAACATAAAGGGTAATACGAGGACAAAACTGATGACTTATAAATAACATTTATTTTCTTAACATATGAATCTATTGGCTTCAGTCTATGTTATCCATGATCTACTTTATAACATATATTCTTAGGGCATTTTTTAGTCCCTTAATAATGGTTCATACTAATCTTGTGAATTTAATAAAGAATATCCCCCAGGAGTGTCATAACCAAGATTGCATCAAGGCCCGTTGTCGTGCACCAATTCTCGTTCGAGTTTAGATCAAAGTAGTGTTTTAGGGTTTTACCCCTAGGATACATCTGTTCCAGAGCCACCTCTACCTGCTTGTATCCAGACAGGGATGTATTTTCTTGATAAACCACTTACGTAATACTCACAAAAACTTAGGGATGTTTTTATTATACTTAGTATTTTCTCTAAGTCTTTAATAGGGTTTTCTAATCCTAATCCGAAAAATAACTAAACCTATCCTCTGATACCAACTATGACAACCTTTCCTTTTATTACATAATTAAACATAATTTATTACATAAACTTTACTTGATAAAACATAGAAGATCGAGAGGTATAGTGTATTTGATGCTTAGGATCATTACATAACAACTTAAAACATGAAATACAACATATTTATTGTAAACTTCTTTTACATGACCACTACATTCCCTTGTACATAGCATTTCATGGGATAACCTGAGGACATGCATAAGAAAAGGGTGAGCTATAAATCCCAGTAAGGGAATAATCATGGAATTACATGAGGAATAAAATACATGTTAGACAATAATCATATCAATAGAGAACAATAGAATCATAAACATAAAGCCATGATAAATCATGATAATCATAACATGGAAATGTGGCAACAACACTTAACATGGAATTAGCATGATCCAAGGATCATTGTACATGGAGCATGAGTAAACCCTAATTGCACATGAAGCACGAGTAAAAAATAATTTTAGTTGAATTATCATGAGTAAACACTAATTTCACATGACATATCATGATACTATACTTTACCCAATGCATTGAAGCACTATAAGGGCACACCCTTCTTAAAAATTTCAATTCTTGCATAAGTGTGCCACATGGATCATATAACTTGGATTCATAAAACATCATTATTTATTACAAAATAAAATAATGTGTAATTAATACATGAAACTTTATAATCAATAAGTAAATGTACATAAAGGTTAATACCCTTTATAGAGAAATGAGCATGGTATTCACTACACAATGACATTGGCTTGGAAAATCGGTGCAATTTCGGCAGCATAACGGTGTGACGTAAGAATTAATAAAAATGGTTGATGAGAGAGAAAGGGGCGTCTCATAATATGTACATGAAATTGAAAGTAAGAGGATAATATATATACATGTACTAACAATTTTAATGGAATTTAGATTCATGATACAAAATAATTGCTTGAATGTAAGTGAGGAGAGATAAATTCTTTTCGGAATTTTGACATAGTAACTGGTGTACATGGGAGGCATTTATTGAGAGAGAAAGGGGTCTCTCATAATTAAAAAATAGGAGGGAAGTATGGGGGAGGTGAGAAACAACAACTCAAAATTTATAATTGAAATTAAAAGGTCATCACAATTTAAAGAATATTAGACAAAAATGATAAAGGAAGAAAAACCCTTACTTGGAAGTGTGAATCCAAAGGCTTAAGAGAGGCTTGATATAGGATTCTTGGGAGCTTGGGGAACATTGGGAGGATTATAGAGAGAGTAGGAAAGAGGTTGGACTAAATCCAAAGGCTTTGAGTGAGGAGGAAGTGGGAGCTTGATTGGGTTTATATATGAAAGGAGAGGGAATTGTTTATTATTTAGGTTTGAGACACCTCACATTAAACTAATCAAAACCACAAACCAACCAATGGTTTTTCCCATGTCTTTTTCAAAAAGAGAGTGGAAAACAATATTTTATAAGGCCAAATTCCTAACTTCTTAAAATAATGGGGTTTCTTATGTGGATGTGAGTCACACTCCCAAGGAAAACAATTTAAAAAGACAAAATGTTTTAAAAAATCTTGAAGGGTCCACTAAAGCTTCGTAAAATAAATCAAACAAACCCAAAATAAAATTATTTTAATGTTAAAACATTTATTGTCCGAACATAAAGTTTATAGTATTTTATTACATCACTATTGTGTCATTATGATGTCATAAAACACATTATATATTTAAACGGTATTTAGTTTTTACCGAAATATTTGACTGTCTCAGAAAATTATGAAAAATTTACTGTAGGGTAATTTCAAAATCCTGATTCCAGAAATAATATTAATTTTATCTAAATAATTTTATAAATATTTTTATTTTCACTTTTAAAATAAAAACTGAAATTTATCGAAAATTCATGGATTTTGACAAAAATGGCTTTCAAACCTTAATAAAAATTACAATTACATTCATAAAATTATACGATCATTTATATTTAATAAAAATTAATTTTAAAAAATAATAATATTTTATTAAAATGTTATTTATTTCAAAAATCCATTAATTCATCAAAATAGATTTCTTAGTTGAACATTAACTAAAAATACTATTTGTGCTTTAAAAACTATTTACAAGGTAACAATAATAAAATGAATGTATATTCATTATTATATAAAAAAATAATGTACATAACCATAGCGATAAGGTCTTGTTACATAACCTCTTATAACACCCTCATAATACCGAAGAGTAAGGTGTGTTATGGTGACCGACTCTTGGGGTGGCTCATATAACATTGATCGGGTGGTAATCTCTATCAAATTCCACTTATCTCATAGGCGGTCCTGATCGAGCTTAACATATTCATGCTTGGCTTGGGATTGGTCAAGAGTGAAGCCCAAAGACACACCCTCCTTTCTAATCTCTGACAAATGGGATTCGTATGGGGCACGTCTACTGGATGAGGCCATCACTTCCTTTGTCTAAGTAAATTGGATTTGTTAAAGCCCTATATTTATACTAATCATGTGATCACTGTTCAACGACTATATTAGAAATGGTCACAATTCTTAACAGTATTTTAAAATCTAAAAACATAAAACCAAAGAATTTGACATTTTATATAAACTTTTTACATAAAGAGACATTTAATTATATCAAGAGGGATTTCCATTAATGAAAGTTTGGGTCGTTACAAGAACCATTATCCCCCTTTGAGAATAAATGATCTATTCAATCATTTGATGGGATATGGTTGGTTTTTAGATATCAATTTATGATCTAGATATCATTATATGAGTATAAAGGAGGAATATATATTTAAGTGTTCGTTCAAGTGTTTTTATGGCCGCTTCAAGTTCATATTAATTATATTAAATGTTATAAAAATTCCAAATACTTTTATGGTATTGATGAAATTAGTTTTTTTGAGTTCATGGACTAGTTATTAATTGTGTTCATCGATGATATCCTTGTGCACTTAAATATAGTGGAGGATCATAATAAGTATGTGAGATATTTTTTGGGGTTTCTTTATTTATATCATATCTATATGATGTTTTCAAAGTGTAAGTTACAGATTATTGAGGCATATTTTATTGTTTATAAAGTTTCTTAATAAGGATTGGTATTGGATCCTTTGAAGATATCAGAAATTGTTACTTGGAAAGTACCTAAAAATGTTTTTAAGTTTTTTAGATTCATTGGTCTTTTAGGTATCTATATGAGGTTAATGTATGAATTATTTTATATTTTATCCCATTTAATAACCTTGATCAATAAGGACTATACATTCACGTGGACTGATTAGTGCTTGGCTACATTTTATTACTCAAATGATAAGCATATTGATACCATTTTTCTTTGTTTTTCATAGGTGGGATTCATGTTCAAGGATTTCTATGATGCATCGTGTCATGTATTTTGATTTTTTTAAAAGACAAAGTTGGTAGTAATCTCTTATAAGTCTTAAATTCTATGTCACTATAAGAAAAAATATGCTTCCCATGATCTTGAGTTAGTGGATATGATGTTTTCAATGAAGATATGGTTATATTACTACATAGTTGAGTGCTTTATGCTCTTCTACGATCATAATATATTGAGGTATATTCTATCTTAGCGGGATTTAAATCTATATTAGTGATGGTGGATAGAGTTATTTTCTAATAGTGAATTTGATATCTTCTATATACCATGGAAATGGAATGTTGTTACTAATGTTCTAAATTAAAAGTCTAGTGGTGGTCCTATTTAAGAGTTTGGAGATGCATGGAGAGTAATAAAAGAGCTTACAACTTTGTATATCTATATAGAGGTAGTAAATGGTATATGTTTCTTGAATCATATATAAGTATAGTATTCCTTGATATAGAAGTTCGATGAATCAAAATTGGTAGATATTGAGGTATAGGTTGATATGATTATATCATATATAGAGTATCTCTTAAGGGATGGTTGGAGGATGATCGATATCAAGTTTTGTTTTCAGGGAAGTTCTTTGTTTCATTGGTTGGGTGTGAGATAGTACTTTTTGATTTTTATATCTCCTCTCTAGTAGGACATCCTAGTATCTCCATTATTCATCATTCCTTGAGAATTTTGTTCTAGTATCTAGTAATGAAGGGTTTGGTGGTTAAGTTTATATCTTGGTGCATAGTTTGTCAATGGTTAATGGTTGATCATTGCAATCTTAGTTGTTTTTTTAAACCATTGGATGTTCTTAAGTTTAAGTGAGATGAAAAATAAATGGATTTAATCAATTATTTACCTCAAACTCTACGAGGATATGATTTTATTTTGGTGATCATGGAATGGTTGTTGAAAATTTCCCATTTCTTGGAAGTTAAGGAGTCAAGTGTGGTGAATTATTTTATTTAAGATATATATAGAAGAGATTATATATATATTTATGAGTATCTAAATATGTTATTATTTGATAAAAAACTTATCTTAATCCATGAACATGGAAGGATATTTAGTGCATTTTTTGGATATCACTTATGCCATGGTAAAAACTTCCCTCCTTAGATAAATGGTCATACAAAAAGACTATTCAGACCCCGAAGGACTTGTTAAATACATGTGTTTTGGATTTTGGAGGT
Source organism: Viscum album (assembly GCA_963277665.1). Classification (NCBI taxonomy): domain Eukaryota; kingdom Viridiplantae; phylum Streptophyta; class Magnoliopsida; order Santalales; family Viscaceae; genus Viscum; species Viscum album. The sequence continues at coordinate 291,599,157 of OY728163.1, forward strand.
TCATGGGTTAAGTACTACCTTTGGTTGAGTTTTCCAATAATAATAGTTATCATTCATCCATTGGTATGGCCACATTAAAGGCATTGTATGGGTGAATCTATATATCTCCATTGTACTATGATTTGGTTAAAGAGTCTATGATTCTTTGGATATATATGGTGTAGAGTATGATAGATAATGTTCAAGTGATCTGTGAATGGGTGAAGGAGGCTCCAGATCATCATAATTATTATACAGACTGTAAGAGGATACCTCTAGAGTTTGAGGTTAGAGATTATGCATTACTGAAGGTTTATCCTCATTGTATACATCAAAGGTTCAAGAACAGGAATATTATCCATCATTAATTATTCCTATCGAAGTGTTTTATCATGATGGTGATGTAGTGTATTAACTGAATCTTCCTCCATATATGGATCATATTCATAATTTCATACATGTGTCACATCTTCACCAGTATCTTCATGATGAATCCCTTGTCATTATCTAGGGAAAGTTAGATATTGAAGAGTACATGGGATTTATAAAGTAGATAGTTGGTATTTAGGATCATTAAGAGAAGGTGTTTAATGATCATTTAATTACCTTGGTTCATGTATTATAGAGGTGTGTTGCCATGGATAAGTGTACATGGGAATGTGAATCGCAGATGTGTTCTCAGTTTCCTGAGCTATATTTTGATTTTTTTGATGATATTATTGGTTATATGATAGTGTGATTAAAGTTATTATCTATCATGTGCTAAATTGTGATTTTTAGTGGAGAGTTTCTTATTTGAGAAGTATATCCTTAGGGTGTTTTGGGTTTTGAGATATTTATTTATAGAATTTATTTTGGTTTTGGTTTTGATTCTCAGGGGTGAGAATAATTTAATAGGTTTCTAATGTAAAGTCCTAGACTTTCCTAGACCTTTATTTTGTATTTTTTGGGTTTGGGGGGGGGGGGTGTAAGAATGAAGTTTTTGGGTTAATAGTGGAGATAAGTTAATTCTTAGCTAATATTTTATTTGGTAGAATGGTTCATGTTGTGGCCATATGTATTACAATGTGGTTATTTTATTGGAGAATAGGGGTTTCTGTAGTCAAGTGAATTGCATTATTACTAGATAAGTTATATCTTGAGGAGGTGTGTTGTGGAATAGAGATTTATTCCAGAGATTTTGGTGTAATTATGGTTTTTTGAGATTTTTTATTTGGGAAATGATTGTTTGGATTGTGTAATGGAGAGTCTTAGGGTGTTTCTAGGTTAATCTTAAGTTGGTAACGCTGCACTGTGGATATGGGAATTGTGTTATGGAGGATTTGGACTATATAGTATTCCTTAATTCTTCTATTTTTTTGGATAATTGGAATTGAACTATTGTCTTGATTATGGAAGTTATCAATTTTGAAGTTAAGGATGAGTTTTTCACTATGATTCTTACGAGTCCAAGCATTATGGTGTGATCCTCTTTTTTTTCCATGATATCCCTTGGTTACATCCAATTTATATGGTTAGAATCCTCGATATTTTGGGAGTATCATTTTATGGTTTCTGTATTAGGACCCCGTCGTAGCATGAAAAACCCAATCACACTACGAAGTTATGTTTTCTAAGTTTTAAATATAAATTTATGTGTCCTTTCGAACTCTATCAAGTTATTTCAACCTCCATCAAGACCTTGTAATCTTGTGTCTCATATTAGGTCCCCTTTGTGCCTCATTTAGTAGCTATTTTATCCTTATATTTAAGTGATCTATATCCTTTGATCGAAGGAGTGATTATAATTCCATTTATTCTTATTTCCTTATTATTTTCTCTTAAATGGGCTATGTTAGTGGGTTGGATTTTATGTGGTCCTATTTTGGTGAATTCAGGTTATAGTCTTGAGTGGGGATGATATATCATAGGTTGTTAAGGGTTTCATCATAGATTCTTGGTGGTTCGATCATATTTATATCCTCATTCTTAATATGAAATTATCATGATTATGATTTCATTTAGTTTATAAATTAACAAACCTAATAAAGAAAATGAACCAAATTAATGAAATTGGAAATGGAAATATGATTCAAATGTTTTTATGTGATTTTAATGTTATTTCCTATGAATAATTACCTTATTTATTTATATGTACAACTATAGAGTTTTTTTTGCAGACATTGTTATGCTTTATCACCCTCATAATTTAATAATCACTTAAATATGGTAACAAAATAGAGATGATAGGAATTTATAATTTGTATTTATGTGTTTATGTCTAAAGTTTTAAATGGAAATAGAATTATTATCAAAGGGGGATTTGTTTTGTATGATTTGTTTTCTAATTTTTATGTGGGTTGATACTATATTTATTTATTTATTTGTGCTTTGGTTGTAATTTTTCTTGGTAGTGAGTCACATTGGTTGGTTTGGGGTGATAGTGTGATGTGATTGTTTTAGTAAAAGTTGTGGGTAAAGATGTGTTATTATTGTGGAAGAGGTGACTCTAGTTGATGTGGAATGGGGATGATATTTTTTTTGTGGTGTCATTATCGTGCTAGTTGTTGGATTGTATTATATGATTGAAGATGTAGCTTTGAGGTGAGGTTAACTTGGTTGTCTCTTAGTTTCCTGATAATATGGAAAGTGATTTAAATAAATGAAATCATAAATAGGTAATGGTATGAAATTAATGATAATTGTGATGTTTTATGATATATGAAATGGGATGGTTGAAATAAAATATTAATCACTAGAATAAATGTTACTAATGAATAAAGATACCTGGAATGAAAGAAAACAAAGTGGATAGTAATGATAAACCTAGAATTTGATAATGATGTGATAAAATGGGAAGTTGAGAATTATTTTGGGGATATAATTTTGTGATTATGTGGTTTAGTTCTGTTATGGATAATTTTGGAAACAATTGTTGGTAAAACATGGTTAAGATAATGTGGGGTTTAGAGGTAATTAAGTCAAATTAAATCTATTGAAATTTAACCCTTATTTTGGGATTATGTGGGTCTATTATATTCATTATAATTTTCTTATTATTTATTACACACCACCACTATGGTAGTTGATACTTATTTGGGTCATATGTTTATTCCAGGTAGGTAAGAATATTTTTTATAATCCAGGTCAACTACTCTAGAATCATGATAATTTTTGTATCAATAACTTCAGTTTCATTAGTTTCGTTATTTGGGTAATTACTACATTAGCCATCGTTATTAGTGAAATGTTTATTTCTTATCACATGAAATATTTAAAAAAAATGACATAAAATAATTAATTTCTATATAAAATTATCAATTGTTAATAATATATGAACTATAATTTTCATTTTACATATTCCTATCTATTTTATATACGTGAACTATAAAATCTATTCTAGAATATTCTCTAGAATTTTATAAATGTTTTATCCTAAATTATTTGTTTTTCTTCCCATTTACCCATAGGTAGTATCCCTTCATTGCTTAGAAATAAATAATATAAGATCATTTACATTATCTAAAGTTTATTATCCTAAGAAGGATAAATACATATTTAAACCTTACATAATTTAACATGGATTAAATCAAATATATTACTTTTTTAATAATTAATTTCTCATTTATGTTATAAATAGTGTATATAATACATAATATTCACCTTAATCTACTAAAAAATGTGATAATTAAATTTGTATTGCATGAAACATATAACTCTTTCAATAAATAACTTCCCATTAATTTTTATCCATAGTGAATATTATATATAATATTTACCTTGATCTCTCAAGGAAATGTATAAATATAAAGGAGTGATCTTACACACTTAGAAAGGGTTAAAACATATAAAAGTGTTATATACATACATTTATAATCGTGACATACATAATATATCATGATAAATAATAAAAATAATTCTATATAAAAGATAACATCAATCATCATATAATTATAATGTATAAAATGTTGGGTATCAGAAACATGCATAAAATAAATTATATCAAAAAAAATTACTTAAAAGTTTTAGTGACTCCAATTACCCAATTTAAACTATCCTTTGAGATCTAAGAATTCATTGAGAGGATTTATAATTCTAAGTCCTAATCAACACTTATCTTTTCTATTTAATTCCTTTATGGAAGAAAATGTCTTAGAAATACATGAAATAATTTTAAATAATGAAAAAACTATGAAAAAATGGATTAATATTCAACAAATATTGTCTTGAAATAATTACCCTATATGTAACTAAGAAATATACAGATGGGTTAATAGTTTACCCAATTAATATAATGGTATGAGCATCTATATGAATTAACTTTAATAAGATTATAAAATAGTGTATTTGTAGTGTTGTGTACTTTATAAAAGAAAACCCCAAGAGTTGGTGATTTTAAAACTATTGTGAATCAAAGTTATCAATATATAAATCAATAATAAAAAAATTAAAGGATGTGTAACATCCTGAGTTAAGAAAAAGAAATACTTTGTATGATAGTGTACATGATATACCACATCAATCTTAAATGAACTAAATGTTATTATGTTACTGTTATGACCTAACCGTTTGAATGGTGGGTATTAAAATGATTAAATTAATTATAAAAATATATTTTATAGATTTATTAATAATTATTTTAACAATTAATTATAAATTAATGTAAACCCTTTTTAAAATAAAAGGAAATGATTTTTTGAAAAACTATTTAAATGTGCACAAGTCTGTTTTATACTAATAAATAAAAAAATCACATTTTTTAGATCATATTAATGATGTTTATATATAATATATTCAATATAATGTTTAAAATTTATCCTATGTGTTTTTTATACATGATATAATAATAAATCAAATTTTATAAATAATAGATGTATTTTTCTTAAAAGTCAGTTTTTACACCTTTTGATGGTGTAACTATTTTAAATTTAGTTTTGAAACTTTAATAAATTATATTTGATAAAATAAACTTCTTAATTTAAATATGGATATAAAAATTTACATTTTTTAAATTTTTGTTATTTTTTGACAAGTTCCAAGTTATGATGAAAAGTGAAAAAGTACTGCATTTTAATTGAAAACAACTTTTTCATTTAAATAATTTATAGTGATGAATTATATTTTTAGTTGATTTTAAAATATGATTAGATAAATTTTATATCATTTAATACAATTTAGGTTATTGGAATCAATTTTACATTGAATTTTAATATAAAAAAATTACAATCTTTTGAATGTTTTCACTTTAATAACCGGTTTTCTCACTACATCAACAAGATTAATTTTCAAATTAATTTTAAGAAATTATATTTTTGAATTTTAAAAAATTGATTCCATATTTGTAATAATATGGTCCAAATAATATAAATATGTCCCTTTTATTTCTAGACATTATGAATAGTAACTTTAGTATTTTTTATTAACACAATTTAGGGTAAATTGGGTAATTAAGGGTAAAAATAATATTACAAATATTAGAAAATTACCCCAAAAATTATCCTAATTTCATTGGATGAGTTATTTTCAACCAAAATCATCTATTGGTTTATTTTACAACCCCTTTGAGACACTTGTAGGAATTAAATCCATTTATAGTATTTTATTCAAAGAAAAGTCAATTTTGCCATATTTTTGTTTTTAACAAGTGAAATATTTTTAATGAGGGGATATATAAGGGATATATTTGACTATAAATAATATTTTTAAAGAAAAAGTTATTATATTTATCATGTATTTTTTTTAATTTTTAGGTAATAAATTATTAAATTAAAGGCTTTCACAATGATTATGTAGTAATTGTTTATTTATGAAAATATCAAATAAATGATATTAAAAATATCAAAATAAATGTAATTTGAGATTATTAATGTCATAAAGGATTTTTTTAGATTCATTTTACATGTTTGGTATGTTTTAGAAGTCTTTTTTATAATTTATATTGTTGTTCTGATTTTTATAAGAGACAAAATAATGAATAGTGTCAATATTGACATCAATGATATTTTAAAATAAGTAATATTTTATTAAATGATATAAAATTTATAAAAATATAAAATTTGGAAACAATTATTTGGGTAAGTGATAAATTTTCATCAATTACTATTTTGTGGGACTTTTTTTATTTTACCATAATTATAGTAACCCTCAAAGTGTAAATTGCATGGTATCAAGGTAATAATTAAAGAGGTCAAATTTGGGTTAAAAGAAAAAGATAAGGATTAAAAAATATTCAAAAAATTTCTAATTTTCATTGGGTAAATTTTTTTCGACCCCAAATAATCCTATATTCGAATTAAATTACTTTTCACCCATTTTGAAGAGGAAATTAATTTATATTAATTTAATATTTTGTAGAATTCCAAGAGTACCCCTATTCTATATTATAAAATGGAACCTCTTATTCTCTTTCCTTAACACTTAAAACCTATTTTTAGGCCAATATCTACCCAAATATCTTACTAGAATATCTCACCACATTCTATAGGCCTTATTTTTGGCACAAAACCCTCCATATATGTGTTAATGTGTTAACCAAAGGAAATCATCCGTAGAAGAGGTATCATTTTTAATTAAGAGTTTATATTTTTCTTCTTCTTCCACTTCCTTAAAATATTATTCAATGATTATGAAATAATAAATTTATTATCATCATTATACAGATATTTTATTATGTTAATATCATCACCATAATTGATCTCCACTTTCCTCAAATCAGAAAATAATATTTCGTTCGTGTGTACGACACACTACCACCTCACGAATTGATATAATTCATTTTCCACCACCATACTTCAAGAATATTTAATGATAGAATTAATGTTTATATATGATATTAATTAATTATATTTCATTATTAAATAATAATATATCATTTATGTTCTTACCTTTCCATGCATATAAAAATGATAATGTCGTTCGTGCATACGTGTGAACTATCACCTCCATGAAGCGATGTGATAAATTTTTAATCACCACATCACATTGATGATATATATAACTATATTTAAATTATTAATATGATATTAATTATATTATTATAATTTTGGAATGATAAAATGATACTTTCCTTCTTTCCATAATGATCATTCAAAAATTAAAACGTTACTCATATTTACGTACAACCTACCATCTCTATGATTATAACATAGTTCATTTTTCATAATGGTTTTATTTAAAAGTATAATTGATGTATATAAATGATAACCATTCCATGAATATTGTTATTTATATTATTTAATTATCACCAATTTTACTATTGACACCATACCAAATTCATTTTTGACTCAAGTACTGAACATCAACAAAACATTCAACATGAACTTAAATAATTATGTAATTGTTATAACATGATAATAAGTGATAAAAAATGAATAATAATCTTAAAAAAAGTTCTCAATAAATTAAATAATTAACATATATTTATTACTTATGAAGATAAATATTGTACATGATGACTTGGACTCAAGGTAAGTTACTTTCTTTTAAAAACTTCTTTTAAAGTTAATATTTCAACTATTTTTAAAAAAGTAAAAAGGAATGTTTTTTAACATATATGACATAAAAATAATTTCCCAATTTCATGTCACTTTAATGTTTTGATGCTTCCGTTAGAAGTTTAAAATTTTATTTTCAAATAATGTATTTTCATTTATGTATGTGTGGATTTGTAAAAATGAAAATTGATTTCAAAGAGGAAATGTTATTTCCATGTTATGCAAGATTCATGTGTTATGATTATGATTTATTTATTGGGATTTTTTTATGATTATGGGCTGTTCCATGATAAACAAAGTTTGTTTGATCTCATTATATATCTACATTACATTTGTTAATGATATAGAGTTAACCGGTAGGGTTTCTCCTAAGAGATTAAGGGAATATACTATGGTGGGTATTCCAAATATAACAAAGAAGGTTACTCACTGTGTACCCATGAGAGATATTATAAGATAGATATAGAATTGATTCCATAAGTTAGATTTATGATTTATGTTTTCTATGGAGTTTTATAGTATACTTATAATTTCATGAGGAAATATAAAGAGATTATGTTTTATGGGTGAAAAGTACAACTTTGTGAAAGAAATTTCATGGGATTAAATATTTAAAGACTAAACGGTTTATTTATTTCCTTTTATGTCTCTTTTTGAGATTTATGTGCTTATATGAAGTTTTAAAATGTATTTCATAGGGTATAAGTATGGGTAAGATAAATGAGGATTTCAAGTTGAATGTTATGAAGCTTTTTCATGAAAAAGAATCATGTTTTAGTTTGAAAGTTTTTTATTTTGGAAAAAATGGATACTATTTTAGTAGTATTAAATTTGTATGAATATGAGATGATTTTTTTAGTATTTAAGGCTGAGTCCTTATAGTTGGTATCAAAGGATGGTTTAGATTAATTTAGAGGTTATGATTTTATTTAATCACAAGTTACAAGTCATATATAACCACAATGGTTATCATGGTATAAATATTCATAGTTATTTTAGATAAATTTAATGAATTTTAGAAAACATGAATACAAATATTTTACTATTTATCATCATCATAAGATGGTATAATATTATTCAGTTGCTAACAATAGCCTATTTTATTCTAAAAAAATTTCTGGATCTAGTAGGAACCAAAGTTACAATGGATGTAAAGGAAAATTTGGCGGTTCTCTGAATAAGCAACTGAATGAAATTGTAGTTTCAATGATAAATATTGTGGTTATTATAAATAAACTATCATGATTAATAATTAACCAATTTAATCTTGGTTAGTTTTTTAATGAATCATATATGAGATAAATTAATCCCTATGTAAGTTTAGGTAATAATGATCATAAAGGTAAATATATTCACTGACATATATTTCAAGGATGTGGAAAGAAACACCTAGGAAAATTTCTTAAAGGGATATAAATACATTTTAAATGTGGTAAAGGAGTTCATAAAGAAATAATCTGTTAAGGAAAAAGGAAGCATTTAATTTAATCCCTAAAAAAGAAATAAGTTATTTCTAAGTTATCAATTAAATGTTTTAAATGCGGGGAGTATGGTCATTATGAAAATAAATTTCTTAGGAATAAGGCTCGTGTGTGGGATCAATATGGTTTGTACAAATATCTGTTTGGAAATACCTAATTCCATTACAATAGAATATGAGGAAACAAAAAATGACATATCAAAGGTATAGATTATTTATTGGTTTAGGTTTTAACATTATTAATTATTAGGATATGGATCATATTTTTGTTTGTAAGAAATAAGTATTAAAGAATAAGGTGGAAAAAAGTTGTTAATGAATTATGAATAATGCTTAATAATTAATATGTCTACATATAAGTAATTCAAGAGTTATGTTAGATCTAAGGATGATGAAGTGTTTAAAAGTACTAATATTCTTTTGATGGTGGAAGTAATTTGGAATAATTTTTTAGTTTGTGTTATATGTGACCCTTAAGTTTGTTATGTGAAAATTTTATTTGAGGAATAATTATATTTTATTTTGTTTAAACAATTATAAAGGTATAGATAACCTTTAGGGATTATATGTTCTTTGATTTTGAGGTAATTATGGGATATTACTTCTTTTGGATGAAAAATAAAAGGTATGAATTAAAATTTGTGGTTCATATTAAGGTTATTTTTGAGGGTGATTCTAATTTTTTTGGAATTATTATAAGGATTATATTAATATATTTTTAGAAAAAGGAAAACTCATAGGATGAGTGAAAAACCGTCACATTCATCAAGTCCATGGGAATTAAACCCACAACCTAAGGGAAATAAGGGTGAATCACCTACAACTAGCCTACGTGAAGTACCAGTTAGTTTGACTTTTTATTTTTTGTTAAAATGATTTTATAGATAAAGAATAAGTTGATTTTTGGAATATATGTTTTATTGAATAGATAACCTATGGATTGGAAAATTATTTGTTTATTAAGTGATTAATGTTATTTTAGAAGACAATTACTATTTTGGTAACCCTTTATGATTGAGATAAATAGAATACTATGGGATTTTATTTGAGTAATAAAGGTTGAATTATATTTGGAAGCATATATTATTTTATTGTATATTTATGGTGATTCAATTTATTTATGAAATGGTTTTCATATCTTGAATATTATTGGGGAAATTACATTTTGATATAATATTTCATGAGTAATTGATGTTATTATGATATAAATGTTAAAATTTATCTTAGAAGACTGTGACAAAATCCTTCAGATTTATAGGTTTCAATATTAGAATATAATATTTTTGAAGAATTTTATGTACAGTTATTTATTGAATAATATAAGTTGAACTTTTGGTATTACTGTTGAATTTTGAATATTTAAGTAGTTTTTTGTCTAATAAAGGTTTATTTTTATAGATAATTATCTTATATTATCCTAACCATTTTTCTATTGGTTAATTAATTAATATAAGAGTAATATATATATATATTGTTATATATGTATATATATTATTTTGTGGATTTTGTTTGTGAATTTTGTGATTCGTAGAAGTTGAGTCTAGTGCTTCAAACATGAAAAATTCATCTTGAATACTCATTATTTGGAGAAAAATATGATTTTTTTGGTGTAAGTTAATTTATGGATGAAAATATAAATGTCAAGTAAGTATATTCCATTATGTTCTTTGTATAGGTATTAAAATAATTACTCAAATCTATGAGAAGAATCTTGAAACAAAAATGTTATCTGTTTACTTTTCTTACTGATAAATCAATGAAATTTTTAACCCATCACATATTTATGGTTCTATGATTGTCAAATTTATCATGGATATGTTCTATATCACTCTTCATTATAACTTGATAGTTTTTTATCTTCAATTTCTATGATTACCTACATGGAACCCTAGTATGTGTTATCTTAGGTGATCTTCATACTTATTTTTCTTTATTTTAAAGTGGAAGTCTCTTTTACCATTCTTTTGATACGGGATGCCAAAAATGTATTTTGAAATGTAAAACCCCTTGTTTTCCATCTCGAGTTCAAATTTCTAGCATAAAATTTATTAAAGGGGTGGATAGTGTAACATCTCGAGTTAAAAAATTAAATACTCTCTTCGATAATGTACATGATACGCCATATCGAGCTTAAATGGATAACTAAATATTATTATGTTACTGTTATGAACTAGAAGTTAGAATGAAATGTATGAATAAGATGAAATTAATTATAAAAATATGGTTTATACATGTATATATAATTCTTTGAATAATTAATTATAAATGAATGTAAATAATTTTTTAAAATAAAAGGAATTATTTGTATGAAAACCTATTTAAACATGCACATGTATGTTTTATTCTAACAAGTAAAAAAATCACTATTTTTGGATCATATTGATGATATTTATATATAACATATTAAATATAATTTTTTATATTCATACTATGTTTTTTCTAGACATTATAAAAGAATAAATATGTTTTCAAGTTTTCATAAATAGTGAAAACATACTGAATTTTAATTGAAAAAAGATTTTTCATCTAAATAATTTATTATGTTAAATTATATTTTTAAATGTTTTTTAATTATAAATCGATAAAATTTACATAATTTCATCCAATTTAGGTCATTTTAAACAATTTTAAATTGAATTTGGATATAAAAACACTTCAATATTTTGAATGTTTTCACTTTAAAAACCTATTTTCTCACCCCGTCAGCAGGATTAATTTGAAATTGATTTTAGCCAATTTTGTGTTATGAATTTTGAAAAATGGATTCAATATTTTGAATCATAAGGTCCAAATTATTTAAATAGTTACCTTTTAGTTTTTAAAATTATGAGTAATAACTTTAATATTTTTTATTAACATGGTTAAGGGTAAATGGGGTAATTAAGGGTAAAAATAATATTACAAATATTTAAAAATTACGCTAAAACTTGTCCTAATTTTATTGGATGAGTGATTTTTGACCAAAATCATCCTTTAACTGATTTTATTACCCCATTGAGATACTTAGAGGTCTTTAATCTATTTATAGTATTTTATTCAAAGAAAAGTCAATTTTGTCATACTTTTGTTTTTAACAATTGAAATATTTTTAAAGTGGGGTTATATAAGGGAAATGTTCGACAATAAATAATATTTGTAAATATAAAATAATTTAATTTATCATGGAAATATATTTTTAATTTTTATGGAATAAATGATTAAATTAAAGGCTTTCACAATGATGATGTAGTAATAGTTTAATTAATGTAAATATCAAATAAATAATATTAATAATATTAAAATAAATATAATTTGAGATGATTAATATCATCCATGAATTTTTTAGATTACTTGGACATGTTAGTGATGTTTTAGAAGTCTTTTTTTCCCGATTTTATCTTATTGTTTTGATTTTTGTAAAAGATAAAATAATAAATAGTGTCCAAATTAACGTTAATTATATTTTAAAATTAATAATGTTTTATTAGATGATATAAAAATATAAAAATCTAAATTTTAGCCAAATTATTAGTTCAAGTATTAAAATTTATTCAATTAGTCTTTTATTGGTTGTTTTTTATTTTATAGTAATTTTATTAACCATCAAAATGTAAATTACATGATATCACTATAAGAATTAAAGAGGTTAAATAAGGGTTAAAACAAAAAGATATGGATTAAAAAATATTAAAAATTTTTCTAATTTTAATTTTATGAATGTATTTATACCCATAATAATAATATATTCTAAATAAATTACTTTTTACCCATTTTTAATAGAAAATTAATTTATATTAATTTAATATTTTTGAGAATTCCAAGAGTACCCCTATCCTCTCTTATAAAAGGAAACCTCTTATTCTCTTTTATTCAGAAATAAAAACTTATTTGGTTTAACAAATATTTATCAAAATACCTTCCTAGAGTTCCTCCCTACATTATAGTGGAAATAATTTAGGTACAACACCCTCCTTAAAGGTGTTAAGGTGTTAATCAAAGTAATTCTTCCGAAGAAGAGGTATCATTTCTAATTAAATGTTTCTATATTATTTTTTATTCAACTTACTTCATATATTATAAAACCATGATGAAATAATAACTCCAGTATTATAATTATAATTATATTTTATTATTTCAATATCATCACCTAAATTCATCTCCACTTTCATCAAATGGGAAAAGAATTATTCGTTCATGTGTACGACGGACTATCACCTCACGAGCCGATATAATTATTTTTCCACCACCGTCTCTCAAGACTGGTTAATTATGGAATTAATGTTTATATATTATATTAATTAAATATTTATCATTTTCTAATAATAATATTTCATTTATTCTCTTACCTTTCCATGCACATAAAAATGATAACGTCGTTCGTGCATATGTGTGAATTATCATCTCCAAGAAGCGATGTGATTCATTTTTCATCACCACATCACATGAATGATATATATAAGTATATTTAAATTATTAATATTATATTAATGATATTATTATCATTATTTAATTATAAAATGATACTTTCCTTATTTCCTTAATGATTAGTGAAAGATGAAAATGTTACACATGCGTACACGCGACCTACCTTCTCACTGATTATAACGTAGTTCATTTTTAATAACCATAATTAATGGTCTGATTTAAAAGTATAATTTATAGATAAAGATTATAATTATTTTCTGAATATTATTTTGGAGATGATGTAATTATGACCACTTTTACTATTGACATCATACCAAATTCATTTTGGACTCAAGTACCGAATATCGATAAAATGTGTGACATGAACTTAAATAATTAAGTAATTATTATAACATGAAAATAAGTGATGTAAAAATTATAATAAAATTTAAAAAAGTTATAAATAAAGTAAACAATTAACCTAAGTTTATTATTTAGTAAGATAAATATTGTACGTGATGATACAGACACAAGGTATGACACTTTATTTTAAAAACTTATTTTAAAGTTACTCTTCCAACTATTTTTTCAACTAGCAAAAGGAATATTTTTTTAACATATATGACATAAATTAAGTTTACCAAATATAATTTCTTTTTAATTTTTTGATTCTTCTTTTATAAGTTTATTTTTTTTATTTTCAAATAAAGTGTTTTCATTTATGAGTATGCGACTTTTTAAAAATGAAAAGTGATTTCAAAGAAGAAATGTTATTTTTTTGTTATGAAATATTTATGTGTTATGATTATGTTTTGTTTCTTGGGAATTGTTTATGAGTATAGGTGGTTCTTTGATAAAGTAATGAAATGTGATCTTTTATATATCTCTCCAATTCACTGGGTAATGAGATAGAGTTAACCGATTGTGTTTCTAATAAGAGATTAAGGGAATATACTACGGTGGGTATTTCAAATGTAAACCTGAAGGTTAATCCCAATGTAGCTATGGGAGATAATATAAGAGAAATATGGAACTGATTCCACAAGTTGCCTTTATTATTTATGCTTTGTATGTAGTTTTACTATATACTTATGATTTCACAAGGCAAGCTAAAGAGATTATGTTTTATGGGTGAAAATTATAACTTTGTGAAGATGTTTTCATTGGTTTAAAGTATTCATGAATTAATGGGTTCTTTATTTTTTTATGTCCCTTATAGATATTTTTATGCTCATTCGATGTTTTAAAGTGTTTTTTATATGGTATAAGGATGGTTAAGAGAAACGAGGGACTCAAGTTTAAAGTTATGAATATTTTTCATGAAAAATAATCATGTTTTATTTTGAAAGTTTTATATTTTGGAAAAAATGGATATTGTTTTAGATGTATCCACTTTTTATGAACATGGGGTTTTATGTATGAATTATGGACTATTTATCTAAAAATATAAACCTAAAATGATCCTTAATGTGAAAGAAATTAAATTCTTAACTGAAAATCAAGATTTTTTAATGTTTAAGGTTGATTCCTTAAAGTTGGAATCAAATGATGGTTTAAATAACTTTATAGGTTAGGATGTTATTTAATGATAAGTTAAAATTCATATATAGCCACAATGGTTAGCTTGATAGAATTTTTCATAGTTATTTTAGATAAATTTAATGAATTTGAGATAACATTAATAAGGATATTTTACTATTTATCATCCTCATAAGATTGTATTTTATGATTTTATTTGTCACATTAACCTTTTTGGTTTTAGTAAAAGTCTGGATCTAGTGGGCACCAATTTAACAATGGATACGAAAGAATTTTTTTTGGTTTTTTGAATAATAAATCATGTGAAATTTGAGCTGTAATGAAAACTCCTGTAGTTATTCTAAACTAACTATCAAGATTAATGATTAACCACATAAACTTGGGTGAGTTTTCAAATGTATCATATATGATAGAAATGAATCCATATCTAAGTTTAGGTAAAAATGATCATAAAGGTAAAATATATTTAATGAAATATGTTTCAAGGATGTGGAAAGAAACACATTTTAAAATGTCTTAAAGGTACAAGAAGATGTTTTAAATGTGGTAAAGGAGGTTATAAAACAATAATATATCAAGGAAAAATTAAGTGTTCAGTAGACACCCTGAAAGTGAAAGGTGTTATTATCAAGTAATCAATTGGATGTTTTAAATATGGAGAGTATGGTCATTATGAAAATCAATGTCCTAGGAATAAGGATCATGAGTGGGATCAACAAGACCATACAAATATCTACTTTAGAATACATAATTACATTATAATTGAAGATTAGGAAACTTAAATTGAAAAATGAATGGTATGGATTATTTATTTGTTCATGTCTTAACATTATTAATTATTATGATATGATTCATATTTTTTGTTTTTAGGAAATAAGTATTAATGAATAAGGTGGAAAATCATTGTTAATGGATTATGAATAATTTTGAATGAATAATAAGTCTATATATAAGGAATTCAAGAGTTATGTTAGATATAAGGATGATGATATGTTTAATAGTATTTATACTCTTTTTATAATGGGAGTACTTTGTAAGAATTTTTTAGTTTGTGTCATATATAACCCTTAAGTTTGTTATGTGAAAATTTTATTTGAGGAAGAATTCTCTTTTTTTTTGTATAAATAATTATAAAGGTATGGATAACCTTTAGGGATTATTTATTCTTTTATTTTGAGGTAATTATGGGATATTACTTCTTTTGGATGAAAAATGAAATGTTTAAAATAACATTTGAGGTTAAAATATATTAAGGTTATTTTTTTGGATGATTCTCAAATTTCTTGAATTATTATATGGTTTCTATTAATATAGTTTTAGAAAAATGGACAACTCGTAGGATGGGTGACAACCTGTCACATCCAAAAAGCCTCCTAGAATCAAACCCACAACTGAAGGGTGACAAGGGTGCATCACCTACCACTATCCTACAATAAGTCTTGGTTAGTATGAATTTTTATTTTTAGATAAATGATTTGATGGATAAAGAATAAGTTTATTTTTGAAACATATGTTTTATCGAATAAATAACCATGGGATTAGAAAATGATTTTTTAATCAAGTGACGAATGTTATTTAGGAACACATTTACTATTTTGGGAACCCTTTATGATTGAGGTTAATAGAATACTATTTGATTTTATTTCCGGAATAAAGGTTGAATTATATTTGGAAGAAAATATGATTTTATTGTGGATTTATGGCGATTTAGGTTATTTGTGAAATAGTTTTTGCATCTTGAAGATTATTAGGGAAATTATTTTTTGGTATAATATTTTATAATTAATTGATTTTATTTAGAGATAAATATTAAAATTTATCTTGGAAGACCATGTGATCAAATCATTCTGAATTTTTGGTTTCAATCTTAGTATAGAATATTTTTGAGGAATTTTAAGGATAGTTATTTATTGAATGTTCTATATTTGACTTTGGGTATTAATGTTGAATTTTGAATATTGAAGTAGTTTTTTTCTATAAAGGTTTATTTTTTAGATAATTATCATATCTTATCCTAACCATTTTAGTTTTGGTTAATAAATAAATAAAAGAGTAATTAATAAAAATTATTTTCTATATTTTTTGATTCGTAGAAGTTGATTGTACTGCTTTATGCATGAAAAATTAATCTTGAATACTAATCATTTGAAAAAAAAGATGAGTTTGTGGGGGAAATTGATTTAATGATGAAACTCTGTTTTCAAGTAAGTATATTTCCTTATGTTCTTAGTAAAATTAGTAAAATAATTCATCAACTATATGAGAATAATATTAAAATAAAAATGTTATCTATTTACTTTTCTTATTGAGAAATAAATGATCTTTTTAAACCATCACATATTTATGGTTTTTTGATTATCAACATTCTCATGAAATTTTTCTCTATAATTATCCATAAGAACTTTCCAGTTTTTTTTCTCTTACATGTTTATGTTTTCTTATATATAAACCTAATATGTGTTATCTCAGGCAACCTTCATACTTTCTTTTCTTTATTTTAAAGTGGAAGTCTTATTTACCCTTCTTCTGACATGGGATTCCAATAAAGGTATTTTGAAAAGTCAAACCCCTAGTTTTTGATCCTAAGTACTAATTGAGTGGAAAAAATTTGTTAATTGGGTGGAGAATGTAACATCCCAAGATTTGTAAAAAATAAATACTCTATTCGATAACATACATGATATGCCACATTGAGCTTAAACAAACAAATAAATATTATTATGTTACTATTGTGACCTAGCCCTTAGAATAGTAGGTATGAACAAGATTAAATGAATTATGAAAATATGGTTTACATATATATATAATTATTTTACCAATTAATTATAAGTGAATGTAAAACCCTTTTTAAAATACAAGGAAATGTTTTTCTAAAAAACTATTTAAATGTGCACTAATATGTTTTACACCGATAAATAAAAAAATCACTATTATTGGATAATATTAATGAAATTTATATATAATTTATTAAATATATTTTTAACATTTATCCTATGTATTTTATATACATTATATAAGAATAAATTCAATTTTACACATAAAAGATGTATTTTTCTAAAAATTCAGTTTTACCTCCTTTTGGTGGCACAATTATTGTAAATTTATTTTTTTTGACACTTTTATAAATTTTATTTTATAAAATAAAATTATTATTTGAAATAAAAATATCCAAATTTACTTTGGTTTATTTTTTATAATTTTTATGACAAGTTTCAAGTTTTGATGAATAGTGAAAAATAATGCATTTTAATTGAAAAAATATTTTTCATCTAAATAATTTATAATGTTAAATTAAAATTTTAATTGGTTTTAAAGTATAAATAGATCTAATTTTAATCATTTAATCTAATTTATATCATTGTAATCAATTTTACATTTAATTTGGATTTAAAAACATTTCAATCATTCAAATGTTTTCACTTTAATAACCCGCTTTCTCACCCCGTCAACAAGATTAATTTTAAATTAATTTTATCCAATTATGTGTTTTGAATTTTGAAAAATTTATTCCATATTTGGAATTATAAGGTTAAAATTGTGTAAATATATCCCTTTTTTTGACATTATGAAAACTAACTTTAATATATTTTTTATTAATAGTGTTAATGGAAAATCAGCTAATTAATGGTAAAAGTAATAATATAATAGTTATAAAATTACCATCAAACTTATACTAATTTTATTTGATTAGTTATTTTATAAAATAATAATCCTTGGACCAATTTTATGACCTCTTTTAAACACTTGAGTTACTTTAATCCATTTATAGTATTTTATTAAAAGAAAAGTCAATTCTGACATAATTTTTTAATAAGAGAAATTTTTTAATGTGAGGTTATATAAGGTATATGTTCGACTCTAAATAGTAATTTTAAATATAATATGTTTATGTTTATCATGGAAATTTAATTTTAAATTTTAGGGAATAAATAATTAAATCAAAGGCTTGCACAATGATGATGCAATATTTGTTTAATTAATAGAAATATCAAATAAATGATATTAAAACATTTAAAAAATATAATTTCAGATGATTGATTTCATATAGAAATTTTTTAGATGATTTTAACATGTTATTAATGTTTTAGAAGTCTTGGTTCTAATTTATCTTAATGTTTTTTTTGTAAAAGACAAAATAATGAATAGTGTCAAAATTGATATTAATGATATTTGAAAATAAATAATATTTTATTAAATGATGTAAAATTTATAAAAATATAAATTTCAAAAAAATTATTAAGTTAAGTCTCAAGATATCATCAATTAATCATTTATGGGTTTTATGACATTTTATAGTAATTATATTAACCCTCAATTTTTAAATTACATGATATTTTTGTAAGAATTAAAGAGGTTAAAGAAGGGTTAAAACAAAAATATAAGGATTAAAAAATATTAAAAACTTTTCTAATTTTTATTTTATGAATTTATTTTGACCCATAATCATATTATATTATAAATAAATAACTTTGTAACCCTTTTTAAAAGAAAATTAATTTATATTAATTTAATATTTGGAAGAATTCCAAAAGTTCCCCTCTCGACTCTTATAAAGGGTAAACTCTTATTATATTTTCTTAACACTTAAAAAAATATTTTATTCTGAAAATATCATCCCAAATCCCTGTCTAGAATCCCTACCCACATTTTAGAGGCCTTATTTTAGGAAAAACACCCTCCTTAGAGGTGTTAAGTTGCTAATGAAAGGGAATCATCCTAAGAAGAGGTATCATTTTTAATTAAGTATTTCTATTTTATTTCATATTCCACTTCCTTAAAATATTTTTCAACCATGATGAAATAATAAATATAGTATCCTTATTTTACAAATATGTTATTATGTTAATATCATCACCTAAATTCATCTCCACTTTCATCAAATGGGAAAATGATTATTCATTTGTGTGTACGATAGACTACCACCTCACGAGCTGATATAATTCATTTTACACCACTATCTCTCAATGATGGTTAATGATGAAATTAATATTTATATATTATGTTCATGAAATATTTATAATTATTAAATAATAATATATCATTTATGTTCTTACCTTTCCATTCAGATAAAAATGATAACATTGTTCATTTGTATCTGTGAATTATCACCTCCACGAAGCGATGTGATAAGTTTTTCATCAACACGTCACATGGATGATATATATAAGTATATTTAAATTATTAAAATGATATTAATTATATTATTATTATTATTTAAAGATAAAATTACATTTTTCTTCTTTCTATAATGATCATTGAAAAATGAAAACGTTAGTCATGGGTACATATAACCTACCATCTCCATGATTATAATATAGTTCATTTTTCATAAACATACTTAATGGTTTGATTTAAAAGTATAATTTATGTATTAAAATGATAATAATTTCATGAATATTATTCTAGAGATTATGGAAGTATGACCAATTTTACTATTGACATCATACCAAAATTCATTTTGTACTCAAGTATCGAATATCGACAAAACGTCCAACATGAACATAAATAATTATGTAAATTTTATAACATGTTAATAAGTGATATTAAATGAATAATAAAATTTTAAAAATTTCTCAAGAAAGTACACAATTAACTTATGTTTATTATTTTGGAAGATAAAGATTTTACGTGATGAGTTAGACTCAAGTTAAGAGACTTTCTTTTAAAAACCTATTTTAAAGTCACTCTTTCAACTATTTTTACAAAAGACAAAAGGAATATTGTTTTAACATATATAGTATAAAAGAAATTTATAACATTATTATAACTTTAATTTTTTTATTTTTCCTTTAAAATTTTAATTTTTTTTCAAATAAATTGTTTTTATTTATGAGTGTGAATTTTTAAAAATGAAAAGTGATTTCAAAGTGGAAATGTTATTTTTCTTTTATGTAAGATTTATGTGTTATGATTATGTTTTTGTTATTGGGATTTTTAATGAGTATGGGTGCTTAAATAAGAAAATAATGAATGATGATATCATTATAGATCTCCAATTCATTGTGTAATAAGATGGAGTTAACCGGTTGGGTTTCTTCTAAGAGATTAAGGGAATATACTGCATTGGGATTCTAAATGTAACCATGAAGGTTACTCCCTATGTAGACATGATAGATAATGTAAGGGTGATATAGAGTTTATTATACAAGTTACCTTTATTATTTATGTTTTATATTAAGTTTTTTAGGATACATATGATTTTATGTGGTAGGTTAAAGAGATTATATTTTATGTGTGAAAAGTATAACTTTGTGAGAACTTTTTCATGGGTTTAAAGTATTAATGGAATAATGGTTTCCTTATTTCTTTTTATGTCCCTTACTGATATTTTTGTGATCATGAAAAGTTTTAAAATGTTTTTCATAGGGTATACGGATCGTTAGGATAATGGAGGAAGTCATGTTGAGATTTATGAATATTTTTCAAGAAAAACAATCATGTTTTATTTTGAATGTTTTATATTTTGGAAAAAATTTATAATATTTTATTGTTATCCACTTTTTATAAACATGGGATGTTATGTATGAATGATGGAATAATTATATAAAACTATAAACCTAAAAATATACTCATTGTAAAAGAAATTAAATTCTTGACTAAAACTAAATATTTTGTAATGTTTAAGGTTGGGGCATTACAAAATGATTGTCCACAAAGGTTTTAAATTATATTATAACTAATTATAGATGGATAAATACCTATAAAATAAATAGTATTTAACCCATATATCATATTCTTATTGGTGATACAAAACTATTCATGGAAAGACTCACATGATGGTAAAGTTTTATATTGATTTTTTACTTTTCACAATAAAAAAGGTATTCTTGAAAGTCTTAGTAAATTTTAAAACATATATATCTAAAATGATTTTACTAGATAAATAAATAATCTCAAAAATATAATATCCAAAATAATAAAAATTGATTACACACATAGTTATTTTTATATTGATAAGGTGAAAGGGTTTTACTAGATGAAACGAAGAATTATTTTGGAATTTAAAGAACTCTTTAAAGGAGTTTAGATAAAGGATATTGGTATTCTATTATAAATAAATCATAAATTAGGGAGTAATGTAATGCATATAGAGACATAATTAAATTATTTTTTTAAAATTATTCTTAAAAAATAAATACAATATATATTTACAGATATATTGATAGATATATAGTGGGAGGGGGATAAAGGGATAGCATGAAACTCTTACCTAGTTTCAATTCCTAGATTTAGAATCAAAACTAAAGTCCTTATTAAATACTATAAATTTTCTAGGGAGATAATATATATTATATTCAAGTAGAACTTGAATTTGGAAAATTGAGAAATGAAAGTAATGGTGGGAATTTATAGGCATTATGAGTGTTTTTTGTGAAAAAAATGAAAAAAATATTATTTTTTCCATAATATTAGGTACTCCAATTCAACTTTTATTTATAAATTAAACTAATTAGTGTTCTAATATAATTTTAGTTTCTATAATTAATCTATTAGAACTAAATAAACCGAATCATGGTTATACTCACATGCTAAGTGAATTTATATATACTATAATGTACAATATTTCACTTCTTTTAATCATATTTCACTTAATTTAAATATTCCAACTTTAAATTTATAATTAATTTTATAGATTTATCTTTTAATTATTATTTTCTCATTTCATAAAAAAGGATGCATTTAGCTAAAAGTTTTTTATTATTGAATAAATTTACACATAAATGCTACCCAAATCCTAGATACATAACCCCTTGTTAGAAAAATGTATTCCCTACGTATAACGTGGTTAATGGTGGAACTTTAATGTGAAGGGTTTTCACACATTTATATTTTAGTGATCCATACTATATTGAATATATCTTATAAATGATTATACACTAGCTTTATATGTGGGAGTTTAAACTGGGTTTAATCCAATGAAAATCCTAGTGATGCTAACTCCTTCCCAAGATTAGACATGTGCACTTTATATGTGATTTTTCTACCACTCAAGGTGATTTAACTTCCTTATAATTTTTTAACAATGTTATTATATTTCTCATTTATATAATTTTTTTCTAAAAATAATCTTAAAACGAATAAATTACCGATGATTTGATATCCATAATAATCATGTAAGAACTATATACCATTATTATTTTATAAAAATCTTTCCAAGACAATTTTTTTTAAAATCATACATTTTTTGGTTTTATATCACTTATATAAAATATCTATTTTTTGGATTATTTTATTTTTCATATGAACTATGTTTCTTATAACCTATAACACCTTTAGTTTTGGTAATTAAACCTTTATTTATATATTTTAA
The DNA here is from genome assembly GCA_963277665.1 of Viscum album. Classification (NCBI taxonomy): domain Eukaryota; kingdom Viridiplantae; phylum Streptophyta; class Magnoliopsida; order Santalales; family Viscaceae; genus Viscum; species Viscum album. Next base: position 291,622,321 of record OY728163.1, read on the forward strand.
GTATATATAATGTTTGGGTAATGTTTTAGGAGGTTTGGAAGTGTTTTGGAATACTTTTTAGGGTTTTATAGAGTTTAAAGGTTTTATAATGGTTATTAGAAACCATGAAATGCCTCTAGAAAACTGTGAAAATGAAATAATGGGTATTGGGTGGGTGCACGGTTAGGTTCATGATATGGCCAAACCATGAATATTCCTAGAAGAGACCGTGAAAGTATAGACAGAAGAAAATAGAATGGTCAAGGAATGGTTTTCATAAACATGTGATCCAACTATATGAGATTTTTTAGAGGTAGTGTATCATGCATGGTTAGAACATAGTTTGCCTAATCGTGTTCCTTAACCATGCACTATTAAAAATTAGATCCAAAAATTGTGCATATCATCTGATTTACCTCAAAAACTAATCATTTTCCCCCAATAAGGTCATAACACAAATTAATCTTCCTCCCAAGGCTACAGAGACCATTCCTTTTGATCTGAGAGTGATAACTAGGTGAATCTAAGTGTGTTGGAGGCCCAGATTCGTCAGTAAGTGCTATTTTTAAATTATTTTTCTTAGTTTTCTTGTTCTTCCCTCTATTAGATTAATGGATATTATTTTTGAGGATAGATCCATGTTTTTTATTCCAATAATGATGATATATGATTGTTTTTCTTGAAGGGAAAATGATCTATGATTTTTTAGGAGTTTCAAGCTGGGGTTTTAGAGTTTTGTGCCTCTATTCATTTCCACCTAAGTTTTAGAGGTATGTGGTTTCCCTATCGCCTAATCTTGATTAAAACATAGTGTATTATTTTCAAATTGATTTAATTTATTAGATTTATTTTGGAATTAATATGTGATTCTTGATGGAAAACCTTGTTAGTGATGGTTATGTGAAATTGTGGAAATTAGATGGTTTGTGAAAAGTTCTTTTGGTTTATGATTTTAATATTTTGGTTTGGTTTCAATGCATGGAAAAATGTTTGTAGAAATTATTTTAATAAAAAGGAATGTCTTATTTAAATGACTTAGCATGGTTGTTTTGTCATGGTTTTTGCATACATGGTTGGTGTGTGTTCATTTTCATGAGATAAGGCCCTGTGGAAGGGGTGTGTGCTATTAAGGAACTCGATAATGGATACATTATGACTACTTGGATGATCGATGATATATAAATAATGAGTATGGAATAGTCACATGGGCATGAATGTGTGGATTTGTGGTTGTGTTGAATGGGTATGCGGAATTGAATTCTAGAAATGGTTTTAAAAATGTGTTTGGTTTCTTTCCAGGAAAAACTATTTTGGTTGGAAAACTATTTTTGTTTTGATATAAGCTACTTTAAATTATTTTAAACTAATTTATATAAATGTGATAACATGTTCTATCCTAGTGGAATGAGTTGGGAAGTAATTTGGGAAATCATACTGAGTTTTATACTCACCCCTACTTGGGAACTTTGGTATGTTTTTAGATGTTATCTATTGAGACACATATAAATGAAAGGTATCCCAGTTCTTTAGTGATGCATCATGACAATTTGGTAATGAATTGTTGAGTAAGAGACTTAATCATGTGGGAGTTTTTATTTTTATGTGATTGTTTCGTTTGAGTTTTGTGGTCTTTGGCATATTTGAGTTCTATTGGTTTTGGTTTCCGCTTGTACTCTAATATTGTAGTTGGGTTTGTTTTAGTTGTATATTGTGCTAATGAATCATACAATGGTTTGTTTGTTATAGGATTATGGTTTGTTTGTTATTATTTTCATGGGTAAAATCATCCCCCAACTATTTATGAATCCCTTGGAATTAATTTTTAGAATTTGGTGTCTTGGGGATGTCACCTAAGGCTAGCAACACCCTCCTGTCACTTCTCAAGACAATGAGTAGGGGTGGGATGTTACAAATGTTATCAATTTTTTTGTCCTGGTATTGAAAAAAATTCTTATTTAGTCCAAGAGTTGGGTTGGTAGCAATGAATAAGATCATGAGAACTTGAAATGTAGAGCATAAAAAGGTGTAGTTAATCTATTTATACTGAACTTCAAGTTACTAGAGATTTTGGATACAATAATGTTCTAAGACACATATTTGACTTGGAACCTAATCTTCATGGGTTTATATGATGATAATATCTTGACATGCATTGATAATAATGACTTCCCACTAGAAGTGCATACTTAATTTTGATTAATTACTTATGAATTGGTGAAAAATTGTAGATTTTTGAAAATAGTTGAAAATGATTTGATTTTAAAAAATCATGGTGTAATTTTCAAAAATGGTTTGAAAATGACAATTATTGAATTTTAAAAATAATTTTTGTGATATGTATGAAGTGGTAAATTAGAAATCATTAACCCTTTAGTTTCTAAAGAGTGAGACAAAATAAAAATTTCTTTTGGTTATATAAAATTGAACTAGGTAGGCATAATAGAAACCAACTTGAAGAGGCTTCTAAGAATATGGTTGCATTTGATCCCTAAGTTAACCAACAGTTGGTTCAGAGTGTTATCCAAAATTTTTAGGTTGTGGATAGAGGAAACAAAATAGATTAACCAAGTCAAGTGGATCATTCTATTCAGTTCTAAAAGTAGAATCCATCTATCTTTCAAGGTTATTTAGAACCAGAAAAAATAAGTGTAGTTAAATAGGATTAAATGAATATTCAATTTCTTTGGCACACCAAATGAGTTTAATGTGAATTTTTCAATGTATATGTAGAAGGATATTGCATGCCAGTGGTGGGATTTAGAATTTTAGACTAAATTATACCAAGGAATGAAAATGGATGTTTTTGAATAATTTTTAAAAAAAAAATTATATCCCCATACATTATAGATTTCAAGAGTAATATAATTCTTCAGTTTGAAGAAGAACAACCTCACAGTTCCAGAGTATGAAACTAAATTTATTATTTTATTATTCTTTTCACTGTAAGTTTCTACAAGTGCATTCTTGAAGGAAATCATTTTTGAGACAGGGTTAAAAATAGAAATTAAATCAATGATTACTATGATTTGTATAATAGATTATATAAATATGGTCAAAAGAGATATGGTTGAATAAAGATACATCTTAGGTAATGCAAGGGGAGGAAGCATGTTGATACCTATGTGAACTAGTGGGAACTCAAAATTTTGGAATAAACAGAGGAGAGAAACATATTTCAACGGTGGTGGTATGAGTCAAAATCAGATAGTGGGATCATTGAATCTTTCTTATAAAGAAAAAAGTAAGACCAAATTATTTCAATGTTATTATTTTGAGAATATGAAGAGATATTGTACAACACCACCTAGATAATTCCACAATTGAAACTAGATAGGGCACCTTCAGTGCTATTTTCATAGTGATCCAAGGCCGGGTGCTTGGGACACATCTCATACTTCTCTTGCATTATATATATTTATGGGATGAGTGTAGTAAAATAGCTCTCATCAGTAGAACTGAGAAATCCATGGTGATTCTCGGAATACCATCACTACACAACAAGTGTAATCTCAACAAAGTCATAAAAAGAAAAGTGCACCGAGTAAGAAATCATATGAAGATGAGAAAATGATCATGGATAATAAATCAGGACCATTTATGGTGAGAGGTAATATTATTTTGAATTATATCCTTATGAATTTTTTTTGATACAGATACATCTCATTCGTTTATTTCTTCCCGTACTATTAATCTTCTAGGTTTGCATGTTGAGATAATTCCTTTTATTTTGAAACTTCGAACTCCTCTTATACAAAGATAATCTCAATAATTTATGTGTAAATAATTTTATATAACTATTGGAGGAGATAATTGTCCCCAAACTATTTATGAATCCATTGACATTAATTTCCAGCCTTTGGTTTCTTGGGGATATCACCTAAGGCTATTAACACCCACCCATCACTTGTCAATCCAATTAGGAGAGGAAAGATATTACATAACCCTAATTTTTTCTAAGGTGTATGAAAAACGTAAATTATATATTCTAGTATTTTTTTCATTTAAATTTATTATCCACTAATATTTTTAGTTATTATAATGTATGGAAACCTTAGAATTTTTATTATATTATTATGAAGTAAAAAAGTGTTTAATCTTAAAACTCACTGAAGTTAAATAACATCCATTATATTTAATTATTTATTAATGAAATTTTCTATGGTTTTACAATAATTAATGTGTGTAAAAACTGAAACAAATCCTTTAAAATGTTTTCCAAAATAGTCCATATTTCTTGATTGAAAGTTAAATATGACTCAAACAATAAAAAATAATTTCCCACATCATGATATGTTTTTATGATACTTTATGCATCATCTGGATGTGTCACATCATTTGGAATATTATGAATATTCTACATTAAGGACCACATATCACCCACATCAAGAAAACATATCACCCACATCAAGAACACATCATCAACATAAGGCTTGTAAATGTTCATGTTATTAGGGCCCACTAAAATTTTAGAAAAATATATACAATTTCAATATTTTTTTTTATATTTATACGATGGTATAGATTATTTAAAAATTATATTTTAATTTCCATGTTAAATAAGCCTCTAAGAACTTGGAATTTTACTCAAGCAAAGTAAAATAATTTTTTTATTATTATGGTTAAAAAATTATGATTTTTTATTAACTAAAATATAATTTTATTAAATATAAAATATAAATGTAGATATTATCTATAATAGGAGGTGATTTTAGTAAAAGAAGAAAATTTTTAGGAAAATTAGTGAAAAGTTTATATATGGTGGGGGATAATATACAAATATTATCATTGTAGATTAAAAGATTATATAAAGAAGAACCGATTGAATTTAATACAAAAGGAGGTTTATAATAACTAGTTTAAAGTGAAATAAATATATGAATAATAAATTCATTTAATTAGTAATTTTCATGCCAATCCCCACACATGTTCATGTAAAAAATTTTGTGTAGGATGCATACCTACATTCTAAAGGCAGGCTATCATTGGAATATTCTAATGAAGATTTGAATTAATCATTGAGACCGAGAGGATGATAAGTGAAATTATCCAACTAGGGGTATTATTTATTATTTTGAAAATTTATTATATATTAAATATGTATTCATAAAATCTTTCCTGGTATTAATATCAATTACTAAAGGTTTTTAATATAGTATAAGTGGTAGTGGGCACAATGAACGACTATTTTTATCAGTTTTAATGAATAATCTTCATGATCATAATGAAGAATCATCATGAAAATGAACATAACTAAAAAAGTAGACAAATAATCTCAAAACCAATAGAGACGATCTTTCATGTTAAATTTATAATTTATTTAATAATAAGTAAAATACTATTGTCTTGAGATCTTATCTGATGTAGTTGTTGATCGATCAAAACCTATTCAATTTGAACCATTTTATACCAAGATTTCAAAATATAATACCTCCAACAGTGATCCACACATACTTCTTGATCTCTAAATGACACTGATTAAACTCCTGGTGTTATCATGGTCAATATAATCATATTTTATTTATCACCATGATTGAAATACAATATTTCACACTTAAGGTATTGTATCTATTTTTCTCTCATTCTTGGGAGGAAGGAAAGAGGTGGAAGAATTATCTTGGTCTTAAGAGAAATCATAGAGATGTTCTTCATTAAGATAAAATCTACAGTGGGGATTCATTTTCCAAAATTATGTATATTGAAACCAACCCTAGAAAATGATATAAATAGAAGTTTATAGAGCTAGGTTAAAGATTTGTAATTTCATATAATCCCTTAACCAATTAATTAATCCTTATCGAGCCCCATGTCTAATAATAATCGTATTATTATTATTATTTCTTTGACATGCCCAATGCTCATGGATAAAATAAAAATCATTTATTTAGTAAATAAATTAATATTTATTTAAATGATATTTAATATATCAATTTCACTCAGGCCTTAACTTGGCATATCTATTCTCCTCAGAATTTACCAAACCCTAAATAATAAATAAATACTATTCATTTGATAAATAAAGAAATATTATATTCAAAGTATTGGAAATAAATTTTTGTTTCTATATTCACTTAAATAAATAAATATTTATTTATTAAAATAAATATTATTTACTAACATGAAAATAAAATAATAAAAAAATAAATATTCTATTTGAAGGTTTTGTCAATAAAATAAGAAATAAATAAATATTTTATTTGATGATCATGAAAATACATATTTATATTATCATTTGAAAAAATGAATAAATATTTATTTAATAATAAATATTATTTAATAACTTGTGAACAATATAAGAGAAAAATAAATATTTTATTTGACAAATTTTCAAATAAATATTTATTTAATATTCAAATAATATATATATATTAATCTATCTCAAATATAATTGGTGACTGAATATTTATGGTAAAAAAATATATTGAATAAATATTATTACATATTCTTGATAATAGTATTTATTCTAGATGTTAAATTTGAATGGAATTTCATTAAGACTGATAAATACACTAAGTGTGTAACTATCTAGGACTCTTCTTCAGTGGAATTTGGTGGGCTTACCTAAATTCCAAGATCAGGGTCTAGTAATATATCAAGGAACCCATAGAGAAAGAAATTAATGTTGTAATAATGAAATCCAAAAACAAATGCACACTGTGTAATATAATTTTTTTTGTATCGATATCTCTTAATCAAGACGGTTGCATTCTCATGTCATCAACCTATGTGATTGATTTCTATTTCTTTATCTATTTGAAATGAACTAATAATTACACCCTATCTATGGATTTTATTAGGAAAATTTCATTCCAATCAAAGGGATTGATATTTCGTCCTCTAATTTTAAAGAAAAAAATCTTTTATTGAGTTATTTATTAATACAACATCACTCGCGACACACCCGACATATCTTACAACACCAAAAAGAAAACGGGATCATTGTTTGGGGTATTATATAAAAGTAAATGACTAATGATATAAATTAGTAATAATCTCAAGTATAAGGATCATGACACCCATTGATATATAGGAATATCCAAAAACACTCAAACATGTGGAATTCCTATAAGCGGGTCTATCCTCACAATCTCATACCATATAGATCACCAACTATGAACTTGATGAGATGAATTATCATCTGATTAAAATCACACACACCTGAAAGTAAAAATACCATACTTATCATCATATAATGCTATCTTGACCATATGACATATAATCAAGAATATTATTATACCACTTTAAGATTCCCATCATAATGGGAAACGTATATAACCTTTTCAATGAGGCAGATAATATAACATATTATTACATTAATTTTATCTAGTAGTATAATCATTATCTGATAAGGTATTTAATTAATATTTATATATTTGAATATACATGCAATCTAAAGAACAAACTAGTGGATTTAAGTCACCAACTTCAAAATACTCCCACTTTCAATAAAACAAAAAACTAATGAATGGATTTTTAACACATGTTAGACATGAATATATATAGTATGGATATATCCATTAAGACTACCATGTTATTTTATGTTTGGGTTTGGTCTTTCAAAATGTTTTTTAATGTATTCTTAATGAAACCTCACTACCTTGAGAAAATCCCTCACGTAATTATATCCCCAATTATCCACTTTTTGTTTCCTTTTTATAAACCTATTATATTGGTCAATTGAATAGTTAAATCTTATCTTAATAATGATAATACACTTAATATTTTGGTACAACCCAAAATTTAAAAAATCATTGGTAAATATCTTCTTAATATATATCATAAGATGCAATGTACTTGGTTATTATAGATATGGAAACCAATGGATTTAATAAGTTTTCATTTCATTTTACCTTTGCCTAACCGTGATACTAGAATAAATTTATTTGAAGGAAGTCTTGTGTTATATCCTATGATCACTAGTATTCCCATTTATCCTTTTACCAAGAACTCATCTAGTTTGACATTCTCAATTATTGTTGAATAGTTATAACTGCAAGCCTATGTAGTTATTTTAGCCCTTCTTGATATTGACTTACTATGATCCATGAAAAATTAATTTTAATATTTATTTATATAATTTTATATAATATAGATTTAAAGAAATTAAGTATATGGGATTCTAATCATGATAAAAATATCCTCTTATACTCACACATGTTATCGTAGAGAGTTTCATACCATGTGACTTAAGAAACAATTCAGTCTTGAATTATTCTATTATATATTTTTAAATACATTGTCAACATATATACTATGGATAAATTAATCAAACCATTGATCTATGTTTATTTATCTTATTACCTAGAAATTTGGTTAATATTTTAATTCATTCTTGGAGAAATACATTCCTTAGTCTTAGTGATATGGTAAGACTAAATATCCATTTTCCATATGTTATCAATATATCTATCTTGGAAAACAGAAGTGATACCACTAACCACTTATAGATACATGTCACACTTTTATTACAAAAAAAATTATATGGTGGATATGCTTTATTTTATCCATAAATAGGCATGTGTAATTTTTATATCTTATTTACATTCATTGGTGTCACCAACCACTCTAACTTTTTCATATAAAAATTATTTATAGGATCTCCATTAAGGGAACTGGTCTTGATATCCAAATGCAAAATATTATGATCATAAAATGGTTTTATGAAAATCATAATTCAAATGGATTATAGAATAATTATTTATATGAAGGTTTCATCACAAAATCTATCTATATATGGATTAAACCTTTCAGTAATCAATAATTCTATATTATTAGCTAGTTTCACTATCCATATACAATTTTTATTCAATAAACCCTAGTAATATAAAGTACAGAGATTAATAGAATTTTAGTGCGTGGAATACATTTCTTAAATCATACATACTTTTAAATATTAGTTTGTTTCCATTTAATACATCATTGTAGGAATCATTACTCTTAATGAGTAATATGTCACTCATCTTGGTGAACATAACACAAATTCTTTAGTTTTAACTTTCTATATAACATGTGTCTTTGGAAAAACATCCTAAATGTCGTGTGTTTATGGAAACAAATACTCTTGGTGAGTTTAGAAGATTATTTTTTCCCATGTTATCTCATGTGCATCCAGATTAAAGAACTCATTGAATTATAACTTTCTCCCACTTGATTAAAAGAGAAGTGATTCCATATTATAGAAATATAGTTGGTCTTGACTAATATCTTTCTATATTAGGTATGTTAATATCTCTAGTATCCATAGGATAATTAATGGAGATGAACTTAGTGTTTCATTGATGTTCATTTGTAGATAAAGTTAAATTTTAATATACAGTTCCCATAAAAATTAGGAGTTTTACGTAATAGATTCATCATAATATTATAAATAATATAATATATATCAGTCAATATAGCTGGAAAAATGATTTTTACTATGATAATATATGTTAAATAATATCTCAAAACAATTTTTTGAATATTTTCAATACATATAATATATTTCATCGACCCCCTTTTACTACCGTCATAACTTTTATGTATTAGGTAATATGAGTTTTGGATTAATTTCACTTCACATATTAATGATCGATGAATAATTGGTTATGATACACTCCAAAAATATTTTATAGAGGATCCTATATATTTTACTAAGTTTATTCATATCTTTACTAATCATTCCTAAAATCCCTTTAAGTAACCGCACAAAGTATATGAATTTAACTCTTAGATTCACCTTATAATAGTTCATGTGATCTTACAGACCTAATTCTAATATATTTGCGATATAATTTTATTTTTAAAGGTTTCTTTATCATAAAATTGATAATTATATTTGTCAGTATACATAGTGTTTTGGATCACTAAATAAGAAACACAATTCTGGATATAAATTTTTTAGAAACTATCAGTAATATTCGATAAAGAATTATCTTACCACAATAACGTAATCTGAGTATTATATTTATATTCATCATTAATTATTGATTTCTCATATATATAAATCATTTATTACCAAAATATTAATTAAGAATTTAATTTTATAACAATATTCATTATAAATATTAAATAGTTTCTATTTATGCCTAATTGAAAACTAAGATGTTTTAGGAATAATCAATACAAAACAATATTTTAACTTAAATCGATTGAGAAATACTAAAGTCACGGACTTAATTATAATGATCTAGGAATAACCAATCTCCCTACCTCTATAAAATTTAACTTCTTGTAATATTTATTTTCTTTCTTGGTCCCTATATTTCAATACATATGTGGAAGAAATATTGTATTTTAATACAAAATAAGTAAGATAGTAGAATTACATTGATTAATATAACTTCAATGGACTATTATACTTCAATTCATTGTATTTATTATTCCAATGACCTTTATTTAAACATGATAAGAAGATAACATCATGTTCCCATGATTTCCCCTTAATTTTCCTCTACTTGGATGGGTGGTGCACTTGTAGCTTAGACTTATTGTTACTTTTAGGGACCTTATCTTTTCCCTTCCTCTATTTCACCATATGTTTAGAAGTATTTTCATTCTTTATGTCCTTATCTACTTAGTGAAGTAGATTAAGGTGATCTGGGAGAGACTTCTTAATGCTATTAATATTAAAATTCACTAAAAATTTGGAGAATATCTTAGGGAGTAAAGTAAGTATGATATTTGTGCACAATTAAATTGGTAACTTAAACCCTTTAATATCTAGATACTGAATGTATAAAATCATCTTGACTGTGTGAGGTCCATATGGTATACCCTCTCCATGCTTTCATGTGAATAGTTCCTTATATATCTCAAACTTCTCTTATCTATCTCTCTCTAGATAAATATCATGGAGATGTTTGAGCATGGAATATACATACATGTTTTTATATGACTTATAGAGTTTACTCAACACATATGATAACATCATACACTAGAAATCTAGTGCATCATCTAAGTGTTTGAGGTATGCAAAGAGCTCTTCCTCACTCACCTTTATGGTAGGAAAATAAAAAACTGAGGAATCTAATATACAAGGACCCCTCTCTTGGTGTAGTATAATACACAAGAATCTATACCATTAAAATAAGTTATTAAAAATAAAAATATTGTACTTATATATTATAGATCATAAGGATATCAAGGATGATGAAATTTCCATTTTTCTATAACAACATAAAAGAAGATTTTATTTACATTAAACTTGATTATAAAAATATGCGAGTTGAAATAATATTAATTAATTTATTAGTCTCCCACTATTTTACCAAGTACCAATATCCCTCACCATTGGAATTAAAATTTATTATTGTGTGGAAATTATAGTAGTAAGGATCCATATTTCCCTTTTCTCAATACAGAATTTAACACAAAAATTTATTCAAAGGTATTTAGGTAGGTAGTCTTGTCAACTAATAACTTGAAAAACATTGATCTATTTAGTGGACTCCCCAATATAGAAATACTAACTTATATTTCTTCAATACTTGCCTCTATGTTATACCAATTCCTCCACTCCTCCAATGGCCCTAAGGCCTTCATTTTTTATTGATTTTTGATAATACACCTATTAAGGGGTGAGGTGGAACCCTTACAAGGCCCGTAGGTGTAAGTATTACATGGCCCATAGGCCTTAGAGTAATTCATTACCTGTAGGATTCAAATATTACATACAACCTAGACTAACTACTTGGAACTGCTCCTCCCCAGCATCTTCATCATGAAATCAGCTCTCCACCTTTGTATTACTGTTCAACTTGGATTTCTCGTGCATGCACATGCTTGTCCTGATGGTAGGTGCCATACCCTCTCATTCTTGCAATCTATTTAGCTTCTGCTATAGTGAAAGATCCTCGCTCCTCTTGCTTCTGAAGCTTGTTCCTTGCAGTTTGTCTAGTTTTTATCTTCACTTGAGGTGGTCCAAAGGCCTTGAGGTGGCCCGAAGGCCTTACTGACCCGAAGGCCTGGGCAGCCCGAAGGCCTTAAAGGACTTGGGGACCAAATCGGTGGCCTGAAGGCCCAAACGGGGGAATATTCCCACCTGCTACAGTGTCAAACAGTGCCTGCTACAGTTCCCACTATAGTACCTGCTAAAATTCCTTATTTGGTAGTAAACACTTGATGATGACTTAGTTATGTCAACCTAAAAAATCTAGTTAGAATTACCCAATAATTGAAAGCACCCTAACTTTGTATAGAAAATCATTTTACACTGTGGATCCATTCATTACTCAAATAATAGAAGGATTTTCTTACTCAATATTTTGTTTAATGAATTTATTTATTATGAATGAAATTCCTTATTTTATCCTTTATATGATTGGTTAATATCATGTGAATTTTGCATAATTAATTAACCATGTCATGATAAATTTATTTAATAACAATCCAATTTATTTTAATTATATCTTGCATTCTGGTTATTTCATTTTTATGTGATTGGGATAAAGAATTGATAAAATTAACTATGAACTGGAATAATAATAATAATAATATGACTTGATTATGATCTTTCTAATGGTTGATTTATTGAGTGTACAACAATTCAAACTTTGAACCAAGGGGAAAACTCCTTGAGCCGGGCTTAGCTCGAGTTGAAACATTTCACCATTAACCTATGTAGCTTCTTGGTTGATTTCACCATAGATTGGGTTACGAACCACCTCCTATCTATAGAGATCTATCCCTTACATATTTTTATATCAGACACATATGAGAGGAACCATAGGTATAAGATATATAAAATAATCCATCGAAAGGAAAGTAAAACATAATAAAGGTCAGAGGAATGACACATAGGAAATTATATTTAATATAATTGTTTATCACATATAAAAAACACATGTAATAATATTAAACTAAAATAAATCCAACACATACATAGGTCACTCAAGCTTATTATCATCCATTCATATAATGAATATGAATTTAAAATAACTATCCAATATTAATTTCAATCATTCCTTATTAAGATAAATCACTCGAATTAATGAAATAAATATATTATTAATAAATTAAATAATTTAGATTAGTGTTTATCCAAACAATTATGGTGATTCCCATCCACTTTAATTTAAAAAAATTATTTTTTTTTAAATTTATTTAAAATTAATTAAGTACACTATGTGTACTTAGAGGAAATGAAACATATACCCATTCAAACAACTTATAAATTTTCTTAGTCTTTCTCACATACTCTATATCCACATGAAATGTATCATAAATGAATTTTCATGTAATTACATGACATGTATTATACATTTATTACACACTGATACATGTTAAATTATGTGGTGTGTACCACTTTTAATGCACATGGAGTACACAATGTGTAATAATGACCATACATGGTGTGTAATAAAAAATTTAAATAATAAATTAATGAGGCATTTCATATTCTTTAATCCCTATCACATGGTGTGTATGCCAGCTACATTCTATTTAGTTCAGTTTGATTATGAATTTAATTCTCACATTGTGTAAATTAATTTACGTGTGTCCATCTTAGATCAGTTTTCACTCCATGTAAATAGGTACAAGTTACATTACATGCACATCTAGCTACATAATGTGTATTACATTCTGTGGTCGATCTTGATACACACCTAGGGAATCAATGTGTAATCTTTAAAAACATTTATGGGTTACATGATATATAAACTAGATACATGTTCTGTAATTATATACATACCATGTTTCTTATTTTTATGTCCTTACAATGTATATAATAAATTCGCAATGCATATTTGACCATATGACATCCAAACCACATTGGACTACACTATGTTTAGTCCCTAAAACTATGTGCCAAATATTTCCAATTAACATGTGGCATGTAATGAAACCATGTATTACTCCAAATGAGCACCTTTGTTTTGCGATCATGTCCTGGTGTGTTGAATATAGGTGCACAACACATATATTTGGTTACACACCTTATAGTCCCATGTGATCTATCCAGAATCCTAACCACATATGGATGGGTTATTTGAATGATCTTTATAAGTTCTTAACCTTATCTTGGTTAAGTAAAGGTGAATGAAGAAGATATATTGAATTTATGATTAAATAATGTATATACAAACAACAATTCATAAATCTATTAGGAATTAATATATAATTATAAATTGAAATGTGACCACTTTGATACTAGTTAAAGGTTCTGAGCATAGTTGAAGCGGTGGTGGGAAATATACTCAAATTATCCTTTTTTGGTTTCAATAAATAATCTATAAGATCATAAGGATGAATTTCCATATCAATTAATGTACTCAAAGAAATTAAAAAATGATTCCCAAAACCAATAGAGAAAATATTTTACATTAAATTTATAATTAATTCAATAATAAGAAAAATACCTCAGTCTTGAGATCTTTCTTCGATGTATATGTTGACCAATAAAACCCAGTTTGATTTATAACATCGTTTCCTTGAGAGGATTCAGTATAGAATCCATCTTTTAGTGATCAATACATTCTCATCAATCTTCAAAAGAATTTGACCGAAATTCAGATGCTTTCACAGTCAATCCAATCATCTTGTATTATTTTCTTTGATTGGAATTCAACCCTTCAAACATGAAAGAGCATCTCTCTTGTTATCTCATTATTAAGAGGAAGGAAGGAGGTGGAATAATTCTCTTAATATTGAGAGAAAACCTAGAGATATTCTTCATTGGGAGATAATTATCTTGAGAGGATTCATTGTTTATAATGACGTCTCTTGCAACTAAACCTAGGAAATGATATAACCAGGTATTTATAGGGATATGTTAAAAATTATTAATCACAAATAGGCCTTTAACCAATTACTTAATCCCTAGAGAACACAATTTCTAATAATAATGACAATAATAATAATAATATTATTTCCTTGACCTGAGAAACACTTGCCGATAAAATGAATATAATTTCTTAAATAAATAAATAAATATTTATTTACATGATATTTAATATATCATTTTCACCAAACCACTAACTTGTTTTTTGATTTCTTCTCAGCATTTACCAAAACTTAAATAATAAATAAATATTATTCATTTGATAAATAAATAAATATTATAATGAGAGTTTTGAGAATAAATATTTATTTTCACATTTGTAAAAGTAAATCAGTATTTATTTAATAATAATATATATTCTTAATTACCTTTAAAATAATGTATAAAATAAATTAATATTATCTTCTACGGTATTTTGAATAAATACTTATTTTAATATTCATGTAATTAAATGGATATTTATCTAATACCTTTTCTAATAAAATAATAAACAAATAAATATCCCATTATACAATCTTGTGTATAAATATTTATGTTTTCATTCACATAATTAAAAAATATTATTTAGTATATTGTGAATAATATAATATATAAAAAATATTCTATTCAAAGATCTTATAAATAAATTTTTATTTAATACTCCACTCATATATATATATATATACATATATTCTATCTTAAATATAAATGACTAAAGAATATTTGTAATTAAATAAAATATCCTGAATAAATATTATTACTTGATCATGATAATAATATCAATTTCAACTATTAAATTATAATATAATTTATCTGAAATTGGTAGATAAACTAAGTATGTGACCCTCTAGGCCTCTTACTTAGTGGAATTAATAAGTCTTCCCTAAAGTCTATGATCAACATCTGGTAACACATCAAGGAAATCCTAAATTAAGAAGTTATTGTTTTAATGAAAAAAACTAAATAAAAATTCACATTGTGTAATATAATCCATCTGTTTTTATACCACTTGATCAATTAGGTTTTATTCTTATGTCATAAACCTATGTTCTAAATTTATCTTTCTTTGACTACTTGAAATGAACTCATTAGTAAATCATGACTATGGATTTTAGTTTGATAGTTTTATTCTAATAAAAGGGCATGAGATATTTTCCTTTGATCTTGGAAGGTCCAAATCCTTTATTGACTTATTTATCAATGTAATATCACTTGTGACACACCCAATGTATTCTACTTCAATACTAACATATTAAATAATTGTTTTGGTTAATACATCAATGTATGAAACTTATTATATGAATTAATTGCAATCTCAAGACTAAGGGTCATCCCACACATTCCCATATATGAATATATAATGACACAAAAACATGTAAAATTCCAATAGGAAAGTATATCCTCATAGTCTATCATATTGTAGGTTAATAAATTCAATCTTTATGAGATATAGTATCATTCTATTACAATAACACACACATGAAAATCAACTTACCATGTGTCCCTTCATAGAATTTTATCCTAGAAATAGGGCATATATTTAAGAATATTTTTATATAACTTCAAGGTTTTCATCATAAAGGTGAATTTCTATGACCTTTTCAACATGATAGATACCCCAATACATTATAAAATTAATGTTATATAGAATTACAATCATCACATGAAAAGGTATTTAATTAATATTCATGTCATTGAATATTCAAGTAATTTAAAGTTCAAATTAGTTGGTTCTATGATACTAAATCCAACAGTTATCTTAGTCATGTGAGTGATTAATAATTACTATGCATTGATGTGAACATTTTTATGTATCAATGGTTCTCCATACCCCCCTTAGTAATTTAATATACTATGTTTTAAATCCATCCAACTAAGAACTCTATAATTTATCCCCATCTATGGATACATTAGGTGTTGTGGAGTTCATGTTGGTCCCATGATATAGGCTTTCTATGTATCCCTATGAAGGGAATAAAAACTTATATAGTCCATTTCTACTTAATGGGGGCACATCACACCTTTTATGTTGTGTGATAAGGACCATTTTGGTTCATTTTATGTTTGTTAAACCATAACTAGTTTTTCACCTTTTAACGTCATGCATCAAGAACCAATGATGTGACTTTTAATGTCATTTGACAAGGACTAATGGTGCATCTTTTAAAGTCACGTGAAAAGATCTGATGATATGTTTTTTAAGGTCATTCAAGAAGGTACATGATATCTTATAGTTTAAGGTCATACGAATAGGACCTTTTCCAAGAACTATAATATTATATGGAAAGGACTACTTGGTAAAAGGTATCTAGAAATGGTTTTTGTGTTACTTATGAATGAATGAACCTTTTTTCTTAAAATTAAAAATTAATCAAGTGAGGGTAGGTTTGGGCTTACAGATTTTTGGAGGGACCATATATGTATGGCTCATTAATGGGTCATGAAGTATGATATCATTAATGAAGACCTGGTCAGGACATGACCATGAGTAAGGGAGAGTTCCACTAGTTACCTAAGGGTATGAATCCTCATTATCAAGGGAATACATTATTGTTTAAAACATGAAGGACCTATTTATTATGAAGAAAAACCCACTCGTAATCTTCTAAAACATGATTAACTCACATTATCAAAATAATACATGATAAATAGGGAGAAAAATGGTTTGACTAACTCCATTCACATATCTTAAGAGTCTATAGAGGATGTTTGGGATGATAGGAACCTAGATAGGTGACCAGGGTTAAAGGGGTTCTAGGATAGGTGACATGGCTGAGTGGGTGCCTAGGTTGGAGGCCTGAGTGAATGGGGAACTCAAGTAGGTAACCTAAGTGAATGAGGAACCCAATTTGGATGCCTGGGATAATCGGGGTGTTTAGTAAGTTGACTTGGGTGAATGAGTCACATAATTTGGTGACCTAGGGGAATGGAGTTCCTAGTTATGTGGCATGGGCATGAATCTACTTGGGAATATATGGGTGTTCCTACTTTGGGAATACCTAGGTTTGTCTTATTTAGAAAGAACTGGGTGTGGCCTATTTGAGACATACATGGAACCTATATAGAACACTATGGTCACTTGGGTTCCCCTCATTGGTCCTTCCCATTAGTCTTGGGGATGAACTGATCAATGTTGTATTTCAATGATTATAATCATTGAAAGATACAAATACCCTTTATTTACTTCCTTTTCCCCTTAATTTGAAAAAACAAAATCATCTATAGGGGAAGCCTGAGAGGGCTGGGTAGGAAATTATTTCTCTCAAATTATGTCGAGGCTTCTCCTTCACACTTTTTCTACAATTTATCCATAATATTAGGGTTATAAGGGTCTTAATATAAGAAATAATAGTTAGTCTCTCATGTAATTATTAATAACTTCTTATAGTGACCAGCTCCATGGAATAGGGATCCCGATGTGGGTGAAAGAAAGGATGGTCATGCAACATGACACAACGATTTGGTAGGAAGGGAACAGGGGTGACATGATGAATAAAGCACACAAGTGTCTTATGTAATTGGTCATGATGAAATAAGAACCTAGATGTTTTACCCCTTTGGAAGTGATTTGATCTTTTTAAATAATTAGTGAGATTCTTTCTTTTCTAAAATTCAAGAAAACAAATCCCCCTATAATTGGAGAATAGTATCAAATTATAAGTTCAATGTGACTTGGGCATGAGCTAGGTCCAATGTGCATGCTCAAGTGGAAGGATAATTCATGTGATTAAATGGTTCATTCTCTATCTAGTGTGTGGATTCACATGTTATTTAGTGTGTATTTTCTAGTGTGGGATGTTTCTATCAAATAAAAATAAAGGTTACCACCTCATCAACAAGCATTATTGACATGGGTGAATCATATAGATGATAGTTCTCTCTATTCACCCAAGTCTTGTATTGAACTTGGAAATCCTAGGTTTTATTTCATTTTGGTGTCGAGTGAAATTAATAAAGTGTACATGGCATAGTTTACTAGGTTCATGTTTCTTATGTTTATGAGATGGGAATATATGACTGGGTGAGATGTACTTAGTGGATTCTCTTCAGCATGGTCAAATGAGCATCATGGTTTGGGAATCATGGCCTAGTCATAAAGCATTGGAAGAAATGTCATACTTAGTGAATTTTTTTCATGTATGTTTTTGTGTCTTGTATCATACTCTTCTTCCTCTCATGTCCTTATATGATCTTACATTTCATAATGGAGAATAATTTGTTGAATCCTCTTATAGAAAATCACTAAGTATTTAAATGAAGTTTCTAATGAGTTTTTGGATACCCACATCAAAGAAGTGATCAAAAAAATTGAGTCAGGAAAAATTAAAAAAAATGTCCATATATTTCAGCCCTCATATAGAATTTATGAAATAATCATCAAGAATATCCAATATCATCTTTTATAACTTTCATGGTTATGGGCTACTGAGTTAGGCTGAAATCCCTCATCCAAGTCAAAACCTATCATAAATTTTTTTACCCACTACTAGAGTCTGGAGTGGGTGAATATTTATATGAAAGGTTTATTTGTTATAGAGGATTATATAAACCTAAAATATATCATTTGGTATGTGAAGGAAACACCCAACAACCTCAAGACTCAATATAGATTTATATACATTTATACACATTGATCTATTATCCAGAAACTAATGACTAGCTCTAAGGGTGGATTGAGGAATGTAACATTTATACAGGATGCAGATGTAATACTAAGTATATGTGGGACTACTAGGTCTAAAAAACATGTGTAAAGTGTGAGACTCAATTCTTGCTAAAATAATATATGATGTTTTATTATATTTGGAGACATATGCTTATAAGACTGAAAAAATCATTCCAGTCCTTCTCAAAAGGTGGAATCCTTAAACCAAAACCTTTCATATAGAATATGAAAAAGTAGGGATTAGTTTATGGAATATATAAAATATTTATAGGTCACACATCCTTAGAGAAATGTTGGATGAATTCCTCCCACCCAAGGGCGACTTGGGGGATGTTGAGAGACCACCACCATTGTCACAATCTTTATTGAAGGAAGCTGAGAAATGAACCTAGAAGTATCCTCTCCCTCATACCAACATAAAATCTATGAAGTGTATTAATTTATTCTTGGTTAAGTGTAAAGACATACCAAATTTACAATGCTTGATAGTCTATGCTGCTATGAAAAATAAGGTAACCCCAAGTACCAAATGGCCTGAATTGAAGCGAGGTTAGTATGAATGATGGGGATAAAAAGTAAATTCAGAAAAATATCTCTAAGTCTTCATTACTATATTCCTATCTATGTGTCTTAATAGGTTCATACTATGCACCTATGATTCATATAGATGTGTGAGACTTAGTACATTCATGATGGTGACAAGGTTGGTGGTAAAAAATCTAGGCCCATCAGTTTAGTGATTCCAATGATGGAAAAGATATATAGATAAATTTGTATGCCTTTGAGGGGAAGCTTCAATTTTATATTTATTAACCATTCCAAGTGTTTTTTAGTTGAATAGGGGTCTGTTAATGGACTTATGAATTCCAAAATACACTTGAGATTTAAAATTATAGATTCTGTCATTACATTCAGGCCATCTCTAGCATTTGGGTTCTACTAATTAACAAGTTGATAGTTTTCAAGGATCTGAGGATACACTAAAATTTTAATTTTATTCCAAATAGATAAGTCCTAATAGGAACAATAATAGATAATAGTCTCAAAGGATACAAACAATGAATATATAGAATAAATCTATGTGACTATTTTTTATCGATATAGATCAACTGAAATATCACACGTGAGGTCTATTACCACTATATATTTTATCATCAATTCAAGTGCTTTAAGTGATTGGTTCTAACACCATTTTTTAATTCTAGGATTAAGGAGTAAACTATGGTGGATTATAAACACTAGTCAATGATTATTTGAGAGGATACCTATATCAAAATCAACTTTCCTTATTTAAACATTATCATTGGGCTTTCTACTGACTATATTGATTTATATATTTTATCTTATCCACAAAACATGTTATCTAAAAACATAAATAGATTCAGTGAGTTGGATGTTTCTAATAAGGGGAGGCATGAGACCATAAATATTTTAAAGGGGATAGACAAGAAAATTATTTATAAAAATTAAAGATAATGATTCAATTGGTCTCCCCAATAACTTATAATTTAATATTTGATGAATCTTTATCCTGTAATGAGGTGATGTAGCCAAAAGTAGCAAGATAGTTCCCATATTAAATTTTATTGGCCAAGTAAGTAGCCAAAGGTGAAGGGGTCCGAGATATATTCTAGGATTGAGGTGGGGAATCAAACTATTTCCAAAATTTGTATGTATATAGAGTAAACTAATTTCTAGAATTCATGTCTAGTCATAGAGATAATTTAGAACCTATGGACCATGCTTCAAGGTGGAATAAAAATCCTATAAATAAGGAGTGTGGAAGGTTCTATTGGTATCACCCTTTAAAATAATCCAATATAATTTGACTTGTACATTAATGAATTGGAGATATTGGTGTAAATTATTGATAAAGTAGTCCCAATCATCAAACATGTTTAGTATATTCTCAATAATGATAATGTTGAAGGGATATTTAACTGATATATTAATTAAGAGTGGAATGATTAACTTAACCCTAAATATGTATGATTAACATCCTGTAAGAAGACTATCCTCAATTTTAAAACCACTTCTGATATGTTAAACTATGTTCTTATTAAAAATGAAAAAATTGGAATATGTGACAATATATTCTCCTTAGTATGCTAAGTGTGTAACTTTGATAGGAAATTCTATAGTGTCAGACTCCCTAGAGAAAGATGAACTTTCACATGACTATATGATGAAGCTAGAGTAGAGGGACATGATCATCTGAATACCTTCCCAGTTCTTATATTGGACTACCTTAAGGTGTATCTAGATAGACCTTTTTCCCCAATCAAGTGTTTAAAAACTACTACCACATTGGACACATAGATTCACACTAGGAAAAGAAGTTTGTTCTAAAACCATGATCTTTTCCTTTTTCCCTTTATGTACTGATATAAATTTATTTTTTTCTAAAAAATCACACTTTATATAGAGGAATACTTATGAGTCAGACCCATATTACAACATATATAGAGAGGTCCCATTGGGTACTAATCTCTTTTCAATTAAAATTAATCCCTAGTCCTAATTAGGTCATTTTCTATAATGATTTTTGAGATAAAAACACTAGTATTTTCTAATTTCAGATACTAATGCACCATGTGATTAGGACGAATAGAATCAAGAGTGTAAAGTCACTATAACACTACATAATATTGAGGCATAGGCCTAAAATGTAAGGATAGATATAATGGTGCCCCAATATGAATCTTTCACTACCATTTATGAAGACCTGATCTCCTTGGGTGATGTCCAAGTCATTGGGAAAGAGTATTTGGTAGTAGAAGTACCTTGAAATAATTTGGATAATTTAGTTGTAGTAGAGGAAACAATATGTAGATAAGTTTTTTTCCTTGTAATACATTGAAGTATGTTAAGGAATATTTTTAGAGTTAGGTGATAAGACTATGCATAATTCTGTGGCCCAATGATCCAGGAATTTATTTTATAAAAATATTAAATATATTTTATATCACGTATGAATAGTTTTTAAAAAATGATATAATATCTCGTAAATGTGATTTTTAATAGAAAATATGAGATCATAGTTTAATCCAGAGCATGGAATTTACCTTTGGAGTGACCAAAATTTGGTTGGCTCTGAACTTTCAGATAGAGCATCCGTTGGTGGGTACGTTAAGTGAATTAATTAATTAATTCATTAAATTAACTAAAATTTATTCCTTATATATATACGATTTTATGGAAAATATATAGGGTTATCCACAAAACCCGAGGACTATTGAGAGGGGTATTCCATAGTTCTTTAGTTATTGATTGAGATCAGATGATGACCGACATCCAGATCTTGGTGAATTGAGGCCCAATGAATACAAAAGATCATCCCCATCATTTGAGAACACATTATTCACCAATTATTAATCCAATATAGAGGTATTAATCAACATTTTTTGGTTTGTCCCTTCTAATTAAACAACTTACCATGATCAAAACCTAATTTTCTAATTTTTATTTAAATAATCCTTTACATGATCCTACATGTCAGATTTAAATTGTTTATTCAATTTATACTCTCATTGTGACGTTTTTCTCACTATGTCTATCCCAAATTTATATTCATTGGTCAATAAAATATGTCCAATGATGATTCCACCTTTGTTTTTATGATTTTACCTCATTTTTCTTCACATTATTCACTGTTGGACTTTGGGGCCATGGTTTAAAATTTCTGAGTGGGGTTGAGAGTGATTGATCCCCCGAATTCATGATTGTTTTTCATGCGAAGGAAAATTTGAAAAAATAAGAATTAATAGGGAGAAATCATAGGATACATGTGATGGATTCATGTATTTATGATTTTTATCCGAGATGGAAGCAACATGGGATATAGTTTCGAGCATTTGGGCTTTGGGTGGGAGAACCATATTCTGATTGTTGGCCAATAGAGGGTTGGAATAAGTGGATGGAGGTGTATTACACCATTTTTTGGTGGTCAAATGGAATATTCAGGGGTGGTAAAAACATATATGAGGTGCATGTAGTAGATATAACTTTATAAAAAAAACCTGACTACATGCCGTGTAGTATGAAGAACACACACCATGTAGTCTGGTTTCCATGGCAGCTAGGGTTTCACATTGGAGTGAAATATCACACGCCATGTAGAGGTCCTACTTTTTGTGTATACCTTAGTTATATGAATCATCATGTATAAGGAGTACATGCCTATAATCTTGTGTGTCCCTACACACCATGTAGGGTGGGGCACACATTTTGCACTGACACATGGACATTGTAAACAGACATGGATCGAAGGACACATGCACACCCAGGAGAATAGAAATTGACCATAGGATACCAAGATACAATGTTTAGTAACTTAAATTCTATTTAAAACCACATGGCTACTCATACATGTGCTGGAGAGGACACACCAAGGCCACATAATGGGACCACATGTCGTGTGGGCCCTTACATGTAATGTAATCCTTTATGAATATCCTTTCTCTCATATCTCCTTCATTTGGACTCAGATTTTAAGCAATGAGTAGATCATCCTCAGTTTGTTTTCATGTAGAACATGATGGTGGCCTTTATAGTGTCTTTTGAGATACAATGTGAGGTGTTCTAAGCATGATTCTTCTTTAGGTGTTGCTCAATAATGAAAATTAATGGGCAGGGTCGTTGGTGAGTGGCACCCTCTTGTAGAGTAAGGGAACGAGTCCTCTACCTATTTAGTGGAATACTCATATAGAGTTAGTACTTGAGTTCTTTACCTATAGAGTGTAACCCTCCTATAGAGTTAAGGCATAAGTCCTTTATCTACTGAGTGACACTCTCCAATGGACTCAGAGCATGGGTCCTCTATCTACTGAGTGTAACCCTCATGTGAAGTTAGGGCATGGGTCATCTATCTATTATGTGGAACCCTCTTATGGAGTCAAGGAATGGTTCCTCTAAATATTGAATGGAACCCTCCTATTGTACCATATAATTGTTCCAATACCTAGACCTTGTGTCCCTTTGACCGTGCAACACAATGGTGAGGTGTGGATCCCTATGGATACTTCTTCAGGCAGACACATGAGATGCTAGGCATCATTGGTGGACCCTTTTTGAACCATTGGAAAAATCATCATCCTGGTCCAAGATGTGATATGGATATACCCTTTTAATCTCATCTAGGATTGTTTCTATGAACATATATATGCATTATTTGATTATTGGATTTTGATCCTCACTTGGTATGGGTTGATCTGTCTACTTATATCATGTCTACTATTTCTCCACCTTCAGCTTTTGGGGTTTACTATTGGGTATGTATATACTCACTCCTTTATGGGTATTTACCACACATGACATGTCTTATATATACAATGGTAGGATTTAAGGCAATTTCAGTGGAGAATAGGGATACCTGAGTGCATTTGACCATGTAAGGTGGTCAGATCTTGGAGATTTGGAGCTGAGGTCTCTCAAAAATTAATTTTCTAGTTATTGTTAGGTTGGGAAATCCTTTATGGATAATCATCTATTTTCCCCTTTACTTTTAAGATTATTCTATCGTACTCTTGTATATTCCATAGAGGTTGTTACATGCATGGTTATTAGTCTAGATGTTATTGTCTTTTTTATGACTTTTCACTTATGCATGGAGATGGTTGGGTGAATTCATACATCTACATTAGGAAAATTCCTACCATACCAGTTATTCCTTTTGGTGCTTGTTTCTAGCCCATGGCCTATAAAGGCAGTCTTTGGGTAATTACGAATCAACCTTCCCTCAGTCAAGAAACCCCTGGTTGGTTGGGTTGTGACAGATTGATATCAAAGGTGGTTCGATCTCAGTATGATCTTTGAAATTATTTCCCCATATTAGGTTTGGTTGAGACTTAGGTAAATAGTGTAAAAGTGTCTCGATCATGTCTTTCAGGCCAGTGATGCTAGTTTTGGTGTAGCAGCCAACATATATATACATCAGGACTCTGAACACCTACTTGTCAACTTGGCATACCAAGTCATTAGTTGTAGGGAATATTGGTACATGAATCTTATAGGATTGATTCTTTCAAATATCCTTATTGAGGCATCTCTCCATAGATATATATTATCATCAAACCATGGTACATCTTGACTAAATTTCATGATTCCTTCATGAATTCATCTAACCAGGTTACCAATTTAGGATTATGATGATCATATAATGAGTGATGAGGCCTATGATTAAGGTCCATCAAGAAATATATTTACTCCATTGTGGCATGTATTAGCACCCTACCTATTGAGAAGTAGAATATACCAGAAGAGAAATATCAGGGCACAAACATAATTAGCGCACTTTGTGAGTTCTAGTGCCAGAGGTTATAGAGGTTCCATGGTTAGCCAGTTCCTTAGGAGGCTGAGGATTTTCTTGGCTTGGTGATTTGAGTTTTCATGCAAGTGCAAACCCTAAATAGTTATATGGTTGTTCTAGTATCCATCCTTTTCCATGGAGTAGATCTATACTGGTGGAGCTTAGTCACATAGATTCATGATGAGTTAGTACTCTCATGGTTTTACCTTGAGTAACTATTTCATGAAGAGTATTATATCTCATTATTATGCTCAATACATATTTATGACCTTCTGGAGATACAAAAGGGAGGGATGATAATTTCTAATAATAATGTGAGGTTTAGAAACCCCAAATGATATTCCCTCAACATGATTTATGATGGTTTCTTCCAGGCATAGAAGTTTGAGCATGGTCTCTGCAGATACATATGTTCTATTATGGTACCCCTATGCATTCCCACGTATAATAGATTTTTAGAGATGTAAATGGTTATTGAGAGGTTCCAATCATAAGGAAACCATGTATCTTTATCTAGAAGTGGAATTTATAGAGATAGGGTTTCTATAGTACCTAGGAGGTTCCATTTAATAGGATATCAACACACAATAGATTCTCAGGACCAGACTCAGGCTCATGGTCTTTGCTGAACAATTCCATGTAGAGGACTAGGGAATCCCAGAGATGGGAGGTTCTATGAATGTGATGGGAGAGATAACATGGAATATGAATCTATTACCTTATATGTTGAGGAGGGTAGATAGATAATGGATGAACAACCACGACAGAGGCCACACTGTGATCATGGTTCTCCCAAGAATGACCAAGGTGGCCCCCAGGGAGGCGGGATAGAAATAGGGAAAGGTAGGGCTCTATAATGAGGATCTATGGTTCGTGGATGACATAATGAGATACTTTCACCACCACCACCATGCAGCCCACACCATACTCAAGGAGCTAGTGGTCAGGGCCATGGGCAACTACAGGCTATGGAGGCATATGACCCTTAAAATCATAATATGATTAGAGGAATGATCTTTTTTTATTATAATATTGATTAAATACTAATATACATAGGTGTGATTCATTACTTTATCTATTTAATCCTATTGTGAGAGATGGGTCTCCCAGTTGTGACTTTGGGCCAACCGATTTTCCTTGAGGTTCCAACAGGGAACACTTCTTTGATATCATTTATCTACCAGTAGTACAAATCATCTCATGGTGGAGAGAGCTTATCATGGGACCACATGGTCATCATAATGAGGCCATATAAAATCATATTGGGTATGGACTATATTTATATGGTATGAGTCCAGATTTAATGTCATCACAGATGAGTCAAATTCATTTAGACAAATGGGATGAGGTTCTTTTTTATGTGAAAAAGAGATATAATTGAAGAGAATATGAGACTTACGACCAGTAATATTCAATCCATCACCCATCAGTTGGTTAGTTTATCCCTTGGTGTAGTATTCTCTTTAGGCATATGGATTCCTTCAATCATGTAGGATTATATGGATACCTTCCTAAGGATGTTCTAGGGCTACATCTAGGATGGGATATGTAGTTTTACATAAAATTTCACCCTAGGACTGCTCTGATATCTTTGGAGGCATATCAGATGGACCCTACTGAGCTCCAAGAGATATAATTGTAGTTGGAGGACCTTTGAGAGAAGGGTTTCATCAGACCCAATATATCCCCCCAGGGAATCTATAGTGTTCATGAAAAAGGTAGATGGGAGCTTACATATTTGTGTGGATTATCATCATCTAAACTAGGACATGATAAATAAAAAGTACCCCTTTCAGAGGATTAATGACCTCTTTGATCAGTTATAATGTATGAGATGGTTCTCAAAGATCAATAATAGCTCTGGCTACCACTAGTTGAAATTTATTGAGTCTAATATTTCCAAGTTGGAATTTTTATGTTGCTATGAAAACTATGAGTTCCTAGCGGTTCCCTTAGCTGTGAAGAATTCTCCCACTATGTTTATGGCTATGATAAACTCGATTTTCCAGCCATACTTGAATTGATTTGTTTTTTTATTCATTGATGAAATAATCATATACTCTGCATTAGTGGAGGAGCATGAAGATCACCTTAGGATGGTCCTATACCTTCTTTGGGAGAACCATATCTATAGTAATATCTCTAAGTGCCAGTTATGGATCCAAAAGGTTTACTTTTTGGGGGATGTCATCTATTATCTTGTGTTATCTATGAATCTGGCGAAGATCAATGTAGTTATTTCTTAGGATCCGCCCAAGAATGTGTAAGATGTGTAGAATTTTCCTAGATTAACAAGGTACTATAAGAGATTTGTGAAATAATTATCTAGGATTGTAGCCTCTTTGACCACCCAAACATGAAAAGGGAAACTATTTACCTATATTGAGTAGTTTTAGATATACTTTGAGTATTTGAGGCTAAGGCTAACAAGTTCTCATGTTTTGAGAGTATTAGAGGGGACCTAGAGCATGAAGTATATTGAGATGCCTCTGGAGATGGGATCAACTATGTGTTGATGAAGAGTGAGGAAGTGATCACATATGGGTTGAGGTTTTTGAGACCCAAGAATCATAACTATGTGACTCATTACCTTGGGTTTTCAGTGGTTGTATTATCTACGAGGATATGGAGGCACTATATTATGTGAAAGAAATTTGTTGTTTATTCAGAACATCAGAGTCTCAGGCATGTATTCACATAGAGAAACCTAAATTTGATACTGAGGAATGGGTTGGAGTTTCTAGAGGACTATGAATTTGAGATAGTCTATACTCCTAGGAAGGTAAAAGTTGTGGAAGATTTCCTTAGTAGGAAGTCCCAAGCTTTCTTGGTGGAGGATGTGTCTTAGTAGTTAGCTTCATTAAAATTGACCCTGATAAAGGAGGAGGGTGAAGATTTTATTCTATTGATGGTGTTGATACCTCCACTTCTCTAGTATTTGAGGGTGGATCATTTGGGATACATTGATTGTGAGGTCCTACATGACCAAATATCCTCAAGAGATTCACATGATAGATTTTATAAAGGAGGGAGTCAAGACATCTTATTCTAGGGATAGATGATGGCCCCAGTCATGATGTGAGAGGAGGTGATAAGGGAGTTTTACACTACTCATCTAGATATACATCTAGGTGTATGAAAGATATACAAAGATATTTATCAGCTATTTTGGTGGGATGGAATAAAGTGAAGAATTCTCAAGCTTTTCTCTTAGTACCTCACATTTCAGTAGGTGAAGGTTGATTACCAGCTTTCAAAAGGTTTTTTGTAGCCTATTTAGATACCATAGTGGAAATGTGATAACATATCAATAGAATTTGTGATAGGGATTCCATAAAAAATGAGAGGCCATGATACCATTTGGGTGATAGTTTATCTACTTAGAATTTTAGAGAACTTCCTTTCTATCAAGGATAAGTGCTCAGTAGAGAGTTTGGGATAGTTATACATGCTTTAGATTGTGAAATTTCATGGGGTTACCACAATGATTTTATCTAACCATGATGTGTGGTTCACATCAAGGTTTTGGAGAAGAATATATGAGTCATACATGAACCATATGAGGGTGAGTATAGATTTTTACCCCCAAACAGATGGGAATAATATGTGTAGTATCTAGGTGTTTGAGGATATGATGAGGGCTTGCATGACAGACTTCGTCCGGAGATAGGAGGATCACTTTTTGTAGAGTTTTCTTTTAAAAATAGCTATTACTCTACTATCGACATGACACATTTTGAGGCCAAGTATAGGAGACCCTAAAGTTCACCCTTATGCCATGCTATGATAGGTAAGACATATATTTTTGGGCTATATATGGTACATGAAATGATGGAGAAGTTCTAGGTGATTCAAAAGTGGATGAGGAAAACTCAAAGAATTCATAAATATTATGAATATTGGTGTGGTATCCACATATATTTCATTAAGGGAGACAATTTTTTCCTAAGAGTATCCCCATGGAAATAATTTCAGAGGTTTGGTTGGGGAGGAAAGCTGCCCCTGAGGTTCATTGGATCATTCAAGATATTGTAGCTGGTTGGTGAGTTTTCTTATTACCTCACCTTACCCCCAAATCTAGAGAGGGTGCATGAAGTCTTCCATGTGTCATAGTAGAGGAGAAACATGCATGATCCTATGAAAATTATTGACTTGGGTGAAATAGACATCGAGGATAGAACCACCTTCATGGAGAACCCAATGGAAATCGAGGATTATTAGGAGATGATGTTTCATATATAAACCATTCCCTTGGTTCATGTGGTATGGAAGCATGCGATCATGTAGGAGAGATCCTAGGAGTGGGAGAGCCAGATGTGAGATTAGTATCCCCACCTATTTTCTTAGTTCTTATTTTTAAAGAAAAAAACCTTGAATGATGTAATAATATAGGGACCCTGATTTTTCCTTGTAAGACTTTGAAATATATCAAGGAATATTTTCAAAGCTAGGTACTAAGACAATTCATGATTCTGAGGCCCTATGAGTCTAGAATTTATTTTAAAAAATATTAAATATATTTTATATCAAAAGTACACAGTTTTTAAGAAATGATGGAATATCTCCTAAATAGACTATAGAATCAAAAATATGAGAAAATAGTAGAATCTAGAGCATGATATTTACCCTAGGAATGAGCTCACATATCATATTTAAATTATTTATTCAATTTATTACAATTTCTGTGTTTTTTATTACCCAAAATATCGCCAATTTATATTCATTGAAAAATAATTCTTGACCAATGATTATCACATTATTTTTGTTCTTTCCCCTCATAATTCTTTATGTTCTTCACCATTGTACTTAGGGGTCACCATTTGAAATTTCCTGGAAGGTTCGAGCATAATCAAAACCCTAGATTCACGGTGGTTTCATGTGAAACAGATGGTTTGATGATCTAAGGATGAATAGGGATGAATCGTAGGATGTGGGTGATGGATTCATGGATACAAGATCTGAAGTGGAGATAACATCAACACGATAGATGCATCGGATCATGCATGCTTTGTGTGAGGGATCCAAATTCTGATTATTGAACAACAGAGGGTTGAAATTGATGGTTAGAGGTGTATTATACCATTTTGGGTGAAAAATATAAAATTAAGTGGTGAGAGCAATAGATATGAAGTGCATAAAGATGATTTAACTTTATGTGAAAATCCCAACTACATGATGTGTTGTACAAAGAACCCACGACATGTAGTCTAGTTTTTGTGGTGACTAGGGTTTCACAGTGGAGTTCAATATCACAAACCATGCAGAGGTCCCATATTCCATGTGAAATCTATTTTTATAGCCCATAAAGCATGGGGAGTAAACTCCCAGGAGCCCATCTGGCCATACACACTATGTAGGTTGGGTAACATGCCATGTACTGGCACATGGCTAGTGTACATAGACCTGACCTGAAGGACAAAATAATTACTAGGAGAACACGGGTCAGCCCTGGGAGGCAAAGAAACACTATGTAATACCTTACCTTCCATGAAATACTATATGGATTTTGATTCATGTGCTAGAAATGACACAAACAAACATCATAATGGGATGACACGCTGTGTGAATCCTCTATATGCCATGTACTCCTTTATGAATATTCTTTTTATTGTATCTACTTCATTTGTACTTGGATTTCATCCTATGAGTAACCCATACTGAGTATTTTTTGTGTAGAATTTTATGGTGGTATTTATAGTGTATTTTTAGATATGACGTGTGGTGTTCCAAGTACGATGATTCCTTAGGCGATGCTCAATAACGAAAGTGAACAAGCTGGGTCATTGGAGGGTGGCACCCTCCTATAGAGTTAGGGCATGGGTCCTCTACCTATTGAGTGGAACCTTCATATAGAGTTAGGGATTGGGTACTAAACCTAATAAGTGAATCCCTCTTGAAAGGTCAAGGCATGTGTCATCTATCCAATTAATTGAATACTCCTACAGAGTCAGGGAATGGATCTTCTATCTGTTATGTGGCACATTCCTGCAGATTCAGGGCATGAGTCCTCTATATACTAAGTGGAACCCTCCAATAGAATTAGGGGATTGGTCCTCTATGTATTGAGAGAAACCATTATTTTGTACCAGGGTATGATTCCTCTACCTATATATTATTTTTCCTCAACTATGAAGCACAGTGGTGAGGTGTGGGTCCATATAGATACTTCTTTGGGCATACACATGAGATTTTGGGCATCATTTGTGGACCCTTTTTGAACTATTGGTAGACTCATCATCTTGATCCAGGATTTGAGATGGATATCCCCTTTTTATCTCATCTAGGATTATTTTTTATGAGCATATATATGTATTATATGATAATTATATTTTATTCATCACTTGACATGGGTTGATTTTTCTACTTCTATCATGTATGCAATTTCCCCCTTCAAATTTTGAGGATTCCTACAGAGTATATCTATTCTTACCCCTATATGGAACTTTCTCACATGTGTTGTTTCTTCTAAATATGATGAACATGTTGATGATGATTTTATAGAATCATATGGATACTCAGATACATTTGACCACATATGGTGGTTGGGGCTTGGGGACTCAAATCCAGGAACTCTCAGTGTTTACTTTTCCATTATTGTTAGGTTGGGATATAATTTTTGGTTGATCATGTATTTTACCATTTACTTTTCAGATTATGCTTTCATACTCTTTTTTATTACATAGATGTTGTGACATGGATATTTATTACTCTAGAAGTTGATGTAGTTTTTTATTACTCTTCACTTATTCATGGATATTTTTGGGTGCATGCATACATGTAAATTAAGAAAAGTCCTCTCATATTATTTATTCCTTTTGGTGATTTTCTCTAAAAACTGGAATATAGAGGTAGACTTGGGGTAGTTTTAGCTTGGCCTTATTCTAGCTAGGTGGGCCCTGGTGTTTTTGGTCTTGATACATCCAAATTGGCTTCAATATATGCTTATGATGATTAGGAAGTAGGCCTCTTCCATAATTCATTTTGAATTATCAATGTAACATTTTTATTTATTTAACCTTATTCAATTATTGGCCCTGAAGGATTTTTCAGTCTCATGATGATTGAAGATGATGTGAGGAAGATGATGGGGATGAACATCCCAAATCATTTCACATTTCTTTGAGCCAAGAGACTTTAGCTTTAAAATAATTTTCAACTGATATCCCTTTCATATATGAATCAAGTCTTCATGTAGACTAACCAAGCTCACTAGATTCATCAGTCGAGGTCACCAGAGGGATTTCATAGAGATAAAGCACATCTAAAAATTCTAGGTTATTAATTGGAGGTAGAGAAGTTTATTATTTCCATTTAAAAACTAATGATGAAACAATGATAAAGTGTATTTCTATTGATCTTTCCAATATATTAGTAATAAATTTGGATATAAACACTCGTTGTAGTGGAGGTAAACAATGGAACAACTTATCTTTAATTATAGAATCTTTCAGATTGTAGGATAGTTAGGGTACCACTAAGAAGGGGGGTTGAATTCTTGATACCCTTTTTTAAAAATTATTTCTCTTTAATTAAAACTCTATGACCAATTTAAGTCATGATCCACTATCTTGGATATCTTCCTCACAAGTATAAAAAACAATAAGAACAAGAATAATAAAATAACTTTTTTCAAGGTTCAACCTTAGTATGAGTGACTAATATTTTATATGTTTAACATTTTTTGAGCCAATAATTTTATTTTCGACATTGATTTTTATTGATAAAAAATTTGTTACAAGTCACATAAAAGTTTTGAAGATGTATCATACACTTCTTGAAAGGGGTAGGTATCATCTAATTCTCACAAATGAATTTGTAATTATTTATATTGGAATCACCATTTCTTCAATATTTTTCCTCACTCTTGAGAATGAATCAAATATTCTAATTACCACTAGATATATCACCATAAAAGGATATAACGATTTCAATATAGAAGAATTCATATCAACTCCTATTAAAATTTATTTATAATGTTCCTCTCATGCATGATAGAATCCATTCATGAAATTTTTTCCTTCCTCCCGAGTAGAAAGAACTAAGATTAATTGAAATTATATCCTCGTACTTAAACCTATTCAAATAATATATATGTAGTACATTTTACTTAATTTATTCTTATCTCTCTTTGATAGAACATATATTTAATGTTTTAGAGTATCAAATTCTCCTTAGAATTCTTGAAAAAAATTTCTTCTTAATTTTTTTCTTAAATATTCAAAAAAATTGTGAATAATATTTTCATAATAATTTATAAAAACTATAATGATTTTATTCTCAATAAATATCCCTAAAGAATAGCATCTTTTACCATAACAAATAATATTATATTATCCAATTTTATTATATTTGAATGAATTTGAATTTGAATTCAAATTCTATCAAATAATTATTCTATTATTATCCTTCATAAATATCCATTCAAATATCCTTAATAATATTTTTTAATCTTATCTTGATCATAACAAAAGATATTTCTTAAATATTTTCATAACAAAGGATTGATAGTTTTTTATTTTTTATAAAGGAACCTTGAGAAGTTGTAAAAAACCTTATGATTAACACCAAACGTATGAATCCTTGTAAAAACCTTATTATCTTTGAACTTTATGAATTTAAAACCTTAAAAAGGTACACAAACCTTATGAATATTCATGATCAACTTTATAAAGTTGATATTTCATAAATTAATGAACATTTTGAGGTCCTAGAACCTTATAATGTTTTTTTATAACCTTATGAAGGTTATACCAACCTTAGGGAGGCCTATCCGAACTATATATACAATTGAATAAACTTTATAAGGTTTTTCCTAAACCTTATTTTCATGTGACTCAACCTTATGACAATGTTTGTCTCAACCTTATGGGATCACAGACTTAGCCATATTTACTCACCTCAATATCATAATTCTATATTAATGTGAATAATCATTGGGATTATTGAAAATCACCCCCGACCAATTCCAAACACCTTAAGTAAAATATCAAACTTATAATCTCATGGTTAACAATAGTGAAAAATTCCTCAACAATTCCAAGTGAACTTTAATATCCAGCTTTGGATTTGTTGTCAACCACAAGTAACACTTTATTAAAAACTCTATATCTTATTCAAGAGAAACTATATTATATCCTTTATCATTTAAATAACATATTTACACTAAAACATAGGTTAGAATACCTTTTTTGAGAGAACTCCATCTCTCAATGACGAGAAACATTTTATTATATGATAATATTATCTTCTCTTTAATCCATGCCTTGGACAATTAAAATAACCCCCATTTTCACAATGAACATAACTATTAAATTAATGATAGATAATGATATAAAATCCTCTAACGCTCATTTGATAGAGAATTCCAATCAAAGAGTTTTGGATTTTTCTCTTCATTTGAAAATTTTACACAAGGCTTAGAGGGGGTACCTACAAAGTTCTATTAAGAGAGAGATAATGTATGAACACCCATGTTCAACATTAAAGTATCAAATCTATCCTTAAGAATATCCTTGGTGAAAATATCAGACAAATGGTCTTGGTTTGGGATAAATATTAGATTTATGTGTCCATTATGAATCCTATATTTAATGAAATTAATATTTTTATTAATGTTATTTGAACATGAGTGTTGCACTGTATTTTTATAATGATCAATTAAACTTTTATTATTAAAAATAATTTTAATATGGTTTCCAACTTTCACCCTTAAAAAAAGTAACTCCCTCATCCATATCATCTAGGTACATGCACTATTAGTAACCACATACTCAGCCTCAATGGATTTTAATGTCACTAAGTTATAAATTTTGTTATGAAAAATCTCAAAATTATATCCCAAGAGGAAAATTTCACCTGAATTAGAACTTTTATCATTACAATCACTTATTGAGTCACCATTTCTGAAATTTGAAACATTAAATTCCTTTACAATATTATAAAAAATCCCATAACTCACATTCCATTTATGTATTTAAGGAATATCTTGGAATCCATTAAGTGTGACTCCTTAGGGTCACTCTGATATCGGGAACACAAACTCATAACAAAGACAATGTCTAGTATAGATGTAGTGACATATAACAAGTTTCCAACTAGTTTAACATGATCAAATTAAACATCATTTGAAAATTTCAGCTCTACTTGAACAAGTGTTGATACATGTTTTGATTCCTTCATCTCAAATTTCTTCAACAATTATTTTGTGTACTTCTCTTGAGATAAGAAAATAAAATTTTCTTCTTACATCAATTTTATACCAAATAAGTATCTCAACTCACCTAGCACGAACATATTAAACTAGTAATTCAATTTATATGAAAATTACTTTCAAGAACTACCTTTATCACCTATAAAGATGATACTAGTAATATATAAAATTAAAATAAGTGCAACTAAATTCGACTCCTTAATATACAATTTTTTATTCATTTCCTTTAATAAATTATAAGTTTTTTAAGAATATTTATAGCGTTTAATACTAGGAACATAGAGACTTATTTATCCCATATAAGTCATTATTTAATTTTAAAACCCATGATCCATCATTATCAATAAAAAACCATCAAATTTCTCAATATAGACTTATTATTCAATCTCACCATTTAGGAAGTCTGGATTGGAATCCATTTGATAAATGTTAAACTGTCTATGAGCTACTAATGAAAGGAACATCCTAATAGTTTCCAAACTAAAAATTAAATAAAAATGTTTCTTTAAAGTTTACTCCATCAAATGAGTAACCCTTTAAAACCAGTCTATAATTGTTTCTCGTGATTTCTCCTTTTTCATTTAGTTTTATTCTAAACACCTAATCAGTCCCAATAAAATTATTTTCTTTTAACCTTAAGAAATGTTCCCAATTATAGGATCATAAGAGTGAATTTTTATGGATATACTTATAGGGGGTATTTTTGTTTAAAAAAGTAGTTTAAAATATTTTAACTAAATAAAACACAAAGCCTCATTAAGTAATTTTATTAGACTCAGACTCAGTGGTATTGTCAGAGTCACAAAATCTGAACCAAAAATATGTCCAATTATATTAGAGTAAAAATAATAATCATCATGGATTAAATTTATATCAGAGTGTGATTATCATAATACAAGTTAATACAATTAAATAATTAGAATATAACGTTGAATATTATGACTCATTTTCAACTATATGTAGCAGAATAAAATCTTGTAAAAATAATAAATACAATAGCTATGTAATAATAATAATGGCTTACAAACTATTATTAAAATATATAACTCTTTTAACCTTAATAGTAATGTAGTTAATAACCTTGAACAAAGGTATCTACTATTTTATACTTAAAGTAAATCTTGTCTTTACTTACTAGGAAAGCCCTAAACACAATGATCAGAATAACGCTATATTACTTTCCCTGGAAGTCCTCAATATTAAGATAATATCTATCCTTCTATCCTCATAATCCCTCGATTTGATGGATTATATTCACCATATTTTAATCCTTATAATCCATAGATTGTAGCAATGAATGGATTAAGATTACAATTGAAAAAGTTCTTAAGGAAACCCCACTGAAAATGATTATATAGAACTACTAACTCTCTAAGGAAATACACTAACTAAGAATAAGCACTTCACAAAGATCACTCTTAAAAATAATTGTGTTGTGAATGATATTAACTCTAAAATCTTTAAATGAGTCACTATTTATAGGTGATCTCCCAATGGTCATATTTCTAATTTTTTTGCAAAGGCTTCAGAAAATAGGTACTTGATAGATCATTTGTAACTAAATGTATGATGTCATATTGTTTAACACTATTACAATGTTAAAGGTATTATTTATGATAGAAAAAAGTTTAGGTATTATGATTATAAACTTCAGTTAGTCTGATAAACATTCTTATTGAATATCAATACGAACAACCAAATGAGGGTTAGTCCAATTTATCGGTAAAACTGTCAGTACAATGCTCATTACATTTTTCAGTCAAGTACACAAAATATCATTCTAACCATTGGTGTGAACAAAGTTCATTCTAATTTATTGAACATACCATCAATATGATTATGATGTTGAGTAATTTAAAGTTTATATTGAAGATACATTATAATATTTCTATGTATGGTAGAAAGTAATTATTTTCTAAAAAAACATACTAAAGTACTCAGGGAAAAAATGTTTGTAAAAATGTTTTAATAAATTGATTTTTATTTAAAAAACTAATGGAATGGAAAAGTAATAAGTAAAACTTCTGACTTAGTAATATCATCCTTTTTGGAAAGTAAAATCCCCAAAACATAAATAAAAATAACTTGAAAAACTTATAGTCCTTTGTTATTTTAATAACTTCATATTAAGAGTTATTTCTTAAACCTTAACTCCCATTGAGTTTATAGCACTTATTTATATGATGTAGAATATGATGGAGAGTAATAAGAATAGTTTTTCCTTAAGAAAACTTCTCCCCCTTAGGATAATATCTTTCCCTTATGATAATAAATTCTTCCATTGAAAGATATTATCCCCCTTTATAAACATTTTATTTTTTAGATAAATCTTCCTCCCCTTAATATATTATTCTACCCCTTTGTTAAATCTATTCTGCCCCTTTGTGATTTTCAAAAAGAAATAGAGAAGAATATGATATTTCCTAAAAAGATTGAAATATAAAAAACAAAACAATCCTGAACCAACTAATCATCCTTAAAAGAAATTAAAGAACATATAACCAATTAGAATTGAAAAAATAATCAAAAAATAAGATTTGAATGAATATATTGTTCATTAAAAAACATTCAAATGTTTTACAAAACAAATACATAAATATTTCAAAATAAAAAAATTTCATTCTTTCTTTATCAAAGTCTTCACAAAATATTTCATCTTATTAAAATTGTGGCAGTCCTTCTCCAACTTTATAGTCCATTCTTCTAAGTCCGATCTTGAGATTTTAAACTTTCAACTTCCTTAGAGAGTTATTATTTCTATTCTATCAATATAAACACATAATATTCACAAGATCAGAGTCAACTAATCTCTTACTCCATATCGATAATATTTTCATTTAGAAAATTTACATCCTTAGTATGTTCATCAGTGGCATGTATGACCTATTCAACAAAATTTACTCTATCATTCACATCTGATGATAATCTATTGAAATATTCAGCTGATTCTATCATAAGTTTCTTTATTTCATAAAACTTTTTTTCATTTATATGAATACCTGAATCAACCTAGTTTTAACACTTTACCATCAGATTACATGATCTCTTGTGAGTCTATGAATTTTCTTGAAATGTATTAAATTCAACTTCAATCTGAATTATTAACTCTATTAATAATTTTATTGAATTTGATTTCTTACTGAGATTTATTATATTAGCTGACTCCTTTATTCAATATTTTTAAAATATGTAATTGTTCCTTCTAATATTTTAAAAGCATGACAAATATAATCAAAGCCTTTATACGCTATCGTTGCCTCTAAGTTCGATTGATCGGGCTCAAACTCAGGACGTTTTTTTTCTGATGGTTCTGACTTCAACTTATTTTCCATTATTATTATCTTTATTTGAGACTTATTTTTCAAATTCCTTAGATAAAATTTCTTATCATATGATATTTCCATAATCTCCACATCTTTATTGGTCTCAGTTTTGTTTGAAACTTTTGTTTTATAAAGTTGACATTCTTTTTCATTCATGGATGATGATTGTGGTTCTTGTTTTGATGAATATTATTCTTTATTTCTTGTATATTTATCTTCCTTATTAGTCTTAGAGGGTAAATCAGATGTGGATGAGTATGAATCCGATGATTTCTTATCAGAGTGAGTTTCATTATCATCACCATATTTATTTTCTTCTTCATCCTCTTCTTCTTCTTATTCTTCTACTTCAACCACTTTTTCAACTTTTTTATATTCCTTTTATTCCTTTCATTATTATTCTAATTATTTTATTTTTACATAAAACGCTTTGTCAACATCCTTATCAATATCTTTTTTTAACTATCATCATATTCTTAGAAATCCCTCTCTAGCTGATTTCAGTTTTGATTGTTTTTCAGGAATGACTGGGATTGATTATTCAATAATCACTTTTTCTTGTCCCATTATCTCTCTTGAAAGGGATATAAAAATGAACCACTAATATTTTTTTACAAGTTAATATGGATTTCAGATTAATCTAATTAGTAGAGAATTATGGGATGGATCTCTTCTCAAAAGCTCTCATAACTCCTTTCGAAAAAAGTTCACAAAGCTGTGCTTCGTGAAATATTTTCTTCGGCTTCATTATTTTTTCTTCATATTCCATCTATTTAAAATCCCAAATTTTCATTTCTTTTTCTTTTATAAGGATGATTCTGAACTTTGGTTCCCCTTCATTTTTCTCATCTTTAAATTTTATCATTTCTTTAAAGACTTCATCAGATATATTCTTTTATTTCATTCACTTTTCTAGAGGATATGTCTCTACCTTTCATTTCTTTTTATTTTCAACACTCTCAGACTTTATTGATAGATATTCATATGATGATTCACCATCATATTTCTCAAAAACTTCCTCTTACTTTCTATTAAGTACCAACTACATTCTATCCATAGTATCATTACTGATAAAGGAAATCTTTTCCCTTATCAGATCTGATGTGTTTTTCACTTTCAAAACTTCAATAAAATTAACAACCATTATACTAATAAAATTAGGAAACATGATAATATTTTACCTAATAGAGGAAATTTTGATATTATCTATTTTTATAAAGATAAAATTTATATGATCTATCTTTATCATGCTCACCAAGAAATCTATGACAAAAACATAAGATAATTTTTGTGTATCTCAGTCTACCTTTATCAGAATCAAGTATCCTTGAATCCAAAGAGCAAAAACTCTATTTTATAGAGTTAAGTGTGATAATTTTCTAAAGTTTTCATATTATGAAAATAATTAATCTTTATCATTGGTATTTTAAACGTTCCTAGACTATTAGGAAGCTTGTGAGAAGGATAATATGATTCTCTTTCTGATGGAATCCAAACTATGTCAAAAAATTTCTTATAAGAAAACTTATATATATTTCCATATATATTAAAATAAACTTTATATTTCCACTCCACCTTAACAAACTATACTGAGGAATAAAAATCTGAAACAAATTGAGGAAAGTAAAAGTCAAAATCTTCATTAGGTTTTCAACACAAATTGATTCCAATCCTTGAAACAAAAAGATCTTCTTGAGAGTGGGGTAATATATTTTATACCATAATATTTCTACCAACATTTAACTGAATATTAAACACTTGGTATAATCTTCCTTTATCTCCATTAGATTTGGATTCTAAAACCAAAGATCAGAAATGAATGAAAAATTATAGACAGGGGAATTTGAAGACTACAACAATTCTTGAGTAGAAACCCTGAATAACTGATGTGGGACATGGGGTGACCCACCCATATATAGTAATCAAGGGAGAAGGTTGATATTCCATAATATAACCAACGATTGATATGAAAAACACTTTTGATCTGATGAAAAATATTGATCTGAAGAAAGATCTAGTTTTTTTTGAAATCTTAATGTTTTTTAATAGTTTTATCAGAGCGAGGATCATTATGATTATTATTATTTTTTAATTTTTTTGAAATAAAATTAATGTTTTTTATAAAAACTGTATAAAAAACATAAACTAAAGTAATAAAGTAGTGAAAAAACTAAAATAATAGAAGAGTAACTTTCAGAGTGGAAAGATCCATCGACATGACTCACATTTTCTTCTTAGTTTTTTGTAATATAGAAAGGTTATGAAAGTTTTTAAATAAAGGAATTATTATGATAATTTTATGAAAAAACCTATTATTATAGTTTTTAAATAAAAAAATAATTATGAAAGTTTTTTATATAAGACTGAATAGAATATTTTTTTATTAAAAAAATATTATTACAAAATATTTTGAATATGAAAAAAAATTTAAGAAATTTTTAATCTGCAAATTTTATAAGAATAAATAAGTTTGGATTGTTTTGATAATACTATCTCTATTTTTTTTAAAATATTTGATTTAGTAAAATTCATTATGATAATATTTTTTTTGAAAAAATCACAATTTTGAAAAACTAAATTTTGCAAGAAAAATAATTTTTTTTTGAAAAAAAAACATATGTACTCCCCATATGAAAAGAAGTATCTTAATTTAAGGAGATGGGTAAACAAGAAATACATATTAATGATTAATTTACATTGAGAATTCCTAAATTCTATTTAACAAATTCAAATCTATCAGAACAATGTTTTTTTTAAAATATCAGTAAGTTGATCATGATTTCTGATAAATTATAAAATTATATCTCCTTTAAGTGTGTGATCCTGAAAAGAATGGTGTCTTATATCTACAAGGTTAGAATATAAGTCAAGTGATGGGTTTTTACCTAAATCAATGTTACTTATATTATCAAAAATTATTTGAACTTTAATAAAACCCATTCCATTGTTAGTGAGTGTGTGTTGCATCCACAACACTTGAGCATAATAACTTCCAGCTTCCACATATTTATCTTCAGTAGTGGAAAGTGATACTAAGTATTTTTTCTGACAAGACCATAAAAATAAATGATCTACTATGAAATGAAGTGTTTTGAATGTACTTTTCCTATCCATTCTACGTCCAATAAAGTCAACATCTGAAAAAAAATTAGTTGAAAAATATTTCCAAAATAATAGAAAAGGAATAAATCCATTGTTACCTTAAGATAAAAAAATTATTGTTATAGATTTTAAATGGGATTATTTTGTATTATCTTGATATCTTTCAAATAAAGACACTGAAAACATTAAATCTGGATGACTAGAAGTTTAGTAATGTTAACTTCTTATCAAACCTCTAAAACATATTTTGATCAAATGGTTGTCCAACCTCATTAATATCTAAGATATTGTGGGTACCTATAAGAGTTCTAATACTTTTAGTATTTCTATATACAAATTTCTTAAGATTATATTTTTATACTTATATTGATATATAAACTCTCCTAGTTTTTTTGAAATATGGAAACCAAGAAAATATGTTAACTCACCCATCACACTCATTTTAAACTCAGAATTCATAATATCTACAAAGGAATATGTTAAATATTATTGAGTTAAATAAAATATAATGTCATAAAAATAAATTTTTATAATCATAATATTTTTATTAACTTATTTTATGAAAAGAGTTGGATCTGCAGATCCCTTAACATTGTTTTGTAATAAAAATCCAGTTAATCTATCATACTGAGCTCAATGGGATTCTTTAAGTCCTTAAAATGATTTTTTACATTTATAAACATGTTTTGGATAATTTTTATTTTCAAAACTAGGTAATGTTTTAGTAAAAACTTCATTATAAACATATCCATTAAGAAAATAACACTTCACATCTATTTGAAATTGTTTTGAATTAATGAATTCTGCAAAGGATAGAAGTATTAAAATATCTTCAAGTACTGATATCATAGAATTATATTCTTTGTAATACTTTCCCTATTGTTTATTATACCCGTTAGTATAAATTATAGCTTTTTTTCTAACAATTATGCCATTTTCTGAATATTTATTTTGAAAAATCCATTTTACTCTAATTATAGAAGTTTTTTAGGTCATTCATCTAAAGTAAAAACTTTGTTTATCCCAAAATCATTGTGTTTATATTACATAGCCTTAATACAATCCTCATCACCTAAATCCTCATCATTATTATTAGGTTCAATATGATATAGGAAATCTAGATGTTCAATTACAATTTGTTTTGAAACATCTATTCCTAACTGGTTGATTTACATCACCAATGATACTTTCACTAAGACGTTTCCTAAGAAACAGATGAATTATTTGGGTTTCAAAAGTTTATTCTTAAAAAACATGTATAAAATCTTCATGATTGAAAAATTAAAAAAATAATTCTTAATTTATTTCCTTATGAGAATAAATTTATAATTAAGGTTGAAAATTAGTTTTAGAAATAACATCCAAGGATGTAGGTTGAGGTTGTTTGATAAAAAAGGACCGGTTTTATCAAACTTAACATGTATTGTATTCTTAATAGTAAAATAATTTTTATTGAAATATTTATAAGGTTTATAAGTAGTGTAATAAACTAAAAATATTTCTTCATCATATTTGGTTTCAGATTTATGTAGATTATATTTAGTATTTTGGATGAATACTTTAAAACCAAAAACATTGAAGTAAGAATCTTTTTGTTTTCTTCCTATCCACAACTCATAAGGAGTTTTATTAAGAAAATGTCTAATTAAAAATCAATTTAAAGTATATCAGGAATTACTGACCCTTTCATACCAAAACTTTTTAGCAACTGAGTATTCACTCATCATGGTTCTAGTTATTTCTTGAAGAATTATATTTCTTCTTTAAACTACACCATTTTGAGGGGGGGGGGTTCTAGGTGTTGAAAATTTATATTCAATACCTTTCTTACTAAAAATCTTTCAAAATCATAATTTACAAAGTCTCCACCATGATCACTATGAATAATTATCAAATTAAGGTTTTTCTCATTTTTATCTTTTGCTACAAATGTTTTAAAATAACAAAAGGATTTATATTTCTTTATAAGAAAATTGACCCATGTATATCTAGTGTAATCATCAACTAAGACATATACATCATATTTTCCACTAATTTTTCCATTTTTTATTAGAAAAAATAAGTCCATGTTGACTAACTATAATTCATCAAAAGTTGAGACTTCACTAATAGATTTAAAACACAATATATGTTTCTTACCATGTTGAGAAGGGTCATAGAAATTTTAAGTATCAAACCTATGTTATGGTAGATCTTTAACAATCCCTTTATTAGTCAACTTAGATAAGTTTATATGGTTATAGTGTCCTAAACTCCTATGACATAACCAAGATTAATCTTAAACTTCACTAAGGCAAGGTAATTGTTA
Source organism: Viscum album (assembly GCA_963277665.1). NCBI lineage: Eukaryota > Viridiplantae > Streptophyta > Magnoliopsida > Santalales > Viscaceae > Viscum > Viscum album. The sequence continues at coordinate 291,666,950 of OY728163.1, forward strand.
GCTTTTAAGGTCTTCTAGGTTAACTATATAAACATTCTCATACAGATTAGAAGAAATAATAAATTCATCCTTAGAACTATGTACTAAACATTTATCATTCCTAAATCTCACAAGGTAACATTTAACACATAATTGAATTATGATTATAAGGTGTTCATTAAGACCTAAAACAAATAAAACATTTGAAATATGTGTTTTTCTAATAAGAAAAATGTTACATATTCTAATAATATATCCTTGAGCATTATCTATGGAAGTTAATTTTCCACTATTCATTTTGATTATCTTATTGAAGTAGTCTTTGTTTCTAGTCATGTTCCTAGAACATCCATTATCTATGTACCATATGTTCTTATTGTTGGTACTATTTTTGTTTTCATAAAAACAAAATGATTAAACTTTCAGAACCCAAACCTTCTTGGCTCTGATATTATTAGAAAATAATATCTTAGGTAACCACATTTCTCTAACTTTTCTTTAGGAAAATGTCATTTAATTAAAAAAATATGATTTATGAAAACATATGGTCTATATTTTGTTTAAGGAATAATTATTTTTACCATTCCCACCACTATGGAAATTATTGAAAAAAGGTTCACTTTTTGGAACAAAGTAATTGTTACTGAAATATGATTTTATGTGTAACACCCCAAGCTTCCACGGTACGTTTCCCTTCGAATAATGCGATAGCGTGTGTTGTACGCAACCTCGAGTTCTAACACACACCACAACTAATTAAACTAGCCGTTGTGAATAGTAATACCTACTTTTTGAAATCATATATATTTTATATTTCAAAATGGACTTCATTGTTGGATTCGGAATATTGAAATTAGCCTAGGGTGAAATTTTGGTACTTTTCGGATAACTTTTATATTTTGATGAATAGTGAAAATTACTAAATTTTAATTAAAATCAACTTTTTTTAATCAAAATAATTAATATTGATAAATTATGAATTTGAGTGGTTTTAAAGTATATTTAGAATACATTTTTACCATTTAATATAATGTTGGTCATTGGACATAATTTTACAATTAAACCGAACATAAACAAGTGTCAATCTTTTGATAGTTATTATCTCTTAAAAACACGCTTTTTATTTTAACAACGGGAATTAATTTTAAATTAATTTCTGCCACTTCTGTGTTTTGAATTTGAAAAAATGGATTACATATTTGGAATCAGGATGTCCAAATTATGTAAATAGGTAACTTTTATTTTTACACATTTTGAATAATTACTGCGGTAAATATTTTATTTACCATGGTTAAAGGGTAAATCCGGTAAATAAAGGTTAAAAAATAATATTATAATAATACAAAATTACCCTAAAACGTGTCCTAACCTTATTGGTGGACACATACCCGACCATGGGAATCCTTGGGTCGATTTGGGGACCCCTTGGAGCCACTTGTATGTGGTAGGGACACATTATATTAATAAAGTTAAAATAAAAATAAAAATGGCATAAGCTTACATCTTTTAGAAGAATAATTTTTACATAGGGTTATACATGTTGGATTTTCGATTATAAATATTCATTAGAAATCTAAACAGCTTTAATACATAATTATATTTTATTTATAATTTTTAGACTTCAAATAATTTAAATTATTAATGACACAATAATGATGCAATGTTTACCTCATTAATAAATCATTTAAATAAATAAGATTATAATGATTAAAATATTATCTAAAACCTGTACAATTCTTATTGGTTGATGTTATTTAGAATATTAGTCATCTTATCTTCGACCTCAATGATTTTTGGACCATTATAAATCGAATATAATTATATTATAAAGTAATACTTTCACTCTTTCCTAAAGAGCCCCTCCTCTCCCTTATAAAAGGAGACCACTTCTACTCATTCCTCACACCTCTCAAGCCACTTGGATTGGCCAAACTCTACCCAAATACTCTCCCAACTTCCCTCACTACAACCTAGGGTCCTTAGTTTGATCAGAAAGCCAACCTAAGGAGCCCTTTTGATCAAATCAAAAAGAAGAACCCGAAGAAGAGGTAATGATTTCACCACCCTTTTCCAATATCATTTCTTCTTCCACTTCTTCTTCCTTTGTTCTTACCATTCTAAAATAATAACTCCAGTATCTCACATATACTGTGATGTTATTATAAATATGGTACAACCATATTCAGTATTCTATCCACCCTTTGAATAACATGTCACCATACGTGCGTACGTACGGCTTACCGTCTCCACGTCGTGGTGTAATTGTTATTCAATATATTATTATTTGGATGGGTATAATAATGATGTGTAACTCATGTAAATAATAAATATAACATGTTAATGATTATGTATATATGATAGACCATCCATTTATATATTATTTTAATATCAAAAGAATGATATTGTCGCTCGTGCGTACGTACGGACTACCGTCTCCACGAACGCGATGAGATTCATTCTCCATCGTATCCATTCAAGTATAATTATCATTTGATGATTTAAAAATGATGTTTAAGGACTTTATATCATTCTGGATATGAATAATATACAACCTATCTATTACAAACATGTCTTACGTAACAAAACATATAAAAGAAAACAAGTAAGTTAACACCCGAAACAACGATAATACTAAGATATTATTAACAAATCAATGTTAAAAGATCATATATGATATCATATTAATATATATGATTCTTTTATAATTTAATAACAATTATTTCACCATTATACAGGAGGTTAACCTACCCCAACCAAGGAAAAGTACAAGGTAAGGGTTATTTCACAATCTCTTCATTATCCGAGGTTGTTTATACGTAATAATCTACTGGGATCTCTTTATCATCCACATCCATGTTTCTTAAAAATGTATTTCAAAACATTTTTATTATTTACAAGAATATGGGTTAAAGTCATTTATACCCTTGTTTGACTTTTTATAAGAGGAATATTTCCGTCGTTTACAAAACAAGGTCCTTTTTAACCTTTTCGACAGAATTAAGGTAAGAATGTTTTTTTTAACTTATACGGCGAGTACGGTTATTTTCCGCCGTTATAAAATCGTTAAAGCTTCCCTTACAAGATTATAAGAATATTTTCAAAGAAAATGTTTTATTTTATAAATATATGTCTCTTAAATGATTTCAAAATAGAAAGAGATATTTCTTTAAAAAGAGTTTTGATTTCATCTATGTCAACATCCTTTAATGGATTTTACGCTTATTTGAGGATGATATATTATGATACAAAACTTTTATATTGTATTGAAGGTTTTGTGATATGTTTGACTGTGGATGTGCTATTTTTTTATATACCATTCATGGTTTATGGTGAAAGTATTGACAATTCGTATGCTAGTTTTAATACGAATGTTTATGTTATGTTTAAACCTTTTCATATGGGAATGCATTGGACTTAATATGTGACGGGTGGAGCCCGCTATAGCTCCTCGATGCATCGGTAGGTCTCATGAGACAAACTAGTGTCTTGGCACAAGGCCTTGGCAAAATCTTATTTGTAGTCTTGGCACGAGGCCTTGGCTATGTGGTTATGATAGTCTGGCATTATGCATTCCATCATTATGAAAGTGGTTATTGATATTGCATGTAATTATTCGATTAGTAGAATATCCATGTGAATAAGTAAATGGAATTATTTCATTTTATTTATGCCATACTATATTGAAGTTAAAGTTTAAAAGGCTTTTGTTTTAGTTATACATTTCCTTAAATGTTTATTATTATTTATGAAAGTTTCCGCTATATTGTTATCCTTACTGGGCATTTGAGCTCACCCCTTTTCTATGTTTTATTTTCCCAGGATGTGAAGAAGTAAATTATGAATGACTTGCAGGGATATTATGAGGGGTTAATAGTGTGGACTATGGAGACAATATGTTGTTGTAGTAGTTTTTTTTTATTTTGATGATGTAATGTAAAACATATGAATATATCTAGTGTTTCCAAGGCTACTAAACCAATCGGTCTTTCGAGATTTGATCTTTCTTGTGATCATGCCAATGTTATGTAATTAATGCACCGACTCTGGGTAACTGGGGTCGGGGCGTTACAGTTGGTATCAGAGGCAAAGGAGGTAGGAATGTATCCGATCCTTGGGAACTCTCACATGTGAGCGTTGGACGAAGCATGGCTCTCCGCCCAAGGGCTTCATGAGGAAATGGCTGCCACTGGGGATGGTGGTGTGTCCCGCCCAGGGGGTGTAGCCGCCCATGGAGTGCCCTGATAGGTATTAATTATAGTCCACTGGAAGTAATTCCAGACCGCTACAGTTGGTATCAGAGGAAGTTTAGTACAAACCTTGGAAGCTAGATTTAGATAAACTTTGATTAGAGCACGTAGACCTAAGATGAACTTTGAGGATTAGTATAGAAGAACTTCCTAGAATTTTGGTATTGTAGAGATTTTGTGAGTTTTCCGAGAAATACATCCCTGTCTGGATAAGAGCAGGTAGAGGAGGCTCTGGCACAGATGTACCTAGGGGTAAAACCCGAGAACACCGCTTTGAGCTAGACTCGAACGGGAACTGGTGCACGACAACGGGCCTTGCTGCACTCTTGGTTACGACACTACCGGGGGATATTCTTAGGATAACTCTAATTTTCTTTACAAATCATTATGAAGGGTTTATGAGTATATAATTCCTCAAAGAAAACATTTTTATGATTATGGATTATATCCATAAATAGTTCAATTTATGTTGAGTGTTTTATAAGTATGGGATTATGTATTTTGATTCATAAACTGATCTAGTTTATGCCATTAGAAATGGCGCCTAGTGGAAGAAATGGAAACCGTATCAATTCACGCACTCCATATAGGGATTGCCCTCCTGCTCAAGATAATTATAGTGGGGCTGGTGATGCAACTGGTGCCGATCAGCTAATCACCATACTGGGACAACTTACTCAGGTTATGAATAATAACCTTACCCGTATGGAGCACCCTGATCCGCAGCGTGGAGTATCAATGTTAGATCGATTCATGAGGCAACAACCACCAACGTTCAATGGGAGTACAAATCCCTTAGTAGCTGAGAAATGGATAAATTCCCTAGAGAAAATATTTCAGGCTTTGGGGAGCAGTGAAAGGGAAAAAGTTATCATGGCAGTTTACCGCCTCACTGGAGATGCTGATCAATGGTGGTCATTGATTCAAAACATGAAGGAAGATAATGAAGTATCAAATATGGAATGGAGGGAGTTCAAAGATCTGTTTTTAGAAAAATACTTCCCTCGCGACCATCGAGCAGATATGGAAAGGCAATTTCTAAGTCTGAGACAGAAGGAGGATTAGAATGTCGCAAAGTATGAGGCTAAATTTACAAGGTTAGCAAGGTACGCTGGTGATTATATACATAACCAATGAAGTAAGATTGATCATTTCTTTGATGGGTTAAAACCATTTCTCCGTCGAGCATCAGTCTCACAATCCTTTTCATCGTACGAAGACATTGTCTCATGTGCTATCAAGACTGAAAAGGAATTCTCTAAGTCTTATGACTTTAAAGTAAAGCAAGAGAAGAAGAGACCTGCTGATAAATATGGGAATGGAAATAAGGGGAAGAAGGGAAAGGTTGAATATCCATCCTGTGGTAAATGCGGGAAGAAACACCCTGGTACTTGCTTGAAGGGAATGGGAGTGTGTTAAAAGTGTGGTGAAAAATGCCACCAAGCTCGTGATTGCAAGGGGAAGAAGGAAGCTACCAACGTTCAGTGCTACAATTGCAGGGAGATGGGGCATTATGAAAATGCATGTCCTAAGCGTCAGTAGAACTTACCTCAGAAAAGGACAAGGGATCAAGGCCAGGCTTATGCTATCACTACTGCTGAGGTAGAAGCTCCGAAAGATGTGGTGGAAGGTAATTTAATGGTTTCCTCAAGTTTAGAAAATGCATTATTTGATTCTGGATCATCGCATTGTTTCATATCTTCCCAGTTTGCTAAGAAAATTAGATATTTCCAATTTGATTTAATAAGGGAGTTGTCAGTTAAAACTCCTAAGGGAAGTATCATTGCAAGAAAGTTTTGTGAATCAGTCCCCATTAGAGCACATAAATTTTCTTTATCTGCTGATCTCATCGTCATACCTATGATTGAGTTTGATATAATCCTCGGTATGGACTGGCTTTCGGACTATGATGCGAAGATTTATTGTAAGAAGAAAGGGGTTACGATTCTTGATGATAATGATAACGAACACCTTATTTTTAGAGCAGAATCGTCACCACCTAATTCTTATTTAGATCCACCCCCAATAGCTCAACTAAATTCAATTATTGGGGAGGAATAGAATGAAATAACTGTCGGTGAGGAAAGGAATGTTCAAATAGAGGATGTACCTGTTGTGAATGAATTTGTAGATGTATTTCCGGAAGATTTACCTGGACATCCTCCAGAACGAGAAGTTGAGTTTTCCATTGATTTGATTCCTGGATCAAGGCCTATATCGAAGACCCCTTATAGAATTGCCCCTGTAGAATTAGTCGAACTAAAGAAACAACTAGAGGAATTGAGTAATAAGGGATTTATTCGCCCTAGTGTTTCTCCATGGGGAGCCCCTGTTCTTTTTGTTAAAAAGAAAGATGGATCTATGAGATTATGTATCGACTACAGGGAGATCAATGCTATAACGATAAAGAACAAGTATCCCCTACCTCGTATTGATGATTTATTTGACCAACTGCATGGAGCTCAATACTTTTCAAAGATTGACCTTCGATCTGGATACCATCAGTTGTGTGTGAAGAAGGAAGACATTCCGAAGACAGCATTTCGAACCAGGTACGGGCATTACGAGTTTACCGTAATGCCGTTTGGATTGACTAATGCACCCTCTGTATTCATGGATCTGATGAATAGAGTTTTCAAGGAGTATCTCGATGAATTTGTGGTGGTATTTATTGATGATATCTTGGTATAATCCAAAACCTACGAAGATCATGAAAATCACTTGCGCTTTATCTTGAAGACTCTGAGGAGGCATGAATTATATGGGAAGTTTAGCAAGTGTGAATTCTGGCTTCAGGAGATTTCTTTTCTTGGACATATTGTCTCTAAAGATGGAATCTCTGTTGATCCTTCTAAGACCAAGGCAATCCAAGAATGGCCAGCACCTACGAGTATAACTGAGGTACGTAGTTTTATTGGTTTGGCAGGTTATTATCGACGTTTCGTCCAGAATTTTGCCCGATTGGCTAACCCATTAACGAAGCTCACACGTAAAGGGGTTAAATTTGTTTGGAAAAAAGAGTGTGAAGAATGTTTCGAAGAACTGAAGAGAAGATTAGTCAATGCTCCTATATTGACTCTACCATCGGGGAATGATGGGTTCGTTATTTATAGTGATGCATCATAGAAAGGAGTTGGTTGTGTCCTTATACAGAATGATAGAGTTATTGCCTATGCATCACGACAGTTGAAAATTCATGAACAAAACTATCCTACTCATGATCTTGAGTTAGCAGCTGTGATCTTCGCTTTGAAGATATGGAGACACTACCTCTATGGTGAAAAATGTGAGATTTATACTGATCACAAGAGTTTGAAGTATATTTTCTCACAAAAAGAACTCAACATGAGGCAAAGGAGATGACTTTAATTACTCAAGGATTATGATTGCACGATACACTACCACCCGGGGAAATCAAACAAGGTGGCAGATGCTTTGAGCAGAAAAGACCATGGAGTTTTGAACATGATGAGAATTGAAAGGGATCCAACTTTCATGGATCTAGTGAAGATGGACATGGGAATAACCAGGGAAGGTGAAACAACAATGCTTTTTCAAATGGTTGCCAAACCATCTTTACTAGAAAGGATTAAGAGTTCTCAGACCGATGATGAAGAATTTCAGAAGAAGATTAAAGCTGTGAATGATGGGATATTGAGAGACTTTGTGTATGAAGATGGAATTTTGAAATTTGGGAAGAGACTTTGTGTTCCCGATTTACCTGATCTGAAAAGGGAATTGCTGGATGATTCTCATAGTTCCAATTTCTCTATACACCCTGGGAGCACCAAAATGTATAGATATTTGAAGGAACATTTTTGGTGGGACAACATGAAGAGGGAGATTGCTGATTTTGTGTCAAGATGTATGGTTTGTCAACAAGTGAAAGCTGGAAGGCAACAGCCTGGAGGAGTCATGCAACCTCTTCCCATACCGGAGTGGAAATGGGACAATATTATGATGGACTTTGTCATGGGGCTACCAAAGACTCCTAGAAGGAACGATGCAATATGGGTTATTGTTGATCGTCTTACCAAGTCAGCACATTTTCTTGCTATAAGAGAAGATCTACCCCTGGAACGTCTAGCAAGACTATACATTAATGAAGTTGTGAGACTTCATGGAGTACCCCTATCGATTGTTTCTGATCGTGATCCCCGTTTTACTTCAAGATTTTGGAAAAGTCTTCAGAAATATCTGGATACTGAACTTCATTTGAGCACTGCTTACCACCCTCAGACAGATGGACAATCAGAACGGACTATTCAAACCCTAGAAGACATGTTGAGATCTTGCTCGCTTGACTTTCAGGGTATGTGGGATCAATATTTACCACTGGTTGAATTTTCCTATAACAATAGCTTCCATTCGAGTATTCAGATGGCACCATATGAAGTGTTATACGGAAAGAGATGTCGTACACCAACCTGTTGGGATGAGGTTGGTGAAAGAAAACTTGTAGGCCCAGAACTGGTGGAGGAAACGGTGGAAAAGGTGAAGGTAATCTAAAATCACATCAAAGCAGCTCAAAGTAGGCAGAAGAGCTATGCCGATAATCGAAGGAAGGATTTGGAATTTCAAGTCGGTGATCATGTTTTCCTGAAGGTATCTCCATGGAAGGGAGTCATACGTTTTGGTAAGAAAGGTAAATTGAGTCCCAGGTACATCGGACCTTTCGAAATTCTAGAAAGAATTGGGGCTGTAGCTTACCAATTGGCAATGCCGCCAAGTCTCTCCAAAGTTCACGATGTGTTCCACGTATCTCTGTTGAGAAAATACATGCCTGACCCAACGCATGTACTCACATATGAGGAATTAGAACTGGAACCCGATCTGTCTTATTGTGAAGAGCCTGTCAGGATTCTTGATACAAGAGAACAAGTACTGAGAAACCGGACGACGCGTCTGGTAAAAGTTTTGTGGAGAAATCATAAGATGGAAGAGGCAACGTGGGAACCCGAGGAACTTATGATGAAGAACCACCCGAGTCTTTTTATGCAGTAATACCCTAGAAATTGCGAGGACGCAATTATTTGAAGGAGGGGAGAATGTAACACCCCAAGCTTCCACGGTACGTTTCCCTTCGAATAATGCGATAGCGTGTGTTGTACGCAACCTCGAGTTCTAACACACACCACAACTAATTAAACTAGCCGTTGTGAATAGTAATACCTACTTTTTGAAATCATATATATTTTATATTTCAAAATGGACTTCATTTTTGGATTCGGAATATTGAAATTAGCCTAGGGTGAAATTTTGGTACTTTTCGGATAACTTTTATATTTTGATGAATAGTGAAAATTACTAAATTTTAATTAAAATCAACTTTTTTAATCAAAATAATTAATATTGATAAATTATGAATTTGAGTGGTTTTAAAGTATATTTAGAATATATTTTTACCATTTAATATAATGTTGGTCATTAGACATAATTTTACAATTAAACCGAACATAAACAAGTGTCAATCTTTTGATAGTTATTATCTCTTAAAAACACGCTTTTTATTTTAACAACGGGAATTAATTTTAAATTAATTTCTGCCACTTCTATGTTTTGAATTTGAAAAAATGGATTACATATTTGGAATCAGGATGTCCAAATTATTTAAATAGGTAACTTTTATTTTTACACATTTTGAATAATTACTGCGGTAAATACTTTATTTACCATGGTTAAAGGGTAAATCCGGTAAATAATGGTTAAAAAATAATATTATAATAATACAAAATTACCCTAAAACGTGTCCTAACCTTATTGGTGGACACATACCCGACCATGGGCATCCTTGGGTCGATTTGGGGACCCCTTGGAGCCACTTGTATGTGGTAGGGACACATTATATTAATAAAGTTAAAATAAAAATAAAAATGGCATAAGCTTACATCTTTTAGAAGAACAATTTTTACATAGGGTTATACATGTTGGATTTTCGATTATAAATATTCATTAGAAATCTAAAACGATTTCCTACATAATGATATTTTATTTATAATTTTAGACATCAAATAATTTAAATTACTAATGACACAATAATGATGCAATGTTTACCTCATTAATAAATCATTTAAATAAATAAGATTATAATGATTAAAATATTATCTAAAACCTGTCCAATTCTTATTGGTTGATGTTATTTAGAATATGAGTCATCTTATCTTCGACCTCAATGATTTTTGGACCATTATAAACCGAATATAATTATATTATAAAGTAATACTTTCACTCTTTCCTAAAGAGCCCCTCCTCTCCCTTATAAAAGGAGACCACTTCTACTCATTCCTCACACCTCTCAAGCCACTTGGCTCGGCAAAACTCTGCCCAAATACTCTCCCAACTTCCCTCAATACAACCTAGGGGCCCTAGTTTGATCAGAAAGCCAACCTAAGGAGCCCTTTTGATCAAATCAAAAAGAAGAACCCGAAGAAGAGGTAATGATTTCACCACCCTTTTCCAAGATCATTTCTTCTTCCACTTCTTCTTCCTTTGTTATTACCATTATAAAATAATAAATCCAGTATCTCACATATACTGTGATGTTATTATAAATATGGTACAACCATATTCAGTATTCTATCCACCCTTTGAATAACATGTCACCATACGTGCGTACGTACGGCTTACCGTCTCCACGTCGTGGTGTAATTGTTATTCAATATATTATTATTTGGATGGGTATAATAATGATGTGTAACTCATGTAAATAATAAATATAACATGTTAATGATTTTGTATATATGATAGACCATCCATTTATATATTATTTTAATATCAAAAGAATGATATTGTCGCTCGTGCGTACGTACAGACTACCGTCTCCACGAACGCGATGAGATTCATTCTCCATCGTATCCATTCAAGTATAATTATCATTTGATGATTTAAAAATGATGTTTAAGGACTTGATATCATTCTAGATATGAATAATATACAACTTATCCATTACAAACATGTCTTACGTAACAAAACATATAAAAGAAAAGAAGTAAGTTAACACCCGAAACAACGATAATACTAAGATATTATTAACAAATCAATGTTAAAAGATCATATATGATATCATATTAATATATATGATTCTTTTATAATTTAATAACAATTATTTCACCATTATACAGGAGGTTAACCTACCCCAACCAAGGAAAAGTACAAGGTAAGGGTTATTTCACAATCTCTTCATTATCCGAGGTTGTTTATACGTAATAATCTACTGGGATCTCTTTATCATCCACATCCATGTTTCTTAAAAATGTATTTCAAAACATTTTTATTATTTACAAGAATATGGGTTAAAGTCATTTATACCCTTGTTTGACTTTTTATAAGAGGAATCTTTCCGTCGTTTACAAAACAAGGTCCTTTTTAACCTTTTCGACAGAATTAAGGTAAGAATGTTTTTTTAACTTATACGGCGAGTACGGTTATTTTCCGCCGTTATAAAATCGTTAAAGCTTCCCTTACAAGCTTATAAGAATATTTTCAAAGAAAATGTTTTATTTTATAAATATATGTCTCTTAAATTATTTCAAAATAGAAGGAGATATTTCTTTAAAAAGAGTTTTGATTTCATCTATGTCAACATCCTTTAATGGATTTTACGCTTATTTGAGGATGATATATTATGATACAAAACTTTTATATTGTATTTAAGGTTTTGTGATATGTTTGACTATGGATGTGCTATTTTTTTTATATACCATTCATGGTTTATGGTGAAAGTATTGACATTTCGTATGCTAGTTTTAATACGAATGTTTATGTTATGTTTAAACCTTTTCATATGGGAATGCATTGGACTTAATATGTGACGGGTGGAGCCTGCTATAGCTCCTCGATGCATCGGTAGGTCTCATGAGACAAACTAGTGTCTTGGCACAAGGCCTTGGCAAAATCTTATTTGTAGTCTTGGCACGAGGCCTTGGCTACGTGGTTATGATAGTCTGACATTATGCATTCCATCATTATGAAAGTGGTTATTGATATTGCATGTGATTATTCGATTAGTAGAATATCCATGTGAATAAGTAAATGGAATTATTTCATTTTATTTATTCCATACTATGTTGAAGTTAAAGTTTAAAAGGCTTTTGTTTTAGTTATACATTTCCTTAAATGTTTATTATTATTTATGAAAGTTTCCGCTATATTGTTATCCTTACTGGGCATTTGAGCTCACCCCTTTTCTATGTTTTATTTTCCCAGGATGTGAAAAAGTAAATTATGAATGACTTGCAGGGATATTATGAGGGGTTAATAGTTTGGACTATGGAGACAATATGTTGTTGTAGTAGTTTTTTTTATTTTGATGATGTAATGTAAAACATATTAAGATATCTAGTGTTTCCAAGGCTACTAAACCAATCGGTCTTTCGAGATTTGATCTTTCTTGTGATCATGCCAATGTTATGTAATTAATGCACCGACTCTGGGTAACTGGGGTCGGGGCATTACATTATGGGTATATACAATTCCGATATTATCACTATAAGGAAATTTTTTTATTGTAAATATTATCAAAAATTTATTTAGCAAAACTAAATTTTGATAACTGTTATAACACTCCCTTAGTATAATGATAACCTCCATTTTTCTAAGCTATAATACTATCATAAATATCTTGAGGTAGGTACTTATAAAAATAATATTTATCACTTATAATATCATTTCTTATCAATAGTTTAATTAGATTTGGAGTCTCATTAAATGTACTATATTTATTGAATTGAGTATTTATAACTTCCATTTTAGTCTGCAACATCTTTAATTTATTTTTTGATATAATAAAAGTCTTATTAATGATATCTTTATCCTTCTTATACTCATTCAATAATATTGTAAACTTTTCATCATATCTACTTCTATATTCTTTATATGTGATTTTAGATTCTAAAAAAGCTTCCCAAATCTCATTCATTATACTATGATTAGTTTTAATATACTAATTTATAATAATGATAAAGCATTACCCTATATAAAGAATAAATATGTTATACGCACCATTACATTGACTTATTAAGAGTCAGATAATCCCTTGATTTATTTTCATGATCATATTTTCTATTTTTTTTCTAATTATGTCACTTAACAGTTATTTAGATTTTTTCATTAATTGGTGGAATGAAACTAATATACATTCTCTTTAAAGAATAAATTTTAAATTTTAGTTTTATAATTAAATTCTTATCCTAATTAGTAATAATTTTGGAACTAAGTTTATCAAAATTAGTTTGTAAAAGAATTTTCTTAGAAACTACTTTTTCAAAATACTTTTAAATTGAATCTTTATAAAAATTAGTTTTATAAATATCTTTAAAAAGATATGAAATTTCATTTTTTAAAGTACTTATTGTTGAATCTTCCTTATCAAGTTTATATTTATCATTATCATGTTTTTTAATAAATTTTACAATTTTCATTTTCAGAAAGTTTATAAAATCTAGAAACTTCATCATAAATAGGTAAATAATTATCTTTTGAAGAGAAAGATTCATCATCAGAAGATGTATAATTTTTCTTATAATGATAATGATAATTTAAATATATGTTTTAAGGTTTTTATCTATACATACCTTTTCCATGAAATAACTATTTACAATGGGTACATTTAAAAAAAATACTTATGTTCCTCTATTCGTAATTTTCATTATCAGATGAACATTCAGAAGAATCACCACCATTGGCACTCCTTGTGTTAAAATATTTCAAGAATTTATTACCATTATATTTTTAATACTTATTATAATTTATTTTTGAATATATTTCTTTCCCATATTTCCTCTTCAGCTTAGGAAAATCAGGTTTGATATGTTCATCTTTCTTACACTCATAGAAACTAAGCTTAGTATATTTCTTGTCACCTTTAACCTTATTGTTGGTTAAAGTGAGTATCTCAAGAGGGGGGGGGGGTGAATTGAGTACACAATAAAAACTTCTATTAAAAAATTGATTTAAGTAAAATCCCTCAACAATTTTAAAATAACCCAATTTACCAAAATAGTATTTTGATATGAGTTGTAATATTTTAGAATATTTCTCAAAAGATTGGTTAGGTATTGGGTAAAATAATATACAATTTTATTCAATCCTTTGGAATCAATTTAATTAATCAAAATCTTATATAAACACTAATTAATAAAAGCTATCAAAGTAGTGATTTTTTTCTAGTTTAAAGGTAGATACAATTTTAAGGTAATGAAATAAAGCAAAAAAACATGCACATAGTAGAATTTGAATACAAGAGGTTTAGTCTAAAGCTGAGACTTAGTTCTCTCAACTTGGAAATCACCTACCACAAATAATTTTATATAAAATAAAATTTTGATCCACAACTTGGATCAGGTAGTAAAACAATATAAAACTATCCAAGCCACACATGAACCTCTTCCACAATAATTATGAGAGTAAAAAATATAAAACCAGACACAACTAGACCTCTACCAAAACACAGAGGAAATAAGAGTAAAAGTTTTTGAGAACATATCTACGTATCTTCCAGTTTAAGGTAGGAGATAGTGTTTATAGAAAATAGAACTGGAATACACTTCCCATAGTGTAAATTAAAATAATAAGAATGAGAAAATAAAATATTTAAATGGATAGTGTTGTTCAGTCAATTATGCTCTGGATCTTGTAACTCTTGAATGTGATCTGAAATGAGTCTTGAGTCATATTTTAGAAAATTTATTTAGAATATAGTGCCATAGATTCATTATTCTTGATTTTAGGAAGGAACTGTATGTATTATGTTCTTTAGATTTCTCAGTCGAGTATAAGAAGGATATGGCCGATAATCTCTTATAGTTATTGCGCTACTATCCATCTCACTTCACATGTATAGTTCTAAGTGTATTTACTCGTTGCTCACTTGAGGGAGTCTCCACCTTCTTTTATCCATAGAAACAATAAATAGAATCAACTATATCACTTTTATCCTCACACTACATGCGCAAAACATATTTTAATGCAT
The DNA here is from genome assembly GCA_963277665.1 of Viscum album. NCBI lineage: Eukaryota > Viridiplantae > Streptophyta > Magnoliopsida > Santalales > Viscaceae > Viscum > Viscum album. The sequence goes on from OY728163.1 coordinate 291,682,145, forward strand.
ATCTATCAAGAAATTAAGGACCAATCGTTAAAATAATCTTGATAATTAATTTTTTTAAATAATAAATTAGGTATATTTAATTCAAAAGGATAAGTAAAAGAGAAAAAGTGATGAGTATTTTTAATGGTAACACTAGATGTTTCTAAACCTAGTAGTGAAAAAATTTAATGGTGTCTATGGATATGGTGGCGTCTCTTATGAACGGTGACACTTTCTGGTGATGATACTTTTGAGTGGTGAAATATTCCAACTGTGTCAGGCTTTGGTAGAATGTTAGGCTGGAAGTGACTCATACCTTTTCAAAATTATGTTCTTATGATGAATCATGCTGATGGTGAGTCATTCCATGACTTATCCAATTATATATCCCAATGGTAAAACTCCTTAATAGTGTATCAAGGTGATGACTATACTTTAATGATAATGATATATCCTTGGCGGTGAGGCTTCACTATTGGTGAGACTTTGGTAACAATGAGAATTTTATGGAAGTGTCTCATACTTGGAAGTGGGTCTTTTCTATAATTAAGAAAATTTAATATCAATTTCTCTTATAACATTAAAGTCTATCATAAAACATAAAACTCATTAATATCATAATAAACATGATTGTGTGATCATTAAAACAAAGAGGATAAAAATATTCTAATTTTTGATGATCAAAAATCATGGAATTTTATATACCTGATATCAAAGATAAATAATGGCATCAAGAGTAAATAGAATACACAAGGTATAAAAAATATTAATTAGATGGTGTCAGGGATAAATAAATAAAGATATTAATGGTAAATCATGAAAATCATGATATTGTATCAAAGGTGTAAACATAGTAATCAGGTAATCAGTAAGAGAAAGAAATTCCATATAATAGTTCTACCCCTTTTGGGATTATCAAAAAGTGCATAATAAAATAGAAAATGTAATAAAACATGAATAAAATAGGAAATTCAAGAGAAACTGAATAAAAATAATATTATATGTTACATTAAAAATGAACTGTAGTCCAGCCACAAAAATCTATATGAAAAAAAAATTCCCATCAGAGACACAATGTCTAATCATCAATGGTATTTGGGCTTGGATGAAGGATCCAGAGGAGATTTTCCCTTATCCTTATCCGAGGCAGAATAAATGGTGATAAAGGGTCCAACAAGAACAATGGTAGGAACATTAGTGATAGCCAAAGGTGGTCAAGGCTATCGAATGAGGATGTGTCTCATGTGAAACACTTCTTGTCTATGAGTTATATAAAATTTAGGAAATATGGTTTGGAGAGAATCAAGAGGATCTATGTGTAGGATCAAAATAATGATGTAGATTCTCAATTAAAAGAGGGTGGGGGTGGGGGGTTGTGAATTTTAAGTTTAAAAACTTTAGTTTTTAACCTTAAGGAAAAATATGTTTAACAAGGTTAAACAAGGTAAATCCACAAGATCTCTTTTAGTTCTACTAAACAAACTTTTTGGATTCTGGAAGTATGGTTCTGGAAATGAAAATTAATAAAAGTTTACAAGGTTATGGAAATATGGTTCTGGAAATGAAACTTAAAGATAGTTTAAAAGGAAAAGATTCTACCTTAAAGAGTATAAAATCTTACTTATCAGAGTATACAAAAGTACAAGAAAGTATAAGAAGATTATACATTCTTCCTTTATCAAAATATAGAGAAAATAACTTGAAACAAAACAAGTAACAAGTATGAAATATTTTAACCCAAAGAGTAGGGTATCCAACAACCTTGGATAAAACTACATTGATTTATACTTTCAAGAAATTCCATCCTACCCACACCATAGTAACCCTTGATAGGAATATAAGAACTGTCTTGCTATCCTTACAAGCCCACGATCTTTAAGGTAGTCAGAACATCTATCTTCCTATCTCCAGAAGTCCTCGATTGTAGTCAGAAACAATCAGAGTCACACGAAGCAATTTGAACAAGATGTTCAGAACCACACAAATCTTGAGAGTATCTCTCTCTAGAAATCACTTCAACGACATGTAATATCTCGAGTGATGGAACCATTTTTTTCTAGTCATGAGCTCGTTCAAATGAGATCCTTTTTATAGGCACTTATCCAACGGGTGTCTCCCTCCTCCAATAGTTATATTTTTCTTTGAATCTCGGAGGGACCTATGCTTGTTTCACTCAAACAACAGTTAGTTAGAAAAAGATTGTATGAAATCATTTCATAACTATAACAAGTGTAAGAAAAATAGGGTTGCTTAACCAAATCTATGTTTTGGAGTATAAAGAAAAAATATAAATCAAAATTTAACCAAATTAATATTCAGAGTTTATAAGATATGGATATTCAGATTCAGTTTTACAAAGAATTTGGAATCTGAATTCTATAGATTTCAGAGTCTGAATTATAATGAATTTGGAATATGAATTCTAAAGAATTAAGAGTCATATTTTTGAGGAATTCAAAGTCTAAATTATGAGGAATTCGGAGTCAGAATTCTGAGGAATTCTGAGTTTGAATTCTATGGAATTTGGAATTTGGATCCGAAATTTCAGAGAATTCAGAATCTAAATTTCAGAGAATTTGGAACATGAAGTTCAGAGAATTCGGAATCTGAATTTCCAAGAATTCAAAACCTGAATTTCAGAGAATTCTGAATATGAATTTCAGAGAATTAGGAACCTGAAAATAGAATACTCTATATCCAAGGATTTATAAAATTTTGAGGTTTTATATATGAAACCAAATTCTTCCTTAGTAATAAAATGAGTTATATTTAGAGAGACTATAAAAAGATCAAGGAAAACATGGTAAGAATAAAATTTTTCTTAGAGAATGAAATTTTTTCTTATTAAGATAATTATTAGGAAAAATATAATTTTCCTTAATATAGAGTGTTTGTGATTTTCAAAACATAAAGGAATAGAAAAGTCATAAGGAAACCTTATTGACTCAATAATCTACCCCTTTTTGGAAAGAAAAAACATCCTTACGAAAAAGAATATAAGGACTTAGAATTTTTCTGTATGAACTTGAAAATAAAAACTTATCTCCCTTTACTTATGAATAATGGTGAATAAAACTAACCCCCTTAAGATTTGAAATCCCTAAGGATCTTATTATGGATATCCTTATAGATATTTTTATTTTAATTGCATAATAAAATCTACTTTGAGTAAAATCCCCCTTAGATAGACTCCCCCTTACTTAGGGAATTTTATTTTTTTACTTAGTATTATTTTTATCATTCTTTTCTCCCCCTTTGTGATTAGAAAAAAGGAATAAAGATAATGGAAAAAAATATGGTACCTGAAATATTAGTACAATACAACAAAATGCAAGAAGAACAACCAAAATTTAATTATGATAGGAAAAATTTGTACAATAATGGAATTATAATAAAAGATCTGATTGAAAAAAAATCATCCTTCTTTCTCCTCCGGAATTAACTTCTTCACAATGGTCTTCAACTTTTTAGATCATTATAATCCTCATCAAAACTCTTGAGAAACTAATCTTGGTCTTCATTTTTCTTCTCAAAGGATTTGATATTTTCTTCTAGAGCCTTAAGAATTTATTCTTGAGCCTTCAAAAGTTCTTCTTGATTACTGAGATTTTATTTAAACTCAATTATAAGATATCTTTTCCTTTTCAAATTAAATGCAACTGAATTAATATTTCCATTCAGATCTTTGACTTCCAACTTCCAGGTTGTTTGTTTGAGACTTATCTTCTCATAAAACTTTTAGAAAGACCTTTGAACTTTCTATATTCAGTGTCAAAATCATCCTTCACACTATATTGAAAATCGTCATGGATTCTTAGCTCCTTGATTGTATTCTTTGACCACTTGGTAATTTCCTTGCATGATATCCTATGAGAATCACACGCAATATAGAAAGATTTGAAATCATCCTGAAACCTAACAAACTTATCCATAATCATGGAAATAGAATCTGATTTTTGATTAAATGAGTGATGAAGCATCTGGCACATCGAGTTTATACTTTGAAACAATGGAATGGTATCAACCAACTTATTCAACGATTGGACCAAAAAGTCATGTCCAAGAGAGGACGATTCCAAATCAGATTCTTTGGTTGGTGATGATTCTTTCTCTATATCTTCATATTTTCTCTTTGATGAACCACTGACATCTGTATTTTCAAATAAATATTTTTTAGGTGTATCAACCTATACCTATTTTCCCTTATCATATTTTAGAATGATCTCTGCTGATTTTGGTGATTCATGTTCACTATCTGATAATTAAACTATCTTATCTTACTCTGATTTTTCTTTTTCAACATCCTCCACTATATCCTCTGGTAGAGAGAATTTATGGTTGCTGATTTCATCATCGGATGGTTTATTCACTTCTTCCTTCTTCTCATCCTCTTTTCCTTGTAAATGAATTTTGGTTGATTTAGCTTGAGAAGTTTAGATTGAAATATTTTCAGAAGAACTCTCCCTCTCATGATATTCTTCCACTTGTCTTATCATATCATCTGTATCATCACTTCCTTCTTCTTCTTCTTTTTATTTGAATTCCTCTTCCTAAACTATTTCTTCATCTTCTTCTAGTTCCCGAATCAAAATTTTCTTTCCCAGAGTCACTGGGAGTGATTCATTAAAAAAAGATTCTGGTACATGGAATTGCTTAGAATCTTTTTTAGCAGCCTTGAGAAGAGATTGAATAATATTAGCTTCAGATATATTCTTCTGTTGATTATTTTATTTTTCTTGCTTCTCATTCTCCTCAACAGCCTTAATCTTTAGGTATTTTTCTTTAGAAGAAGGGTCCAAGACAAAACTAGGATCCCCTTCCTTTCTATTATTATTATCCTCACTCCACTTGGAAACCACCTCATCCGGATAAGTCTTTTTCTTCTTTGGCTAAGGAGGTGCTGATTTGGTTTCTTAAACTGCAAGAGTTTTTTCGTTCTTTTCTGGTTCCTTTATATTTCTCTTCTTACCATGATTTGTGGAATTATCATCCACTTCTGGTTTCTTTGATAAGGATTCTATTTCATATTTAGATAAATCATAAAATTCTCTGGATTCAATATTGAAACCAACCTTTATCCTTATGAGGGTGTCATCATGAAGCAATATGACCTTGAAATTATTTAGCTTAGAACTCCACATGATTTTGAAAGAATCAAGAAAAAGCACTATTATCCTGGAGATAATAAACAGATACATAATTATCTGAGATTTTAGAGTCCCATTCTTGATATTTATGACTATAAGCACAAAAAACTACACCAAATTTATCTTTTTAAGGTTTAATAAGAAATCTAGAACATATATATCACTCTTCTTTAGGGTATCCTTATCACCTTTTATTAGAATGAGTAATTCATAAACCCATAACTCAAAGAGATGATTTTTTTTAGAAAGATGATTAATCTTTGGAGCCTTTAACCTTGATAGAACAAGGAATTATATGGATTTATCCTTATCAAAATATTCTAAAACATCTGGTATTTTGTGGGTGTAGAACTCAGCTTCCCACTAATAAGGAATTCCAATTATGTTGGCTGCCATACTGTAGTAAATAGAATAGGTTTTCCCATAACTTTTAAAGCAAAACTTGTCTCTCCCACCTTCATTGAGAAATATTACAGACTCATAAAACTCTACTAAAAATTCCAGATAAACCGGATCCTGTGCCTTCAGTTTGGATATACACAAAATCTCAAAACAATTCAATATAATGTTCTTTTAAATAAGAGAATCATACTTAGTGAAAAATTTGAATCTACTAAACTTTCTCTGTATATCTTCCATTTATAGATTTCCTTTACTGATGACATTTGTTTCTGAGGATAAGCTTCCAAATACATTCAGATGAGGAAAACTAGGAAATTCGAAACAAGCCTCAAGTAGAGTAGTAGGGTTTTAGTGCGCCAAATCTTGATAAACGATGTGCCATCAGGGGTCTTTATATAGGCATTTTAGGTGACGGTTCATCTTCCCAAAAATATCCAATGGTGGAAACACACTTGATCAGATCTGACCGTTGAGATGATAGCCAAAGAAGGAATTTGGTAGGTTCCGATATTTTGAGGTTTTTAAGATAAAAATTCATATTTAAGGAAAAGTGAATCTGAAAAATTTTCTTAAACAAGATTAAAATACTAACATGTAAAAATTGATTACGAAAATTTAAGAAAGGAAACATACCTTCTAGAATGCTAGGAAAATTATTAGTAATAAAGAAAATTCTTTTTGAAGAAATTTAAATTCTAGAAAATTTTCTTAAGGATTTTTTTTAAATTTTGGGTTTTTAGACTACAAAAAAAAATTGAATACGAAAAATTTTGACTATGAAAATTTTGATTACTAAAAAATGATTACAAAAAATTTTATTATGAAAAATTTTCATTACATAATTTTTTTTGATTAATTAAGAAAATGTACTGCCCCTAGGAAAATGAGTTTCTTACTATAAGGAAATAAGTTTCAATAAGAACTTAATATGGAAGATTACCTTACAATTATCATTCCTAAATTATGTTTAATGTATTCATATCTATTAGAAGATAATGATTTTGTGAAAATATCAGCAAGTTGATCTTGTGTTCTGATAAAATGAAGAATAATATCTTTATTTTGTGTGTGATTCCTAAGAAAGTGATGCATAATATCTATGTGTTTTTCATGAGAGTGATGTGCAAAAGTTTTTCTTAGAGAAATGACACTAGTTTTATCACACAATATCTGTGTTTTGGTAAAACTCATACCATAGTCTTTGAGTGTTTGTTGCATCCACAACACTTGGGCACAACAACTTCCAACTGCTATAAATTCAGCTTCAATAGTGGAAAGTGCTACTGAGTGTTGATTTTTGTTTGACCAAGAAACAAATGATTTTCCTAATAAATGAAAAGTTCCAGATGTAATTTTCTTATCCATTCTACATCCACCAAAATCAGCAGCTGAAATATTTTTTAAGACAAAATAATTTCTAAATGTATAAAAGATTCCTAAATCTATGGTTCCCTTTAAATAGAAAAAAATTATTTTCACTGATTTTAAATGAGATTCCTTAAGATTGGATTGATATCTTTTACATAAGCATACTGAAAACATTATGTCTGGACAACTAGCTGTTAGGTATAGTAAACTTTCTATCATACCTCTAAATGATATTTAATCTACTAGTTTCCCAGCTTCATCAAGATCAAGTGAATTTTAGTTACCAATATGAGTACTTATACTCTTAGTGTTTTCATATCCATAAATTTTAAGAAGATATTTAATATACTTATGTTAAGATATATAAGTTCCTTCCAGTTTTTGAGAAATTTGAAAACCTAGGAAAAATGTTAACTCACCCATAATACTCATTTCAAACTCAGATTTTATTATATTTGAAAATGAATTAGTTAAAGATTGGTGAGTTGAACAAAATATAATGTCATCAACATATATTTGAACAATCAAAACATTTTTTTATCTTTATTTATAAAAAGGGTTGGATCAACATTTCCCTTAACATAATTGTTTTATAACAAAAATTCTATAAGTTTATCATACCAGGCTCTAGGGGCTTGTTTAAGTCAATATAAAGCTCTGGTAAGTTTAAAATAATGTTCAAGATATTTTGTGTCTTCAAAACTAAGAGTTTGTTTAACAAAAACTTCCTCTTGAACATATCCATTAAGGAAAGAACATTTAAAAACCATTTGAAAAAGTTTAAAATTAAAGAATGATGTAAAGGGAAGTAAAATACAAATAGATTCAAGTCTACTAATATAGAATAGGTTTCTTCATAGTCTATTCCTTCTTGTTGATTATAGACTTTAGAAATAATCTAGCTTTATTTCTCACAATGATTCCATTTTCATCACACTTATATATGAAGACCCATTTTACTCCAATAACAGATGTTTCCTTAAGTATTTAACCAAGGTCCAGACTTTATTCCTTTTGAATTCATTTAGTTCATCTTGCAAGGATTTAATCCAATCATCATCACATAAAGCTTCATTAGTTCTTTTTGGTTCTAATTGGGAATGGAATGATAGATGTTATACTTCATTTATTAAGGAACTTCTAGTCGTCACAAGTTGATTTACATCACCAATGATACTATCACTGGGATGATTATTAAGAAACAACTAATTTGGGTTTTTTAACTCCTGTTCATCAATATATGTTAGGAAATATGTCGGAGTAAATGATTCTAAAATGTTTTATTAAACATTTTCCTTATCAGAAGGATCTTTTATCAAGGGTTGATAATAAGTTTTTGAAAACACACATGAAGATATAGGTTGAGGTTGTTTAAAAATAAAATAATCAGTTTCATTAAATTTAACATGTAATATTTCTTCAACAGTACAAGTATTTTTATTAAAAACTCTATAAGCCTTAGAAGTTGTGGAGTAGCCTGGGAAAATTCCTTCATCAGATTTTGGTGTGAATTTATGTAAATTATATTTAGTATTTAGAATGAATAATTTACAGCCAAATAACTTGAAGTAGGAAAGTTTAGGTTTTATAACATTCCACAATTCATAGGGGGTTTAATTAAGAAACAGTCTAATTAAAACTCGATTTATAGTATAACAAACAATACTTATAGCTTGAGCCCAAAAGTGTTTAGCTATAGAATATTCACTCAACATGTCTCTAGTTATCTCTTGAAGAATTCTATTTCTTATTTCAACAATACCATTTTGTTGAGGAGTTCTTGGAGCTGAAAAGTTATGAGTAATGCCTTTTTTACTACAAAAAGTTTCAAAATATGAATTTTGTAATTCTCCTCCATGATCATTATGAATAGTTATCAATGGAATATTTTTCTCATTTTTAACATGGGCTCTAAAAAATTTGAAATAAGAAAAAGATTCATATTTCTTTGTTAGAAAATAGACCCACACAAATCTAGTGTAATCATCAACTAAGACTAATACATAATATTTTCCTCGAATACTTTCAGTTTGTGTTGGACCAAAAAGATCCACATGTACTAATTGTAATGCAACAGAAGTTGAGAATTCACCAATTTATTTAAAACTTGATTTATGTTTCTTTCTATATTGACAAGGATCACAAACTTTTAAGGAATAAAATCTAAGCTCCGGTAGATCCTTAACAAGAATTTTATTAGAGAGTTTGCATAGGTTAATAACGTTACAATGTCCTAACCTTCTATTCCATAACTAAGGTTGATCTTCCATTGCACTAAGGAAAGGTAGATCTTTCCTCTTAAGGTCTTATAAGTTTAGCGTGTATACATTCTCTTGCCTATGGGCAGAAAGAATAAAATCTTCCTTGGAATTGTGTACCAATCACTTATCATTCCTAAAATTCACAAGGTAAACTTCATCACACAATTGACTTATGCTAATGAGGTTGTTCTTAAGACCTTTAATGAATAAAACATTTGAAATAAAAGTTTTTCCAAGAAGAAAAATGTTACCTATTACAATAATTTCTCCCTGAGAATTATCTCTAAAAGTTAATTTTCCTCCTTTAGTATTGATAATCTTTTCAAAGAATTATTTATTACCAGTCATATGCTGGGAACATCCACTATCCATGTACCATGTATTGATGTTGGTACTATCTTTTTTTTCTTTATAATAAGAGTGTTAGACTTTTGGAACCCAAAAATTCTTGGATTTATAAATTTTAGAAAGAAAGATTTTATATATCCACATTTTCTTAGAAAAACAAACTTTATGAAAACCTAAATATTGAGTTTTGTTTAAAGATTTTTTTCCCAATGTCCACCAAACTAACATTTAGTGTAGAATGGAGGAATTTGTGGAACAAAATAGTTATTACTAAAAACTAGTTTATAATGAGTATACCCAAATCTAGAACGATTCCTTAGAGGTCAAATTTGGGGATACATCTTGTAAAAATTTTCTTTACCAAGGGTAAAATTTTACAAACACTTTCTCAAGGAAAATATTTCTGATTTTAGTTTTATAACCAAGTTTTTATACTAAAAAATATTAGTTTTAGAACTAGAGTTATTATTTAAAATATTTTTCTTAGAAATTACATTTTCAAGATCCTTAGAAAGTTTATCCTTCTCAGAATTAACTTCTTCAAGGTTTTTATAAATACTTAAAAATCAAAATTTTATTATAAAGATATTTAGAATGATCTGACACTTCTTTATTTACAATTCAAATTATAGAATTTTCCTTATCAAGATCTTTCTTGAGTTTAGAATTTTCATTCTCAAGAATTTTAGCAAACCTAGACAATTCTTTATAAGAAGGTAATGTATTATCTTCTGATGAGGAAGATTCATCATCTAAAGACTTATTGTATTTATTATCAGTATAATTTTCATTAAAAGATACATTAGTGATGGATTCAACATTATGTACCTCTACCATTAGATAATGATTTTCAATGGGTAGTTTGGCCAGTAGACCAAGATTATTATGACCAGAAGATTCATACCTTGAGGATTCATATGAAGAGTCACCACCACTGGAACTCCAGGTTTCATTGGATTTCAAAACTTTCTTAGATTTATCCTTATAATACTTCTTTCTATTCCTCTCATAATTCTTTTCATTTCTATCCTTTTTCTTAAGAATAGGACAATCCAGCCAGATATTCCCCACTCTTTTAAATTCAAAGCAAGTAACTTCGGAATATTTCTTGTCCTTTATTTATTTCTTCTTATATCTATACTGAAATTATTTCTTTCCAACTATCTTGTTCATCCTTCGATAAAGATTATCTAGCTCATTCTCAGAATGTTCACTTTCACTAGATTCAAATAAAACAGTAAATTTCTTTAACTTGGATCTTAAAACCCTTTCAGGAGTCTTGACATTAGTAGTAGTAAAGGCTACACTTCCGTTTCTATTTTTCTTCTTATTCATATCAACATATCTTTTTGTTCTTGTCTCATGTTGAATAAGAGTTGAAAAAATTACTCAAAGAGTAATTTGAGATACTTTCCTATTCTCATCATTATTTATTATATTAGATTCCCACTCATTAGGAATGATATCTATAATATTGTCCACAAGAGATTCACCATATAGACCTTTATCATGCATAGATTATTGGATATTAACAATAGTCATAAACCTTTGTTTCACCTTACATACTAGTTCTCCATAAGGAAATAGAAATCCATGATATTCCATTCTATGCATAGATCTTCTAGTTTATATAACTTTGGATGTACCAAAATGTGTAACTTCCAATTTCTTCTAGATACAGTTAGTAGCTTCAAAAGAATGAATATGACTATATATATTCCTGGTCATGGAACACAACAATGTATAACGTACCTTGTAGTTTAGTTGATATTTTGACTTTTCTTGATTGGTAAAGGTTCATACTTACTTATTATAAATCTTGTAATATTCATTAAGTATAACAAATTTGTCCACTCCAGTATTAATAAAAAAAGTATTCATATGATCTTTCCAATACTCATAATCATTCCCATCAAATATGGGTGGTCTAGTTTGATTTATATTGTCAATCGAACCAAAATTCATTCCTTCCATTCTAGAAGAAAATATCTTTACACAAAAACTTTTTAATAGTAAAAGTTTGTAAAAAAGGATAAAAATCCCCAAGAAAGGAAAATATTTAGAAGAATGAAAACTTGAGCAAGAAAAATTATATGTAAATATAAGTATTTCAGAGACCTACTATAATACCAATTATAGGATTTAAATAATGATGTAGATGCTCAATTACAAGAGGGGGGGGGGGGGGTGAATTTTAAGTTTAAAAACATTAGTTTTTAACCTTAAGGAAAACTATTTTTAACAAGGTTAAACTAGGTGAATTCACAAGACCTTATTTAGTTCTACCAAAAAAACTTGTTGGATTCCAGAAGTATGGTTATGGAAATGAAACTTAATAAAATTTTACAAGGTTTCAGAAATATAGTTCCGAAAATGAAACTTAAGGAATGTTTACAAGGAAAAGATTCTACCTTAAAGTGTATAGAATATTATTTATCAGATTATACAAAAATATAATAAATTATAGGAAGATTATACTTTCTTCCTTTATCAAAATACATTAGAAATAAACTTGAAAAAAAGTAACAATTACGAAATCTTTTAACCCAAAGAGTAGGGTATCCAACAACCTTGGATAAAGGTCCCTTGATTTATACTTTCAAGAAAGTTTGTCTTACCCACCAGGGTAAGCCCTCGATAGGAATATCAGAATCTATCTTTCTATGTCCACAAGCCCTCGATCTTTAAGGTATTTAGAACCTTTGTCTTCCTATCACCATAAGTCCTCGATTGTACTCAGTAACAATCAGAGTCGCACAGAGATATCTGAACAAGATGTTTAGAACCGCACAAATCATGGGAATCTCTCTCTCTAGAAATCACTTCAACAACATGTAATCTCTAGAGTGATGGAACAATTTTTTTCTAGTCACGAGCTCGTTCAAATGTGCTCCTATTTATAGGAACTTCTTCAATGGCCGTATCCCTCCTCCAATGATTATAATTTTCCTTAAATCTTGGAGGGACCTATACACGTGTCACTCAAACAACGGTTAGTTAGAAACAGATTGTATGAAATCATTTCATAACTATAATTAGTGTAATCAAAATAGGGTTTCTTAACCAAATCTATTTTTCGTAGTCTAAGGAAAAAATATAAATCAGAATCTAACCAAATGAATATTCGGAGTTTATAAGATATGAATATTCAGATTCCATTTTACAAAGAATTCAGAATCTAAAATCTATAGTTTTCAAAATCTGAATTCTAATGAATTCAGAATATGAATTCTTAAGAATTTAGAGTCTAATTTCTGATGAATTCATAGTCTGAATTATATGGAATTCAGAACCCAAATTTCAAAGAATTCAGAATCTGAATTTCAGAGAATTCAGAACCTGAATTTCAGAGAATTTGGAAGCTGAATTTCAGAGATTTTGAAACCTGAATTTCATAGAATTTGGAATCTAAATTTCAGATAATTCGGAACCTGAAAAAAGAATACTCTATATTCAAGGATTTATAGGATTCCATGGTTTTAGATATGAAACTGAATTTTTTCTTAGTAATAAAATGAGTTAGATTTAGGGAGACTATAAAAAGTACAATGAAAATATGGTATGAATAAAATTTTTATTAGACAATGAAAATTTTCTGTATTAAGATAATTCTTAGGGAAAATATAATTTTCCTTAAGATGGAGTGTTTTTTATTTTCAAAACATAGAGTAATGTAAAAGTCATAAGGAAACTTTATTGACTCAACACTATGGTAACGCTAGGTCTGAATAACTCTGGATTTTTGGTAGGAGGTATGAGATGGGATGTCATTAGAGTTTCTTCATGAGCTATAACTAAATATCATTCTTGTAGTAAATACTTAAGAGATAATACTTGATGGATTTAGTTATGGTATCTCAACCAGATTTTAAATCTTTTGAATACTCTTTGATAATCATAGGATCATGATCATTATTATGATCAAAATTCCTCAAAATCTCCATAGGTAAGGTAAAAACATCACATAAATCACTACTTGAAGAAGTTTTAAGATCTTTCTTGATAATAATTATGATTACATCAACATCAAAAATAGGTGGAGACACTATAGAACTAGATCCTAGTAGAGAAATATTTTCAACTTTCTCAAGTATAAAAGCTACAAAGGAAGATTTCATCCCATCCAAAGTGGATTATAGGGATTCAAAATCATTCAATAAACTTATATTATCAATTTCAAATTCTTGGATATGATGCATCATCTTCAGTTGAATGAGATGGATTTACAATTCAAACAAGTACCTTGCATCCTGTACAATTTTCTCAGTAATAAGTGGTTCTTGACTTTTCAAACTCTTACTGAAATATGAAATCACATTTTCTTTGAACTCATCCATGTCACTCTTGGGGATCATATCCCCTAGTATAATAAAGACACTACCTGGTTCAGTCACTCTATCAGAAAAAAATATCCTCAACTCATCAGATTCATTAATCTACTCAATAAATGATCCCTTAAGATGTTGTTCTTCTCTAATGGAAGGTTCACCATTATTTGGTGAAATTCCAAAAAATAAACCCCATTCGTTAGACATCAGATCTGTCCAAATATTAGAATATTTACAGATAATCTCTATCACTAAATAAGAAACAACTATAGGAACCACCACAACTAGAACAGTAAAAGGGGTCTCAACCACATGAGTCCTAACATATATTTTCTCACCAACAACATGATCAACTTCCATATGATCTGCCACATACTTCTCAATAGTAGCAATAAATGTCATCTGATCAACAACAACTAAATTAGAAACCTTATGATCATTATAAATAGATAAAGGGTTTCTATGAACAAAAAAATAAATAACTTGGTGACTTATAAGACTTAGGAATTTATACCCATCAATAGATCCATTTTCCACATCTATAGAATCAACATTCACTTCCCCAACAATGCTGGGCTTCTCCTCTGATTTGGAAATAGGAACATCATGATTATTAAGTAGATATTGAGGAATCTTAACATCCACTCTTAAAATTTTCCCATTTGAACCATGTAGGACCCCGGGACACCCTGAGAGGGGAGGGGTGAATCCGGGTGTCAACTTTTTCTTTTAAAAACAAGGATCTTATTCCCACGTTGGTAGGAACTAAATAAACCTGTATGATGGATATGATCAGTAATGAAACATTCACATTCAAAGGGATGACACAACAATTTTTACTTGGTTCACCACTAAGGGATACGTCCAAGGAGCATATGCCGACAAGTTGTAGGTTGTACCAAATTCCACTATTCTTCACTAGTTGTGGATTACAAAGGTTCGGGAATAGTCACTCTGTCCTAGGCTCACTGCCTTTACAAAGGTTCAGGGATAACTCACTGCTTCCCTTGGGTCACTACCATTGACTCCCCCTGGATCATTACCTTTGGTGAACTCCCACTCAGTTTATAGACGTGAAGGTCTCTTCAATAGATTTGTATTGAAGTCTTTGTCTCTTGTTCAGCACGAGACAATGATTTCATCAGATTACTGATTTGATGCTCTTTTATATTCAACCTTATTATTTAGAACAATAACTGAATGAACTAAATCTTCTTCTTCTCTTCCTTTGATTCTCAATACTAACACCTGAGTGTATGGATATATTCCCCTCTTTCTGTGCAGATCTGAGTTTAGCTGTAAGAACCGTTCTTATTCTCTTCGCAAAGCACAATGAGGGTGTCAAACACCAGTCATGTGTGTGCGGTTCTGCATCTCTTCATAAAACCAAATTTTTCACTGTTATTCATTATTCGAAAATGAATACATCATCTATTGCATTGAAGGTATCGAGCAATCTTTCAGCTTTCATGCAGCTCCAAAAAGTCAGGCGTACTCCAACAACACCTGGCGCTCTTCTCCTTGCCCGACGCGCAAGTCCCAATTCGGAACACAAGTCTTCGGTGCACAAGTCTAAAATGACATGAAAGTGTCACCAAAGAACCTGTGTGATGCTTCCTTACTCAACTAAAAACTTGTGCGACCCACTTACTTTTACGCCCAAACCAATTTCAGCGCGCAATTACGAACTGTTGTGTAACTTAAAAACCTGGCGTGCAACCTATACTTGCGTGACCACACTCCACTTGCGCAACCACCACACCTATGCAACGGGAGCTCTAATTTTCTCTAAGTGTTGAGATCGTGTATAATGAGGAGGGATCGACCTGTATTTATAGGCGTTTGAACAACTTGCGTGACAACGCGCAAGTCTCCCCTCAGCACGCAAGTTCTGGCACGCAGCTCCATCCGTCCTAGCCTCTGTCGCACAACTCACTTGCGCGACCACACCAATACTTGCATGACCTTCTTTCCTTTTACATATTTTGAAGTTATGATCTTGAAAAACAACAGGCGTGCAAGTTTCCAATCTTCCTAGGCACCAGCGCACAAGTCTCTTCACGGCGCGCAGGTCACTTTCACGACCAAACCAATACTTGCGCGACCCTATTTCCTTTTCCATTTTTCCATGTTCTGATCTTGAAAAACACTAGGCGTGAAAGTTACCTCTCCTTCAAGTACACGACACACAATTCTATTTTCCAAAATTATTTTTCTCAATTTGTCGATTTTCAGGCCCAAAAATTTGGCAAACACTGGAAAATGGCGCCACCTTGTATCTGTTCTTTTGTGCCACCTCTAGATGGTCTCTTCCTTTGTCATTTCTCTCTCCACTGCTTCCCATAACCATTATTCATCTTTCATCATGAACTCTTCTATTGTGATATATATTCTTTGATAGATCATCTTTAGCATCATCATATTTTGAGACAATGTGAAGTGCATGACCATCTCAGAATTCCAATCCCTTCCACACTATCTTCTTCTTCAACTATCATCCTCTACTTCATGCAAAACATATGATTCAATTATTCAAGTATGATCTGACATGGTTATTATGAAATCATGAATAATTTCATGGTCTTCATCAGCCATCATGTCTTCTTCTTCATCCTCAGATGGATTATACCTCACCATTCTTCACTGTTGTAAACAGCGTGTCACCTTTGACACATGTTCTCTGAATTTATGATCAATACGACAATCATATGAATTTCCATTCCTCCATTTCATTGGATTACTTCTTGATCTCCTTCATTTGGATCTTCATTGACAACTATTGACAAAAAATACAACCTTATACACAAAGTGGTTCCAACAAACCATTATGATATGATCCTTTATCATCATCATCATTTCCATCTTCTTCCTATTTATATTTTTCATCATTTCTATTTCTATTTTCCTCATAAGATTTTAAATTGATCTTTAATTGATATTCTCTAGATAATTAGGCCTCATCCTCATCACATTTTACCAACTTATTTCTTTTTGGGAGAGTCCTAGGTGGACTAGGAGCTCCATATGTGATAGCAAGAGATCTAGGAGGAAGGTTAGGTCAACTTCCCTTATAAATAGAAAATTCATTCTCTTATTATTCTCTAGAGGCATCAACCTATTCTTATTAATTTCTATCAAGTATTCCACAACCTCATAAAGATCTAGACAAGGGTTAACAATCTCTTGGTATTTAAGGATGATAAATAGGGTTAAATTCATCATATAACTTTCCCTTACCAGCTACCCATTGTTTCTACCACAATTTCCAATTGATCTTCATTCTTCTATAAATAATTTTAGTGATACAAAAACCACCACAATCTATAATATCTTATTCATATTTTCTAACCAGAAATTTGGTTTTAAGAAATTCATAAATAAACTTGGGATAGATCAAATAACTCGATCTAGATATTGGTTTGGTAATTTCTAACATATGAAGCATGAGATATCTGGAAAGGATTATCTTATGTACTCTTTTCATAATATAAAACAAATATATATCTTGATACCTTAAGGTAGAAACGTCACCCTTCCTTGGGCACAACATATGTTAAATGAACTTTAAAAATAATCTAAATTCTCCATCTAACTTAGATATATCCTATCTTCTTAAAATTCCATCACCTATCAACTTAGAAAGGGCCTCTTAATTAAAAAAATCTTAACTAGATTCTATAATTGTTCCTTGACAATATTTAAATACACCCTCATGTGGAAATTTTTGATAATCATCCCACTAGTTTGAAAAAGTGATTCTATGGCCATTGATCAGTGTTCTTATCCAATATTCATTTTCTTCAAAGGAAAACTCTACATATCGGTATAACTAATATACCAACCTAGGATAAAAATTTCTATCATTTGATGATAACCACTACATCTAATATTTGTTATGTATAACCTTGAGAACTAATGACTTACTTGAAAGAATCCATTTAGATTGAACTTCAATTTATGGCACAACCACTCTCTTTGAAATATCATGATTCGTTAGTTCAACTATATCTAGATGACTCAGATCCCTTTATGTTTCTTTATATAATGTGACATGTTCAGTGAATACTTTTATGATCGCTTCACAATTTTCATTGAAGTCAAATCAGTTGGCTCATTCAAAGGTGATAGGAAGTTAAAAGTTTGGGAGATAAAGATCACATATGGATCAAGATAAAAATGTGTAAGGAAATAGGTATGTTGGAACTAGACAATGTATTGTATTTCATATCCTTTGGGAGTTTAGGGATTCATAAAATTAAAATAGAAAAATAAGATACAAAAAATTGAATTGAGCTATAAAAAACTGTAATTAAACTAAAACCAACATTGTTAAAATTTTAGAAGAAAAAAAAATAAAAAGGTGTGAGACATTCCAACGGTGAGACAAACCAACAATGATAAGTTCAATGGTGAGATATTATATAGTGAGAAGTATCAATGGTGATAAGTATCAATGATAAAACATACCTATCAATGATACATACCCAATGGTGAGACATACCAAATGGTGATACATTCAAAATGGTGAGTCCCAAAAAATTGAACTTAACCAAAACTAATCATACCTAATTCATGTTTGATTTAATTAATTCTCCCATATTTCAAAGGCTTAGTAAATATATCAGGAATCAGATGTTCTGTACCAATGTATTCAAGAGTGATATCATCTTTTCTGAAAACGATCTCTCAAAAAGTGATGTCTTACATCAATACTTTTTGTTCTAGAATGTAACACAAAAATCTTAGAAATATTTAGAACACTTATAATATTATTGTTTATAGGGACATATAGGAATTGATACCAATATTCTAGTAATGTGTGTTTCATCCACAAATTGTTTTCATATAAGCAACCCACAACTATGTTTCCAGCTTCAGCAGTAGACATTGCAACAAAATTTTTCATCTAACTACACTAAGAAACAAGAGACTTTCCCAAAAAGTGACATGTTCTAGAGGTTATTTTTCTATCCAACTTACATCCACCAAAATCAAAATATGAATAACTAAATAAATAAATTTATTTTTCTATTGGGTGAAACTATCCAAAATTGGTAATATATTTGAGGCACTTGAAAATTATTTTTACAGAAACCTAGTGTGACTCTTTTGTATTTTCTTGAAAGATATCACACACCCACACATTGAACATAATATTAGGTCATATGTTAGTAAGATATATAAGACTTTTAATAATACCTATATAACTAGTTTGGTCCACTGTTTTCTTACTTTATCAAGATCTAATTTTCTGATGGTACTCATAGAAGTATCACTACTCATAGTTCTATCGAATTTATAATGTTTTAAAAGGTCATTTTTATATTTACTTTTATTTAAAATGATTTCGTCTTTATTTTGAAAAATTTGAAAACTAATAAAGAATTTGAGTTCAACCATTAAACTCATTTCAATTTCATTTTGCATCTTTTTATAAAAGTCATTACATAAGTATTTTTTTGAAGATCCAAAAATAATATCATATATATAGATTTTTAGTACTAAAAAATATTTTGATATTTTTTTTATAAAAAGTGTAAGAACAAATATACCTTTTAAAAAAATTTGAAATAAAAAAAGAGTTGATCATATCATACCAAGATCTTAGCACTTTTTTTAAACCATACAAATATTTTTTTAATTTTAAAACACTATTTTGAAAATGAGGATTTTGAAAACTAGTGGTTGTTCAAAAAAAACATCCTCAATTATATACCCATTTATGAATGCACTCTTGACATCCACTAGATAAAGTTTGAAATATAGTTGAGTTTCATAGGATAAAATTATTCGGATGGATTCAAGTCTCGCTACTGGTGAAAAGGTCTCTTCATAATCTATTTCTTCTTATTGACTATATCCTTGTGCAACTAGTATAGTGTTGTTTCTTACTATAATGCCTAATTCATATACATTTTTTCTAAACACCCATTTAGTTCCTATAGTCAAGGTGTCCTTGGGTCTCTCCAAAAGTTCCCATACTATATTTATTTCAAAATGATTTAATTATTATTTCATTTACATTACCCATAATTCATTATTGATTGTATCATTGATGTTATTTGGTTCAATTTGAGACAATATTGGTTTTTTAGCTTTATTTTAATAGATTTTCTATAATGTGTACCTATTTCTAGATATCTAACTACAATATCTAAATGATGGTACTTAAGGGTCCTAAAATCTCTAAAAAATGTAGGGCTGGTCACTTCAGTTACATCTGTAGGTTTAGGTTCTATAAGTTCTATAAATTCCATAGAATTGGATGATATTTTAGACTATTTCATTGTAGAATCAGTAGGTTTTGAATTTATTTTCAAATAAGATAAATCATCCTCAAGTTTTTTAAAGGAGGTCTTGGGATCTTGTGAATAATTATTATAAAATTTGATATGAATAGATTATTCTACAATCTTGGTTCTTTTATTAAAAACTATATAGGATTTATTGGAGGTTGAATAACATAGGAAAATTACTTAATCAATTTTGGAGTAAAATTTGTCAAAATTATTCTTAGTGTCAAGAATAAAGACATTGAAACCAAAAACTATAAAGTTATTAACCTTATGATTCCTATAATTCCATATCTCAAAAGGGGTATATTTAAATATTAGTATAATTAAAACGATATTGATTATGCAATAGGATATGTCCATAACCTTTTATCAAAAGTAGGTAGGCAATTCATATTCATTTATCATAGTTTAGGGTATCTGTTGAAGTGTTTTATTCATTATTTCTGCAACTCCATTATATTGGGGAGTCCTAGGAGTAGAGAAGTTATGAATATAACCATTTTGTGAAAAAAAAGTTTCAAAGTATTGGTTTTTAAGGTCACGACCATGGTCACTTCTTAGGGTCTTAATCCTAAGTCCACTAAAATTTTATACAGACTTAGAATACATGGTAAAGTAAGCACATTCTTCACTTTTGTGAGCTAAAAAAACCCAATTATAACTATAAAAGGCATATATTAGTACATAAACATAGTGATTCCAATTTAGACTAGAAACTCAAGATGTTCCAAATAAATACATATGAAACAACTAAAGAGGTTGAGAAGTTGGAACTTCTTTATTTAATTTAAAATAATTCTTGTGTTGTTTCCCTTTCTAACATGGGTTATAAACTCTTTCATTTGGGAACTTAGGTTTGGATAAATCCTTGACTAAAACTATCCTATTAAGATTACTAACTATGAATATTACAATGGGATAGTCTCCTATGCCAAATTTATGATTTTTTTCAAAATCATTCAAGTAGGAAACATTTTGAGAAATTAAAGAATTAAGATCAACAACATAAACATTCTTATTTATTAAAGTAGTAAATACAAAAGAATATTTAGAATCCAAAACATAACATGAATTGTTTTTAATTTTAACATGAAAAATATCATCACATAATTGCAAGATAGTAAGAATGTTATACTTCAAACCATCAAAAAACAATAATTTGGAAATTAAAACTGAATTAATGTTACCAATTTTTCAAAGGATGGTGATTTTTCCTTTAGCATTATCACCAAAAGTGAGATGAACACCATAAATCTTTATTAGGTTCTTAAATCTAGAATAGTATTCTATAATAAGCCTTTAAAATTTACTTTCCATGTACCATATAATTTATAGGAGGTCTTCAATAAGTTTCCTTACAAAATATAATTTATACAAGAAATGAATTTGGTACCCAAATTTTCTTAGGTCCAGAAGTGTTAGAAATTAGGGATTTAGAAACCCGCATTTGTCTAATATGTATCTTATAAATAGAATATGATATTTGTAAAATAAAAAATTGTTTGGTATATTAGAAAAATAACTATAAGTATCACTGTTATATTTAGACTTAGATACAAATTTTCTCTTTAATATCCTACTTTTTCCAGGTTGGTATACTAAACCTATAACATACATAGGAGTGACATGTTTGCCTAGAATCTGAGTAAGTGTTTCTCTAACATTTCTGTATAATTCTAAATCCTTGTTAAGTTTCTCATTTGATAGTTTAAGCTATGTGTTCTCTTTTAATAATTGAGTATTCTTTTATTTTTCAATAGATAAACCAGATTTAATATTAGAGCATAAAGCATGATATATTTTAAGAATTTTATACTTATCCTTAAGTTCATTAAAAGCATATTATATCATTTAAAAATATTCAAAAATTTCTTCTTGATACATGTCATCTTCATTATGTTCATTCTCAGAATTATCACAATTAAGAACAAGTAAAATTGTAGAAACAACAAGTACCTTAGAGATACTAGTCATGAATCACATATTGGATCGATCCAACTTCCCTTCATGAGTAGAGTCAGAATCATTGGAGTTTTCCTCAGAGGCACTCCATTTTACTTTCATAGCTTTCTTACCCCTTTGGTTCTTGTAATCATATTTTTTTGTATCCCAGTTTTGGAAAATATTCCTTAACATGTCCTTTTATTTTTCATTAATAATAAGTAATTTAATTATCACCCTTATTCTAATCATTTTTCCAATTTTTTAGGGTTAAAATTTCCTTTATAGTTTGGGTTTCAAAAAAATTTCTTAAATCTTATGGCCAGATGGGCTATCTCTTCATCACTGTCAGGTGGTGATTCACTATCACTAGAGTTTTTAGTTTGTATCTTTTCCTTTTATTGTTGTCTCGGTGTTTATATTGTATATATAAAAGATATTAACTTTCTTTTTTGGATCATCATCATCATAGCTGTTAACTTTCAGTTCTTCTTTATACATCAATAGTTTCTCAATGAACTTCTTGACATGAAACTCACTGATTTCACATGAATATCTTATTTAAATAGATGTTATTCTCCATCTTTCTCAATGTCATCTTAGAAATATCATAATTTGATCTTTGTTAGATAATTTATTTCTTAAAAAAATCATAGTGTTTACAATTTCATTAAACTTTAAACACATGTTAGAAATTAATTCATCAGGCTTCATCTAAAAAAGTATCATACTTAATAGTATACATATTGAATCTCATATCTATAAAATTAGTTATTACCTCATGTGAAATTGATAGTGTATCCCAAATTTCAAAGGAAATTTTACAAGAAGAAATTTTATTGAATTCCTCATATCCTAAATCACAATACAAAGAATTAATAGATTTATAATTATTGTTATAAGTAATTTTGGTAGCTTTATCCCAAGTATCCCTAGTAGTTTTTGGAAATTCATAGTTACCCTCTATATTAGTCCATATCTCAAAACCCATACTCACAATATGCATTTTCATTTTGATCTTCCATTGAGAAGAATTATTACCATTGAAAAAATGAGTTATGTTAGTAGCAAAAAATTCTTGTCTATTATCCATTTGGAGAATTAAATTTTGAACTAAAAGAAATTTAAGATGTTTAAAGAACAACTAAAATCTCATTTGAAAACGTTTTGATACAAAAAAATTTCCTCTGATACCATATGTTGTTCGAAGTGGGTATCTAAAGAGGGTTTGAATTGAGTACCCAATAAACATTTTTGTTTAAAAAAATGTAATTAAATAAAATCCACCAACAATTTAAAAATTGTATAGTTTACCAAAATAGTAGTTTCATATAAGTTTTAATATTTTATAATATTTCTCAAAATATTGATTAGGTCTTCGGTAAAATAATATACAATATTCTTTTATCCTTTAAAATCAATTTACTTAATCAAAATCTTTTATAAACACTAATTAATATAGATTATGAAAGTATTAGTTTATTTCTATTTTATAGAAAAATACAATTTTAAGGTAAAGAAATAAAGAAAACAAAAAAAATATCTAAATTTTAATATAAGAGGTTAATTCTAATGCTGAGACATAATACCCTCCACTTGGAAATAACCTTCTTCCAAGCAGTTTATATAAAATAAAATTTTATCCAAAACCTGGATTAGGTATTAAGATAGTATAATAACTATTCAGGACACATAGGAATCTCTTCCATAGTAATAATGGTAGTAAAAAAGAATAAATAGTTCATAACCGGACCTCTACCACAAAATGTGTGAAATAAAAGTAAAAGGTGTTGAGAAGATATCTATGAATCTTCTAGTTTAAAGCAGGAGACAATATGTGTATAAAATGTAGTATGTACTCACCAATCATAATGTAAATGAAAATTAGTATAATTGACAAATAAAAATGTAAATGTATAGTGGTTCCTATTATATTATACTCTGTAGCTTGTGACTCTTGAATCTGACCTAAAATGAGGCTCGAGTCATGTTTCAGAAATCTACTATAGAAAAAAGTGTCATAGATTCTTTGGTCTTGACTGTAGGAAGGAAATGGGTGCATGATGTGATTCATCTTCCTCAGTCGAGTATAATAAGGATGTAATAGGAAAGATCTTATGGTTCTTGAAATACTATTAAACTCACTTCACATCTGTATTTATCTAAGTGTATCTACTTGTTGTTTGCACGAGGGAGTTTGCTTCCTCTTTTAATAGTAGTAACAAAAAAATATAATTATTTGTATTCTATGTATCCTCATACTACATGTCTAACACATATTTTAATGCATATCTATAATGTAATTAAGTAACAATCATTAAAATAAACCTGATCATTGAATTCGATAAACTAGACATAAGATATATTTAATTCGAAAAGATAAGTAGAATAATAGTGGAAGTGAGTGTTTTGAATGGTGGAAATGACGATGTATCAATCTAATAGTGAGACGTTTGAATTATTTCTATGGATCTGTAAGTGTATCTTCTGAATGGTGACAATTTTTTCCAGTGATACTTTTGAGTGGTGAGAACATATGGTTGTGTCACGCTCTGGAAAAATGTCAGGCTGGCGGTGAATCATACTCTGTTAAAATTACATTCTAGCAATGAATCATGATGAGAGTGAGTCATACAAGTACTTATCCAATTATATATCCCATTTATGAGACTCTTTGATGCTGTCTCAAGGTGATGATGAGACTTTGGTGATGGTGAGATATCCTTGGCGGCGACACTTCATTGGTAGTGAGACTTTGGTGATGGTGACACTTTATTAGAGGTGTCTCATAATTCGCAGTGAGTCTTTTCCATACTTAACCAAATTTCCTACCAAACTATATTATAACATAAATGGATATAAAAAAATAGAAAATTCATTAATATCATATTAAAAACGATTGTGTGACCATTAAAACAAGGAGGCCAATACTTTTAAATTTTCTTATTACGATATTAGAAATATTTATTTCCAATGAACTTGTTCTTCCTTCTTGCAAGATTAACTAATTGATTATTATAATGTTTAGAAGTACTAGAATTAGATTAAACCATAACTTTATTATTTAATTAATATTTAACAACTTTATCAGGTGTTTGAACTTTAGGAGGAACAACAGTACTATAAAAAGAAACACCACCATTTTTTTTTCAATTTCTTAGTATTTTTCTTAAGTATACCTTCATACTGCATGGGAGTTCTAGTAAGATCATCCAAATTAATATTATCATAATTTATTGTCTCATCCAAAAAAGTTATTTTGGATTCCCACTCATTGGTCATGATATCAATAATCTATTAAATAAAGAATTCATCATCATGCCCTTTTTCAACAATAGATTGCAAACTATTTAGGATTTTCATGAACCTTTGGTGCATATTTTCAACTTATTATCTAGGTAATAAATCAAAGGAATGATATTATACTATAATCATAGCTCTTATGGACTCAAAAAAATTAGAAGTACCAAAGTGTGCCATCTCATGTTTTTCCCATATACTATTTGCAGCTTCACATGAAGATATCTTACTGTATATACTTCTTGTAATGGAATACAATAGAGTATTTCTTACTATGTAATTTAGATAATGCTCTTATTTTTATTGATGTGTAAAAGAATTGACTTATTTATTATGAATCTTATATTATCCAGTAATAATAATAAAATTATAAACTATATTATTGATATTAAAAGTTTTCATCCTATCTATCTTGTACTCATAATAATCACCATCAAATATAGGTGTTCTATTTGGATTTATATTATCTATAGATACAACATTAAGACTTTACATATTAAAAAAAATAGTTTTTTTTTATAAAAATACATTATTGAAACAAAGTTTATAAATATAAATTTTATAACAAAATTTAATTAAATTTGCAATTGATATAAGAAGTAAAATTTTTTCAAGTATAAGCATTAGAAATATACTATAATACCAATTATTGGATCGTAAATGTATATTATGATGGTTATACATACAAGAGGTGGTTGGGGTGAATTTTAGTTTAAAAAAATATTTTAAAATATTTAAACTAAATAAAACACAAATCCTCTTTAAGTATCTATATTAGACTCATACCGATTATCAGAGTTAGAAAATTGAATCCAGAAATCAGTTTAATTATATGAGAGTAAAAATAATAATCACAATGGATCTAATTTATATATATTATTGATTATCATAATCAGGATTAATATGATAAAAAATTATAATAGATAGTTGAATTCGATGACTCACTTTCAATTATACGCAATGAAATAGAAACCTGTAAAAACAAGAAATTCAATAGCTATGTAATAGTAAAAATTAATTAAAAGATATTATTAAAATATTTACCTCTTTTAACCTTAAGATTGAGGTTTAAAATAAAATTTACTAAAGGTATCCACTATTTTATACTTATAGTAAATTCTATATTTCCTTACCAGGAAATCCTTCAATATGATGATCTGAATAACTATGTCTTCTTATCCCAAGAATCCCTTGATACATTGATCATATCTGTCTTCTTATCCCTAGAATCCTTTGATTAGATAGATAAAATTAACCATCTTCCTATATATATAATCCCTCAATCATAACAATTATTGGATGTAGATTAAAATTGAAAAAGTTCTTAAGGAAACAACCCTAACATATATTCCTTAGAACTACCAACACTCTAAAGAAATACACTGACTAATAATGAGTAGATCACATAGAGAACTATTTAAAAGTATTTATTTTAAAATGTGATCAGCTCAAAACTATTCAAGTTACTCTCTATTTACAGGTGATCTCCCAATGGTCATATTTCTATGTTTATTGAAATGGATGAGGATAGCTAGCACTTGAAAGCTCATCCGTAACTAAATGTCCAACGTTGTATTGATTAACACCATTACAATGTTAGGGTATTCCTTATGATAAAAAAGGTTTATGTATTATAATTATAAAATTCAATCAGTCCATCAGAATTTATTATTGAATATCAATATGATGAAATGAATGATGGTTAGTCCAATTTATCAGTAGAACTATCAGTTTAATGGCCTTTACATTTTTCAGTCAAGTAGAAAAAATATAATTCTAACCATTGGTCTGAACAAAGGTCATTCTGATTTATTAGACGCACCTTCAGTCCAATTGTCATATTAGGTAATTTAAAGTATATATTTGAGATACATTTAAATAATTCTATGAATAGTAGAAAGCGATTATTTTCTATAAAAACAAACTAAAACACATGGGATATAAAAAGTTAGTAAACATTTTTTAAGAATGTTTTTTGTGATTTCCAGAACTAAAATAAAGTAAAAGTAATAATTACAAATTCTGACTTAACACCAAGTGGAATTCATCTCAATCTAGTCTAATTCATCTTTTATTACCCCAATACACACTTAATTCATGATAGATTTAACAATATATTTTGGTACAATTTGAGTTAGAAGTGAGGTTTGATTATTAAACCGTAATATCCACCTTGTTGGTTTCACTACATGTTCATCATATCTCAATTTACTTCTTGTTTGGACTTTAACAAATTGATTTAAAATTATGATTTATTGATTCTTATTATTATTCAATATTTTATACTTTTTAAAAATTTTTAATAGAATTTTCCCCATCATTAGTTTGAACATATTCAGTTTTAGTAGGCTGAGGCTCAATTTATTTCTATAAAACACTATCTTTTCAAGAAATGTGCTTGTTTTATTCTTCTATTTCCTCAAAATATATTATAATTGGAATACTATTTTTACGTTTTTTTTCAATTATTTTCACTTCGTAAAAATCATCCATTTTTAGGGGTTTTATTTCAACATCTGTATCATTTTACATTAGATTGAATTTTAAGAATGACAGGACAACTAAAGTCTCTAAAATAACCTAGTGTTGGAATTATTTCATAAAATAATAATAAGAATTCAAATTTAAACTTATCTGTAGAAAACACCTATTCTGAATATATTTATATGTATACATAGCTTTTCTATAGAAGAATTTGGATCTTTCATATTTAACAAATATAGTTCTTCAAATCTACACAATACTTTGGCCTATACATTCAAAAACCCCATTCCATTAAGGAGTGAAAGGAGTGATATATTTATGTTTAAATATAAATTTTACTAGATAAGACTCAATTTCACATCCATTTTACTCCATCCCATTTTCATTACTTAGATTCTTAATTCGACCACAATGTTATCTTTCAACTTCTTTTCTAAATTTTTTAAACATTTTCAATTCTTGTGAATTGTGTTTAGTGAATGACCTTATTTTCATACTTATAAAGTCATATATTAATGTAATGAAATATAAGTGAACTCTAATGGAGTAGTGTCTCATGATTCTATATATATCCAAGTGAATAAACTAAAGTAGTCTTGTTGATTATGCCTCCACTTTTTTATGGTTTCCTTGTAATATCTTTCCCTTTTGAAAAGATATACATATCAGATCTCTATCTATTCTATGTTAGGGTAGATATATTGAACCATTTTATTTCAATATTTTACTCAAACTCTCTTGTCCAACATATCTAAGAATTTTATACAAAATATTATTTTCTTATTTAGAACTAAGATGATAGGAATTACTCAGATCTCATATCTGAAAGAGAGTCCCACAAATCCTTTCTCCTTTTGTGATGATATTCACATATTTAGTACTTTTAATGAGGTAAGTGTTTTTATTGAAAATCAACTCATTACACTCATCAAATAGTTATCTCAAACACAAAAAATTATTTTAGATTCAATCCATAAATAGAACTTCTTATTAATTCAACCTATAAAAATAAGTTTCACTAGAGAAAATTCTCTTGATCTTCAAAGAGATCTAATTTCAAAAGGTTACATCACCATTATCACAATAATATATGTTTTTTAGGAACTTGGTAACTTTTTTCATGTGTGATAAGAAGACACTATCAATGATATTTATCTTTTCTATCATAGTTTCTTTGAGATAATCTTCTACAATTAAAGATCTCTCAATATCATTTCTATGTTATGCCATCCCCCTTTTAGTGTTCTAATGTTGTTGATTAGGCATTATAGTAAAACACTCGTTTGAATAGTGAACTTACTTTCCAAATCTTCTATAGATCTCTTTAATTCCATCAAACCTATTTCTAACCGGTACCATTAAGAATCTTTCAATTATATTATATTTCCTCACATCATTATTGCTTATAATTTCAGAGTAGCTCCCACTAAATTCTGGATACTATTGATTCCATTAGAGAGAAATATTATAACATTGACCATAATATTTATTCCTATAAACACAAAAAGACTATAAATAGCCTCTTAAATTGGTTCTTCATAAAAAATTTTAAGTCTATCTTGGAAAATATTTTTACTGGCATGGTGAAATATCAACTTTTTTTGGTATAGGTTTTGAGAAAACATTCTTCTTATGAATAGTTATAACAAATTGAGCTATAGTGATCAGCTTCTAATCATTATTCTAAACCTACAATTGCATATAATTTCATTTTAAACCATCACTTCTAGATAAATAATATTACATATTTTTAGACCCAAAAGGTAAATATTTCACTTGAATTTAGGCATACTATTTCTTAAAACTTTTTGATGAATGAAACTTAACTTAAGTAGCTTTTTTATAGTCATCTTTAATTTTTACAAGATTCTATAGCCATAATACAACTTGATTCATCCTTTTTAAGTTCTCTTTATTGGGTAGTCATATTATTTTCACATTCCTTTATGATTTTTTTCTTCTTAGTTACTTTTACTTTGAGAATATTTATTTCCTTAATGTATTCATTTTTCTTATTATTAAACTCATATTCATCCTTATTTAGTTCACTAACCACCTTCTCAATATATTTTATTTCTTTATTATGTTGTGTAATTATCTCAAGGAAACCCTAAATTTTTATTCTCAACATGTTCTTCATATAGGTTTCTTCCCCTTATTCCTTTTAGTTTTTTGAGGTATCTTATTTTATCTCCACATTTTCCATTAAATTGGTATATTTTTTATAAAAATATTCTTATAATTCACAAATTGAATAAGAAACATTTCCATTCTCATTACTCAATAAGATTATTTTATTTTTTATTTGTATTCCAATTTTAGATTTATCAGATCTCTTAAACTCTTTGGATATTTTTCTTTTAGATATTATTAGAGGGTTCTATTTTTATTATTCCTCATCATACTCTACATTATTATTCCATTTTAGAAAGGTATTTTTAATCTTAAAAACTCCCCCAAACTTAAATAATTTGAGTGGGATTTTACCTTGTATTTTCCCTCACCTTTTTTAAGATTTTTATAGATAAAATCTATAACCGTGTTGATAAATTTATATAACACATTATAATTTTTAGAGTCACTTAAATATTCAACCTCTTATTCTTTAATATTAAATTATTCATATAATTAAATTTAATTTCCTATTTATATTTCTTATTAAATACAGAATATTTTCTCACCTCATAATTTAGGACGATATCGTGCAATCCATCAATAGATATATATTTTATTTCTTCCAAATCTCTTGTATTTAGACGAAATATATCTAGAAAAATCTTTTTTAACAAGTATTGAATCTTAAAACGTGTATCTAAAACCTCTAAAATGAATGACTATTTCATTCACCCTGGTAAAATTGTCATCAATATCCTCATCTTTTACCATCCATATATCTTCAAATTTGGTCCTCTAGATCTATGAAATTTCTTTATTTATTTTGATATCTCCTTCAGACATGTTCTCAAGTCTACCCCACATTTTTTTGGTTTTTGTGAGTCTCATGATTTTTCTATATAATATTCTGAAAAGGATGATAATATAAAAACCACATTTTTCTTATATAATTCTAGATTTATTTTTTAGAAAAATTCATATAAAAATTTCTTGGATGAGGTGTAAATTATACAATAACATCATCACTAACCTACAATATTTGTGAAAGAAGATAATGTAACAACTGGTTACTCCACCCATGAAAGTTATTCCTATAAAGGTTGGAACTTCTATGTTGTTCACTGAGTTCAATATATCCATGAATCATAATAAAATAGTTATATCTAATGGGAACTTGGTTATCTTTTTCACCATTTATATATCCTAGGATAGTTATAGTACCATTTTTCGGGGGGGGGGGGGCTGAATCAATGGTAAATTTTTTTTACAAATTATTTCTACTAAATTAAACCCATGTGTTTGTGTTTGGCTAAAGTCATGATCTACTATCTTAAATATCTTCATCACCCATATGTAAAAAAATTAAGAACAATCACCACATAAGAAATTTTACAAGTACCATCTTCAATGTGAGATCATACTTCTTTCTGTGTTCAATATTTGTTGAGACCTGTATTTTATTACCAATAAATATTTGTAGTGATAAAAAATAAAATATAAGTCAAATACAAGGTTTGAACCGGTTTAATCTACTTCTTTAAAGGGGAAGGATCATCCACTTCCCACAAATGTGGTTGGATTTATTCATAATAGAATTTTGATTTATCCTTGATATTGAGTATGAATTTGATCGTCACTTTACCACTATTTGTCTCAACATTAAGAATAGATCTTCTTCTTGGAAGTATTTAGCTACCATAATGATTTAAATAAAGTAGAATATATGTTACCTCCTCTAAAAAATTCTTCAGGATGTTTTCCTCATGAATGATATCTTTCATAGATGAAATTATTTCTTTTATACTTTGAATAATACACCAAATTAATATTAATGATATATTATTACATCCGCCACTTAATAAAATATAGTTCAGACACATGTCTCTCAACTTCTTATTGTCTCTCTTCAGTATAGTAGGTCATTAATGTTGTAGTGTATCAGTTTATCCTAATAATGTTTAGACAATAGTTTAGTATTAATTTCTTCCTTAAATATTTAAAAATATTTGTGAATAATATTTACATAATAATTTTAAATAACTCTAATGAATTTATAATATCTAAAATATCCTTAAACAATAGAAAATTTTATCATAATAAATAATTTTAGTGTTTTCAGTTTTATCAGATTTGAATGAATTTTAATTTTAATTTAAATTATCCCAAGAAAGTTTCCCAGTATTCTCCTTCACATATCTCTGTAAAAATATCCTTATAAATAGGATTAAATCTAAAATAGACCTTGACCAATTTTTTTATTAAATATTCACACAGAAAAGCATTGAAAAATTTCCATTTTTTGTAAAGGAAGATAAATTACAACATTTTAATAAACTTTATGATGAGAAAAAACCTTACATATCCTTGTAATAATCTTAAGATATTTGAACCTTACAATGACGGGACCTTGTAAAGTTCCAGGAACCTTATAAAGATATATGATCAACATTAATAATTTTCTTTGTAAATGACTGAATCTTATGATGTTGTAGTACCTTATGGCGTCTGTTACAGAACATTACAATGGTTTTACCAATAATAAAATTAATTTCTTGAACCATATATTTATGTGACTCAACCTTATAAGGAAATTATTAAAACATACACACATGTGTCTCAACCTTACAGTGATAGTTATGTTAACCTTATGGGATTAAAAACGTTTCATTATTTCTTTACCTAAATATCATAATTCTATATTACTTCAAATAATCATATTGATTATTGAAAATAATCCCCGACTACTTCCAAATATCTAAAAAACTCCTCAATTGAAATCACAAACTTCCAATATCATCGCTAAAAACAAAGACAACTTCCTCAAAAGTTACAAGGGAACTTCAATTTTTTTGACTGATTTATATCATTCTTGTAATTATCCATAGTAATACCAAGAACAACTATAAATTGTTAAATATATTGAATTGATTCTTCAATTTCCCAATCATAAAAGGTATTAGAGAGAAAAAATATATTGATCTTGAGTTCATATTAAGTGACTTAGTGTGAAATTATAATATAGTATCCCTAATGGGATATTGTTAAAATCCAAGTTTACTCTCACTCTAATGGTTGATGAGGTAGTTGATGTGGAAAGACATATCACCACTTTTTTATGAGACTCCCACAAGATAACTACAACATCAATTTCCCATGACTAGGTTCATATTCATTACTCAATGGTATAAATCTTAAATTTGAGAGAAATCTACATTTTCATGAATAAAATTATCGAAGAGTAGGAGAATACTAAGAAAAATAAACATAATCTTATAGGGTGTGAGAGTTCCATTCACCCCATGGATCATAGGTCCACGGAACTTAGAGAGTTACCAATATATGTTATAATAGTGGCTGATTAACAATATATTATTATATAAGTGGTATACATATTAAACTACCTATATAAATAGACAACTAAAGTATAAGATCAGATAAAATAGAATGATAGGCTTAATTAAGAAGATGAGAAAATATGAGAAAATGATTCCATCAGGGTATAAAAGATACTATCAGTGGAGGAAAAATATGTCACAAAGCTCTCCAAACTTCTTTGGGATATTTATAACTTAGATTGATCACTAATACAACTTTATGAATCCATATAACATGTGTTATAGTGGTATATTGATATTTTATACTATGATTTTTTAATTAATTAGGAAGAGGATGAAATTTTTTGGAATTTTTTTCATTTTTGTTTATTGAATGATAAAATTTCAAACTCAATTTTTTTTCATTTTATTGAATCTTATGTTTCATTAATTAGAAGTTCATGGTAGTATTTGAAACACACAAATAGTATTATCCTAATAATTTAATACATATAAATATTATATGAAAATATATTTAGTAAACAAAAAAACTAGTACTGTAGTAATGGTACTATTAATAAAAAATGGGGGTTGGTTCCATATATTAGGCCTCTAGGACACAGGGCCTCTAAGCCATTATATATTGGTCCTTAAAGTTATTTAATAGAGTATATTCAAACCTAATAGAGTCCAAGACAATTTAATAGAGGTCACTATTGAGTGAGATGGTTATGAGGATATCATAGAGGGAGAAGCAGTGGTGAGACTAGTCACTAGTAGTGGAAAATTACTAACATATCATGTATTAGGTTGAGGTAATAATGGTGGGGTTGATGAGATAATAATAATTAATGATATGAAAGAATAAGGAGTTATTGTAGTTTGGTACTTTGGTCCATTAATAGGACTTTGTTCCTCTTGGCCTTTAAACCATGTATTTTTATCTTTCATTTCATGTAAGGGTTCCCTCTCATCCTAGTTAAAATATGGGATTATCCAGAAAATGAAATGAAAATAGAATTTGATTACGTGAATCATAATTTTAGACAATTGAGTTAATGATTAAATGTATGAATCGATCCATTTTCTTTTAAACATACACCCATGATGAATATAATAAAGATGGAAATATAGAAAATATACCATCACTATAATCTAGGGAATTTCCTTGACACAAATGACTACAAACTTTGGTTCCCTGATAAACTTATAATCTTTGATGGATATAAGTAGGTCAAATATAGGACACAATTACTATCACCATATTCCATTTTTATTCCATTCAATTTACATAATTATAAACTTGTATGCTTATAAAAATAGGTAGGACATATATGTTGTGTGATTACCATCACCACAAGACAATGTTAGTGCATTTAGATATGAGAGAGGTGAACGAATCATCATAATGAAAATCATGAAGGGGGTTTTTTCATGAGGACTTAAATAGAAGAAATGTCTCACATACCATGAAATTATAATAAATTCCATAAAAATCATCTGAACTAATATGTTTTAGGATAAATTGATTCTCTAAAAGTTTCCTTATTCAATAGAACCAACAATCATGAATTGAATTTTTTCAGGGCTAAATGGTATCCCCTATAAGCTTTATGTATATTTTATTTTAGCCACATATGTTTCCTAAACTATGAAATTGGAGAGACTTAGTGAGAAGTAATAAGTGTTTTTCTTAGGAAACCCTTCTTGGTTTCTTAACATAACTATAATTTTGTATTTTTCTATTTATTTTCAATGATAAAAGTTTTTACTAGTCTATGTATGGGGAATGCCTAGTGAGTGGAGACTCAAAATTTTCTAAGGATTCACTTTGTGGGTTTTCAACTTGGAAAGAACTATTTATATTTCATTATATAGTTTAATTTATTTAAATTAAAACCAGTTAAGACTCCATTTAATTTCCAACAACTTTTAAAGAAATATGACACAATCTATATAGTAAAGGAAATGTAAACTCTATATGAATTGGGAGCCTAATAAAAATATAGACAATCTCAAAGATGGGTGCACATAGTTTATGGTCAAGGTGCTTAGAAAAAATGTTTTTAGAGATTATGGTCATACAAATTTGATGAATAGAGTGGTTTAATGTTTATAGAATAGGGTATAGTTGACTTAAAATGAATCATAACAATAAGAACA
Organism: Viscum album; assembly: GCA_963277665.1. Classification (NCBI taxonomy): domain Eukaryota; kingdom Viridiplantae; phylum Streptophyta; class Magnoliopsida; order Santalales; family Viscaceae; genus Viscum; species Viscum album. Next base: position 291,717,591 of record OY728163.1, read on the forward strand.
TGAGAAAACATGGGTAGAAAATGGTTCACATAGTTTAAGGTTACAATGCCTGGACAAAAAAGATGAGGAAATTTATTTAGATATAATGGTAAGGTAAAAAACCAATATGAATGATAAAGGGCCCATATTATTATATAAGACCTCATGGAAAGGTTCTCACAGTTTTAAACTATATTTCTTAGAATAATATATTGGGGGTGTGACAACCAAAGTAGGGTTCAATAGCTAAGAGCGCTTCAACACCTTTGAATGATGAATGGGGATGATAGAAATCATTAATTAATTTATTTTAATTCATAGGTGATGAAATAAAATTGGAATAATGAGAATTACCACTGACCAAATTTTAATTATGGGTTAAATGATAATATTTTAAAGGGAACATGGGGTTTGAGGACCTTATCCTAAGGATAAAAACATACCTCTAGTTTATTGGAAATATATTTGGAAAAAATTTCATTACCAAGTAGAGGGGTATATTTTGGAATTAGTTATACTCATTATAAATTTCTAAGAAATGTTTGTGGTGACTAAAACACTTAAGATACCAAGTGTGTAATAAAGGAAGAAGATATTTATAATTTGATTTAGACACTTTGATCCAAAACTAGCCAATGTTGGGTTGTTATAAAGAATTAAATGTGAAGGGAACTAAATGATGATTTTCCATTAGTTGTGAGACAGATGGATTATACATCTCTACATATTCTATAATTACAAGAATAATGTAATATACAGTTTTTATGAAATAACATTATGAAAATATAGTTTATACATGTAGGGGATGATTAGGGTTTCATCTTTAAAATGGTCATTGAAGAATCCGAAATGGATGTGGGGGGAAAAACCTTGCGATTGAACATTATTCAATGAGGAATTTTCATCCTAGTAAAGGATCTAAACATGGAGAAGCTTCATGGATGTACCCATGATAGGAGATCTAGGTTTATTTATATTGGTTTATAGTGTATGGTCATTATTGAAAACCCAATTATAATCTGGAGACCATACACTAAGTAAGATTAGATTATAGTAAATTTTTTGACTGAGTAAAAGATAAATGATATATGAATCACTTTATATCTTGAAATAATAGGAATGATGCCACATATAGTTATTATGACATATCTCTTTGTAAATATAGCCCATGGATAGGAGAAGATAAAATGTTTTTTTTCCTATTGCTGGGATATTAGAGAAGACCCAACATGAATTGGTAAGCCTGTACACTTGGAAATACTATATATATATGCGGATCATATATAAATGAATCAATTCATATAAAATAAACCAATCTATGTAGTTTATGTCCGTTCAATATGGGTTATCATGTCATGAATTTTAAGGTAATGCAAGAAGGACTATATACATATTATGAATTTTCCAGGAGGAGAATCTTGACTTGAGGATTTTAGGTCATCAATAGGAATAATAAATATAAAACTTTTGACATACTTGTGTGTGGTTAATGAATAAAAACATTATATGAAATTTTAAAGTATCAAATACTAGGAACACGTGATAGTTTGATAATAATGAGATTCATTAATGGTTCTGAGATAAATTATCTAGAAATCACTATGTATCATACCGTACCTAGAATCAATCTATACATAGTTCTAGATGGAAATATTTCATCCCATCATAAATTATAAAATAAATTAATCTATTGATACCAAAAGTTATTTTAGAAATATGTTGAGATATTGAAAGTGATTTTTCATTATGGAATATTTTTATAATGCTAATGTGAGTTTGTTATAATCCAAAATCAAATAAGTTTCCTAAAAAAATTGATATATTTTTTGGAGAATAAAAAATATATAAAATTAAGTTGACATATTTTTTATTGGTTTTATTACAATATATAAATAATATGAAAAATCACATGAAATAATGTTTTTAATGTGAGGTGAAGGTCATTTCAATGTTCTTAAGTGTTTTAAAATATTTGGAATTAGTTTAAAGAATTGTGGAGAAGGTTTAGATGTATTTTTAATAAATCTAGAAATATTTGGAGTTAAATATATTTTAATATTAAAAATGAAAAAAGAAATTTTCATAAGGATGAACCTGAGTAGAATACTGATAAAATGCTAAAGGTATGAACCCTTCACATAGTTTATAAGGTTATACATGATAACTTTTTAAGGTGAAAATTCAGTTTTTATAAGTACATTGATTTCATAATTTCAGTTCTAGACATTTTATAGTGAGGTTGAGACTATGTAAACTGAAATTTAGACTACATATGGTGACTAAAACTTTATTAGGTGAAATTACACACTTTCTAAGGTGATATTGAGACTTTTTAAAGTGAATCTCAATCTGTGTAAGGTGATATAGACTTTTTAAGGTAAAATTATTGAGTTCATATGGTGATTTATAGTTTTATTAATGGGAATTAAAATTTAATAATGTGAATATAAAATTACAGGGTGATATTTTAGTTGGTATAGTTCATTTAAAATTTTATAAGGTGGGTTTTTTTAGACATTATAGAAATTTCTAAAGAATTTTAGAGAAATGTTTTTTATATTTTTAAGAAGTATCTAGAAGTTGTTTATTTATATCTGATGATACTAAAGATGTTTATTCATGATTTAAATTACATAAATGGTATTTTTGAGGCATGAAATGGGTGAATAATTTTCACACTATAGAGGAATATGTTTCACTATAAAAGAGAGTAGTTGGATATAATTATATGTATATATTTCAATTTAGAAATTTGTTTTTTTGAAGTAGGAAATTGTGGTTACTCTATAAATAACGTTTCTTGTGTGATGTGAAAATATTAAGGAAAAAGACTGTAGATAGATATATAATGAAAATATATACACATAGATTAAGAGAGGGGAGGAAGAGGAGGAATAATATACCAGCTGATGTGCAATAAGAATAAGAAGAAGAAACAACACAATGAAAACTCGATTAAAGTATTATCATTGTTAAGACATTACTATTATTTATTTTTTATCATTGTATCTATATAAGAGTACTTAAACATAGTCTATATACTTTATTATAACATGGGTTTTATAGTAAACCCTTCTCTATACAATTCACATGTTGATACTGGTGGAATGTATGATAATAGGTGAATTTAAATCATGCTAAGGATTAGCCTTATCATTTTTATAGGTAAAATATATAAATTAAATTGTGCCTTCTATGTTCTCATGATTCAGTTATACAATAATATAAATTACAACTTTAATAGGAATTATATATTTTTTATAAAAAGAAACATAAAAAGTAATTGTAATTACTGATTCACCACTCAATGATTTACACTAATATTGAGAGTATTTTCAAGTGGTATAAAATATTGGTTTCCCTTCACATAGGATATTAAATTTTAAGTTTAGAGTAAATAATTATCTCTCAAGTTGAATATTCTATCACTTAATTTATATTGTACATAATGGAAAATCAAAATTTAGTGAATAACAAGTGGAATCCCAATTTTGATGGGAAAAATTATTATTTCTAGAAAGAAAGGTTTATGAATTATTTCTTTCCAATAAGTTTTGATGTATTGGATGCTTTTACTTCTATTTTTATTCGTCACACTGAAGGTGCTGCTATGAAAGAAACAAATAGATAGAACTTAGAGAATGATTGATGTTCTAAAAATTTCATTCTATCATATCTTTCAAAGAAATAATTTTTTTATGGTTAAAAAAATCAAGCTAATTAAATCCATATGGGATAAAATAAAAAATATTTAAGAAGGAAATAAAAAGGATATGTAACATAAACTACATGTTTAGAGGTTAAATCATGAAGACCTAAAAGTGATGGAATACAAAATTGTAGATGGATTCTTTTTTTCATTCAATGAGATTGTGAGCATTGTTAGAGGCTTTAGATAAGTGTTAGATGATACTATAATTTTTGAGAAAAAATTTTACATTCTAAAAAATAGGTTTCAAGAAAAATACTCAGCACTTAAAGATTTAAATACATGTTTACTTCATTTTTTTAACTTAGAAAATATACTTATTGCTTATAAAATGATAAATGGAAGTGTTTTTGAGAACAATAATAGATATGGAAATGAAATTTTCATTAAATATCCAAGATAAGATAAATGAAAGAAAGATGTTTTTAAAGATGATGGTGGTTGTTTATATTATGTTAAATAAAAAAATATTAAATAATTTTTTTAACAACTCATGTCAGTTAACTCTAGTTGTGTAAAAATAGGAAAAAATAAGTTTTAAGGGAAAGACTTCATTTAATTATTTTATGTGTGGATCCATTAGACATTATATATATATTTTTTAATTTTAAATAATAATAATCCATTGAAGATGAGGATTATAGAAAAAGGTTAGTATTTTATAAATAAAGCTTTAAAATTCGATAGAAAAAGTTTCCTCTAAACAAAATGGGGAATAATTTATCTAAACACAAGATGATAAATTTTTTATCTATGTTTGAGGTAGATGAGAGTAGTGATGATGATGAGGAAATTGACACTTCTAGTGACATTGAAGAAAAATTAATAGTTATTAATGTTAATAAATAATAGTTAACTGGTGATAAAATTAGTAGTACTAGAATTGATGAATAAGTAGAGATTGAGTTGACATTGGATTGATAACTTAAATAGTGTCATTAAAATATATCAATATTGAATAAAGATATCATATGTTTGAAAAGATACAATAAATCTTATAGATATAAGTAACCTATTTATGTTATAGAAGAATGATGGTTATTAGAAGAGATTGATGAATTGAATAATTTTCATGATAAAGGTAAGAATATAAAAGTTTATATGGGATAAAGAGATAAAGTGAAAGAGAAATAACTTGTGACTATTTATTAAAATTTTATCAATGGAACAAAAGAACTGGATAAGTATAAATTTTTTTTAGAATTATATTCAAAAATTTAGTGAAAGTTCAATGAATAATTCTATAAAAAATGTTGACATTTAATAGAACGATAAGGCCTAATTAAAAAAAATAAATATAACAATAAATGGTTTAGAAATATCTTGGAAGTGTAGTTGGAAATCCTAAGTACAATACATAGGTGAAGAAAAAAATGTTTGGGAAAAAAAAATTAATTCATAGAAATTTTAATACTCTAAGAACATTGACTTAAATGAGAGAATACTATAAATATTGATTCATAAAAGTATAACAAATCTATATTGAATAAGAAAGTGTTGGGAGTCTATAATAATTTCAATTTAAAAAATGGATCTAATATTAATGACAAAAAGAAAGAACAAAAGCTGGTGTTATTATATGGACAGAAACTATTCATAAAGGGAAATGTTTTTTCTATAGATATTATTAGTACTACATAGGATTTTAGAATATAAAAATATATTTTTTAGTTTAATTATCAATATTCTTATGAGCTTATAAGGTTAGGGTGTTTGATTTGGAGGTGGATTCAACCCACTCAAAGAAAGAAAATCTAAGGTCAACCTTTAAATTATTGGTTGATGGTTAAAAATAAATTTCAATAACTTGAAGAAGTTTATAGAAAAATGTGACTAGTTAGGTCACATTGTTGAATATTGTGCAACCCCTTTACCATCCTAGTAGAGTATAAATTATAATAATAAAAAATTATTAGACAAGGAATAAAAAAGGAATAGAAAAACCTTTTGTTACTGAAGTCTCACTTAAACCCTCAAAGGTTAATATAAATTAACTATGGATAGTTAATGTTCTTCAAACATTATAGTATATTTAAAAATATTCAAATATATAAAAAAGTTCAATAAAGGTTCATTTAACATTATAAATTATGGTTCTCTTAAAATGAAAAGTGTTGTTTTAGCTGTGATTGGAAAAGAGAAGATAAAGTCCAATAGAACCTTATATATTGATGAGAAGAAATACAATATATTAAGTGTTTCAAAACTATTTGATTTTTCTAATGAAGTTATATTGTATAAATATTGGTTCTTGTTTAAGATTCTAAAATATGGTTTTATTATAACATGATGACAATGAACATGGGGAAACTTGTTTCAGGTTAGTGATGTTAAAAATTATTTCTACTTAATATTGAAAGAATAAAATCAATTATGGAATTAAATACTTATTCATGTTAGAAAAAATAACATGAGAAATATTTCCTAAGTAGATAATGTTTGTGACATGACTATAATAAAACTAGAGATAAATGAGATCTCATCTACATGTCTAAAGGAGAATATTATAAATTTTCAACATAACAAAGTTGACATTCAGATATAACAACCATTATAGATCATTCATTCTGATATCTGCGAGCCTATGAGGATGAAATAAAAAAAATTAAGATACATATTTTATTTATTTCATTGATGAATTATTTGGTATTAATTACATTACTTTTATTATGTTTGTGAATCATATAACATAGGCTATAAAAATGTTCAATCTTTTTAGAAGTGATGAAAAAATCATTGTTTATCCTTGAAGAAGATTTAGAAAGATAATTGCATGTAATATACTAATATAATATTTGAAGCATGTATAGAGAGGAATAATATTCACTATGAAATTAGTGAATCATACACACTACAAAAAAGTGGTGTTTCTAAATGTAATAATTAGAGTTTAGTAGTGATGGATTGAATTACGTGGATTAAGTGTGATACCTATTGGAATTTATGAAGATAAGTAATTGATAAAATGTTTAAAATAAAAATTCATTTCTTTTATAGACCAAATTTATTTATGTTACCATAAGATATGTATTATAATAAATCCATAAGTATGAAATATTTATTGGTGTTTGGTAGCCCATATATGATTAAAGTTTAAGGATACCATCTTTAGAAGTTTAATCTGAAAGAATTTGATGGAATATTTCATGGTTATCATATAAATAGAAATAGATATCATTGTTACAGTAAGTAGATGTAGAATTTTGTTGATACTAATGATGCGAAAGTGCTGTAACATTCATGAAAATAAAATATACCTAAAGAAGAAAATTGCATAAGTGGTGGTGATACTATTATTGTTAAGAAGTGTGAAGAAGTTGTGGAAAATAATGAGAGTTAAAGAGAAGTTAAGGTTAAATATGATGATTGAACTATTTCTAATAATGGAGATAAATATTTATAATCTCATTCAATTATGATAAATTAGGTGTAGGTCTAAAAAAGTATTGGAGAATAAGGATATAAGGTTCATAAAAGAATAACTTTGAAGATATCAACACACACCTCAATATAATTTCTTATTAAACCAAGAGACATGAATGAATCCTTGGAGTGTCAAGAGTGGGTTGATGCTATGAATGAATAATTATAGTAGATAGTAAAATATAAAACTTGGGAGTTGGTATCCATGACTGAAAACAATAATTTTAAATGAAAAAGTGGATTTTTGTAAATAAGTTAAATAAAAGAGGAGAAGTTATTAGAAACAAGGAAAGGATTATCTATAAGGGGTAATCATAGGTAGAAGGAATTAATTTTTATGAGACATTTACACAAGTTTATATAATAGAAACTATTAAGATATTTCTTACTATTTCATCAAAAAGGAAATATAAGATTTTCTAAATGGATTTCAAACATGCCTTCATCAATGGAGAGTTGGAAGAAGAGGTGTGAATTGAGAAACCTAATGGTTTCATTCTTGGGAAATATGATAGTTATGTTTATATGTGGAACAAGTCTCTATATGGGTTAAAACTAACTTCAAGATCTTGAAATTATAGTTTATATACCTATTAAAAGAAGTTAAAGTTCATGAAAGGAAGAGTGGACAATAATCTCTACATAAAATACTAGGACATGATATCACTTATTGTTATTATTTATATATATGATATAATATTTATTATAAATTAATTAAGTGTTTATGAACAGTTTTCTTTATAAATGAAGAAGTTGTTTCAAATTTCAATTCTTAGACACATGGGATATTTTGTAGCTTTTTAAATTTCTCAAGAGGAAGATCATGCCATTATATTTCAAGAGTAGTTTGATTGAGAACATTTAAAGAAGTTTTACATGGAGTATTGAAAGCTTGTATCTACAAAAATTTAGTAGGAACCAAACTATAAATATATGATAAAGAAAAATATGTTTATCCTAGAGAATCCTATAAGCTTATTAGATGTTTTTATACCTGACAGATTCAAGACCAGATATTTTATATGTTGTTACTTTATGTTCCAAGTATCATAGTGAACCAACACAATCTTATTTGAAGGATGGAAAGAGGATTCATAAAAATGTTAAATGCACAATAGACTATTTTTTTGAGTATTATAGTAATGGATATCTCAATTTTTTAAGCCGTACTTATGTATATTGGGATGAAAATATAGATGATAAATGGTTTTTATCTATTAGATATTTATTATTGGGAGAATTTTGCATATATTAGAACATAAATAATAGAATTTACTTAATCATGATAATTTCTTAAGTAGAATATGTGGCCACAACTCAAGCCACAACCCAATTTATGTTGATGGGGACTTAGTTGGAATATATCAAGGTAAAAATGAAGCTTCTATTACTTACAGGCCATGATAATCAAAGTGAATTCAATTTATCATGAAATCATATTCAATATACAAGATCTAAGATCATTGATATTAAGTATCACCTCATCAAAGTTCTTATGAAGAAAAATGTGTTTAAGTTGTAATATTTTCCAGAAATGGAATAAATATATTATATTTTCACTAAAACATTCTCTAATGTATTCATTTTAAATATTAAGGTTACTGATAGGAGTTCAATTTCATTCCTATTAAAGTTATGGTATGGTGAATCTATCCCATGCCTCGTCTTGTTCTTTGGATTATAGTTATAAAATGGGGACACAACATGACAACCTAAATCTCTCATGTTATTATCTTTTAATATATACACCAAGGGGAAGAAAACTACATAGGGCAAATTTAATCTATTGATATGTATTTTAAATATTTTTGAGATATATCTTATTTAATAGGATAATGTATTTAGTTAGAGTTATTAAAAGGAAAAATCTATGAAATCATTATGTGGGTGTGTGAGTTTTGTGATTTTTGAACCATTCTAGTAGTTTTTGTTTGTATGAAAACAAGAATTTTTTTTATTTATATGTTATATGAATATTTTTTTAAAAATAATAATATATTTTATTATGAAATGATATCTCATGTGGTATCATATTTAGAGTTAAATTGATATTTTCTATTTGTATTAATAGAATCCAGGGTTGTGAAGAGGTTTAATGCAAGTCACTAATTTTATGGAAAATATAAAATTATTATTTAATATTATTTTTTCTTATATATATATTTATCAAGTAGGATTATAATTATTTAATGATTATTTATTTATAAGTTTTTAGAGTTTTAAAGTGATTTATGTTCATTGGTTTCCAAAAAAAAATCCAAAGGGTGGAATTATTGATCTCAAGAGTTATTTATAGAAGATATTGAGATCTTAAAGAAAATTATTGATTAGGAGAGATTATTAAGATCCCAGGGTGAGTTGGTTATAATATGAAACTGAATAAGTTTAGCAATAATTATATATCTTTTTTAGAGAAAAATAAATGGAAAAAATTAAAGGGATATATTCATTATGTTGATTTTATTTCAAAATATAAATCATATTCAAACTCATATAAAATAATGTTTTTCATATGACATAAAGTCCATTTAAATATTTTTAATTGTTTTAATATTTTATGAATTATCTTGGATAATATTGGAGTAGTACTATAGGTATTTTTAATAAATAATGAATTTTTTGAAGTTTAAAAAATTCATATTTGAAAAATGATAAATTAAATCTTTATAAGGTTGAACCCGAGAATATGAATGATAAAATTATAAAGACTTGAAACCTTCCAATGATTCATAAGGTGACCCCTAAGAAACTTATAAGGTAAAATGATTGTTTTTTTAATTATAAAAATTTTGTAAGGAATGTTCTAGATTTCATATGGTTATGTTGAGACTCCATAAAGTGCATTTCAGACTACGTAGGGAGTTCCATACTTCATAATGTGAAATTAAAAACATTGTAGGGTGTGGTTGAGACTCTATGCATTGAATTTTAGACTGATTAAGTTTATCCAGACTTTATAAGGTGAAATTATATATTTATAAATGCAATTTCTTATTTCCAAAATGTGAAATAATATTTTTTTAAATGATAATAGATTTTTTAAGGTGAACTTACAATTCATAAAGTGAGTCTGAAATTTCATTAGGTGAGTTTTATAATCCTTATGGAAATTTTAATTGAATTTAAAAGGAATTATTTATATATTTTTTATAATTATCCCTGATTTATTTATTTAAATTTCATGATTTTGAAGTTTTTTATATATGATTTAAATATAAAAAATGGGATTTGTGATTCCAGTAAAGGAAGAAGAAGGTTTACACTGTAGAGGAGTAAGTTGTGCCATAGAAGAGATAAGTAGTTATAAGATAACTACTCACTAAAACTTATTTCACCATGATGATATATACTATATTCAAAATAATATTAAATAAGTGGGTTGAAGATGTTGAGAGAATATGATGGAAGTTATCAATATGCAATTTGATTTTGAAATTCAAATTTTTAATGGGGGAAATTTCTAACACTCAATATATAATATTTTGTTGGGTGATATGAAATTATTAAGGAAGAATAATAAAGGTAAATATGTGATTAAAAAATATACACATATATAATTGAAGATAGAGAAGTAATAGGAAGAATAATATACTTTCTATCCTTTAAGTAGAATAAAAAGAAGAAGAAAAAACAACAACAGAATGACTACTTTTTTAAGTATTATCTAGAAGAATACTCTTTTGTTTTTGAAAACAATATTTCTATCATTGTATCTGTGCATGATCACTTAAAAAAATTTGGTATAATTTAGTGAAATATGTGTTTTAGGATAAAAAATTCTTGTTGTAATCTACTGTTAATACTAGTGATTCATATGATCTTGAGTGAATATGTATCATGCCTTAGATTAGCCTTCCCATTATGAGAGGTGAACCTTGTAAATTATACTATTACCTATCTGTGTGCTTGAGTGTGTTGAGAATTGATATAAAAAATTAATCTAATAGATGGTAAATGTTTTTCCTAAAAATAAACATAAAAAAGAATCATAATAACTGATTCAAACCTCCCCCTTCAGTGATTTCAAAAGATTTTGAGGGTATTTTTAGAACCGAAATGATTATGGAGATCATGCACTAGAAGGTAATTTGAAGTTGATGAGATTTATAGCAAGGAACAGGATGGGAAATATGTGAATTAGTTTTTTTTAATAAAGTATGGTTTTATCCTAGTGTAGGGCTATTGGAGAAGACTTGAAATGAATTTGTGAAGAAGCATACATTTAGAATTGTAGTTGATAATGTTCATGGTTGGGCCTGACATAAGAAATTTATAATCAATATGTATCTTGAGATAATTGTAACACAACCAACATACCTCATGCAAAACCTTCCCTGCATAGATCTATCTCATGTTCAAGAGAATGATATAATGATCCAACCCTAAGATAGGTTATAAAAGACAAATCCTAACATGAATTGAGAATTCAAAAAAACTAAGAAATAATTCTTGGTAGTTGGGTCATTTTATCCAAAAATAAATTTATTTATAGAGAAATATACATCAAGGACTCTTATAAAGATTTGGATCTCATGTAAAAAAATTATTTCATATAAAATGGAATGATCCAAGTAGTTTAAGGGTCATGCAGGGGTAGAATATATTCCATACAGTTTACTTTTATATGATAAGGGCACAAATGGAATTTGGTTTATGTCTATACAATGGGGAACTTTTTGTATAGGAATTTTCACATATCTAGACTTTGTGAAAAATAAAATGTTTTTCTCATAGTGTAGATTCTATGGAGAAAACCCGACATGAACTGATGAATTCTTAGGCACCAACACAAAGTAAAGGACTGATATGGACAAATATTTTGGCAAATTCTAAGATATATAATTTGTAAACCACAACTTATGTTGAGATAATATGACTTAATACACATGTTGTCCTTCAATGAAATCTATTAATAGATCTATATTTTACATAGGAGAAAATGGTCTGGCTTTGTTCTGGTGTCAGGTTGTTGGTGGAAAACCTAATGTGAATAATTAAGAACCTATGTAATAGAATTAAATATAGTGAGATTCATGGTTATACATAAAAAATGTTTTATAATAACTATGTATCCTAAAATAATATAAATCAATACACATATAGTTATTAAGTGAACCACTATAATCATATGATTATTCAAGGTTGACCATAAATTATGCAGTTTAATGTCATGAAAAAAGGAACATCATGTATTGTAGTTTATATTCCTTCAATGAGGAATATGAAAAATAAATTTATAGTCATATGGATTGGACTTGGAATATAAGGCCCCATACTTAAACATTACTTAATCTTGATTTACTTCAAGAATACACATTGAGGATCTTTTCAGGTTTAGAGTTTTATAGAATTAGATCATAAAACATGCATTACATTCCACATTTAAACAAAGTGGTTACATAAAATATAGTACTAATTTTTCCCATCAATGGAAACATATTTAAAATAAAACATGGATTCTTTCTTGACACTTCCTTGACACTATCATCACATCATGTACCTTTCCCTTGACCTGTGAAAAACATTTCAAAAACTTGGGATGAGCATAAAAAGCTCAGTAAGGGATATAAAAGTATGAAATGAAAACATTAGTCCATGTATGAAATCATACCTTACTCATAAAACATAATCACTTTAACATACCTCATCAAATCATGAATAAATCATAGAAATAATAAGACATAAAGGTAACTTGAGGCATTCATAACATTCTTACGTAGGGAGTAACCCTCATAGTTACGTTTGGAATACCCATCACAGTATATTCCCTAAATCTCTTCTGAGAAACATTAACGTTTAACTCCTTCGCATTACCCAATGCATTGGAGAGATATATCGGGCTCACCCTCCCTTAATTTATCACGGAACCACCCGTCTTCATAACAATTCCCAAGAACCATAACATAATCGTATCACATAGAACATACATAAAGAAAACATAACATTTCTACTTTTCAATCACAAGATATCAATACAAAACATTCATATAAAAACATTATGAAAACCTTTTTCAATACCAAAATAAAATAAAAGTAAAACATGGTATTTATTTTTCATTCAAAAAAAGTTATGGCTTGTAGAGGAAGCCGAAACTCAAATAATGGTCACGGCCGCGGAGAAGTCGTTGTCGCCGCATACGTACGAAAAAAACAATCCCTTTTGTCATTTAGTAAACGCTTAGTATAAAAATATTAATTTTGAATAAATGTAAAAGTCAAAGGGTTTTACACACCGTATAAAATAAAGTTGTGTATAAAACAAAATATTCCTCAATGAAAGGAGATTGAGATGATGTCCCTTACCTCGGGTCTGAATTGACTCGATTGTTATTTAACCTCCCGAATAATAAACTTGAGTTAATTTATAATTGCTTTAGAACCCTTTTCAAGTTCATTATTCCTTTTATATGACTTATTACCATGTAATGAACACTATGTAATTATTTAAGTTAATAATGGTCGTTTTGTTGATGATTGGAACTTGAGTAAAAAATAAACTCTTTATAATTAAAAGTTGTTCATGTGGTAAAATATAAATTATATCCAGAATTATATTCATGATGTAGATATCATATATATCATATATATCGAGTATATTCATGCATTTATAATATTACATAACGTTTAGAGGTAAGAAATGAAATGCACCGTTCATGGAGACGGTAAGCCGTACGTACGCATGAACACTACTTTCATTTCTATTTCGTATTTAATGGAATGAAATCATAATGACATAAAGATATATTATAATTACAGTATAATATCATATATAATATCATTAACTCTATCATTTATACGTCCCACATATGGCATTAATGAATCAAATCACTTTGAGGGGGCGGTTGTCCGCACTTCCTAAAATGAAGATATCATGTTTACCCATAATGGAAACCATAAAGGTATGACATAAATGAAAAATACAGAAGCTTAAGGAAAACATAAACATATTATATATCATATATAAATATATTGACATTTTAATGGACACCTTTGAATGTGTTAGAAGAATATTGAACAATCATCATTTTGTGAGGCAGAAATTCACCATCCACGGAAACAGTATGCTCATTAACTATTAGATGTAGGTGTGTGTAAGTGTAGATATAATACTTATTATAACAAAATCCTAGTATATTTAATATACTGGTGTTTTTACAAAAGAAATGAATAAAAAGAGTTTAGGGAATTGGAGAAGCAAAATAAAACAAAAGAGAATTATAGAAGACATTACCTTTGAATCGGGTAAATCCCTTTGGTTTGAACCAAAAGGGTTTCTGGAAGAGATTAATGCCTAAGGTAAGGCTTCTAGGATTAGGAGAGGGATGTGGAGAGACAAAATGATCAGATCTTGGCCGAGCCAAAGGCTTGAGAGGTGTGGGTAAGGAGGTAGAGGTGGGGGTCTTTTATAAGAGGAGAGGAGGGGCACTCTTGGAAAGGTATAAAATGTTACTTTATTTTCAAATGAGTTTCGGATTTTAAAGTTCCCACATTGATGTATTTCGAGGATAAGGTGATAAGGGTTCGAAATGTACTCATCCAATAGGTCTCTGACAAGTGTAAGTCTTATATTTTACATTATATTTTCATTTTATTTAAATCGTTCATTAATGAGGTAATCGCTGCATCATCATGATGTCATAAATAATTTAATTTATTTAATGTATAAAAATTATAATAAAATACTCTGATTTAGGAAATATTTTTAGAATTCAAATTAATATTTATAGTCCAATAGATCATTTATCTAGAAAAAATTAAAAATGGTTTACTCAGGTGATACATTCTTTGTTATATTTAACTTTCTTTAAAAATAAAAAGATAAAAAGTCATTATCACACAAATGTGATTCCATGGGGTCCCCAAGTTTGGCACAAGGAATACCATGGTCGTCCATGACACAACCTGTAGCATTAGGACACATTTTGTGGTCATTTGTTATTATTATGATATTATTTTATTATCCTTAACTACCCGATTACTAATTAATCAAGATAATTAAATATAATTACCATCGTTACTATTCATAATGTCCAAAATCAAAAGAGTATTGATTACATAATTTGGAAATTCTGATTCAAAATATGTAATCCATTTTACCAAATTCCAAACATAGAAATTGAAATAATTAATTTAAAAATAATTCCCGTTGTCAAAACAAATAGCGGGTTTTTTAGAAATAATATCAATGAAAAGTTTGGCACTTGTTTATGCCCAATTCCAAAGTGAAATTAATCCCAATGACCACGATTGGATTACATGGTAAAAATATATTCTATTTACACTCTAAAAAAAACTAAAAGATAATCTAACCATATAATTAAATTAGATGAAAATGCAGTTTTGATGTAAAATGCTGTGTTTTTCACTATTCTTTAAAAAATGAACATTGTCAGAAAATTACCAAAAAATTATCCAATGTAAATTTGAATGTCCCAATCATAAATAGTAAGTTTTTTTTACAAATAGAGCATATAAAATTTTCAAAAGTTTGATTTAAAAATGTTTTTCCATCAAAAGGCAGTAAAACAATCTTTTAAAAATATTAGTGTATTCCATGCTTAAGATTGGATTTATTCTCATTTTAAGCCTCTAAAACACTATATAATTAATGAATAGAAATAGATAAGAATATCTATTATTCATTAATTACTTGGGATGTTACATGTAACCCAACATGGAGTGATTCAATGTGTTTCTTGAGAAAAATTTTATTAGTAGTAGGAATGAAATACTCTCTATCCACCATAATCAAAGAGATATCTCTATTAGAATAGAAATTATGTATAGTGTATGGTCTTTAACACTTAAAATAAATTTTTTTGTGGATTCTTATAAGGTTTTTGAGAAGTTATTAGAGCCAACACTGATTCTAATTTTATGAATGGGTGGAGGAAAACCTTCTTATCGAATGATCACATGACTCAATTTTGATGAATCTCAATGTTTTGTAGTGTTCATAACCATTTATCATTGAATAATTTTAATTTTTCCATCCAGATATGATACTACTATTTTTGTATATCTTATCATAGATTGAAATGTGAACTGATGGAAATGAAAATTCAATGGTTATATTTTCTTTTATCTCATACTCGAGTATGAATGGTGTCACGAATATGGTAGTGTGGGTCATGGTGTGATCCGACCACAAAACATGAAAAATTTTATATGGATAAGAATTATTTTATTTTTATACTACATTTTTATGGAAAATTTATAAAGTTTTGTTGAATTTCTATATATTTATTCTCACCTCTGTATGATATTCAGATGAATGGTTGGACATGATATTGTACTTTTGATATATACTCTTCAATTTGGAAGTACAATAATTTGTGACATTTCATGTCAGTATTGTGTGAGGGACTCAAAATATAGTAATGATATTATATATAAATAAATTTATGATATAATTAATTCTTGATATCCTTGATGGGAACCTCTTTGAACTATTTAGAGAATAAATCAGTGTAAGTAAGAGTGAAATTGAATTTTACGGCTATGGATGGAAGGCACAAACCCATGAAATCTATCCCCAATATTGATAATAAACAAGAGTATTTGGTTGTGTATAAAAACTCCAAGATTATATGGATGAAATTTTCATTGCTCTGACAAGAATGGTAATTATTTATGAATTATACATAGTCTTATATCATTAAATCTCAAATGTATCCATGTATCATGATGTTGTGGAAGATCCTGTCTCCAAATTAGTGGGATCCACATGTGATAATGTAGAATTATTACATAATATTATGGGTATATCTTCCATTAATGAACTCGATAAGGACTCCATCAAAGCCCCACATATATAGGACCTTCTAGGAAATCATTTCATCTTAAAGGATGAAATTTGTTTCATGTTAATGGGTCTATACCTTCGGGGATCGACCTTATAGGAGGATCCCACTTTGGAGTTAGTCTATTATAGGATGAATCCTTACTATTATGAAATAAATTAGAGAGGGTAAAGTATTTATTTTTTTATATTTTTTTCTTTAATTCATTGACTTCATCAATGTTATTAATGAAAAATAAAACGACGGACTTGTGATGTGAAATGCAAATGACAGTTTCATAATGATCTTGCTCTTCCAAGGATATAGGTTCATTGTCCAGTGCATTGAATTGGGTTATATATATTAATAAATAATGTGAAAAATTATTTTATATTAAGGGAATTAAGATATCATCCCTTTTAAAAAACAAATAAAGGGAATCAAATCATCATTCTTGATGACAAAGTCACTATTGATTTCCTTGATCACCAACTCCAAATCACCCTTATTTTTTAATCGGGTAATTGGTTCTTATAGGGATATTTCAAATACTAAAATGAGGGTTTTTTATTTCACCACTTTCTTGTTAGATCCCTATTATATTTGTAAGTAATTAATAAAAACCACTTTCATCATGGATACAAACACAATCCCCAATATAACCTTTCTAAGACTTTCATTTTCCATCTATATGCCTTTTGGGATCATAAAAGCACTAGTAAAGTACATATACCATGAATAAAAGGTTTCATTAATGTAGAATATGTATTATTCAAGGTGGTTTTTGTATGATATCTAATTCTGTAAGATGGGATGCACCTTGATGAAATCTATTAATGATTACCCCTTGATCACATTTTAAGACACATATTATACGTAATACTATTTCATAATGATTGACCATTGTGATAAAATACCAATTAAAATAGTAAAACTAAGTATGTATTTTAGAGGGTTGAAGTGAGATATCAAGTGGAAAATGTGGTAATGTGAGTAATGTCTCATTTTATACACTATAAAATACATTGTAAGTATGTTCTTCTAAATATTAGAATATTGATAAATCCACTTTTTGTGTGTTGTATTTACATTCAATAACATTCAATGGTTTTCAATTATTATTGAGTTTCATTAATGAAACATTTCAATATGTTTATAAAGAGATTGATAAGAATATTGGATTTTGATTAAACATGGTAATGATTATGATGTATTCATTACGAATAGTGAATATCATTTTCTTAACAAAAAGGATATCAAAAGTATTGTGGTTCTTGTTTAGTGATTAATAATTAGAAGTTTGGTTCGAATATTTTTAGTTTCATAGAGGTTATCTTAATATATTTATGATTAATATTGTTTCACATGGCTCATATAAAATGTTTGGATGAATCGAAATCATATGATTCTATGTGAAATGATCTTCAAGGTTATAAACATCATGATTGGAACATCATGGTTCGAGATTTTTATGATGATTAAACAAGGATGGTTAAAGGAGGACCACAAAAATGGTGTATGGAATAATAGAGAATCCATAAAATGACATAACTATGGTATATGTCATTTTTATAGTATTGTGTATTGAAAAAAACCACTCATCCTACACCACACCGAACTAACAATTGTAGTGCGATGAAAGAGTACCTATGAAAAAATCCACACCCAAAATTTCTATGGTGGTGTCTATCGATGATTGTGGTTGATAGGAGAAGAAGATTTCAAAATGGAAAAAGGATAAGGAATATGCCCATGGTTTGAAAAGTAATGGTTGAGATGTGAAGCTGTATTCCAAAACTAGAAAAGGCCAGAGACTATGCCTGTGGTGGAATAGGCTGTAATTGATAGGTGAAGATGTAGAAAAAAATATATAGAAGGAGGAATATACCCATGGTGCTTAGTGTTTTATAGAATAATTATCCAAGTATTATTCACCAATCTATGGTGTAATGCGTGTTGATAGACAATGTGATAATATGGAGAGAAATCACATAGGATATGGATGATTTGGACTTTCAATGATTCATAATTCATATGCCTTAGGTTTAGACCATGATCTAATCCAAAGATTAAAGGAACTTGAAACATTAATCAAATGGATTAATTGAGTATTACATTTACTCTACAATTTGAAGGATAGGGTCATGATAATGATTTTTAGAATATACAACATTCATTCATGTGAAGATTAGAGTCATATGGATATCATGGAAAAAGTAAAAGAAGTAGTATTATGGGTTTGAATGAATTTGAGTCTACCAAAGTATCTATATTATATTTATTGGAAGTTAAATGATGAAATTATAGTGAATTTGAAATACTTAGAAACATGGAAGTTAAAATTAAACAACACATACAATAGGGAATGAATTAAGGTGTTTCCAAATATAGAAATATATATATATATATTTTTGGTTGAAGTTAAATTAAGAGTGTTAAAAAGAAGGAGTTTAATAGTATAGAATCAGGGAAATATTTTGGTGTCAAGAGAGTGAATTTATACTTTACATAAATAAATAAATTCTTTAGTATCTAATAATATAGATCCAATGTAGAAATTTTGGGTATTGAATTATAAGAATATAAGAAGATAAAAAGGAGAATAATTGGTGTTGTAAAACAATAATTGTGAAGTGTATAAGAAGAATAAGAAGATAAGTACCACATACAATGTAAGAAAGGTTGTGACATTACTTTCTAATGTGAAGATAAAAGTTTTATACATTTTAATTTTAATAAAAATGAAGTGAATAAGTCCTTGAATGCCTCTATGAAAGTGAAAAAATATAAAAATGGTAAGGGATTATAAAATAAATAACAAGATATGATTCCCAATTTGTATCATACTTTATTGTTGTTATTTTACTTTTTAGTAAATTGTTAGGATGTAAGTATGAATAATCATTGGGATGTTGTAGAGTGTGGTCTGCACTGAAATTGGGAAAAATAATAATTCAGTGCCAACCGTATTCATAGGTTGATACTAGTGGATCATATTTTCTTAATGAAATCCATATCATACCAAGGAATAAACTTTTATTTTTAAAGGTAAACCTTATAAATATTTTTTTCTCTTCTGTGTGTGTTTAGAAGTGTTTCTTCAAAGAACAAAGGACATGAGATAGATATAGAGAGAACAAGATGATCATCACCAAATAGTGAAATATTTAAAAGTTAAATTGTTTTGAAAAAGTGATAATTAGACACCTACACTAATTTACCCCCTATCTGTGTATAAAATATCCCCAACTAGTCCCCTAAAGGGATATCAAATTGTGGTACATTTCATTAGAGTCTCAAGTTAAAGTGTTTCTCTTTAAATATTAAAATTTTCTTTCTTGAAATCATTATAAAGTGTATTTTTTTGGGATGTTCTTTCTATGTTAAATCAAAAATCATTTGCATATAAGAATTTTTTGAATAGAAAAAATATAAAGAAAAAAATGTTTAAGAATATTTCCCTCTTTTGAAAAGAGTAATAAGTTTAAATTTATCTAATAAAAAAGATAGATCCAACTTTTAAGGAGAAGAAAATGTGTCTTGATATACTACAAAGGATATGAACAAAATTTATACCTTAAAGGGATCAATTTATTTAACGGTATTAGAATATTTTGGGTTAAAATTTCCACAATAAGAAGAATCAAGTGGGTATGATCTTATGTTAATAGATTTATCTATTGAAGCATTAAAGGATATTTTTCATGAATTAAATAATTAATTAGTTTCTATAATTTGTGGGATTTTTGAATGCATGTATGATGAGATCACTTATCTTGAATAATATTGTGAGAGAATAGAGAATTCATTTATATATAAGTTTCCTTCTTGTATAGAAATCTCTAAAAGGCTGGGATATTAGAAGTATTACATATTAATTTTACAAAATAATGTTCCATACATGAATGTTAATGGATCAAATAAGTTCATGAGAAAAATAAGATAAATAATAATCTTGATTAAAAAAATCCATGCACTTAAAGAAAAACCCGACGTTAATAATGATCAAGTAGATGTGGAGACCAATAGGATTAATGTTATTGATATATCATTGAAAGAAAGACTCAAAATTCATGTTGAAGAATTTGAAAATATCAGGGAGTTCAAAGATATTTTTGGAGTGGTTAAGGATGAAAATAATATTCTTAATATGGAAAATATGGATCTTGAAATCAGATTAGTAAATTTTCAAACAATCCAAGCTATATCTTCAAAAAATATTGATGGAAGATAAGATTATACCATTTATTTTTATGAGGATTATTATGATGTTAATATATATCCATCTAATTTAAATAATACAAGTATACCATATAGATATATTTCTTAATTATTTTTTAAGAAATAGATATAATCTATATCTTTATTTATTGATTTGATTGAATCCATTTTCATGATATGTGCAGGGTTAAAATACAAACTTGTACAAGTATGGATGATAAGAAGTGATCATAATCCTACCATTACATGAATGGTAAATCAATATTCATGGACCATTTTTGGTTCTATAATAGAATTGGGAATTATTAATTAGAATATCATTACAATCCTTTAAATTATAAAGTTATGAGGGAGACCACTTTAAGAGAAACAAGATAGAGTAGGATAAACATTCAGAAATGAAGGTAAATCTATTAGGTTTAAATAGATTAAATATTCTTGAGTATATCTATGATTTTTTCAATGAATGTACACAAAATAGTTTTGAATGTTCTATAAAACATGCATCTAATGTAAATGGGAAGATAAAACCACTGTATTTTTTAATGAAGAAGGAAGAGTCTTCCTTGGGTGGAAATATGAAGAAGGTTCAAACTA
Organism: Viscum album; assembly: GCA_963277665.1. Classification (NCBI taxonomy): domain Eukaryota; kingdom Viridiplantae; phylum Streptophyta; class Magnoliopsida; order Santalales; family Viscaceae; genus Viscum; species Viscum album. The sequence goes on from OY728163.1 coordinate 291,739,301, forward strand.
ATTTACAACCAAGATGTTTCAGATTGGTAAGATATCCTTGTAAAACAACCATAATAAAAATAAAATTCAAAAAATGTTCAAGAATATTATAAATAGTAGTGTTGAATCTCAGAATAAATTTATAAATAAAGTCATTAATTTTAAGCCATGTATAAACTCTAAGAAATCTATGAGGGTTTCAGAATAATGTAGGGTAATTTGGACAGTAGATTTGGAGAAATAAATAAAGTCAGAAGTATGATAGGAAAAATATTATGATCAAAGAAAGGATAAGGTTACACATAAATAAGATAAATTTTATGAGAGTTTTTTAGAAAATTAAAACCCTAGATAAAAATATGAACTACATGGGAGATTTAAGATGACCAAACACAATGCCAAGGGCTGTTTGACTATATTTGTAAAATAAGAAGAATTATTGAAAAATAATTAAAGCTATAATGATAATGAAGGATGATATATCATACGAGGAATAATAGTATATGAAGAGTAAAATTCAATCTCAAGTAAAATCATATTTGAAAGTAATATGTAGAATCATGAAGGGTGGATCAACTTGGTTGAGAAAAACATCTTAACATTCTTATTCACATTGAGGAATATAAAAGATCCAACTTATTTTATTAATATATTATTTTTGTATTTATACTTACAATACATGGAATTAAATGTGAATAATGATATTAGGGGGATATCATGAGTAATTATTTGTCATATATTGATAATTATAAGGATATTCTCTCTGGTAAGTGATTCCTTAAATGGTATACTAACAAATTTGATAGAGAATCTTTCCTCAGTGGAGTTTAAGAAAGTGTTTTAAATATTTGATAGAAAAAGTTAAAGATTCCATCTCGAAGTTGTCAAACCATTCTCAATATTATGTATTGAATAAGGTAATCCTTGGTAAATATTAGGAAGTTTTCATAGTTTTATATCCACAATAAGTGATCCATTCTTGTGATTTATTAGTAAGAAATAATTTTGATACTATTCAAAGAAGACATCCACCATTATGATGTCTTTAATAGAGTGTTTAACTTGATTGAGAGATAAGTGAATATTGATGGAGAAGCTAACATAATTATTTCATTCATGAATATATATATATATATTTTAGAAAGTTCTTTAATAATTTTTCAATAAAATTGGTTTTATTTCAATATTCTCTAATCATTTAAACCAAAATTTTAAATCCTAATATAAAGGGAGATAATTTTAATCAATGTATGAAAGAAAATATTGAAGAAGTTCAAGGTTGGTGTCAAGTAATACTATATTTAAAATGTTCTAATCTATGTAATCAGGTGATTCATGAAATTCATGTTTGTTTCGTTGTTCTTTAAAACATGCGTTCTAGATTTAAGAATCACTATTTCCAGGCGGTTTCCATTGGATTTATTCATGGAACCAGAAACTTACAACAGTTCTTTATCTAAAGAGGACCTATATTCCAAAGGTAGGCATTCATTATGTTTTTAACTTTAAGATACTTAATAACATGCATTGGTCAAGAGGATGGGAGGTCGGACTCATCACACCCTTTTTGGGGGGAATTATTGTCTACTCCGGGACTCTCTTTGTAAAATCAAAATATTTTTTTCATGAATCCTTATTAATTCACCAAGTATATCATAAGTATCCCTTGGAATTTACAATCACTTATTTAACAGAAATTCTTTTAATCATCATTATGATGATACTGGTTTTTAAGCCACTCAGTGAGGCACTATGGAATTTATTGTCATCTAGGGAGACGAAGTTTGTTTTAATCTTAGGATCGTACTCATAAAATGTGCTACTTGCATATCCTTGTGAAAGGAATCAGAACCCTCATAGTTTGGTGCCACTTAATAGGACACAACATTCCTTTTAAGGTCATGTGATAAGGACCTCTAAGTAGAAGGTGCTTAGTTGAAACTTAGTGTGGGTCTTATATTGAAGCAGCCCAAGGAACTTTGGAAAGGATATAGGTTTCCATGTAAGATCAGACCCTATTGGGAATATGAACCAAAGATAACAGGGTTTATTTGAATTGTTGGGTTTGTACCTCAAGGAGGCTTTCTACGTATCCCATATGGATGTGAATAAAATCCCACTTAATTCAATGTGTCTCATAAGAGAGTATAGTCCTCTGAGAGAGATGAGTTTTGGCTTACTTCCTGAAAAAGGATGCCTTGATGGTTTGAGTATTGAATTTGGGGATTATTTCCTAAAGTGGATGCCCAAATGTGGGGAATTAACGTTGGATTCCAAAGAAGGATATCCAATTAGAACAGGCCCTGAAAGGGCTTCCTATGTATCCTAGATTGAACATGAATCAGAGTTATCGTAGTTCATTCATCATTGGGAGAGTATAAACCATGATCTCAGGGATGCCTGGGCATTTCTTTAGCATGGTATTCAAATACCAATGATTGGTGATATCAAGGAACCTTCTAATTACAATATATATAATAACTTGGATAAAGTACAGAAGTATATTGTGGAGTTAGAGACTTATATACATGCAACTGATGAACAAATACCAGCCTCCAAACAAGTATCTCATATGCTGGATTTTGGAGTCCAAGAAAGGGTAATTATCGACTCTAAGGAGGAGTGGGATATTTATGTTAATACTGAGAATTTATTTCCCTTTTTATTTATTCCCAACCTTTATTTATCATTTAACATCATTAATCTTGATGAAAATGTATTTCTACAGCTTGAATGTAGAGAAGGAAGATCTGGACAGATTCTTGAATCGCCTCAGTATAGTCCTGAAGGTTCTCCCTTTGGCACAACGAATAATCCTCCCAAGTCACCAGAACTTTCTCCAGGAGCAAGAATCATGACTGGGGTAATGGAAACAGATAACGCTCAACCATTACCTGATGTTTCCCCTGCTATGATAAGTGTTTCAATCTCTCCTCAAGCTTTTGAACAGAAATTCAAAAGATAAATGAGATTGCTTCAAAGCGTTCACCGAAAGAGTAAGTATTTATATAATCCTTAGGGAATAAAACTTTCTTAAGAAATTCTGGTAACCAAATTTTATCCTCTTATAGGATCTATGTCTCTCTCCTCTCTCAAGGGATTAAGAGATGATGCTTCACAACCAGAAAAAGAAGTCCCAGGGGAAACCTAGGTTCATGCTGATGTATCTGTACCGTTAAAAGATTCAGCTATACCTGCTCCTGGTTATATTGAGAGAGAGGAAATCCATGGTAAGATTAAATACATTCTCAAGTTACTTTTGTCAAAGGATCCTAAAAATAATCAATACTGATATTCTTATTGCTTCAGAAGAAAGGAATGAAAATCCAGAGCAATCTAAAATAGATGTTGATGTTGACCCAAATCTGGAAGGACCTGATGCTGCCATATAAATTGAGGAGCCAACAAAACCAAATGTCAGTGGAGACAATTTGGGCATCAACCAATAATTGTTGGATACCTTAAATGGTGAGGATGCTGTAACATTACATGTCATATACACTGAAATTATGGACACCCTTAATCTGAATATTGATATTCCAGGTTCCATCAAGGAGTTTGGAGATTTTCATGGGTAATTACAAGGACGTAAGTCCCTATTGTTGCATTTTCTTACATAATTTGTCTTAAACTAGATTATTTATATCAAAATTCACCTTATGAATCTTTATCTGCAGAAAATGTCGCAAAGGCTCAAAAGTAACAGGGTGTTCCACTTTATCCTTCTGCTGGGGCTGAAGACATACTTACAGAGAATCCTTCATCAAGAGATCTTCCAGAGCCTTAAAATGTCATACCTGAACAAATTCAAAGAAACCCCCCTCTCAAGAAACACCTACTCAAAACACCAGAGCTAAGAATACAGGGGAAGAATCCAATCAAATAACTGACTTATTGTTGGGTAAATATAGTTATCCATCTGAATAATACTTGTTTCTTACATTTAAAACTAATAGTGACCTTGATTTATTATTTAGGGTTATCAGCACCTAGATTAGAGGGTGAAGCTTCTACTGCTCCAAGAGAAGAAGAACAAAAAAACTGTTTAAGTGACCTATTTCTAGAGTATATTTTACCTCATGGTAGTGACTCAGATTCAAATTTAGAGATGCAATATGCTCTTGGCATGACACGTAAAAAGACATGGCGGTAGATCTGGAGCATAATTTCTGAAAAGACTTTAGATGAATTATCGTCCCATTTTTCAAAACTCCAAACATTATTTTATGTGTTGGGGTTTGGTGGGTTCAATTATCAGCCAGTCTATGATGATATGAAAGAGACTATTCAACGAAGGGAGTAGGAGCATAAGTTGAGACAAGATTTTGAAGAGGCTAAAAAAATAATCAATATTAAGGGCTTTCAAGATATAGTGGTTGAGGCAGAGGCAAATCAAAATAAGAAATCACTCGAGATTAGCCAACAAATCAAAGAATCCATGAAGGAGTTATTATCGCTTCAAAATTAACTGGATGTTGTTCATAACAAGCTTGAGCAATGGAAACAGAAATTAGTAGAAACCCAATTAGAGGGGATAACTACCATTTCAACAGCTAAGGAAGCAATTCGTCAGGCAGAGGAGGCTGGAGTTGCTCAACTATCTCACCTTTAACAAGCAGCTGATAGAGATTATGAAGCGTTTCAACAAATGAAAAGTCATGTTGAAAGTTTATTATGAAACATGATAGAGAGGCTCCATTTTGTGGATGGCCCTCTATTTTCATATAAATTAAATAATTTTTTTTTCAATCATATAAATCTTCCTTCATGTTTTTCATGATAACAATATGAAAGGTAAATGATTATAATTATTCCCTTATATTAAAAAATCATTATTTATAATAATAAGAATGAAGTGCTCAAAATTCTCTTATTAAGATGAGGGACCTGATGAGAAAAATTTGACTATTTCTAGGGTCATATGAATAACCCTACAGATTTTGTGTCTTTTGACCTCTTTTTTATTGCTCAATATTACCTGAATTATAAAAATTTTTATGTTTAGTGAGTTGGGACTCGACTTTTGTTCAGAGTTCCCTTTTCAACTTCTAAATTTAATGAGTACCGAGTCTTTTGTTACTGGCATTTTAAAGTCATGGATGAGGACATTGGTGGCTTTAATTTAAGGTCTTTGGCTCTGACCAAAAGTACAAAACTCTCCCATTTTCCTGAAAATTCTTTTTGAAATGTACTATCATATTCAGGTATGAAAGGGAAAATTGTAAACTGTGATTTGAAAATTTCTAAAACTGAAGAATGATATGGAAAAAGGGCTAGAAGCATTAGAGGAAGTATTTTTTAAGAATGAAGTTACCATTACTTGAAAAACCTATTATAGGGGTTGTATTATGCAGGGCAAACTGAGGTATATTCTGCATAGTCAAATAGTGGCATCTTTTGACCAACATTCCTATTATATAAGAAAGTTATTCAAGGCCACCTAAGGGCACATGTTGCATAGTCAGGCAAAAGATCTATCAGAATTTTGACATTCTATTACTAAAAGTCGAAGAAAATTTATGGAGATTCATGTTTTCCAAAGAATAGATTTTGGTTTATGGAGAAAGGTACCTAAATATGGAAAGGGGTATCTCTAATCAAGATAACCAAAGAATCAGAGGAATAAGAATTTTACAAAGGTCTGACCCAAAATTTAAAAGATATGGTGTCTATAGTTTTAGGTCATACAACTAGGACCAGGAATGAAAACAATATTTACCATGTGGCCAAGTGATTTCAATATTATTTCATAGTGTATCAAACACATGATGAGTGAAATGTGTAAACCATGGTCTTGAATAATTTTAGACTATGAGAATGATAACGGGACAAGTATACTGGAATGACTATTTTAAAATATAGATTCTTGTATATTGTCATTAAAGATTAAGGGGGACAAAGATACTATAACCAAGAATGAAGTTACCATTATTTGAAAAAACCCATTATGGGGGATGTATTATGTAGGGCCAACTGGGGAATATGCTACATAGCCAAATAGTGGAATCTTTTGGCTGATAGGCCTGTTATGTAGGCAACTTATGCAAGGCCACCTAAGGGCACGTTCTGCATTGTCATGAAAAAGAGCTCTCAGATATTGAAAACCTTGTCAGCAGAAACCGTAAGAAAGATTATGAAAATCTAAAAGAAAAATTAAATATTAAGAGTGTGAGATATTGAATGGGGTTATGCCTAATGTATATGAGAAATATTTGAATCAATATTCTCCATGAATTTGATGTCCTTTACATAGATCTGACTCATATGTAAAATGCAGACTTTCTTTGTTTCCTTTGAATTAATATGAGAATGTGAAGTTTTAAGTCATGTAGTAAAGACATTATTAACCCCATAAGAAATCAAAACACCATATACAAAGAAGCCATTTTCTCAACTCTTAAGCCCACGTGAGCTATCCTCAGTGTGAGAAACAAGGAGTAGTAAGGGTTTATTTTATAATGAAAAGGTTATAAAAATGAAGAATAGAGGTATTAGATTTTCATTCAGTGTAGCGTCATGAGGTAAGGATGACAATGAACTAATATAAAAGGAAAGACATATTAGAACTTGATTAAGGGATAAAACACAAGTATCACTATATGTCTTGCTGGGGAAAGAATCAATTCATACATAGTTTTTATTTAAAACATTCCCTATGCTAATTTGATTTTTTATATAAGAAATAAAGGGGTTATTTTATTGTGGATGGGCCCATGATTGGAGATCTAGGAATCTCTATGTATCTCAAAATATATGAGAATCAAGCCATACGTATTTCTTGAAATGATCATTCCTCACACTAAGTTTGATATGAGAAACGAGGATTTTGATATGATCTGAAAGAACAATAAATATTAAGACATGAAATGGTATAAGGACCAAATCATATATCTTAAGGAAATACTCTGTATAAATTTTATTCATATACAGTAGGAGAAAAGAAAATAAGAAAATTTTGTGATTGTGGCTGGGCCTAGAATTAGAGATTCATGCATCTCTACGTATCTCATTAAAAATGAGAATCAAGCCATACGTAGTTCCTGAAACTTGGTCTCTATGCAGATCTAAATCCAACATAAGAAAGAGAGGGACTCATGTACTACTAAGGAGTAGTGATTATGTCAATGACGTTTGCTTATAGAAACTTCTAACGTCTTATAGAGAAAACATTAATTGAACAAATGATGTCATGTAGATTAACGTCATGTGACAAGGACAACAATGCTATGTACTTTAATGTCATACAACATGGAATCTTATGGTTGTTATATAGTTTAATGTCTTGAAACTAGGACATGAGGGCTTTGCAGTTTTAAGTCTTGCAGTGAGGACTAATGCGTATAATTACACAATGTATTTCTTTAATAATCTCACATTCGTTGGAGATGTAATGATCTCACCATCCATTGAGATTAAAGAATAGGTTTCATTTGAATAGAAGTCATGTATGGAATAAGGTATTTCCCATTTTTGTTAAAGTTTTGGATGTTTCTTTCCTGGTATCATTGGAGCCCTAAGGACTAATTCCAATTCCCATTTAAGGAATGAACGAAGAAGAACTTTATTATTAAAAGCTTGCGCTATTCAGTTCTGATAAACTTCTAGATGATGTAAAGTATGCAATATTTTCACATCTAATTGTTCCAACTCATTAAAACATTTCTAAGATCTTTCATCTGTAGAAAACTGATCACAGAATGCAACTCTAAGTGAAGGAAATTGTATTTCAATTGGAAAAACCGCTTCAGTTCCATATACCAATGAATAAGGAGTTGCTTGGGTGGCAGTACAGATAGTTGTTCGATAAGACAATAAAACATTCAAAAGTTTTTTAGGCCATGATTTATTATCTTTATCCACCATCTTCTTGAGTATATTTGATAGGGTTTTATTGAAAGCCTCTATCTATCCATTGGTTGCCGCATGATAACAAGATGAATGTTTGTATTTGATATTATATACATGATATAACTTTTTTTACTTCAACAGAACAAAAATTGGTGCCATTGTCTGTAAAAATAGTATGAGGGATGCCAAATCTGGTGATGATTTTAGTTTTGAAAAAACTAATGATACTTTTATCTCCAACTTCCTTGAGTGGAATTTCTTGAGCCCATTTAGAGAAGAAATCAGTAGTAGTGAGAATATACTTGAAATGCTTAGCCGTGGCTGGAGGATAAGTCCCTACTACATCCATTACCTATGTGGAAAATGGCCAAGAGTATTTAGCTGTATGTAGCAACTCTGGGGGTTGATGAATGAAGTTTTCATTCCCTTGATAGGGATGGAATTTTTTTGTGAAGTCTGTACAATCCTGTGTCATTGAAGGCCAAAAGTATCCAAGCCTTTGAATCTGATCGGAGAGTCTATGCCCAGATTGGTGGGCACCACAAGCTCCTGAATGGACTTCTTTCATGACAGATGTGGTCTCTTCTACATCAATACATCTGAAGATAATTCCATTAAAGCCTCGCTTGTAAAGGGTCTTTTGGTGGTTTGGACCATCATAAAGAGTAAAATTATCCACTCTTCACCAGATCTTCTCTTTCTCAGCTATATTTGGTGAAAATATCCCACTTTAAAGATATTCCATGATAGATGTTCTCCAACCCATGGTATAACCAAATGGTTCAAAAATAAGGAAAATGTCATTAATTTCATCTATTATGGTTTGAACAAAAGGTGAAACCACACAGCGATGGGTTATGCTGATAACTATCTCATCCAGATTTGGATCTGCCAAGGCTGTAGCTACATTAGCCAGTGCATTTACTTGGGAATTTTGTGATCGGGGGACATAGGACAACGTTGGATCTAAGGTAAATTCAGCCATTAACTATCTGACGTAATCACACAAAGGTACTAAGTCTTCTTTTCTGATAGAGTATCCCCATTTATTTGTTTTATTACCAATTCTAAATCACCTTCTATCTTTAAATGATCCATTCTCACCTGAGGAGCCAATTCCAAACCTACGATGAGAGCTTGATACTCTGCTTCATTATTGGTACCACCTTATGATAATAAGAAAGAATAATGTAGTACTGCCTTTTCTAGGGAAATAAGGACTATTCCTAATCCAAACCTGTTGAGTTTAGGATTTTCCAGTCTCTTTCCTATTAGACTTCTAGAAGCACCATCAAAACACATTTCCCATGTTTGGGAATTATCTTGAATAGAGAAGACCTCTTCATCAGGAAGTTCAGTATTAAACGATGTATCTTCTGCGGATGGATGCTCAGCAAGACAATCATCTAGAGATTGGCCCTTTATTTCCTTTTGAGACATAAAATGGATATCAAACTGTTGCAAAATAACCGACCACTATGCTAGACATCATGTAAGCATAGGACGACTGTTGATAAATTTGAGCAGGTTATTATGAGATACCAATTGGACCTCATGATGTTGCAGGCAATGTATCAATTTATGAACATCAAAGATTAATGCCAGACAACACTTCTCGATATTTTAATATCGAGTATCCGCATCATGCATAGTGCGACTGAGATAATAAAGGTTGTTTTCATTTCCAGCACCATTATTTTGGGCGAGGAATGCACCTAGTGATCACTCTAAAGCTGTCACATAATGAATGAGTGGTCTTCCTTCAACAGGTGGCATCAATACTCGTGGACTCAAGGTATATTTCTTGATCATATCAAATTATTCTTGTCAATCCTCAGTCCATTGATAAGTGACTCCCTTCTTCATTAATCTAGTGAAAGGCAAACATTTTCCTACCAAATTGGTGATAAAGCGCCAAATATAGTCCAAGTGTCCTTGAATTCCTCTCAATTATTTCAAATTTATAGGAGGTGACATACTAAGAATTGATTTTTTTTCTCAAGATCAACTTTGGTATGGCGATGGTGTACAATGAAGCCAAGGAATTTTCCTGAGGTTACCCCGAAAGAACATTTTAAGGGGTTCATCTTCAAATTATGTTTCCAAAGTTTGTGAAATATAGTTTACAAATCAACCAAGTGATTGGAACGTTGTTTGGATTTGACTACAAAATCATCCACATGACATTAAACAAATTTCCCTAAGAAGGGTTTGAAGATATGGTGCATGGCACGTTGGTATGTTGCGCCTGCATTCTTTAAGCCAAAGGGAATTACCTGATAGCAAAACACACCTTGAGGAGCTCTAAAGGCTATAGATTCTTCATCCTCTGGGCCCATTCAAATTTGATTATACCCAGAATATCCATCCACAAAGGAAAGTGCTTCATAGCCAGCCGTTGCATCAATTAGAAGTTCTCTAATTGGGACTAGAAAAGCATATTTAGGACAATGCTGCTTAAGATTCCTGAAATCAATGAAGACTCTAATTTTACCTTTCTTCTTTTTCACTAGGACAATATTATCCAACCATTTGGGATACTGAACTTCCCTGAAAAAGTTATCCTTTATTATCTAATCAACTTCAGCTTTTATTTTATAGGCGTGAGTTGGGTGTGTTCTCCTTGCTGCTTTCTTGAACCCACACCGTTCTTCTTGCAAACCCAAATGATGGGTGGCTACATCAGGATTAAGACCTGGAATTTCCATATAATTTCAAGTAGATATATCTCAATTTTTCTTTCAAAAAGAAGTATACAACTCTTTCTCCTCAGAGTTCGTGGACACACTAATTAAGGTGGGGGCATTGGTCTTCTTATGTACCCATATTTATTTCTATGAGTTCATCCATGGTGGTAGAAACACCTTCTTCAAATGCTGGAGGAGCATCCCTGAGATCTTACTCTTCTTATCCATTATATTCCACTTCTTCTGTTTCCATTTTCATGGTAGATGATAAGGAAAATATCCCAATGTTATGGGAGGAATCAGTATTTGAACGTCTTAAAGAATAAGACACCATATCTGACCCTACTGATGATGAAGGGTCTTCTTGTGGTAAGGAGGTATTGATGGATTGAGAATAAAAATCTTTGTATTCCTCTAATATTGCTAAAATTTCTTCTATTCTAATTAATGAAGTAGATGTTGGTTTTATTTCAGCAAATGAAATAAAAACATCTCCATTCAAGCTTCCATCATTGCTTGGTAAATTAATAATTTTTCCCATGTTATCAGGCTCAATTGTCCTAATTGACATTATGAGAATTATTGGATGAGTGCATGGATTTGACTTTACCCTTTCAACTTTATTGATGGGTAGAACATAATCAGTAATCAAATGCATGAATTTATTTTTTGGAATCTTTTCTAGTCCATTTGGAGCATTAACTCTGGTTATCTCCTTGGTCATGGACTTCATTACTTTTGTGTGATAAAAATATGCCCGAATGTATTGATATTCACATGTTTTGAATAGAGCATTGTCACCATACAATGTTATGATTTGACCATTGAAATAGTATTTCAGACATTAGTGGTACGATGAAGGTATGGATTCATGTTGATGCAACCAAGGCCTTACAAGAAGAATATTGAAGGCTGTGTCTTGACCAACAACCATGAAATATGAATTAGAAACAAGATCTCAAAACTAAGTTCTGAGTTTAATTTTACCCATAGGTTCTTGTTTATTCTTGTCATATCCTTGCAACATTAAAGTCAAAGGAGATAAGTCAGATTCAGTTAGGACCAATCGATGAAGTGTACGAACGGGAATGAGGTTTACTCTATAGCCATTATCAATGAAGACTCATCAGATATCCATGTCATTGACCTTCCCAGACAAATACAAAGGTCTGATGTGTCCATGTACCAAATGATCTTCATCTTCATCTATAAAAGATAAGACTACATGACATTCTGCAGAATCATTCTCTATACGGTAAACCTCAGCAACAAAAAATTCAGTTTCAAATTATTGAGGACTTAACAAGGCCTCAATGAGTGCTTCTTGAAGATATTTTGACAGATTCAAAGCATCCAAAATTAATAACTTGTCTAGAACTTGGGCCAATTGTTTCAAGACATCATACTTTTGATCCAAAGGTCTGCATTTCCCAGCATGGAGATGTGGTTTTTCAGGTGCTTTGGAAGTTGATTCTTCTATTGTAGATGTGTTCTGTGTTGAAAAAAGAGTGGGAAATACAACTGAAATTGGAAAATTAGACTGACTAATTCTATTCATCCACTAAGAAGGAGATGGTGTAGCTTATAATCGATTCTCTATAATAATTGTGCCAGAACTAGACTTGTTTTTCATGGAAGAAACTCCTTGTTCTTGTTGAGCTCTCAAAAGGGTTCTTCCATGAGTTTCTACCACATATATAGTTTGAGCTGGGGTAGAGTTAACATGATGGTTTCTAGAATTCCTACATCTTTCCTTGTATCCTCAAACTTGGCCCCTTCCTCTAGTCCCCCAATTAGGCATAAGGAATTTTGGATCAATATAATTAAAACCACCATTGGCATAAGGATTTGTTAAATTGATAACATTAATGGAACCAAAGATCAATTCTTTGTCTGATGAGGATTCTGACCAACAAATTACTTCTGGTTGTACCATTGGGTGGGGCGGTGCCCATAATTTTGAGACAGATGGCATGAAATCTGCCAGGGTTAAGTACAACTTTGGCCTTGACGCGAGCTCATCTTCTTCTAACTGATCTTTATCAGTATGGCCACCTTGTTTCTTTGAGGAATGAACCTTTGATGAATATGGTTTTGTTGTGGAAGGAGTGGTAGAATACAAAATTGGTTGTTTCAACTATGTTCATAAAATAGCATGTGTTCGGTTTATCATTTTCCTGATCATCCAATCATCATATTTTTGCACATTTTTACTTTTAACCTCTTTCGATTCTCCTTCTTCCTCTGGATTGGTGGTAGTAACACATGTTACATGAGCTGATGAACTTTTCAATTTCACTTTTCCAGAGTCTACCATCTTTTTCAAAAGGCCTTTGAAAACAAAACACTCTTGAATGGGGTATCCCAACATCTGATGAAATGGACAATAATTAGGACGATCTTTATCTCCGTCTTTATTTGGATTCTTAATACTTGGAAACTAAACCAAATTGTTTTCTAAGGATGAGATGAAGTATCCAGGAACTTGCTCATTCCTGAAAGAATAGATTTTATTCTTTAATTACTCAAACTATTTCTGCCTTTGATCTCTTTGATCATCTTGATGAGGTGGTCATTGCTGCTATTCTCAGAAAGTGGAGCCCTTCAGTATGATGAAGGTCTTGAGGTTGAAGAAAGTGCAGGTTCCTGTTTGAGTGTAATTTTATCAGCTTCTGGCTTTACTATTCTCCTTCCTAGAACTGACGAAATTACATGAGTTTTATCCCTAGTCTCTATAAGAGAGTCTTATATCTACTGGGCTATTGAAGTAAGGTCTCGAAACCCTCCTGTGTATTTCATAGGGATCAATGGTGTACGTAATTCATCACGTATATTTTCCACATAGATTGGCAGTAACTCTTCTCGAGGGAGTGCTAAACTTAAGTAATATGTTAATCCCTTCTAGTGAGCAATGAAATCTGAAACTCTTTCATTTTCCATTTTTTTACAATTGGTAATATCAAGAACTATCATCTTTGGTAATGTTGAGATAATTTGAAGAAGGAATTTCTGATGGAGATCTTCCCACCCAGTAATTGATCAAGATTGCAAACTTTTATACTAGACAAAAGAAGTTTCTTTTAATGACTGCACAAAACACCTGAGGTTAACAGCTTCTTGTTGCTGAGGAGTTCCCATGATAGGATCACAAAAAGAAAAAAATGTGTTAAGTGTTGTTCTGGATCTACCAAACCATTAAAAATTAGGAATGTGGTATTCAAAAAATTTGATGGCGAAGGAATTGTATCCACCCATTCAGGGTAAGCTCTTTTTTCCAGTTGAACTGGTGAACGCCGTTCCTCCATAGCTTCCAATCGAGTTGTTAATGCATCAATTATGTTCATAATCATTTCGGGAATATCTGGATGAGATATATTTTGTCCAAGTATTGCAACTGAAACTTGAGTTTGTGTAATAACTGGTAAGACCACTAATGGTGGTGTTGATATCTGTCTTAGATAACCCACTGAAATAGGTCTATCAGGATATACATGACCCTATCTTGATTGTGTACCCAATGGAGGGAATTCATTATCTACCTCTGTAGTTACTAAAAATCCCCGTCAATGAGGATCTACTATAGGATTTGCAAGTTTAGGAATTTCCTGGGGATACCATATAGTAGAAATGCTATTTTGAAGTAACTCCGTATTGAGTCTTTTCAACTCCTTCATTTCCTCTTCTTTCTATGAAAGTCTCTATTCAAGTGAAAGAGATTGACCTTCTCTAGAAGAAAAGTGAGATGCAATCTGACTCTTTCATTTTCTACTTGTTGGACAACATTCAGAGAGGGGGGAGTTGGTTATTTGAAGGCATACCTAGATTCTGGGTAAGCCTTTGATTTTGGGTACACCCACCTTCTTCATTTGCCTCGGCGTGTACTACCTTGTGGACAAGAACTTCATCTTCTGATTCTCTTGAACTAGACTTATTTTCTGGAGGATCTTCTGTAATGGAATTGATAACATTCACTAATGCATAACGCATTAATGGAATTCTGTCAGTATTTTTGGTAGATAGTCTCCCTTTTTTTCTTTCACGAAACTCTGTTCTTATATATATAGAATTACCTGGAACTGTTTGGTGGATACTAACATGAATGGAATCATTATATAGTTTAGCTATACGGTTTCCTTGTGGATTCTTCCCTAATCAGGAGAAAACTGACTTCTGTTGAGGAGGGGATTGAAGATGCGAAATAGCCCCCATCCTTGCAGGCTGGGGTTGATCCTATTATTCTTTTTCAAATCATTGAACATTGTTTAATGAATTTGAAGGTAGTATTAAATGATCCCCCAACCTAGAAAGATCGGGTGATTCTTGAACTGCTACAGCTGAAATTTGTGCAACTGTTCTTCTGATTTTGCAGATTTTGGTTCAGACATTAGCTGGATGCATTATCCAACAATTACTTAAACCACCTGTTTTAGAAGATCACTTTGATATTTTGGACATTTTCACCCTCTAACGCCTGACATCCTCTAAACAAGATTCCTGTTTAAGATTCTCAGAGGCTTGATTAGAACTAGTTCAACAATTTATTTTCTTTGGGCCTGATTCTGATGAGAACTGGTTGAGGCCTATTCTTGAGCATACTTTTGATTACACACAAACCTTTTGATTGTGGCCAGCCGTGGGCAATAACATTGAATGAAACCACTTTGGGCGGACTTTGATGATTTTTAAGTTTAGTGAAATGCAGTTCTAAATATGAACCCCATCCTCTGATGAGAACGTTAGATGGGGAATCAGAAATTAATTGGCATAGCCTCTTCCGGGTATTGAGACATGCATGCAGAAAGATTCTCTATTGTTTTTCAACCATTGGATGTTGGGAAACTAAAATATATGCCAAGTCAATTTGGCGCTGTAATACTTATATTACCTTTATATGATTTTGATATTAATCATATGGTAATACTTTAGTTTTCAAATGGCGAATATTTTTCCATAAGTTGAGATGAATGTAATGAATGAAATCTTCTATAATCAATTCTAGATATCAAAATGAGAACTTTCTGAAGGCCAGAACATGACTGGTATTTATTATTTAGCTAATTGTTTCCTCATGTTCAACATGTCTTCATCATCTTCTACTAGAGGTTTCTCCACTTGGTCTGACCAAAGTGGATGCTCTGCATTTGAGGATAAATGACCTAAGGGAGGTTCGGAGAATGACCATTCCCTTAAGATTTCTTCTGACTGAGAAAGTGTTTCACCTATCAATGAAAAGGCATCAGACATGAATGGACCTGTGTTTGCAAGTGCCTTGAGATAGGAGGGATTTTTTTGTTGCTACATTGTCAATTATAGAATTGTTTTTACATTTCAAAAAACTACATCATAGGGGACTTTCACAGTGAATGCAATCATGGGGAGGATCACCATGATGGATTACAGCAATGGATGAATCTTCTTGCTCCTTGGTCTTCTGGCCACACAAAGGGTTGTCGTGGATCTTATCCAAATATAGACACTCTGGATTGACTGAATTTTCATGATGAAAGCCTTCATGATGAAGTGTCCGGTGAGAAATTTCAGAATTAAAACTACCACTCCCAATGGTAGGATCTTGAGCAGCAACAGATAAATGTCTGAGGGCTTCAAGAACTCCAGCATTAAAAGAAGCTAGATTATAACTTGACTCTTGATTTTCCATCGGTATTTGATGAGATTTCTTCTTGGATGTTCTCTTATACTTAGTTAGGGACACTTGATGAGAAAAGTGGTTATCATGGGCAGGTATATGTTCCTAACTTGGATCAGTTATCAGAACAGACCAGTTACCTCCAATTGGAAAAGGTGTATGTCCCCGATCTTTTTGTCCGTATGATATGGGGGAGTATGCCCCATGAACCTTTTGGACTGGAACAGAGGTGCGTATCTGCTCTAGGATGGCATGATGATGTGTCATCCCATGTGTGGGGACATATTTATATGTCTGTTCCCCTGATACTACTGAAGTAGTTGTTAAAATATCCTGACATGCTTTCAAAATATGGCCAGGGATATGAGTCTACCCTTTCACAATTTTAAAGATGTGATTAGTTAATTCGGAGGCTGGAATGAGAATATACATCCATTCCGTATCTGGAGTAGGTTTATTTGTCTGCTCCTGTCCTCCTTTTCCTATCAATAGATATTGACAGTACTTATGCATAGGGGCAGAGAGTTGAGTTTGCGCCAAATTTGTCGTCGGAGCTTTCTGACTGACTTCTCTGGGTGCTACCAAAGAGACTGTTGGAAGACTTGATGAACATTAACAGGTGTATGTGCCTTCTGGATATTCTTCATTAAGTATGGTTGAAGGGTTTCCTTCAATACTGGCAGACGAGACTACTGACATAATTGGTTATTTTAAACAGGTGTATGTTCCTGCTTACCAGTTGCCACCATATTAGATTGGAGGGTCTCTTTAAATGAAGTAAGACAAGCTTTCTGACTGGTTGATAACTTGTAAACAGGTGTATGTTCCTATTCACGGTACTCCACCAGGTTTATCTGGTGGTATTGGTGGGTTGCTGTCAGATAAGACTATTGAGCAATAAAATTAGGACGAATGGATTTATGTGCCTGCTAGTTGTTTTCCATCAAGTTTGATCGATGTACTTCTCTGGGAGAGGTAGAGGTGAAAAACTTCTTCCTGTTAACTGGACGTTTTCCCTGGTGGTTTTTCTTGTGTGCCCAGGTATGAGAGACCTGGGCCAAATGTCCAATGGCAACACCCCCCATCATGTTGGGGATATACTACAACATGATTCTGGCAACAATTGATGGTGGGAGTCCTCAGGAAGGACTCCTATATTCTTGATGTGAGGCCTTCAGGGACCTCTTAATCTACCTCCCTATAGTATGGGAGGGAATTATTGTTGCGTTATGGGGATAAAGACCCAAAACGGTTGGAGATGGGGATTGGCACCATTCGATTCTTGATCATTGTTTATTGTTGGCTAGATGATCGAGGATTATTATTGACCTGGAGGGCCTATCGAGCAGCCTCCAAAGTTGGAATTGTATCGTGCTGGTGATATTCCTTTATCAGTACATTGGAGACCCAATGTTGAAGATTTTGGGTTGGTTATAATGTTCTTCCCATGGATGGAGATCGGGTTTGAGCAGTAGTTGGGAAGTTCATAGATGTTGTCTTGGAGAAAGCCATTATTTGGATTAAATGGAATTCTGTAAAAAACTAATAACAACAACAAGTTCTATTAAAGTGAAATCTTGTCAGATGGATAAAAGCATGATTAATTCCTTTGTCTGTCCTTTATTTATCAATTTATAGGGGCCTAACATGTGGGTAACATTATTAACTTGGTTAACGATTCATGTCGGGTTCACCATTTTTGTTTCGTTGTTCCTTAAAACGTGCATTCTAGATTTAAGAATCCCTATTTCCAGGAAGTTTATATTGGATTTATTCATGAAACCAAAAACTTTCAACAGTTCTTTATCCAAATAGGACCTGCTTTCCAAAGGCAGGCGTTCGTTATGTTTTGAACTTTACAATACTTAAGAACATGCATTGGTCGAGAGGATGGGAGGTCAGACTCATCACACCCTTTTTGGGGGGAATTGTTGTCTACTCCGGGACTCTCCTTGTAAAATTAAAATATGTTTTCATGAATCCTTATCAATTCACCAAGTATATCATAAGTATCCCTTGTAATTTACAATCAATTATTTAACATAAATTATTTTAATCATCGTTATGATGATACTGGTTTTTAAGCCACTCAGTGGGGCACTCTTGAATTTATTGTCATCCAGGGGGACAAAATTTTGTTTTAATCTTAGGATCGTACTCATAAAATCAGATACCTATGTATCCTTATGAAAGGAATCAAAACCCTTATAGTTCGGTGCCGCTTAATAGGACACATCATACCTTTTAAGGTCATGTGATAAGGACCTCTAAGAGGAAGGTGTTTAGTTGAAACTTAGTGTGGGACTTATGCTGAATCAGCCCAAGGAAATTTGGAAAGGATATAGGTTTACAAGTAGAATCAGACTCTATTGGGAATATGGACCAAAGAGAATAGGGTTGATTTGAAGTGTTGGGTTTTTACCTCAATGAGGCTTCCTACATATCCCATATGTATGAGAATCAAAGCCCACGTAGTTCAATGTGTATCATAGGAGAGTATAGTCCTCTGAGAGAGATGAGTTTGGGATTAATTCCTGAAAAAGGATTCCATGATGATTTGAGGATTTAATTTGGGGCTTATTTCCTAAGGAGGATGCCCAAATTGGGGAAATTAATGTTGGATTCTTGAGGAGGATATCCAATGATCTCGGGCCCTGAAAGGGATTCCTACGTATCCTAACTTGAACATGAATCAGAGTTCTTGTAGTTCATTATATGAGTGTTTATGCACATGTTGCAACCATCAAATATCTCTAAGACCACGTGAGTCTTGCTCGGTGTGAGAAACAAGAGGATGTGAAAGATTCAACATTGACATTCACACTTCCAAATTTTTCCTCCATGCTGATGGAAGAGGGCGCGTCGATCATGGAAGAGGGCGAGGTGATGAGCCTTCCCTCTGTTCTATTTACATTGGAAAATGGTCCAATCTAAGGAAGAAGGGGTGAAGGTGAGTGGCTTATACCAGCATGGCTGCCCTGAAATTGGTTCTGGTAGGGGAGGGGGACTTCTCCTATACTTGCACGGAATGGAAAGTGCAAATTGTACCATCCCTATCAGAGACTTGAGGTCCTGGGTCACCTCTTTGAAAAAGGTGAGGTTGGAATCCCACCATCTTCAAAACTGGGAACTTCCCAACACTGTTTCTAGGAGAAAAGTCCATGTGACTATGGATATAAAAATCCACAAACATCCCATGAATATTAACCCCATCATGAAATGAATGTGGGAAACTTATGAATACAGAAATACAAACCAAAATTGGAGACACGCTAATGTGTCTTACCCAAAGTTCTAAGAAGTCAGGAGGTTTTGGGGGAGGCTTCAACTTATCCCCTTTGAAATAAGGGAACCAAGGAAAGAGATACCCTACCATGAAAGGATTCAAGTAAGGGTATTTGAACTGTTCGTGTGGGTACCTCGCACAGGTGTGCCGCATAGGTACCCCACGTTGCCCTATTGCGTAGGTATGTTGCACAGGTGTTCCACACAGGTATAGCGTGTAGGTATGGATGAGGACTAAAGAGAATGTGAATAACTAAAAACATGTCTATCCCATTTAATTATCCCTTCTTTTGTAGTTTAGAGAAATTCCTAAGACAATTTGAGAGATCTAGGTGAAAGAGCTACGCAATGGGAGATTCAAAGAATCTTTCACTTTTTTTCAGTATGAAAATGGGGAGCCCAAGGGTCCTATTTATAGGCAAGGATGGGCCTGGCCAAAGAAACTTTGGCCGTGTAAGTATCCTGCATAGCTCCACCGTGCAGGTGCTCCGCATAGAGGCATCCCAAATCCTCTCATGCGTAGCTCGGACGTGTAGATGGTTCGCGAAGCTCGACTGCGTAGCTCTCTCGCGAAGCTCGACCACATATCTCACTTGTGAAGTTTCTGGATGTTACTACATTGCATAGAGTTTGAGAGTATTTTTTGATGTTTCCTTATAATCTTTGAATCTTTTTTAAGGAGTGTCAACAATGTTGATATATTTGAATATCAATTGGTATCTATCACTTTTCATATCTTGAATTCAACTTGAAAAACTATTCAATAGAGATTTTCAGCAGTTTCATTTTTGTTGGTATCATTTTATGTTTATAGTGGAAAAGTTTTTTTTCTCAATCAAACTATCTTATTTTCAACACTGAGTATGACTTACATTTAATTATAGTGTAGTTATTGATGGTAAATTTCTTAATTATGGAATGACACCATCTCTATATGGACTTTGTATTTATTTTCAATAAGGGGATAGAAAGTAAAATGAAAAGATTTATGAGAAAGGGGGAGATAAATGATAAATAAAATGTTGAATTGGGCTAAGGAAAATGACATGGAAGAGAACATATTGACACATAATTTAAATGGTTACTAGAAATAATTATAAATAGTGAGATTATTGATCCCCCTTTGTGTGTGATGTATTTATTTTCAATAATAATAAATGGGTTTCAATGAGTGAGTCTCATTTATGAACCATGTCACTATGATGAGAAAGTTATTGAGAAGAATCATGGATGTTGATTAGAGATGGTAAAAAGTATGATATATTAATTATAAATGATTAAGATCATAATATTAGAAAATAAAGAGATCCATAGTATTTTGGTGCTTGTCTAGGGCTTAATTCATATAATATTGGCTTAAATATTTCAAGTAACATGGATATTATCTTAATATATCTACAATGAAGGAGTTTTCATAAAGATCATCCATGTATGTTCGAATAAATCTACATCAGATGATGCAATTTGAAATGATCTTAAAGATTATAAACATCATGATCAGTTCATCATGATTCATAATTTTTATAAAGATTGAAGATGGATAGAGAAAGGAGGACCAATCTAGGAGGAACTTTCTTATGGTGTAGGGTGTGTTGGAGTATCAAAAAAATAAACACCCATAGTAGAGGGAATTTTGATGGTCATGGGTAGTGTAAAAATATACACTCATCCTACTCTATATTATAGTGATGAATGTGGTGTGATGGAAGAGTACCTATGTAAAATAGACATGCCCAAAATTGTTGTGTTGGTGTCCATTAGTGACTGTCGTTGACAGGATAAAAAAATTATCAAAATGGAAAAAAGAGATAGACTACACCCATGGTTTGAAAATTCATGGTTTATAGGTGAAGCTTCATGCCAAAATAGGAAATGGCAGGAGAACACACCCTTGGTTGAAGACACCGTGGTCAACATGTGAAGATACAAACCAAAATGATCAGAAGGAGGAGAAACATTCCTGTAGTGCTTAGAATTTTAGAGGAAAATGGATAAGGATTTTTCACTTGGGCATGGTGAAATGTGTTTTAATGTGGGATAAGATTACTTCGAGAGAAATCAATTAGACAATGAATGTGATGGATTACTAATGATTCATAGATCATGTGTCTCTTTTTTTGACCATGATCCAATTCAAAGTTTGAAGGAACTTTTTGTTTTATACTAATAGATAAATTGAGTATTAATTCAATGATGAAATTATAATGATGGATTCATAATCAAGATTTATGTAATATAAAACATGCATGAATGTTCATATTAAAATAATTTTTATATCATAGGAAAAAATAAGAAAGAGTGTTAACTTAATTATTAGTAAACTATCGGGATGATAGTATGAAGAATCAATAGGGTGTTCTAGAGTGATGGATGCACTAAACATGGGTATATGGATAAAATATTCCCAATTTTATTCATAGGTTGATACTATTGGATAATATTATATCTATAAAATCTAGATCATAACAAGAACTAGAATTTCATTTTGAAGGAAAAACCTTGTAAATATTTGTGTATCATATATGTGTGTGTTCAGTGGTTTTTCATGAA
Organism: Viscum album; assembly: GCA_963277665.1. Taxonomy (NCBI): domain Eukaryota; kingdom Viridiplantae; phylum Streptophyta; class Magnoliopsida; order Santalales; family Viscaceae; genus Viscum; species Viscum album. The sequence continues at coordinate 291,761,297 of OY728163.1, forward strand.
GGAATAGATAAATATATATAGAGAGAGATAAAATGATAACCATCAACTAACAGAGAAATAGGTAAAAGATAAAAGGGATTGAAAAAGTGATAATCAAATACATACACTAATTTAATAACCTCTTAGTGTATAACTTATTCCCAACCAGTTCACTCAAATAATGAGTCTCAACATCCAACATGCTACTATTGAGACACTGAGGATGAAGAAGGAGATAAAATATAGTGACAATTTATCATTATAGTGTTTCCACATAGCGGATAATGGGATTTCCATCTATAGGAAATATCATGATCAATGGGTTTAAAACACACCACATGAGGTCATCGAAGTCGTTCTAAAAATTTATCTCACTAATATGTGACCCATTTGTTCATAAATTTTGTAAATGGAAATCACTTGGTGGTTAGGTTGGATACAAATTTATTAATGTATATGAAAAATCTATATAGTCCCCTTAATTCCTTGAGGATTCGAGGATGTGGAATATCAAGTATCACCTTTATCTTTTTAGGGATGAAATTGATGACAAGATAGTGTACCCTGAAGCCAAAGAATATTCTTGATACTACCAAGAGGCACATTTTAGTGGGTTCATATTCAATGTGTGATGATTCATTTTTTATAGAAATTAGCTCAATATTGGAAATATGATCATAACATTATTGTGATTTGACAACTAGGTCATCCATGCAGCAGTCTATGGTCTTTCCCATAATGGAATTTAAAATATAGTTCATGGTATATTTATAGGTTTTACCAAAATTATTAATGTCATAAGGTATTAATTGATAATATTATACCCCTTGAGGATCCCTAAAGGTAGTGACATCCTTATCTTTAGGGGCTATTCAGATATGTTAATAATATGAGTACCCTTTTATGAATGTGATGAAGTAGAATCTTGTTATTTTATTGATCAATAACTTCCTGAGAGGGCTCTAGGGATGAGGCTTTGAGGACTAAGTTTCTCATTCCATGGGGTTTCTCCCTAGATTTAAACTCGAAAGCTGAAGTTGACTGCATTAGTGACTCCTTCCCTTGGATAAAATTAGGTGATGTCTTTACTGTCCATGATTTGGGTTTCACTAACATTCTAATATATTGTTATTGGCTATTTTTATTTTTTTCTACCAATATATATACTAGTATCATTAGCTAAGAGGTATCCTTAGAGGATTTAGGATATAGTTAGTGTTCCTATTAAGCTCAATATCATCGAGTATAGGATGAATATATATCTTAAATAGAAATTACACTTGACCATATTCTTCTATTATCAACGGAGGACTCAAGTTAATATGATTTATCCTCATAGTAAAATGGGTATTTAAATTGGATGACATTGAAATATCTATATAAGGACTCTTTATTTGATGAAATTTATATTTGGTGGGGTGGTTCCCACCCTCCCAGTGGTGGGAGTATGAAATTCAATAGGTTCTAAAATGGTTTGGTTTCCTATAAGAGCTCCTATTCTCATACCTTTTTTTCTGAAAATTTTAGATATAGTGACTCTTAATGAGTATTGATGATAAAAATTTTATATCTAGTATTGCTGAGGGAATTAGAGTCATGATTGGTTGATTCAGTCATAATTTGAGTATTTAATGCACTTTTTAATTTATTTTCTATTCATACAGTCATAAAATTTCTATACACACCCACAAATAACATATTTCCAATCTTCTTATTCCTCTCATTAAGTAAAAAATACATATATTACCTATTTTAGGGGTTTTCCAAGATTTTCATGCCTAGTATTAATTATATTCTTAAACATATCCTTAAAAATTAATAATTTTTGGATTTAATGAAATAAAATCCACTGGATGGGGTAGTAATCATGGAGATCATTTAGTCTAACTTCATTGACTCTCTAGATCTCCAAATATTTGTCCAAGTTCTTTTCTAGGTTAATGATGAAAAATCATGGAGCCTACTTTTTAAAGAAGGAATAAAATATGTTCTTTGGATCTATAAAGTTAAAGTTTTTTTATTTTTCTTTACGTACAAATGAGGGAACTACTATTACTACTATTTTTGAAGAGGTGGAATCATATAGTAATTAGAAATCCTAATTTTCAGAGCTTCTACCAATGATGGTTTGATAATTAGATTTTTATTTTTTAATTTTCCATATTTATTCTCTTTTGGAGAAATTTTCAACTAATATTTTTTGGAATGTCAAATATCATATTCTAGGAACTCTTCAAGGGTTTAATACACATAAAAATGACCATGTTATTTAAAGGGATTCATAAATGTCTATATATCCCCCAAAGATTTTGTATTCATATCTCTAATAATTACTCTTGTATAAGTTGCATATTTAGTAAATAGGTCAAACCCTTCCATCTAGAGATGAAGTCACAATACCTCTCATTTTTACACTATTTTTACCTTGATAGTTTGAGTATAATCATATAACTCAGAATGGATCTGAATTATTAAATGAAACACCATTAAATATATTTATAATAGGAGATAGTCATAGATAGTAGGTTGTTATAACCTATGAATTCCAGTCCTTCAAAGGTTTGTATGAATCGCCTAATCTTTACCACTTCTAGATGCTCTCATGTTCAAATAATAAGGATACATCAAGAAATAATGTGAATGAGGTGCTAATTTATGTCTCACATACCATTTAATAGTGAGAAATTTGGATTCCCAAAGTTGAGTAGAAGAGGATTCATGTCCAAATACTCTAGATATGGTTTCCTATTAGGCTATACTAGTGTGTGTATCCCCTCCACAACTTTAATTTAAGAAGTAAGGGGATCAATGGAGTAAATTAGTTTGTGTGAAATAGTCACTTGGTCCATTTATTTATTGGAGTTAGTAGGAAGACCTTGAAACGTTTGGATTTTACTCAATATAGATAACTAGTTTGAGTTAGTCTAGGGTATCTCGCTTGATTCTACCTCAAATATTAGGCACACATTCCCTCTTCACATATTTTATTATTTACCAAATTTTGATTATACTTCTCCTTATAACACACATCTATATTAGTGTCATGATTTGTGTTATCATTAGGGATAACATAAACAAAATTAAATAACTTGAATATTGAATCAATAATCAAATCCTCATCCTTGTTAGAGTAGTTAGGGGATTCACCATCCTTTAAATATACATCAAATGATAAGTTATCATATTTTTATATCTATTTTCTTGGAGGAATGTTTGAATTACATCCCTTTTTTAATTTTTTCCACTCTCCTTTCTGATCCCAGGAAAGATGTTTATTGAAGGTAACCTTGAGGGAATACCCAATGGTATTCAGTGAATGTACACCCAATTAGGGAGATTAATTGAAAAATAAAAGTGGAGGAAAATATGGGGGAACATCTTGGGAAGCTTATACTAATATATAAAATATTTACATCCGTAAAGGTGGGGGGGGGGGGGTAAAAATCACCCCTCACCTTTCGGCTAGGGTATATTTCACTCTACCATTATCATGAAAAAACTCCACTGTTTATTTGATAACCATAGGGGTGGTAGTTATGGAAAAAATCCACCAATCCCTATGAGTTTGGTTTTTTCCTGTACTTCTATAGGGAATTATTCTATGACATTCTAAGTACTTTAATAATTTCTCTTACCATGAGTTAAATGCATCACATTCTCTATGAATGGGGAGATCACCATCAATGATTGTTCTTGGATTATAGGTTTCATTTTCTTCAAATGGGATATTTTCTAGAAATTCATGGTAAATTGATTCAAAATATATTTAATGGATTACTCTAACCGAGTATACTATTTCTGGGAGGAATAGTGAGACTTAATTGGATGAAACAATAAGTATATGAATATACAAGATCCAACACTTGTCCTGATATAATTACATTGAATAATGTTTTACCTATCAAACCTTGTTGGCCTATCATCTTTTTGAAATTAAGATTTTTTTATTCATCCCACCCTCTAATAAGCACACAATGTGTGGTTTTAATTTCAATTTAATATAGTGAATTCAAACTTATATGATTGTAATATTGGATACCCTCACACTATCTTCCTAACTAAGGGATTAATGATCATAAAAAAGGTTGTAGAGTTAATATAAAAAAATCTCATTTAGTGTTTTAAGATGGTTGAAATACTCCCAATAAGATAGGTGTATGGTCTTTAGATGATAGAGAGTCACCCATAAGTTCTGGAAAATGGTATGAACTCCACTTTTAGTGTCTTTGTAATTTCATATTACAGAGTGACCATGGATTGACATGCAATTTTTACAATGGAGGTTGTGAGGGTTCTCCCCCTTTGGTGACAACGGTGGCTTCTAAGCCGGTCCCTCCTCCCCCGACGAGGGAGGGACCCTTGACATTCTTTGTGGGAGTGCCTTCATCATTTTCACCTTTCTATAACCTTGAATTTCTTACCCATTTTCCCAAGATTCCTCTTTTACCTAAATTACCAGATCTACTTAATGGATTTCTGAACCTTTTGATTTTGACCTATGAGTTCAACAATGCTTCAGGCCTTATGAATATTTCTATTTATTGCGCGTTTCAAGAAGAGGAATCATTCTATGGATACATTCCATAGATGCATCTTTGGGTCCTAGGGATTACAAGATAGATAAACAGTGGGTTTTCTTGATTCTAGACACATTATAATTTGATTCACATCGGAGGATGATCTGGTGAAGGCCTGATCCAGTGCTTTGAATAGCTATAATTGCTTTCAGTTCTACCTATTCCAATGGTCATATAATTTCCACATGAATTGCGACAAATCTAAATCTGTGATTTGGGTTAGTTTCCCAGAACTTCCCTTAATGTTTAAAAATCATGTTATTTTGAGAATGTTAGAAAACCTTGTCGGTATATTTCTGTGTGCTGATTCTAGAACTAAAGCTCTCTATCACTCGGTTTATCCCCGGATATGTGTGGAAATTGATGTCTCAAAAATTTCTCCCAAGTTTGTGTGGATTACAGTGGAGGAAGAGTTCTGTCACAAGAAACCGGTTGTTAATGAGTCATGGTTCGACTTCTGCTCCTTCTGTAAAAAACTGGGACATCTGGTGGATGCCTGCAGACGTGGGAGTAAAGAACTTTCTCCTCAAAAGGACGTGAATTCAAGGTATAGAGGTAATGGGTTGTGTTGTGGTGAGGGTTTGTCTAGACAGAGTCAATTAGCTATTCCAATTGGTGTTAAGGAGCAGAAAAGTGGGTCACAATGGGGAAACCCATTGGAGGCTGAGGTATTCCAACATTTGTTCAAGGACATGAGTCCTAAGGATCCGGTGTATGATACTTCAAAATAGGAGGGCTCCGATGTGATGCTAATAGGGCATGAATGAGGGGATATGCTATGTGATAGTGGTAATTTTCAAGATGTCGAGACAAAAACGACAACTGATGTAGGATCTATGACTCCCTTGACTTCTTCTTATGCAGAGGTAGTGTGCGCAGGAAGTGGTTCTAGTGAAATAAGTAGATCTCAACTGATTGGAAGAGAGGGAGAATTATTAGGTGGCATAGGATAGAATAAAGTCAGTGGGGGTGGTCTATCGATCCATTATAGTTCAAGGAAGGAGGTTCCAACTATTAATCAGGGAAAATGCTTTGAAGGGTTGGTGAATGTAGATTTGGATCCAGACTTTGATTCAGCCCGAACTGATGAGTAGGGGGAGTCCAGTGACGAGTCTACTGAGTTCTCACCAAGGGATACTGCTGATGACCTTAATGATAAAGGGCCTCCTAGCCCAAGGATGAGGAAAATCAGGAAGGAGAAAGGGCTAAAGGACTATTCCTACTTACCCGTTCCAATGGAAACAAGGTTTTCCAAAAAAAGTAAAAGGTCATTATGATTGAAGGTGATTCAAAAAACCTTGGTGGCCATGCTAAGACCGCGGTTCATGTTGTTGCATCCCTTCAATAGTGGGAGTCAGGTGTGGCCCATGAGAAATCCTTATAGATGCTTTTACATATAGGTCAAGAGATTATGGAAAGTATTTTGGTGATTAATACCTCTGATGAAGAAGCTAACAAGATGATTGAAAGGCTACTAAAAGTATCAACCAATGAAGAGAAGAGTGTATGGATTGAGAAGAAATACCTTATACTGATAAGGGGATACAATAAAGGGATGATTAATCCAAAGGAGTACATGAAAACTTGGGAAAAGACAACTTATCATTTTGAATAACTATTAGAGTATGTTTTAGAAACATGGGTACCCTCTATATCTTGGAAACTTTTTAGGGATAATTCTTCTAGTAGGATCACATTTCTTTTTAATAGTTCTATAATTTATTATAATGCTTGAACTGGGTGGTTTCTTACTTTTACCTTAAAAGTGTTTTTTTAAAATAAAAAAGATACTTTGGTAGGAGTGAACATGGACCAAAAAATGTTAGGTATTTTATCTTGGGACAATTCATTAAATATAACCGTGGAGTTATATTTATCTTCAATGAGGGGTTCCTTGACACGATATGACTATAAAGGTCATTTTTTCATTGATTTTTCAAGAGGAGTAGGATCATTTAGAATCTCATTGGTATCATTCAAGGGTACATAGTCCAATGGAGGCACAAATAATGATAATTTACTAGGATTTATTATTGACTAGGGAGATACATGTTTGATGGATGATGAGGCACCCAATGTAGATATACTCAATTTCTTGAATTACTGTCAATATAAGGAAGAATTTGGAGTAAATTTTACACGGTAAGGAACATTGTGTCAAGAAAATTTATTATTGTGGGAATATACTTCAAAATGATCACCATATAGAAGAATTCCATGCTAAATTATTGATTCTCTATTTTGGGGAGGACATCCATTTTGGATGAAATATTTTTCAAAGGAAGACGATCTTTAATATATTCCCTAGAGAGGACATCTAGAGTTGGTAGTTTAGTTTGTATTTTGTTGAAGTCCATAGTTACCTATTTTTTAGTTTCCTTTATAAGAAGGACCTTCATGTCAACTGTGTTATTTTTCATAGAGATAAAATATGTAATATATTTCCCAAGAGACCTCTAGAGTTAGTAATATGGTTTCTATGGGGAGGTCCTCCATGGTTACTAATTTTTGATGATTCAGTTGTTAGAGGAACTCCTTGTTGGTCAATATTCATATTTTAGGGAGGTCCTCTACAATTGGTGTCATGATAAGGAACTTTATGACCAATATTTAAATTTTAATGGGGATGTACTCCATGGTGGGTGTTCTAAGGATATCCTTCAGTGATTCCTCATATCATTTTACCATAGAGAAGAAATCTATAACTGATAATTTATTTTTTACTGTGCGGAGGACCTTTACGGTTGATGTGTTTGGTGTCATAGGGAGGACCTCCATTATAGTTATTGAGTTCACCATTTGTATTTATACACACTTTAATTCCTGTGATTTTGTATGGGGTGTATAAAAACATTACCAAGCTAGGTATTTGTTGGGATATTCCAACGATGCTTTAAATTTCATATTGAGATCAAGGGGATGGTAGGTCTAATCATCCCTGAAGGGGTCTTATAGAATATTCTAAGACTATATTATAGATTTAAATCATATTAATGAAATAAATATCTATAATAATTCCAGTTACATTGGTCATAAGATTGATCGATATTACCCTGAATTGATGTGAACATCTATATATATCTTAGGTTACCCATCTTCCCTACACCATGGATTAAATCAACACAAATGGTAACTATAGAATTTATCACCATATAGGGAGGTTATTGGTTTTTGATTTTATATTTGGACCATGATTGGGTATTCCTATATATCCTTATAAATATAACCATGACTCATGAAGCTTGGTTCCGCATAATAATACATGTAATACCTTTTAAATCTATTTGTAAAGGACATTAGGGGTCCCTTTTAAGGTTATACATATATGACCAATAATGTTGATTTTATGGTTGTAAAACAAGTACCAATGATGAAACTTTTAAGGTTGTTTGACAAGGACCAATGACGAACCTTTTAAGGTCTTGCAATAAGTACTAATTTCATTCCTTTTAAGGTCAAGAAAGTAAGACCATGATGTCTTATAGTTGAAGTTATTATGAATGAGACCTCTTCTAAGTTGTTTGAAATAAAGTAGAATGGAATACTAGGTATAAGGTTCCTAAAAATTATTTATCAGGGACTTATTTATGAGTATCCCTTTCTATATTAGCTTGTAAAATTAATTTTATAAAAGAATGTAAGGGATTACAGTAGGATGGAGGCCCATGATATGTATGGATCATTAAGGGGTCATGATGGATGAGATCATCAATGGGGACATGTTCAAGGCATGGAAACTGGTTAGGAAGATATCCACTAGTTTTCTAAGGATAAAGAACTTAATTATCAATGGAATACATGATTTAAATTCCCTAAGAAACCTATCAATCCAAGAGAAAAACTTATTGGACACATTCTAAATCATGCATGATTCCTATTAACAAAGGAATAAATGATCAATATGGGTCATGTTGATTTGAATATCCTGGTCATGTATCTTAAGAGGTTGTAGATGAGGCCTCATAAGTTAGGAGCCCAAGTAGGTGACCTAGGAAAAAGGGTTACCCAGATAGGTGACCTGTATGAGTGGGCTCCTAGGTTAGAGGCATAGGATTATATGACACTCATGTAGTCGATCTAGTTGAATAGGGTGGCTATTTATGTGACCTAGAGAAATGGGGATCCCTATAATGTGACTTTAGACATTATCCACTTAGAAATACCTAAGCATGATATGTTTAGAAGGATCCATACATGAATCCTTTGGGAATACTTGGGTGTGACCCCTTTGGACATACATGGAAATTTGATGGAACACCTTGGTTACTTGTGTGCACCTATTAAGGATGGTCCTTAAATGTGGTCTTAGTGATGGCCTAGGTGAAGTGATATTTCAATTATAATAATCAATAAAATACAAAAATACCCATCACATCTATCATTTCCCCCTTAGTTATGATTCAAAAACCACATAAAGGGAAATATTTGAAGGAATGAGCGTGGATTAGTTTTGCAAAGGTGTTTTTTAATCTTATCATGCACACATTTTCCATATTTCATCCATAAAATTGGAGGTTTTGGATTCTTATATAGGAAATGGGATCTGGGATCCCAAGTTATAATTGGTAACTGCTCGAGGCACACAACTTCTTGGAAGAGGGTGTGAAATATAGGAACTTGTAAGGTTGAGCATGTGGCATGACATGACACTTTGGTAGGAATGATGTACATGCGATGTGAGGAATAGAGTACACACATGAATAACTAAATTAGAAATAGTGAAAGAGAATCCTGATTATTTCATTATTAAAAATTATTTGAGATTCTCCAACAATTAGTGCAATTCTTCTTTTTTTATAAATTTCAAGTTCCAAAAATTCCCCCACCTCTTGGGTCATAAACACCTTTTTACACATGAAATGAAAAATATGATTTCATTTTTAATATTATACATTTATCTTATATTTTAGGGAATGAATTTTATTTCATGATATGGATATTATGAGGAAGTATGTGATACAAACTTTGATAAGATATTTTCTATCAAGGTTATAATTAATCTGGACTACACATCATATGATGACGTAAAAAGTGTTACTACATGATTTACATGATCATTAAAAGTTAATAAGTTTCATAGATACATGGGGTAGGTGATATGACATTAAATATGGTTATATTTAACTTCATGTTTCATAATTATAGAGAAAAATTACTAATTATTTATACCATCCTTCATCAAGGGGTGTATGCATTATAATATATGTACCTAATATGATTGGAACTTCTCGGTCAAATCCCCCTAAAGTTATCTCATATTTTTTTCTTATGGAGGTTCTTAAACACTATAATTTTGGATTAGTAATATAAATATGATATAATATTCAATAGATATAAGATTAATATGTGGGAATAAGTCATTTTTTTAGTTATCAGTGGTGTTTACCAAATACTAAGAGAAGAAGTAGAAACAAAGGGTTCCTGTAAGTTTTCATAACTCATTTTTACTTGATTTATCCCAAAACGTTAGTGATCTATCTTGGATTGTACTTTTAGTTTTTACATTGAATTTAATGTATTTGGGATTCCTAAAAAATTACTCTATTATATTGTAGTTATTTTTAATTGTTTTAAATTAACTTAAGAATGAAAACTTATGCCAAAAATTGATTTTATAGGGTATGATAACACGAATGAAACTCATTGATATTCCACTCAAATTAATTAACAGTACAAGTATTCAACCCCAATTCTACCTCCAATATATCATAGGTTGGTGAATAGAATTTAGAGAGATCATATATAAAATGGGAGGCATTTTCCCATGATCCTTCAAAAACAAACCACCAATAAATATTTCATCTGTACTGGATATTCATACCATATACTAGGAGTTTATAAATAGATATAAATAAACTTTATTCCATTTATTATGATAAAAACAAAACATAATCAAACTTATAACATATTATGATTACAATACAATAAATTGACTAAAATAAATGTTTAGGTATATAAAACCCTTTATAACCAAGTCGACTAAGGATGGAAAATTCTTTGGAAAGTTGCCTCTAATGATTATCACATGGTACTCCTCTATATATGAACACCAAAATCTCAACAACTTCATTTACTCTTTTGAAATATTGTATATCTATATGGTGATGAGTATTCCACTACAAAAGCTTCCATTTAAAGGTGAGTATAAAGACCCAATATGAAATACCAATAGATAAGAAATTATAAATATGAACCTGTTCATATAGAATAAAAATAGAATATAAAATCATAAAAAAATGTAATGAACTAATAAATTGATACCACCTAGGAGAAATCTAGTTCAACTATTAATTAAGAGACTAGCTCATCCTAAATATTAATTAAGATATCATAAAAAAATTTCACTCATCCCCAAATTCCAAAATTCATTATCGATAGATCCATTTTTTCAAAGAAGTCTATATGCAAGATCAACATAAATAATATCTACCAAATTAAAAAATTTAGAATGGTATGAATTCTAAAACTTATAAATTTAATAAGTATCACCCAAAACCATGATTAGATATACTCGTTTAAAAAAAAGTGGATCACACCCAACCTAAGAGTCCTGATCATGAAAATAACTTTGAAGAGATCCCATAGAGCATCACCCTACCAAATGTCTATATTTTTTGAGAGACCCAACTAAAAACAAATGTCATCAATATTATCTGTGCCAATTTTTTGAATAATTTAATATCGCTATCCAATATAACCCATTCCAATTAACACATCCCTTATAAGATTTTGTGGTTATTCTAATAAAACCTCTATTAATATCATAATAAAGATCAAAATAAAAGATACTATGACCTAATTTATAAAGCTAGTGACCTATATATATATCATCAAGATAAAGTAGTTATTAAAATGGAAATAAAAAACTCTCACAAATAAAAACCAATCTTCTAAAAATTTACTAATGTTACAATAACATTTTTTCATTGAAATTAAATATATTATCCACAAGATAAAATTGGTGAACTATTATAATAACATCAATAATATGTAAATCATGACACCAAAAGTCCAACATAGTCATGAATTTTGACATATCAGGGGGATGGGGTGGGGGTGTGGATAGAAAACCCACTAAAATAAGATGAGAAAGTAAAATATCAACATCAAATAACTCATGTGGTCACACCAATAGTTAAATATATTGGTTGGTAGATTTATATATCAACATGATGTTTCTCACTATCCAACTATTCCATTATATATTCATAAAGAATAATCAGATAAATATCACATATGATAAAACCATAATCTATTATTAATACCCAATTGTAGTAGAGAATATTTGAATTTAATAGAATTAATGCACTTAATGATCATGATGAATTACACCATCAGTTTCAATTGTTTTTAATAAGAATTTAACATCTCATAAAACTCATAGGAAGATCATAGATCATAAAATTAACTAAAATAACATCACGAATCATCATCATCAGGAGTTGCACCAAAAGTTTTTCTCATTGAAAATTACTGCTAATAAAATAATTCCTTGATAAATACTCTTTATCAATGACTCTTTAAAAGATACTTCTGTATTTTAATCACAAAATCTACTTTTGGAATGAAAATATCTAAGTACACACCCAAAATATATATTTTTAAAAAATTTATCTTAAGAACTCAAAATGAATCAATAGAGGAAAACATTGTGTTATGATCAAGAAAAATAAACCCAGTTACACTTTTTGATTTTTCCTAGGCCAATCCACCATCAAATAAATGTTTTAAACATTTAAAATTCCAAAAACATACTTTGAATGACTAGAAATGGGATTAAACACCTCACTATAAAACATCAAAGGTACATTATAAATAGTTTTAATAGTAAAATGTATCAAACCCCTAACAATAACCAAAATATTTCACCAAAAATAAAAATCTATAAAATTTAAGAAAATTAATAGAAAATAGAGTAGGAAGATAATATATTAAAAGGTTTGTACATAATATTTTTTTTTATTTTCAATAAAACAGATGAAATTTCAATGAAAAAAAATTATATTTTGATCCAAATATCATGAATTAAATGAGGAATAAAAATAAAAAACATAACACACATCACATATTAAACAATGGTATAAAAGTTTTATCCCATTAAACTAGCATAGAACGCAAAATTATATGTGTTTTCAACTAAAAAACACATTATAATGGCACTCAATTGGATCATATGAGTCAAGAATGGTTATAATACTGATTTTTTATAGTTTTGTTAAATTATAATCTCATTTGGTTGATTTTAGTGTGCGTCACATGTTTCCAAGTGATGACATTTTCTTATCTATAAAGATTCTATTTTAATAATTTTTTTTCAAATAGGGAGTATAATTTGTGATTAGTTTATTCTTATAAGTCAAAAATCATTTAAGGATATTCTAAAAATGATATCATGAGAATTAAATTTTTTTTCTCAGTTTTTAGCATGTTAGACATTTTTATGTTAAAACCTTTTCTAACTCAAAATTAACTTTTAGTAATTTTAGAAAAACTATATGTTGGATTGGTGTGAGACTTTTTTTATAAGTGTTAAATGAGTCAAGGATCATTTTTATATAGTTTTACAATAATTCAATCACGTTTCCTTCATTTTTATTATGTGATGCACATTTTAGGACCAAAAATTCACTTGATATAATTACTAGAAAACAATAACTCATATTGGAAAATGGTTGGTTCGGATAACACAAAAATGATTTAAATAAATTTTTTGTAGAGTTTCATTACTTCATCCCCTGCCAAGGTCTAAATCTTCTTATTGTGGGGTTGCTCCCTGGCCTGAGGATCAAGGGCCAAAGTTGACTGCAATAGTGACTCCATCCCATGGATAAAATTAGGATGAGCCATTACTATCCATGGGTTAGATTTAAATAACTTCCCCATATATTGGTATTGATTTTATGACTATTTTTATACCAATAGGTCTAAAAATATGATCGGTTTAGATTTATTCTTAGAGGATTTAGGATTAAGATAATGTTCTCATTAAGCTTGATGTATTTGGATCTTGGATGAATATTCAACTTCTGAAACAATGATACCAAGAAATAATCCCATATTATTAAAGGGGGGCTTGGGTTCATATGATTTCTCCTCATCAACAAATATTTATGTTAATTGGATGACATCTAATGATCTGTATCAAGACTTTTCATTTGATGAAACTTATATTTTGTGGTGGTGTTCCCACCCAACCACTGACGTGATTATGAAAATCAATAATGTTTGAACTATCTTGGGCGCCAATAAGAGATCCTATTTACATGACTTGTTTTTACTATTCTAGTATTGATGAATCTTGGAAGGATACAATGAAAATGATTTCATCTCTATTATTACTAAGGGAATTGGGTAATGACTAGTTTATTTAGCCATAATTTGAGTATATCATGCACATGGTTAATCTATTTTATATTCATCCATTCATATAATTTATACATACTACCACTAAGAACTTTTTTCCATTCTTCTTATTCCTCTAGTTTATTAAAAAATACACAAGTTACCTATTCTGGGAGTTTTACCAAATTTACATGATTTTAATATATAATCTTGTAAAACATATCCTAAAAAATGAATAATTATTGGATGTTATTAGCTAATATCAAATTGAAGGGGTATTGATTATAGAGATCATTCATACCGACTTCATTGATTCTCTTGATTTATTGAAATTTTACAAATTTATTTTCTAGGTCAATGTTGAAAAATCATGGAATATACTCTTTTCAGAAGGAATAAAGTTTTTTATTCTCATATTTGGATTTATTGTGATTTTTATATTTATTTACATCCAAATGAGGGAACTTATATTACTATTGTTGTTTAAGAGGTATCATCATATAATAATGAGTAGTCCCGAGGGTTAGAACTTGTATTAATGACGGATTGAGAATGATTTTTTATGACCCCAAACCCTATAGACCAGATTTGATGACTTAGTTTATTACATTTTCATGATATAAAAGGAGTCACATCCCAAAGTACCAATAAATTTAGCAGTCTTGAAGAACTAGATTTATATTTGGTTCCTTTATTATGTTAGAAATTTAATGTAAAATATAAAAATGAAAAGTAATTTTCATCCTTGAACTCATTCCAAAATTTGATATTCATAACCTAGGGAAAAAAAATAATAGGAAGAGATTATATTCCAATTAATAGTTACATATAGTGGAAGCTATCTTGAATCAATAACACATAATCAATATGCCAAGGTATAATACATTTAAAATAACCTTTTCAAAATATGAATAAATAAATAATATCATAGTGAGAATCTCATGGGCTAAAAAATCAACCTAATTATTAATGAAGGAAATGATTAACTATTGGAATTCATGTTTCATAGGAACATGATACCTTTACCATCATGGAATTTCATAGGATAGTTAAATATTTATGGGTAAAAACCCATATAATTTGGCCAATTTATTTGTCTCATGAGACCATTGATGCATCGAGTGGGTTTTATATATACGGTCCCCTCCTGTTCTTGAAATTCCAAAGCATTTATGATATTTCAAATAATCTATTTAATTCATGAATCGGTATACCTTATCAGAAAATATCCATATTGAGTAAAATATACAGGTTTAACATTATTTCCCTAGTTAATCAAATCAATTTCAATGTAAAAACCGTATATAAAAATGATATACGTCTTAGAAAATAATCATATCCATGATACAAGAAATATGGATATTTAAGAGAAATGAAATTTTTAATGAATTATGATTATTAATAAAACATAGGGATAATATATACATCAAATACAAGAAATTAGGTGCATAATATTAAAATATGACTTGATAAAGTGAAATTGAGATGAAGTCCCTTACAAAGGTAAAATAATTAATAAAATGAAAAAATTATGTGTTTACACTATAAATCCACCTAAAAAGTTGAAATAAAAAATAATATAACCAAAATTCATTTCATAAATAAACGTAGGATGATAAAATCAACAGAATAGATGTTTAACCCAATAAATGAAAATTGAGTTAAGAAATCCCTTACCACTTTGTAATCAGTCAAATTGTATGCCCCATAAAATTAATAATAATAAATTAAAACATTGAATACAATGAAAATAAAGAGATTAATTATTTGATATATCAAAGGGGTAGTACACCACACAAAAAAAATGTGTGGCAAATAAGGCATATCTCATTGAAATAAAAGTGAGATGAGAAACCCTTACCTTTCACTTTCCTTTAGTTAAACATGATTGAGCCTCTATTATAATGGTTTATATAATTTAAATAATTTATAAAAGAACCATATTAATATTTATGATATCATATATTATCCTCTTATATCATCTTATCACCCATTTGTTAATAATATTTCATTAATACCCTTATTTCGGGTTTTAACTACTTAATTTGTATATGGGAGTTTTATCATGTAAGTCCAGGTACATGTGCATATGATATAATTTATTCATATACATAGAGATATTAAGTTCATAGATATCATGTTTATTCACTATATACATTTTTATAATTATTATTCAAGGGTGAACATGGAAAATGAATCATAACGCATCACAGAGATAGTAGGTCGTACGTACACACGAGTGATAATATTATTCCCTTAATGGTGAAAGGTTATGAAAAATAATGGTATATTAATTTTTATATAACCAATTTCAGGTCATAATTATCATATATATTTTTATTTTTACATAATTATATCCATCCAAGTAAGTGTTGATGAAAAATAAATTACAGCATGGCATGGAGACGGTAAGCCGTAAACACACATGCACGATGCTTTCATTTTTTGTAGGATGGATAAAAGGTGGAATATGGTTGTATCATAATCATAATAATATCTCAAAATATATATTATATTTTATTTATTAATTCACCTTGTAAAAAACACCTAAATTTGAATTAGAAGAAGAAATAAACTTATAAGATTCAGTAAAGATGATTACCTATTCTTCAGCGGACTTCCTTTAAAACTTATCTTAAGAGGCCTAGGGTAAGTATTTTGGAAGGAAGAGAAACTCAATTATAATAATTATGTTTATAAGATAAATTAAAAGGGGTTTTTCTCAATTTAAGGATCATAGTGGTGTGAATAAATGAGGGAGGAGGTGCCCGTTTATAATTGAGGTGAGGGGCACTTTTGG
Source organism: Viscum album (assembly GCA_963277665.1). Classification (NCBI taxonomy): domain Eukaryota; kingdom Viridiplantae; phylum Streptophyta; class Magnoliopsida; order Santalales; family Viscaceae; genus Viscum; species Viscum album. The sequence goes on from OY728163.1 coordinate 291,777,995, forward strand.
AAACTCTCTAAATATTAAGTTAACATAAATTAATTTTTAAATCCAAATGATTCCAAAATGATTTATTTAAAATATAATATGATTAAAGGTATAATTAATATTATAAATGAATTTTTAGATAAGTTTAGGTCACATTATTACCCTTATATTTTGATTTTCACCCTTAATCCCTTTAACTATTACCATAACAACATTGATTTTTATGTTTTGAGGGTTAATATAGTTACTATAAAATAAAAAACTACCCATAAATTGATCATTGATGAAATATTAAAACATATCCCAATCTGTTGGATGAATTCAAAATTTTTAATAATTTTATATCATTTAATAATCTATTATTTATTTTAAAATATCATTAATGTAAATTTTGACAATATCCATTACTTTGACTAAAAAAAAAATCAATACAAAAAGATATATTCAAAAAAAAATCTTTTAATACATACCTAACATGTTAGGTTCATCTATAAAATTATTTTATGACATCAATTATCTCAAATTATATTTATTTTAACATTTTTAATAACATTTATTTTATATTTCCATTAATAAAATAATTACTGCATCATTGGTGTGAAATCATTTAAGATAATTATGTCATCTCTAAAAAGGAAAAATAAATTAATATTATGAATATAATTCATTTATATTTAAAAATACTATATATAGTCAAATACAACTTCTAGATAAAACCATATTAAAATTTTTATATTTATTAAAAATATGAATGTGGCATCCTTGACTTTTATATAAATAAAATATTATTAATATAACAATGTCATCCAAATGGAATAAAATGATCATATAAATGAACTTTAATTAAATATGTATGAAATTAAATAATTAAATAATTTGTTTCATGTTTTATAGTCATTTTAGAATCCTTATCATTTTATTTGTTACCTAAATTTACCAATTTTCCCTTTTCCGTGGTAAAAACAATTACCAAGGTTACAATTCATATTGGAAAAAATAAAAAAGGACTATTTAATAAATTTTGACTTTATTAATCTAAATATTTAATACGTTTTTTAAAATTAAAAACATCAAAATTGCCTAATTTACTTTAAAATTAAACTGGAAAAGCGTAACAAAAAATAGTTTTTAAAAAAAAACACCCTATTAAATATAGAAATGTTTTTATACCAAATTTAACCATGAAATTCATTCCAAAAAACTGAATTAGATCACTAATAATATAATATAAATAATTTTAATTTTAAACAAACATAAAATATAACTTTCAAATAGATAAAATAAAAATACAGTTTTTAATAAAAATTGGTATTTTTCACCATTCACTGGAAAATAAATATTTTAGGAAAAATACCATAAATTTAATGTAAGATAATTTTGACATCAATATTTTAATATTAAATTTTATTTTGTAAAATATAGTTTATAAAAGTGTCAAAATTCTATTTTAAAATATGTGTTATGTTAAAAGGCGATAAAACTGCCCTTAGAAAAATAATTATTTTATATGTAAAAGTATATTTGTTATTATTCTATCGCTATAAAATTTATTATGTGATTATAAAAAAATTTAATTGAATATATAATATATAAATTTCATAATTTGGTTAATAGTATTCATTTATTTCAATTTAATGGCATGGTTATAAAGATCACATAACAATATTTCATTGTTCGTTTAAGAAGGGTGTTTCGTGAAATATACTCTATTGAAGAGATTAAATCTAAAAAGGGACATACCATAAAATCTTGGGTTGTTACATTATCACCTGTAAAAATAAATTTAATCCTTAAATTTTTAAATTTTAGTTTTAAAACCAAAGGTTGATAATTTAAAACTCTTTTCTTGGAAACCCACATTGTAAAACATCATCTTAATAAGAGGAAAAGGGAAACGTGATGATCACTAAAAAATTAGGAATTATATTGGGATAAAATTATATGGAAGTAAAAATATGATCTTGGAAGAGAAATATAACTATCAAGCTCTGATGGATAGTGGTAGACAACATGGTAATTATAAATTTAAGCATAAAAAACCATAAATCCATGATCAGTTAAAAGACTATTGATTTCTCAAAATGAAAAGTAAAAAAATTACATTTTTGTTCAAAAATACTTTTCATAAAGATGAGGGATTATTTTAATATCTTGATAAAAAATGCAGGATAATAAACATACTTTATTTATTTCTATTTTATAAGCATAATATCATCCTTTCATTGTGATTTGATCTATCTCTACTCCATTTATTACATTTGGAAATGGATATTCAAGATTATTTTGTTATGTATGAAGCATTTTTATAAAAACAAATAGAATGAATTACTTATAAATTTAAATATTTACCAAAATGGTTATAATATGTTATAATTTAACTTGAAAAAATAATTTACAAAGTTTAACTCAATTCATTCTATAAGTAGTTAGTCATAAAAATCATCCAAAATATGTCTTTCTAAATTCAAAGACCAAATATTTATAAGCAAGGTTACTAAATTTCAAAACATAACTTAACATAAAATATTTACACAAAAAAATAATGTAGATATTTTTGTCACATACCAAATATACGAATATGTTGACCATATTTAAACATTAATGAAATAATACATGCATCTAATAATAAAATATCCAGAATATTTCTTAAATCCAAACATGTAGTATACCCAGTAAATATAAGATAAGCCATCAAATCACTAACCACTTTAACAGTCTCCAACACCAACCCATAAAAATATCTTTATCATTATTATCTCATCATCAAGAATATATTAAGGGTTATATTCCCTCAATCATATATTTTCTAAAAGACCAAATTTCCATCAAATCACTTTTCATGGTCATTAGTACCATTCAATATATTTTCTCAAATATTCAAAGAATAAGTACTATAATACAATAATTATATATCTCATAACTTTTATATAAAAAAGAATTATTGAAAAAAATTATTGAATACAAATATATTGGAACATTAATCATTCTACTTCACTCTTAATTCATTAAATATGATTCATTATATTATTCCTTAATACCCCTACCTTTCATTTGTCATTTGTAGTCTCATCATTATCATCGGTATAACCTTTACATATATGTCCTTGATGATTCTATTCAGGAGTTTTTAACCTAAGTCATAAGTTTTAATAATTCATATATTTTATCCATTTAAAACATTTAACTGTAAATAATACCTTAGGGAGACCATTATTCCAAATATTTTATTTTTCCTCATAAATTTATTTTTTATATCCTTATTTTATACACCCAAAACACATTTTCATACCTATAAGAAATTCACTTGGTCGTTTCTTCTTATATTCTTAATATATTGTAAACTGAATCTTGTTTCCTCTATGGTCTTTACCACCCAATCTATCAGAAAACTCTATTATTCTCTTATTTTATGAGTCTAAGATTTGGTTAAGGTGTAAGATATTAATCATATATCATGATAAGTGATTAGAAGTATTCATAATATCATTTATTATAGTTATAATTCCATTTTGTTGCTCATCAAAACATTTTCTATCACATTCAATGTTATCTGAGTACCTTATGATTCACACCATTGAATAAAACCCAAATAAAAATGTGAACCACACTAATTATAGTGATATGGTCATGAAGAATAATTCATATTATTTTTAAATCATTACATCTTATTCTCAATCTACGAGTCCATAGATTTAAATTAGGTTATCTATGGTCATTACCAAATATTCCTGATGACATCCTATACTAAGACTCATCTTCAAAGTTTGTCATAGGGTTATTTTTTCTAATCCATGATTTGCTAAATATAGTTTCCAAGGATTCTACTAAACTTCATTTGTACCAACTGTAATGACCCCGACCCCATAGTCCCTGAGTCAATGCCTTACTTTATTATATTTGAATGAAATACAAGGAACCACATCCTTATGGACCAATCCATTTAATAGTACTTAAGAACTATCTATATACATGGTTCCCTTATGAAATTTTTAATTAAAAATAAAACATAACAATGAAAAGTAATTTTCATCCTTGAACTAATTCAAACATTCAAACTTCATAACATGGGGAAAAGAGAACAAATAAAATGGTGAGCTCAGATTCCCATTAAGAGTTACATACAGTGGAATCTATCTAGATTCAATAATGTATAATCAATATGGAAATTTAAAATAACTAAACACACATTCCATTTAACTAATAAATTTTGCAAAATATGAATCCGTATATGATATCATATTGAAAATATCATGAATAAAAAAATTAACTGAATTATTAATGAATTAAATGGTTAAATATTGAGAGTCACGTTTCTTAGACCCCTGATACCTTTACCATTAATAAATTTTACTATAAAATTTAATATTTATGGGTAAAAACCCATTTATTTTGGCCAATTATTCATCTCATGAGACTACTGATGCAACAAAGGGATTTTAAATATACAGTTCCCACCCATTATTGCATGTAAAAATCATTCATTATATATCAAATAATTGATTTAATTCATGAATCAATATACCTTATCAACAAATATACATATTTATTAAAAGATATCTATTTAACATTATTTCATAAGTTAATCGAATCACTTTAAAAGTAATAAACATATATAAAAATGATATACAACTTAGAAAATAATCATATCCATGATATAAGAAATATGGATATTAAATAGAAATTAAATTTTCAATTAATTATGATCATAAATATAACAAAGGAGTTTTATATACACCAAATAAAAGAAATTATGTATATAATGTTAAAATATGCCTCAATGAAGTGAAATTGAGATGAAGTCCCCTAAAAAGATCACATCATTAATAAAATGGAAATATTATGTATATATACTATAAATTAATATATAAAAATGTTAAAATAAATATTATATAATAAAAATTCATTTTATAAAAAACCTTATCATGACATAATCAATGGAATTAAATTTTAACCCGATGAATGAAAATTGAGTTATGAAATCCATTACCAATTTCTAATTATTTAAATTGTATACCCCATAAAATTAATAATTATCAAATAAAACATTTAATACCATGAAGATAAATAGACTCAATATATGATATATCAAAGGTTTAGTACACCACAAAAAATAAATAATTAGTGAATAAGTCATATCCCACAGAAATAAAAATGAGATAAGAAACCTTTACCTTATGCTTCCCATTAGTTTAACATATTGTAATCTAATGCATAATGGTTTAAATAATGTTAATAATTTATAAAAACATATTCTAATTTATGATATCATATATGATCCTCTGATATCATATTATAACCCATTTTTTAATAATATTTCATTATTACCCTTATTTCACATGTTAACTACTTCATTTTCATATGTATGTTTTTCAATGTAAGTCTAGGTAATCAGGTATAAAATATAGTTATATCATCTATAAAATTATAATAAAATCATAAATATAATATTTTTTAATTATATACATTTTTATAATCATTCTTTAATGGTGAACATGTAAAATGAATCATATCGCGTCGTGGAGATGGAAGGTCATATGTACGCACGAGTGATGATATAATTCCCTTAATGGTGAAAGGGAAAGTAAATGGATGGTATATTAATTTAAGGAATAAATATCAGGTCATAATTTTTATATACATCTATTATTTACATCATTATACCCATTTAACTAAAGTGGTGATGAAAAAAATATTTCACCACGTCGTGGAGATGGTAAGTCGTGGGTACACATGCACAATGCTTTCATTTATAATAGGATGGATAAAAGTAGAATATGGTTATACCATAATCACAATAAAATATTTGAATAAATATGATACTGAATTTATTACATTAACATGGAAACAAAACATGAATATTAATTAGAAGAAGTGATAAACTTGATAGATTCGGTAAATATGATTACGTCTTCTTCAGCATACTTCCTTTATAAATACTCTTAATGAACTTGGGGTAGGTATTTTGGAAGTAATTAAACCTTAATAACTTAAATAATGATTCAAATAAAATAAATGGTAAGGTTTTGGTTGATATATAAGGTTCAAAGTGGTGTGAAGAATTGAGGGAGGAGGTTCCCTTTTATAATTGAGGTGAGGGGAACTTTTTGAGACTCTCTAAATATCAAATTTATATAATTTAATTTTCAATTTAACATAGATCAATAAAATAAGTAATTTAGAATAAAAGATGATTATGGTTCTAAATTATCTTATAAAATAATTTTTTGACAAGTTTAGGTCACATTATTACCCTTATCATTTATTTTTAGCCCTTATTTCATCCCTTTAACTCTTACCGTGACAACATGAAATTTTACTCTTTGAGGGATAATATAGTTTCTATAAAAAGAAAAAAACCAGAAATGGATCATTGATAAAATATAAAATCTTATCCCAATAATTTTTACTAATTTAATACTTTTAATAATTTTATAACATTTTAAAAAATATTAATTATTTAAAATATCATTAATGTCAATTTTGACACTATTCATTTCATCGACTTTTAAAAATATTAATTAAACAAGATATCTTAAAAAAAACTTTTAATAAATCCATAACATGTCAAGGGAATCTATAAAATTCATTCATTACATTAATTATCTGAAATATTTTTTAGACTAAATTTTTTAATATTATTGACGTGATATTTCCATTATTAAAATAATTATTGCATCATGGTGTGAAAGAATTTAAGATAATTATTTATTCACTAAAAATTAAAAATAAATTACTATTATGAATGTAATTAAATTATATTTACAAATAATATTTATAGGCTATGATATATTCTTGATAACACCATATTAAAAATGTTATAGTTATTAAAAGTATGAATGTGATATATTTGAGTTTTCTTTAAATAAAATATTATAATTATCATAAAATCATATAAATGGACATAAATGCTTAGATACCCGAAATTAAATTAATTATTGTGGAAATGGAATCATAAAATAATATTTTTTAAGTATTAGAGACATTTTTCAATCGCTATCATTTTATTTTTAACCTAAATTACCAAATTTACCCATTACTATGCTAACAAATATTTTGAAAGTTACTATTAATATCCACGAAAAATAAAAGGGGACTATTTTATAAATTTTAACATCATGAATCCAATATTGGATAAATTTTTCAAAATTTAAAAAACATAAATGGAATAATTTAATTTAAAATTAAACCGAAAAAATTGAATGAAAAATATTTTTTTAGAAAAATACCCAATTAAATATAAAAAGGTTTTTATAGAAAATTAAACCATGAAATTTATTCCTATGAAATTAGTTAGAATATTATTAATATATTATAACTAATTTTTGTTTTAAAACAACATAAAATATAACTTTTAAATGGTTGAAATAAAAATATAGTTTTCAATAGAAATCAGTATTTTTCACTATTCATTGGAAAATAAATATTTTTTGAAGAATACAAAAAATTCACCCTAATGTAATTGTGAAATTATGATTTAAAAATAACATTTAATTTTTAAAATATAATTCATAAAATTTTCCAAATTTTGTTTTAGAACAAGTTCTCCATTAAAAGGTGATAAAATTTCCCTAAGAAAAATATATCTTTTTAGGCATAAAATTAGATTTGTTCTTATCTTATGCATAAAAAATATATTGGATGAATGTCAAAAAAATTTATGGAATACATAATATATAAATTTCATAATGTGCTTAATACTATTCATTCCTGCAAATTTTATAGCTAGGTTATAATGATAAAATAATAATATTTTATTATTCGTTTAAGCTTGGTGTATCATGTAACATAAGTTATTGAATAGATTAAATTTAAAAATAGATATACCATAAAATATTTGGGTGTTACAATGATGGTCTATGTTTATATTTTACTAAATTATTCCCTTTTAATAAAATTTTTAGAGAATATTTTCTTTGGAATTTTAAATATCATCTTATAGGAACTCTTCTATGGTTGAAAACTAATGAAAAAAACCAATGAATTTCAAAGGAATGAGAGAAATATTTATTTAATAATAAATATTTTAAATTCATATACCCAAAAACACTCTTATGGAAGATTAACATTTTCTGAACAGGTTAAACCCTTCCATCTGGAGATGAAGTCAGAAAGAATCTTATTTTTACACTATTTCCAATTTGAGTGTTCCAGTACAATTATCTTCCTCAAGATAGAGATGAATTGGTAAATGAACCACCATTTAAGATATATATAATTAGATATAGTCATGTATGATAGGATATTATACTTATTGAATGATAGTCTTCCTATGGTTTGTATGAATCACCTAATCCTTTTAACTTCCTACTAATTTGGTTTTCCCATCATGGGGATTCATTAGGACACAAAGTGCATGAGGTGAAAGTTAATATCTCTGATACCATTGACTATCAAGTAGGTCATATTCCAAAATATGGTTAGAATAAGATTAAAGTTCACCCACTATAGATATGGTTTCTACTCTGTCTGCACTGGTTTGATTCTTCCCTCTATGGCATCCATTTATACTGAAAGAGTATTATTGGAGTCAATTAGTTTGTGTGGAATAATAACTTTATCCAATGCTCAAGTAGAGTTTTTGGGAATAACTTGATAAGTTTTTCTAGCTTGTTATCACTATTAACAACCATTTTGAGTCATTATATGGTATATTTCTTTAAATTATGGTTATTATTTACATAATAGAGGGAATTTTTGATAACCCATAGCCATTGGGGTTAAATTTACCAGTAGTTTGGGCTTTGAGATGGAAAAGTGAATGTAATACACTCCTTTTTATCAATCGGTTCCCTCTTATTGAAGGGTATTCACTATAAAAGAATTTATGGCATCGTCTTTGGAATTTCAATAAGTAGGTATATTTCCTCTTAGTAAATTTGTATTGTGTCACCTCATATTCTCTAACTCAATTTCATAATGGGTAATATTTTCCCTATTAGAAAGAGGGAAAACACATTTATGTTTTGGCTATTCTATAGATATAAATACAACTTTACATTTTTTATTTTCTGAATCTTTCTGAGTAGATAGTAGTTAAATATTCTGATGAGATCCAAAATCAGTATTCTACCTCCAATATTAGGTTCATATTGCCACTTCACAAATTTTATCATACACTAAATTTAAAATGTACATATCCTTATTATTTCATTATATGTCGATTTAATACTTTGTATTATCAGTGGATATGACAATAAAAACCATTACTTAAGTGAATATTTCAATAAAAATCAAATCCTTATCCATGTAATAGTAGTCAGGGGATTTACCATCCTTTAAATACCTTTCAAGTGACAAGTTATAATCCTATAATATATATATATATTTCTAGAGAAATGTTTTAAAAATATCCCTTTTGAGGGGTTTCCCACTCTCCATGATGACCCAACATAATTATCTTATGTAAAGTACACTATAAGGAATCACCAATGGTATTCCGTGAATGCACTCTTGATGAGGGATATGAATCTAAAAATGAAAGTGGAGGAAACTGTAGGGGAGATTTTTGGGAAGATTCCCCTAGTCTAGAAAATATTTAATTCCTCATAGGAGGGGGATGTAAAAAAAAACCTTAAACTTTGGGCCAGGGTATATTTCAATATCCCATTATTATGTCCGAAGTTTATTATGGATTTGATAACCCCTTGGGTGGAAGTTATGGTAAAATATCCCTAGACATATGAGCACAGACTGCTCCTGTACTATCAAAGGGAATGATTCTATGATCATTTTCCCCTTGGGACTTTATCCTATAATGATCTAGATAAATCACATTATCTATAAAAATGGTGATCACCATCAATGGTTGTTACATTATTACGTGTTTCACTTTCCTGAAACAGAAGATATGCTTAACTTTTAGGGTAGCCTAATGAAAAATATTTTCAATGTATTACTCCAACTGAGTACACCATTTTTGGGATTTAGGAATGGTGATACTTCATTGGATGGACCAAAAAAATATTCATATCCAAGATCTAATACTGGTCCTAAAATAATTACATTGAATGTTGTTTAACCTATCGAATCATTTTGTCTCAATAGCTGAGTGAAATGGAGAGATATGTATTATTCCCACCCTATACTATGAATTAATGTTGTGGTATCAATTACTATTTGGTAGAGTGACTTAAAAATTCTAAGGTAGTTATATTAGAGACCCTCACACCATATTCCTGACCTAGTGATTTGTGATCCTCAAAAGGTTTTCAGGCCAACATGAAACAAAATCTTATCTAATATCTTAATATAGTTAACATACTTCCTATAAGATTGGTTTATAGTTTATAGATAATACATAGTCACCCATAAGTTATGAAAAATGGTATTAAGTCCTCTTTTAGTGCCTTGGGAATGTTATAAAAAGGAGTGACGATGGTCTATAACATGATAGGTATTATTTCATGGTCAAATCCTTTCCTCAAAACCATGGAGTTAAATTTATCCTCAATGAGGGTTCTTTGACATGTTCTAGCCCTAAAGGTAAATTGTTCTTTTATTTTTCAATCCAAGAAGGATCATTTAAAATTTCCTTATTCACCTACAAGTGTGAATGGTCTAAGGGAGGAATAAATGATGATAATTTCTTAGGACTTCCTATTAACACTAGTATGAGACATCAATGATTTACTATGAGGCACCCAATGTAGCTAGATTTGTTTTCTTGAGTGAATCTTGATATAAGAGAAACTTTGGAGAAATTTTGAAATGGGAAGGACCTTTGTGTCATGAATATGTGTTTATATGAGGATTCCATTCGGAATGAGAACTATATGGGGGAACTCTGTAAAGACCCGAAATTTCCCTGTAATTGTTTTAATTAAATGGGAATTTTATGAGTCCACAAAAATTGACGATGCGTGATTCTGAGGCTCGGAGTTCCTGAAATGAATTTCTGAAATATTTTTCTGGTATGTTCAGTAAACGTGTTATATATTTTTTGTAACTTTTTAACTAGTGCTTGAAATTGAAATCTGAGGACACCGTTGAACTCATAGAACTGATATTCTATTAAGGAGACTTTCACCTCGACGATATTTGGTTGAGGGTGAAAGTTAGTTTTTTTATTTTTCGTGATGGAATAAAATAAAATAAAAAATTTTAACATTTTTTTGTTGAAACCTCCCATGTAGATGTTATAAATGTAGGGACCACCTGAACTAAAACCTCCCCCATGGGTTATGGTGGTGGGGATGACCCAATCCTAAACCCCCCAATTTGAATTCCTAAAGGTGGGGACCACCTGAAACCTTTTAATGTGAGAAAACCTTAAACTCCATCTTAAATGTGGTGACACCTCTTTCACTTCCCCCACTTTAATTATGACACCCCTTTGATTAATTATACCAACTCATCAATTAATTAATTAAGTCAATTTTAAATTTTTCCATCAAACTAAATAGATAAAATATTCTATTATGTTGGATATTTCATTTTTGGTGGGGATTGGGGGAACGTATTTGGCAAAGGAGAAGGTGAGATATTTTGGGAGGATTACAATTCTCCAATAAAGAACTTATTCCATGAAGAACGATTCTCCAAACAAAGAATGCCGATGTTCTCCAACATCTTCAACTCCTTCCTCATGACATCCTCCAATGGTGTAAATCTTCAAAAACAAATAACCACCTCCATCTAAGAGCATTTATCAGACGAACGAGATCGGGATCAGAGGCGTGTGGTGGGTGCGACGAATGTCGACATCTTCGACTTCTCTCTCGCAACACAACAACAAACCTTAGAGGTAGGGGCTTAATTATGTGTGATCATTTATTCCCATGTTCATCCCTTTAAAACAAAGAATGCGGATAAAATCACTAATTAGTTGATCCAAAGATGATTTCTTTTGGCAGGATTGGGAATAATTATTGCAGGTTGTTGTAGGGTTGTTGTTTTAAATACCTTACTTACCCGTTCTTGATGTTCTTCGTGATTTAATATTTGTGAACCACTTGATACTGCTCTAATGCAGAGGGTGTGGGCCAAAAAAACATGGCCCAACCTCTCCAAAAACCCTTGTGTTTTTTGATGAAATCCTTGTGATAGAGGTAGATGACAACTGGAGGCTGGTTGTACGACGAAGGCGACAACGCAACCAAGACACCCGATGGAAGAGAACCGCGGCTTGTTCCGTAGCAGGTAAGGGAGGAAGACCGGCTGAACTAACTAGCAACCGCCCCCAATCTGGGAAACATCTCCATGAAAACCACTCTAAATATCCTTCCCTATCATAAAAAGCCTTAAAATCAACATCCAAGGCAACAACAACCCTAGATCTACACACAACAGGAGAAGATCTAGAAAACTGAGGGAGAGGGAGATGTAGATCTAGAAGAAACCACAAAAACCACAAGAGGAGACTTTCCTGAGAAGAACCAAATTCAATCCACCATGAAACCCCTTTGATTTTACTCTAAAATGATCTAAGGAGCTCCCCCAACCTCTGAAAACAAGAACTCTTGCATGATCCAAAAGTGGGAGGAAGAAAGAGGGAAAATGGGAAATCCCGAGTGGCCTGAGACTTAAAAACCCAAACTTTAAGTCACTGCACGGTTACCCACACACGGTTTGGAAAACCATGCGCCAACAGTGTAGTTGCCACTATCTCACATAGGGACTTTGCACAGCTTGCCTGAACGGTCTGACAAACCGTGTGCCACCCGTGCTGAGCCCACTGTCAAGGGTAATAACTTACATACTGGGCCCTTGGGACTAAAAGGCTAATAAATTACAGACTGGGCGTCCGATTGACGCATCGTATATTGCGTTGAGACCCCTATGACGTGGTAGAACTTTGGGATACTTATTTTTGGGACTTCATGGTAGTTGGAGTATTGATAAGTGGATTGAGGAGTGGACCCTCCCGTAGACTAGCGAGCTTAGTGCGGCAACCCTATAGCTGGCTGTGACGATGTACTAGGATACCGTGTGGGTATGATGATGTACTAGGATCCTATGTGGGTCTGATGATATACTAGGATCCTATGTGGGTCTGACAATGTACTGATGATGTACTAGGATCCTGTGTGTGTCTGACGATGTACTCGGATTCCATGTGGGTCTGACAATGTACTAGGATCCTATGTGGGTCTGACGATGTACTAGGATCTTGTGTAGACCTGACGATGTTCTAGGATCCTGTGTGGATCTGAAATTTGGTATCCTTCATGGGTCTCCCTCTTAACAGAGTAAGATGATTTAGTAGTTACATCTAATCATCTCTATTATTGTGCCTAAGTTATACCTGGTGTGTGCTGAGTTCATACCTATGTGGTACTTTCCTTCATGGTTATACCATGGTGGTATTCTTCTGTGTGGCGTAGCTATGTGGTACTTACCTTCGTGGTATTCCTTCCTTTTTGGAATAGTTGAGCTTTGGGATTTTGGGTTGGACCCACTATTTCCTCTTGATTGAGATGGGTATACTTGATAACTTAGGTATATGTATGGGCATATACCTAATTAGGGTTTTTAGTTGACTTCATTATTTTTGGTTTATCCTTTGTGGATTTTGTGAGACCTTGAGGGTCTCAGTGTCCCTATTGAGTATCGTTATACTCAACCCTGCATGGACTATGCCCGTAGCTTGTTGTGTTTGGTGCAGACGACGGATATCGCTGACCGAGGATGAGGGTACCAGGACAAGACGGGTCCCGGAGGTGGGCCATACGACGTGTTGGTACGCAAAGGAGACAGACATACGTGGAGTGATGAGGAGGAAATATATACCTACCCTTATGTTAGGAACCTCAGAGGTGACCCAATAGTTGCTTTCCTTTTTTTTTCAGTTGTGTTGTTTTTTAGTTGTAGTTGGACCTTTACTGTTGCGCTTGTATTCCAGACCCTTTTTAATTTCAACACCCTTTTTTCTATACAGTTTACTTGTGTTCATATCTTGCTGTGTGCTTGGTTGTGTGTCTTTATAGGTTATAAAGGCAATGCCTTCTAGGTTTTAGGGAATACGCCTTTCGGTACTAGTCTCCAACCCCTGGCCTATGGAAGCCGGGCTTGGGGTAGTCACGACCCGGGCCTCGGGGGATGGGTCATGACAAAATTTGTATCTGAGGTGTCGTATCTACCATAGAACATGGGAATCTAATCTTTTTAATTGTAATAATGTTAAGTTTAGTGAGTGTGGTTATCAGTTTATGGAATCTAGTGTTGGTACGACAGCCGACGTATCCATACAGTAGGACCCTGACTTCTGATTTCTAACTCAGTGCATGAAAACAGGGATTGCATGTGTGTTTCCAAGAGTTTTCTTTGTGATCTATTTGAGTCAGCTCACCAGGTATAAATTATTGACCATGGTGCACCTGTTCTTTATTAGGATACCGCTGCGTAGACAGGCAGCTAGGATTCCCGAGAGAGTACACAATGATGGCCCACTTAGCGACGAGGCTCCAGTGGAGGTCCCTCTTACTATGTTGGCACCTTCAGGTGGTGTACCAGCAACACCACCACCCATTGGGCAGTATTTTCCACCATCGACACTGGAGGAAGGTGCATGACTACTGAGCATGTTGCATGAGTTTCAGCAGTAGAGGCCTCCGAGGTTTCGAGGTGAGACAGATTCCCACATAGTTGAGGGCTGGCTAGAGGTAGTTGCTAGAGTTTTCCTCCTAGTTGATACACCATTAGAGCAGATGATGATCTTAACTACTGGTCTTTTCCAGTGAGTGACCATGAGAATGTCATGCATAGTGATTAGGCTTCAGTACATGGACCATTACCCGAGATAATACCTTTGGGTAGTGTGTCAGCTATATCACTACCCATTGGTCAGTAGTTACAACTTACTATACCGGTAGATGAAACATATAGGATTAGTTCCTTACACGTGATTCAGCATCAGATACCCCTCAAGTTGTAAGGCAAGCCCGAATCACAGGTGGATGAGGACTGGCATGAGTAGGTGGATGAGAGTTCTCTAGAGCATCTATAAATTTAGCAGGATGACAAGTCTGTAGCTCAGTATTCATCGAGATGTACCGATAATTCCTGGTACACGATGAATATGATACGATCAGTGCTTCAGGGATCAGACTTTCGAGTGCAGTATGTTTAAAGAAATCCAAGAAAAAAAATATTCCTCTATGCATTCCTACTTATGTTAGGGTGCTAGAGAGTAACTTTTTGGTTGAATGTTCTTTGGCTGAGCAGATACAACCAATGATTGTTAGTAGTGGGAAAACAAGAAACTGGTGCTAGTCATAGAGACTTGGGCATGTAAAAATGTTTTGGTAAGAAGAATTGTTAGGGACAGATGAATCTGTAGGGCCGCAGACATGGAAGCAGAGGTAGGGGGAAACATGAGGTGGAGTACATTTTGACATGTTACAACCACCCCCCATTGTGGTCCTTTCTAGGCTCAGGGAGTTGGAGGACATGAGAAGAGAGTAACTGCATGTGGTCAAGGAGTGCGACCCAAGGGCTCTAGGAATGATTCTTGGTACGGTCTATGTCTACTAATAGTTGCTGTATCAATATAAATAGGTACCAATCATTCCTTCCTTCCAAGAATCTTGTACAAGACCTAGAGTTTCTAGTTAAACAGCTGACTTGACCCTCACGTCTAGAGATACCTTTGGGAGGAGACTCAATAATAACACTTACACCGATGGTGTTATCTGACCCTTGAGGTGAGAGTTTTGGTTGAAACCTCTTGGTGGCAGCATTGAGGGCTTACAAAGTTAGTTTGGGTATGACTAGAAATCCACAATTCATACCTAGATTGACTATATTAGGAAAAAAAAGTTGTGGTTTATCTACAACATTGGGATGAGGCTTTCTTTAGTCGGCGAAAAAGGAAACCCAGATAGCAAAGGATAAACTCCTGCATAAGAGGGTGTGGCTAATCACTCGTGAGTCAGCCGACCTTACCCTCGTGGCAGCATATGTTTTGAGTTTTCAGTTCCCAACAAGAGTGGGTAGAGTTCCTCCAGAGCTATGACTTTGATATAGTATATACTATTGGGAAGGGGAACATGGTAGCAGACACACTTATCAAGAGGTATGGCTTGTAGCTACTGAGTGAGGCGACAGAGCATCAAGACACTTTGCAGATATCCTTTGTGTATCGATATGGAGCATCTTTTATTTTGTCTCTTACAATCACTTCCCCACTTCTTCAGTGAGCCAGGGAGGCGCATCATGGGGATGCTGAATGTGAGGCGTGACGTGATCATATATCCACATGAAATGCTCCTGATTGATGTTCTGAAGGTGGGGACCATGTCATCCTCTTTATAGGATGTACCATGATACCCGTGTATCTTTGGGAGAAAGTGTTGAGGGAGTTCCACACATCCCCTCTAGCGGTACATCTAGGAGTGATGAAGATGTACCAGGATCTCCAACGATAGCACTGGTGGCCGGGAATGAAGAATGTAGTAGAAGAATTTTTCTCTCAATGCCTCACTTGTAAGCAAGTGAAGGCAGAGCATCATGTACCAATAGGCTTGGTTCAGCCTTTAGAGGTCCTAGAGTGGAAGTGGGATGGGATATACATGGACTTCATGAGAGGAATTCCACGTATATCTTGGGGTCATGATTCTATTTGGGTGATCATCAACCGACTTACCAAGTCAACCCACTTCCTACAATTTAGAGAGTATGGTTCAGTAGAGAGCATGTAACGCCTCTATTTGTAGGAGATTGTGCAGCTCAATGATGTAGCCTCAAAGATTGTCTCTAACTGTGATGTACGTTTTAATTCCCTACTATGGAAGGGGTTGCAGGAGGCTTTCGGGATGCTCCTTCATTTGAGAACCGCCTTCCATCCGCAGACGGATGGTCAGACTGAGAGGACCATTCAAACCCTTGAGGACATGCTACATGCTTGCATCCTCGACTTCAGTCATATCTGGGAGGATCACTTGCCTTTGGTATAGTTTTCATACAACAATAGATATCACTCCACCATTGGGATGAAACCTTTTGAGGTATTTTACGGTCGAACTTGAAGATCACCTTTGTGCTGGACTAACCTAGGGGAGTCTGCACTCGTGGGACAAGAAATGGTATGGGATGCCACAGAAAAGTTGTAAATCATACAGGAGCAGATAAAGATTGCACAGAGTAGGCAGAATTCTTATGCGGATAGGAGACGGAGCCCTCTGGAGTTTGAGGATATCAACCATGTCTTTCTACGGGTCTCACCTCAATGAGGTTTGCAGAGATTTTTCCGGAGTGGAAAGTTATCTTTGAGGTTCATCAGACCCTTCTAGGTCCCCAGCAGAGTTGGCGAGGTGGCTTACCGACTAGCTCTTCCACCTCAGTTGCACCAGGTGCACAACGTCTTCAACATATGCCAACCGAGGTGATACGTGCACGACCCTTCTCACATCATCGACCACGGCGAGCTGGACTTCGACGATGGGAATAATTTTACGGAGGTTCTAGTAGAGATTGAGAATCGACAGGAGTGGGTCCTTCGTGGGTGGTCAATACCTCTGGTGTGCATTCACTGGCAGCACAAGAACCTCCAGGAGAGCACATAGGACGGGGAGGCTCAGATTCGTGCTCACTACCCCCACTTGTTTTCCTAGTTTTGTGATGTGTCTTTCTGGGAAGAAAATACCCAAGGTGGGGAGAAAGTAAAGATCTGTAATTTCCATGAAATGTGTTTTTAATTAAATGGAAATTTTACGAGTCCACGAAAATTGACGGCGCATGATTATGAGGCCCGGAGGGCCTGAAATGAATTTCTGAACTTTTTTTCGGGTACGTTTAGTAAACGTGCGAGTGGGTTTTTGTAACTTTTGAACTAGGGCTCAGAATTGAAATTCAAGGACACCGTTGAACTTGCAGCGCTGATATTCACTTAAGGATACTTTCACCGTGATAGTAGTTGGTCAAGGGAGAAATTTAGTGTCTGGGTTTTTTGTGAAAGAATAAAATAAAATAAATTTTTTTAATATATTTATTTGTTGAAACCTCCCCTGTGGATGTTATAAAGGTGGGGACCACATGAACTAAAACCTCCTACATGGGTTATGGTGGTGGGGACCACCCGAGCCTAAACCCCTCAATTTGAATTACTAAAGGTGGGGACCACCCAAACCGTCATAATGGGAGAAACATTTAAACTCCCTCTTAAATGTGGGGAAGCCTCTTGAACTTCCCCCACATTAATTGCACCACCCCCTTTGATTAATTATACCAACTCATCAATTAATTAATTAATCCAATTTAAAATTATTACAACAAACTAAAAAGATAACATATTCTATAATGTTGGCTATTTTATTTTTGATGGGGATTGTGGGAAAGTATTTGGAAAAGGAGAAGGGGAGAGCTTTTGGGAGGACTAAACTTCTCCAATGAATAACTTCTTCCACGAAGAATGATTCTCCAAACGAAGAACGCCGACATCCTCCAACATCTTCAACTCCTTCCTTGTGAAATCCCCCAATGGTGGACAGATTTAATTACTAAGAACCACCTCCATCGAAGAGAGTTTATCTGAAAAACGAGCTCAGGATCAGAGGTGTGTGGCGGGCGCAAAGAAAATCTACATCTTCGACTTCTCTCTCACAACCCAACAACAAGCCTTCGAGGTAGGGGTTTAATTATGTGTTATCATTGATTCCCATGTTCGTCCCTTCTAGAAAAATAATTCATATCAACTCACTAACTAGTTGATCTACAATTTTTTTCTTTTTGTGGGATTGGGAATAATTATTGTAGGTGGTTGCAGGGTTGTTGTTCTAAATACCTTCCTTACCTGTTCTTGATGTTCTTTGGGATTCAATATTTGTGAACCACTTACTATCACTCTAATGTTGAGAGTGCGTGTCAAAATAACATGGCCCGACCTCTTCGAAAACCCTTGTGTTTGTTTTAATGAAATCCTTGAGATAGAGGATGACAAAAACCAGAGGCTGGTTGCGCGACGAAGGCTACGGTGCAACCACACCCCCCGATGGAAGAGAACTGCGTCTTATGCCGCGACGACGAAGGGAGGAAGACCAGCTGAACTGACAAGAAACCACACCCCAATCCGGGCCAACGCTCCATGAAAATAGCTCTAAATCTCTTTCCCTATAATAAAAAATCCTTAAAATCAACACCCAAGGAAAACACAACCCGAGATCTACACACAATAGGTGAAGATCTAGAAAACTAAGGGAGAGGGATATGTAGGTCTAGAGGAAACCAAAAAGAACCATGAGAGGAGACTTGCCTGAGAAGAACCGCTTTCAATCCACCAAGAAACCCCTTCGGTTTGCCTCCAAAATGAGTTAAGGAGCTCCTCAAACCTCTTAAAACTGGAGCTCCCATGTGAGCCATGAGTGGGAGGAAGAATGAGGAAAAAATGGGAAATCCTAAGTGTCATGGGACTTAAAAACCCAAACTTTAAGTGGCCGCACTGTTACCCCGCATGGTTTGGAAAACCGTGCGCCAACTATGCGGTTTCCATTGTCTCACCTAGGGACTTATCATGGCTTTCCCGCATGGTCTGAAAAAAAGTGCACCACCCATGCAGAGCCCACTATCAAGGCTGATAACTTATAGTCTGGGCCCTCATGACTAAAAGGCTAATAACATACAGACCGGGCGTCCGATTGATGCACCGTCTATTGCCTTGAGACCCCTATGACGTGGAAGACCATTGGAAAACTTATTCATGGGACTTAGTGGCAGTTGGAGTATTGACCGATGGATTGAGATGCAGACCCTCCCAGAGACAAGAGAACTTATTGCGGGAACCCTGTAGTTGGCTGTGACGATGTACTAGGATCCTATGTGGGTCTAACGAGGTACTAGGATCCTGTGTGGGTCTGACGATGTACTAGGATCTTGTGTGGGTCTGACGATGTACTATGATCCTGTGTGGGTCTGATGATGTATTGGGATCCTGTGTGTGTCTGAAAATTTACTATGATCCTGTGTGGGTCTGACAATGTACTAGGATCCTGTGTGGGTCTGATGATGTATTAGGATCCTGTGTGGGTCTTCATTTTGGGATCCTTCATGGGTATGCCTCTTAACAGAATAATATGATTCAGTAGTTACATCTAATCATCTCTACTACTATATCTAAGTTATACCTGATGTGAGCTGAGTTCATACCTGTGTGGTAATTTTCTTCATGGTAATACCTTGGTGGTATTATTCTGTGTGGCATACCTATGTTGTACTTACCTTCATGGTATTCCTTACTTTGTGGAATAATTCAGCTTCGGGATTTTGGGATGGACCCTATGTTTTCTCATGATTGATATGGGTATACTTGATAACTTAGGTATATGTATGGGCATATACCTAAGTAGGGTTGTCAGTTGACTTCATGGTTTATGGTTTATCCTTTGTGGATTTTGTGATTCGTTGAGGGTCTCGGGGTACCTATTGAGTATCATTATACTCAACCCTGCATGAGCTATGCTCGCATTTTGTTCTGTTTGGTACAGAAGACGGACATCACTGATCGAGGATGAGGGTACTAGGACTAGACGGGGCCCGAAGGTGGACCATAAAGCATGTCGGTACACATATAAGACTGGAAGATGTGGAGTGCCGATGAGGCGATCTATACCTACCCTTCAAGTAGGAACCTCAGAGGATGACCCCATAGCTGCTTTAATTTTTCTTCAGTTTTATTGTTTTTCAGTTGTACTTGTACCTTTAATGTTGGGCTTGTATTCCGACCCCTTTTTTACTTTTAGAACTATTTTCTATATACAGTTGACTTGTGTTTGTATGTTTCTGTGTGATTGGTTGCGTGTGTTTACAGGTTATAAAGGCAATGCATTCTCAATTTTATCTAGTCGCCAGCCCCTGGCCTATGGAAGGCGGGCTTGGGGTAGTCACGACACGGGCCCCGGGGGACGAGTCGTGACAAACTCCGTGGTCAATTACAGATTCTCCAATATGAGGAGGACCTCCATTTTGGATAAATGATTTTTCATAGGGAGGATATCTACAATATATTCTTTGGGGAGGAAATCTAAGGATGTTATCTTGGTTTCTAGAGGTATGGATTCAATGTTTACGTAATTTTTAGTTTTCTTTATAAAGAGGACCCTCATGTAAAATTTTCTCTTTTTATGCAGAGGGGAAAATCTCCAATATATTCTCAAAGGGACTTATAGTGTTATTAAATTTTTTTTCCATGGTAAAGGAATCCATGGTTGCTGATTGTTTATGATTCATTTTGAAGAGGACCTCCTTTTTGGTGTAATATTTATATTATTGGGATGGCCTCCACAACTGGTGTCATGAGAAGGACCTTGATGATAAATATTTATATTTCTACATGGAGGACCTCCATGGTTTGAGTTATGATGAGATCCTTTAGTGATTCTTAGTTTCTATTGACAACATGGAGGAACTTTGTGGATGATGATTGATTTTTTAATATGAGAAGGACCTTGATGATTGATGTGTTAGATGTTATAGGGAGAACATCTATTATTTCTACTATGAGGAGGAACTTTAGAGTTCTCGATTAAAGTGTTGTGGGAAGGACCTTGGAAGAAAATACATTGGGGAAGAAAACTAGAGTTATTTATTATAGTTTTATAGGGATTAACTTCATAATAAATACCCCAATGAGGACCTCTAATGTTGTTATCCATGGTACCATGGGGAGGACCTCTATGGCCTTGTTTTCCTTCACCCACTAATGAGGCATTTGTGGATCCTCTAGCAACAATAATGATACACTAGTAATCCTCATGGGTGTCAATATCCATGTAAGTAGAGACATGACCTTGGGATATGGATTTACCTATGCAATAAATAATTTTGGAAGTTCTTGGTTGATATAATGGGGTAGAATATCAATCATAATCATGGACATGCAATTTGGGAAGCAAAATTCATGAGTATGATCCTTGATAGGTGGATCGTGGGTTATATTTGGGACATGTTGATAGGATTAATGTGTGTCAATGGTTATATTTTTATGAACCCACTCTCAATATTTCATAACTAAATATCCCCTAAGAGTCTCCTCTTAGGATTCCCAGTTGATAAAACCCCAGAACAGATCTATGAGGTGACCACATCAATATATTCTTGAGGTTATGTGGTTGTGTGGTGGTCAGAACAATAGTGATTTTTATGATCCCTCCTAGAAATATCCCAAAAATTAGTAGCTTTCTAGTCATAATATTATTTCACCTTTTTAAGGTAAGGGAGATAAGGATTGGGGCACTATATTGATATACTTTTGAAGTGATTAAATGTGGAAACATAAGCCACTTACTTAACCTCAACCTATTTTTTTAGGAAGGACTAAGAAGATTAACTTCCCATTGGATTTCAAAATATACCTCCAATGTTGAGATAAAGTTGTTGATAATATATTCAAACAGTAGAGAATTCACCAACTTTGAATAAAGGTGATTCATTGAAAATAATACGAGCTATGAATTTAAGGACTTGGAATTCACTGTGGTTGAAGTGCATGTATGGCACATCGACTGATAATGTTTTGAATCTTGAGGTGTAAGGTGTTTTACAATAAACAAGCTTGGAATATTGACATGTGATGGTAAATTTAGTGATTCCATTTAGAATATTATTGGAGATCCTAAAGTGTAAAACCACAATCATGGAACTTTTTAGTGAAACATCACAAGTAAAAGTACATGTTGAATCTATATATTTTATTAGTAAAGGATTTCATATAAATTTTACTATTTCTATTTCCATATGAATTCATTCTTGTGATTTTATATAAGATTTAGACCGAATTTCCCATAGCGTGAAGTTGTTGGGATATGCCAGTGATAATTTAAATTTTATATTGAGATTGAGGGGATGGAAGGCCTGATCATCCCTTAAGAGGTATTATTTACTTACATGAGACTCTCTTATAGATTTAATATATATTCATAAAATTATTATCTATAATAATACTAGTAACCTTGGTTCTAAAAGTGATCAATCATTATCCTTAATTATTGTGATCATATATATATACCATTGGTTACCTATATTTCCCTTAGTGATTGATTAAACTATGGTTTAATTCCACATATATGGGTACAAAATGACATTTACTTCCATTATAAGAAACAATTCCCTATTGGGATACTAAAATACCATGGAGCATAGATTCATATTCTCTATGTTTAATCTTATTGATGAGGTCCTAGTTCACCATCTCAATGATGATAGTCCAAAAAAACACATTCAACTGATATCATATGATGTATACAAGTCCATCTGCAAAATACCTAGCTCTAGCCTGCTTATATCCCATGAGAGTAAGAAATAAATGATGATTATCTATAAAATGAACAGATAAATCCATAACCGATAAAGTTTCATGATTTGGGTGTATAAAATAAATTTCTCTCTTAGCCCTCAACATCTGAGGAAAGAAATAGTTGTTTAATGCTCATTGGTATCTCTCAAAGCCATAACCTACTACTGGTTATCGTAGGTCAAAACATTCCCCCATCGTTTGGATAACACTTTAAGCATATATTCTGATTGAACCTCCACTATAGGGGAATATCTAGCTGATAAAAGATAGCTTATGTGTCCTCTAACTATGGATCAATAGTCTGGGGACCACCATCCCCCGAAACCATAGTTGGATGTTGCTGCTAAAATTCCTGCATCAATTCCACCATAGTAGGGGCCGATCATGGGGATCCCAGCATAGTTTTCATGAATCACAGGAAACCATCTAGAAACTAAGCCTTAGTCCCTAGATCATGAATAGCAGGATGCTTCACAAGTGGAACTATTAGAGTTAATAATGGGGGATCATTCCCCCCACCTATTAAGTATGGTTATCACCACCTTCCTAACATATGACATGAGGTCATCTTGGGGGAATAATTCTATAATTCCAATTGCATGCCTTAGAATAGAACTTTATATCACAAAAAATCATAGATAAATTAACAAAACCGTTAAAATCCTTCCTATGAAAGAGTCTCTCCCCTATTCATTCTCCCAAATCTAGGTCCATGTGATATAAAATATCATATAGGGTCACACAACATGCCTAACTTCCCACTATTAAGGTTGGGTTAGGATCAATGTCTCATATATCATAATGGAGGTTCTGGTATATGGAGGGTCGATTGTAAGGTAGAGAGGAAAACACCCATTACATTGTACTTAACATCCACATTTAATAGAAGCCATTTATTAAAGAATTTAATTTTTTTATGTTCATACTCATTTATATGTATATATATCACAGTCCAGTTAGATGATTCGCCATTCCCAAGTTACAATGGAATAATATTTATAAGTTATAATTAGCACATTATGTAACTGAAACCAAAACCTTACATGTGGTATCGAGATGTGACAATCCGTATACAATGATTCAATTATATGAATCACCATCCCTAATTTATAAATGTTCATTCTTTATAAATTACAATTTATATTCATGTAATTTAAATCAACTAAAATTTCAATCCATACAACTAATGGTTGATGCATGAAACACATGATAATTAGTTAGTTAAGGTGACACTATCAAGATATGTCTAAAAAACCATTTAGGTTGAGGAAAACACTTTCATTAAACAAATTTTTATCTCATTTATCTAATATACACATTAGTCAATAACCGATATATCACGCAAGTCACTACAATATACTACAAACAATTAATGGAATAAAGTAAATATGAAATGAAATATTCATGACATGTGAATACCTATGCACCTATAATAATTCATGAGAATTTACCCCATGTATATACCAAGTCAAGGGAGAAGTAAATCTATTATAATAATGATAATAATCACAAAAAATCAGGTGTGTCATCCCATAGTGAAGTCAATAAAACTTTAATAGGAATAATGTAGAACAACATATATCATCCTAGGTAATTTGGATTTTACTTGTACATCAGTTAGATACTTCTTCAAAGAATATAATTACCAAATTCTAACACATTCCAAGTCTCCTATATATTAACCCAAAATAGTCTGAAAAAGGGAAAAATTGGCTCTAATACCACTTAGTGACATCTCTAACCTAGTTTACTCGAAATTCACTGAACCTATCTAGACACATGGCCTCAAGTGTACCTCCCTATATGCAAGAGGATTCCAAATAGTAGTGAGGGTCTATGATGGTATGGTGGAGATACTATACCCTCATGTCAGAGTGGATCACAATAGTAGATAATTGAAAAATAACCATAAGAGTGATATTACAATAGTAAAAATATAACATCCAGAATAAAAGACCCGAAAGATATATCCAATAGCATCATGAGAATAATATCACTAATCTACTCCCGTATTCCACCATAGTACATAAAATCAAGCATACAACTATATACAATTTCACTTGAACCTATCTGTAACCAAGAAGTATGTTCAGTTATCAATCCGTGACTTGAACAGGATGTGAGATAAACTGAATAGGATACCATCAGTGACATCTATAACAAATATAGTCCATGTATAAAAGTTATAGCAATGTGTAAGTATAATAGTAATATGGAAGTAACTAATAATGTAAAAAAATCCTAAAAAACCTATACAATCTATGTCAAAATAAGTATATAAATGAAAAGTAATTGTATAACAATGTAAATAATTAGTCATGGAATATGCTAGATGTATCAATTATCCCTCCTACATTGGGCAGGACAAGAGGCCACTGACCAAGGTTTCCTTTCCAAGTCCACATAGATCATTCATATAAAACTCGGTATAATGTATTCATGCATGAGCCGGGATCCCAACACCCATGGGTAAGGCATCCTCATAGAGTCTTAGTAGCATTTCTAATGGTACTCGATAGAGAATTAGGTGGACCCCAAGGAATAAATACAAGTTGGTCTAAGAAAGCCAAATCGAAGTTAATAATCTAAGAAATCCAATGTAGATGAATCATCGATGCAATACCATAATGTTGGAACCATACAAAAGTATCCATCATTGAATATTTTCTATACGAGATAAAGGGGAACTGTTAGTATCCATTTCTTTATCAATTTAATTCATCACGCTCATTTCATAAATCAATTCACTCATAAGTGGTTAAAGGAGAGGCCATGTTAGTTTCTATTACACTATACCATCCATTTACATTAACATTTATAAGCCAAGAGATCATTGATATCTTTTAAAATTTTGATTTATTCTATTTAACTTATAAATCAATATGATCTAAGAGGTATTATACCTTTAACATCCAAATTTAATGTTTATATTGCTTCAATTCATGGGTGGAAAGATCAACACACCCAAAGTAGTGGAATATTCATACATAGTTAAACCAACCCACCTCAAGGGGTGATTTTGGTAGAGGTTTTAAACCTCTAAATATGTCAAAGGGGGAAATAGAACATGAGAACATGTTTTAAAAAAAATTAATTTACAGTATTAGTCATTTTGAGAAGTAGTTCATGGAGATTCTAACATGCGGAACTATAATGAGAGACATGAACATCAATAATTTAATGGAAAAGTTATATAACACCTACCATATATTGTTAGGAACCTCCTCATTTGGTAACAATTTTGGATATGAGCTAGAATGGGGGAAATCATAGAAATAGACCAATACCCTGAAAACATGGCATATTATCTGGGATTGATTTTGTAACGAATCCAACTTTATGTACATGGAAATTAAATTTATTTTGAGTAATACTTAATAAATTACACAACTTTATGCCCAAATACAATATTAGTTTAGTGTCTTTGAAAACATGGAACATAATCTTCTAACTTGGTGAAAGATCTTCAACATCTCCCATAAGGATCTTCCCCTTTTTTCATAGTAAATACCTTCCTTTAAATCTTTGGGAAAAGAAAACAAAAAAATGTGAGATCAAATGTTCAGTAAGGGTGAAAATTGATCACATTGAACAAACCATAAAAATAATAATGTAAAAACATGAACATAAAGTTTAAATATCAAAATATTGGGTCTTGAAATAAATATTGACAGTACGTAAGGTATAGATCATAAAAGAAAATTTACCATTGTAAAATACCATTGGTATAAAACATGGAATTGATGAAAAAAAATAATCACATAATATGATTTCTATAGTATCCAAGGCATCGCTTCCAAGACCATCATAGTGGACAAAGTCTATTACTGAACCATGTGTATGTACTATTCCAGCCATGTATTACTTAAACGAATTTAGTTTCCATTCCAGCCCTATATTACTGAACCAAATTTAATTTCCATTACAGTCATGTATATCTCATGAGATATAAATCTTTTCTCAATTCATTGGGGGGGAGATATAGGTCCCACCCATCACATAATGAAATCATTCTTACATGTTCCACAAAAATATAAATCATTCATCACAGCATTACCCAAGAAATAAAATGGATTTCTTAAACATCATTACATCATAAAATAATCCATATAAAATATCATTACATCATTAAAACAATAAAATCATAGTAATAATTTGGATAGAAATATAACCCTATTTAATAAATTCATCTTTGATGAAAAATAATTTTTATAAAACACTTGAAATTAATTCTTGAGAAAAATATCTTTCCTTCTTCAAAAAATGTATTCTTTTATCAAAATGCCATGAAGTTTTAAAAGAAAATAATTTAATTAAAAATAAAAATGAAATAGTGTATAGGAATCTTCATGGAAATAAGGCAACATGAAACCAAAAAAATCCATTCATTCCATATAAGTTAAAAAAAATAATGTACTCATACTTTTTTTAGGAAAAGTAAAAAAGAACCTCAAATCGAATAATGAAAAAAGAATCATTTCATACCATTTAATAAAAATTAACCAAAGGTTAAAATTAATTGTAATTTTTTTGAAGAATATAAATGATATTATATAATTAGAAAACATGTATGTGGATGATAAATATACCACAGTAAATACTTACGTATAAACAATCTCGGATAAAAATGAGATTGTAAAATTATATTTTACCTTAGGCCTGATATGCTTCGTATGTATCTGAAACAACTGTATAGTGTGTTTAAAAATATTATTAACTTTTAATAGAACTGTAATAATATTTATGATATCATATATCATTCACTTATGACTTTATATTACAATTTTATTTATCAATTCCATGCTAAAGAAATGTTTTGGGTAGTAATGGTTTTATTTATCATACGTGTTTTGACTTGTTATTATTGATCTTATTAATTATATCATGATTTAATTACATAAATAATGTAAAAAATGATTTATATATCATATATATGTATATAAATATAAATATATATAATATATAGATAAATGAAACGGAATACACCATTCATGGAGATGGTAGGCCGTACATACGCATGTACGCTGTTTCCGTTTTCCTTATTGAATTGAATGGATGAAATTAAATGATATATATATATATATAAATCCAGTTGAATTATTATGTAATATAATTGATGATTATTTATTATATAAATTTTATAATAATTCTTTAATGGTTAATGTGGAGAATGAATCTCATCGTGTCGTGGAGACAGTAGGTAGTATGTACGCACGTGCTATGATATCATTAACTTGATAGTTAAATGGTAGGGAATTGGATGGTATATTAATTATAAATAATAATAATAATTCTATATTCATTATTTAAATTCATTATAATCATCATTATACCCATCCAAATTATGTATTGTTGAATAAAAAATTACACCACGACATGGATACGGTAAGCCGTACGTACACACACATGGTGATATTATTATTCGTAGGATGGATAAAAAAAGGTATAATGTTGTCCCATAATTATAAAAAAATATCATATTGTAGAAAATACTGGATTTATTACTTTTTTATGAGAACAAAATGATAAGATGATTTATAATAAGAAAAGAATTTTGAAAGAGGTGATAAAATAATCACTTCTTTTTCGAGTATCTTCTTTTTATTTGAACAAAAGGTCTCCCTAGGATGGATTTTTTCCCAATGTTTGGCCTCTAGGGTAAGGATATGGATGTTTGGAGGAGAGTTGGATAGGTTTTGGCCAAGACAAATGGATTTATAGGTGTTATTAAAAGAGAAAGAGAAGTTCTATTTTATAGGAGAGGTGAGGGTCACTTTAGGATAGTCTTTAAATATTAATTTATTATAAATTTATTTTCGGTTTATAATGGTGAAAAACTCATTTATTTAGAATATATAATTATTATGGGTCAAAATAATCTCAATAAATATGCTTTCAAAAAATTTAGGTCACAAAATTAACCGTATCTTTTAGCTTTAACCCTTAGTTAAAAACATTAACTCTGACCATGTATTCTTGTATTTTCATAATATATGGTTACTACAGTTACTATAAAATAACAAGATAATAAAACAGGGATCATTAATGAAATATTAACATTATATAAGTCAGTTTTACAAATATTATATTTTTATGACTACTATATCATTTATAAAAATAGTATTTGTTTTATAAACTCATTTTTGTTAATTTTGACACTATTTAGTAATTGTTTTTTTTATAAAGTGATAAAAAATTTATTACTTAAAACCAAATGATTTAAATCAATGATCAAATGTAAAATTAATCCATAAAATTATTTTATGGAATAAAAATGTTAAAATTATATTTATTTTAATATTTATAATAACATTTAATTGATTTTTTCATTAATAAGGTAATCACTACATCATCATTGTGTCATAAATAAATTTAATTATTTGATGCCTAAATATTAAAAATATAATACCATGATGTAGTAATTTTTATTCAATTTATAATTAATATTTATAGTTTAAGATATCACTTATAAATCTAATTAAATTTTTTTAGTAATAATATACATGCTTATGTTATATTTCCATTTACTTTAAATTAATTATTATAACATGTCATTTTCAAACCCAAGTAGCTCCCTTGAGTCCTAAAATAGACCTAAGTATGATCATGGTTGGTAATATATCATAAAATAGGATTCGGGAACATGTTAGGGTAGGTTTATATTATTATAATATTATTTTTAACCTTTTTTACCTGATTTACCCTTTAATCATTGTAAATAAAAATAATTACGGAAGTTACTATTCATAATGTCCAAAAATAAAAGGTTACTATTTACAAAATTTGGACCTTCTAATTAAAAATATGGAATACATATT
This sequence comes from Viscum album, assembly GCA_963277665.1. Classification (NCBI taxonomy): domain Eukaryota; kingdom Viridiplantae; phylum Streptophyta; class Magnoliopsida; order Santalales; family Viscaceae; genus Viscum; species Viscum album. The sequence goes on from OY728163.1 coordinate 291,808,013, forward strand.
TCAAAATTCAAAGCACATAATTTAATGAAAATAATTTAATATTAATTCATGTTGTGAAAACCAAAAAGCAGGTTTTTAAGAAGTAAAAACTATCAAAAGATTAACATGTGTTCATGTCATATTTAAATGTGAAATTACTTCCAATGAACATAATTGGATTAAATTATAAAAATATAATCTAATTAAACTTTAAAACCAATTAAAAATATAATCTAACTATATAAATAAATTAGATGAAAAGGCTATTTTGAATTAAAATGCAGTATTTTTCACTATTCATTAACATATGAATTTTATAAAAAAAAATCCAAAAATTAAAACAATGTAAATTTTGATTTCCCTATTGAACATAACAAGTTTATTTTTTCTAATATAAAATTTTAAAGTGTTAAAAACTATATTTAAAATGTGTGCACAATCAAAAGGTGGTAAAACTACATTTTTTGAAAAATACTTCTTTTATATGAAAAATTGAATTTGTTCTTTTATTATGTTATATAAAATAAATAAAATAAATTTTAATGTTATATAAAATTCAAAATTTTGTTAATACAATTCATAAAATCTAGTTTATATCCCATTAAATAATATTATTTTTATAATATATCATTGTTTAGTGAAACTCGGTTTTGTGTACAACGCAAGAAATCGAGGAATGACTCTCTTTATTGTAATGAAAGACAAGTCAATGTTAAGTTTAGTGAATTATTTTTTTGGTGTTCTATATAACACAATCCAAACATAGTTATTTTATACACTGAACAAAATCTATACTCATTGTTTCTTTAAATGAATTCTATCAAAAGAACTTGAAATTGTGTGTAATACAAGACAAGTATAGTGTTGCATATACGGAAAGATAATATGGTGTTGTGTATAGCACAAGCTAATATTGGTGTAGCTTAAAAGACAATACATTAAAAATAATCTATCTCATAAAATCTTGGGGTGTTACATTATACCCCCCTTAAAAATAAATTCACCCTCGAAATTTGTCGGGGTTATAAAAGGTTTACTACTTTAAAGTTTATTTCATAGAAACCGAAATCATAAAAAGGAATACTAAAAATTTATTTTAAAAATTAAAGTTTTAAACATAATGGTTACCCAAAGTATCTCATCACCGGGTTTCCACATATAAGAGCATAGGTGGGAAGTGAAAACATATATATGGAAGAAAAATCTGACCATCATGTTCTGATGGATAGTGATAGAGAAAAATGTTTTGATAAAGTTAACAACTATAAATCCATAATTTTGTGATGATTTATTGGACCATCTGAGTCATAAGATAAAAAGTTACTAAGATAACATTTTTGGTTTTCAAGATCCATTCTATAAAGTTGAAGTTTTTTTTCATGAGAATGAATACTTACTTGATTTTGATACAATCTCATTATTGTTCATGACGTGAAAAATTTCCAATTCATATCTTATTTAAATAAATTAAGTCAAATTTATAATTTTTGAAGTGTTATAAGATCATGCAATAGAATGATAGGTCATTACAGCTGCCTTAACAAAAATTCTATCACAGGTAATCAAATATGAATAAGTCATCTATAGTGAGATAATAAATTAATCTAACAAACTTTAAACGAAATATACCTTATACTATCCATAAATGGATAACATTAGAATCCTTATAAAAACAAAAAATATAAAACAATAGAAAGAGGTGAAATAAATAAAGATAACCTTTATCTCCCATTTCTCATAAGGTATTTCTTGGTTTTCACATTCCAAACATGTAGATACCTTAATCATGTATTCTCTTGAAACATGGTAATAACATGAGTTACTATAGAACCTTAGTGAAAACATGCATTCTATGAAAATTAACTCTTTTAATACACCAAAAATAGAAAAAATATATACTCAAACCATGATATCACTTTGTCCTTATATCAATTATGAGCTCATTAATAATATCAATCATATCATTATCTTCTTATCCCTTCAGTATGAGAATATCATGTGCTTTCAAAACATATTTCAATCACTTTCAATCGTTACCTGTACCATATACTTTTGAAAACTACAATGGACTAATACATAGATATTTTAATATTCCATAATACTATAAAAAAGATTCAACAACACTATTTTGGAATCCCATTTCATAAGCACTTAATCAATCCACCACTTCATTGTCATACTCAACATCACCAATATTGATCGCATGTGATTTTTATTTCTCTTTGGTCTTAAGAGGTTACTGACATCGATCATCAACATTAACCATTGGATTTGGGCATTTGTTAGCATAATGCCCCATTTCCTAACACATGTAGCATTGAAGTGTGAGTGGTAAAATATCTATTGTCTTTTCTCTATTAACATCATTAGAAACCTTTTTCCCATTACTTAGGCTCTCAACTTCTCAATAATATTCTTTTCCAAATTGAAAACATTTTCTAGTCCCTTTAAGACAATATAAACCATGATTCTTTCCACACATTGAGCATAAGAAACCATTAATCTTCTTTTCACCATTGTTTTGAGATTTTCCCTTGAACACCATCTCCCATTTCTTTTCAAAATCATGAGATTGATATATAACAAAAACTTCCATTTCTCCCTTGATAACACAACAAAAAGTCTCTTTATAGCTAAAAAAGTTTCTTATAGCTAATTCCATTCAAATACTTGCTTTTAATTCACTGAAGAATCGATAAACTTTACTTTCAGGTTGGATGATAAAACCAGAAGCATACCTTGAAAGATTTGTAAAATTTTTCTCATATGTACCAATGGATTAATCATCGTTTTTCTAAAGATCAAAGAACTCATTTTCCATATTTTTTTGAATAATATGATGGAATTACTTATTGAAAAATAATTTCTTGAACTCAAACCATTCCATGGACTCAATTTGATCTTTCTTCGTTGTATTATTGATTAGAGTCCAACACTGGTCTGCTTCACCTTCTAAATGATAAACATACAAAATGAATTTTATATTTTCCAAATAGTGGAGGATGGAAAATATCTTTTCATTGGTACTGATCCATTGTTCAGCAACAAGTGGATCAGAATACCCACTGAACGAAGGTGGATTTTTCCTCCTAAAGGACTCAATATAATGTTGTTACTTTATCTTCTCATTTGGAAGTCCATAATTATTCATATCTTGTGTAAGTATAGCAACAAAATTTTTCTTTCCATCTACCATAGAATTTGGTTATTTTGGAGGAAAATAATTTCATTTCCCAGTGCATTGATCATTAATAGTGTTCCTTCAGGTTCCATCCATTGTCTAAAACACAAAAAGAATAATGTGAGAGGAAAAAATCATACTAGGAAAACAACATAATAAAGGGGAGTACTTTCAATCTCTAACATCATAAGAATAATCCTAGGTTATTCATGACCATTACAATAATTCTACGATTGTAACATATATTAAGACTTATCCTTAATAACATCCTTAGACATAACTTAGAAATATCTATAGGGATCTCCCAAATGTTTTAACATCATAGTTTCCAATGGTTAACCAAACCTTCGCTTTGATAACAAATGTAATGACCCCAACATGATGTACATAGAAATTACATTTCTTTTTCAGAATAATTAATACATTATAAAAATATACACCCAAATACTCTATTATTTTAGTGTATTTGGAAAATTGGAACATAATCATCTAACTTGGTGAAAGATCTTCAACATATCCCACAATGATCTTACCATTTTGGTTTTCTACCTAAAACATTTCGTTAAATTATGGGGGAAAAAATAAAAAAGGTTGATCTCAAATGATCATTAAGGGTAAAAATTTAGAACATAAAACAAACCCTAAATATAAGAATGTAAAAAAATGAACATAATGTTTAAATATTAAAATATTAGGTCATGAAATAAATCTTTACAGTACATAAGGCATAGATCATAAAGTAACATTAACCATGATAAAATAACATTAGAATAAAACATGGAATTATGTAAAACAAATAAGAACATGATATGATTTCTATATTATCCAAGGCATTGCTTCCAAAACCATCATCGTGGAAAAAGTCTGTTACTAAAATGTGTTTACTTGACATTCTAGCCATGTATTACTGAGAAAAATTTGCATGCCCTTCCATCCCTGTATTACTGAACCAAATTTACTTGTAGTTCTATTAATGTTTAGCTCATGAGATATAAATCATTACCCAATGCATTGGAGGGATATATAGATCCCACCTATCTCATAATGAAATCTTTCTTACATGTGCCACAAAAATATAAATCATTCATCATAGCATAACCCATGAAATAAAATGGGTTTCTTAAGCATAATTTCATCATAACATAATCCATATAAGAAATCATTCCATAATAAAAAAAATAAAATCATAGTAATAATAATGATAGTAACATAACCCTATTTAAGAGAGTCATGTTATATGGAAAATAATTTTGATAAAACACTTGACCTTAATTCTTGAGAAAATATCCTTTATTATTCAATAAGCATTTTCTTTTCTCAAAATGCCATGAAATTTTAAAGGAAAATAATTTAATGAAAAATAAAATTGAAATAGTTTAGAATAATATTCATGTAAATATGGCGTCTTTAAACTATAAAAATTCCTTCATTACTTATATGTTTAAAAAACATTCTCCTCATACTTTAAAAAAAAGTCAAAAAGTACCGCAAATCGAATAACGAAAAAAGATTCATTTCATAATATTTAATAAAAATTAACCCAAGGGTAAAGTTAACTATATTTTTTTTAAGAATTGAAATAATATTAAATAATTAGGAAACTTTTATGTGGATGAAAAATATACTCTTGTAAATACTTACGTATAAACAATCTCAGAAAAAAATGAGATTGCAAAATCATCCATTACCTTAGGTCTGATATGCTTCGTATGTATCCAAATATCAGATATAGTGGGTTTAAAAAAATTATTAACTTTTAAAATAACCATAATAATATTTATTTTATCATATACGATTCACTTACGACTTTATATAACCCGTTCATTTATCAATTTCTTGTTAAAGCAACGTTTTGGATAATAATCGTTTTATTTATCGTACACACTTTGACTTGTTATTCTTGATATTATTACTTATATCATGATTTAATTACTTCAATAATGTAAAACATGATTTATATATCATATATATTCAGTATATAAATAAATATATATAATAGATAGATAAATGAAATTGAATACACTGCTCATGAAGATGGTAGGCCATACGTACGCAATAACACTATTTCCATTTCCCTTATTGAATTGAATGAAAGAAATTAAATAAAATATATATTCATAAATCCAATAGAATTATTATGAAATATGTTTCTTGGTTATTTATTATATATAATTTGTAATTAGTCTTTAATGGTTGGCGTGGAGAATGAATCTCATCGCATCATGGAGATGGTAGTCCGTACGTACGCATGAGCGACAATATCATTAATTTTATGGTTAAATGGTAAGAAATTTAATGGAATATTAATTATAAATAATAATTATCAGGTTATATAAATTATTTAATTCCATTATAATCATCATTATACCCATCAAAACTAATCATTATTGAATAAGAAATTACACAACGGCGTGAAGACAGTAAGTTGTACGCACACACGCATGGTGATACTATTATTCAGAGGATGAATAAATAGGAGGTATAAGGTTGTACCATATTTATAATAACATATAAGAATTCATAAGATACCAAATTTATTACTTTATTATGGGAACAACATAATAATAGGAAGTAGAAGATAAAAGAATTATGAAAGAGGTGATAAAACAATTACCTTCTTTTCGAGTATCTCTTTTTTATTTGAACAAAAGGTTTCACTAGGATGGATTTATGCCCAAATTGTTTCCTATAGGATGATTTTAGGGAAGTTAGGAGGTTATTTTATCAGGGGTTATTCGATCATAAGGGCTTTGGAGGTGTGATTAAAAGAGAAGGAGAAGTTCCCTTTTATAGGAGAGTTGAAGGTCACTTTAGGAATGTCTTTAAATATTAACTTATTTTTGGTTTATAATGGTACCGAACTCATTTTATAAAATATAATATGATTATGGGTCTAAATTATCTCAAACAATAGGTTTTAGACAAATTTATGTCACAAAATTAACTTTATCTTTTAGCATTAACCCTTAGTTAAAAACATCAATTCTCACCATGTCTTCTTGTTTTTTATAATATATGGTTACTATATTTAGTATAAAATACCAAGAGAACCACAAGTGGATCAATAATTACCTTTTTAACCTTAGATAAGTCATTTAACCAAATTTTATATTTTTAGGACAACTATATCATTTAATAAAATAGAATTTGTTTTAAAAAATCTTTTATGTCAATTTTGACACTATTTAGTAATTGATTTTCGTTAAAGTCATCAAAAATTGATTCCTTCAAACCAAATTCTTTACATCAAATATAACATGTCAAATTCATCCATAAAATATGTGTATGGAAGAAAATATTTCAAATTATATTTATTTTAATATTTATTATATCATTTATTTGAATCTTTCATTAATAAGGTAATCAATGCATCATCATTGTCTCATAAATACTTTTAAATATTTAATGTCAAAAATTTAAAAATAAAATAAAATGATGTAGGTAATATTTTAGATTTATAATTACTATTTATTGTTGAATATATCACTTATATAACTCAAATTAATTTTTTTTATTAATAAATTACATGGTTATGTTATATTTTCTTATACTTTAAATTAATTATTATAACATGTCATTTTCACACCCAAGTTGCTCCATTGGGTCCTAAAATCGACCTAAGGATGATAATGGTTGAAAATATGTCATAAAATAGGATAAGGACACATGTTAGAGTAGTTTTATATTATTATAATATTATTTTTATCCTTATTTACATGATTTTGCCTTTAACCATGCTAAATAAATATAATTACTGAAGTTACTATTAATAATGTCACCAAATAAAAGGTTAATATTTATAAAATTTGGAAATTATGATTACAAATATGAAATAAAGTTTTTTAAAAATTCAAAACACAGAATTGGAAGAAATTAATTTGAAATTAATTCCCATTGTTAAAACCCAAAAGTGGGTTTTTAAGAAGTAAAAAGCTATCAAAAGATTGACATATGTTCATATCCAATTTCAATGTGAAATTAATTATAATGACCATGATTAGATTAAATTATAAAAATATAATCCAATTAATCTTTAAAACCAATTAATATGATAATATAACTATATAAATAAATTTGAAAAAAAGTTTGTTTTGAATTAAAATGTAGTATTTTTCATTATTCCTTAAAATATGAATTTTATCAGAAAAATACCAAAAATTAAACCAAAGTGATTTTTTTGTCCATTATGAAAATAATAAGTTCATTTTATAAAATATTATATATAAAAGTGTTAAAAATATATTTAAAATGGGTGCTTCATTAAAAGGTGGGAAAACTACATTTTTTGAAAAATAATTCTTTTATCCAAAAATTGAATTTTTTCTTATATCATGTTATAGAAAATACATAAGATGAATGTTAATGTTATATAAAATTAAAAATTTGGTTAATAATATTCATAATGTCTGGTTTATATCCTATTAAATGATAATATTTTAATTATATATCATTGTTTAGTGAAAGTCCGTATTGCATACAACACAAGCTATCAAGGAAGGTTTCTCTTACGTGTAACACATGACAAGTCAATGATGACTTTATTGCAAGATTACTTTGGTGTTACTTACAACATAATCCAAACATAGTTCTTTTATACATTGAAAAAAATATATACTCAGTGTTGCTTAAAATTAATTCTATAAAAAGAACTTGAAATTGTGTGTAACACAAGCCAAGTATAGCGTTTCATATATGGAAAGCTAATATGGTGTTGCGTTGTCATGACCCGTCCTTGGGGCCCGTGCCGTGACTACCTTAAGCCCGCCTTCCATAGGCCAAGGGCTGGCGACTATCACCAAGGCGTAAATCCCGGTAAAAAGGGAAGGCATTGCCTTTATAAAGTAAACAAACACCACAGAGCAAGTAAGAAAAAGAAGCAAACACTAAGTAAAAGATGGTCCAACAGTAAGTGCGGAAAAGTAAATAGGCCGGTATACAAACCCAAACTGAAAGTAAAGTACAACTGAAAAGGGAAAACAACAACTGAAAAGTAAAGCCGCAACGCCGAGCTGTCCACTAGAAATCCCACCTGAAGGGTGGGTACAAATAGCTCCACTGCTCCTCGGGTCCCGCCGTCAGCTCCGAATATGTTCCGCCCAGTGGTCCACCTCCAGGTACCGTCCTGCTCTGCAAGCCTTAACCACGATCAACGCTGTCCGTCGTCTGCAACCAACACAACGTAGTACAGGCATAGCCCGTGCAGGGGTGAGTATAAGCTACTCAGTAGGGACCCCGAGACCCCCGAAGGTCTCCCAAAATCCACAAAGGTTAAACCACAAAGGTTAAACCACAAAGGAAAGATACAATCACGAAGTAACAACCAACACTGCTTAGGTATATGCCCATACATATACCTAAGTCATCAATTCCAATATGCTCCAACCTCCGAGCCCAAGTACAACCCAGTCCACAAAAGAAAGCATATGTATTACACACAGGAAAGAAAAAAGTAGTCCACACAGGATAGCACAACACAATCCACATAGGAATGAAAACAGGATTCAGCTCACACAGGTATACTTCTTTGAAAGACGATAGAGATGATCACTGATCCATCTAAGTCGTCGGACCCACAAAGGATCGATAGGTAATAACCCCCGTAATGACCCACACATGATCGGTAGGAAACTAACCCCCGCAATGACCCACACAGGATTGGACCAATACAGGATCTGTAGGCGCTGGCTCACACAGAACCGCTGAGCGCTGACCCACACAGGATCAGACCCACACAAGATTGGTAGCACTGATCCACACAGGATCGCTGAGTGCTATAGTCGTCTTCGTCAAATCCACTGAGGATCTCTGCACAGTCGTCGTCGCAGTCACAGAAGCAGTCACAGTCACAGTAGCAGTCGCAGTCACAGAAGCAGTCGCAGCCAGCTCTAGGGTTCCCGCACACAGCAAGCTCATTCGGGAGGGTCCGCTCCACGAGCCGAGAGGCTGATACATCAACTGACACATAGTCCAGAGTTGATGTATCCAAAAGTTCCGTATCGTCAACAGGAACTCAACGTCGCAGACGGCGCGTCAAACGGACGCCCGGTCTGAGAGTTATTGGCTTTTTCGTTCCAGGGGCCCGGTTGGTTTCTAAGGCAAAACCAACTCGACCATACTCCACCAGCGCCCAAACCTCGGTCGGAGTAAGCTAAAAGATCCGTCTCACTAAGAGGAATTTAACAAAGTCGACGACGCGTCAATCGGACGTCCGGAGATTAAGATATGAGTGTTTCCGCTCTGAGGGCCCGGTTGGTTTCATGTACGAACCAACCCAGCCGAACTCAAAGTATTCCGAAACCTTGAGTACGATATACCAAAACGACCATCTCGATACAAGGATTGCATCGCAACTGAAGGTGTGTCGATCGGAAGTCCGTAGCCCAAGTTATGGGCAAAAGACTGAAGATGGTCTGAAAACGTTGGTTTCGGGCCCGGACCGACCCGGACCGAGACCCCTCGGTCAGCCTGAACCAGGTCGACCCGCCCTGGGTCCAGGTAGGCCCGGACCGGCATGGCCCAGCCCTACTGGTCGCGGCCCGGCCCGGCGCGGAGCGGCCCGGTCGACGCCGCCAGGCTCGGCCCGGCCTGGGCACAGCGCGTCCAGCGCGCCGGCCAGCTCGGCCAACGGCCGAGCCGTTTTGGCAGGGGGGGGGGGGGGCTGCCCCCCTGGTGTAACTGCGGCCCCCCCAATTAAGGGGGCCATTTTGTGCTGGCCGGCCGGGGGTTTGAACCCCCGGCTGCACACCTGTCCGGTCCGCCCGCCCCGGCCGGCCGGTTCCTGCCTCCACGGGACCGGTGACGGCCGGTCCCCTTCTTCGCCGAAACTGGCAGCCCGAAACCGGACGTCGGTCACCTTACTCTGCCACGGCCCGAAACCGGCCGCGGCTTGGTTTGTCCAGCGCGGTGTGACGACACCGCGCCCTTCCTTCGTGGACCCGCTCCGGCCGCGGCGTCTTCGGTTTTCTTCGACGTGGCATGATGGCGTCGCGTCCTTGTTCAACTTCACGACGCGGCGTGACGATGCCGCGAAGTACTTGTCATGCGATTTCCGCATGGTGAGATGACACCACCCATTTCCGTCCGAACCACAAAGTATCAACAAGGATAAAGAGGAGGGTCGGCCGTGTTTGTGCGGTCCAAACCCCTCTCATTAAACGATAACATTTAGTCGAAAATCCACGAAGATCGACAAACTAGATTCATGAAAGGAAATAATTAAATAAAATAAATCCCCTACCTTGATATAAGAGATGAGGAACGTCGGCGTCGCGAAGCGAGGATTCGGAGACGTTGACGGAGATTTCATCATGGAAAACCGTTGCGAAAAGAGACGTCGCGGAAGAAAAATGCCGTGGAAGAAGACGTCACGACGCGGGTCGGTGTCGCGGAAGACGGTCTCCGAGGGCTCGGCACTCCACGTTGGAGATCGTTCGTTCTTCGCGTTCTTCGTTGAAGATGAAGAAGATGATCTCTAAGTTCCTTGCCTTCTTTTTCCCCCAAGTCCTCTCAAGCATCAAAGGAACTAACCCAATAATAAATTAAGCCACACTTAATTTATTAACTCAACATGGCTTTTGAAATTCAAGAGTTTGAATTTCAAAAACTCACATTAACTCACTACATTAATGTCATAAGTTATTAACTTTAGTTAACAATATTAATGGTGAGTTGAGCGGGTTAGAGGATATGAAGGGGTGGGGTTCGTGTGGGCCCCACCACCCTCATAACCTCCCAAGGGAGGTTGGGTAGTTACCCAACTTCCATCCAAAGGATTAATCACTTAGATTAAAATAAAAATTGTTGTTAAATTTTTATTTTTAACTTCCACAATTTTTATCAACTTCTATTGTGAAAACGCAACTCTGGAATAAGCGTTCCTAAGCAATTACCAATGATGCGGTTCCATCGGTGCCCTCCGAATTCGATTTCGAGCACCGATTCAAAAGATAGGAATTCCCGCTCGTTCATTCACTGAACGTACCCGAGCTAATATTCAGATAGAAATTCCGGGCACACCGGGCCTCAGAATCAAGTGCCGTTTGAAACTGTGTTCTTGTAAAATCTGAAAGGAAATTAAGAAAAACATTTCCTTGAATTTTACGGGTCTTTACATTACTCCCACCTCAGGTCTTTACGTACCCCGTAAAGATACATCGAAAACTAGGGAAAAAAATGTGGGTACTGAGCACGCATCTGAGCCTCCCGCTCCCAAGTGCTCTCCTGGATGTTCCCGTGCTGCCATCTGATGCGCACTAGAGGAATCAACCATCCACGTAGGAACCGCTCATGTCGATCCTCAATCTCCACTGGGACCTCCGCAAAAGTCGCCCCATTATCAATGTCAAGCTCCCCATGTTCAATGATATGCGTCGGGTCATGCACGTATCTCCTCAGCTAAGACACGTGGAAAACGTCGTGCACCCGGTGTAACTGAGGTAGTAGAGCCAGACAATAAGCCACCTCGCCAATCCTGCTGAGGACCTGGAACGGTCCGATGAAGCGTGGAACCAACCTGCCACCTCAGCCAAATCTCCGTAATCCACGTCGAGGTGAGACACGCAAGAATACGTGGTCGCCATCCTCGAACTCTAGTGGCCTCCGCCTCCTGTCAGCATAAGACTTCTATCGGCTCTGAGCTGTCCTCATCCACTCCTAGATGACCTGGACCTTCTCTGTCGTGGCCTAGATCATCTCCGGTCCCACAAGTGCTGACTCCCCAGGGTCTGTCCAGCACAAAAGATATCTACAAGGTCGGCCGTACAATGCCTCATATGGTTGCATCCCGATGATGGAGTGGTAGCTGTTGTTGTACGCGAACTCCACCAAGGGTAGGTGGTCCTCCCAGCTGCGACCAAAGTCGAGGATACATGCACGGAGCATTTCTTCGAGAGTCTGAATGGTCCTCTCCGTCTGACCATCTGTCTGAGGGTGAATGACTGTGCTGAGATGTAGCTGCGTCCCGAACGCCTCCTGCAACCCCTTCCAAAGCCGGGAAGTAAAGCGATCATCTCGATCGGAGATGATAGATGATGGAACACTGTGAAGCCGTACAATCTCCTGAACGTAAAGTCGTCCCAAGCTCTCCACTGAGCCCTGCTCTCTGATGGGTAAGAAGTGAGCCGACTTGGTGAGTCGGTCAACAATCACCCAGATGGAGTCGTGACCTCTGGAAGTGCGTGGAAGTCAAGTCACGGAGTCCATAGATATTCCGTCCCATTTCCACTCCGGAACCTCCAAAGGTTGTACCAAGCCTGCTGGTACCTGGTGCTCTGCCTTCACCTGCTGGCAGGTGAGGCATTGAGAAACGAACTCCACCACATCATTCTTCATGCCCGGCCACCAGTGCTATCACCCGAGATCCTGATACATCTTCGCCACTCCAGGATCTTCCTCCAAGGGAGAGGTGTGAAACTCTCTCAGCACCTCCTCTCGTAAAGCGACTGGTACCAAGGTTCGTCCTCTGAAAAGGACGTCGTGCTCTGCTCCAAAGGAGAAACCATCAGGTTCCTGTCTTGAGGATATCTATACACGCCGTGTCTCATAGTCAGCGTCCCCACGCTGTGCCTCTCTGACCCGCTGCAGTAGTGGAGGGGTGACTGTGAGAGACTGAAGGAAGGCTGCTCCATCTCTAACCACGAAGGATATCTGCAAAGAGGCTAGCTGCTCTGTCGCCTCCTCAAGTAGCTGAATGCCCGACCTCCTACTGAGAGCATCAGCTACCACGTTCCCCTTCCCAGGAGTATAGACTATCTCAAAGTCATAGTCCTGGAGGAACTCGAGCCATCATCGCTATCTCATATTCAGGTCCTTCTGAGAGAAGATGTATCTGAGACTCTGATGGTCAGAAAAGAATATAAAGCGCTCTCCCATCAGGTAGTGTCGCCATGTCTTCAGAGCGAAGACCACTGCTGCTAAATCCAGGTCGTGGGTAGCGTAGTTCTGCTCATGTGGCCTCAACTAACGTGATCTATAGGCGATCACGGCCCGCTCCTGCATTAGGGCACATTTGAGTACGGTCCCTGATGCATCTCAGTAGACTACGTACCCTACTCCCTCATCAGGAAACCTCAAGATAGGTGCGCTGGTCAATCTCTGTATCAGCTCCTGGAAGCTCTACTGACATCTGTCTGACCACACGAAGGGTTTCCCCTTACTCCTTAATGTTCTGCAAAGATGCAATGATTTCTCCTTTGCCAAAAATGGAAATCCAGTCTCATCCCCTAGATGAACCACATTCCTTGCCTAATATAGTCAATCCCATCCTGATTAGTTAATTCATGGCATGGATGACGTCGTAAGGCCTCGACGCTGCTACCAAGAGATCCAACCATTACTCTCGTTTCCAAGGGTTGAGACACACTGTCGACATCAGTGTGTGGTCACTGGGTCTCCTCCAGTAAGAATCTCTCAAGTGAGGGTCATGTCAACAGTTTTTTTAACCGGCACCTCTTAGTAATAACAAACAAATGACAAGAAATCAAACGTCACCAATGCAAGTGTCTTTTATTACTTCAACTCAAAGTACAAGGACACAAGGCAACACAAACTACAAAGCTAGAGGCATTATGGGAAAAGGCCTCTATGCCTGGAGCTAGTCCCGCAGTAGTCCACCCGCTTCCAGAGCTCCATGATCGTAAGCTTCAGTTGCCTGAAGCTGTGCTCTCCCCTGAGGTCGGGGTGGACCTCCTGGTGGTGGTGGTGGTAGAGGCTCAAAACGTCGTCCACACCTACTGCTCGGCCAGCTCCTCTGCCTCGTCCACCTACTCCCTACGGACCGCCACGGTCGAACGTATGCCTCTGCCTAGGTGGTTCCTCAATCGTCTGCTGCTCCTCTGCATGGCTGGTCGGGCAGTCACGAGCCATGTGGCCCTGTCCACCACATGAGTTGCACTGCTTGCCTCTTGAAAGACTGGCTCCGTGCTGTGTGCCCCGCACTGCTGAGCCAGTGTCCTGAGGTCATCTGCCTGAGGGTCTGGTCTGCCTGGACCCATGTGTCATCCGTCGACTGCCTGCTGCCGAAGACTCTACTACGTGCCGCCCTGCAGTGGGTCTCGCCTCTGGAGAAGTCTCAGCAAGAAAGCTCTCGATCAAAAGGGCTCGCTCCAGTACTCCTGTCTGAGTCGGAATGCTGAGGGAGATCAGCGATGCCCTGATCTCGTCTCTCAATCCCTGATCAAAGGTCCGGGCCCGGAAGAATGGGTCCCGTACCATGTCTATCGAGTAGCGCGAGATATTGGTAAATCTCGCTGAGTACTGGGCGACCGTCATGCTGCCCTGCCGCAGCTGAAGAAGCTCTTGAATGCGCACCGCACGGAGGGTGGCTGGGACGAACTCTGAGCGGAAGAGGCTCTCAAAATCCGTCCAGAGAAGAGATGACTCATCGTGCACCTGGAGCATCAAGCTCCACCATCGGCCCGCTGCCGCGTGCAGTAGGCTCGCTGCGAGGATCACCATGGGGTCTGCTGGTGTCCTCACTAACCGAAAAACTCATACCACTTCCTCCAGCTAGTCCTCGGTTGCCTGGGGGTCCGTCTCCCCACGGAACCTGGGTGGTCGCTGGCGCTGGAACTCATGCAGTGCACTAAGGCGACGTGCATCATCAGCGGCTGGGGCTGGAAGCATCGGTGGCTCGGCGGGTAAAGGTACCGCCGGTGCCTGAGCTGTCAAAGGGCCCTGCACCGAGGCCTCGTCGCTCGGTGGGTTGTCATCACGCTCGACTCTCGGAACCCTAGATGGCTGCTGTCGTGGGGCCATCCTGAAAAGGAAACAGGTGCGCCACGGTTAGAACAGTATACATGGTGAGCTGATACAAAGTAATCACAAAGAAAACTTGAAACACACATGCAATCAATGTTTTCGTGCATTAAGTCGGAAATCAGAAGTCAGGGTCCTGGTGTACGGATACGTCGGCCGCCGCACCAACACTGGACTCCCTGGACTGATAATCACACTCAATACGCTAAACACTATTGCTTCACATAGAAAAATATCAGAGTCCAAAGTTCTACGGTAGAACCGAACTCCTCTGATACCAATTTTTCACGAACCGTCCTCGGGGCCCGTGCCGTGACTACCCCAAGCCCGACTTCCATAGGCCAGGGGCTGGGGACTAGCACCAAGGCGTAAATCCGGGTAAAAAGGGAAGGCATTTCCTTTTTAAAGTAAACAAACACCACAGAGCAAGTAAACAGAAGAAGAAAACACTAAGTAAAAGCTGGTACAACAGTAAGTGCGGAAAAGTAAATGGGCCAGTATACAAACCCAAACTGAAAGTAAAGTACAACTGGAAAGGGAAAACAACAACTGAAAAGTAAAGCCGCAACGCCGAGCAGTCCACTGGAAATCCCACCTGAAGGGTGGGTACAGATAGCTCCACTGCTCCTCGGGTCCCGCCGTCAGCTCCGAATATGTTCCGCCCAGTGGTCCACCTCCAGGTACCGTCCTGCTCTGCAAGCCTCAACCACGATCAACGTTGTCCGTCGTCTGCAACCAACACAATGTAGTGCGGGCATAGCCCGTGCAGGGGTGAGTATAAGCTACTCAGTAGGGACCCCGAGACCCCCGAAGGTCTCCCAAAATCCACAAAGGTTAAACCACAAAGGAAAGATACAATCACGAAGTAACAACCGACACTGCTTAGGTATATGCCCATACATATACCTAAGTCATCAATTCCAATACGATCCAACCTCCGAGCCCAAGTACAACATAGTCCACACAGGAAAGCATACGTATTCCACACAGGAAAGAAAAATGTAATCCACACAGGATAGCACAACACAATCCACATAGGAAAGCAAACAGGATTCATCTCACACATGTATACTTCTTCGAAAGACGATAGAGATGATCACTGATCCATCTAAGTTGTCGGACCCACAAAGGATCGATAGGTACTAACCTTCGCAATAACCCACACATGATCGGTAGGAAACTAACCCCCGCAATGACCCACACAGGATCAGACCCACACATGATCTGTAGGCACTGGCTCACACAGAACCGCTGAGCGCTGACCCACACAGGATCGGACCCACACATGATCGGTAGCACTGGTCCACACAGGATCTACGAGTGCTATAGTCTTCGTCGTCGAATCCACTGAGGATCTCGGCACAGTCGTCGTCGCAGTCACAGTAGCCGTCGCAGTCACAGTAGCAGTCGCAGTCACACTAGCAGTCGCAGCCATCTCTAGGGTTCCCGCACACAACAAGCTCGTTCGGGAGGGTCCGCTCCACGAGTCGGGAGGCTGATACATCAATTGACACATAGTCCAGACTTGATGTATCCAAAAGTTTCGTATCGTCAACATGAACTCAACGTCGCAGACGGCGCGTCAAACGGACGCCCAGTCTGAGAGTTATTGGCTTTTTCGTTCCAGGGGCCCGGTTGGTTTCTAAGGTAAAACCAACCCAACCGTACTCCACTAGCATCCAAACCTCAGGCGGAGTAATCCAAAAGATCCTTCTCACTAATAGGAATTCAACAAAGTCAACGGCACGTTAATCGGACGTCCGGAGCTTAAGAAATGAGCGTTTCCGCTACGAGGGCCCGATTGGTTTTGTGTACGAACCAACCCGGCCGAACACAAAGTATTCCGAAACCTTGAGTGCGATATACCGAAACGACCGTCTCGATTCAAGGATCACATCGCAACTGACGGTGTGTCGATGAGAGGTTCGTATCACATGTTATGGGCAAAAGACTGAAGATGGTCTGGAAACGGGGGTTTCGGGCCCGGACCGACCCGGCCCGAGACCCCCCGGTCGGCCCGAACCGGGTCGAACCGCCCTGGGTACAGGTCGGTCCGGCCCGGCCCGGCCCGGCCTGGGCACAGTGCACCCAGTGCACTGGCCATCTTGGCCAATGGCCGAGCCGTTTTGGCAAGGGGGGGGGGGGGGCGCCTGCCCCCCTGGTGTAACCGCGACCCCCCAATTAAGGGGGCCGTTTTGTGCTGGCCGACCGGGGGTTTGAAACCCCGGATGCACACCTATCCGGTCGGCCCGCCCCGGCTGGCCGGTTCCTGCCTCCACGGGACCGGCGACGGTTAGTCCTCTTCTTCGCCGACACCGGCGGCCCGGAACCGGCCGCCGGTCACCCTGCTCCGCCACGACCTGGAACCGGCCGCGACTTGGTTCGTCCGGCGCGGTGCGACGGCACCGCGCCCTTCCGCCGCGACCCTGCTCTGGCCATGACGTCTTCGGTTTTCTTCGACGTGGCGCGACGGCGTCGCATCCTTGTTCAACTTCACGGCGCGGCGCGACGACGCCGCGAAGTACTTGTCGTGCGATTTCTACGTGGTGCAACGACCCCACGCCATTCCGTCCAAACCACAAAGTATCAACAAGGAAAAAGAGGAGGGTTGTCCGTGTTTGTGCGGTTCGGTCCCCTCTCATTAAATGATAACATTTAGTAGAAAATCCATGAAGATCGACAAAATAGATTCATGAACGGAAATAATTAAATAAAATAAATCCCCTACCTTGATATAAGAGATGACGAACGTCGGCGTCGCGAAGCGAGGATTCAAAGACGTTGACGGAGATTTCATCTTGGAAAACCGTCGCAAAAAGATACGTCGCAGAAGAAAAAAATCGTTGAAGAAGACGTCGCGTCGCGGGTCGGTGTCGCGGAAGACGGTCTCCGAGGGCTCGACACTCTACGTCGGAGATTGTTCGTTCTTCACATTCTTCGTTGAAGATGAAGAAGATGATCTCTAAGCTCCTTGCCTTCTTTCCCCCCCAAGTCCTCTCAAGCATCAAAGGAACTAACCCAAAAATAAATTAGGCCACACTTAATTTATTAACTCAACATGGATTTTGAAATTCAATAGTTTAAATTTCAAAAACTCACATTAACTCACTACATTAATGTCATAAGTTATTAACTTAAGTTAACAATATTAATGGTGAGTTGAGGGGGTTAGAGGATATGAAGGGGTGGGGTTCGTGTGGGACCCACCACCCTCATAACCTCCCAAGGGAGGTTGGGTAGTTACCCAACTTCCATCCAAAGGATTAATCACTTAGATTAAAATAAAAATTGTTGTTAAATTTTTATTTTTAACTTCTACAATTTTTATCAACTTCTCTCGTGAAAATGCAACTCTGGATTAAGAGTTCCTAAAAAATTACTGGCACTGCGGTTCCATCGGTGCCCTTGGAATTCGATTCCGAGCACAGGTTCAAAAGATAGGAATTCCCGCTCGTTCGTTCACTGAACGTACCCGAGCTAATCTTCGGATAGAAATTCCGGGCACACCGGGCCTCGGAATCAAGTGCCGTCTGAAACTAGGTTCTTTTAAAATCCAAAAGGAAATTAAGAAAAAACTTTCCTTGAATTTTATGAGTCTTTACATGCGTATAGTGATAACTAATATCTATGTAGCGTAAAACATTTGACATTAAAAAGAATATATCTCATAAAATCGTAGGGTGTTATAGATTTAGCATTCCATATGGTGATATAAATAGAGAAAGGATGGAAGAGGATTAAAGATCTTACTAATTACTATCCAACATGTTTAATAGTAAGTGAATTGGTCATCGAATGAAGAAGACATATCAAAGTCTATCTTATAGGAGAAGAGGAGATCTCAATGGAGGGGGTGTTTTTCGTTGAGTTGGAAGAAAAATAAAGAATTTTGTTAAATATAAATATGGTAAAATGGGAATTTAAATAATATTTTTAGGGTCATGGTTTAGCCATATGGTTTGACAAACCATGTACCGACCATGCACTAGTACTTCCCCATGGAACACACCCCTTACACAAGTTTGTGCACAGGTAAACAAAAAATGTGCACACCATGAATATAACCTCTAAAACCCATATAAACCAATTCAAATGTTCATGAAGACTAGGGTTAATGTTTTAAATAAATATTTAATGCCCTATAGATCCCACACAATTGAGGTTCAAGGGTTTCACTTATAGTGTGCTAATTTCTCACCTAACTTGTTTCTCCAAGAAACTGAAGCTCTGTGCTTTGAATAAGCTTTGAATTACCCAAAACGCTTCCATAAAATATTAGGAACTTTTATTATAAGAAAAAAAAGTGACTAAAAATATAATTGAAAGGATTATTACATCATCAATAAGCCATGGTCTTACAAAAATCTTGGTCATTATATCCTATAAATAAAAATGCACTATTTATCATGTTTCAAACAGAATATTCCTCTCATGGGTCACTTTGTGTTTTGTTGATAGGGTAGTCAATGTTTTAAGTTTACATAACATTAAATTATCCCTGTTAATTCCAATATAAAAATAAACTATGAAACTATTTCCATATCAAGTGCTTATATATTTCATTCTTATTTAACAACCACCTAAATTTACATTTAGGACAAAAAATATTATTCTAATATCTAATAACTAATTTAGAAATGGATAAACTAAAATTTATTCCAAACCCTTATATTATAAAGGTTTATTCCAAGGTAAATTAGTCCAAAAGTTATTCATATATATTTTATTACTACTCTTCACCCTAAACATTCAAAATAAAGGCATAAATGATTAATAAAACCGGAACAACAAATTCATAACATCATTTTCAAAAGAATAAGTATTCCTTACAAATATATATATACAAAAATTACACTCATAATAACTCTCACTTTAAAAAATTAAATCATTTTAAGTTTATTTTATCCTTTAAAAATAATTTTAAAATCATTTTACTAGAGAGATCATATTAAAAAAAATTAGACTATAAGTAAAATTCTCCAAAATCATGGTTTAAAAAATAATATAATAAAGAGGATAAATACATCATTATCAAGGATAATATTTATTAATAACTATTTTGTCATTCAAGTAACATAAATGGCTTAATATAATATATATTTTTTAGAGTAATAAAGGATCACAAGGTTCCTAATATAGTTCCCTATAATCTATGGTACACTCAATTGAATATTAGAATAGTGATTACATTATCTTACTAAAAACCAATGATAAATACCCAAATATCCTAACTCATATTGGTACACTGACCCTCAATTAAATTTGAGGCTTGATGCAATGAAATAAATTTGAATTCAATTTCACTAACCATCTAAAGGTTCATAGAGGGAGATGAGGTTATCACTGATGGGATACATGGAGGAGGAGGGGAGAGTGGATGGGTATTTATAATAATGTAGGGTTTTTGATATATAGTTGGATTCATAGAGGGTGGTGACTATTTTGGTGTTGGGATTGAAAAGGGATGGATATTACAAAAAAGTGGTGGCTGATGGTACAAGGTGGCCCATATGATGTTGGGATTATTAGGGGATATGGCTCGTTGGTAGAATAAAGAACATAGAAATAGGGAAATCATGGGATAATATAGGATCATGGAAAGGAACGGGTGAAATGAAGTATTGGTTGTATGTTAGTTTTTTTGGAAATATAGCCTCAATTTTTTAATAACTAAACCAAATAATAAATTTCTATTTTTAGAGGCCATTTAAAAAGAAACTGTCTCTAAATAATGATTTTTTAATTTTTAATTTAGAAATAAATTATTAAAAATGTATATATATTAATAAAATAAATACGAAATCATTTTTTAGTAATGGTTTTATAGAATTGACACTAAAAACCCACTAGTAAGTAATAATTTTTATTGTTTTATAAGACATGTGGTCTGTGGGTTTATGTACATGAAAAAACACAATTCATTTGAGGGGTATTATTGGAATAACATAGAAATAGGCCCTTACCCCTTGGTAAATTCTTATACACATGAAACTTGGTGGAATATCCCATCTATATGGTCTGACCATACACTGATCGCTACTCATTTTACCAACATTTGATTAATTAGACTTGTTTCTCAATCAAATATTGATTCCCTAATGTAATAACATATTTATTTTAACGGATGATAGACTATGTGGTTGGGATAGCTTGGAATACCATATGTATGATTACAATGAAATATTTTTTCCTAAAAAATCATAAATCATGAGTGTAGGATCTTTAAATCACCCCTTCTTCTTCTTATATAGGGTTATTCCTCTCGAAGGAACTACTTTTTCCCAAAGTGACTCACCATTATCTTAATTAATCACAAAAACTTATCCCCCTATATTCCATATCCAATAGAAACCAGACCATAACCCCCACATCAAATTAAAAAAAATTATTTTCCTTGGTCCTCACTATAGGATTCAACAATCTCTATCATCAAATACATCCACATCTTTCATAATGAATCTAATATTGACTAATATAACCAATATTGATGCTTAAATACTCTTTTATATGTTTCTCACTTATGATGTTGAGGCATATTTCATTGATTAAATTAGAATTTTGAGTTGTCAACATAACAGTGGAATTATGATAGAGTTGATTATAACTTCCAAGCTCAATATAATGGTATCTATGGTTGATGTATCCAAGGGCATCCATACTTTGGAAATGAAGGTTGTGGACTCAGGATGAGATGGGTATAGGTGAGTGGAAGGCCACTTCTTATTGACATAATACATATTATCATAATATATATTAAACTAATTAAATTATTAATAATTTAGTCAAATAATTAAAAATAATTAATATGAAAACTATATGTTTAAATTTAATTTCTAAGACCAAAATCCATAATAAAATCAATTAACAAGGCTTAGAAACTATACTTTGATATTTTTATAACTCATTATTAATTATCTCCCCATTTCCACCTCCCCTTGATCTTCTTTAAATACATGTCTAATAATTTTAAGGATAGGGGAATATATATATTTATATTCAAATAGATATAATTATAGCATATATCCCATATACATCTAATGTCATTGTTAAATAAAACACCATGATTTTTGAAAACCCACATTGGTGGATTTTCAATTCCAAGTTTGGTGTAAAATATAATTATATTTTTTCTATTGGTTCCCTTATTTTTATAAATTCAAATTTTCAAATTTTATTTCAAAAATTATAATATTAAATAACAAAATCATTTAAAATATTAATTCATACCAATGATCTAATAGAATCAAAATGGAATCAAAATGATGATTATATGTTAAGAAATTCTTGGATCTAATTCCACAATGCTACAATATATAAACCTTTAAATATTTTCAAATCAATCAGAAAATTACAAATATGAGACAATATTTAAAACCTATATACATCTCATACTTTCACATAATCACTTAAAATTGTCTCAATTTTATAAAAACTCATATGAGATAAGTCACAGACCTTATAAAAATTCATTTTCATGTTGACACCCTGATATCATTGAACACTAAAACAATATCATCAAATAAATTTATATACAACTAATTCCACCCTAAATAATATGACTATTTATATAAAAATAACTAAATATACGATTCATAGTATATTTCATTCTTTTATTATTCTATATAATTTATTGTAAATGAAATATTTCTACATTTATATTACCTAAATACGGATTATAAAATTTACTTTAAAAAGTATTCACATTTATAATCAAGGATACTCAATACAGAATGAAGAAACATCCTCAATTCATTAGAATTTATATTAAATAAAATATGCATGATCACTACAAAAATATAAAAATTTCTAGTGATATGGATTTAATTCAATAATTTTTTTCTAAAAATATTTTATGAAATTATTGTGATTTTTAAGATTAAAATATTTTTTCATTAATAATTTATGATTATTTAGAAATTTTATTTAGAAATTTAATTCTTCTAACTCTTGAATGAAAATTATTTTCCTTGTTTCTTAAATGGTGAAATGATCTTTGTTTTAATTTTATTATATTTTAAGATCAACTATTAAGGATTATTTTATTTTACTTTAATTGAGATATATATATTTTGATGTGATTTTAAAATTATTTTTATTTTCAAGTTATTTTGTTTTATTTTTTTATGATTTTTATCAACATAATTGAATTATTTATTTATTTTATTTTGAATGACGGAATTTCATAGTTTTAATTTTAATTTTAAAAATTTGAATTGATAATTGTCACTAAGACCTTGATGGTATGTAATAGTCATCCATCTCTTTAATAAGGCTATGTAAAGGTCATAATGTGGTTCTAAAGATTTATAAAAATCATTGATGCCCTATGTAAAAGTGATCCTACATAGTATAAGTGGAAATAAAGATACCACTGAGGTCATTATACTTATATAATGGTACATCCAATGCATCGACACCATGTAAAGGTTAACTCTATCTCATGTAAGGGTCTTTCCTACATGTTGGTACTTGAATATAGATAACACCACTATTAAAGAGAGATATATAAAGCTGTTTATGCTTAAAAAAACAAAATAAGGGTTCCGAAATGTTGTTGATTCTTGAGTGAAGGTTATTCAGTGCCTTACAGACCTTCATTATGGTCATTATAGAGCTTCATAAAGATATGAATTCAATTAAATCCATGTGGTTTCATACTTATCATTTTGAGAATTGAAGATAAATATAATCTCTATGAATATGAATAACTTCAAGGATAGTAGGGTAATAATAAAGAATAATGAAGAAATCACATGGGTCATGACATTCACAGGGAGTATTTGGTGGATCCATTGCCTAGAAGATGATTAATAGTGACCAATACCACATGAAAAGTGTCTATTGAAGCTACAAAGTTTTTTGTATATTATTTTCTAGGTAGGTAGTTCATTCAAGAGGAAATTAATTATATACGAAAAGGAAAAAAAATAGAGGGAATAAAATAATAAGAAATGGGATGTTCTTGAGGTAGTGGTTCAGGGATATTTGGAGTTTGAGATAGGATCACACCTAGAAGAGAATATTTCTCTTACCCTTCAATTATTTCTATGTTATTTATTATTTGAGAAGTTTTATTTTCAAATAATTGTTATTGTTATGAGAATATGTACTTATATTTCACAAGGATAATCAAATTGAATGAATTGGATATTTTTACTATTGTTTTTGTTATTATCTATATGTTTTTATTGTTACCCATGGGTATTGTTGATACATTCTATTTTTATCTTCTCCTTGATGAAAATTAGATTAATATATGTTAGGGAATGTATTTATTTTTATATGAGAAAATAATTTATACATTCCAATATTTTGAAAGATTTAGGTTGGATTTATGATGAGTAAAATAACATGATTCTTTTAGTTATTTTTTCATTTATTTATTCATCATGAGAATTATTTTTATACTACCTATTTTTAACAAGCCATGATTTTAATAAATAATTTCCCTTAATTAAATATCATGTTGAGTGGATTATCCTATATGTGATACCAAACTAAAATTAAAACCACTATACATTTATAAAATAAACTTATTAAATATGAAAGATGTATTATAGATGTTAAATTATTAGGTATCAATATAAGTAACCATAATAAAAAAAATATGAAAAAACTTTATAATAAAATAATATTCATTTATTTAAAAAACTTTTGTTTTATAATTATATTTTTTCATATTAAAGAAACTTTTCATAAAATTTATAACTTCATTTTGATAAAATTAATTTAACTTCTTAATACCATATATCATAGTTATCCTAAGATGATTTTTGGGATTTTTTTTAAAATAATTTATATTTATATGAATATTGAAAAATAAAATCTTTGATGAAATAATGACTTTTAATACATTATTAGTATTTAAGTAAGAATTATATTTTCGAAATTTATAAAATATCCATTTAAGGAATAACACTACTGGAAAGATGATCTTTCCCAACACTTCTATACCAACGGTTTGTAAAAACCGTTGGTATAGCTACCATTTCCCAACGGTTCACCAAAACTATTGGGAAAGCCTTAGATTTGAGCCTCTTTCCCAACGGTTTTGGTGAACCGTTGGGAAAGAGTGACCTTTCCCAACGGTTCACCAAAACCATTGGGAAAGGGTGTGTTTTTTATCCCCTTTCCCAACGGTTTTGGTGAACCGTTGGGAAAGCGTGACCTTTCCCAACGGTTCACCAAAACCGTTGGGAAAAACCACCAAAAACTTCAACCTTCAGCCTACAAAATAAACAACCCACCAGAACCTATCCCAACGGTTTTGAAAACCGTTGGGATAGGTTCTTTAATTTTTTTCTAGATCTACTAACCGAGAACATTATATAAATCAAAATTTTAAATAATTATGATAATACATATATATATTTATGAAAATATGTTTACAAAAGTGATGTTAGCTTAGTGGTTAAGTCGTTCAATTATAAACGAGGGGTCCTGGGATCAAATCCCAGTGGATGTTTTATTTTTGGAATTTATATACCAACGGTTCCATTACCGTTGGTATATATTTCATATTACCTATACCAATGGTTTTTGGAAAACTGTTGGTATAGACCTATCCCAACGGCTTACTTGGCTACAGTTCTCCAAACCGTTGGTATAGGCTATACCAACGGTTTGGAGGCCTATACCAACGGTTCCAAACCGTTGGTAAAGGTTAGTTTTCCAGTAGTGTAAGCTCAGTCATTTTAAATATATATTCTTTAAATTTATAAATTGTAAGTTAAACCTTATAAAACAAAAACAATATTTTAATTATAATTAAATATATTTTTGATATCTTCTATCAATAATTTATTTTAATGGTAAAATTCAATTTTGGTTTTTTGAAATATACATAATTGTTTTATAATGAACCAATTTAGTTCATGATAATTTATAAATTTCATAGCTATGGCTTACACATAATTCTTAATCTTGAAAAAACACTTTTCCTAAAAACTATTCTTATGCTTTATGTGAATTTATTTTAAAATTAATAGTTCACACCGTTAAAAATGTTATTTGATAAAATTAATTTCATTTATTAAATAAAAGTTTCAAATTAGGCAAAATTTTAAATTTTAATTATGTTTATTAAAATAAATTACTAATGATAAAAATTTATTACCCTAGTAAGAGTAAAAAATAAAAAAAATTGATTTACTAATAGGAAATGGACCAAAAAATATTAAATTCATGTTTCAAAATGAATGGTTATGGTTTATATTAAAAAAATCACCCCTTTAACTTTTTAACTTTTTTCTCTTTGAAACTTTAATAATAACATTATATTATTAAAAATGTAAATGGTGCTTCCAAAATTTTCCTCTTCTTCACTTAAAAAATGATCATTCACACCACTTCCAGTTACACATTTACTTTAGAAATTATTCTTGAAAAATAATTTTTTTTGATCTTATAACCCTCTCCAATATCTTTAATCCTCTAGTCAGCATTATTTATATTAAGGCCTCTATTTTCATGGACATTTATAAGAGAAAACACAAGATCCTGACATAAGTATTACACATTTCCTAATATTTCCTTCTTAATGTTCCTCTGCCAAAAATTTTATAACCACATTAATATAACTTAATTCGTAAAATTAATATTCCAAGATATTATTTTATTAACGGATCAAACCTTATTCATTCATTATCATCAACTTAGTAAAGAAAAATAATATTGATCATGCGTTGTGCAGAACATCAGTTCCATGAAGCGATGTCTTCTATTTTTCATCACCACCTCTCAAGGTTTATTTTAATGATGGAAATGATGAAAAAATATGATATATATAATTTAATTATTATTATGAGAATGGAATATATTATCTTCCTTTATCTGATACCATTTTCATTGAAATGTTAACTTTAATCGTGTGTATGTGTAGACTACCACCTCCATGGAGTAACATTTTTCATTTTCTATATATTATTTATCTTATTTATCAGAATAATTAGGAATATAATTCATAACCTTAATAAAATCTAAATAATACCATTATACTTCTATATTAATGATTCTATAACCAAATTACCCAATAATCATGTGTATCTATGAAATTTTTGTATATTCTTGTTGGTTCAGTTTAACCACCTTCTTAAATATATATATATAATATAAATATGTGAACTTTATTATTTATAATATATGATAAAAATAATTATATAAATATTTTATTTTGGTTCTATAATGCTAAAATTTTATTAAAATTATTAATTAAGATACCAATGCCCATTGAAAAACAAATCACCAAAACATGCTCATCAATGATTTCTTTTTTAAAGATCGTAACCAAAACTAACATAGGTTGAAATTATAATAATATATATAATTAAAAAAAATTAATTATAGTACAAATTATTTTATAGTAATGATTATATTTTGAATTAGAACAAATAACAACACTACGATTTCAAAACTAGATCAAAACGGTCCAGATTACTAACAACTAAAATTTAAAAGGGATAATAAAAAACTAATATAGATGTAGAGAATAATTAAAAAATATGTTTATAATGGAGTATTTATATTAATAAGGTTCATTAGGTGATTAAGATAGATATTTTTTATATATGATTTTAAAATACTTCCTTGGAAATCATGTGTGATGGTAAAAGATTTGGTAGCACAAACTTATTCCTTTGAGTTATAAGACTTTTTCTTGAATTTATTTCCCCAATTATTTTCCAAATTAAATGAGTTTATCAATTATATATTTGGCATAAAATATTTTTAAATTTAAATACACTTCCATGAAGTGATTTATTTTACATGTTTTTATGATAATAATGAATTTTTTTAAAGAGACTCATGGCTATGACTTTTACATCGATTATTACAAAATATTTATCAATAAAATTATTTTTTTATTTGGTTTTTTACATAACCAAAAAAGATCAATCTCAAAGGGAGTTTTATTTCAATTTTTACATCTATTTTTATTTTATTATGTGATAATTTTTAGGTGATCAAATTTTCAATGTCCATTGATTTAATGCATACTATTATACTATTTGGATATTTTATAAAACCAACGTTTATTTCCATGGGTTATTTATTCTATTAAAGGTGAATTATTTTCAATTTAATGTTTTATGAAACCAATTTTTATTTATGAGGATTATTTAAGAAAAGTTAATGATTTTCATTTAAAAATTTTATGAAAAACATTTTATTTCCATGGATTCTTTATGATGTGACAAGTGAATGATTTTCAAGTGGAACTCAAAAGTATGGATAATAATAGGTGGGGGACTATATCTCACTCCAATGAATTGGTTAAAAGTTCAAATCTAATGAAATCTGTATACACATACACAATTATTTTATTAGAAAGTGTGGCTAAAAGTGTGCAACTCATGAAGGTGATCTATATATGGGTAAAATTATGTTGTCTCAAAATCATTGGTTAAAGTGTGTGACTCATGAATGTAATACTTCACTATACTAATGTTTGTTCCATTATGGAAAGAATTTATGAATTTTTATCTTATACACTCATGATTCAAGGTTTATGTTAAATGTTGTAAGACATATTATGACTATTATAATTTCTTGTAGATATTTTGAGGATTTAAGTTCTTACTCTATGAACTTTGAAGCTCATTTTTGTTTTAGTATCATCACTAATGATGATATGATATATATTTTATACTTATTTTTGTATGTTTATAAACACATACATTATGGAATGATTATTCATCCCTTATTGAGAATTTGAGATCACTCATTTTCTTATATTTTCATTCCCCATGTTATGATGATGAATTTTTATAATGAGAAATTTAAATAATGGTCTAATATGATGGACATAACAAGAAATGATCAAAATCATTGTAAAATAATCTGATCATGTTTCTAGTCTCCAAATACACTAAAACTATTTATTCTTGATATATTATTCATGTTATTTATAAAATTTAATGTTTATATCATATAAAATATTGAAAATAAAAGCCTGTTTAAGTTGGTTCAATGTTGTTGGTATCATAGGAATGTTTTAGTTATATTTGGGAGATTATAGAATCTATTTTCGACAAATAGGGTTAGAAAATCTTATAATAATCCCCTAATATGAGTTTTAATATAGAATGGTATCAAGAAATTTTGGTGAAGTCTTGAGTACGTGGTTTTTATTGAAATCACATCCCTTTTTTGAAATTTCCAAGTGGATACGGTAATGATACATATGTATATTGAGGTAATTACCTAGAAAAAGTCTGATTGAGCATTGACTCAATCTTCAGTTTGTTGTACAATGAGTGGAACTAAGATTGTACACTTGGATAGAAACTTCGGGGGGATATAATTTGGTGATTCAAATTATTTTCATGATTAATAAAGATCTTATCACATTATTATGATAATTTTAGGGATCCTAAAAGGAAGTATAAAATTAATAACCAAGATTAAAGCCTTAAAATTTATATGTTAAGGAACACGTGTTATTTATGATTCATTCCTTATTTGGTAATAGTTTACTTTTTAAATTAAGTATTCTTATCCTTGAATTTTATTTATTTAAGTAATGGCTAGAGAAAGGACAAACTGGGTTAATATTTGGCATTATGGGAAATGAAATGAATGGCCCAATGTGCTACCAAATTGGATGAGAGAAGGTGTAAAAATATCAACGCAATTCTCACCCACATATCAAAATATATGAATAATAAAAAAATCCATTTTGATATCCTAAATTAACCATGGAAGGATTAACTTTCTATCAAGTATGTTAAGTGACAACATACACCCTTATTCAATGGATATTCTAATCCACTTGCTGCTGAGAAATGAATCAATGAAATTGAAAAGATATTTTTCATTCTCCAGTGCTCATAACATAAAAATGTTGTCTTATTAATCTGTCATTTATAAAGATAGGTAGAACAATGGAACACTCTCATAAATAAAACAATATAGGATGTGGAAATAGGTATTTTGGAATGGGATTAGTTTAAGAAAGTATTCTTTACCAAGAACCTTCCACAAAATCTTCTCACATGGATGGATTTAGAATATATGGATTTGAATCAAAAGGAAGATGAGTTTTTTGGAACTTATAAAGAAAGATTCCTAAGGCTCATGAGGTATTCCTATAGTTATATCTCCCAATATAAAAGTATGATGACCACTTCTTTGGTTGATTAAACTATGAATTCAAAGGTAATTGGCCACAAGAGACTTTTTGAGCTATGTAGATTTTTTTTGATATGCAGTAAAGGTAGAGATGGAAATTGGTGACAACAATTATTTTGGGGAAAAATGAAATGTGGAATATCAATATAAATTCTATGGTATGTCACCTGGTGGAAGAAATTTGAAACCCATACTTACCTAAATTGTGTTAAAAAAACATGGTTAATTTTCTCAAAGGATCAGGGATGGGTTTTAGGTGCTGTGAGGAAGACCAGCATGCCCACAAAAACAGAAGTAAGACTAAGAAGTTTATTAATGAAACAAAGTAATATAATGTCCCACCTATTGATCTATAGAATCACGCCTTTTTATAACATAAACTTTCATTACATTACACAAAACTGAGGATCTTTAAGGTTTAGTGTCTTGGAAACCAGGAACACAATACATGAAAACAACATAAAACATTCTTATTAAACTCTTGAAAGGATTCTCCTTAAGTTAATACTAGGTTAATTACTGCATCTCATAACCTGGGGACATACATCAAAAGAAAGGGTGAGCAGAAGGCCTAGTAAGGGAAACAAGAGAAACATTTAACAAGTGAACTTGAGATACATCAATAAAGTCATGAAAAAGAACTTTAAGGCATGAGAAACAAATCATGTGGCATATCATAATAAAAATAACATTTTTCATAACTTTAAGATTTAGCTACATCATTTAATAGATAAAATCATGAACATATCACCAAGGTCCATCCACAAGGTGTCATTTGAAAATTACCAAGGTTATTCACCAAGATATCGTGAAAATTGTAATCTCTAGTGGTTACATCATTACCCAATGCATTGGAGCACTATCAGGGAACACCCTTAAATTTGACTTTTTTATCAAGTGAGACACATATATCATCATCAATAATTTCATATACAACCCATATAGCATAAATGAAATGGGTTTCATTTTATAATCAAAACGTTTTAAAACTGCTTTAAATACACGATCTTTATGTCACTTTAAAACCCAGAAAAAAGGAAGGTGGGTCTCATGTATGTAAATCACAGAATTTAAAATAGAACATTTTGGTATATATGTGAATACCCATTTATAAGAAAGAGCTTTGAGTATTCACTTAATAAAAAAAATAACTTAATAAAAATAGAGAGACATTTTGAGACGGAAATTCTGCAGCATAACGGCTATGTTATGAGGTTTTAGAAAACATTGAAAAGAGAGAGGACATGGGTCACCCACTCATAAATGATCCATAAAATAGTAGAGGGACAGAATATGAAGGATATATTAACATGTTAATGAAATTTGAAAGATGTACCATATGAAATGAAGAACATGAAAGGAATACAAAAATAAGATTTCTCTTATGAAAATTCGGCACCCTAACAACGTCACTTAAACTTCAAAAAATGAATTGACGAGATCAAATAGGGTCTCTAATCATATGAACATAAAAGATAAGTATGATAGATATATATATAATACCCCAACATAATAAAAAGGAACTTTAATGACTTTACATGAAAGTAGAACTTTGAAAAATTAGAAAGGTGAATGAATCTCTTAAAAATTCGGCAGCCTAACGGCGCCACTTAAACTTCAAAATACTGAATTGAAGAGATAAAATGGGGTATCTCATAATATGATCATAAAATATCAGTATGATAGATATACATATCATACCCCAACATAATAAAAAGGAACTTGAAAGACTTGACATGAAATTAGAACTTCAAAAATGAGAAGGGTGAAAGAACCACTTAAAAATTCAGCAGCCTAACGGCGCCACTTAAAACTTCAAAATACTGAATTGAGAGATCAAATGGGGTCTCTCATATTATGATCATAAAAGATAAGTATGACAGATATAGAGATCATACCACAACATAATAAAAAAGAAATTGAAAGACTTTACAAGAAAATAGAACTTGAAAATGAGAAGGGTGAAAGAATCCGTTACAAAAGTTTCGGCAGCCTAACGACGCCACTTAAAATTTCATAAAATGAAATGATGAGAGTAAGAGGGGGTATCTAATCATATGAACATAAAAAGGACAGTGTAATGAATATAAAAGAACATCCTCCAACATAAGAACATGGAGCATAAAATAAATGACATAAAAGAGATTAATTGAAAAGAAAGAGAGGGGGTCAGATCCCTTACCTTAAACGTAACTCTTAAAACTCAACGGTTGGGACCTTGAGAGGCTTGAGGGAACCTTGGGAGGACTTCTTGGAAGGTAAGAAGACCAGAAATTTGTTGGGGGAGAGTGGGGAGTCGAAATGGATGAGAGGATGGCTTGGTATTTATAGGGAAAGTGAGGGGAGAAGGCATTAATGGCCAAGGGACACCTCACAAGTGGTTTTCTCAAAAGCATGTGCTCTCCCATGATATTTCCCATGAAGTTAGGCCACATGGGGCCCCCAATACAATAATTAATCACCTTTGGTCGGACAACCATTAAAATATCTCATGACATCACCATGACACAGTTATGATGTCATTAAACATACCGAAACCCTAAAACTGCTTTTTTTACTATTCACTGAAAATTCATCTTTCTTAGAAAAATCCTAAAATTTCACCGTAACCAAATATCGACGCTCTGATTACAAATATGAACATCATTTTATAAAAATAATTTTCTAAATATTTTTAATTTAATTTTTAAATAATAACACTATTCACCGAAAATTCATTTTTAGAAAAAAAAACCCCAAAAATTACCATAACATAATATCGGTGCTCTGAGTTTAAAAATGAAATCAATTTTATAAAAATAATTTTCTAAATAATTTTTAATTTAATTTTTAATTAAAAAACACTATTCACTCGAAAAAACTAATACTTGAATAATAATTTATGAAACCATTATTTAACCATTTTATTGAATCACATTACATAATCAAGGTGCCTAGATTATATTAATACTTTATTTAAGTGAGATTACTAATCCATTTGGTCACATTACTAATCCTAAGCATAAAATCAAGATTCATAATTTACTATTCATTAAAAATCAAGTTGATCTTATTAGACTCTAAATTTCGTACTGAACATAATTGTAGAAGACAATTTTTTAAAAATCATTACACATTTTTAATTATTTAAGGTTTACACAAACATTTTTGAAATATACTTTTTCTAAAATTCATCAAAAATATGCATACTATATTTATCCGGTCATTTGAAATTTCTTAAACTTCATCATAAGAAGAAATCCCAATTTTATTTAAAACAAAGGATTACACAAGGCAGTTACGGTCTCCTTACATATCCCCTTATCACACCAGCATAGGACCTAAGTGTAAGGTGTGCTAAGGTGAGAGAATCTGAGGGAGGCTCAGCCAACATCACATGAGTAGTAAAATCTATCAGTTTGAACTTCTCGCAAAGGCGATTCCATTCTAGATTCACACGATGAAGTTCATCTTGGGTTTGGTCCAGAGTAAAGCCCAGTGGTGCTACCTCCTTTCCAAGTTCTGTTAGATGGGCTTCGATCGGTCCAAGACTACTGGGTGAGGCCATCAAATCTTCTTTCTATAATAATTAACCAAGATTACTTGTTTTTAGAGACAATAATCGAGACGTTTAGTTTACAGTGGTCATATTGACCAATGGTCATATAACATTCAAAACCAAACGGTCTCATTTTAATTATACTCATGATATCAAATGAAACAGGTTTGTTGAGTATAAAAAAAATAACACACAAAATTAGGAAACAAGATTTATTCAAAATTTCAGGTCGTTACAATCTTTCCCCTTAAGAAATTGCGTCCTCACAATTTTTTAAAATTGGGTTTTGAAATTTCATTGAAAGTCTCACATCGGAAAAAGGGTCAGTGACACTATTACTTTAAAAGAAAGAAAAGGAAGTACAAAGGTCACCCGAGTTAACCCACACTAGGATTCCATGTAGGAAAACATGGAAATGGAGGAGAAAACAAAGGGTCAAGTTCTGAGGGAGAGTGATAGAAAACATGACTAGAAGAAAGTTAACCATAAGAAAATCCCAAAATTATGATGTGTATAAATGGTCTTTTATTACCTAGTAGGAAACGTAAACCAACAATGTTTTTGTTTTACCTTCCTTTTCATAAATTTGAGGAATTCATTTACTAAATAGAACAAAAACATAAGGAAATATACCTACCTTCAAGTAGAGTTTCATCCTTTAATAAGTCTCTACCAAAACTAATCTTTTCTCTAAACGATGAGAATTCAAAAACACTTGGTCTCATCAAAAGCACAAGAATCATGTTCTAGAGAATCACATAATCCATCAAAGATTAACTATATATTTCTTCTATCTTTAAACATTATCCCAAAAACAGAAAGGGTAAGGTAAAACAACTCTTCAAAAAGAAAGAATCCCATAAGAATGGAAACTACTTTTAAATCTTCAAAGTTCCACGGTAATACCCAAAGTTCATCATAGACCATTCCATAAATAACTGTTCTTAAAATTACTCAAAATTAACCAAACTATGATTGAAACCCAAATACAAGAAGGATTTGATAACACAGTCTTCCAAAATAAACTTCATTGTTCATCTCCAAAAAACATCAACCACTCCTAACATCTTATAAAAAAGTATCTAACCTAAACATATTATACCCAAGATAGGGTAATCATTTCCATAAGTAACCTAAATTACTATAAGTCCACCTTAAATTCATTGATTCTTCAAAATATAAATCAACCTTACTCATCAATAAAAATACCATAGTAATCTATTTAACTCGATCATATAGGGTCCCCAAAATAGTGAACGTCTTCCAAAATAATAATCATCTTTTAATCCCCCAATCATCTCTGTCAAAATAATACGACAATCATCACATTTCCTATCACATTGGTTTTTGGGACATGTTCTCCCATTTCCCACCATTAACTAAGAAGAGAAAGTATAATTAGGGGCTTAAATACCTAGACAATAATCATGAAAAAGAACTTAATGCATATAAAGATAACATGTAGAAGAAAAGTATATCCTATCTTGTGATCCCCTAGGTTTCAAACTAGGTTATCCATGATCATATACTCTTATGTGAATCTTTATTTTATTTTATCTTTGTTCCTTTAATAATGGTTCATAATAAGCTTATGAATTTACCAAAGCATATCCCCAGGGAGTGTCGTAACCAAGAGTGAAACAAGGCCCGTTATCGTGTACCAGTTCCCGTTTGAGTCTAGATCAAAGCGGTGTTTTTGGGTTTTACCCCTATGTACATCTGTGCCGGAGCCACCTCTACCTGCTCGTATCCAGATAGGGATGTATTTTCTTGGGAACCCATTACTCAATACTCACCAAAATACCAGGAAGATTTCATATATATAAACATTTCTATAGGATT
Source organism: Viscum album (assembly GCA_963277665.1). Classification (NCBI taxonomy): domain Eukaryota; kingdom Viridiplantae; phylum Streptophyta; class Magnoliopsida; order Santalales; family Viscaceae; genus Viscum; species Viscum album. The sequence goes on from OY728163.1 coordinate 291,843,436, forward strand.
ATTCATAATGTTTTCATATCCTAATTTCCACAAATAACTAAACCATCCTTTGATACAAAATATAGCATCCTGCATTTTTATAACATAAACATTCATTACATTACACAAAACTGAGGATCTTTAAGGTTTAGTGTCTTGGAAACCAGAAACACAATACATGAAAACAACATAAAACATTCTTCTTAAACACTTGAAAGGATTATCCTTAAGTTCATCCTAGGTTCATTACTGAATCTCATAACCTAGGGACATACATCAAAAGGAAGGGTGAGCAGAAGGCCCAGTAAGGGATACAAGAGAAACATTTAACATGTGAACTTGAGATACATCAATAAAGTCATGAAAAAGAACTTTAAGGCATGAGAAAGAAATAATGTGGAATATCATAATAAAAATAACATTTTTCATAACATTAAGATTTGGATACATCATTTAACATAGACAATCATGAACATATCACCAAGGTCCATCCCCAAGGTGTCATTTTAAAATTACCAAGTTTATTCACCAAGATATCGTGAAAATTGTAATCTCGAGTGGTTACATCATTACCCAATGCATTGGAGCGCTATCAGAGCGTACCCTTAAATTTGACTTTTTTATCATGTGAGACACATATATAATCATCAATAATTTCATATACAACCCACATAGCATAAAAGAAATTGGTTTCATTTCATAATCAAAACGTTTTAAAACTGCTTTAAATACATGATGTTTATGTCACTTTAAAACCCACAGAAAAGGAAGGTGGGTCTCATGTATGTAAATACCAAAATTTAAAATAGAAAAATTTGGAATATATGTGAATAACCCTTTATAAGAAAGATATTTGATTATTAACTTAATAAAATAAAATAACTTTAGAAAAAGAGAGAGTCATTTTGAGACGGAAATTCTGTAGCATAATGGCTATGTTACGAGGTTTTAGAAAACATTGAAAAGAGAGGGGACATGGGTCAACCACTCATAAATGATCCATAAAACAGTATAGGGACAGAATATGAAGGATATATGAACATGGTAATGAAATTTTAAATATGTACCATATAAAATGAAGAACATGAAAGGAAGACAAAAATAAGATTTCTCTTATGAAAATTCGGCAGCCTAACGGCGTCACTTAAAATTCAAAAAATGAATTGACGAGATCAAATAGGGTCTCTCATACTATGAACATAAAATATCAGTATGATAGATATATAGATCATACCCCAAAATAATAAAAAGGAACTTTAAAGACTTTACATGAAAGTAGAACTTTGAAAAATGAGAAAGGTGAACGAATCCCTTAAAAATTCGGCAGCCTAACGGCGCCACTTAAACTTCAAAATACTAAATTGAAGAGATAAAATGGGGCATCTAATCATATGATCATAAAACATCAGTATTATAGATATAGATATCATACCTCAACATAATAAATAATAACTTTAAAGACTTTACATGAAAGTAGAACTTCAAAAATGAGAAGGGTGAAAGAACCACTTAAATATTTGGTAGCCTAACAGCGCCACTTAAAACTTCAAAATACTGAATTGAAGAGATCAAATGGGGTATCTAATCATATGATAATAAAATATCAGTATTATAGATATAGATATCATACCCCAACATAATAAAAAAGAACTTGAAAGACTTGACAAGAAAATAGAACTTGAAAATGAGAAGGGTGAAAGAATCCGTTACAAAAATTTCGGCAGCCTAACGACGCCACTTAAACATTCATAAAATGAAATGATGATAGTAAGATGGGGTATCTCATCATATGAAAATAAAAAGGACAGTGTAATGAATATAAAATAACATCCTCCAACATAAGAACATGGAGCATAAAATAAATGATATAAAAGAGATCACTTGAAAAGAAAGAGAGGGGGTCAGATCCCTTACCTTAAATGTAACTCTTAAAACTCAATGGTTGAGACCTTGAGAGGCTTGATGGCACCTTGGGAAGACTCCTTGGGAGGTAAGGAGACCAGAACTTCGTTAGGGGAGAGTGGGGAGTCGAAATGGATGAGAGGATGGCTTGGTATTTATAGGGAAAGTGAGGGGACAAGGCATTAATGGCCAAGGGACACCTCACAAGTGGTTTTCTCAAAAGCATGTGCTCTCCCATGATATTTCCCATGAAGTTAGGACACATGGGGCCCCCAATACAATAATTCATCACCTTTGGACGTAAAACCCTTAAAATATCTCATGAAATCACCATGACACAGTTCTGATGTCATTAAACATACCGAAACCCTAAAACTGCTTTTTTTACTATTCGCTGAAAATTCATCTTTCTCAGAAAAATCCGAAAATTTCACCTTAACCAAATATAGATGTTATGATTAAAAATATGAACATAATTTTATAAAAATAATTTTCTAAATATTTTTAATTTAATTTTTAAATAATAACACTATTCACCAAAAATTTATTTTTAGAAAAAAAACCCCAAAAATTACCATAACATAATATCGGTGCTCTGAGTTCAAAAATGAAATCCATTTTATAAAAATATTTTTCTAAATAATTTTTAATTTAATTTTTAATTAAAAAACACTATTCACTCGAAAAAACTAATACTTGAATAATAATTTATAAAACTGTTATTTAACCATTTTATTGAATCACATTACTTAATCAAGGTGCCTAGATTATATTAATACTTTCATTTAGTGAGATTGCTAATCCATTTGGTCACATTACTAATCCTAAGCATAAAATCACTATTCATAATTTACTATTCATAAAAAATCAAGTTGATCTTATTAGACTCTAAATTTCGTAATGAACATAATTGTAGAAGACCATTTTTTGAAAATCATTACACATTTTTAATTATTTAAGGTTTACATAAACATTTTTAAAATATACTTTTTCTAAAATTCCTCAAAAATATGCATACTATATTTATCCGGTCATTTGAAATTTCATAAACTTCATCATAAGAAGAAATCCCAATTTTATTTAAAACAAAGGATTACACAAGGCAGTTACAGTCTCCTTACATAGCCCCTTATCACACCAGCATATGACCTAAGTGTATGGTATGCTAAGGTGAGCAAATCTGAGGGAGGCTCAGCCAACATCGCATGAGTAGTAATTTCTATCAATTTGAACTTCTTGCAAAGGCGATTCTGTTCTAGCTTCACACGATGAAGTTCGTCTTGGGTTTGGTCCAGAGCAAAGCCCAGTGGTGCTACTTCCTTCCCAAGTTCTGTTATATGGGCTTCGATCGGTCCAAGACTACTGGGTGAGGCCATCGAATCTTCTTTCTATAATAATTAACCAAGATTACTTGTATTTAGAGACAATAATAGAGACGTTTAGTTAATGAAAAAAAGTAAAATAATGTCCCACATATTGATCTATCCTCACTACAATGATTCATGTGAAATGATTTTAAAAACTATGTGAATAAATTCCCAAATACATGACCCAGTGAAACAAATATGCACCAAAACCACCCATACTAAGGGAATAAGGAAGGATATTCATGATCAATACCATTGAGGAATATCATGATAATAAATTGATGAAAGGTACAACTAATATCTATTCTATATCTAATAATCCCTTTATTTTATTATGATTCATTGATTTATTTTATATATAACAAGTTTTCTATGAATGTGGAATCACTACCTCAAGTAATGGATATTATAATATCTATGAAAACACATGGTGGATTAATGATCACATCTAATATATATAAATATTATCTGATTGAGATATGTTTGGGGATAATTAAAAAAAATATAATTTATCTTCCTTTTGTTGAATATGACATAATATTGATCGATTTTCTTTCTCTATATAAAGAGAATATCAATTATTGGGTAAAAGTTATCTAATTATATTCATAGAATCATTTTATTATCAAGTATCCACACAAGAATAATCATGGACTCCCCTTAGAAAAAATTATATAATATTGGTCCTGATACCCAGTAACGAGGGATTTATAACTTAAATCACTGGGGTGGAAGTAAACATTGATGAAATTCATATTGTATGGAAGTATACTAATTTATTTATGGATGAAATACCTAGTATTTCACTAGAGGATGGGGTTTATTTTTCAAATTAACTTATACATGTATCTATTCCAATCTCAATGGGTCCATATAGTATGAACCACATTGAATTAGAGGAATTGAAGAATAAAATTCAAGTAAATTTGGATATGGGATTCATATTCCCATGGGCTTAATCATGGGGTGCACTGGTCCACATTTCTAAAAATAAAGATAGATCGATGTGTATTTTTATTGATTATCATGATCTTAAAAAAATCAAGATAAAAAACAAGTATCCTATACCCTATGTCTATGGTCTATTTGATCAACTAAAATGATATCAATAATTATCAATGATTAAAATTCAATCTAGATATCATTATTCAGGGGTCAAAAGGGAGGGTATTACCAAAATAGGCATATGCAAAATGTATGTGAATAATGATTTTATAGTGATTCCGTTTGGAATTATGAATCCTCTTTCTGTATTGATGGATTTGATAAATATACTCTTTAGGGATTACCTATAAAAATTCATGGTTTTCATTATTAATGATATTATCATATATTATAAGAGTAAGGACGAGAATTAAGATCATTTATAGATTGTTTTGAACACCTTAAGAAACTAGAAAATGAATTCCAAGTTTAGAAAGTGTGAAGTTTTGATATAGAAATTATCGTTATTGGGTCATGTAAGCATAGTAAAGGGTATATCGTATGATACATAAAAGATGAATGTTATCAAGTAATATAACTGAATAACCACTATAATCTATATTAGTATTTTTATTGAGTTGGTATTATTTTAAAATTATTTTTGAGAAATATTTCATGTCTACCAAATCTATTACACATTTTAACATGGAAGTGAGTGAATTTTCTTTGGATAGAAAAATGTGAAAAAGGTTTCAAGAAACTAAATAAAAGGTTAGTAGCTGCACCTGTATTACATTACCCTAAAGCAATAATGTTTTTTTAAATATACAATGATTCTTTGAAGAAGTATTAAGATACATTCTCATATATAATGATAAGGTAATTTATTATGCCTCTCATCAATTAGAGACTCATTAGAAAAATTACCTGACACATGATTTGGAGTTGGAAGTGGTGATCTTTGTAGTAAATATTTTGTGACATTTTATATAAAAATAATAGTGATATATATATATATATATATTGATCATAAGATATTGAAATATATATTAACATATAATTAGTTGAATACGATTATTGGAATTAATAAAATACTTTGACTTCTCAATACATTACTTCTCAAGGAAGGAAAACAAGGTGGACAATTCTCTTAGGAGTAATGATCATGATACTATATCCATGACATGGATTGAAAGAAGACCCAATACTCATAGAATTGTAATGAATAAATCATATAGTCCTAAGGGAAGTTGAGGAATCATGTGTTTCCAAAATTAATTCTCAACCATCCATTCATGTGAAGATAAAATAAACCTAGAAATTTGATTTAGGGATACAAAAAAAGGAAGTGAGTATTCTAGAGTTTAACATTGATAAAGAGAGAGTTATAAGGTTTTGAAACCAGATATTTCTTTCATCAAAAACTGAATTGGAAAAGGAAATTCTAGATGATTCTCATATATCCTTATTTTCTATTCATATTGTAAGTATGAATATTTAAAAAGATATTCAGAAAACTTCTAGTATGATAAAATGAATTGGGATATTTTATAATAAATATCTCGATGATTGGTATTCTAGAAAGTTAAGTTTGAATGATATAAGTATAAGGGTATGTTGTAACAATTTCCCATACTAATGAAGAAAGAGGAAAATGTTACCATGTATTTCATCATAAGAATCCCCAAAATATCTAATGTTCATAATTATATTTGGGTTTTAGTCAATCTCCTTACTCTGTCAGTGGATTTTATTTACATCCATAAAGAATTTTATCTTAACCAATTCACCATGATATACATAAGGAAGGTGGTAGGGCTACATGGAGAACCACTCTCTATTGTATCTGTTTACAATATGATGTTTACCTTGAGGTTCTGGAGAAGTATTAAAAAATTATTGGATATATAGTTGAGTTTTAGTACTAGTTATCACACTCTAGAAAATAATTTGTCCGAGAGGACTATTAAAACTATGGAGGATATATTGAGATCTTTTTTTATAGAATTTCATAGATTTTGGATCAAAACAACCCCTTGGTAGAGTTCTCATATAACAACAATTTCTATTATATCATTCATTTGGAACCATATAACGCTTTGTAATGGAATGGATGTAGGAATCTAACATGATGGGATGAAGTTAGTGAGAGTAAGCTGATAGGTCATGATCTTGTACAAGAAATGAAGGAGAAGATTCAAACCGTTCATTAGTATATGAAAATAGTACAAAGATGATAGAAGAGTGACAAAGATAATCATCGATGGGATCTAGAGTTTGGAGTTTGTGACAAGGAGTTCCTCTAGATATCTCTATGTAAGCGAGTTATGAGACTTGGGTTGAAGGGAAATCTAATCCCTATGTACATTGATCCCTTCGAAATCCTTGGCCATTTCAAGGTGGTAACTTATCAAATAAAACCTCCTCCAAACCTCTCAACACATAATGATGTGTTCCATGTACCACTTGTGAGGAAGTACATACCAGAACCTTCACATAAAATAAAATTAGAATCCATATAATTGGAACATTATATCACATATTAGGAATAAAAATTGGACATCTTGGATCTAAGAGATAATATGCCGTAGATTAAGACCGCTCATCTGGTCAAAGTTCTATGGAGGAATCATATGTTTTCAGAAGCTACATGGGTAATAAAGTATAGAATGATATAAAAGTGCCTTAACTTGTTTTCATATGAGTAATAAAATTTTTTGGACAGGATTATTCTTAATGGTTCTAGAATTTAACAGTCAATGATTTTAGTAAATAATTTTCCTTAATTAAATATCATGTTGAGTGTATTTTAATACACATGAAACAAACTAAAATGAGAACCATGATAAAATAATTATAAAACTATTAACTATGAATGATATATTATAGCTATTAAATTGTTTTGTATTAATATAATTAACCACCCTATGAAGACTATGTAAAAAATCCATATTATTAAAAGGTTTATTTATTTAAAATAATTTTGTTTTCCACTTAGGTGTTTTTATTTTAAAACTAATTTCTATCACTTTTAGAACATGATTTTTATAGAATTAAATTATTTTTTTAATTCCACATAACAAAATTATCCTAGGATGATTTTTGGGGATTTTTCTAAAATAAATGACTTTTAGATATATAATTAAAAATACTCAATTTTATGAAAAAATGACTTTTATTACCTTATAAATATATAATAAAGACAAATATTTTATTTAATGATAAATTATTTATTTATTGAATAATTGTATTCATTTTAAAGATATTTTTTTAAAAATTTATATAACTTATGTTTAACCTTATAAAACAAAATTAATTTTTTAATTTTAATAAAAATATTTTTATCTTTTTTTTAATTAATTATTTTGATTGTAAAATTCAGTTTTTGTAGGAATTTAAAGATACATACTTTATTTGATAATATATCTATTTATGTTATTAAAATATATGCTGTTTATAACGATGGATTATACATAGGTTTTAATCTTAAAAACAAACTTATCCATAAAAACTATTTTGAAGTGTTATAGCTGTTTATTTTAAAATTAACATTCCACGGTGTTGTAAATTTTATTTGATAAAATTATTTGAAAATTTTAAATCATAATGTAAAAATTCATTAAAAATTTTGATTTTAATATTGGCCATTAAAATTAATCACTATGTTTGGAAATTAATTACCTCTGTAAAAGTAAAAAATCGTAAATATTGATTTAATAAGAAGAAATGATCCAAAACATGATACATACATGTATAAAAATTTATGGGTGAGGGTTTTCTTGACTAAACCTCACCTCACCTACCATTTTTCTCTTTTTGAGCCTTTGAACCTTGAATTTTAGCATTACAATATTTAAAATGCAAAGGGTGCTTCCAAAATTTCCATCTTCTTCATTAATAAAAAGGGATCACTCCCCCCACTTCAAGTTACACATTTACATTTAAATTTATTCACCAAACACTTACATTTTTTTACTCATAGAACCCTATCCCACTTCCTTAATCTTACGGTCCCCATTATTTATATTGAGTTTTCTATATCTAATAATATTAATGAGAGAAAATTCAAGATCCTAATGTATGAATTACCTCCTTAATCATTTCATCATAATCATACTCCTTAAAAACCTTTTCTAACTACCTTAATATAACAATAAAAGTATAATTTATATACCTAGATGTTGTTTTATTAGTTTAATAAATATTATTTATTCTTTCCCATCCACTTTGAAAACAAAATAACATCGATCGTGTGTTGTGCAGACTACAGACTCCATGAAGCGACACCTTCCGTTTATCATCATCGTCTCTCAAGGATGGTATTAATTATGGGAATGATGAAAACATATGATATATAATGTAATTATTATTTTCATAATTAATTTTATTATCTACCTTTATCCCCTCTCATTTTTCAAGAAATGATAATGTTAACCATGTGTACGTGTGGACTTCTACCTCTAAGAAGTAACATTTTTCACTTTTCATCTAACAAAATTATTCTTTATAAAAATATTTTAAAATATAATTCACCTCATTAAAAAAATATGTAACATCCCGACCCAAATGACCACTAATACAGTAGCTAGACTGGTGGGTCCTATTACCTCAAGCATGCCTCCCCACACTTCAGAGGCTACTGACTAGCAATTAGTGTGTAAAGAGGTGATAGTGGAGAGACTATACCCTCATGATCAGAGTAGTACAACCGAATAATAGATAATAAGTAACATAAAAAATAATAATAAATAAATACAGAGAATTGAAAGAATAATAATAATTGATTAAATAGTAAAATATGGTCAACACCAATATATAAAAGGTGCATACTTTACCAGATGATGATACAAAACTACTAAAAGAGACATGGAACATGAAGTGATAAAATACAATACATGAATAAAAAAATTAAAATAAAATCTCTAAGGGTGATCTCAATGAGTATCCCGAGCTCCAGCTCGGTCATATGCTCCTAAATCGTACGTACTAGCTAAATAAGTCAAGAAATCAACCTAGGTCATGAAAATATAAGGTCTACTTGGGTACCCCTATGCAATGGTAGCCTGAGTAGGGTGTGAGATAATAATCCCAGCAGGTTCCCACCCATGGTGTCTAAAACTAAATCTAGTCCATGAAATATAATGTAATGTAGTGTGAAACTATAAGTAGAAAAAAAACTGAATAAATAAACAACAACCCGCCTAGGTTCCTAAGTGACACCAAGCAGCTATACTTGCTTCATCTCATAGTTAAAATATGTTTCTGATTAGTTACCATACATACATATTAATAATATATATATAATATAGTTCTATATTGAATTCACTAGTATGAACCAAGTATATATAGACATAAGTGTCCATATACTATGAATACTAGTTGGTGGATGCATTGAGGCCTAGCTCAAACATCTATTACAAATCTAAACAAGCCTAAAAGTTCAAGCAACAGGTTATATTACCTACATCCCAATAGAGTGATAGAAGGCATGCTACAACACTCGGTATTGTGTGTGATCCACCATGGAATCACTCTAATAACTGTATGTGGAACATAAATCCCAACACCCATATAATATCACTGGTGCGAGATGTCATACTCAAAACCCGATGAATGGTAGTGTGATGCTACCTTGCTCAACAGAACCCTTACTATCATTCCACAGCCTACATAAAGGCATAATATAATTATAACTGGGATGTAGAAATACCTCTCATCCATCTCTTTTATCAAGAACATTTATATAAGAATGGCATAATAATTTTAATTGTAAATGGCCACGAGTAAATACCTCTCTTACCTTAAATTCATCAATCCATTATCAACAAGAATATCATTTATGTTATGGAATGTACATAACATTCCACAAACGGCATGTAATTGCCTCCCTGTATATATTAATTTCAATTAAAAAATTTAATACATTCAATGGGATAAATCCATCACGAAAAAGCAATCCAACTATTACAATATATGCCAGTTAATTAACAAAACATGTAAATTAAATTGTTCAGATAGGAACTTAGGAAGTCTATGGTCAGCTGGGAAATTACCTACATGGTTAATCAAATTTACAATGAACTTAAAGCACTTAGGAGGTGATTGGTTCAAATTAAACATTTTTCAGAGGAGGGATAATTTTATTTCATAACATCAATAAAGGCTATGTCTCAAACATTTCATATACCAAACCGTGGAAGTAAATCATAGAAGAAAAATAAAAGAAATATGGCCACACATTTTATAAACCACTAGTCATCTCTTTATAATTTCAAAGTTAACACACCACATTCGAGATGTTTTATTATGAAAACATGACATTGTTCATAAAAAATTCATTTAATAACATTTAAGCATAACATTACAACATAGCCCAATAAAATCACAAATACAAGATTCACCACTCAATTCCTAAAAGGGAATAATTTTAGGGATCCATCATTCATGGATATTAATTTACCAAGCTCAACATGACACCTGGGTAATGCTACTATCGAATTGGGCCAACTTACAGGGGAAACCCATTTTACATTTCAATTCGAATGCTTAGAAGGATGTTCGAGAATTTAACAATTAATTATAAATGATTAGTTTGACTTTTCACACCCATGGGGTGTCCGTTAAAGATATAAACAACCTATAAATAAACAAGGATTAATAGGAATTTATTAAGGCTCACGAGTCATTTGTTTTTATAAAAAATCATATTATTAGGAAACACACATATAAGACTGTCATTTGGAACAACGACGAAAGTCATGAATTGATGGAAAACATAGGGAAAATACATTGATCACCCACATCAGACTTAGTATGAACTACTCATCCAATACCAAGCCCTGATTTGGTCCTATTTAGAAGAGATCTATAAAATATAGATTCACCCTAAAAATAGGGAAAATGTGCTCATACCAAAATATCATAACCAATACCAAACTAAATGAAGAATTTAAAATAATGAATGATGATATTACTGATGTGGATCTATAGAGGTTGACATAGAACAAATTAGATGACCCGTTGATGAGATATCTTGAAGCCAAGATTTAGCATGGAGGAGAATCCAAATCCTCCTAGAGGTGATCTCACATGGAAGGAGGATAATAAAAGAAGAGTAAGAAAAAATATTAACCTTATTAAGTAAAAAAATAGTAATTTTATCATAAAACCCTAGTCAGACGGTATGGCCACATGGCCTGGCTAAACTATGCACCAACCATGCGGTAGCCTTTTCCTAAGAAACCCACCATGCATGGTTTACCCACATAGTTTGAATAATCCTTGAACAAACTGTGTGATGAGTAGTGTGAGGGTTCTACTTAAGTGGAACTACATGTGCGAGAATGGTACATAGTTTTGGTAAACCATGTACAGCCCATGTGGGATAATTATTCTACCATAGTACAACCACATTGTCTTCTATAGATGGGATGCATGGTTTTTGACAAACCGTTAACCCTATACAGACCCTCCAAACCCTTAATTTCTGGACCTGGTGCTCCCGAAACCCAACGAGACTCCCAACAAACCTTTTAGGACATTAACCAAGTCTAAAAAACAACAAATATATGTGTTCGAACTCTTAAAAGTTCTTTTCAAATATCTATTTTAAAAATGTCCCATGTAGTAGATGCCCAAAGTTCAAATTCCTATGAATTCTCATCTTTTCTTAAAACATGGGTCATTACAACCAACCCACCTTGGAACTTATTTCCCTCAAGAATAATTTGGGAACTTTGAAAACATCACCCAACCTACGATGGTCATGAAGTCTCATTCAAATGGTATCGTAGCATTTCCAAACTCCCAACGTACCTTCGAGCAATAATTTATGGATAGGGAACTTAAGGAGTTAAAACTCGATCCAACACTCATTTTTTTTGATATAAACACTGAATAAGAGCTTATCTGATCATATTTAGATATATAGATGTTCATTTCATCATGTTGTTAAAAATATAGCCAAATTTACTCCCAATTTTAGGCTTGAACAATAATAAAGGGGACCAATTTTGAACCACAGTAATTCCACCATTGGAATTTCCAGACAAATCATGCCTCTAAGAATTACAGAACCGCTTCAATTGTGATTTAATTAACAAGGAAAACCTGACTGTATCCGAGTTCATAACAGGAACCTCATTATAAAGAAATAGTCAAAATGATATTGACCCAACTAAAACTAGTTGCACATGTTTTCCTTGAAAGGCACTGTAGACCTTTCCACCACCCCACCTTAACCTAACAACATGATTTAAAATAGTTAAAAAATAAAAATATTTAACAAATAAGGGGAAAATTGAGTCAATCCCCCTCCATTTGACCATTATAAAAAACTATCAGCTTAGACATTTGGTGTATTATAAGATGAACCACAAATCCTTCCTCCAAGGCTTCTATCATTTATAACAAGCATGTTCATAGAATCCCATACCCGACCTATGGTTATGTTCCTTGATCAAACCATCAATTGAAAATTTAATTCATCATGCCTCTTCACGATCAAGGGTGTAATCCTGATCTATCCCAGATGAATCACCATCCTTTTTAAAACATCACCTCTGAGACCAAATATCATTCTATTTTATCCTTATATTCAATGAACTGGTGTCTAAAGAACTAACCTAAGGCTGTGCATACTCTAAATTTACAAAGAGACATTGGTACAAGGTCAAAACATTCAATAAAAAAATTGACTGATCATAGAGAGGCATCCACCCAGCTATCAAGTCAATGGAAAGGATGACTGGTGTCCATGGTTCCATATAAGGCACTCCTACTTTGGAACCCAAGTACTACTTAGGACTTAATAGCGTCTAAAAGATCCATGCATCAAGGTGAAACACTATGAAAACCACCCAAAAAATCCCAAAAACTTTTACTAATTTAGTGTGGTGTTGACCGACACTCTCTTAGTGTATTAAGGTTGATGACATGATAGGGAAAATTCCCATATCTAAACTAGAGTACAGTAAGAGGAGACCAAGAAAACTAGAATAAGAATAGTTGAACCACTACTGGTCAACTTGTTTTGAAAGAATCTCATCTTGACCTACTAGCGCACCACCACAACCCCAATCATGATATATTTACTACCCAAGGAATCACATGATCATTCATGATTAACCACCTAAGTCATCCATGAACAACAATGTTTCTGAAGGGTTTCATACACAACCAACTAGTTCAACATCATCATGTCGAGAAAGTTCCATCATGATTCAACACTAGTAAGCCTAAAGGGAATTCAAGAAAAATAAACCACTTCCAAATCTTTCTTTTTGATTTTTTTCTTTTTAATTGGAAGGAAACATTTAACAAGAACCAAAACAACACTCCCCACCTTAAGAGTTTATTAGTCATTAAAATAAAAGAGTTAGACTATACACTAACAACCGTGATAGAGCAAAACCAACTTAAAAGTGTATGTGCTGCTCCTCCAAGTCACGATCATTACATCACAAAAATTGAACATTTGGCATAAAATCCAAAACCAAACCATTCGGTGTGTCAAAAAACCCAAGTCACAAGGATGGAATCCCAAGCATTGGGATGAACATGGTTTCTTAAATTCTCATGGACACCCTACTCTTGAGATGATCTATGATTGTAATGAACCACACAAGTCTCAAAGATTATACCAAACACAACCAGTTCATTATATCATTTAGCACTAGATGGGCACCACATAAATGAACACATACTACCCTAAGGATTCATAAATATGAAGACAAACCCTAGATACTACCCATATGAAATCCTCCCTATGAATTCAAGTATCCAATAGTCCCTACAAAATATAATGATCTGAGTCATATTTCCCTATATGACCATTAACCAAGATGACAACATACCATGTCGTCCATCATAAACGAAGAGAAAGGGTCACATGATCTAAGAAGAAGCTGACCATTCCCAAGGCATGTCTAACCATATGAAACTAATAATTAATCGATGCTCATGCCCATAAAAAGGGTCAATGATCCTTTGACCACCCATCTAAACAAGGGCTTCATTTAGAAAATAAGATTCCTACTAGGGACAATGACCCCAGAATGAAACCAAATACTAGAAAAATAATAGGATTAACAATGCATTGAAGATAAAAGGGTACTAACTACCAAATGATATCTTAATATGAATCATAATAATTGACCCTATCACTATACCATGCCAAACAAGAAGTCACTAGGATCAAGACCCTATCATTTAATCCATTTCTGAAAGAAAAGAATGCCTATGGAAAACACCCATGCTTCTAATCAAAGGATACACAAGGGGAATATAAAACTACCCTTACATTAGGATCTAAATAGAGTAAACCACTTAGGGTTCCATTTTTAAGGGCATTACATTTATTTACATTTAATATTTAAACATTTTAAAGTATTTAAACCAAAACATCGAGTAGTAATCCTAAAACAAAAGCACTTGATACCTCTTTCAAATAATTCCATAAGAAAAAATAGGGAATCTATATAAAATTCATTTTTAAATATTTAACATTTATTAACATCCCATCATAAATATGCAATTTATCTTATTAATTCTTTTTAAGTTATAACATATTACACGACATACGAGGGACCCATTAAGCCCACATAGGATTATCATAATGAAACCCAAAAAAAGTTTCTTAAATACAGAAACTAAAAAATCCCAAACATGCAATCTCATATGAAAATTTCCCCATATAACCTTCTTAGATCCAGTTGTTCATTTTAGATGTAAACCAATTCATTTCAGATTAAAATTAAACAACTTTATGTTTTAAAACATTCCAAAATATATACCATGATCATATTCAATTGTTCAATTACATCAGTTTTTCACCACCCTAATCTATAAAGAGTCCATACACTTTATAGACCAAAGTATAACTCAAATTTAATCAAAACAAATTCCATTTCAAATTATAACATTATCATATTTATAATGGTTCAGTTATAAGGGTGTCTATCTACCAATGCAGAAATAAACCATACACTTTATAGTTCGGAATTTGGCTCCCATTAATCACAACCAATTCACTTTAAAGTTTTAAATTTAAAAGCCTTTAGTTTTAACAATAGTTTCTAAAAATATTTAGAAAACTCAAGAGACGGTCTAAGTATAAGGGTTAACTTTTCCCAATTATTTGGCTCCTATACACCTTAGAACTGAAAAATTGTTCCCATTTAATAATAAAAACTGAATTCTTCCCATGAAACTAATTTTATATCATTCAAAACTAGCATGTTATCATATGTTATAATATAGAGGAACATGATATAAGCACCTAAGAATTATATATAGGGAGAAATGATAAGTAAATAGAAAACATGGAATATAATCACATAATAATGTTATAAAAGTAGGAAGGATTAAAAATAAGAACATGGAATAGCGTATAATAGGAATGTTAATGAATATAAGGCATGAAATACACTCAATGAACACAATAAAATCTGGAGGCAAGCTAAAATGAAACTACATGACATGGAATATGAATGACATGTGAATTTTCTATTTGCCTAATATGATGCCTGAAATGATTCATCCTTTCCTTACTAGGCCAAGGGTAAAATACCATAAATTCCTAAATAAATAAGCATTGGAAAGGACACCATTCACTCTAGGTGAAATAAGAATCAATAGTTTTATCAAACAAGATGCAAAACAATCCCTTACATGGACACTAGGTCATTTACATTTGGGTGGGGTGATCAGTCGAAGACACAGATATTTTTCATGTGCTGGCACATTCCTAGTCTCCTATCTACCAATCCAAAATAGTTAGATAAATGAAAAATAGGTTCTAATATGACTTTGTAACATCTCGACTCGACTGACCACTAATACGGTAGCCGGACTAGTGGTCACATGGACTTGACCGTGCCTCCCTGTACACCATAGTCTTGCGACTAATAGTGAGGGTGTAAGGAGGTTATAGTGGGGATACTATAACCTCATGATAAAATTAGAATAGTTGTATAAAAGATAATAAGTAAAAAAAATAGAGGAATCAGTAATAAATAAGTATAGAGGATAAGAATAATAATAATAATCAACTGAATTGTAAATGTTTTTCAATGCCAATATAAAAGTGGTGTATACATGACATTTGATGATACACAACTACTAAATTAGACATAAAACAGGTAGTGATGTTGTAAAATACAAGATTAATGAAATGAAATAAAAGAAAATCCCCAATGTTGATCTCTATGAGCATCCTGATCTCCAACTTGGTCCTGTGCTCCTAGCTCCCGTGTATAAGGTAAATATCTCAAGGAATCAACCAATGTCTTGAAAATATAAGGTATACTCAAGTACCCCAGTGCAATGGCAACCCGAGAAGGGTTTGAGATAATAATCCCAGTAGGTCCCCACCCATGGTGTATATAGCTGAATCCAGTCCATGAAATATTATGTAAAACCATGTGTATGTAGAAGTAAAAAGACAAGTTACTAAGGGACACTTGACTACTATACTTGCTTCAACTCATAGCCCAAATAAGCGTTTGATTAGTTACCATACATATATTTTAATAATATATATGTATATAATATACCTCTATATTACATCCACATATACGAACCAAGTACATGCATACTTAGGTGGCCATATACCTAGAATACCAGTTTCTAAATGGACAAGGGAATAAATCATACATCCATGACTAGTATAAACAAGCATAAATTCTAAAGAAATAGGGTACATTTCCTACACCCTAATAGAGTGAGAGAGGTCATGCTATAATAGTCTGGATGGTGAGTGAGATTCCATGGAATCACTCTAATCATGGTAAATGGAACATAACATACATTGTGCATATAGAATCACTAGTGTGAGAAGTTATGCTCAACACTCGATGTAAGGGAGCATGATTCCACCATTCTCAACAGAACCTTTACCATAATTCCACATACTACATAATGGTTTAATATAATTATAACTGGTATAGGGGAATACCTCCCATCCAAATATTTTATCAATCCCACATATATAATTAAGGCATAATAATTATTATAGTAAAATCTCCCAAGGAAATACCTCTCATGACTTATATTCATCAAGCCATTATCAACAAGGCATAACATTTCAGTTGTGGAATGTACATATAATGAAATAAATGACGTTGGCTTGCCACCCATTCTAAATTAATTTCATTATAAACATTTAATACATTCAAGGGGAGACATCCATCATAAACAAGCAATTAAACTTTTATAATACATTCTAGTTAATTAAAAAATATGACAATTCAATTACAAGGATCATAGAGTAACTTTAGAGGTGGTATGTTTAGCTAGACAATTACCCACATGGTTAATCTCATTTATAAAGAAAGTCAAGCACTTAGGTGGTGCTTGTTTAAAATTTAACATTTTTCAAAGGAGGGAAAATTCCATTTCATAACATCAATAAAGGCCATGTCTCAAACATTCCATATACCAAACCATATAAAAAAATAATAGAACAAGAAGAAATGAAATATGTCCAAGCATGTTATAAACCACTAGTCATCACATTATAATTTTGAAGAAAACACACCTTATTTGAGGAATTTTATTATAAAAACCTGACATTGTTCATAAACAATTAATTTAATCAAATTTGAGAATCAAATTACAACTTATCCCAATTAAATCTCAAATACAAGAGTCACCACTCAATTCATCAACAAGAAACATTTTATAGAGCTACCATTCATAGCAATTTATTTAACAATTTAAAAAAGATTCCAGAGTGGTGATACTATCTAATTGGACCAATATACAAGTAAAAAACCATTTTACATTTCATTCCAAACACTCAGAATGTAGTTTGGGAATTTAAAAATTTATTATAAATGAGTAGTTTTTCTTAGCACACCTTTGTGGTTTCTGTTAAAGTTATAAACAACCTATACATTATTAAAAAAGGTTCAATAAGCATGTATCAATGTGAAAGTTTCAATTTGAGATGAAGGAACCAATTATATAGAAATGCACAAAAAAGGTCGTCATGTGGCATAATGACTCTAGTCATGAAATGATAGAAAACATAGCAAAAATCCATAGAACACCTACATTGTATTGAGGATGACCTACTCATCCAATATCAAGCTATGATTTGGTCTAATTTGGAAGAGATCTAAGAAAAAGAGATTCTCCTGGATAATAGGGTAAATGACTTCACACCAAAATAGCATTATTGATACAAAACTATACAAGGAATGACACAAAATAAATGAAGATATTATCAATTAGAGATAAATAGCGAATGAATCAGACTATTGGCAGAGGAGATATCTTGAAGCCTAGCTTAGGCTTAGAGGATAAGACACAGGATCCTAGAGGTGATCTCACACAGAAGGAGGAGAAGAAAATAAAAAAGAATAAAATAACTTAACATCATTAAGGAAAAAATAGTAAATTTCCCTAAAAAAAGGTTTCATGGTTTGGGAGAATGACTTGGACAAACCATGCACTAGCCGTTCGAAAACATCTGCCTAAGAAAACCAACACACATAGTTTACCCACATGGTTTGACCTAACCAAGATCCAACCATGCAATGACTAGTTTGAGGGTACTGACTTAGTGGATCTACCCATTTGGGAAAGGTGAACAGTTCAGGTAAACCATGCGCAACCCATGCACAACATTTTAGCTCCTTTGTTGCAGCCACATGGTTTGATATTGAGGGGTTTCACGGTTTCATAAAAACCATGAACCCCATACAGACCCTCCAAAACCTTGATTTATGGACCCCAATGCTTCTGAAACTCAACAACACACCCAATAAACCTATTAAACATTTACCCAAGTCCAAAATCAACACATATAAGTGTCCCAAACATGGAATTTTATTCCAAAGATCAGTTAAAAAAATGGTATGTCTAGTAAATGCTAAAAATAAAAATTCCGTTGTATTTTTTTCTATTATAAGATAAATGGTCATAAAAAAATCTAAATAATATCAATATACTTATTAAATAATGATATTTTAACCAAATTACACCATAAGCCCTATTTCCCATTAAATTATGGTTTGTTCTTATTTTTCCAGTTTAACCACCTAATTGAAAATGCTACACCATAATATAATGAATGACTATGAGAACATAATTATTGATAATATATTAAATAAAAAAAAATAAATATTGTTTTTTCAGAGTGAGTATCTTAAGAGGGGGTGAATTGAGTAACTAATAATTTTTTTTTGTTAAAAATAGTTTCAAATAAATTCCTAAAATAATCTTAAATATGGCATTGTTAATCAAAAAAACATATCGATATAAGTTTTAATTTTTTAAAAAATTTCTCAAAATATTGATAAGATTTCATTTAAAATAATTTACGATATTACTTTAACCATTGAAATAAATTTACTAAATCAAAATATAAACTTAGAAAATACAACATAAAAAAGAAAAAAGAAAAAAAAACAAAAAACAAAAAAAAAACTACATAAAATGAATAAAAGTGGTTCAATATCTAGCTGAGACTTATCCCTCTCCACTTAAAAATAACCTTCTCCAAATAATATTATATAAAAATAAACATTTTTCCACAACCTGGATCGGGTACTACACCTATATGAAAACTGTCTAGGTTGTAAAGGGACATCATCCACAGAAGTCTTGGGAGAAAAAATAAATAGGCCACAATCGGACCTCCACCACAACATGTGGGAAACATGTGTAAAGAGAGTTTGAGAATATTTCTAATTATCTTCTATTTTTAATTAGGAGACAATGTGTGTATAATAAATGGAGTATACATACAATGATTGTAATGTAAATATGGATGAAAAAATAAAGTAGATAAGATAATAGAGATAATCACATTTCTCTGTATGATAAGATATGCTACTTGTGTCTCTTGAATCTATCTTCATATGATAATCAATTCAAGGTTCTCATATTTTTATTGGAAAAGTGTGTCGTAAAATCCTTCTGTTCAAACATTAGGATTAGAGTGTTCATCAAGATCCACTCTCATCATCATGTCTATATAAGATACAATATGCAGGATCTTCTAGTTCTTGTAATGAGGTTCAACAAACATCACATTTTCAAAATTATGTGTGTTTTTATGTACTAGATCTACTCATTTATATGGACTAGGAAGTCTACTTTCCTTTTTATCAGTAGTAAAAACAAAAGAATCCATGTTAGAAGAAATACAAAAATTTTACATCCTTGTACTTAGGGATGACACATTATTTAATGCTACACTGTAATATATTTAAGAACAATCATTAACATAGATAATAAAAATACATTTGATAATGTAGAGGTAAAAAAGATTTAATTCAAAATTAAATAAGGCAATTGAAGTGAGTCCTTAGAATAGTGACATGGGTCTACCGGTGACACAACATTGGCTGCAAGTCCTTGGAATGGTGACAGTGTTACAGAGTGAGTCTTTCGAATTGTGAGAAAACCTAGTGGGGACTCACAATCTCGTGATATGTTAAGATCGTGGTGAAACTTGTCAGTGGTAGGTTACTCCAACACATAAAATCATTTTTGTTCTTACAGTGACACAAAGATGATGGTATGTGATTTCAGAACATAGCCAAATTTCAGTACTGACAGCGAGACATAGTCTAGTAGTGTCTCAAACTTTTTCAAATTTCAATCTCAGTAGTGACTTATTACTAATAGTGAGTCTTTATGAAAATATCATCAGAGATTTGAGACTTCTTTAGTGGTGACTCATCTATAATGGAGAGACTTCTTGGTGGTGAGACTTGTTAGTGGTGACTCATCATTAACAGTGAGTCTTTTCCAGTCTTAAGCAAAATATCACCAATCTATATTATAAAATAAAATTCTATCATAAAACATAAATCACATTAATATCATACTAAACCTGATTTTGTAATCCCTAAAATAAGATGGTAAAAAATATCCCCCTTTTTGATGATCATAAATAATGGTTTTCTATATACACGACATCAAAAGTAAATCAAAACATCGTATAAATATGGGATCAAAGATAAATAAAGATAATATGGTATTAAAATGAATAACTAGATAGAATACAATATCAAATAAAAAATTGAATTTAAAAGGAATATATTTACACATATATGGAAGATAATATCATTACGGATCCTAGGAACACATATAGTTTCAAAGGAATACTATAATAAGATACAAATAAATGCTAGAGGATATTCTAACCCTTTTGGAATTATCAATAAGTGTATAATAAAAAAACAATAAATACATATAAATAAACCAAATAAGTGTAATAAGAGAATAGAAATTGAAAAATTCATTGTAGGCACAACAAAAATGATCCATCAAAAATCGAAACAAAAATAGTCCCATCAAATTCACAAGTCAAAACATCAATGATCATGGGTCTTGGATGAATTATCAATAGGATATTTTTATTTTTTCTTGTATGAGGTGGAGGTTGTAGAAATTGAGGATGGGGTTTCAGTAGGAATAGATACAAGAAAACCTGTTAGAGAACGAGGATCTCTGATGATGATGGGTATCGGGTTCTGTACAACTTATTTGAGAGATAATAAAAATGGATGGAATCTGGCTGATAGAGGAGCATGAGGGTCTATGGTCACTCTGATCATGAAATACTTGGGATTTTTAGTTGGAGGAGTTATATGGGTATTAATAGGTATAGCCTCAAGAGCTACAACTGATGTTCCCTGCCCATGTAGAAATGATTTCGTAAGATTTATGAAATCCATTATTGTACCACCACTTCTTTCCATTGCACTAAAAAAGTATTGATTTTCATCCATATTTCTTTGAAGCACTAGATTTAGAACCTTCAACTAGTTGATTTTCACTTTAAAAGCATGTAAAACTTGATGAATACTTATATTTTATACCAATAACATAAATGAGAATCCATCTCATGCTTGGTAAAAATAATATGGATATTTTACTTGATAGATTCTGTTATAGTATCTCGGTCAACATTAATGTTCTTTTTATACTCTTTATCTAACATGAGAACATGATCACTGTGATGCTCAAACTTTCTCAAACATTCATGAGATAAATAGGGTTCACCACCCAAAGCATCTCTACGATCATACCTTACAACCAATCTAATAATTTCAACATAAAAAATAGGAGGATGGGGAGTAGTATAAATAGAATCCATTAATGTAATATTTTTAATCCTTTCAAACAGGGATCCCAAAGAATCAGTGACGGAATACTGAGTCTTCTCTATAGTGGATTTTAAGTATTCCAAAATATTTTTCATCCATCTATTTTTTTATATCAACTTCTTGGATATGGTGCAACAGTTTCCATGGAATATGTTATATCGGAAATTCAAACAATTACCTGGAATCATTTTCACTTAATTTTGTAACCAAGGCATATTGATTCTTCAACTTCAAATAATTATTATAAATATGTTTCCACTGGAAGAATCTAATTCACCCTTGGTGACTATATCTACTAAAACAACAAGAACAATAGATGTTGGAAATGATATAGGGGAAATAACTGGTGAAGAAATTCTATCAAAATAAAACATCATCAACTCATTCGAAGGATCAATCAGATCAATCAATGATCTCTCAAGTTGTCTCTCATCTATAATTGTATGTCCCACATTATTTGGTTTAATCCAATTAAACTATTTGAATTCATCAGAAATCAGGTATATACATATTTCATTAGTCTTAGTAATATAAAACTCATCAATCATATGTAAAACTACATTAGGTTCAATAGATATATGAGAATCTGAAATCTATATAGAAATAGTCTTCTCAACACTAGCATTCTCTTCATCCATATTCTCAACAACTCTTTAACCAACAACTGACTTTTCAATAGAATAAAAAACCATCATATTCTCATCCACTAACAATTCAAAAATATTCTATTAATTAAAACTAGGATGACTCTATAAAATAATAGATTCATCCACATCAAAATATGTATCTCTCTCTTCTGTAACAAAAAGATCTACTTCACCAAAAAAACTGGGATTCTTCTATGATCTAGAAACATAACCTCTAGGAGAAGGAATAAGATATTGATGTATTTCCACTTCCTCCACTTTAATTCTCACACTGGAAACATCAGTTTCAGATCCTCCATTATCATCACTTCTATTTTCACTTCAATTATAATTTAATTCTTTATTATCACCTTCATCATCTCTATCTTCATTATTTTCATTATCTTCATCTTATTCCTTTTCTACATTAACATTTCTATTTTTTCTCATATGATTGGTATGTACCTTTAAATTTATTATCATCAGATACATCTGTTTATTCTTCATAACTTCCCTCTTCTGAAAGTTTCTCTCTTTTAGGGAGTGACCTATGTGGACTAGGATCTCCATAGGTAATAGGAGGAGAGTCATCAAGCTTATCTGGATTGATTCCTCATTAATAAGAAATAAATATTCCTTAAATATAGAGGCAACACACTATTCTTCATCATCCGTGTATTCAACTATATCATCTATATCCAAACTAGGATAAAGAAGGTCCTTAGGCCTGGAAGGATGGTCTACAAGATTAAATTGATCATATAGCTTTTCATTATCCCCAACACACTACTTCTTACATGGGTTCCAACTATTTTTTTTATCCTTATACATATTACTCTTTTGATGAAATATTCTGTTCAATAAACAACAAATTCATCTTTTTCCTTAACTAGACCATGGGATTTAACCATAACATAAAGGATCTTTGGGTAGATCAGATAATTTTATCTAGAGGTGGTCTTACACATCTCTATCATGTAAAGAATAAGATATCGACAGAAATTGATCTTGTGTCCTATTTTCATAATAAAAAACAAATATACATTATGATACCCTAAAGTAGAAAAATCACCCATTCTTGGACACACTATATGTTGAATGAACATAAACATCAACCGACATTCACCATCTAACTCATAAGCTATTAAAATTTAATTTTTCCATCTCTAGTAAACCCAGAAATGGAATATTCATAAATAAAATCATCAATACAATCTAGAATAGTCCTTTGGTAATAATTAAACACACCTTCATGTAGAAATTTCAAGCATTCAGTATATTGTCTTGAAGAAAATAAACTTTTATGACCATTAATCCTACTTCACAACCAGTATTTTTCTTCTTCTTCAAAACTAAATTCCATATACTGATAAAACCGGTATACCAACCTAGGATAAAAAGACTTATAATTTAAGGAGAACCATTCCTTATATCCTTGGTTTTGTATAACTTTCCACACTAAAAAATTACTGGAAACCATCTACTCTGCTAGAACTTCCATTTTGGGCACAACTACATGATTAGAAAGCTCGGGGTTCATTGGTTCTAGTGTAATAGGATGACTCATCTCCCCCCCTTTTCTTCATAGTAGGATAAAACTTTTATTGAGAATATTCATAAGGATTCTTCACTTTGGCCATGGAGGGTGGCTCAGTTGGCTCATTTGAAGGTGTAGGGAAGGTCGAAAGTCGAGAGAGAAAGGGTTGCAACTTTTTTTGAGGGAAAACGCATGAGAAAGAAGTGAAAATTGGAATCATAAAATCATAAAATTTATATAATTTGTGATTTAAGGATTTGAAAAATTGAAACAATACTTAAAAATCAATAAATATAAAACATTTGAGTCAAATAAAAAATAAAATGTAAAGAAAATAAAATTGGTTGTTTGAAAACTAACAAAATAAAGATTCAACCAAGTTATGAGAGATAGTTTCCAATGGAGAGAGATTAAATAGTGATAAATTCAATGGTGAGAAATCAAAATAGTGATAAATCTAAAATGGTGAGAAGTATCAAAGGTGAGAAGTATCAGTGGTGAGAATTATCAATGGTGAGACATTCATAATGGTGATAAATTCCCAATGATGAGAAATCTTTAACGGTGAGAAATATCCAATGGTGATAAAATGAAATTTCTGAGTCCTAAAAATTTAAACATAACTAGAATTGATCATACCTAATTCATGTTTTATTGAATTAATTCTCTAACAAATAAAATTTTTAGTGAAAATATTAGCAAGATGATGTTCTTTAACAATATATTCTTGAGTGATATCACCTTTGTGAAAATGATCTCTCAAAAAGAGATATCTTACATCAATATATTTTGTTTTATAATGTGATACATGATTTTTAGAGATATGTATATCACTTATATTGTCACAATTTATAGGGACATATTGGAATTTATTTCTATAGTCTAGTAATGTGTGTTTCATCCACAAAAGTTTTTCACATCAGGTACCTGTAGTTATGTAATCAGCTTTAGCAGTAGACAGTTCAATAGAATTTATATTCTTACTACACCAAGAAACTTGAGACTTTCCAAAAAGTTGACATTTTCTAGAGGTGCTTTTCATATCTAACTTCCATCGACCAAAATCAACATCTGAATAACTAACCAAGTCAAATACATATTCTCTAGGGTAAAATAATCCTAAATTAGTAGTATATCTTATGTGTTTGAAATTTTTTTTACATCAACAAAGTAATTTTTTTTTATTTTCATTAATTCAAGAACAAATAAACACACTGAACATAATATCATGACATCTAGCAGTTTGGTAGAGAAGATATCCAATAATACCTCCGTAACTAGTTTGATCCACTATTTTTTGAGCTTTATCAAGATCCAATTTATATTTAGTACTCATGAGAGTATCAATAATTTTAGTTCTATCTAAGTTAAAATGTTTTTAAATATCCTTAGTATATTTAATTTTCCTTAAAATAATTCCTTCTTTATTATGAAAAATATAAAAACCAAGAAAGAAATATAGTTAACCCGTTAAACTCATTTCAAATTCATTTTTCATT
The DNA here is from genome assembly GCA_963277665.1 of Viscum album. Lineage (NCBI taxonomy): Eukaryota > Viridiplantae > Streptophyta > Magnoliopsida > Santalales > Viscaceae > Viscum > Viscum album. The sequence goes on from OY728163.1 coordinate 291,869,395, forward strand.
CTTTTTTGAAAACTAAGTACATAAAGAATTAGTTTAAGATCCAAAAATTATATCACTGACAAATATTTAAACATCTAAAATATCTTTTGATTTTTTTATAAAATAGTAGGATTATATATACCTTTTGAAAAACCTATTAAAATAATAAAAGTGATGATTTTGTTATACCAAGATCTAGAAGCTTGTTTCATACCATTTAAAGCTTTTGATAATTTTAAAACATGATTTGGAAATTGTGTATTTTTAAAGATGAGGTGTTGTTCAACAAAAACAACCTCAATTATAAACCCATTTATTAATGCACTCATGACATCCATTTGATAAAGTTTTTCATCTATATGAGAGTCATAATAAAGTTGTATTCTAATGGATTCAATTATGGCTACTAGTGAAAATGTCTCTTTATAGTCTATTCCTTATTCTTGATCAAACCCTTGAGTAACCAGTCTAGCCATGTTCCTTACTATAGTTCGTGATTCATCTACCTTGTTTCTAAATTCCCATTTAGTTCCTATAGTCATGGTGTCTTTGGGTCTATCAAAAAGTTACTAGGTTTTATTTATTTGAAATTGATTTAGTTTCTATTTAATATCCATCACATATAATCCATCTTTTATTACATCATTGATGTTCTTTGAATATAAATGTGAAATAAATGGTTTAAGAACAACCTGATTTCTAAGAGAACCTATAGTATATGTACCTCTATCTAGGCCTATAACTAAAAAATCTAAATGATGGTACTTTAGGGTCCTAACAGCTCTAGGAAAAGAAGGGATATTCACTTTAGCTTCTAATATAGGTTCAGGTTTATGTTCTGGAAGGTCATCAGAACTGGATTATATTTTAGATTTCTTCACAACAAAATTAGCAATTTTGTAATTTATGTTCAGAGAAGATAAATCATACTAATAATTTTCTAAATAAGTATTAAGATCATGTGGATATATCTCATCAAATTTAACATGAAAAAAATCTCCCAAAATTTTGGTTCTTTAGTTAAAAACTCTATAATATTTACTGGAGGTTGAATAACCCAAGAAAATTCCTTCACCCCTCATGGAATTGTTTTTTCGAAATTATTTTTAGTGTTAAGAATAAAGACTATTTAACAAAAAACTCTAATGTAATTAGCCTCATGATTTCTACTATTCCAAATTTTATAAGGGTTATTTTTATGATAAGTCTAATTAACACTCTATTGATTATATAACAGGCTATGTTCACATCCTCTACCCAAAAGTATTTAGGTAAGTCATATTCATTTAGCATAGTTCGGTCTACGTTTTTATGTGTTCTATTTGTTTTTTTACAACTCCATTCTACTGAGGGGTCTTAAAAGAATAGAGGTTATGATTATATCCATTTTGTGAGAAATATATTTCAATGTCTTGATTTTAAAACTCACAACCATGGTCACTTCTTAATGATTTAATTCTAAGTGAACTTAATTTTTCTATATATCTCGTATACTTGGTAAAATATGTATAAGTTTCAATTTTGTGATAAAAATACCCATGTATACATATAAAGGTTATATATAGGTACATAAACATAATTATTCCAATTGAGACTAGAAACACTGGAAGGTACAAATATTTCCATATAAACCAACAAAAGTGGTTGAGAAGATGAAACTTATTTATTTTATTTAAAAGTGAACATTCTATATTTCTATTTTTGATAGGGGTTATAGATTTTATCATTTGGAAACTCTAGTTTTGGTAGATCCTTGATTAAACCTTTACAAGTAATCTTAATAAGTAAGTGAATATTATAGTATCCTAGTATTTTATTCCAAATACAATATTCATTATGAAATTAAATCAATTAAGAAACATTTTAAGAAATGAAAGAATTTAGATCAACAACATAAACATTTTCAGTACTTAAAGAAGTAAAAACTAAGGAAACTTTAGAATAAATTTACATGCATTATTTTCAAATTTTAAATGAGAACTATCATCAAATAAATATTAGATTCAAATAAAATTATACTTCAAAACAGAAATAAACATTAATTTGGAAGTTAAAACAAAATTATTATTACCAATTTGGCCAAGGTTGTCAATTTTCCCTTTATCATTATCACTAATGGTGACATGACCACCATAAACCATTATTAAGATGAAGAAACTTCAGTATCCTCATATCACATTCCTTGATCATACTCTGTACAAGCACTATAGACTTTTATAGGAGGTATTTAAGAAACTATCCAACAAAAAACAATTAATACAAATAATGATTTTGATACCCATATTTTCTTGGGTCCAGATGTGTTAATAATCAGGGATTTAGGAACACCAATTTTCTTAAAAGGAATATTATAAATATACTCTAAGGTTTTTTAAATATAAACCTTGTTTGGTACTCTATAAAAATAACTAGTAGTGAAGATTTTATATATATATTTATGTGAAAAAGTTCTCTTTACTATTCTTCTTTGTCCAAGTTGATATCCTAGACCTGTATAATATTTTGGATCAACATATTTACCTAAAATCTATGTAAGAGTTTCTCTACCCTTGGTAAATCTTTCTAAATCCTTCTTATGTTTCTAATTATAAAATTTAGGTTCAGTATTATTTTTTAACAACTAATTATTTTTTTATTTTTTAATAGATAAATCAGATTTAATATTTTCAGATAAAGAATGTTTTCTTTTCAGAAAATTATATTTATCTTTAAGTAAATTGAAGGTTTCTTATAAATTTTTTCTATATTAAAGAATTTATTATTTATAAATTTTATTATCATTATGTTCACTTTTATAGTTATCATTATTAAGAACATGTATGATAGTTGAAACAAAAGGCAACTTAGAAACTTTTGTAATGAATCACATGTTGGCTCGGTCAAAAATTTCTACAGGATTCAAGTTTAAGTCACCGATACTTTCTTCAGAGGCACTCCAAGTTTCTTTCATAGATTTCATGAAAAATTTATAATTTTCTTAATTTTTTGTGCTTCAATTTTGGACAGTCTTCCTTAGAATATCATTTTCTTTTGAATTCATAACATGTAATTTCATTCTCATTATTATTATAATCTTTTTTTCTATTTCCTTTAGTGTCATAATTTCTTTTAAATTTTATATTTCATAAAATTTTCCTACTTCTACAAATCTTCTTAAATCTTTAGGCCAAATGGGAAACATCTTTATCACTATCCGGTGGTGACTCATCATCATTGGAATATTCATCTTGAATATTTTATTTTTTTTGCTTTTATTTTTGTTTGGATGAAGTATAATTGAAATATAATGACAATATTTTTGGCTTATAATCCTATTCTTTATTGACTTTTAGTTCTTCTTTGTATATGTAACACCCCGAAATTCTAAAGTACAAACCTTATATTCAATAGTGTGGATGAAACGCCACACCAAGTGCCTAAGGGGATATAATACCCTGATACATGAAAATATATTTACTATTTTAAATATATTTGATGTAATATATATTTGGTAAGATACTCGACACCAAGTTAGCTTGAGTTACATGCTATAGAATCCTTTTTTGATGGCCTGTGGTACACACAAGACCTAGTTTTACCGAATAATAATACATTATTAAAATATTATAATATAGCATAATAATACTTCAACTATCTGTTAAATTATAGGTTATGAATATTATTAAATAACTTTACACAAATATAAAATGAATAATAGGTTACCAATTAATTAGAAATGGAATATAAACCAATTTAATATAAAAGAAATATTATCATGTTTTTAAATGATTTTTTTATTAATAAGAATAATTAATTAAAATTAGTTAATGATATTAATTAAATATAAATATTATATATTCAATGAAATATTTTTTATATTCATCCATCAGGTTTGATATGTATAAGATAAGAACAAACCCCAATTTATACTTAAAAACCTATATTTTTATGAATCCATTTTTGCCGCCTTTTAATGAAGAACCTATTTAAAATATGAATTTTAAAACTTTTAGTGATTTAATATATCAAAATAAAATTATTATTTGAAAGTGAAACATAAAAATTAAGTTAGGGTTACTTTTTGATATTTTTAGGAAACACATAAGTTTTTAGTGAATAATGGAAAATACTGAAATATAATCCAACAATTATTTTTCACATAATTTATTTATAATGTTAAATTATGATTTTAATTGGTTTGAAAGTTTAATTATATTATATTTTTATCAATTAATCCAATTTGGGTCATTAGAATCAATTTTACATTGGAATTGACTATAAAAACATAACAATATTTAGAGAATTTTAACTATAATACCCACATTGTCATCCCATATGTGGGATTAATTTTAATTAAATTTATACCACCTATATGATTGGAATTTGGAAAAATGTATTCCATAATTATAATCATAATAATTAATAACTCCTAACAAGTTTAACTTAGTTTTTGAAAGAAAATATTAGTGAGGATAATTAAAATTAATTACAATGATTAAGGTTAAATTAAGTCTAATAAGGAACAAAACCATAATATTAAGGACCAAAATGACCTATAAACTTATCCATAATCCATTGGATGGACATATTTTGACCCTATCCACCCTTTAATATAATTTTACCATTGAAAATATGTTTTTGTGGTTCCTTTCTTCTAAAATATTACAAGTGTGCCACACCTCCTCCGTTATAAAATTCCACCTTAACTTCAACTTCCCCACACCTCTCAAGATACTTAGGGTTGGAAAAAATATGAAAACTTCACTCCAAAACATCCCTACCATCCTCCTTCAACCCTCTATTTTGTAAGAAAAAAATTCAAGGAAGGTTTTTGGTACAAACCAAAAGGAGTTACCTGATTAAGAGGTAACGTCTTTCCTAAATCATTTTAATTTTATTTTCATTCTCCTCTCCCTCAATTATTCTTATTACATGATAATATAACAATAAAAATACCCTAAATATACTAGGATGGTTTTATGTTAAGTATTATAACTTCACTTACACACAATTCTATCTAATGGGTAACAACCATATTGTTTACATGTAGGCAGACTGTCACATACATGACTTATTTTAAAGTCAAATTTCATTTAATTTCTATTCCTTCTTTATTTTGGGGGTTTCTCAAGATTTTATGGAGGCATGGGTGAGTTTTCATTAATTGGGCCAAACCATGAGCCCAATTCCATATTTAAAAATAAATTGTATTCCTTTATAACTCCTTCATTTTTCAACATTTTTCATCCATTTCAATTCCTACTTGGCATCCCATGACCTATTAAAACCACTATATTAATTTGGACCATTTATAAATCCATAATCATGGTGGATTTGGGTTTCTTATTTCAGGGATTTGGCCTGCCCAAAATCCCATTTCCTGCATTAAAAATATATATTAATACTTTAATATCTCCTTCAATTTTTTTTTCGATGATTACAATTCTCACCCAAGCCCACTTACCCATGGGGCCCCCATGCTCTACTCCCCCTCTTTGGAGTTTGGTTTCATCGCTAATGGGGATGAAACTTCTCTGAATTTCTCAAATTGTCCACATTTAAAGATGTAAATTGATTATTTTATAACTCCTTCATTTCTCACTCTTTTCCCTCATTCCTGTTCCTATATGATCTCTTCATCCTTTCTCAAAACTCCCTTTAATGTTTTCCTATTTTTAAATTTAGATACTGGTGTATTGGGGTGATTTATTTCAATATTTGTTCAAGGTAAGTGATTCCTTCTTGATTTCTTCCATTTCCCTTAGGGTTTCCTCCCTCTTTAATTATGTTCTAAAATGTCTAGAAGTTAGGGTTTGAACCTATGGTTTTATTTGTGGTATTTTTGGTCAAATATTGTGGTCTAGGTCAGGAATTGTCTTCCTTGTGGTGCGGTGGTGGTGCGGTTGATGTTTCACACTAAGTATTGAGGGATTCGACACTTTCGGTAGGTTATTACATGGTTAACCACTCCTTGATGAGTTATTTTTCTTGTTTTACTGGTTTTTTATGTTCCCCGTATGCTTTGTGTGGTGTGGAAACAATTTTTTTAGGGATTTGGTGAAGCATTTAATTATATAATTTCATTTTGGTTGAAGTTGTGAACTTTTCGAATGTAACACATGTGGTATATTTTGTGGTAGTTATATAAAATATTAAATTGATTTATTAGTTGTTAAAAGGGGCTATAAATTATATTCTGTTAATTCCTTAGTGTCATGTGGGACTTGTAATGGGGTTTTTGGATTAGTTTTGGTGTCTAATACTTTGTTATACATCTTGAGATCATTTTATGAAAATGGGTGTTTTCATTTGTATCTTTCGTGGTATTATTCATGGTTATTTTATCACACTTGAAAGTGGTTTTATAAATGTCTATAGGGATGAAAATTCTACTTTGGAAGTGTTTTGGTGTGGTTTTGTCCATGAAATATGGTTTTGAAATGGGTTTTATGAGAAAAGATTGGGTATACTCTTTGGAATTGTTTTTTGAAAGATTTGAATGATTTAATGATTTATGTAATTGGTGAAACCATATTGGAAAACTATTTTGGAGTTTCTCTATTTTTAAATGGTACATTATAAATGTGAAAGGGGTTGTTTTTTGATTTTTCCCATCTTGGAAATGTTTTGTAAAATTGTTTGAAGGATTTATTAAAGTGTGTAAGAGATGTTAAAGTGATGTGGGATGTTTTGTATGAGTGTGATGTGAAAAATGGATTTTGGTTATGAAAAGGGTATTATGTAACATGTGAGTGAGATGTTATGTGAGTTGGAATATCTTAGATTGGTTTTATAAATTTTTTTAATGGATTTGTGGAAGTGTAAAAGAAATGTGAAAAGTATTGTGGGCTATTTTTGTGTGAGTCGGATTTCGAAATCAATTTGAATGAAAAGTGGACTTTTGTTACTTGTGTGGTATAAATGTGGGATGTTTGGTGAATTTGTGACATGGAAATGATATTTGAAGATGAAACATATATTTCTTGACTTGTTCTACTTGTTTGAGAACAAAAGGAAAACCTGGTTATCTAGGTGGGTGGATGTGTACAAGTATGCTAGTGAATCCATGGGGTTCGAGCTCAGTTTCACTTAGAAAGGTTGACACTTACAAATATAACGAAACTATGATGATTATTATTGGGGACCAATAGGTTATAGGTATGTTCCCTACTAGTTGATCATTCATGAGAATGGATATTTTTTATGGTTACTGTCACCGAGATATGAGGTATCTCGGACCCACAGCTAGCTAGTGCCTAAAGGTTATTTCCTATTTCTTATTCTCATTAGATCCTTTATACTCACCATCGGTATACAATATATTTGGATGGAAAATTTATTAGCATTGGAATTTATTTTAAAAGTGTTTATTCTTTAAGTAATCCCACTTGAAAACTTATTTTTTTTATGTTCCATCTTTTAGAAATTATAACTAGAAATTACATGTTTTTGAAAACATGCATGATTTTAGTCATTGAATGTTTATCACATGAAATCTATTAGTGGTGGTATCCTATTGGGATTTAGATCACACCCTACTTACACCTTTGGGTGTAAGTAGAATTGGTTATTTTGTTGTTACAGGTTTGGGTACAACTTTTGTGCCAACAGTTCAGATTTTTACCAGTCGTTCATGATGCAGTGTTGTAGAGATGGATTGAGGGAGGTGCCTCTTGACATGTGGGGGTTCTTGGTCTATCTGTAACACCCCGAGCTTCCACGATACGCCTCTCTTTCAATAATGCAATAGCTTGCATTGTACGCAAGTTCGAGTTCTAACACATCGCAACTAATCAAAGTAGTCGTTATGAATAGTAATAACCACCTTTTAAATTTATAGAAATTTTATATTTCAAAATGGACTTAATTTTTGTATTCCTAATATTGAAATTAGCCTATGTTGAATTTTTTGTAATTTTCCGAGAACTTCCAAATTTTTATGAATAGTGAAAAATACTTAAAACAACTTTTTTAATCAAAATAATTTATAGTGATAAGTTATACTATTTAGTGGTTTTAAGGTATAATTAGAATATATTTTTACCATTTTATCCAATGGTGGTCATTAGAATTAATTTAACATTGAAATTGGACATAAACAATTGCCAATCTTTTGATATAAATTGTTTCTTAAAAACACGCTATTTGTCGTAACAGCGGGAATTAATTATAAAATTAATTAATGCAACTTATACGTTTGGAATTTTGTAAAATAGACATCATTTTTGAATTCGGAATATCAATTACAGCTTAGGGTGAAATTTTGGCCTTGTTCTGAAAAACTTCAATTTTTGATGAATAGTGAAACCACTAAGTGGTAGTTAAATAACTGATTTTTCGTTTAAATGAAATATTACCACTTCTGTGATTTGATTTTCAAAAATCCGACATACATGGTTGTCATTAAGAAGTAAAATGTGGTTCAATGAGATCAAAATAATTTTTTGGTGAATAGTAACTTTTAAGTTCTTAATCGCGATTAGAGGTAATTAGTGTAGTTTAAGGTACAAATAATGTTTTAATAATATGAGATGAGCATGAAACTTGTCCTACTCATATTGGATGAGTCATGGCCGACCAAGACAACCCATGGGTCAACTTGGGGACCCCATGGAGCCACTTTAGTTGGAAAATGACATTAATATATATTTATTTAATGTTAAAATTAAATTGACACAAACATGAGTTATTTTACTAAAACATTTTTTAAGTGGGGTTACACAAGTAAAAATTTGGACTATAAATATTCATTATAAAGCTAAAAATATTTCCTACATCATAGTATTTGTTTTATAATTTTTAGACATTAAATAAATTAAATTATTTATGACATCATTATGATGCAGCGATGACCTCATTATTTAACGATTTAAATAAAATGAGAAGATAATGCCAAATCCAAGGCTTACACTTGTCCAAATCCAATTGTATGAGGATATTTCGAACCCTTATCACCTTAGCCTCGAATTATATAAGTGTGGGACCTTTAGAATCCGAAAAGCATTGTGTAATAATGTAACATTTCAATCTTTCCAAAAGAGCCCCTCCTCTCCTCTTATAAAAGGCCCCCACCTCTCCCACCTCATTTACACTTTTAATCCATTTGGCTCGGCCAAACTCTGCCCAAATACTATCCCAACTTCCCTCTCTTACTCCTAGAAGCCTCACTTTGGGCAGAACTCTTCCCAAGGAAGCCTTTGGATCAAATCAAAAAGAGTTACCCGATTTTGAGGTAATGTCTTCTCTAATGTTGTTTTGTTTTATTTTTCTTCTCCAACCCCCTAAACTCTTTTTATTCATTTCTTTTGTAACACCACCAGTATCCTCAATATACTAGTATGTTTTTATAAGAAGGATTCGAGCTACACTTACACACACCTACATCTAATGGTTAAAGAACATACGGTTTCTGTGGATGGTGAATTTCTGCCTCACGAAACGATGATTGTTCAACACTCATATAACACCTCCAAAGGTGGACATTAAGATGTCACTATTTTTATATATGATATATAATATGTTTTTGTTTTACTTATGCTTCTGTATTTATCATTTATGGCATACTTTATGATTTCCATTATGGGTAAAACGCGATAATTTCATTTTAGGAAGTGCGGACTACCGCCCCCTCAAAGTGATTTGAATCGTTAATGCCATATGTGGGATGTATAAAGGATGAAGAAAATGGTGTTATACACTATATTATACTTTAATTATATTATACATTTATATCATTATGATTTAGTTCCATTAAATATGAAATTGAAATGAAAGTAGCGTTCATGCGTACGTACGGCTTACCGTCTCCATGAACGGTGCATTTCATTTCTTACCTCTAAATGTTACGTAATATTATAAATGAATGTATATACTGGATATATAAGATATATATGACATCTAAATCATGAATATAATTCTGGATATAATGGATATTCTACCACATGAACAACTTGTAATTATAAGAAGATTATTGTTGACTCAAGTACCAAAGATCGACAAAACGATCGTTATTAACTTAAATAATTACATAATGTTCATAACATTGTAATAAGTGATATAAAAAGGATAATTAAATTGAAAATGGTTCTTAATAAGGTATATATTAACTATAGTTTATTATTCAGGAGGTTAAAGAACGGTTGAGTCAAGTCGGACACAAGGTAAGGGAATTTCTTAACCCAACTTCCATTCTTTGGGTTAATCTCCTACTTTCAAATTATGTCATGATATTATTATGTATTATTTTGTATTTTTACTTTCTTTATGTGTACCTATAGTGAATACACATAATAGATCTATTTTATTTTAAAAATGATCTTTTTAAGGACTTCGTCTCAATCTCCTTTCATTGAGGCATATTTGGTTTTATACACAACTTTCTTTTATAAGGTGTATAAACCCCTTTGACTTTTACGTTTATTCAAAAGGAATCTTTTTTATACGAAGCGTTTTAATAAACGACAAAAAGGGAATGTTTTTCTTTCCGTACTTATGTGGCGACAATGACTTCTCCGCCGCCGTGACTATTATTTGAGTTTCGGCTTCCTCTACAAGCCATCATTTTTTTAATGAAAAATAAATCCAAAGTTTTAACTTTCTTTTATTTTGGTATTGAAAATGGTTTTGAAAGAGTTTTTATTATATAAATGTTCTGTATTGATATCTTGTGATTGAAATGTGGAAATGTTATGTTTCCTTTGTGCATGTTTTATGTGATACGATTATGTTATGGTTTATGATATGTTTAAACCTATTCATATGAGGAATGTATTGGACTTAATAAGTGACGGGTGGAGCCCGCTATAGCTCCTCGATGCATCGGTAGGTCTCATGAGACAACTAGACGTGGAATTGGCTGAGGCCCTTTCCCAATTTGATTTATGGTTTTGGCTGAGGCCTTAATCATTTTAGACGTCTTGGACGAGGCCTTGACAAAGTGTTTCAGAATGTCTGGCATTATACATTCCCTCATTATGAAAGTGGTTATTGATATTGCATGTGATTATTCGACCAGTAGAATATCCATGTGAAGATGTAAATGGAATTATCTCATTTTACTTTTGCCATATTATGTTGATGTTCATGTTTAAAATGCTTTTGTTTTAGTCATACATTGCCTTAAATGTTTATGTTTATTTATGAAAGCTTCCGCAATATTGTTATCCTTACTGAGCATCTGAGCTCACCCCTTTCAATGTTTTAATATTTTCCAGGATGTGAAGAAGTATTTTATGAATGACCTATAGGGATTGTCAGAAGAGGATATGAGTGTGGACTATGGAGACTTTGTTATTGTAGTTTTTCACTTTATGATGTATTGTAACGTTTATGAATGTATCTAGTGTTTCCAAGGCTACTAAACTAATCGGTCTTTCGAGACTTGATCTTTTGTGATCATGCCAATGTTACGAAGTAATGCACCGACTCTGGGTAGCTGGGGTCGGGGCGTTACAGTTGGTATCAGAGGCAGTTTAGTACTAACCTTGGAAGCTAGATTTAGATAAACTCTGATTAGAGCACGTAGTCCTAAGATGAACTTTGAGGATTAGTATAGAAGAACTTCCTAGAATTTTGGTATTGTAGAGATGTTGTGAGTTTTCCAAGAAATACATCCCTGTCTGGATACGAGCAGGTAGAGGCGGCTCTGGCACAGATGTACCTAGGGGTAAAACCCGAAAACACCGCTTTGAGCTAGACTCGAACGAGAACTGGTGCACGACAACGGGCCTTGCTGCACTCTTGGTTACGACACTCCCAGGGGATATGCTTTGGATAATTATCATTTTCTTTATAAACCACTATGAAGGGTTATGAGTATATACTTTATCAAAGAAAACATTTCTTTTTATGATTATGGATTATATCCATAAATAGTTCAATTTATGTAAAGTGTTTTACAAATATGGAATTATGTATTTTAATTCATAAACTAATTTAGTTTATGCCATTGTTTAGAAATGGCGCCTAGTGGAAGGAATGGAAACCGTATCAATGCACGCACTCCGTGTAGGGATTGCCCTCTTGCTCAAGATAATTATTGTGGATCTGGAGATACAACTGGTGCTGATCAACTTATTACCATACTGGGACAACTCACTCAAGTTATGAATAATAACCTTACTCGTATGGAGCACCCTGATCCACAACGTGGAGGATCAATGTTAGACCGCTTCATGAGGAAACAACCACCAACCTTCAATGGGAGTACAAATCCTACAGTAGCTGAGCAATGGATAAATTACTTAGAGAAAATATTCCATGCCTTGCGGAGTAGCGAAAGGGAGAAGGTTGTCATGACAGTTTGCCGCCTCACTGGAGATCACGATCAGTGGTGGTCACTGATTCAAAACACAAAGGAAGATGATGACGTATCGAATATGGAATGGAGTGAGTTCAAAGAGCTTTTCTTAGAAAAATACTTTCCTCGTGACCATCGAGCAGATATGGAAAGGCAATTTCTGAGTTTGAGGCAGAAGGCGGATGAGAATGTCGCAAAGTATGAGGCTAACTTTACAAGGTTAGCGAGGCATGCTGCCGATTATATACGTAACCCAAGGAGTAAGATTGATCGTTTCTTTGATGGGTTAAAACCATTTCTCCGTTGAGCTTTAGTATCACAATCCTTCTCATCATACGAAGATATTGTCTCGTGTGCTATCAAGACAGAAAAGGAATTCTCTAAGTCTTATGACAACAAAGTAAAGCAAGAGAAGAAGAGAATGGTGGAACAAGAGACAGATAAAGGGAAAAAGGGAAAGAAGGAATTTCCATTATGTGATAATTGTGGGAAGAATCACCCTGGTACTTGCCTAAAAGGAATGGGAGTTTGTTATAAATGTGGAGAAAAGGGTCACCAGGCTCGTGATTGCAAGGGAAAGAAAGAGGCTGTCAAATTTGAATGCTACAATTGTAGAGGAATGGGTCATTATGCAAATGAATGCCCTAAGCGTCAGGGAAACTTACCTCAGAAAAGGCCAAGGGATCAAGGACAATCTTATGCTGTTACTACAGTTGAAGCAGAATAACTAATGTATTGGTGCTTTTGGACTCATGGATTATATTATGGTTATTAGAATAATGTGATATATATATAAGGATTGTACTGCAGTACTTGTTGATTTCAGTAAGGTTTTAATATGATTAAGGTAATCATATTTTTAGTGTGTGACAATAAGAGAAACTTCTCTTTTTTTGGGGAATCTGATGTTACAATTGATTTTGGAATTTAGAGACCTTTTAGAGAAAGTCTGGACGGAGGTATTTTGGATAACTATTATGGTTGGAATGGATTAAGTTGAACCATGGATAGTATTGTTTAAGGATAAAGAATTTCTGAAGATTATTTTTGGAATATTATAATACTATAGTTTTAGGAAAAAGGACAACCTGCAGGGTGGGGAATAACCCGTCGCGTCGGACAAAGCTGCAGGAATCGAACCCACAACCATAGTGCGACAAGCCTTTATTTCCTACCACTAGCCTACAGGAAGTCCCTAGTTATTACAAAATAGTTTTACTAATCTAAATGGTATGTGTTAACATTTTGAACCTTATACAATTAGGATAAATAGAATATTTTTGAGTTTTGTTACCATTTGGAGTAAAAGTTGGGTTTGTGGTAAAAATTTATTAACGAATGAAAGTATACATAACAAGTATGTATATTCCCTTAAGTTCTTAGTAAATCTCCTAAATAAATTCCTCAACATTATAAAAGGTAACTTAAAACAAAAATGTTGTCGGTTAACTTTTCCAACTGGGGATTCAATGACCGTTTAACCAATCACAAGTTTGTGATTTTCTTGTGGTTAAACTTTCTCCTAATCCTGTTTTCTATAACTCTCCATCAAACCTTGATGATTTGTTTCTCCTCCATATCCATATTTTCATATAATCCTAGAATGGGCTATATCGGGTGACCTTTGTACTTATCCTGCTTTCTTTTAATGTTATATATTTATTAACCTTATTTCCGATGTGGGTTTTCCTCAAAGGTATTTTCTCTTTTCAACCTTTTATTTTCAAAGAAAAATTTCAAATTGCGAGGACACAATTTATTGAAGGAGGGGAGAATGTAACACCCCGAGCTTCCACGATACGCCTCTCTTTCAATAATGCAATAGCTTGCATTGTACGCAAGTTCGAGTTCTAACACATCGCAACTAATCAAAGTAGCCATTATGAATAGTAATAACCACCTTTTAAATTTATAGAAATTTTATATTTCAAAATGGACTTCATTTTTGTATTCCTAATATTGAAATTAGCCTATGTTGAATTTTTTGTAATTTTACGAGAACTTCCAAATTTTTATGAATAGTGAAAAATACTTAAAACAACTTTTTTAATCAAAATAATTTATAGTGATAAGTTATACTATTTAGTGGTTTTAAGGTATAATTAGAATATATTTTTACCATTTTATCTAATGGTGGTCATTAGAATTAGTTTAACATTGAAATTGGACATAAACAATTGTCAATCTTTTGATATAAATTGTTTCTTAAAAACACGCTATTTGTCGTAACAGCGGGAATTAATTATAAAATTAATTAATGAAACTTATACGTTTGGAATTTTGTAAAATAGACATCATTTTTGAATTCGGAATATCAATTATAGCTTAGGGTGAAATTTTGGCCTTGTTCTGAAAAACTTCAATTTTTGATGAATAGTGAAACCACTAAGTGGTAGTTAAATAACTGATTTTTTGTTTAAATAAAATATTACCACTTCTGTGATTTGATTTTCAAAAATCCGACATACATGGTTGTCATTAAGAAGTAAAATGTGGTTCAATGAGATCAAAATAATTTTTTGGTGAATAGTAACTTTTAAGTTCTTAATCGCGATTAGAGGTAATTAGTGTAGTTTAAGGTACAAATAATGTTTTAATAATATGAGATGAGCATGAAACTTGTCCTACTCCTATTGGATGAGTCATGGCCGACCAATACAACCCATGGGTCAACTTGGGGACCCCATGGAGCCACTTTAGTTGGAAAATGACATTAATATATATTTATTTAATGTTAAAATTAAATTGACACAAACATGAGTTATTTTACTAAAACAGTTTTTAAGTGGGGTTACACAAGTACAAATTTTGACTATAAATATTCATTAGAAATCTAAAAAGATTTCCTACATCATAGTATTTTTTTATAATTTTTAGACATTAAATAAATTAAATTATTTATGACATCATTATGATGCAGCGATGACCTCATTATTTAACGATTTAAATAAAATGAGAAGATAATGAAAAATCCAAGGCTTACACTTGTCCAAAGCCAATTGTATGAGGATATTTCGAACCCTTATCACCTTAGCCTCGAATTATATAAGTGTGGGACCTTTAGAATCCGAAAAGCATTGTGTAATAATGTAACATTTCAATCTTTCCAAAAGAGCCCCTCCTCTCCTCTTATAAATGGCCCCCACCTCTCCCACCTCATTTACACTTTCAAGCCATTTGGATCGGCCAAACTCTGCCCAAATACTCTCCCAACTTCCCTCTATTACTCCTAGAAGCCTCACTTTGGGCAGAACTCTTCCCAAGGAAGCCTTTGTCTCAAATCAAAAAGAGTTACCCGATTTTGAGGTAATGTCTTCTCTAATGTTGTTTTGTTTTATTTTTCTTCTCCAACCCCATAAACTCTTTTTATTCATTTATTTTGTAACAACACCAATATCCTCAATATACTAGGATGCTGTTATAAGAAGGATTCGAGCTACACTTACACACACCTACATCTAATGGTTAAAGAACATACGGTTTCTGTGGATGGCGAATTTCTGCCTCACGAAACGATGATTGTTCAACACTCATATAACACCTCCAAAGGTGGCCATTAAGATGTCACTATTTTTATATATGATATATAATATGTTTATGTTTTACTTATGCTTCTGTATTTCTCATTTATGGCATACTTTATGATTTCCATTATGGGTAAAACGCGATAATTTCATTTTAGGAAGTGCGGACTACCGCCCCCTCAAAGTGATTTGAATCGTTAATGCCATATGTGGGATGTATAAAGGATGAAGAAAATGGTATTATACACTATATTATACTGGAATTATATTATACATTTATATCATTGTGATTTAGTTCCATTAAATATGAAATTGAAATGAAAGTAGCGTTCAGGCGTACGTACGGCTTACCGTCTCCATGAACGGTGCATTTCATTTCTTACCTCTAAATGTTACGTAATATTATAAATGAATGTATATAATGGATATATAAGATATATATGACATCTAAATCATGAATATAATTCTGGATATAATGGATATTCTACCACATGAACAACTTGTAATTATAAGAAGATTATTGTTGACTCAAGTACCAAAGATCGACAAAACGATCGTTATTAACTTAAATAATTACATAATGTTCATAACATTGTAATAAGTGATATAAAAAGGATAATGAAATTGAAAATGGTTCTTAATAAGGTAGATATTAACTCTAGTTTATTATTCAGGAGGTTAAAGAACGGTTGAGTCAAGTCGGACACAAGGTAAGGGAATTTCTTAACCCAACTTCCATTCTTTGGGTTAATCTCCTACTTTCAAATTATGTCATGATATTATTATGTATTATTTTGTATTTTTACTTTCTTTATGTGTACCTATAGTGAATACACATAATAGATCTATTTTATTTTAAAAATGATCTTTTTAAGGACTTCGTCTCAATCTCCTTTCATTGAGGCATATTTGGTTTTATACACAACTTTCTTTTATACGGTGTATAAACCCCTTTGACTTTTACGTTTATTCAAAAGGAATCTTTTTTATACGAAGCGTTTTACTAAACGACAAAAAGGGAATGTTTTTCTTTCCATACTTATGCGGCGACAATGACTTCTCCGCCGCCGTGACTATTATTTGAGTTTCGGCTTCCTCTACAAGCCATCATTTTTTTTAATGAAAAATAAATCCAAAGTTTTAACTTTCTTTTATTTTGGTATTGAAAATGGTTTTGAAAGTGTTTTAATTATATCAATGTTCTGTATTGATATCTTGTGATTGAAATGTGGAAATTTTATGTTTCCTTTGTGCATGTTTTATGTGATACGATTATGTTATGGTTTATGATATGTTTAAACCTATTCATATGAGGAATGTATTGGACTTAATAAGTGACGGGTGGAGCCCGCTATAGCTCCTCGATGCATCGGTAGGTATCATGAGACAACTAGACGTGGAATTGGCCGAGGCCCTTTCCCAATTTGATTTATGGTTTTGGCCGAGGCCTTAATCATTTTAGACGTCTTGGCCGAGGCCTTGACAAAGTGTTTCAGAATGTCTGGAATTATACATTCCCTCATTATGAAAGTGGTTATTGATATTGCATGTGATTATTCGACCAGTAGAATATCCATGTGAAGATGTAAATGGCATTATCTCATTTTACTTTTGCCATATTATATTGATGTTCAAGTTTAAAATGCTTTTGTTTTAGTCATACATTGCCTTAAATGTTTATGTTTATTTATGAAAGCTTCCGCAATATTGTTATCCTTACTGAGCATCTGAGCTCACCCCTTTCAATGTTTTAATATTTTCCAGGATGTGAAGAAGTATTTTATGAATGACCTACAGGGATTGTCAGAAGAGGATATGAGTGTGGACTATGGAGACTTTGTTATTGTAGTTTTTCACTTTATGATGTATTGTAACGTTTATGAATGTATCTAGTGTTTCCAAGGCTACTAAACTAATCGGTCTTTCGAGACTTGATCTTTTGTGATCATGCCAATGTTACGAAGTAATGCACCGACTCTGGGTAGCTGGGTTCGGGGCGTTACACTATCCTTATTTGGTTTCTTACCTTTTAAATGGTCTTTAAACATAGTTTTAACTTATGTAATTCATTTCAGAAATTTTTCAAAAGACAGTTTTGGTTGAAAAATCCCGATTTATTTTATTTAGTTTTTTTTAATGTTTATAAACTCTGGTAAATTATTCCCAAACATCATTTTATGATACTCAGGCACTTTTTCCAGCCCATGGGGATTGGGAACACCCATTCGGGCCTTGTCACGGGCCGGTTTGGGTGCTGGTTTTGATGTCAACCGGATTTGGTTCATGACAAAATGGTATCAGAGGCAGGTTCACTATATTTGGGTCATGTTATTTGGGGAATAGTCAGGATAGTCCGGAGTTAGGATTTTTGGGACATGGAATTATGGTTATGAGTAATGTGGATGATCACCACACCCCATAAAGGGTTTCAATTCACCAGGGGAGGTCAGGACTTTTCTGAGTCCTTTGGTTTTCATGGTTTGATGATGATTAGGGAAAATGAAATGAGAGTTTGGTTAATGGTCTCAAGGAGATCACAGGGTCTGGAAAGCCATGTGGAGATGGAGATATTTCCCTTGAACCCTCTCTATTATGGTGAAGTGATTTAAGTATGGTTGTCAACCATATGTCCAAGTCACCCACCAAAACCAATTTGCCCATGCATTGTCTTATTTCCTTTAGTTTTGAAATATTGAAAGTTTGGTTTTAAAATAAAAATGACATGGTTTTAAGAAGCATAACATTTTTTTTGAAATTATTTTTTAATAAATATATAAGGTTTTTAATTGTGAAATGGTGGAACTGAGTTTTTAGAATCGTTTTGAAATGGAAAATGGGGTCTTTACACCTCTTTTGAAAGTTAAAAATTGTGTTAAAGTTGGTTTTGAAAAAGTGTTTCCAATAGAGTTTTCTAAAATGTTTAGAGGTGTGTTAATAGGATGAGATGTTTTGAAATTAATGTGTATTAATTGAAAGTTTTTTTTATTTAAATGATAGTTTCTTTCTGAAAATATTGGTAAGATGTAATTTGGGTTTGATTTTGTGGTTAGCGGTTTTGAGAAAAAGGAGGTATTGGTTGACTATTTTGGTTTTGAAAAGTGGAAAGAATTTTTTATTTAAACCATTGGTATTTCTATGAGTAAAACATGAATGGGGTTATGTGGGATGATGGATGGTTGATGGAATGGCTGGATGAGTTCTGGGATGGATATGAAGAAGGTGCCCAATGTAGCATAGAAACATGCATGCGTGAGACCCATGGGGTACCATTGGTGGATACACTAACTACTGAACCATTTATTTTAAAAAAGATGATATTAAAATAGAAAATTTATGTCTTTATGAATAGTTTGGGATGGTTTGTATTATGTTTTTTTAAAATGTTGTTGTTGTGGGATGTTTTGAGTCCAAGAACCCCTCCTGTTTGTACTGTGTTTTGGGTTTGTGTTTGGTCGATAAACTATGTTGAAGGTCCGGTTAGTGGTATTTTATGAGAGATGTTTTTGGATGCCTCTACGGTGGTTCCTTTAATGTTTTTGGATCCAGTTTTTGGTATATCTTGACCAATGGACCATCTTGGTTGGGTCCTTAGGTTTAATCATTAGATAAGGTATACACCATTTAGTGTTAGTGCACAACTGAAGTGAAACCCGGATTGTTTTACCATTTTAAGACCCTCCAATTGATCAATATAAGCAATATTTTTCTTGATATTTTTAGATTGAGTCTATGCCGTTTACTTTCTAGGTTTTCTGTATCATCTTGTAGTGGGAGAGTGATCATGGAAGGTTGAAAGAGAAATTAGCCTCTTAAGTTTTCTGATTTGCCGAAGGTGGAAGTGGTCTGGGGTTGTTAGCATGGATGAGTATTTGGATGGTGTCTAAGAGGCCCTCTCTTTCCTTCGTAGTCTCTTAGAATAAGGAGTTCATTTTAAACTACCAGTGTGGGAAATATGGTCACGAGAGGATATTATGGCCACTTTCTAGAATTGTGTGTTTTTTGGAGATGTTGTATAAGGTCCCTCTCCATGCATTGTTTATATCAGTCACAATGGTCATGTTCGGTGACGCCTTGTGATGTCATGCTCTCGATTGACTGTAAAGGTGAAAGTCATGAAATCCTCTGAGAGTCTCTGTTATGTTGGGAGAATGTCTCCCTTGGAAAAACATCAAAATCTTCTATTTTAGAGGATGGTGAGTATAGGTGTTCTTTACTTATATTATTTCTCACTCGAAGAAACATGGTGTGATGTGTGTGCAACTTCTAAGCCCTTGTTTTAGTGAAATATTGAGTTAGGGTAAAGTGAGTTTGGAATGTGTTATGTCTTGGAAATCTTATCGGGGATTTCAGTGTAGTTTTTGGTGGCACCGAAAGAAGAATTCTCGTTCAGGGGGTTTCCAAAGCCTAACCGTGAGGTCGAAGTTGCTTCAATCATTTGAGCTCCAGCCATAGGTCTCAGAGAGAAGCTAGATCATAGTTAGGAAAAATCCCAAGGTCTTTTAAACCCTTGTACAATGTCTTATCCTTAGTATGAAATATAGTAAGAGTTTAAACCTCTGGTGTCATCATCTTTCTTTCACTGTTCCCGTTCAGTGGAAATAGGTTGGGGGGCCTTGTACCCATGTCAACGCGTAATGTCATTCCCTCCCCCATTGGTTTCCATTGATTCATTAAAGAATAGTTATAGATTTGGCTAGACAGGCTGACCACACAGTTTGTACACATTTATTAGTGACCATGTCCCAGAAAGCCATGCAGAAATAATGATCTACACAGTTAGTGCACAGTTTCCCAAACAGTGCGGACTAACCGTGCACCCTTCCCAAATATTTAATTTTTTTTGGATCTTTCTATGCTGGCCCATGATGGTTGGTTAAGATGGTTGTTTATTATATTGGGGATACCCACTATGATTCTCTTATATGTTCCTTCATAAATTTTGAATGGAATTCTACCCTCGGTACTAGGGAATCCGCTCAGGCCTCCCCCTATTAGTGTCCAGATTCTGTCTCAGAAAAATATAGGTTGTCTCCTATGGTGGGGAGCCTATTTGTGTCCCCTATACCAACAAATCAGATTTAACCATGGTCTTGGTTTTACTGTAGGTATTCTTGTTTGGAACTATCCAGATACCAACATTTTCCTTGAGTAAAGTTTGGGATTGGGGAGTGCCCAATGGTTTAGTTAAAGTACTGTAAGTGTAACCTTTTTCGTAGTTGTTGTTCGTTTGTGTGAATTGCTTGAGTCTTGTATGGATAGTGTTTGAGAAGTTTTCTTTTGGGATAATGTATGAATGTGATTGATCATTTAAGGAATGTGGTGTATGTTCCGGTTGTGAGATTAATCCTTAATTTATCACTAGAGGTGTTTTGGCCTTTGGGGGCGAAGCTTGGCAAAGAAGTACATCTTGGTTTATCGGCTGGGTTTAGTTTTTGTATTTGGCCTTTCTGTAAAATTATGAGGATGAAAATTTTTCATGGTAGGGATAATTGTAACATACATGACTTATTTTAATGTCAAATTTCATTTAATTTCCATTCATGCTTTGTTTTGGGAGTTTCTAAAGCTTTTATGGATGAATGAGTGAATTTTCATGAATTGAGCCAAACCGTGAGCCCAATTCCAGATTTAAAAATAATTTTTTATTCCTTTATTAACTTTTCATTTTTCCACAATTTCATCCATTACAATTCCTAATTGGCCTCCCCTGACCTATTAACACCATCATATTAATTTTTACCATTTAGAAATCCATAAGCATGGTGGGTTTGAGTTTTTATTTCAGGGATTCGGCTTGCCTAAAAGCCCATTTTCTGCATTAAAAATATTTTTTAATTCTTTAATATATCATTAAATTGTTATGTTGTTTCAGTGATTCCAACTGTAACCTGAGCCCAATTACCAAAGGCGCACCCCCATGCTCTACTCCCCTTCTTTGGAGCTCACTTTCATCACAAATTGGGATGAAACTTCTCTGAATATCTCAAATAAACCAGATTTGAAGAGGTAAATTGATTATTTTATAACTCCTTCATTTATCACTCTTTTACTTAATTATAGTTCCTACATGATCTATTTATCCTTGCTCTAACATCCCTTTAATATTTGGCTGTTTTCAAATTCAAATGCTGGTGTATTTGGGGCGATTTTTTCAATAGTTTTTCAAGGTAAGTGATTCCTTCTTGGTTTCTTCCTTTTCCCTTAGGGTTTCCTCCCTCTTTCATTATGTTCTAAAATTTCCAAAAGTTAGGGTTCAGACCTAGGGTTTGATTTGGTGTATTTTTGGTCAAATATTGTGTTCTAGGGATGGAATTATCTTCCTTGTGGTGCGACGATGGTGTGGTTGATGTTTCACACCAAGTTTTGAGGGATTCGACACTTTTGATAGGTGATTCCATATTTAACCATTTCTTAATGAGTTATTTTGATTGTTTTACTAGTTTTTCCTATTCTACTTATGTTGTGTGTGGTTTTAAAATCATATTTAGGGATTTTGTTAAGCGTTTAATTTTATAACTGCATTTTTGTTGAAGTTGTGAACTTTTCGAATGTAACACATGTGGTATCTTTTGTAACAGTTTTATAAAATATGAAATTGATTTATTAGTTGTTTAAAGGGGATGAAAATTCTATTTTGTTAATTCCTTAGTGTCATGTGGGCCTTTGAATGGGGTTTTTGGAATAGTTTTGGTGTGTAAAACATTGTTATACATATTGAGAGCATTTTATGAAAATGGGTGTTTTCATTTGAATCTTTCATGGTATTATTCAAGGTTATTTTATCACCCTTGAAAGTGGTTTTATAAATGTATATATGGATGAAAATTCTACTTTTTTATTGTTTTTTCATGGTTTTTTCCTTAAAATATGGTTTTTAAATGGGTTTTATGAGCAAAGATTGGGTATACTCTTTGGAATTTTTTATGAAATATTTGAATGATTTAATGATTTATGTAAGTGGTGACACCATATTGGAAAACTATTTTGGAGTGTGTATATTTTGAAATGGTACATTATAAATGTGAAAGGGGTTGTTTTGTGATGTGTGACATCTTGGAAATGTTTTGTAAAAATGTTTGAAGGATTTACTAAAGTGTGTAAGAGATGTGAAAGTGATGTAGGATGTTTTGTGTGAGTGTGATGTTCAAAATGGATTTTGGTCATGAAAAGGGTATTATGTAACATGTGAGTGGGTTTTTATGTGAGTTGGAATATCTTGGATTGGTTTTATAAATTTTTTTAATGGATTTGTGGAAGTGTAAAAGAAATGTGAAAAGTGTTTTGGGCTATTTTGGTGTGAGTCAGATTTCAAAATCAATTTGAATGAAAAGTGGAATTTTTTGATTTGTTTGGTATACATGTGGGATGTTTGGTGAATTTGTGTTTTGGAAACAATATTTTCATATGAAAAGTATATTTCTTGACTTGTTGAACATGTTTGAGCACAAGGGAAAAACCAGGGTATCTAGGTGGGTGGACGTGTACAAGTATGCTAGTGAATCCGTGGGGTTTGGCCTCAGTTTCACTTAGCAAGATTGATGCTTACAACTCTAACTAAACTATGACAAGGATTATTAGGGACAAATAGGTTATGGGTATGTCCCCTACGAGTGGCTCGTTCACAAGAATGAATATTTTTGATGGTTACTCTCATTGAGATACGAGGTACCTGGGACCCACAACTAGCTATTGCCTAAGGGTTATTTCCTCTTGCTTGTGCTCATTGGATCCTTTATAATCACCATCGGAATACTGTATATTTTTCTGGAAATTCAGTATCATTTGAATTTATTTTAAAAATGTTTATTCATTAAATTATCTAACTTGAAAACTTATTTTTTTTAAGTTCCATCTTTTATAAATTGTAACTACAAATTACATGTTTTTGAAAACATTCATGCTTTTCATCATTGAACGTTTATCACATAGAATATATTAGTGGTTCTATCATACTGGGATTTGTCTCACACCCTACTTATACCTTTGGGTGTAAATAGACTTGGTTATTTTGTTGTTTCAGGTTTGGGTACAAACTTTGTGCCAACAGTTTGGGTTTTTATCGGTCGTTCGGGATGCGCTGTTGTAGAGATGGCTTGAGGGTGGTGCCTCTTGCCATGTAGATGTTCTTGGACTGTCCTTATTTGGCTTATTACCTTTTTAATGGTCTTTAAACATAGTTTTAACTTATGTAATTCTATTCTGAAATTTTTCAATAGAAAGTTTTAGTTGAAAAATCCATATTTGTTTTATTGAGTTTGTTTGTTGTTTAATGTTTATAAACTCAGGTAAATCATTCCCAAACATCATTTTATGATACCCATGCACTTGTGCAAGCCCGTGGGGATTGGGAACACCCTTCGGACCTTGTCGGGGGCCAGGTTAGGTGCCGGTTTTGATGGCGACCAGATTCGGTTCTTGACACGGACTACCACCTTTCAAAATGACGGTTGTTCAATTTTCCCTTAACACCCCTCATGGTGGCCATTATGATGGACACTATATTAATATATTTTATTTATTATTTCTCTAATCTTATGTAAATATTTTACAACACATATCCTTATACTTTCCATTTTGTGTAAAAATGATAACATCATTTGTGGAAGTGCGGACTACCTACCCCTCAAATCAATGTGATTAATTCATGATATACATGGAAGATATTAAAGATAATTTAAATAAACCTATGTACCATTTAAACTTCATTATTCTAAGATGACAATGAAATGAAAATAATGTTCATGCATATGTATAGACTACCGTCTCCAATAATGGTGCATTTTATTTCTTATCTTCAAAACTTTATATATTATTCTATATACATATATAATGGATATATATGATATTAAATCAAGGATTAAATTATTGATATGATTAAACCATGAAAAATTTGATAATAACCAAAATAAAAGTTATATCATACTCTATTAACTAGGCAATTAACACCTGATATAGTTAAATTAATGAAAGTTTGTTAACAAAAGGTTAATAAGACATTTTAAGAAGTTAAATATGGTATTATAAACATGAGTATGGTTATGTTATTAGTTATTATCAAATTCTAAAACCACTATACATGATAATAATGAACACACCACACAAAAAAAGGATAAGGTAAGGGACTTTCGTCTCGATTTACATTTCACTAAGACTTAATTTTTGTTATGCAACTAATTTTTTATACGGTGTAAATTCCACCATTTACATTATATACCACAAATCTACTTACTATAATGATATTATAACTTTTATTTAATTTTATTCCTTTAAGAGGTAATGATTTAACAATTTTCAAAGTGGTATGGGACACTTTGGAATGTTTAAAGATTATTTTAATCAATAATAATAATTATTATTATATTACAAGAGTATTTTCATTTGAGGAAATTAAATAACAAATTTTAAATAAATTATTTTATTTTACTATGTTTATTAATGACCATTTTGATGTATTTGTACAATTTTCTACTCTTTGGTACTCAAAATGATTTAAATATATATTTCAAAAAACTCGACTTTATATCTCTCTTTATTAGGAGAACCTATTTTCTTCTAAAAACAATGTTTTATTAAATTGTTTTAAAAAATACTTCCGAAAATAAACTTATTACTTTTTTAATTATACCTATGTTTTCGAAGGAATATTATTTCCACCTACCTGATAAGGTACTTTCAAAGATTTTTATAGTGAAAAAATAATGTTCTTTTACCTCATATGGCTTATGTGGATTTATCAACCATCATTTATTTGAAGCTTAATTTTCAGGTTTAAAAGGTTTATTTTTAAATAAAATGTTTTTGAAAGGTATTTTCAATGAAAAATATTTCCAAAATATTTTTTAAAATAAAATGATATTTTTCTCAAGAATATTTTTAAAAGTTATTCTTTTATTTCATCAGTAACAAAATATTCTCTATTTTTACTCAACTTGGGATTATTTGTATTGATACCATCCTTATTCTTCCTATGGATGGTTTAAGATTAATTTTCCAAGTGTAGTATTCACATTCAATTACATCATTCATTCTGGAAGTCCCCTTGAAATATTCAATTTTATATGATAATTAATCATTTAATTTATCCTAATTATCCATATTATTTATCATGGATATTACTATTTCCTAAACCATATACCATTTTATATATGGTGTCTAATTTGATAGGTATTAAATTATTTGGGGAAATACTGAAAATTCTATATTTTTTATTCAATACAGATATTTGATAAGGCATATTTTTTATTTTTATTATTCAATTTGTTGAATGCTTTGGACATTCAATGACAAGTTGAATTTTTACTTCATATAGCTCCTTGATACATCAACATGTTCTCATGATATGATTATGTTAGGCAAATCAAACAGGTTTCTACCTGTAGAGTTAACTATTCGACAGATGGATCTTGATAGTATAGGTCCTCATGTTCTTTAGACAAGATTTTCGTTAAGGTAACATTTCACTAATTTAGTTTCAATTATTATTCATCCATGATATTTTGTGCCGAAATATATATGTAAACATTTCATTTTAGTTTAATGATTAAATGGAAAGTGTCTCAATTTCTTACTTTTCCATATTGAATTTTATTTATCTTGTTAGTTGAATGACATGTGCTATCAGTTATTTTCTTTTCCATGTTATTTTATTCTTATTGATTCATTATTTATTCTACTTTACTTACCCTTACTGATAACTTGTTCTCACCCTTCTTATGTTTCGTTCCAAGGGTTATGAAGAATAAATATTTGGATAAGAATTAAATGATGCAGTTTAGTTTATTTTTTATATGACTTGTTTGTATTTCTTATTTCCCAGCGTATTATGGGTATTATATATGTAATCAAGCTTTCTAAGACTGCTAAACTAAACAGCCTTTCAGGATTTGTTTCCTTGTGATAATTCCAATGTAATAATGATAATACACCAGAACCAGGCTTCTGGGGTTGTGGTGTTATAGTTAGTATCAAAGGAAGTTTAGAAATAACCTTTGAAACTAAATTTATAAAATTTAGATTTGGAATCAAAAATCTAATATAGACTTTGAGGATAATTATACAAGAACATCCTATAATTTTGGGGAGGTAGATATAATGTGGGTATTCCTAGAAATATATCTCAGCCTAGATACTAAAACTGGATTTGGTTCTATCATAGATGTACCTAGGCATAAAAACTCTGACATGGTGTTCTGGTCTTGAATTGGGGCAAACTGGTACACAATAATTGGCTTTACTATGCACTGGGTTTAACACTCTCAGTGTGATATGCTTAGGATAATTCACATTTTATTTACCTACCATTATAAAATATTTATTCCCTCAAAGTAACTAATATTTTTGGTTCTTGGATTTACGATGTATAAATTTATGTTATGTTCTTTAAAAAGTTTAGAGTTATGGAAAGTTCAATATTTCATGTGATAATCTAGTGTATTAAAATTTTTAGAAATGGATATTGGTAGAATGAATGAGAACTCCACCAATGCATATGATCCAAATAGTAATAAGGATCATGTCATTCATGGTCTTAAGCCAATATTTTGAAGGGAAATAGTCTCCCAATTATTCTCATCATATGATTAAATAGTATCATGTGTTAACAAGATAAGTAAATAAATATCTAAGGCCTATGGGTTTGAAGGGAATCAAGAGATGAAGAGGACTATAGAGAAATATATATATAAATGGAAGAATGTAAAGAAGGGTTTTCCTACATGTGATAACTGTGGAAAGAATCACCCTATTAAATGCTGGATAAGAATGAGAGTTTGTTATAAGTTTAGAGAAAAATGACACCATGTTTGTGATTTCAAGGGAAAGAAAAAGGTTTCCAATGTATAATGCTTCAACTAAAAGGAGATGGGACACTATGAAAATCAATATCTCAAGCATAAACAGAATATACCTCAAATGATACTATTAAATATAGATCAATTTATGATACTGCCTTAGTGAAGAGGAATGATTAATATGTCTATTCAAGGATTATTTCATTTAAATATTTTATTAGAAATGTACTGATTAAAAGAATTTTGGAATATATGAGGATTGTATTGCAGTACCTTTTCATTAAGGATTTGAGACTATATGCTGAATGGTACCAAGAGACATTATTTAGTATAGAGTTATTTTTTTTGTAAAACACATGATTTAGGGTAAGAAAACCCTTAATACGTTTCTTATGTTGATATAATGAAGATGAAATTATTTATTTGGATAAGTGATGACTAATTTGGAACTAAATAATGACTTTTCGACAAGTGGTATATTCAATCACTGATGGGGTTTACAACACTTTTGGATATAATGAATAAATCTAATAACATATGTCTTACTTAAGGAATAAGAAATAAAGAATGTTTCTTGTAAGGTTTTATGGAAATTTTATTTATTACCATATTTCAAGACGATGCACGATAAAGTTATTCACATGTTTGGAATGTGAAAATTTAGAGCAACTTCATACTGATTAAAGGATAATGATAAGTTCATCGTGAAAATTTAGGGACCTTTTTATAAGGTGTTGTTTTATAATCTTCTAGAAAACATAACTATTTATAAAATGATCAAATATGATCATTGGATGAGATTTTAGATGTTAATATGTTACTTCAAAATATGATGCGTCATGAGCTAATAAAAAAAGTATAAATAGTTCGACGAATAATCAAAGGAAAATATTATGGTTATAGAAACATATATTTACTTATATTTATAAAAATTAAAATAATTCCTCAACTCCCAGAAAATTTATCTTGAAACTAAAAATGTTATCCTAGTATATTCATTTCTAATGATTTAAATGGACTCTTAGATCATCATGGATTAATGGCCTTGTGAATGTTAAATTATACTAACCACGTTCTCCAGCACTCATTATCAGAACTTTATGGTTATATTTTTCTTCTATATCCAGGCTTCCATTTCCCACCTATGTTCTCCTACTAGGGAACCTAGATATGCGACCATTTTACTTTCCTTTATCTCTTATTAAAAAGAGGCCACATTAACCCTTTTTACGATGTTGTTTTTTCAAAAATAATTTATTTTCAATCCTTTTATTTCGGAGATCAAGTCAAAATTATAAGGACATAATTTATTTAAGGAGGGGAGAATGTAACACCCTAAAATTTTAAAGTCAGAATCTTATATTCAATAGTTTGAATGACATGAAAAACCAATCATATAAGGGGATATAATACCTTGATACATTAAAATATAATTACTATTTTAAATATATTTTATATATTATATATTTGGTAATACACTTTACACCGAGTAATATTTCATTACATGCTAGAGCAACCTTCTTCGATGGAATGTGGTACACACAAGGCCAAGTTTTACAAAACAATAATATATTGTTAGAATATTATTATTTGATATAATAATATTTAACCTATCCATTAAATTAGTGGTTATTAATATTATTAACTAACTTATGAAAATATATGGTTTTCACAAATATAAAATTAATAATAGGTTACCAATTAATTATAAATAAAAATATAAACCCATTAAATATAAAAGAAATATTATTATGTTTCCAAAGGAGTTTTTTCTTAATAAACATAATTAATTATAATTAGTTAATTATCTTAATAATATATATATATATATATATTATATTCAATCAAATATTTTTTATATTCATCCATTAGGTTTGATCTATATATGATAAGAAAAAATCATATTTTATACATAAATAATTATATTTTTATTTAGTAATTTTTACCACATTTTAATGGAAAATAGATTTTAAATCTAAATTTTGACTCTTTTATTGATTTGATATATCAAAATAGGTATATTATTTGAAAGTAAAATATAAAAATTAGGTTAGAGTGAATTTTTGATATTTTTTGAAAACAAATCATTTTTTAGTGAATAATGAAGAATACTAAAATTTAATCAAATTTTTTTAGCTAATTTATTTGTAATGATAAAGTATAATTGTAATTTGTTTTAAAGATTAATTAGATTATATTTTTATCAATTAATCCAACTTATGTAATTGGAATCAATTAAGTTTGAAACTTACTATGAAAACATACAAAACTTTAAGAGTGTTTTACTCTAAAACCCTACATTGTCATCACCTCTCTAGGATTAATTTTATTTTAATTTATGGAACTTTTATGATTAAAATTTGGAATAAGGGATTCCATAATTAGAATAAGAATAACTTTTAATGTCTAATAAGGTCAACATAATTTTTGATCTCAAATATCAGTGAAGGTAATTAAAATTAATTACAATGATCATGGTTAAATTAAGCTTAATAAGGGACTAAACTACGACATGAAGGGAAAAACAGACCTATACAGTTGTCCATAATCCATTGGATGGCCATATTTTAACCCTATCCCCACTTGCCTCAACTTTGGACCATTATTGATCCAATTTTAATAAATAAAATGTTTGTGGGGTTCCTATATTTTAGAATATTACAATTGTGCCACCCCTCCTCCATTATAAAAGGCCTCATTAATATCCACTTCCCCACACCTCTCAAGCCACTTAGGTTTTTCCAAACTCTACCCGATGAAGAGGTAATTTCCTTCCTAACATCTTTTAGTTTTATTTTCATTATCCACTCACTCAATTATAATTATTATAAGATAATATAACCACACCAGTATGCTTAGTATACTCGTATTTTTTATGTTATGTTTTCGACCTACACTTACAGACACTTCCAAATAATGGATAACCAATATACTGTTTACATTTAGGCAAACTATCGCCTAACTAAATGACGATTGTTCAATTTTCACCTACCTCCCCTCATGGTGGTCATTATGATGGAAACTATATTCATATATGTTATATATAATATTTATTATTTATTTAAGATTATTTAATTATTTTACAACACATATCCGTATACAAGCCATTTTGTGTAAAACAATTACATTGTTTGTGGAAGTGCGGATTACTGCCCCATCAAAGCATTGTGATTCATTCGAGATATACATGGAACATATTAAGGATAATTTTAATAAACCCATGTAACATATATGAAATATAAATGATACTAGAATTATGATATACATATGTATCATTTACCTTTCATTATTTTAATGTAATAAATAAACAAAAGTAGCATTCATGCATACATACGTACTACCATCTCCA
Source organism: Viscum album (assembly GCA_963277665.1). Classification (NCBI taxonomy): domain Eukaryota; kingdom Viridiplantae; phylum Streptophyta; class Magnoliopsida; order Santalales; family Viscaceae; genus Viscum; species Viscum album. The sequence goes on from OY728163.1 coordinate 291,900,313, forward strand.
TAAACATTGAACTTTAATTATTATCCCCACAAAATTATATATTATTATAGATACATATATACTATATATATGATATTAACATAATGGTTTACATTCTGAGATGATTAAACCCTGATACATTTGATAAGAATGACAAATAACAAGTTAAAACACACTTAATGAACTAGGAAATTAACACCCGATATAGTTAAATTAAAGAGTGTTTGTTAAAAAATGGTTAACGAGACATTATAAGAAGTTAATAAATGGTATTATAAACATTAGTATGGTTCTTTTATTAATTATTAACATATTTTTAACCACTATAAAGGAGGTTAAATACCACACAATAAAAATAAAGGATAAGGTAAAGGGTTTTCATATTCATTCACATTCCATTGATACTTAATTTTTTCAAACAACTAGTCTATTTTATGGTGTACATACTGCGTTTTTACATTATATATCATGGTTATAATTACTCTCATGATATTATAATTATAATTTAATTCTATTCCTTCAGGAGGTTATTATTTAAAATGTTTCTATGTGGTATGTGACACTTTGGAATATTTAATGATTATTTTCCTAAAAAATAACACTAATAATCATATAATGGTATTTAGATTTTAGGAAATTGAATAATAATTTTTAAATAAATAATTTTATTATCCTATGGTTATTAATGAACATTTTCATGTAGTTTTACCATTTTTACACTCTTTGGTACTCAAAATGTTTTAAAACTATTTCTATGAAAACCCGACTTTATTATTCTCTTTAATTGGATAACCTATTTTATTTTAAAGACCATGTTTTATTAAATTCTTTCAAAAAATAATTTGGTAAAGTAATTTTTATATTTTTTGTCTTTTACCTATTTTTTCAAAGGAATATTCTTGTCACCTTCCTAGAAAGGTTCTTTTCAAACCTTTTGAATGTCAAAAAGAATGTTCTTTTACCCCGTACGGCTTGTATAGATTTGTCCACCATAATTTTACTGAAGCCTCCTTTTTGAGTTTAAAAGGATTAATTTTAAAGAATTTTTTTTTTGAAAGGTATTTTCTAAGAAAAATATTTTCAAAACGTTTTTTAAAAGAAATGTATATTTTACTCAAAAATATTTTTAAAATTTATTCTTTTATTTCATCAAAACAAACAGCCCTCTATTTAATCCACTTGGAATTTTTTGTATTGATACCATCCTTAATATTACTTTGGAAGGTTTAATATTTATTTTCCAAAGTGTAGTATTCAAATTAAATTCATTGATTCATTCTTGAAGTATCCTTGAAATTTTCAATTTTATATGATCATTGAGAATTGAAATTATTCTAATTATTCATATCATTTATCATGGATATTACTATTTCCTAAATCGTATACCAATTTACATAGGGTGTCTACTTTGACAATTATTTAATTATTTAGATAATTATTGATAGTTATGTATTCTTTATTCAATAAAGGTATTTTAAAAGTCATGTTATTTATTTTCATTATTCAATATATATAATCATTTGGACATACAATTATGGGTGGTGTCTGAACATTATATAGATCCTTGATGCGTCGATAGGTTGTCTTGAGATGATTAAGTTGGACAAAATAAATAGGGTTCTACCTGTAGTGTTAGACTATTTGGATGATGGATCTTGAAAGTATAGGTCCTCATGTGCCTTATACATGATGTACATTAAGAAAAAATTTACCTAATTTAGTTTCATTTATTATTTATCTAGGATATTTGGCATCGACATATCTATAAAAAAATTTCATTTTAGTTCATTGATTAAATGGAAAGTGTTTTAGTTTCTTACTTTTCCAGATTGAATTTTCCTTGTCTAGTTAGTTGAATGGAATGTTTTAACATCTATTTTCCCCCTATTGATTCATTATTGATAATGGTTTAATTACCCTTATTAATCATTTGAGCTCAACCTTATTATATTTCTTTCCCTTGGTTATGAAGAAGAAATATTTGAATAAGAAATCAAGGATGAAATTTATTTTATTTTTGTATATCATGTTTGTATTTCCTATTTCCCAATGTATAATGGGTATCATGTATGTAATCTATCATTTCAAGACTACTAAATTGCATGGTCCATTGGTATTTGTTTCCATGTAATAATGATAATGTATAAAAATAATGCATCAACACAAAGCTACTGGGGTCGGGGAATTACAGTATATCATTAAATTTCCAATTAATTCCTTCAATATATGTTTTATAATATCACACGATTCTCTCATTGAAACATACATTTATATTCATGTTTTAGGAAGGATTATGAGTAGTATCATAATATTATCCTTGTCAGATACTGGATTTCTAAAGGAGCTCATGGTGTTCACAATTTTGTTGAACATGAGACACATATCATAAAATAATTCATCACAATTCATCTAAAAGTATAATACATAATAGTAAATATACTCAATATAATCTCTTTGACATCAAATTTCCCCCACAAAAAACATCTAATGTGTCCCTAATTTGAAATGTTGTTTTACTATCAGATTTTTTTTTAAATTACTCATACCCTAAGGCACAATTCGGTTCATTCATAGACTTGAAATTACTATTACATGATAGTTTTTTAGAATCATCTCAAGTACTTCAATAAATCTTAGGTAACTCATACTTATCCTCAATTGTAGACCAAATATCTAAACCCATAATTTCCATATGAATTTTCATTTTGATCTTCCATTGAGCATAATTATTTTCATTCAAAAAGGAGGTCTATTCGTAGGATAAACTTGTTTTATATTATCTATTTAATCAATTAAATTTATAATTGATAAAAAATTATGATCTTTAAATCACAACTAAAAACACCGTTGAAAAAGTTTTGAAAGAAGTTGATACCAAATCATAAACCTTTGATACCAAATGTTGGCTGGAGTGACTATCTAAAAAGAAGGTTAATTTACTACCCAATAAATTTATTTATAAAAAATATTTTTTAAAAAAATCCCGTAATTATTTTAAATAAAGACTAGTTTATCAAAATAAAAGATCGATATAAGTTTTAATGTTTTGAAAATTTCATCAAAATATTGATTAGGTCTATATTAAAACAATATAAGATGTCGATTTAACAATTGAAATAAATTTGATAAATCAAAATATTATATAAACACCAATCAAGATAAATTATCAAATTAATGGTTTTGTTTATAGATTAAAACAGATTTAGTTTTAATAATTAGAAATAAAACAAACAAAACACAAAACACATAGTAGAAAATGAATACAAGATGTTAAGTCTCATGATGAGACTTAGTAATCTCCACTTGGGAATAAATTAATTACAAGAAGTTTATATAAAAATAAACATTGATCCAACACCTAGATCGGGTACTATAATAGTATGAAAACTATCCAGGCTGAATGTGGACCTATTCCACAGTAATCATGGGAGAAAAAATAAATTACTGACAACTGGACCTCAACCATAACATGTGGGAAAAATTTTAAAACTATTTTTAGAAAATATCTAATTATATTACAGTTTTAAATAAAAAGACAATGTTTATTTAATCAATATATTATACACACATTTACTGTAACTTATGTATTGTAGAACAAACATAACATATCAGAGAGTAGAAATAATCATGTTTCTCTGTCTGATAATCTCTATATCTCGTGACTCTTGAATATAGCTTGAGACAAGGCTCGAGTTGAGGTTCTTATATTTTCATTGGAATAGAGTTTCATATAATCCTTCTATTTAGACTGTAAGATCTGAGTGTTCATTATGTTCTACTTTCATAGTTGTTTATAAGCATGTAGTAGCATGCACAGTCTTCTAGTTCTTTCAATGAGGTTCATATCACTTCACACATGAAACTGTGTGTGTGTTAGTATGTACTGGTTCTATATATATACATGAAATAGTAATTATTTTTTCTTTTTTATTAGTGAAAACATCAAAATCATTCACATAAGAACCACTCCTGACATTATGCATCCTCATACTAAGGTCTGACATATTCTTTAATGAAACACCACAATAGATTTAAGAAAACCATTAAAATAATCAATAAAATTAAATTAAATAATGTAGCTATTATAAATATTTAATTCAAAAATAAATAAGACAGTAGTAGTGAGTCATTGGATTGGTGAAATGTATATGGAAGTGACACAACATTGGTGGTATGTCCTTGGAATGGTGGTAATTTCTAGTGGCGAGTCTTTTGAAAAGTGAGAAATTATGGAGGTGAGTTAGGCTCTAACTGTATGTTAGGCTAGTGGTGAATCTTCTCAAATGTAGGTGACTCCCATACATAGAAACATTTTTTTGGTAGTGACAAAATGCCGGTGGTAGGTGATTGCAGTACTTAGCCAAATTTTGATGTTGATGGTGACACATAGTTTGGAGGTGTCCCATATATTGTTAATTTTCCCTCTTAAAGGAGACTTATTGATGATGGTGAGGCTTTGTGAAAATATTATCTTGGAGGTGATAATTCTTTGGCGGTGACTCATCCTTAATGATGAGTCTTCTTGGCAGTGAGACTTGCTGGCGGTGACTAATCCTTAACAGTGAGTATTTTCGAGACTTAACGAAAATCTCTTCAGTTTGTCTAATAAAATGAAATGTTATCATAAAAATTAAATCTTGTTAATATCATAATAAACATGATTTTTTTATCATTAAAATATGAAGGTTAACATATTTAATTTTGGTTTTAGAAAGATAAATTTAATATTAAACTCATTAATTAAGATACCAATGATCATTTATTAAAAATCAGTGAACCGTTCCCATTGACAATTTAATATTTAAGGATCATAATAGAAAATCCCATAAGATGATATCTTAACATTATAAATAATAAATAAAACATCAATTTTGGTACCTATTATTATATGGAAATGATAAAATTTTATAGTATAATGAATTACCACACTGTGATTACGAAAGAAGTTCAAAATTAGTCAGATTACTCACATTCAAAATTGAAAATTGATAATAACTAACTAACATACATGTAGAGTATAATTATAAATTGTTGTTGATGCTCCTTTCCATCACAGAGTCTAATGAATTGAAAAGGGAAATACCTTGAGCCCAAATTGATTCATCCTTTGATGAAACATCAAAAATTGACAAAGGCATGAACAAAATTTCAAATGCACTTGGGTCGTGCAAGTTCCACCAAGGTTGCGCAAGTATACTTGCGTGCCACGCAGGTGACTTGCACGCCACTCTAGTGACTTGCGCACCCTCTTTGAAATTAACCCAGGGTCTTCACCAGCCTATAAATACACTAGGTAGGCCCCCCATTTCGAGGACGGAAAAATTCAAGAACCTCAAATTTGAGCTCCCAGTGCCCTATTCTCTTCTTAAAGCTTCTGAACACTTAATGTAATTTCTTACCTAGAACAGAAGATCTAAAGAGGGGGAGGAAGACCTAAGTGTTGAAAATCATCAACAATTGCGCGCCTAGGTGGCCAGCCCTTAAGGGAAATGGCCACACTTGCGCGCCACCTTACCCCTTCCACATAACTTGCGCGCCTCTCTTCTGGAAGTCTCTAGGGGTAGTATTAAGGGCTTGAGCCAAGCCTCGCTCAAGTTCTACACTAAGGATTGGCTGTCGCGCAAGTACCTGCGCAACCAAGACTTGCGCGCCCATGCAGTACTTGCACGCCCACGCAGTACTTGGATTCCCCTATCTTTTTTGGGTGCCCTTTCTACCCATTTCACCCCTCTTACACCTATCCACCTCTCCTCTTCAGGATTAAGCCTTCAGAACCCTCTCCAAAGCCATTCATGGCATGATTTCTTTGTTGGATTCATTATCTGAATATAATTCTGTGGAACATCTCTTAAAACCTAGTGATTTATATATCCTCATGTCAATAAGGTCAGAGATTTTATCCATTCAAACTCATCCTTTAAGATGAGAGAATCCTTAACCTGGGCCTCCTATTCAGGAGTAAGACCCAGTCCAAATTCTCATTAATTTGGGAATCCTCCTTATAAGTAAGCCCCAAGTCCTCATTAATTTGGGCCCCCTTCATAGGATTATGCCCCAAGTCCCCTAATCTAGGCATCCTCCTTAGGAGTAAGCCCCAGTCATAATTCCCTTAACCTGGGCTTCCTTTTCCGAAGTAAGCCCCAGTCTCCAAGTTCCCAATTATGGGAATCCTTCTCAGGAGTAAGCCCAAACCATGGTTCTCTTAACCTGGGATTCCTCTTCAGTAATAATCCCCAATCTCAAAGTCTACAAATATGGGCATCCTTCTTAGGAGTAAGCCCCAAGTCCCTTAACCTGGGCCTCCTCAAGAGTAAGCCACAGTCTTAATTTCTCTTAACCAATCTTAATTTACTTTTGATCTGGGCTTCCTTCTCAAGAGTAAAACCCAATCATAAGTCCCCTCTTAACTTAGACATCTTCCTTAGGAGTAAGCCCCAAGATTAGAGTATCCAAATCTCTATAAAGTACATACACCTTTATGGACCTTGTTCCTGGGTTTCTTCCCTGATGTAAAACCCAATACTCATCTATTTTGGGCAGTCATACATACATAAGCCCCACATCATTACATATTTCATGGCACAATTGTCTGGTTTCACCAATACCTCTTGTTTCTCACACCGAGCATGACTCACGTGAGCTTAGAGTGTAAAAGTAATCATGAAATCTTTCTTGGAGCCATCAATCATGCATAAATATCATACCCCCTCACTCGAACTACGTGGGTTCTGATTCCTTTTCTATGTAAAGGATACGTAGGTAGCCCATCTATGGGTACGATCCCAACTCTGAAATAATTCATGTCCTTCTGAAAGACAAATAAACTTCAAGTGCCCCACTGAGTGGCTCTAAAACTAGTATGGTCATCATAATGACCAAGATATTTTTATGTATTGAAGGATACCATTGACTAAGAATCTCTAGGAAATACAAATGATTCTCTATCAATGAAGAACCTCAAATACATATAAAATATTCTCTAAATTTTCTACATATCAATCATTGATTGTAAAATCTAAAGGAAGACTAATTTTATACTTGGTAATGTAATAAGGATTCACGAACATAACTTAAATCTATAAAGAGATTCCCAGAGCAGACAATAATTCCCCTAAAAAAGGTGTGATGATTCCGACCTCCCATCCTCTCGACCAATAAAAATTCCTAAGCCTCTTTATTCCACAAATAATGACCACATACCCTTGGAAAGTAGTTCCAAATGGATATGGAATCATTGGATGTTTCCGGTTCTACGAACAAACCCATTAGAAACCGATTGGAATGTTTGAACCTTTAATCAATGAGGTCATCCCCAATTCCAGAGGAAACAAAAATTGGTGGACCCTACATGAATCCTTAACCAAGTTAAAGTGATGTTTTACCTATTTGTTAGGCCCCTATTTAAACTCAATGAGAGGGAAAACAAAGCAATCAATAACATATGTGCTCATCCAAAAGATGTAGCAGCTGAATTTATCTTGATTATGTGTGTTATATCAGACATGCACTCTTTTCCAAGACCTTCTACATTACAAGAATGGATTTTCTTAAGTTCACTGCTGTGAATAATTCTATTGTGAAAACTTCTGCTATGAATGCATTTGCTGCTACTCCTGCTGTATCATTGTCCAATCTGAGGACGACATCACCTACTCAGCGTCTTCAACGCTGGGTATCAAATTTGCTGGTTAAGGAGTACCATCAAAAATTACTATTCCAAATTTAGAGGCCACTAGAGAAGCCCTCAATGTGAATAACTCACCCTGTTCATCCAAACAGTGACGACCAGCGATCAAGAAGCAGGAGGTGCTAACTACCATCTCCAACCATTTCGGGTTGTTATCTCCATAACAAAATCACCATTACCTCCCATATTCTAGGGAAGTGAATGATCAGGTCCCTCAGGGCCTTAACTCAAAGATACATGAGTCCTTCCTGAAGGCTCATATCAACAATCGCCGCTGGAATCGTGCGGCAGTGCGCCCTCAACATGATGAGGGTGTCGTCTCCAGGCATTTGGCTCAGGTTCCTCAAACCTGAGCATGCAAGACAAACCACCAGAGGCGATGACCAGTTAACAGTGAGCAGGTCCTCATCTCTACCATTTCCAAAAAATTCCACCAACCTAACTTGGTGGAAAGCAACGAGTGGGCACACACACCTGTCCTTTTTAATTCCGCTGTCCAGCCGAATCATCTGGCAGCAGCACACCAATCCCGCCAGGCAATTCTGGCAGAGTAATACAGACAGAAACATACACCTGTTTATAAATCATCAGCTGGTCAGCAGGCTCGTCTGACTACATACGATGAAGCCCGCCAACCCAATGTGTTGACAACTGGTAAACAAGCACATACACTTGCGTACACTCATCAATCCTGCCAGCACCCTCGTCTATTAGTATTGAAGGAAGCTCTTCAACCATGTTTGGCGGAGTGCAATCAGCAGGCACATACACCTACTAGTATTGATCAAGCCTACCAACAGTCTCGTTTGGTAGCATTCGGAGAAGTTAGTCGGAAAGCTTCAGTGACAAACAGAAGGCAGACTCAACTCTCTTCCCCCACACTTAAGTACTGTCATAATTCACTAATAGGAAAAGGAGGACTGGAGCAGGCACATACACCTACTCCAAGCACGGAATGGATGTATATCCCCATTCCATCTGCTGAAGTCACCAAGCACATTTTTTCAATGGTGAAAGAGCAGAAATAAATCCCTACTCATATTCTGGATGCCTGCCAGAATATTATAACAACTTCAGTAGCATCTCAGGGAAAGACATATAAATATATCCCTACCAGTGGAGTGACACATCAATAGTTTACTTTGGAACAGACACACACATCTGTTCTAGTCCAAGAGGGTTTTGGGGTGTACTCCCCCATATCATACTGACAGCCAAGTCAGGCACATACACCTGATTTGAGTAGAGATAATCAGCCTAACTTGATCATTTCTCCTAAGCAGGCACATACACTACACATAATGACCACTTTCGTCAATAAGTGGTTCAAGAAGTGAGTAAGAAGGTGTCTAAGAAGAAGACTCTCCCAACACAGTCAAGAAATCAAGGGCCAATTTGTAATAATGCCTTACTCGATGCTGGAGTTCTTAATGCACTCAAACAATTATCTTTTGAAACTCAAGATTCTACTCTCTCAGTTCCCAATAGTGGGAACATTAATTCCGAAGGTATGCATTAGATACTTCCTCATGAAGGCTTGCTTCATGACAATTAGGTCGATCTCGAAGTTTCATCTTTAGATGAGAGCCACAAGAACCCTTTCTGTGGCCTGGAGGTCAAGGAGTAAAATGTTTCATCTTTTACTGTAACCCACCATGGTAGTCCTCCCCATGATGATGAATTTAGCTGCGAAAGTCCTCTCCGTAGTAGTGATTCACATTGCTTGGAAAATTTTCTAACAGACAATGTAATGATGAGAAAGCCCTCTTATCTTGAGGCACTTGAAAATGTAAATCCATTCATGTATGATTCTTTACCATTAGTAGGTGAAATACTTTCTCAACCAGAAGATAGCCTAGGGTGTAGGTCATTCTCCGAACCACCCCTAAGTCATGCATATTCTATTTTGTTCAGTGATTTCTCTACCAATATTGCTGAATCTGATGAAGCAACAAAGAAGCACCAGATCTAGTCTAATCAGGTAGAATAATCTTCATTGAATGATAAAGAGTAAGTACTGAATATGAGAAAACAACTGGCAAAAGTTGAAGTGCTAGTTATGTTTTGGCCTTTGGCTGATTCTCAGTATGAAATTCCAGAGATGTTGACAGAAGATGGAATTCATGATATTCATCTCAACATATGGAAAACTCTTTGTTAGTTTAAAAAGAAAATATTATCTTATGATGAATATGAAAATAATTTTATGATAATAGAAGGGTTACAATTCCAAATTGATTTGGAATCTCTCTCAGTTTCTCGATATTCGAAGGCTGAAAAGTAGCAGATAGCCCTTCAGTGTTCATGCCTTGGCATACTAAGAAGATTCCTCCAGTTAATTTCCAATTCCCCATCTAGTATTCACATTAAGGGATGTGGTGTTCATGGAGCGCTACATTTCACTATACTCTCTAGTCAGCAAAGCCCACCGAAAATGGACTCATGCAATGTTATTGCCCATAGCCGGCCACAATCAATGGGTTTTGTTTGTAATCAAAAGCTTGCCCAAGAACATGCCTCAACTAGTTACTCTCAAAATAAAGCATATAGAGAAGAAGTTGTTGAATTAATCCTGCATCAAAAAAATGAGAATATTGAACAGGCCTCTCGTTTGGAGCAAGCACATCACCAAGTGACAGAAGTGTCTGAAATCATCCAATGGTCTTTTGAGCCGGTTGATAAAAGTGGATGAAGGTTAATGCATCCAACTAATTTCTGGACTAAAGTTCACAATATCAGGAGAGCTTTCAAGAAAGTCTCAGATATAACATGTTAAGAACCACCCCAGCTTTCCAGACTGGGGACTCTTTTTACCCAACCCTCAGAATCAAAAAATAGGATTCGAGGAGTTGAGCAGGAACAACCCCAATCCACTGGACCGGGGACTTTTTCAAATCCTCAATCCCTCCCTCAGAGAAAGTCAGTCTTCTCTCGATTGGGGAAGAAGCCTCAAGAGGAACGAAGATCCAAATTATCAGGAGATTCCCTCCAAATTACGGTTCATCAAGAAGTTCCCGAGGGATCGAATCCACAAAAGGCAATGTCTCATCAGGGACATGGAAAAAAGCATTATCGTAGAAATTCCAATAGAAGGGATGAAATTCGTTATGCATCAATAAATTTTATCAATTTCGTAGTTGCTGATCCACCAGATGATGCTCACTCGGAGGGATTAGATGAAGAGGTTCCTACTCAAGAAGTTGTACGCACAGACACAAATGAAGAAGGTGTGCATACACAAAATTAGAGGATTTCCCAGAATCTAGGTAATTATTCAAGTAACCCACTTCCCCCTCTCCAAAAGGTGTCCAATAAGGGGAAAGGAAACAATAAGTTTACATACCCTTCCTCTAGATAAGGCCAATCACTCTCACTAGAGCAATGATTTGCACAAAAAGAGGAAGAAATGAAGGAATTGAGGAGGTTGAACACATAACTACTTCAAGGTAGTCTTCCTCCTAAGCGTTCTGGAGTTAGTCATCCAAGGGAATTTGTTGCGGCTACTGAGATAGATCAAGAATCTCCTCCTCTATCAGTACACCCTCATAGGTCTAATCCTACTGGTCAAGTGCAACAAAAACTGGTGGTGCTGCCATCAGTTGCAGTACCAGCTTCCACATCTGTACCAACTCCAGTCATTGCACTTGTTCAGGTCCAAGATCAACCGGATGTGTCTCAAAAGTTAATAACTACTATTGAGTCATTAACAGCTCGGTTGGAAGATATGGTGGGAAAAGGTGCTCAAATTAAACTAGAAAAGAGAGCTTACCCTGAATGGGTTGATGCAATTCCTCCCCCATAAAATTTTGAAAGTACTACATTCCCAATCTTTAATGGTTCAGGAGACCCAGAGAAACACTTAACACATTTTGTTTCTCGTTGCGATCCTATGATGGGAACCCCTCAGTAATAGGAAGCATTTAAGATCAGGTGTTTTGTAAAGTCATTACAAGGGCCTTCTTTTGTCTGGTACAAAATCTTTCAATATCGGTCAATTACTGGATGGGAGGATCTTTTCCAAATATTCCTTCTTCAGTTTAGCTCAACGTTTCCAAAGACAACAGTTTTTGATCTTACAAATTGTAAGCAAAGGGAGAATGAAATGGTCTCAGATTTCATTGCTCGTTGGAAGGGATTAACATATTACCTAAGCTTAGGACTCCCTCAAGAGGAATTGTTTCCAATCTGTGTGGCTAATTTACGTGATCAGTTGCACACACTGCTAATCCCTGTGAAATACACAGGAGGGTTTCAAGACCTTACTTCAATCGCTCAACAGATTGAAGACTCTCTTATAAAGACTAAGGATAAAGCTTGTGTACTTCCATCAGCTCCAGTAAGGATAATGGGTAAAGTAGAGACTGCTACAGTTATGCTTAAACAAGCACATATACCTACTTCTACTTCAAGGCCTTCATATTCTTGAAGGACTCCGCCTCCTGAGCATCAACAATAGAGGTCATTTCATCAAGATGATCAAAGCGATCAAAGAGGAAAACGATTTGAGGATTTGAAGAAAACAATTTACTCTTTCTGAAATGAAAAAGTTCCTAGTTACTTCATTTCGGCTCTGGAAAATAATTTGGTTCAATTGCTAAGGCCCAAGAGGCTGAATAAAAAAGGAGATGAAGACCGTCCCAATTATTTCCCATTTCATCAGATGTTGGGGCATCCCATTCAGGAGTGTTTTTTTTCAAGGACCTCCTATAAAAAATGGTCAACTTGGGACAAGTTAAACTGAAAGGTTATTCAGATCAGGTAACATGTGTTACTACTAAAGATCCAGAGGAGGAGGGTGAGTGGTAAGAAGTCAATAAATAAAAAATGAGCAAAAATATGATGATTGGATGGTCAGAAATATGATCAACTGAACTCATGCCATTTTGCGAATGCAGTTGAAGAAACCAGTTGTGTCTTCTGCCATGAATGTCGCAACAAAACCCTCTTCATCAGAGGGAAAATCCTAAAAGAAACGACATGATTCAATGAAATACGAAGAATCAGAAGAAGATTAGTATGTGTCAAAGATTAAGTTGTCTTTGACTCTGGTAGATTTCATGCCATCTACTTCAAAGCCATGGGCACCGCCCCACCAAATGGTATAGCCTAAACATGTTAATCAGGCAGAGTCTTCATCAGATGAAGAGTTAATCTTCGGTTATGTTAATATGATTCACTTAAAAGAACCTTATGCCAGTCGCAGTTTCGATTTTGATGAGCCCGAGTTCCCTGTAGAAAACAGAGGAATCAGAGGAAGTTCCAGAGGATCAGGATACATGGGAAGACGTGGATCTTTCAAAGGACACTATTCCAATTCTACCCCTGTTAGAGTTGTGTTTGCGGTAGAAAATCGTGGCAGAGCCCTTCAATGAGCTCAAAAAGAACAAGCAAGTTCTTCCACACAAGGCAGACTCAGCCCTAGCACAATTATTCTGGAAGATTAGTTGAAGGTTCCATCTTCTTCTTCTCAGCAAGTTAATAGACCTAATAGGTCTAATCTTCCAAAGCCAGGAGTGTTACCAACTCCTATCCTGGTACAAGAAGAATCAACTTCCAAGGCACCTACTAAACCACATGTTCCTGTTGGGAAACACAAACCTTTGGATCAAAAGTATGATGTATTGAAACATTTGGACCAAGTACCGGCCAATTTATCAATTCTGGATGCCTTGAATTTATCAAAGGATCTTCATGATGCACTCATCGAGGCTTTGTCAAGTCCTCAGGAGTTTGAAACTGAAATTGTTGCGGCTGAAGCCTACTATGTTGAGAATAATCCTATAAGATTCCATGTAGTGATATCTTTCATAGATGAAGATGAAGATGATGTTGTGCATGGATATATCAGACCTTTATACTTATCTGGAATGTTTAATGGTGTAGACATCCAAAGAGTCTTCATTGATAATGGTTCAAGAGTCAACCTCATCCCCATTCGTACACTTCGTCGATTGGTCATCATAGAATCTGATTTATCTCATTCTACTTTGATGTTACAATGATATGATAAAAATGAAAAAGAACCACTGGGCGAGATTACACTTAGAACTCAGTTTGTAGATCTTGTATCCAATTCAGATTTCATGGTTGTTGATCAAGAATCAGCCTTTAACATCTTTCTTAGAAGAACCTGGTTATATCGGCATGCGGCTATCCCTTAATCATACCATCAATGTCTCAAATATTGTTTCGATGGTCAAATTGGGACATTATATGGTGATAAGTCCCCGTTCAAGACATGTGAATGTCAATACATTGAGGTGTAATTCAATCACATGAAGGGAAAAGAGAAATCTACAAAAAGGGATATTACCAAAGTTAATGCTCCATATGGTTTGGAAAAGATTCCAGTAAATCCATTTATGCATGTGAGTACAGATTATGTATTACCTATCTGTCAGATTGACAAGATAGACTAAAATCAAAATACTCTTATGGAAACTTCCATAATGTCAATTACGACAATCAAACTAGACAACATGGTAGAAATTGGTGATTCACAAATAAATAATGAAAGCTCAAATGGGGATGTCTTCATTTCATCTGCTGAAATTCAGAAAGTCTATACTTCACCAATCAGGTCATAGAAAGTTATAGCAATGTCAGTGGTAAACGATGATGTCGACTCTCAATACATCGTCTCCACTTTATTACCCAAAGAAGACCCTTCATCATCAATCGAGTCAGAAATGGAAGCTTCTTCTTCAAGATGTTCAAATTTTAACATCTCTTCTGATCATGAAAATTTTACTTCATCATCTACTATACAAGTATAAATAGAAGAAATAACATATGTTGAAGAAGAAGAAGAAGATCTCAGAGATACTCCTACAACATTTGAAGAGGGTATCTCTACTACCGTGGATGAACTCAGAGAAATAAATCTGGTTATAATAGAAGATCCATGCCCCACTTTAATTAGTTCAGCCATGACTCTTGAAGAGCAAGAGATGTATATTTCCTTTCTAAAGAAAAATCGAGACATATTTTCCTGGAACTATACAGAGATGTCAGGGCTTGATCCTGATGTTTCCACTCATCGTTTGGGTTTTCTAGAAGAACATCAAGGATTCAAACAAGCCTCTAGAAGAAGACACCCAAACTTTGCTTCCAAAATTGAAGCTGAAGTGGATACGCTCATCAAAGCTAACTTCTTCAGAGATGTTCAATATCCCATGTGGTTGGCTAATATTTTCCCAGTGAAAAAAAATAATGGGAAAATTAGAGTTTTCATTGATTTCAGAGATCTTAATCAGCATTGTCCTAAGGATGACTTTCCAGTACAAATTACAGAACTCTTAATTGATGCAATAGCTGGCTATGAAGCACTTTCCTTCATGGATGGATATTCTGGATATAAACAAATCCGAATGGATCCAGAGCCCCTCAGGGTGTTTTTTTCTATCGGGTAATGCCCTTTGGCCTAAATAATGCAAGTGCAACATATCAGCATGCCATGCATCATAACTTCAAAGCCTTTTTAGGAAAGTTTGTTGAATGTTATGTGGACGATTTGGTGGTTAAATCCAAAAAACGTTCTAATCACTTGGATGATTTGGAAATCACATTCCACAAACTTCGGCAACATAATTTCAAGATGAACCCCTTAAAATGTGCTTTTTGGGTAACCTCAGGAAAATTTATCATCTTTGTTGTATACCATCGTGGTATCGAAGTCGATCCTGAGAAGGAAAAGTCAATCCTCAGTATGTCACCTCCTCTAAATTTAAAGTAATTGAGAGGACTTCAAGGCCACTTAGACTATATTAGGCATTTCATCACCAATTTGGAAGGTAAAAGTTTACCATTCACTAAATTGATGAAGAAGGGAGTCACTTAAAAGTGGACTACAGATTGTTAAGAAGCATTCAATATTCTCAAGAAGTATCTCTTGAGTCGACCAGTGTTAATGCCACCTGTTTAAGGAAGACCACTTATCTTCTATGTGACAGCTCTAGAGTGATCATTGGGTGCCTTTATTGCTCAGAAGAATGATTCTGGGAATGAAAACAGCTTCTACTATCTCAGTCAGACTATGCTTGAAGGAGAAACCCAATACTCAAATATTGAGAAGTGCTTCCTAGCATTAATCTTCACTGTTCAGAAGTTGAGACACTACCTAAAACATCATGAGGTCCAATTGTTATCTCGTAATAACCCTCTCAAATTCATCCTTAACCGTCCAATGCTTACAGGACATCTGGCAAGGTGGGAAGTTATTTTGTAGCATTTTGATATTCAATATGTGTCTCAAAAGGCAATAAAGGGCCATGCTCTGGCTAATTTCCTTACTGAACACCCTTCAGTGGAAGACACATCTTTCGTTATTGAAATCCCTGATGAGGAAATATTCTCTATTCTAGAAAGTATTCAAACATGGGAAATGTACTTCGATGGTGCTTCCAGAAGTCCAACAGGGAAGAAAATGGAAAATCCTAAATTCAAAAAATTTGGGTTAGGAGTTGTGCTCATTTCTCCAGAAAAGGCAGTGTTACCCTATTCCTTTTCATTGTTGGAAGTCTGTACAAATAATGAAGCGGAATACCAAGATCTCATCATAGGCATGGAGTTGGCACTTCAAGGACAAGTGAATCACTTAAAGGTGAAAGGTGTTTCAGACTTGGTAATCAAAGAAGTCAATGGGGATTACGCAATCAGAAAAGAAGAATTAATCCCTTTGTATGATTACGTCAGAGAGTTAATGGAGGAGTTTCTTTCGTAACCGACATTTTCTTATGTCCCAAGATCAAAAAATTCCCAAGATGATGCACTGGCTAATATAGCCACAACTCTGGCAGATCCGAATTCGGACGAGACAACCATCAATATTGCCCACCGTCATACAATTTCACCTTATGTTCAAGCAAGAATAGAGGAAATCAATTAAATTTGTCCCATATCTAAACCATATGGTCATAATACAGGATGGATGACAACTATCAGGGAATACCTTCAAAATGGAACACTTCCACCTGATAGAGCCAGTAAAGAACAAGTCAGGAGACATGTGGTCAATTTCACTCTTTATGATAGCCCAGATCACTTAGAGAAAGTTCTCTATAAAAGGGGTTTTGAAGGAGTTCTTTTCAGATGCATTGATGGTGAAGAGACAATGGCTATCATGAAAGAAGTGCATGCAAGAGTTTGTGGTGCCCATCAGTCTGGACACAGACTATCTGATCAAATTAGAAGGCTTGTATACTTTTGACCTTAAATGATATAAGATTGTGTTGATTTCACAAATAAATGTCATTCATGCCAAGTACATGCCAACTTCATTCATCAACCCCCATAGTTTCTTCATACAGCTAAATACTCGTGGCCATTTTCCACATGGGGAATGGATGTAGTAGGACCTTATCCTTCGACTACATCCGAGTAGTTTAAGTACATTCTTACTACTACTGACTTTTTTTCAAAATGGGAAAAGGCAATACCCTTCAAAGAAGTCAGTTTTAAATGCATTGTCAGCTTCATCAAGTCTAACATCATTACCAGATTTGGTGTCCCTCATACCGAATTGACAGACGATGGTACCAAATTCTGTTCATCTGAGGTGAGGAAGTTGTATCAAGAATACAACATCAAATCCAACCATTCATCTCAGTATCATGCAGCGGCCAATGGCCAGATAGAAGCTTTCAACAAAACTCTGTCAAATATACTGCAAAAGATGGTGGATAAAGAAAAGAAGTCATGTCCTGAAAACCTCTTTCAAGATTTATGGTCTTATCGAACCACCACCCACACTACAATGCGGTCAACTCCATATTCATTGGTATATGAAACGGAAGTAGTCTTTCCAATTGAGGTTCAACTACCTTCGCTCAGAGAAGCCATTTGTGATTAGTAATCTACAGATTAACAATCTCAAAAGTGATTGGATGAATTAGAACGGTTAGATGAGAAAATATTGTGCACCCTACACCACTTGGAAGTCTATCAGAATCGAATAGCATGAGCTTTCAACAAAAAAGTTCATATTTGTTCATTCGTTCAGGGAGAATTGGTATTAGTTATCATAACTCCAATGATACCAGGAAAGAAACCTCTCAAACATGAGCCAAAATGGGAAGGACCTTATTCAATACATAAGGTCTACTCCAATGGAGCTTATTCTTCAATCTCAATGGATGGAGAACTCATCACTACTCCAACCAATGCCAGATTTATGAAGAAATATTTTGTATAAACACAAAATACACCAACGTTCCATGCATACAACCTTAAACTATTGGCATTTCTCTCGTCTAGAAAGATGTTAAAACTGCATAACCAATGGTCCATGCATTCAACCTTAAACTATTGGCATTTCTCTCAACCAAAATGACTTTAAAACTGCATAACCAACGGTCCATGCATACGACCTTAAACTATTGGAATTTCTCTCATCTAACAAGACATTAAAACTACATAACCAACAGTCCATGCATACGACCTTCAACTATTGGCATTTCTCTCATCCAACAAGACATTAAAACTGCACAACTAACGGTCCATGCATATGACCTTAAACTATTTGAATTTCTATTATCCAAAAAGATGTTAAAACTGTATAACCAACAGTCCTTGATATAACCTTAAACTATTGGCATTTCTCTCCTCCAGCAAGACGTTAAAACTGCATAACCAACGGTCCATACATAAGACATTAACCTATTGGCAGTTCTCTCATCCAACAAGACGTTAAAACTGCATAACCAATGGTCCATGCCTACGACCTTAAACTATTGGCATTTATCTCATCCAGTAAGATATTAAAACTGCATATCCAACGGTCCATGCATATGACCTAAAACTACTGGCATTTCTCTCGTCCAACAAGACGTTAAAACTACATAACCAACGGTCCATGTATATGACCTTAAACTATTGTAATTTCTATCGTTCAGCAAGACGTTAAAACGGCATAACCAATGGTCCATGCATACGACCTTAATCTATTGGAATTTCTCTCATCCAGTAAGACGTTAAAACTGCATAACCACCGGTCCATTCATACAAACTTGAACCATTGGCATTTCTTACGTCTAGCAGGACGTTAAATTGCATAACCAACGTTAAATTGCATAACCAATGGTCCATACATATGACCTTAAACTATTTGCACTTTCGTCCAAAAAGACGTTAAACTGTGTCCCTTTCATCGTCCTATATGATGTTAAACTATACAGTTATGGTCCATTCATATGACCTTAAACTATTCGCACCATGGTCCATGTATATGACCTTAAACGGTTCACACCATCATCCAACATGACGTTAAATTGTGAAAAAGTCCCTAATACGTCCAACAAGACGTTAAACTATGTCTCTTTTATCTTTATTGCATGACATTAAACTGCACAGTCCCCCTTTCGTCCAACATGATGTTAAACTGTATTGTCCCCATAATCCTAGTTACATGATGCTAAACTGTATAGAAGTCCCTTAATATGTCCTACATGACGTTAAACTGTATTTTGTCCCAGCTACATGACGCTAAACTGTGAAACACCAATAGTCCTCACTTCAAGACTTTAAATTGCATAGTCCCTTCATATGTCTTACATGACATTAAACTGTGCATCGTTAAGGTTGTTTCTACCTCTTGTTTCCCACATCGAGTATGAATCACATGATCTTAGAGTAAAACAACAACCATAACACCCTCTCTGGGCCGCTAAACATGCGTAAGTCCCAACACCATTTTTTAGGTCATTGTACCCAAGAACAACTTGATCACTAATTCATTATTTAATTGAATTACGTAGACTTTGATCCTTGACTTCTAGGATGGGTATGTAGGCAACCTCCTGAGGTTCAATCCCAAAACCAATCTCTTCACATTGGTTCAACATTGTCCTTGCTACATGACGTTAAACTGTACAACACTTTTGTCTTGTACGACAATAAAAATACAACATTCTTTGATACCCTCACCTGAGAGGGAATAATTATTTACATTGATTTCCAATAATGTTATATTCTAAAGACTACGTGCATACATGGTAATGACTGAACCTTTTATCTTGGGTTAAACCGTCATTTCACTAAAGTCCCCTTTCACCCTTCACTTGTACAAACCAATCTGTGCAGAGGGTATTTCAAGAACTACGTGCGGCTTGATTCCCATCCTTATGGGATATGTAGGAATGTTCGAGTGTCCATTGAATCCAACCCCATGTCTTTGGACCTAACCCCAAGTTCCATTTTCAGTCCCTGGATGAAAAGTCCCTATGAAAACACACACTGTTTATTCATTATTATGGTCCAAGCTCTATGAACCTAAACTAAGATTTCCCATAATTTCGTCCCACACGACGTTAAACTGTATTTCAAGAACTACATCTGGATTGATTCCCATCCTTATGGGATACATAGTTATGTCCAACATTTTAATTTAGGACCCATCCACTACATGATTATGATTAACATTTATCTATGTATCTCAACATACATTGGAAAATACCCATTTTTATGTATCATAATCCTGGCCTTAAATACTTACAGATCTTCATAACCCTTTTCTTGACTTCTGGTCACAAAATGTCCAATTTTTGAGAGTTCTTTTGCCTGACTATGTAGCACGTGCCCTTAGGTGGCCTTGCATAAACAGTCTACATAACAAACTTGTCAGCGAAAAGATATTATTATTTGACTATGCAACCAATTTCCTTAGGTGGCCCTGCAAAATTCAACCACCTAATGGGTTTGTCAAATAGTGGTAACTTCATTCTTGGGAAGAAAATCCCTTTTGTCCTTAGTTATCTTAATGAAACTATGTAGGGATCTGCAAAAAAATGGCCATCCATAACATATCTGTCCAATAATCTTTTTCATGATCTGAAAGTATCCAAGTCTATGGTTTATATTTCCCTTCCCTACGTTTGGGTCAGACCTTCGTAGGAGTAACATTCATTCAGTTCTTAGACAATATTGTTTGTAAATATCTTCTCCATATTCAATTACCTCTACCTATACAGAAATTTCTATTCTTTGGAAAATTTGAATCCCCATAAACGTCCAATGGATTTTTAGAAGTAGAAAAGTAAATTTCTGAGAGTTCTTTTTCCTGACTATGAAGCACGTTCCCTTAGGAGGCCTTGTATAAATAGTCTACATAACAGAATTGTTAGCCAAAAGATGCTATTATTTGACTATGCACCCAATGCCCTTAGGTGGCCTTGCATAATTCAACCCCCTAACGTGTTTGTTAAATAGTGGTAACTTCATTCTTGGAAACTACTTCTTCTAATGCCTTTTAGCCATTTTTCATATCATTTCTTAGATTCAAAATTTCTTAAGTCATCGTTTACATACTTTCCCTCATACTTGAACATGGTAATATGTTTTCAGATAAATTATCAAGGAATTGAGTCAATCCATTTGGTCAAAGCTATTTCAACCTTAAACATTAGCCTTTTTACGCCCGACATGCATGACTTTAAACTGCCAATAACCACAAAGACCCCTGGTTTCTCTTTTTTCCTCAGATTCAAATCCTCTTTCTCTCTGGATCTAACTCTGAGGGGGGACTTTTGTTGATGCTCCTTTCCGTCACAAAGTCTAATGAATTGAAAAGGGAAATATCTTGAACCCAAATTGATTCATCCTTTAAAGAAACATCAAAAATTCAAAAAGGAATGAACAAAAATTCAAATGCACTTGGGTTGCGCAAGTTCCACTAAGGTCGCACAAGTATACTTGCGCGCTGCGCAGGTGACTTTCACGCCGCACTAGTGACTTGCGCGCCCTCTTTGAAATTCTCCCAGGGTCTTAAAAAGCCTATAAATACCCCCATTGGGCCCCCCATTTTGAGGATGAAAAAATTAAAGAACCTCATTGTTTCTCACGGAATCCGGGGATGACCTCCTGGACGGGAGATTCAAACGTTCCGATCGGTTTCTAACGGTTTTGTTCGTAGAACCGGAAACATCCAATTATTCCACATCCGTTTGGACCTACTTTCCAAAGGCAGGCGCTCATTAGCTTGTGGACTAATGAGGCTTAGGAATTTGCATTGGTCGAGAGGATGGGAGGTCGGACTCATCACACCTTTTTGAGGGGAATTATTGTCTACTCCGGGACTCTCTTTATAGATTTAAGTTATGTTCGTGAATCCTTATTATATTACCAAGTATAAAATGAGATTTCCTTTAGTTTTAACAATCAATGATTAAATATGCATGAAATTTAGAGAATCTTTTATATGTATTCGAGGTTCTTCATCAATAGAGAATCATCTATATCTGTTTAGAGATTCTTGGTCAATGATATCCTTCAAAACATTTATATAAAAGTATCTTGGTCATTATGATGACCAGGCTGGTTTTAAAGCCACTCAGTGGGGCACTTGAATTTTATCGTCATTTAGAAGGACAGAGATTATTTCAAAGTTGGGATCGAACCCATAAATGGGCTACCTACGTATCCTTTGTTTTGGAAAAGGAATCAGAACCCACGTAGTTCGAGAAATGGAGTATGATGTTTATGATTGATGGCTCAAAGATGAATGTCATAATTACTTTTACACTCTAAGCTCACGTGAGTCATGCTCGGTGTGAGAAACAAGAGGTATTGGTAAAAATTAGACAATTGTGCCATGAAAGATGCAATCATAAGAATTTGTTTGGGGCTTATGTATGGATGACTGCCCAAATAGATGAAGGTTTAGGATTTACTTTTAGGGAGAAAATCCATGAACAGGGTCCATAAAGTTATATGTGCTTCATGGAGATTTGAATACTCTAATCTTGGGGCTTACTCCTAAGGAGGATTCCCAAGTTAGGAGGGGACTTATGATTGGGTTTTACTCCTAAAAAAGGAAACCCAAATCAAAGGTAAATTAGGACTGGTTAAGATAAATTTAAGGGGGCTTGGGGTTTACTCCTGAAAAGGAAACCCAAGATTATGACTGGGACTTACTCCTAAAAAAGGAGGCCTAGGTTAAGGGACTTGGGGCTTACTCCTGAAAAGGAAACCCAAGTTTATGACTGAGTCTTATTCCTGAAAAGGAGACCCAGGTTAGGGATTAAGGTTTTGGGGATTACTCCTAAGGAGGATTCCCAAAATTAGAGGACTTTATTGGGGCTTAATCCTGAGGAGGATGCCCAAGATTGGGAACTTTAAGAATTTGGGGCTTACTCCTGAGGAAGATGCCCAAATTAAAGGATTTATAACTGGGGATTATTCCTGAAAAGGAGACCCAGGTTAGGATTCTCTCATTTTAAAGGATGAGGTTGAATGAATGAACTCTCCATATTTAGTGACATAAGGATATTTAAATCACTGGACTTTGAGAGATATTCCACAGAATTCCTTTCAGATAAGGAAGTCAAATCAAGAAATCATGCCATAAATGGCTTTAAAGAGTGTCTTGAAGACTGAATCTGGAAAAGGAAAGGTGAAATGACTTAAGAGGGGTAAAAATGGGCAAGATGGGCACCCAAAAAGATAGGGGCGCGCAAGTCTTGCAAGGCGCGAAAGTCTTCCGTGGGCGCGCAAGTACGGTCGCGCAGGTATACCTGCGCGACACATGGTGTACTTGCGCGATTTTCAACCAGCATTGAAATACTTGAGCGACTCTTTTTTAAACCCTTTAGAATTTTCTTGAGGTTCTTCCAGAAAAGAGATGCACAAGTTATATTGAAGGAAATAAGTCGGCGCGCAAGTGTTTGATGAGTTTCAACACTTAGGCCTTCCTTCTTCTCTTTAAATCTTCTGTTCTAGGTAAGAAATTACCTTAGAAGTGTTCCGGAAGCTTTGAGAAGAGACTTGTGCGTCGGGAGCTTCAATCCGAGTTTCTGGAAAAAGATCCTCTCGAATGGGGGGGCCACAGGGTCTATTTATAGGCAAAAGAAGACCCAGGGCGGTTACCGAGCGGTTAACGGGCGGTTACCACTTAGGTCGCGCAAGTCACTTGCATGACCAAAGGCAGCGCGCAAGTACTTGCACGACCACTAGGCGGCGCGCAAGTGTACTTTCGCGACGATGAGGGAACTTGCGCGACCTATGGGCAATGTTCTCCTTGTTCATCCCTCTGTCGATTTTTGATGTTTCTTTAAAGGACGAATCACTTTATTCTCAGATATTCCCCTTTTCCGATCTTTAGATTCTGTGACGAAAGGAGCGTCAACAAAAGTCCCCCCTCAGAGTTGGATCCGGAAAGAAATGAGGATTTGACTCTGAGGAAATTGAATCCATCCAAAGGAAAAGGGGGCGCGCAAGTCTTCAGGGCACAGAAGGCAGCGCGCAAGTGTGCTGGAACTTGACTTTTATTCAGAGTTCCTTTGTCTTTTGTGGGCAGTTTAAAGTCATTCATGCCGGACATAAAGGGGATAATGTTTAAGGTCGAAATAGCTTTGACCGAAATGGATTAGAATTGACTCAATTCCTTGATAACTCATCTGAAAACATACTACCATACTCAAGTATGAGGGAAAATATGTAAACTATGGCTTAAGAATATTTGAATATGAGGAATGATATGAAAAAGAGCTAAAAGGCATTAGAAGAAGTAGTTTCCAAGAATGAAGTTACTATTATTTAACAAAACCCGTTAGGGGGTTGAAATATGCAGGGCCACCTATGGGAATTGGCTGTATGGTCAAATAAATAGTATCTTTCGGCTGACAAGTCTGTTATGTGGACTGTTTATGCAAGGCCACCTATGGGCACATGCTGCATAGTCAGGCAAAAGAACTCCCAGAAATTTACTTTCCTAGTGCTAAAATCCAGTGAAAGTTTATGGAGATTTAAATTTTCTAAAGTATAGAGTTTGTTGTATGGAAAGGGGTACTTGAATATGGAGAAGATATTTCTGAACAAGAATATCGAAGAACTGGATGAATATCACTCCTACGAAGGTCTGACCCAAACGTAGGGAAGAAGAATAAACCATAGACTTGAATACTTTCAGATCATGAAAAAGGATATGGGACAAATATGTTAAGGATGGCTATTTTTTGCGGATCCCTACATACTGTCGTTTAAGACAAATAAGGACAAAAGAGGCATTCTTCCCAAGAATGAAGTTACTATTATTTAACAAAACCCGTTAGGTTGTTGAAATATGCAGGGCCACCTATGGGCATTGGCTGCATTGTCAAATAAATAGCATCTTTTGGATGACAAGTCTGTTATGTGGATTGTTTATGCAAGGCCACCTATGGGCACGTGCTGCATAGTCAGGCGAAAGAATTCTCAGAAGTTTGACATTTTTGTGACTAGAAGTCATGAAAAAGGGTTATGAAGATCTGAAAATATTTAAGGTTAGGATTATAACCCATAAAGATGGGTATTGTCCAATGTATATAGAGATACATAGGTCAATGAAAACCATAATCATGTTGTGGCTGGGTCCTGAATTGAAATTTGGACTTCACTACGTATCTCATAAGAATGAGAATCAAGCCATACGTAGTTCTTGAAATGCAGTTTAACGTCGTGCAGGACGAAAGGATGAGTGATCTTAGTTTAGGGTCATAGAATTCGGACCATAATAATGAATAAACAGTGTGTGTTTTCATGAGGACTTTTCAGCCAAGGGACTGAAAGTGAAATTTGGGGTTAGGCCCAAAAGACTTGGGACTGGATTCGAGGGATACTCGAATGTTCCTACGTATCCCATAAGTATGGGAATCAAGTCCACGTAGTTCTAGAACTGCCCTTTGTACAAATTTGGTTCGTACATGTGAAGGGTGAAAGGGGACTTTCGTGCAATGATGGTTTAACCTAAAAAAGTTCAGGCATTACCATGTATGCACGTAGTCTTTTGAAAATGAAAACCATGATTGAAAAAATCAATGTCAATAATAGTTCTCTCTCAAATGAGGAAATCAAAGAATATTGTAGTTTATTGTCGTATCGGAAAAAAGTGTTGTATAGTTTAACGTCATATAACACGGACGAAAGTGAATCAATGTAAAAATATTGATTCCAGGGGCGGTTTCACAAATCAACATCATATGAGATGGTGGTGAACCGATGTGAAGAGATTATTTTTGGGCTTGAACCCTGGGAGGTTGCCTACATACCCAGCCTGGAGGGAAAGGATCAAATTCTGTGTAGTTCAATTAAAGAATGAATTAATGATCAAGTTGTTCTTGTGGACAATGATCTAATAAAAAATGTTGTTGGGACTTACACATGGTTAGTGGCCCAAAGGGAGTGTTATGGTTGATGTTCGCTCTAAGATCACGTGAGTCATACTCGGTGTGAGAAACAAGAGGTAATAACAACCTTAACGATGCACAGTTTAATGTCATGTAGGACCTATCAAGGATTTTCTGTACAGTTTAGTGTCATGTAGTTAGGACGATGGGGATAAAATAGTTTAACGTCATATTGGACGAAAGGGGGACTGTGCAGTTTAATGTCATGCCGTAAGGACAAAATAACACACCATTTTTGTCATGTTGGACGAAAATGTGAATAGTTTAAGGTCATATGCATGGACTGTGGATGGTGCAGTTTAATGTCATGCTGGACCTTTGATGATTATATAGTTTAACATCTTTCCAGATGTGAGGGACTTTTATATAGTTTAGCGTCATGTAGTTAGGACGTCACAGTTTAACATCTTGCTGGACATAAGGGATTTGTAAATAGTTTATGGTCATATACATGGACCAGGGATGATGCAGTTTAAGGTCATGCTGGACGGTTTATGGAACTTTTTCACAGTTTAATGTCGTGTGGGACGAAGTTGCAGTTTAAAGTCATACTAGACCATTGTTGTATAGTTTAATGTCATATAGCAAGGACGAACTGGTGCTGTACAGTTTAAAGTCATGTAGCTAGGACTAAGGTGAACCAATATGAGGATATCAGTTCTGGGGACTTTTTACAGTTTATCGTCATGCTGGACGTTGGAAGTTCCACACAATTTAATGTCATGTTTCTAGGACACAATATAGTTTAATGTCATCTCGGACAAAATGAAAGTGCCACACAGTTTAATGTCATGTTGCTAGGACACAATATAGTTTAATGTCATCTCGGACAAAATGAAAGTGCCACACAGTTTAATGTCATTTTGCTAGGACACAATATAGTTTAATGTCATCTCGGACAAAAATGAAAGTGCCACACAGTTTAATGTCATGTTGCTAGGACACAATATAGTTTAATTTCATCTCGGACAAAATGAAAGTGCCACACAGTTTAATGTCATGTTGCTAGGACACAATATAGATTAATGTCATCTCAGACAAAATGAAAGTGCCACACAGTTTAATGTCATGTTGCTAGGACACAATTTAGTTTAATGTCATCTCGGACAAAATGAAAGTGCCACACAGTTTAATGTCATGTTGCTAGGACACAATATAGTTTAATGTCATCTCGGACAAAATGAAAGTGCCACCCAGTTTAATGTCATGTTGCTAGGACACAATATAGTTTAATGTCATCTCGGACAAATAATAGACCAATGTGATTGTTTTGGATCTGGGAACAATATTTTGTGTTTATACAAAATACTTCTTCAGAAATCTGGCATTAGTTGGAGTTGTGATGTGTTCTCCATCCATTGAGATTAGAGAATATGCTCCATTAGAGTAGACCTTATGTATTGAATAAGGTCCTTCCCATTTTGGTTCAAGCTTGGGAGGCTTCTTTCCTGGTATCATTGGTGCTCTGAGAACCAATACCAATTCTCCCTGAATGAATGAACGAAGATGAACTTTTTTGTTAAAAGCTCATGCTATTCGATTCTGATAGATTTCCAAGTGGTGGAAAGTGCACAATCTTTTCTCATCTAACTGTTCCAATTCATTCAACCGCTTTTGGGATTGCCCATCTGTAGATAACTGATCACAAATGGCTATTCTGAGTGAGGGCAATTGAACTTCAATTGGCGAAACTGCTTCTATTCCATATACCAATGAATATGGAGTTGACCGCGTTGCATTGCGAGTGGTAGTACGATAAGCCCATAAAGCATGAAAGAGTTTATCAGGCCATGACCTCTTATCTTTATCCACCATCTTTTGCAGTATATTTGAAAGAGTCTTGTTGAAGGCCTCTATCTGGCCATTAGCCGCTGCATGATATCGAGATGAATGGTTGGACTTAATGTTGTATTCTTGATACAATTTCTTTACCTCAGAAGAACAGAAGTTGGTGCCATTTTCCGTCAATATGGTATGAGGGACACCAAATCTAGTAATGATTTTAGACTTGATGAAGCTAACAATGCATTTAGAACTGACTTCTTTGAGAGGTATTGCCTCTGCCCATTTGGAAAAGAAATCAGTAGCAGTAAGAATGTACTTAAACTGCTTGGCCGTAGCTGAAGGGTAAGGTCCCACCACATCCATTCCCCATGTGGAAAATGGCCATGAGTATTTAGCTGTATGAAGCAACTCTGGATGTTGATGAATGATGTTGGCATATACTTGGCATGAATGACACTTCTTTGGGAAATTAACACAATCTTGTATCATTGAAGACCAGAAGTATCCAAGCCTTCGAATTTGATCAGACAGTCTATGTCCAGACTGGTGGGCACCACAGACTCCTGCATGCACTTCTTTTATGACATCCACTGTCTCTTCACCATCAATACATCTGAAGAGAACTCCATCAAAACCACGTTTGTAGAGAATTTTTTCGAGGTGGTTTGGGCCATCATAAAGAGTAAAATTGACCACACGTCGCCGAATTTGTTCTTTCTCGGCTCTATCAGGTTGAAGTGTTCCATGTTGAAGGTATTCCCTGATAGGTGACATCCATCCTGTAGTATGACCATATGGTTCAGGAATGGGACTAATTTCATTAATTTCCTCTGTTCTGACTTGAACATAAGGTGAAATTGCACGACGGTGGGCAATACAGATGGTTGTTTCATCCCGATTTGGATCTGCTAAAGCTGTGGCTATATTAGCCAGTGCATCAGCTTGAGCATTTTGTGATCTTGGGACATAAGAAAATGTCGGTTCTGAAGGGAATTCCGACATTAACTCTCTGACGTAATCATACAAAGGGATTAATTCTTCTTTTCTGATGGCATAATCCCCATTGACTTGTTTGATTACCAGGTCTGAATCACCTTTCACTTTTAAGTGATTCACTTGTGTTTGAAGCGCTAACTCCAATCCTGTAATGAGAGCTTGGTATTCAGCTTCATTATTGGTACCACCTTCCCACAACAAAAAGGAATAAGGTAACACTGCCTTATCTGGAGAAATGAGCACAATTCCTAAACCAACTTTGTTGAATTTAGGATTTTCCATTTTCTTCCCTGTTGGACTTCTAGAAGCACCATCAAAATACACTTCCCATGTTTGAGGACTCTCTTGAATAGAGAAAACTTACTCATCAGGGAGTTCAATATCTGAATACGTGTCTTCCATTGAAGGATGTTCAGCCAGGAAATAAGCCAGAGCTTGGCCCTTAATTTCCTTTTGAGACACATACTGGATGTCGAACTGCTGTAGAATAACCGCCCACCTTGCCAGACGTCCTGTAAGCATTGGACGACTAAGGATGAATTTGAGCGGATTATTACGAGATACCAATTGGACCTCGTGATGTTGCAGTTAGTGTCTCAGTTTTTGAACTGCAAAGATTAAAGCTAGGGAGCACTTCTCAATCCTTGAATACCGGGTTTCTGCTTCAAGCATAGTTCTACTGAGATAGTAGAGACTATTTTCATTCCCAGCATCATTCTTTTGAGCGAGAAAGGCACCCAATGATTTCTCTAAAGCTGTCACATAGAGGATAAGAGGTCTACCCTCAACAGGCGGCATGAGTACTGGAGGACTCAAGAGATATTTCTTGAGAACATCAAATGCTTTTTGACATTCTTCAGTCCACTGGTAAGTGACTCCTTTCTTCAATAATTTGGTAAAGGGTAAACTTTTTCCTGCCAAATTGGCGATGAAACACCGAATATAGGCTAAGTGTCCTTGAAGTCCTCTTAATTCTTTCAAATTCTGAGGAGGTGACATACCAAGGATTGATTTGGTCTTCTCAGGATCGACTTCAATACCACGATGGCGTACAACAAAGCCGAGGAATTTTCCTGAGGTTACCCCAAAAGCACATTTTAAGGGGTTCATCTTCAAATTATGTTGTCGAAGCTTGTGGAATATAACTTCCAAATCAGCCAAGTGATCAAAACGTTGTTTGGATTTAACCACCGACTCATCTACATAGCATTCAACAAATTTCCCTAAAAGAGGTTTGAAGATACGATGCATGGCGCGTTGATATGTTGCACCTGCATTCTTTAAACCAAATGGCATCACCCGGTAACAAAACACACCTTGAGGAGCTCTGAAGGCTGTATATTCCTCATCTTCTGGGGCCATTCGGATCTGATTATATCTAGAATATCCATCCATGAAAGAAAGTACTTCATATCCAGCCGTCGCATCAATTAAGAGTTCTGTAATCGGAACTGGGAAATCATCTTTAGGAAAATACCGATTAAGATCTCTGAAATCGATGAAAACCCTAATTTTTCCGTTCTTCTTCTTTACTGGGACAATATTAGCCAACCACTTGGGATATTGAACTTCTCTGACGAAGTTAGCTTTGATAAGCTTATCCACTTCAGCCTCGATTTTGGAAGCATAGGTTGGGTGTGTTCTTCTCGCGGCTTGCTTGAATCCTCAATGTTCTTTTGGCAAACCCAAATGATGGGTGGAAACATCAGGATCAAGGCCAGGCATCTCTGTATAATTCCAAGCAAAAATATCTTTATTTTTCTTTAGAAAAGAAATATACATCTCTTGCTCTTCAAGGGTCATGGCCGCACTAATTAAAGTGGGGCGTGTATCTTTCTCTGTACCCAGATTTACTTCTCTGAGTTCATCCACAGTGGTAGAGATACCCTCTTCAAATACTGGAGGAGCATCTCTAAGATCTTCCTCTTCCTCTTCATCATGTGTTATTTCTTCCGTTTCTACTTGCAAAGTAGATGAAAAAACGAAATTCTCATGATCATAAGAGATGTCAAAATTTTCACATTTTGAAGAAGAAGCTTCCATTTCCGACCCTATTGATGATAAAGGGTCTTCTTTGGGAAATAAAGAGGAGATGATGGATTGAGAATCGACATCATTATTCACCTCTGGTGTTGCTATAACTTCTTCTGGCCTGATTAGCGAAGTATAGACTTGTTGGATTTCAACAGACGAAATGAAAACGTCACCACTTATGCTTTCATCACTGCTTGGTAAGTTACCAATTTCTCCCATGTTGTCTGGCTCGATTGCCGTAATTGACATTATGGATCTTTCCATAAGAGTATTTTGATTTGGGCCTATTTTGTCAATTTGACTGATAGGTAACACATAATCCGTACTTACTTGTGAAAATGGATTTATTGGAATTTTTTCCAAACCATATGGAGCATTAACTTTGGTAATTTCCTTCATTGTAGATTTTTCTCTTCCCTTCATGTGATAAAATTCCGCCTCAATGTATTGAGACTCACATGTCTTGAACGTGGCCTTGTCACCATACAATGTTCCAACCTGACCATCGAAACAGTATTTGAGACATTGATGGTATGATGACGGAATAGTTGCATGCTGATGTAGCCAGGGTCTTCCAAGAAAGATATCGAAAGCTGAGTCTTGATCAACAATCATGAAATCCGAATTGGAAACAAGATCTCCAAACTGAGTTCTGAATGTAACTTCTCCCAGTGGTTCTTGTTCATTTTTATCATATCCTTGCAACATCATGGTAGAAGGAGATAAATCAGATTCCGTGAGGCCCAATCGACGAAGTGTACGAATGGGCATGAGGTTGACTCCTGAACCATTGTCAATGAAATCTCTTCGAACATCTATACCATTGACTTTGCCAGATAAGTACAAAGGTTTTATGTGCCCATGCACAACATCATCTTCATCTTTATCAGTAAAAGATATCACTGCATGACATTCTGCAGGATTATTCTCTATGTGATAGATTTCAGCTGCAGCAATTTCAGCTTCAAACTCCTGAGGACTTGACAAAGCTTCGATAAGTGCTTCCCGAAGATCTTTTGACAGATTCAAAGCATCCAAAATTGATAATTTGGATGGTACTTGGGCCAAGTGTTTCAATATATCATACTTTTGATCTAGAGGTATGCGTTTCCCAATAGGAATATGCGGTGTAGAAGGTACCTTGGAAGCAGAT
Organism: Viscum album; assembly: GCA_963277665.1. Taxonomy (NCBI): domain Eukaryota; kingdom Viridiplantae; phylum Streptophyta; class Magnoliopsida; order Santalales; family Viscaceae; genus Viscum; species Viscum album. Next base: position 291,932,102 of record OY728163.1, read on the forward strand.
TCTTTGGAAGCTGATGCATCTTGTATTGAAGTTGGCAACATCCTTGGTTTTGGAAGATTAGACTGATTAGATCCATTTACTTGCTGAGATAAATAAGATGGAAATTTTAATCGGTCTTCCAAAATAACTGTGCCGAAACTGAGTTGTCCATTGGCAGAAGAACTTGCTTGTTCTTTTTGAGCTCGCTGAAGGGCTCTACCACGAGTTTCTGCTGCATATACAGTACTAGCAGGGGTAGAATTAGAGTAGTGGCTTCGGAAATATCCACATATTCCCCTATATCCTGAACCTCTAGAACTTCCTCGGGTTCCCTTATTTGATACAGGGAATTTAGGCTCATCAAGACTGGAATCTGAATCTGTTAATTGAATCATATTAACAGAACCAAAGATTAATTCTTCGTCTGATAAAGACTCTGCCTGGTTAGCCTGTTCAGGCTGTGCCGTTTGGTGGGACGGTGCCCATGGCTTCGAAGTAGATGGCATGAAATCTGCCAGAGTCAAAGACAATTTAGGCTTTGCTACATACTCATCTTCTCCTGATTCCTCTTTCTTCTTTGAATTGCACTGCCCTTTTGAGGATTTGTCTTTTGATGGAGGCTTTACTGCAGCTTTTGTAGGAGACACAATTGGCTTCTTCAATTGTGTTCGCAAAATGGAATGGGTCCGATTGATTGTCTTTCTGACCATCCAATCATCATATTTTTTCGCAGTTTTGCTTTTGACTTCCTGCCACTCGCCGCCTTCCTCTGGATCTGTAGCGGTAATACACGCTACATGAGCTGAAGAACCCTTAAATTTGACTTGTCCCAAGTCGACCATCTTTTGCAGGAGGTCTTTAAAGACAAAACACTCCTGGATGGGATGCCCCAACATTTTATGAAAGGGACAATAATTGGGACGGTCTTCATCTCCTTCCTTGTTTGGCCTCTTGGGCACTGGTAATTGAACCAAATTATTTTCCGGAGCTGAAATGAAGTAACCAGGAACTTTTTCACTTCGAAAAGAGTATGTTTTACTCTTCCTATCCTCAAATTGTTTTTGTCGTTGATATTTTTGATCATTTGGACGAAAGAGCCTTTGTTGTTGGCGTTCAGGAGGTAGAGCCCTTCGAGAAGATGAAGGTTTTGAAGTAAAAATAGGTACAGGTGCTGGTTTAAGCATAACTGTAGCAGTTTCTGCTTTACCCATTCTTCTTCCTGGAGCTGATGGAATTACACGAGATTTAACCTTAGCCTGTATAAGGGAATCTTCAATCTGTTGAGCGATTGAAGTAAGGTCTCGAAACCCTCCTGTGTATTTCACAGGGATCAATGGCATGCGTAATTCGTCACGCAAATTTTCCACACAGATTGGCAACAATTCCTCCTGAGGGAGTGCTAAACTCAAGGAATACGTTAATCCCTTCCAACGAGCAATGAAATCAGAGACTCTTTCATTTTCCCTTTGCTTGCAGTTTGTAAGATCGAAAACTGTCATTTTTGGCAAAGTTGAGCTGAACTGAAGAAGGAATTTTTGACGAAGATCCTCCCATCCGATGACTGACCGGGATTGCAAGCTTGTATTCCAGACAAAAGCTGGTCCTTGCGAGGTTCGTACGAAGCATCTGAGTTTCACTGCTTCTTGCTGCTCTGGAGTTCCCATCATAGGATCACAACAAGACACGTAATGCGTCAAATGTTGTTCAGGGTCGCCTGATCCATTGAAAGTAGGGAAAACAGGGTTTCCAAAACTGGATGGAGGAGAAATTGAATCTACCCATTCAGGGTAAACTTTCTTTTCAGGTTGAACTTGTGCCTGTTTCCCTTCCATAGTTTCTAACCGAGCTGTCAATGACTCAATAGTAGTTATTAACTTTTGAGAAACGTCAGGTTGAACTTGGTTTTGGGTAGGTGCAATAAATGGAGCTTGGACAGACGTGGTGGTTGGTGCTGCAACTGATGGTAGTGCTGCCAACCGTTGTTGCGTTTGACCCGTAGGATTAGACCTCTGAGGGTGTACTGATAAAGGAGGATATTCCTGATCCATCTCAGTAGTTACAAAAAATTCCTTCGGTTGTCGGACTTCAGCATTCTTAAGAAGAAGACTACTCTGAAGTAGTTCTGCATTCAACCTTCTTAATTCTTTCATTTCTTCCTCCTGTTGTGCAAACCTTTGCTCTAATGAGAGCGATTGACCTCTTTCATAGGAAGGGTGAGAAGTAACCTGATTCTTTCCTTTCCCCTTATTGGATCCTTTTCGGACAGGGGGAAGTGGGTTACTTGAAGGAATACCCAGATTTTGGGTAAGCCTTTGATTACGTGTGCGCACACCTTCTTCATTTAGGTCTGTGTGCGCAACTTCTTGAGTAGGAACCTATTCGTCTGATCCCTCTGATTGAGCCTCATCTGGTGAATCAGCAGCAATGACATTGATGACATTAATGGATGCATATTGCATGGAATCCTTTCTATCAGCATTTCTGTGATATTGTCTTCTTCCATGTCCATGATGAGACATGGAATTCCGTTGACTTGATCCCTCAGGAACTTCTTGGAGAACCGTCACTTGGAGAGAATCTCTTGATAGCTTGGATCTTCGTTCCTCTTGAGGCTTATTCCCTAATCGAGAGAATACTGACTTTCTCTGAGAGAGGGATTGAGGATTTGAAAAAGTCCCCAGTCCGGTGGACTGGGGATGTTCCTGCTGCTTCCGCTCAACTCCTCGAATCCCATTTGTTGACTCTGAGGGTTGGGTTAGAGAAGTCCCCAGTCTGACAAGCTGGGGTGTCTCTTGACATGCTATGTCTGAGATCTTCTTAAAATCTCTCTTGATCTTGCGAATCTTAGTTCGGAAATTAGCTGGATGCATTAACCTGTATCCACTTTTATCACCTGGTTCAACAGACCGTTGGATGATTTCCGAAACTTCTGTCATTTGATGGCGTGTTTGCTCCAGACGAGAGGCTTGTGCAATATTCTCGCCTGCTTGATGTAGGAGCAATTCAACAACTTGTTCTCTATATACTTGATTTTGAGAGGAACTAGTTGAAGCCTGTTCTTGAGCAAGCTTTTGATTATGAACAAAGCCCATTGACTGTGGCCGGCCATGGGCAATAACATTGCATGAGACCATTTTCGGCGGGCTTTGCTGACTGGAAAGCACTGTGAAATGTAGTGCTCCATGAACACCCCATCCTCTGATATGAACATCAGATGGAGCATTGGCAATTAACTGACACAATCTTCTTAGTGCGCCAAGGCATGAACGTTGAAGGGTTCTCTGTTGCTTTTCAGCCTTCGGATACTGAGAGACTGATAGAGATGCCAAATCAATCTGACGTTGTATCCCTTCTATTATCTTAAGATGATTTTCATATTCATCGTAAGATAATACCTTCTTCTTTAATTGACAAAGAGTTTTCCATATGTTGAGACGAATATCATGGATTCCATCATCCGTCAACATCTTTGGAATGTCGTACTGGGAGTCAGCCAAAGGCCAAAACATGACTGGTACTTCACCTTTTGCTAGTTTTTTCCTCATGTTCAGCATTTCCTCTTTATCATTAAATGAAGATTCTTCTACCTGTTTGGACCAGAGTTGGTGTTTCCTTGTTGTTTCATCGGATTCAACAAGATTGGTAGAGAAATCACTATTCATGCTGGAAGATGAATGACCCAGGGATGGTTCGGAGAATAACCCGAACCCCAGGCTATCTTCTGATGGAGAAAGAGTTTCACCTGCCGATAGTAAAGCATCAGACATGACTGGTTTTACGTTTTCAAGTGCCTCGAGATAGGAGGGCTTTCTCGTCACTACATTGCCTTCTGAAGAATTTTCAAAACAACGTGAATCACTACTGCGGAGAGGACTTTCGCAGCGAAGTTCATCACCATGAGGAGGACCGTCATGATGGGTTATAGCAAAAGATGAAATCTCTTGCTCCTTGGTCTTCTGACCACACAGAGGGTTCCCGTGGCTCTCATCTGAAGAAGAAACTTCAAGATTGACCGAATTTTCATGAAGCAAGTCTTCATGAGGAAGTGTCTGTTGAAGACCTTCAGAATTAATGTTCCCGTTATTGGGAACTGAGGGAGTAGAATCTTGAATACCAACAGATAAATGTCTGAGGGCTTCAAGAACTCCAGCATCGAGCAAGGCTTGGTTACAGATTGGCCTTTGATCTCCTGACTGTGCTGGGCGGATCTTTTTCTTAGATGCCTTCTTACTCGCTTTAGAAACCACTTGATGACGAAAGTGATTGCTCTGAGCAGGTGTATGTTCCTGATCAGGAAAGATGGTCAGGTTAGGCTGACGATCTCCACTCAAATCAAGTGTATGTGCCTGACTTGGTTGTCCGTATGATATGGGGGAGTATGCCCCATAACCCTCTTGGACTGGAATAGATGTGTGTGTCTGTTCCAGAGTGAATTGTTGATGTGTCACTCCATTGCTAGGGATAGATTTATGTGTCTGTCCCTGTGATGATGCTGAAGCTGTTATGATATCCTGGCAAGCATCCAGAATATGAGCAGGAATTTTCTTCTGCTCTTTCACCATTGACAAAATATGTTTGGTGACTTCAGCCGCCGTAACGGGGATATACGTCCATTCCGGGCTTGGAGTAGGTGTATGTGCCTGCTCCTGTCCTCCTTTTCCTGTCAGTGAATCCTGATAGTACTCAAGTGTGGAGGCAGAGAGTTGAGTCTGCCCCCTGTTTGTCGCCGGGACTTTCCGACTGACTTCTCCGTGCGCTACCAAGCGAGACTGTTGGTAGGCCTGATTAGTATTAGCAGGTGTATGTGCCTGCTGATTACACTTCGCCAAATGCGGTTGACGATATCCATCATATGTAGTCAGACGAGCCTGCTGACTAACTGGTGATGTATAAGCAGGTGTATGTTCCTGCCTATGGTACTCCGCCGGAATTGCCTGGCGGGATAGGCTTGATGCTGCCAGACAAGTCTGCTGGATAGCGGAATTAAAACGAACAGGTGTGTATGCCTGCTCGTTGCTTTCCACCAAGTTAGGTTGGTGGACTTCTCCGGAGATGGCAGGGATGACAACCTGCCTATTGTTAACCGGATTCCGTCTCTGGCGGTTCATCTTTCCTGCTCGGGTTCCAGGAACCTGAGCTGAATGCCTGGAGTCGGTACCCTCATCATGTTGAGGGCGCACTACCGCACGAGTCTGGCGGCGATTGTTGATGGGAGCCCTCGGGAAGGATTCCTGTCTTTTTGAACTAAGGCCCTGAGGGACCTGCTTATTCACTTCCTCAGAGTAAGGGAGTGAATGGAAATTGCGTTCCGGGGATAACGACCCGAAACGGTTGGAGACGGTAGTCAGCACCGCCTTCTTCTTGATTGCTGGCCGCCGTTGTCCGGATGACCAGGTAGAGTTGTTAACTTGGAGGGCTTGACGAGAGGCCTCCAGAGTTGGGATAGTACCGTTGCGACGGTACTCCTTAACCAGTGCATTAGAAACCCAGTGTTGAAGACGCTGAGTTGGTGATTTCCTCCTCAGAGCGGATGACGTTCCAGCAGGAGTAGCAGCATTGGTTTTCACAGCAGCAAACCTCACAGTAGAGGTGTTCACAGCAGCAGTATTCACAGGGGTGAATTTAAGGAAAGCCATTTTGCAGAAGATCTTGAGAAAATAGTTCCTGTTCCATTGTAACAGACATAATCAAGATGAATCCGGCCACTGCATATTTTGGATGAGCATATGTCAATGATTGCTTTGTTGGCCCAAGGGGCCTAACAAATAAGAAGAACATCACTTTAACTTGGTTAAGGATTCACGTCGGGTTCACCATTTTTGTTTCGCACGGAATCTGGGGATGACCTCCTGGACGGGAGATTCAAACGTTCCGATCGGTTTCTAACGGGTTTGTTCGTAGAACTGGAAACATCCAATGATTCCACATCCGTTTGGACCTACTTTCCAAAGGCAGGCGCTCATTAGCTTGTGGACTAATGAGGCATAGGAATTTGCATTGGTCGAGAGGATGGTAGGTCGGACTCATCACACCTTTTTGAGGGGAATTATTGTCTACTCCGGGACTCTCTTTATAGATTTAAGTTATGTTCGTGAATCCTTATTATATTACCAAGTATAAAATGAGCTTTCCTTTAGTTTTAACAATCAATGATTAAATATGCAAGAAATTTAGAGAATCTTTTATATGTATTCGAGGTTCTTCATCAATAGAGAATCATCTATATCTGTTTAGAGATTCTCGGTCAATGATATCCTTCAAAACATTTATATAAAAGTCTCTTGGTCATTATGATGACCAGGCTGGTTTTAAAGCCACTCCGTGGGGCACTTGAAGTTTATCGTCATTCAGAAGGACAGAGATTATTTCAAAGTTGGGATCAAACCCATAAATGGGCTACCTACGTATCCTTTGTTTTGGAAAAGGAATCAGAACCCACGTAGTTCGAGAAATGGAGTATGATGTTTATGATTGATGGCTCAAAGATGAATGTCATAATTACTTTTACACTCTAAGCTCACGTGAGTCATGCTCGGTGTGAGAAACAAGAGGTATTGGTAAAAATTAGACAATTGTTCCATGAAATATGCAATCATAAGAATTTGTTTGGGGCTTATGTATGGATGACTTCCCAAATAGATGAAGGTTTAGGATTTACTTTTAGGGAGAAAATCCATGAACAGGGTCCATAAAGTTATATGTGCTTCATGGTGATTTGAATACTCTAATCTTGGGGCTTACTCCTAAGGAGGATGCCCAAGTTAGGAGGGGACTTATGATTGGGTTTTACTCCTAAAAAAGGAAACCCAAATCAAAGGTAAATTAGGACTGGTTAAGAGAAATTTAAGGGGGCTTGGGGTTTACTCTTGAAAAGGAAACCCAAGATTATGACTGGGACTTACTCCTAAAAAAGGAGGCCTAGGTTAAGGGACTTGGGGATTACTCCTGAAAAGGAAACCCAAGTTTATGACTGAGTCTTATTCCTGAAAAGGAGACCCAGGTTAGGAATTAAGGTTTTGGGGCTTACTCCTAAGGAGGATTCCCAAAATTAGAGGACTTGATTGGGGCTTACTCCTGAGGAGGATACCCAAGATTGGGAACTTTAAGAATTTGGGGCTTAATCCTGAGGAAGTTGCCCAAATTAAAGGATTTATAACTGGGGATTATTCCTGAAAAGGAGACCCAGGTTAGGATTCTCTCATTTTAAAGGATGAGGTTTAATGAATGAACTCTCCATATTTAGTGACATAAGGATATTTAAATCACTGGACTTTGAGAGATATTCCACAGAATTCCTTTCAGATAAAGAAGTCAAATCAAGAAATCATGCCATAAATGGCTTTGAAGAGTGTCTTGAAGACTGAATCTGGAAAAGGAAAGGTGAAATGACTTAAGAGGGGTAAAAACGGGCAAGATGGGCACCCAAAAAGATAGGGGCGCGCAAGTCTTGCAAGGCGCGCAAGTCTTCCATGGGCGCGCAAGTACGGTCGCGCAGGTATACCTGCGCGGCACATGGTGTACTTGCGCGATTTTCAACCAGCATTGAAATACTTGAGCGACTCTTTTTTAAACCCTTTAGAAGTTTCTTGAGGTTCTTCCAGAAAAGAGAAGCGCAAGTTATATTGAAGGAAATAAGTCGGCGCGCAAGTGTTTGATGAGTTTCAACACTTAGGCCTTCCTTCTTCTCTTTAAATATTCCGTTCTAGGTAAGAAATTACCTTGGAAGTGTTCCGGAAGCTTTGAGAAGAGACTTGGGCGTCGGGAGCTTCAATCCAAGTTTCTAGAAAAAGATCCTCTCGAATGGGGGGCCCACAGGGTCTATTTATAGGCAAAAGAAGACCCCGGGCGGTTACCGAGCGGTTAACGGGCAGTTACCACTTAGGTCGCGCAAGTCACTTGCACGACCAAAGGCAGCGCGCAAGTACTTGCACGACCACTAGGCGGCGCGCAAGTGTACTTGCGCGACGATGAGGGAACTTGCGCGACCTATGGGCAATGTTCTCCTTGTTCATCCCTTTGTCGATTTTTGATGTTTCTTCAAAGGATGAATCACTTTATTCTCAGATATTCCCCTTTTCCGATCTTTAGATTCTGTGACGAAAGGAGCGTCAACACTCATATTTGAGCTCCCGATTCCCTAGTCTCTTCTCAAAGCTTCCGAACACTTATAAGGTAATTTCTTACCTAGAACGGAATATCTAAAGAGGGGGAGAAAGGACTAAGTGTCGAAACTCATCAACACTTGCGCGCCTGGGCGCCCAGCCTTGAAGGGAAATGGCCACACTTGCATGCCACCTTACTCCTTCCACATAATGTGCACGCCTCTCTTCTGGAAGTCTCTAGGGGTAGTATTAAGGGCTTGAGCCAAGCCTCGCCCAAGTTCTACCCTAAGGATTGGCTGTCGTGCAAGTACCCATGTGTCACGCAGGTACACCTGCATGACTAGGACTTGCACGCCCATGCAGTACTTGCGCGCCCACACAGTACTTGTGCGCCCACACAATACTTGTGCACCCCTCTCTTTTTTGGGTGCCCTTCCTGCCCATTTCACCCCTCTTACACCTATCCACCTCTCTTCTTTAGGATTAATCCTTTAGAACTCTCTCCAAAGCCATTCATGGAATGATTTCTTTGTTGGAATCCTTATCTGAAAAGAATTATGTGGAACATATCTTAAAACCTAGTGATTTATATATCCTCATGTCACTAAGGTCAGAGATGTCATCCATTCAACCTAATCCTTTAAAATGAGAGAATCCTTAACCTGGGCCTCCTTTTCAGGAGTAATCCCCAGTCCAAATTCTCATTAATTTGGGCATCCTCTTTAAGAGTAAGCCCCAAGTCCCCATTAATTTAGGTCTCCTTCTTAGGAGTAAGCCCCAAGTCCCATAACCTGGGTATCCTCCTTAGGAGTAAGCCCCAGTCATAATTCCCTTAACCTAGGATTCCTTTTCTGGTGTAAGCCCCAGTCTCCAAGTTCCCAAATATGGGAATCCTCCTTAGGAGTAAGCCCCAAACATGGTTCTCTTAACTTGAGCTTCCTCTTCAGGAATAAGACCCAATATCAAAGTCTACAAATATGGGCATCCTCCGTAGGAGTAAGCCCCAAGTCCCTTAACCTGGGCCTCCTTCTCAGGAGTAAGCCCCAGTATTAATTTCTCTTAACCAATCTTAATTTACTTTTGATCTGGGATTCCTTCTTAGGAGTAAATCCCAATCATAAGTCCCCTCCGAACTTGGGAATCTTGCTTAGGAGTAATCCCAAAGATTAGAGTATCCAAATCTCAATAAAGTACATACACCTTTAGGGACCTTGTTCCTGGGTTTCTTCCCAAAAGTAAAACCCAATACTCGTCTATTTTGGGCAGTCATACATACATAAGCCCCACATCATTACATATTTCATGGCACAATTGTCTGGTTTCACCAATACCTCTTGTTTCTCAAACCGATCATGACTCATGTGAGATTAGAGTGTAAAAGTAATCATGACATTTTCTTTGAGCCATCAATCATGCATAAATATCATACTCCCTCACTCGAACTACGTGGGTTCTGATTAGTTTTCTAATTAAAGGATACGTAGGTAGCCCACCTGCGGGTACAATCCCAACTCTGAAATAATTCATGTCCTTCTGAATGACAAATAAACTTCAAGTGCCCCACTGAGTGGGTTTAAAACCAGTATAGTCATCATAATGACCAAGATACTTTTATGTATTGAAGGATACCATTGACTAAGAATATCTAAAAAATATAGACGATTCTCTATCAATTAAGAACCTCGAATACATATAAAAGATTATATAAATTTCCTACATATCAATCATTGACTTTAGATCTAAAGGAAGGATCATTTTATACTTGGTAATGTAATAAGGATTCCCGAACATAACTTTAATCTATAAAGAGAGTCCCGGAGTAGACAATAATTTCCCTCCAAAAGGTGTGAGGAGTTCGACATCCCATCCTCTCGACCAATGAAGATTCTTAAGCCTCATCAGTCCACAACTAATGAGAGCCTACCCTTGGAAAGTAGGTACAAATGGATATGGAATCATTGGATGTTTCCGGTTATATGAACAAACCCGTTAGAAACCGATTGGAATGTTTGAAACTTTAATCAATGAGGTCATCCCCAATTCCAGAGGAAACAATTGTATTTAGAAAATGTTATGGATATGAATAAGTTTTAGAAATAGGTGATTAAAATAGTTACTTTTTATATAGGAGGTTAAAAAATTCCAAGGAAATCAAGAGTAAAGGTAAGGTATTTTGTTACTTGAACTTCTTCCTTTGAGTTATAAAATTTATTCTTATATTTATTTCCACTATTATTTTTTATATTAAATTATGTTCATTCTTATATATCTGTGAAAAAATAGTTTTTAATTCAAATCCACTTCCATGAAGTGTTTTCTATCAATTTTTATTAATAAAACAAAGTATACTTTTTAAAAAGTGACCCACGACCATGTATTTTACATCGATGATTAGAAAATGTATATGAAAAAAAATCTTTTGTGATTTGGTTTTAGTTTTTCTATACATTAAGCTAGATCAATAACCAATGGAATTATGTTTAATGTTTTACCCTTTATTTTTCTTTTATTATGTGATTATTTTAAGTTATCAAATTTTAGAATCTAATTTATTTAATTCATATTTTTATACTATTAGGAAATGTTTTGAAACCCACATTTATTTCCATGGGTTCTTTATACCATTAAAGTTTTTTTTTTTAATTTTTTAAGAAACCCAATTTTATTTTTTTGTATTATTTATGAAAAGTGAATTATTTTCATTTAAAAATTTTATAAAACCCATTTTATTTCTATGGGTTATTTATGATGCGATAAGGGTATTATTTTCAAGTTTCACTCATAAGTATGGATGATGATATATGTGGCTATATATCTCCCAAAAATTAATTGGATAAAAGTTTAAATCTCATGAGTTATATATACATAGGAACAATTTAGCTGTTCTCAAGCATGGGTTCATGTTTGTGACTCTTGAAGGTGATGTATACATGGGTATAATTAATTTGTCTCACTGTATTGGGTTCAAGTGCGAGACACTTGGAAGTATTGTTTCCCTATACTAGTGTTTATGCCACAATTGATGGATATTATGCATTCCAATCTTATACTCTCATGATTAAAGGTTTATGTAAAATGTTTTTAAGTCATGTTATGAGTATTATATTTACCTATTTATCTTTTGAGGATTCAAGTTATTAAGACATGTCCTTTAAATATCACTTATGTTTATGATTATCACTCAGGACGATATGATATTACTCTTATGATTATATTTTTTATAGGTTTATGAAGTCATCCTCGATGAAAAGTTTATTTATCACTTATTGAGCATTTTAACTGATCTCTTTTATTATGTTTTCAAACAATAGGTTATGAGGAAAAGTTTTTATAATGATATATTTAGTTTATGGACTAGTATAACACACTTAAAAAGAAATGGTCACAATAATTGTAATGAAAACTGATTATTTATCTACTTTTCAAAGACACTAAACCTATCAACCCCATATGTATTATTTGTAAGGACCAAGAATCCAGTAACCCAGAGTAGGTGCCTGTTGTATTACATTGGCATAGATACAAGGGTTCAAATCCAAAAGTACCAATTAGTTTAGAATTTTTGGAGAATCATATGCATACATGATACCCATTTTACATGGGGAAATAAATTAAAAATAATAGTAATGGAAAAAATTTGGAATCCTTGAACCCATTTCAAAAATTCTTCTTCATATCCCTGGGAAAGGAAACAAAATAAGGGTGATCTCAAATGCTTGGTAAGGGTTACATATAAGGGAATCAATAAGAAATGAATAAGTAAATTAAATATAGAAAGGTAAATAACATAAAATACTTGACATTTAATCAATAACTTGATCATTAAATAAGGCACACTCAATATGGAAATGAAACATGTTTCTGACGCTTTAGCCAGGGTGCGCTCATCCGTTTATAGAGGACGCACTACTGTTTCCCCACATTCCTTCTTTCCAAAGGCAGGCAGAATCTGTTCCTTATTTAGGGACGTTTTCTCCTTGATTGAAACATGATGATGGGATGATGGTTCTTCCTTCCTTGGATTCCTCCTCGGAACTCGTCACCTAGTTCGGGTCTCCCTCATAGACTTAAGACGTTGTTCGTGAAACTCATCCTGGCACCATATCTTCATGGACACCAGTTAATTATGCTACTTCTTTCAGGAAATTCCAAGGGGTTCAGTCAGGGCAACAACCTTCAGTTAGGGGAGTACTCACGCTGGCATCACTAGCATGTCTGGACAATGGGGATTGGTGTGTCTGTCATCTGTCCCTTATTATAGGGCTTCTTGAGGTCACAGAATCCCGAGGCATCCAACATCGAACGTGGGGAATCGTAGGCCATGGGCATGTATATGAGGTTTTCCTCAGATTCCCATTTTAAACACAGTGTATGACACAAGTTTAACATCCGGCGGAGATGGATCAGGCTGATCAGATCACTGACTAGATTGGATCAGATGGAGGAACCCCATGGAGGGAATGCCAATATTGGGGCCAACATGTGGGTAGCTTCCCAAATGATGTTAAACGGAACATGGAATTGGGTGGCATGATATTATCGGGATGTGGCGGCCCGGGTAAGAATCAGGATGTACGATGGATTTGGGCTTGAGCCTTGAAGAGACTTCCTACGTATCCCCGTGGCGGGGAATCAAAGTCTGCATAGTTTGGTGAAATGATGGGACACCTGAGGAGGCGACCCGTGAGAATGGATGCATGGATGGGACTGTTGGCGCCAAAAATGGGGCCCGAAAGGAAGGAACGAAAAGGACAGCCGGCGCACTGCCTCGCGAAGCACAGCCGCGAAGCGCAGCCGCGAAGCCTCGCCGCAAAGCGCCCTTACCCTGGCGACGCCGCGAAGCTCCAGAGGCGGTGATCCTCCGCGAGCACGTTTGACGTTCGCGAAACGCCGCGAAGCTCCAGAGGCGGTGATCCTTCGTGAGCGCGTTTGACGTTCGCGAGCCGCCGCGAAGCACCAGAGGCGGTGATCCTCCGCGAGCGCGTTTGACGTTCGCGAGCCGCCGCGAAGCACCAGAGGCGGTGATCCTCCGCGAGCGCGTTTGACGTTCGCGAGCCGCCGCGAAGCACCAGAGGCGGTGATCCTCCGCGAGCGCGTTTGACGTTCGCGAGCCGCCGCGAAGCACCAGAGGCGGTGATCCTCGGCGAGCGCGTTTGACGTTCGCGAGCTGCCGCGAAGCACCAGAGGCGGTGATCCTCCGCGAGCGCGTTTGACGTTCGCGAGACGCCGCGAAGCTCCAAAGGCGGCGCGCGAGCCCTGCATCGCGGCGCCCCTTCCCTATAAATACTCGACTCCCCCTGAGTCCCGAGGACGGACAATCCGACCTTTCGGCTTCTCCTCTCCCGAGTCGCGAAGCAAGCTTTGCCCCGGGAATCATGAGATCTGCGAGGTATTTCTACTTCGTGAGACGACTCTGATTTGTTTCGTTTTGAGCCCCTCTTCCGAGAGGGATGCCCTTCGCGAAGCCCAAGGGCGTTCGCAAAGGAAGGGGATTCCCAAGGGAACCCGGGCAGCCGTGGAGCACTCGTGCTTCGCAAAACACCCAACCCATACGAGTAATCCCTATGCTAAGGCAGGGTCGCTCCACTCCGCGAATCACATTGCTTGGCAGGACCTTGCTTCGCGAACCATTCCTTCTTCGCGAGGCAGTACTCCGCGAACACTGTTCCACTTCGCGAAGCACCACCCACTCCCACCTATGCCCCACGCTAAGGCCAGGGCGCCCCACTTCGCAAAGCACACTCCTCTACTTAGCGATTCCTCTTTCCGTGCGACCCTCCAGGTTTGCACGATGTGATTTCAAAGTCCCATGGACAACACCTCCCGTAGCGTTGCTTCGCCTAATGCTTCTTCGCATAGGCACGCTAATGGCTATTGGTTCTTCGCATAGCCACGCTAACGTGGACCCCTCGATGGTTCCTCCCTCAACCCCCATTTACCATGGCCTTACTGGTACCTTCCCTTCCCCAAGGACCAGAGGGTACCGGTTATGTAAGCCCTAGGGGTGTGGAGTGAACCCACTTCGTCCGAGCTGCAGGACGTTAAACTGCCAAGCACCACGTCCTCAACACATGACGTTAAACTGTGACCCAACCTCGTCTCCCTCACGAAGGGTCCCCCCAGCTCGAGCATTCATTACACCGCTCGTCTCCACGGGAATGGTAACTCTTCCGCACATGGAATGAGATCATCCTTGTCGGAGTGGTGTATGTTCGCAGGGGAAGGGCTGCCTCAGAGCGTAAGCCCCTAACCTTTGGTACGGATGATTGCACCCGTGCATCTCGGTACTTCCCCACTACCAAGGTCAGTGGAGGACGTGATAGGGAACGAGGCGCACCCCCTATGGGCCTCCATCCCGGAGTAAGTCCCAACACCATGGGCCGCTCAACGCGTAAGCCCCTCTTCGCTTCTCACGGACGCACCCTTCGCGACGTGATCGTCAGGTCCTTGCAACCTCTTGTTTCTCACACCGAGCATGACTCACGTGGGCTTAGAGTGAGCACCGACCCTGACAATTCCCACCTGAACTACGAGGTCTTTGATCCATGTCAAGGCATGGTACGTAGGAAGCCTCCACGAGGTTCAAGCCCACCCGTCGCTCTTTCACGTCGGGTCTCACCTACGTCCAGCACGACGTTAAACTGCACCCCGGTCCAGTGGTAAGCCATTGCGACCCCCCCACCTGAACTACGAGGTCTTTGATCCATGTCAGGGCATGGTACGTAGGAAGCCTCCACGAGGTTCAAGCCCACCCGTCGCTCTTTCACGTCGGGTCTCACCTACGTCCAGCACGGCGTTAAACTGCACCCCGGTCCAGTGGTAAGCCATTGCGACCCCCCCATTTGAACTACGAGGTATTTGATCCATGTCAAGGCATGGTACGTAGGAAGCCTCCACGAGGTTCAAGCCCACCATCAGCAGACCAAGGTCTGCTTTCACGTCGGTTTACCGACAAACTCCCCATTTGAACTACGAGGTCTTTGATCCATGTCAAGGCATGGTACGTAGGAAGCCTCCACGAGGTTCAAGCCCACCCGTCGCTCTTTCGCGTCGGGTCTCATTCCAGTCCAGCGGTAAGCCGTTGTGACCCATTCTCATTTGAACTACGAGGTCTTTGATCCATGTCAAGGCATGGTACGTAGGAAGCCTCCACGAGGTTCAAGCCCACTCATCACCCAATTCACGTCGTGTTCTACCTACGTCCAGTATGACGTTAAACTACATTCTAGTCCAGCGGTAAGCCGTTGTGACCCATTCCCACCTGAACTACGTGGTCTTTGATCCATGTCAAGGCATGGTACGTAGGAAGCCTCCACGAGGTTCAAGCCCACCAATAGTGGATCAAGGTCCCTCACTTACGTCGGCTCACCGACACCCACCACCCATCGTTTATTCACGTCAGGGTTCATTATCGTCCCGCATGACGTTAAACTGTATCATTTGAACTACGAGGACTTTGATCCAGGTCAAGGCATGGTACGTAGGAATCCTCCCAGAGGTTCAAGCCCAACTCCCATCGGACCAAGGTCCACCCTCATGTAGGTACGCTGACGATGCCCATCGGACCAAGGTCCACCATCACGTCGGTTTACCGGCACCATCCCGAACTACGCGGACTTTGATTCCCTGCCACGGGGATACGTAGGAAGCCCCTTCCAGGCTCAAGCCCAACTTCGCTATCCCCCCCCCTGCGATGGTCCCATTCCATTCTCAACCGTCTCCGCAAGACGTTAAACTCGCGACCTACCTCGGGGTAAACATGAGATGTCTGAGGAAAACCTCGGATGGAACGCCTTTGGCGTAACCGTCTTTGCTAGACGTTAATCTTGCAACATACCCTGTGTTGAACATGGGAAGCTGAGGAAAACCTCAGGTACGTGTCTATGACATGTAACCCCCCACGCTCGATGTGGGATGCCTCGGGTTTCCACGCCCTCGAGAAGCCTTGTGATCAAGGACAACAGACAGACATGCCAGGTACCCCAGCATCCAGACACGCTACTGATGCCTCAAACGTGATTACTCCCCTGACCGAAGGTTGCTGCCCTGACTGGACCCTTTGGAATGTCCCGACAGAAGCAGTGTAATTAACCGGCGTCCATGGAAACATGGCACTGGGAAGAGTTTCACGAACTACGTATTAAATCTATAAGGGAGACCCGGACTAGGTGACGAGTTCTGAGGAGGAATCCACAGGAGGAAGAACCAACATCCCATCATCCCGTTTCGATCAAGGAGAAGACGTACCTGAATAAGGAACGAATGCCACCCGCCTTTGGAAAGCGGGAATGCGGGGAAACAAAGCCGCGCGTCCCCCTCCTCCGCGGACGGATGCGCGCGCGCCCCGGCGAAAGCGTCGGAAACAGAAATGGTGAACCCGACGTGAATTTCTTCTCCTCAGCATGGGGATTAGTAGAGTTCGAGACACCAGTAGATTGACGTGTCACCGGATCTAGGTATCCGGTGCCTGGTCCCGCCAAGCAAATGGCGGGCCTGTCGTGGAACTCACCGGAAGTCGGGGTAGTAGAACGTGGGGCGCTCCGCTCTGCAGCGCGTTGGCGTGGATCCTTCTCACAGACATGGGGATGGAAGAATGCTGGGGCACTGGCTGTCAATCCTTTTCCTCTCAGTACTGATGAGTTGATCCCTTCGTTTGTCAGGAACCAGGTTGCTATTTCAGAGATGCGGTCACCATCCGCTCCTCGCCCGCGCAGGGGCAGGGGCAACACCACTACGGCCACTCCACATGGCGCCACTACCGCCACGACGGCTGCCACGTCGCGGGATGCGGGACGTCCACGTCCCCTTTCCCCATCAGAGGTCATCCAACGAAGGGTGATCAACAACCTCGTGCGCATGTATGAGGAACAAGGGGTCATCCCGACCAGGGATATGGCCCGCTTGGACCTGGAAGCCTCCAGGCCCCGCCGTCAACGCCGCCCTAACAGGCCGCGCAGGGAGCCCCTGCTCCCCACCCAGACATTCAATCGTTTCGGAAGCCTATCCCCGGAACGCCTTGACGACTCTTCGCCTTATGCTGAAGAGGCAGGTGTTGTCCGGCTCAGTCCGCTCAGGGCCCCGACCCGGGACCCCCAGGCGAGAGCTCCCGTCCGGCCACGTCAACACCGCCGTCCGGCCCCGCAGGAAGAGCAGGCAGACTATGTCCCTGCACCACCCGCACCGGCCCGCCTGACCCGACGTCAGCGCCGGGCCCAGGCTGAGGACGCTCGCCTAGGCGCGTCCACGTCGACAGTAACAGTGGCCCGAGCCACCGCTGGCGCACATTATGAAGCCCCTGCGTACATTGAGCAGGGGCACCCCTCCGCCCAACCAAGATTGAGACCCCCGCCGCCCCATGGGCAGGCCGGGTTGACTCTCCGGGTTGTGGGCCCCAGTGATGATCGTCGCGAGCTAACCCGCGGTGATGCCACCCCGTACGGAGATCCTCCCCGTACCACTACTCCACAGAGCGTGGGCCTTCCCCGCTCCGAGGTTCGTCATGGAGGCATGCCTCATGCTGCCCCCATCCTGCAGGAAGACCTGCCCCGGGGCAGTGATGCTCAGCGCGGAAACATTTCCCGCGCCCGCTGTACAGGGTATGAAGTCCATCCGTCTGAAGGCACCGTCCATCCGGTCCTTCGACGTGGGGTTCCCCCCTACGTCCTCTCTGCGACTGGCGAAGGTCCTCCTCGCCCCAGCAATTCGAGGAGTGAAGGTCAGCCTCGCTCCACTCGCATCGACCGTGGAGGCCTTGCCCATGCTCCTGCCGGTTCCAACAGAGGCCCCGCCCACGTGGGTACTGTTCATGGAGGTCCTCCCCATGTACCCTTTGATATTTGCCCTGGTGCCCCTCGCACCCCGGCTGTCTCAAGCGGGGGCCCTCTCCGCCACGACGCTAGCACCGCCCCAGGGCCGCCTGATAGGGGTCAACCCTGTCCCGAAGATCCACCCAGGGGCAGAAGAACGGGTCGTCGCCGCCACAAGAAGAACCCTGGGAAGGCCCATGGGGAGATCAAACCTGCCCGCTTCTCCGATTCGGAAGCAGAGTGCGATTCAGCGATGGAACCTTCTCCCAGCTCCTCCGTATCAAGGACTGGGGCAGGAACCAGACGCGTCAGCCTCGTTCTCCCGGAGTTTGAGGTCCACCGGATCCCCGTCTCACTCCGCAGGTACATCCAGGAGGAAGAAATCCTGGGAATTCCACAGGTTTCGACCGCGCAGTCACCGCCACCGTCACCCGAAGCGCCCTCTTCCTCTACCCGGGATCCTGAGGAGCTGTTTTGGGGGTCAACGGTGGTAGAGCCACGACATGACTGGACACCGGTAACGGCGATTCCCGTACCCGAAGTAGCGGCTATTAGCCCGTCCTATCGTGACATCGTGGTCAGGTCACCTCGCTCTTTAGAGGAAGGCCCAGAGTACGGTGACCGGTCTGCTCGCTTGCCGTATTCTCCACCGCCGAGTTTGCTATCCCAGAGGTCCGCCTCGGTGCCGCTACCGGTCCCTCAGCCACCCCCGGTTGATGAGTGGGGAAATGTAGGGCCGAACTCCGAGGATGAACCCAGGAGATTCTGGAGTATTCTTGCAGCGGACTATTTCCCAGAGAAGTTCTGGCCCACGGTGGCGTTGAATTTCCGCATACCCGAGTCGCTTACCCCTGAAGAAGTGGGATGCTTTTGTCGGACCCTGTGGGCGACGCACTTCCGCCTCTGTTGGGAACGGGTATTGTACCCCAGGAGTCGGGAGCACTTCGAGTAGATTGGCAAACAGTGCCGCCTGATTGATGCAGCGGTGCTCCTTGTGGCCCAGCACCCCGAGTCGCCCGGTCATCAGGGTGCCCTCCAACGAAGATGTGTTCAGAGTTTCAAGGCACTCCGCAAGATTGTCAGGGAGGCCACCCCCCATGTGGAAGTCCGTGGTTGGGGACGCTATGCCGCTCTCCTCTTTGACCCTATCCGACGACAGCCTGATTCTCTATGCGACATTGAGGATATGCCCTCAGGAGGCGTCACAGTCCACATGGCCGACGTTGTGGATAAGGAAGATGAGCTTGAGTTCCTTGATGGGGACTTACCATCCGAGGGCGTACCGCCGCTTCTTGACCCATCAGGGAGAGTTACCCGTCATCAAAGGAACCTTCTAGGCCTCCCTGTACCCACCGAGTCACTGACACTCGGTCAGAGCACTGGCAAGGATAAGGAGCACGTCAGAATAGTCAAGCATTCCGACCCGTCCGCCTCTGTGCAGAAAACGGACGAAGATCCTGAGAAGGCCACGTTGCGCCAGCAGCTTGCTGAACAGAAGAGGCTGGTCGACGAACTCTTGGCTGAACGCGCCGCAGAGCGACGACCCGACTACGGTAATCCCAGGCCGGGGCAGCAGGGGCATGAACAATTTCCCCCCGGTGAGATGCCTCCGGGCAACCCTGATCATACTACTGCCGCGGACAGGGCGGAAGCCGGAACATACGGCAAGAGGGCGCGATACGTCTCGCCAAACCCCCCTGAGCGACGGGGCAATCTGAAGAACCCAACCAGGGTTCCCCCAGTCGCCCAATAGGTCGTCCAACCAGTCGACCCGCGAGCAGAAGAAGTTGTCTACCGTGTTGAAGAACCTGGCAATGCGCTTGTGGTTAGGGATCCCCGTCAAGACAGGGACCCCCACCCGGAGGACCTTATTGCGGCACTCACAGCCCTCCTCGAGGCTTTGGAGACACGGCAGGTGGCGGTCCCACCGGATGGCAAGCCTTATCCCGCGTGGGTGGATGATATGCCCGCGCCTCCGGGTTTTGGGAACCCCACTTTCTCGCCTTTTAACGGGACAGGGGACCCACCCCAGCACTTGGCTCATTTCTCTTCCAGGTGTGGCCCCATGCTGGGGACCCCGGCTCAGCAAGAAGCCGCTAAGCTCCGATGTTTTGTACAGACGTTGGAAGGTCCGGCATTCGTCTGGTACAGCCAGCTCCCCATCGGATCAGTGACCGGTTGGGAAGATCTTCGCCGGCAGTTCTTGTACCAGTTCAGCTCCACTACGCGGAAGACCAGCATCGCGGACCTCTTTAAGTGCAAACAGAGGCCTGATGAGCGGGTTGCGGACTTCATCGCCCGGTGGAAAGGACTTACGTATTCTCTCGATATGCCACTGACTCAGGAGCAATTACTGACGATGTGTGTGGGGAACGTAAAGATAGAGCTGGTACCCTCCTTGATTACCCAGAACTACCCTGGAGGGTTCAGAGATTTCTCGGATAAGGCCCAGCGCCTCGAGGAGGCCCTGCAACAGGCTAGTCAGGCACGTTTGCTGCCCCCTATGATCCCAGCCAGGAGGGCCGCCAGGGCTGAACCCGCCGCAGTGGCTCAAATAGAAGCCCCGAGGCAGCTGGAATTGCTACCGGCGGTACCACCCCCGCAACCCCGCAGAGGTCCTCCACCTCAAGCACAGGCTCCTGCCCAGCAGCGACCACCTCAGAACCGACAGGTTCCTCCGCGCAATGCGCCACCGCCACCTAGGCGAGACAACCAGGCGCCGCCTCCTCGGCAGGCCCCTCCGGTCCCTCGACATGACCAGGCCCCCAGGGCTCCTTACCCGGAAAGAAAGTACCATACCTATTCGTTCAATGAAAATCAGGTCCCTGGTTACTTCCGAAGTGCTCTAGAGCAAGGGATTGTGCGTCTGCCTGAGTGCAGGAGGCCGGCAGAGGCGCATCTCACTGATCACCCCAACTACTGCCCTTATCATCGGATCCTGGGGCACACCCTCAAGCGATGATATGTGTTTAAAGACTGGCTTCAGGACCAAGTCAACAACAACATAGTCAAGTTGGGCCCAGCGCCAGCGCAGGTGGCAGGCATCTTTGCGGGATCAGAAATCGGCAGTGACAGCGAGGGTGAGTGGCAACAGGTCTCTAGCCGCGGGTCCCAGAAATACGACAGCTGGATGGCTCGAAAAACTGTCGTCCGTGCCCAGGGTATCATCCGAGCACGCCTGAAGCAGCCGGAGCCTTCAGAAGAAACAGCCGGTGCCTCATCATCGTCTTCACAGTCGACCTCTGCCCAAAAGGGCAAACAGCGGCGACGAAAGAAGAAGCAACGTGCACCGCCAGTGCCGTCGTCATCCCGCACTCTTGGCGACTTTATGCCTCCTGAAATGGGCATTCCTCCCAGAATCCGCCCAGCGGTGGATGACTCTTCGAGCGACAGTCTAGGGTACGCTTCGGTTAACACCGTGGAGCTGGTAAAGCCCTATATGACCCCCGACGAGGGGGAGCCCCAGGCAGACCGCCCCAATGTTTCCAGCCGACGTCAACGTCAGCGGAATCGCAACCGCGCCGGTCACCGAGGTACGTCAGCAGGCATTTGTGACCAAGTCGTGCACACTACCGAGACCAGGCAGCAGGCTCAGCGCAGATCTCAGCACGCGCAGGCCCATCCAACATCCTCAGCTCTACCTCCACCGCCGTTCGTATTGCTGGATCGGGGAGAGCCGCCTCGTTCGTATCACAGCCAGTCTCACCCGGCAACGGGCCAGCCTCCGCTGTCCGATCTTAGCCCGGCGACTACTCTCCAGGCTTCTACTAGCAGGCAGCAGGATGTATCCAGTACTAGCCGACCGTCAGTTCAACCAGCAGGACCCGCTATGCCCCCAAATGCCGAAAACCCCCTGTAAGCAGAGGTTCGCGTTTGGCGCGCAAGTATGATGTCCTAAAGCACCTAGCCGGCATTCCAGCAAGGCTTTCCATCCTTGAGGCCCTGCGCTTGTCATCCGAGATGCGCGAGGCGCTTGCCGAGGCCCTAAGGAGCCCTCTCCAGTTCGAGACGGAAGTGGCAGCCGCGGAGGCCTTCCATACCGAGACGATTGAAAATGCCGAATGTCAGGCGGTTATCTCGTTCTCCGGTGAAGATGAAGACCCTCCTATACAGGGGCACATTCGCCCACTGTATATCACTGGCCACTTTAACGGTGTGGAAGTCCGTCGCTGCCTCGTTGACACGGGTTCTGGAATCAATCTAATTCCGACCCAGACGCTGCGAAAGCTGGGTTTGTCCGAAGGTGATTTGACTCCCTCTGACCTCAGGATTCAGGGGTACGACAGGACAGAGCAAACCCCGGTCGGCAAGATCCGCCTGAAGACCCAGTTCGGTGGCTTAATTGCCAGCACCGAGTTTATGGTTGTTTCTCAGGACACCGCCTACAACGCATTGATGGGTAGGCCATGGCTCCATCTGCATGCCGCGGTCCCCTCATCGTATCACCAGTGCCTTAAGTACTCGCTCAACGGTCGAGTCGGCGTGCTCCAAGGAGACGCGTCCCCTTTCGCTTCTTGTGAGGCCCGCTATCTAGATGCGGGTTATTACAAAAGTAAGGACAAGCAGATCCTGGTCAGCGAGGATGAGCCCGCCCCGATCACAAGTGATCCCTGGGCAAGCATGGACGACGCCTACATCCTCCCGATCCACCGGTTGGAGGCCACGTCCCCCGACATGGGACAATGTTTCGTTGTTTCGGGTACGCAAGGAAGGCATGTTCCCGCGTCCAAGCGACGGCAGAGAATAACCTCGTAATCCTACATCAACCAGGCTCGGGTCATCCCGAAACCTCCTACCCCTGTACGGTACCGGGACGTCAGGCTCATGACAACGGCGGTGCGCCATACGTGTCTATTTCGCCGGGCTGGGATCAACCGACTCTGGCCGACACGTCACCGTTACTTTGATATCATCAAGCGTGGCCCCTTAGGCCGAAGGCCGGACGGGATAGGATCAAATGCATTCATTGCTATGGTCTCGACGACAAGCGAGTCTCCTGATGTGGTGACCGCTGCTGCCCAAGCCGGCACCAGCTGCCCCTCGGGTTTTGAAAGCCCAGAAGCATCTTCCGTCGCGGGAAGTCCCCCCACGGCTGGGGAGGAAGACTTGGAGGATGCTCCCCCAGCCTTTGAAGAAGGCGTCTCTACCACGGTCGATGAGCTGGTGCAGGTGAACCTTGGTAGCGAGGCAGATCCAAGACCCACATTAATCAGTGCGGCCATGTCCCTCGAGGAGCGGCAGCAGTATGTGGACTTCCTCAAACAGCACCGCGATGTGTTTGCCTGGAGTTACGATGAGATTCCAGGGCTGGATCCCCAAGTGGCTGTCCACCGTCTGGGCCTCCCAGTAAAACATCGTGGGTTCAAGCAGCCTCCCAGGAAAATGCACCCTTCCCATGGCGCTTTGGTTGAGGCCGAAGTTGATAATCTAATCAAGGCCAACTTCGTCAAAGAGGTCCAGTACCCCAAATGGCTCGCCAACATTGTGCCGGTCAGGAAGAAGAATGGGCATATTAGAGTCTGCATCGACTTCCGCGATCTCAATCGCCACTGCCCAAAAGATGACTTCCCACTCCCAGTGACAGAGCTGTTGATTGACGCCACGGCCGGATTCCAAGCCCTCTCTTTCATGGATGGGTATTCCGGGTATAACCAAATCCGGATGGCCCCCGAGGATGAGGAGTCCACTGCCTTCAGGGCTCCCCAGGGTACCTTTTGCTACCGGGTAATGCCATTCGGTTTGAAAAATGCAGGTGCCACTTATCAGAGGGCCATGCATCGCATATTCAAACCGATCCTCGGGACATTGGTGGAATGCTACGTGGATGACCTTGTGGTAAAATCATGCCAGCGCCAGGACCATCTCAAAGACCTCGAGAAAGTGTTCGGTTTCCTCCGTTCCCGTCACCTGAAGATGAACCCGCTGAAGTGTGCCTTCGGGGTCACCTCCGGGAAGTTTCTGGGTTTTGTCGTCAGATACCGAGGTATCGAGATCGACCCGGAGAAGATCAAGGCCATCAGCCAAATGCCTCCCCCGAGCAACATTCGGGAGCTTCGAGGCCTGCAAGGCCACTTAGCCTATATACGCCGGTTCATTGCGAATCTGGCCGGCAAGTGTAAGCCCTTTTCTCGGATCATGAAGAAAGGCGCTGCCTACGAATGGGATGAGGAGTGTCGGATCGCTTTCGAGGAAATCAAGCAGTATCTGCTCCAACCTCCGGTCTTGATGCCACCCGTCTCTGGAAAGCCGCTGGTTCTTTACGTAACTGCCCTGGAGAGATCCCTCGGCGCGCTGCTCGCCCAGAATAATAACGAGGGCGCTGAGAACAGTCTCTACTATCTCAGTCGCATGCTTCTCGATACGGAGGTCAGATATTCCCTTATCGAAAAGAGCTGCCTTGCGCTCGTCTTCGCCGTGCAGAAGTTGCGACACTACCTGCAACACCACGAGGTGCAATTGATCTCTCGGGTGGATCCACTGATGTACATCCTGAACCGCCCCATGCTGACTGGCCGACTAGCACGGTGGGCGGTGATTCTCCAGCAGTTTGACATCAGGTTTGTGTCTCAGAAGGCCGTTAAGGGACAGGCGTTGGCAGACTTTTTAGCTGCCCATCCAACCTCCGCGGATCAATCCCTGGACCTGGATTTCCCCGACGAGACGATCCTCTCGGTCGATCACGCTATCCCATGTTGGCAAATGCATTTCGACGGCGCCTCCCGGAGCCCCACCGGTAGAAGGCTCAACGACCCCAAGCTCAACAGAGTGGGTCTGGGTATTGTTTTCATTACCCCAGCGCAAGCCGTTCTACCATACTCCTTCCTATTGTCAGAAGGTTGTACGAACAACGAGGCGGAATACCAAGCTCTCATCACCGGCCTCGAGTTGGCCCTTGAGATCCATGTACCCCATCTACATGTGAAGGGAGATTCCGAGCTGGTAATCAAACAGGTTAATGGCGACTACGTCGTCAGGAAGCCAGAGCTTGCACCGTTGTTGGAATACACCCTCCTCTTAATGGCCCAGTTCTCTTCTCGACCGGAGGTTACCCATGTCCCACGGTCGCAGAACGGTCAAGCCGACGCCCTAGCTGGCTTAGCCGCATCGCTCGCAGAACCCGAGCAAGATGATTTGGTCATACACGTGGCCCACCGGAGAGTCATTGCTCCCATCACCCAAGAGGACCGTGATGGCCTGCGGGTAAGTCATCTCACCGCCGGACCCTCCGTATCAGGAGTCCCGGGTTCGTCAGACGCAGTGGTTGAAACGACCCCCGATTGGAGAGCACCTTTTGTCGAGTATCTCCAAAATGGTCAGCTCCCGGACGGCCGGGCCGAGCGCGAGCGAATCCGACGCCGCGCACTTCAATTTACCCTCCAGAGTGGCCCCAGTCTTGAGCATACCCTCTATAAACGGAGTTTTGATGGTGTCCTCCTCCGTTGCATCCAAGGAGTAGAGATACCTCAAGTTATGCAAGAGGTTCACGCCGGTTCCTGTGGCGCCCATCAAGCCGGGCCGAAGCTGTCCCATCAAATCCGGAGGCTAGGGTACTTCTGGACCTCCATGATCCACGATTGTATTGAATACGCCAAGAGATGCCATGCGTGCCAAGTGCACGCCAACTTCTTGCATCGGCCTCCGGAACCCCTCCACCCCACCAAGTACTCTTGGCCATTTGCGGTATGGGGACTCGATGTAGTGGGACCGTATCCGCCGGCGACAGCCCGCCAGTGTAGGTTCATCCTGACTGCTACAGATTTCTTCTCCAAGTGGGCAGAAGCAGTTCCGCTCAAAGAGGTCAAGGCCCGTTCCATCGTTGACTTTGTGAGCTCCAACATTATCCACCGGTTTGGAGTCCCTCACGCCGTCCTCACTGACAACGGCACCAACTTCCGAGCAGCTGAATTGAAGAAATTGTACGCTAAGTACGACATCCGGTCAAACCATACCTCCCGCTACCACGCACAGGCAAATGGACAGATCGAGGCGTTCAACAAGACCCTCTCTAACATTCTGCAGAAGATGGTTGGTCAGAACAAGAAGAGTTGGCCGGATAAGCTCCCCAACTCCCTCTGGTCTTACCGGACGACGACTCGCAACTCTACCCAGGTGAACCTATATTCCCTGGTGTATGGAGCTGAGGCCGTCCTACCCATTGAGATCCAGCTGTCGTCGCTACGCACTGCAGTTTATGATCACCAGACTTCAAATGAGGTAGCCGAGATCCGTCTAGCTGAGTTAGAGGCACTGGACGAGAACCGGCTTCGTGCCCTGCACAATCTGGAAAGGCATCAGGACAAGATGGAAAGAGCCTTTGACAAAAAGGTTCGTCTCCGCTCCTTTCTACAGGGTGACCTGGTACTGGCCCTGCGAGCGCCAATGATTCCCGGAAGGAAACCGCCCAAGTTAGAACCCAAATGGGTAGGGCCTTATATCATCCATAAGGTTTACCCCAATGGAGCTTACTCCTTGGTGACCACAGATGGAGAGCGTGTAACCCCTCCCACCAATGCCAGATTCCTCAAGCGATACTTCGCCTAGGGCAAAAGATGGTCCTGCATGACCCTAAACTGCGAGAGGGTCCTGCACGACATTAAACTGCATGGGTCCTGCACGACATTAAACTGCATTGGTCCTGCACGACCCTAAACTGCGACTTGGTCCCGCATGACCTTAAACTGTATCTCCGTCCTCACTGCAAGACATTAAACTGCAAGTCAGTCAGTTCTTCCTAACCGAGGCTCAGCCCCACGCCCCTTGACCTCTTTGGGCCCCTGACCCCGTTTCCACCAAGGTCTGGCCCCATCCCCCTCATTTCTCTCTGACTTACCCTCTTACGGGATTGTACGGTACAGTGTAGGACTACGTCCTCACGTTGGGATCATGTACCATACCGTACACATCCTCGAATGAGATGCCCCTCGTCCCGCGTGACGTTAAACTGCATGTCAAGAACTACGTACGGCTTGATTCCCATCCTCATGGGATACGTAGGAACGCTCGGACGCCTCGTCTTGAGCCCAGCCCCAAGCTTCTCTCTTCCACTATTCCCCCTGGGGATGGTCTCCTTGGAGGATCTTTGTGTAGCAGGGCGTCGGCTTTCTTGGCCCGCTCATGCAACCCCACCCACGCAAAGATTGTAAAGGTCGCACCATGCGCCCGCTCCATTCTTCTACCCTCCCACGTCCTTACCGCATGACGCTAAACTGCATGGCCTTCAAGAACTACGTATGGCTTGATTCTCATCCTTATGAGATACGTAGGAACGCCCAGACATTTCGTCTGTTGGCCCATCCCAAAAGCCAAAATCTTCCCCTCGGGTCAAGACATAGCAGGGTGCACACTTTTTCCCCGACCCACGTCGTGCAAGCCTCGACCCGGCTGCACATTCCCCCCTGGAGGTGTTTGCCCCTTTCGTGGATGGATTCACACCCGGAGGGGCCCCCAAGAACGGCCTGGATACAAAGCCCAAGGGCTCTCCTACCGATACGGGCCAACGCCCCCGAGGGTTTCTCAAGCAATAAATCGATACAAGTCCCGCGTTGCGAATTTGGTCAGCGGTCGACCCTCATTTGTTGCCCCCATGCGGGTCACCATAGGAACGCTGTGTTTCGAATATGGTCAACAGTGATTCATTCTGCCCCATCCTGAGGTGACAAACTTCCCCCAGGTGGTGCTAGTGATCGGGCCCACAGCCCATGATTCCTCACCCGGAGCGTACGGTGTGGTGTGGGACTACGTCCTCATTCACGTCGGGATCATGTACCATGTCGTACAACTCCCCTTCCGAGGCTCAGCCTCAGGCCCCTTGGCCTCCTTGGGCCCCTAGCCCCCCGTCCTCATGTAAGATGTTAAACTACAAGTCAGTCAGGTCTTCCTGATTGATACTTGACCTTAGGCCCCTTGGCCTTTCCAGGTCACAGCCTAGGTCCCTTCTTACCCGGAGTGTACGGTGTGGTGTGGGACTACGTCCTCATTCATGTCGGGATCATGTACCATGTCATACAACTCCCCTTCCGAGGCTCAGCCTCAGGCCCCTTGGCCTCCTTGGGCCCCTGGCCCCCCGTCCTCATGTAAGACGTTAAACTACAAACCGGTCAGGCCCTCCTGATCGAGGCTCAGCCCCAGGCCCCTCGGCCTTCCTAGGCCGCGGCCCAGGACCTATCTTATAGGATTGTACGGTATGGTGTAGGACTACGTCCTCATTCACGTCGGTTTTTCGCCATACTATACACCTTGCTTAGGAGTATATTACTCCCCACCCAAGTCCCGCATGACGTTAAACTGCATTTCAAGAACTACGTATGGCTTGATTCCCATCATAATGGGATACGTAGGACCACCTGGATGTCCAAGATCCGGGTCCGGCCCCATCTCTCGGGAATCCTCATCCCATCTTGGCCCCTTGGCCCATCCTTCCTCCATGAGGAGATCATATGGTGAGGTGCGGGATTATGTCCTCATTTACGAGGGTCTCGCAGTGACCACGCCATGTTTCCCGCACCACTGAGCTGTTTCGTCGATCCCTCTTTCGGCTGTTCACCAATGTGCTTAAGAGTACTCTGGTTCATTACCTGGAATGCCAAGCTTTACTCGGACACGTCCGCACCCACTTTCCAGGCTTTGCGTATCCCCGCATCAGGGCTTTCACCATCTTTCACACCCAGAGGGACTCCCAAGAACGGCCTGGATACTACGCCCAAGGGCTCTCCTACCGATACGGGCCAACGCCCCCTAGGGTTTCGGACAACAAATCGATAAAATCCCGCGTTGCGAATATGGTCAGCGGTCGATGCTCGTTTGTTGTTCCCCCTCAGGCTAACGCGATACAGACACTGTGTTTCCTTCATGGATAACAGTTTTCCTCTGTCGTCACGCCAACCCATTAAGCCCAAATGCCGGGTACACAATTCACACCCTTCATCACTTCATCGTGTCCAAGTAGAATTTCGGGACTCTTGGTACTTTTTCCCCCGTGCACGTCTGCGCGTTTGAGGAACAAGCTACATCAAAGGTGTCCTTCGGAACTCTCTGCTGACTCCCCTTTAATGGATGCCCCAAGTATTGCAATGAGGATCCCCCCTTGTTTCCCACACCGAGTTTATCTCACGTGGGATTAGGGATTAGGTTGACCTCTGTGCTTATTCGGGAATTGTCACCACCCACGATCCGAGCTCTAAGACCATAAACTAAGATTCTCATCTGGAACTACGTTCAAGACCCCTTGTCTTTGGACCCAGCTTGAGCTTAGAAAATTTACCTCTCTAATCCTGCCTTCAGGACCCTGATCACAGGACTGCGTGGCGCAGTGTGGGACTACGTCCTCATTCACGTCAGGTACGCAATAGCTGCACCACGCACTCCCCCATTCTGAGGTTCAGTCCTCCTATCCCCTGTCCTGCATGACATTAAAAGTCACCCTTCAGAACTACGTGTGGCTTGATTCCCATCCTAATGGGATACGTAGGACCACCTGAATGTTTAAGATTCGGGTCCAGCCCCACCTCTGGGAGATATCCTGATTTCCTGGTCACCTAGACCACTTGGTCCATCCCTCTCCAGCGGGGGGTGTGCAGGTATGATACAAGGTTTTGGGCATTATGCCCCCCTTCCCCTGGGAATCTGCCATCTCTCGATTACCCTCAAGGTTGAGTCCTTTGACTCCCTGTAGTGGTTCACCCATGTATTAAGAGTACTCTGGTCTAGCACCAAGAGTGTCAGATTCAACTTGGTCAAGTTCCTTCCACTTGCCAAGCTTCGTGTTCCCATCTATTCGGACTTTCATCATCTTTCACACCCGGAGGGACCCCCAAGTAAGGCCTGGATACTACGCCCAAGGGCTCTCCTACTGATACGGGCCAACTCCCTCCAGGGTTTCGGACAACAAATCGATAAAATCCCGCGTTGCGAATATGGTCAGCGGTCGATGCTCGTTTTGTTAGTCCTCATTTCAGGCTAACGCGACAGGATGCTGTGTTGCGAACATGGTCAGCAGTAATCCTCTATCATCACGCCAGCCCCTTCAGTCCTTGAATGTTGGTTGCATGATTCACATCATTTTCCACCCCATCATGTCCAGGTGGAATCTCGACACTTTTGGCATTATCCCTCAGTGCACCTTTGCATGCTAGGGGGACAAAGATGCAATCTGGCGTCCTTCGGGACTCCCATGGTCCGAGCTCTAAGACCATAAACTAAGACCCATTAGGGACTACGTTCAAATTCCCATCCTCATGGGACACGTAGGATCACCCAGACGCCCTGTCTCCGGGTACAACCCATTCAGGAAGCCAGTCTGTCTCCCTGTTTCACCTCCGGATGGTGTACAATTTGATATGGGATCATGTCTCCGTCAAATGTGTTTTATAACACTGCGCACATTTCCCGCCTAGCATCGTCTCTGCTACGTCTGCGCTGCATGACGATAAAATGCATGCTTGGTCCTATCATACGACCCTAAACTGTGACATTATCGTCCTGGCCGCACGACGAAAAACGGCACCGCATTGTGGTGACCTCGCAGTAGAGGACATCACGTTGGGTATTGGTCATGTGCCATGCCATTTGTCAACGCCCACCGCGGCTTGATTCTTGTGGTGACATCGCAACCTACTATTCTAGGCTTGTCGCTTCACAAAAAAAAACCATTCACCTTAAAGAACAAACAAGATACATTAAATTCCGCTTCTTTAGTGCAAGGGCCACGCCCGCACTCCCCTCTTCCCCTGGAACTGGTATCCTACCGTGCCACCTTCCAGAACTACGTATGGCTTGATTCTCATCCTTATGAGATACGTAGGAGCGCCCGGGTATTTCCCCGCGGGCCCAGCCTAACCCTGGTGTTCGGCTCCATGGTCCGAGTTCTATGACCCTAAACTAAGATCTCCCCAAGGGAAAGGAATCTGCTCCCTCTCTCTAATACGTTTCGTTGACGTATTCAGATGTTTTTTGAAAAAAAAAGCCCGAAGCATGGGATTTTCACAGGGACATTCCCCTCATCCCATGACAAAGCTTCGTGAGCTCGCTATTTGGATCCTCATCCTCTTCCACATCCAAAAGGACCCTCGGACGACGTGGAAATTAAGCTTAAGGGCTCTCCATGAATGTTGGACCTAAGGGCCCTTCAATCGTTTCGGGCCAACGTCCCCACGGATCTATGACAGCATTTGTGACACGGTCCCGTGTTTCGAACATGGTCAACGGTCGACCCTCATTTGTTTGTCCCCATTCCAGGCTAACGCGACAGGATGCTGCGTTGCGAACATGGTCAGAAATAATCCTCCATCGTCACGCCACCATCGTTGTGATCTGAATCTCGAGCACCATGATTCACACATTCCCACTCCCTCATGTCCAAGTGGAACTCCATCATACTCGGCTCTTTCTCTTCGCGCATCTAGGTGCGCTGAATGATCGTGTTAGTGTCATTGGGCCGGTAGTCACCGAGCATCCCTTTTCCCTCACCTACCCCTCTCTGCGTCGGGAAATTCCCACCACTACTGCTTGTTTCCCACACCGAGCACGACTCACGTGGGCTTAGTAGTTTTGGCTGGATGTGTACCAACACGGTCGGGCTGCTCCTCGTCCAGTATGACGTTAAACTACGCTTTTAGAACTACGTGTGGCTTGATTCCCATCATCATGTGGGATACGTAGAGACACCCAGGAATTTCACCTAGGGTTCAGCCCCTGGAATCACGAAATCTTGTTCCTCCCCATTTCCAGCCCTCGCCAGAGGCCCTGTCTGGAAGAAAGAATGATTCGTGATCAGGACAATGCGCCCAATTTGGCGTACTCCCACCACGGTGGTGTGACTACCTAAGTGCTGGATTCTGTTCGGACAGAACATCACTCCATGTTCCAGGCTTTGCGTGCCTCTTATTCGGACCCTCGTCCTCTTTCATGTCTGAAGGAACCCCCTAACGGCATGGTCTTATGCCGCATCGGCTCACTTGCCTTCCTGGGCCAACGTTCCGGAAGACTGTTCATGTCTGGAAGGACCCCCTAACAGTATGGATGTCTGACCTATGGTCCACCAACTGTCCTGGGCCAACGTTCTGAAAGATTGATCGACAACAAATTGATAAAATCCCGCATTGCGAATACGGTCAGCGGTTGATGCTCATTTGTTGTCCCCATTTCAGGCTAACGCAGTAAGGATACCGTTTGTCCGCCACGCGCCCCTGGCGTTGCCCTGTCCGTGCATAAGAGCACGTTGAAGAAACAGTGGTTCGGCTATCCTGGGAGTTCCTCCTCCGATCAAGCCTCCCCCATCTTTTGGGAATCTGGACTGGTTTGAGGGAATTGTCATCAAACGTCCCGCAAACATTGTAGGGATGCAACAAGACAATTCAACAGTGGAAATCGTGCGTGCTACGGAACTCAAAACAAAGGAGAAAGGAAGAATTGAAGCACAAAAGTGTTAATAAAAGTTTCTTCGGGTTCGCTACAATACTCGGGGGTTGACTTCCCCCATGGACGGGTTGACTTCGTCAAAGGAGCGTTGCAGTTCCGCCACCCGTTGACTTGCGGCATCCAAAGCCTGTTGCCGCTGATTCAACTCCCGCTCCTCTTCAGCAGCGGCGGGGCGTAATTCCTCAACCCTGGCCCTGGCCCTTTCCACCCCGGCCCGAACGGCAGCCATCCTTCCAGAGGTCTGCCCCATGTGCTCCTCAGCCTCTGCCAGCTGGGCCTTCAATTGTGAGACCAGCTCAGACTGCGCATCGAGAGTGGCTGAAAGCTCGTTGGCCCGGATCTGCATCTGTTGGACCTCGCCTTCAGCCTCCTGAAGCTTCCTAATGTTGGTCGCCTTCCTCCGCTGCCATCCCACGCTCAGCCCACGATCATGCTCCCGGATCTTCTCAGCCATGAGGTCTCGGATGAGCGCGTGAGGGCGTTGGGCATCCACTCCCCCGGCACACAGTTCGCGCAACCGCGAGCGGAGCCTATCCATTTCGGCCAGCCATTGTGCTTGGGGGGTGTCCCTGATGAAGCGCGTGATCAGCTTCCACGACCGGCGGCGGACTATGCTGCTATCTTCCTCATCAGAGGCTGTTTCGTCCCAATCCGCGCGGTCGGCAGGCTCGTACGCAGGATATGCCTGCAGGAATTCCTCAGCGGGATCCGCATCTGGTGTTGAGTCTGGTACGACACCTGACGCCGGCGCAGGCTCGACCGGACTGGGACTGGCCGGTTCATCCTCTTCCTCAGATTCCACCCCGACGAATTCAGGTATGGCCCTGCTGGTGATCCCGCCAGTGATGGTGTGCGCCGCAGCTTGAGGAGGTGAAGGGATTATCGACACCATCACCGGCATGCCCCTGGGAGGAACGCCGCCAGACATCCCAACCAGCCTAGTTGCAGCAGCCCACGCCAGCCGAAGAACTGTATGACAGAAAGAGACATGAACGTTAGTTGGCATGGCCACCATGTGGCAACGAGGAGACCGGTGAAGGAGACTTACGAAGATCGACCTCCGAGCGCTGCTCCCGGACCGGTACCGATGGGACTCCAGGGCGAGGCCCCCCGTATACTGTTGGAAGGCCCGGAGAGTCCAGAGGAGTCACCTCAGACCCCCTGGTCCCACCAGATGCAGAACTGGACGCAGCCATAGGCGCGGGTTCCGAAGGTCCCGCGGCATCACCCGCCAAGGAGCGAGAACGAGGCCTACGAACAAGTTCCTCCTGCATGGCTCGAACATTGGTGAGAAGTCCATAGGGATTCAAGAACAGATCGTAAGAAGAGGAGTTCGGAATACTACCTCGAGAGCCTCCGCGAAGTCGTCGGATTCTGAGCTTCGGTCTCCGACCTCGCCCTCCTCCAACGGGCTCCCTCCTCCCGCCTCGTCCCCCTGAGAAGAGTCCCCTGATTCCTCCGGCACGGGGAAGCGTTCCCTCAGATCGGTAGCCGATAACTGAGGGGGCACCGTCTGATTCAACAGTACCCTCACCCGATCTGTCATTGGGCGAGGAACACCGCTGGAGTGGATGTAATCCTCCAGTTCGTTCAAGTATTGCTCCGCCTCTGCCGGAGACACCATGAATCCAGCCCGAACTGGGCCTATGCCCGGCAGTCTCATCCCGAGGCGGTTCAGGTGGTCCCACATCTCGGTTGGGCTGAGGAATTGCCGGTTGACATCCCAAATGTCCCAAGCTTCCGGAAAGACGACATCTTCCGCCATGTCGATGTGACGCAGCCGCTTCCCCGGAGCCTGAGCGGATACCCGACGGAATCCCCTCGGTGGCCGCCCCTCCGGATGACCCTGCCCCGGAACCATCGGATCCGCCGCTGCTGCCATACCTACGGCCGGTGCGGGTCTCTCTGCCATGGCAGCCCCGCTGCCACGGGCGGCCCTAGCTGCCCTCCGACCCCGACCTCGAGATAAAGGAGGCCCACCGTCACCAACCCGGATCGTTGGCTGCTTCAGCATCTCCCCGGGGTAAGCAGACTCCCAGCTGATGGCGTACTCCTTCACTAAGCCGAAGGCGGTGGTGGACGGAGGCAATGTGATCTGCATCTTTCCGTCCTCACGTGTGAACATAAGCCACAGCTGCCTCATCACACACGGGTGCTCCTTGTGACGCACCTCCCACTATATCTGCGGGGTCAGCCGCTGGAGGCACCGGAACTACCTCGCGAAACGATGCGGGGCGTACGGTTCACAAATTGGCTCACGGTCTATCCGAGCCACCAAAACTCCACCTCGGAAGGCCAGAAGGTAAGCCCGATGCCCGTCCGTTCCCCGTCCATCATCAGTAAGCCTCCCCGTCGGTAGTGGGAAGGGATGAAAGTTGAACTCGTCCGCCCTCCACACCCTATTCAGCACCATCGGAACGGCCAGTTTGAATGGGAAGCTCCCAACTGCGTTCAGAATGGAGGGGCGAAAGTCTGATCCCGGCGGCGAAATGGGGTTTGGATACTCGTAAATCCCCCTGATATGCGCCGCGATCCACCCATACAGGAGGTGGAAGGGCCCACATATTCTTGGCGGCTTCTTGCCCTCGCTAATGCGCCGCATCATTCTGTATAGTTTGGCGAGCATCGGGATCCCTAGGTTGATCCGCTGCCCCATGGCCAACATCGATGCCATGATGAACGAGCTGGGCCGTACCCCCATGCTTGTATCTCTCACTGGTAGGACCCACCCACAGATGAGAGCCGCGATGAACGCCGCCATCCTGACTATCGGCCGTTGTTCAGTGCTGACGCTGAAGCCCCACGTCTTCCATTGGCTGTCCTCCAAAACCCGCCAATACGAGTGTTCCTTGCCCCGCTGGGCTGCCCTCGGACAAGTTCGAGGCCTTGGAGGGAACTCTCGATCCTCTGGGAAGTTCAGGAAGCATTTGAACCACCTTCTGAAGTGGACATCCCTCACTGCTTCCTTGTCCTCTCTGGGGACAAGCGCCATCAGCGCTGACGCCAACCGTGGCATTTGCTCAGCATCTCCCCACACGCTGGCAACGGGGAGGAATTCGTCATACATAGCCCCCAAGATCGGGACCCCGGAAATCTGGTGGACATCCCACAGGCTGATTCCCACCTCCCCGTGATGCAGGTGGAAGGTGTTGGTTCGGGACGACCACCTGCTCAACAGTTCCGGCATCAGCTGCTTGGGTTGGTAAATATGGAACTTGGAGGCCCATGCCGCCTCGTACAATCCCACTCTCCTCAGCTAGGCCTCGAACTCCTCGCATGAGGCGCCTACCCAGTAGGCCCAGGCCCAGTCATTGGTAAAGTTGCCGCCCTGGCGCAGGTCCCACTCATCAGACCATCCCTTCTTCGGATCCTGCAGAGCCGCCTTCAGTATGGTGCGGTAGAGAGGAGGGGACGTCTCCGGTTGCAGTGGCCTCCCGTCAATATCGTTCACATGATTGTAGAGGCAATCAGCGGTGACGGATGTGAAATCCTCCTGTGCATGACCGTCGGCCGCCCTGAACCATTGGTGCTGGCATGGTGTGCTCCTGAACCAGCAAGCTGGTTCATCCCTTCCCGCCTCAGGGATGAAGACGTCATCCCTCAGTCCGAAGCCGTACAACGGCAGTTTCTTACACTGCAGATAATCCCTCTGACCTTCCGACAGCAGGTCTGTCAAGGAAGTGTGGTCCGAGTGGCTCCGAACCATTTCCCCCAAGCCCGGACGGTTGGCCATCTCGCCCCGGCGAGCAGCATCTGCAAGCACTTCCCGCACAGCTTCTTGATGGGCCATTTTAACTCTGGCCCTCAGAAAAGGATTTTTCCGGATGGATCGCGAAGCTCGGTCGCGAAGCTCGATCGCGAAGCCGGATCGCGAAGGACAGTCGCAGGATCAAACCGCGAAGTCCGGCCAAGGCAGGCACGCAAAGGTTCGCTTGGCGCGGACGCGGAGTCAGAGACCCGCGGTTCGCCGCGAAGCTCGATTCGCGGAGGGCTGTCGCGGAGTACGCGGAGCTTCGCGAAATCGAGAGCACAAAAAGACAAGGAAGGCACGTGAAGACAAAAGAGGGCGGACCCCCTATTTATAGGCGACGACCCCGGAGCATCACGGCGCGCCTCATCCGCGCGGAGCATCGCGGCGCGCCTCATCCGCGCGAAGCATCGCGGCGCGTCCGGATCCGCGGCCCGACGAGCATCACGGGCTTCCTTCGCGATGCCGCATCGCGAACCACCGACAGTTTTGGCGATGGTCCCTCAGACTTCGACCCTTCGCCCTCCGCGGCTCCAAGTCTGAGGGGGGGCATTTGTTGGCACCAAAAATGGGGCCCAAAAGGAAGGAACGAAAAGGACAGCCGGCGCGCTGCCTCGCGAAGCACAGCCGCGAAGCGCAGCCGCGAAGCCTCACCGCAAAGCGCCCTTACCCTGGCGACGCCGCGAAGCTCCAGAGTCGGTGATCCTCCGCGAGCGCGTTTGACGTTCGCGAGCCGCCGCGAAGCTCCAGAGGCGGTGATCCTCCGCGAGCGCGTTTGACGTTCGCGAGCCGCCGCGAAGCACCAGAGGCGGTGATCCTCCGCGAGCGCGTTTGACGTTCGCGAGCCGCCGCGAAGCACCAGAGGCGGTGATCCTCCGCGAGCGCGTTTGACGTTCGCGAGCCGCCGCGAAGCACCAGAGGCGGTGATCCTCCGCAAGCGCGTTTGACGTTCGCGAGCCGCCGCGAAGCACCAGAGGCGGTGATCCTCCGCGAGCGCGTTTGACGTTCGCGAGCCGCCGCGAAGCACCAGAGGCGGTGATCCTCCGCGAGCGCGTTTGACGTTCGCGAGACGCCGCGAAGCTCCAAAGGCGGCGCGCGAGCCCTGCATCGCGGCGCCCCTTCCCTATAAATACTCGACTCCCCCTGAGTCCCGAGGACGGACAATCCGACCTTTCGGCTTCTCCTCTCCCTAGTCGCGAAGCAAGCTTTGCCCCGGGAATCATGAGCTCCGCGAGGTATTTCTACTTCGCGAGACGACTCTGATTTGTTTCGTTTTGATCCCCTCTTCCGAGAGGGATGCCCTTCGCGAAGCCCAAGGGCGTTCGCAAAGGAAGGGGATTCCCAAGGGAACCCGGGCAGCCGCGGAGCACTCGTGCTTCGCGAAACACACAACCCATACGAGTAATCCCTATGCTAAGGCAGGGTCGCTCCACTCCGCGAAGCACATTGCTTGGCAGGACCTTGCTTCGCGAACCATTCCTTCTTCGCGAGGCAGTACTCCGCGAACACTGTTCCACTTCGCGAAGCACCACCCACTCCCACCTATGCCCCACGCTAAGGCCAGGGCGCCCCACTTCGCAAAGCACACTCCTCTGCTTAGCGATTCCTCTTTCCGTGTGACCCTCCAGGTTTGCACGATGTGATTTCAAAGTCCCATGGACAACACCTCCCGTAGCGTTGCTTCGCCTAATGCTTCTTCGCATAGGCACGCTAACGACTATTGCTTCTTCGCATAGCCACGCTAACGTGGACCCCTCGATGGTTCCTCCCTCAACCCCCATTTACCATGGCCTTACTGGTACCTTCCCTTCCCCAAGGACCAGAGGGTACCGGTTATGTAAGCCCTAGGGGTGTGGAGTGAACCCACTTCGTCCGAGCTGCAGGACGTTAAACTGCCAAGCACCACGTCCTCAACACATGACGTTAAATTGTGACCCAACCTCGTCTCCCTCACGAAGGGTCCCCCCAGCTCGAGCATTCATTACACCGCTCGTCTCCACGGGAATGGTAACTCTTCCGCACATGGAATGAGATCATCCTTGTCGGAGTGGTGTATGTTCGCAGGGGAAGGGCTGCCTCAGAGCGTAAGCCCCTAACCTTTGGTACGGATGATTGCACCCGTGCATCTCGGTACTTCCCCACTACCAAGGTCAGTGGAGGACGTGATAGGGAACGAGGCGCACCCCCTATGGGCCTCCATCCCGGAGTAAGTCCCAACACCATGGGCCGCTCAACGCGTAAGCCCCTCTTCGCTTCTCACGGACGCACCCTTCGCGACGTGATCGTCAGGTCCTTGCAACCTCTTGTTTCTCACACCGAGCATGACTCACGTGGGCTTAGAGTGAGCACCGACCCTGACAATTCCCACCTGAACTACGAGGTCTTTGATCCATGTCAAGGCATGGTACGTAGGAAGCCTCCAC
Source organism: Viscum album (assembly GCA_963277665.1). Lineage (NCBI taxonomy): Eukaryota > Viridiplantae > Streptophyta > Magnoliopsida > Santalales > Viscaceae > Viscum > Viscum album. The sequence continues at coordinate 291,970,575 of OY728163.1, forward strand.
GAGGTTCAAGCACACCCATCGCTCTTTCACGTCGGGTCTCACCTACGTCCAGCACGACGTTAAACTGCACCCCGGTCTAGTGGTAAGCCATTGCGACCCCCCCACCTGAACTACGAGGTCTTTGATCCATGTCAATGCATGGTACGTAGGAAGCCTCCACGAGGTTCAAGCCCACCCATCGCTCTTTCACGTCGGGTCTCACCTACGTCCAACACGAAGTTAAACTGCACCCCGGTCCAGTGGTAAGCCATTGCGACCCCCCCATTTGAACTACGAGGTCTTTGATCCATGTCAAGGCATGGTACGTAGGAAGCCTCCACGAGGTTCAAGCCCACCATCAGCGGACCAAGGTCTGCTTTCACGTCGGTTTACCGACAAAATCCCCATTTGAACTACGAGGTCTTTGATCCATGTCAAGGCATGGTACGTAGGAAGCCTCCACGAGGTTCAAGCCCACCCGTTGCTCTTTCGCGTCGGGTCTCATTCCAGTCCAGCGGTAAGCCGTTGTGACCCATTATCATTTGAACTATGAGGTCTTTGATCCATGTCAAGGCATGGTACGTAGGAAGCCTCCACGAGGTTCAAGCCCACTCATCACCCAATTCACGTCGTGTTCTACCTACGTCCAGTATGACGTTAAACTACATTCTAGTCCAGCGGTAAGCCATTGTGACCCATTCCCACCTGAACTACATGGTCTTTGATCCATGTCAAGGCATGGTACGTAGGAAGCCTCCACGAGGTTCAAGCCCACCAATAGTGGATCAAGGTCCCTCACTTACGTCGGCTCACCGACACCCACCACCCGTCGTTTATTCACGTCAGGGTTCATTATCGTCCCGCATGACGTTAAACTGTATCATTTGAACTACGAGGACTTTGATCCATGTCAAGGCATGGTACGTAGGAATCCTCCTAGAGGTTCAAGCCCAACTCCCATCGGACCAAGGTCCACCCTCATGTAGGTACGCTGACGATGCCCATCGGACCAAGGTCCACCATCACGTCGGTTTACCGGCACCATCCCGAACTACGCGGACTTTGATTCCCTGACACGGGGATACGTAGGAAGCCCCTTCCAGGCTCAAGCCCAACTTCGCTGTCCCCCCCCCCCCCTGCGATGGTCCCATTCCATTCTCAACCGTCTCCGCAAGACGTTAAACTCGCGACCTACCTCGTGGTAAACATGAGATGCCTGAGGAAAACCTCGGATGGAACGCCTTTGGCGTAACCGTCTTTGCTAGACGTTAATCTTGCAACATACCCTGTGTTGAACATGGGAAGCTGAGGAAAACCTCAGGTACGTGTCTATGACATGTAACCCCCCGCGCTCGATGTGGGATGCCTCGGGTTTCCACGCCCTCGAGAAGCCTTGTGATCAAGGACAACAGACAGACATGCCAGGTACCCCAGCATCCAGACACGCTACTGATGCCTCAAACGTGATTACTCCCCTGACCGAAGGTTGCTGCCCTGACTGGACCCTTTGGAATGTCCCGACAGAAGCAGTGTAATTAACTGGCGTCCATGGAAACATGGCACTGGGAAGAGTTTCACGAACTACGTATTAAATCTATAAGGGAGACCCGGACTAGGTGACGAGTTCTGAGGAGGAATCCACAGGAGGAAGAACCAACATCCCATCATCCCGTTTCGATCAAGGAGCAGACGTACCTGAATAAGGAACGAATGCCGCCCGCCTTTGGAAAGCGGGAATGCGGGGCAACAAAGCCGCGCGTCCCCCTTCTCCGCGGACGGATGCACGCGCGCCCCGGCGAAAGCGTCGGAAACAGGGACCCAGAGGAAGTGGAACCTCCGGGTTAGGGCATGAACTTCCAGAGACACATGGGCATGAGGGAGAGATTAGAATGAGTCAGGAGTGATGGGCTCGAACCTCATGGAGGCTTCCTACGTATCCCCATGGAAGGGAATCAAAGGCCACGTAGTTCAGATAGAGAATACATTTTAACGTCATGCGGGACAGGGGGGAATCGACATGAAGAGGTTTGGAAGGACTGGGTGGTGGGCTTGAACCTTGTGGAGGCTTCCTACGTACCATGCCTTGACATGCATCAAAGTCCCCGTAGTTCAAATATGGATTTGGGCTTACACTCTGAAGTGGCCAAGGTGTTCAGGGCTTGAACCTCGTGGAGTCTTCCTACGTACCATGCCTTGACATCGATTAAATACCTCGTAGTTCAGGTTGATGTTAGTGAACTGACGTGAGGGAGGACCAGAATTCTAGGTGGATAGTGGGCTTGAACCTCGTGGAGGCTTCCTATGTACCCTGTCTTGGCAAGGATCAAAGAACACATATTTTAGATGATGTGTGTGGGGCTTACACTCTAGGTTTCCCATGGTGTTGGTGAAACGACATGAAGGGGGTCGGGACAACCAATGTATGGTGGGATTGAACCTCAGGGAGCCTTCCTATGTACCTTGCCTTGGCAAAGATTAAATTCATCATAGTTCAGATGGAGGGAATGGAACTGAATGGTTGGAACCAATTGGTGTTGGGCTTGAACTTTGTGGAGGCTTCCTACGTACCCTACCTTGGCAAGGATCAAAGTCCACGTAGTTCGGGTGACGTGTGTGGGGATTACACTCTAGGCTGCCCAGGGTGTTGGCGAATCGACGTGAAGGGGGTCTGGACAACCAATGGATGGTGGGCTTGAACCTTAGGGAGGCTTCCTACGTACCATGCCTTGACATGGATCAAAGTCCTCATAGTTCAGATATGGGGTGTCAGTGAACCGACATGAAGGAAGACCTGGGGTCCCATGGGTGGTGGGCTTGAACCTCCTGAAGGCTTCTTAAGTACCCTGCCTCGGTAAGAATCAAAGTTCACGTAGTTTAGGTATGGGTTGGGGATTACACTCTGAGGCGGCCCAGGGTGTTGGTGAATTGACGTGAAGGGGGTCGGGACAACCAATGCATGGTGGGATTGAACCTCAGGGAAGCTTCCAACGTACCTTTCCGTGACAAAGATCAAAGTCCTCATAGTTCAAATATGGGTTGGGGCTTACACTTTGAGGTGGCATAAGGTGTTAGATGTCATGGTCGGTGCTCACTATAAGCCCATGTGAGTCATTCTTGGTGTGATAAACAAGAGGTAGTAGAGAACCGACGATCACGTCGCGAAACGTGTGTCTGTGGGAAGTGAAGTGGGGCTTACATGTGATCAGCAACCCAGGGAGAGAAATATTGGGACTTACTCCAGGATGGAGGCCCAAGGTGACAAAGTGCAGTGGGAGAGGGACTTGGGATCGAAGAAAAGAGAATCACCTTTCCCTAACACTCTCTTCGTTGTCCTTGAGGGCCGAAGATAAAAGGAGGAGCAAGGATGCTGCATCTTGTAAGAAAAGCTAGGGGCTTACACAAAGGTGGCAGCCCTTTCCCCGCAGACAAATGCCGCTCCGATAATGAGGATATCATCCTCTATGTGGGGTGATGCCATCCCCGTGGAGATGAGTGGGTGTGGAGAATGTCCAAGGTGTGTGTGGGGGGGGGGGGGTCCTACATGCGTGGCACGGGGTGAGGTCAAAGTTTAACGTCATGTGATGAGGACGATGGTGCTTGGCAGTTTGACATCCTGCAGCTCAGATGACGTGGGTGTACTCCGCACCACTAGGACTTACATAACTTGTACCGTTTGCTCCATGGAATAGAGAGGGGACAGGAAAATCTGTGGTGAGGGGGTGTCATGGAGCGAACCATCAAGGGGTCCACGTTAGCATGGCTATGCAAAGAAGAAATATCCATTAGCGTGCCTATATGAAGATGCATGAGGTGAAGCAACGCAACAGGCAGTATCGTCCAAGGGACTTTGAAATCACACCGTTCAAACCTGGAGGGTCTCATGAGAAAAGGAATGGCCAAGCAGAGGGGTTCATAGGTGAGGGCCTTGTGAAGCTCTGTTGTTCCACATAGTAGAGGGCACTTGCAAAGGAGTTTGCTTTGCGAAGTGGGGTGCCTTAGCCTAAGCATGGGGAAGAGGTGCATATGGGAAGTGCTTCGTAAAGTGGAAATGCATTTTCAGAGCACTGCCTCACGGAGCAATGGTGCCTCGCGAAGTAAGGTGTTAGGAAGCAATATGCTTTGTGAAGTACAGTGACCCTGCCTTAGCATGTGGATCATGTGTACATGAAGGGTGTTTCATGAAGCATAAATGCTCTGTGATGACTCGGGTCCCCTTGGGGATCCCCTTCCTTCACGAAATCCCTTAGGCTTAGGGAAAGGCATCCCTCTCAAAAGAGGGGATCAAAATGATAAAAAGGGGAGGTACTTTGCGGATCGGAAGTACCTCGCACAACTCATGGTTCGCAGAGCAGAAAGATGCTTCACGATTTAGGAGATGGGAAGGTAGAAGGTCGGATTGTCCATCTATTTGGCTCAGGGGGATCTTTGTATTTATACGCAAGAGGCACCGCAAATCAGATCTTACGCGGCATGAAGAGGGACTGGGTTGATTCACGGTGGGTTTGCGAACATAAAATGCGTTCACAGAGTGTCCCGCCTCCTTGCTTTATAGTGGGTTCACGAATGTCAAATGCGTTCATGGATAATCCCTCCTCCTTACATTGCGGTGGGCTCACAAACGTCAAATGCATTCGTGGAGTGTCTCGCCTCCTTGCTTCGCGGCGGGCGCAGTGCTGGAGGAATCTGTAAAATAGCTTTGCGAGGCAGTCAATGGTGCCCTCATCTCGGCTTCTTATCTGTCCCAAATTTTTGCACAAAAAAATTCCCCCCCTCAGACTAGGAGCCACAGAGAGATCAAGGGTCCAATTCTGAGGGTAATCACCAAAATCCTCAGCTGTTCGCGATGCTGGCTCGTGAAGAGGGATCGCGAGGCAAATAGGGGATGCGCGGGCCTAGCGCACCATGAAGCTCGGTGCGAACGGGATGTGCCGAGAAGCTCCGAAGGTTGTTGGGAATAAATAGGGGAGGCCACTGTATCTTTTTTCCTTTACCTTCCCCACGAATTTGTGCTTTTGCGCTCTCGATTCACGAAGCTCCACATACTCCGCGAGTGTTCTCTACGAATCGAGTCTTCGTGGCGCACAACGAGTCCTCAACTCCATGATTGCACTCCGCGATCTAGTTCTTGAATGACTAGGGAGGGATCTGCGAATAGTCTCTGTGAACGGACTTCGTGAATACACTCTGAGAACTATCTTCACAAACCAACCAAAAATCGTAAATGTTCCAGAACTGAATGGCCCACCAAGAAGCTGCCCAGGGGGTCCTTGCGGATGCTGCCCAGGGGGATGAAATGGTGAACAGTTTGGGGCTAGGATAGTTAGTCCATAGCCACTCGGACCATAGTTCATTGGTGGAGATACTATTGGAAAGCTAGAAGAACAAACTGATGTGTAGGAGGTTTCCCTTGTTTGGTTTCGGGCTGAGGGATGACGTCTTCATCCCTGAAGCAAGTAGGGACGAGCCAGCTTACTGGTTCTGGAGCATGCCGTGCCAGCATCGATGGTTCATAGCAGCCGACAGTCATGCCTGAGAGGACTTCATGCCCATCGTTGCCGACTTTTTATACAATCATCTGAACAATGTCGACGGGAAGGAATTGTAGACAGAGACGTCCCCTCCACTGTACCAAACTATCCTCAAGGCCGCACTGGGGAACCCGAAGAAGGGGTGTATTGAGGAGTGGGACCTGCACTAGGGAGGAAACTTTACAGATGATTAGGCCTGGGCCTATTGGGTAGGCTCCTCGTGTGAGGAGTTTGGAGCAGAGCTGAGAAGGGTGGGCCTGTATAAGGAAGCTTGGGATTCCCATTTCCATATCTACTGGCCGAAGTAGCTAATGTCGGAGCTGTTGATCCGGTGGTCACCGGGGACCAATACCTTCCACCTGCATCACGGGGAGGTTAGCATCCTCTTATGGGACATGCATCAGATCTCAGGGGTCCCGATATTGGGGGCGACGTACGATGAATTCCTCCCTACTATGGGTGTGTGGGAGGATCTGGAGTAGATGCCACATCTGGAGATGTCATTGATAGAGCTCGTGCCTGGGAAAGATAAGGAGGCAGTGAGGGATGTCCACTTCAAGCATTGGTTCAAGATGTTTCTAAACTTACCGGTAGACTTTCAGTTCTTGGTGAGTCCTTGAACTTGCCTAAAGGAGTCCTGGAGTAGGGAACTCTCGTACTGGCGTCTATTGGAGAATAGCCAGTGGAAGACCTGGGGGTTCAGTGTCAGCACTTAGCAGCAGCAAATAGTCAGGCCGACGGCCTTCATCGCAGCTCCCATCTGTGGTTGGATTCTACCGGTGAGGGATACCAACACGGGAGTGTGACAAATTAATTTCATCATGGCATCCACATTGGTCACATGAGGGCAGGTCAACCTAGGGATCCTGATGCTCTCCATGTTGTATAAGATGTTGTGGAACATCAGTGAGGGGAAGTGTAACAGCCCAAGATTTTATGAAAAATATTCTTTTTAATTTCACTAATGTCTTGTGTTGTACGCAACACAAAAATGAGCTTGCACAACACGCATCCTTGACTTGCCTTGCATTGCACACAATCGCAACCTTCCTCGATAGCGTGTGTAGTACGCAATACCGAGTTTCACTACACAACAATATGCTATTAAAATATTATTATAACTAGCCGTTATGAACAGTAATAACCACCTTTTAAAAATTTTAGAAATTTTATTTTTCAAAATGGACTTCATTTTTGGACTCAGAATATCGAAATTAACCTAGGGTAAAATTTTGGTATTTTTCTGAAAACTTTCAATTTTTGATGAATAGTGAAACCACTAAGTGGTAGGTTAAAAACTGAATTTTGCATAAAACATAATTTTACCGCTTCTGTGAATGTAATTTCGAAAATCCGACAGACACGGTTGATATCAGTAAGTAAAATGTGGTTCAATGAGATAAAAATAATTTTTTGGTGAATAGTAACTTTTTACTTTTTTTACCGCGGTTAATAGTAAATAGGGTAACTAAGGGTAAATATGATATTACTATTACCCTAACACATGTCCTAATTCTATTGGATAAGTGTAATTCGACCAAAAACAACCTTATGAATAAAATATGACCATTTAGGCCCACTTGGATTAGATTAGGACATTTATTATTAATTTATTTAAAGAAGGGTTAAAATAGTTAAAATCAAAGTTTAATAAGTAAATCATTTTTAATATGGGGTTATACATAAGATAAATTCGACTATAAATATTAATTAGAAAGATAAAAAGATTTCATACATAATGGTATTTTATTTATAATTTTTAGACCTTAAATAAATTAATTTATTTATGACACAACGATGATGCAGTAATTACACTTTTAAGGAAATATTTACATAATTGATGTTATAAATGCTCAAATGAATGTAATTTGATACTTTTTATGAATTCCACTAATTTTATAGGTTACTATGATATATTAGTGTTGATTTAATCAATTTGGTTCGAACATATAATTTGGTTATGACTTTCAAAAAAATCATATATCAAATAGTGTCAAAATTGACACAAAATAGTTTTTAAATCAAATATTATATTATTAATTGTTATTTTATTCCTAAAAATCTAAGGTTCGGCCAAATGACTTAGCTAAGGATATATGTATTAATAATAAACAATTTGGGGTTCGTTTGGCATGTTATAGTAAGTGTATTAACCATATAGTGAAAGAAAACAAAAAGACACGGTAAAAGTTAAATTATTTAACTTAGAGTTAAATCTAATTGATAAGGTTAAAATAATACCCTAAACTTGTCTAAATCCTATTGGTTGATAGGATTTCGACCCATCCCCACTTTAGCTTCGAAATAAGACCCTTTGGAACCATTATAAACCGATTTTTACATTAATATAAAATAATATTTTGAGATATTCCTAAGGTGCCCCTCTCCTCCCTTATAAAAGGGCACCTCCTCCCCCTCCTCCTCACACCAATTTGAGCACTCAAGCTCGGCCAACCCCTGCCATTTTCCCTTCTCCACTTCCCTAGAATAATCCTAGAGGTCCTGGTCTTCTTCAAAGACCAATCTTAGTTCCCTAAGTGAAGGATTCAAAGAGGCGTTTCAAAGAAGAGGTAATAACCATTACCGATCTTTTCAATTTCTTTCTTCTTCAACTTCTTATTCTTTAGTTGTTTCATGATAAAGTAATAACATCAGTATTACTTACATAATGATATGTTATTATAAATATTAAACAACTCTAATTAACCTTCTATCCATCCTGCAGAAAAAGGAAATCACCGCGCGTGCGTACGTACGGAATACCGTCTCCACGCCGTGGTGTAATCTATTTTCCGCCACCACCTTAATTGGATGGGTATAATGGTTTAATGAGTAACTATATATGATTATTATAAAGTGATATTGATACTGAAATAGTATAAATACACTTCAACGCAATTCCACGACCATGGGAACGATATCATCGCTCGTGTGTACGTACGGACTACCGTCTACACGACGCGATGAGATTCATTCTCAATGATTAACCATTAATGAATGATTATAAAGTATATATAATAAGTACTAATGAAATATATTACCTAATAATGATACTGTAATTATTTATATTTATATGTATGTCATCTACTTAATTCCATTCAATTCAATAAGGAAACGAAAACAGCGTTCATGCGTACGTACGGACTACCGTCTCCATGAACGGTGTATTTCTTTCCATTTACTGATTTATTATATATGTATATTATGAATATATATATATAAATCATGTTTTATATTCTGGAATTAAGTAATCATGATCTAAGTAATCATATGAATAATTACAAGTTAAAAACACAAACGACAAATGAGACGATTTTACCCAAAACGGTACTTTAACATGAATTTACAAAAGAACGGGTAATATAAAGTCATAAGTGGACCATATATGATATAATAACAATGAATATGATTCTGGAATAAGTCAATAACATGATTTAAATCATTATACAGGAGGTTCGGACACTTACGAAGCAAATCGGACCTAAGGTAAGGGAAAATATCACAATCTCATTTTTATCCGAGATTGTTTTTACTTTGGCATCTACTGGGGTGTATTTTTATCATCCACATCCATGTTCCCTTAATATTTAATATTGTTTCCATCCACTTACAATAGTTTAAATCCAATTTTACCCTTTGGTGAGTTTTTAGTAAAGAATATGAAAGGAATCTTTTGTCGTTTTTTCGTACGAGGTACTTTTTGACTTTTCCGACAAAAGTACGAAGAATGTTTTTTTTAACTTATACGGCATGAATGGATTTCTAAAAAATTATTTCCAAGAAGCTTCATTTACAAGTTTTCAAGTTTATTTTTAATCAACTTCTTTTATTTTAAAGTCGCATGACATGTTACGAAAGGAAAAATGTTTTTTTAAGAAGAAAGGATATTTTCCTCAAGAATGGAGTTCAAGTGTTTTATCAAAATTATTTTCCATCTAAGATAATAAAGGGTTCTATTTTTATCCCTATTATTACATTTATTTGATCTTGTTGTGATGGAAATATTTTTATGAATTCCTTTATCTTATATGAATTGTTTTATGATGCCATGTTGTTTAAGAATTCCATTTTTATTACATGGGTTACGCTATGATGTATGGTTTATGATTATGTGGCACACATAAGAAAGGATTCATTATAAGATGGGTGGGACCTATATCTCCCTCCAATGCATTGGTTAAAGATTTCATATCTCATGAGATAGACAGGGCTGGAACGGTAGGTTATACCGGTTCAGTGAAACAGGACTGAAACGAGGGTTACTCGATTCAGAAAGGGACTTTGTCCACTAAGATAGTCTTGGCAATGAGTCTTGACTAACAAGAAATTATTCTCTATGATTATGTGTGTATGCCACAAAGTTTCAAGTTTTATGTTATGATTATGGGGATCTCATTCTCACTTCTATGATTTATTCCATGATAAGATATTATGATCTCTTTTTCAGGTTATGATTTTTAAAAAGATATGATATGATTTTTAGTTCCTTTATTTGCCTTGCTGAGCATTTGAGCTCACCCTTTTATGTTTTCTTTTTCCCCAGGATATAAAGAAAGGTTTTAGGTAAAAAAAGGGGGGAAGATCTTTATGGGAGATATTGAAGATCTTTCACCATGATTAGAAGATTACGTTCCGAGTTTCCAAAGACACTAAACTATTACGATCCTTGTGTGTGCGTTTTTGTTATGTACTAAGTATTCCGCAAAAGTAATGTAAAGTCCATGTAAGTCAGGATACGGGTCTCTACAGTTGGTATCAGAGGAAAGGTTTAGTCAACCTTTGGAAACTAGGATGCGAAAATGTTAGTGAGATCCCTAGAGATATTTCTAAGGTATGTCTAGGGATGTCCCTAAGGTTAAGTATACGTATAGGTTATAGTACTAGAATTACGCTAACAATCATAGAATTAAACCTAAGATGTTAGATATTGAAGGTACTCCCCCTTTATTATGTTGTTTTCCCTAGCATGATTTTTGCCTCTCACACTATTCTTTTTGGGTTTTAGTTGATGGCTGGAACCCGAAGGAACCGTGTTGATCAATGCAATGGACAATGCAATGATTGCCCTCCTGAACAAACAAATGTTATGGGAGATGGAGTGCAAAATCTTATTGCTATACTTACACAAGCTATGAATCATTCTGGACTTCCAAATGAGCAGAGAAGGGAACAATATTCTATTGAGTCCTTCATGAGGCAACGTCCACCTTCTTTCAGTGGGTCTTCTGATCCACTTGTTGCTGAACAATGGATCAGTACCACTGAAAAGATATTTTCAGTTCTTCAATGTTCTGAACATGATAAAGTCATCTTATCAGTATATCATTTGGAAGGTGAAGCTGATCAATGGTGGAATCTTATCAAGAATACAAGGCAAAGAGATGAAATTGAGTCCATGGAATGGGACGAGTTCAAGAACTTATTTTTCAATAAGTACTTCCCTCGTATTCTTCGAACAAAGATGGAGAAGGAGTTTCTTGAACTAAAGCAAAAGGTTGATGAATATGTTGGTATATACGAAGCGAATTTTACAAGACTTGCAAGGTATGCATCTGGCATTATCATCCAACCTGAAAGTAAAGTTGATCGATTTTTCAGTGGCTTAAAACCAAGTCTTCGAAGGGCATTAGCTATAAGAGACTTCAGTAGCTATGAAGAAATTGTGCGTTGTGCTATCAAGGTAGAAATGGAAGTTGGTGTTACATATCCATCTCATGGTTTTGACAAAAAACGAAAGATGGAGTTCAAGGAGAAATCTCAGAATAATGGTGAAAAGAAGATGAATGTTTCCTTATGCACAAAGTGTGGAAAGAAGCATGGTGGAGATTGTCTTAAAGGGACTAGAAAATGTTTTAAGTGTGGAAAAGAAGGTCATCGAGCAGCTGAGTGTCGAAGTAATGGAAAAAGGGTTTCTAATGATGTGAATAAATCAAACACTGCAGAGAACGCACCACCAACACTTCAATGCTTCAAGTGCAAGGAAATGGGGCATTATGCTAATAAATGCCCTAATCCAAGGGTTAGTGATGATCAACATGAGCAACCACTGAAGGCAAAGGACAAAGGGAAGTCACATGCGATCACTATTGGCAATGTTGAATATGACAACGATGTGGTGGAATGATTAAGTGTTTATGTAATGGGATTTCGAAATAATGTTGTATCATTGAGTATTGCAATATTTATTGATATGGTATTCAAAGTGATTGATATATTTTGGAAATAAGATGATATGCGCATAATGAAGGGAAAACGAGAAAATGAAATGTTTAATAGTATTCATGAGCTCATGATTGATATAAGGACTAAGTGATATCATGGTTTGAGTATGTAGAATTTTGAGGATTTTGGTATGTGGAAAGTGTTAACGTTTAACTGCATTCATGTTTTCACTAAGGTTCAATGGGTATTCAAGAGAATACATGATTAAGGACTTTGAATGTTTGGAATGTGACCAACAAAACATATCTTATGATATATGGGGATCAACGATGGTATTAAATCTCTGGTAATCGTTTTCACTATGTTATGAGAGTGGACTGCAGTATTATGGATAAGCCTAAAGATTGAAATAGATTATGTTGGACATAAGTGAGTATTGTTTAAGGATAGAAGTTTTTTTTCGATATTATTGATGGGATGTTATAGTAATGTAGTTTTAGAAAAAGGACAACCTGCAGGACGAGCGACAGCCCATCGCTTCGGACAAGGCTGTGGGAATCGAACCCACAGCCGAAGTGCGACTGGCCTTTATCGCCTACCACTGGCCTACAGGAAGTCCCTGTTTAGTAGAAACTAGTTTTATTATATTAAGCAGTATGATATATGAAGTATAAGTCCATTTTAGGAACCATATGTGATTAATCTCACTATAGATCGACTTATGTATATAATTTTTGCTAACATTTTGTTTGAGACAGATGGAATGACCCGTCATTCTATCACATGATCTACTAACACTTCACGAATAAGAAATTCAACTTCATTTATTTAAGAGATGAAGTGGAAATTGTTCAAGGCATGAACAACAGTGAGATTGTACCAAAATAAAGAAAGTATTTATTCTAATTCAAATTTTCAACTTTAGGGAAATGATCTTGAAAACCAAAAATGTTGTCCTAGTGATCATATACCTGATGAATCGGATGGTACCTTAGATCGTCACAAATTTATGGATTTGTGATTGTTGGATTTTCCATAGCCATGTTCTCTACCACTCTCCATCAGAACATGATGGTTAGATTTTTCTTCCATATCCATATTTTCACCTATGTGGAAACCCAGTGATTAGTTTATTTGGGTAATCGTTACATTTCATACTTTAGTTTTTAAAGACAAGTTTTGGTATTCCTTTTTACGATGTGAGTTTCTATTAAAGAAACTTTCAAATAGTAAACTATTTATAACCCCGACGAATTTCGAGGGCGAAATTCATTTTAAGGGGGGTAGAATGTAACAGCCCAAGATTTTATGAAAAATATTCTTTTTAATTTCACTAATGTCTTGTGTTGTACGCAACACAAAAATGAGCTTGCACAACACGCATCCTTGACTTGCCTTGCATTGCACACAATCTCAACCTTCCTCGATAGCGTGTGTAGTACGCAATACCGAGTTTCACTACACAACAATATGCTATTAAAATATTATTATAACTAGCCGTTATGAACAGTAATAACCACCTTTTAAAAATTTTAGAAATTTTATTTTTCAAAATGGACTTCATTTTTGGACTCAGAATATCGAAATTAACCTAGGGTGAAATTTTGGTATTTTTCTGAAAACTTTCAATTTTTGATGAATAGTGAAACCACTAAGTGGTAGGTTAAAAACTGAATTTTGCATAAAACTTAATTTTACCGCTTCTGTGAATGGAATTTCGAAAATCTGACAGACACGGTTGATATCAGTAAGTAAAATGTGGTTCAATGAGATAAAAATAATTTTTTGGTGAATAGTAACTTTTTACTTTTTTTACCGCGGTTAATAGTAAATAGGATAACTAAGGGTAAATATGATATTACTATTACCATAAAACATGTCCTAATTCTATTGGATAAGTGTAATTCGACAAAAAACAACCTTATGAATAAAATATGACCATTTAGGCCCACTTGGATTAGATTAGGACATTTATTATTAATTTATTTAAAGAAGGGTTAAAATAGTTAAAATCAAAGTTTAATAAGTAAATCATTTTTAATATGGGGTTATACATAAGATAAATTCGACTATAAATATTCATTAGAAAGATAAAAAGATTTCCTACATAATGGTATTTTATTTGATATTTTTAGACCTTAAATAAATTAATTTATTTATGACACAACGATGATGCAGTAATTACCCTTTTAAGGAAATATTAACATAATTGATGTTATAAATGCTCAAATGAATGTAATTTGAGACTTTTTATGAATTCCACTAATTTTCTAGGTTACTATGATATATTAGTGTTGATTTAATAAATTTGGTTCGAACATATAATTCTGTTATGACTTTCAAAAAAATCATATATCAAATAGTGTCAAAATTGACACAAAATAGTTTTTAAATAAAATATTATATTATTAATTGTTATTTTATTCCTAAAAATCTAAGGTTCGGCCAAATGACTTAGATAAGGATATATGTATTAATAATAAACAATTTGGGGTTCTTTTGGCATGTTATAGTAAGTGTATTAACCATATAGTGAAAGAAAACAAAAAGACACGGTAAAAGTTAAATTATTTAACTTAGAGTTAAATCTAATTGATAAGGTTAAAATAATACCCTAAACTTGTCTAAATCCTATTGGTTGATAGGATTTCGACCCATACCCACTTTATCTTAGAAATAAGACCCTTTGGAACCATTATAAACCGATTTTGACATTAATATAAAATAATATTTTGAGATATTCCTAAGGTGCCCCTCTCCTCCCTTATAAAAGGGCACCTCCTCCCCCTCCTCCTCACACAAATTTGAGCACTCAAGCTCGGACAACCCCTGCCATTTTCCCTTATCCACTTCCCTATAATAATCCTAGAGGTCCTGGTCTTATTCAAAGACCAATCTTAGTTCTATAAGTGAAGGATTCACAGAGGCGTTTCAAAGAAGAGGTAATAACCATTACCGATCTTTTCAATTTCTTTCTTCTTCAACTTCTTCTTCTTTAGTTGTTTCATGATAAAGTAATAACATCAGTATTACTTACATACTGATATGTTATTATAAATATGAAACAACTCTAATTAACCTTCTATCCATCCGGCGGAAAAAGGAAATCACCGCGCGTGCGTACGTACGGAATACCGTCTCCACGCCGTGGTGTAATCTATTTTCCGCCACCACCTTAATTGGATGGGTATAATGGTTTAATGAGTAACTATATATGATTATTATAAAGTGATATTGATACTGAAATAGTATAAATACACTTCAACGCAATTCGACGACCATGGGAACGATATCATCGCTCGTGCGTACGTACGGACTACCGTCTCCACGACGCGATGAGATTCATTCTCAATGATTAACCATTAATGAATGATTATAACGTATATATAATAAGTACTAATGAAATATATTACCTAATAATGATACTGTAATTATTTATATTTATATGTATGTCATCTACTTAATTCCATTCAATTCAATAAGGAAACGAAAACAGCGTTCATGCGTACGTACGGACTACCGTCTCCATGAACGGTGTATTTCTTTCCATTTACTGATTTATTATATATGTATATTCTGAATATATATATATAAATCATGTTTTATATTCTGGAATTAATTAATCATGATCTAAGTAATCATATGAATAATTACAAGTTAAAAACACAAACGACAAATGAGACGATTTTACCCAAAACGCTACTTTAACATGAATTTACAAAAGAACGGGTAATATAAAGTCATAAGTGGACCATATATGATATAATAACAATGAATATGATTCTTGAATAAGTCAATAACATTATTTAAATCATTATACAGGAGGTTCGGACACTTACGAAGCAAATCGGACCTAAGGTAAGGGAAAATATCACAATCTCATTTTTATCCGAGATTGTTTTTACTTTGGCATCTAATGGGGTGTATTTTTATCATCCACATCCATGTTCCCTTAATATTTAATATTGTTTCCATCCACTTACAATAGTTTAAATCCAATTTTACCCTTTGGTGAGTTTTTAGTAAAGAATATGAAAGGAATCTTTTGTCGTTTTTTCGTACGAGGTACTTTTTGACTTTTCCGACAAAAGTACGAAGAATGTTTTTTTTAACTTATACGGCATGAATGGATTTCTAAAAAATTATTTCCAAGAAGCTTCATTTACAAGTTTTCAAGTTTATTTTTAATTAACTTCTTTTATTTTAAAGTCGCATGACATGTTACGAAAGGAAAAATGTTTTTTTTAAGAAGAAAGGATATTTTCCTCAAGAATGGAGTTCAAGTGTTTTATCAAAATTATTTTCCATCTAAGATAATAAAGGGTTCTGTTTTTATCCCTATTATTACATTGATTTGATCTTTTTGTGATGGAAATATTTTTATGAATTCCTTTATCTTATATAAATTGTTTTATGATGCCATGTTGTTTAAGAATTCCATTTTTATTACATGGGTTACGCTATGATGTATGGTTTATGATTATGTGGCACACATAAGAAAGGATTCATTATAAGATGGGTGGGACCTATATCTCCCTCCAATGCATTGGGTAAAGATTTCATATCTCATGAGATAGACAGGGCTGGAACGGTAGGTTATACCGGTTCAGTGAAACAGGACTGAAACGAGGGATACTCGATTCAGAAAGGGACTTTGTCCACTAAGATAGTCTTGGAAATGAGTCTTGAATAACAAGAAATGGTTCTCTATGATTATGTGTGTATGCCACAAAGTTTCAAGTTTTATGTTATGATTATGGGGATCTCATTCTCACTTCTATGATTTATTCCATGATAAGATATTATGATCTCTTTTGCAGGTTATGATTTTTAAAAAGATATGATATGATTTTTAGTTCCTTTATTTGCCTTGCTGAGCATTTGAGCTCACCCTTTTATGTTTTCTTTTTCCCCAGGATATAAGGAAAGGTTTTAGGTAAAAAAAGGGGGGAAGATCTTTATGGGAGATATTGAAGATCTTTCACCACGATTAGAAGATTACGTTCCGAGTTTCCAAAGACACTAAACTATTACGATCCTTGTGTGTGTGTTTTTGTTATGTACTAAGTATTCCGCAAAAGTAATGTAAAGTCCATGTAAGTCAGGATACAGGTCTCTACAGGAAGAGGCCATAGAGAGTGTGAAGGCCATTCCATATCCTGTACGGGTGGATCGGAGTGCACATTCATAGGATCTATGAGTATCCAAACCCCATCTTGCCTTCAGGGTCAAATTTAGGCCCCTCAATTCTAAATGTCGTAGGGAGATTTCTTACCAAGGTGACCGCACCATCAGTTCTGAACCGGGTGTGGAGGGTGGAGGAATTCAATTTGCATCTGTTTCCATTGATGACAGGGGCATTCAATGATGACGGTCGGGGGAAAGAAGATCATCGGGCCTATCTACTGGCCTTTCGAGGTGGAGTCTTGGTGGCCAGGGTGGACCACGAGTGCCTCTGCAAACCATACACCGCACACCGGTTTGCAAGGAAATTCTGGTGCCTGTAGTGACTCACCCCACCGGTTTACCTCAAGGTGATTCACAAGGAGAAACAGTGTGTGATGAGGTAGATGTGGATCATGTTCACACGGGATGACGGTAAGATGCGGAATGAACTACCTCTACCGACCGCCATCCATGAGCTGATAAAGGAATATTCCCAGAGTGGGGAGGCGGCCTACCCGGCGGAGTCGCTGAAGCGGAAAACCACTCTAGTCGGTGATGGTGGACCTCCTCAACCTCAGGGCTGAGGTCGAAAGGTGGAAAGGGAATCTTCACATGGAGGGGCTACTGTAGCGGCGACGCCCACATTAGTTGAGGGGGATGTAGTGGTGTCAGATCCGGTAGAGGCAGTGGACCCAGTGGTCCCAAAAGAACATAGTCATCTAGAGGGGCGGCCATTGAGATGATTCTGTAGGATTTATACTCAGGCTCTGTGAAAAAAGATGCACCAAATTGACATGCCAGAGAATGCTTTCTTCCGAGAGGCCTAGGATATCAGGGAAGTCAACCGGAAATTCCTCGACCCATATGAGTTCTGGCAGCACCTTAACCGCCTCGGGATGGACTTTCTGGGGATCATCCTCATTAGGGCTGGTTTTTCAGTATCCCAGGTAGAGGCAGAGAAATACATAGCCGAGCTAGAAGACTTTATCCACTCCCATGTTTCCCTAAACCTGATGACAGACCGGGTCAAGGTGCTGTTTGGTCATACGATCCCTCTGAAACTGTCAGCTTCTGACATGAGGGAACACTTCCTTCTTCTGAAAGAATCGGACGAGTCCTCCTGGGGAGACGAGGATGGTAGAGGGAGTCTGTTGGAGGCGGGTGAAGTCGGCGATCAGTCCTCGGAGCTCATAGATTTTGCGGGGGCCCTCGAGGTAAAATACCAAGTTCCTTTCTTAGGGTATGCTATTAGGTTACTCTGGGTTCCATATCAACATTTTCACTGTGCAGGAGGACCTTGTCCATAGACCTCGTTCTCTCCCCTTAGTGGGTGCCAATGCGGGAACTTCGGGATCCATGCCCATGGCTGCATCAACTTTCGTGTCATGTGGGGCTGGGACACTCGAGGCGGCTCCCTCGGAGTCTCCAGACCTGCTAACCATATACGGGGGGCCACGTCCCGGGGTTCCAATGACATCATCCTAGGAGCGAGACTAGGGATTTGACCTCTGTAACTCTTCTCTACTGAATTTACAACTTCCATCTCCTAACAACGTTAACTGACATTCACATCCCCTTTTGGTGTGTACAGTTCTTCAGTTGGCCTTGGCCGTTGCGGCGAAGTTGGTTGGGACTTCTGGTAGCGCCCTTCCCAAGGGCATGCCAATGGTCGTGGATGGGGACATCCAGCCTGACTGAACTACAACGCTCCTGATCACTGGCGGGAACGCTAGTGGGACTGCGCCTGAGGTTTTTGAGGTGGGATCCGATGATGAGGATCAACTAGATAGTTCGGGCCCCAACATGCTTGATCCAAAACCAGATGTGGACCCGGCTGAGGAGTTCATGGGGGCATTCCCTGCATATGATCCTACCAATCGCGACGACTAAAACGAGATGGCCCTTAATAAGGAGGACGACAAAATAGTCTGTCACCGATCTTGGAAGATGATCACGTGCTTCATTAATAAAACCCCCTAATATTTATGGTTGGGATAGATGGATATAATTCGCTTTTGGCTACGTTAACTATGTACTGGGGGAGTGGATGCCCAGTGCCCTCACATGCTAATCCAAGATCTTATGGCAGAAAATATTTGGGAGTATGATTGTGGCCTCAATGTAGGCTAGTAGAAGAGGAAGGCGGTGAACATCAAGAGGCTCTGGGAGACCAAAAATGAGGTTGAACGGATGTAGGCCCGGGCAGATGAGCATTATGCTTCTCTTGATGTGCAATCAGAGCTCGTCTCGTGGCTGAAAGCCCAGCTGGCGGAGGCCGAAGAGGGCATGAAGCGAGCCTCTGAGGAGATGTATGTTATCCGGACCTGTGGGGAGTGGGCTCGGGTCACGGTCAGTGAACTACGCCCTCTTACTGTCGAGGTGGATCAAGAGGTAAACAGGTGGCAACAACTCCTGGATTCCACCAGCCAGAGGGTGGCAGAGCTGCAACATTCCTTTGATGAGGTCAATCCGTCCATGGGGGAAGTTGACCCCAGGGTACTGTAATGATTGCAAACCCTTAAATGTATATTCATGCTCTGATTGTTTAATTCCATAGAATGCATGAGTTCCATTTTTTACATTGTTTTATTGCATCCTTGTGATGTTCGTGGAGAGTCCAACGATCATTACCTATGCTCATGTGGGTCGGGCCCTATGTGAGAAATAAGGGATGACCACTTTATCACCCCATCGAAATGTAGGAGTGAAAACTAGGCTTTGGGCATCTGGGGTTTGAACAACTGGTCCGGATTTCCAGAAGAAAATGGGAGAGACCTGACTGGAGAATGAATCTCTCAGAACAGCTAAATTACCATTTTCCTAACATGGTCTTGTGCACGAACGAGGTTACACTAGGAGCACTGAAATGAATCTGAATAGATGGAAATGGGAGGTGTGAATCATGATACCCAGCATTCGGAACATTGTGCGGGTGGTATGACAATAAAGAACAGTTGTTGACCACATTCAAAGCACAATATTATTATTTTATTAGCCTGGATTGGGGATAGAAAATGAGGGCCGACAGTTGACCATGTTCGCAATACGGGGCCTGACCCAAAATGTCATCCGTTAGTCTTATGGAACATTAGACCAGGACAACAGGCATGTCGTAGGCCGAGCATTTATACTGTTAGGGGGTCCCTCCAGATGAGAAATAGGACGAGGGTCTGAATAAGGGGAGCGTAAAGCATGGAATGCGGAGCGATGGTTTGTTCGAATATAATTCAACACTCTTGAAATTACTTCATCATGGTGGAAGTACATTAGTTGGGCGCATCGATCTGATCATGGATCATTCTTTATTTTAGACAGGACCTCTCTGGTGAGGGAACCGTCACTTCCCAATGTCATCTTGGGGCATCTCGAACTTGTTCAGGGAAAAATTGCAGTTACATGGTTCCCTAAAAGGGGTAAGGCCAGGGGCCAGAGATGGGGAGGAACAGAACTTATGATTCCTGCGACTGGACCCTAGGCGAGATACCAGGGTGTCGCTACGTATCCCATGAGTATGGGAATCAAGCCGTACGTAGTTCTAGAAGCACAATTTAACGTCATGCGGGAAGATGAGAAGCCTGGCTACGCTAGTGCACATCCTACCAAAACTACTAAGCCCACGTGAGTGATGATTGATGTGGGAAACAAGAAGTAATGGGGGACTTTCCCAACACAGGAAGGAACATGTTAGGGAGAAGGGATTCTGGGTAAATGCTGGCCCAATGATGCTAACCCGTCCATGTAGCACACGAAGCTACACGAAGAAGTAGAGCCGATTATGTCAGAATTCCACTTGAATATGAGGAAGTGGAAATGTGTGAATCCTGATGCTCAAAATCTGGATCATAATGATGTCGGCGTGATGATGGAGGATAACTGTTGACCGTGGTGGAAATGTAGCATCGACATCGCGTGGGCCTAGAATGGGGATAGACAAATGAGGGTCGACCGTTGACCATGTTTGAAACATGGGACCTATCGCAAATGTCGTCCGAGATCTTTAGGTACGTTGGCCCGAAACAGTAGGAGAGCCCTTAGGCCTAGAATCCATGCCCTCCAGGGGTCCTCTAAGATGTGGAAGAGGATGAGGATCCAAATAGAGAGCTCATGAATCTTGGACATGGAACGAGGGGAATGTCCCCATGAAAATTCCACAATTCGGGCTCTTTGTCAAAATGCATCTGAATACAACAATGAGATGTATTATATAGAGGGAGTCGAGTCCCTTCCCATAGGGAGATCTTAGTTTTGGTTCATAGAACTTGTACCATGGATGGTTGGGAACACAAGAGACACATGGTGGGATAATTACAAAAAACCCAATGTGAGTAGGAACCTGGGGCTCCGACCACTACGTGTTCCCTGGGAAGGTTTCAGGTCAAGGGACTGAAAATGATACTTGAGATGGCCCTGAGTCAAGGTGCACAGACGTTCCTACGTACCCCATGAAGATGGGGATCAAGTTGCACATTGTTCTAGAAGGTGGAACTGTAAGGTACCAGTGCCAGGGATAAAAGGGGCGTGCGGGTGTGGCCCTCACACAAAAAGAAGTGGTATTTGGTAAATCTTGTTTGTCCTTTAAGATTAATAGTTTTTTTGAGAAGAAACAAGCCTAGGGTAGTAGGAAATGACATCGACACAAGAATAAAGACATAAAAGGCATTAACAAATGGCATGGCGTGTGACCAATACCAAACATGGTTCCTCCTTGAGTGAGGAAATCACAATGTAGTGCTGTTTTTCATCGTGCAGACATGACGATAATGTCACAATTTAGGGTCATGTGATAGGACCAGACGACATAGTTTAAAGTAATATGGCTTGGACATGAAGGAATGCGCACGACGCAATAAAACATACCCGACGTGAATGAGGAAATAATCCTACACCACACAGTACACAATTACGAGAAAGAAGCCTCAGGACAAGGGGCCTACGTAGAGGTAAGAAGGTAAGGGGAAGGAGAAACTAGCTCTCAACTGAAATGGACCCAAAAATGAGATTTTTTGGTGTTCCTACGTATCCCATAAGGATGGGAATCAAGCCACCCATAGTTCTTGATGAGATCTTAGTTTATGGTCTTAGAGCTCGGACCACGGATGAGCGAAAAACCCTCCACTAAGTGCAGACTTCAACCCGATCCCTAAGCCCAAGTGAGTCGAATTCGGTGTGAGAAGAAAGGGAGGAATATGTTTACTGCAATACCGAGAACACACAACAAAGGAAAATTGGTGTGCAGCCTAGAATGATGCCCTTATTACAACTTTTGTCCTCCTAACATGTGGATGCGCACTGAGGAATAATACCAAGAGTTTCTAAATCCTACTTGAACATCTTGAGGTGGTTTAGGATGTAAATCATGTAACCGACATTTTGGGCATAATGGCGTTGGCGTGGCGATGGAGGATAACTGTTGACCATGTTCGAAACACAGTATCCATATCGCATTAGCCTGAATGTGGGGACAAAAAATGAGCATTGACCTCTAACCACATTCGAAACAAGGTATTTGTATCGGCTTTCTGTCTGCGACCCTCGAGGACGTTGCCCCATGATGGTAGTAGAACCCGTTGGCCGAGAATCCATGCCACTTGGGGGTCCCTTTGGGTGTGAAAGGTGACAAAAGCCCTAATGAATGGGAACAGATATCTTGAAAAATAGGTGGAAGCATGTCCGAGTAGAGTCCCACATTTCTATCATTATACCAAAGTACCCTTAAGCATATTGTTGAATCACCGAAGAGGACCGAGGAGCACATCTTGAGAGCAGCCGATTTGAAAGATGATTATAGAACAAGGGGATAGAGAACCCCCAGGAGAAATAGGGGGTAAATGGCATGGTTTTTACAACACTCGACATGAGTGAGAACATAATACCATACCACACCATGAACTCCTCTCCCTGGGAATGGGTAGGCCAAGGGGACAGGTGAAAGGGATATCTCTGAGCGATGGGGCTGGACCTGATGTTGAGACATTCGGGCAGTCCTACGTATCCCATGAGGATGGGAATCAGGCCACACATAGTTCTAGAAGGAACCCGGGGGTAAGGTGCCCTAACGAGGGGGGTGTAAGCCATGGATAGTATCCCGACATGAATAGGGTCATAATACCAAACCACACCTTACAATACCATAAGAGAGAACCTGGGCCGAGGCCCCGAAAAGGCCAAGGGCCCGGAGGATGAACCTCGGTCGGAAAGGCCCAACTAGTCTACAGTTTTACGTCTTTCCGTGAGGACGAAATAGAGGATAATGAGTCTCATCCGGGGACGTGTACGACCCGACGAGAAACCCGACGTGAATGAGGACATAATCTCATACCAAACCGTACAATCCTACAAGAGAGAACCTAGTCCATGGGCCCGAAAAGGCCAAGGGGCCTGAGGATGGGCCTCAGATAGAAGGCCATACGCCCTCTTGTACTGTTACTGCCTCATCACAGCTATTAAGCCCACGTGAGCATTGCTCAGTGTGGGAAACAAGGGGCCGATATCAGCTCTCCACGTCATGTGGGGGACTAAAACATGGCTTTTCCCAAAGGGAGTTCATTCCTTGGAGATACAACATGGAAGAATGAGCCACTATACTCAATGTTTGGGACATCGTGGGGTGGTTCCAATGTCGCAGGATAGCTGTTGACCATGTTCGAAACACAGCGTCCCTATAGTAACCTGAAATGGGAGAAAAAATGAGCATCGACCACTGACCATATTCGAAATGCGGGACTTGTATCAGATTGTTGTTTAACATCTTCAAGGATGTTGGCCCATAATGGCAGGAGAACCCTTAGGCCTAACATCCATACTATTCGCGGGCCCTTTTGGATGGGGAAGATGATGGGGTCCCAACCAAAGGAGTGGGTGAAGCATATATTTACCCATCCCTAAAAGAGGTGAATGTCTCCAGGGAGTGGGACATATGGATGGATCGAGGATATCTCGATGTTAATTGGGGAAAAAGTTTTCACCCCTGCCATATTTCTTGACCCAAGGGGAATAATCTGGCATTTGGATTGGGCCAACAAATGAAATTTCTGGGCGTTCCTATATATCCCATAAAGATGGGAATTGAGCTATATGTAGTTCTTGAAGGCCATTCAGTTTAACTTCATGTAGTGATGACGTGGGAGGATATAAGAATGGGGATTGGGCACATGGTGCAACCATTACAATCCTGGTATGAGTGGGGATGATGAATCCTACACCATAACATGCAAGGATCCTCCAAGAGAACTATACCCAAGGGGGATAGTCAAAGAGAAGAGTTTGGGACTAGGCTCAAGATGAGGCATATAAGAATTCCTACGTATCCCATAAGGATGGGAATCAAGCCATACATAGTTCTCAAGATACAGTTTAATGTCTTATAGGACGATGCACAATTTATGGTCGTGTAGGACTAGAAATTTTAAGGTCATGCAGGACTAGAATGCAGTTTAGGGTCATGCGGGACCAGCATGCGGTTTTGGGTCATGCGGGACTATCGAGCAGTTTAAGGTCATGCAGGACCTGCAGTTTAAGGTCATACAGAACCAGTAGGCTCCGGAAAAGTATTACTTGAGGAACATGGCATTGGTGGGAGGAGTTATACGCTCACCATCCATGGTCACCAGGGAGTATGCTCTATTGGGGTAAACCTTGTGGACTATGTAAGGTCCTTCCTATTTGGGCTCCAACTTGGGTGTTTTCCTGCCAGTGATCATTGGCACGTAGAGGTCTAATACCAGGTTGCCTTGCAGAAATGATTAAAGGCGAACCTTCTAATTGAAGGCTCTAGCTATCTTATTGTGATGCCTTTTCAGATTGTACAGGGCACATAACCTATTCTAGTCAAGTGCTTCTATTTCAGATAGATGAATTTCGGATACCTTATCCAGTGCCTTCTTGTCATAGACTGCTGTGCGTAACGAAGGAAGTTAGATCTGGATGGGTTGGATGACCTCATCTCCATACACCAGGGAATATGGGGTCACTGATGCACCCAATTTGTGTATACATTTCCATATATATAATTAAAGATAAAAACAAGTTTTCAGAAAATATTTGTTGTTTTATGAACATATTCATTGATTTTGGTGAATCTGTTTACTTTCAGGAACTTTCTGGCTAAATACACAGATCAAGGGAAGTCAGTGAAAATTTTGAAACTACACGGCAGGTTCATTTATACACACCGTGTACATACAGGCAGGGACACAGACCGAAGGAGGGAGTACACACCCATGTCACTAGACAGAAGATACATGCCGTGTGTGGAGGTGCTACACGCCGTGTACTACTTTCTAGAAGTGATAGTTGCCAAAGAATGGTCCACACGCCCATGTGGCCGTTGATAAAGACACGGCGTGTTTGAACTTTTACACGCCGTGTCTGCTATTCTAGAAGGGGTTGGTGGACAAAATTTTGATACTACACGCCGTGTATGGCGGTGCTACACGCCGTGTACACTCAACTTGCAGGCGGCGCCGTGTTCAAAAGTCAAAGACGGTGTGTTATGCCACCTGCCACCGGAGAAACTGGCGCCAAAACGCGTTGAAGAAAAGTACACGGCGTGTACTCTCTATACACGCTGTGTACTTTATTTTTCTATAAAAAGAGGCCTTGGCCTATGGATTTTGGAGTTTTGAACCATTGATAGGAAAGAGAAACTCTGCTATCACCATTCCCGAAGCTACCAAGGTGTCGTCACTCCACCATTCCACCTTCTGACACTCTACCTCAACGCCTACATGATGAATCCGTCAGGTATCACATGTTTCGTTTCTCTCCCACTTTCTATGTGTAACTAAAACCACTCATGTTGGGGTTGTGGATGATGGGATCATAATTTGTATGTTGTTTTATATAGTTGTGTTTGAATCATTGTAATTCATCTTACTCTCCTTAAATCACTGTCTAATATAACTGAGAATTCTTAGCCGGACCCAGGGAAGGATTCTCAGCGATACAAAAGAAAAGTAAAAGTAAAAACATCCATGACCATTGGAAGGTTTTCACTGATTCAAATAATGGACTGGACGTAATAAAGTATTAAGAACACTGACTACCGGACCAAGGAGTCAGCTGCTCTAATTCCAAACAAGAGGAACCGGACCAAGGAAATCTTGTAACAAAATGAAATCATAAATGATTGAATTATTATGAACAACACAACCATTTAAACAATCTTCATAAAAACTCCTTATTCGCCATAGCCCCGATACGTCTTTTCTTTCCATTTTAAAAACTCTTTAAATTTACCCATTGTTTTCTTTCAAACTGTATCCATTTCTTCAAAGTAAATCAATTTAGCTTAAATAAAAATCCAAAATCAATCCAATCACTTCTAAATTCTTCATACTTCACCTCATTAAGTATTAACTCAATTGAATTCATGCGCACCAAAGTTCCCTGTGGATCGACCCCAAACTTATGCTATACTAATGTTCTAAGAACGGGTAATTAATTTGGGACGCAAATAACTTCAATCAACGATAAGAAAGACCAAATTTTTGTGCTGTTGCTGGGGAACACCGTTTGGTTTTAGTGCTAAGATTTAAATTGTATTAATAATTGATTTAAGTGAAAATTAAAATAAAAAATTATCAAAAATCTCTTTTCTAATCCCATTTCAATTTTTTCCCTTTTACGCCTGGTTTTCGTTTTTGTGTTGTGCAGAGATTAAAGTGTATGTTTAGATGTTTTACACGATCCATAAGTGCCGAGTCTTCGGAATTAGTTCCACTTGACCCGAAAATCGAACAAAACTTGCTTTATCGTTGGCGTACACGAACAGAAACTCACAACCATCAACCACAACCCTTAGAGAACAAGGAAGAGGGAGCACCAGCTATAGATGCTGCGACTGAGCATCAGTACCAGGATCAGAAGCTTCTCACTGCTAGTCTACTGGAGTAACCTCCTGGAGCCTACATGGAATTCCTCACAAGGGATTACCAACGGACGCCGCAAAAACTCTTCCCACGACCATACTTTGCCCATCTGGAGCATTTTATGCAAGCTCCACCCCATCAACAACAACCTCCAAGACGTACCCTTATGGAGTACAAAATTCCACCGATTCACGAAGCAGATACGGGCATCGTTCTTCCTCCGGTCCCGGCCTAGCACGTCGAGATCAAGCCTACTATCATGCAGCTGATCCAGAACACAGTCCAATTTGGAGGCTTGGCCAGCGAGGACCCGAACGCCCATCTCTCCAACTTTCTGGAGATCTGCGACACCTTTCAGTACCATGGCGTGTCCGAGGACGCCATCCGTTTTCGCCTATTCCCCTTTTCTCTATGGGATAAGGCAAAGGACTTGATCAAGGGGCTGCCACAAAAATCTATCCTCACCTGGGAGGAGCTAGCTCAGGTGTTCCTATCCAAGTACTTCCCACCATCCAAGACGGTGACACTCCGTAATGAGATTCATAACTTCCAGCAGCACAACTCCGAGTCGTTGTACGAGTCCTGGGAATGCTTTAAGGAGATGTTACGAAAATGCCCCCATCACAGACTCCCACTCTGGATGCAAGTCCAGACCTTCTACGGAGGACTTACCACGAATACCAAGTCCGTGGTGGACGCTGCTACTGGAGGTACGGTGATGTGGAAATCCCTCGAATAACTATTCGAACTACTGGAAGACATGTCAGCCAATAGCTTCTAGTGGCACTCTGAGCGGGGGACTCAAAAGCGAGGTATGCACAACATTGACGCTCCCACTATGTTAGCTGCTCAGTTGGACGCTATGTCCAAGAAAATCGATGCATTGAACCTCAAAGGAGCATCTCAAGTTCTTGCGGCGAACCATCCAACATGTGGCGACGAGCGAGGTGAGTTATGTTGCCCAAAATCGAGAGCCCAACCAGTACCAGCAGTACCAGAACCCGGCATGGAGAGATCAACAGAACACAGGCTGGGGCCCACAATAGCAGAATCCTCCACCCCAGCGATCTCCCAACTACAACCAACCTCCATATCAGAACCAATACCAAAGGCCGCAACAACCCCAGCAGGGTCCTTAGCAGCAACAAGGGTGTCAAAACCCTCGTCCACAGCAGCCACGACTTCCACCTCCTCCACCGGCTCAACAACCACCTCAGTAGGAGAACACCTCCAGGTTAGAGGATCTGATCACTAAATTCATATCTACTGCTGAGACTCGGTTCCAGAATCAGGAAGCTTCGATTCAAGGCTTGGAGAATCAGATTGGCCTGCTGGTAAATCAACTCTCAGGGAGGTATCCCGGTACACTACTGGGGAACACCAAAAAGAACCCAAGGGAGGAGGCCAATGCTATCATGCTCTAGAGTGGAAAAGAGCTCCACCAGAACCAATCAGCACAGAAAGGTGCATCCACACCCACTGTTGATGAAAAAGGTACCAATACCGACCCCTCCTCATCCAAAATCCCGTAGAAGTAGGCTTTAAAAAATAAGGAAAAGGAAGTAATCCAACCATTCAAGCCTACCTTACCCTTTCCGGAAAGATTAAAGCAGAGGAAGCTGGACCACCAATTCAGCAAATTCATGGATGTTTTCAAGAAGCTACATATCAACATACCATTTTCGGAGGCCCTGACACAAATGCCAACATACGCCAAATTCATGAAGGAAATCCTCTCAAATAAGAGGAAGATGGAGGATTTGTGCGTTATTGCACTAAGGAAGGAGTGCTCCGCGGTGGTTCAACATTCCATTCCTCCCAAACTCAAAGATCCAGGTAGTTTCACCATTCCTTGTACTATTGGATCCTGTGAGTTTGGGATGGACCTCTGTGACTTAGGGGCCAACGTGAACCTCATGCCCCTCGGAGTTTTCAAGAAGCTGGGACTCCATGAGCTCAAGCCTACCCGTGTAGCCCATTAACTTGCTGATCGATCCATCAAGCACCCAAAGGGACAACTAGAGGATGTACTGGTCACGGTGGGTAGGCTGATCCTTCCTGCTGACTTCATCATCCTCAACATGGGGGATGACCAGGAGGCACCTCTTATACTTGGAAGACCTTTCTTGGAAACTGGGAAGGTACTGATTGATGTGCACCAATGGGAGATTATTTTTCTGGTAGGTGATGAAAGAGTTTCCTATTACGTCCTCAAAGCTGTCAAACATGCTTCCTTGTCAGAGCATGAGGATTGTTATGCATTGTCCACCATGGTTAATAATTTTACCGACAATGGGGATGAACTGGTATGTTCTTTTATTTCGAATAATTTAATTGATCCAGATATTCTATTAGAAGAAGTGCAATATGACTTAAAATTCATAGAAGGCTAGGGTGGCCACTATTGGCAGCATGCAGTTGTTCTTGATAGTTTGGAATGGGACAAGGTGAAACCACTTGTGCCTTCGATTTTAAAAGTTCCTGAACTCGAACTGAAGCCTCTTCCATCTTCTCTCAAGTATGGGTATTTAGGACCCAATCAAACTTTGCTTGTTATACTTAATGTAGAACTGTGACAGGAGCAGGAAGATGCACTTCTGCAGGTTCTCAAACAGCAGAAGTATGCTATTGGGTGGACAGTCGCTGATCTGAAGGGCATCAACCCTACCATTTGCACTCACAAGGTGCTACTTGAAGAGGTTGCCAAGCAACATCGGCAACCACAACAGTGCTTGAATCCTCCCATGAAGGAAGTTGTAAAGAAGGAGGTGATCAAATTATTTGATGCAGGAATCATCTATCCCATATCGGATAGTCCGTGGGTGAGTCCTCTCCAAGTGGGACCCAAAAAGGGGGCTATCACTGTGATTTCAAATGAAAAGAACGAGCTCATCCCTAGACGTACTATCACGGGCTGGCGAGTCTGTGTGGATTACCCAAAGTTAAACGATGCAACAAGAAAGGATCACTTCCCCTTTCCATTCATGGATCATATGCTAGAGAGGCTAGCAAGGCACAATTTCTATTTCTTCCTCGACGATTTTTCTTGTTACAACCAGATCTCCATTGCTCCAGAGGATCAGGAAAAGAGCACATTCACTTGACCCTACAACACATTTTCTTATTGAAGGATGTCTTTAGGCATGTGTAATTCCCCCGCCACCTTCCAGTAATGTATGCTGGCCATCTTACACGACATGGCGGAATGAATTATAGAGGTATTCATGGATGATTTTTCCATTTATGGAAAATCATTTACCATTTGTTTACGGAACCTAGAACTAGTTTTGGAACGATGTGAGCAAACTAACCTAGTCTTGAACTGGGAAAATTTTCATTTCATGGTGCAAAGTGGAATAGTCCTTGGCCACAGAATTTCAGCAAAGGGGATAGAGGTGGACCCGACGAATATTGAAGTCATTTCACGACTACCAATACCGACTTCCGTCCGTGCCATCCATAGCTTCCTGGGGCATGCAGGTTTTTACAGGTGGTTTTTCCGCAACTTCTCCAAAATAGCCCAACCCCTCACCAATCTTCTAACCAAGGATGCCATATTTGAGTTCGATGACCATTGTGTCAGATATTTTGAGCATCTAAAGCAGCACCTTGTGGAAGCTCTAGTTATGATTTCTCCCAACTGGGAGGAACAATTTGAGGTGATGTGCGATGTGAGCGACTACGTAGTGGGAGTAGTCTTGGGCCAGGGACTTGACAAGATTTTCCGACCTATCTATTATGCCAGCAGGACGCTCAACGAGGCACATATTAACTACACAACCACAGAAAAGGAGATGCTCACAGTTGTTTTTGCATTTGACAGGTTTCGTTCTTACTTAGTGTTGTCTAAAGTTATTCTTTATACTAACCATGCAGCACTAAAGTACCTACTCAACAAGAAAGACATGAAGCCTTGATTGATCCACTGGGTACTCCTCCTACAAGAATTCGATCTTGAGATCCAGGATAAGAAAGGGAGTAAGAACTTCATTGCTGACCATCTCTCCCACCTCGAGCTGCTTCACTTGGAGAAGGAAGAAGATCAGGAGACCAGGGAGGATTTTACTGATGAGAACCTCTTTTCGATCAGTGAAACACCTCAAACATGGTATGGTGATATTGCTAATTTTCTGGTTACATGTGTCGTTCACCCCGACCTCTCCTTCCATCAAATGAACAAATTTTTCTCTGATGTGAAAAGGTACTTCTAGTAAGATCCTCTGCTATTCCGATCCTGTGCAGATGGAGTGATCCACTGTTGCAACCCGGAGAATGAAGTTCAAGGTGTCCTGGAGTTCAGTCACGCCTCACCAGTAAAAGGATATCATGGGCTGGACCGTACCATAGATAAGATCACGCAGTCTGGCTTTTTATGGCCCACCATGCATAGAGATGCCCAGGCCTTTGTTTCCTGTTACGATCGGTGCCAGAGGACAGGTAATGTGGGACGTAGAGCTGAGATGCCTCAGCACCCCATCCTGGAGGTCTAGATTTTTGACGTCTGGGGCATATATTTCATGGGTCCTTTTCCCCCATCTTTTGGGAACACTTACATCTTGGTCTACGTCGACTACATCTCCAAATGGGTGGAAGCTACTGCTACAGCTCACGACACAACCAAGGTAGTCATAAATTTCTTAAAGAAAAATATTTTTAGCAGGTTTGGAGTTCCACGATTACTGATTAGCGATAGAGGGACCCACTTCGACAACACACTGATGAGAGGAATACTGTCGAAGTATGGAGGAAAGAATCATATGGGGACACTATATCATCCCCAGTCCAATGGACATGTAGAGCTCTCCAACCGTGAGCTCAAGCAGATCCTGGAGAAAACAGTGAACACTTCACGGAAGGACTAGTCCAAGAAGTTAGATGATGCCTTGTGGGCCTATGATACTGCTTTCAAAACACCACTGGGAATGTCCCCATTCCACCTCATCTATGGAAAACCCTTCCATTTTCCAGTATAATTGGAACACAAAGCCTACTGGGCCGTCAAAGCCCTAAATTTTGATCTGAAGGCAGCTGAAGAGAAATGGAAGTTCCAATTGTCGGAACTAGATGAGATCCAATTAGAGGCATACGAGAACGCCAAGTTGTACAAGGATAAGGAAAGATCCATTCATGACCGGATGATATCATGAAAATCTTTCCAACCCAGTGATCAGGTACTTCTCTTTAATTCCCGTCTACGCTTATTTCCAGGGAAGTTAAAGTCACACTGGTTGGGACCATTCCACATTTTCTGCGTATTCCATCATGGAGCGGTAGAAATTTCTGCAGAATATGGTCATACATTCAAGGTAAACGGGAAGCGGTTGAAAGCTTACCATCCTACAGACAACATGGTGGAAACGTTGTCCACCATACTCCTCAGGTAATCAAGGTAAGTAGGTCGATCCAACGACCTAAAACATAGGCGCTTCCTGGGAGGCAACCCAGAGGTTACATGCTATGTCCCACTTATTTACACGGTGTATACTTATCTTTTTAATTTTTAATCTTAATAGTATAAATCTATAGAATAACAAATAAATAACCAGGGATGATGCCGGTGCCGATGGCAAAGTCACTGGAGTTTATTCGAGTCGTCCTCGGTTTGAATCCTCCTGACCTACCTTCGGCACGGGGTTACTCCTTTTAATTACACGATGTGTGTGGTATTTTCAATCTATATATATATAAATGTGTTTAATAAAACCCATGGTGGGGATGGGATGGTTGGCTAGAATCGTAATACGGTTTCAAAAGACCCAGGTTTGAATCCAGACGACCGTCCCATTTCTATCATTTGTTCTTTTAATAAAACCACACGATGTGTACTCTGATATATGCCGTGTGTGCCATGATTTTTAAAATATAAATTAAAAATGTTTTAAAAATAAGAAATTACATGCGAGTGAAGTTGGCGGATTGGCAAAGTCCCGACACCAGATTCACAAGACCCGGTTTCGAATCACGCTAATCTCCCCGCTTCACCCCCATCCTTTCCTAAAAAAAACCACACGCCGTGCTTTTCTTTGTTTCCGTGTGTATAGGACATATAGAATAAATATATATATAAATTAAATATGAACAGAAGAACAACCTTTGCTCCCCGTGGGTGAGGGAGTTCGTTCAAATCGGCCGATCGCCGGTTCGAATCCCGCCCCAAGCACCGAACCAATGGTTGTACTACTCTTTTTCTCATTTTAAATTACATGGTTTGTATTTCCCAGTATAAGTCATGTATAGGTTTTTATAATAGAATATGTAGATATATCTATTTTATTTTAATTATTAATTATTATTATATAGTTTACTATAATAATTATATTTATTTATACCAAAAAGGGGTACATGCCATGTACCAATCATACACGCCATGTTCCTGGGCTATATAAGCCGCTGTCCACCCAGATTGAGGCTGTGTCGCACGGCCGTCCCAATTTCCTCCCCTCTTCCCGTTTATTCTCCCGAACGCCACCCGAACCCACCCTTTTTTCCAAATCTGTTGATTTGGGACGTTTTAAGTTCTGATTCCTCTCACATTGTGATCCTTGATCCAGGTACACCATTCTACACCCTCTGTTTCAAATTTTTAGACTTGTTTAGGGTGTATTTCGGATCGGCCGACTGTTCAGCTTCCGGTAGTACACGGCCACAAAATGAAGAACACACGCCGTGTACTTCTGAACACGGCCTCACATAGAATTTTTCAAAATTTGAATATACACGGTGTGTATGTTCGGTACACACCGTGTCCTTTTCTTCGTGCCCGAGTACACCTTTTCCCATGGCATTACACACCATTTTCATTTAAACGGCATGTGTGTTTGGTACACACTGTGTCCGTTGTTTTTGTTGGCCCCTTCGTGTGTGGCGCATAACACGGCCTATCACACCATGTTCCAGAACATGGCGTGTATGTTCGGTGCACGCCGTGTCCTTTAGATCTATAGTCGGCCCATGTCTCCCACTCTACACGACCATGTTCTTCATGTGCAATACACGCTGTGGCCTGTACTTACACGATGTGTATTGTTTTCTTAGAACTGATAACAACATGGCTGTGTCCTTTATATTACACGACCACCTGCACTTTGATATGAACATGGCGTGTATGTTCGGTACATGTCGTTTCCTATTACATGGTCTATTTCTACCATCGGCGTGTCTTTCCAGAGAACACGGGATACTCTATATTCTGACTACACGCCGTGTACTCTGGAGTACACGCCGTGTACTTTTATTTTCCAGTTTTCTCAAATTTTCTTTGTTTTATTTTCTTCATTTTTCTTTTTATTTTATTTTGTTTTCTTTTTATTTCTATTTCAGGATATGGAAGATCATGATCCTTCCCGTGAGAAGCAGCCAGCCTCCGCCACTGAGGGCGAGAGGCCCAACTATCATTGGATCTGACTCCGACCACCTACACAGCCAGACCCCGACGCTCCGGTCTTTGAGCTCCGTCCATTGGTCATTCTGCCACCACTCACTCCCTTAGATGAGGCGGGGCCTACTTCTACTACACCAGCTATCAATTTCGTTGTACCATCATCCTCATCAGCTAGTCTCTCTTCGGGCACACCTTCCACCGAGCCACCTTTTTCTTCGGTGGATCCACCTCCAGAGCCAGATGTTGCTGCTACACCAGCACCTGGGCCGGGACCTGCAAGTGCTCCCTATCCCTACACAGTATTCTCAATCACCGACCTCGCATTAGATAGGATCTGACGCTTCTCTCGTCGGCCGATAACACGGAGCGTCCGGTACCTTGACAGCAGCATTCCATAGCGGCTCGGTATTTGGGAGGATTTGGAGGTACTTCTCAGGCACACCGCACTCCTCGAGATTTTCCAGGTCAGCACTCTTGTGTTCCGAGATTTATTTTTAGAGTTTGCGGCCTCCTTTGAGTTCGATGGATCGGAGTACCGAGAGACACATGGTGATGCGGTGCCAGTAGTTCGATTCCGGCTAGGCGGCCGACGTTTTTCTCTGACGATGACAGAGTTTGGCCGAGGGTGCGGCTTCTACCCCTATCCTATCACACCACCCCCTGTTTCTGACTTGACCTGGCTCGAGCGCTCTGACCTTATTGCCATGTGGCGGGAGATCAATGGGCCTGACCACCGGTACTCCCCCACTTCCCATAAGAGCACTCTTATAGCTGACCCTGTCCTTCGCTTCACCCACCGGTGCTTTAGCGCCATCCTCTTCCCCCCGCCATGAGGATATGGGGGTCATGACCGGCCGTGACATGGAGATTCTTACCTGTGTCATCCGGAACGCCTACCCAGACCTCCCCTTTATTGCCGCCTCCTATTTCCACTCCATGTTTACCGGCTATCAGGGCAACCTGAACGGTGGGTTTTACACCACCCTTCTTGCCCACCACTTGGGGGTATTCGAGCCCTCATTACCTCATGACTTGATAGGTTCACCCCAACGGATGGACTTTCTCATGCTCATTCGCATGGTATTGGTTCGGAAGCAGGGGGTGCCTACATCCTTGCTCAGGCTCGAGCCCCACCACCTGCTGACACTGCCCCAGCTTCTGACCCCGCTCCTCCTTCCCCACCCCTCCAGCTTCTCCACCTCACCCACCTTATACTGACCCCACTTCTTCTGACCTTCCTTCTTCTGTCCCATCCCCCATACCACCTACCCTAGCACCCTCAGTCGATCCAACCCTTTCCCTCTTCCTAGCCATGATGGAGCAGAAGTTAACCCGTATCATCAGCCGCTAGGACACCATTTCATGCCATTTGATTCGTCTGGACAGCCACCACGACCGAATAGAGTATCTGTTGGTGTATATTGCTCAGCATCTTGGTGTTCCACTGCCTCATCCACCAGCCTCTGCCTCTGTTCCTGTCCCTTCTGCTGCTGCCCCACCGCCGTATCCTGCGCCGTCCATAGATTCCGTTCTGATGACTACGGTGAGCTCTGCTACTGCCACTTCTACCAGGATAGGTCCTGCTGCTGAGGTTTTGATCCCGAGTCTAGTAACTGCGGCTCCTACTTCTTCAACTACCCTTCCCGATGCCGAGTCAGAGCCTCACCCTTCCATGCCTCCTGCACCATCTCTACCGGCCGATTCTGTACAGGATGATGCCTCCCCTGAGGCGACTTATATATCTATTCTTTCATTTTCTATACTGTGATGTTATGCATGTTTGTAGTTTTCCTTTTTCTCGATAGTCATAAGTACGGGCATGGAGCGCCTTGGGCATCCTTTTTCATGAGGGGAGTATTTTTCCATTTCTATTCTCTTTCTTTTTGGATTTACTTCTTCCACTTCTTTCCCTCATTTTGTCCCCCATTTCTCCCCATTTCCCACCCTTTACCTTAGTATTTTACTTGGTGGAACATGTGCAATATTAAGTGTGGGGGAGCATCTATATCTTTCACCTTAGTCTTTGCCCTTAAACTAACATAGGATACATCATTATTAGACTCTATATTTGAAAATGTAAAGCAATTTTGGTTAATAAATCTTATAAATGATAGAGTTATCTGTAGGAACTTTTGGAAAGGTTACATTCTTATTTTAGTTTTTAAGTATTTTAAAATGATTGCTAACATAGTTTCAATTGCAACATTTCATCCTTGATTAAAATACGTTAATTAGGCTAATCATTTATATTCATGTCATGACCTGGTTGTCCCTTTATTATTTTTCCACTCCTGAGAGGTATTCTAAACCCTTTTTCATATTTATTTTCTAATACCCTCTTTCTTGAGAGATTCTTAGGATATGCATCACTACCAAAATTTTCAAGTTTTTATTTTCAAAACATGAAGAAATTTTTGAATTACTTTAACATGATTGAGGCATTAGATTGTTTCAACCCCTTTATCTTGAGACCTACCCTACATTTAATCTTCTTTAAGCCCATAGAAGCCATGAACAACCTTTATAGGAAGCCAAATTACAAGCCTATTTCCCTTCCTAACCTATTTCTTTTTAAACGTTTCATGATTATTCATTTAAGCTTTCAAGAGGGAGTTGGTAATACATGGCATATTTTTGTGTACAGTGATAAAATAAAGTGTGGGGGAGTGCCTCTTGATTTTTAGGGCAGAATGGGTTCCAAAAATCTACTCATTTTATTAATAAGGGATTCCCTTGTGTTTTGTTTTAAAAAAAATAATAATAAAAAACAACAACAACAACAAACAAACAACAAGGGGACCTTATGCTTATTTTCCTATGAACCCTACTTGCCTAAGGAAGATGGTGAAGATTACAAAAAATTTGACTGAGATTTTGAAGGATGTATTTTCAGTGAGCTTTACTTTGAATATCATGCAATGTTGTTTAAAAGAATTATCCATCCTTTTTCAAGCCTCTAAATTTATTTTCACATCTGAACCTACCAACCCTTAGCCACAGAAACATCTGAACCTTATTGATAAATCCCTCATGATTTTTGTAATTAAATTTTACTGAAGTAGAGAACAAGATATCTTCCAAACCTATGGATATAGTGTATATACCTTAGATTGAGCATAACTTTGATTAAAAACATCCTGAGTTTGGAGTGTGATTTTAACTGGTAAGGTAAATCATCAAGTGGCATGCTTATTTTTGAAAGGTTGAAAAATGTGTTGAAAGAGGATGAGAGTAGTAAATTGCATTATATATGAGGTATGATTTTAAAATCTTATGAATTGAATTGATTTTTTCCTTTCAGAAGTTTTCCTCAATAACTTTATCAATTATATGTTTGATTAATTAAATACCTTCTTTTTAAAGTATAGGCTCTCTTAATTAGATATTGATATTTTTCTTGAGGGCAAGCAAAAGACTAAGTGTGGGGGAATTTGATGCACCCAATTTGTGTCTACATTTCCATATATATAATTGAAGATAAAAACAAGTTTTCAGAAAATATCTGTTGTTTTATGAACATATTATTTGATTTTGGTGAATCTATTTACTTTCAGGAACTTTCTGGCTAAATACACAGATCAAGGGAAGTCTGTTAAAATTTTGAAACTACACGACATGTTCTTTTATACACGTCGTGTACATACAGACAGGGACACAGAATGAAGGAGGGAGTACACGCCCATGTCACCAAGAGGAAGATACACGCCGTGTGTGGCGGCGCTACACGCAGTGTACTACTTTCTAGAAGTGGTAGTTGCCGAAGAAAAGTCCACACGCCCATGTGGCAGTTGATAAAGACATGGCGTGTTTGAACTTTTACACGCCGTGTATGCTATTCTAGAAGGGGCTGGCGGAAAACATTTTGATACTACACGCCGTGTATGGCAGCGCTACACGCCGTGTACACTCAACATGCAGGCGGCTCCATGTTAAAAAGTCAACGACGGTGTGTTAGGCCACCTGCCAGCGGAGAAATTGGTGCCAAAACACGTTTACGAAAAGTACACGGCGTGTACTCTCTATACACGCCGTGTAATTTATTTTTCTATAAAAATAGGCCTTGGACTCCGAATTTTGGAGTTCAGAACCATTTAGAGGAAATCAAAACTCTACTATCACCATTCCAGAAGCTACCAAGGTGCCGTCACTCCACCATTCCACCTTCCGACACTCTACCTCAACACCTACACAATGAATCTGTCAGGTATCACTTGTGTCGTTTCTCTCCTACATTCTATGTGTAACTAAAACCCCTCATGTTGGGGATGTGTATGATGGGATCATAATTTTTATGTTGTTTTATATAGTTGTGTTTGAATCATTGTAATTCATCTTACTCTTCTTAAACCACTGTCTAATATAACTGAGAATTCATAGCTGGACCAAGAGAAGGATTATCAGTGATACAAAAGAAATGTAACGGTGAAAACATCCATGACCATTGGAAGGTTTTCACCGATTCAAATAATGGACTGGACATAATAAATTACTAAGAACACTGACTACCGGACCAAGGAGTCAGCTGCTCTAATTCCAAACAAGAGGAACCAGACCAAGGAAATCTTGTAACAAAATTAAATCCTGAATGATTGAATTATTATGAACAACACAACCATTTAAACAATATACATAAAAAATCCTTATTCTCCATAGCCCCGACACGTCTTTTCTTTCCATTTTAAAAACTCTTTAAATTTACCCGTTGTTTTCTTTCAAACTGTATCCGTTTATTCAAAGTAAATCAACTTAGCTTCAATCAAAACCCAAAATCAATCCAATCACTTCTAAATTATACATACTTCACCTAATTAAGTATTAACTCAATTGAATTAATGCACACCACGGTTCCCTTTGGATCGACCCCAAACTTATTCTATACTAATGTTCTAAGAATGGGTAATTAATTTGGGACGCATATAACTTCAATCAACGATAAGCGAGACCAGTCACCTGGGTGGAATTTAGCGTCGTCGTTAGGTAGGCCTAGAGGGCGTTGGGGAGATTCTACGACCAACCCTTTTTTTTTCTGAACAACCCTTTATTTCAAAATGTTAGAGTGGGTTTTTTGGAATTCCTCGATCTTCCCATTTTCCTGCGTGAGATAGTGGGAGGTTTGTTCAAACAGATGTTGTAATTGGCGTATAATTTCTTCAGTTCGGCCTCTTAGAAGTTGGTGCCATTATCGGTGAAGAAGACATGAGGGATTCCAAATCAGTAGATGATTTTGGAGATCATGAAGTCAATGATATAATGGTCCTTGAACTCCTTGAGAAGAACTGCTTCTGCCCACTTAGAAAAGATATCTGTGGTGGTCAAGATGAACCTGCACTGGCGAGCTGTCGCCGATGGGTATGGTCCCACAACATCGAGTCCCCACACCGCAAATGGCCAGGAGTAATTAGTGGATATGAGATGTTCTGGCGGCCGATGCAGGAAGTTAGCATGAACTTGGCATGTGTGACATCTCTTGGAGAACTCAATACAATCATGGATCATAGAGGGCCAGAAGTACCCCAGTCTCCAGATTTGATGGGACAGCTTCGACCCTACTTGGTGAGCCCCATAGGAACCGGCGTGAACCTCATGCATGACCTGAGAAATCTCAACTTCGTTGATGAAACCAAGGAGAACACCGTCAAACCCGAGCCTGTAGAGTTTCTGGTCAAGATTGGGCCCACTGTAGAGGGTAAACTATAGTGTGCAGCATCGGATCAACTAACACTTCGCCCGCTCAGCCGGGAGGCAACCATTTTGGAGATATTTGAAAATAGTGGCTCCCCAATTGGGGGTCTCTTCAACCACTGTATCTAAAGAACCTAGGGGTCCTAACGTGGAGGATCCGGTAGTAAGATGTCTTACCCACAGGTTGTCCTCCTCCTCTGTGGCGACAGGTGAAATGACCCTCCGGTGTGCCACAAGTATAATAAGATCATCCTACTCAGGTTTTTGAAGTGATGCATCCAAGCCGTCCAGGGCGTCGATTCGACCGTTCGGAGATCGAGGGACATGAGTATCTTCTGGCCGAGATGGAAACCGGGCCATTAGCTAGTGGGCGTGCTACAATAGTGGTATGAGCTCCAACTTTCTGACAACATAGCCATCATTCACTTGCTTGATGACTAGTCAAAATCCCCTTTAACATAAAAATGGGGTACATCAATCTCAAGAGCCAGCTCGAGGCCAGTGATGAGAGCCTGATACTCTGCGTCATTGTTGGTGCAACCTTTTGATAACAGGAATAAGTACGACAGAACGTATTGCACTGGGGTAATGAAGACGATACCCATTCCCACTCTATTGAGTTAATGATTATTGAGCCTCCTACCGGTGGGGCTTTGGGAGGCACCATTGAAGTGCATCTGCCAACACGGGATGACATGATCTACCAAGAGGATTGCCTCTTCGGGAAAATCCAACAACAAGGACTGGTCTGTGGAGGTTGGATGGGCAGCCATGAAGTCACCCAATGCCTTTCCCTTGATATACTTTTGGGGAAAAACATGATGTCGAACTACTGAAGGATTACCACCCACCGTACTAGACCACTGATCAACATGGGGTGGTTCAGAATATACTTCAGCGGGTCTACTCGAGACACAAACTGTACCTTGTGGTACTGCAAGTAGTGTCACAATTTTTGTACTATGAATACCAGTGCAAGGTATCTCTTCTCAATGGGGGAGTATATGGTCTCCGTATCGAGGAGCATGAGGCTGAGGTAGTATAGAATATTTTCCATCCCTTAATTGTTGTTCTGGGAGAGAAGGGCACCAAGATATTATTCCAAGGCAGTCACGTATAGGATCATTGTTTTTCCAGAGACGGGTGGCATCAAGACCGAAGGCTGGATCAGTTACTGCTTGTTTTCCATGAACGCGGTCTGGCACTCCTGGTCCCACTCGTAGGCAGGTCCTTTCTTCATGAGCCAAGAAAAGGGATTACATTTTCCGGCTAGATTCACAATGAATCGGTGTATATAGGATAAGTGGCCTTGGAAACCTTGAAGCTCCTAAATATTACTCGGGGGAGGCATCTGGATGATGGCCTTGATTTTCTCTAGGTCGATCTTAATGCCCCGATACCTGACAAGAAAGACAAGATACTTCCCGAAGGTGACCCCAAAGGCACAGTTCAACGAGTTTGTCTTCAAGTGGCTGGAGCGGAGGGAGCCGAACACTTTCTCAAGGTCCTTGAGATGGTCCTGAAACTTGTGAGACTTGACCACCAGATCATCCACATAGCATTCTAGAAATTTCCTGAGTATTGTCTTGAATATGCAGTGCATTTCCCGCTGATAGGTGGGACCTTCATTCTTTAGGCCGAATGGTATAACCTGGTAACAGAAAGGACCTCCAGATCTGATTATACTTGGATTTACCATCAATGAAGGAGAGGGCTTGGAACATAGTCGTACCATCAATCAACAATTTTTGTCACTGAAAGGGGAAAATCATTCATTGGAAAATGGCGATTGAGATCTCGGAAGTTAATTCAGACTCTAATATGTGTGTTCTTCTTCCTGATTGGGACAATGTTGGCTAGCCACATGGGGTACTGGACCTCCTTAACGAAGTTGGCTCTGATGAGTTTGTAAACTTTAGCCTCAACCATGGCACCGTGAGAAGGGTGCATTTTTATGAGAGGCTGCTTGAACCCACGATGACTTATCGGGAGACTGAGCCAGTAGACGGCTACCTAAGGATATAGTCCTGACATATCATCCTAACTCCAGGAAGACATGTCACAGTGCTATTTAATGAATTCTACGTACCATTTATATTCCTCGAGGGACATGGAAGCACTGATCAATATGGGTCTCTGATCTACCTCAATACCAAGGTTCACCTGTACCAGTTCATCGACCGTGGTAGAAACACCTTCTTCAATGGTGGAGGGGGCATCCTCCATATTCTCTTCTTCATTTGTGGAGGAGGTATTCCCAGCAGGTGAAGCTTCATATGGGTCAGAAGAACCTGAAGAGAGGTTGGTACCACCCAGGACAACAGTGGATAACATATTAGAAGATCCATGTGCCACTGAGAGCATATCAACGAAGGAAGTCGACCCAATCCCATCCGGTCTTCGGACCAAGGGGCCAAGATTGATGATATCAAAGAAATAGTGGCACGTCAGCTTGACCCAGTTCATCCCAGCCTAGCTAAACAGACACGTATGACATACTATCATTGCCATGGGGCAGATATCCCGATATCGTACGGGGGTAGAAGGTTTTGGGATCACCTGAGCCTGGTTTGTGTAGCAGTATGAGGTGATTTTCCATCGTCTCTTGGACTTGGGAATATGCCTTCCTTTTGTAATGGAGACAACAAATCATTGCCCCATGTCGGGGGTCGTGGCCTCCAATCGATGGATTCAGAAGACCTAGGCGTCATCCAGACTGGCCCATGGGTCACTTGTGAGCATGATGGGCTCAACCTCACTGGCTAGGATATGCTTATCCTTTCTCTTGTAATAGGCATCATCCAGGTAACGGGCTTCACAAGAGGAGAAAAGAGAACCATCACCTTGAAGTACGCCTACTCGACCATTTAAAGAGTACTTGAGGAACTGGTGATACAAAGAGGGGACTGCCACGTGTAGGTGGATCCATGGTCTTCCCATCAATGCATTGTACGTGGTACTCTGGGAGACAACTATAAACTCATTATTGAAAACTAGGCCACCGAACTGGGTCTTCAAATGGATCTTGTAGACCGGGGTCTGCTCTATCCTGTCGTATCCCTGGATTCTTAAATCGGATGGAGTCAGTTCATCCTCGGGTATCCATAGCATTCGCAGTGTCTGCGTCAAGATAAGATTGATCCCGAAGCCGGTGTCAACGAGACAACGATGAACCTCCACGCCGTTAAAATGAACGACAATCTACAGCGGGTGAATGTGCCCCTGCATGGGAGATACTTCATCTTCTCTTGATAATGAAATAATGGCCTTACATTCGACATTCTCAACTGTTTCATCATGAAATGCTTCAGCAGCTGGTAGCTCCGTCTCAAACTAGAGGGGGATTCTTAAAGCCTCAGTGAGGGCCTCACGCATATCCTACGACAGGCAAAGGTCTTCGAGGATAGAAAGCCTCTCTGGGATTCCAGCAAGGTGCTTAGGGACATCATACTTCCGCACTAGGTGCGAACTTCTCCTTATAGGAGGTTGCTCTACGATTGGAGGCTTGTCGAACCCTGCCGACTAGACCATCAACTGGCTTGTGTTGTGCATATCCCGCTGATCACTGGTCGAAGCCTAAAGAGTAGCTACCAGATGAGGACCAGAAGACTGAGATCAGCCTGTAGCTGGGCAAGGATGGTCGCGGCCTAGATGAGGTATCTCTACCTGATCCAGTAGCACAAACTGTGGTGGATGCGGTCTTGACGACACCAGATGAAGAGGCTACGCATGCTAGGCTCTGCGCTGGGCCTATTGTCTGGTCTTAGTGGCATGCACGACCTAGCTAGAGGTGCCAACTAATGTGCCTCGACGACCCATATTCCCACGGCTCTGCCGATGTTGGCATCAACTAGGCACATTGGTGATGTTCGCCTGGCGCTCCCCCCCGTTGGGAGTCATATAGGGATTTACCAACTCCACGGTATTAATCGAAGTGTACCATTGACTGTCACATGAAGAGTCATCCACTACTGGGCGGATTATGAGAGGGATCCCCATATCAGGGGGCATGAAGTTGCCAAGAGTGTGGGATGACGATGACATTGACGGAGCACGTTGGGTTTTCTTGCGTTGCAGATGCTTTCTCTTCTGGGAAGAGGCCGACTGCGATGATGATACAGAAGTGGTGGCAGCAGCTTCTGAAGGCTCGAACTTATTCATTCATGCCCGAATGATGCCATGGGCGCGAGAAATAATCTTGTGAGCCATACAGTCTTTGTACTTCTGGGACCTGCGGTTAGAAACCTGCTGCCACTCACCTTCGCTGTTGATACCACTATCCGGCCTTACAAAGACACCCGCCACTTGTGATAGGGCCAGACCCATCTTGACTATGTTGTCATCGACCTGGTCTTGAAGCCAGTCTTTGAACACATAGCAGTACTTGATGGTGTGCCCTAGAATCAAATGATAGGGGAAATAGTTGGGGTGATCCGTGAGGCTCACCTCTTCTGGTATTCTGCTCTCAAGAAAGCATATAATTCCTTGCTCTAAGGTGCTATGAAAGTAACCAGGAACATGATTTTCACTAAACAAGTAAGTCTGATTTCTTTTCTCTGGAAAGGGGGCCCTTGGTTCTTGTCCCTAACAAGGAGTTGGAGGGGCCTGTTGAAGAGGTGGGCCCTGATAATCCTGCTTAGGTGGCAGTGGCACATTATGCAGAGGCGCTTGCCGATTCTAAGGACGCTGCTGAGCCGGAGGCTGTTCCTGAGGGGGAGGGTGTCTACAAGGCTGTGGGGCTAGTTCTACTGGTAGA
Source organism: Viscum album (assembly GCA_963277665.1). Lineage (NCBI taxonomy): Eukaryota > Viridiplantae > Streptophyta > Magnoliopsida > Santalales > Viscaceae > Viscum > Viscum album. The sequence goes on from OY728163.1 coordinate 292,015,098, forward strand.
AACTCTAGTCACCTAGGGGCTTCTATTTGGGCCACAGCGGTGGGATTGGCTTTGGCAGCTCTCCTTGCTGGAATTACAGGGGGAAACAAACGTGCCTGGCTAGCCTTTTGCAGTGCTTCCTCCAGGCGCTGGGCCTTATTAGAGGAGTCTCAGAATCCTTCAGGTTAGTTCTATGTGATCATAGAAGGAACCAATTACGTCTTGACGTTCCCTACACACAACGTCATTAATTTATCTTCAGTTAGTGGCATGTCAAGGGAGTATGTAAGCCCCTTCCAACGGGTAATAATGTCCGCGACTCGCTCATTAGGCTTTTTATTGCACTTGAAGAGGTCTGCAATGCTGATTTTTTAGGTGGTAGAGATAAACTGGTAGAGGAACTGCCTGCGAAGATCCTCCCAACTGGTTACAGATCCTACAGAGAGCTGGCTATACCAGACGAATGCCGACCCCTCTAGTGTCTAAAAAAAACAATGGAGCTTGGAGGCCTCCTACTTTGCTGAAGTCCCTAGAATAGGCCCACACCTAGAGTTGAAGTGGGCCAGGTGATATGGTGGGTCCCCTATACCGTTAAAGAGGAAAAATGTGGGATTCCTGAAAACCGGAGGTGCCGAAATATCATCCACCCATGTCGGGTATGGCATGACATCTGGTGAGATCACCACCTACCGTGTTTCCAATGCCTCAAGGTGAGTTATGAGCGCTACCATGGGATCATCAGGGAGGGGGTCCCTATCATAACGGGGGTCCCTAACCACGAGGGCATTTTCGGGTTCTTCAATGTGGCAGATAGGCTCAGCAGCTCATAGAGCAGTTGGTGGAGTGACCCATGGGGTGGATAGGGGAGCCCGAGTGGGGTTTCTTGGATTGTCATGCTGCTAATGAGGGTTTGGTGAGACATACCGCACCCTCTTACCATGATCTCTGACTTCTTCCCTATCAACTAGTGTGGCATGATCAGGGTTGCATGGGGGTAGCTCACCAAGGAGTAGTTGTCCCTACTCCTGTTACCTTGGACTAGGATCACCATAGTTAGGCTGTCGATCTGCAGCGCATTCAGCCAAGAGTTTGTCGACCAACCTATTCTGCTCAGCAAGTTACTGGCACAACGTGGCCTTCTCAGGGTCCTCCTCCGTCTTCTACACTGAGGTGGATGATTTTGAGTGCTTGACAGCTTTGATGTGCTCTTTTCCCTCACTGGCATTCTTGCTGAGTATCAACACCTCGGTGGGCGCAGGGAGACCTAGGAGGATCGTCTGCTCACAGGTAATCCTCCCCGATGGGTCCAATAATGGTGGTACACCCTCAGGGGGTAAGTCTCCACCGAGAAGCTCCAGCTCGTCCTCCTTTTCCACTATATCGGGCAAGTTGACCATGACATTTCTTGTGGGAATGTCCTCGATGTCGCCTAGCAGGTTAGGTTGCCGCCAAATAGGACTAAAGAGGAGGGAATCATACTACCCCTAGCCACAAATTTCCATGTGAGGGGTATCCTCCATGATAATTTTGCGTAGTACCTTGATACTCTGAACGCATTGCTACTGAAGAGCATCACGACAGCCTAGTGACCCGGGGGCTAGGACACAGGGAGTGCGGCCAGATCGACTAGACGTCACTGTTCACTAATTTTGTCAAAATGAACTTAGACCTGTGGATAAACTAGGAACTGATGACGAATACTAAAATGCATCACCTAGAGGGTGTAGCTGAAACACTCAACTTCCTCCGGGGTGAGGGATTTCGGTGTGCATAAATTCGGTGCTGCGACGGGCAAGAACTTCTTGGGGAAGTGGTCCACTGTGTGGATGTTCCAGAAGCTCCTCATCTCAGATTCAGGGTATGGGCCTTCATTACCCCACTCTTCAACTAGGGGTGGCTGAGGAACTGGAAGCGGTACTGAGGTAGAACGTTGGGATGACAGGCTGGCTGGTGGAGAGTACGACGAGTGGGCTGAGTGGCTGCCGTTTCTCGAGCTGTCCTTCGAAGAGTGTAGCAACCTGGATGCCACATCGTGATAATAGGGGCTAAAGGATGTCGTTCTTAGATTTGGGGCCAAGGCTATTGGTGATAGGCTGCGATGCTTCTCACCTGCCATTGATCCTCAGAAAAGCTCTTCGTGATCTCTTTTGTAGGTAGAGAGCACTTCCAACAATGATATTGGTGATTGAATAACCGTAACCTATGGGGTCACCAGATTTTCATCCATCAGGATATACCTATGGAGGGAGGTAGAATCCTCTAGACCTTGCATTCTGGGAGCACCAGGCTGATGCACCTTTTTCCTGCCCAGAACATTGACTCAGATGAGCGAAGGGAGGGTTCCTGAGCTGAGTCATACTCCGCTTCAGAGTCTGAGAAGAGGACCAGTTTGATCTCTATCCGGGGTTTCCCTGGATTCTTCTGGTGGCGGCGACCACCCGCCTTCCTACCCTTTGGTGTCTCCTCGGGACAGGGCTAATTCCTCACACGGGGTCCTTCAACTGCACTGGTGCTGGGGTAGAGAGGGTTTCCACTCGAGAAAGCCGGTGTGCGAGGAGCCTTGGGGAAAATGTTGAAGGGGACCAGGGGAGAACCTCCATGAATAGCTCTAGAGTGTAAAAAACCTCCATCGGGACCACCAGGAGCATGGGGAAGACCGCCATGCTTGGTGTGGGTGGAGCGAGGCCAGCCTTTACACCTTTGGTTTCCAGGGCAAGGAGGACCTTTACCAACTGCAGAGAGGACGTAGGAAGGATCCCCACGTTGGAGGGGGACCGGATGTGTCATGTCCTTTCACCAGCGGTCGGGAGAAGAAGGAGCAACTCCATATTCAGTGTAATGGGAACATGAGAGGCTTTCGTATCGAGTAACACTGCTGCTAGGCAGACCCTCATTTAGATTGGGGGTGGCACGGGGCAGACCTCTTTGCCGATCCTCAAAGCAGGGATGACCCACACTCTCTAAGGTAGTGGTATGGGGAGGACCTCTGTATGGGGTGGCATCACTGCGGATTGGTTCATGATGACCACTACTCGTGCCTGCAACTAGGAGAGTCAACCTGACCTACCCATGGGGTGGTTGGGCCGTCGATTCTGGTTGGGAAAATGAGCGCCCCTGCTTAGTGTATGCAGGGACTTGATGATATGTGTCAGCGAGGGCTTGGGCCAGAGTATCCATCGACATTGACCCTCCCTGGCGTGCGTCATCCTCAGGTCGTTCCTGATGCTGGCGTCGGGTCAAAAGAACCAGGGCAAGTGGTACAGGTGCATAGCTTACCTGATTCTCCTCTGGAAAGGCCAGATGGTGGCACTGACACGGCCGGGTGGGAGCCCTTACTGGGAACCCCTGGATCAGTACTCTGACCGGGCTTGACCAGACATTGCCTACTTCATCAGCGTAAGGCAGGGAGTCGTCAAAGCGCTCCGGGGACAGGATCCCAAAGCGGTTGTATGTTAGGGTGGGGAGATATGGCTCCCTACGTGGCCCTCGGGGGCGGCGTTGATGGCGAGGTGTGGACGCTTCCAGATCCATGTGGGCCATATCCTACGTAGGGATGATGCCCTCCTCCTCGTACTGATGTACGAGGTCATTAATTACCCTTCATTGGATAACTTCCTATGGGGAGATGGGGCATGGGATCCCCAAAGTAGTGGATGAATAGGCCATCACAGAATCATTGAAGCCACACAAGGTGGCGGTGCTAGCATTGCCCTTGCCCCTACGTAGGTGGGCGGGTAGTGATCAAGTTCTTGAGGTAGAAACCTGATTCCTGAAAAGCCGGGAGATAAACTCATCAGTGCTTAAAGAGAAGGGAATCAACGACCAATGAACCAACACCATCTCATCTTCTGTGATCGTAAAGAGGGGTCCATGTTGACAATGTCACAGAACTAGATGTCCAATGTTCTACAACCCCAAATTCTGTTGAGTTTCACTCCAAGCCCGCTATTTTCTTGGTGGGGCCCAACGCTGGATGTTTGGATCTGGTGACACATCAATCCATTGATTCCCTGAGTGATACTAATCTCCATATTTGAGGATAATTCATTCACATCGGGTTCACCATTTCTATTTCTAACGCTTTAGTTGGGTCTCATGCATCCGTCTGTGGAGGACGCACTACTGTTACCCCGCATTCCCGCTTTCCAAAGATGGGAAGCATCTGTTCCTTATTCCGGGATATTTTCTCCTTGATCGAAACATGATGATGGGATTTCGGTTCTTCCTTCCATGGATTCCTCCTCGGAACTCGTCACCTAGTCTGAGTCTCCCTCATAGACTTAAGATGTTGTTCGTGAAACTCTTCCTAGTGCCATATCTTCATAGACACTAGTTAATTACGCTGCTTCTGTCAGGACATTCCAAGGGGTCTAGTCAGGGCAGCAACCTTTGGTTAGGGGAGTAGTCACGCTAGCCATCACTGGCATGTCTGGGCACTGGGGATTGGTGTGTCTGTCTTCTGTCCTTTATTATAGGGCTTCTCAAGGGTGCAAAAGCCCGAGGCATACCACATCGAATGTGGGGAATCATATTGAATGGGAATGTATCTGAGGTGTTCCTCATATTACCATGTTTAACACAAGGTATGACACAAGTTTAACGTCCGGAAGAGATGGATCAGACTGATCTGAAAACTGACTAGAGTGGATAAGATGGAGGGACCCCCTAAAGGGAATGCTAATATTGGGGCCAACATGTGGGTGGCTTCCCGAATGATGTTAAATGGAACGGGGAATAGGGTGGCATGATCTCAACAAGATGTGGTGGCCCGTGTAAGAATTAGGATGGACGATGGATTTGGGATCGATCCTTGAAGAGAATTCCTACATATCCCCATGGAGGGGAATAAAAGTCTGCGTAGTTCGGTGAAATGATGGGAAACTTGAGGAGGCAAACCGTGAGAATGGACACATGGATGGGACCCAGAGGAAGTGGAACCTCCGGGTTAGGGCATGAAATTCCCGAGAACATGGGCTCGAGGGAGAGATCAGGATGAGTCAGAAGTGATTCGCTCGAACCTTATAGAGGATTCCTACGTATCCCTATGAGAGGTAATCAAAGACGACATAGTTCAGATGGTAGATACAGTTTAACATAATGCAGGACGGGGGTGAAGTGACGTGAAGTGGGTCGGAACAACCAGGTGGTGGGATTGAACCTCTTGGAGGCTTCCTACATACTATGCCTTGACATGGATCAAAGTACCCGTAGTTCAGATATGGATATTGGCTTACACTATGAGATAGACCAAGGTGTTTCGGGCTTGAACCTCATGGATGATTCCTATGTACCATGCCTTGACATGGATCAAAGACCTCATAGTCCAGGTTGACGTTGGTGAACCGACGTGAAGGAGGACCTGGGGTCCAGGTGGATGGTGGGTTTGAACCTCATGGAGGCTTCCTACGTACCCTGCATTGGAAAGGATCAAAGACTACGTAGTTCAGATGATGTGTGTGGGTCTTACACTCTAGGATACCCATGGTGTTGGTGAACGAATGTGAAGGGGGTCAGGACAACCAATGGATGGTGGGATTGAACCTCAAGGAGGCTTCCGACGAACCTTTCCTTGGAAAAGATCAAATTTCTCGTAGTTTAGATAGAGGGAATGTAACCAAATGGTCGGAACCAGTGGGTGTTGGGATTGAACCTCGTCGAGGCTTCCTACGTACCCTACCTTGGCAGGGATCAAAGTCTACATAGTTCAGGTGACGTGTGTGGGGCTTACATTCTAGGCTGCCCAGGGTGTTGGTGAACAAATGTGAAGGGGGTCGGGACAACCAACAGATGGTGGGATTGAACCTCAGGGAGGCTTCTTAGGTACCATGACTTGACAAGGATCAAAGTCCTCATAGTTCAGATATGGGGTGTTGGTGAACTGATGTGAAGGAAGACCTGGGGTCCCATGGGTTGTGGGCTTGAACCTCGTGGAAGCTTCTTACATACTTTGCCTTGGAAAGGATCAAAGTCCATATAGTTCAGGTATGGGTTGGGTCTTACACTCTAAGGCGGCCCAGGGTGTTGGTGAACCGACATAAATGGGGTAGGGACAACCAATGGATGGTGTGCTTGAACCTCAGGGAGGCTTCCTACGTACCTTTCCTTGGCAAAGATGAAAGTCCTCATAATTCAGATATGGGTTGGGGCATACACTCTGAGGCGGCCCAAGGTGTTATATGTGATGGTCAGTGCTCACACTAAGCCCATGAGAGTCATGCTCAGTGTGAGAAACAAGAGGTAGTATCGACCCGACAATCACGTTGCGAAAGGTGCGTCCGTTAGAAGTGAAGTGGGCCTTACACGTGGTCAGCAACCCAGGGAGAGAAAGATTGGGACTTACTCCAGGAAGGAGGACCGATGTGACAAAGAACAGCGGGAGAGGAACTTGGGATATAAGAAAGGAGAAACACCTTTCCCTACCATGCCCTTCATTGGCCCTGAGGTCCAAATATGAAAGGAGGATCAGGGATGCTGCCTCTTGTAAGAAAAGCTAGGGGCTTATACCAAGGTGACTGCCCTTTCCCCGCGGACAAACGCCACTCCGATAAAGAGGATATCATCCCCTGTGAGGGGTGATCCCATCCCTGTGGAGACAGGTGGGTGTGGAGAATGTCTAAGGTGGGTGGGGGGGGGGGGGGTCCTGCATGCGTGGCATGGGGTGAGGTCATAGTTTAATGTCTTGTGCTGAGGACGATGTTGCTTGGCAGTTTAACGTCCCGCAGCTCGGATGACGTGGGTGTGCTCCGCACCCCGAAGATGTACATAACAAGTACCCTCTGCTCTATGGTGTAGAGAGGGGACATGCAAAGCCGTGATGAGGGGGTGTCATGGAGAGAACCATTGAGGGGTCCATGTTAGCATGACTATGTGAAGAGGCAATAGCCATTAGCATGCCTATGCGAAGAAGCATGAGGTGAAGCAACGCAATGGGCGGTATCATCCAAGATACTTTGAAATCACACCATGCAAACCAGGAGGGTCACACGAGAAAAATTAATTTCCAAGAATAGGGGTTCATAGGCAAGGGACTTGTGAAGATCTGTTGTTCTGCGTGGCGGAGGGAACTTGCGATGGAGTGTGCTTCAAGAAGTAGGGTAACTTAGCCTAATCACAGGGAAGAGGTTCATATTGGTGGTGCTTAGCAATGTGTAAAGGCATTCTCGGAGCAATTCTGCCTTGCGAAGCAAGGTGTCGGGAAGCAATGTGCTTCATGAAGTATAGTGAACCTTCCTTAGCATGTGAATCATGTGTACATGAAGGGTGTTTCACGATGCATAAACTCTCCGTGACGACTCGAGTCCCCTTGGGGATCCCCTTATTTCGAGAAAACCCCTTAGGCTTCACGAAAGGCATCCCTCTCAAAAGAGGGGATAAAAACGAGAAAATGGTAGGTACTTCACTCAGCGGAAGTAACTCGCACAACTCATGGTTCGCAGAGCTGAAAGATGCTTTGTTATTCGGGAGTTGGGAAGTCGGAAGGTCGGATTGTCCATCCCTTAGGCTCAAGCAAATCCCGATATTTATAGGCAAGAGGTACCACAAAGTAGAGCTTACGCGATGCAAAGAGGGAATGGATTTCTATGCGGTGTGTTCACGAATGTCAAATGCGTTCGCGGAGCGTCCCGCCTAATTGCTTCGCGGCAGGCTCATCAACGTCAAATGCGTTTGTGGAGCGTCTCACCTTCTTGATTCGCGGTGGTCTCACAAACACCAAATATGTTCGTAGAGCCTCCCGCCTTTTTTCTTTGTGGTGGGTGCGGTGCTGGGGGACTCCATGAAATAGCTTCGTAATGCTGTCAATAGTGCCTTCGTCTTGACTTCTTCTTTATCCCAAATTTTGGAGCCAACACAACTAACTGAACAACCATTCCATTTAATCATCAAACTGAGAATGAAATGCATAAAGGATCATATCAATGTGAAACCATATTAGATAATAATAATAAATAAATTATAATAGAAGTAAATTCATAATTATTTGGCATCATGATCTATAAAATCATGAAACCCCCACTATCAATACCGTTCATAAGACAATTTAAAACTACAAGTAAACAACTATCTGATTTGGAAAACTGATCTATCTCAATGGTAATTATTGATGCATAAATAGGATATCAATAACTAGGATCCACCTGTAACTGCATGTCAAAGGAATTCCTCATATATTGAATAATCAATTTAATTCATGAATCAATATTCATTATCATCAAATATCCACATTGTCTAAAAGATATAAATTTATCAATATTTCTCCAGTTAATTAAATACATTTCGAAGTAATAAATATATGTAAAATGGAATATAGTTAAGGAAATAAAAATATCGGGGATAAAAAAATATGAAAATTTCAAATAAATGTAATTTATAATGAAAAATATCATAATAAAGTGATTGTTTTAAGAGAACGTAAACTATCACAAAATAAAGTTAGATTATACAACAATATTTACCCCATTGTAAACTTTTAAATCGTAACCCCTTGAATAATAAACATTAAATGAAGTATTAATAATCATGAATAAATTGTTATTCATGTTAAATAAATTGAAGGTTCAGTATATACAACACATAAAAGTGAATAGGTGAATATTAACAAATATGTCTCAATGAAATGGAAATTGATATGAAATCTATTACAATGATCAAGAAATTGAAGTTATAATTATTCAGTGAAAATATTATTTGTAAAAAATTTAAATCAAAATAAAATTAGTATAATTAAAATAAAATATAATCAAAATTAATTAAAATAATAAATTAATAATATCAAATAAAACAAATAACTAATATAACAAAATAAAAAGAAATTGAGTTATAAAATGCTTTACCACTTGGTAATTTTAAATGGAAATACCCATGAATGAATCAATTTATGTTGAAACAAAAAATACCACTAATTATAAAGTATTAATTATATGAAATTTAAAATGGTTAGTTTTTACTTTCCATAAAATAAATTAGGTGCATAACATTAATATATGCCTTGATGAATGAAAATTGAGACGAAGTCTCTTACCTCATGCCTTCCTTTAGTTGAACATGATTTAAACTCATATATAATGGTTTTAATAATTTTATTAATGTATAAAAGAAGAAAAATAATATTTATAATATCATATATTATTCTCTTATGACATATTACCCCCTTTTGTTAATCATATCTCATTAATTTCATTGTTTTAGGGGATGATTGCCTTGTTTTATAATCGGTGTTTTGTTATGAATGTTACAATTGTTTTATATAATATATAAATAAATAATATCCAAAATTATAATAATGTTATTAATATAATATTTAATCATTATATATATTCTTATGACCATTATTTAATGTTAGTCATGGAAAATGAGTCACATCGCTTCGTGGATACGGTAGATCGTATGCACACACGAGTGACAATATCAATCACCTAACAGGTGAAATGGAAAGGGAGATTTTGATATATTAATTTTTAAGAATTTATATAATATCATATATATTAAATATATTTAGTAAATTTATCCTTATTACCTTCCATTTAAATCACAAGTGAAAAAATAATAATTTCGGTCCGTGGGGCGATAATCTGCCGTACACACAAGATATTTTATCATATTTTAAACAGAATTGAAAGTAAGAATGTTTATTTGATATTGCAATTCCATAAGTATAATTATATGAAAAATATTATATATAAATATTAAATCCATATTTATATCTTACCATGATAGGTGTTGATGGAAAATGAGTTACATTGGTTCACGAGGTGGTAGTCCGCCTTTCACACGATCAAAGATTTGATTTCCAATTTTATGGAAGTAGAGAAGGATGTAGTACATGGAATTAAAATAAAAACTTATAATTACATGGTATATACTTGTTTTTATTGAACTATAATTCTTTAATAATATTTTAAGGAGGTGGAAGAATAAATAAAATAAGAATGACTATTTAAGAACACAATCTATTCTTCAAACGACCTCTTTATGTTTGCACTAAAATACTTCATTGGATAGATTTAGTAAAAAAGAAATGGATTTATGTTTTTAGAGGGAAATAAAGAAGTAATTTTGATAGGTAATAAATTATTTTTTTTATGTGTGAATATGCGGGGATAGTGGGTGGCCTTTCATAAGTGGGGGAAAGGATACACATGAAATCTTGTAAAAGAATCAATTACACCAACATTTTTATCATGAAAAAAGCCTCCAAAATGGGTCATTATAGACATTAATAGTATATAAAATATAATTATTTCTAGACAATGTATTTTTACAATTTTTCAGCTAATTTTAACCCTTATCTTTTTAGTTTAACCCTTTCTAAAATGGTTTTTACCTTAACCTTGATAATTTATTTTTTTCCTGCTTTTAATATTCATAATGGTTAAAAATTAAGTTGAAATTATTATACGGTATAAATTATTCTGATTGAAAATATTTAATCAATTTTTTTATATTCAATTCATATAAGTGGAAGAATCCAATTCAAAATTATACCTGCATATGTAATAGAAAAGTAGGATTCCAAAGAGAAAATGTTCATAAGTAGAGCAGGTTTTAATATCAAAATTCAATATGAAATTGATTAAAATGAAGTAAATTGAATTTAATATAATATTATTGAAATAAATTTTCTTCAAAAAAATTTAAAATATAATTGTAATATATAAATAATTTAAACAAAAACGTTTTTAATAAGAATCATTATTTTTTACTATTCATCGAAAAGTGAAATTTTTTAAAAGATTCCCAAAAAATCACCCTAATATAATTTTTATGTGTATATTTCAAAAATTAAGTTCATTTTATGAAATATATTTTCTAGAATTGGTAAAAAATAACTTTAAATTATATGTGCAATGAGCAACAAAACTGCCTTAAAACAATACAGTTTTTTCCCGAAAATGTTTATTTTTATTTCAAACAATTATTATTTTATTTAAAATAAATAGACATAAATTTAATTTATTTAATACATTTCTAAACCATATAATTTTTAATAATTTATTTATTACTATTCATACCCACAAACATAATGGATATGTTATAATGGTCATGTTTAAATAATATTTTAATAGAGTATTTTTCACTGAACCAGGTGTTGTACACATCATAAGCTATCAAAGAGTTTGAATTTATTTGAATATAAATAAATAATAAAGTATTAGGGTGTTACATTATTAATTCATACAAAAATTTCAACCTCAAAATTTCATGTATATTACCTTCTAAATAGGTAAGTGTAGTTCTTCTTTCTAACATCCTTCGGTTCCCATGTTTCTTTGTCTATTTTTTGATTTCTCTAAAGTACCTTTACCAGTCAATTAATTTGACTCTAAAATACTCTATATCTAGTATCAAGAATATGGATGGGTTATTCAAAAAAATATATTTCAGGTTCTAATTGTATTTCATTATAGGTGAGCACATGAATTGGTTCTTTTATGTACTTCCTTAACAATGATATATGAAACACATCATGTTATTTTGAGAGACATGGTATAATTTCCAAATGGTAAACACTAAATCCAATTATTTCAAGGATTCAAAATGCTCTGATGTACTTGGGACTCAATTTTTATTTCTTACTAAACCTTATTACACCCGTATATGGAGATAATCTCAAGAAAATATGACCTCCCACTTGGAATTCCAAATCCTTCCTCTGATTTTAGGTATAACTTTTTTGTCTACTTTGAGATAATTTAATATGAGATTGAAAAGTGTTTAAATTTTTCTATACAAAAATTTATGGTCTTATAAGTGTTTTTACTCCACATTTATCCCAAAAAGTTGATGTATGCTATCTCTTTCTATATAATGATTCATACGACACTATTTGAATACATGAATGGAAACAATTTTTATAATAAAAATATAACAAAGTTATATAATGATACCACATAACTTGAATGTCAAGTCATAATGACCTTGAAATATCTTCCATTATTTGGATAGTCCTTTCATAATATCCATCAGTTTGTTTATGGTAAGTAGTTCTCAAATGAAGCTCAATATCAAGAGCCTTCTAAAGATTCTTCCAAAATTTTGACGTAAAATAGGTATCATGATCAAACATGATAGAATCAGGTTCACTGGGAAATATTACATGTTCATTAATATAGATCATTAAGAGGTTATAAAGAGGTAAATATTCGCTTATAGTGATGAAATGTGCGGATTTGTTTATGTTTTTAATGATAACCAATACTAATCATTAATTCTAGGATTCTTTGTAAGTCCTATGATAAAGTCATAGTAATTGTATCCCATATCCTTATAGGAATATGAAGATGTTGCATTAATCCTCTTAGAATATATCTCCTAGACCTGACTAATTTACAAACCAATCATATTGATACACATTCATCAATTTTCCACTTCATGTCATCTCACAAAAAATGTTCCCTCAAATCCCTAAATATCTTGGTGCTACCAGGGTGTATACAGAAAATAGATATATGAGAGTCATCCAATAATATACATTTTTCTATTAGGTAAATATAGAGTGCATAATATCTTTCCAAATTTAATAATACCATCCTCACAAACTAAGTCTACTAATTTCCCATCATTTATAGCACAAATATTCTTTTGAAAGTTCACATCATCTAATTGATAACTTTTTATCTTTTCTAATAATGAAATTTTCACAATTAATGGGAAGTGGGATTATGTATATTCATCCTTAAAAATTCACATATCCATATTTACTAGATCCTTGAACCTAGGATTCCACTAAATCCTCATCTGGGTAAAAATACTACGATCTTTCTTACTCAATTCAGCTACTAACTTATTTTCATTTCCTAGGTGGTATTGTATTTAGGATTAAAAATATTTGGGTAGCTCGAGCCATAGAATTAGTATTATAATGAGGAAAGATTTATTTTCTTCTTTTATGATCCATGTATATATCACATATTAACCATAGAGATAATGTCTCTATATCCTCATGTAAAATAATAAAACCCCAAACTCAAGATCTTGGGATGGATATTTCTTTTCCCGATTCTCCAATTTCCTTTTTTGTATATGTAATAATGCTATCAGTTTTCATTAGGACACAAAAAATACCCTTCATCGATGCATCACTATATATCACAATACCATCATTTTCATATGGTTGAGTCAAAATTGGAGCATTGAATAAACTATTCTTCAGTATATAGAAATATTATTCACATTCCTTTGTCCAAAAAAAACACCTTTATGTGTAATCTTGGTTAATGAGTTAGCCAATTTGAAAAAATTCAGAATTAATCAATGATAGTAACCCACCAAACCAGTGAAACTATGCACCTTAGTTATACTTGTTGGTATAGGTTATTCTATGACTACCATTATCTTTATAGGATCAAATAATATTCCATACTTAGAGATAATATGGCCATGAAATAAAACTTGTTGAAGCTAAAAATTACACAGAATAAATTTAAAATATAACTCTTTCCTTCTATGAGTCTCAAGAATGATCTAAAAGTGATTATCATGATCCATATAGCTTTTATAATACAACAAGATATCATCAGTTAATACCAAAATAAATGATCAAGATATTCCTTAAATATTCTACTCATCTGATACATAAAAACATAGGGTGAATTAGTCAATACAAATGGAAGTATTTTAATCTTAGAATTTCCATACTTCATTTATAAAGTGGAAATTAGAATGTTTTCCTTATTTACTCTCAATTGATGATACTCAGAACAAAGGTCAATTTTGAAAAATATTGAACTTCATGATGTTGATTTAATTAGTCATTAATGTGAGGCATAGATAATTTTTATTTATTATAGTAACATTGATTTCCCTATAATAAATATAGAGCCTCATGGATCCATCTTTCTTTTTGAGTAAGTGATCTAGGGCTCCCCATGGTGAAATACTATGGTGAATAAATCTGTTATCACAAGAATTTACTGGTTTTTTCTTATATTCTTCTAATTCTATAGTGGCCAGTCTATAGGGAGTCCTTGATATTGGTCTTACAATAGGGATTAAATCAATGAGAATATATATTTCATGCTTTAGTGTATGTCCAAACAATTCCTCAAGATACACATCAATTTATGCATATAAAATGGGTACATCCTCAATGTAATTATTACCTTCTTTATCCATATATTTTGTTTTCTATTATTCAATAAGAATCTAATTTAGAACAGATACTAGTGGTGGATCTATAGATGGATCATATGATGGATTATCTTCTACAAAGATAAGGAATTATATATATTAATCATGAATCATAATTTCATTCTCCTTACAATAATTTTTTTCATCGTATTTTAAAATAAAGTCTATAAAAATGATTATATCAAAGTCAGCCCTAGGTATGATAATAAATTCCATAAATGAAGATTTTTTTGTGTGATAATGTGGAGTTCTTGAATCATCTCTATTTTAGTGAGACTTTCACAAAGAGTTTGAATTAAAAATCACTTCTTAAAGTGATAGGGAAATATATATATTTTTGGAGAACATGGAAGATATAAAAGATTTAATGTATCTTGAGTAAAATAGTTAATTATCTAAATTTGAACCAATTATTAAGTTACCTTCCACCACATCATTGGGTAATTACACTTCAGCTGTAGTGATCACATATTCTTGGAATTCTCCCCTTAGCCTCTTCAGTTGTAGATTCCCACGATGCATAGGGAATTAATTTTCATAGTTCCCCATATCCCTAAAATTGACATAATAAATAATAGTGTTTTCCTACATCCATTTCCATTATTTAGCCGAACAAAACTTATAACCAAACTTATAAAAATCTCTTAAGACCATCAAGAATTTTCCAGGATTATATTTTCTATAGTTCTCAGAAGAGGGAAATTGTTTTATTATAATATTATTATTTAAGGAATTTATTATTTTTTCTACTCAATCGACCACTTTTTTTATTGATTTTCATTGAATATGTAGGTTATATATAATTTACTTATTTATTTTGATGGAACATAAAACTATTTCATCATATGATGATATTTTTTGAGAGACTAGTTCCCTTTAGATACTTGGCTTATAAACATTCAATAAATGGTCAATATTTCACTCTATGTCTCATATGTAATAAATATCATACCTAGATAAAATTTTAAAGCTATCCTCTTACCCAACAACACTTTTTATTCCTTATTATATAAGTTGAGTATCTTTATATTCATTTAAATTTGGTTCTCATAAGGGAAATATTTTTCCAAGAACGTCTCGTAAGAATCTTTCCATTCCATGATTTCTATTTCATCTTCCTCCATAGTATTATAGATTAATGAACACCATTGATCAACATATCCTTTAATTAATTACACTTAAAATTTATCATTTTCTTTTTCATTTTATACCAAGGAAATAAATATATTCTCAAGAGACTTAATCCATTTCTCAGCTACCAATGGATTGTAGTCCTACCAAATGATGAGGGATTTTATCGCATAAAGTTATCCAAAATAGAAAAATCATGCTATAGAATAGGTTTATCCATATCGGAATGTTTATTTTTCATAACTTTATTAAGATTCCCCCATAAATCCATGGAATTATTAGTCCCAACACTAGCTGTATTGGATTTCTCAATAGTGAATTCTCTACATTACCCATGAGTATTGATAAACATATTCCTACTAGGTACCATTTCTAAAAAATAGAATTAATTAGATTATTTAATGAAATTATGAATTTTAATTAATAATTTATAATTCTACATATGGTGTATTACTTAACATAAATTAAAAAATTATGCATTTTTAATCTCAGAATCATAAACATAGTTTCTTTGGGGATATATTTATCTTAAAATCTTTCTTAATAAGTTATAAAAAATTTGAATTATCATTAGAATATACCCTAGGAATATTAAACCTAGTGTGTAGTAAGAACAAATTTGGTACTAGGTAATTCTAAAGTGAAGATGAAAGCACCCTTTTCAGATTTATTACTCATAGGAACAATTTTGCCAAAACCATGTCCACTTGTAATATTCATACAAGGATTTATTTATAGGAAAAACAACACAATCTCTTAATCTTAAAAAAATTAGGATGTTCTTATATAATTATCCATAAATTATATTATTTTATTATGCTACCTAATCAAATTTTCTCATAATCTAGTTCCCAAGGTTTTTACTATACTTTCCTTGATAACAACTGTAACGACCCCGATTCTTGTAACCTAGAGTTGGTGCCTACTTTATTGCATTAGTATAGATATAAGGGGTAAAATCATGAAGGAATAATATTTTTAATAGTTTTTTAGAACTCGATACATACATGATACACATTTTACATAGGGTAAAAAAATACAAATAAACATAAGGGAAAATATTTGTCATTATTCAACTCATTCCAAGATTTCCTCTTCAAAGAAAGAAAACAAAATAAGGGCGAGCTCAAATACTCAGTAGGGGTTACATATTGTAGAATATATCATGATTTAATAAATAAAATGCAATATGAAAGGTAAATAATTGAAAAAATATGTCATTTAATCAATAAATTGAGAATTAAATAGGTCATAATGAATATGTAAAGGTAACTAACTGAACACCAATTCCATTTAATCAATAAATATTAAATGCATAGAGAGATAATATAAATGTGAAAATATCACAGATAATAATAAAAAATAATTAATTATCAATGAATGAAATACATAATTATCATATTTCATGATCTTATACATCATGATACCTCTTCTTTCAAGACCTTTAATAAGATAGTCTAAAACTATAGGTAACATCCCATCCGATTTTTCAAACTGATTTTTCTCATGATAAATTTCGATATATTGAGAGGATATTTATAACCAATCCCCACCAATAACATTATGTACAAATGATTCCTCATATATAAAATAATATATTTAATTCATGAATAAATATGCCTTTTTCTAAATATCTGGATTGAGTAAAGGATACTGATTCATCAATATTTCCCCAATTAATCAAATAAATTTTAAAGTAAACACCATGTATAAAAATGATATATTTTTTGGTGAATAATTATATAAATCATATAAAAATATGTATATTTAATATAAATGTAACATACAACTAAACATTATCATAATAATGTGATAGTTTTAAGACAAAGTGAATGATCACAATAAAATGTGAGATTTTATAATAATATTTACCTCATAGGTAACTCTTAAATTATAACACCCTGAAGAATAAACTTGAGGTGAAAAGTTAATAATCGTGAATAAATAGTTATTCCTATTAAATACATAAAAGGTCTAGTATATACACCACAAAAAATTTAATAGGTGCACATTAACATATATGTCTCAATGAAATAAAAATCAAGACAAAATCCTTTACAATGATCATAGCATTGATGTGAGAATTAATTAATGAATCAATTATGTGTATCAAATTTCAATCCATATCAAACAATTATAAATTAAACATATTATAATAAAAATTAATTACACACATAATCTATTAATAGAAAAGACAATGAAGAAGTAGTATAACTCAATAAAATGAAATTGATTAATGAAATTCTTTACCACATGGTAATTATCAAGACAATCCCCTTGAATGAAAATAATTTGAATTTAAACATTAAATTCCATGAAGTATGGAATATTCAAGATATTAAATGTAAAATGGGTAGTTTATACACCACATAAAATAAATTATGTGCATAACATTAATATATACCTCAATAAATGGAAATTGGGATGAAGTCCCATACCACATTCTTTACTTTTGTTGATGTGATTTAACCTCTTGTATAATGGTTTTAAGAATTTTATTAATTTATAATAGAATGAAATTCATATTTATAATATCGTATACTATCCCCTTATAAAATATTACCACTATTTATTTAATAATATTTGATTATTTTCATTGTTTCAGATGTAAATTGGCTAATTTTCTCATGCATCTTTTGTTATAAATGTTTTGATTTTTTTATGTAAATGTTGATACCCACCAAATGTGTATCAAAAAATATACAAGGGAAGAAATACCTGAATCGTGGGTATTATTTTCTCTATAATTAATTGTAAGGTAAGGTGTCCAACTCATGCGGACCACATAAAAATTATAAGGATACATGATCACATGACCCTTAGAAGGTCATTAGAACAGATCATGCACAATGCATGATATGATTTTGATCACAAAACCCCCTTTTACAAGCCTATATGTTCTTGGAAAGGAACCCAAAAGATAACTGATGATTTTGAAAAGGATGCTATAGAAGCTCTTTTGATCATGCAACATTCCAATCGACAGGCGCCTGATAATCATCCAAAACTCTTTGAAAAATAGAGGGTAAAAATATGGAAAAGGTGGAAAACTTATGTGATTTTTTATCTTTATGTTATGTACTCATATAAATTCTCAAGACCTTGTAATGTCCCTAGTGACATGTCCACCTTATCATGAATAGTTATGTTAACATATCACCTTCATCACGTGTGGGGTCTCAAACATGTTCTTTCGATTATGTGATACCCCTCCTGATCCATAGAAAAGTAGAGGGGGTGTCAAAGAAAATGATCCTACATCATAGAAATATCCAATATTAGTCATCAGATACATCTTAGATAATGATAGTGATTGTATTTGACAACACTAACATTGTTTCATGTGATCTCTTGTCCTTGCACAATAAATAAGGATATTAAAAGGGGAAGGTGAAAGCTTATTGGGGAGTGAGGATATTCTTGGCTTCAGGTGAAAGGGGTAATATGACTTGGGCAATAAGAATTGAGCACATGAGGCATCCCTTGACAATCCACTGTGATCTTGAAAAGGAACTCAATCATTTGGGCCTCAACTTATAAAGGCTCCCTTGACAAGCTACCTTAGTCTTGCGGATGACCCCAGACAAGTACCCTATGATCATGAGAAATCCATTATTTAGGCATAATGATCTCAAAAAGACACCTAGAAATGTTATCCTTAAATTTTAGAGACTCCCAAGACTATCCAAATGGTAGGTAAAATCCTTTAATTGGTTTAGGTCTAATAAATGGGGCGATGGAGGGATATTATCATGGTTGTTGAATATCATACAATTCCCTCCAGAGGACCTGAGGTTGGAACATGAGAATTGGATTATAAAAAAACACCTCCATCGAATACATATCTTATTTGTGAGATACACAGCATGAAATTAAGCGTATAACAAGGTCGTCAAGGCCTATAACCCCCTCCCCCCTAAACAAGAAAAAAAGAGGAAATGATCAACCGAGTGCACACAAAGATGATGGGGAGAGCGCAAGTGTGGACTTATCAGATTGAAAGGTCATGCAATAGTTGGGTTTTACACAAGGTGAAAACCCAAGAAAAACCTAAGGGATCACATAGCATGAATATGTGCTTCACATGATCACAATTTAAATTTTTTGGATGAACTCTATCATTTAATGAAGATTATGTGAAAGAGGACCCACCTGTTAACTGGGACATGTGAAACATAAAATAGATTAATATAGAGAAAATGTGAGACACATATACAATAGAGGATGGAATAAAGAATGAAAAATATTGGAGACTTATGGAAATATGGATACATTTAACTTAATGTGATTCTCATGACCTACCCAAATAATGAAATAACACAAGGACATGTCACCCAAGTCATGTGACACTCTCTCAACATGCCACTTGGATAATGAGATATCAATTGGTAATGTTAGGAAAATCATTTGACACCTTCCAATCATGCCATATAATTCATGCGAAGTACTCCATTATTAATATCCAAATCTTATAATGTCTCCCACATTATGTAGCAGTACTAAGACAAGTCAGACATGTTTTTCAATGTCCTCTAAAAAAGTTAGTCAAGGTCTCACGATGTCCTCCAGATATGTCCACTAGATCATGTAAAACCCTATAGACAGGTATACCAGATAATGTAACTACCATTAAGATACATTATTCATGTCATGAGAATCTCTCCAGATATTCCATCATTGATCATATGATTCCCTCTCTACATGTCATCCTTGATCATTTGATTTCCTCCTAACATGTCATTCATATTATGATATTTCACTCAAATAACTCAACTAGATCATGATATTTTTTAAGGAAATATCTTTTTGGAAACCAAGACATATATGGAAATCCTCATACATGTCATATTTACACACCAAACATGTCTTCTAGAAAACCAATACATGTTATGAATATGTTGAGGACACATCAGGAAGACAATCAAGAAATTTCAAGAAGAAACCCAAGGACATGATAACACTTTCTGACAGATATAATTGGGATTTCTACCAACTAAGCTATGAGAACTATTATTCCTAATATAACTAGGATATGTTGGATGCCTTCATAAGGAAAAATATCAATCAATAATTTAACTCAGTGTAAGACTCTCTATGTCTTTGAAATTATAACCATTAGGATCTAATCTCTCAAGTGATTTTATCAATATTTATCATCCATCAGTGGATTTAGAAATGAAACATAATGAATTTGATTCATTTCATAACTGGGATACATGTAAACCCTTAAAAATTACCAAGATATATATATCAAACACCTAATAAGGGCCTCCCCAATTCATAAGTCCCACTCAGTATGCAGTGAGATCGATTACATGATACACCTTGTTTCTCACACTGAGCATGTATCGTGTTGTATTAGGGATTTATAATGGTAATATAACATCATCCATGAACCTATACCATCTAGAGAAACCATTGTGTGTAAGCCCCATTCACTGTAATGATATGATAGCCTCATACATGGTCATCAACCTTGGGGAATGTCCAAAGGTTGTGATCGAACTATGATGAATTTGATTCCTATCATAGGAAATATATGTAGGATTCATCCATGCAGATCAAGCTCAATATTAGATTCATATGTTCCTTCATATTCATTCTTTACACATGAAGTTAATATTAATAGGTTTCATGAACTATATGGGTTTTGATTCCTGTTATAAAATGATACGTAGGATGCATCATAAAGGTTCAATCCCATCCTTGAGATATAAATCACCTCCCTAGATAGAAGTAAACTTCATAGGGCAAGGTTATATTGCTTAAAAATATAATAAGCAACCAATTAATTGGAAATGGATGAATAACCTTGAATAATTATAGATGAGATCATTAATAGACCCCTTTGTCACATAAAGGGGTTCAATACTTGATCATTTTTTGGGGTGACTGGCCCCATATCATGATTTGTAATAGATTAATGAACATATATTAAATCTATAAGAGTGTCCCACAGTATTAAATAATTTCACCCAAAATGGTGTGATGAGCCAGACCTCCCATCCTCTTGAACAATGTTACTTCCTTTGTGTCTTTGGGTTTGAAACCCCAATTGACCACATGCCTCTAGAATGTAGACTTGTACTTAGATATGGATATGGGAACCATTATAAGTTTCTATGGTAGATAAACACAAATGGTCTACCTTATGTGAATGATTTTAAAAACATAAAACCCCCCATAGTCAAACCGTTGGAGCATTTTGTCCTCGCCATCTGTGTAACATTTCCTTTGAAACAAAAAATGTGAACCCAACATGAATAATTGTGTAGACATAAAACCACTCACAATCTAACTATTGTTCCATTTTTTAACACCCATTTTTTTAATCGTTCCCATGAAACTGAAATGGTGAACTCAACATGAATTTATCAAATAATAAAATGATCTGTTTACCATGCGTTGAGACATTTTGTTTTCATATCCCATGCAAACAAAATTGGTGAAACCAACAAGAATATATAAAATAATAAAAATTATTGGATGATAAAATGTTACTAGGGATATAATGAAGATTTCCATCCTCACTGTGACATTTTTATGTGAGAAAAATGTTTGGACCATGAATAAGAGCAGACAATTATCTATGCATATCTGATTGAGAATATAACATTCCTAAAATAGTACATTGATTGGTGACCTTGTTCCTCATTGTCTTCAGGTCTATATATATTTTACTTAAAGAAACACCCTAACCCAAGATCATGTCTTTATTTAGTGGCCTTTATAGAAAATAAACTACGACCACAACCCTTATGATTCGCTGAATGATCTCACTATCCTTACATATTTAGCATCGGGTGTAGAATTCACTAGTCTAGGATTACCAATGAAATGTTATAATCCCAACCCTTGATGATGAATGAAAGGGTCTCTAGACACTAAAATTGACATGTCCGCATTGTCTAAATCAAACTAAATTGAATCTAATGGAATTCAATTCAACCACTAACCACTTAATAATCTTGTACATGGAGTGTGATAATCACAGAATTTAGTATCTAATAAAGGTGGATAAATAAGTTAACTATGGATCCCCAATCATTTAGCATCACTTGATGAGTGCTCCTATTAACCGCCATCACCAATGTCATCCCAAAAGCTACCCTCAGTCACCTACTAATGGAACCATCCAACACATTTAAACCTCTAACACCCAATTATGGGAACTAAGGAAGAAAAAACTAGTGAGGAAATAATTGGATAACAATGAGTGGGTTCATATCCCTTCTTCTGACGATGAATCCCACTGGCATATTCCAGTGGTTTCAAGAGTGAAGGATTATATTACTTCTCACTTAGTGCAAGTCTATGGTCATATTCCTCTAGCATGTGTAGGGAAGGCACATATCCCAAACCCCATAGATGAATCCTAACAACATAATACAATGGAAAAATGAGGACATAAGTGGGATCTTATAACCACTTCAATGGAATATAGATTATAGTATATATTGGATACAAAAAATTTTAAAACCTACCATATTTTGCACACTTTTCTAAAATGTCACTACATTCTGGAAACTGATAAAGAACTATGCCATCATATTTTGATGCTGGTACATATACAAGGACAAGATAATATTCTTATCCCTACATCCAGGGAAATAAAATACTCTGATCATCATGAAAAAGTGGTCTGTATGAAGCAAGATAAAAATTTTTCTCCCATCCAAGAGGATTATCGATATATTTCGATAAAAAAAGATACACCAGACCATGATCATATTATCATTCTAGCTATGGATCACCATATGGGAGTGAAACATGCCAATGTAAAGGAACTCATTTCTATTGAAAAAGTCTAGAGGAATACTTTAAAGGCATTGGATTTGGATCATATTACTGTTCCAATTTGGGCTCACCAAGTGAGAGCGGCACATGCATTAATACAGGCTCATATCCCTTTCCAAAAAGACCGAATAGATACTCCAGAGGAACAAGATTGGTCTCATATCCCTACTCCAACTAATTCCCATAATATGATAGTGGAACATGTATTGGGATAGGATTATATTTTGGTGAATAAGGCTACTTGAAATATTCCAAAAGATCATGGAAACCAGGCTCATGCTCCTACTTCTGTTGATGAATGATTGCACCAACATCCTTTAGAGGCTATACCAGAGGATGCTCATATCTATTCTCCCATTACATAGGTTCTTAGATATATTTTGGCGTGGAATTAAAATTTGGACTAAACTCATATCCTTTTGTTAGATAGTGTTGACCGAAATATTCCATCAACCACCCATAGGAAGGCTTATATTCCTTCCAATAATAAAGAAGCTCACAGGAATGTTCTAGAATATTCTCAGTAGAAGGATAATATTCTGAAAAAACCATATAGTTATCAATATATTCTAGTAGGAATCATAAAATAGGCTCATATCCTTACACAACCATAAAAGGTAGGTTGTTATATTCTATACGCAATGCAGAATGAGGATCGTATACCTAACCTTCTCAATGATAGTGTACTTGAGGCTATTTTGGACACATTATCAACACCCCATGGATCCATAAATTCCTCAACTAAGGCATAATGTGATCTTTACTTCAATAGTCATTATCATGGTAGTGTATATATGGATCACAAGGACTCTACTACCGATATATTCCTTATAAACCTCCCCATGGTGATATCTCCATTGGATAAAGAAATACTACCCTACCTAGACACCTCTATATAGAGAGGTGATATAAACATATATGCATTCATATAGAGAGTTGATCGAAACATTTAGGTCAACTATATACAGTTCCCCATCAGCTATGAGTAAACCATCACCATAGTCAACAAACAACCTTTCTGTCTGATCAAGTGGAGGTGTGTAAGTCTGATGAATAGGAAATTAGAATTTATATATAGAGAGAGTTAGATAGAAACAACCTCCCAAAAATGTTACGCTCCCTTTCAAATTTTGAATATAAGATCCCATGAATGTTCGTGGATGATTGCATGCCTTACCTAATCCAAATCATGTGGGAAACTCATTAGAAATTAAAGCATAGAAACCTACCTTATCTAGGATATGAGGGACACCTTCAGACCATCAGTATACAATGTTTTCAGTTAGACCTAACTACTATCTCCATGGTATAGTACCTGAAATTGGAAAATCATATAGAAAATATTCAATATGATTGCTTCCACTGTATTATAATTCTTCAGCAACTAATTACAGAATCCTTGTCATGTATCTATATATGAGGATGGGGGAAGTATGAAGATTTACATTTCATGGAACCCCTATAATAATAGAACCCCCCAGATAGAGAATCCTATAATGTCATATCCCCTAGAAGAATCATGGGACTAGGTAATGTTCAATCCAGTTAGCCACTATAATATAATCACCCAAATTTAATGATGCCAAGATGTCACAAATAAAGGTAGAGGAAAACCAAAATATCTTTGAACTCGAACCATCGAAACAATTGGAACATAATTCAAGCACAAAATCTAAAGTTTTAGTCAACCCAAAAACTTCCCATAAAGAATAAATCCTTTCATGGGATACCATTAAACACAGTTTATACATGAGCATAGCTGCACCAAATCAAGAGGATAATAATAGAAGATGCCTTAACATCTATCTAGGAGTGAACATGGCTCACCAGAAAGTGGGAATATTTACCACCACCTCCACCCCTTAGATATTCAACCAATAATAGGATACAAGATATATTGAAAATATATGAAAAACAACCTCATCCAACAAGGATGGGGGGACTTTTACCTCAATATCCACCACCAGGACTATCACACAATGAGAGGGTCCTCAAGAAATCATTGGAAATTCCAAATCAACAACATCCATTAGGTATTGGAGAATTTATATCTCAATTCCCATCCCAAGATTCATCAAATCCTCAAATGGAATCCTCATATCTTTAACAATAAAATCAAAAAAATTCAAATTAGGGCCCTAAATACTCCCCATCCCATAAGGTTGGGGGAAGTTTCATCATCATAATCACCAAAAGGGAATTAGTCTTTTCAAGGTTGTGAGGTATGTATCGATGTTCAATATGCCATCCACTACAAGATGAACCATTGTTATTTAGGACCCATTAAAAAATCACAACAAAAAACTCCCTCAAGTTCAGTAATAATAGTTTAAGATGGGGGTATGTATGGTGAAGGATATTAAACCTTATAGGATGTGTTCACTAAAAAGGTGTAA
The DNA here is from genome assembly GCA_963277665.1 of Viscum album. Taxonomy (NCBI): domain Eukaryota; kingdom Viridiplantae; phylum Streptophyta; class Magnoliopsida; order Santalales; family Viscaceae; genus Viscum; species Viscum album. The sequence goes on from OY728163.1 coordinate 292,040,528, forward strand.
TATGTCTAGGGTTCAAAAAAGCCATTATAAAAGTAGTACCGAATCACCATATTGTGTATAAATTAAGAAAATAACTACCATTTACTAATATACCCCAATTAATCTCATAACCATCAACATAATAGATAATGTGGATCAAGACACAAATATAGAGGGACACAATGTTGAGAATATACATCAAGAGGAAAGTGATCTGGATGCAGCAACTAAGGCTGCGCGTATCTGGAACTAGAGGTGGACCCAAAACCTAGAACCTCCAAATTTTGAGCTTCCTCCTCTATGGTAGAAAACTAATAATGATAAAGGGAATGAAATGGTCAAAACCCACTCATCACCTAGAAAAAGTTGAGTTCCTTCCATAGAGGTGGAGTTGGAACATAATAAAGACGAGATACAAAACCTCAAAAAACTCAACACAAACATACTCATGGGAAACATTACCACTGGGTATCATATTCAACCTGATATGGATATTAATCCTCTAACATATTAGTAAATAGTTGATGCTAATGAATATTTTGTATCTAATAGTTATACTAGATCTAGATCCAAGAAGCTGATATTCGTAAATGATGAAGTTGAAGATGACCAGAAAATACCTTCATTATGATGATAGACTCTTCCTCATATGGGAGATCAATAATTCTTCAAACATATTGTGAATTAGTTGTATAAAAAAGAGTCCACTACATCATGCCTCACCCACTCCTTGTAGATAAGAGGTGGCTCATAAATAATTACCTCAATAACTTCTTAATTCGATTGAATCCATTTATGATCAAATTGATTCCATGGAAGGGAGACGTGCACATAAAAAGATCAAAAAAAAATATTGAATTCATAGATGACTCTTTTCCCCACCCAATTTCAGTAGTCCTACCTTCTTCACCTTTGATGGAATGAGATATACACTAAAGTATCTCACTCTCTTCATGTCCCGATGCGGTCCAATGATGGACCCTCAAGACCAATAGGAGGAAACGAAGATGAGGTGTTTTGTAAAGAATTTTATAGATCCGACCGTTTTTTGGTAAAACACCCTTCTATAAGGATCCATTTAAAATTTTAAAGTCCTTCTTTGTTGGTTCCTTTATCAATTCATCTATAAAATATGGAAAACAATAATTTAAAACATAAAACTACAAGCATATGGAAAATGATAGGGTGTATGAATTCATAGAAATATAGAATAGATTACCCTATTACCTCATCATTATTCTCTTGCAAGAGAAATTGTAGTAACTCTGTGTTGAAAATCACTGTGATGAGCTTAAAACACCCCTGATCCCAACAAAGTAGCCATAAGGATTCTATGATTTTTCAAAAACAACATAATGTATTAAAGATGACATTCAATGAACCCAAGATATGTCTCAACTAATTCCCTCAATATAGGGGAAACTAATAAGTAATTAAGATAATACCACTATTATCCTCAACCTTGTAGCATTTCCCATTCAAGAACCAATATAGGTGTTGAAATGACCAATACCTTCTGTCGAGTGGAAACAGTAGAAAAAATCACTCCCTTCTATAAAAAATAATAAATTAGTTCACCTGCAATTTTAGGAATAGATGAATAAATCATACTACTTAATTAATGAGAAATCCCCCATCTATTTACTTGTTTCCATGTAAAATAACATACTCAAGATAATACAGCTCAAGAAACCAGATGACGTCAACTTAACTAATCACCCCAACTATTTCATTTTTCAAAGAAGGTGGGGTCACACCATCCAAGATCAATTCATATTTAAAGAAATCCTCTAAGTCATGGTTGATTCTAGATATGTGATTTTATTAAACTCCCCTAATTGGTGACCTGTGTACCCATTTCACAGTCAAGGAAGAAGGTAATTGGAAAAATGTTTTAGCTAGGCATGGATAGAAGTTAGAATGTTGGATGAATCAAAAGAAAATTGATTTAGATCACGCCATCATGAGATCATATCTTTGAAAAACCATAATTATTCTATCACTCAGGGAGGTCACATCAAATATTCCTCCTAGGTGTGAACATAATAATCAGACATAATAAGAAATAGAATAAGAAGATTAATATTATTATGGCCCTGAAACACCCTGAGAGGGGAGGGGTGAATCCTGGTGTCAAAATTTTCTTTTAAAACATTGTATCTTGTTCCCACATTGGTAGGGAATCATTAAACTTGTATAATATATTTGATTAGAAATCAAACATTAACATAAACAAAGTCAAAAGAGCTTTTCTACTTGGTTCACCACTAAGGTCTAGTCTATGGATCATATGCTGACAGTGTGTCTGTCGTACCTACATCCGATAATATTTACACATTGTGGAATAAAAGAGTTCAGAAATAGTATCTATTTTCCATTCAGAATTACTTTACAATATTTTTGGGATACCATGTTGTTTCCCTCAGAACACATCTGTTGATTCACCCCAACTCACTGCATTGAGAGAAATATCTCTTAGTTTATTGAATTGAAGGTCGCTTCAATGGATTTCCTTAAAGTCTTTGTCCTTATCTTGAACATGACTCTTCTTGTATCGAATACATAAGTTTATGAACATTTAAAGAAATATTCAGTAAAAAAATTATTTTCCAACATGACTTTTGAAAATCTCTTTCATGAAGCTCAACCCTCTGTGAAGCTACCTACCTTCACAAAACACCATACCTTCACAAATCTACCTACCTTCATGGAACAAACTGTATTAGAGAAGCTCACTAAGTCAACATGGAATAACTCATCATTTTGAAGTAACATTTATGAAAAAGTATTGGCATGATTTAATACATAACTAGTCCTTTTTCGATTCTCATGCTCACATTGAAATCCAATTTTTGGAGCACCCCTAGATTCTTGAAATCAAATCAATTTTATATTTTCTCTAAAAAAATCATGTGAAGTGAAAATTGGTAGCCTCATTTTTATAGGCTTGGACATTCAATATGCTCTATTGCCTTCAATGTGTTCTATAAATATTTCAAAAATATCTTCACAATGATCCTCCATTAACGATGCTCTAGTGAAATTTCATGTAGTTTTGAAGATTCTCATTAAACCATCATGCCCCGTGATGCTCTAATTTCTCACCATTCACAATCCTCATCACTATGGAATAGATCACAATCAGTTTTATTTGATCCTTATCAAAACAATATTCTCAAAGCCTATATTCACCAAACTTATTAATTTTACATATTTTCATAAGGCCATTAAGTAAATCCACTTTCCATGATGCGATACATCCTCCAATATTTTAGACCCCAATTGTTTTCCAAATATTAGGTAATGATCCCACCTTCAATACTATTAGAAGATTAAACTATAAGATACATTTTCTTGATAACTCACTGATCATAAATGTGAGGATTAAAAATACACAAACCACACTCTATTTGTATAAAAAATAATAGCCTTGGTTGAGATAATATCCCCTTTTAGTTTTTGGAAATCTGTATATTAATTCAATGAAGTACTTGACACTATCAAAAGCTGATATTCAAGAAACAACTCAACCAACAATCTAAGTGTACATGAGAAATGATCATTGTAGAAAAAATAGGGGAAGCAATAATTGGGTTCTCATGTTTTGGAATGAAAAATTTGTCCATGATAAGCTCTGACTGTTTCCTCATAACACCGAATTTTATTCTTCATTCTCACTCTCCCCCTTTGCGACTCATTGAATTTATTCTTTTCTCCATTATACTCAATTCTACCAAAACCTTATATAATTTTATTTATCCATTATTTCCCATTTTCAATAAACCCAAAGAACATTATTTTTATTGTAGGAGAAAAATACACACTCCCCTTGGATAGTATCTCCGCTATAAAACTGCATTATTTTCAGAAACAAATTAAAATTGTTAACATAATTGGAGCAAGGGGAACACTCATAACCTCATCATGAAGCAAGAGGTGGTTGAACACTGAGGTTCAACTAATGATTCTTGAACACATGTGTCGCCAATGTCTTAGTCCGAATGTCAAACACTTTTTCGTCAATTCCAACATGATTCATTTTAATCATGCCTTGTTCAACCATTTCTTTGATGAAGTGATATTTTATTTCAATATGTTTTGTACAAAAATGCTAAACATGATTATTCATAAGATCAATTGAGCACTTGTTGTAATAGTGAATCACCATTGGCTATTTCCCCACATCTCCAATATTAGTTTTTTATGTCTTTATCTAAAATAGCTAAGTGGAAGCCTTGGTAGCTAAGATATACTCATCTTCAGCAGTACTAAGAGAAATATTTTCATATTTCTTACTCAACCGGACCACAAATTTCATTAAAATAAAGAATGATCCATCAATTTTGGCATTTATATCAACAACATATTTTGCCCAGTCAACATCAAAAAATGTTTATATCTCACTATGTCTTCATGCAAAAAAGTATAATCCATAATTTTGAGTACCTTGAATGTACCTCATGATTCTTTTCACTCCTTCTATATGGTCTTACATAGGATTAGATTGAAAGCTGGACACTAATCATGTTGCAAAGATAATATCTTTTTATTTTGTAGTTAAGTACTATAAGCTTTTGATGATTCTACTGTACATGGTGGGATCTACAGAAGTCTCATCCTCGTGATTTCCATGTTTTTCCCCACCACAATTGGAGTCGACATTGGTCTAGAGTATTTCATGTAAAATGTATCCAATAACACCTTTTCATATTTATCCTAATAAATGAAACTGTAATCCTTCTTCTAAATCACCTGAAGCCACAATATGTATGTGTTTTCACAAATCAAAAAAAATTTAAATTTATGATTTCATGTGATTAAAAAATTCTTCCACTGATCTCTAACTACTTCTATAAAAAATTATATCATCCATGTATACCAGCACCATAAATTGATCTTCCTTTGAATTATTCACATAGATTTTATTATCAAAACTTCCCTTTAAATTTGAGCTTCTTCAGATATGTATCCAGATTATAATACCATGCTCGTGGTGACTACCTTAGACCATCGAGAACCTTTTTCAATCTATAAACCTTCATTTCATAATTAATAATTATAAAAACCACTATTTTTTCAATTTAGACTTCTTATTCATGATAAAAATTTGTGAATGTTTTTTTGAAATCCCCCAATAAACTTTTTACCCACTTTGTATTTCCATACCAGGGAAAATCCTGATCAACTCCAGTCTCTCCACTAGACAAAAAATTTCTTCAGAATCAATTCCTTATGCATATTAATATGTTCCATGCCCATTGATAATGATACATCATGGGATGAGAAAACATATACTTGTTTTCATGTGTCATTCAATCTCATTCCAGGGTGAAGATACTAAATGTGATAAGAATATTTTCAGGAAATTAAACCTGAAACTCCTTTTCCAATGACATGATCTTCAAAAAATTTCTAAAATAATAAGGTTTTAGAATAATAAAAAAATGAGTCTAGAATATTCTTCACTATTCTTCATTTTTCTCCACATCAAGGATAACACTTCTCCACATCTTCATAATGGTGGATTTCATCAATAATGAATTTTACGAAATTTAATTATGGTGAATACACCAGAATGGATTTTTAACTTGTGACCTTATAGGGAGAATTTGTTTTCAAAATATTCTTCTAATTTCTTCCCAAGGAATATACTGCATACTTCGATAGAATTTTTGGTCTTTGTTTCTTATCAATAATTAATTCATGTTGAGAAAATCATGTACCAAATTTGATTCCACTTCTATTGCATACATAATTTTTTTTATCATGCTTCCCCAATCTATTAATAGTAAAAAGATGCTTCTAGACTTTTTGATTTTGTTTATTCATATTTGTATTTCTCCCCCATGAGATAAAATTATTTTGTGATTTTATATTTTGATAATCGAACACAAAATTTAATTCATATTTCCCAAATCCATTTCAACACTAGGATTGACCCACAAATCTTGATTTCTTTATGTATCTTGTATAATTGTTTTGGGTCTTATTCCTGTCTTTTTGATATGTTTATGGGAAAATTGATTCCATACAATTTTTTCTATCCACCCCAGTCATGGTAGTAGGTTTATTATCTCTTATATTCATCCATACCAGTCTAGTATTTCTCTTACAACCTGAACTCTTCATGATAATAGGTTTAGAGTCATTAAAACAAGTTGGGTTGGATGGTACCCATTTTTTCTCAGCTGCTTGAGATAGATCATCAAAAGATGTCATGATATTCTTAAAACACATTTAAGGTTTTTCATCTTTATAATCCACCAATGACCATTGAGTAGTAACAACAACTATTTCATTCTTTATAGAGTATCAACTTGTGTCTTCTCAATATTGGCCAAATGAGCTTCAAAATATAGACATTTTGAGCTGATGATTATTTTTTGTTCTTCAATCATTATCATATTTTATTTACAATCCCTCTTCATTATAAAAACTTAATCTTCATGTAGCTTAAATTTATTTTGAATCAAAGAGTCGTGTTCCTTGATCTTCATGGAAATTTCTTCCAATTTAAAATCCTTGACCTTAGTGCTATTTTTGAATTAATCTTAAAGCACATGGATATTTTTTTCAAGTGTGTTTTTGAAACCCAAATTATCTTCAAATTATTTAAAGTATTTTGAGGATCTTATTTCTAGTTCCCTCTTTGTTTCTTCAAAGGTTCCATCCGGTATGGAGAGCATAAAACATTCTAGAATTTGTTTTGCAATATTTTCTCCATAATATATTATTCTTTCCTCCACAGGGTGATTTCTACCTACATAATTTAAAATACTCCATAAAAAGGGAGGATCTTTTTTTAGGAATATCATGTAGAAATTTTCTTAAACTATCAATTGAAAATTATTTTGAGGTTGTAGATTCATCATCATGACAACTTTTTCTGAGATACATATTTTGAGGACAACATTAAAAGGTGGAAACACATAACTCTTGATCAATTGAAAATTTTGATTTAAATGAGGTATAAAGGTTGTACTTATCATGGGTGGAAACCTGAGCCACGTGCTCTTTACATTAAAAACCTAGTATATCTTCACTATCAGAAAGGCATAGAGAACCAAATACTACCCCTCCTTTAGATAATTGGGACTTCTTCAAACATCTCTTCTCTTTCTATTTCTCAATCATCATGGTCTTTGTGGATATATTATTCTCCTCAAACATAACTAGATCTTCATCAGAACAACACTTCAATGTTGACACAATAAAGTAACTCAAATATCCAAAAAGGAATATATTTACTGTAGAGTATCCAACATATGTGAACCTTGGCTCTAGAACCACATGTAGGACCCTGGAATACCCTCAGAGGGGAGGGGTGAATTAGGGTATCAAATTTATATTTTAAAACCAAGGATATTGTTCCCATGTTGGTATGAACTCATTAAAACTGTATGATGGATTTGATCAGCAAACAAACATTCACATGCAGAAAGTTAACAAAGTTGTTTTAATTGTTTTACCACTAAGGTATTGTCCAAGGATCATATTCCAAAATGTGTCCATTGTACCAAAATCTATTAATCATCATTAGTTGTGGAATACAATTGTTTAAACATAGTCACTCATTTCCAAGAACACTACCTTTACAATATTTTAGGTACAACACACTACGACCCTTAGAACACTTTTGCTGACTCCCTCTATATCACTACTTTGAAATAAGTCTCACTAATTTTGTTAACTTGAAGTTTTCTACAATGGATTTGAATTAAATGCATTATCCTTGTTTAGAATGAGAATTTTCTTTCACTGAAGACATGAGCTGATGGACACTGAAAGCACTATTCTCTATTTTTTTTCTTCAAAACTGCCCTCTGTGAAGCTCCTTTGGGAAGATAAACCCTTCATGATGCAACATTCATTCAGGAAACAATAATCCTTTGTGAAGCCACTTGCCTTCTCAGAATAAACTATTTTCAAGATGTACACTGATTCAATGTGGAATACCTCATAATTGCAAAGTACCCTTTATTAAAAAGCATTGTCATTAGTCAATAATTAGCTAGTATTTTCGTGATTCTCAAGATCACATAGAAATATATATTAGTGGAGCTCCACTAGCTTCATTAAATCAATAAATTTCTTGATTTTCTCTAAACAATTCATGTGATGTGGAGAGGGGTATCCTCATATTTATAGGTGCATCCATTCGCGATGCTCTAACTACTCCAACATGTTTTCTAGATCATTTAAGAACAACTTCATGGAACTCCTCCCTTTGTGATTCTCTAGTGAAATTTTACGTAGTCACAAAGCTTTCCGTCAAACCATCACGCTCCATGATGCTCTAATTCTTCATATATTCTCATCTCTATCATGTGGATCACCATCATTTTTCTTTGATCCTTCATTAAACACAATTTTTGAATCCTATAACCTAGAAACTCATCACTTTTCCATATTTTCATAAGGCATTAAAGGAAATACAATTTTATTTATGTAATCCATCCACCAAATTTGGGACCCCTAAAATTTGGAAAACATAGTAAAATGAATACACCATGAATACTATTGTTAGAATGAACTGTAAGATCCATTTTCTTGATAACTCTTTGATCTTTCATTTGAGGATTGAAAACTAACACAAACCATGCTCCATTTTCATAAAATAACACCCTTGGTTCCAATAATATTCATATCCTACACAAGATATAACTCTTGCAGAATTCTTTCCTGCAACATATGATGAATAAGCACCACCTCACCAAATGGATCCCTCATTGGAAAAGGAGTTCATTAGTGTTTCGGTAAACATATTATAGTTGGAATACACTGTAAGGACTACAATACCATTTTACAAGATATAGTTCCTTATATTAACAAATTTCTATTTCAAAAAGGATGTCGAACCCCAAAGGACTGAATAGTTTAGTAGTTTTGTAAAACCAGATACAAACATATTTTTTACCTTACAAATTTAAATTAAAAACAACATTGCAACTCCATTAGAAACACCACTAAACTATTAGATTATACTTGCGGGTCATTCATAATAATATTCATATTCATATATGAGGGAAAATAAAAAATAAGAAAGGGGGGAGCTCAGATGGTCAATAAGGGTTAGTCATATTGTAGAATTTAGTATAAAAATAAACACTAGGTAAGGTGAATAACTAAAAACACATGCCTTTAAAAATAAACATGAGAATAATATGGTATAAATGAAAGCTGATTACATAAAGCCATATAAATTATCATAAGAGAATGAATCTTAACTATGGATATTATACTAGTCAAATAATAAAATGGTTTATCAATTAATATTTTTATAATTATGGATTGAATAATTTCAAAAATCTAAAACATTTTTTCAAGGCCTTGGCCAAGACATTTGAAAATATTAGGGTAAGGCCTTTTCCAAAACCTATTTTATTTGGTCTCATGAGACCTACTGAAACATAGAGGGGCTATATAGTGATCTAAATGTAAATTTCTAAGTCCAATTAATCACTAATATAAATGATATTAAACATAAACATCATATATATATTCTATGAAAAGAACATTCCCCAATCTGTAAATATAATTACTAACCATTATGAGTAGTGTGATGATTTGTACCAAGATAGCACATCCACAATCCAAAAGATCGAAAACCATTTAATAAAATATGTTGGATGATAAAAATAATATATTAACCAAAATAAGACATAAAATTCAACATAGGTTTTTAAATAGACAAGAAAAATCTAATAAAACCATCGAGGAATTTTTGATAGAAATACACTTTTACTTTGAAAAAAATGTTCTTTTGAAAATATCATTACATAATACCCAAAATTAACTAAGTTATTTTTTCCATGTATAAATGAGTGGTTTTATAATATTAATAGTGTATTAATATATATAATATATAACACTTTAAAATAGGTAAGAAATCAGGATATTCCCTTTAATTGGGCATGCTTATCATGAAGAATTGAGAAGGGAACCCTTTTAAAAATGCATTTTCTGCAAAAAATATAAAATGATTAGAATAAAGTATTTTGGAACATATTAACATAATTTATAATAATTATATAAAATAAGTGAATAATTAGGGTTGTTTATAGTGGGATAAATCACAACCCATATGTAAATGAAGGTTCAAGAATAAAACACATACCTTATGTTTGAATAAGATCCTCACTTAACCTTAACATCCTAAATAATCAAATCAAATCCATTAATTTATTAATTAAAAAAATTTATATAGGTATTTTATTTATTATAGTTATATTAAGTTCATTTATGGCCTTATTAATGACTTATAGAGTTTAGTTTCATTGTTTAAGAGCATTCGTTTTTATGGTTTTCATGATCGCTTCACTTGTTTATTAGTAATTAAGTTCATGTAAATGAGTTTAATTATACAGAGTTGGAATCAAATTTTGTGAATGAGAATCCAAAATTGTAAATGGTTATATATATCCTGTGGTTATATGGTATGTAGATGAATCATTAGAGAAGACATTTAATGATAATCATCTTTATTATTACGATGATATTTCGATCACGAAGAACTAGTTTTGCTGAATTAATTACTATTATTTATATATACTAGTTCAAGAACATTAAATAATATGTAATAAATATTTTTTAATCTGGTCAAACAATAATTTTTTTTGGTGATTATCATTTAAGGATAAATTAGATAACGAATGTTTGTCATCCACAAAGGTTGTAAATCATTACCTCCCGGATGATGATTTCGTTTTTAAAATAAAAGAGAGGGGTTAAGGAGATTAATGATGGTTATTACATTAAAATTATATAATTATAGTATATAAATTATATTGTGTTTATCAAGATCATTTTCATTGAGGATTTGAGGAGATAATAATAAAATAATGTACTTGAAAAGAAATATAAAAGGAAAATGGAAGGGGATTTTACCATCTAAATACTCCTCCTTGAGAATCTTTCTAAGGGGGATTGATTTTAGTCTTTTGATGAGAATAAGAGCTTATATACATGGAGTAGTATCTTGGTAAGAGTATTGTTTAGAAATTTTACAAGGAGAAAATCTTTTAAGGTGTAAGGATAAGAGGGAGTGAGGGGTGGTTTTTATAGTGGAGGAGAGGGGTAATTTCTCATTATTTTATTATTTTTCTCAAGATAACCAATAGTGTTTATTCTTGTCACTAAATATATTAATAATATCATTTGAGTTCTAACATAGGGTTATTACATCATCTATGACTTAGTGAATAGTGTAATTAACTTATAATGTATTCATTTTTCAAATTACAATATTTTATTATTCACAAAAATTTAAATATTTTAGAAAAATAAAAAAAAATCCACTCTGACTATTTTTCAATGCTTAGAATTATAAAATAAACTCCATGTTATAAAATTAATTTTCTAAATATGAGAAATTTAATTTGAAATTAAAATAATCATTTATTAATAAAATAATGTTTTTAAAAATAAAAAATAATTTCATAACACACTGAAAAATTAACTATGGTCTTTTTAAATTATCATAAAATCACAAGAAAAAAATATTTATTTATTAATAAATATTTGTAAGATGAATTTTCTTTTAAATAATTTTATTAATTATAAAATTGAAAATAAATATTTATTATTCATAAAAATACCAACACTTAATTATTAATCTTCAAATATTCAGTTACCTATACTATGATATAATTATATAATTATTTCATTTATAAGGTGCCTAAATTTTATTTATAATTTCATGGGTGTGGTTAGTATTTATTAAGCCAATTTACTATTCATAAGGGTCATATTATTATTCCTAATGTTATGTTACGATTCATAAAAAATTTAAATTGATCCTAACCAGAACCTAAATATCTTACTGATCGCAACCGTGTATGTTTGCTTTTCAAAATTAAAATTATAGTGGTGGAAAAGTTATTTTTAACTGCTAGGTTACAATAAAAAACTATTTTTTTGAAGATACCCAGTGTTTCATGAGTTATATTATATATTAAATTTATTTATAAATGCTTAGGGTGTTACATTCCTCACCCCTTTAAAAAATTTCATCCACGAAATTTCCAGAATGTTTCCTCAAAAAAAGATTTGGGTTGGTCTTCATCATAAGTTCATGAAGCTCCCTGATAACCTATTCAATTTTATCATTTTTCTATAATTCCATTACCAGATGATTCATTTGATTCCTCAACACCTATTCTTTTGTGTCCAAAATTTGGGTTGCCGCTTTATAGTAAGATAAGTCTAATTCCAATTCTATTCCTTCAAAAGTGAGTACATGTGTTGGGTCTGAAATGTAATTCATTATTAAAGAGAAATAGAACACATTTTGTACCTTATAAATTCATGGAGACATTGCCAAAAGATAGGCCACAACTCCAACTCTCTCTAGAATTTCAAAAGGACCAATGTACCTGAGGACCAATTTTCCTTTCTTCCCAAATATTATATCACCCTTCCATGGAGACACTTTTAAGAAAATTTGATCTCCCAATTGAAATTCAAAATCCACCATTCGATTATCAACATAGATCTATTTCCAAATTTGATCTCCGTTGATATGGGTTTGAATAGTATTTAACATTGTTGTTTTTCATCCACAAGCTCTTGGCCCACAATCTTTCTTTCCCCAACTGCATCCCAACATGTCATTGTTTGAAAAATCTTTCCATACAATGCCTAATATGGCTCCATTTGAATAATTTAATGGAAACTATTTTTGTAGAAAAATCTGACAAAGGTAAATACTGATCCCACATACCTTGAAAATGAAGTGATAATAATCTCAACATGTATTCTAATGTTTGGATCGTCCATTCTGACAGTCCATCCATTTGAGGATGGTAAACAATATCCAAATAGAGATCTGTATCAAAATCTTTCTTGAGACTTTTCTAGAATATTGATGTAAATCAGGGATCACGATCAGACACAATTGAGATAGGTGATCCATGAAGTCTTAAAAATTTGTTGATATATAGCCGTGAAAGGCACTCAAATGGAAAATCCTTTCTTATTGTGAGAAAATGTGAAGATTTGGTATGTTGATCAACAAGTACCAATATTTCATCATTCCTTCTTGGAGTTTTTGGTAATCTTGTGAAAAAATCCATGGTGATGTTATCCAATTTCCATGTTGTAATAGAGAGGGGTTTTATTACTACTCTATGATGTTGTCTCTCATCCTTCACCAATTGACAGACTAACCATTTTGATATATAATCAGTAATTTCACACTTAATGTTGTCCCACCAAAAATGTTATTTCCAATCTCTATACATCATAGTGTTACCGGGGTGTATAGATAAATTTAATCTATGGGAATCATACAATAACTCTTTTCTAGCATGGGAATTGAGGGAACACATAGCCGCCTCCCAAATTTCATAATTACATCTACATACACGAAGTATGCCAATTTCCCATCATTCACAACATTAATTTTCTTTTAAGGATTCTCTTCAATGAGGCTGAGAACTTTTAATACTTTATGATAAAGATGGTTGGGAAACCAATTGATAGAGTAATTATGTTTCACCTTCTTTGATAATTCTCTTATTCATCCTATCTAGATCTATGTACATAGGATTCTTGCAAATCCTCATTTTGATTAGGACTCCCTGATCCTTTCCGTTCAATGCATATACCTCCTTATTTTCCTTCCCTGAATTATAGTGTATAGAAAAATCATAATACATGAGTAGATCAAGCCATTACCTTTGCCTCACATTGTGTTATTTTTGTGAAAAGATATATTTCAATCTCTTGTGATCAGTATATATCTCTCATCTTTTACCATATAGATTATGTCTCCCAATCTTTAGAGAAATGATTACAATTGCTAACTCAAGATCATGAGTCCGATAGTTCTATTCAAGAATTTTTAACATCCTTGATTCATAGGCAATAACTCTATCATTCTACATAAGGGAAAATCTATGTCTTTTCTTTGATTCATTACTATAAATCATAAATCCACAATTTCCCGATGGTAGATTCAAGATTGGGGAATTAACTAAACTTTTTTTTATTTCTTCCAAACATTCTTTAAATTAATTTTTCTATGTGAAATTAAACACATTAGGAGTAATCTTGGTTATTCGGTTAGATAATTAGGTGAATTTCTGAACAAAACACTGATAATAACCTACTAAACTAGTAAAAATACGTACCTCTGTTATGTTCGTCGGTGTAGGCCATACCTGAACCGCCTTTAACTTTGAAATATCCAATATGATTCCATCCTTAGAGACAATGTGGACAATAAAAACTACTATTTGAAATGATAATTCACACTTTCTAAACATTCCATATTACTTTTTTTAAGAGTCATCAGAATAATGCACAAGTGATTCTCATGTTCTTCATAGTTTTGGAGTATGCCAATATGTCATCAATAAATACCACAAAATTCATCAAGATATTCCTTGAAAACTCTATTCATTATATCCATGATAAAAGAGGATGCATTAGTAAATTCAAAAGGCATTAATGTAAACTCATAATGGCCATACTGGGTTTGAAATGTTGTCTTTGTAATATCTTTTTTCCTCACATGCAACTTATGATATCCATATCTAAGGTCAATATTTTAAAAATATAAGTCTATATGAAGTTGATCAAATAAATAATCAATATGAGGTAGGGGATACTTTTCCATTATTTTAATAGCATATACTTCTCTATAATCGATGCAGAACCTCATGGATTAATCTTTATTTTTGACAAAGAGAACATGGGCTCCCAATGAGGAAACAGTAGGGTAGATAAATCATTTATCACCCAATTCCTCTAGTTATTTCTTTAGTTATACTATTTCCAATATGGTTATTCTCCAAGGAGTCTTTGATATAGCCCTTTCAACATGAATTAAATCATTAAAAAACTCAATTTCCCTATCTGAAGGATGTCTAAGTAAATCCTATGAAAATACATCAATGTATTCTTTTATAATAGGTACATCCTCAATTTGAATATTTCTTTCCTCACCTAGTGATATTGTTGAATATTCATCCCCAATAATTGAATTCTGTAGAGAAACAGCTGGTGGATCGAGATAAGATTCAAATGATGAGGTTTCTTCTCTAAAGATAAGGGATTATACATCAATCTTGAAAATTGTCACTTCCTTCTTCATGAAAAAGATTTTAACATCATAAATTTAAATATAATTCATACCAATAGTTATATGAAAGTAAATAATGGGTATGATTATGAGGTCAGAAACTAAATCATGCTTATTTTTCATAAGGGGATTGATCGACACATCATTGTTGCAATGATACTTCTCTTAAGAGTTTTGACAGATAAATATTTTATTAAATAAAATTTGAAATATCTAAATTTATTGAAAAAATGGTAAGATAAAAAAGAATGTGATGATCCAAAATCAAATAAATCATTGGTTCTTTTTGTGGAAATGATTAAAGTAACTACCAACACATCATTAGGAACTTTGAACTTAGTAGTTGTGATCGTATAAGATTGGACTTTATCCCTTTTCCTTCTCTGGGTAATATTTCCTTGATACTTAGGAAAAATAATTGGAATAATTTCCCATATATTTAAAATGGTTTCATTAAACATTGGTATCTTATTTCATTCCCTTGACACCATGAGATTAGTGGTATATTTATCCACATTTTTAATAGACTCATTTTCATTTTATGTAGGATCTTGGGTGTTTATTTCCACAAGTATCACTTGTTGGAAAAATCCGATTTTATTCCTCACTTCATACATTCTTTCATATAAAACCATATTCTTCTACTGGTTTACTTTAATTTAATAAGGATTAGAGAATTATTTCCTTATCTTGATTGTACATGAGACTATATCTTTGCAAGAAGAGAAGGTTTGGGAAATTAGTTTCTTTCAGAGGTATGATTTTATACCATCAAATAATCATTCAATATTATCCTAGGATTATTTATGTAGTTTGAGACTTGAATTTATAGCCTTGTAAAAGTGTAATCATACTTTGAAACACTTTCATCAAATTTTTGTTTCAAACTCAAGAATTTTCTCCCCATATCTGCTTTCTTTCTTGAGGAAAATATTTTTATAAGAATATTTCATTAATGTACCTCCATTATATTTCTTCTATTTATTCTTCCTCCTTCATATTTTGAATTGAATACTACCACTAATATGCATCTCCCAATATATAACAAACTTCCATTATAACCTTGTCCTTTTTGTTACATCCCAAAACGAGAAATATCTTCTCTAAGGAATTTATCCATTACTCCGATATGAATGGGATTTTCCCCACTAAATGATGGAGGTTATTGCCACATAAATCTATCTAACATTTCTTATCCATGTTGTGGATCATGATGCTCTGTACATGTAAGTTTATTTTTCATAAGCTGTGTTAGCTGTCTCAATATAGTTATAAGTGTCTCATCACCAATCACAGTATCAGAAACAATATCATTATTTCTCATAGGATGGAAATACCTACATGGGATACGTTCATTCATGGGGTTTCAATTACATCCACTAAGAGATATTTCTAAAAAATTTCATACACTGAATTAGGTTATTAATCATAATGTATAATGTTAAACTAGAAACACACATAACATTAATTAAAATTTTAGGCATGTCTAATTTTCTAATTGTAATCATGGTTTCTTTGAGGAAATATTTACATTTAAATTCTACATAATTATCTATAAAGAGAATGTGAATGTTCCTATGAATATCCCCTGGTAGTGTCAAACAAGTTTCATAGTAAGGCTTGTTTTCATGTATTAGGTTACCCAGTGTCTGGCCTGAAACACCTTATCAGAGTTGTTACTCTTATGTAAATCTGTTCCACAACAACATCCACTTGTAGTATCCATAAAGAGATTTATTTTCTAATAATATAGACATAATTTATACTTTACCAATATTCTAGGATGTTTATGTAGTCTTATCCTCAAAATCTTTGGTTCTTCTTCCCTAATCAGCATTTTTCTAAGGATTCTAAAAAACTTCCTCTAATACCAACTGTAAGGACCCCGACCCCAGTTTTCCAGAGCTTATGCCTTATATTAATATATTTTTATGTTTACAAGGATTTATCATCCCCATGGACTGAATAGTTTAGTAGTTTTTGAAGACCAGATACAAACATAAGTTTTACATTACAACTTGAAAGTAAAAACAATATTGAAACTCTATTGGAAACACCCATAAACTCTGAGATTATTCTTACAATCCATTCCTAATAATATTCATCTTCTCAGATGGGGGAAAAATAAACCATAAGAAATGGGCAAGATCAGATGCTCAATAAGGTTAATAAATACAATAGAAGTTATCCTAATCATAAACATTAGGCGTGACGAATAACTAAAAACACAAGACTTTAAAAATAAACTTGAGTATATTATGGAAGGAATGAAAATTGAATACATAAATTCATATAAATTATCATATGATAAATAAACGTAACCATAAATATTATATTGTCAAATAATTATAATATTGATGAATTACTAGTTTCATAATTGGGGAATGCATAATGTTGGACATCTGAAAGATGTTTTCAAGGACTCAGCCAAGACGTCTGAAAATACTAAAGTATGGCCTCAACCACAACCCAATTATGTTTTGTTTCATGACCCCTACCGATGACTATAGGGGATATAGTGGTCTATAACCATCACTTTATAAGTATAATTCATTATTCATATGAATGGGGTTAAACATAAACATCATATACATATTCAATGTAAATAACTTTCACTAATATGTAAATATAATTACTAATCATTCTGAGTTATATGGTGAATTGTATTAAAGATATCATATCCATAGTCAAACTAATCACAAACCATTTATTAAAATATATTAAATGAAAAAATATATATTTACCTCAATAAGACATAAAATTTATTGGAGGTGTTGAAATAGAAAAAATACTCTATTAAAATCATTAAATAATTTTTGTGAGATATACACTTTTAATTTGAAAAGAATAGTTCTTTTGGAAAACTCATTAAATAAAACCTGAAATGAAATAAGAATTTTTTTCCATCATGAAATGAGTTGTTTAAAAAAATAATGGTGGATTAAAATATATTATATAGCGCACTTCAAAATAAGTAAAAAATCAGGAAGTTCCTCTTAATCGGTCTTGCTTATCATAATGAATTGAGTACGGAACCATTTTGAAACATGTATTTTCCACAAAAAATATGAAATGATAAAAATACATGATTTTAGAAAATATACCTATAATTTATAAGATAAATATAAAATAAATTAAGAACTATATTGGTTTATAAAGGAAGAAAACACAACCCGAATGAAAATGATGGTTCGGGAAGGAAACCCTTACATTATGTGAGAATGAGTTTTTTCACTTGACCTAAAAATCATGGATAGTCAAATTAAATCCATTAATTATTTAATTAATAATAGTTTCTATAGTTTTATTAATTATTATAGATTTATTAAGTTAATTTATGGCCTTATTGACGAGTTATAGAGTTTAATTTCATCGTTCAAGAGAATTTGTTTTTTTGGTTTTCAAGAGAGGTTTACTTGTTTATAAGTAAATATGTTCATGTAAATGAGTATAATTATCCTTATTTGAAATTAAATTTTTATAATGATAATACAAAAGTGTAAATGGTTATATATATGAAATGGTTATATGGTATTAGGATGAATAATTTTATAATTCATTTACTAATAATCGTTAAATTATTACCGTGGTATTTCGATCACCAAGAACTAGTTTTGTCATTTGAATTAGTATTTTTATATAAACTGGTTCCATAACATTAAATAATACATAATAAATATTTTATAATTTGGTTCAACCATGAAAAAGGTTTCTTGAGCATCCTTGAAGGATAAATTAATGAATGAATGTTCGTTGTCCATGAAGGTTGTAAATCGGTACCTCTTGTACATTGATTTCATTTTTAAAATAATATAGATGGAGTAATGATATTGATGATGGTTTTTCCATTAAAATGATATAATTACATCATAAAAATTATACTGGATTTATCATTATCGTTTAGACAGAGGATGTGAGGTGTGAATAATAATATAAAGATCTTAAAAAGAAAAATAAAAGGAAGAGGAAGAGGATTTTACCTCTGGAATACTCCACCATGAGAATCTCTTTAAGGGGATTTACTTTGGTCTTATGATGAGACCAAGAGATTATATACGTGGGTCAGTATCTTTGGAATAGGATTGGGAATAAATTTTACAAGGATCAATGATTGGAAAGTGTGAGGAGAAAGAGGAGTGAGGGGTGGTTTTTATAGTGGAGGAGAGGGATAATATCTCATTATTTCATTCATTATTTTATTATTTTGCTCAAGAAAACCAATAGTGTTAATTTTGTTTGACTACATATACTAGTAAGTTCATTTGAGTTCAAAACAAGGGTTATTACATCATCAATGGCTCAATGAAAAGAGTATTTAGCTAATAATGTATTTATAATGTAAATTACCATACATTACTACTCATTAAAAATTCAAGTATTTTAGAAAAATAACAAAAGTACACCATACAAATTTTCAAATATAAAAAATTAAGAAAATGAACTCCATTTCTTGAAAATAAAATTTCTAAATATTATAAATTAAATTTCAATTAAAATAATCATTTAAAAAAATATAGTTTTTAAAATTAAAATTTATTTTACAACACCATGAAAAATTAACTAAGGTCTTATTAAATCATCATAAAATCATAGGATGATAAAATAATGATTTATTAATAAATATTATGAAAATTATTTTTCTTTTAAATAAATTTATTAATTATAAAATTTTAATTAAATAATTATTATTCAAAAAAATACCAACACTTAATTACAAATTTTTAAATATTCATTTACTAATACCATGATATAATTATATCATTATTTCAATTATAAGGTTCGTAAATTAGATTTATAATTTCATGGGTTTGACTACTATTCATTAGGCTGATTTACTATTCATAAGGGTCATATTACTATTTTTAAGGTTAAGTTACTAGTCACCAAAATATTAGTTTATTCTATCAGACACTAAATATCTTAATGATAGCAATTATGTATGTCCGTTTTTTAAAATCCAAATAAAATTGGTAGAAAAATTATGTTTAATGTATAGGTTACATTAATAGTGTTTTTTTGAAGAGACTCAATGTTTCATGCATTAAATTCTATATTAAATTTATTTGTAAATCCTTGGGGTGTTACATTCTTACCCCCTTACCAAAATTTCATCCTCAAAATTTCAAGAATATTTGCTCATAATATTTTTGGGTTGGCCTTTACCATATGTTTCTTAGGCTCCCACATTACCTCTTCAATTTTATGAGTTTTCCATAGTACCTTTACTAGCCAAGTCATCCGATTCCTCAACACCTATTCTTTAGTGCCCAAAATTTGGGTAGGTTCTTCACAGTAAGATAAGTATGGATACAATTCTATTCCTTCATAAGTGAGAACATGTGTTGCATCTGGCATGCACTTCCTTAACAAAGAGACAGGGAACACAGTGTATACCTTAGAAAGGCTGGATGATACTACAATATGATAACCCACATATTCAATTGTCTACAGAATTTCAAAAGGACCACTGTAAAAGGTGCACTGTTTTCATTTCTTTCCAAATCTTATAACACCCTTCCATGGAGATTATTTTATGAAAATGTGATCTCCCACTTGAAATTCAAAATCCTTCTTTCCCATTATTGGCATAGATCTTTTGACTACTTTGATCTTATTTGATATGGGTTTGAATAATATTTACCTTTTCTATTTTTTCCTCCACATGATCTTGGTATACAATATTTCTTTCACCAACTTCATCCCAACATATCATTGTATAACATATCATTCCATAAAATGCCTCATATGGTGCCAGTTGAATTCTATAATGGAAACTATTATTTTTGTAAAACT
Source organism: Viscum album (assembly GCA_963277665.1). NCBI lineage: Eukaryota > Viridiplantae > Streptophyta > Magnoliopsida > Santalales > Viscaceae > Viscum > Viscum album. The sequence goes on from OY728163.1 coordinate 292,061,385, forward strand.
CTGCCCAAGGTAAATACTGATCGCACTTACCATGAAAATCATGTGAGTATGATCTCAAAATGTCTTCTAACGTTTAGATCATCCTTTCTAACTGCTTTTCAGTTTGAGGATGATAAGCAGTACTCAAATATAGCTCAGTATCCAAATATTTTCCAAGGATTTTCTAGAATTTTGATGCAAATCTTGGATCATGATCATACACAATTGAGATAGGTGCTCCATGAATTATTAAAACATCATTGTTATAGAGATGTGAAAGGTTTTCAAGTGGGAAATCCTCCCTTATTGTGATGAAATGTGTAGATTTGGTAATCTGATCAAGAATTACAAATATTGAATCATTAATTCTTGGTGTTTTTGGTAATAAATTGAAAAAATCTATGGTGATGTCATCATATTTCCATGTAATAATAGGTGGAAGTTTCATGAATTATCTAGGATGTTGTATTTCTTTCTTCACCTATTGATAGAAAAACATCTTGATACATAATCAATAATTTTACACTTCACGTTGTCCAACTATAAATTATCTTTCAAATATTTATACATCCTTATACTACCAGAGTGTATAGAGAAATTTGAGCTATGGACATCATCATATAACTTTATTTTTAGCTTGGGTATAGAGGGAACACATAGCCTCCACAAAAATTTCATAATTACATCTTCATACACAAAGTATGCAAACTTTCCATCATTCACAACATTATTTTTTTTGTTTATTATTCTAATCATCAGGTTGATAATGGTTAATACATTCAAATAAAGATGGTTGGGAATCCAATTGATAGAGTAATGATGTTTCACCTTCTTTGATAATTTCTATATCCATCCGCGCTAGATCTATGTACATATCATCCTTTTTAATCCTCATTTTGTTCCGTACTCCATGATCCTTCCTACTCAATGCATCTTCCACCTTGTTTTCCTTAATTGGATAGTATTTTATGAAACAATCATAATACTTGAGTTGCTAAAGCCATCGTCTTTTTCTATTATTGAGTTATTTATATGAGAATATATATTTCAAGCTCTTGTGATCATTATATATCTTGAATATTTAACCATAAAGGTAATGTCTCTATATATTTAGAGCAAATATTACAGCTACTAACTCAAAATCATTAGTTGGATATTTTTGTTCATGAATTTTTAATATCCTTGATGCACAGGCAATAACTATATCATTATGCTTAAGAAAACATAGAAGTCATTTCTTTGATGCATCACTATAAATAAAAAATACACCACTTAACAATGTTAGAGACAAGATTAGGTCATTCAATAACCTTATTTTAAATTATTCAAAATATTCTTAATATTCATTTGTCCATACTAACTTAAAACCTTTACAAGTAATCTTGGTTAACGGGTTAGCTAATTGGGTGAAGTTTTGAATGAAATTTCAATAATAACCTGATAAACATATAAAAATATGTTCCTCAGTTATGTTAGTTGGTGTAGGCCATTCCTAAACTTCCATTTTCTTTGTAGGATCCACTAAGATACCATCCATAAAGAAAATATGGCCAAGAAAAGATATTATTTGAAGAAATAATTCAAACTTGCTAAACATTCCATATAACTAATTTCTTCTATGACTCTTCATTAAAATTCGCAAGTGATTCTCAAGTTCTTCATAGATTTTGGTGCATACCAAGATATTATGAATAAATACCACAACACACTCATCGGGATATTCCATGAAAACTCTATTCATTAGATCCAGGAAAACACAAGGTGCATTAGTTATTCCAAAAGGAATTACTATAAACTCATAATGCCCGTAACTTTTTCAAAATACTCTCTTTAAAATTTCATACTTCCTCAAACATTAATTATGATATCTAGATCAAAGGTCAATATTTGAAAAATATTGGGCTCCTTGAAGCTGATCAAATAAATAATCAATCTTAGGTAGGGTATATTTGTTCGTTATTGTAATAGCATTGATATCCCTATAGTCAATGTACAAACTCATGGATCAATCTTTCTTTTTGATGAAGAGAATAGGGGATCCCTATGGAGAAACCCTTGGGTTTATAAATCCTTTCTCACTCAATTACTCTAGTTGTTTCTTAATTTGTACTAATTATAATGTGTGTATTCTATAATGATTTTTTGATATAAGAAATATAGAAATAATTAAATCAACATAAAACTCAATTTCCCACTCCAGAGGATGTATAGTTAAATCCCCTAGAAATACATCAATGTATACTTTAAAAATAGGCACATCCTAAATTTGAATATTTCTTTCCTCAAACATAGAAAATTTTTTATCAACCTCACCAATAATTTCATTCATTAGAGCTATTGGGGGTGGATCTAGATATGAATAAAATGGTGAGGTTTCTGATCTAAAGATAAGGGATTCAACATCATTCTCAAAAATTGTAAATAACTTCTTCTTGGAATATATTTTCACATCATATCTTGAAACCCAATTCATATTAAGAATTATATCAAATTCCATCATGTGTATGATGATAAGGTCAACAACTAAAGAACATTTAAGTGTCATAAAATGGACTGATTGAAACAACTTTTTTTAAATGATACTTACCTTCTGAGTTTTAACTGACAACTAATTTGTTAAATTATATTGGAAATGTCTAATTGTATTTTAAAAATGTGAAGATATAAGAGAATGTAATGAAACAAAATCAAATAAATCATTGGCGAAGTTTGAGGAAATGATTAAAGTACATACCACAACATAATTAGGAACTTCAACCTCACCAGTTGTGATAACATAAGCTTGGACTTCTCCCTTCGCCTTCTATGGGTAATGTTTCCATGACTCCTAGTAAAATCATTGGCATAATGTCCCATATATTTAAAAAAATTCAATGATCATTGGTATCTTCTTTCCTTCCCTTGATATCACAAGATTGGTGGCCTCTTTCTTCACATTTTTAATAAGTTCCTTTTCCTTTTATGTAGGCTATGGGGTGATTCATTACAAAAGTATCATATATTGGAAAACTCAAATTTTTATTCTTCCATTTATCCATTATTTCCTCTACAAATATCTTTTTATATTTCTTTCCTTTAAGGTCATAAGTCATATATAACTCTTTATCTGTCTTGATTAGACATGAGACTATATGTTCGTATGATGAAAATGTTTGGGAAACTATTACCCTTCAGAGGAATGGGTTTAGACCATCAAATAATGGATCAGTATTTCTCCTTGGATTATGTATGTAGTCTAAGACATTACTTTCTAGCCTTGTAAAATTGGCATTATAATTCACAATATCTTCATCATCTTTTGGATTGAAACTCAATAATTTCCTCTGTATATCTTCTCCCTATTATCGAGGAAAATATTTTTCAAAGAATATTTCTTTAAATTCAATCTATTCCATTTCTTCTATTTCTTCCTCCTCTATCATATTTTTAATTAACAACCACCACTGATTTTCATCTTCCAATATATTAAACTTCCACAATAACTTTCCCACTTTCATTAATTTTGAATGTGAGAAATTTCTTCTCTAAAAAACTTATCCACTACTCCATTATAAGTAGATTTTTAGTCCCATTGAATGATGGAGACTATTGTCACCTAATGAAGTCTAAAATTTCTCTTCCACATTGTGGATCAGGATGATCCATACAGGTAAGGTTATTTTTCATAACCTTAGTCAGTTATCCTAGTATAGTTATATGTTTATCAACACCAGTCACAGTTTCAAAACCAACATCATTATTTTTTATAGGATGGAAATTCTTTCATGGGACGCGTGAATTAATGTTTTTTTCCATTCCTTCCACTAGGAACCATTTATAAATAATAGATTACATAAAATTAGGTTATGAATCATAATTTACAATGTCAAACTAGAAAAACACTTAACATAAATTTAAATTTTATGCATGTTTAATTTCATAATCATAAGCATAGTTTCATTGAGGACATACATACATTTAAATCTTTCATAATGTTTTGTAAATAAAGTGTGAACTATCCTAAGCATATCCCCCAATAGTTTCCAATATGGTGCACAGTAAGGCCCGTTCTTATGTACCAGATTACCCCGAGTTAGGCCCAAAAAACATTTTCGGAGCTATTAATCCTAGGTACATCTGTGCCAGAACCACGTCCACATGTAGTATCCAGACATAGATTTATTTTCTAGGAAAATAAATATAATTTGTACCGTACCATGATTCTACCATGTTCTTGTATTCTTATCCTAAAAGTTATATATTAGTGTATTGTTCCCTAATCAATGTCTTCTAAATCTTGTTTCTAACAATTCTACTAAACTTCCTCTAATACCAACTGCAAGGACCCCGAGCCCAATTTCTTGGATCTAATTACTTATATTAATACATTAGCATGTTTAAAAGTATATCACATCCTAAAGGCCTGAATAATTTATAATTTTTGTAAAACTAGCTACAAACATAAGTTTTACATTATAACTTAAAATTAAAAAGAACATTACAAGTCCATTGGAAACACCCATAAAGTCTTTGATTATTCATAAAAGTCAATCATAATAATATTTATCTTCATATCTTAAGGAAAATAAAACACAATAAAGGGGTGATATCAGATTATCATTAATGGTATGTAATAAAACATAATTTATAATAAACATAATCATTAGTCATAGTGAATAACTAAATACCCATTCTTTTTAAAAATAATCCCTAGCATACTATTGAAGGAATGAAAGATGATTACATAAATCTGTATAAATTATCATAATAGAATAAAACCTAACCACATATATTATACTAGTTGAATAATAACATGGTTTATAAATTACTCATTTCATAATCAGGTAATGCATAATGTCGTACATTTGAAACATATTGTCAAGGCCTTGACCAAGACATCTGGAAGTACTAGGGTAAGGCCTCAGCCAAAGCCCAATTCTGTTTTCTCTCATGATACCTAAATATAAATCAAGGGGCTATATAATTACCCACCATCACATTATAAGTCCAATTAATTCCTCATATAAATGGGGTTAAGCATAAAAAATATATACACATTCAATGCAAATAAATTTCCCCAATCTTTAAACATAATTACTAACCATTCTTAGTAGTATAGTGGATTGTATCAAGATAGAAAATCCAAAGTCAAACTAGTCATAAAGAATTTAATAAAATATGTTTTATGATAAACATAAGTTATTAAACTCAAAAAGACTTAAAATTCAACTGAGTTGTTGAAATAGTAAAAAATACTCTAAAAAAATCATTGAGGAATTTTGGAGAGAAATAAACTTTTACTTGGAAAAGAAGATTACTTTTGGAAACTTATTTACATAAAATGAGAAATTAACTAATGTATTTATTCCATGATAAATTTATTAGTTTTAGGAAAATAATGGTTTCTTAAAATATATTATAGAGGGCACATCAAAATAGGTAATAAATTGCGAAGTTACCTATAATCGAGATTTCTTATCATGCATAATTGAGAAGGGAACCATTGTAAAACATGTATTTCCCCCAAAAATAAGATGATATGATCATAATAATTTATTTTATAACATATAATCAGAATTTAAGACAACTATATAAAATAAATTAATAATTATATTGGATTATAGAGGAAGAAAGCACAACCTGAATGAAAATGAAGGTCTGAGAAGGAAACCCTTACCTCATGTTTGAATGAGTTCTTCCCTTGGCCTTAATATCCCAGATAATCAAATTAAATCCTTTAATTAATTAATTAAGAAAATTTTATATTGTTATTTTATTTATTATTGTTTTATTAATTTCATTTATGGCCTTATTGATGAGTTATAGAGATTAATTTCTTCGTCCAAAAGCATTATTTTCTTTGTTTTCTTGATCAGTTCATTAGTTTATAGGTAATGTAGTTGATGTAAATGGATATAATTATACAGATATAGAATTAAATTTTGTTAATGATAATACATAAGTTTAAATGGTTATATATATCATATGGTTATACGGTATGAGTAAGAATCATTAAATAATACATTTACTGATAATCGTTTAGATTATTACGATGGTATTTCCATCACCACAAACTAGTTTTGTCATTTGAATTAGTGTTATGTATATATAATGGTTACATAAAATTAAATAAGACATAATAAATATTGTATAATCTGTTTCAAACATAAAAATTATTTTTTGACCATCCTTGAAGTTGAAATTAAAGAACGAAAGCTTATCATCCAAGATGGTTGTAAATTGGTACCTCCCAAACAATGATTTCATTTTTAAAGTAAAAGTGAGGGAGTAAGGATACTGATGATGATTATTCCAATAATAAGATATAGTTCCTGTATATAAGTTATACTGGATTTATCATGATCATTTAGACAAAGGATGTGTGGAGATAATAATAAAATATTGAACATGAAAAGCAAAATAAATGGAAAAGGAAGAGTTTACCTCTTGAATACTCCTCCTCAAATATCTCCTTATAGGGATTGATTTTGGTCTTTTTATGAGACGAAGAGATCATTGAAATGGGGGAGGATCTCAGGAAGATTATTGGGTAGAAATATTACAAGTATAAAAGCTTGTAATGTGTGAGGTGAAGAGGGAGTGAGGGGTGGTTTTTATTATGGAGGAGAGGGGTAATATCTCATTATTTTATTCATTATATTATTATTTTTCTAAAGACAACTAATATTATTGATTTTTGTGACCCAATATAGTAATAATTTCATTTGATCTCAAACCAAGGGTTATTACGTCATCCATGACTCAATTAATAATGTATCTAGGTTATAATGTATTTATACTGTAAATTACCGTATTTTACTATTCACTAAAAAAATCAACTATTCTAGAAAAATCCCAAAAATTAACCCTAACCATTTTTAGATGTTTAGAATTAAAAAATTAACTCCTTTTTATAATTTTTTTATAAATATGAGAAATTTAATTTTTAATGAAAATCATCATTTACTTGAAAAATAGAGTTTTTAAAATAAAAACTGATTTTATAACTCTCAAAAAATTTAACTAAGGTCTTATTAAATTATCCTAAAACCATAGGAAAATAAAATATTCATTTTTAATGAATATTATGAAAATTACTTTATTTTAAATAAATTTATTAATTTTAAAATTGTAATTTAATATTTTTTGTTCACAAAACTACTAACACTTAATTATTAATTTTTCAAACTTCACTTAATAATACCATGACATAGTTATATCAATTTTTCATTTATAAGGTGTCCAATTTTTTTTTATAATTTTATGGGTGTTGTTACTATTCATTAGGCTGATTTACTATTCATAAGGGTCATATTACAATTTCTAAGGTTATGTGGCTACTCACTAAAAATGTAATTTGATCCTATAAGACCTTAAATATCTTACTGATCGAAATCGTGTATGTCCGTATTTCAAAATTCAAATCACAGAGGCAAAGAAAATTGTGTTTAATGGATAGGTTATTGCAATAAAGTGTTGTTTCGAAGAGAATAAATTTTGAATTCATTACATTTTATACTAAATTTATTTATAAATTCTTATGGTGTTACATACCCATTCTCTGATGATGAGTAGTTCTTAGAATATGAGTTCCCTATACCTAACCAGGGAATAAGAGGCATCATGCACAAAAACTGAGGATAAAATAGGAAACATGGGCATAGTTAAACCCAAAATCTCATTCACATCCCCACATATGATATATATGTAGCCGAGACCCATGGAAAATAACTATGGTGATCCCAACATAAAAAAGAGGTGCCTTAGATCCCTCCAATGGTTTCCCCAACCAATTCATCCTATGTCACGACCCAACTTGATGGGGACTGGTTTTAAAATCCCCAAGTCTACCTCTAATAGGCTAGGGGCTGGTTACTAGAGTTGAGTAGGCAAATCTCACACATGGGAGGCCTTTTCTTAAAGTACATGTATACACACACCCACAATCAAGTCCCTAGAATAGTGCAGAGTTTTTAAAAGTCGGGAACTGTAATGGTTGAATACAACTATCCCCTACCAGAGTACAATATAACTACTTAAAGCATTAAAAGGGAAAAAACAAGTACCCACTAAAAGAAATTTGCAAAATCATCCAACATGCTCAAAATAAGTGGATCACTATCAAATGAAGTTTCCAGAAATCTCCTCATCCCAGCTCTAATAAACACCTCGATCGTTCTAGATCACTAAGATCTGCCCACGTCATGTCCTATTGGGAGTCCATCAAATAACTTGTGGTCTAAAAAAATACACAACACATATAAGAAAATCTTGCATAGGGGTAAGTATAATTTTATTCATTAGGCACCTCAAAAATACAAAATTAAAGGGATAAAATGAAAGGAAAGAGTTCGATCGACCTATCCAATGGGAACCCAATTGAGAGAGAAACTGAATCTCGAACCATCCACAACTATACACAAGTATTCAGATTAGTCAATAATATGGTGTGAACCATAACACATGAAAACACCATAAGGGCTCCTAGAAACCCCTAGATATACTTAACTTAGACTCCATGTCTTTTGAGGTTCTGATATCATATCCAGTGAAACAATTCTACTTGAGGCACTAATGGTAACACAAAACGAGGAGAACACACTCTATAAGCTCATCCACCCCATATGGTACCCATTTGAGAGTTACACTTCATCAGGAACAACTCACTAGGTATATCTTATGTTCCCAGAACTAGAGGTCCTAACATCAGTAACAAGTTCCCTACAAAAGCTAATGAAACCCATAAGGAGAGGCCTTCCCCTAACCACTACAAATAGTTGAGGGACCACTGGTCTAGAATATGCATCGCATGCATCCTCTCTATAGGGAGATAATGGAGGGACTTGTACAATGTAACTACCCTTGATTCAAGGGAGAATATCATGTAACCAACCCAAAAAAATATGCTGCTCTTGAATAGAGTGAACCAAACCTCATTCTATCGAGGAAACACTAACTCCTAACCATTTATCACACATAACTTATGGAGGGGTTATCTCCTTGTAAATTTTCTAAAAAGAAAATGGATGCATAACTACTTTAGAGGGCCTACTCCCCACTGCTACTCAAATACTGGGGATTACTAATACGTAGGTGAGGTTCCTCACCTCGGTATGACATGGGAGAACCACTCTACCAGCTTGATTATCATGGGGGAACCACACCCTAAATTGACAGGGGAGTACCGACCTCAAGCTTGAGGACCCACTCCATAGTATTAAAGGGGAGTACCAACCCTTCCAGAACACTGCACATATGGAGGAACCATACATAAGTACGAAAATATAGTTCTAACTCCCAGAATAGAATATGTCACGCCCGGACTTCGCCTTGAGGTATGACCTTAATTTTAAATTTTTATTTCATGAATTTAATCGCTTGTTTATTTAATTACTGGTTTTAAATACGGGCTGAACCTGAAATGTGGTCTTTGCTGTGGCACTGATAAATGCGCATTAAATTTACACTGCTCGGTGCACGGGCATAGCACGGGCGTAGCCGCACGAACTTTCCTTTTTAACATGTGGCACTCGCTACACGAATGTCCTTTTGCCGGGCGATTAAATTTAGTTTCAAAGTATAATTATTATTATTTTATTGTTATTGTTATTATAATTATTATTTTTACTGTTATGATATTATTATTATTATTATTATTATGATTATGTTGTTATTATTATTATTATTATTATTTTTATTTTTATTATGATGTTAGTATTATTATTATTATTATTGCTAATAATATTATTATTTTTATTGATTATTATGTTATTAGTATTATTATTACTACTACTATTATTCTTATTATTATTATTAGGATGTTATTAATGAAATTAAATTTATTTTTAATTAGTTGTTTAACACCCTCTCTCCCCCCTCCAAAACACTAGCCGCCACCCCCTCCTATTTTTTTCTTTTATTTTTATTTATTTATTTTTTCTATCCCTTTCCTTCTCCCCCACGTTTTCCCTCATCTCTCCTTTTTCTGCCCTCTTACCCGTGGCACCCTCCCTCACCGCACCTCACCTCTCCTCCTTTTCTCCTCCTCTCTTCCCCGCGTGCCACCCCTCCTCCTTCTCTCTTTTTTTTCTTTTCTTCTTCTCCTCCTTCTTCTCTTCTCACCCGCTGGTCTCCCCCTTCCCCTCATCTCCATTCAGCGCCGCGTCCCGCACGAGCGACCCTGTTGCACCCGTAGTGGACCAGCCACGCCGCACCGCGCCTCTGTTGCACCTGCATCGGACCGCCCATCCGTAACCCTCACCGCCTCGCACCTGCATCCTCCTGTACCTGCACCCCGCTCCTCCAGCAAGCCGCCGCTCCCCTATCCCGCTCAACTGTCCTCCCTGCTCCCACGGCCGGGGCGCACCCCCTTCATTCTCCGCCCCAGCCGGCGCTCCTCCTGACCTCTCCACCAGACCTCCCTGCTCGACCGCGTCTCCCCGCGCCCCTGTAAGTTTCAGGCGTGTTTTTTTGGTTATTTTATTATTATTATGTTTGTGTTATTATTTTTATTAGATTATTATTATTATTTTTATATTATTATTATGTTATTATTATTATTATTATGATTATGGAATTATCTATTACTATATTATTGTTATTATTATGTTAGTATTATTATTTTTATTATGTTATTATCATTATTATTATGATCATATTATGATTATTATTATATTATTGTTATTGTTATTATTATTATGTTATTATTATTATTATAATATTGTTATTATTATTATTATTATGTTAATATTATTATGTTACTATTATTATTATTATTATGTTATTATTATGATTATGTTATTATTATTATTATTATATTATTGTATTGTTATAATTATTGTTATAATATTATTATTATTAAGATTACTATGATTATTATTGTTACTATTATTATTATTATTATTGTTACTATTATTATTATTATTATTATTATTATTATCTTAACATTATCATTGAACCTGTTTAATGGTCTGCTATTTTAGGACCTATTTGACGGCTCAGTACGGTGCGACCGTGGCGCAACGGGAGTTTTGCGCCGTGTCTTTTTCCATTCCAATTTGAGGTAGGTGATTCCACACTCAATTATCATCTGGCGATATTTTTCATGCTGGTTTAATTTTTTCAGCACCTTGCTAATTAGTTTCCATGATGAAAAATTAGTTCTGATTACATTTTAAATGTGCATATAATTTTTCAGTAGTATATTTATGTGATGCAGGTCCATTTTTATTGTGAAAACTTACTTTGGCTGTTTATTATGATTTGTAAACTGTGCGGTGTGTGAGTTAGAAAGTGCGGATGACGCAGTTTGTATTTTGGCGTGTCAGAATATGTTTTATTATATAAAGGGGTTTTGAGTGACTTTTTAACCTTTAAAATTTTTTGTGACATGTTTGAAAACTGTTCAATAATTCTTCTTAGTGGTTTTCTTAATTAACAAAGTGATTTCTTTAAGCTATGCGTCTAGTTTAATTTAAAGCGTAAGTAGTGTGGTTTAAGTTTTTAAAAAAAAGTTTTGGTGTGTGTGTGGTTTTCAAAGAGGATAGCAGTGTGTAGGTGACACGTTTGGCTCTAAGTGCTAATGTGACATGTTATGTGAACTTTGATCTTTAGGTGAGCACAAGGAGAGAAGTCGGGGTATTAGGTGGGGAGACTAGGAATAGTGAGCTAGTGTTCCGGAGATGACTTGACCCGGTTTCACTGGCAGGTTTGACGATTGCAACACTAACTAAACATATGTTATCTGAGGTTCGTGGCCTTCTAAGCTATGTGTTATGAGGGTTGTGGCCTTCTAATCCACGTTATCTGAGGGTTGTGGCCACCTAAGCCACGTTTCACCGAGGCACGGCGTTCTAGGGTCCCACATGCTCTAGTACACTTTTGGGGATTTCCCATCCTTTGGTGCTACCAGTTACTTTGAGTGCACAATGTTATGTGATATGTCACTTGAATTTTTACCCTAATGTGTTTATCTTGAACTGTCTTTCCTTTAAATCATTTTATGAAAACCATTTCTTTCGCACTTCTTTATTTATTTATTTCGCATTGCAAATGGTTTGTCTTTTGATAGTTGTGCGTGGAATCTTTTCTTGGTGATATCCTGCTGGGAGATTGCTCACACCCTACTTACACCCTTGGGTGTAAGTATATTTTTCTACTTCTGATATAGGTAAGGGTCCAGCTTTTGGGAGCAGTGGTTCAGGGTGTTAGCAGGCCCATCTACGTGGCGTTTTGGTGGTGGCTTAGGGGCGGTGTCCTCACACCGGGTGACAGTCCTTAGGTTTGTTTTTGGTCATCTTGTTTTAGTGTTATTTGGGTTTTGAATACTTGTGAACCAAAAACTTGTTTGGTTAAATACACGTTTGACTGTAACCTTTACTTCTGTTTGGTTTACTTTGGTTGGCTGCTTTATATTTGTTCACTCGGGTAAATCGTTCCCAAAGTTTAAATTGATACCCGGGCAATTGTGCCAGCCCATGGGGATCGGGGATGCCCTTTGGGCCTTGTCGCGGGTCAGGTCGGGCGTCGAGTTGATGGCGACCCAGTTCGGTTCGTGACAAAATGGTATCAGAGGCAGGTTAGTTCGTGATTTATGTTATTTGGGATGAGTTGGACTATATAGGAGTTGGGTCTATCGGGGCTCAGAATTCATGTTGCGAGTAGGGTGCCTGGCTAGCACGCCTCGTGACAGATACTGAGTCACCATGGGGTGTTAGGGTGCTTGTTTCACTTATTTTCTGGGTGGGACGTGCAGGCTGCAGACTGTACGTGGACACCAGGCCAGAAAGTAGAGTTTTTGCATGAAGTCGTTTTTACATGTTTGGTTTACGGATGATTAATTATCTTGTTGAAAAATTTAGTTCCTTTTTTAGATATGGGATATTGATGGTATTATTTCTTGATTTCTTCCCTTTGGAAGTAAGATGCCTCCCTGGAGAGCTCCCATGCACCCACGGGAGGAAGCCGGAGAGAGTTCTCCCACGCCGCTTGATTAGAGATTGGTGGAGGCGATGGTCCGAGCCGTTCAGGCTTTGGGAAAAGGGGCGACTCCTGGCCACGCCCCTATTCCAGCTAGAGGGGAAGAATCTGGCTCCAGGAAGGATAAAGCTCAGGAGTTTCTGAGGAGCAAACCTCCTTCTTTACGAGGTGGTTCAGAACCTCATGAGGCAGAGGAGTGGCTTGAAAAGATAGAACGCATGTTCGATTTTTTTGACACGCCCAAGGAATTCAGGGTGAAGTGTGCCTCATTCCAGCTGGAGGGCTCCGGTCGAAAATGGTGGGAATTAGTGGTCCAGGCTGGGAAACATGAGCACATGAGCTAGAAAGATTTCAAGGGTATCTTCAACGAGCAATATTGTCTAGAGTTCGTAGCCTATACTAGATCTCAGGAGTTGATGGAGCTTTCACAGGGGAATCAAACATTGATGGAGTATGTGAACCACTTTGCTGAACTGGTAAGGTACGCACCTGAGATAGTTTCGAGTGAATTCTTGAAAGCTCGGAAGTTTGATAAGGGCCTTCGACCAGAAATTCACTCCCAGGTTTTCTTGTTCAAGATGAAGACTTATGTTGAGGTGGTCGATCGTGCTTGTACGGCTGAGATTGACTAGAAGGGAAAGTCGGGGTTTTCTGGATCAGTGTCATGGCTTGGCAGTGGCAGTTCATCTGAGAAGAAGAGGAAGCGTGATGAGCAATGGAAGAAGAGAGATGGCAGCTCAGGTCATCCTCCCAGGAAGTTTTCAACTGGGGCTTCTGGTACATGGTCCGTAGTGTGCCATCAGTGCAGAAGGGTAGGGCACATCCGACCTGTTTGTCCATACCCTCCCAGACCATGCCATGGATGTGGAGTTGTAGTACATCTATAGTGCTTCTACAGGACTGCATGCCCTTACCAGAGTGGGGCTGGATTGGTGGCTTCCAGAGTGGTATCAGTTCAGTCAGAGCCGACCAGAACAACATGATCTCGGTTTGGTGGCCGTGGTGGTAGGACCGGATCTTCTTCAGGGCCGAGCCAGATTAGGGTAGTGCCGCAGGCGAGAGGTCATTCTCAGGCAGGGACCAGGCAATTGCATGCTGTGGATCAGGCACCAGCGGGGTCTGATGCAGGGCCTTCGACAGTTCGAGGTACTATTCTGGTTTAATCTTCTATAGCTGCAGTTTTATTTGATATTGGTGCTTCAATTTCATTCATATCTTCTCGTTTTGTGAATATGTTGAACCTACCAACCGAGCTGTTATCGTTTGCTATGGAGTTAGTAACACCGTTGGGGAAAAAGAGGGACCAAGGCCTTAAGTGCCGATTGTGCGCACTCTCTGTGTCGGGAGTCGAGATGGAATGATATTTCTTGGTCCTTGACATGGACCTATTTGATGTGATCCTCAGTATGGACTGACTGGTGCTCTTCCAGGCACACATTGATTGCTATCGGCGCTGATTCAGTTTTACGGCACCAGATGGGACTTCCCAGTTATTTCACGGAGAATGAGATCCTTGGTCGGGACGCGTGGGACCTCCACTCCCTGAGCCTGGAAATCTTGCTCATCAGTTTTTGTCGCTCACGCTGGAGGACGATGGTGGTATTTCACAGGGCGGGTTACCTCGTGTATTGGATGAGTTCCCAGAGGTCTTCCCAGATGATTTTTCTGGATTACCCCTAGAGCTGGATGTGGAGTTCTCGATTGAGTTGGCACCGGGAACACAGCCTATATCTCTTCCCTCATATCGCATGGCCCCCACCGAATTGAGGGAATTAAAGATACAATTGGACAATTTGGAATCCAAAGGATTCATTCGCCCGAGCGTCTCTCCTTGGGCCGCACCAGTTTTATTCGCGAAGAAGGCCGATGGAACCCTTCGGTTGTGCATTGATTACCGGAAATTGAACAGGGTACCCATCAAGAATAAATACCCTTTTCCTCGTATTGACGGTTTGTTCGACTATATGAAGGGGGGAAAGTGGTTCTCCAAGATTGATTTGCGTTTGGGATACCACCAGCTCAGGGTGAGAGAAGCAGATATCCCGAAGACGGCTTTCCGAAGCAGGTACGATCACTTCGAGTACTTGGTCATGCCTTTCGGACTAACGAATGCTCCTGCAGTTTTCATGGCGCTCATGAATAGGGTGTTCAACCAACATCTCGACTCATTTGTCGTGGTATTCGTGGATGAAATCCTGGTTTATTCTGGATCTGAGGAGGAGCATGAGCATCACCTGCGCGTTGTTTTGGGCACTTTGTGGGATCACCGCCTGTATGACAAACTCTCGAAGTGCACTTTCTGGATCAGGTAAGTGATGTTTCTGGGGCATGTCGTCTCAGAACAAGGGGTTTCAGTGTATCCCGAAATTATCAGGGCAGTTATGTCATGGGAGAAGCCGAGAAATGTGTTTGAGATTAGGAGTTTTCCGGGCTTGGCTGGTTGTTACAGGCGCTTTGTCCGGGACTTCTCACGGCTTGCCACCCCCATGACCTCACTCACCCGGAAAGGGGTGAAGTTTGAGTGGATCCCACAGTGCCAAACATCTTTTGAGGATTTGAAGCGGTGGTTAACAACCGCACCTGTGTTGACCTTACCAGAGTCAGTAATGGGCTATGTGGTGTACTGTGATGCTTCACGTAGGGGCCTTGGATGTGTGCTCATGCAGGATGACCATGTTGTGGATTATGGTTCTCGCCAACTCCGGCCGCATGAGAAGAACTATCCAACTCACGAATTGGAGTTGGCAGTAGTGATGCATGCCTTAAAGAAGTGGCGTCACTATCTTTTTGGGGAGAAGTTTGTGGTATATTCTGACCATAATAGCCTGGCCTATATTTTCTCTCAGAAGGATCTCAATTTGAGGCAGCGCCACTGGGTCAAGTACCTGTAGGGTTTTGATATTCATATTTTCTATACCCCTGGCAAGGGTAATGTGGTAGCTGACGGTTTGAGCAGAAAAGTACCACTGTAGGCATTGAGGAAGTCCAGCGATGAGTGGACTTTGATGGGGCTCTTCACCCAGATGCATTTAGGGAGAAGGGAGCACAGTGGAGGTACTTTCTTGGCTAGCATCCAGTTGACTCCTGCTCTTCTAGAGTTGATTCAGCGGGAGCAGCCTAGTGACGAGCTGTGTTAGCGATCTATGCAGTTTCTTCATAGTGGGGAGACTCCTTCTGATTGGACCTTGTCTTCCCAGAGGGTCCTATGCTTCAAGGGTCGTGTTGTAGTGCCGTTGTCTCTGCGGAAGGTGGTGATGAAGGATAGGCACCAATCTCAGTGGGTCATCCATCCTGGTACCACCAAGATGTGTTACGATGTTCGCCATCAGTTATGGTGGCCAGGTATGAGACGAGACATAGCCGACTTCGTATCCAGATGTTACACCTGCCAGCAAGTGAAAGCAGAGCATTAGAGACCATCTGGCCTACTCCAGCCATTACCCATTCCTACCTGGAAGTGGGAAGAGGTCGCCATGGACTTCATCATTGGTTTTCCTCGTACACCTCGAGGGAGGAATTCTATCTGGGTGGTGATTGACCGCTTGACCAAGTCATCTCACTTCATTCCATTCAGAGATACATCGAAGGTAGAGGAACTGGTCCGCTTGTATGTTCAGAAGGTGGTCAGACATTATGGTGTTCCATCGGCAGTTGTTTCTGATAGGGACCCCCGCTTTACATCTCGATTTTGGGGAGGCCTCCATAAGGATTTGGGGTCGTAGATTAAGATGAACACGACATACCATCCTCAGACCGATGGCTAGACGGAGCGGGCGAATCAGATTCTGGAGGACATGCTCCGAGCCCGTGTGTTAGATTTTGGAGGCTCATGGGATAACCATTTGGGACTGGTCGAGTTTTCTTATAATAACAGTTACCAGTCTTCCATCAGAATGGAACCCTTTGAGGCATTCTATGGACGGCCTTTTCGGTCTCCTCTGTGTTGGGATGAGGTAGGAGAGGCCTCGCTCTTGGGACCGAGCCTTGTTTAGGAGATGTCTGAGAAGATCAAGCTGGTTAGGCAGCGGTTGTTGACAGCTCAGAGTCGCTAGAAGTCTTATGCAGATCAGAGGCGGCGAGACCTCAAGTTTTTAGTGGGGGACAGAGTGTTCCTGAAATGGCCCCTCGCTTGGGTCACCGTCATTTGGGGAAGCAGGGGAAGGTGACACCGAGATATGTTGGACCCTTCGAGATTCTTGAACGGATTGGCAAGGTGGAATACAGGTTATATTTTTCCGCGCAGTTGACATCGATTCACGATGTATTTCATGTCTCCCAACTAAATAACTACAACCCCGACTTGTCGCATGTGCTGAATTGGGAGGAGCTAGAGATAGAGTTCGACTTGTCTGTGGTTGAGTGACCAGTGCGTATAGTGGATTCCCAGGAAAAGGTGTTGTGTGGGAAGTCCATTCCTCTGGTTCGTATTCTCTGGCAGCACGGGAATGATGAGCATGAAACTTGGGACCAGAAGTCATGGGTTGAGCAGGACTACCCATTTCTATTCTCTGATCAGGCTTTGAGCTGACTTTCAGAGGGCAGAAATTTTTCATGGTGGGGAGAATTGTCATGCTCGGACTTCTCCTTGAGGTATGACCTTAATTTTAAATTTTTATTTCATGAATTTAATCACTTGATTATTTAATTACTGGTTTTAAGTGCGGGCTGAGCTGGAAATGAGGTCTTTGCTGTGGCGCTGATAAATGCGCATTAACTTTACACCACTCGGTGCATGGGCAGAGCACGAGCGTAGCCGCATGACCTTTCCTTTTTAACATGCGGCACTCGCTACGCGAACATCCTTTTACCGGGCGATTAAATTTAGTTTCAAAGTATTATTATTATTATTTTATTTCTATTGTTATTATAATTATTATTTTTACTGTTATGATATTATTATTATTATTATTATTGTTATTATTTTTATTATGATTATGTTATTATTGTTATTATTATTATTTTATATTTTTATTATCATGCTAGTATTATTATTATTATTATTATTGCTAATAATAATATTATTTTTATTGATTATTATGTTATTAGTATTATTATTACTAATATTATTCTTATTATTATTATTAGGATGTTATTAATGTAATTAAATTTATTTTTAATTAGTTGTTTAACTCGCTCTCCCCCCCCCTCCAAAACCCTAGCCGCCACCCCCCTCCTATTGTTTTCTTTTCTTTTTATTTTTTTTTCTATCCCTTTCCTTCTCCCCCACGTTTTCCCTCATCTCTCCTTTTTCTCCCATCTTACCCGCTGCACCCTCCCTCGCCACACCTCACCTCTCCTTCTCCTTTTCTCCTCCTCTCTTCCCCGCGCGCCACCCCTCCTCCTTCTCTCTTTTTTTTCTTTTCTTCTTCTTCTTCTCCTCCTTCTTCTTCTCTTCTTGACCGCTGGTCTCCCCCTTCCCCTCATCTCCCTTCAGCACCACGTCCCACACCTGTGCCCTTGTTGCACCCACAACGGACCAGCCACACCGCACCGTGCCTCTGTTGCACCCACGTCGGACCGCCCAACCGCACCCCTCGCCGCCCCGCACCTGTATCCTCCTGTACCTGCACCCCGCTCCTCCATGAAGCTGCCGCTCCCCTATCCCACTCGGCTGTCCTCCCTGCTCCCACGGCTATGGCGCACCCCCTTCATTCTCCGCCCTAACCGGCGCTCCGCTGAACCTCTCCGCTGGACCTCCCTGCTTGGCCGCGTCTCCCCGCGCCCCTGTAAGTTTCAACCGTGTTTTTTTTGTTATTTTATTATTATTATGTTTGTGTTATTATTTTTATTAGATTATTATTATTATTTTTATATTATTATTATGTTATTATTATTATTTTTATTATGATTATGGCATTATCTATTACTATATTATTGTTATTATTATGTTAGTATTATTATTTTTATTATGTTATTATCATTATTATTATGATCATATTATGATTATTATTATATTATTATTGTTGTTGTTATTTTTATGTTATTATTATTATTATTATTATTATATTGTTATTATTATTATTATTATGTTAATATTATAATGTTACTATTTTTATTATTATTATGTTATTATTATGATTATGTTATTATTATTATTATTATATTATTGTATTGTTATTATTATTGTTATAATATTATTATTATTAATATTACTATGATTATTATTGTTACTATTATTATTATTATTATTATTATGTTAACATTATCATTGAACTTGTTTAACTGTCTTCTATTTTAGGACCTATTTGACGGCTCAGTACGGTGCGACCGTGGCGCAACATGAGTTTTGCGCTGTGTCTTTTTCCATTCCTATTTGAGGTAGGTGATTCCACACTCAATTATCATCTGGCGAACTTTTGCATGTTGGTTTAATTTTTTCAGCACCTTGCTAATTAGTTTCCATGCTGAAAAATTAGTTCTGATTACATTTTAAATGTGCATCTAATTTTCCAGTAGTATATTTATGTGATGCAAGTCCTTTTTATTGTGAAAACTTACTTTGGATGTTTATTATGATTTGTAAACTGTGCGGTGTGTGAGTTAGAAAGTGCGGATGATGCAGTTTGTGTTTTGGCATGTCAGAATATGTTTTATTATATAAAGGGATTTTGAGTGACTTTTTAACCTTTAATTTTTTTTGCAACATGTTTGAAAACTGTTCAATAATTCTTCTTAGTGGTTTTATTAATTAACAAAGTGATTTTGTTAAGTTATGCGTCTAGTTTAATTTAAATCATAAGCAGTGTGGTTTATGTTTTTTAAAAAAAGATTTGGTGTGTGTCTGGTTTTCAAAGAGGATATCAGTGTGCAGGTGACACGTTTGGCTCTAAGTTCTAATGTGACATGTTATGTGAAATTTGATCTTTAGGTGAGCACAAGGAGGGAAGCCAGGGTATTAGGTTGGGAGAATAGGACTAGTGAGATAGTGTTCCGGAGATGACCCGACCCGGTTTCACTGGTTGGTTTGACAATTGCAACACTAACTAAACATATGTTATCTTAGGGTCGTGGCCTTCTAAGCCACATGTTCTGAGGGTCGTGGCATTCTAAGCCACGTTATTTAAGGTTCGTGGCCACCTCATCCACGTTTCACCGAGACACGACGTTCTAGGGTCCCACATGCTCTAGTACCCTTTTGGGGCTTTCCCATCCTTTGGTGCTACCAGTTACTTTGCGTGCACAATGATACGTGATATGTCACTTGAATTTTTACACTAATGTGTTTATCTTGAACTGTCTTTCCTTTAAATCATTTTATGAAAACCATTTCTTTCGCACTTCTTTCTTTCTTTATTTAGCATTGCAAATGGTTTGTCTTTTGATAGTTGTGTGTGATATCTTTTCTTGGTGATATCCTGCTGGGCGATTGCTCACACCCTACTTACACCCTTGGGTGTAAGTAGATTTGTTTACTTCTGATACAGGTAAGGGTCCATCTTTTGGGAGCAGTGGTTCAGGTTGTTAGCAGACCTATCTATGTGGCGTTTTGGTGGTGGCTTAGGGGCGGTGTCCTCACACCGGGAAACAGTCCTTAGGTTGGTTTTTGGTCATCTTGTTTTAGTGTTATTTGGGTTTTCAATACTTGTGAACCAAAAACCTATTTGGTTAAATACACGTTTGACTGTAACCTTTACTTCAGTTTGGTTTACTTTGGTTGGCTGCTTTATATTTGTTCACCCAGGTAAATTGTTCCCAAAGTTTAAATTGATACCCGGGCACTTGTGCCAGCCCGTGGGGATCGGGGACGCCCTTCGAGCCTTATCGCGGGTCGGGTCAGGTGTCGAGTTGATGGCTACCCAATTCGGTTCGTGACAGAATACCACACCCTAACATGATAGGGGAGTGCCAACTCTATCTATATATCACATTTGGAGGACCTACACCCCGACACAGTCAGGGAGTACCAACTCCATGGGTAGAGGACCCGCACCCTGATCCAACATGGGAGTAACTACTCTATTTGACCAATAAGTATGGAGGGAACACACCCTGACATGGAAAGGTACCACTATCTTTAACTATAGAAATGATAAGGGAAACCCACTCCCTGATTCCATAGGGGAGTACCAGTCCCCAAAACTATATTAAAGAGATAAATCAATCTACCTCATCAGTCAAGAATTACATAAAGGATAATCATTATTATCATACCTCGCATCATAATATATCCATGAGTTGGGTACCCATCCCCTAATTCAATAGGAGACCATATCTCTTCCAACCTAAAGACTAAGAGACCTTCTTCCTAAGGTGATCGGGAAGGATACCCACCGCGACATTAACCCAGTGATCCACTGTGATCACTTCCAAGGGATAATAACCACTACTAAATCATCATTCTCAAACCACACCACAAATGATCTCATGGAGAAAAACAGAGGCCACCGTCACATTCTACATAGAAACTTCTCCATATAGGCCACTCACAAGACAAAATATGAGTTCTAGAGAAGGATATAGGTACGGTGGAAGATCTCTTGTAGATCCCTATGATGTAAATTTTGTGTATTGGGGTCCACTTGGCATATGGAATCACATGTGCACCTTGTTTTGTCTCCCATTCACATGGATATTCTAGCCATGTAGGAGTACATGAAATGTAAAACCCATACACTTCATGTTATGCATCACTCAACCCCTAGTAATGTTATTTTCTCACATGGTCTGGACAAACATTTCCTTCACATTCCATACATCCCATACTACATGGCGTGTTCAGGATAAATGACAATGTGGACATGTGGTTTTCCTATTACCTTTTATGGAACCCCGTGTCTGTGTACTTTGTCCTTGTAGATTTTCACAGAAATGAATGTTTACATGGATACCCTAGATATGTCATCTAGAAACAAGACATCAAGTAATTACATGATGTGTAACACTTTTACAGGGAATGTAGTCCACAAAAAACATCTTCTTCCCTAAACATAAAACAGACATAGCATGTCTGCTAGAATACATGCTATGTAGACGATAATTAAAACTTGGAATTACCTTCATATTTGCCTGATTCACACTATTTTTCCCAAAAATCAATAAATCAACTTATAAGAATAACTAGAAATTTAAACAGGGATCTGAAATATTAAATAAAATCATAGAAATGGGGATCTGGAAGAAATCTTAAATCTTCCTACCTGGAGGGAGAAACAATGAATCTTCATGTGTAGAATTATTCCATGATCATGTTGCACCTCGATCTGATGACGATCGACACCAAGAATGAATATTGGTAGCGCTTTGTCAAATTGATTTGTCTTGGTTTTCATCCTTCAATAATGGGGGAGAGTATGAGAATTCTATCCTTGCATTGTGAACACCAACATGAGTTGTAGGGAAGATATTAGGTTATTTTTATTAATTAAATCCCCATTTAATTAATAATTTACCAACTTTGTTCCCCACCAAATCACCTCCGACCAAACTCCCAACACTAACAACATTATGTCACACCTAGGGTAAACATGATGTTATAAAATACAACATGTGATCAGAATTACTATCCAATACTCCTCTATGGAGTTATTCCAATATTTAAGAGAGACTATGTATGTATGTGGAAATATATTTAATATCATTAAAATCATTGTGATGAAGTTAGTCAGGCTTGAGAATCCCACACAGAATCAGTTCCTCACTTCAGAAATATTCTCTTAAATATTATATAATCATAAAGGTCAAAACCCATGTCAATAAATTCTCCATAACTTAAGTATTTTTAACCCCAAAAAGTTAAATCCTAAGAAAAAGGTAAATAAATTGTGCTCTTGACTAGAAATCCCACACCAGCGAGCTCACCAGGGGTTTCTGTGTATCTTCCAAGAATGAACTATGGGGAACCAACAAGGAAAAACCAAAAATACATCTATCTCCAACTAGGTAAATGTCATTTCGAAAATGGAAACATGACTCCTCAACTATGACATGTGTATAAACACCAATCACCATGGTCCATTTGCTGTCATAGTGTCTATAGGTACACCACCTCACTAACCTGACACAGATTCCAACATAACCCCACAGTTCACATTAACAACTAGATGAACTAAACCTCAAAATCCTCAATAATATTGCATTAAGGTTAACGATAAACATTCAAGGATACCAATAAAAAAGGTCGGGTTTCACAAGTGTAAACACTGGGTCTTATCATACCCTTTGTATGTGAACCACTGATTGTAACAAAGATTTCCAAAAAACACCACCACACCCACTAGTGGAATCCTCGTTGAGTATGGATGGTAAGAAACTGATAAATACTACGAAAACATCATAGGTTCTAACTCCACCACTACAAAATGGTTGTAATCAAGGACTTCAATCCACTAGGGCTGCTAAGCATAAGGGTTCATAAGAAAAACTCCATTGGAAAGGTCAAGACCTTCTCCGAAAATCTATCACAAAACCTCACCCTAAACACACAAATCTAAATATCTATTACACTAAACCTTTACTCTATTCAATTTTGGAGGAACTTTCCCTATCATAAGGTTTTGATCATGTCACAAAAAATGCATCTTATTGGGGAAAGAATCCACCTTCCTTGTAATTATAAAGCCACATAAAACCATGCCACATCATCCTCTAGTGCCTCACTTACAAAGATGAAGAAAAGAACATGAGGGTAATAATAAACAAAAATTTCCTCCCAAATGATCATAATGCTTCTCACCAAGATCTCCCTTAGAAAACAACCAATTTTTTACTAGGTCTTGGAGACCCAATTCAGAGAGACTCATCCACCATACCTCAATACTATCCTCTTTGGGTGACACTGACTTGCATGAACAGTTTTAATCACATCACAAAAAGGCATCTCGGTGGGGGAAATTCCCCTATTCCCCATGAGTTCAAAGATACATTGAACCAAACCAACACAGAGTTATAATTATTCCCTATGTCACCCCAGTTAAACCACAAGAAAGAAGAAGAAAGAAATGAGTACCTTACAACATTTTCTATCAATTTATATTGAATAAAGTATAAAGAACATAGATAGTTACCCTATTAATCCCCATAGAATCTGGGTCAAAGGAATCGACAACATGTATATGTCCTCAAAAATGTTTTCTAGATCTATGAGATTAGTGTGGACCTCTTGAGGTTGGTTCTGGAAACACCTCGAACAACCTTCAAGCAACTAATGCTCTCCCAGCTCCACCATATCCTCTAGATTATAGAACTCCCTGCTCTAGATATTGTGTCTGCCAAGGAAGTCTATTGATCAGATCCCTTTAAGTAGTTTGGAAGGTCGAACAATCTCTATCAATATTTCCCCAGTTGTCTCATGTTTTACAACACCTCTCATGTAACTAACCTAATCCAAAATGTGGATTCTGTGCTACAGGACCATATGCTTAAGTCTGAGCATGATCATGCCCCCTACAATGCAATCAGTCATCAGCCATCTCCTAGATGTTTTAAATTTATCTACTTAGTGACCACCACTTCAGGACCCATCTACTTTTCCCTCCTTGAGGTATCTCTCTACAACCAGAGCTCACTTCAGAACCCCCACATTAGTGGGAAGTAATAAGGAGACCAAACCTTCTTTGATGTCTCTGAAAAGTCCATAATAAAAGGTCCATTTTTTGAAGAACATGACTTGAAACATATCCAAGGAGTAATTTCATAGGTCTTTGAACCTCATCGAGTACTCCTCCATAATCCTGATACCCCGTCAAAGCAGTAGAAGATCATAAATATGCACTGATCTCAATGTGACTGGGTAAAACCCTTCCTTGAAGAGTAGCTAAAACTTTACCCAAGTGAGCATTTCCTCTTCAATGGACTATGTCACTAAACTCCACCATCCCTTATCCAAACCTTATAGAAGGCTCACCACTAGGATCACCATCTGATCTGGACGTGTCCTCACAATGTGGGAAACATGTGTGACTACCGCAATCCAGTAATCTACTACATGGGGTTTGAATCATCCTGATACCTCACAGGTCACTACCTCTGAACCCATATAGCACACTCATCCCACATGCATCCTCATCCGAAACTTTAGGATTAACCATTTTCTCAAAGGGTGGTGTCTTAGCTGGTGGACCACCAGGAGGTACCGCCTCAGGACCAATGCCCTACTGTGAATCCTCTCCATGGGGAATATCATCCCCACAATTCATATATGGAACCCTATATGACTATAATTGAAATGGCATCCTGAAAATGAATCAAGACACACCATGTTCAAATAGTTTATATGGGGAGCTAACTTAATAAGGACAAATAAAAACCAAAATCCAGTCTTATATGATGCTTGTACTATTATTTCACCATGAACATTATCCTAATGTACTATATTTAAAAGTGTTTGGAACCATGGTCATTTTATTCATGAATTGGAATATGGTTTGTGTTTGTTGTCAATCATCAGTGGAAGTTTAGAATGTGTGCCAGTAAAATGATCATACAGTTCAAGTGGACAACAAGATTGAAGGGGGAATTGTTTCCTAGTGTTTTCCAAATGTTTGGGCCTCAAAATTAGAAAATGAAGATACAGGTTCTTGGAAAAAGGAGGTGCACACAAAGAGGAAGTGGTGTGTGAAATATCGGGAGGTGTGCGTGAAAAATAAAGGGATGCACAAAAAACTACAGGTTTGCGCAAAAAACAGCGGGTTGCTCGAAAAACAGCGTGGTGCATGAAATTGTGGAGCGAGGTTTTTCATGCAAGAGGTGTTTTGGAGATAGAATGTCGAAAAATGGAAAAGACATGGGCAGCGCAAACAATCTGGAGATGTGCGTGAAATATGATACCTGCATGAAATATTATGCATCAAATTAGAGTTTTTTCAGTCCACAGGTGGTTTTGAGCTCGGGGGTCTGAGACGCCTATAAATAAGAGGCGACCCCCTCATTCCGTACAGTTGAATACTTAGAGATTATCCAAGGTCTAATGAGCTTAAAATTCTCACATAAAGGGTGTTGCTCTAAAAAGATCTAGTAGCGCGAAATGGATTCAACTGCGTGAAAAGACAGACATTGTGCAAAAAATTTGAGGTTGCGTGGGAACTATGATCTGTGTGAAAAAAGGGACAACCTTCATTAAAAAGGTGTGGTGCGTAAAGCTTCATGTAAAGGAGGTTGTTGTGCGAAATATTTTCCGCACAAAAATCAATAATTTCGTGCCAAAGACAGATATTTCGTGCAAGGGGTTGGAGTTGCCTGAAATCTTTAGTACAACCTATTGCGCGTTTTTGATTATCCGGTTTAGTGGTTCAGTGCATTCAAGTGCTTCATTTCTGGACTTCGATGCAAGAAGAGTATCGTGCTAAAAAGAGGCAATGACTTCAAAGTAAATCTATTGAAGAGAAATTTATGTATATAAACTGACTGGGAGTTCGCCAAAGGCAGTGAGCCAGGGGGAGTCAACAGGAGTGACTGAAGGGACGCAGTGAGCTATCCATGAACTTTTGTAAAGTAAGTGTACCTGGGACAGTGTGACTGTACCTGAACAATGTAATCCGTAGATAGTGAAGTTTAGTGGATTTAGGTACGACCGAAAACCTGTCAGCGTATTCTCCTTAGACGTAGCACTTTGTGGTGAACCAAGTAAAAGTGTTGTGTCAACATCCTATATTCTTTTTTTTGAATATTTTTACAAGTTCCTACCAACGTGGGAACAAGATCCACAACTTTAAAATGAAAAAGTTGACACCCTGATTCACCCCTCCCCTCTCAGGGTGTTCCGGGGTCCTTAAAAAAGTAGCTTAGTATAGTCATGGTGAATGGATACGTCAGCTGCCACACTAATAGTGGAACCTTTGTCCTCATATCCGAACTCGAAACATCCTAGAACATTCTATATACAACCCAAACCAAGCTCACGACATTGAATCCCACAAATGGAAAATCACTTATGACACCACTCTATCACGACCTAACCATACGTGGCCTAGGATATAAGTCCTCAAGCCTATAACCAATCAGAATGGTGCTGAAGAATAGTGCTGAGTAGGTATATCACATAGATTGGAGGCCTTTTCCTGAAGTACCTGTATGCACACACACACAAATACCTTCACAAAATAGTACAGATATATAAAAAACTAGAAACTATAATGCATGCATAAAAATATCCCAAACCAACATAAAACCTAAGTAATTAAAGGAAAAAAAGGGAAAACACATTCCAACCAGAATAAAACTGCAAAAGTATCCAACCTACTCATAATAAGAATATTACTATTAAAGGAAACTTCTGAAAAGCTCCTCATCCTTGCTTTGGTAAAAACCTCGATCAATCTATCACATTAAGATCTACCTCCCTCCTGCACTACCGGGACTCTATCGAAAGGCCTATGGTCTTCATAGGACACAACACGTGCGGGTAAAGCCCATGGTTGGTGATTATAAGAATACTCAGTAGGTACCAAAAAAAACAAAATAAAATAGACAAACTAAAAGTAAATAGTCCACTTAACCTATCTATATGGAACTAAATATAGAGACAAACTCCGTCTTGAACATTCCTAGGCTGTACATGATTAGTCAGCTTAGTCCTCAAGGGGTGTCAACTGAGACATGTGACAATGCTACAAGGACTCTGAGAAACACCCAAATATACTAGACTCAAACTATAAGTCTCATAAGTTTCCAATCTCATAGACAATAATATAATTCTTCTTGAGGATTTAAAAGTAATAAAAAACTAGGAGAACTCACACCGTGAGCTCAAATAGTCCATATGGATCATGTCTAAGAGATACTCTCCATTAAGAAAAACTCACTGGGTCCATATCTAGTTCCCAGCACCAGAGGTTCTACCATCACCAACCTGCACCCTGCGCAAGCAAAAGAAACCAAAGAGGAGAGGCCTACCCCTCACTACTGAACATAGTTGAAGGATTTATGCTCTAGAATTTTCATCGTGTGGAGCCTCTATAGTGAGAGATAACAAAGGGTCCCATACCTGACCAACGACATGTATTCAAGTGATTACTATTTCCAAACCAACCAAAAAAACCTCTGCCACTCTTTAATATAGTGGACTATGGCTCAATCAATCGAGGAAGAACTAACTCATAACTAGGTATCACATGTAACTAGTGGAGGGGAACTCTCATCATTACTATATTCAACAGACGAGGGAATAATAACTCCAATGGAGGACCTTCTTCTTGATGTTATTCAGAGATGGGGGAGTATTACTCTGTAGGTTAGGACCCTCACCCATGTACGGTAGGAGAGTATAGTCTACCAACTCAATTATCATCGGGGACCCTCACCCAAATATGATAGGGGGTACCTACCCTAGGAGAGAAGGAAATATATTTGGTATGACAGGGGAGTACCAACTCTCCCGTAATAAAACACGTATAAAGGACCCACACCCTAGTATAAAAGGGGAGTTGAAACTCTGTGGATAGAGGAACCACACCCTAACATGATATGGGAGTACCCACTCTATCTATACATCAAATATTGAGGATGCACTCCCAAACATGGAATGGGAGTACCAAATCCAAAGATAGAGTACCCATACATTGGTCCAATAGGGGAGAAACTACTCTATCTGACTAACATGTAAGGTGGCCACACACCCTTACATGGTAGGGGAGTGCTATCTCAAACTACACAAATGATAATGGAAACTCATTATCTGATGCCACAGGGGAGTACCCATCCCAAAATCTCTCACTAAGAGACACACTGATCTAACACATTGGTCAAGTGTTGCTGAATGGAGCATCATGTTTATCTGACCTCGCATCACAACATATCCACAAGTAGGGGACCCACACCCAAATACAATTGGGGAGAACCACTATACCATCTTAACGACTATGGGACCCACTTCTTAAGGTTATAGTGAAGGATACCAACCCTGATGTCAACTTATTGATCCAACATGATCACTTCCCAATGTTAAGCACCACTACTACAACAGTGTTCTCAAACCTTGCCACACTGTATCTTGTAGGATGAAATATAGGCCACTATTGAATTCTATATAGAAAACTGCTCCAGATAGGATACTTTCAAGAATAAATCCATGTTCTAGAAAAAGAGATATGTAAGAAAGATGTACTCATGAAGATCTCCACAAAAGTACACAACATGAAATGTAGGCCAAATGATGTGTGGAATTGACCATGCAGTTGGATGTGTCTCTTGTTCATATGGATTTTCTATCCACGTAGGTGTACAAAACGTGTACAACCTATACACAACAAGCTCTAACTCACTTGAATCTTAGTTGTGTTCTTCTCCCACATGACCCGTATATATGTATCCATCACATGTCATGCATCCCGTACTACATGGAGTGTTCAGGCTAATCGAACACTTGGCTATGTGGTTTTACCATTCCCATAACAAACATGGCTTAGGTAACCAATCATATAAAGGAAAACGAATCAGTTAACACCCGAAACAATGATACAACTAAAATATTATTAGCAAAGTCATATAAGAAGATCATATATGATATCATATTTATGTATGTGGTACATGTATAATTTAATAACAATTATTTAACTATTATACAAGAGGTTAATTTACCCTCTATCATGGAAAATTACAAGGTAAGGTTTAATTCTACAATCTCTTCATTATTCGAGGTTGTTTATACGTGAGTATGTACAAGGACCTTTTTATTATCCCTATCTGTGTTTCATGAAAATGTATTTCAAAAAGTTTTTTATATTTATTAGACTATGGGGTAATGTAATTTATTACCTTATTTGACTTTTTATAAATTTTTTATAAAGTATTCTTTCTGTCATTTTCCAAACAAGGTCCTTTACGACCTTTTCAACAAAGTTATTGAAAGAATGTTTTTTTAACTTATACGGCGAGTACAACTATTTTCCGCCATTATAACATCTTCGAAGCTTCCCTTACAAGATTATAAGAATATATTCAATACTAATGTTTTCTTTTATAATTACATGAATTTTAAATTATTTCAAAATAGAACGAGATATTTCTCTCCAATAGCTTTGATTTCATCTTTGTCAAAATCCTTTGATGGATTTTACACTTTTTTGAAGTTGATTCAATATGATAAAATCTTCCATATTGTATTGAATGTTTTGGGATATGTTTGACTATGGATGAGTTATTTTTATACCATTAATGTTTTATGATTAAAGTATTAACATTTTGTATGCTAGTTTTAATACAAATGTTTATGTTATATTTCAACCTTTTCATATAAGGAATGCATTGGACTTAGTAAGTGACGGGTGGAGCCCGATATATCTCCTCGATGCATCTGTAGGTCTCATGAGACAAAATAGTGTCTTGGAAGAAGGCCTTGAAAAAAATATTATTTGTAGTCTTGGCATGATGCCTTGACTGTGCGGTTGTGAGGTCCGACATTATGCATTCCATCATTATGAAATTGGCTATTGATATTACTTGTGATTATTCGACTAGTAGAATATCCATGAGAATATGTAAATGAAATTATTTGATTTATTTTTTCTATATTATGATGAAGTTTATGTTTAAATGTATTGTTTTTTAGTCTTATACATTTCCTTAATTGTTTATTCTTATTTATGATAGTTTCTTCTATATTATTATCCTTACTGAGCACCTAAGCTCACCCCTTTCAATGTTTTATTTTTCCCAGGATGCGAAGAATTATATTATGGTTGACTTACAGGGATAGTATAAGGGAGATGAATGTGTTAAAAGGAGACATAATGTTGTTTTTTTCATTTCATAATGCAATTTAAAACTTATGTTTGTATCTAGTACTTCAATTCTACTAAACTGATTGGTCTCTCTG
The DNA here is from genome assembly GCA_963277665.1 of Viscum album. NCBI lineage: Eukaryota > Viridiplantae > Streptophyta > Magnoliopsida > Santalales > Viscaceae > Viscum > Viscum album. Next base: position 292,092,070 of record OY728163.1, read on the forward strand.
AATTTAATCACTAGTGGTCATGAAAATGTTATGTAATAATTCATTGACTCTAGGTAACTAGGGTTAGGGAATTACATGTTTCCCTAATGTATGGGAACTAAGTGTACAATCAGATAAAGACAACCCTTGTGGATGATAAACCTGCTGCCTTTAGAGAACCACAAAGGATCTGTTTCTATCAGTTCATGCCCATTGGATTAAATAATTTTGGTACTATATATCAACACACCAAGTATCATATCATTAATCCCTTCATATTATGAATAGAATAATGTTATATTGATTATTATTTGGCCAAATCTCAACATTGGTGTGATCACTTCACATATCATCAATCATCCTTTGACAAGATACAACAGAATAGTCTAAAGATGAATATGTTGAAAATCAATTTTTGGGTAATTTCTATGAAATTACTTGTCTTTGTGGTATTCCTCCTTGAAATTGAGTTAGAACTAGAAAATACTAGTGCAATAATGGAAATTTCACCCTATATGAAACTCAAAAAACTAAGGGCTATTCAAGGGAACCTCTCTTACATTCATCATTTCATAGCTAACCTAAACAGAAATTCTCACCACTTCCCTAAAATAATGAAGAAGGTAATCACTTAATGATGGGATGAGGACTTCCCAGATCTATTTTAGAATCTTTAGAAGTGATAAGTCCACCCAATGGTTCTTATGTTGATAGTATAGGAAAATACACTCATCTTATTTGTGGCCACCATGGAAAGATAAACTAGTGCTCTCCTCATAAAGAAGAGCATTACATGGAATAAAAATAGTTTTTACTATCCCTACCAAATGGTGTTGGGTCTTGAGACCTAGAATTATGATGCCAAAATAAATTCCTCACACGCATATTCATAGTGAAAAAGATGAGGAATTACTTAGAACACCATGAAGTTCACATGGTCTCTCGTATTGAACTACTCAAGTACATTCTTGTCCACACAATGTTTATTGGGTTTTTGGCATGAGTGAAATTCATTATGAAATAGTAGGATATTCAATTCATGTTATGAAATTGGTAAAAGGGAAGGCCTCAACCGATTTTCTCATGACACATCCCTCTTTGGAATGTACACAAATGGACATCAAATATCTGGTTGAGTAAGTGTTAAATAACCATGAAACTCCTCAAAAATGGTAGATCTATTTTGAATGAGCCTCCCAAAATCCAATAATAAAGTGACTGGAAAACCAGAAAGTTAATTGGGTTAGTCTAGTGATTTTATTTGGTTCTATAGAAAAATAAAATTTTCCCTGTTCATTCTCACTTTTCAAATACTACATGAATAAGGAGGACATATACCAAGCCCACATTTATGACTTGGAACTATATCTACAACTAAAAATAGGATACCTAAATATCAAAATGGATACAATGTTAGTGATATGGTAGAAAATAGTAAATATTCCCTAAAAAAGAGAAAAAGAGGCCCCTCTCACAGGCAATGTTAGAGAACTAATGATAGAGTCCCCTTTTGAAACCAAATTTCACTATATCCCATGATTAAAAAATTCATATTCTGATGAACTATGTAATGCAACAAAAACATTGTCAATCCTTGACCGAAAGGAAGTAATATTCCACATCACACACCAAAAGATGGTCTCATCGTCAATCATCCATGACATAGAAGAAATAAATTAGATTAACACTTCCCTAGATCATGATGAACTGATATCCACCCCGGGATGGATGAAGCCCATAATTTATTATCTCAAAAAATGGATCCTCCCAACAGACTAAGTAAAAAAGTAACATATTCAGCAATGATTAGAAAAGTTTACCTTTCATGATGGACCAAATTAGAAAAAATATATCTAAAAAATGTCTTCGATTGGATCCACCTTATATTCATTGACTAAAGAGAGATTCCCACCACCATGAAAGAATTCTAGAGATGCTCTTATGGTCCTCACCAATATAGGAACAGGCTCTCCCACCATATCAGGAGGCCTGGTTTCTACAAGAAAAAATGGTATAAGACTATGTGGAGTTCACCAAGAAATTTCATGCATGCTAGATTCATTAAAACATTATCCATAAACCCTAATAATTTCTACATACATTTAAATATTCGTGGAAATTTTATATGTGGGGAATATATGTTGTGGGGGTTATATCCCCTATCTAGAGATAAGAAATTTAATAACACCCGTATTGTTACTGACTTATTTTAAAATGGTAAGAGGCCATACCCATCATGGAATTCAGAATGAAGAAAATAATTAACTTCTTGAAGTCCAATATTATCACCTGATTCAGATTCACTCACACAATATTAATAGATAATGGAACCAAATTCATTGCTATTGAGATGAATAAATTGTACAAGGAGTACAGAATTGAGTCCAACCATTCATAAATATATTATAAAACAAAAAAATATGAATATATACTTTTAATATGAAATTATAAAATATACTCCAGAATATGGTGAGTAAGGACCAGAAGTCAAGGTTGGACAAGATCATCCATGCTTTATAGGCCTACCATACCACCACATGTACTGCTACATAGGAAACTCCACACTCATTGTTGTATGGAATTGAGGTAGTATTCTCATAGAAGTCCAGTTTCTCATTCTTCAAATATCCATCTATTAGAGACTCTCTGTAACATCCCAAGTAAGTAATGAATAATAGATATTTTTATCTATGTCTATTAATGATTAAGATAGTGTTTTAGAGGCTTAAAATGAAAATAAATCCAATCTTAAGCATGGAATACACTAATATTCATAAAAGATTGTTTTACTGCCTTATGATGGAAAAACCTTTTTAAATCTATCTTTTGACAATTTTATAAGCTATGTTTGTCAAAATAAACTTATTCTTTATGATTGGGACATCAAAATTTACTTTTTGTGAATTTTTGGTATTTTTCTGACAAAGTTCATTTTTTTAATGAATAGTGAAATATACTGCATTTTACATCAAAATTGCATTTTAATCTAATTTATTTATATGATTAGATTATCTTTTGAATTGGTCTTAATGTGTAATATGAATATATTTTTACCATTTAATCCAATGGTGTTCATTGGAATCAATTTCACTTTGAAATTGGACTTAAACTAGTGTCAATCTTTTGATACTTATTGTTTCATAAAAACACGCTATTTGCTCTGACAGCGGGAATTAATTATTAAATTAATTAATGTGACTTATATGTTTTGAATTTTGTAAAATAGACTTCATTTTTGAATTTTTAATATCAAATATAGCTTAGGGTGAATTTTTGGTAATTTTCTGAAAAACATCAATTTTTGATGAATAGTGAAACCTCTAAGTAGTACTTATAAAAACTGATTTTTCCGTTTAAATGGAATTTTTCCATCATTGTGTTTTGAATTTCAAAAATCCGACATAAATAGTTGTCATTAAGAAGTAAAATATGGTTCAATGAGATTATAATAATTTTTTGGTGAATAGTAACTTATTAAGTTCTTAATCGCGATTAGTGGTAATTAGTGTAGTTTAAGGTAAAAATAATGCTTTAATAAAATAAAATGTGCTTGACACATGTCCTACCCTCATTGGTTGTGTCATGGACGACCAAGAAAAGCCATGGGTCAACTTGGGGACCCCATGGATCCACTTTGGTTGGAAAATGACATAAATTACTTTTTATTTAATGTAAAAGTAAAAATGACACAAACATAATATGTTTTACGAAAACAATTTTTACATGGGGTTATAACGATCAGATTTTTTATTATAAATAGTAATTGGAAAGATAAAAAGATTTAATACATCATAGTATTTGTTTTATAATTTTTAGACATTAAATAAATTAAATTATTTATGACATAATAATGATGCAGTGATGACATCATTATTTGACGATTTAAATAAAATGGAAAGATAATGTAAAATCTATGAACTACACATGTCCAGAACTTATTGGATGGGTGGATTTCGAACCCTTATCACCTTATCCACGAAGTATTTCAATGTGGGACCTTTTGAAACCGAGACAAATTTTCAAATAAAGTAATATTTCTTTACTTTCCCAAAGTTCCCCTCCTCTCCTCTTATAAAAGGCCCCCACCTCTACCTCATTTCACACACTCCTCAAGCCTTTGGCTCGGCCAAACCCTGACCATTTACTCTCTCCACATCCCTCTACTCATCCTAGAGGATTCCCTTTGGGCATAATCCTTTCAATGGAAGCCTTTAGGCTCAAATCAAAAGTAGTTACACTTTTGAAGGTAATTCATTCTCTCATGTTCATTTGTTTTATTTTGCTTCTCCAACGCCCTAAACTATTTTTATTTACTTATTTTGTAACAACAAAATTATCTTCAATTTACTAGGATGTTTTTATAATATTTATTTGAGCTAAACTTTCACAAAACTACATCAAATGGTTAAAGAACATACAGTTTCCGTGGATGGAGAAATTCTGCCTCCCGAAACGATGATTGTTCAATACTCATTTAACACCTTCAAAGGTGGCCATTATGATTAAATATTTTTATATATGATATATAATATGTTTATGTTTTACTTAATCTTATGTTTTTTTCATTTTGGGCATACTTTTATGGTTTCCATTATGGGTAAACACGATATCTTCATTTTAGGAAGTGCGGACTACCGCCCCCTGAAAGTGATTTGATTCGTTAATACCATATGTGGGATGTGTAAAGGATAAAGTTAATGATATTATATATGTTATTATACTGGAATTATAATATACTCTTATATAATTATGATTCCATTCCAGAAATACGAAATAGAAATGGAAGTAGCGTTCATGCGTACGTACGGCCTACCGTCTCCATGAACGGTGCATTTCATTTGTTACCTCTAAATGTGATGTAATATTATAAATACATATATATTCTGAATATATATGATATATATATGCTATCCAAATCACTAATATCATTATGGATATAATGAACCTTTGACCAAATTAACAACATGTAAGTGTAAGAAGTCTATTTTTGACTTAAGAACCAAATACCGACAAAATGAACATTATTAACTTAAATGATTACATGATGTTCATAACATGGTATAAAGGGAATAATGAACTTGAAAAAGGTTCATAAGAAAGTAGATATTAACTCAAGTTTATTATTCAGGAGATTAAAGAACGGTCGGGTCAAGTCGGATACGAGGTATGGGACTTCGTCTCAATCTCCTTTCATTGAGGCATATTTTATTTTTATACACAGCTTTCTTTTATACGGTGTATAAACCACTTTAACTTTTAAGTTTATTCAAAAGGAATCTTTTTTATATGAAGCGTTTAATAAATGACAAAAGGGAATGTTTTTGTTGTACGTATGCGGCGACAACGACTTCTCTGCCGCCATGACCATTATTTGAGTTTTGGCTTCCTCTACAAGCCATACCTTCTTTTTAAAAGAAAAATAAATACCATGTCCTACATTTCTTTTATTTTGGTATTGAAAATGGTTTTCATAATGTTTTTATATCAATGAGTTGTATTGATACCTTGTGATTGAAAGGTGGAAATGTTATGTTTCCTTTATGCATGTTTTATGTGATATGATTATGTTGAGGTTCTTGGGCATTATTATGAAGACGGGTGGTTCCGTGATAATCTAAGGGCGGGTGAGCCCGATATAGCTATCCAATGCATTGGGTAACGCGAAGGAGTGAAACGTTAAGGTTTCTCGGAAGAGATTTTAGGGAATATACTATGATGGGTATTCCAAATGTAACCAAGAGGGTAACTCCCTACATAAGAATGTTATGAATGCCTCAAGTTACCTTTATGTCTTATGATTTCTATGATTTATTCATGATTTTATGAGGTATATTAAAGTGCCTATTTTTTATGGGTAATGTATGATTTCATTATTATGTATATATGAACTCATGTTTCCTTTCCATGTATTTATAACCCATACTGAGATTTTTATGCTCATCCCAAGTTTTTTTGAAATGTTTTTCACAGGTCAAGGGAAAGGTACATGATATGATGATAGTGTCAAGGAAGTGTCAAGAAATAATCCATGTTTTATTTTAAATGTGTTTCCATTGATGGGAATGAAGAATACTATCTTTATGTAACCACTTTGTTTATATGTGGGATGTAATGAAAGTTTTATGATCTAATTCTCTAAAACTCTAATCCCGAAAAGATCCTCAATGTGTAATCTTGTAATAACTCAAGATTAAGTAAGATTTAAGGCTGGGGCCTTATACTCTCAGATGATGATCAGTTGAAAAAGTTTTTGGAGGAATTAGAGTGGATTGATGAGAAAAGGTTTCATACACTATATCACCTTGAAGTCTATCCTTCAATGAGAACTGGTATTGTCTCTTAGGAACCCAATGATACTAGGAAAAGATCCTCCAAATCTAGAACCTAAATAGGAAGAACATTATATTTCACATAAGGTCTATCACAATAGAGCTTACTCATTATTCATGATTGATGGGGAATGCATCACAACCCCCACCAATGTAAGGTTTATTAGGGAAAAATTTTCATAGATACCATAAATCCTGTCATGTTTTGACCACATGAAATTAAATTTTAAATAACACATCCTAACCACATGAAAGTAAACTGTATGAAAAAGGTCATCCTAGTAAGACATTAAACTACATAGCATATTAGGTATTGAAAAAAAGATGTTAAACTGCACAATGTATCATGTACTAACCGCATGACATTAAAATTTATGGAAAAACTATATCACCACCAATTTTATACACATAATCATGATCTATGAAAAAGATAAATGAAGTTACCTTCCCTCGTGTTCATGTTATATCCATATAGGGAGTTCTTCATCTAAGAATTAGACATGGATTGATTCTTGCCATAATGGGATACATAGTGATTCCCAGATCCCAACTACTGGGTCTAGACATAATATATTTATCCCAATATCAAGATATAATAATGTGTGAAAATGATCAAAAATTTCTCTTTAATGTTGTGTAATTATCATCCTAACCAATTTACATTAAATTACATGGGTGATGTCCTCACCACATGACACTAAACCACTCAATTTTTTCATAACATTATATCACTTGATTATAACCCCAATGAGATATTTAGGGGTGCCTAGATCTTATACCTTGATCCATCCACCATATGATACAGAATACCCTTGTTATTTTCCTTAATTTTATCCATATAGTAGGATAAACCTTCACCATTCCTTATTTCTCACACTGATAATATCTCATGTGGGCTTAGGATTTTTGATGAAGGCTTACCCATATGATCGATACATGATAGTTAAAGATAAAATTAACAAGGGAGGGAATGTAAGACATTAAAAGGCACACCATGAGTCCTTTACACAAGATGTTAAACTACATGGATTTTCAAGAACTATTGAATACATGATTCCTATAATCACATGATACACAATGACACCTAGATCTCTAATCCTGGGTCTAGCTATAATAATAAATTGGAAAAAGTACCCCACTGTGTATGCTTTAAAATTTTATGGAGATTTTCCCATTCAAGAACAATGTGTTTTTTGATTCCATCCATAATGAGATATGTAGTGACACCGAAATATTAGTTATGGGCCCTAATTCAACACTCCCTATTCATGTCAAGTCTCTTATGTCCATACCATAAGATGTTAAACTTCATGTATTTTCATGAAATATGTGTGGTTTTATTCCTATCATTACCAAATATATAGTGATTTCAGGATCTCCAATCATTGGTACAGATATAAAAATAAAAAAGAAAAATACCCCCTTTTTATATGGGTCAAAAATTCATGGAGAGTTTCCCATTAAAAAACTATGTGTCTTTTCGTTCATATCATCATAGGGTACATAGATATTCATGGATATCCAATATTGAGTCTAGCCACACCATAAATATTATATATGTTCCCCTTATCTATGTATGGGTTAGACCAATACAAGAAACATTTCACATCCTTACCCCATGAAATTAAACATAATGAAAGCATCTTGATCACATAACATTAAAACTACACAATAAATACATCCCCACCACATGAAATTAAATGGTTCTAGCCATAAAACATCATCATTCCTTATTAAAGGATCATAAGATCCAACCCCAGTTAACAAGAGCGTGGGGTGATTCTATCATATTTTGTATACCTCATAACATAAGGGACACTTTGTGTCTCGAGTTCTTGAGATTGCTAAAACCTTCCATGGACCTTAGAAAGGATAATTGACATCAATGGACCATTTGTTTAACCATGAATGTGTTCATTTTGTTCACACACACAGACCTATGAAAATAAACCAAATATAGACCAGATTTTTAAAAGGGTTATTAGATCCTTATCAGAACTAACATAAATATAGAGGAAATCAAAACCCTAGAGTGTTTTAGGGTGTACCTGATAGGATTTTCTTCATATCACTGCTCATGAACCAAGAACTTCAAGCCATGATATATAACACTTTCATCTCATGATCATAAATATTTTGGAGTAATCTTAACCCAAGGTATCTTATATAGCCTACTGTGTAACATCCCACTTATGTAAGGTCTATGTGTTTCATGACCATAAACTACCTAATTTTTTTTGAAAGGGGTGTAACTGTAAACTCTAACCATTAATGGTCCAGATCTCAAGAACCAAAACTACTAACAAAAGAGACAAAAAAATTATTTAGTTAAAAAAAGGGTGTTATGAGAAAAATTCAAGACTTTGCTCACTAAAATCTTATTCTCTAGTGTCTATGAAAACGATATAGGGTGAATAATTAAGTCATCATGCTCATAGGTCCGACATGATGGCCCTAGTAAAATGTGATCCATGATTTCAGGACACAATTGTCCAATGAAAAGATAGAGTAATGTTTTTTCACATATCCTCACTGTAAAAATGTGTTTACTAGGTGGAGTAACATCTTTTAGTGTGCTCGATACCATATTGAGTATCAAATATTCCACAAACCAAAGTTCCTGATTTAAGTGCCTTGGATCACCACAATATTCCATGGACCTTGGAAAAGGATAACAGAATTCAAGGGACCCTTTGGTTGACTATTAATTTCTTCATCTAGCTCTTTCATATGCACCTTTGGTCATCATCCCATTATGGAACAACATGTAAAAGGGTTGTATGATCCTTTTTAGCCCAAAAATCACTATGGAAGAAGTCACCACACAGAGTGTCTTTGTTCATCCTCTCTATGATTTTTCCATATCACTACTCATGACCTAAGAGTTGTGCACCAGGATTTACAATCCATAGAACTAAAATACACAAGTAGAGTTAATATCCTCACCATTACATCACGATGTTTTATACCCTTTCTCAAAGATGGGATGGGGCACTCCTTTACCAGACCATTTGATGACATATAACCCATGACTCAAAACCATAGGACACATGACCCATGCTTCCCAAAAAACACTCTAATTATCTAGGGTTATAGAACCCTTATTGGATAAATTTTTATCCATATCCAAATTTATAATACTGATATTTGAGTCTTCAAAACATATTTTATAGCCCTTGGAAGTGAATGCAGACACCTATGTTTGACCATACTATCAATGCATAAGGTATTTTATAAAAGGTTTACCCAACTTTCAAGTAAGAAACTATTATCCCCATGATCCCTAGTAACACCGTGGTGGAACTCAGAACCTCATGGTGTTATTGTTCATCTCTAATTTGTCTACCCCATTCTATATTCACTAACACATAATTTTGTGTTATGAATTACTCAAGCCATATTCAAACCCTCTAAGGGGATACGAATTCAATAATATGTTATCTTCACCAATACCTTCCAAAAAATATTTATTATCCCATAGAAAATAGGGGGGACTCCTCTATTTGACCATGATATTGAAACACAAGGGCTTTGACCCACCACCTAGAGGTATCTCCTTCTTATAGTAAAGAAACTCCAATACTCAGTAGCTTTAGAAACACCGTGATAGAACTCAACACATTAGGGTGTTTTGGGTTATCTTTGAGTGGTGTTCACCATATTTTGTATTCATAAATCATTTAAAGGAAGTAATAATTCAAACCACAAAATTTTTAATATCCTGGTGGAAATAATTTAAGATACATATCATACTTATTTCCTTACCACATGAAATTAAACCTTATGAAAGAGGTACTTACCATATTATACTTTAGCGTATGGTAGATATCTTAATCTCATGATGTTAAAATATGGTAAATTTCCATACTTCATGACGTTAATATTCACATATAACATTAAATTACGAGTATCACATGACCTATAGAAAAAGGCCCAAGATGAAATTCCCTAAAACTACTATAATAGAAAGTATAATCTATATGACTCTAAACTATAGAAAAAAAATTGTTTAGTTTTCAAGACCATAAAATAGTCAATAAAATTGGAAATGGAAAAAAAACTTGTCTAGTAAAAAACTAGTAAGAGCGTATCTTAAGAAAAATCCATGTCTAAGAACGATATGTTTTACCCTATATCAAATTTTGGAAAATTAAGATAGGGAAATAAAAATAAATAGATACAAAGAATTTGGGGCCCACTATATGGCCTTGGAAAAAATCAAGATATGCTCTCTAAGTCCACTAACTTTAGCAAAAGGTAGATTATTATCCCTCAAGGACATATATTTTACCCAAATTATCCTTGTAAAATAGGAGATCTTAAAACAACTAGAGCAGGAATATAAATAAGGAATCTCATGTTGGTGTGAAATTATGAGAATTTATCAAGGAAACATATTTTGATTTAAGATTTCATATATAGGAGTTTATTTTTACTTGATTTCATTTAAAGGATGGGTATCACTGAGGATTCATACAATATCAGATAAATGAAATTCCTTGAAAATCAGGTAAGAAGGAAAACTAGTAAAAAATATGTAAATACTATAAGATTCATTCATTGATAAGGTTTCAAGAAAATAAATACAAGGGAATATTCACATTTTTTACCCTCTATAAGAATTATATTAAAAAAAATTATTAGACTATAGTATGATTTGATCAATTTAAGTTTCTATGATAGTAAGAGTCAGATGAGAATCATTGATTAAGAACCAAATCACCACCCGCACAGTGTCTTCCACTTATACCTAAGTATAGAGAGTCTTGATAAGAGAAGACAAATCCTTAACTTTTTTTATGTAGTTTTAATGATGATGATGATGCTAAAATATCAGACCTTGAGTGCGCTATGATCCCATCAATCCAAATTGTACGTGCGGTTGAAGAATCCATTTGGGTGTGTAGCTCATATATTATTTAATAAATCTATTCCAATTTTTTTTAATATTACATCATTAGTTTGGAAAAGGGAATCCCATAATTGGAATCATGAAATAACTTTTCTCTAGTATCCAATTATTTCCATCTCAAGTCAATTTGGAACATGACTTGATATAATAGATGACATTCAATGCTGCACACCCCCAAATTGTAAAAGAGCCAGTAAGGACATTATTCTTGATCATGGAATGTTTATATGTGAGTTTCAATGATTAGGGAATGAATATTCTTCTATATTAGCTTATTCTATACTGATTCATTGAAACTGCTAGAATAGTTATGTTAGAAGGGGGAACAATTGGCTGAGTTGATGAAGAAGCTAGAAATAAAGCCACATGAGGTCCTTTCTCAAAATATGCATCATCTGTCAATCATAAACAATGTTTATATTACTCAGGAAATTCCAACCCAAAAATGGAATTGTCATTTTTTGGATGAGGATACTTCCTCAAAGTATTTTATGTGTCTTGAATCATCTCCATAATTACTATATACAAGGGGGTTAGTGAAGCACATGGTTTTTCCATCTGATATACTAGACTATATAGTACACCACCTGGGTAAGAATCTACCACATATTAGGCATAATCATGATAGAAAAATATAGGGGAATTAATATATGGAATGATAATCTAAAAATTTGTGTCATCCTACACTAATATAATCCAAAATTGGGGTATAATCCCATGTTGTTGCTCTCCCAGCATGACAGATGAAGGGAGTGAAGAAAACATTTGAAAAAAACAAAAAATGAGAGATAACTTATAAGAATTATATAGTTCAAAAATAGTTAGATCATCTGCACAGGCCATGAGAACCCCATCTCTAAGAGTGATTTAGTTTGACCAATCGTTGAGAGAACCCCAACCGTTATCAATAATTAGTCGGAACAAAGTTGAATAAGTTATAAAGTTAAAATAATTGGTCCAAATCAGTATGCAGGTAACCTTAATGGGGCCTAAATAAATCTACTCAACCTAGTAATGTTCTACAAACAAGGTTAGAATAAGGAACTATGGATACAAGTAGTCTCGTGATATTTGTAGCAGCGAAAATTCTCCACTAACCGGCTGAATAAGAACTATAAAATGATTTTAATATTGTAGGGGATGTTTCCTTTGTGGATGTGGAAAATGATATAGTATAGTAATGAAAGATTTATTACTTATAGATTAATAGTACACCCCTCTGCTAATCGAGTTTCCATCACTTGCGTACCAACTCAGATTCCCAAGAATGCATCCCTAGATTGGAAAATCCACCTGTTTAAAAATATTTCCATGAAAACCACTATACCAAGGCTTAGGGATATTTAAAATATCAATAGATAACCCCATGATTCATATTCCATATCATTGAGGATTTCCCAATAGGAGCTTTCACTATCACATACCTACTGAGAAGGGAACCATTGAGAGTGTATAACAGTTGGCCAAGCTCTGCTATGGATAGAAAAGATGTTGATCCAATACTTGAAGGAAATAAGAGAGCATATGGAGTTCATGTAGGGTCATCCCATACATCCATGGAAAGAAAATATTATTCATTTATCTCCCCAATATAATATATCATTCCCATTTTCTAGATGTACCAAATGATAATTCCTACTTCGCTATGAGATTAATGGAAGTAGTTAGTGCCAAGGCACTAAAGACTGATAATCTCTTTATGCATCTCGGATTGGTGATAAATGATAAAATGGGAAACCCACACTACCTTATAAAGGTTAATATCATATATCTAATCTGAATATTCTAAGTATATTTTCCATACCTAGAATAGACATAACCATTCATCAATATAATTTCCACCAGGATTTAGGTCCCTTTTCAAACTCTAGACACATCTAAAATCATTTAAGGAAGAAAGAAATATGCTCAAATAGATATGAGTGATCAAACAGTGATAAATTTTTTAATCATATGGACTACCGAGGGAGTTCTATAGAACATAAGAAAAACCTTGATACTATACCATGATCAATTGACTTCCTTTAGAAATATTCACTTAGACATAATCTAAAGAACATTATAACAAGAATGATAAAAAATTGTAGTCAAGAAGGGGATAGAAACATCATCTAGTATACCATGTCCATACACAGGAGGTCGGTGTGATAAAGGATTACTTTGGTGTTCACGAGAGATAATCCCATTAAGATCTTCCTTCTCAAAGTGCATATGATACTGAGGATCAGTGTTATGATTTCCGTCAATCAGGGACCTGTGGTTGGCCGTGTTGGTAACTGCCTATGAACTGGAATCCATAAGTAAAAGATAAATAAGTATGTATCCAAAAAGTGAAAAATAAAATTAAAATAAATACATAACTCAAACAACATCATGTGAATTATATGAATCCTAATGATATTCACAACTATATGACCCAATATAGGTCTCATTAACCACATGATGCATGAGACATCTCTCAACCGCATGACCAGTCATAAGACCTATGATCAAGTTACCTTGAAATGGTCACTCAAGAAATATAATTATAGAGTGATCACATGACCGATATATTATATGGTGAGAAACTTACAATGAATCCATATAGTCAAGGACTTAAGAAAATGTTTAATCAATTACTGATAATATATTTGTGATTGATTAAAATAAGTGATGAGGCAAATGAAGTTTATAAATCTGATTTCATGAAACAATTCATGAGAAACAGTCTTGTAAATATATGTCATGATTGGTTCCCACAGAGAGGTATTGTGAACAAAGTCATGCAAACGAAATCTTAAAATGAATTCTTATGAAGGGATCACACAATGAAATAAAATTTCAAGATATTTGTGAGTGGAGTGTCTAGTGGAATAATCTCACAACTTATCCCTTATTTATAGGGAACTCCAAAAAATACCAAGGGTCACCCAAAAAACACTAAAACTACCCAAGAAATAGGTTTTTGACATACCCAATGACTCGAGATGGAATTTACATTCCTTATAAGAGAATCTTAGTCACTACCAACCTTGTTCCTAGGGGGGATGGAATTTGTAGATTCCCACCAAATGATAATAATAAAATATACTGAGGAATAAATAACTAAATAATGGATGTTACTTTTCTAAAAAAAGGAAGAGAATTTGGATAACTCAAATAGATCATATAACCTTTATATAGACTTGTTATTGTATGACCCTTAGAAGGTCATGTGAACAGATCATGTGAAACATGTAATCTTATTTTTATCACATAGAGCCCCTTTGACAAGAATTATTATTCTTGAAATGGAACCTAGAAGATCTCTAATGATCATGTGAAGGATGACAAAAAATATGTTCTGACCACACTACTTTTCAGTATATATGAACCTAAAAATCAACCAAAACACTTTTCAAGATAAAAGGTAAAAATATGAAAAAGGCGGAGACCTCATTCAATCATTGATATCCAGGATATATAATCATAAAAACATGCAATAACCTATGGAGTACCTATAGAAATTTCTACCTTTTCACACAATATCATGTTATCATGCTTCCTTCATCATGCGAAGGGTCTCAGATACAATCATTCGATTATATGATGCCCCTATGGCTCCATAGATAAGTAGAGGTGGTGCCCATGACAATTCGCATGCGTCATTGAATGATCCATTATTGTTCATGTGTTTCATCGCGTAAAATAATATTGATTATATTTTAAAACACTGGCACTGCTGCACGAGTCCTCTTATCCTTTCAAAATGAATAAGGAAATAAAAAAGGGGAAGGTAGGTATATTTTTATGGATCTAGGATACATTGGCCTTCATGTGAAAGGAGTAATTTTCCCTAGGTGATCACCATTGATCATTATAGCCACCTAAAAAAGATATAGTAATATAATAAATCCCCTTAGATATGTTGGTATGACCTTGTGGAGGCTCCCTTTAGAATCCACCTTAGTCTCATGGATGACCCCAGACATGTCATGTTTTATCATGAGAAAGCCTTTTTATGGGAACCCTGATCTCATGAAGACTCCTAGACATATTATCCTAAAATTATGGAGACTCTTTAGCATACCCACATGGTTAGGAAAAATCACTTTAAATCATCTGAGGTCAAATAAAAGGGGAAATGTAAGGATATTACCCAAGCCGTTGAATATCATGGGACACCCCACAGATAAATTACAACAGGATCATGCAAAGATCATGGTAGAAAAATTCCTCCACCAAATCTAGATCATATTTGTGAGATATGTTTCATGTAAGACGGTGTATAAACTAGGTGGGGAGGAATATAAATCCCCCAACAACATTTAATAATGCTATAATGTATCAACCTAACCCACACAAATATGATAACGGTAACGTGTGATCAAACTTCTCAGTGCAAAAGGTCATGTGATCACAGGGTCTTTTACTAGGTGAAACCTGGGGAATGAACTAAGGGATAATGATACATGAATATGTTCTTCACATGATACTATATAGATCTTTGTAAGGACCTCAGATGTGTTAGAAAAATTATGTGCCGGAGGCCCCTCTTTTCGACTAGGTCATGCGAATCCTAAAACATACTAAGTTGGAAAAAAACATGTGGCCCATATGCAATAATGGATGGAATAAAGAATGAAAAATCTGGTAGACTTATGTGAAGATTGATATTATGAACTTCATTCAGTTATCATGACCTACCAAAATTATGAAAAATTACTAGTAAATGTCACCCAATAATCTCTTAACATTTCACCTGGATCATGCGATGTAATCTGGACCTATCAAGAAAACCATGAAACACCCTTTCAGGCATTCCATCCATGTATCATGAATTCCTCCATGATTTAAATAAAAATATTATGATTCCCCATATAAATGTATCCCAAGATATGTAGCGGTAGTAGGAAAAGTTAGACTGGTCCCACAATCTCCTTCACACAAGTTAGTCAATGTAACATGATGTCCTCTAAAAAATTCATCCATATCATGAGACAACCTCCAAATGTGTTAGCTAGATCCTGAAAAATACTCCTAGATGTATTGTTGAAGTATTTCTAGGACCTAAAAACATTCTATACATGATCATATGACACTCTCCAGACATTTCATCCTTTATCATGTAATGTCCCAATGACACGACATTCAGATTATGTGATGTCCCTTAGATAAGTAAACTAGATCATGTGATTTTTTTGTACATGTCCATTAGAAAATTAGGATATATCTATAAATAATCATACATGTCATATATAGATCCAAAACATTTCCACTAGAAAACTAGTACATGAATGTATGACACTCACGACATTTCAAGAAAATAATCAAGACATGTCAAGATAAAAACTTAGGACATGATGAACCTACCTGATAGTCATAATCAGGCATGACCCCAACTGAATTATGAGAATTCCAATTCTTGATATAAGTAGGATGCATAGGATTCTTTCTTAGGGCTAGATATCAAAAGGACATTTACCCTGGTGTAAATATCACCATGTCATAGATGTTATAATCATTAATATCCAATCTATCCTGTTGGTTTATTAATCACCCGCAATCATCAGCGGATTGAGAAATAAACTATGATGACTCTAATTTCTATCATAACTAGGATATGTAGGAAACCATCAGTAGGACTAATAAATATATCAAACAAACCATAAGTTCCTCCTTAATACGTAACTACCACATACGTATGCAGTGAGACCTATTACTTACTACCCCTTGTTTCCCCCACTGAGCATGGCTCACATGGCCATTGGGGTTTAACTGGTTATCTCACTTTTATCATGAACCTATAACACCCCATAAAACCAAAATGTGTAATAAAAACTTTTTCGCATGATATAAAACCCCCTAAAGATGGGAATCTACCTCGAGGAAAGCCCCACGGGTGTGATCAGACTACAATTACTCTGATTTTTAGGGACCCAACTTTTTATCAATATGATTTCCTTTCTTCTAATTATGTTATATATGGTAAACCACATAAAATAAATTTTATAATATAATTAAAACATTATAAATGAATAATGAATGAAATAAGAATTATTTCTAGAAGTTAAGTAACCTATACCGATCAAATAGTAACTAAACCTTAGGAATAGTAATATGACTATTATGAATAGCAAACCGAACAAAGGAATAAAACCTCACCCATTAAATTTTAAATAAAATTTAGGAATATTATAAATGATAGTATGATATAATAATATCATTGTATAAGTAAATAAATGTTTTAAAAATTATTAATTAATATTTGGTGTTTTTATAAGTCATTAATATTTAATTACAATTTTATGATTAATTTAATAATTTAAAAGAAATGTTATTTGCATAAAATTTATTCAGAAGTTAATATTTTTCTATGTTATGATTTTAAAATTATTTTAGTGGAACTTATTTAATTTTTAGAGTGTTATAAAATCAGTTATAATTTTAAAATATGTATTTTTCAAGTAAATGGATAATTTAATAAAAAATTAAATTTATCATATTTATAAAATTATTTTTATGAAATTAATTTTTTTGAGTCTACATATCAAAAAAAATTTAGGGTGAACTTTTGGGATTTTTTTCTAAAATACAAGAATTTTTGTGAATATTGAAATACTATAATTCATGATAAATACTAAATAAATGAATTATTGAGTCATAGATGATGTAAGGATAATGTAAGAAAAAAATATCAGAATTTTCACAATTATTTTAATATATTTAGTGATTATTCCCAATCTATTGATAGTCTTGAGCCAAAATAATAAAATAATGAATTAAATAACGGGAAAACACCCCTCTCCTCCCCTATAAAGACCATCCTCACCCCCTCTTCTCCACATACCTTCCAGCCCTTGATTAATATCTAAATTCTACCAAATTTTATTCTCAAACCCTTACCCGAAATTTTATATCCTTTGGTCTAAAAAAATACCAAAATCATTTCCCTAAGAATGTTCTCAAGGAGGAGAAATCAAGAGGTAAAAGTCCTCTTTCTTTTCTTTTAAATTCTTTTCATATTCTTTTCTTTTATTATTGTATCTTCCCATACCCTCATACAAACATAATGATAAACCTATTAACTTAGATATACTATAATGTTATCTTGTTAATGGTATATACATCATTAAACTCCTCTCTATCTGTATCATTTATTCTAAAAATGAAATCATCGCTCGTGATGTGTCAATTTATCGACAATGTGGACATTTCACTTTCATCTTTATTTAACTCCTTAAATACTAGTCATAAAATGATTATAATTGTTGAAACATATTGTAAAATTTATTTTTTTAATTCCTTTTATGTTATGAAATTGTTGTATATATAGAATACTAAACGGTAAAACCAAATGAGTTCGTTAAGATCGAAAACGACCAAAATTTACTTGAATGATTCTCATTAATAATAAATATAATGATTTATCCACATACCCTATTAAAAAATTATTTATAATATCGTTTAATATTATATAAGATTATTAATATCATATAATCTTAATTCTAGATAAATATTCCCATTTTACACAATCCTCTATACTCATATATAAGTGAACCGACCATGAAAACCTTGGAAACGAATGCTCTCGAATGATGAAATTAAACTATATAACTCATATAAAAAAATATAAATGAGATTAATAAAACTATAAAGAATTTAATTTATGTATAAATCTTTCTTTATTTTTATGTTAATTAATTTAATTTCATTATATAGTATATTAAAGTGAAGAAAGCATTTGGACACAAGGTAATGGGACTTTTTAACCTAACTCTATTCCTTTAAGATTTACCTGTTTCACTCCATATTTAGTATGTATGATCCATTAATTTTCCTAAAATATCATTTTTATCCTTCCCTTTTATTTTCTATACATACATGCTTATAATCAGAGTTTTTTATAAGAAATAATTTTTTCCCCAAAGAACTCTTACTTTTAAAAACACTTGTTTTATTTCTCTTGATTTTGTTTCTTCCTCATCGATGATGTATAATTATTATATCAAGTATGTTATTCCATTTTCATTTTAGGACCCCAATTTTTATCCATGATATTATGCGTTAGGAAACCCATTTTCATTCCATGTGTTATTTTATGTCCATGATTATTATAAGATCTATGTGGCATGCTTGAAAATGTAAATGTTATGATGTGATGGGTGTGCCTAGAATTATATAGTGCTCCAATGAATTGGGTAGTGTGATTTATCTCAAGGGAAAAGTGAAATGTGTGTGAACATGAATCTATCTTTGTTGAAAACTATGTGAGGTATTTTAACACTAAGACATGATGTTTAATTTATTTGAATGTCCACATTCCATGCTTTTATCTAATGCTTCGTCTCATGATTATGGTCTTATGATATATTACGATGATAATTATCATGCCCACCCCATGTTATATTGATTCATGTTCTTATCTATCCTCTTAATTGGATTTTATCTCACCCCTTTCTTTGATGTATATCCTCTGGGGATTACTTTTTATAAGGAGAACACTAGGGCCAATAAGAAGCTAGAGAATAAGGAATTAAATAATTTTTTATTTTTTATTTTCTAATTTTTTTCATGGTCCAAATTTTCCCAAGACATTAAAACTTTGTATCCTGATTGTGTAATTATTTTATGTTTTTTTCTTTAAAATGATGTAATAAGATATTTAAGAAAATTAGGGTCTCTATAGTGGGTATCCGAGCACTGTTTAGATAATTGGAAAATTAGGATTATATAACCATAGTTTTAACCCTTAGTATGAGACTATGAAAATATAAGAACCAAATAATATTTTTTAGAAATTGTTAATCATAGGTATGCAACAAGATATGAATTTAGAATTAATTTTAGAAGGAATAAAATATTTATATATGACTTTTTGCCTTATGTTTTATTCTAACCTTTTCTATTTTAGATAATGGTGGGAACTTGGAGAAACCTAGACCATAATCTATGTGAGGTAAAATGCATCGACTTCTCAAATGACATTCCCAATGACTTATAATGCAGAGTGAAAAATTTTATAGAGATTATTTCCTAGCTGTCTCAGGTTATGAATGGTAACAAGAATAATGTGGAATGAGTTCATTCACATAAGAGAGAGAAACTGGCTATTGAGTGTTTTATGATTCAACAACAACTGAAATTTAGTCGATCTTTCAATACATTAGTCCTGGAACAATGTGAAAAATCAATGAAGAAGTCATTTTATTTTCATTACTACTTTGATATGGGAAAGATGACTCTGTCAATTTACAATTTAGATGGAGAGGTTGATCAATTGTGGGATTTTATTAAGAACACTAACCCCAAGGACAACAATAAAGATATAGGGAGATACGACTTTATGATATTTTTTATCAAAAAATTATTTCCCTAAAAATATTTATATAATTATGAAGACTGAATTCATAGATCTGAAGAAAAAGGAAGGTGAATCTATCACAACCTTTGAAGAAAAAATCACATGGTTTTCAAGGAATGCTTTGGGTTTTGTTATTAAAAATGGTAGTGAAATTGATAAATTATTTAGTTGTCTAAAACCACACCTTTTAAAGGATATTGAAATTCATTACTTTTGTATTTATGAAGAAATTGTTCAATGGGCTCTCAAATTGGCTACAGATTTTAGAGAATGGTAACTCATTTGTGGTGATAAGAAGCAAAAGATGGATTTTAAAACTAGGGGATTTAATGAAAATGTGGAATGAAATCCCAAAAACCCACATGTCAAAAATGAGGAAAGAAGCATCATGGGAACTCTCTAAAAGGTATGGGGAAATGCAATATGTGTGGGATAGAAGGACACCAAGCTCATGAATGTTGAAGAGACACAAAGAATATGAACGATAAAATAGATTAAAGGAGAGACCACCCTTGGTCCAATGCTACAACAACATGGAGAAAGGGATCTATGCAAGCTAGTGCACCAAACCTTGAGTCCGCATTGGTAATTAGTATCATTATCCACCAAATCCAATGAAATAGTGTAATAATTATGCCATCACTACTACTAAAGTGGAGAAATAAAACTAATTTATAAAACATTCACTTCCTATTCACTCAAGAGTGGAAAAAGTATTATTTTATTCTAGTTCTACATATTCCTTTATATCATGCATGTTTTCTAGGACTATTGAATCAAATCCTTGAAACCATGAAGTATGGATATCTATAAAAACATCAAGTGTTTCATTAATTAAAACCAAAGTGTTGGAATCTTCTCTTATTGGCGTATGTGGGAAGATTCTTCCAGTGAATCTCAGGATACTTTCCTTGCTAGAATTTGACTCTATAATGAGAATGGATTGTCTCTCATTATATAGATTAGATATATACATTTAGGAAAAGAAAATATATTTTAATATTCCAAACCATCCCATAGTCCTCTAAAAACGTAAGGAAGATCATGAATCTCCTTTGTAAAATACTTTAACAGCGTGGGTGTAAATTTTTTATAAATAAGCATACCTCTCTCAAATGTTTGAGTAAATAAAAGTATCAACCTAGGGGAATTACTTGTTGTGAAGGAATATAGTGTTATATTTCATGAATAGTTACCTAGTCTTTCCCTAGATAGCGAGGTAGAGGTCTAAATAAAACTCATAATTGGAGATACTCATTTCTTAAAATGTTCATATAGTATGGCATCTATAAAATTGGAAGAGTTAAAGAATAATATGCAAGATAACATGGAAAATGTTTTTGTACACCCTAGGGAATCACCTTGGGATGCACCATTACTCTTTGTAAAGAAGAAGGATGGATCAATGTTGATGTGAATTGATTAATGGGAACTCAATATGATC
This sequence comes from Viscum album, assembly GCA_963277665.1. NCBI lineage: Eukaryota > Viridiplantae > Streptophyta > Magnoliopsida > Santalales > Viscaceae > Viscum > Viscum album. The sequence goes on from OY728163.1 coordinate 292,114,056, forward strand.
ACTATAAAGAAAACGTATCCTTTTATAAGTATTGATGAATTATTTGATCAATTTTTCTGAGGTTAGTACTTCTCAAATTTGGATCTTCATTCTGGATATCATCATATAAAGGTGTAGAAGGAGGATATTCAAAAGACTGCCTTCTAGACAAGGTATAGATACTATGAGTTTCTTTTGATGCCCCTTAGACTAACTAATTCCCCTGTAATCTTCATAGATTTTATGAATAAATTATTTATACATTAACTCAACATATATTTTGAAGTTTTTATTGATTATGTTCTCATTTACTCCAAGATAAAGGAGGAACATGATGAACATATAAGGCTTGCATTGGAAACATTAATAAAGGAGAAGTTGTACACCATGTTCAGAAAGTGTGACATTTGGATATAGTACGTCACATTCTTGGGACATGTGATCATAAGTGGGAGAATTTCTGTAGACCCTTCATAAAACAAAGGCAATTGAGTAATTACCAAGACCCTCTAGTATCACTGAAATCTATAGTTTTATTGTCCAAGATGGGCACTACCGATGCTTTGTGAAAAATTTCTCATGATTGTCTAGATCTCTAACCATTTTATCAAAGAAATGGGTAAAGTATATCTGGATGGAAGAATATTAGGAAAGCTTAATGGAGATAAAGAATAGTCTTATCTCTACACATATACTCACATTACTGAAAATTGGAGAGAGTTTTGTGACATATAGTGATTCTTCAAAGAAAGGATTGGGTTGTGTAACCATGAAAAATGATAAAGGGATAACCTAAGAATCATGGAAGCTAAATATCCATGGGAAAAACTACCCGGCGCATGATCTAGATCTATAATCTATGATTTCTACTTTGAAAATATAGAGGAACAACTTATATGGTGATAAGTAGGAAATATATACTGATAATAATATCCAAAAGTATATATTCACAAAAAATGAGATAAACATGAGTGAAAGTATATGGATAGAGTTAATCAAGGACTACGATTTCTCTATTCACTATCATCTAGGAATGGAAAACAAGTCAACTAAAGAAATTAGTAGAAAAGAACCTACTACTCAATCAATTATGTGGATTGAGAAATACCCCATCTTCTTGGATATGAAATGGATGGATTTGGAAACCATAACAGCATGGAATACATCCTACCTTTCCTAATTGATTTCCCAACCATCTATCTAATAGAATATTAAGAGGGCACACAGGGATGATTTAGAACATGAAAATAAGGTGAAAACATATAGGAATGGAATCTGTAAGAGTCCATATCAACAATGATGGTGTTATTCGGTTTGGAAAAAATATTTTTGTTATGTTATCATCTTAGATAAATAAGGGGATATTAAATAAGGTACATATATCTACTTTATCTATCCATCTGGCATGTACCAAGATGTGATGAGATCTCTGAGAACACTTCTTGTGGGAAAACATGAAGAAGTATATTGTGGATTATATCTCAAATTTCTTGATATGTCAACAAGTTAAAGTAGAGTGATAAAAGTTTAAAGGGATGATGAAACCACTCCCTATACCCATATGTAAATAGGATAATGTTACAATGTAATTTTTCATTGACCTTATAAATAACTCCAATGGAAACACTAAAATATGGGTTTTGAGAGATAGAATCACCATGACTTCCCACTTTATTACAATTAGAGAATATTTATCGCTTGAAGACATACTAATATTTATTTGAAGAAAGCGGTTAGGCTACATGGGGTTCCACTTTTAACTATCTTAGATCATGTTCCAAGGTTACCATATAAATTTTAAAGAATAATCCCACATTACTTGAGTACCGAATGGGATTTTAGAATGGTCTATCACCCCTCAAATGATGTCAAATCTAAAAAACTATTAAGAAACTCGAGACATGATAATATACTTATTAATGGAATTTAAGGGTGGAGGGATCATTATATATAGTTTGATGAGTTCTCATACAATAATATATTCCACGCGAGTATCTAAATGGCTCCATATGGAGCTCTGTATAGAAAGATTTGTATAACTTAAAACTATTGGGAGGAAGTAGGGAAATTAAAGCTACTTGGAATAGATCTCATGAAAGACATGAAAAATAAGGTTCAATTCATCCAACAAAATATCAATGCATCTCAGATATGGAAAAAGAGTTATTCTAACAACTATCAAAGGGACTTAGAGTTCGATGTTGGTGATAAATTATTCCTTCAAATATATTTATGGAAGAGATTCATGTGGTCTAGAAAGGAAGGTAATCAAAGCCTAAGGTACATTGACCATTTTATATCCTTGATCACATAAGAGTAGTGTCCTATAATCTTCATGTTCTACCAGGCGTGGCTCAAATTCACAATATGTACCATGTATCTTTCATGAGGAAGTACATACCTCTACCACCAACATATATATTTTTATTATAAAGGCCAAGAAACAAGATTTCATAGGAACCTTATCAAGGGGAATAAAATAATGTAATCTATAAGTGTCCCCTAAATATGTTCACCCCCTCTAGGGGAAAATATTACAAAAATAGAGACAAAAGTAATGATTTTAATGTGAGACGTTTTAGAAGGAATAAAATCCTAGACCTTGTTTCCATACCTCTAGGAGTGATGGACACCCACCTATTCGTTATGAAGCCTTCAACACTAAACTCAAAGGTGGTATAACTGGATGATGATCTCTCTTATGAGAAGCATCGAGTAAATATTTAGGACTAGATAGAAAAGGTTATACACAATAGGACAAACCACCTTGTAAAGGTGTAGTGGAGGAACCATAAGTATGAGGAAGCAACTTGGGAACCATAGGAGGTGACGAAGCAGAAGTACCCTCACTTATTTTTTAGAACAAAATTTCGAGGGAAAAATTTTAAAAAGGGGGAATAATGTAATGGTCCAAAAAAATTTCAATAGAATTTACCTTATTTTTATTTATGTTATATAGGTTAGACCACATATAATCACTTTGATAACACAATAAAAACATTATAAATGAGGAGTAAATGAAATAATAATTATTCATAGAAGTTAAAGAACCTATACTGATGAAAGAGTAACAGGACCTTAGGAATAGTAATATGAGCATTATGAATAGTAAACCAGAAAAATGAATAGTAACCTCACCCATTAAATTATAAATAAAATTTATGCATCTTATAAATGATAATATGATATAATTATATAACAATATAAGTAAATAAATGTTTTAAAAATTATTAATTAAGTTTTGATATTTTTGTAAGTCATAAATATTAAATTTAAATATTTTGATTAATTTAATAATTTTAATGAAAATTTATTTTCATAAAATTTACTCATAAATTAATATTTTTATATATTATTATTTTATGATAATTTTTTGATACCTTAGTTAATTGTTTATAGTGTTATAAAATCATTTATAATTTTAAAATATTTATTTTTCAAGTAAATAATAATTTTAATAAAAAAACAAATATCTCATATTTAGAAAATTATTTTCCTAAAATGTATTTCATTTTATTATTCTGAACATCAAAAAATGGTCAGGTAGAACTTGATGTATTTTTCATAAAATACATGATTTTTGGTGAATAATGAAATACAATAATTTATATTAAATGATAAATAAATGAATCATTAAGTCATAGAATATGTAATAATGATGTAAGCCCAAAATATGGAACTATAAATAATTATTTTAATATATTTAGTGATAAGTATCAAACTATTCATATTGTGGAGCCAAATTAATAAACTAATGAAATAAATAATGAGAAAACACCACTATCCTCCCCGATAAATACCACCCTTGCCACCTCTTCTCTCACACCTTTCATGATTAGAGACTTATGTAAATTATATAAAATACACTTCCCAATCCCATACCTGAGATATATAATCCTCTGGTCTCAAAAAATTACAAAATATTTTCCCTAATTTGGTTCTCAAGGAGTATAAATCAAGAGGTAAAAATCCACTTTTTTCTTTTAAATTGTTTTCATGTTATGTTCATTTCTTATTATATTCTCTCATACACAAAAACAAATGGAATGATAACTACCATAACTTACCTAATAAGAAATATTATAATGTTAATGGAATACCCATCATTAAACCCCCTTCTCTGTCTTTTATTCTATAAATTTAATCATCACCCGTGATGTGTCAATTTATCGACATCGTGGATGATATGCTTTCATTTTTCTTTAAGGCCTTTAGGGATGGTCTTAAAGACATTATAATGGTTGGGAATTATTTTAAAAGTTATTTTGTAATTTTTTATGTTTTTTAACTAACTTATATACATAATACGAAAGGAAAAAACAAAATGAGTTCATTATGATAGAAAACTGCCAAAATTAACCTAAAAGATTATCATATTCTATTTATCTAATGATTCATCCTCATACCATATAACCAAATAATTTATAGGATAATTTAATATTATTTAATGTTATTAATATCATATAATTTTAATTATGTATAATTATTTTCATTTTGACAAATTTTCCATACTCATATACAAGCGAACCGATCATGAGAACCCTGAAAATGAACCCTCTCAATCAATGAAATTAAACTCTATAATTCATATAAAAGGCCATAAAAGAAATTAATAAAACTATAATAAATATAATTCATGTATAAAATTTTTGGGATTTATAAATTGATGAATTTTATTTTATTTTCTAGGATATTAATGTGAAAAATGCATTCGAACATAAGGTAAGGGGATTTTCTAACCCTACTAGCTTCCTTTTGGATTTCCCTTTTTCACTAAATTTTTAGTATGGATGTTCCATTAATGTTACTTTAATTTAATTTCTTTATACTTTTCTTTTATGTTTTGTATATACACGCTTCCAATCAAAATTTATTATAAAAGTAAATATTAAAAAAAAGAAATATACCTTTAAAAAACACATTGTTTTCATCCTTTGATCATTTCATTCTTATCTCAAGATTGATCAATATTATTCCAAGGTTTTTAATCCCTTTTTATTTTTGGGAACCCCAATTTTTAACCATGACATTATTATTTATAAAACTAATTTCCTCCCCATGGGTTATTTTATATCCAAGATTGATATACGTTCTGTGTGGTATGCATGACACTGTAAATGTTATGATGTGATTAGTGTGCCCAGAATTATATAGTGATCCAATGTATTCGGTAATGTGATGTATCTCATGAGAAAAGTTACATATTCGTGAACATGATGGTATATTTTTTCACAAATATTTGTGGTAGTTATACACTAAGACATGATGTTTCGTATTTATACAATGCCCCATTACATGAATTTATCTAATTCTTCCTTTCATGATTATGATCCCATTCTTATGTTATGATGATAAAAATTATTCTCACCCCATGATATATTGATTCATGTTTTTATCTATCCTCTTACTATTATTTTAGCTCACCCCTTTTTTGATGTATATCCACTGGTGATTACTTGTTCTATGGAGAACACAAGGGCCAATAAGAAGCTAGAGAAGTAGGAATTAAATAAATTTTTATGATTTATTATGTAAATTTGATTCATGGTCATAAATTTACTAAGAAATTAAAACTCTAGATCCTAATTGTTTAATGATTTTATATTTGGTTTCATTAAAATAATATAATATTATATGTATGAAAAGTTGTGCTTCTATATGATTCGAACCATATGAAGGATACATAGGATGAATCTATAAGGATAGAGCTCAATATTCAATGCCTAAGTGATCTCATATACATAATTTACTCATAAATTTAAACTACATAGGCTTACCACACTACATGGATTTTGATACTTGTTATAAACCAGATATATTGGAGACCTTAAAAGGGTTCAATCCCATCCTTGAGATATTAGTCACCTCCCTGGATGGAATTAAACTCTGAAGTTCTTTTTTATATGGATTAAAAATATTGGCTTCTATCCATTAATGGAAAATAGATGATGAAAATAAGAAATATACAGATGGGCTCATTAATAGGACCCCTTGTCACATAAAAGGGTTAAACACTTGATCATTTTGTTAGGGTAACTGGAACTGTTTGGAATAAGTAGAGATTCATGAACATATATTAAAACTATAAGAGAGTTCATGATTAGGAAAAAATTATCCCAAAATGGGTGTGATGAGCCTAACCTCCCACCCTCTAAACCAAAGTGATTTTTTTATGTTCCCTTGGTTCTGAAACCCTAATTGACTATCTGCCTCCAGAAACTAGTTATATACACAATTATTGATATGGTAACCATTTGGATTTTCTATAGAATATAAACATGAATGGAAAACTAAATTTCAATGATTTTACAAACATAAAACCCCCCATGATCAAACTCCTAGACCATTTTTCCATGCCATGTGTGTAGCATTTCCTACAAAACTAAAATGGTGAACCTGACATGAATGATTGTGCAGACATAAAACCCCCCAAAATCAAAACACTGAACCATTTTGTCCCTTCTATTCATGTAATATTTCACTTAAAAAATTATCAAATAAATACATAATATATTAATTTATAATATTGTTATAAATATAATATTTTTTATTATATTATTTATTATAATCAATCTTAAATGTTGCACATGAAAAATGAGTCACATAAACTTCATGGAGATGGTATGCCGTACGCATGCATGAGTTAAGAAATAATCCCCTAATGGGTGAAAGGGTAAGGTATAATATGATATATTAATTTTACATAATTTATATCATGTCATATATATCACATATATTCATTAAATGTATCCATGTTATCTTCCACGTAATGAGAAAATGAAAAACGAATCATATCATTTTGTGAGGTGGTAGCCCACCATACACACGAGAGACACTATCAAGTTTAAAAAAGAATGTAAAATAATAATGTATATTTGATATTTTAATTCCATAAGTATAATTATAAAATAAACATTAAATCCATTATTATATCTGACAGTGAGTGGTGTTGATGGAAAATGAGTTACATCGGTTTGCAAGGTGGTAGTCTGCCATACACATGATCGATGATTTCGTTTCCCATTTTATAGAAGTGGAGATGGATATAGTTTATTCCAATTACATAATAACTTATCATTATATGTTATATACTGGTGTTATTATACTAGCATGATTTATAAATATTTGAAGGAGGTGGAGAAAGAAATAAAAGAAACGATCATTTAAAAAATTACCTCTTCTTTGAAAGACCTCTTACTGTTTAAACCAAAAGTATTACTAGGATGAATTTTTGATAAAACAAAGGTCTATAGGTTGTTTTTATAGGAGTAATAAAGTTATTGTTTTAGGTATTTTCTAAAAAAATGGATTTTCATGTGTAACAAGGGGAGCATAGGGGTGGCTTTTAGAGGTGGGGGAGAGGAAACTCGTTGAATTTTTGAAAAGAATCAATTACACCCAAGTGTTTATCATGAAAGAATCCCCCGAAATGGGTAATTATCTACTCTTATTGGTGATAAGGTATAAATAAGGAAATAGAATTTGTTTTGGACAAGTTGGTAGTTTATTTTAACCTTTATCTTTTTTTTATTTAACCCCCGATAAATCAGTTTTTACCTTAACCATGATAATTATTTTCCACTTCTCTTACTATTCATAAAGGTAAAAATTTACATTTAAATTATTAGATAATATAATTTATGATAATACAAAATATGGATTTAATTTTCTTAAATTCATTTATTAGAATTAGTATAATCGAATTTAAAATTACACTCACGGACAAGATGGAAAAGTGGGATTCCAAGAAACAATTCTCATAAGCATTGAATATTTTAATTTCAAAATTCATTATGAAATTGATTCCATATAAAAAACTGTATTTATTATAATATAATAAAAAAGGTTAATTTAAAAAAATGTATAATATAATTTATCATTGTATATAATATAAACAAAAATGATTTTTTCAATAAAAATAATTATTTTCACTATTCATTGAAAAGTGAAACTTTTCAGAAAAATTCATAAATTCACTCTATGATTATTTTTTATTAAAATTTAAAAAATTAATTTCATTTTTTCAAATAATGTTTCTAAAATTGGAAAAAATTGATATTAAATAACGTGTACAAAGTGCGACTAAACCACATTTTAGAAAAAATAGAGATTTTCATAAAATAATTCTTTATCTTTAATGTGATTCTTATTTTATTCCCAATAAATAGATACCCATTTAATATATTATATACATGTATAAACTATATACTTTAAATAATTTAGTTTTTATATTCATAACATCGAAATTAATGACAAGGTTATAATAGTCATGGTTAAATAATATTTTAAAAGAGTATTTTCATTTAAACCTTGTATTGAATGAATTGGAAGCTATTGAAGAGTTTGAATTGATTTGAAGGGAAATAAATTGTAAAATATTAGGGTGCAATATTGTAATAAATATTTATAAAATTCAATGTTTATATTATGTAAAATATTTAATATAAAGATATGTTTATCTTGGATCACTATACTATGTACCAATAGGTGATGACAGTGGATTATCTGTGCTAGAGTCATTTACTAAAGTAATTATTCTAGAAAATGTTGATGTTTATATTTACCATGAAATAATCTTACATTCCTTGAATTTTTTACTATGAAAATAGTTCATAGGGTGATTTAATCGAGCATGTTGTTTATCCATGAGATAGTGTGGCAACCATAACTTCATTCATTATATCCTAGTCACAATTGTGATTAATTTGATGTAAGAGAATACTTATTGAATCAATTCCTGTATATCCAGTTCCAAGATCATTCTCTTGTTCATCATTTTATTTTCTATTCTTCCTATATGCCTTAATAATTCCTAAAATCTTCAATATTTTTTCACTTTTGTTTCAAACCAATCACCTCCCCTTCATTGTCATTATTTTTTTGTGTTTTGATTTATTTTTATTGTTATTGTTTTATTTTTTTTGTGGACTCACACTATATTTTACATCATTTGTGTTTGAACCTTATTGAAACTTGTGAGGTTAAAGTTGGTTTATAAATTTTATTTTTCATAGGTTCAGTGACACATTATCAAAAAATGGCATCGTTCCAAATGAAGGTAACATATGTTCTATAGTACTGAAAAAACATATTAATCCCCCAATTTTTTCTCTCGAAATATTCATTTTCTTCACTTCCTGTGATTAATTTTAATCTCTCTAATCCTATACCTACATAAATATTTGTAAATAATCCAAACACATGAAAAAATCAATAATAACTGAAATTTAAAATTATTTTAGGTATCTTATGAAGATGATGAAATTTGAAATGGATAACTTTAATATAGATATTATTATGGACATAAATGAAAATAAAAATCATATGCCATATCAACCAAGAAATCAGAACGCTCATAGGCCTAGAATTAGGGATTTACAACTTCCCATAGTATCTAGTAATCCATATTTTATATGATTATCCCATATTATTAGGATCTATGAGATAAAATAATTATACCGCTTTACTCCACCCTCCTTGAATGCTTAGCATAGTGAGTATTCATTAGAATTTATTCAATATTTTATAAAATAGTTCAAAAATTATCTTTAAATTGGATTTGGGAAGAATAAATAAGGTTGAGGGTGTTTCAATTTTCTTTTAAGGGAAGAGATGAAAGTAGGTTTTAGTAAATTGATGAAGAAATTTTTATCTCATGAGAATAACTCTTCAATGCATTTGAGATGAAATTTTTTTAAAAAAATATGGCCATTGAGGTAAGGAAAAAAATCAATAGATTTAACCAAGATGAGAGAGTAATTTTCCATGAAACATAAGACAAATTTAGATAAATTCTTAGACATTTATCCAATAATTATATCATTCTCCACCTATAAATAGAAATCTTTTATAAATGACTTATCCCTTACCACTAAAACATAATCGACCAGTCCTCATGTGTTGATTTCTATGATGTGAAAACCAAGGATTATAAAAAAAACTTTGATAAAAAATACTAAACCATATTAATATTAAATTTCTAGGAAACTCAATTTCAATAGGGGTGAGTACAATTCATATGCTTCTAGAATTAATTTTGAGGTTCAAAATAGCTTTGTTAGGAAGAAAACTATTGATTGTGGTATGTATAGAAATATAAGGAAATGTTTTCCCAATTTTCATATTCTTTTTCAGTAGGATGAAAATGACCCATTTTTGGATTTTATGACTAGAAACAATGTATGGTCTTAGATCTACTTAATTTGAACCATTTTTTTATGCCAATGTTTCTAGGAGGGATGGAGTGAGTCTGTAGGGGGTCAAATGATAATAGTTAGAAGCATGGAGAATAAATGGCATGTAAATGTGTTTCACAATGTGTATTAAAAAAGTTTTCATCTTGTTATTGTTAATTTACATGAGGCTTTATAACATGTAAATATTAAGGATGAAATTATTCAAGGTGATTTTTTTAGAATAAAATAAATCAAATCATTTACATGATATATAAGGGTTTTAAAACATGTAAATCCTTTATACATTGCATTTATTAAAGGCTACAATTGTCACATTTTCTCTAACCCTATAGATAGTAATTCCCCCTCTTGATTTGTAGGTGACCTGAGGACCTCCTTCATAGCCCATTAGAATACCTTTGATGGGGATTGATCCTTAACTACCATCTTTCATCCATGGTGATGCTAGTTGAATTAATTCTCCATTTTATAGATTATTCCCCCTGATTAGTCTCACTTATTCCTATTTTTTCCCACTATTCTATGGTGTTTGATTTCATAAGTTTCTAAACAAGATTTTTTGTTGTTTTTTTTCAGTTGGGTGACAATGTCCTTAGAGAGATGAATCATCTTACAGGAGAGGTGATCAAAGATCTGCAACATTGGTTGATTATCATGCAAAGTGCATTGATTATTTTGAGGTAATAGGTTCATCGGTTCTCCTTTATTTACATGAAATCGTAAATTGATCATACATAATAGCTTTTGATATAAATAGAATTAACCAAATAATATTGAACTAGATTAAAGGAATTGGTAAGTTATCACTTGTTGTGGTTCTTGAAACTATGATAGTGCGTTACCTCTTTATTTTCTGGATAGTGTGATATCTATGATATTCATTGTTAGCTTGTTATTATACATGGAGTAGCACTTTAAAATATGTAAATAATGTAAAGATAAAATTAATTTATAATTAATTTTATTGATAAATTAATTAATATTAATGTTTGAAAACTAATGTTTATTATAATTTGATGATGATCTAATTGATGAAACACTCATGATAAATTGAGAATGATTTTCCATATGATAAATGTAATTGATAAATAATGTGAATCATGTTTATGCTTGTTATGGATAATAATTGAAATGAATGATAAATTATAATGGTTGTATATTTTGAATAATGTTTAAATTAATTGTTTAATTAATTTAGTATCTTTTTATTCCTTGTTGCCTTAGGTTTCCTATAGTTGGAACATGTCAATAATGAATCAGTTAATTCAAGATGCAATAAGAACTTGTTTTTTTATAAAGATGATATCTAGGACCTATGTTTCCCATTGGATATGATTATTTGTTCCTTTATGTGTGAAGGCTGAATTCCTTGTTTTGGGGGCCTATAATTCCCTATTGGCTATGCTTGTTTGTTCCTACAACTTTTTTAATGTTTTATGAATGTGAGATTTTTTATCTGATGTGATATGGGGTGGGGAGGCCTGAATGTGATATGATCCATGGATGGATGATGTGATGTGGGTGAGGAGGTCCGAATGATGTGGAAGAATTTGGTGCTGATGATAAAAAATAATATCCAGATATGCATGTGGGAGTCTGGGATATCATTGAAGATGACATAATGAGTAAAATTGGGGATTCCCATTGATATGATTCTCATAGCTAGTATGATCTCTTATGAATCTATTCAATAGTTGATGGCTAGGTTACTTATTTTATCTACATTACATTACCCACTTCTTGAGGCATCTATATGTTCTTGGTTTTATGTTTCCCCCTATTGGTAGCTTTGTATGGTTTTACTAGTGTACTTTGTTTGTGGAATTATTCTAATAATGGATAAATAATTTTTGGCCCACTCAGTTTGTAATTATGGAATGAAAGTAATGAAAATATGTTAATCTTAAGAAAATATGGACTCAATTTTAGATTATTCCAGAGGGACTAGAATTTACTCTAATAATTAATGTAATGTAATTTTGAATAATGAAATTTTTTAATAAATGGTAAATGAACTAATTAAATAAAAGAAATGATAAAAGATATGAAATAATTTAATGCAGCTCTTTAAATTCTTGTGTCATATAGGATATCTTATCTTAGTAGTGGTTTCCAAGAGTATGAGTGAAGTTAGATATTATTGATTATAATACTAAGTTATTCACATAATGTGTTTTTGAGATATATTATATATATTGTATATTCTATGATATCATTCGCTACCCCCTCGATGTCTGTTAGGGAGGCTGACACTTAGTGGACTCTGGGAGGGTGTTTTCCCAACATCCTGGTGGGAGGATGGATGGCTGACTACCCCCTCTCACCCACTATCTTTTCATGGTAGTTAATTGTTCTTGTATATACGATGATTTGTTTCTACATATTTGTATGTAGAGGGATATGATGAATTGTGTCTTTTCACATACATGTATCCCTGGATATAGTATCAAAATGATTATTAGAGGTATGATGTGTGTAGGTTGTGATGGCTTGAGGTATTATACCCGATGTATGATACAAGTAATGTGGGATGTGATGGATCTTAAAAACTACTTGGTTACTATATATTGTAATTTGGATATGATAATGTGAAGATGTGATGCATGAGGTTCATGTTGTGACACCTTGTCCAGGTGTCTTCAAGATGGATTAATTTTGGAGAGAGATGTATCAGGATGTTCATTGTTGGGAATATTGGAAGTCCTGTGGGAAAGAAGGAGTGATTTACTATTGATGTTACATTATTATATTATATTCCATCTTTTATGAAATACTTTTTAAGAGTTAGCAATGGTGAGGCTGGGAACATAGTGTCCTTGTTTTGGTTATGAGTTATATTCACAGTTGTTAAATTTCATTTAGTGTGATTTCTTTATATTTTTCATGAGGGGATTCAGAGAGTATCCTTATAAGTATAGTATTATTATCACCTTATATATATATATATATATATATATACTGTTTTTAGGTCATCCAAAGCAGGTTAGAGATCGTGATTCATATTACTAGCTTTTGGTTTTACATGTTCTGTTTGGGATTCTTGGCCACTGATATCTTTATTTTTTTTGTGACCCTGTAGTTTTCTATTCAGTTGTTTTAGTGCATTATGACATTTAATGTTTTCACATGGGATATACATACATATATATATATATATGTACCTAATCAGGGTTTCATTCTTTTATCTACTTTTTATCTCTGTTCTACATGTTTCTCTTAGAGGGTGATGCCTCCCATATGCAAGCTTATTAAACCCATGGTGCAAGTTGAAAATCTAAGGCTACTAGGTGAAGGATTCGAGAAGTCACCATCTATATCCTCTCATCATGGTATTTGGGGGGAGGGGTATGACAATTTGGAATAAAATGTTCATGTTGCATGATAATATAGAATTTTGAGTTTGGAATTGGTGAATTTGCATGGGTTGGTAGGGAAAAATTATCAGCAATGTATTCTTTTTCAGTGATGTAAAAATGAGAGACTGGTTGAGAAATTTTTATTTTGGGCTCCATGTGATCTAATGCATATAACTTTAAGATTACCGATCCTACTAAACAATGTGATACTAGTTACATGGTAGAAAACTAGGAAATGATCAGGCGTCATTATTATTTACTCCAATTATTGAAATGGGTAGAACATGGGATAAGTTAAAACCTTAACAAAATGATAAATTAAATAATTAATTAATTTTATGTATTATATAATCTATGTTTAGGATCTATAATAGTTTTTTAGTTTTTCAGGTATAGATCCTGATCAATATTCAATAGGATGTTCGAGTTGATCTCCATAGAGTAGAGGTTGACAACGATCAAACTTTGAGAAGAACACTCTGAGAGTTTCAGTTCTAGAAATTGTATAAGTATGTGGGATCAATTTTAGTCTTAGTGAAAGAAGAGTGGTTGGATGAGTTTTAGATATCTTTCAATTATATCCTTGCTCTGAGGGAGAACTGGTTTTCATTAGTTGTGTCGATGCTCCATTCAGTAGTGAGGTAGTGGTGGTTCTCATTCCTTAGGGATTATGAGGAGTCAAAAATATCGTGGTATATGTTCTGGGACTACTTCCAATAAGTTTTTCTTTTTTAAACCATTAAGGTGGCCAATAGTCAGGATCTACTTACTCTTTAGTAGGGGTGGTTCAGTGTGTGAGAGTTTAGGATTAATTTCAGGACCCTTATATGATATAATTTAGAAAGGTTTCTAGATATGAAGTCTAGAAAGATGCATTTTTGGAGTATTTTTATCCACAAATATAGTGCTAGGTTACCCTATTTATGATGAAAATGTATCTCAAGGTGTTTTCAAGAGAAATTTTTATTGATATTATATTGGTAAAAACTAGATTATCCTGAGAAGGGAGTCCTTGGGTGTCCTAACAAAGTAGATCTACTGTATGAGGTTTATAATTGTCAGTATAGATGAGTTTTTTGTCATCCGGGGGTGGGTATCAATCCTCATCATTTCATATTTCCTAAATAAGTGGATATTAGACTTATTCAAAATGGTTTATACACATTTGTTTCTTATAAAGGACAAAATCTCCAGCGGGGAGAGTGACTAACATTTATAAATAGTCAGCATGGGCCATTTTTTCTTCTTGAGTTTCATCCTTTGAGCTAGAAGTTTGGATCTCCATCCAGCTTCTGACGCAGGAGAGAGTTTTACCCAAATTTCCCCCTCCAAGTCTGCCCAAAGGAGACCTACGGTTGTCATTGACCCCCCTCTCAAGTATGGGAATACATTTATTCCCCTGAGTGAAGGCTCTGGGATGATGAAGTAGAAGTGGATCAACATAAGAAATCTGCTATGCCCATTTTAGGGGGTGACATTGCTGCCTCCAATGGTGGGTCAGATGGACGGTCAGTTGATGATAATGGTGCTAGGAATACTGAAGACACATCCTACCCAGGAGAGACTATTGTTTCATCCAGTGGTTGTTTCAGTGATAAACTGATTGGGCCAGTGAATAATGGCAGCGAGGAAAAGCTGGTGAAGGGGAAGCAAGATGAAGAATGTGTTACAGTTGGCCCAGTAGGGGATGCAGCTATCCCCAATGATATATTGGAGCAGAATTCTACTTCTGACCCACAAAGTCAATTCATCGGTCAAGAGAAAGGAGAAAGTGGGGCACACCAGGTGATCAAGGAAACTCATAGCATCGTTGCCCCTAGACAGAAGCAAGGGCAGGGTGGTCAGGGGAAGAAAGGGAAAAAAGGTCTCACTAGAAAGAAAAGGGGGGCCTCTGACAAGAGGTATGGATAGTAAAAAATGAAGATTTTTTTATATGAATTGTCAAGGGTTGGGAAATTCCCACATGTTCAGGGCCCTTCGACATTATCTTATGACCTACAAAAT
This sequence comes from Viscum album, assembly GCA_963277665.1. NCBI lineage: Eukaryota > Viridiplantae > Streptophyta > Magnoliopsida > Santalales > Viscaceae > Viscum > Viscum album. The sequence continues at coordinate 292,129,591 of OY728163.1, forward strand.
GATGTTTGTTAGTATTCCTAAGCCAAAATTCCTCTTTGAAAAAATGGAACGGATTCAAATGGGGATCTTTAGGATACATCTTTGTCTCTAATAACCAGCATGCATCACACATTGACCAATTATGGTTTTTTAGGCATGATGACATTAAGATCACTTCCTGTGATAGTGGGCCTCAAAGTGTCCTGGTTAACTGTATCTTTGCTGGGTAGGACATCTTAGTATCTTTTGTTTATGCCTCCAAATCTTATATCAGGAGGAGGGAGTTATGGGAGGAACTTAAAGCCACCTCTAGGAGGATGGATCAAAAATGGATACTTATTGGTGACTTCAATATAGTGATGAATCCTGAGGAGAAAACTGGAAAAAAATTCAATAGGGTTATTGTTGTTGAAATTTATGAGTGCATTGACTATTGAAACTTGGACCAAGTTCCCTTAGCTGGTTCAGATTTTACATGGTTCACATACACGTGGGAGGGGAAGCAAGATCGTAAGCTTGATAGATGCTTCGTCTGTATTGATGATCATGCTACAAATCATGGATTTTCAAGATTCACTCTTCCTATGCATCTTTCTGACCAAAATCCAATGGTTATTGATGTTAATAACCAGCTCACAAGGTCAGCTCCTATTCCCTTTTGATTCAACAATGGATGGCTTGTGACTCCATGATGTAGGGATATTGTCTTGGAGGCATGGAATTCTGAAGTTATTGGGAGTCCTCTCTAGATACTTTCTATGAAACTCAAACATCTTAATGGGCTACTATGGAAATGGAGTAAAAAATCTTTTTCAAACATTGATGAGGACATCAGGAAGTCAGAGGAGGAGCTGGCAAGGATTTAGATTTGTCATGAGCAGAATCCTACCTTATCCAGAGAGGAAGTAACAACCCATAATAGGATTGATGATATTTTAATGGTAAAGGAATTATTGGTTATAAATAAACTGAATGTAAAATGGTTAAAGGATGGGGATAGGAACTCCAAGCTCTTCAATAAGTTACACAAGAAAAAGAGGGCACATGCAGGGAATAGGGTGACTAGCATTGATGGGAACCTCTACAATAAAGAAAATTAGATTTCTATGGCTGTTGTTGAGAACTTTATGGGAATATATTCTAATAATGAGAACTCCAACATTCACTATATGGTCGATAACATATTCCATTTTATTGGTGATCACTCAAATCGACTTCTAGTTGCTTCCCCATGCAAGGATGAGATCAAATCCGCTCTCCGATCTCTCAATCTTGAGAGTGCCCCAGGTCTTGATGGATTCACTAATAAATTTTTCATGTTCTATTGCGACATTTTGAAGAATGATATTGTGCAGGGAATTAAGGATTTCTTTTTGTACTCATATATGCCCAATGGAATTAATTCCTTTTTCATTGCTCTCACCCCCAAGAAAGATAATTCTCTTGACATTAATGATTTCGTTCCAGTTGCACTTTGGAACAAAACACCCAAGATTTCAGCAAGTTTTTATTGAACATGATGACTGGGTTGGTTAATGGATTAATTACTGCTAATCAATTTGGATTTATCCCTAGGAGGAGCATCCAAAACTATCGCATTATGGCCTCTAAGAGTGTCAAACTTATGAAAAGGAAGACAAAGGTTGGGAACGTTTCCCTCAAAATTGACATTTCCAAATCTTTTGACACTCTTAAATGGATATTCCTTATTAATTTCCTTAGAAGGAATGGCTTCTTGAATGGTTCCATGAATCTAATTCGTATCATTCTTGGTTCTTCCAAGTTATCAATTCTTATCAATGGTTCCACGAGGGGCTTATTCCCTTGCACCAGGGGGGTGCAGTAAGGTGATCCACTTTCTGGCCTGCTTTTTTCCATTGCAGATGATTACCTTAGTAGGTGTATTAATGGCCTTTACCAAATGGGACTTTATAAGAATATTAAGGCTAGAGTGAGTGAGCAGGCCTCATCTCATCTATTGTATGCTGATGACATCGTGCTCCTTGGTCAATATTCAAGGAAAACTATATCCTCTATTAAATCCATTTTCAGTAATTATGAGAAGGTCTCAGGCCAAGCCATTAGTTGGGACAAATCTTCCATTATTTTTGGGAATGGAATTTCAGTTGGGAAAAAGAACAGAATTGTCAGGCATCTTGGGGTGAGGAGGGGATCCCTACCTTTCCAATACCTTGGGGTCCCACTGTTTTGGGGAAAAGTGAAAAGACAGTACAAAGAAGGAATTTATGATGGTATTGTACATCAGATGGCCAGTTGGAAAGGGAAAGCTATGTCCCTGGCTGGGAGGTTATATCTTGTGAACTCAACGATCACATCAAATTTTTTATATTCCTTCTCTATCTATCAATGGCCATGATGAATTCTCAAGGAACTTCAGAGAATGGTACATAATTTCATATGGACGGGGTCAGCACATGAGAGGAAGCTGATTAAAGTTTCATGGAAGGAGTGCATCAAGCCTGTAGAGCCAGGGGAGTAGGACTCAAGGATCTTCGTACCTTTAATGATGGATTGATTGGAAAATTTACTTGGAACCTTCTCTCTCATGAAGCTAATGATGACTTTCTTTCAAACAGAATCACAAGGAGGCTTTTAAATGGATACAAATATTATCTTTCCTCATCAGTTTGGGCCTCTATCAACCAGGAATATGTCGGAATTACGTAGGATACTAGATGGCTGGTTTTTAGGGACTCCACACTGAAATGCTAGAATACAAAGTGGCTCACACAACCCCTTTGTGATCTAAATGTGACACCTGAAGCATCCCCTTGGTCTATTTCAGGTTTACTCTCACAGATGCACTCTTCTTTTTTTAGTGTTCCTATATAGGTGGAGACTGAAATAAATAATTTTGTCTTAATGGAGCATGACACATTGTTCTGGATCCACAACTGAACTGAGCAATTCAATTTTAGGGATTACAATAAGAACCTATGTGGGGGTCAATCTCCTCCACCTTCTTGGCTTATGAAATTCAGAGCATGGTTTATTAGACCTTCCAGATTATCTCTAATCTAGAGGATCTAAAAAAATCGACTTCCAACAACTGATGTTCTTAAGAGGGCTGGTATTTAGATGGCTTCCATGTGCATCATCTGTAAAACTGATGAGGATTCTGTTCAGCACGTTTTTATGGGCTGTTGTCATGCCAAATAATTATGGTCATATACTGGCTCCTTGTTTGGAGTTTTTTTTGACACCTGCGGGTTGATTCTGCAACTGCTGTCTGATTTTTCTCATGTCCATTTCAGTGAGAAAATATCTACCCTACTTTTGGCTTCTATTGCTGCTGCTATTACAGCCATTTGGGAGGCCCGGAGCACTGCAGTGTTCACTGGTGTGCACTCCATGGTTCAGCAAGGAATGGCAGCGGTTCATAAAGATATTTATGATACTTACCTTGTACAGGATGGTGCCATGTCCAACATAGTTTCTGATCTTCAAAATTTGAGAACTCTTGGTGTTTCGGGTCAGTCACGCAAGCCTCAGATGCTAAAGTATATTCGATGGATCCCACCCATTGGGCCTTGCCTTAAGGTAAATGTTGATGGGGCCACGTTGGGTGCACCAGGCCTGTCAGGTTGTGGGGGAGTGTTCCGCACCTATCGTGGGTTTGTAAAAGGATGTTTCCACCATGCCATTGGAATTGGAACTTCCTTTGAAGCCGAACATTGGGCAATAATCTATGCCATCAGGTACGCTGTCCATTTTAATTGAAAATATATATGGATTGAATCTGACTCTCAGACCGTGGTTCATGCCTTGAGCACCAAGACGCGCCAGGTCCCTTGGTGTATACTACCTCAGTGGGTTGGTTGGCTTAGTGATATTTATCATATGCGAGTGGACGTTTCACATGTCTACCAGGAGGCTAATCAGGTGGAAGATGCACCGGAAAAGCAAGCGCTCATTGATCCTAGAGAGATGTGGTCTTTCATGGCCCCAAGATACTGTGCCCCACTGGTGGAGGCAGATATGTGTAGTGTGATACACACTCGTTTTTGTAATAACCCCTTGTATGCTTGACTTGTTTCCTTTTATATTTAATTTTATTAGGACCAGATTCCACCAGCTCCTGGATTTTTTGGTATATAGGGACTATGAGATAGTACTAAGGCAACACTGCTCTTGGGGAGATTTTCTATAGTTTTGGATATATCCATATGACATCATCCATGGCATGAATTTTTGTATTTAGTGCATGGTATTGTGGATTCTTTTAGGATAGAGGTTTTCTTTTTTTTATGCTGATGGAGAGCTAGTGGTGATTCTGGGTGAGAGATACCCGCATATGGGTTAGATGATTGTTTCATCATTATCCTATTTGATAGTTGAGAAAATTCTTACTTCATTATATTTTTAGTAGTTAGTGTTTTATAGGGTTGTAGAAGAGTACCTAGATGTATTTCCAGAGAAGGTTGTAGTATTACCCCCCAGACAGAAGATCAAGTTTGGGATCAATCTACAACAATGCATGTCTCCTATCTCGATGTATTCTTATATAATGATGCCTTTTGAGTTGTGAGAGTTGTTATTATAGCTCTATGATCTTTTATAATGATTTTTTCGGATGAGTGTGTCTCCATAGGGTTTAATAGATTTGATTGTGAAGAAGGATAATGGAATTTTCCATAATTTTATAGATTGTCATCGATTAAACCAAGTGATAATGAATAACTACTATCCTCTTACATAGATTGATGATTTATTTAATTAACTAAAATAATAATGTTGGTTCCCAATGATCGATCTATAGTTAGGATATCATCATAGATGGGTGAAGAATTATGATAATTATAATACTGATTTCCCTTATCTTAATGGAAATTATGAGTTCATTGTGATGCCATTCGGTGTGAAAAACTCCCCCAACAATGTTTACAGGGTTGAAAAACTCCATATTCCTAGAGTTCCTACATAAGTTCATGGTGTTTTTCATCTAAGACATGATTGTGTACTCCATGATAGAGGAGGAGCATACAAATCATATGCATACAATTTTGGGAGTTCTTCATTATTAGTAGATATTCAAGAAGTTGTTGAAGTGTGAGTTCTAGGATCATGAAGTCCATTTCCTATGGAATTTAATGTACCAAAATTAGGGAGATATGGATCTTTCTAAGATATAGGGGGTTGTGTCTCGTGAATCCCCCATGATAGTGACAAAGGTGAGAAGTTTCCTTGGTATTGCAGGCTATTATAGAAAGTTAATAACCAATTTCTCTCATGATTTGACTCATTTGAAAGACTTGACCCAAAAGTTTCAGGTGTTCTTATAGACTGACCAATGTCATGTAGCTTTTATGTATGTGAATGAGATGTTTCTCAATGCTCAATTTCTCTTTTTTCAAACAAAGGGAGTTTATTTTGAGGATTTCTATAATTTTTCGCATATTTTCCTGGGATGTGTTATGATGTAACAAATATGTTTTTTGCTTCTGAAGGGTCTAGAAAATTACTACCCCATGAGAAAAACCTTACAACCAATGATCTTGATTTGGTTGTTGTTGTGTTTTCTTTTAGGTTTCAAGGGAATTACCTCATCCATCAGAATTTTGTGGTTTTTACTCATCATAAGATCACAAGGTATGTCTCCTTCAATTGTTACTTGAACATGAATCAATATCGATGGATGGAATTATATATAGAATATGGATTTTAGAATTAATATAATATAGTAAAAAAAGGTTGTAGCAGATGCACTAATCACGATGTCACATAGTGGTACCATGCATGAATCCAAAGATTATTAGTGATTTATAGAATAATTATCATTGATTAAAATAGGTATGGGAGAGGATGTTGGAAGTGGTTATCATTTTCAGATGATAGTGATGTTATATTTGGTGAACCAGGTAGAGGAATCCCTATTGTGGGATTCTTAGGTGGAGGTGTGGATAGACCGAGTTGTTTTTTGTGATGCACCTGACAGTTGGTTTCAGGATGGAAAACACGAGGTGTTGTTCCAGGGATTGATTTTCATACATTTAGGGATGTTTGATATGGTTCTCCATGAGTTCCATAGTTCACCAATGTAGGTATATCCTAACATTAAGAATATGTTCCATGCTTTAAGATGTCAGTTTTGGTGGGATGGGTTTAAGCATTCTGTTCTAGTGTTGTTTTTCAATTTTTTTCTACCAAAAGGTGAAGGCCAGACACCATGATCTTGGTGGTTTTCTTCAACTATCAGATGTTTCCCAATAGAAGTGGGAGGACATATCAATGAATTTAGTTACCTTTTTAACTCATGATTTGGGAGGTTATGATTCTATATGGGTGATAGTAGTGTTTTATTAAATCAATCAAATTTATAGCACTCAGAGAGTCATGGTCTATGGACATTTTTATAGAGGTGGTATCTAGAAGAGGTGGTATGGCTCCACAGATTCCCAATTATGGTCATCTCTGATCATGATCATCATTTTACCTCTAGGGTTTGGAGATGCCTCTACCATTTTTTTGGTTATTATATATGCCTTGAAACTACTTTTCATCCATAAATGGATGTTTAGAAAGATAAAACTATCAAGACACTTAATTCCATGATGAATTCTAGTGTCTTTTTCTTTAGAGTTTTGTGGATGAGGCACCTACCCTTGGTCGGGTTTTATTACAATTATATTTTCCACTCAACCATTGTTATAATTAAATTTGAAACATGGTATAACTGAAAATTTTATAATCTATTATATTGTATTGGGGTCTGAGGAAGAAATTATTAGGCTGATCCTAGTTTAAAATTCAACAGATATGATTTATATAATTAGTGAGAGGATGAAGGTATCACAAGAATGTGAGAAATTATATTCCGACTATAGGAGTAGGCCTATTGTGTTTGATGTTAGAGATTACTTGCTCTTGAAGGTGACTCCTCATCATGTGAAGAAATATTTTGGTTATGGTAGTAAGCTTTATCCCTAGTTTTTAGGACATTCGAGGTGTTGGATCATATTGGAGTTGTGGCATATCAGATAAAACTTCCCCGATAGATGATCCAGATACATTATTTTTATGATGAGTCAAATATCCATCATTATCTTCATGATGCCTTTCATTTCATTGATTTGGGAGAGAGGGATGTTGATGATGATGTAGTCTTTGAGGAGTGGCCTATGGAGATCCAGTACCTCCACGATAAGGTGTTGTGTGGGGGTATTATTCCATTGGTCTGTGTCTTATTGAGGAATGATGGAATAAAGGAGAGTACATGGGAATGTGATTCACAAATCAACACTCAGTACATTGTGTATTTTAATATTTATCTCTTCTCTTATTGTAATGATAATTTTTGTTGTCAAACCGTCCTAACTTATGAGATAATTTCATCATCTTTCTTATTGTGGATTCACTTCAGTTTGAGAGGTATCTTCCCCTAAAGAGATTTTAGGATATGATTGTTGTTGTTTCATGGTTTTTCACTTATATACTCTTAGTGAGGTTGTAGAGATCCTATGATAGAGATAACCTTGAGTGGTGTCTTAGAGGGTGGCTGTTCAGATGACCACTTTTTCCCCACTAGGTTGGGTTTTGAATTGTTGAGGACAATAATTTTTTGAGAGGTATACAATGTAAGAGAATAGATAAAATTAATTTGAGCATTTCCTTTTTTTGAATCCCAGTGTGCTTGGAGGAGGCCTATAGTGAGTCTGGTGGTGTTCGACTTCCAATATCTTGAAGTATAGAGAATACATAGTGTGTATATTTCTTTCACATCATGTATTTGAAATTCATAGATTTTTAGGGATGTATCACAGGGTGATCATAAAATTTAAATATTTTGAATTAAATTCTTTAACATGATGTGTTTTTTTTGAAAATTGAATCCCAACATTTACATGTTGTATAAGGGCTATACACTGTGTAAATCTCTAGTGCAACACATTTACGAAGGGCCACAGTGTTTGGGTTTTCTCAAAACCCTAAATCAAGAAATGATCCCTCTCGATTACTAGGAATCCGGTGGACCTCATTTCTATATTTTTGGAATCCATTAAACATGGATTGATTCTTATCATCCATCATAGAATCGTGGTGATACAAGGCTCTTTATTTCTTCATTTTCGAGTGGGTTCTTGCTAATTGGTCTCATTTCTTCCTATTTCTTCTCATCATGCTATGAAAATTGAAATACCATGTTTCTAATTGGGTTTTATGGTTGTTTTTTGGTGTGTTTGGGCCATGGAATCTATTTATGGGTGTTGTTTTTTTGGGAGAGGGGATCAGATATTTGTAACATCGACCTGTTCTCAGGTGACGAACATTAAAACTTTGGAGGTAGGGGATTTTTTACTCCTCTTTTTATTTATGTGTATTTCTGATGATTTATCTTAACAACCCTTCCTTTATAATTAACATGAAATGGAATGAATTTTTACCCACATTCCATATTTCCAAAGGAGGGTTACTTTCAACACTTTTAATAGTGATGTATACTCCTTGATAGAAATGGGATGATGGGATATCAGCTCCTCATTCCATGGATTCCTCCTTGAAACTGATCCCGTATTTCAGATCTCCCTCATGGAGTGAATTCATCTCCTTTGAACTCATTCCCAATGAGATATCCTTATGAATTATGGTTAATTACACCACTTATGTTTGGAAATTCTAGTGGGTGTTGATTGGGAAACAACCATTAGTTAGGAGAGTAGTGAAGATCGACATTGTTGGAATGTATGGACACTAGGAACATGAGTAACCTATATTTCTCTTCTTATGATGGAATATCAGGAAGTAATTAATGATACATATCACAAGGAATCCCATGTATATCATTATGTATCTATATTTGGAGGCATATATCTTTTAAAACTTTCACCTCTGGTTTCCAATGTTTTTCATGAGGTAGCGGACACCATGGGGGCATATCTTCCAAGGATTTAACCTCAGGTATCCCATGTTATTCCTATGGTATGTATTTGTGAATACATGATAAATTTATTTTGGATATGAATTCAATTGATCAAGACACCCTATGGAGGCATATAAAAAGAATACATACCTAGGAGGGAAGATTTCACACTAGGAAGTTTACCGATGGATTGATCAAAAGGCCCCGTGGAGGTGGACCTGGGAGGTGTGTCCCATAAATTTTACATGTCACACCATGAAGTAGGATAGATAAGAAAACCCTATGGGAGAGTATCCAAGATGTTTTTCCTATAAAGGGAATATGTCTCACTATAAAGTTTTATTGGAATACCCCTTGAAGTGGATCAAAGAGGTATGTCACTAGGAGGGGGAACCTAGGTATTCTTTTGGGTTGGAATAAGCCTCAGAGAGGCATCCTACATACCCTTTTTAGTAAAAAGGTATCATAAACCACATATTTTTATACCACAGTTTAAGTTCGTGTGATGGGACCGATCTATGCAATTTAATGTCACATGATATGAACACTTGTGTCACGAAGGGAGAGTAATGAGAGATGGAGTGGGGCTTACACATTGAGGTTACCTTTTAAAGAGGGTTCCTATTGGTTGGATTTGGTGTGGGGATTACGCATGGAAGATGCTTGATAGACTAAGAGGAAATGGGGTGTCCTTGGTGTGTTCCATGATCTTACTAGGGATGTTGCCTGGAGAAAATCAGGACGGATATAGATGTTGGGTTTGGACCTCAAGGAGGATTAATATGTATATGATTTGGTAGGGATTCAAATACCACGTAGTTATGAAAGGGATGGTGATTATACCTAAGGATGATTCCCAAAGGAACTCGTTGTTGTGGCTTACACATGGAAAAAACACATATGGATGTTAGTTAGGGATTATATATACATAGAGGGCCCATGGTGGACATTGTGAGGATGTCAAGGCCACCAAAAACCTCTAACCCCACATTATTTATACTCAATGTGACAAAAAAGAGGAAGTGGTAGACTTAATTCCCATTTCATGAAAGAAGTGCCAATGAGAGATAGTGTGGGGATTATGCATGGAAGATGCCCAAAGAAGATGTATTTCCATGTGAGGAGGATTTCATTCCATGTGAGTCTTACGTAGAGAATCTTTTGCTTTCAACACAAGGTTTGTGGTGATTAGAATGGAAGCTTCCCTCATGGGGTGGACTGTACTCTGTGGTGGGAGGAGGTGGCATCCCATGATTACCATCCATGGAGAATCCCACTCTCATTTCTAGGGGTAAGACTATAGATTTATGTCATGTTATTTAGATGTGGTCATGTAGTTTAATGTCATATGACTAGGTTGTGGTACTAGGTAGTTTTATGTCCTTAATCATCAATATGCAAACTCACTCCTTACCCCTTGGTCTTACATAATCATAGATCATGTGCCTATATGAAGGGAACGACTTTAGCGATAACAAGGTGTAAGGAAAAGGAGGAGTTCTCAATCATGAGGTCCATATTAGAGTCCCCATTCATATATGTATTCAGGGTTGGAGTACCCATGCTTAGAATTTGTTGCTGTGGAGGCACATAGAACATCAGGTAAGAGACCATGAAATTATTTCATGCGAGTTTGGAGGGTTTTGTACAAGTGGTTCATGAAAGGAAGGAGTTTTTCATGCAAAGGGTATATAAACATAGTTCATTGAGATAAGGTTCTCCCATAGATCTTCAAATAATGGGTTCACACAAGATTAGAGGTTTTCACACAAGGTCAACGGTGCATAAAATAAAATACTTTTTTTGCACCTAACATGGTTGGAAAAAGGTTGTTCAAGATTACATATGTAGAGACCCGAAGCCTAACATACATTGAAATTACATTAATTTTGCGGAATACTTATTACATAACAAAAACACACACACAAGGACCGTAATAGTTTAGTTTCATTGGAACCATGGAATACAATCTTCTAATCGTGGTGAAAGATCTTCAACATCTCCCAAAAAGATCTTAATTTTTTTAAACATAAATCCTTTCTTTATGTCCTGGGGAAAAGAAAACATAAAAGGGTGAGCTCAAATTCTTAGTAAGGGTAAACAAAAGAAATATCAATCATGTCATATTCATAAGAACATATCTTTTGAAAATCTTAACCTGCAAAAGAGATCATAATTTCATAACATGGGATAAATCATAGTAGTGAAATGTAATCCCAATAATAATAACTTAAAACATGAAACTTTGCGGAATACACACATAATCATAGATAATCATTTCTTATTAGTCAAGACTCATTGCCAAGACTATCTTAGTGGACAAAGTCCCTTTCTGAACCGAGTTCACTCCTCGTTTCAGTCCTGTTTCACCGAACCGGTATAACCTACCGTTCCAGCCATGTCTATCTCATGAGATATAAAATCTTTACCCAATGCATTGAAGGGAGATATAGGTCCCACCCATCTCATAATGATACCATTTTTATATGTTCCATAAAATCTTAAATCATACATCATTGCATAACCCATGTAATAAAAATGGGATTCTTAAACAACATGACATCATAAAACAATTCATATAAGATAAATGAATTCATAAAAATATTTCCATCACAACATAATCAAGTAAATGTAATAATAGGGATAGAAACATAACCCTATATTATCTTATATGGGAAATAATTTTGATAAAACACTTGAACTCCATTCTTGAGGAAAATATCCTTTCTACTTCAAAAACATTTTCCTTTCTTAACATGTCATACAATTTTAAACTAAAATAAGTTGATTAAAAATAAACATGAAAACTTGTAAAGGATGATTCTTAGAAATAATGTTTTAAAAATCCATTCATGCCGTATAAGTTAAAAAAACATTCTTCTCATACTTTTGTCGGAAAAGTCAAAAAGTACCTCGTATGAAAAACGACAAAAGATTCCTTTCATATCTTTTACTAAAAACTCAACGAAGGGTAAAATGGGATATAAACTATTGTATAAGGATATAAATATTACATATTGAGGAAAAATGGATGTGGATGATAAAATACACCCCACTAAATACCAAAGTATAAACACTCTCGGATAAAAATGAGATTGTGATATTTCCCTTACCTTAGGTCTGATTTGCTTCGTAAGTGTCCGAACATCCTATATAATGATTTAAATAATGTCATTGACTTATTCCAGAATCATAATCATTGTTATGATATCATATATGGTTAACTTATGGCTTTATATTACCCATTCTTTTGTAAATTCCATGTTAAAGAGCATTTTGGGTAAAATCGTTTCATTTGTCGTCCGTGTTTTGACTTGTAATTATTAATATGATTACTTAGATCATGATTACTTAATTACAGAATATAAGACATGATTTATATATAATATATATTCAGAATATATATATATATATATATAATAGATCAGTAAATGGAAAGAAATACACCGTTCATGGAGACGGTAGACCGTACATACGCATGAACGCTGTTTTCTTTTCCTTATTTGTTGAATGGAATTAACTAGATGACATACATATATATACACTCATAAATCCAGTATCATTATTATGTCATATATTTCATGATTACTCATTATATATACTTTATAATCATTCATGAATGGTTAACGTGGAGAATGAATCTCATCGCGTCGTGGAGACGGTAGTCCGTACGTACGCACGAGTGATGATATCGTTCTCATGATCGCGGAATTGTATTGGAGTGTATGTATAATATTTCAGAATCAATATCACTTTACAATAATCATATATAGTTATTATTTACACCATTATACCCATCCAAGTAAGGTGGTGGTGGAAAATAGATTACACCACGGCGTGGAGACAGTATTCCGTACGTACACACGCGCGGTGATTTCGTTTTCCGTAGGATAGATAGATGGTGAAATAGGGTTGTTTCATACCTATAATCACATATTATTATATGAGTGATACTGATGTTATTACTTCATAATGAAACAACCTAATAAGAAGAAGTGGAAGAAGAAATAAAGTTGAAATAATCGGTAACAGACATTACCTCTTCTTTGAAGCGCCTCTTTGAGATCTCCTTTTAGGGCATTAAAATTGGTTTTTGAGGAATACCAGGACCTCTAGGATTTTTCTAGGAAAGTGGAGAAGGTAATTTGTCAGGGGTTGGCCAAGATTGAAGGCTCAAAGTGGTGTGAGGAAGAGAGGGAGGAGGTTCCCTTTTATAAGAAAGGAGAGGGGCACTGTTGGAATAACTAAAAATATTATTTTATTATAAAGCCAAATTCGGTTTTAAATCGCTCCAAATTGATTTCTTTAGAAGCTAAGGAGGGGGATGGGTCGAAATACTCTCATCCAATATAATTTAGACAAGTTTAGGTTCCTATTTTAACCTTATAATTTATATTTAACTTTAAGTTAGATAATTTTACTTTTACCGTGTCTTCTTGTTTTCTTACACTATAAGGTCAATAAACTTACTATATCAAGTCAAACGAACCCCAAGTTGTTTATTATTAATATATATAACCGTATCTAAGTCATGTGGTAGAAACTTATATTTTTAGGAATAAAATAACAATTAATAATATAATATTTGTTTTAAAAACTATTTTATGTCAATTTTGACACTATTTAGTAATTTAGTTTTTTTAAAACTCATAACAGATTGATTAGTTAGAAAAAATTCAATTAAATCAATAATAACATGTAATATTAACATATAAAATTATTGTAATTCATAAAAAGTCTTAAATTACATTTATTTCGGTATTTATAACATCAATTATGTCAATATTTCATTAATAAGACAATTACTGCATCATCTTTGTGTCATAATAAATGATAATTATTTAATCCCTAAAAATTCTAAATAAATTCCTATGATGCATATAATTGTATTATATTTCTGGATACTATTCATGTTCGAAGTTCCATGAAGTTTATCACTAAATTAAAATTATTATACTTTTAAGATTTAAGAAAGTGACATGTTGTCAAATTCTTTGGTTTTAATAATAATTAAATTATTTTAATGGAAAAAAGTCCATTAAATGAATCTAATACGACCCTTAGGTGATATGGGTAGACGTTTACTCATCCAATAGAATTTTCACATGTGCTAGGGTAATTTAATAATATTATATTTACCCTTAATTACCCGATTTACCTTTAATTATGGTAAATAAAATTTACCATAGTTACTATTCCTAATTCCCAAAAATAAAAAGTAGCTTATTAACATAATTTGGATCCAATGATTTCAAATATGGAATCCATTTTTCCAAATTAAATACACAAAAGTTGCAGAAATTAAATTAAAATTAATCCTGTTGTCGAAAGAAAACGGGTTTTTCTTGAAAATATTGCAAAAGATTGAATTGATTTATCCTACGAATTCAAGGTAGAATCAATGATAATGACATACATTATATTAAATGGTAAAAATATATTCTATTTATACTTTAAAACCATTAAATATTATAATTTAACAATATAAATTATTGTGATGAAAAAAGTTGTTTTTAATTAAAATATAGCGTGTTTTTACTATTTATCAAAATATTAAAGTTACCAGAATGATATGAAAATTTATCCAAAGTAAATTTTTATTTCATGATTCCAAAGAAGAATTTTATTTTGTCAAATTTAACTTATAAACATGTCAAAAACTAGATTTAATGTGGGTGCGCCATCAAAAGGCGGCAAAACTGCATTTTTTGAAAAAATACTTATTTTACCTGAAAAATTTATTTTGTTCTTATACCATGTTTTAGAAAATGTGCCAGATTAATAATAATGTTATAAGATTAAAAATTTAGTTAATACTATTCATAACGGCTAGTTCATAATAATATTATAATAATATAACGTTGTTTAGTAAAACCCGGTATTGCGTACAACACACGCTATCGAGGAAGGTCACGATTGCGTGTAATGCAAGCCAAGTCAGGGTTGCGTGCTGTGCAAGAATCCTTCGTTGTTTCATATAACATAATAAAACTATTTTTCATTTATACATTTAATATATATATATATATATACTCAATGTTGCGTAGAATAACTATTATCAAAATTGTGTGTAACATGATCCAAGAATAGTGTTGCATATACTGCAAGCTAATACGGTGTTGCGTATAGCGCAACGTAATCTTGGTGTAGCATAAAACACAAGAAATTAATGAAATTAAAAGAATATTTTTCATAAAATCTCAGGGCGTTACATTCTACCCCCCTTAAAATGAATTTTTCCCTCGAAATTCGTTGGGGTTATAAATGGTTTACTATTTAAAAGTTTCTTTAATATAAACCCACATCGTAAAAAGGAATACCAAAACCAATATTTAAAAACAAAAGTATGAAACGTAACGGTTACCCAAATAAACTAATCATTGGGTTTCCACATAGGTGAAAATATGGATATGGAAGAGAAATCTAACCATCATGTTCTGATGGAGAGTGGTAGAGAACATGGCTATGGAAAATCCAGCAATCACAAAGCCATAAATTTGTGACGATCTAAGGTACCATCTGATTCATTAGATATAATAGCATTAGGACAACATTTTTGGTTTTCAAGATCATTTCCCTAAAGTTGATGAAATTGGAATTAGAAGAAATACTTTCGTGATTTTGGTATAGTCTCACCGTTTTTCATTATTTGGAAAATTTCCACTTCATCTCTTAAAGAAATAAAGTTGAATTTGTCATTTGTGATGTGTTAGTAGATCATGTGATAGAATGATGGTTCATTCCATCTGTCCCAAACAAAAGGTTAGAAAAGTTATCAAAAAATACATAAGTCCATATATAGTGAGATTAAACATATATGGTTCCTAAAATGGACTTATACTTCATATATCATACTGCTTAATAGAATAAAACTAGTTTCTACTAAACAAGGACTTCCTGTAGGCCAGTGGTAGGCGATAAAGGCCAGTCGCACTTCGGTTGTTGGTTCGATTCCCACAGCCTTGTCCGACGCGATGGGCTGTCGCCCGTCCTGCCTGTTGTCCTTTTTCTAAAGCTATATTACAATAACATCCCATCAACAATATCAAAAAAGTTTTATCCTTAAACAATAATAACTTATGTCCAACATAATATATTCCAATCTTTAGGCTTATCTAAAATACTTCGGTCCAAGATCATAGTATAAAGAAAATGATCACGTGAATGCCATCATTTATCCCCCATATATCATAAGATATATCTTGTTGGTCAAATTACAAATATGTGAATACCTTAATCATGTACTCTCTTAAAGAATTAATATCCATTGAACCTTAGTGAAAACATGAATTTAGTTAAAAGTTAACACTTTCCACATACCAAAATCCTCAAAATTCTATATTCTCAAACCATGATATCACTTAGTCCTTATATCAATCATGAGCTCATGAATACTATCAAACATATTAGATTCTCTTTATCCATTCATTATGTGCATATCATCTGCTTTCCAAAAATATTTCAATCACTTTTCATGGTTACCGATTCCATAAAATTATTGAACACCATAATAGACCAAAACATAAATATTCGAATATTCCATGATACTATACACAACATTATTCTGGAATCCCATCACATAAGCACTTAATCATTCCACCACATCGTTGTCATATTCAACATTGCCAATAGTGATCGCATGTGACTTCCCTTTGTCCTTTTCCTTAAGTGGTTGCTCATGTCGATCATCACTAACCCTTGGATTAGGGCATTTATTAGAATAATGCCCCATTTCCTTGCACTTGAAGCATTGAAGTGTAGTAAGTTCATTCTGTGTATCCCTTCCTTTGTTTGCATCATTAGGCATCTTCTTCCCATCATTATGGCATTCAAATGCCCGATGACCTTCCTTTACACATTTGAAACATTTACTTGTCCCTTTAAGACAATATCCACCATGCTTCTTTCCACACTTTGAGCATAAGGAAACATTCATCTTCTTTTCACCATTATTCTGAGATTTCTCCTTGAACTCCATCTTTCGTTTCTTGTCAAAACTATGAGATGGATAAGTAACACCAACTTCCATTTCTACCTTGATAGCACAACACACAATTTCTTCATAGCTACTGAAGTCTCTTATAGCTAATGCCCTTCGAAGATTTGGTTTTAAGCCACTGAAGAATTGATCAACATTACATTCAGGTTAGATGATAAATCCAGATGCATACCTTGCAAGCCTTGTAAAATTCTCTTCGTATATACCAACAGATTCATCATCCTTTTGCTTTAGTTCAAGAAACTCCTTCTCCATCTTTGTTCGAAGAATACGAGAGAAGTAATTATTAAAAAATAAGTTCTTGAACTGGTCTCATTCCATGGACTCAATTTCATCTCTTTGCCTCGTATTCTTGATAAGATTCCACCATTGATCAGCTTCACCTTCCAAACGATTTACTGCTAAGATGACTTTATCATGTTCAGAACATTGAAGAACTGAAAATATCTTTTTAGTGGTACTGATCCATTGTTCAGCAACAAGTGGATCAGAAGACCCACTAAAAGATTGTGGACGTTGCCTCATTAAGGACTCAATAGAATGTTGTTCCCTTATCTGCTCATTTGGAAGTCCAGAATGATTCATAGCTTGTGTAAGTATAATAATAAGTTTTTTTCACTCCATCTCCCATAACATTTGTTTGTTTAGGAGGACAATCATTGCATTGTCCATTACATTGATCAACACGGTTCCTTCGGGTTCCAGCCATCGTCTAAAACCCCAAAAGAATAGTGTGAGAGGCAAAAATCATGCTAGGGAAAACAACATAATAAAGGGGGAGTATCCTCAATATCTAACATCTTAGGTTAAATTCTATGATCGTTACCGTAGTTTTAGGACTCTATCCTATATGCATACTTATCCTTAGGGACATCCCTAGACATACCTTAGAAATATCTCTAGGGATCTCACTAAAGTTTTCGCATCCTAGTTTCCAAAGGTTGACTAAACCTTTCCTCTGATACCAACTGTAGAGACCTGAAGCCTTACGTTCATTGACATTACATTACTTTTGCAGAATACTTAGTACATAACAAAAATGCACACACAAGGACCGTAATAGTTTAGTGTCTTTTGAAACTTGGAATATAATCTTCTAATCGTGGTGAAAGATCTTCAACATCTCCCATAAAGATCTTCTTTTTTTTAAACCTAAATCCTTTATTTATGTCCTGGGGAAAAGAAAACATAAATGTGTGAGCTCAAATGCTCAGTAAGGGTAAACAAAAGAAATATCAATCACGTCATATTCATAAGAACATATCTTTTGGAAATCTTAACCTGCAAAAGAGATCATAATTTCATAACATGGGATAAATCATAGTAGTGAAATGTAATCCAAATAATCATAACCTAAAAAATGAAACTTTTTGGCAAACACACATAATCATAGAGAATCATTTCTTATTAGTCAAGACTCATTTCCAAGACTATCTTAGTGGACAAAGTCCCTTTCTGAACCGAGTTCACTCCTCGTTTCAGTCCTATTTCACTGAACCGGTATAACCTACCGTTCCAGCCATGTCTATCTCATGAGATATAAAATCTTTACCCAATGCATTGGAGGGAGATATAGGTCCCAACCATCTCATAATGATACCATTCTTATGTGTGCCACAAAATATTAAATCATACATCATTCCATAACCCATGTAATAAAAATGGGATTCTTAAACAACATGACATCATAAAACAATTCATATAAGATAAAGGAATTCATAAAAATATTTCCATCACAACATAATCGAGTAAATGTAATAATAGGGATAGAAACAGAACCCTATATTATCTTATATGGAAAATAATTTTGATAAACACTTGAACTCTATTCTTGAGGAAAATATCCTTTCTACTTCAAAAACATTTTCCTTTCTTAACATGTCATACAATTTTAAACTAAAAGATGTTGATTAAAAATAAACTTGAAAACTTGTAAAGGAATCTTCTTGGAAATAATGTTTTAAAAATCCATTCATGCCGCGTAAGTTAAAAAAAACATTCTTCTCGTACTTTTGTCAGAAACGTCAAAAAGTACCTTGTATGAAAAACGACAAAAGATTCCTTTCATATCTTTTACTAAAAACTCAAGGAAGGGTAAAATTGGATATAAACTATTGTATAAGGATATAAATATTTCATATTGGGGAAACATGGATGTGGATGATAAAATACACCCCAGTAAATACCAAAGTATAAACAATCTCGGATAAAAATGAGATTGGGATATTTCCCTTACCTTAGGTCTGATTTGCTTCATAAGTGTCCTAACCTCATGTATAATGATTTAAATAATGTCATTGAATTATTACAGAATCATAATCATTGTTATGATATCATATATGGTTCACTTATGGCTTTATATTACCCGTTCTTTTGTAAATTCCATGTTAAAGAGAATTTTGGGTAAAATCGTTTCATTTGTCGTCCGTGTTTTGACTTGTAATTATTCATATGATTACTTAGATAATGATTAATTAATTCCGGAATATAAAACATGATTTTTATATAATATATATTCAGAATATATATATATATATATAATAGATCAGTAAATGGAAAGAAATACACCGTTCATAGAGATGGTAGACCGTACGTACGCATGAACGCTGTTTTCTTTTCCTTATTAGTTGAATGGAATTAAGTAGATGACATACATATATATACTCATAAATACAGTATCATTATTATGTCTTATAGTTCATGATTACTCATTATATATACTTTATAATCATTAATGAATGGTTAACGTGGAGAATGAATCTCATCGCGTCGTGGAGACGGTAGTCCGTACGTACGCACGAGCGATGATATCGTTCTCATGATCGTGGAATTTTATTGGAGTGTATGTATAATATTTCAGAATCAATATCACTTTACAATAATAATATATAGTTATTATGTACACCATTATAACCATCCAATTAAGGTGGTGGTGGAAAATAGATTACACCACGGCGTGGAGACGGTATTCCGTACGTACACACGCGCGGTGATTTCATTTTCCGTAGGATGGATAGATGGTGAAATAGGGTTGTTTAATACTTATAATAACATATCAGTATATGAGTGATACTGATGTTATTACTTCATAATGAAACAACCTAATAAGAATAAGTGGAAGAAGAAATAAAGTTGAAAGAACCGGTAACGGACATTACCTCTTCTTTAAAGCGCCTCTTTGAGATCTCCGTTTAGGGCACTAAAATTGGTCTTTGAGGAAGACCAGAACTTCTAGGATTTTTCTAGGGAAGTGGAGAAGGGAATTTGGCAGGGGTTGGCCGATCATGAAGGCTCAAAGTGGCGTGAGGAAGATAGGGAGGAGGTGCCCTTTTATAAGGGAGGAGAGGGGCACCATTGGATAACTAAAAATATTATTTTATTATACAGTCAAATTCGGTTTTAAATAGCTCCAAATTGATCTATTTCTAAGCTAAGCTGAGGATGGGTCTAAATAATCTCATCCAATATAATTTAGACAAGTTTAGGTTCCTATTTTAACCTTATAAGTTATATTTAACTTTAAGTTAGATAATTTTACTTTTACCGTGTCTTCTTGTTTTCTTACACTATAAGGTTAATAAACTTACTATATCAAGCCAAAAGAACCCCAAGTTGTTTATTATTAATATATATAACCTCATCTTATTCATTTTACAGAACCTTAGATTTTTTGGAATAAAATAACAATTAATAATATAATATTTGTTTTAAAAACTATTTTATGTCAATTTTGACACTATTTAGTAATTGATTTTTTTCAAACTCATAACAGATTTATTAGTTAGACAAAAGTTAATTAAATCAATAATAACATGTCATATTAACACATAAAATTAGTTTAATTCATAAAAAGTCTTAAATTACATTTATTTGGGTATTTATAACATCAATTATGTCAATATTTCATTAATAAGACAATTACTACATCATCTTTGTGTCATAATAAATGATAATTATTTAATCCCTAAAAATTCTAAATAAATTCCTATGATATAGATAATTGTATTATATTTCTGGAGACTATTCATGTTCTAAGTGTCATTAAGTTTATCACTAAATTAAAATTATTATACTTATAAGATTTAAGAAAGTGACATGTTGTCACATTCTTTGGTTTTAATAATAATTAAATTATGTTCATGGAAAAATGTCCATTAAATGAATCTAATCCGACCCTTAGGTGATATTGGTCGACTTTTAGTCATCCAATAGAATTTTGACATGTCATACGGTAATTTTATAATATTATATTTACCCTTAATTACCCGATTTACCTTTAATTATGGTAAATAAAATTTACCGTAGTTACTATTCATAATTCCCAAAAATAAAAAGTAGCTTTTTAACATAATTTGGATCCAATGATTCCAAATATGGAATCCATTTTTCCAAATTCAATACACAAAAGTTGCAGAAATTAAATTAAAATTAATCCCGTTGTCAAAAGAAAACAGGTTTTTCTTTAAAACATTGCAAAAGATTGAATTGATTTATCCTACGAATTCAAGGTAGAATCAATGCTAATGACATAAATTATATTAAATGGTAAAAATATATTCTATTTATACTTTAAGACCATTCAATATTATAATTTAACCATATAAATTATTCTGATGAAAAAAGTTGTTTTTAATTAAAATATAGCGTGTTTTTACTATTCATCAAAATATGAAAGTTACCAGAATGATATGAAAATTTATCCAAAGTAAATTTTTATTTCATGATTCCAAAGAATAATTTTATTTTGTCAAATTGAACTTGTAAACATGTCCAAAACTAGATTTAAAGTGGGTGCGCCATCAAAAGGCGGCAAAACTGCATTTTTTGAAAAAATACTTATTTTACCTGAAAAATTTATTTTGTTCTTATACCATGTTTTAGAAAATGTGCGAGAAGAATAATAATGTTATAAGATTCAAAATTTATTTAATAATATTCATAATGGCTAGTTCATAATAATATTATAATAATATATCGTTGTTTAGTAAAACCCAGTATTGCGTACAACACACGCTATAGAGGAAGGTCGCGATTGCGTGTAATGCAAGCCAAGTCAGGGTTGCGTGCTGTGCAAGAATCCTTCTTTGTTTCGTATAAAATAATCCAAATATTTTTCATTTATAAAGTGAATATATATATATATACTCAATGTTGCATAGAATAACTATTATCAAAATTGTGTGTAACACGATCCAAGAATAGTGTTGCGTATACTGAAAGCTTATACAGTGTTGCATATAGCGCAAGGTAATCTTGGTGTAGTATACAACACAAGACATTAATTAAATTAAAAGAATATTTTTCATAAAATCTCGGGGTGTTACAACATAACTATGCACCAAGTCAAGAGTAGATCTGTAGGGAACCTTTCAAACAAGAGTTTCTACCTTGAGGGTTCGATGCATTTTTGATGTCATAATATATGGGTCTTACACACAACAAAGAAACTTTTTTTATTTCATAGAGTCACCCAAAGAGGGTAGGGGTGGGTACTTCTATTTATAGACTAACTCTTCAGCGATGGGTGTGAAAGCTTTTGATTGTGGAATAGGTCTTCCACACATCTTTATGAATTTTTGTGATAGAGTATTTTAGGAAGAATGGATTTTGTTATGTTCAAAAATGATATCTTACATGTGGTTTACTTTTTACCTTTAGTTTTCCTTAATAGAAGGGACATATAATGTCGTCGTATTCAGCATAGAATAATTTATAGTTTGGATTCTGATCTTGGGCACACAATCAGAAACTTGTGTGCACATTTTTTTGTGTTCTGGAATTTCTTTGTTGAGTTGAATGGTGGATTTTGGTTTTCGTGAAGTTAATTGTGAGTGAATTCAGGTGGGTTTCATCACCAAAACATACCCCCTTGGAATCTGAGTTAAAAGGGGACAAGAATATTGGTTTCTGAGGGAAATGATGAATAGTGGGATTGTCCCCCATGGGTGCATGCAAAATTTATGATATGTCACATAAGTCACTCCATAAACAATAAAGACAAGTTCCAAACCTATAAATAAGTGGAGGGGTGAGATTGTTTAATATATTTGAAATTTGGCATGATAAGACAATTTTATACTTTGTTCATAGGTTCACTGGGTTTTCATGAAAAATAGATCTTCAACTGCTTCTTTCACACAGAATACTTTCTTTGGCATAATTTACATTGCGATCAAACCATAATTTTTCATTAAAAACACAATTCTTGCATGCATCTTATTTATATTATTTAGACTTACCTGAAGTGGCCGACCAACAGAATCCTACGAAGATTGAATCCTCTGCCATTGCTTCTGCTTAAAGAGGTGAGGTTACGGGAAATCCTCTAATCTCATAAGCTAGAAAAAATATGTTTTAAAATATAATTCTTGTGGATATTCTATAAGAAATATAAAAGATATATCCACTAAGTGAATATATCTCACTGTGGAATTTTGGGTTGCTGGATGAAGTTACCATCCCTGCCTTTGGGGATGACGCACCACGATTGTGGTTCACATGTGAAGATGATATCAATCATTGGAACATCGTAGTTCAAGGTTATCCTACAAAATGTCATGGGGCCGTCATTGTCTATGTTACAAATGGTCAAACCATGATGGTCATAATAGAATAGTTAGAGGCAGAAGAATTCCATGGCCATTACACCACAATTTTTCGGAGAAGTATGAGGGAAAATAGGTAAGGCTAGCACATGGATTGGTACTTCAGGTTTAGAATCAATTTTACTAGAAAATGTGTGTGGGAATATTGGCTATGATACATGTGATAACAGTTAGACTTGGAGCTGCACCATATCATGATTTACGAGGTGGTGTGGAAATCACAACTCCACTTTTACCATCAACATGAGTTGCTTCCAGAGATCCTTAAAAAATGTCACCATATAAGAAAATGTACTATCTTTATCATGGGGAAGTCAAAATCAGTATTTGGGACATCTACTGCATCAAAGGAATTACTCTAGAGTGATTCTTGTATGATGGGTTCCTTTTATCATAGGATATCTAGAATGATAAGTAGTGTACCCCTATCCCGTCGTAACATATTTTTGGAGTCACTAATGTATCAGATGAAGCATGCTCCCATTTTTTACAAGGAAATTATTTTAAAGTCATGGTTTGAAATGTTTATCAAGAATGACATGGAACTGAGGATGCTAGGTTGGGGAAAATAGTGTGTAATGATATTGTAGTGGAGGAAGTTGGGATCATATTAGTTGATCCTGGTGGAAGGACAATATAAAAAATGTGGGTAAGATATTGTGGTAGGTTAGGATATATTGGTAGTATACACCTCTTTCCTCAGTACATTCTTGAGTGGTTGGATGTTGAATGTCAGGGACACACAGATTGTAATACACCCATGGATGTTTGTGATGGCAGTGATTATAGTATCAAAAAACAAATTCAATTTGGGGGTACCCATTCCAGCCTAACTCTATAGAATATCGGGACATGTTTCTAGGGGAAACACACTAAGAAGGATCTGTGGACCATTCTGTTCTTACATTGATGGATCACAACACACCTATGGGGTTATGAGTTCCTGAATTCCATCAGCCCTCAAAATGCCGATCAACAACTATCTTTGTTGAAAATGTATGAGGTCCACACAGTGACACTTGATGAGGTCTAGATCATAGTTCAGGTCAGTAACCAATCTATCATTAACATCTAACCCTTCCCACCTTTTATTGGTCCAATGGTGGAAGAAATTTAATTATCATGGGAATATAAAGAGTATCTATAAAGTATTATAGTATGAGTGATGGTGGAATAGATCAAGGGTAATGTTTACAGTGAACTATACACACCATCCCGCTTTGGTAGGAAGTTTGGGTGACTTCAGCAAGCGATGAAGGGAGTTTACATGTGGTTATATGAGGAAAAAACCCATCTATCCTTCATCATCTATGGTTAATTCATGTAAATTTGTAATCTAGCCCGAAAATTGTGTTTCCACTAACCAATGTTGATGCTAAGCTATCAGTGGACTATTCTAGAAACTCAGTGGAAGAATATCTTGAGGTAATCCTATGAAAAAACTTTCAGGTGTTTGAATAGGTGAGTAAGGATCCATAGAAGCAAGGATAAAGGTTGGATGATCCTTGAGGGATGATCCAAGAATCTAGGGAAACTCAGGTTGAAACTACTGCAGTAGGGATGTCTCAAGGCACAATCGTACCCCTACCTTCTAGAGGGGAATAGTCTTAGAACCAATCTCAAGGGCTAGAAAGGGAGGCCATTGGGAAGAAGATGAGGTACGTACTATAGCTGGCCACTAACTCCAGCTATCTGTTTCTCTAGATGTATTGACGAATGCTCAGAACATCACTATTGATAGAAGACCTATGGAGGAAGCTGAAGTGAGATGGCATCAAGCTACCAGAATTTGGGCCCATTCAGCTCACAAATAGAGAGAGATTCCACTAGATATATGCATATATGACTGCTATATACACCTACATGTTTCATTAGGGGAAGTATAAAACACCTTCTACTCCGATATGGGTGATTTTTAGCGACTAGGAGGATCAAGAGGAGGCACCAAATATGTGCATATCATTATTTATAGAAGAAATGGAAAAAAGGAAGAATATTAATGTAATGATGGAGGATCATGGGGAACATATCCTTATCAAGGGAGTACATAAGGATGTGTTGAGATCATGACCTCTAAAGAAAACTTGGATGAGTACCTTTACGTAAGCCTTAAATCACTGGAATTATTCTTTGATTATTCACATTCACTATCCATATTTTCTAACTAAAACATGTCATAAATAGGATAATATTGATAATTGGAAATGGGCCGCTTTTAAGGGGGAGGATCACTGACATGTATGGAGGGGAATGTTTCAGGGCCCATGTTAGTGGCTAAAGCTGCTGGTGGGCTAGTCGATGTTGAGAATGTTAGGGTTATATCTTTAGATCCTCAAGTCCTTCCTTTCATATACTGGGTCCTACGTCCTAGCATCCAAATAGAGGTACCCACTAATAGAGAGGTAGTGCACCCAATACAGATCATCAATGAAATTAATCATCCTCAATGTAAAATAAAATCTCAAGTCACTTGATCATAATTAGATGTCATGGAGCCTGTGTGTCAACATGTTTGTAGATTTCATGTAGATCCTATTCAACTGATGTGAGAAGAACAAGTACTATTCATTTCAATAACTACTGATAAAGGGTCAACTATGGTGGAATTCCCATCCATAACTCCAGAGAGTGATCTACCAATGACCAGCTCCTTAATTTATTTACTTTTACCAAGCTACAATTTTAATTTATTGATTAGATTAACTGAGGTGTTCACATTCTAAATAATACATGTAATATTTCACTCATAGTAAGTGGAAATGGAAGGGAAATCTGGGCACCCTTCTCTAATAACCTCATTGGTTCCTGAGGAACTAGTCATACAAGATGATCTAGCTTGAGTCCTAGATGAACAGTTGGCTGCAGATGTAAGTGATTCCATTGGTGGGATAGAATTCGAGGGTTGTGGGGGTGATACTATTAAGGAAGAGTCAAGAATGAACAAATGACCTCATGATCTAGATCCTAGACTATATAAGAGGATTCTAGAGGAATATCCTACTATAGACATTCTTGTGGATTTTCACGAGTTTTAGTCTGCACTCATTGATCATCTAGAAGACTCTGATCTTGATAAAGTGGAAGATAATTGAATAATCCAGTGAAATACATGAAAGTACATACAATGCTTCATCAATCAGACTCCAGAACAATAACTAGGGGGATATATGGGGCATATTTTGCATTTTTTGTATAATCTATGCATCGGAGGGGAATATGCTCATGGTCTTCATGCATTGGGTCATGACCTTCTCACCGAATGAGTGCACATGAAATGAAAGTGAATAAAATGCTTCATCAATCAGACTCTAGAAATATAACTAGTGGGATGGATGGTGTATCTTTTCCATTGGTTGTGCAATCTATGAATCAGAGGGGCAGATGGTCATGGCCTTCATGCACTGGTTCATGAATTTATCACCGAATGAGTGATAGAATAATCTGACATATAGATATTTCCTAGAATCAAGATAATTAGGATATTTATTAAAAGTTCCAAGAATTCATTTAGGAGATCCGTAGTCTAGAGGAACAAATTGGAGATCATACTATTTTCCTCAAAACATAATAAGAAACCATCAGTAGACTGATGGATCAGATGGAGAAGGTTGAGAATCAAATAATGTTTGTAACTTCTCAAATAGATGACCTCCATGTTGAGCGAGATGGGAACATAATAGAGTTTACAAGCTTCATACAAAAGCTAAGGATGAATAATCATAGCTCGATAGAAGATCGTATATCTTTGATGCAACATGACATAGGTTGGTAGAGCTACAACAATCGATCACCAGAGCAGAGCCACATGGGAATATTTTCCAGTACTCATGATAGGCTCTAATATATGGAGGATCCTTTCAAATAACACAAATTTATTATTTGATTTTGAAACTTTTCTATGTGCATGGACAAATTTCTTTCTGCCTCCATAAATCACTTCACTTTGATCATATTTTTTAAATAACCACTAACCAATCCCTAAGATCATATGAGTCAGGCTCATTAAAAAAAATGGATTAACACATGATTTCTCATTTTTATGAGACTTCCAGATAATCAACTAAACCTTAGGGTTTTCTATTTTTTACATACATCCAAAATCATTCAGGCTGGTAAAGGCTATGGCTAGAGAAAGGGCTCCTAGAATAGTCATCATGATTTTCCAATATGCGCCAATTCTAGATCGAGATAACCAAATAGGAGTTGAATTCAATCTAAACAAAGAGGAATGAGAAGTGTGAATCACAATTCCAAAAATCAAGAACACAATGAGAATATCATGGTGATATTTGATAACTATTGACCATGTTCGAAACACTGTATATGTATCATTAGCTTGGAATGTTGGAACAAGGAGGGTTAACTGCTAAACATATTTAAAACATAGAACCTATTTCATATTTTCATCCAAAGTCTTTAGGGTCATTGGCCTAGGATGGTAGGTGATCCAAAATGGCATGAGACCAAGATGTTAGGGGTCCCTTTAGACATGAAAGAGGATGGGGATCCAAATAAGGGGCATGCAAAGCATGAGAAAAAAGTGATGGAAGATTTAAATAGACTCCAACACTCTTCGAATTAAACCACCATGGCTTAGCACACATTTGTGTAGGTGTATCAATATGAAAAAAGATCAAACCCATCTTCTAGGGGATAACTTTTTGAGATGCCAAGTAAGGGATGGAGGAACATGATCGATGTAGTATATGAATGGCACCGAAGTAAGGGGTCTTAGGAAAGGGCCTAAGATACCCTATAGTTTTATGTTATTCCAAAAGGTTGAAAGGTACATTGTTTTACATTTCATAGTGAGGATGTTAGAAATGTTGTATAACGTAATACGGTAAGGACACAGAATTTTATAGTTTAATTTAATGTGGTTAGGATGCATCTCATAGTTTAATGTCACATGATCAGGGCATTCCACACAGTTTAAGGTCTCACTATCTAGTCCATGGTTTTAATATCTAAAATGGTCATGTGTTGTGTGACAGAGGGAAAATATCAATGTGAATGAGGTAAAAGGGGGACAAAATTCCACACAACATATCCTAGGGAAGAAAAACTGCATACAGTTTAATGTCATGATGTTTGGTTTTGAACTCCCTATTAATTGTTGTGAAGTTTAGACCACTAAATCTTTGTTTAGGGTCATAGAGTTTGTACCATAGAGAGGGGTCCCCGCAAATTGATATGCATAGTGTGATGACATGAAAAATCCAACATGAATGAGAGAAAAGGAGGCCCATGCCACACTACATATTCCATAGAGGACTATCATAGATATTAGATTCATTATGCCTGAACTTGTTGTGAATAGTTTAAGGGAGTGTTTCCTAGACTATAGCTGAGGCAAAGGGGCTGAAGGGATGCTGAATTTTTGACTGAGGCCAAATAAAACTTTTATAGTCATTACTAAATATCCCATATATATGGGAATCAATCCACATATTGTTTTGAAAAAAAAACATGGTGGAAGACCAACACTGGCGGGGGAAATCTTCTCTAGTGAGAGAACTAAGGAATCTCATGGTTATCATTAGATATCCCATGATCAAAGCATGGGGAATCCAATTTTTTATGCAGTAGAATTACATTTTAACATCATGCATTGGGGAAGTTAATTCTGGGTTTAAGATCATAGATTTTAGAACATGATGGGAGAATTCATCTAAGAGGTAATTTTAGTGTGGTGACGTAAAAAGGGAAAAGGAGGACCAATTCCACATGACACATCTTACAGAAAATATTCCATACAGTAAGGGGAACATTTAAGCCAAAAGTGATATGTGGGGTATGGTAGGACTAAACCAACATGAATGAGAACCATGGTGGCCCATGCCACAAAAAACATTATTAGAGAGATTCCTACATATAGTTTAAAGTCTTGATGCTTAGAATAAAAACACAATTTAACTTCATGTTCTAGATATGTGGGAAATATGTAGTTTATCATTTTGTAGTTAGGATGAGATTCACTTGATGCGAATGAAGAACTATCATGAATGTGACCACGAATAGAGATCCAGAAATCACTATGTATACTACATGTGTAGGAATCTAGCCATGCATAGTAGGTCTGACCCATACACATGAAGGGAGAATTTGTGTGGGGGGGGGGGGTAGATGGTCCAGGATGTAAAATCAAGGAATCACTATGTATCATGTTTTGAAAGGAATCAATATGTGCATAGTTCTCGAATATGGAATGGTAGATGATCGATGTCTAGGGAGATGTCCTATTGGGAGAGAAAATCATGGTGTTGTGTAGTTTCTAATTGTGAATATAGGGAAATATTTGTTACATATTTTAACATCCTTAAACTAGGAAGTTGATTGTTACACATTTTGGAATCATAAAACAAGGATGTTAATCCCAAATTTTAAGGTCGTGTGATAGGACCGGTCCATGCAGTTTAACATCATGTGGTAAACATGTTATGAGCTAATCACATAAAGTATTGCTTATAAAAATTGTCATCGGTGGTTGGAATGATGCTATATCCATCTATTGTGATCAAAGAGTTTGATCCATTGGGGTAGAACATGCGAATGGGAAAAGATCCTACCCACTTGGGCACTAACTTTGGTGGATTTCTTTCAAGAATCATTGGAATTATGAGATCCAGTATGATGTCACCCTAAATGACTGAGTAGAGGTGATCCTTCTAATTGATTTCTCTTTCTATCTTATTCTGATACCTCTTTAGATTATGCATGTCCTGGAGTCTATTCTCTTTAAGGGATTATAGGTGAAATAGATGGACTTATTCAATTATATATTGTGTCTACGGTTCATACACAGCTATTCAGTAAATTGGATGCTAAATCTCAATGGTAAAGACCACCTCTATTCCATACACCATGGAATATGAGGTCACATGGGTTAAATTTTGAGTCATTTTATGATAGGCCCAGAAAGGTTTGTGGAGATTTTCTAGCCAACTATTTTTCTTATAGACCACCATAATCTACAAAATTCTTGAGAGGGTTTTGTTGAACACCACAATCTATCCATATTTCTATGCATGATAACAGGTATATGATTGGACCAAATTATGTAATAAGTATATAACTTTCTTCAACTCAGATTCCTTGAATTTGATTTAGTTTTCGATGATAATTGAATGAAGGAAACCCAATCAATATAATATGCGGGAGATCAAAAATTCATCCACAAATTGGGCCTCAAATTCATTAAGAGTAATTTATTATTCCCACTTGGAGAATAGATCAATCATAGTTATAATAAACCTACATTGGCATGAAATTTCTAGTGCATATAGTCCTACAACATCAGGCCCCCATTCCAAAAGGTCCTAGAATAATTGGTTGTATTAGGGGAATATGGGTTTTGATGTACATAGTTGGCCTAAATATGACATGCTTGGAACCTCTTGGAGAACTCTATACAGTGATGGACAATGGTGGGTCAAAATAGACTAGCCTTTGAATTTTGTGAGATATATTCAATCCTATTCGATGAGTACCAAATGAACTAGGTTGAACTTTTTTCATATCCTAGGGAATATCATCTCCATGTATACAACAGAGGATAATTCCATAAAATAAATGTATTTAGAGAGTTTTCTCAAGGTTAGGACCACTTTAAAGGGTGAAATATACTGCGTGCTAGTAAATCCTATCAGGCTCATCTCTATCTGGAGGGAGAGCACTATGATGTAGATACCTGAAAAAAGTGGTTTCCCAATCAGAGATTTACTATACTCTAGGGGACCCATGGGTCCTGACATAGAATAATTGGTGGTCAACTAGTTTACCTTCTCGATGTCATCATCATCTGTAGTTACAGGAGAAATTACCCTTCGATGTGCCACATGAATGAAAATGTCATCCTGGCTAGGCTCTATAAGAGAAGAAGCTAGACCAAAAAAGGCATCAGCTTGACCATTATGCGATCAAGGAACATGAGTCACCTCTGCCTAAGAAGGGAACTTGGAAATAATATGGGGAGTGTGCTCTATCAAGGTAATGAGTTCTAGGTTTCTAACAATGTAGTCACCATTGATGTTCTTGATGACTAACTTAGAGTATTCCTTCATATGTAAGTTGGGAAAATCAATCTCAAGAGCCATCTTAAGACCAGTAATGATTTTTTGATACTCATTCTAACTGTTGGTGAATCATTCTAATAACAACCATGATTAGGGTAGATTATACTATTCAGGAGTGATGGAGATGATCCCCAACCCAATCTATTAATCATGGGATCATTGATCCTTGTACCAATTGAGATTTGGGATGCACCATCAAGATGAATATGCCAACTCAGAACATCCTAATCCATTGAGAGGATGGCCTCATCTAGGAAATCAAAATCCAAATGAAATTATTAGGAGCTAGATGGGCAGTCAGAATGTATATCGAAGCTTTACCCATTACATACATTTTAGGAATAAACCTGATATCAGATAGCTAGAGGATCATTTCCCTTCATTCCATCCATCTTATCAACATTGGGAGATTAAGGATATACTTTATAAGGTCCACATGGTACATCAACTTTATCTCATGATGTTGTAGATAATTCCACAAATTATTCACTACGAAAAGTAGTACGACGAAGCTCTTATTGATAGGAGGGTATCAAGTATCTGTATTATTGAGTATGGGACTAAGATAGTATAAACTATTCCTTTTTCCTTCATTGTTCTTTTGGGTGAGAATTTCACTAAGGGATATTTAAAATATGTCCACATAGAAGAAAAAAGGATTCCCAGAGACGTGTTCCATTAGAACTGTAGGTTGTAATAGATACTATTTTATATAGTCAAATTTTGTCTAGAACTCCACATCCCAGTTGTAGATGATAACTTTATTCCTATTCCATGTAAATGGATTGTACTTATTGGCTAACTTCCTGATGAATCATCCTATATAGTCCAAGTGTCCTTGAAGGATTTGAGGCTCCCAAAGGTTTTTTGGGGGAGGCAAGTAGTTGATGGTATTGATAATTTCTAGGTTGATCTTGACGACTCTATATCTGATGATGAAATCAAGAAACTTCCTAGAGGTAAACCCGAATGAAAAATTCAAGGGGATCATCTACAAATGTCATTATCAAAGGAATATAAACACTTTATTTAGATATCTAGGATGGTAATAATGTTGGGGGGATTTTACCACTAATTTTTTCACATATAATTTTACTAGAATCTTGAGGGTTAGTTGGAATATGTGGGGAATAACCTACTAATATGTGGATCTTTAATTCTATAGACTGGATCATATTAACTGATAGATGAAGGAACCTTGAGGCACTCTAAATTTGGAAGACTCCTCATCTTTAGGGGATATCCATATCTAATTGTATCCAAAGTACCCATCCTTGAAGGAGAGAGGATAGAACACAATAATGGAATTGATCAATAGATCTATCATTAGAAGGGGGAAACCATCCTTCATACAATGGAGTTTGATTTAATAGGAGTTAATAAATACATTGACTTGTCTATTCTTATTTTTGACTAGAATGATATTGGGAAACTACTTGGGGATCTAAAATTCCTTGATGAATATATATTTGATAAGATTATCAATTTGGCCTTGACCATGGCACAATGGGAATGGTTCATTTTCTTGGGAGGCTACATGAACCCATGATGACACACAAAAAGACCAAATGGTGGATGATTACCTGAGGGTCTAGTCCTAGAATCTCATCATAACTTGAGGAAAATACATCTCAATGATACTTCAAGAAAGACCCATACTACTATTTTCAACTAGATGTATGAAAGCACTAATCAGAATTAGACTTGGATTAGCCATGGTCCCAAGGTGCACCTGAATCAACTCATTGACAGTGGTGGAGACACCCTATTTGAATGTAGTAAAAACATCTTACAAATACTTTTCATTTTCTGAGGTAGGGGAAATGCTGGGAAGAGATGGTTTATCTAGGATGACTGATTTTTTGTGCAACATTGGTTCTTTCATGGGTTGGAGATGTGGTGTCATAATTGGGGGACTCCTACACAGTGAAAACCTTGGTGATAGAGGCTGTCAAGACGATTCAATTGGATCTTTAATTGTGGGGTCCATTCTTCATATCAAATCATTTGTGGTGCATTGGATTATTTCAGTTCGACCATACTCAAGAAAAACATGAAGGTATTCAGTAAAGTTATAGTCATGTGGAAAACATATCTATACTTTATAGGGGTAAGTATTTATGGTATCACCTGAGCCTGGCCTATGTAGAAGTTTGAATTAATTTTATAACGTTATTTATACATAGGGACATGGTTATCCTTTCTCCTAGAATTGACAAAGAAACTTCCTTGTCTAGTTTTGTGGCTTCCAATTAGTGAATCAGGCAGATGAAAGCATCATCCAAATCTATCCATGGACATGACAATATAGTGATGTGATTGAACTAATTGGTCAAAACATGCCTATCCATAACCTTTTAAAATAATAATTCCTGATAGAAGGATTAATAGGAGTCGAAGGGTGACACATCTCCTTGTAGAATTCCCACTCAACCATTAAGGAAGCACATGAGGAATTGGTGACACAAAGTGGGGAATACTGAATGTATATGGATCAAAGGCCTACCCGTCAATGAATTGTAGGTGGTATCCTATGATAAAACCAAGAAATCAACACTATCTATCAAGTCTCTGAACTAGGACTTTATCCATATTATGAAACACAGTCATTGCTCAATCCTATCAAAAATCAGAATCTTCGGGTTAGAGGGACTCAAATATTCTCAAGTCTGTCCTAGCTTGTGGAGTGTCTAGGTTGGGTTAAGATTGATCGTAGAGCCTGTATCCACTTGGTAGTGGTGGAGTTCCATGCCATTGAACTATGTAGTTATGTACATAGGGTGGATTTTCCTCTACACAAGGGACCCGTCATCTTATTCAGTGAATGATATAATGTATTTGAATTATGTTTTTTGAACTCCAAAGAAGAGAAGGTGTATATGGATGCTACTTCTTCTTTAAAATAGAGGGGGATCCTCAAGGATTATATTATATCCTTATGAATATCTTTTGAAAGTCATAGGGCCACAAGGATTGAGATCCTTATGGGTATGATGGTGAGGTTCTTCAACACATCGTACTTACATGACAAATTCACATTTCAGTTGTCAGGGGGTCTCTCTTATGATGTAGGCATGACACACACTACTTTTTGTGCCAATGTATTCTTGTTGGTACTGGTAATGTCATATTTCTCATCACCCAACTCACCCAGAACCACTACTATATGATTTTCAACTGGTTGATGCATGAATTTAACTAGATGTCACCAACCATGATTTTATTTCAGCTATTCTTCCCATTAAGTTATCATGATTAGTCATGGTGGTGTGTATGATGGATCCAACTGTGAGGAATGTTCCAATAGAGCTCTACGCAACAGTTGCCTCTTAGTCTTGGTAGCATGCATGGATTGGATCAATATAATGGACTAAGAATTCCAGAGGTCCATATGTCCTCAAATTCCTCTTCGGTAGTGTCAACTAGAGGCACTTGGGGGACTTTCTTGATATTCCTAATCATTGGGTCCATGAAGGGATTTACCAATTAAATGGTGTTCATAGACTCATACTCATTATTTTCATCATATGGGTCTTAAATTACTAGGTAGACTATGGGGAAAATCCCCAACAATAGATCCATGAAATCACCATGTGTATAGGACTACTTTTACATGAGTGGAGGAATTAACTTTTCCTTACACCCTCATATCCCACTCTTTCGAGATGTATAAGGCTGCGAGGTGGTTACAAAAGTGGTAGTTGAAGTAGGTGCGACGATGTTAGGAGGTTTGGGATAACATAAACTGGAATAGATGATTCCACGATATTGATAAACTTTCACGTGAGATAACTAGTTTTCATACATCTGAGTATCACTGTTATAAACTTTCTTTCATTCATGGGAACCCTCACTGTCCATATCATGCTTGATAGAGAGGTGTTCCACCTACACTGAGCCATTTCCCAGTTTGACCATTCCATCATCCACATAGTCCTAGAGCCAATCCTTGAACACATATAAATTTTTTATGATATGTCCAAGGACCCCGTGGTTAGGGAAAATGGTTAGGGGATATCATTAGACTCAGCCTCATGGGGATTCTTGCACTCAGGAATCATCAGAATCCTTTATTCGAAGGCATTGATGAAATAAAAAAATGACGTATGTTTGAAAAATATGTTAAGTTCCAACTATTTGAGTAGGGAACTCTGGGAGCATGGTCTAAATGAGGGGCTGGAGTTTGATGAGGGGATGTTTCCACATTCATTCTTCACAGTGGATGTGCTTGGAATGGTGGTGCCTTTTAAATCTGAACTAGGAGAGTCTGAAACAAATGAGGCTTTTGTTGTACTCAGAGTGGTTCTATAGGAAGAGGATCTAAAAACTCTTGAAGTGTTGGGGCTTCCACATATACTGTGAAATCTATCTCCCCCTTGGTAGTTATTCTTTTTAGGACATGGAGAGGCAGATAACGCACCTTATTTTCTTTCTAGAAGGCTTCCTCCCTACACTAGTCCTTATAATAGAAATCCCAAAACCATGCTAGGAAATTTTGAGTGATGATGGTAGAGACAATCTAAGTGTTAATGTTCCCCGCACATGTTGTTAGTAGCTTATCTTGAGTTAGAAACATATCATGTGAATACATGAGGCCATTCCAATAGGTGATGATGTTTGTGACACACTACTCAGGTAGTTTATATCACTTGAAAAGGTATTTTATGTGTGTCTTGAATGTGGTGGAGCTGACAAAAGCACAAAAATTCTAGGAAGAGGTCTTCCAAAACAATAATAGACCATATGATTAATTGGATGCACTAGATGAATGCAGGATCTTCCAATATCAAAAATAAAAATCAGATCTGCGTAGCCTCCTACTACTCTAGGGTTCCTGGAATAGTCCCTCACCATGATATGATGTGGTCCAGATGTTTTAGAGGGTCACCCATTCCTTTTAAAGGGGAAAATATGGGCTAAAAAATATCAGTGGTGGAGGGTGGGGGGGGGGGGTGCTCACATGTCATCCACCCATTCCCGGTACGATTTGTCGTTAGGTGGTATTTCCACCTATCACATTTATATGGATTAAAGGTGAGCAGTGATAGTGGATATCATATCATCTTTATTGGGGTTCCTATCTTGATAAAGACGCATGAACACCAATGCCTTGACAGAATCTTCAAATTGGTAACCAGGCTCGATGACATGTGGAGATTCTCGATCTAGGCCCTGGGGAAGATGAACAAGCTACTTCGGGAGATTCAACAACTCATATGACGATATCTCGAAATACAATACTGACTCTTATCTATTAGGATGTGGGTGATCACTTGGATAAATTGGGAGAAACTGGCCAAGGAGAACTTGTGTCATCTCCTACAGTCCCAGTGTGGGATAAATATGATCTGGTCGAGGAGCACCATAATTAAGGTGTTTTTTAGTAAGGAGTTCATTGATGATCCTCTTTTGATCTGCAAACTACTGAATTAAGGTTCAAATTTTAGGATCAACCAATTTATTCTTAGAATTATCAGATGGATTAGAGGGTTCGAGAGATCCATTTCCCTTTTTGGTATCTCAACTAGAAGGGAATGATGCATAGGTTTCTCTGATGACGATAGTCTACCTTTGTAGGTGAGTGTGAAAAATAGTATGAGGGTATAACTTATACCTCAAAACATTAGGGGTGGTTTTTCTATATTTGATATTGCATCGGTGATCTTATCCTTTGATATCTCAGGGAAAACCATATTTACTAAAATAATAACTAAGCAAACACCTTAATATCAATGGTTAGGTTTGGTTGTGATTGAATAGTACTAAAGTGGAGAGCAATATAATGTCCCTATTCCCAAATATACACATGTTTTGATTCCTCTTCCATTATTCTATAGATAATTATGAGGCTCTTGAAGCATCTCTATTTTAGGGTTTGGTGGTAGCCTGAGCAGACCAACTGATAGTACCTGAGGGGATGAAGCATCACCTAGATAGTCCAGTGAAAAGATGCAACCTAACCCTCAATAAGGGATTCTAGGAAATCAATGTCGGATGTTGTATTTGGTCACAATACAACTGAGAAATGATCATCATCATACTTTCCCACATTTTCATTCCTCTGAAGCAAGGCTTGACACTTGGTTGACCAAAGATCTAATATGTGTTGGCTGATAGATTGGTAGTGGAACTAATGTGGATTGGTGTATCATTTTAATAGCTAGTGGTGGTGTCATTGTATGAGACAAAATTTATCTATATGCTGGGTCATATCTCGAGGGTGGTACCAACCACATAATTGAATACTTATAAGATGGTGTGTTTTCCAATGCCTCATGTGTGAGGGCGACAATGCTTATTAGAAGCTCAACTGGAATCTCATCATCTATCCCATTGAAGAAAAGTACTATATGATCTTGGGTAGAGGTGGAGAGGGAAACTAGAGATGATGTAGATAATTATACCATGATTTCTAATAAGGGTTAAAACCCACTTACATTTTCATGTTCCTATAGAGGGATTTGGGTATCCCTTCAATCTCACCTTTCAGGATGAAAAACCTCACCTCATGATCACCTACCACAGAATCTGATGCTGACGACTGGGGTGAATGTTCCATTTCTCAGTTACATTCACCCTTGGAATATTAGAGATTTATAGGGTTGATAATGAATTACAACTTCTCAAGATGTTTGCTTCAGCACCAATATTTCCCCCTTCTTCCCCGAGAAGGTTCTTCAGGGTAGATAATTTTTTCATCATGGGAAGGACCTATGTAATGGTGGGTGATAGTTCAAGGAGGACCTATAATTTGAATAGTTGGGATATGGGGAGGGCCTCTACATTAGTTATTTTTAGAGTGGATAGGAGCTCCACTTTGACTACTGTAAGAGTTGGGAGGACCTCCACTATTGATATTTGGTAAAGTAGATAGGACATCTTCTTTGGTCAGTAGACGAATGGGGAGTATCACCATGCTGACTGGTGATAATGGCATGGAGAGGAACTCCAAAAATATGGGTTGAAGCATGAGGAGGAAATTCACACTGATTGATGAAGGAGTGCGGATGACCTTCACATGAGATGGTTGAAACACATGGAGGGCCTCCATGTTGAATATTGAAGGAGTGGGGATGACCTATACTCTTGTTTTCTATGGCATGGGGAGGACCTCCACGTTAGGAAGCATAAGTATTGGGAGGATCTCCATACCGATTGATAATAAAGAAGGGGGGACCTTCAATTTGATCGGTAAGAACATGGAGTGAGACTCCATATTAATTGTCAATAATGTGGGGAGGACCCCCAAATTGATTGGTGGTAGAGTGGATAGGGACTCTACTTAAGCTGGGAATTGTGAAAGAAGGTCCTTAGTTCTAATTGTCTATGACATAGGGAGGACCTTTGGGCTGAGAACCATAAGTATGGGGAGGACCTCCATACTGTATGTCGATGATGTGGGGAGAAACTCCTCTTTGACCGGTACTGAAAAAATGGGGAGAACCTTCTTACTGATTGTGAGAGTGGGGATAACCTCTGGTTTGGTTGGAGATAGTACGCAGAGGGCCTCTATTCTAAATTTTATCACTGTGGTCTAGATGATAACAATTGTTGGCGGTTCCAGTGATTGAAATAGTCATCCTATTCTACAAATGGGGAGATTGAGGTCTCAATCCCAATTTGTCATGGATATATTCAGGCTCGCATGTTATAGGAATATTGGAGAATGCGCCTATGCTGGTAGGGGCTACTGTAGCCATGGAAGATGATTCCCCTTTATGGGAAAACACATATCCTTGTGCTCGAAATTGACGATAGGTGGTCTAAACCAGGGACATAGGAGTGGGTGTATAGTCAACCTATTCTTTAGCTTGAAGGACCGGTCCTTGTAGGCACTAACCTGGCTTGGGGGGCCACATTCTTTGACGGTATTGGGTGGTATTCATAGGCTTGATGACTCAAGAATTCCTCACCTCCTCGGTGTAGGAGGGAGTGTTATAGGATCACTTTGAGGAGAGAATCCCTCTGTGGTTCATTATTTCAGTGAGGAGTAGTGGCTCTTTGTGTAGCCCTTGGAAGAGGTATTTTAACTAAGCCACTAAATAATCCAAGACCTAAATAGCCATATCTATTGAGTAAATGGCCCCATCATACTCATACCAACATAAAGGGGTACCCATCACCCTCATCTTAATGATCTTTTATAGTGAGAATGGGTGTTGGATCCTGTTATGTATAGTCATAGTATAAGTTGTGGTAGAGGAGGCATCATGCATGACTTCAATATTAACATTTCTCCCACCCCTATATTAGTGGGCATTGGGTGGCTATTTTTTTGAATATGGGGTCCTATAATGCAGGTGAATTTAATTATCAGTACAGATACAAGAAAATAAATACCCAATGACCCAAATTCATCCAAGATTCCATGGATGGAGACATATATCATTTCTAACTATGTATCAGACTAGAATGCCCAACATTTAACTGCAATAATTTTTGGTGAGTTCTATGTGGTCCCATTATTCCCTTGGTGTGTTATGGCACTGGATAGCTGGATCTAGTGACATTATTTATTGATGATGACTCTAATACTACTATTCACCTTGTTTAGGATAAGAGTTTCACATTAGGTTCACCATTTATATTTCCAAAACATTAACCAGGGTTCCCCACCTTGCATGTTAATGTGGGATGGTGTGCATTGTTACCCAGCTTTCCTAATTTCCAAAGGTTACACGATTTTATCACTTTCAATGGTGACCTATGATCCATGATTAAAATGTTATGATGGGATTCCATATAATCCTTCATTGTATTCTTCCTTGGAACTCTCCACCTCATCCAGTTCTCCCTCATAGAGTTAATTCGTGTTCTTGGAACACATTTCATATACCATCTCTTCTTGGACATTGGTTAATTACTATACTTTTATTTTTTAATTCTAGTGGGTCTTGATAGGACAGAAACCTTTGGTCGGGGGAGTATTCATGTTCTACATCACTAGAATGTTTGAACTCTGGGAACATTGGTCACCTGTATTCTTCCTCTTAGGAGGACATCTCATGGAGGCATATATGGAGTGAAACCTAAGGCATTCCCTGTCAATCATGAGGTATCTAACTCCAGATGTCTATATATTCCAAGGATTTCACCTCTGGAATCCCATGTTTTACATGAGGTATCTTATGCCATGGGAGTATATATTCCATGGATTCCCACTATTGATGCTCCATTTGCAATATGAGTCATGCTTGGTTTGAGAAACAAGAGGAACCATTAGACATAATTCTTGACTCCCGAAAGAAGCACCAATGAGAGATATTCTAGTGATTACACCTAGAAGCTGACCATATAGGATTTTATTCTATATGAGAAGGATCTCATTCCATGTGATGAGGTTCCCATTCCCTATGATTCATACATGCATCGTCTTGTGATTTTGGATTAGGGTAAGTAGGGATTATGTAAGGATGTTTCCCTCACGGGGTGGCATGTACTTTGTACTGGGAGGAGGTGGCATCCCATGATGATCATCAATGGGTAATTATATG
This sequence comes from Viscum album, assembly GCA_963277665.1. Taxonomy (NCBI): domain Eukaryota; kingdom Viridiplantae; phylum Streptophyta; class Magnoliopsida; order Santalales; family Viscaceae; genus Viscum; species Viscum album. The sequence continues at coordinate 292,170,621 of OY728163.1, forward strand.
TATGTTTCATGAGGTAAGAATATAGTTTTACATAATGTGTTTAGGGTGTTTTCATGCTGTTTAAGGTCATTCAACTAGGTTGTGGTACTTGAAATTTTTTATATCATATAGCTCAGATACGGGGACTCACTCCCCAACCCTTGGGATTACATAACCATAACTCATGAAACTTTATGAAGGACATGGATTTAGAAATTCCAAGGTGTAATAATTGGGAGGATTGGTCAATCACAAGGTCCATTTTATAGCCACAATTATTAGAAGAAATTAGGGTTAGAGTATCGATGCTTATAAGAAGGTGTTGTGGAGGCACATAAGACATCAGGTAGGGGACCATGAAATTGTTGTGTGCATGTTTTGAGGGATTCACACAAGGTTGGAGTTTTTCATGAAAAGGGTGATAATACATGGTTATTTGAAACAAGGGTCTCCAATGGAGCTTCAAAGAAGTGTTTAACACAATATTAGAGGTATGTGTACAAGGTCAAGTGTGCATGCAAGAGAATACATTATGTACACATGACTTGGTTTGAAAAAGTTTTTTCAACAATTAGAAGAAATGTGGGTCCAGTAAAGGGTGGACCCATAAGGAACCTGTTGGGAATGATTTTACACCTTTAGGGTTCCATTATTTATTGCTTTCATGAAGGATGGGTTTAATATACAACATAGAAAATTTCCATCTTCCATAAAGGCACCCCAAAGAGGGCGGGGGGGGGGGTGCCGTCTTTCTTATAGAAGAACTCTTTGGGGATGGGCACTCAATATTCCTTCCATAGAATTTCTCTTCCATGAATCTTCATACTTTTCTATATTGAAAGTCCATAAAAGGCATCATTTTATATCACCTTTGGTTCATAATATATTTGTGTGCAGAATGCATTTACTTATATATAATGATGATATCTTGTGCATGGTTTCCTTGGTCATTCGAGTGTCCTCTGTGGAAGGGACAAATAATGATGTAACATTTGGCACTGAAGAATTTTTTATGTGGATTCCAATATCATGATAAGAACCTAAAACATGCATGCACCATCCATTAGTTTCTTCAAATTCTTCTTTGAGTTAGATGGTGGATTTAGTTTACCCAAATTTGGTTGTATGCACCTTCAAGTGGATTTCGGTACCAATAATGTTCAATAATAAATTGATCATTCTGTATCCCTTTGTATGGAAAGGGAATTAATATAATAATATTTAATATGATTAATGAATATGGTTAGTGATCACATGTTTTTTTCTTGATGCTAGAACAAAAGGTTGCCTCTTGATTTTCTAGATAGTGTGATATCTATGATATGATTTGATAGCTTGTTCCTATGATTAGAGTACCATGTTGAAATTGTTAAATAAATTAAACCTGTAATTAATTTATAATTAATTGGATTAATAAATTAAAAATAGTTATGTATGTAATCCGATGTTTCTTATAATTTTATGATGTTAAAATTGTTGTAATGCACATGTTATATTGAGAATGACTTTCTATAAGATTAATTTAATTGATAAATAATATGAACCATTTTATTCATTTGGTTGATAATACATGAAAAGGAAATAGAAATGAGAATTATTGGATTCTTGAAATCAGGTTTATATTTTAATTATTTAACTAATTAGTAGCTTGTTATAGCTTGATGCCTTAGGTTTCCTATAGATGGAACATATCAACAATGAATTGTTTAATTTAAGATGAAAAAAGAACAGGTTGGGTGATAATGATAAATTATAGGGAATGAGTTTCCCATATTCTTGATAAGGCAAAGTTCCTTGAGCTTAAATCCATTAGATCATGTTTATGTGTGATGGATGAATACATTGTTTTAAGGGAATAGAATACCCTATTGGATATACTTATTTATCCCTGATGATTTTGTGATGTTCTATGGATGTTATCGTTTCTATGAAATGTGATATGAGGTGTAGAGGCTTGGAGGTGATATGATCCTAGGATGGATGATCCTAGTATGAATCATGTGATGTGGGTAGGGAGGCTCTAATTATGTGGAATAAATTGATGCTTGATAAAAAATGCATTGGGATATGCATGTGGGAGTTGGGGATGGCACTAGACATGATGGAATGAGTTGAATCTAGGCTTACCCATTAATGGAATGCTGAAATCTGGTAATAGTTCTTATGAATCTATTTAATGTCTGATAGTCAGGTTTCTTTTTTTATATTCATTCCCTTCCCAACTTCTTTATCCTGATGGATGTTTTTGGGTGCATGTTTCGTTTTGTTGGTATCTTAGGATGGTTATTCTAGAGTACATGGTTTATGGAATGATGCTAGTAATGAATAAATAATTCTTAACCCAAAGGGATGGTAATGATTGAATGAAAATGATGAAAATATGGTAGTATTGAGAAACTATAAACCTTGTTTGGATTATGCCTAGTGGGAAAAGACTTTACTAAGATTATTATTGTAACATAATGTGGAACAATGTTAATGTTTAATTAACGGTGAATGAATGAATGAATTAAATGAAATGATAAAATAAAAGAAGTAATTTAATGTAGTTCTTTAAATTCATGTGTGCTTATAGGATATTTGGACATAGTAGTGGCTTCCAAGAGTCCGAGTGATGTTAGATACAATTGATTATAAGACTCGGTTTTGACAAAAAATGGTTGTGAGTTATATTATATCCTATATATTCTGTGATTTCATATGCTACCTTACCTAGGTTGGTTCGGGAGACCGACTCATGGGGGACTCTGGGAGGGTGTTTTACCTAATATCTCGATGGGAGTATGGATTACTAACTACCCTTTCTGGACCTTCTCTCTTCTATTGGTAGTTACTTGTGCTGCTATGTATAGAGGTTAGTTTACCCATATATGTATGTAGAGGGATATGTCATCCTATGGTTATTCACAAATATGTATCTGAATATATAGTATTCAAATGATTGTTATTTGTATGATATGTATAAGATATGTTGGATTGAGGTACATACTTAGTGTTTGGGTTGTAATGGCTTGAGGTATAACACCCGATGTATGATACATGTTATATAAGACATGGTAGATCCCAAAAACCTCTTGTTTAATATATATGGTTATATAGATGGGATAAAATTGATGATGTGATGAATTAGGCTCATTTTTTATCCCATTCCTAGGTGTCTTTAGGCTGGAATACTTTTGGAGAGAGATTGCTCAGGACACGTGACGTTGTGTAAGAGTGGAAAACCAGTGGGGAAGCAGAAGTGAAGTACCCTTGATGTTTCATTATTATATTATATGATCTATTATATTTGATACATGGTGAAATTTATACATGGTGAGGGTGGGATCTTAGAATACCTATTTAGGGGACGAGTTAGTTTCACTGTTGTTCTCTATTCTTTGACATGATTTCTTTATCTTTAAAATGATGAGAAATTGAGAGTATCATATTGAGTATACTATTATTATCACCCTAAATATATATAATCTATTTCACAGTTCATCCAAAGTACGATGGAGATCAGGTTGAATATTACTAGATCATGGGTTTTTAGGAGCTATCCAAGCTTTATGGTCACTGGTGTCAACTTTTTTTTTTGGATACCTAATGTTATCCTTTTAGTTGTTTTAGTATTGTATGACAGTACATGATTTAAGTTGTTATTTATTTATAAATATGTTTGAGTATTTTTAGATTGGTGTATCTATCTAATCTATCTCTTCCATATGTTTCTCTTATTGGGTAATGGATCCCACATGCAGGTTTATTATACACTCAGTGCTAGTATACAACTAGGGGCCTACTAGAGGTGAGACTAGGATAGTTACCATTTCTATTCCCTCATAGTGTTATTATTTGGGAGAGGGGGTCATAAAAAACTTGGGTAAAAATGAACCATTTACCAAAAAGTTTATCCCTTTCTATGGGAACCACACGAACTTTTCATGGAGATACCAAGGGGTTTTGAAACAACCTACTACTCCTAGTTACTCAAATCAGTCAGGAAATCAATTATAAGAACTTATTGGAACATCTAATTATGACTATTATATGATGGTTCAAGTTTTTAATTTAATCTCTAATATGGATTTTCAATGATATAACATTCATAACATGTAGTCTCAAATGAGAAAAATGGTTAGAGAATTAGGTGTGAGAAAAATAGTAATGCACTTATTACAATTAATATGAATCCCCTAGAAAATATGATGAAAATAAAAATGAAATCGAGTATGAAAACTTAATGGGATATTTGGTTTCATCCTTAAGAGGATGATTTTGATGATTCAGGTGAATGTAAAAGTGAAAATATGGAAAGGAATAAACATTGAAAAGCATATATAATGGTCAAAACTGATCTGAATGGATTATCTTCACTTGAAAGCGATAAAGGACAAAGTAATATTAAATTATAAATTACAGGGAAGGAATAAAAGAAAGTTAGGATTGAGTATCAAAAGAAAAATCAACCCAGTTTAAGTAATTATGCCCCTCCCATTATCTTTACGTAAAGTTTCAAACCCTTGAATTATGACCCTAATTATTTAAAATTACTTGAGAGGTTTATAACTTTTAACATGAAAATACATTTTATTGTGTCCTAAACCAAATCCCATCATATGTTAAATTTCATAAAATGATTTTGGATAATAAAAGAGACTTGGAAAAGATATTTACCATTAGTCTAATTGAAGAAATGTAGTGCTATACTAAAAAATAATTTATTTACTAACTTGAAAAACTTTGAAATATTTTTTATTCCTTAAAGAATAGGATAATGTAAAGAGTATAATTTCTTGTGTGATTTTGGTGATAGTGTAAAAAATATTCCACGCTCTTTATTTAAATTGTTGCATATTAGGGAGCTAATATCAACTACTATATCTCTTTATATGGATGATAGGTCGACCACCCAACCAAAAGAAAGGATAGATTAACTCTTATTCAGTGTAGGGATGTTTATACTACCCTCTAACTTTATATTTTTAATATCGAGTGTACCAAAATAGTTCTCATCATTTTTGGTATACTATTCATAGTTACAGGAGGTGTTATTATAGATCATTCTAATTAAATAGTTTTTTTTCATGTTGTGGATGACCAAGAAGATTTTAATGTTTTAAGGATTCCACACTAGAGTTTATTTGTAAGTTTATTAATGTGGTAGAAGAGGTTTTTAGATTTTATATAATAAAGGATATTCATGAACCTCATAGATACATGAATTAGTTTTTAGTTAATAAGAACATTAGTATAAATTTAGATGAATTTGACTCCACCCAAGTTCTTGAATGGATAGGTAGGCTTGGGAGAAGATTCATGGAACTGATTTTTAATAACCAAGAAATATTACATCATAAAAAAACATATTTTTTTGAAAAAGATTCTCAGGTTGTTAGAAAATATTCACAAACATCTTTTTGTGAATAACCCCCAGTGCATATATAAAAAATAGATTTGGATGAACAAATCATTCATCCTATTTTTTAAGAATCTAGTTTTTAATATTTTTCACCTAATATTGAGTTCCTGAAAATATCAAATATTAGAGATATGTTTTTAGTAATTAATATTTTGAAACATGATATTTATCAATATAGTGTTGATAAGTTCACTTCATTTGAGTCAATTGAAGACTACAAAAAACATTTGGAGTACAAAATATGATTTTAGAATATGGTATCCTACTATGTTACATTAAATTCAATATGTATTAGTTTATTTTCTCAAAATAATGAGCATATTTCAGCTTATTTTTTACACATTTATAAAAGTTTTGAATACCCATGTTTGGGAGAAATCTATGAGTTAATTTATTGTCAATTAAGTCATTTTATTAGATATTTATACCCCTTTTTGGTTCCAACAATAATTTTTTTGAAAAAATAATAAAGATGGACAATTGAATGATTTTTTTTGTTTTGTTAAATTTATGTAAACTTTCCCAAATTTTTATAGTTTAAGAATACTCATGAAATCATTTTGGTAATTCTTTATACAATAATAAAGGTTTACAAAATGAAAAAAATGACCCTTAATTATGACTATGGTCAGTTATTAGGGGGGAAGTCTCACTAAATAATGTAACATTAGTGTTACATGAGAGGAACCCCATGAGTTTTAAGATTTATATTTTTTATCCTTTTCAATAAATGTTCTATTCTCGGATTCTTTTTCCACCCCCATTTATCCAATTATAGGTACACTTCTCACCTTTTATCTAAAAAAATGATATCATATTGGGTCTATGTATAATTTCACATTCTCTCTAATTTTCATGGTTTTATATTGTGATTTTAAATGATTGAAATTCATGAATGATTAATTCTATAATTTAATGTACTTGTTGGGAAAATAGAAATGAATATTTAAGTGTTAAGGGAGAATTATTTTTGGGCATGAGTATAAAGTATGACACTATATTTAAGAGAGTAATTGATTTTATTCTACCTTTCATTTTATTTCCTATGTCTACATGCATACTCCATCAACAATGGGTTTTATATAATATGTCTTCCTAAGTATTATCAATATATGAAACCAAGTGTGTGTGTGTGGGGGGGATTAATTAATCTTTTTAAATAAATTTATTGAATATGTTTTATATTTTGAAGTGTTTAGCATCCTATTATTTAGGTTGTTAAAAAATAGTTTGAAATTTAATTGAAAAATTTCCCAGTAACATGGAATTTTCTTTGTTATGTTTTGAAAGATATTTAAAATATTTTAAAATAGATTTTTTTGGTATAATCACTAATCAACATGTTATTTTACCTGAGCGTAATTAAAAATATGTTTTTATAAAATGATAAATTGATTGTACATTTTAAATTTTATATTTATAAATCACTTAAAACCATGGAAACGTTCTATTTGATATTTATTATGGCCCTTCACATTCTTTAAATTGTTAAATATTCAAAATCCTTATGAGTTAAATGATTTTATTGTTTCTTCCATCATACAGTTCAAAATTTGGAAAAATGTTGATTTTGAAATATGGGGGAGGGTTTTTCCATTGGGCTAAATATATTTCCTTGAATACATATAAAAAACCCCTTAAATATTTTCTAATTTTTTTTATTCATTAATTTCTTGTTCTATGGTTGTAAATATTTTCTTGATTTTTTGACTAATTATCCTCTTGGGTGATTAATAATTTGTTTTATACCATGTTTTCTATGTATTAACATAATTTACATTGGACACATTATTTTATTTTGATTGAACTTTTGTACTAATATATAATATATTAATGGTTTTTGAAAATTTTTATTATATTTTAATTGAAAAATAGTTTTATTTTAAATGGGTTTTGAAATTAACTCATAATCATAGTGTACTTTTTATTCTTCATTTCATAAATTTTAGATGTGTTAATTTTATTGTGCATTTAATTATTAAAATATATAATCTAATTAGTTGGGTATAATTATTACGAGCTTTTAAATCCGTGATTTGTTTCACTTTAGAGAAACATATGTTGGGAAGAACATTTAATTAAAAAATTAATATTTTTCCAACTTTTCAATTTTTTTTAAAATAGAAACCAAATTTCATCAAAAATATTTTTTATAAGAGGAATCATATTAATTTACTTTAAATAATCAGTGGGGGAAACATTTTTCAAAAGAAACTATCATTCTTTAATATAATTATTTTATATTTGAGAGAAATTTAATTCCACTAATTTTTATCAATTGATTTCTTAGGGATAAACAATTCTTCATGTGTGGAGAAATTCTATGTGGAATTAATTTTATAATTATTTTTCATATCTATTTTATTAAATATTGTATTTTTTTGTGATTAAAATATGTTTTTCATAAATAATTTTTGATTAATTATCATTTCAAGTTGAAAATATAAATCTTCTAATTATTTAACGAGAATTAGTATTTATTTTTTAATTGGCAAAGGGGTATTTATTTAAATTTTTTTACATGTAAAGATAAGATATTTTGAATATTTTGTTTTAATTTAATTGAAATTTATATTTTGAAGTGATTTTGAATTTGTTTTGATCTTGATGGTAATAATTTCATATCCTTGATTTTTATCAAATTTTTGAAATTCATTGTTTATTTTATTTTGAAAGATGTAATTTCATTGTTTTAATTTTAATTTTATAGTTTTTAATTGATAATTTTCACGGAGATCCTGATGTTATGTAAAGTTTATCAAGAACTTCAACAGGGCTATGTAAAGGCCTGCCTGTGGTTTTGATTCTATATAAAGGTCAATTATACTCTATTGGAAAGTGATCCAACATAGTAGAAGCTCATATAGAGGTTCCAGCAAGGTTCTGAGACTTATGTCAAGGTACATCTATCAAAAGAACTAATACATAATTTTCATCACCCACTCGTGTCAAGGTATTTTCGGTATGTCATGCCTTGCATAATGGTAACCCTAATGTTAAAAAGAGTTGGGTAATAGTAATTTAGCATGAAACCATTCTATATTAGGTTATCATTGAGTTTGTTAAGCTTTCATGAAGGTACTTCAATGGATCACTAACCTTCAAAAATTTCAATATGAAACTATATAATAGCGACCATTTCCATATAAGAAGTGGAAATTGGAACCCCATAGTTTTTATTATTATTTCAAAGGTTTGGAGTTCATTCAATAAGACATTACATCTATACCTAAAGGGATGGAGATGAAAAAGGAGTTGCAATGTGAAGAAAGGGAGAACCAATCGAGGTAGCAGTTCAAATGGATTTGGAGTAGGAGAGGGGATCATGATTGGTAGAGAAGATTTATCTTCTCCTTATTTTCATTCTATGTTCATTAATTATTGAGATGATTTATTTTTACATTATTATTTCAATTATGTACAATTATACTTAAATTTACTTATTGAAATAAGATTGAATGAGTTGATTTTTTTTATTATTCCAATTTATATATTTCACATTTTTATGTGATTATTCATGTGTATTCTTACTGAATTCTCTTATTATCTTATACCTATTGAAAATTTTACTAATTTATTCTATGGTATATAATTATTTTACAGTTTAAAATTAATGCATGCTTACAAATAATTTAATAGTTTTAGATGTGTTTTATTAGGATAATAATTGTGTGACTCTTTCATTTGATTTTTTTATTTCTTTATTCCTCAAGAGAATAATTTTTACACTACCTATGTACCGATGTGTGAGGATAGTTGATTTTTTCCCTAGAAACATTGATTGATTTAATTAATATATAAAAACTTAACATCACTTTTCTATAAGTGGATCATTTATTCTTTTAATTTTTTATTGTAAAATCAATTTTTTTTGGGTTAGTTAATTGATCATGTTGGATAGTTATGTAATAGTGAGGCACTCTTAATCCAAATAGTTAAGGTATAGGAAAATTTTTGACAAATTTGACACAATAGTTGAATTTTACAATTAATTTATGTCTATCTGATTCCTTGATATTTCTATTGTTCATCCATTTATTTCTAATTCTTCTTGACTTCCTTCACATTTACCACAATATTCACTCTCTTTTCACTTCTGTTTTTCATCAACAACATTTAGTTCATTCCCATTTCTTTTTGTTTTTTGATTTTTTGTTATTATTTTTAGCTTTTAATTACTAACATTCAAACCATAATTTACTTCCTCCGGTTTCAAACTTAATTTAAACTAGCTAGGTAAAAATATTTTTATAAATTCGTTTTATTCCAAGGTTCTACAATATTCGATCATCTAGAATCCTCTTCCCTCTCATTATCTTGTGAGTCAAACATTATATAACCAAATATATTGGACTCCATAAGGTCTTTTAAAGTTCTAATATTAACAATAAAGGAAACATACACTTTGAAAAAAAAATATAAAATAGTATCATGTGTAATAACAATACCAAATATATGTACAGTTATAAGTTATGTCCCATGAAGACTATATCATAAAAGTAAACGAAGGTAATTACATGTGTACCAATAAAATAATACATACATTATGTAATATTCATTTGAAAAAACATATATGATGTATCACAACAATTATCACATTATAATATAACATTTGTTTCTTGATACTTAAAGGACAATTAAAATTTTACAAGAACCTCATCACATGAATTATATCTAACAATAGGTTGGGAATTATAATTTGAATGCATAAAATCTATAAGTACATAACCAATAATATCATTTTTTAAGAAATTATCTTATCATTTCATCACCATGATGTGCTGTTAATAATAAGAGTGATGCCACTGTAAAAAAATTTCATGGCTAAATGAATATTAATACTTAGTTCCTAGTGATATTATAATTCTCCCAACATTTATAAATTCTATAATAATTTGTGTGAATTTCTAATTAAAACTATTTTATTACTCCCAAACCCTAATCCCAAATCATAAGACTCAATTATGGTTACCACATGGCCTTAGGTGTGTCCCCTATCTCTAGAATCTATCAAGAAGTGGTGATTGGAAAAATGAATCCTGTGAAAAATATTTTCCATCAAGTGAAAACCATAAACAAATCTTGAAAAATTAAAATAAAATTAAATTGAACATTAAAAAAATAATAGTGGAAACCAAACTCGTTTAAAAAATAGAAAAGATTCAAAGTATAAAATAAATAATGAAAATAAACAAAAAAAATTAGGTCAAAACATGAACTATTATATTCTATCTCTTATACAATAACTCAATGTTCAAACTATGTATCACCACTGATAAAAATTATATCTTTTCATTTGTAAATGTTTTTATCTAAAATTTATTACACGATGGTTGAAAAAAAATTTAAATCCAAGGTAATGTAGTATATTGTGACCTCCGATCATATGTAAGTGTGAAATTGTATAGTTTTGATGAATTTAAGTGTCAACATATGGGGTGTTGTGTTTCAATTATTTGATGTTAATTTAACAAAAGAGAAAAATAAATGATAAACAATAAGAATAAGAATCAGTGATTTGTTTAATAGTAGGTGTGACAATGTAATTCCTTCAATGTTCCTTAATGATGAATCCATTATTATAAATTAATTAATCAAAGAGTAAATAATCATGATCCTCTCACCTTTGTTTCCACATAATGTGAATTTTAAAACAAAAATTATCACTTTTAATTGAAACTCATTCCTATATACATGGGATAATTCTAGAAATCTATTAACCTTCTAATAGAGGACTCACCTTATTTGAAAACCCATATATTTAATACACCTTAATTCATGGTTTATTACATAAAGATACATATAATAAAATTGAAAAATATTACGAGGCCTAGTGTTTTTGGGAAATTTTGTAAATAGCACAATAACATGAATCATTTGTATAATAAAATATTTTAAGAAAACCCCAAAATATGTACTTATATTCCATCGATCTTCTAATACTACAAGGGACAACCTAGGGATGTACATAAGAAAATAGTGAGCTATACAACCCAATTGTATGACAATCAAAGAATAACATGACAAAAGTAATAAATTCTAATCAAGAGGTATATCAAGGTGACCAAAAGGGGTGATTATGATAAACATGATCATTGAATCATGATATAAGATGATAATATCAAGGAAACATAATAATGTGGAAACAATATAAAAAATTTCATAGTAATCCTTTGTCAATGATAACTACTGAGAAATTATAACATCATAACATCCTAAGATTTTATGAAATATTTTTTTCAGATACATTTAATGTTTTAGATATTTTATTCTACATGAAACACTTAATTTTCCTTTCACTACATGCAACACTAATTTTGTCTTGAATGACATAAAATAGTGAGTGTAACATTCGATACACGCTATATATAATTTAAATGAAAGTTGACATACTATTAAAATATTATTAATCAATACGATAGTTATCACCTAGCTGTTGGAATATGGGTATGAATAAGATTAACTAAATTATATAGATATATGGTACAAAAATGTATATAAAATGAATTATTCAATGAACAATTATTTATAAACGAAATAAAATAATTTTTTGAAAAAATTTAAATATTTCTCTAAAAACCCATTTTATTGAAAACAAAAATGTCTTATCTCAATAAATTAATCAGAACAATTTTGGTTATTTATTTTAAATAAATTCATATTGTATATATTCTATCAACTATTAATAATTCATAATATATTTTTATATACATGATATAAGAATAATTCCAATTTTATGCTTAAAAGTTGCGTTATTCAAAAAATTAGTTTTGTTTCCTTTTTTGTAATTAATTTAAAACTAATTATTTTAAAAGTCGTAGTTGTACTGTAGAAGGAACTATAGCAGGAGCTGTAGCAGGTACTGTTTGGAACTGTAGAAGCCAGAAATATTATACCGTTTGGGCCTTCGGGCCACCGATTTGGTCCCTGAGTCCTTTAAGGCCTTCAGGCCACCCGTGCCTTTGGGTTATTAAGGCCTTTGGGCCACCTCATGGCCTTCGGGCCACCTTAAGTGCAGATACAAACCAGACAAACTATATGGAACAAGCTCTAGAATAAGGTTGAGCAAAGAGATTTCACTAAAGTAGAAGCTAAAAATATTGTAAGAATGAAAGGATATGACACCTTCTATCGAGACAAGCATGTGCATGCACAAGAAGGCCTAACCGAACAACCATGCAATGGTGGAGAGCTGATTTCATGATGAAGATGCTGGGGAAGAGCAGTTCCACATAGTTAGTCTGGGTTGTATGTAATGTCTAAAGCATAATGGAAATAAACTATTCTAAGGCCTATGAGCCATGTAATACTTACACTTACAAGCCTTGTAAGGGTTCCACCTTACCCATTGAATGTTGGATTATCAAAAAATCTGTAAAAATGTAGGCCTTCGGGCCATTGGAGATGAATCTTAATTGAAAACTCCCTTTTTGTTTAAATTAATTATATGTTTAATTTTATTTTAAATATTATTTAAATTAAAATTAGTTAAATTAGGTATCTATTAATACAATTTAGATCATTTTAATAATTGTAATGTTGAATTTTTATATAAAAACTTTGCAATCATTTGATAAATTTCTATTTTAAAAACATACTTTCTTGTCATTTGTTTGACATTAATTTTAAATTAAATTTAAAAAATTATGTGAATATAATTTAGCAAAATGGATTCCATATTTATAATCCAAATGATTTATATTATCTAATAATCTCAACATATTTTTTGACAAAAATTAATAGTGAAAATAGTACAAAATAATTATCATGGTAATGGTAAAAATATATTTACATGGAGTTAAAGTAAAAGATAAGGGATAAAATTACCTAAACTGTAATATACTAGGTTTTCCTATATGGACAGATCTTTTTTTCTATTTAAATGGTTTTTATGGCCTAATATGACAACCTAATGTTATCATTGGTGTATTATGGGTGTCCAATGATTGTTTGGACCCCAGATCCCAATTTTTTTCGAAAAATAGGGTAGGATTAATGGTTAGTATAAATCAAGAAAAGTAGGACACATGGTTTTATAACTAAACGAGGAGTGGAAAGTGGGACTAAGGAGCTTGGAAAGTTTAAGGAAACCATGTGGATGGAGACACACTCTCATGGGAAGTGTTACAGACCTGGGATAATGGTAGTAGGCATAGTTGTTTCATGTTTAGTCAGACCATGTAAAATAATATTTCAAGATGGCCATTTAAGTATTAATGGGTGAAAAGTTAGAAGAATGATTGTCTAACCATTTATCCAAACTATAAATCCTAGAAAATTTTGGTAAAATTACCATTTACCCTTAAAAAATGTTTGAAACCTAATCTTATTCTGATTTCTCCTCTGTTGGATAGAGTTATGTGTATGTATCTCTATTGAATGAAAATTTATAGCCATTACTCAAATATCTTGATCCGAAATCATAATTGGATTTCATCGATCTCAATGGATTCATGATAGTGAAAACTCTATTCCTTCTTTTGTTCTGCGGTCTTCTTTGTATTGATAGATTTATTTAAGTCCAAGCTAATTTTCCACACTTTTAGTTTTTTCATCCATTATTTTTTTTATTTTTATTGGGACTAAATTTGATGTTGATACTAGAAACGCATGCCACTACGAACCTACGATAGGTGATATATACCTTTCCCTCTTGGTTTGGGGTTTTATAGAGCTCATTCTATTAGAACTTATGTCAAACTTTCCAGTGTTTCCCCTAAAATTAAAATGATAATTTAATTGATTATTTTGGAATATGTTAAAGATGACCTATAGTTCCTTATGACTCTTGGTGTCTATATATCCAACCTAGACTACTATTGGGGTGTGCCTTATGATTTCATTTTTCTCTCCCACCCATGTGGTGCATTTGAGATTTCCTTTTTACAAAAATCCCTTATGAATTGCTGGTAATTGAATTGGATTGATATAATTTATTATGAAATTGTAATTTCCTACTTTTACATGTGATATCATGATGTTAATTATTTCATTGTTTAAATGGAATTTTTATATGAGTTAAATAAAATGATAGGCTATGGAGTTTTTAATTTTTTAATGGAATGGATGATGAATGATTGTAAAGGATTCCACGGATGTGATACACCATGAGTCATGATAGTGGTATAGGATTCCTTGGATCTATATGCTTTGTGGATCATGATTTCACGGGATTCCTTAAGCCTTAGAACACCATGGATCTATCTTTCTTGGGCCCATATTTGACATAGTCTGTTGACATTGTCCTTGGACCCCAATCCAAGTCTAGCTGAGTTTCAGTTGAGATTATCCTAGGAACCGATGAAGATTCCTTGGTGTTATATACCATGGATCTGACCCCACTATTTTTGAAAGATCATATTATATGGATCAACCAAGGTAAATGTTACACTTTTGGTAATACAGTGTGGTCATGGTTAATATGATACTATTGGTTATACAACGTGGAAAGGGCAGAATTGGTATATTTAGTTATTTGATGTGGTCATAATGTTTTTTTAATAGCAGCATTTTTAGTGGAGCATAACCCTTGTTTTGTAATGATCCTTGTTTGGATTCAATATTTCACTCACATGTATCATATATACCATTGGCCCTTATTATTTTCTCTTTTTTCTATGATATACATTTCACACGGCCTTATCTTGTATTGAACTACGTAAATTTATTATATAAATTTTTGGAGGTGGCCTAATGAGTGTTATATAACATCTTGTTCAGCCTTCCATTGGGCACCTATAGAAACTATAGGTATATAGGTGACCCAGGAAAGAGCCCAATATATGATTCTTGATTTGTACTATGCCTAAGAGTAGGGGAGCACAGGACTGAGCTAGGCATGTGAGGCTAGATTGGATATTTTCTTTTTAGCCTTTTTGAAATTCTGATACATGAACTGTACTAATTCTTGCATACATATATTGGATTCTTTGTAGATACATGAAATGAAACATCATTTTTATGAGATTAATTTTGACATTTTTTATATATCCTCATCTTGGATGTTTTTCTTATATCTGGCTAATTTATAGATGCCTCTATGGAATTTTATTTTTACTACTACTGTTATACACTTGGAAATTAGAGAATAGTATCGCTATGGACACACCCTAGGCCTTTCATTCTAGTCAACAAACTCCAAAATTTGTGGAGACGAGCATGTGGCTATGTGACCCACTAGCATAGGGCACTGTTTAGTGGCATCTGTGTCATGAAATTACAAAGTGGTATCAAATGATTTATTTTCATGAATTACCTTTTTGTGAAAATATAAAATGTATTAGAAAGGTATTGTAATTTGGTATTGATCTATTCTTGGGAGTAGGTACCCATGTATGATAAATAATCCAAATTTCCTTGAATGAAAATGGTGTTTTTCTGGATTTTTCATATTATAGTTGTTTTGGATTCCACCATTGGTCAATGCATGTGAATTGTGATGTTACCATTCATATTATTGAGTAATTGTTTTATCATTTCTAGATTATATGAGGGGATGAATCTCAAGAATCATTTATAACTTTTTAGGAATCACATTCCATATAATATTCCATTTCACATAGGAATCATTTCTTGATTGAATGAATTTGTGATGTGTGAATTTTGTGAAATACATGTTGTGTGATAAATTATATTAGCATCTAAATGAGAAATATTGTGGGTAATAAATATTATAGCTATAACCTAAGTAGTGTTTTCTTGACTAGGATACAATAGACACCCTAAAAATTCAGTTTTTTCATTTTCAGTCAGGGACCATTGGTCGCATGGACTATAACATGTTATGGTATGAATTAAGTGTATGCCATATTTCAGATCATTTTGTGTATATGACCTTATGAATCTGAAGTGATACATCATTTAGTTCCACAATTTAAAATATAAATGATGAATTAATATGAAATCAAATGGAAATTGGAATTGTGAAAAAGTGAACTTGAACAGCCTTTTGAGTGGGCATTACATAGTTCCTCAAGTGATGTTATAACAATTTATTTTTACCCAGTACTAGAGTTAGGAGTTGTAATAGGGGTGTTATGTGTTTATAGTATGTTTTTAATTATTCCTATGATTTTATCTGTTATCTTCTTGTTATGGACCTATATGTGTTTGGAATTATAGAGGCATGCCACCAACACGACGTCTAGTCGTACGCTATGAGGGCGGGGATGAACACTCTATATAGGTGGCGGGACATGGGATTATAATGGATCCTCTTATAGTTACAGCTCCAATTATAAAACATTTATCAGACGTAGGTGCTGAGGCACAATTCTATGATGGGTTTTTCATTTTATATGCATTTTTTTCAGAGATCACCAAAAATATCATCATCTATGATAGAGCCAATATGGGTGTTCTAATAGAAGAATATACAAAAATTTTTGGGGGATGATAGTCCCCATGCAACTGAACTATGTCTTAAGACTACTTTGTGGATTTTTGATCACTTGTAGACACCTTCTGATAGAATAATGAAGCTCATAACATACATTCGTTGAGGTGCAACAAAGTGATGGTGGGATATCATGAACTGGGATGATAGGCTATGGGATATGGTTTTGGGTGATTTAAAAAACATATTTGTTGACTAATTTTACCTAGAGAATTTTAGAGCATAAAAATCTAGTGATTTCATGTGTCTAGTTAAGGGCGCGATGACAGTTATAGAGTTTTCATCATGATTTACAGAGTGTTAACATATTACTCGGATATATCTTGCTGATGAGGCAACGAGGGTGAGATGCTTCGAGGATGGTCTACTACATTCCATTTTATCTAAGGTATACATGTTTATAGTGAAATACATCATTGAGATAGTGAATCAGGTGTTGATTATATAGTGGAACCTAAGGGAATATGGGTGCATGAAGTAGAGCAATGTAGTATCTGCCCAGTGGTTCATCTTCCAGTAGAAGGGAATGAAATTTTTAGGCTTCCAATGAGACGAGTACCATACAAGATGTAATTACTAGTAGTGAAGTTTTATTTCATCTGTGTGTAATATGAGTATTTATGAGGAATTAGTGTGATATAAATCATGTCAGTGACAAGATTTCATAAGGATTGTCCATTTACGACATTTTGGTAGGACCATCCCTCTAGAAATTAATGGAATAAGTTTAGCTACAACTCTAGGTTCAAGAGTGGTTTTCAAAACTCTATGATTGGATACAATCTAGAGCAATACCAATCATTCAGGCCAAGGTGGTAGTCATGGATGAGGTATCCCAACACCTGTGATACCTAGACAGTAGAGCGAACCTACTCCAGGTAGTCATATTATGTCATAGGGCGTGGTTTAGGACATATATTCTTTTTATAGTCTACACCTGAAGAGAAAAGAAACTATCCATCTATAGTGATACGTATAATCTTAGTATCCTCTACTGTAGTATCTACTTATTTTGATACATGTGAATCTCATAGTATCATATATGAACTTGCGGTGGAGTTCCTTGAGTATACAATTCAGTTTTATGATGGTGCTATGACGCTTGACACTCTATTGGGGATCATAATAGAGAGTGTACATTTATGTAGAGAGTTCCTCCATGAGGTTGGTGGGTGTCATTTTTAAGGAATATTTTTCTTCTCAAGATGACCGAGTTTGATTCCATACACATAAGGGAATGGATTGTTTATTATTGTGCCTATTTTGATTTCTATCACTGGAGGGTGACCATCACATCACCAGTGGGAAGATTTTATATTCACAAGGGTTAATGAGATGTCCAAGAAATACCAGCCAGAATAGACCATCAAGGGATGTGTGAGATTATAGAATATCTAGCTGATTAGGGAGCATATTAGGAAGATTTACCTCTAGTGTTTAATCAATTTAGGAACATTTTCCTAAATTAATTTTTTGGTTTAAATCATAATAGAGAGATGTATTTCTTCATTGAGTTAGTTCATGGCGCTACACTTATATCCATTAGATCTTATAGGATGACTTATATAGAGTTATAGGAGTTTAAGTGGCAGATATTGGATTTTGAGGCAAATTTGTTTATTCAACTTAGTATTTCTCTAAGGGGTTCTATGTCACATTTTTGTGAAAAAGGTGGATAGTACCCTTATGATATGTATGGATTACTATAAATTGAACCTGTATGTTGTTAAGAACTGTAATCTCTTTACATTTATAGATGGACAATTTGATCAGCTCCATGGTTCTCGAGTGACCTCTAAAATTGATTTGAGATTTAGATATCATCTGCTGTGTGTTTTTACACAAGAAATAACTTCTATAGCTTTCTATAAAATGTATGGTCTATATGAGTATCTGGTTTTTCTATTCAGTATCATGAAAAAGATCGTATTTTTCATGGAACAAATGAACTATGTCTTCCTTCCTTATCTAGATTTTGTATGTGTTGGTTTTCATGGAAGATATAATTGTGTATTTGTTAACTCAACAACAACTATGAAAAAAATATTCAGATCATTTTGTATACATAGAGAGAGAATTAGTTATATGATAAGCTCCCAAATCTCCACTTTTGGTTGGATAATATTCACATCTTGGGTGATATTATCTCAGAGGTAAGAGTATTAATAGTCATAGAGAAGGTTAGAAAGGTAGTTTCCTAGAAGAAACCCACGAAATATTTTGATATATAGAGATGCTTAGGGATAGATGAATTTTATAATAATTTCATACAAGACTTATCATGATTAAAATCATTTATAATGGGTCGTAATAAGATGGTTTTGAAGTTTTTAAGGACAAATATTTACCATACATCCTTTAATGAGATGAAAAGGATATTGAATTTAGTGTGAGTCCTGATTCTGCTAGAGCCGGGTAGGAGCTACAATATGTATTGTGACACAAAAAAGTATTAGGCAAGAAGAATTCATAATATAGGTAGATAGAGTCTTTGTGTATGGGTCTTAAAATTTGAGACCAAAAAATAGGAATTACTCTACTCTTGATCTTGATTTATTTTCATATTTTCATGCATCTCACTATTGGAGACACTATTTACTAGGAGAACGTTTTATGGTGTACACAGACCCCAAAATATTTAAATAAATAGAAATGTAGTGTTATCTGAATATAAGGAAGTAAATGCGGGTTGAGTACCTAAAGTATTTCAAACTTGGTATTTCCTATACGCCTTCAAATGAAAATATAGTGGCCAATGCATTGAGAATGATGACATAGATACATGTAGTTTAGGAGGCCAAAATGAGTGGATGATTATGTATTTGTTTTCTAAGATCCACTTGGAGGTAAATAATGGTCAGGGGTAGTCTATAATTTCATCCTTATCTATGACCTATACCTCACTAGATAAAGTTAGGATGAGGTAACTATCAGATTCTGAGGGCCTAGTCCCACAGAAGAGTGTGGTAGGTGAGGACACATCACATATTTAGACTATAAATGAGGATTAAATTTTTCGTATCCTTTTTTATGGTTGGGTTCTAGTGTACAAATGTGAGGAGATGATGTAGTAGTTTTATGCCTCAGTTTCGGTGGTAAAACCCTATGTCACCATGATGTATAATGATTTACACTAGAAGCACCGGTGTAATGGTATGAAATGTTAGGAAATTGATTTCATTATGACATGTCCCACCTCTCATTAGGTGAAGGAAGAACCTCAGTGACTAGCTGAGCTTCTACAACAGTTACCCATTCTGGATTGTAATTGGGATGATGTCACAATGTATTTTGTGAATAGATTTTGGAGGTCGCCTCGATGTAGTGATGCTGTTTGGGAATTTTGTGGATAGTCTCATGAAGGTGTCTCATTTCCTACTGACCAGGGAGACATTTACCGAAGATAAGATTAGGGAAGTTGTATATCTATGAGATAATACATCATCACAGGGTTCCCAATAAAAATATATTGGATAGGGACACATTTTTTATGTCTTTATTTTTATAGAGTTTATAAAGGTAATTGTGTACACAGTTTTATTAATAATAATATACATCCCTCAGACTAAAGGCCATTTAGATTATATGATTTAGGTTGATAAGAAATTGTTGTAAGCATGCATCCAAGATTTCAGGAACTCTTAAGAGATACATGTTCCCCTTATTGATTTCATCTTTTATAACATTTATCGTGTGATGATGCAGATGGAACCTTATGAGGATTTGTATGATAGATCTTGTCAAACACCTCTGTTCTGGATAGTGGTAGGGTGGACATATTTAATGGGACTACATATTGAATAAGAAACCTTTTAGAAGGTCAATTTGATAAAAACGTGGATGTCTACTACATTGTCTCGACTAAAATCTATTTCTGATTACTATCGATGACCTATAGAGTTTGAGTTCAGGGATCGAGCCTTTTTTCATGTCCCACCATGGTTGGTACACAAATGGATTACAAGACAAGGTAATTATTTTACATGATATATCAAGACATTCGAGATTCTGGGTTGAGTTGGACTAGTATCCTATCAGATAGAGTTAATATAGAGTAAAAGAATAATCACAATGTCTTCCATGTATATTTTCTGTACCATTATCATTTGGAAATATCTCATAATTTTCATCCCGAGGAGGATGAGTAACAAACAAATGCATCATTTGAGGAGAATCCTACATCTTTTGTTGAATGGATTTTTTAGGTTCTCTGAGGATGGTTTTTCCCCCTATTAAGGTTTCTATGGAAGAATGGACATTTATTAGATGAGGCTTGGGAGAGGGAAGCCGACATACTTGATTAGTGGCCAGAGTTATTCTAAGACGAATCATGACCACCTTAGGAAGGGGGAAGTTAGGGATGATTTATTATAAGGGGGGAAGATTTTAAGATCTTGTGTTTTCCTTTGAGGTGTAGATAATTTTTCGGTTTAAATAATTTATTATGGCTTAATGTGAGTACCAAATGAGATCATGGGTGTATTAGGGTTGTCAGAGATTTGTTTGGAGCCTAAAGCTTGATTTTTGGGAAAACATGGGTGAAAAAATGGTTAGATTGAACCATATAGGGATGGCCACATGGTTTTTATAACCATGTGAGGACTGGAATGTGGGCCTAAAGATCCCATACAGTTTAAGGAAACTACATGGATGGAGGTGAACATCCATAGGAAGTGCTACCGACCATGGATAGTGGTTTTATGCATTTTTGGAACATGGTAAGTCAAACTGTGTGGACTAACCATGTGAGGTGCCCCTTAAAGTAGTGTAGGGAACACATTTAGTGCACAGTTTGTCCAACCATGCTACCAAACCATGTATCCTAGTAAATTTTGGGGAAATTATTGTTTTTAACTTAAAAATGATTAGAACCTAAACCTATTATTCTTTCCCCTTTTTGGGATAGTAGTAAGGTATGCATATCTCCTTTGAAGAAAAATTAACATCCTTTGATCACGTTTCTTGATATAGACTTCGAATTGGACACCATCGGTCTCATTGGATTTGAGTTGATGATTATCCATTCCGTTTTTTATATTCTTCATTCTTCATGGTATAGACATATTTTTTAGGTGAAAACCAATATTCCCTATTTCTAGGTTCTTTATCTTATATTTATTTTTTTCTTCTCATCTCGACCAAATCAGAAGTTGATAGTCGATGATCCCTCCACTTTAGACCTTTGGTCAGTGGTCTATAACATCCCCTTCTGGTTTGGAGTTTTAAATAGTTTGATTTCATTATTACATATACCATACTTTATATCATTTCCCCTAAAAGTAAATTGATAATTGAATTGAACATATTGGAACATGTTAGGGATTCCATTTAGTTCCTTGTGAATATTGGTGTTTGTTTCCCCAACCTAGTCCACATATGGGGTATTACTTTTAATTACCCTTTTGTTCTACCACCCATGGGGTGCATGTGAAATTTCCTTTTTAGAGGAATACCTTTTCAATTTTTGGTAATTTAATTTAATTGAATGAATTGAGTAGGATATGGTCAATGAATCCTTTTCTATGTGATAACATGATGTTGATTGTTTTGTTGTTTAAATGTGTTTTTTATGTGAGTTGAATATTATAATGGGTTATAATATTTTTAAATATTGAATGGAATTAATTATGAAAGATTTTTATAGGACACCATGGGTGTGCTACACCATGAATCATGATAGTGGTATATGATTCCTTGGACTTGAATGATCCTTGGATCCAGATTTTGTCGAATTACTTAGGCCTTGCCACCACATGAATCTAGATTTCTTGGGATCATAATGGATGTGGTCCATTGATATGATCCTTTTACAACAATCCAAGTCTATCCGAGTTTCCATTGAGATTATTTTGGGACTAAACGAGGATTACATGGTTTTATATTAATCGGATTCGACCCTTTTGGGTTTGAAACATTATATTATATGGATTTATCAAGGTAAATGTGATAGTTATATTTGAACAGAGTGGTTATGGATGATATGATACTATTGGTTGTATGGTATGGTGGTGATTGAATTGACACATTTGGTTGTACAGACTGGACATGGGGATTATTTATATTTTTCTTTACACCTTCATTATTAGAGGATCTTGACCCTCATTTTATAGGGATCATTATTTAGCTAGATTGTTTCACTTACTTGTATCATATTTTTGATGGGAACTTTTTTGTTTTTGTTATTCCTATGATATAAAATACACACTGATTTATCTTATATTAAATATCATGGATTTTTTATTGACACCATTGGTGGTGGGATAATAAGTGTTATATCACACCTGGTTCAGGCCTTCTTTGGGTACCCAAAAATTCTATATAGATTCATGTATGGATTTGGGGAAAGAGCCCATAGTATGATGCTATATTGTTTTTATTATTTTGAGTAGGGGAGCACATGAACAAGCTAGCATCGCGATTCTAGATAAGATTCTTAATTTTTGATATTTTTGGTATTTTGAAAAAATTATTTTATGGAATCTTGTATACATGTTTTGGATTCTTTGTAGAGATATTACATGACACATAATTATAAATGAGATTATGTTTAGAATTGTTTATATAATATTATCTTGGATGTTTGTCTAGTATCTAGATGATTTAATACTTCCACTATTAACTACTATGTTTACTACAATTGTTATACATGATGAAATATGTGGATATTATCCACATAGACACACCCTAGGATCTCTCTACTAGTCATAGACCTATGGCGTTCGATGATATGCACTTGAGGCTATGTGACCCACCACCTCGGGGAACTTCTCTGTGGTATCTGGGCCCGGAAATCACATAAAAACTTTTATAAAATATATTTTATATAAATATTTCAAACCTATAATGTATAAGACTCAATAATACTCAATTCTGGTGCCTTTTGGTATGTGAAAAATTGTTTTATGTCTTTTTATTTTCATAAAATTACAACTGTTCCACTAACCTCTTATATAAAAGGCCACCTCTATCCTTTCTTCTTTACACATTAAAATCATTTTGGTTCAGCCAAGAACTACCGAGATCCCCTTCCAAATTATCTCCTCTCATCCTAGAAGTATTATTTTTGGATTAAATAAAACCTAGCAAGGATATTTTTGAAAACCTAAGTAGGATACCTGAAGAATAGGTAGAGTTCTTCAACGAGCATGTTTATTTGATTTCATCCTGCACATTCTTAGATTTTTATGAAAACATGATGATATAATAAACCCAATGTCATTAATATAATGATATTTTTTTATGTTTATTTCCTGATAAATAACCATATCCCCTTTTATCAAATTGGTTATGAAATCATCATTTGTCTGTATGGCGGACAACAACCTAATGAAACGATGTCATTCATTTTTCCATTACCATGAAACATAGTTGGGTATGATGATGGATAAATTATATATATAGACGATATTTATAATATAATTATACTTAATGAGTCAATATACTGTATATACCTTTTAACTTTCAATATTGTGTTGGATATAATAATATCGCTCGTGTGTATGATGGACTGTCATCTCACGATGTGATGTGATTCACTTCTCACAAACTCTTTACATGGAAGATAATAAAGATAAATGAAATGAATATATTTGATATAAATGAAATAATTAAGATATTTATGAAATATTTATCATTCGGAGAAGATAATATATCATTTTATTCATTAAATTTTAATTCACTAAAAGATGATAACATCATTTGTGAACGTGCTGACTACCACCTTCAAGAAGCAATGTGACTCTATCGTTTCATCACCAAACCACATATATGATATTTATAAGTATATTTAAAGAAGAAATATTATATTTTTTAGATTATTATAATTATTTACAGATAAAATATTACTTTTCTCCCTTCCATTGTGATCATTGAAAATGGAATCTTTACTCATGCATTTACATAACCTACAGTCTCCAAGATCACAACATATTTCACATATCAAAACCATCCTTAAATATTATTACTAAAATTGTAATAAATGTAAAAATATAATTATTATTTTTTATATTATATAACCAAGATGAAGTTAATATACCAAAAATAAAAAATCAAAACTTATATGAAAAAACAATTTATTACCCGAAACACGATTTTAAAAAGAAATAGGTAATAAATAGGTAATGAATGGTCACAATTAAATTATATAACCGTAGATGTGATACTTGACTACTATGATGGTTTGGGGAGTGAACCCATTACACTATAATATATTTGACAGTGATCCTTGAATACTATTGAAATTATTTTCTATGATTTTGTGTATGCCACAATTCTGTGCATTATGTTTGTTTTCTGCTGTCATGGACCGTATTCTATGATTTAATTACTATTTATGTTTTATGAACTTAAAATATTTATTCCACAACTCAATATTATTATCTTTCATATATAGGGAATGTTTTTCAAATGTTATGATAGTTTTCTCATACCTTTGTATTCATTTTATGCTTACTTCTCTCCCTTGTTTACCCTTAATAAGAATCTTGGATCAACTCTTTCTTATGTATACTTTCCCTAGGTTATGAAGAAATTATTTAAGTATAGTTTGTTTTTTAGAATTACTAAAAGGGGATATATTTATAGGGAATGTCTAAAATATTTCAATAAATTATATTATTTTTTACCTAGACTAAAAAATTCACTAATCTCTTACAACCCTCAGGTATTTGTTTGTGTAATATACTAAATATTCATCTAAAAAGATAAAATATCTATATATGAGAAGCCTAGGTCACTATATTTTTAATCAACAGGTAGATTTAGTCAACCGTTGTAAATTTGGATGGGAAAACATTAGTGATATCACTAGAGATATTTATAAGGATATATTTAGGGATGTCTCAAAGGATAAGCCTAAGTACGAGTCAAAGTATAGGGAAATGTCTTGGAATTTTGGTAAATTTTAGAGTAATGGGTTTACAAAAAATTACATCCTTATTTTTTTTAATAAATGTGGATGTGGAACTGAAATAGAGGTACCCCGGGGTAATAACTCCAAATAAGTTGCAATGTGACGGTCTCGATCATTATATGGTGCTCGAAAATGAGGCTTAGAACATACCTGGTTTGTCACTCCGAGGGGATATTCTTTGGAAATTCACAAACTCGTCATAAACCATCAGGAATGATTTAAATTTATGGTGACTATGAATGAACATGTATAAATATAAGGTTTCACAGATAAAAAATTAGGTTCCCTATTTTAGACATCTTATACGTGATTTTTTCAGGGTTATGTGTTTTCTACAGAGATTAGTGTTTCTCATACTATGATTTTTGGTTTATGTTAATTTCGAGAACCATAAGAAATAGGGTTAAAATTGAATATGATAAAAAAAATTTATGATGAGAATCCAAATGGGATGATGACTAGAGTGAAGGATGTTGTGATAATTCCTAATCATCTATCAAGAAAAATGATTCATAATATGAACCTTAACCAATTATCAGACTCTCCAAAGAAGATAAGGATAGAGTTCAATGATAGTTTAGGTATTGAATATTATGAAGGAAAGACAATTTATTTCTTAAATGTCAAGAATATTGGAAGAACCATTCAAGGGAATGTCTATAAGGGCTGATATAATGTTTCGCGTGTGGAAAATATGGACACAATGTAATTAACCAAATTGAAAAATCGTAAGTTTGGATAAAGAAATGAATGTGAATAATGGTATCCCTATTGCACCATTGACTGTTGAATGTTTTAAATACATGATGTATGGGCATTATTCAAATCAATTCCAAAGTGGTAAACTCCTGAAGGGAATCATCATGGTTGTATGAGTATTGGTTTTTTATTTATAATGAGGAGACTACAAATGACATATGATGTGAAAGAGGTATTAAGGAATACGATGATGAATCCTAGATAACGATTTGAGAAGGAAGTGGGTTTATTTAATTATTATAAGTATTATAATTCAAGGATTATCTTATATGTATCATTAAATATATAAGGATTATTCAGTTTGATTTTTTCATTTAGGATTTGAAACAATTTGTTACATGGTACTACTCAACTAAAAAAGCGATTTAATAGAAATATGATCTTTTTATTATGTGAATAAATCCATTAATATTTTCTAGAAGTTTAAATAATGATGTTGTATTAAGAGATACTGCACATTAACAAGTAAACTGGATAGTACTGATTTCTTTATAACTAATTAATTATTTGTTGACAAAGCAACTTATATAATAATTTATGGAGTTGAAAACTTTTTTTAATCAACTAATATATCCAATAATCTATATTATATGTAATTAATCAGTAGATAATTATGTTTTTAACAAGGTTTTATAATAAGTTAGGTTCTTTCATGTTTCATGAGAGTACATGATAAAGGTATTCATAAGTTTGGTATGCGATAATCAAGAGATACTTTATGATATATTGGGTATTAATGTGAATTTTATTTTAAGAATTTTAATGACCTTGTTTAATTTTGTTTAATTTATGATGGGTTATAAGGTTAACCATTTATGGAATGGATTAATTCTAACTTTGGATAAGGTTTTAGAGATTAATTTATTACACTGCTATATAAAGATTTATCCATATTAGATAACCAATGTTATCCTTTTAAACTAGAGATAGAAGGAATGACTTATAATTATTCTATGGATCTTATTTAGTGATTAAGAAATTAAAAAATACACCACTTAATGTATAATATTATATGGAAATTTATAATGGAATATCCAAAGGATGAAATTACATCTATGTAATAAAAACATATCAAGTAAATTAATTTTCCTATGTTCTAAGTCTTGAATAAAAATAAATTCCCTAACATTATAAAAGAGATTGAGAAATAATTTTTTTTAATATTATGATCATTTTTTATGATATCAATAATCTTTTCACACCACTTTGGTTTATGGATTTTGGTTTATTAACTTTATGCTGATCGTGTTCTCTATTACTCTCCATCAGTATTTGGGTGTTAGTTTTCACTTAAATGTAAATTTTATCACTTACAACCTATGTTATCATATTTGGAAACAGGGTATCTATTATTCTAGATGAATTTCATGCATCCATTTCTCTTCATTTGGGAGGATGTTTTATTAACCCTTTTTATAATGTTTTTTCTATGATATAATTTTTAAATGTTAAACCCTTGATGTCTGAGATGAATTTCGAGGGAGAAACTCATTTTAATGGTGGTTGAATGTAACACCCAGAGATTTTTTGATATATAATTTTCCCAATAAATTTATGCTTGTCAATATGTTTTTACATTAAGAACTTATTTTATCTTCTGTTACATATAACAATGAGTGACCTTGTGATACACGCTCAATTGAGTTTAATTGATGCACAATATGATATTAATGTTTTTATTTAACATGCTATTTATCACCTAGAAATTAAAAGTGGGTAAGAATACAAGTAACTCAATTATAAAATTATATGGCCTAAAATTTATATAAAATGAATTATATAGTCACCAATTAATTATAAATGAAAATGAAAAACTATATGGAACTAATGGGAATATGTCTCTAAATATATTTTTATGAAAACAAATAGGTTTTACCTCAATAAATTAATTTAGTTAATTATTTTAATGAAATTTATATAGTATATATTCTATCAGATATTTAACATTCATCTTATGTGTTTTCAAGTCAATAGATAAGAATAAATCAAATTTTATACTTAAAGACTGTATTTTTCTAACAAACTATTTTTTTTGCCTTATTGCAAACTTAATTTAAAAAACACATTTCAAAATATTTGAAAATTTAGTTTTTATAATTTATTTGTTTTTCAAATATTAATGTCAATATTATGTTAGTGTTAATTTTTGATAATTTTTAGAAAAGACTAATTTTTGATGAATAGTAAAAATATTAAATGTTAATTGAGTATTGTTTTATAATTTATAATATTTATAATGTTAAATTATATATTTTTTTTAAATTAAAGTTATTTCCATAATATATCTTTTTATATGTTTTATGTTTTTTTAATAAATTAATATTGAATGTTTATATAAACACTTTGTAAACATTTTTACATTTTCTCTTTGAAAACCCCAATTTCTTCTTGTGTCTATGGGATTGATTTTAAATTAACATTTTACACTAATGAGAATTGAATTTATTAAAATATATTTCATATTTTGATTCAGAATAATTAATATTATAATATAAGGTCATATTTATTTTTGACAAAATGTAGTAGTGAAAATAGTAAAAATTAATTATCACATTTAAGGTAAAAATTGTTTTTCTAAGGAGTTAAACTAAAATGATAAGGGTTAAAATATTGTAAAAACATTTCTAAAATGTTTTTAATATCCATATAATTACCCTATAATGTCTAAGGCTCTATAATAATCCATTTTCAGTCAGGTTTCATAAGAAAAATAGGGGCACACCTATTTATTTTAAAAAACATACATGTTTGACACTCACCACACTTATAAAAGGACACCCCTCACCTATCTTATTCACACATTAAAACCATTTTTAAGTCCAATAACTACCCAAACACCTTAAAAATATTCCCTCCATTAATCATAGATGTACTAATTTTGTCATAATAAAACCTAAGAAGGATCTTAGTGTATAGATAAGTGGGATACCTGAAGAGAAGGTAACATTCTTCAATGAGAGCTTTTATTTTATTTCATCAAGCACCTCATTAAATTATTATTAAACCATGATTATATAATCAAATACATATATAAAATATAATTATATGTTTTTATGTAAATTTATTTACCTGAAAAAATTTCTTCTATCATCAAATGGGTTCCAAAATCATCATTATTGAGTATGACAAACTACCACCTCACGAACAGATGTCATTGATTTTTTACACAACCACATCTCAAGGGTGGATATGGTGAATGATATAAACTGTAGATATGATTTCTATAAAACAATTATACCTATTTAATTAATATATTATATATAAATTTTTTTATTTCCTTTTTGTATGGGATATAATAACATCGCTTATGTGTACGGAGGACTACCGCCTTGTGAAGCAATGTGATTCATTTTTCGCTAACACATTACATTGAAGATAATGAGGACAATGTTAAGGAATATATGTTATATAAATAAAATAATTATGATATTAATGAATTATTTATTTTTTAATAAAAATAATATACATTTTTATTAATTACATTTTCACTCACTGAAAGATGATAACATTGTTCGTGTACAAGTGGACTACCGCCTTCGCGATGTGATGTCACTCTCTCTTTTTCATCACTGAAAAAATGGATGATATGTATAAGTATTTTTAAAAAAATAATATAATATTTTATAAAAAACTATATTTAAATTAAGATTAAATATGACATACTTACTCTACATAAGGATCATTGAAAAATGGAAATGTTACTAATGTGTATCTATGAGATATGATCTCCATGATCATAAGGTACTTCATATCTCAAAACCAAATTTAATGATTGGTTTTAAAAGTGTAATTAAAGTATAAAGATGATAATTATTTCATAATTATTATTATTTATATTATGTATCCATGATCAAATTAATACTCTAGAAAATTATAAATCAAAACATATACGCAAAACAAATTAGTCATGACCTGAAATGTGATTTTAAAAATAAATTGGAAATAGAAGGATAATGAATTTATATAAGTAAATAATATATGGTTTAATATATATAATTATTTTTATATAATATATTTATAATAGAACTATATTTTTTATGGGGGGTTCTAATGTGTATGAAAAAAGTTAAGAGATATGTTAATAGATTTATAGTCTCTTCTTTATTTCTAGAAGACATATAAAAATTCAACCCAATTTTCAATTGTGTGGTGTATATACACCCCTTTTAAATTTTATAAAATTAATATACTCCATTTAAAAAAAATTAAATGTTTCATTTTATTTTATTCTTTATTGGGGCTTACGATTCAAAAGATTAATAAAGGAGTTGGGGATTTTCTTCCCACTTTTTACTTCTATGAGACACATGTCATATTCACCGCATATATCTTTTACATGGTATATATAATTACCATGAATTTATTTTAGTATTATTAACATAAAAATTATTTTTTATTTAAATATCCATTGGGGAATCTATCATTCATGGGGGTTATAGTTCAAATGTTAACAAAATGGTAAGGTATTGTTTTCTCAATTTTTCTTCTTTGTGACATATGTTATGTTATGAATGTATATTATTATATAAGGTGTATATATAAACCAATTGACATGTAATATACTGAATTTATTTATTCCAATTATATTTTATATTTTTACATTATTATTTCATGGGGATTATGATATAATGTTACTGATGTGGTAAGAGTTTTATATTACAATCTCATCATTTATTGAATTTTTTCATGATTATGCTTCCATTGATGAAATATTATGATCAGAATTTTAGTAAAATTATGAAATTTATTATCCTATTATTATTTATTTAGAATAAATTTTTACTATTCATTTTCATCTCATTATGTTCTCAAAAGTTAAAAATAATTTTTTTAGAAAACTGATTATTATTTCTCCCTTCAGACGAAAATCATTTTTCTCCCAAAACAATATTTTCATAAAAAAATTGAGAATATTTTTAGAATTATAAAGATGTTTTATCAAATAAATTTTTACCGATTTCTAAATTTTTACAAAATTTTTAATATAATATTAATCTCTTTTTCCAAACAATGCCTATTTAGATTTTACTAAAAATGTGAAATGAATCTTTATTGTAACATGTACGACATGAAAATAATTTCAATACATCATGATGAATATTTTTTTTAATATTATTTTATTATTTTTCAAGGTTATTTTTGATTAAAATTATTTTTTAAATTATTTTTTATTTAAAATGTTTGTTTTTTCAAAACAGAAATGATACTTTCCTAAATAAACGTGTTAAATTATTTTTAAAGTATCATTTATATATTTTAATTTTTATTTCCAATGAAATGGATTTCCAAAATATTTATTGTAATTATTATTTTTAAAAGGTTATTTTAAAAGAAAATTTATCATATTCAGGAGAAGTTCCAGGTAATTTATCTTTTGAAATAATTCTCTATCTAAGATGAAATCCTTAGATGTAACTTAAGATTTTTGGGTGTTATTTACCAAAGATACATTTGTTTTTATTTGTATTAACGATTTATGTTTCTGATGGCATGATGTTTATGAAACATGTTTCTCATACATGGGTTATACCATGACTAAAGTTTTATGAAACCTGATTATTTTTACATGGGATATGCTACAATGAAATAAATAAATGATTTTGAATGCTATATATTTTCTATAAGTAATAATATGATGAAATTTTTATGAAACAAATTTGATTTCATGGGTTATGATATGATGTTTTTTTTGATCTTATAGAAAAAAGAATTTTTAGATTAATTATATGATGGATGGGACCTATATCTCCCTCCAATTAATTTTTTAAAGATTTATATCTAATATAATAAATAATACTGGAATGAGGAGTGAACTAGTTCAATATGGTAATTTGTTCACTATTATGGTCTTGGGAGTGAACATTAACTAATATTAGGGTCTTGGGAGAAAACCTTAACTTCATTAATGGTTTGGGTACTGAAACCATTCAACTATGATAGCCTTGGTAGTGAGACATGACTCCTATAGAAATGGTTTTCTATCCTTATGTGTGTGAAAAAATTCTCTATCCTATGAAAATGTTAATACTTTCATGGAACATGATCTTTGATTTACTTATGATTCATGTCTTATAAACTTTAAATATTCATGATATTACTCAATACTATGAAATTTATTTAGGGTATAGTTTTTAAATGTTATTCTCATGCTCCTATTCATTTATTTTCATTTCATTCTTATGTATCTCTCTTGTTTACACATAATTCGTATATGAGCTCACCCATTATTATGTTTACATTCCATATGGTATGAAGAAACTATTTAATATGGGTCGGTTTGTGTACCCAGTGTCCAAAGACACTAAAATGTTATTGTCCTCAGGCCTTTATTTAATCTAATGAATATTCATCTTAAAAGATGTAATATCTATATATGTGAAGCCTATTTTTATATAAAAATATTTTTCCTAATATAAACTCTCATGAACCATATATGGAATATCATGAGATAAAAATATCACATAATTCATTATAGGGTGATATAATTTCAGGCCCACCCACCACATTCATATCATTTACATGGGTTAATGTACCACATTTATCATAATACATTATAACATCATTCATGAGTTATAATCATAATATTCAATAATTTATTTTATTTAATATTAATTCAAAAATCAATTAATAATAGTTACATTTTGTTGAATACCCTTAAGTGGAAATGAGGATGGGTATTCACTACACAATTGTTTATGAAGGAAAATCAAAGGCTAATTCGATATCATAATGAGTATACAAAAAGTTTCATGTAAGGGTTTAATGAAAGTAAAATATAGACTATAATTACATAGAAATCATCAGTACAGTAAAATGGAAGTGTAAAAACACATTCTAACAAGAATAATTGGAAATAAAATAGAATTATACATAGAAAGTTCTGTAATAAAAATGATAAGAAGAGAATAATATTACCTTGAGAGGGTGCATAAAAAATAATGGGAGGACCTTCTTAAGAGATTTGGAAGAACTTATAATGGATTTAAAGGGATATATGGAGAGTTAATTCAATATCAATGGGTTTTAAAAGAATTGGAGTGAGAGGATGGATAGGTATTTATAAATAAGAGGGTGAATTATTTATTAAATTTTAAACTTAGGTTTTGGACTCAAAATGATAAAATAATCAAAACCTCAAACATTACCAAATAGTAGTGGTATTAAATATTTTATAAATCCTAAATCCAAACTCCATAAAAAAATACCCTTGGTGATATTGAAGGGGTCATGTTTATAAATAATTTATTTAAAAAACTTAAAATATAATATTGGTTTTGGAAGATTCATTAAGGTTCAAAAAAATTAATTAAATAACATAAAACATAAATTATTTTAAAGGAGTAATGTATATTTAGTCATATTCTCCTTAAAAAAATTTATTACATCAATTTTGGATTATTATGAAGTCATAGTAAAAACCTTATATTTATATGATATTTAATTTTTAGCCAAAAATTCATTTGTCTCAAAAAATCAGGAAAAATTCATATTGGATAATTTTATAATTTTTATTTCAAAAATAATAGTTTTTTTATACAAATAATTTTCTAAATATGATAATGATTACTATTAAATAAAAATCCCTATTTACTAGAAATGCTAGTTTTTATGATATTAACCACCTTCTGTCCCTTATGAAAATCACACTGGGCATCATTAAATTTATTTTTCATTTACAATAAGATATTTTTACCTAATAAGGTTATTTTATTAAGATAAAATTTATTTTAAAAAATATTTAATATATAAAATTAGCATTTTAATTAAAGCTATGTATTTCCAAAAAATAAAATTTTTTATTTCATTGTTTTTAAATATTATTTTTATAAATCTCATTATATAATAATTTTTAAAGTAATAATATAAAGGGATAAATATAATAATCATTTTATTAAGAATAATAACATACAAATTTGTATTACTGGGGTTTATATAAATAACCCCTTATTACACTAGTGTACGCCCTAAGAAAAAGGTGTGAGACATGGTTCTTTCTTATGGTGGTTTGATAAACATGGTTTGGGCCAAGATCTAGGTAGTATTAAACTTATCTAATAAATGGGTTATCTAATGATTTAGTTATTTAATCATGTGTTGGGCTTGTTCAAGGGAAAATCCAAGTGATTCCACCCATGTTAGAAGCTCAAATAGATGGGCTTAATAGGGTATGATCATACTGGTCAAGGACATCACTTATTCTGGCTATGTCAATTAGAATTTATCATAAAAAATAATATATATTAATCTTAATTTCTAATGTATGATGAATATATTAATAAAGGGTCCGATGATTAATTGTATTTTTAATACAATAGGCTATATATGTCCAATATAAAAAAATAGTGTATGTGTTTTCTATAACTATAAGGTATTTAATTGATCAAAAGGGGGTTTCACTTATAAAAATTTGGGTCATTACGTTCTCCCTGCTTGAATAATCTTTATCATGAAATTTAATCTCATACACTAAAAAATAGGATGATACTCTTGTTTGATAGTGTCTTCTAGTTACCATGTTGCTTCCTGAAACTTGTGGTTCTTCAAAATAACATTGAATATGTGAGATATCTTATTTCATATAACTTTGTATCCATGATATAATATATTCAATGGGTGATCTGTGAATCAAATATCATTCAACATGAATACCACCTATGTATTCAATATATGTGATGGGTTTGGTTTATAATTCCTTAAGAGGGAAACATGGAACACATAATGAATTTGAGATAGGTTAAGTGGGAGTTCTTGTTGATAGGTCAAAACACTAATTTGGTCAAGAATATAAATGGGGATGATGTATTTTGGACTAATATTACCCTTCTTCCCAATCCTCCGGACTTT
The DNA here is from genome assembly GCA_963277665.1 of Viscum album. Taxonomy (NCBI): domain Eukaryota; kingdom Viridiplantae; phylum Streptophyta; class Magnoliopsida; order Santalales; family Viscaceae; genus Viscum; species Viscum album. Next base: position 292,205,913 of record OY728163.1, read on the forward strand.
ATACCATGGTGATATATTAAGTGACACCTTATCTCTGATCTCAAACTCTAGGTGTCATCTGCGATAATCTTCATTTCTTTTCTATCGACTTTTTACAGATTCATATGATACCGAATGTACTGAAAAATATCTTCCATCTCTTAAATAATATTAGGTCTCATAAACATCTACTCTATAACCTCATAATTATATATTGGAGTCTAACACCTCTTCCCATATATTGTTGCATAAGGTTCAATTAGAAATCTAGAATGTGTGTCGTTTTTATATGAGAACTATATTAGGGTAAGGTGTAATCCTAAAATCCTTGGAAATCTATTAAACATGGTATAAGAATATCCTCCATTGTTTTAATGGTTCTCTCAGACTATCCATTTTCTTGAGGGTGATATGTTGTACTAAAACATAGATATATAACCAATTCATGCCGAGGGTTTCTATATAACGTTGAAGTAAACCGTGTATCTCGATCAGATACGATGAAGAGTGTCACTCCATGTAGTCATACCACTTCCTTTATTTATATCTTGGTGAGTTAGTTGGGAGAGTAATATTCATTCATAGAAATGAAATGTGTTGACTTTGTGATATGATCAACTAAAATCCAGATGAAATTATTGCCTTTATATTTCCTAGAGAGTCCTATGATGAAATCCATGCTTATGTTTTCCTATTTCCTTACTGGTATGAGAATGTTTTTCATCATACCCTTAGTCTTATATAATTAATCATTTACTTATTGGAATACCAAGAATAGATATACAAATTCTATAATCTGAATTTTTAATTTATCCTACAAAATGTTTTTCTTTATATCTCTATACATCTTAGTGATTTAGTGCGAATAGAAAAGGATGATCAATATTAATCATTTAGAAGTCCCCTCATTAATTTTGTTTTTTATAGGAAACATATCCTAGTTAAGAACCTTATAAATCCATATTTATAAAATTTGAACTTTGAAGAATTAAATACCTTTTTCAATAGATCCACATCATCTTTTGGACCTCACTAATCGTCTCAAGAATAGATGGTTTGGATGTTATTTGAGAAAGGTTGTATACAGATCCTTTTATTATTCCCACGTAAATACATTTCATTTCCTATAAGTTTTGATACCTTTCAGTCCCCATAATAGATAGGGTTACAAAATCCTTTCTACTCCTAGAATCTTCAATTTTTTTCAACTTCCCAAGATAATAATAGATTGAACAGTTATAATATATAATAATATCTAATCAATTTCATTGGATCATATTTATATCTTTTTTTTGAATATATACTTAAGGATTTTATGATTTTTATATATGTCAGACTTTTCCTTGAAGAGATAATGTCACCAAATCTTCTACAAAAATATCACTGTATCCTATTCTATATCATGTGTTGGGTAGTTATTATTTTGTATCCTTAATTATAGGGAGTCATATAATATCCATTTTTCATATTATAGGAGTATTCTACCCGATCCCATTTTGGAAACATCATTTTAGACCAAAAATCCTTCTCCAACACTGGGAAATGTGAGTATAGGTGTTGTGACTATCATATTCTTTAACACTTTAAAAATCATTCGACATTCATCATTCCAAAAACACCTAATCCCCATTCTATTAATCTTGGTTAGTGGGATTGGCAGTCATGATAATTTTCTCAAAAATTTGGGATATTAATTAGTTAATCTATAAAAACCATGGATCTCCATCATAGATATTAGTATGGGTCATCTTTAAATATAAAATATATTTTAAGGATCCACAAATATCCCATTATTGGTGATTACATCCCTTGTAATGTCTGATTCTCCGTCCAAAACTCTCATTTATTTATAATTCACATATATCTTTTCCATTCAAAAGGTCTTTAGTACAATATTCCTATTTCTCTCATATGATTTCTTACATTGGGGTAGATAAGAATATCATTTATAAAAACTCCTACAAATTTATCAAGGTATTCCCCAAATAATATATTAATTATGTCAATGAATATAGATATAGTATTGGTGAGTTCAAATAGTATGATTATAAACAATTAGTACTTATATCTTGAATGAAAAGTGGTCCTACAGATATCCTCCTTCTTAAGCTTTACACAATAATATCCTGACTGAAGATCCACCATAGAGACAAACAAATCTTATTGTAGTTGAACGAACAAGTCCTAAATCTATTGAAAATGATAATTATTATATATTATGATCTTATTAAGATCCATATATTTAATGCATAGGCACATTGACCATCCTTCATCTTGATGAAAAGGACTGGTTCACACCATAGTAAAGCACTTGGACATATAAACCATTTAAACATATTCTCCTATAGCTTCTTCTTCAACTCCTCATGTTGAATAGTCTTTATTACATATGGAGTCTTGGATATTGGAAGAACTATCGGTATGAGTTCGGTTGATAACTCAACATATCAATTAGGAGGAATACTATGTAATTATTTGGGAAAGGCATTGACATATTCTATTATAATAGTCATGTCATCAAAAATAATCTTTTCCATAGTCTTAATCATTTGAGATAGATATGATTCATCATAAAGAAACAAAATCTAGGACTGAGATGATGATTCCAAAGGAAATCCATCGCCCTACATACACTTGTATAGAATTGGTGGGTGATTCTTGATAGAGAGGGTGGTTTATTTCTCTCAGAAATTTATAGTGGCTTAATACAAGGAAATACAATCCATACCTAGAATAGAATTCAATTTAGCTAAATGGTTTACCACATGGTTTTTAGGTAATTTTCCTTAAATTTTTTGAAAATAGAGAAATTATAACTTGGGATGTAATAATTTACCAATTCAATATTTTCATTGACAACCCTGCTTCCATTTTTATGATGGTTCTTGAATAATTATATAAAACATACATGATATAAAATAATTTGTTGAACCGTGGAAGATAATCCCTCCTTTCACTATTTTATTCTTGTTCAAATCATTTATTTCAGGAAAACCACACTTAGATATGATAATTCTCAAACTATTATGCATATAAAATGTGATATCTGAAAATTTATATGATAAATCATTAATAATATGCATTCGACAACCTATGAGTTTCTAGGCTTCAATATAAGTTATCCATGTTCTATCTCCTAATTTAAAATTTAATGGCCATTTTTCTTCCCTTCAAAATATATCATAATGATCTTGTAAATTTACCAGTGTAGATTCCTTGACGGACTAAAAAGTAATTTTTTTATTATCCTCTAGAAAAAGGCATGGTACCTTTATTAAAAAGATCCGTCAAGGGGGGGGGGAGTAATGTGAGACAAGTAAATATTTTTTGTGCAAAGATTGGACACTCTCACGGAAGAGACCCCAAACCGTAAAAGATGATTACTCCCTCTCTTGAGTGGCCGATTCTTGGAAGGGCATCCATAAATTTTTTTTATCCCTCCAGTTATAATGGATGATGTGTTTCAAAGAAATTCTTTTGGCACACCTTCTTATAATGTAAATCAGCTCCCATGTAATCTCATGTCTTCCTTGTACCATCTTCATTAGAGTTTTGGAGTTTGACTCAACTTCAGACACCATGAGGCCGCGCTCCCTAAAAACTTGTATACAAGTATGCAATGCCCGAGCCTCCGCCCCCAGGGAAGAACCCTTGCCATAGAAGGAGCTGAAAGCCATAATAACCGAACTTTATGCATCATGTAGAACCCCTCCACCTCTCATGGATATGTTTCTAAAATAACCATCCACATTAAGTTTCATCCCACTGGAATGTAGATTCCAACCGACCCATCTGCCTCCAGAACTTCCGAGCAAGATAGGTTTGTTGAGGATGTTTCAAATTAGGGCTGATTGCTGATATGCTTTCATTAGAGAAAGAAGATTGTTTATCAAGGAACATTACCTCATAAAAATAAATGAATTCGAGACACTAAAACCCAACTGTGTCTGATTCATGGCCTCCCAAATTGTCAAACAGATGGAGGAAAGGATGATGTCCACTTTATCGTGCATTATGTGAGGATTTAGTTAATTCCTAGTGTGCCATTTTCTGCGTTATTACCTCTAGGTAAAATTGTGCTTTATCCACATCCAATTCTAGTATACTGACAATGTATTTGTTTCATAGAAACCAATTACTCTATAATTTACCAAAATTTATGTATTTTTTCCTTCCTATAGTCTTATCCCCAAGGCTCTCATTGAGGTTATCTAATCTTAATCCCCCAAAATAATCGAACCAATCTCTGATACAAACTATGAAAACCCATATCATTGACACCCCTTAATCAATGATTTATTACATATCGATTCACATAATTCCATCCTATAAAATCATGAGGCCAAATTTCTTCTATAAATTAGTTAAAAATCACATTAACTTGAAACATGGATACAATATAATATTTTAAAAAATCACAAAACATGAACTTATATTCCATCAATCTTCTAATACTTCATGAGATAACCTAGGGACATACATAAGAATGGTTTGAGAATTATTTCTTTGTAAGGGAATAATAAAATCATGATATGATGAAATTAATACATGTTAGTTAAGAGTTATATGCATGTGACATAAAAGGGGTGATAATCATAAACATGATCATCAAATCATGATATAAGATTATAACATCAAGACAATATAATAATGTGGTAATAATATAAAATGAGACATCATAAGAATAAGTCATGGATAACCAGAGTGACATTATAACATAATGTGCTTATGAAAACCTCTTTTCCACTATAAACAACATATCTTGAGATAAAAATATTACCTAATGCTTTGCTGGTCAATATAATTCCAGGTCCTCCAATCACAGTCATATCATATAGATGCATTAGTGTGTCATATATGTCATATAATAGAAAAAACCATTTCATAATTTTTAATCCCATGATTAAAGAGTGTGGGTTATATACATGGAAGTCTCAAATAATGAAGGATAGGTTCATCTAGGTGAATACCCTTGAGTTGAAATGAGGATGAGTATTAACTACCCATTTTTTTGGTATGAAAAAATATTAGGATAGTTTCTACAACATAACAGGTGTACATAAATATTCATGTATGGATATAAAGAGAGGGAATTGTAGAATTTCAATAAATTAACATCCTAAGCACAATAAAATGGACGTGAAAAAACACATTTCAACATGAAAAATTATAAATCAAATGGAATAATAAAATGATGGTTGTTGAATAAATAGGATAAGGTGAGAATATCTTTACTTAGAGAGGACACTTCTAAAAGCTTCAAAGGAGCTTCTTTAGTGATTGGAAACGCCTTTTTGGGGATTAATTGAGTTACAGGGATATAAAATTCAAAATAAATGGGGTTTTAGTGAATTTTAGTGGGTTTATAAAGTGTTATTTATAAAAAAAGAGTGGGGAATTCATTATTAATTTTCAAACATAGGTTTTAGACTCTATATGATAAAATAAACACAAATATATTTCCATTTCATTTTCCTGTGCTTTCTACAAATGAGAAGTGGTTTTCAATATTTTATAAAGTCAAGATCTGAAATCCGAAATATAATACCACTGGTGATTTAGTTTTGAGTCATGTTTACAAAGAATAAATTTTAAAACCTAAAAATATAATACAGGTTTTTTTGTGGATTCATTACAGGTTTTCAAGTTTAATATATTAACTTAAAAAATATTTTATTTTAAAGAATAAATATATATTTTCCTATGGATGAATTTTATGGAATTTATTATATCACATTTGTGTTATATGATGTCATAATATATACCGTATATTTCTACCATAATTAATTTTTAGCTAGAAATTCATCTATATTTAAAAATTATGAAACATTCACTATTCCCTAATTTTGATATGCTAATTTAAAAAATATAATTCATATAATAAATATATTTTTTGAAATGTGATAATGTTCACGTTTAAATAAAAATCACTATTAACTATAAAATATTAGTTTTTATGACATTAACCACTTTTTAACCCTTTTGAATATAACATTAAAATTCATTAAATATAATTATCATTTATATTTAAATAATTAGTATCTAATAATAATTTTTTATTAAAACCTAAAAATTTTAAAAAATTCTTGACTTTATCAAAAGATAGTCTTAGTTGAATATATATATTTGTCAAAAATACAAGTTTTATTTTCTCATCTCAAATTTTAATTTTTATTAATCTTGTTATAAAATAATTGAAAAAGTAATAATAAAAAGGGATAAAAATATATATATATTAATTAAAAGTTAAATATTAAAAATTTTATTACTAGGGTTTAAATTCATAACCCCTTATTACAGTCATGTTTTCTCTAAGGGTCAGGTGTGTGAGGTGGTTCTTTCTTTCGGTTGTTTGATGAACATGGTTTTGGTTGTCAAATAGAATATTTTGAGCTTCTCCTATAAACAGATTTTATTATTATTTTGTTATTTAATCTCATATTATTTTTGGTTAAGGGAAAATCCCTACGATTCCATATCCCTTAGAAGCATTGATATATGGTCTTTAGAGGGTATAATCCTACTAATCTAAACCATCACTTATTCCATTTATTTCAATTAGTATTTATCATGATAATTAATATATACTAATAATTATAGTCACTAGACAATGGATATAATATGAGAAGTCACTATGATTAATGATATTTTAAATCCAATAGGTTATATCAGCCCAAAATAACCAAAGTATCACATGTGTTTTCTAAAACTATCGAGAATTTACTCATTCAAAAGGTAATTCCATTTATTAAAGTTTTTATAGTAAAAAATTTAACTATTAAAGAAACTTATAATTAGGATATATTGATCCATCTAAGATAAGAGTATTTTTTCTTCCACACACATGTCAACAATCTCTAAAAAAATTCCACTTAATGGATCATATTCTTCCTTAAAAAAGTTTCATTGTGTAGTGGGAGATAAATGAATAATAAAAAAGGGAAAAAAACCAATGATATATAGATTTATTTGGATCAAAAGTAACCAACCATTACTAAACCTGATACTAAAATCAGTTGTAATAGAAGAATTGGAATTTTTATTTGAACTAAAAAAAATTCTCCCTCCGCTAGATGAATCACTCGAGAGGGGTTTGGCCCACTTTGTGAAATATCATAGCCATAAAGATTGAACACTATAAGTTATAAGTAAAAAATAAACACTACTCTAATTTTAAGAATTTATTATGAATATCTATATATTTTTATAATATTCTTACTCCTTCTAGATTATTAAATGTCTCATTGTGTTTATCTTGATTTGTTCTTTATAGATTGTATGATTCTTTCTTGAATTATCAAGTGAATTCCGTACATATTCATTCTTAACTGATAATTTCTATATCTTGGATAGTTTTTCTTCTTATATGCGTTTTTGTATCATAATTTATTAGGTTTGATATGTTGAATGTATATTCATTTGGCACCCACATCCCTCAAATGCTTTCCATTTATGTTATAGTAATCACTGAGGGATCTACTGAATTGGGGGTTTCTTTTTTTAGATTAGAAAACAGCATGTGGATAATTTTAGAAAAGTTGAATACTAAGATTTTGTAAGGTGGTGGAAAATGCTATTTTGGAAGGTGATATTACATTGGCATCATTATAAATATTTTTTGGGGATTGATATTTCATTGAGTAGTAGTGTAGGAATGATATTATAATGGCATATACTTTAAGGTAGAGGGTCATAATTATCATTATGTTGCATGGAGTTTAGAATATGTGTTTTATTCCTAAGATTTCATCAGGTATAAAGTAGAATTAGATACTGGATGAAACATCCATTCCCAATGAGCATTGTTTTAGGCATCTGGACTTGAGATAGTGTTGGGCATGATGCAACTTTAGAAAGTAAACACATGGTACACTATCGTAGGGTGTAATGAGGGGATATTGTGTTAGAATGTGTTGATTTGTTGATATATACTTAGATACTAATGTGATATTCTATTAAGGATATGAAAAACACTCAAATCATTAATTATTCCCTTTCCCAAAATGTGGAGCATTGCAGCACTCACTAAATTCCCCTTCGACATAGCCTTGGGTGAAAATGACACAATATGTTGGTGTGAGTTAATCTCTTGGAGAATAAGTTTGGAATTACATTGAAAAAATGGGTCTTCCATTGGTAAAGATACATGTAGAAATGGTAGTGAATGTAGAATTAAGTTTGGATTCTATATTATATTAGTGTGGATATAGTGCTACAGAGATGACACATGATCTATTTGGCTCTAGAATATCCTCAAGTAGTGATTTAAGGATTCATTGGAAAGGAACATAATCTTGAGGGTGAAAGTGTATGCCAAGATTATATTCTTAAAATTTCCTTCAGTTCTAACATGACCAGTGTTGGCCTATCCATACAACATATTTTTCACATTATTGTTTTAGAATCCTTCAATAGATATGAAACTTCCTCCATCATTCACCACTTAAAATAATCAAATATCTTATTGAATTTAAAAAAAATCATAAGATTATGTAGAATTATCCATCCATTTTATTCCCAAAACACGATTGATAATAAATGTTCAGAAAATAAATCCCAAATCTATCCAAACCATGAGGTTGTTTTTAATAATTGAGGCATGAAAGTATTGTTTGGACAATAAGATCCCATATTTATCTAACTTTAATTAATGTATTTGACACACACAAAATTTTTTCAAGTCTTCTTAGGAGTATTTATTGATTAGATGACATATTATCATTTTACATTATTTTATCTGATGTATCCTATTTTCATTTAGGGTTCTTCCTTGATGTGTTAATTTTTTACAAGAATTATTTTGAAAAATTGAGTTCAATTTATCATTTCTAATTAGAAGATTCTATTTCCCTAATGTGTCATAATCTCCAGTTCTTGTAATGGCTCACAGTTTACCCCAAATAGTTTTAATATATAATAAAAAAATTAAATCAAATAAACATAAAAAAACTAAAAAGTCTTAAAATATATAAATATCTTCTCCCCCACAATTATTTCATGATATATACTTAGTTCATTTTAATAGTGTTAATATTACTAAATGGAATGATACTGGATAACTATAAACTATGTAAAGGAGATGGATTACCTAATGGGTTCACCTATAAAATGGTTAGTGGATTTTAAAATCCTCTAGTAGCTTATCTATAAATATGTAAGTTAACTTATTTAATCTTTGTCTATTCACAGTGAATGGTTTCTCTACTCCTCTTCCAATTATCTTAACTGCACCAAAAGACAAAAAATTATTTAATTCAAATAATCTTTCCATCTAAAATGAATGATACCTCAAATGAATTTCAATTGAGAGTTATATTGTAACAATTTATCAATAGGATGTATATTTTTCTATTGTATCATATTTTCATGTATCAACCTTCCTTTGTCCATGAAAATTCTCTGATTACAAATTATTCTCTTCAACTTTCATCTAGGTATTTTATCTATATCTTTATTTGGTATGAATATTTATCTAAGTCCATGTTCATTATATTGATTACCTAAGAGGCTTTATATTATAATTCATTTGTGGTATCAAAATTTTTCCCATAATCCATACTATATGTACTCATTTTTATTGGGTTTTTATATGTTTTTAAAAAATACCATAAGGTATCTTCCAACCTTTTCTCTAATAATTTTTTTTCATGGTTGAAAGTATTATCAATAATAACTTTTACTTCTCTATTGGATACCTCATAATTTTAATGGGTCTGTGGGTGGTAAGGTGTAGATTTCCAATGACTTACACTATATATACTCATCAAATTTTCCATTCTTCTATTATGGAAGTTAGTCCATTGATCACTTATGACATCCCTTGGAATTCCAAACCTACAGAATATGATTATTTTGATAAAGGAACAAATATAAAATTATTCATATATTTAGGTGGATTTGAAATACACAAACATATAAGCTTACTAAATAATAATTTAAATTTATGAATACACAAAAGACATTGAAAATATTCTCGTAAAGTCTATACCTCATACATTAATGGTTTCACAAAATTTTCTAACCATTGAGGTGTTTCCTATATTTTTAAGGTATTACTAGAAAATTAGAATTATTTACACTATTGCAGATTTGATAAAAAAACAATAAATATAGTTTTATATTATAATATATATTTTATAAATTTTAGAGTAGTAATTTAGGACCCAAATGGGACCACCAAAAACAAGTGTGTGAAAAATGTTTTCCATAGGGTATACTTCACTTTTGGGTAGGAATATATTAATTAAATGGTAACTATATATTTCCTCTAGATATGAGTATTATTACACATATAACATTAATTTACCCTATAATATTTAAATTTGGTTTTCACTAAGGTTTTAATGTGCTTGAGAAGTAACAATAAAGTTTATTATTATTTCATACAATGTTAACTAGAAAGAGTTTCTCACACGAAATTGAGTCATTAATGGTTTTTTTGTTTGGAATCCCTACCTCAATAGTGTAAGGTAGTCTACTAATGCAGTAAATCACTTGGTTATCAAATTATTTTATGAATTTAATCTTTATAATGAAATATTTAAATTGAAACAAAAATCTCATAAGACGCGACTTAACTGCCTTTAGTAGGTTCCTATGTGCTGCATGATCCTAGAAGAAACATATTTAGTTTTAAGTAAATATGATTTGAATTTTTCTATATCATAAGAAATTATAATAAACACTTTCACAATTGTGGTATAATTTCTCATGTAGATTCTCGTGCCTTTAAAGAATAATATATGAAATTAATGCTCTATTCAATATTATTTAAATATATTTTTCCTAAAACTCTATTTGAGGAATCAATAAATGTATTAAAATGGTGTTCCTAATTTTCTAATTGTATCATGGGGTTTAAAGTTAGATTTTTTTTTGATTTTATCATGGGGTTAGTTTTTGTTCATGGGCATTAAAGTTAATTAGTTTACTTATCATCAGAATCATAAAAAATGAAGTCACTTCCTTATAGAAGGAATTTGTACATTGATAAGGATATCCTACTAAAATTATTCATCAATCACATATAAAAACATTTATTTCCAAAAAATAACATCAATTTTTTTCTAATAAGTAGGAAAAGAAATATAGTGAGAGATTCAATAATTAATTTTTTCAGTATTTGAATCCATTATTAGAAATCAAATTTCATAGTTTTTGACAATGAAATTAATATTTTCAAAATTATGTGGAAGATCCTTTTCAATACATGTTTTCAAAAATTATCCATATTTGATAATAAATGATCAAATGAATTTTCAAAGATAGTTAAATAATCTACGAAAAATTCTAGATAGTCTTCAATAATGCCTACAAATATACATAATATAAACCATTGAAATGTTCTAGGGGAATTACAAAATTCAAATGGTATCCTCTTATAAGTAAAGTTATCATATGGAAAATTTGAAATGGTTTAGTTCTGATCATTAGAGGCAATGAATATTTTTAAATACCACGAAAATATATCAACTATAAATTAATGGGTCTTTACCGAAATTATTTTCAGAATTTGGTCTGTGAATTATTTGAGGAAATGGTATTTTTTGATCACTAGGTTAAATTTATTATTGACATTGCCCAATATCCATCTATTTTCATTATTTCATGGCCTAATTAATTTTTCTAATTCTAAAAAATTTCATGTATTACCTTTTTATGAATATTATTTATTGGTGTTACCCTATGTGATTTATAAATAATCTAGATAATTCCCACCTCTAGAAGTTTCTAAACTCACTATAAAAAATTATGGATTTTGTGAAGGACTTTTATTCAATTGTAAATGGTTTCTTAAAATTTATTTTTTATAAGAGGATGAGAAATTTATTGAATATAATATTTTTAGTGATGATTATTTTTGATGCAAGGGAAACCCTTCATTTATAGTTTTAGAGGGAATACATGTGTGGTGGTGCAGAATATGTTTTTGAAATATATTGAATATTCCATCACTACTAATATTGGCATGAAAAAAATTATTTGTGATGGAATGGTTAATCCACTACCAATAATCCTATCACACTAAGACTATTTTTTTTTGTAATATTCAATCCATAAAAAATAATTCTTGCATAAAAAATACTATTTATGAAAAATAGTCATTCCATAGTAAATAGTCTTAGATTTCTGTACTTATTTATGATGGGATAACTATTCCATAATAAATAAAAAATTATCAATCATATAAAAAACATTAAATATAAGAATATATAATCTATATAGAAATAATTATTTATGACATAATGTATAATATGTTATAAATAAGTTTTAAATGGTAAGACAATTATTGACAGAATGCATATTCTTTCTCAATAATATTATTATTTTTTACAAAAAATTGAATAATTTGTCATAAAAATACCAGTGAAACTTGGTTTATGAAAGAATTTACCCATTTTAAATACTTTTAAAATTAGAAATAAAAGTATCTATAAAAGATATTTTTTAAGATTGATACTCACTTCATTAAACATACTCCTTAGATAAGTAGGAAAAGTGTTTTTGGGGACTACTTACTTTTACAGGAGTTGATATATTTCTCAAATAGCCACTGAAAAATAATTATTTCATCATAGTTGACATTTTTTGTTAGACTCATCTATTAAAAAATGTCTATCAAAAAAATTAATCTATAAACACAACCCGTTTTTTCTTTAACCAAATAATAAATGTAACTTAGGATTATGAATAAAGATATGTTATAAACAATTAAACATAAGTAAATATAAATAACCATTAATCATTATAAATTATTATAAATTATTAAAATTTCTAACAATAATAGAAATTAGTGAAAAATAAAATTATAATAATTTAATGTTAATTAGTGAAGTAAAAAAACTAGAAAATATAGTTTTTAATTATTATTAAGGTTTTTAATTAACAAATAGTTATATTATTATAAATTAAAAGAATTAATTTATATAACCAAAATTATTATAAACAATTATTTTTATTTTGTAATAAAATAATATAATAATGAATAATTTTTTATAAATGTTTTCCTATATTTATATATTGTATTTTTATTTGTATTTTTTATTTTTTAACAATTTGTGATAATGTTTTTGTTCGGTTGGGTATAGTTTTTTCCAAAGAAAATTATTTTTTTCTTAAAAAAACTAGATAGTATTTTCAATTGAAAAAGAACCCATAAAAAATAATATTTTATATGGAATACAATTCCTATAGAAAATAATTTAGGAATTTTAGTTGTTAAAAATCCTTATTCCCGCCAAAAATCCACAAGGCCTCAATAAATTAGTGAAGGTCTACTCTAAATACTTCACATTTTTATTTATTTGATATACTATTTATAATGAAATACCATTTCAAGATATCATTTTTGATGGGAATTCATCACAAATAAACCATAGAAAATGATTGAATTTTTTACAGTGACTTAATTTTGAACTATATCCATCATGGTTGGGCTTATTCTTTTTTTTAGTTTTAAAATAAGCATAAAATATTTTGTATACAATTTTTTTTCATATAAACCCTAAGAATAAGTTATGGTATGTCACATAAACTTTATGATATGTTTTTTATATTTTCATTCAAAATACCAGGGAGTATAAAAACATGGATTGTGTACAAGATATAGATAATGATCACAAGAAATGTTTCTTCTATGATTAAGTTTATATATTTTAATTATAGTGGAAGTGGTTTACATTCTAACTGTAATTGAAAAACAAAATGTGGAAATAGTTTTTGTTTAAACACCTCTTCTATATGTTGTACCTACACAAAATATAAATTGTAAGAATCATCCTTATTTAAAATGAAATGATCAAATGTATGAATAAATTTATATGTTACCTCATCCTCTGATTTCATGTTTCTAAAAACATTTTCCACTAAAATTTAAAATCTATTTTTATTACCGAAATTTATATCACTTATAAAAAATAAATATTTTTCATTCGAAATGTTTTCATCGAAGTGAATAATTGTGAAAAGTGAATATACTTCTTGAGGGTATTTCCTTAAGTAAAAAATGTTAAAATGTACTTATATTTCCCCCAAAATTGATTTTTAATGTACCTTTGGGGAAATATATATCATCCCTATCATTTAAACATATTATTACATGATTCAATACATAATTAACCATCAAATTACAAGCCAAGGATCGTAAATTTGAGTGTATTTTGAAGATTAGATACATAATTAGAAAGCAAGAAACAAAAATACAGACATATTTTATTTAATCATCATAATGAAACCCTAGAACCCTCTGAGTCTTTACATCTATATAGGATAACCAAGGGAATACATTAAAAAAGGGATGAGCTAAAAATCACAGTAAGTGAATAATAATAAGAATAAACTACAACACATGGGATAGAAGTTATAACATGATTTCATAAAAGGCATGAAACATGAAAAATCTAGTAGAAGCATAACATATATATCATGAGATCATATAATAATCAAATCATAATAATATGGAATAAATATAAATCATTATATAATCATGAATATAGGCTCATTCCACATGGAGGATCATGATTCAAGGTTAACCACCCTGATTATTTACCATGAAGAATGAGTCAAGGAAAACCCCAAAGACCGTTTCACATGGAGCATGAGTCAAGGAAAATAAATGAGACCATTGTAAATGATGTATCATGAGTCTAAACATTAACTAATTAATTTGGGTTCTATCTGGTCAAAAAAATCATAACATGTTCATGAATATGTGTGACACATAAATAATCATACATATGGAACCAAACATTAACATAAGGGTTACCCATGGAAAAAATTGTGTTACAAAATCATATCAAAAGATGCATCAAAAGGGATTATATTAATATTGTCCATGAAAAAATGGATTGAAATCATACATGGACATTAAGAAGGTAAAATAGTCATATATAATTATAATTGATGTCAATCTAAATTGGAACATGTGAAAAGAGTGTTTCAAAATACAAAGAAATAAAACATTTTAGTACAGTTTATGAGAAAATTTTCAAGAATCATTAAAATAGAAAAGAAATAACTGTTTATATAAATATGGGAACTAAAAAACATATTTTTTCATGATAAAATGGGATATTTAATAAAAATAATGTTTTCATAAAAAATATTATGGATTTTAATTGAAAATAGTTAAGATGTCGGGAAGTTCCGTTTAATCAGGCTTTCTTATCGAGAAGAATTTAGAAGTGAGCCTTTTTAAAAGATGCATTTACCCATAAAATAATGACTATTTGATATTTATAAAATATTTAAGAACATATAAACATAATTAAGAATAAATAAAAAAATAAACATTACATTGTGTTAAAGTGAGAGAAAGAGTAACCCAAAGGAAAAAATAAAGGTTCAAGTAGAATCCCTTACCTTATGCCTGAAATGGTTATTCACATGATCTTTATGTCCTGGATAATAAAATTAAATCCATTAATTATTTAATGCATAATATTTTATATATTTATTTCATTTATTATAATTTTATTAAGTTCATTTAATACCTTTTTAAAGGGTCGTGATATTCAATATTATCATTCAGGAGCGTTGGTTTCCTTGGCCTTCATGACCAGTTTACTTGTATACATGTATAGAAAATCATAAAAATGATTATGTTTTTCCATAATTGAAGTTATATGTTATTAATTAACATACATAATATTAAATTATTAAATAAATAATTTTTTAATTTTGGGTGAGGTTGAATCATTAGTTAAGACATCTGTGATATTCATTTAGAATATTTTGTCGGTTTTTCGATCATCAGAAATTTATTTTATTTTATTAATTCATATTATTTATATAAAATGGTTAAAGAACATTAAATAGTTTTACTAAATATATTATAAACTATTTTTTTCAAAAAATGTTTTTACTAGCAGCCTTGGAGGATGTAATGGGAATTGAAAACTCATCATCGTTGAATGTGATAAATTAACATATCACATATGATGTAAACATTTTAGAAAAAAATGGGGAGGGATAAAAATTATGATGTATAATTCCAATAGAATAATAAAATCACAATATATGAAATTTATTTTTAGTCATAATACTATTATAAGAAGTGTAGGTGATGAGATAATAATAAATGAAATGTAATTAAAAATAAATTAGAAGAAAAGAAAGGTGATTTTACCTCTTGAATCGATCTTCTTAAGAACTTAAATTGTGTGATTTTTTTTATAATTGGGTTAACAAAGGCTCCTGGATGCAGGGGAGTGTCTTGGGAATATATTTGAGCAGAAAGTTTATAAGTATCAATGCTTGATATGTGTGAGGATAATAAATGGTATTTATAGGGGAGGAGAGGGGTGTTTTCTTATTATATTATTCACTATTTTATTATTTTTATCAATAAAAGAAATAGTAATGATTTATGAGACAAAATAAAGTAAATAGTTCATTTTAGTTTGAACCAATGGCCACTAACATCATCCATAACTCTAGAATGACTCAAAAATTCATTTATTTATTTAGACTGTAAATTACCATATTATACTATTCAGAAAAATTCAACTATTTTAGAAAAATAAACAAATACACCCTAACAATTTTAGGATGTGTAAAATATAAATTTAAATCTATTTTATGAAAATATATTTCTAACTATGTACATTTATATTTCATATAAAATCATCATTTATTTGAAAATACTAATTTTAAAATTATTACTTATTTTAAAACACTTTGAAAAATTAATTAAGGTCTAATAAAATTATCATATAGTAATAAGGAATAAAATACTAATTCAACAATCTATTTTATGAAAATAAATTTTCTTTCATATCATTATAATAATAATAAATGTTTATATAACAAATAATGTTTCATAAAAATATCAATAATTAATTTAACATTTTAAATAATTTATTACTTATACTATGATATAATTATATCGTATTCTATTTTAATAAGATGACTATGTTATATATAATTTCATTAGTGTGATTAATATTCTATTTTCTTGTTATCTATTAATAAGGTTTACATTACAATTTCAAAGGTCAAGTTACTACTCCATAGGTATAAGTTCCCTAACTTCTATAAATACACATTCTTTCATTAGTTCACCATTTATAATGTTTTTATTGCATTATATATGTGATTTTTATTTTATTTATAAAATATTACATAATTATAAGAATGGAATTTTCATTGATTATATTTTGGGTCATTAGATTATTCCCCCCTAAAAAATTTCTCCCTTAAAATTTGGTTTTACAAAAAAAACATCTGAGGGTACCTTTCCTTCATTACTTCCTCCAGTTCCCGTGTTTCCTCTTGATACTTAAGATTCCACCAAAATACTTTGACCAGGTGAGTGGTTATGTTTAATGAAAATTTATCTGTATGATACAAGATCTTCATTGGCTGCTCTTTATACAAGAGGTCATTTTCTAATTTTACCACCTCTGAATTCCATACATGTGAAGGATACACTAGATACATCCTCATGAAGGATACATGGAACACATCATGTACTCGAGACATGGTTAGTGGTAGTTCTAGTAGATAGTCCATGACTCCAACACTATCAAGAATCACAAAGTGGCTGATGTACTTGGGACTTAGCTTTCCCTTCTTCCTTAACCTCATGATCCTCTTCCATGGAGATATGTAGAGAATTACTATGTCTCTAACATTAAACTCACGGTCTCATCGACCAATTTATTCATAGATATTTTACCAAATTTGGGTTACCTTGATGTTATCTGAATGAATTTCACCATTTCAACCCTTTCATTGACCATTTTAGGTCCTAGAAGCTAATTTTCACTAACTTTTTCCCTTGATGTATGTGTTGTACACCTTTTTTCATAAATGGAATCATAAGGGGCCATTTGGATTCTTGAGTAGAAGATTTTGTTGTAGGATAACTCAAACAGAGGTAGATTTTGATTCTATTAACCATTAAACTCCATATAACATTATCGAAACATGTCTTTTGGTGTTTGAATAGTCCTCTCAGACTGGCCATCCGTTTGAGGATGATAACCCATACCGAATTTCAACAAAATGATCAGATAATGATGGAGAGCTTTCCAGAAATTGGATATGAATCATGGATCCAAGTTAAATTCAGTGGATAACGGTAATCCTTGCATAATAACCAATTTTTTGAGGTATATCCATGCTTGTTGATCCAATGAGAATCCATCTCGAGTTGCGAAAAGTGTTTTTTCATTGTCTGATGATCCACAAAAATCCATAGAACACTGTTTTTTCTAGATGTCTTTGGAAGTCTGATGACAAAGTCCATGTTAATTTTTTTCCACTTCTATGTTGTTATGGGTAATGGTTTCATCATCCCCATGTACATTTTTTTGCAGACTTCACTTTCTGACATACCATTCACTTTGATTTCTATTCAACGATATCCTTTTTCATATTGTCCCACCAATAGATCTCTCAGATATCTCGATACATCTTTGTACCCCCTGGGTGAATAGAGATGGCTGAATAATGTGTTTCATTCAAAAGATCTTTTTTTATCTCTAAATTAGATGGTATATATAGTCCTGACCCATAAATTTCGAATCCATCCTCGTCAATCTTGAACTCGTAGGATTTTCTACTTCTGATAGCTTCCACCCTTATCTGAATTTCCACATTATTTTTTTGCGCATCATTTATTTTCTCCATAATGGATGGTTGATGAATCATGTTATATTTGATTAATGATGTTCCTTAATCAGTTATTAACATTTCCATACTTTTCATATCTAATAATATTGGATTGGTTTCAAATATCATCTTTGTTATAGATGCAATATTATTTTTTACTTAGAGCATCTTCAACCTTTTTTTCTTTACCGGGATAGTAGTAGATTAAGCTGTCATAATCTATGATGATTTTTATCCATGTTCACTAGTTCATATTAATATCCTTCTCTTTGAATATATATATTTGAAGCTCTAAAGATCAGTATATATCTCACAATTCCCTCTATAGATATAATTCTGCAAGATTATCAATGAAAAGATCATAGCTTCCAACTCCAGATCATGCGTAGGATAGTTTTGATCAGGAATTTTCAAATGTGATGAGGTTTAGGCTAGAACTATGTCGTTTTTGATCAATAAATAGCCTAATAAATTCTTTGAAGCATCATTGTATACCTCAAATAGTTCACCACTTTTCGGTAGTGTGAGAACTAGTGTAGTGATAACCCTCTTTTTAACTAAATGAAGCAATCTTCACATTCACTGGTCCGAAAAAACCTCACTCCATCCTGATTCAGCCTGGTTTTTGGGTTCAGAAACCATGATAAGTTCTTCACAAGTATTTGGTATTCCCCATTCAGTCCAAGAAATATTATATCGTCATAACATATGTTGGAATACACCACTCTTTTACTGCTTTCGTCTTGGAAGGGTCTACAAATATTCCTTTTTTGGTGATAACATACCCCAAGAATGATATTTCCTCCATCCATAATTGACATTTACTATACCCTTCATATATTTTCTCCCTTTAAAAATTCTTCAGCACTTTATACCAATAATCCTCATGGTCCTCCATAATTTTAAATTATATCAGAATATCATTGCAAAGGACTTCCAAAAACTAGTCAAGGTAATATCTAAAGGCTCTATTCATTAAGTACATGAATATTTATGGAGAATTAGTGAGTCCTAAGAGAGTCACTATGAAATAATTTTCCCCATACCATTTTTTAAAGTAATTCCTAAAATATCTTCTTTATTTACCTTTAATTGGTGATTTCCTGAAAGAAGGTCCACCTTAGAGAAATAAATATCCAACATAGTTGATCAAACAAGTCACCTATATCTAAAAGAGGATACTTATTATTTATCATGATTATATTGAGCTAACAATAATCGATAGAGAGGAGTATTGATATATACTTCTTCTTGAGAAAATAGAAAGGTTCACACCACAATAAGGAACTTGGGTGTATAAAACCCCTGTATAGATTCTCATATAACTACTTTTTCAATTCTTCCATCTCAATAGTGGAAATTCTACAAGGTGTCTTTGATATAGGCAGAGATCTTATGATATGTTCAATTGAGAAATCAATATCTCGAGCAAGTGAAAGTTGTAGAAACTCTTCGAGGAACACATCAGTGTAGTCCCTTACAATGTGAATGTGTTTAAGAAATATTCTCTCCTTCATCTCAATAATTTGATCCATATTTTCTTTCTCATAAGGCAATAATATCCATAGTTGATATAATTATTCTGAATGAGTTTCATCTTCCTCCTTACAATTGTAAATAATCTGAGTATGCTTTGGGATATGAAGAGTGCTTTAACTTTCCCAATAGTTGATGTTGGCTTTATGTAATGATATCTAATCCATTCCAAAATCGCATCAAACTCCTCCAAAGGAGAATGAAAATATTTTCTAGGAGGTTATTTCCATCAAAATTAACAAGGGAGGAGTTATATAATTTGGATGAAATAATTTCCACATTTTCTATTCTCATAGACAACTCAACCTCCAAATTCTGAGGTGCTGTTTGAACAGTTATACTTAACATGAAAGATATGAAATAATGAATAGAACAAGAATCAAATGTTTGTTTCATATTCATGAATGAATAACTTGCATACATGTCACCACATAATTGTCCGGATCGACCTCAATAGTAGTGATAAAATATGACTTTCCTTACTACCTCGGAGGATGTGGTTGATTACTTCCAACAACCCTAGTCTTAGGTAAATGGTTCTTATAATGCCCACGTTCCTTGTAGTTGAAACACTGCATTACATGTTGAGTGTTTATCTAAAACTTCTTTTATTCTTCCACATTGGTTTTATTCTTGATATCCCTTTAGTAGTTAATAGATATAGTCCCATATCTTACACATTTTATGTATCTCCTAGTTCTTTTTAGACAGCTCCCAAGATGCTTCTTCCCACAATATTGACACATGGGATGACGGGTTTTCTTTCTATTATGGAAGTTATCTGTTGATCCTCCAATATTGAACTCCAATTTTTGTTTTTTATCTCTGGGACTATGAGACCAATGAGTGTATAAAATCTATATTTCAACCTTTAGGTCATAATTGCTGATGTCTTCATTGTTTTCAGAGTCCTGAATTTCCAATGCTTTTCATAGACTCATCTTTAATATATTAAAGAATTGATCCACCTTAGTTTCAATGTTAATCAAAAAGAAATAGTTGTATGAGGAAAGACATGTAATGTTTGGATCATATGATCTAATAGAATCATCTTCTCTTTTCATTAGTCCAAGGAAATCCCTTTCTATATTACGATGAAGGGTTTGGGGAAAATATTTGTTGAAAAATATGTTCTTGAAGACTTCCCATTTCATGTAATCAATTTCCACTTTGGACTTCGTGTTCTTGATCAGTTTCCACTACTTATTATCTTATACATCAAAATTATAGACCAATAGTAGAATTTTCTCTTACTTTGAGCAGTGGAGGATATTCAATATCTTTTCAATGGAGTCAATCTATTATTTTGTGGTGAGGGGAGCATAATACCCACTAAACATGGGAGGCCTTTGTTTCATGAATGATTTGATGAACACTTTCTATTTCATTGGATAAGGAGGGTGTTCCACATGATTAAAGTTATTATTCATAACATGAGATAGTTGATAAAGTATTTTCAGAAAGTCTTGAGCACTTTTTCCCATCATATTGGTCATTTCATTAGGAAAACCATCACATGACCTATCACAATGATTTTTGGCACAGGTTCTCATATTTAGATCCATTGACTAAATGAATGATGTATAAATTTAGGGGCTTGAAAAACTAACTAATAATAATATAAAAAGAAAAAATTGAACATAAAAGGATAAAATTGTAAAGGAAAATGATATAATAGCATTCGATTCCTTAGGTTTTAATCTAGGTTGTCCATGGAGATAGAATTATCACTAAGGTTCTAACTAAGGTTCCCTTGTCATAATCTACAAAAATAACTAGACATTATTCTAATACAAAAAACAGAATCTCTATCATTTTACACATATTATTACATTATTTAATTCATAATTAACAATTACATTAAAAGAAAATAATCTTAAAGTATAGTGGATTTTTAATATTAGTTACATTCTTATAAGTCATGAAAAAAAAATAAAAACATCTTCTATTTAATATTTTTAATGATCTCCTAAAAACCATTGAGAAATTACATCTTCACAAGATGAACTGGATAATACATGAACAAAGGGATGATCTAAAAATCCAATTTAAGCAATAAACATAATAATAAAGTACAACACATGGGTTTTAAGGAATACCATTATGACATACAATGGTATGGAACATGATTAATCTTATAGAATAATAACATATATATCATGGGATCATGTAATCATGAAATCATAATAATTAGGTAGCAATATAAAACATGACACAATAATGAGTTTGGTCTCATTGCACATGGAGGATCAAAATTCAAGGTTAACCACCAATACTGTTTCACATGGAGCATGATTCAAGGTGAACCTCCCAAACCATTTCACATGGAGAATGAGTTAAGGCTAACCCCCATAACCATTGAGCAAGACGCCTCATGAGACTAGACATTAACCAATTAACTAGAGTGATATTTGGGTGAAACCATAATATCATGTTCATGAATACATGTTCCGCATAAATAATAATAAATAAGGAATAAATCATAAACATAAGGGTTACCACTAGAAAGAATTGGGTATCATAATCATGTCAAAAGGAATATCAAAAGGGAATATAATAATGGATTCCATGAAAGAATGTTTTTGAGTCATAAATGGATAATATATTAAGAAAAAATAGATAGATATCATGATTTGTGATGTCAAAATTAAGTGAAGCCATGTAAAAAAATTGGTCAAGAACCTTTAGAAATAAAACATTTTAGTGCAGTTTAAGGGAAAATATTCAGGATTCACTAAAACAAAAAAGGAAGAATTGTTCATATAAAAAAAGAGAAAATATTGATTTTTTATTATAAAATTGGTTATCTTAAAAAAATAGTGGTTTCTTGAATAATATTATATATGGTACATATATGTGGGTAAGAATTCAAGATTTTCTTTTTAATCAGGCTTTCTAATCAGAAGGAATATGGTAGGGAACCTTTTTATAACATATATTTTCCCATAAAAGAAAGATGATATGATCTGTATACATGAATTTTTAACATAGAAACATATTTTATAATAATTAAACAAAATTAAATAAACATTTCATTTGGTTAAATAGAGAGAAAGAGTAACTAGAAAGAATAAAGGTGGTTCGGGTAGAATCCCTTACCATATATCCAAAACGGTTCTGCAATTGATCTTAATATCCTGTATAATCAGATTAAAATAGTTAATAATTTAAATCATTTAATTTTATACATGAATTTTATTTATTATAAATTTATGAACCTCATTTTTGGCCTTTTTTGATGGGTTATGAGTTTTAATTTCATCATTTAGGAGCATTGGTTTCATTGGTTTCCATGACATGTCTACTTGTATACATGTATGGAAAATCATGTAAAATGATAATGGTTTTCCATAATTGGAGTTATAGGTTATTAATGAGAATAAAATATATTATATTTTTATATTATTCATATTTTTAAATTTGGGTGAGGATGAATCATTATATAAGATGTTAGTGATATACTTTTAGATTATTTTGGCGGTTTTCTGATCATCACAAACATGTTTTGTTTTAATAATTAATATTATATATATAATGGTTCCATATTATTAAATGGTATTTAATAAATATATTATAATCTGGTTTAACCATAATTTTTTTATGATTATCATTGAAGGAACTAATGGAAATTGATAACACGTCATCCTTGAATACGATAAATTAGCACATAAGAGATGGTGTTTTCATTTTAAGATCAAAATGTTGTGGGAAAGAAATGATGATGTAATATTATATTAGAATATTAAAAATAAAATATATATATTGTAATGGAATATATCATACAATTTTAATTAGGGAAGATTATGATAGAATAATAAAAGAAAAGAACATTAAAATAAATTAAATGAAAAGAAAAATGATTTTAACTCTTGACTCCTTCTTCTTTAGAACCTACTTAAGGGGAATTTGTTTTGGACTTTTTTTGAGACCAAAGGCTCATAGATATGTGGGAGGTTGTTGGGAAGCTATTTTAGTATAATTTGGACAAGGATCAAATCTTGTGAGGTGTATGGAGATGAGGTTTTGAGGGGTGGTATTAATAGGGGAGGAGAGGGATGTTTTCTGATTATTTTATTATTTTTCCCAAGAAAAGTAATAATTTTGATTATTGTGACTAAATAAAATAACTAGTGAATTCTATTTCACAAAAATAACAATGTATATCATACATTACTCAATCACATTTCAAAAATTCATTTTTTTACTTATACCATAAATTATTGTATTTCATTATTCTCCAAAAATTAAACTATTTTAGAAAAATATAGAAATTTCACCCAAACCATTTTTCAACATGTACAATTCAAAAATAAACAAAATTTTATGAAAATAATTTTATATTTATAAGAAATATTATTTTTAAATAAAATGATAATTTAATTGAAAAATACCAATTATAAAATTATAACTTATTTTACAATACTCTAAAAACTTTATTAAGGTCTCATTCAATTATATTATAATAATAAGAAAACAAAATACTAATTCATGAATATATTTGTTGAAAAAAATTATTTTAAATCATTATAATAATAATTAAATTTTAAATAAACAATTATCTTTCATAAAAATATCAACAAGTAATTTCAAATTTTTAAAACATTTATTTATATATACTATGATATAATTATATCATATACTAATTTATATGGTGGCTGAGTTTTATATATAATTTTTTTGGAGGGTTTACTATTCTATTATTTGGTTAAATATTCCTAAGGTTCACATTACTATTCTAGAGGTTCAGTTACTATTCCATTGGTATAGGTCCTATAACATCTAGAAATACCTCTTATATCTTTCATTCTCCATTTATAGAGTTTTTAATGTATTTTATATGTTATTTTTATGTCATTTATACTATATAACAGTATTATAAGAAGGGAATTTTTATTGATAAAATTGGGGGGCCTTACAAAATTCCTGATTGTTTTAGTTGTTTTTCATAATTTTATACCATGAATTGTTGGTTATTGAGCTAGTGCTATGTATTATTCTATGTTAAGGACATAAACGTATACTAGAAATATTAGGTTTATACTCTTAATAAAATATTATCAAACATTATTTCTAGAAATGTGGTATCAAAGTTAGCTAGTTAGACTACCACACTTTTTGTGTTGAGTTTTCAAATATACAAGGAAGAAATTGTAGATGAGGTATTACATATATAGAATCACTTAAATTAAAAACCATATATAAAAGAAATTTTTTCTATAGTACTGGGAATCAAGAATATAATTGGATATTTGTATTTTCTAGGTAATTATTGAGTTATTACATCTAGAACATTTCTTCTTAAATCATATATTTAATCCCCTGGAAGTCTCTACTTATTTATTCATAGTTCCTTTATAACCATGGAATATTTAATATTTTTTTAATTTATTTCAACGGGTAGTATAGATTTCCACTTTCATAAATGAATCCATACTTTAATTTTCAATTTCTTCTTTCTTAATTTCATTATTTGAAACATTATTTATGGAAACAATAATTGGATTTTTTATTTTATTTAGATGGTTTTTAGATTAAAAATATGATTCTTTTTGTATAATTTTATAAAATATTTATCGTCATTTATTTTCTTGATTTTTAATGATTTGGGTTTTGAATTAGGTTTAATTTCCTTCCCAATCCAGGTTTTTACCACACTCAAATTATTTTTTATATTTATTATAGTTTGATATAAAAATTTTATATAATTACAAGTCATCATTTTCATAAGAATCCCCTTCTCTTTTCTCAATTATATTATCCCATTTTCAATCTCATTAATTTTTGGGTCAGGCTAGTTAAGTGTTTTTGGTTCCAAACAAGAGTAAGGTTAATAATGGGGTTACCCATATTGAAATAGTTTTTGTTGGGAAGTAAATTGATATCCTTTCATGAAATTATATTTAAATGGTGGGGGTTAGATGTATTATTGTTTAAATATTGGTCTGGTTAAGTTTTTAAAATGTCCAAATCCACAATAGACTTTTGAGATATATATCTATTTTTTTATTTTGATCTATTGTAATGGTATTTATTTTTAAACAATAACCCAACATTTTATATTAATCAATATAATACACTAATCAGTGAAATTATTTATAGAATCAAAACATCCAAAAACCATAACATGGCTTGTTTACCCATTAGATTCCTAAAGTTATATATTTCTTAACATGGTGGTATGTTTATAAATATTAGACTCATACAAAGGAGTGTTAATGGATCTTACCTAATGGAATCATCTAGAGGTAGAACCTATGGTTCTAAATTTCACTCAATTGTGGTATTTCTTCTCAATGAGTATCCTAGATTCTTATAGTGAATTGTCAATCATTTCACATCTGGATATTCCATCTTGTAAGTATATATCACTATCTAATATGCCTTTGTAGGAAACACTAATAAGTGATTTTACATAATGGATTGGTATGTTAATTTTAAACTAATATTTATGAATCTTCCTCAATATTTATATAATTTTTATCCTATGACTTATTATATTTCACATATCTCTTTCTATGGGGATTCTATCCTTACAGTTGGGAAGAAAATTTAGACAAAATCCTGTGAATATCTTCCTAACATGTCACTTCTCTTGGATGGAGGTTGTAAAACCACTCTTTGTACACTCCTTCAAGAGAGAAAGGGAAATATAAATTTGAATATTTCTTCATCTTATCCTCTATGTTTTAAAGTTCCACACAAAATTTTTAATTCCATGATATTATTATTCTAATCATCTATAATAATTTCTTGAAATTTAGAAATAATTGCATTAGTTTCATCATCAATTTAAAATAAGATGTTAAAGTAAGGGATATAATTTAGCTATTTTGATTGATGATGTGTGGTGCACAATGTATTTAAATTTTTGATCAAGATTCCCTTCCATGATTTGAAATCCAAATTTAGAGTAAACACTTTGATTTTCACTGGAGTCTATTTGTGTAATTCTCAGAAATGTATATTTCTTATTATTATGGTTTCTTAAATATATATCTCTTGATAGAATTATACTCTTAAATTTTGGATCAATATTGAACATGTTTTCACTACGAAATTGGGTCATGCAGTATAAGTGTGTGGTTAAATGATAGTAAATTTGAACAATCTCCCTAAAATATCAGTAAGGAATTCAATAATATTGTTATCTTCCACTTTTCATAAGGTATTAAAATAAATATTTTAAAGAAAATGTAATTAATTGTAGTGAAACCTCATATTGAATCCATGAAATGATACATTTTCAATAATTTTAATATGTTGCGTGTTAACATAGGGGATGTTGTTATTGAATTATGGGAAATTGAGAAACAACATTAAAAATTTAAACATAGATCAATGTTTGATTTGAGTGTAAGAGTATATATGTAATGTAATCACCATTAATCCTTTTTTAATAGTTGTTCAATAAGAGAGTTCATAATCATAGGCCTCTCACAATTGGTTTCTAGTTATGTAAATTATAGTATAATAATAATAATCACATTTAACAATAGCTACTTTCTACGTGCATGTTAGAGTTTTAAAAGATCACTTTTTCCTCTAATATAGGACTCACCTTCAACTATTTTGGAGCCTGATAATTGAGATATGTTGATCCTAAATAGATAAGGGTGAGATTCTAAATTCTAAATATATAGTAAACATATTTCTCATTTACCACTAAATTACCAATGTTCCATCATATATAGGCTTGATTGAGTGGAGAGAGAGAATTTTTTAACCACCGTGGAAGAAAAAATCCAATGAAATATATTTGGACTATGATCACAAATAACCTATAATAACACAGTCTAAGACAAAATTTAATATAAATATAATAATTGGAATTCGTATTTGATTTCAAGAAAATAAAATGATATCCTATATTGGATAAATCAATAACTATGTGTTTAGACAACAATATAAAAATCATGTCCAAGAATATTTTTCTCTTTAAGATGTAAGTAAATAAAATAAAATGATATAATAGTCAAAAAAAAGTGTGAATTTTTTTCGCTTTGTAGAATACTTATTTCTCCTCGATCATTCCATGTGTCATCGATATTATGTTTTTACCTACATATGGATGGTATGATTCATCCTTCAATACTCAGGTAATGGATGAATTACCACATTATGAACTTATTTTCCCTCTCTCTTGGATCATGTTCTACACTTTTCCATTTTTTCTATATTTGTTAATATTTTAGACAGTATTAATGAAGATTCATTTGGACCCCAGATCCCATGAATGATTCTATGTGTGATACATTGAAGATTTAAGGCTCTATTGGATAGACTATTTCTTCTATGTTTTGTACATATTAGAAAACATCAGGTAGAGAAGGAAACCAATGATGAATATTGGAATTAAATAATGTGGAAAATATATGTTTTTTTGGAAAATGACATTGAATTATTATCATTAAAAATATTGAATTAGTGCTTGGGATTTTATTTGGCTTTAACAGAGGATTGGAATTCTATAGACATGTTTTTTCAGAATAAATGATTTAATTATCATTTCATTTCATGGAGATTATAAAATGCGTTGGATTATTGAGATGACTTTTGGAATAATTTAGTGTAAAAAAGAGGATATAGTTTCCATTATCATGGGATTTAATCTCTGGTAGTAGGAAATGACATAGATCTGTGCATGACATATCCTTGATAAATCAAAATAAGTTTTTTTTCTATTGGGGTATAATGTGGGGATCTGACATTAAAGAATATTTAGAGGCTAAAATTTGTTATTTTTTGAAGTGGGATTCAACTGAGTTGATGACATAAACTCAACCCTTTAATTATTTAACTTATAAAAATTCATTGAATCGCAATGCTCATTACTATCCACCCATCCAATCAGGCATGGGTGAAAATGTCATAATTTTTTGGTGTGAATTAATATCTTTGAAAAGATGTGTGACATTACATTCCATAGAACATAACTTCCATTTGAATGGATGGAGGTAGAAAAAGGTATTATTGGTATCTTATGTATCCATAATTTGGGATGATGTAGTATGTTGGCATGGACATAATTCTACATAGTTGACGCATGATCTATTATAGATCTAGAATATTTTCAAGTGGTTATATGATGATCATTTAGTAAGTAACAAAACCTCAATAGTTCAATCACGGGCCTAAGTTGGGTTCCTAACATATACTTAGGTTCTTACATGGCCAACCTTGTTCTATTAATACAATATGTGATTCTTAACATTTCTTCAAAATCCTCTAATAGATCTGCAACTTCGTCCTACTTCCATTTCATATAATAATTAAATATATTCAATAACATCAATCATTTGAAGTATTATATGGCATATTCTATCAATTTTATTCCCAAATCTTAATTGATCAATAATTTTTACACTTTGGATGAATTGAGAAACATTTTCAAAATCCAAAAAATGGATTGTTATGCAAAAACAACTATCAAGAATAAATTTATGATGGAATAAAATCAATGTTTAAACAAAAATATGATGAATGATTTTCATGAATCATATTCTATTTACATATATCATGAACAATCATGATTATAAGTATACTAGGTTGAACATTTAAGGGTTATTATAAAATAAATAGTATTTTCCCATGAATCCAATAGAGTCCCATGAAAATATATTTTCAAATTAAATTTTTATAATCCATGTCAATTCAAGGTAAATAGTTTCAAAACATTAAAACATTTTAATTAACTATGTATTCAAAAATAGAAGTGTTATTTTGTAATGTATATTGAAGTTTTTTTTAAAAACATATTTAAAAAATGTAATTCAAATAAATTCAATAAATCCATTTTTTCTCTTACAAAATCCACTTTTATAAAAACAAATTTCACCTCATTTTCAGGAAAACTATTTTCTTCACAATCCATTTCAAATTTTAAATTTTCCAAAACTCAATAAAAATACATTATTTTTCCAAAATCTCATTGAAAATCCACTATTTTCCCAAAAATGAAAGGAAATATTTCATTTCCCCAAAATTTTAGTAAACATTATATTTTCCAAAATAACAAACATTCCCCATACTGAGGTATTTCAATTAATCATATAATTGAAAAAACCCCAATTTTTTTAATACATTCGCTCGATATATTTACTCAGGTATAAACTCTATTCATATATAAAAACTAACACCATGGTGAGTATATCCTTTTAGCTTTTGATTATACAAATCATTTTTTTATCTTTACACATGATCCTTAATGTATTAATTTTTATCTATCAAATAAAATTTATTCCCATGGGTGAAACATAGAGGTTCGAAAATAAGGTCTCACAAAACCATTTTAGCACAAACACAAACACACCTTGAAAATACACATTCCAGATCCATGTTACAAAATAAAAATTTCTATTTAAATCACTAAACTAATTTATTAAAATCATATGATCAAAAAATCCCATAATTTGGATAGAAATTAAATCATATTTAATACTTGAAAAAATTATATTAAAATCACTATTTTAAATTTCAATATAAACCTAAATTTTTTTCATTAATAATTCCATTCCAATAAAAAAATCAATTCTCACTTATTTAAAAAAAATTCTAAATTCTCAAATAAATTCAATCTATTTCTATAGAAATATATACTTCCAAATTAAAAAATTTCATTCCCAAATTAATAGTTATAAAAAATCACAATTTCATTAAAACTAATTATACTAGAATCATCATGTTTTATAAATTACTAATTTCACAAAATTTTAATCCAACAAGTAATCAATATATCACAGTCAATAAATAATGAACAAGAAATTATATAGTCATTGACGATATTATAGGATCTTTTATAGTCATGTCATTCATAGAAATATCATAAATTCACGTTCTAAATTTCACAATAAGGAATATTCTTCAACCAAGAAGAACATAGAGTGAAAATCATAAATTCCTAACCATAGACTCATATATTAGAATCCCTCGTATATATATTTAGGTGATAGAGTGATAGATAATGAGAGAGAGAATATAGATTTAAGTTTATTCTTAGATCCACTTTTTAATTCATTAATATAACCTTTGACTCATTGATGAGAGGTCAACATATCACAAAATATATAATAAATTTTCCTAGAAACTTCACAAGCAAGTTTGAAAAAAATAAATATTAATTTTAAAGTAGTTTGGAGTGTGAAATAATGAGTCCAAATCCCTAAAATCCACTTACACTATAACCATACATGGTATCTTGGAACATTGAGGTCCCTATCCCCTAAAAATATAGATCATGGTCTCTATGACTGTGTATGGAGTATAAAAATAATTCCTAAAAATATGTATTATATTATATAAAATATATCATTATATTGAGACCATTCATCCTAGAGAAACTTCACACGGTATATATATAACTATGACTCACACAAAACATTGTTCCATGGGTAGAAAACACATTTCACATAAAAATGTGTCGTCAAATATAACTTTTTAGACAATACAAACATCTATTTCCCATGATTAATAAATAGTACATCATAAAATATTCCTAAAAAATCAAGAAAATATTCCACATACATAAAATATTAATTCCAAAAACCCGATCATTAAAATTCTCCCCATCGTAGGATTTTTCATCAATTAAAATCCCTTGGTAACTATAATCAATGAATAGATTTGGCCACTACTACCACATTGGAATCTCCCTCCCCCAGGTCTCTTCTTGGATTTTCTTTTTCTTCCAATGCATCCATACTAAGGAAATAATATATCTTATGAGGATCTTCTTTGATGATCCACCAACCATATAGACTTATCCATATAAGAAGAATTTGGTTCCAACTCTACTTCCACACATTTTAAGAAATGAGAAGGGTCCTATTGATACTTCCTTAATTGAGAAACATGAAATGATTTATGAATTTTCATATATAATTACGATAAATATAATATATAGGCCACCACACTGAACCACTCAATGATTTCAAATAGATCCTCACACCATGAAATAAATATACCTTGTTTTCCAAGATATCAATATCCAAATCTTCGAGTAACTGTCAATAAAAAAATTCAACACAAAATCAGAAATGAAATTTACAGTAATCCACATTTGATTTATGCCAACCCTGTATAGAAATTATATTTTTCTATATCAACATAACATACTTAGTAATATATTATATCAAACTAGATCCATTAATATAATTCTCAACACTCTTTTCTAAAAAAAATGTTGACTGACATGGATGACCATGGAAACCCTCAAAAGATTACATACAAATCAATGATTTATAATTATAATTATACATGTACTCAATCAAAAAAAGTTGACCCTCCAAAGATCTTCTCAAATAAAGAACAAATTATTAATCCATATATTCTAAAATTTCAATGATATCTTTCATCTAACCATATATATATGAATGATATATTATGCTCACATTTATTGATGCCCCATAACATTCTAGAGTCATATATAGAATCTCAATATTAATTGAGGTCATCTATTTGAGATGATCAACATTGGCTCAATGAAGTATAACAATGTATATCACCTAAAGTTTCTCAATCTCATCAACCAAAAATATTTCTAATATAAAAAATAAATGAATCAACTTTTTATCTGATCTATTATTTTAGGAGAGCCATCATGCTTCCATTTTAACCTTGGTAACCATAATAAAGTCCATTGAAATTTAGTCACATTTCCATGATGAAATTGGTGAATGATGTGACTATACAACCAGTCATTTGTTCTCTATATTAACCATATCTTATACCATATAATGAGTAACTACATAATCAATTTCCATAATCATTATTTTCTAATAGAATTAATGAATAATATCATGATATATATTTTCCACTCTAGGTGGTAAAACCTATCCTAAATTGTGAAACACTCTAAATACATAATTTCTAAGAATTTTAGGTACAATCATCTATCTTCTAAAATATATAAAAAAATCTACCAAGACCAATATCCAACAATGTTATCCCAATAATTTGTAATGTACTTTATCCACTTATAGTACTTAGTAAATATCTTACCCACATTAACATACTCCACCAACATATACATCACATTGAGGATAGAATAAACCATTTAATATGTCATCTCTTTCATATCTCATTGAAAATACACCATCAATTCCATTAAAAAATACTATACTATAACTTCTATCACTCTCTGACTGAAAGTTATTTTTTATTCATAATAAACAAGAACTAGTAACAACAAAATAAAACCCTTCAAGGGGGACGGAAATGGTGCAGACCCAGGGCATCCTCTCTAACCACACGCTGACATTTGAGGGGAAGAAAGAGGGGACTATCAAAAACCACAAGAGGATCCTCCTGACTGCCCTGGCGGGCCAGCAGATCGGATGCGAAGTTAGTTTCTCTCCAGCTATGATGGATAAACCTTCCATGGTTGGATTCCGTCTTGCACCTACGTATAATGTAAGTCAAGTCCCACGGAATCCGAAACCTTCCTTGTACCGCTTTAACCAGGACCTCTGAATCAGATTCAATTTCTGAAACTTCTAATCCCTTTTCCTTGCAGATCAGAAGGCCTGAGAGAAGGGCGCGAGCCTCTGCTCTCAAGGAATTTCTAGGTCCATAGAAAGCACAAAAGGAAACGTAAACTGATCCCCAACAGTCTCTCAGTAAGCCTCCACCCCTCATAACTCCCTCCATGCAAGATCCATCAACATTGAGTTTCAACCCAAGTTTAGGTGGCTGCCATTTTATCCAACAGCCAAGCTTCTTTTGGATTCTGCAAGGTTTCCCAAGGAAGCTACAAACCTCCACAGACTCCCTCCCCCCTTTGATCAAGGACGCCTGCTCCGCAACGAGGGTTCTTAGCCTTATCAAAAGGACTATGGTAGACTTTTTGGATCCCAATCTAACCTGATTGCGGGCCTCCCACAGGACCCAACAAACAGCCACCAAAACAACGGCCCTGATGGACCTTTCCATAGTCCTGTCTTGGGTTCCCAAGAACCATGCAACCACAAACTCCGAAAAGGTCCCAAGAATCCCGGCGTTAACTGGTGAGTTGGAGAAAGAGGACCAAAGAGTAGAGGCCCATTGTCCCTGGAAGAAAAGGTGAACCGTCGATTCAGTCCTTGGAAATTCACAGCAGAAACAATGTGATGCCAAACATATTCCTTTCCTCTGTATATTCTCCTCTGTTGGTAATGCAGTGTTGATAACTCTCCACACCAAGAAATTCATCCTCGTCAGAATCTGCTTACACCAAAAGAATTGTCCTCCTTCCACTGGTCTCTCTCTCTACAGAATCTTCCTGTAGTCGCGGGAGTTGTATCTGCCCGAATCAGCCTCCATAAAACAGCATGTATCTGGTTCGTTGCTCAATACGATATCCGTGAACAGGTCTCGCTGAGTGGGACTCAACGCCGTCTGTATAACATCAGCCTGAATACAAGCTTCCCTGAAGGACATTTCCGGAAACGGACAGCCTTCAAATGCCCGAATTTCACCCGCCCAATTATCATGCCAGAAACTGATATCCCCGTTGCCTATAATCCACCTTGAACAGACCCGAAGTACTCCCATATGCTCGAACATACATTTGGCCAGCCTCGTTGCCCCTTGCAAGCTGCCTTCCTCGCCCCAGCCGTATCTCCCCTTGAAAAAGGTTGCCCACAGTGACTCTCCCACAATAACCTCCCATGCGAGCCGTGCTTGTACCCCAAGAATAGTGTCTCGGATATCATGAAGTCCAACACCTCCTTCGTCAACTGGGTGTTCCATCCTTCTCCATGAGGCCCAATGGCAATTCCGTTCTGTCTTGGCATCCCAGAGAAACGCAGTCAGTATGTTTTCCATTTTCTGAATAGTTCCCTTCGGTGGTTTCACAACAGAGAACACATGCATGGGTATAGAGAGGAGCACGCTATTGATCAGTATTATCCGACCTCCAAACGACAGGAGTTGGTTCTTCCAGTTCATGATCCTTCCCAATAAACGGTCCAGAATTCCAGAAAAAAGCTGCTTCCTGACCCGTCCGAATGACAGTGGAACCCCAAGGTAGAGAATAGGAAAATTCTTCTAATTTCACCCAGTAATCCTCTAAATATCTCTGCAGCGTGGTCTCGAGCACTTCGAAGAGATAAACACACTACTCTTCGCATAATTGATAGCTTGACCACTGAGATGATTATAACTAGTCATTAAGCCTTTAAAATTATTTAAGGACCTGCTCCGACCATTCATGAAAAATAGAATATCGTCAGCAAACATCAAATGAGTGATATTCCCTGAGTTCCCCTTGCCCACGTACGGTTTAAGCTTTCCTTCTAAAAGACTCTTTGTCAGGTTCCTTGAGAGAGCATCCTGTGCAATGACAAACAAGGATGGGGATAAAGGGTCACCTTGTCTCACGCCCCGGACAGTTTTGAAGAAACCAAAGCTCCTCCCCATCATTGCCACCGAGAGCCATGGTGAGGAGTAGCACCTGAAACATAAATCATAGAAACGTTCCTGGAACCCGAAGCCCCTCATTACCCTGATAATGAAGCTCCATTCCAATTGATCATAAGCTTTGTTCATGTCAACTTGAGTGATGATATTAGAACCAACCGTCCTCCTGTTGACGTCCTGAACCAGCTCACTTGCAATACCCACCGCCCCCTGAATATTGCGTCCCTGGATAAACCCGTGTTGCTCATCCGAGACCACTTTGGGTAAGAGTTTTGCGAGCCTCCTCCCAATCATCGTGGCTAATAGCTTATAAGACACATTACAGAGGCAAATGGGGCGGAATTGGCTGATAAGATGTGGATCTTTCACCTTGGGAACAAGCACCACCCTTGATGCCGTTACACCCCTGTTTAAGCCCCCCCCCCTGAAAAAGTCCTGTATTGCATGCACAATGGTAATACCAATAATATTCCATGCAAAAATGTAAAATGATGTCAGAAACCCGTCTGGACCAGGAGCGCTTCCTGTGGGCATGCTCATCAGGGCCTCTCTAATCTCCTTTTCCAGTGGGAGAGAGGCTAGACATTCATTATCATTCGCATCCAACAAAGCCGGAAGTCCACCTAAGAACCCAGAGGCATCCGCATCATCTCTCACATAACCGGATGAAGGGTCTCCCGCCAGGAGGTTCTCGATATGTTTCAACGCTAACTCGCCAGCCACATTCACATCCGACATGAAAGAACCGCTTTCCATTTTAATATTGATCTTCGTGCTTCTCCTTTCCTTAATACAAGCTTGAAAGAAGGCAGTATTTCGATCTCCTTCTCTGAGCCATCTCACCCGAGACCTTTCCTTGACAATTCTTTCTAACTCGAGAAGCTTTTCCGCAAGCGCAACTTTCTTGTCGCAAAGATCAATAAAGACGTTATCATCCCATGCCACCTGAAGAGCTACTTCCAACCTCTCGATATCTGTCTGCATACTGATAAACCGGTTAGAATCGACTTCCTGGATGTTCAGCTAGTTCCTGATGTCCAGTTTCAACCGCTTGAGGCGGTTCACCAACCCAGCCCATGAGCACTCTCTCTCGTCCCTATGCCATGACATTTCCAGAACTGATTTAAATCCAGGGTCACGGTGCCACTCCCCAGAGTAGCTGAAGGTTTTTCCCACCACCACTTCACGTCTTATTTCCACAAGAATAGGGGCATGATCTGAAAGAATACGGGAGAGATGTGTGACCGCAGATTTTGAATATGAATCCAAACCCTGCATGTTGATAAGGCAGCGATCCAATCTACTCCAAATGCGGTCCGACCCTCTGCGGTTATTACACCATGTAAACTTAGCACCCGAGAACCCCAGGTCCATGAGTCCTTCATGTTTCATGCACTCTTGGAACTCCAAAATATTATCCTGCGTAACCCTCGAGCCTCCTTTCTTTTCCGAAGGATCAGCAATGGTGTTGAAGTCCCCTCCCACAAACCATGGAAGGGAGCCAGTGTGTGTGCCTTTTAAGTGAGACCATAATTCTCTTCTCTCAATAGCCAAAGTACTCGTATACACAAAAGAGAAGAGGAATTGAGCAACACCAATAGTAATATTCGTATCGATACATTGATTTAAGATGATCACCACTTCAAGAGAAATGTTATCCTTCCATCCAATCCAGATTTGAGAATTATCATCACCCCCATGAACTGAGTTAGGAAACCCCAACTTCCGAGCAACTCTACATAACTTATTTGCAGAGAGCTTTGGTTCCATCACAACCACCAAGGAGACATTGGATTTCCTGCATTCCGAAACCAAAAATGCACGTTTGGCCTGAGCCCCAAAACCGCGCGCGTTCCAAATAATTACTGATAGCATGAAAACCTGCCCCTGCGAGCCTTTGCAGCGGACGAAAAGGAGGTCTGAGAGGAAGGAAGGGTTAGTATGCCCTTCCCCTTGGACTTGGAGCGGGTAAGAGGCCCCGACTCATCCAAAGCTGTAACGTTCCTGATAAGATAAATAATCACTTTCTTGAAATCCGCATCATCATCCTCCAGGAGGGACGGTTTCCCAACATCCCGGAAGCCCGAAGCCTCTGATTCCACGTTTTCGTGAACTAACGACAGTAACAACCTCCTTTGTGGAGGGAGACGAGACCTGTCCAACTCTTTAGTCACACCAAGGGCCATTCCGTTCGGAGCCTTTTCCTCAATAGAATGGAACGACAGCTTACTCACCAAAGACTTCTGGAGAAAGGCCGGCGACAGTTGGGAAGAGACCAAAAATGGATACGATGGAGATGACAGGACCCGTAGCGCACTTCCCAAGGAAACCAACAAACTATCCTCTGAAGCCTTCTGAGGAGTGCACCTCTCTTCCCATGAGCCGACCTCCATCTGAGCATCCAACAGAGGAGACCAGGAAAGCAGGTATTTACATACCGGAGAAGGGGCCGACCGCACGGGAAACGTGTCAGCCGAGGAGTCCGCACACACAAAGAGCGGCGTACTATGTTCCCCAGAACTTTTTGAATTTGAAACTGGGGCGGGGGAAATGGTAACTTCGACGTTTCTCGCTCCGCCCAAGGAAGGCGGGTCGGAACCCGAATTCAACTCCGACCGATGACGTAGTTGACCAGTCCGTCTCCGGCAAGAAGCCTCAAGGTGTCCATGTAATCCACAGGAGATGCAAAACCGAGGGCCCTGTAAGTAAAACAACCTTTGTTTCCAGAAAAAACCATCATCAGATTCCAAAACCACGAAGGGCGGACGAGGCGCTGCAAGGTCTAACTCCACGCAAATGCGTGGATTCGCAGCAGCCTGAAACGAGGAGGTTTTCTCATCAGCACATAGAAAGGACCCGAGCGCATTACCGACCTCCCTGAGAATCGCCGGGTTATGAAAAGGCAGGGGTAACCTAGGAAGAGAGATCCAAACAGCGTCCATAGATGATTCCTGACCGAAGTGGCAGTCCCAAGACCACCTCGAGAGAGAAAAACGCCAGGAGCCGCATCGTCTATCATGGCTGGACCAAGCCCTTACGAAGTCCTCCCTAGAAGCGAAATGGATACAGGACGCCACCCGGGAAAACTCTGAAACCACTGCCGAGTGTGAATGACCCCAAGATTCCACAAAACTTCGGAAAACCGCCCCGGAGGGTTTATTGCGGCCAAAACGCGCCACCAGAGTCAGATCATGGAAGGTCGCCGCCTCTTTAAGCTCCTGAGCCGAGAGAGACACAACCGGCACTCCGGAGACATTCCTAACAGGACGACTTTCCACCACCACAGGAGGGATGACCGAGAAAGAGCCTACCAAGGAAGAGGATGGACCAGCATCAACCGTAGGAACGTCGCCACACAAGGCCTCTTTAAAGGAGGCCTTCGTCAGAGCCTCACCCCCGCCTCCAGCCAAGCCAGCAGCACCATTATCAGAAAGAGTCGACACCACTCCGCCTCCATTACCAGAGAATCCGCCGTCAGCCACCGGAATAGATGAAGAAGACGGCAAAGACCAAGCAGAAGGTAAAGACGAAGGAGCACCGCCACCAGCCATCTTTCCCCTAACTTCTATCACTCTCTGATTTGTAGTTTTCCTCCCAAATGCATCATCCATTACATTCCATTTTATCATCATGTACATGTGCTTAGAATTGAAGGTATGAAGATATTTTTAACACCATGTTTTCTCAAGTTGATATCATACTATGAGAAAGTATAATTTAGGCTATTATAATATTTATAAACTAATAATTTCTCTTTAGGGAAACAATGGCTTAAACATTTTAGGGAATAAATAAAAACAACTTACATTGAGTTATGTATTGGGTAATTATTTTCAGGAGTCCTCAACTTCCTAGAACTTTATGCCCATGCACTAAACATTTACTCCCTTGCATCACAAAACACCCCCAACAAAAATATAATATATTATAACACTCATCATAAAAATAATTATCTAGGAAAAATTATATCATGTGTTAAAGTAGTATTTGAATTAAATTACTTAGATTACTCTTAATATTTCTCATTTCATTCAAACATTGATCCTCTATATTCAAAATATATCTTAATTGATTCTAAATTTTATTAGTATTTAATAAATATACAATTATTTTCCTAAAAACCTAAGAAAAACTAAATATAAAAGACATTTTGAGTCATTCCTACTATATCACCAAATTAAGTTTCTAAGATCCCCCAAATTTCATTTTTTAGAAAAAACATATCCAAGGAACAACACCCCATGAATCTATAAAAGATATTTAGTTAGTTTTTTATAAATATTGTTCTCATAAAAAATACCAAAAATATTTTCATGTTAGTCTTCACGATCTTCCTTGGTCCCTTAATAAATAAGGATATCGTCCAAGAATACCACAAAAAACAAGTCCAAGAAATAAATTAAATACCTTATTCCTAAAATTCAAGAAAACTATAGGTGATTTGGTAAATCTAAAAGGAATGATAAAATCATAATGTATTTATCTATAATGGAAATTAATTTTTGTGATATACTCCTCTTTCAACCTCAACTGAATATATTCATACGAAATTCCATTTTTAGAGAACCAAATAGACCACCTAAGTTGTTCATATAGATTATCGATTCCTATGAAGTGATATTTATTATTCACTATTACTTAGTTACACTTTTGATATTTTATAAACAACTTTATGCTACTATCACCTTTCTTTATGAATAACTTTAGTGTTGCCAAAGTGGAACCACTCAATTGAATGAATATATTCTTTTCAATCTCATATAATTACACTTTTATATCCATTATATGTATTGGTTCTACAAGATAATATAGAAAATATATAGGTCAAATCCCAAACATAAAATCAATAGAAAACCCCTCATCTATTGTAAGTGGTAGTCTAGATAAATCCATTGAAAAGGCATCTGGATACTGAAGCACCAACCTTAAATGTATAGGTGGATTATTATCTTCCATGGACCAATGAACAAAACATGATACCTGAAAAGATACGGATTTAACAAAAACCACCCTCAAGCCCTTCCTACTACACAAAATACCCTACCTTCATGATAGTGAATCATGTCTCATACAATGGTATAAAATAACTCATTGACCATAATAATCAATTTGAGTTTTAAATTGAACTATCCAATCCTTACCAATAATATAATTTTATGTATTCATCGGAAGAATAATAAAGTTATATGATACTTCCACATGACTAGTCATGATTATTCAAGTCTAAATCTTGATCCCTGGATATGTTCTCTCACCAAGAGGATTATCAATCCTTATTTAATAAGGAATTAACTACATGTGAAACACCATGATATTTTCAAAAAATTAATAGATATATTAATATAATGATAAAATATTATATAACACATAAATATTATTGGAAGCTATTAATATGGTAGCTTCAACTGTATATGGAAACAAATAAACCTCATCTTTGTTTATTTACTTAATAATGGTAAATAACTTTTACAGAGTCTTTTGAGGTTTATAATTATTCTCATGATGATGCATTACCATTTTTATAAGATTACCTAAATTATACTATTCTAGTTCACTACCCTACATCTTTTATCCTAGAACCAAGTTGGACATTCCCTTGCTGCTTGTCCTTTTGAACCACTCACAATACTTCCTCAAATAAAACATATTTCTGCATTGATTTTACAAGACCAAATGATTTTTTTCACTTATAATATAGGTGGACCACATCTCTATACTAATACAACTCTAATAGTCTTATTATTTCAGAAATCTACGAAAAAAACCATTACCATTTCCCTTGAAAATCCATTCACTTCATCTTTTTCGAACTAAATGATTTCTTCCCTCCACCTAATAATATATGAAAGTAAATTTCCTTCCATGTATCATCTACATCCCCCTTAGTCAAATCAATCATAGTCACCACTTTTTAATAGTTTAGCATATTCAAAATAATAATACTAACCTAAATCATCAGTCACAACCTCATCTCAAACCATCATGCTTCCAACATTAAATTGGTCATAAATTTGGGCATATACTTCACTAAATTAGTAAAATTTGATGCATATTCCATATTAAAAAAATTCCTTACTTGTAATATAATAAATATCTAGCACTGGAAAACATTATCTCATCAAGGAAGCATTTAACATTAAGTATACAATGTAATCCATTCTATTGGATATATTTGTCATGATTTTCCTCCTCTCTATCTTTTGATGACTTCCAGGATAGTCCCTACTGAAAATATAAACCAAAATCCACCTTCAATGTGTCTAGGGTTCAATGCAACTTGAAGATGAAGTTGATTTTCTACAACCACTCTATATATTTCTTTGGTTTCACATCCCCTCTATATAATTTAGGGTTATACATTATACACTCTAAATACCTATTTGGTGTCTCAGTTTATCCCAATCATAACCTCTTCGAATACCATATATATCATATGTAGTCAAGCCTACCAACTCAGGGCCCATAATTAAATGATTCTCTGATCCATGTCCCTATCCATTCTTAAATGGATATGGTGAGAAAATAGGTGTGATGACTTTGTTTAAATATAACTCTCACCTTACCCACATCAGGCTGATAGAAAAAGTTTCAACCCACATTTAATACCCCAACATCATGTTTTACATAAAACCAAATATAGTAGGTTGAGGAAGTTTAAATGGTTGGTTAGTTTGGGTTGAAAAATGTTATGATAAATCAAAAAAATAAATAAAATTTTTAATTCATAAAAATTAATAACATTTTACCTTTTATTTTCAAATATCATATTATAAAATTAAATGATTTTTATAACATAATATTTACCTATAATAATTCAATAAGGTAGTATTTTTATATAAAAAATTAGTAATTTTAATTAAATTTATAAAAATGATTAAAATTTAGAGTATAAATACTTTATTTTCAGGGTAGGTAGGTTGCGTCAACCCAAGTAAAAAAATAATGACCCCATCACTTGTCCTGCCCCAACATGATGAAGAAAATTATCTCACTTTTTATAAGGAATTGTTATTGTTTTATAGTTTTATGAGTTTAATGGGTTGGGTGGGGTTTGTTATTATATTATTTATACATCCCTATCAACTAAATATCCCCACGAAACCATATTCTAAAATATATACAAGAATTACCATCAAAACCA
Source organism: Viscum album (assembly GCA_963277665.1). NCBI lineage: Eukaryota > Viridiplantae > Streptophyta > Magnoliopsida > Santalales > Viscaceae > Viscum > Viscum album. Next base: position 292,248,577 of record OY728163.1, read on the forward strand.
AATAATCCCTTTATCAATCAACATCACCAGAACCCAACATCTAACCTATGATTTTGTGGAATTTAATTCCATTGGATAATTTAATTATAATTCACCCATATGAATGGTTTAATGATGTTTCAAAATAATTCAACCCAATCCATTTCAAATAATCATTTGAAAAACCATTTTGAAAGATTGGATCTATAGAGTTATTAGAAATACACTTCAAGAAAGAAAACAATTTTTTCTTTTAAAAGTATTCCATGTGATATAGACTATACTAGACATGTACATTGGATAGGACAATTTGGATCTTATAAGAAAAAAGGGTTACCCATTTATTAATCTTCCCTTTATGAAATGAACCATTAATTACTTGTTTATTAATCAGGCCTTGAGAAAACATCTTTATTAATGTACCGTTAAATTGTTTTTAGTCATCTAGGAAATAAAATATTTTTAAATTAAATTTATATATAATAAGAAATAATATTAAATAATAAATACATAATATTATAGTTTTATAAAAAATATCAACATAATGTATCTTATTAAAGCTATTCAAGTATTGTATTGGGTCACTTATTAAAGATTGAGTTCAAACATATTATTGGCGTGGCTTTAAAATTATTCTCATTTAATAATTGGGCCAAAAGAATTATCCCCAATAATATAAATTTATTAGGTTAGTATTATCAGGATTGGAAGGTCCCTATACCCTTTTATAGGTCAATATAATACCATTCCTAGCATGATGCATTCAATCATACTTGTTTTAAAAAAATCATGGGTTAACATGACACAAAACAGTTCTATGAGTTCATTAAAAACCTCTCACTTACACAAATATCCCAAGGAATCAAATTTTACCCAAAAATGTAAGCTATATCATTTCTATATTTATTTTATGAATCCCAACCATCATATTCTACATTCTTACTACACTACCCACTACTCAACACATAAACTACAATTAGATGCTATCATTTAACACCTCGTACTAAGAGCTTCAACATTGTGATAAATGTTGGGTTTCTAAAAGGAATAAATTGTGTGCAGTATCACTAGAGTATTTATAAAAGTAATTAGGGATAAAAATAAAATTTAGGAATCATTTTCTCTAAATTATAATCCATAAAAATGAATGAACATTTAAAATCATCAATTAATTAATTTTTTAAAACAATATTTAGTAGTGGAAACTAAATTTGTTTCCAAAAACATTGAAAATTAAAAGTATAATATAAGTGATAAAAACTAAAAACAAGATATGAAAATGATATAACTATGATCTACTTTCTCTCTTAAAATAAATCCCGGAGGAATGATGGATTATGATCAATGAATAACGACTTTTTCCATTTACCTAATTCGGAAACAATCATGCATACATGTAAACCAAAGTTAACATGTAGGGGAGAGTTTAAAATAAGTATGATTCCCCCAAGGCTCCAATTAAAACTAATGAAAAGGAAACTTAAAATGAAATAACAATAAAAATATAAAATCAAATCAAATAGTATTAAAATATTGATAAATATTAATTAACCAAGCATTCCAAAATCCAACTGTTCTTTTAACAAGATTAACTTTGTTGTTCAAAAAATTACTTTCAAAGCATAATTCACGTTTATTTAAAATATTCTTGTTTTCTCCTTGAAATTAATTTTTTAGGTAAATATCACTTTTATCAATATCTAAGAAGACTCCTAATTTTCAATTTTTTTTTAATTTCCCATTTTCCAAAATCTTATTAAAACACCTTGTTTTCCATAAAATTAGTGGAAACTAAACAATTTCACTAAAAGATAATGGATGATTCTTAATATCTAAAATAACTACTGGAAAATCATGTTTTCCATAAAAAATCACATTGTCATTTCTAATATTTCGTATATTTATCCGATAAAAAATACCATTTTCTAAAATCCTTACGAGCTACATTTACTCATGTATGAAATCCATTTATCACAAACATTGTGAATATGGTATCCCATGTTTCAAAGTATCTAATACCATGTTGGGCCATGTAGGGTACTATAATAACAATAAAAGCTTCACCAAAATTATATTTATAACACATATTTACCAAAATATGACACCTAGGGGTTAAAATCCCATTTTGGATCTAACAGTGCAACAATAAATTATGTTTCAGATCATATAAACATCCATTTTTATTTATTAATCCTGAACACATCAATAATCATCTGTAAAAATCAATAAAACATTCTAATCCCAAAAAAATGAATTCCCAAGACTTGGTCATTAAATAATTCCACTATAAATTTATCTATCACACACCCTAAAATATTAGTATAAAAATTATAGTAGTCACTAAAATTGATCATAAATAATTCAAATCTTCCTCAATTATCCTAATGATGAAATAAATATTAGCTAATTCATCTTTTACATAAAAAAATAAAATTATAATTCCATTTCATTGTCTACGATGATAATATATTCCATTTTTCACACTCTAAGAGTTTGAAAACTCATAATGATTACTCTATTTTCCTCCAGTAACTAATGAGTAATAATATATTAATTTTATTATCAATATAGAATATAATATCAAGGATGCTATAAAATCTATGGGAGGAACTATCTACTTTCACTCAAAACTCTCCCCCCTCTCATGGTCTTTCCAAAATTGTAAAAAACCTATCATAACCCCATATATGCATATCTAAAGTGGTAATCCCTGACAACACATAGGTGGTACAAATATGTCTTCTGAAGTCCCTAGTGTAACACTTGTCTTTCTATGTGACGTTTAACATATCATGAACCTATTATTATAATGACTTTATACACATTTTTAAGACCTATTTAATGGGTTTTACAATTTTAAAGATATTTTAATAATTAAATCAAAAATAACAAAATTACATATTGGTTACCATTTTTATAATACCAAGAATAAAATAATCATAATAAAAATATGATATAATTCACTAACCAATCTAAATTATTTTATAACCACACACTTAGTTTAGGATTCCCATAAAAATACAAGTTATTGTTTCATATAAAATTTTAAATAAATATATTTTTCAAATTAGTGTAAAAATAAAATGGTGACCCATATTATAAAATTTGAGAATATGATTCTATGTAATCACTACCACAAAACTGGGCAAAGCCAACGCCACCCCTTTATCAACGCTAACAAAAAAACACTGATAAAGGGGGGGGGGGGCTTTATCAGCGCTTTTTTTAGCGCTGATAAAGGCCCCCATTTATCACGACTTTTTTTAGCACTGATAAAGAGTCCCCCTTTATCAGTTTTTTTTAGTAGCACTGATAAAGGGGCCCCCTTTATCAGCGCTTTTTAGTAGCACTGATAAAGGAGGGGCCTTTATCATCACTTTTTTTAAAAGCGCTGATAAAGGGTTCGAATTCAAAAAATAATAATAATTAAAAATAATATATTAATATATAATTATATCAATATTGTTATATTGATGTAAATATATATAAATTATATTTAAATATATTTTAGATAAGTATAAAAATACATTTACACTTATTAAACTTATTATATAAGATATTTAGTGAAAATGACTTATAAAAAAATTAAAAAAAAATATTTTTAATTAATAATTTTCTAATTATTATGGAGTAATAGTCATTTAATAACAATTTGAAGACTAAAAAAATAAAAATAAAAATTAAAAAAAGATCCAAAATATGTTGAAAACACAACTCAAACTTCAAACAGCCATAACTTTTGATCCGTGTGTCTGTTTGAGCTCTACCACATATCAAATCAAAGCCTGCGACGAGCTCTAAAACTCCTTGATTTGATGGTACCTCGGTCAAGGTTTTTTAGAGGACAAAAGAGGCCCATAAGGCCTCCAAAATTGTTTTTTTGGGTACCCCGATGTTTTAACATTTTGTGGATTTTCAGCCTCATTTAAGGGGGTGTTATTGGCTTCTTTTGGTGGGGACTAAATTTATTCCAAGGTATTACATTAATTTTGATATTATGTCTTTGAAATTTTACCATTTTTTATAATTAACTGCTATTTATAATCAAATATATAACTATATGTACATATTTTTTATATATTACCACCTAAAAATTAAATTTTTTTAAATAAATAATTAAACATATTTAAATATAAAATATATTAGCTTTATCTAAATAATAACTAATATCCATTTTATTTAAATTACCAATCTATGAATATTCATATATCTATATATTAATATACCTATATGTATATATTAATATAACTATATATATATATATTAATATAACTATATATATATTAATATAAATATATATTACTATACGAATAAATATAACTAAATATATATATAAATAAATAGATATATCATAAATAAGAGAAAAAATCAATATAGGGGAGTGGTAAAGTGTTTAGGCGCACAGGGGGGAGGTCTCGAGATCAAATCTGGGTGGAGGTAGGGGCGCGCGCGCAAGGCTGATTTAGAGGGGATAGCACTGATAAAGGGTGTATGCGGTGCGTACGAGCGCTGGATGGTGCGGGGAAAGCACTGATAAATGGGGGATCAAGCACTGTAAAAAGACCCCCTAGATTTTTAGTATTTTATTTCATTTTTATTTTTATCAGTGCTAAAAAAAGCACTGATAAAAGGGGACATTTATCAACGGTAAAAATAAAGCGCTGATAAAAGACCCCTTTTATCAGTGCTTTTTTAGCCCTGATAAAATGGGTCTTTATCAGTGATTTTTTGGAGCGATGATAAAGGGGACCCCCCCCCCCGTATCTTCTCTGGAATTAATAGTGCTTTTTCTAGTGCTGTTAATGGCCATTTTCAGCGCGGATAAAATCCATATTTGTAGTAGTGAATGTATCAACATGAACCACTCAATTATAACTATGATAGAGTTCCACATGACCTTAGGAACTCCTCCCTGTATTCTTGTGGATTCTAACTACGAATATGTTTTTTTGGTGATACGGTGGGGATAATGTATCCACTACTAAAACCTATCCTAAAACATAGTTGAAGTAACATAAAACTAGTCATCCCAATATAAGTGGGATAAAGGAATCATCACGGCTAAATTATAAATATGAAAAAATAACATAGACATTATATTAAAATGAAATATAGAGAAACACATGATTCATGAAGACACTAATATGATATCCCATGGGAAAATATTTAAATCCATGTCCAAAGTAAAAAAAACAAAAAAAAAACATCCATAATCCTAAACGGGTCTCGTCTCTTGAATTTAAAAAAGTTATCCATATCAACATCAGCATCATAAATCTATCACACCAATGAATTTAATACTGAGTATTAGGTAACAATGTTTCAGGGTCATCTGAGTAGGGTGTAGGTACTACTCAGTAGGCCACCACTAGCATTGTCCATAACATATCCAATATATATAGTTCGAAAGAAATGTGATATGATAATAATAAAAAGTACTAATATATAAATATAACAATTATAATTACTATGATTGTTGTCCAAGCCTCATATATATGACCATACATTCTTATAATAGTGTGGGGATGTCATTGAACATGTCACAAGAATGTTTAATAGGCATGAAGTCCCAATTAATATGCAATGACCTGAATTATTATAAAAAAAATTCCCCTTATAATTTAATTAAATTTATTATTATGTAATATGTTTAATGAAAACATATTCACATATTTTGTATTATTATTTCCTATCATAATTAATTGACTGTTAAGAATCATTTTCATTGATAATACAGTCATTGAATAGTAATAACATGATTATTAAAAATATAGGGGTTTAACAAATCCAATTGACACAGAGAAAGGAAGTGATGGCCTCAACCAGTAAGATTATACCCTATGAAGCCAGTTTATCAGATCATTTGATGGATATATCATCACTAGGATTTTCCTATGACCATTCCCAATATGAGATGCAAAAAATTAAGCATGATTGAAACCGTTTATGGGAGAAGTTCTAGATCATCAAGATCACAAACCAAACCATGTATTCCAAACCACCCTATTAATGTCTCACTATCATTCACATTATCCTTAGGGAATTGTTTTGTGTATGAATGGAATATATATCATTATAAAAATGAAATTAATATGTATATTATATATAATAATGAGCATATTTTTATTTTATTACTATTAAATTAATTTTTTTATAATTTTTATTCAATAAAACAAAACTTTTATTTTTGGTTAATGTTTAGTCTCATGAGATATCATATTGGGACATAGAGTGAAACTAATTCTTTTATGGGAAATTTTCCATCATGATGTCATGGATTTTATTCTTGAAATATGTCAGTAATTTAGTGTTTTAAGTTGTTTCCACATTTACCATGTTTCTTTTATGATTATCACACCATATCATGTCTCATTGTTCTTGTTTATAATTGTCACTTATTTTATTACCCATTGATCTTCCTTTTTTATAATATGTATTACATCATTCCTTGTTTTTCACAATAATTTTCATTATATCTCACCCCATTCTTATGTATATTCCCAAGTTATAATATTCATTTTCAAAATGTATGTAATTTTAGAAGCATGTTAAGGATGTTTTAAATAATGTTGTTTTATCCCACGTTCAATATTTTATGTTATGTAGTTAATTCCTAATGAAAATAGACTTATCGATCTTATAGGTTGTATTATGTTTAAGTTTATGTAATTAATCAGGAATTAATGTATAATAAAGATAAGGGTTTTTATAGTTGTATCAAATTAAATGTTTTGTAATTTTGGGATTAGGATTAGAGAACACTAGGGGAAGCCTTAGGGATAAGAATAAGTATAAGGAAACATCCCTAAATTTTGGTATTTATAGAGTATGCGGTTTATAAAGAAAATTAATCCATGTCTAGATACTAAATGTGGATAGGGATCTGGCACATATGTACATAGGGGTAAAACCTGAAAACACCACATTGAGTTAGACTTGACCAGGAAATAGTGCATGATAACGGGCTTTCTTCACACCTAGTTTAACACTACTGGGAGTTATATTATTTGGTAAATTCATAATCCCATTACAAACCATTATTAAGGGATCAAAAAAATCCCATAAGAATATATTTTACAAAATAAATCATGGAGAACGTATATTAAAGCCTAGAAATTAAAATGTTGATGAAATAAATTTAATTTGTATGTCACCAATTTAATGTCATTGAATTCATATTTATGTGTTTAATAGTATAAAAATACTCATCCATAATTTTCACTTTATTTTTTCCAATAATCGAAGTTAAGAGGAATTAGGTAAATAATAAATGTGACTGGTAATGTTATTTCTACCCCAATGAGATGCAAAACCCAATGGGAGTGGGAATCATGAAATTAGGTATAATACTCTCTTAGCTCACTCTGGTTCTAAATAGTAACCTAGATCCAAGAAAGCATCCAACCCCGCTATTAAAGAACAACCTATAATTATTACTTTATATAAAAAAAACCTGTTATCTTAAATGGATCATTTGGTAACTTAATCATAAAAAATGGATAAAATACATTGAAATATTTTCTATAACCCTCAATGTTCTTTTCAAGATAATTTTATACACACTTCTTATCTTATGTAGGGATAAACTAATCAGAGGTGAGAATTAATCAACAATACAATGTCAGAGTATAAGATCGAAGCTATGTAAAGGAAGGTATGCCAAACATGTTTATATTGATAAATATTATCCTCACTCTCTCTAACATAAAACGGAAAAGGATTTCCGTGACCTAAAGAAAAAATGACAAAGAATATATCGGGGTGTATGAAGAAAAATTCACATGACTTGCATTATATGCCTCCAACTATGTCTTTACCACCCAAATGATATATTTACCAGTTATTTAGGTGGATAAAACATAATCTATAAAATCCATAGTGATCTGAGTCATTTATATCTATGATGAAATTGTTTTATGTTCCCTCAATGTCAAAATAGAGATCATCAAATCTCAAGGGTATCACAGGTACAAGAAGAAGAAAGAGGAGTTTAATTCTAGAAGTCCAATGGATAAATAAAATGGTAACAATAAATTTTAGTATCCCACTTTTCAATGTTTTAGAAATATTCATGTAGAAATTGCCTTAGGGTGATGATCAGATGCTCTAGGTGTGGGAGGGAAGGATACCTAGATAGCTATTACTGATAAGAGAAACCTACCAATGCGATGAAGGAAATGAATGCTTGAGTAAAACCTATGCACATTATTCATTTCTTCAACTATAAATAACCATGAAACCTTGCAATCCAATGCACTAATACAAGGGTTTTTTGAGACAACCAAAAACCTCAACGGTAGAAAGGGTGATATTTTTAAATCATAACAACTAAAGTAGTTCTTGAAAATGATGTAGTGAAATGTATTCTAGTTATTAAATCAGGAATAGTGAATATAATTTTTTATTTTGGTTATATGAATTCCTTAATATCATGAATGTTTAATATAACTATTAAAGGACCACTATAAAGTATATAAGTAGAGGTGTTGGTGCAAATGAAAAAAGGGAAAATTATTTCATCCTATGTATATAACTCCTCCCTTGTATAAATCTATAAGTTAAACTTCCTGGGGAACCTTTCCATACCCCATTTGGTGCAATTTTATGAAATTACGAGTATGGATTGAACTTTCATATATAGATCCAACATAAATTTCCACAAGAAGGAAATAACTCTCCATATTGTGAATGAACCTATGATTATATACATGTGAAATGAGGAGGATAAATCTTCTTTACCACCAAACATTACCTGCATGGATTTTATTTCAATATGAGAAATAATATCTGGATAAAATGACTGAGTATAAGGAAGGAATCATCCTTGAATACATTCCCATTATGATGGAACACACTGATGTGTTTCTTAAGGAATTTTCTGGTCCTCCTCCTACTGGTGATGTTTAATTTTTAATCAAGCTTATTCATGGGGTGTTACCATTATCAAAAACCCTATATAGAATATCTATTTTGGAACACAAGGATATGAAGAAAAAATTACATGGTAATCTTGATAAAGGGTTAATATGCCCATGTGCCTCACCAATGGGTGCAACAATACAATGTTTCAAAAAGAATGATGGGTCAATGTTCCTTTGCATCGATTATCATTAGTTCAACAAGATCTTGATAAGGAAAAAGTACCCTATACCATTGATTGATGACTTTCACAATAAACTACGTGGATAAAAATACACATCCAAGGTGGATATATGGTGGTGATATTACCATGTTGGGGAAAAGAAGAAGAATATCCTCAAGACTACTTTTTGTACAAGGTATGGGAACTATGAGTTCACAGTTTTTCCATTCAGACTAACTAATTCTCCAATAATCTTCATCGAATTGATTAATAGAGTCTTTAGAGATTACCTCAACACAATTTTGGTTGTATTTATAGATGATATTCTAATATATTCAAAAATAATGGAGGATCATTATTCACATATACGCACTATTCTGAAGACCATATAAAAGGAGAAGCTCTATGCCATGTTGAGAAAATTTGAGTTCTATTTAAATTATGCCTCAATCATGGGGAATATCATCATAATAAATGAGTTATCTTTAGAAACTCTAAATAAAGAAGTAGTTGAAGGATGTCCAATGAAAATATATGTGATAGATAACCATATTTATGTGGATTAGATTGGTACTGCAGTCTATTTTTGAGAAATTTAACACAATTATCAAACCCTTTTACCAAGATAACACTGAAGAAAGTCATATTTTATTATAATGGGAAATGTTAAGAGAGATTAAAGGAGTTTCAAAAAAGAATTTTCATTACACCAATACTCACAATACACACAAGTGGAGAACTTTTTGTGGTATTCTGTGATACATCGAAGAAGGGATTTAGTTGTGTGTTAATACATAATTAAAAAACATTAGAATGTGATTCGAGGTAGTTGAAAGTTCATAAACATATCTAACCAACAAATGATCTAGAGTAGGATGAAGTGATCTTAGATTTGAAAATATGCCGACATTATCTCTTTAAAGACAAGTGTAAAATATATATAGATCACAAAATCATCAAGTATATATTCACACAAAAAGTGTTCAATATTCTCCAATGAAAATGGTAAAAGATGATCAAGTAATATGAATACTCAATCCCCCATCATACTAGTTAAGTTAATAAAGTGTGGGATGCTATAATTATAAAGTATCCAAAAATTTTATCATTGATGAGATTTAAGAGGGATCTGATCTGCTTATATTTGAAAAATATTGACAAGTGAATCATAAAGGATATAAAATCATCAATACATTCACAAATGAATTCTTAGTTATACCATTTTTAAAGGAAGAAAGATGATCAGAGGAATGATTTAAGAATTCATAAGAAATTTATAAGTAAATGAAAATGGAAATCCATAGAGTTTATTGTTAAAGAAGGAGTTCTAATATTTGGGTTAATAGTATGTGTACTATCAAATATTGAGTAAAATAAGGAGGAGATATTGGATGTTACATATAGCTCAACCTCCTCTATCCACCCAGATATCACAAATATGCATTGAGATATCCAAGATAACTATGATAAGGACATTATGAAGAATGAGATCTTGGAATATACATCAAGATGTATTATATGTTAACAATTTAAAGAAAAAATATAATAATATGAGGGGATGATAAAACCATTACCCATACATACTTGGAAATGTGAATAAATCACCACAAAATTTTTCATTGGTCTTATGTAGACATCAAGAGTAAATAATTCAATATGGTATGTGATGTATTGACTATAAAATATGGTATGCTTCATCCCGATTAAAGAGGACTTCTCATCAGATCAACTTTCAAAACTATACATCAGACAAGTGGCGAGGCTTCATGAGAAACCACTAATGATTGTATTCGATCAAGACCCCCCAATTTATCTCTATGTTCTGGAAGAGTCTCCAACATGATGTAAATACTCTATTGAAATTCAGTATGGCTTATCAACCCAAACTGATTTCCAATGTTAGTGGACTATCTAGACGCCCAATTACTTGTTGAGATAATTATCAATTGACTTAAAAGGAGGATTATATCAATATATTACTATAGTAGAGTACTCATACAATAACTATTTCCACTCATGAATCCAAATGGATCCCTATGAAGCCCTTTATGGGAAGCGGTTTATAAAACCAGAATATTGAGATGAAGTGGGGGAATGAAAAATTCTGGGATCTAGAATGGTCTAGGAAATGGCTGAAAAGGATACAACCATTCAACAACACATCTAGGATACCAAGAGTAAACATTAGTTCTATACTAACAATTATTGATGATACCTAGAGTTTTATGTTAGAGACATATCATTACTCGACATATCTCCATGGAATAAATTAATGATATTTCAGAATAAGGGAACTCTTAGTCTAGGATACATCAAACCCTTTTAGATCTTTTATCATAATGACACAACTAGAAATTTAGTACATAAAAACAATTTTAAACCATTTTTAAAGCCCGTATAACCGTTGGTAGCACTTATACCAACGGTTTAGCCAAGAATTGGAAATCAAGCCATGGGGATATGCTTATACCAATGGGTTGCCAAATAACCGTTTGGAAAATCCACTAGAAATAGTATTATCTTTCCCAAAGGTTTAAAAACTATTGCAACAGATATTTACCAATGGTTTATGAAAATAGTTGTGAAAGATTGAGAATTATAGGACTTTACCAAAGGTTTCAGAAACCACAGGTAAAGTATGAACTAATACATTTACAAATGGTTTACAACCATTTATAAAGAGTGGGTTATTCAATTTTATACCAGTGGTTTTGGAAACCGTTGGTATAGAGCCTGCAATTGGTCCATAAGCAATCGGCTTCCCTATGCCTACAATTTTTCTAGAAGTAAAGAGCTTCTCTATGCATTTACCAATAGAATAACAGAGAGTTCACAATAAAAAATACCAATCATTCTATACCACTGGTCTATATATGAACTTGAGGTTTATAATTATCTCCCCCATTCAAAATCATAAAATATCATATTATGTATTATGTTTGAATTTTATAATATGTTTGTTGAGTTGACTGTAGAATATATCTTTATGAGGGATATGTTATACAACCCCTAATTGGAGTTACTTTAAAATGGTATCACATGTCGGGTTTATTAATGTACAACCATTATATCTTGGTTAATTCTGTATTATTTTCTATGTTATCCCATATAGATATAATGTAGATTAACTAAAGTCTCTTTGGTATGTTGTCAGTGAAACTTTCATTCTCTCAAAAGGTGATGCATGATGTAATTATGAGTCAAATAGGGATAAGATGGTATCTTTTAGAAAAGTTAAATGAAATGAGAAGATCTCCAGATATCCTTTGTATTTATTATCAATAATTTGTAAAAAGATACAAACATATTGGTATAAGTTTTTTTTGGTATTTTAAATAAAAAAAGGGAAACATTGATGTTATTATGGATTGTGTTGCATTTTTTATCATTGATTTTGGATTGATATAGTGTAGAGGACTGAAACAAGCAATTGATGTCGGGGGGGGGAGGGGGGGGTTGTCCAGGGGGTTGGGGGTGCTTTCCAAGGGGGTAGGGGATGTCCAGGGGGTGGGGGCTGACCGGGGGGGAGGGGGGCTATCCAGGCGGTTGGAGTGGGTGTACAAGGGGGTGGGGGTGTCTAGGGGGTTGGGGTGGTGTCCAGGTGGTGGGGTGGTGTTCGGGGGGTGGGGGTCGTCTAAGGGGTGGGGTCTATCCATGGGGGTGGGGGGGTCCATGGGGGTGGGGGTGTTCAAGTGGTGGGGTGGTTTCCAGGGGGTGGGGGTCATCCAGGGGGGGTATCCAAGGGGGTAGTGTAACACCCCAAGCTTCCACGATACGCTTCCATTTGAATAATACAGTAGCGTGTGTTGTACACAACTTTGAGTTCTAACACATACACCACAACCAATCAAACTAGCCGTTATGAATAATAATACCCACTTTTTGAAATTTTATAAATTTTATCTTTCAAAATGGACTTCGTTTTTGGATTCGGAATATTGAAATTATCCTAGGGTGAAATATTGGTATTTTTCTGAAAACATTCAATTTTTGATGAATAGTGAAAAAACACTGAGTTATAGTTTAAAACTAAATTTTTATTTAAATATGTATTTATTTTATTTAAATTTAATTAAGGTCAAAATAGATACATAATACCTATATAAGTTCAATGTAATTCATTGGAGTTAGTTTAGAATAATTTTAGATATATAAAATTTTTATTGAACATTTCACCGTCTTTTACCCACCTCCTAGGAGAATTTGGAAATTCACATAAAACTTAATTTTACCGCTTCTGTGAGTGGAATTTAGAAAATCTGAGAGAGATGGTTAATATCAAGGAGTAAAATTTGGTTCAATGAGATGAAAATAATTTTTCGTGAATAATAACTTTTTACTTTTATTTACCACGGTTAAAAGTAAATAGGGTAATTAAGGGTAAAAATGATATTAATATTACCCTAACACAAGTCCTAATTCTATTGGACAAGTTTATCTCGACCAAAAACAACCTTAGGAATAAAATATTATCATTTAGGTCCACTTGGATTAGATTAGGACATTTATTATTATTTAATTCAAAGAAGAGTTAAAAGAGTTAAAATCAATGTGTATTTACTAAAACATTTTTACTATAGGGTTATACAAAAGATAAATTCTATTTTAAATATTATTTATAAAGATAAAACGTTTTCCTACATAATATTATTTTATTTATTATTTTTATACGTTAAATAATTTAATTTATTTATGAGACAATGGTGATATTGTAATTACCTAAATAATGAAATATTAAAATAATTGATATTATAAATATCAAAATAAATGTAATTTGAGACATTTTATGAATTAAACTAATTTTATAGATTAATATGACATATTAGGATTTGTTATATAAATTTGTTTCGAAGTAATAATGCTGTTATGAAATTATCAAAAACAAAATACCCAATAATGTCAAAATTGACATAAAAGAGTTTTTAAGACAAATATTATATTATTAATTTATATTCTATTCCTCAAAATCATAGGGTAGGAAAAAGGACTTGAATCATGATATTTGTATCATTAATGGTCTACTTTGGGGTCTCTTTTATGTATATAGAATGTTTATTGACTATATAATATAAAAATACAAAGAGACATGGTAAATGTTAAACTAATTAACTAAGAGTTAAAACTAAAAGATAAGGTTAATATAGTGACCCAAAGCTATCTAAAACCTATTGGTTGAGTGGTTTGCAACCTATACCCACCTTAAACTTTAAATAATCCACTTTGGAGCCCTTATAAACCTAATATGACTTTATTATAAAATAATATTTCTATCTTTTCCAAAGGGGCCCCTCACCCCTCTTATAAAAGGGAACTCCCCCTTCTCACTAATGCACACATTCAAAGCCTTTTGGCACGGCAAAAACCTACCCAAATACTATTTCAACATCCCTCAATTCATCATAGAGGCCTTAGTTTGATCAGAAATCCAATCTAAGGAGCCCTTTTGATCAAATCAAAAGAAATAACCCGAAGAAGAGGTAACGTCTTCACCACCCTCTTTCAAGTTCATTTCTTCTTCAACTTCTTCTTTACTTGTTATTTCTATTCTAAAATAACAAGTCCAGTACCTTCTATATACTTTTATGTCATTATAATTATGGAACAAACAAATTCATTATTCTATCAATCCCACGAATGACATGTCACCATACGTGCGTACGTACGAACTACCATCTCCACGTTGTGGTGTAATTGTTATTCAATAAATTATTATTTGGATGGGTACAATAATGATGTTTAATTCATGTAAATAAGAAATATAACATGATAATTATTCTGTATATATGATATACCATCCAATTATATATTATTTTAATATCAAAATAATGATATTGTCGCACGTGCGTACGTACGGACTACCGTCTCCACGAACGCGATGAGATTCATTCCCCATCGTATCCATTCAAGACTAATTCTCATTTAATGATTAAAAAGAATTTTTAAGGTCTTGATATAATTCTGTATATGAATAATATACAACCTATCCATAACAAACATGACTTACATAACAAAACATATAAAATAAAATGAGTAAGTTAACACCCGAAAAAACGATAATACTAAGATATTATTAACAAGTCAATATTAAAATATCATATATGATATCATATTAATATATATGATTATTTTATAATTTAATAACAATTATTTCACCATTATAAAGGAGGTTAACCTGCCCTCAACCAAGGAAAATTACAAGGTAAGGGTTTATTTCACAATCTCTTCATTATCTGAGGTTATTTATATGTAATTATATATTGGGACCTCTTTATCATCCACATCCATGTTTCGTAAAAATATGTTTCAAAACATTCTTAAGATTTTATAGAATATGGGTTAAAGTAATTTATACCATTTTTTGACTTTTTATAAGATGTTTATAAAGGAATATTTCCGTCATTTTCCAAACAAGGTCCTTTTTAACCTTTTCGACAGAATTAAGGTAAGAATGTTTTTTTAACTTATACAACTAGTGCGGCTATTTTCCACTGTTATAAAATCTTCGAAGCTTCCCTTACTAGCTTCTATGAATATTTTCGAAGTAAAAGTTTTATTTTATAATTATGTGAGTTTTAAATGATTTA
The DNA here is from genome assembly GCA_963277665.1 of Viscum album. NCBI lineage: Eukaryota > Viridiplantae > Streptophyta > Magnoliopsida > Santalales > Viscaceae > Viscum > Viscum album. The sequence goes on from OY728163.1 coordinate 292,264,222, forward strand.
AAAAAATTTATTTCTCTCAAATAGTTTTGATTTAATCTATGTCAACATCCTTTGATGGATTTTAAGCTTATTTGATGTTTATTTATTATGATACAAAACTTCCTTATTTTATTGAGTGTGTTGTGATATTTTTGATTGCGGATGTATTATTTTTATACCATTCATGGTATATGGAAAAATTATTTACATTTTTTATGCTAATTTTAAAACTAATGTTTATGTTATATTTAAACCTGTTCATATGAAGAATGCATTGGACATAGTAAGTGATGGGTGGATCCTGCTATAGCTCCTCGATGCATCGTTAGGTATCATGTGACAACTAGTGTCTTGGAACAAGGCCTTGAAAAAATCATATTTGTAGTCTTGGCGCGAGGCCTTGGCTATGTGGTTATGATAGTCTGGCATTATGCATTCCATCATTATGAAAGTGGTTTTTGATATTCTATGTGATTATTCGACTAGTAGAATGTCCATGTGAATAAGTAAATGAAATTATTTCATTTTATTTTTTCCATATTATTCTGAAGTTCATGTTTAAAAGGCTTTTGTTTTAGTTATACATTGCCTTGATTGTTTATGCTTATTTATGAAAGTTTCTGCTATATTTTTATCATTACTGTGCATCTGAGCTCACCCCTTTCAATGTTTTATTTTTCCTAGGATGTGAACACGTAATATATGAATGACCTGCAGGAATAGTATGAGGGGATATGAAGACAAGATGTTGTTGTTGTTTTTTTTACTTAAGGATGTAATGTAAAACTTTATTAATGTATCTAGTTATTCCAAGGCTACTAAACTAATCGACCTTTCAAGACTTGTTCTTTCTTGTGATAATGCCAATGATATGTACTAATGCACCGACTCTGGGCAACTGGGGTCGGGGCATTACAGTTGGTATCAGAGGAAGTTTAGTACAAACCTTGGAAGCTAGATTTAGATAAACTCTAATTAGAGCACATAGATCTAAGATGAATTTTGAGGATTAGTATAGAAGAACATCTTAGAATTTTGGTATTGTAGAGATTTTGTGAGTTTTCCGAGAAATACATCCTTGTCTGGATATGAGAAGGTAGAGGTAGCTCTGGCATAGATTTACCTAGGGGTAAAACATGAAAACACCGCTTTGAGCTAGACTCAAACGGGAACTGGTGCACAACAACGGGTCTTGCTGCACTATTGGTTACAACACTCCCGGGGGATATTCTTAGGACAACTCTCATTTTCTTTACAAATAATTATTAAGGGTTTATGAGTATATAATTCCTCAAAGAAAAATTTTTCATGATTATGGATTATATCCATAAATAGTTCAATTTATGTTAAGTGTTTTACAAGTATGGAATTATGTATTTTGATTCATAAACTGATCAAGTTTATGCCATTGTTTAGTAATGGTTCCTAGTGAAAGAAATGGAAACCATATCAATGAACGCACTCTCTGTAAGGATTTCCCTCCTGCTGAAGATAATTATAGTGGAGCTGGTGATGCAACTGGTTCTGATCAGCTAATCACCATACTGGGACAACTCACTCAGGTTATGAATAATAAACTTACCCATACGGAGCATCCTGATCCACAATGTGGAGGATCAATTTTAGATCACTTCATGAGGCAAAAACCACCAACGTTTAATGGGAGTACAAATCCCTTAGTAGGTGAGCAATGGATAAATTCCCTAGAGAAAATATTTCAGGCTTTGGGGAGTAGTAAAAGGGAAAAAGTTGTCATGGTATTTTATCGCCTCACTGGAGATGCTGATCAATGGTGGTCATTGATTAAAAACACAAAGGAAGATGATGAAGTATAAAATATATAATAGAGGGAGTTAAAAGATCTTTTCATAGAAAAATACTTTTCTCATGACCATCGAGCAGATATAGAAAGGCAATTTCTGAGTCTGAGACAAAAGGAGGATTAGAATGTCACAAAGTATGAGGCTAACTTTACAAGGTTAGCAAGGTATGATAGAGATTATATATGTAACCCAAGAAGTAAGATTGATCATTTCTTAGATGGGTTAAGACTGTTTATCCATCGAGCATTAGTCTCAAAATCCTTCTCATCATACGAAGACATTGTCTCATGTGTTATCAAGACAAAAAAATTATTTCTCTAAGTCTTATGACTTTAAATCAAAGAAACTGAAGAAGAGTTCTGCAGATCAATCTGGGAATGGAAATAAGGGGAATAAGGGAAAAGTTGAATATCCATCCTGTAGTAAATGTGGGATGAAACACCCCGGTACTTGCTTAAAAGGAATGTGAGTCTGTTACAAGTGTGGTGAAAAATGCCACCAAGCTTGTGATTGCAAGGGGAAGAAGAAGCTACCGATATCCAATGCTACAATTGCAGGGAGATGGGAAATTATACATATGAATTTAATAAGTGTCAGGGGAACTTACCACAGAAAAGGCCAAGGGATAAAGGCCAAGCTTATGCTATCACTACTACTGAGGTAGAAGCTCCGAAAGAGGTGGTGGAAGGTAATTTAATGGTTTCTTCAAGTTTACCAAATGCATTATTTGATTCTGGATCATCACATTGTTTCATATCTTCCTGGTTTTCTATGAAAATTAGATATTTATAATTTGATTTAACAAGGTATTTGTCAGTTAAAACTCCTAAGGGAAGTATCATTGCAACAAAGTTTTGTGAATTAGTACCCATTAGAGCACATAAATGTTCTTTATCCGCTGATCTCATCATCATACCTATGGTTCAGTTTGATATAATCTTTGGATAGATTGTCTTTCAGACCATGATGCAAAAATTTATTGTAATAAGAAGGAGGTTACGATTTTTGATGATGATGATTAGGAACAACTTATCATTAGAGAAGAATCGTCACCAGCTAATTTTTATCTAGATCCACCCCCATTAGCTCAACTAAAATCAATTATTGGAGAGGAATAGATTGAAATGACTATGGGTGGGGAAAGGAATGTTCAAATATAGGATGTAACTATTGTGAAAGAATATGTAGATGTGTTTCCGGAAGATTTACCTGGACATCCTCCAGAACGAGAAGTTGAGTTTTCCATTTATTTAATTCCTGGATCAAGGCATATATCGAAGACCCCTTTTAGAATGCCCACTCTGGAATTAGTTTAACTAAATAAACAACTAGATGAATTAAGTAATAAGGGATTTATTTGCCCTAGTGTTTCTCCATGGGGAGCCCCTATTCTTTTTGTTAAAAAGAAAGATGGATCTATGAGGTTATGTATCGACTACAGGGAGATCAATGCTATAACAATAATGAACAAGTATCCCCTACCATGCATTGATGATTTATTTGACCAACTGCATGGACCTCAATACTTTTCAAATATTGACCTTCGGTCTAGATACCATCAGTTGTGTGTGAATAAGGAATACATTCTGAAGACAACATTTTGAACCAGGTACAGGCATTACGAGTTTACAGTAATGCCTTTTGGGATGACTAATGCTCCCTCTATATTCATTGATATAATGAATAGTGTTTTCAAGGAATATCTAGATAAATTTGTGGTGGTATTTATTGATGATATATTGGTATACTTCAAAAGCTACGAAGATCATGAAAATAAATTGCGCATTATCCTGAAGACTCTGAGAATAAATGAATTATATGGGAATTTTAGAAAGTGTGAATTCTAGCTTCAGGAGATCTCTTTTCTTGGCCATATTGTATCCATGGATGGAATCTCTATTGATCCTTCACAGACAAGAGCAATCCAAGAATGGCCAGCACCAATGAGTATAACCGAGGTACGCAGTTTTATTGGTTTAGCAGGTTATTATTGACGTTTAATCCAGAACTTTGCCCGATTGGCTACCCCATTAACAAAGCGCATACGTAAAGGGGTTAAATTTTTTTGGACAAAAGAGTGTGAAGACTGTTTTGAAGAACTAAAGAGAAGATTAGTCAATGATCCTATATTGACTCTACCATCGAGGAATGATGGGATCGTTATTTATAGTGATGCATCAATGAAAGTACTTGGTTGTGTCCTTATGCAGAATGATAGGGTTATTACCTATGCATCACGACAGTTGAAAATTCATGAGAAAAACTATCCTACTCATGATCTCAAGTTATCAGCTGTGATATTTTCTTTCAAGATATGGAGGCACTACCTCTATGGTGAAAATTGTGAGATTTATACTGATCACAAGAGTATGAATTATATTTTCTCACAAAAAGAACTCAACATGAGGCAAAAGAGATGGCTTGAACTACTCAAGGATTATGATTGCACGATAAACTACCACCCGGGGAAGGCAAATAAGGTGGAAGATGCTTTGAGAAGAAAAGATCATGGAGTTTTGAACATGATGACAATTGAAAGGGATCCTATTTTCATGGATCTAGTGAAGATGGATATAGAAATTACCATGGAAGGTGAAACATCGATACTTTGTCAAATGGTTTCCAAATCATCTTTACTAGAAAGGATAAAGAGTTCTCAGACTGGTGATAAAGTGTTTGAAAAGAAGATTAAAGTTGTGAATGATGGGAGATTGAATGACTTTGGGTATGAAGATGGAATTCTCAAATTTGGGAAGAGACTTTGTGTTACCAATATACCTAATCTAAAAAGGGAATTTTTGGACGATGCTCATAGTTCCAATTTCTCTATACACCCTGGGAGCACCAAAATGTATGGAGACTTGAAGGACAATTTTTGGTGGGACAGCATGAAGATGGAGATTGATAATTTTGTGTCGGGATGTATGGTTTTTCAATAAGTGAAAGATAGAAGGCAACAGCCTGTAGGAGTCATGAAACCTCTTCCCATACCAGGGTGGAAATGGGAGAATATTATGATGGAATTTTTCATGGGACTACCAAAGACTCCTAGAAGAAATGATGCAATATGGGTCATTGTTTATCGTCTTACAAAGTCAGCACATTTTCTTGCTGTAATGGAAGATTTACCACTTGAACATCTAGCAAGGATATATATTAATGAAGTTGTGAGACTTCAGGGAGTACCCCTATCGAATGTTTCTGATCGTGATCCCCGTTTTAGTTGAAGATTCTAGAAGAGTCTTCAGAAAGCCTTGGATACTGAACTTCGTTTGAGCACTGCCTACCACCCTCAAACAGATGGACAATCAGAATAGACTATTCAAACCTTAGAAGACATGTTGAGATCATACTCACTTGACTTTCAGGGTATGTGAGATCAATATTTACCTCTGGTGTAATTTTCCTATAATAATAGCTTCCATTCAAGTATTCGAATGGCACGATATGAAGCGTTATACGGAAAGAGATGTCGCACACCAACTTGTTGGGATGACATTGGTGAAAGATAACTTGTAGGCCCAGAACTAGTGGAGGAAATAGTGTAAAATGTAAAGGTAATCCAAAACCACATCAAAGCAGCTCAAAGTAGGCAGAAGAGCTATGCCGATAACCGAAGGGAGGATTTGGAATTTTAGGTAAGAGATCATGTTTTATTGAAGGTATCTCCATGGAAGGGAGTTATATGTTTCGGTAAGAAGGGTTAATTGAGTCCTAGGTACATTAGAACTTTTGAAATTCTAGAACGAATTGGGGTTGTAGCTTACCATTTGGCAATGCCTCTAAGTCTCTTCAAAGTTCATGATGTCTTTCATGTATCACTGTTGAGGAAATACATGCCTGACCCAACACATGTACTCACCTATGAGGAATTAGAACTGTAACCCGATATGTCTTATTGCGAAGAGCCCATCAGGATTCTTGATATAAGAGAACAAGTACTGAGAAACCGGACGACTCGTCTGGTAAAAGCTTTGTGGAGAAACCATAAGATGGAAGAGGCAACGTGGGAACCTGAGGAACTTATGATGAAGAACCACCCGAGTCTTTTCATGCGTTAGTATTCTAGACATTACGAGGACAAAATTATTTGAATGAGGGTAGAATTTAACACCCCAAGCTTCCACAGTACACTTCCCTTTGAATAATACAGTAGCGTGTGTTATACGCAACTTCGAGTTCTAACACACACACCACATCCAATAAAATTAGCTGGTATGAATAGTAATACCCACTTTTTGAAATTTTATAAATTTTATCTTTCAAAATAGAATTCATTTTTGTATTCGGAATATTGAAATTATCCTATGGTGAAATTTTTATATTTTTCTGAAAACTTTCAATTTTTGATTAATAGTGAAAAAAAACTGAGTTATAGTATAAAACTGAATTTTTATTTAAATAGTAATTTATTTTATTTAAATTTAATTAAGGTCAAAATAGATACATAATAACTATATTAGTTTAATTTAATTCATTGGAGTTAGTTTAGAATAATTTTAGATATATAAAAATTTTATTGAACTTTTCACCATCATTTACCCACCTCCTAGGAGAATTTGGAAATTCACATAAAACATAATTTTACCACTTCTATGAGTGGAATTTAAAAAATCCGAGAGATATGGTTAATATCAAGGAGTAAAATGTGGTTCAATGAGATGAAAATAATTTTTGGTGAATAGTAACTTTTTACTTTTATTTACCACGGTTAAAAGTAAATTGGGTAATTAAGGGTAAAAATGATATTAATATTACCCTAACACATGTACTAATTCTATTGGACAAGTGTAACTCGACCAAAAACAACCTTAGTAATAAAATATTATCATTTAGGTCCACTTGGATTAAATTTGGACATTTATTATTATTTAATTCAAAGAAGAGTTTAAAGAGTTAAAATGAAAGTTTATTTACCAAAAAAATTTAATATAAGGTTATACATAATATAAATTAGACTTTAAATATTAATTATAAAGATAAAAATATTTCATACATAATGGTATTTTATTTATAATTTTTAGACATTAAATAATTTAATTTATTTATGACACAATGGGGATGAAGTAATTACCTAATTAATGAAATATTAAAATAATTGATATTATAAATATCATAATAAATGTAATTTGAGACTTTTTATTAATTTCACTAATTTTCTAGGTTAATATGACATATTAGGATTGGTTATATAAATTTTATTTCGAAGTAATAATTCTGTTATGAAATTATCAAAAACCAAATACCCCATAGTGTCATAATTGACATAAAATACTTTTTAAAAAAAATATTATATTATTAATTTATATTATATTTCAAAAAATATACGGTTTGGCCAAATGACTTGAGTCATGATATGTCTATCATTAATGTACCACTTAGGGGTCGTTTGGATGTATATAGTAAGTATATTAACTATATAATATAAAAATACAAAGTGACATGGTAAATGTTAAACTAATTTACTAAGAGTTAAAACTAAATGATAAGGTTTATATAGTGACCCAAACCTGTATAAAACCTATTGGTTGAGTGGTTTTAGACCTATCCCCACCTAAAAATTTAAATAATCTACTTTTGAACCATTAGAAACCGAATATAAATTTATTATAAATTAATATTTCTACCTTTTCCAAAGGTGCCCCTCACCCCTCTTATAAAAGGGTACTCCCCCCTCTCACTAATTCACACATTCAAATCCTTTTGGCTCGGCCAAAACCTGCCCAAATAATCTCCCAACTTTCCTCACTTCATCCTAGAGGCCTTATTTTGATCAGAAAGTGAACCTAAGGAGTCCTTTTGATCAAATCAAAAGGAAGAACACGAAGAAGAGGTAACGTCTTCACCACCCTCTTTCAACTTCCATTGTTCTTCAACTTCTTCTTTATTTGTTATTTCCATTCTAAAATAATAACTCCAGTACCGTCTATATACTATGATGTTATTATAATTATATAACAAAAAAATTCATTATTCTATCCATCCCTTGAATGACATGTCACCATACGTGCGTACGTACGGCCTACCGTCTCCACGTTGTGGGGTAATTTTTATTCAATAAATTATTCTTTGGATGGGTATAATAATGATGTGTAATTCATGTAAATAATAAATATAACATGATAATGATTCTGTATATATGATATAACATCCAATTATATATTATTTTAAAATCAAAAGAATGATATTGTCACTCGTGCGTACGTACGGACTACCGTCTCCATGAACGCGATGAGAAATATTCTCCAACATATCCATTCAAGAATAATTCTCATTTAATGATTAAAAATAATGTTTAAGGACTTGATATCATTCTGTATATGAATAATATACAACCTATTCATAACAAACATGACTTACGTAACAAAACATATAAAAGAAATTGAGTAAGTTAACACCCGAAACAACGATAATACTAAGCTATTATTAACAAATCAATGTTAAAAGATCATATATGATATCATATTAATGTATATGATTCTTGTATAATTTAATAACAATTATTTCTCCATTATACAGGAGGTCAACCTACCCTCAACCAAGTAAAAGTACAAGGTAAGGGTTTATTTCACAATCTCTTCATTATCTGAGGTTGTTTATACGTAATTATCTACTGGGACCTCTTTATCATCCACATCTATGTTTCTTAAAAATATGTTTCAAAACACTCTTAATATTTTACAGAATATGGGTTAATGTAATTTATACCCTTGTTTGAATTTTTATAAGATTTTTATAAAGGAATCTTTCCGTCGTTTTCCAAACAAGGTCCTTTTTAACCTTTTCGACAGAATTAAGGTAAAAATGTTGTTTTTAACTTATACGACGGGTGCAGCTATTTTACGCCGTTGTAAAATCTTCGAAGTTTCCCTTAAAATATTCTAAGAATATTTTCAAAGTAAAAGTTTTATTTTATAATTATGTGACTTTTAAATTATTTAAAAAAAGAGATATTTCTCTCAAATAGTTTTGATTTCATCTATGTCAGCATCCTTTGATGAATTTTAATCTTATTTGAAGTTTATTTATTATGATACAAAACATCCATATTTTATTGAGTGTTTTGTGACTTGTTTGATTGTGGATGTATTATTTTTATACCATTCATGGTTTATGCAGAAAGTATTTTCATTTTGTATGCTAGTTTTAATACGAATGTTTATGTTATGTTTAAACCTATTCATATGAGGAATGCATTGGACATAGTAATTGACGGGTGGAGCCTGGTATAGCTCCTCTATGCATTGGTAGGTCTAATGAGACAAACTAGTGTCTTGGCACAAGGCCTTGACAACATCTTATTTGTAGTCTTGGCACGAGGCCTTGGATATGTGGATATGATAGTCTGGCATTATGCATTCCATCTTTATGAAAGTGGATTTTGATATTGCATGCAATTATTTGACTAGTAGAATATCCATGTGAATAAGTAAATGGAATTATTTCATTTTATTTTTTCCATATTATGCTGAAGTTCACGATTAAAAGGATTTTGTTTTAGTTTTACATTGCCTTAATTGTTTATGCTTATTTATGAAAGTTTTCGCTGTATTGTTATCCTTACTGAACATATGAACTCACCCCTTTAAATGTTTTATTTTTCCCAAGATGTGAAGAAGTAATTTATGAATGACCTATGGGAATACAATGAGGGGATACAGAGAGAAGATTTTGTTGTAGTTTGTTTACTTAATGACGCAATGTAATTTTTTTTGAATGTATCTTGTTATTCCAAGGCTACTAAACTAACCAGTGTTTCGAGACTTGATATTTCTTGTGATCATTCCAATGATATGTACAAATGAACCGACTCTAGGAAACTGGGGTCGGGGCATTACAGGTAGGGGTGTCTAGGGGGTGTTTGGGATATCCACGGGGGTTGGGGGTGTTCAGAGGGTTGGGGTGGGTGTCCAAGGTGGTAGGATGTGTCTGGGGGGGGGTCCAGGGGGTGGGGGTGTCCATGGGGTGGGGGCTGTCTAAGGGGTAGGGGGTGTCCAGGGGGTGGGGTGGTGTCTAGGGGGTGGGGTCGTCATGGGGGTTGGGTGTGGGTGGGGGGGGGGGCTGTCCAAGGAGGGGGCGGTCCAGGGGGTGGGAGAGGGGAATCTAGGGGTTGGGGGTGTCCAGGTGGTGGGGTGGTGTCCAGGTGGTGAGGGGATATCCACGGGGGTGGGGGCTACCCATGTGGGTGGGGGTGTCTAGGGGGTGGGGGTGTCCAGGTGGTGGGGTGGTGTCCAGGGGGGGTGAAGGGGTGGGGGGGGGGGGTGAAGGGGGGGGGGGTTCTCACGGGGGTTGGTGGCCATCTAGGGGGCTTCCCTAGAGTTAGGGATGTCTGGGGGGTGGGCAGGCTGTCCATGGGGGGGTGGGTGGGGGTTGTCTAAGGGGAAAGGGGTGTCTAGGGGGTGGGCGGGCTGTCCACAGGGGTTGGTCGTATCCACAGGGGTGGGGTGGGGGGCTATCCAGGGGTTGAGGGGTTGTCCAAGGGGGTCAAGTATCATGGGGTGGGGGTGTCCGGGGGGTGGTGGGTGGGGTTCTAGGGGGTGGGCAGGCTTTCCACGGGGGTGGGGGCTGTCTAGGTGTTACATGGTGTCTAGGGGTTGGGAGGACTATCCACGGGGGTGGTGAGGATTCCCTGGGGGGTACGATGTGTCCAGGGGGTGGGCGGGCTGTCCACGGGGGTGGTGGGGCCAC